>JAHVAK010000642.1:10413755-13256883 GCA_019845155.1 Luehdorfia chinensis | reverse complement strand
CTAAAGGTCCAAAACTTACTGCACAGCATCGCAGAGATCGCCCAGAGTTTGCTCGCAATCATTGCGAGTGGACTCTAGAACAGTGGCGGACCGTACTCTTCTCTGATGAGACGAGGGTCTGTCTCTTCTGCAATGACAGACGTAGAAGGGTCTACAGAAGACAGGGGGAGAGGTTCACACAACCCTGCTTCGAAGAATCCGTCGAATACGGGGGTGGCTCGTGTATGTTTTGGGGCGGCATTTCCGTCGACGGGAAAACGGAACTTGTGTGCGTTTCCCGGACTCGTGGTGGCCGTGGGTAAGGGTCATTAAATGCTGGTCGGTACATTACTGAAATCCTGGAGGAACATGTGGTCCCGTATGCTGGTTATGTCGGTGATGGATTCATGTTAATGCATGATAATGCTCGTTGCTATACCGCGGCTATTGTACGGGATTATTTACAGGAGGTCGATATCCCTGTTATGCATTGGCCAGCACGAAGTCCAGACCTTAACCCAATAGAACATCTCTGGGATGACCTAAAACGGTGCGTGCGAGCTCGAGATCCAGCCACTCTTCAAGAGCGCCAGATGCGGTACTTGAAGAGTGGGAACAAATACCCAAGAGGCTGTTGCGATCCTGTAAGGTCCAGAAAGATCGCATGGAAGCCGTTATCAAGGCAAGGGGGGGTAACACTAGGTTTTAAGAACTTTTTTGTATTAATCGTATTAAGTTTTTTTAAATTATTAATTTGCAAATTTGTACATACCCTGTCTTTTTCTTTAATTTCTCTTTCGTCTCGTTATAAAAGTAAAATTCAATTAAAATTGCTGAAAGCTAATGAAATTACCTTTCGAATTATACCCTCAAACCACACATTGCCATTGGCCTGTTGTGTTAAAATAGTATTTAAATTATTTTTTTCGGATGTGCGATTTTTTTGACGCAGAGTGTATAACACAATATATATCTGTAAATAAATATGTAGTCAGGGACGCGATCGTCAAATATTATTTTGTTTTATATTGTTTATACTTAATACTTATAATTTTAATCAAATATTAAGTATGCTTTGCGAGAGTTACAATTTTTTTGTACTTGTATAAATATACAATTTCAAATTATATAAGCAATAACAAACTATTTAGTAACTCTTGATGAGTTCTCTCTATCATTCTCCCATCGAGAATGTAAGTTAAGGGAATGACTAAGGAATGTGAATGTGTCACTGCAAAAGTCCCCTAAATCTTGCCAAGTAATTCCTTACTTCTAAATCAAGCTCATTTAAGCCTACGGTGGTTTTCGGTTTACTTTATATCGTAAATATTTTATTTTATAAATACGAATACCCGATAGATATCCACCCTCATTTTTTCCTACCGAGGTGTCGTAAGAGGCGACTAAGGTATTGTAACGGGCAGCCTTCCGATGTGGTTCGCCACCCGACACTTTTCGTTTCCTCGAGGGACGAAAAGTTAGGCTTCGATGTGGGCCTCTGCCTACCCTTTATATGGGACTAAGGCGTGACAGTATGTATGTATGTATAAATTCTTCACTCATACCACCGGGTCACTGTAGTAATTCAGAAATCACTGACTGCGTTTACTGCACAGTTCTGTTCTGTGGTTTACTGGGTAAGCTTAGTGGTCGCGGTGATAGACACTTATTAAATCTTTGTTTCCCGAATTGCTTAAACAATTGCTCAAACAATTGTAATAAAACAATAAACTTGCTTAAAGGCAAAACTGTGATCATATTATTTTATTAGATGAACGCGTTCAATTAATTTGAATGAGCGACTAGTAAAAGGACTAGATCAACAGGACAAAGTCAAGGTATCTATCTGAAAGCTATACTTGCTTACATACAAAATATGCCGCAAAAATGGACCTAGGATGATATGGAAGAACTGTATAGGGTTTTGGGTGTATATAGGTAGCCTTATAATTACTTATTAGTCCTTTTGTATAAGATCGTACTTACGATATTAGGATATTATTTTCTCACCTAAATTAAAAACGACTTAAATAGCAAGGTTTCAAATTGAGAACAAATGGATGCGGCACCAGTAACTGTTTCCTTAACTGAAAGTAACGCGCCATTTCTGTCGCGCTGATTCTATTTTACACCTCGGACGTGGTATGTAGTCGAAAGTTTTATTCCGCACTCTATTTATTTCTAAATGACAATATGTAACTATGAGACAATGAAACTTAAATTCGTCAGTCTCAAAACGGAACTAGTAACTAGGCAATATAGATCGGTCTCTCAAAATTGTTATTTATTTAGAGACTAAATTATTTTTACCATCACGATTATTTTATTAATAAATATATCGTCACAGAAAACGAAAAATTAGAAACCGATATTTTTCTTTCAATAAATTTCTCGTAAATACCGATACGTTCTCGTTTCAAGTATATGCAAAAATTATTAACATTTATTTTTCGCGTAATTCACCTAGCACTATGTGTTTGTATGCCTTTAAATTTTAAAATAAATTTATTAATACTCAATCAAATTATTAGACGACAGTTATTATTACTTAATTACAGTTAGGAAATGGATGGACGTTAATTAATTAAGCGATGACCTGCACACACTTGCAGAAAGTCGATGGATGCGGAGGTGGCTCAGGACCGTGTTTTGTGGCAATATGTTCATTAGTGGACTTGTGATGGGCTGAATTGATGATGAATTTAGGTTAAAGCTAACAGACGTTACATTTATTACATATTTCTATTCGAGTATTTATTGAGATAAAAGATTTGTTTCTTACGTTTTTTAAGAAATGTATAATATTATATCTTGAACTACTTTATAATAAAATATTTATCTAGATTTGAAAGGTCAGCGGTGTTTCCAAAGAATAATGTTTTGTTTTTGGAATATAATTTGCAGGAACAAGACAAAAACAGCTAGAATATTTTTAGTTATCCACTCTTTGCTACATGTAGCGGATACATAATTTCTCTCCATGGATAGTTACCCACAAGCTAACCGTGACGCAGCAGACGTTGCTTACTTCGCCATAATGTAACAAAATACCTTTTATTACTCGTATTATCTCGCAGAAGTTGTAAAAAATTGGAGCCTTTTAAGTTCACATAAAATTACGAGTAGCAGCCCGCGTAATTCTTCTACTATCATTAATTGTTTACAATAATTAAAAATTTAATGACTGTTCTACTATGCATATTCGTAAACAATTAAGATTTGAAAAATAATAATATTAACAAACTGGACAACATTTTATGAGACTGTTCTTATTTTTCTTTTCTTTTTATGTCTTGTAAATTTATTGATAAGAAAGTCACTAAAAGAAAATAAGTGTGGAATTACTGTTACCTGTTTCTTCTCCGGTCGGAAGTAACCTCATTAAGAAGCGGTGTTATATTGTGAACCGGCCAAGTGCATGTCGAATCACGCACATTGAAGGGTTCCGTAGTGGGGAAAAGAGTATAAAGGAAAATATGCCATATCTCAAAAACTACACGATATATCTTATCCAAACCATTTTCGTTGAAAGTGTTTTCTAGGTTCTTCCGTTGTATGGATGATGAGGCACCACTTGTTTGTTCGTAATTTTACTACACCATTGAAGGAAGGTTCAAAATTTCACCTATCCGTCTACGTAGGTACCACCCAGCGCCAGTTATTCTGCCGTGAAGCAGTAGTGTGCAAACATTAGTGTGTTTCGGTTTGAAGGGCACTGAGAGCTAGCGTTATCATTGGGCATATGAGACTTAAGGACTGATGTCTCAGGGTAACGGGCGCATTGTGGTGTCCAGTGTTCTGGGGGACACAGCATTTGTTTTGGGCAGACGTTGCACTTACCATCTAGTGAACGTTTTGCTCGTTCCGTAACTTTTATCAAATAAAAAAAATGGCTGTGTTATACGGACAGGGGGATGAAATTATGGGGGTTCCGTTTTCAATACGAAACCCAGTAAATGACGTTTAACAAATGACTTTTCTTGCATCAAAGAATAAATAATTTTCATTTCTATGATTTTTGGCTTTTGTAATGTAAAATACTAAATGATGAAATGAAATTGTAGATCAACAAATTGAGGAAGTAAAACAGGACTGAATTGTTTAGGTACGTTAAGTAACCATTAATATTTACAACTGTAAAACAAGCTGTACTTTGCAAAACAACTGATAAGAAGGTTAAAACTATGTTTACAATATCTCAATCACTTACATACGCATACGTACATACACCCCTTTTTTCACTTAAGGGGTAGGCAGATACCAGATCCTCAAAAAAATAGCAAACAATGAGCACATTTCGATTAGCATCACGTTACCCGTATCAATAGATAGATGACTTCATTTAAAAAGCATCTCTATGTCGTGGGCATAAGATTAAGTTTGTGTTTTTTATTTAGAATTTGTGATCTTTGTCTTTATTATTATGTTTTGATCGATCGAGGAGCCTTTTGAAGTGATTTTTGTATGGTACTGTGTATTTTAGGTTTTTTGTATATCAATACATACATATGATAATATATGATTCGAATAACATTTTATTCATTTATACAAACATACCCGAGTTTAAAATACGCAATTTAAAGCAAAAGCAAATTGTAGTTTTAGACTGTAAAATTTATATTTCTTGAAAATTCGTAGCTCTCTTATCAACATGCAAACTACTTGGATGGCGAAAATATGTATATATTATTAGTTTATACCGTCAAAGAAAATTTTGCCTCGGCGTATTTATAATCTGCGGATAAAAGCAATTACATCCCAATCTGGGATAAAACAAAATATTATCATTAATCTTCTCTAAATGAATTGACAAAGTTTGTAGGAGATAAAATATTATACCTAAATTAAATGTGTTGTACCATTAATTACAATTTTAGGCGTAAAATCTAAACGTGTGACAAAAGTTGATGTGTCTATCACTTCGTGGGTTTTGAATTACAAATACCAACCGAAGGCAATATTTGTGCCATATCAAAACTATAATTTTACAGAAATAGATGAATTGTGAAATGAAATCAGTCCACGTGTGTCCGACACACTCTATTCGATTCTTCCTCAGATCTTAGAACGTAAATATTTATTTAATTTTGAGCCACTGAGCCGTATATATACAATTCAAATATTTTTAAGTGACAAATTCAGTGTTTTAAAATTCTCATAATCTATATTATAAACTTCGATGCTCATTAGTGCACCGATTTTCTAAACGTTCCTGTGTTGGTATATCTTTGCACGATTTGTTTTTTTTTTTAATTTTTTAGTGTTCTATAAAATGGAAAATATCAAAATGATATTTGGAAGAATAATAATATAAGTTGTGACAATACTCGTATATATACATTATATATTATTTCACCTATTGTAAATAATACCTAATTATTAAATGAAATTTTAAATTAAACTGTGTATTTTATTTCTATAATCCTTCAAATGCTTCATCTTAATCACGCAGACATCACGTGGTTTATCGAATTTCATTAAAGTTTTAATCGAAAGTAAACATAATAAATGGAAACCGCCATAGAAATGAAATTAATTCCGTTAGTTGAACAAGTTGTGTGCCTGATAGTCTTTGGTTTTATTATTCATGTTGAGTTAGTCAGCGGCCAAGGGCCTCAAAATAGAAACGGTAAGAAAATTATATCCAATATTTTTAGATAAGTTAATAATTTAGTACTATTTCGACCTCACAGCTGGACCAATACAGAAGCCAGGTTGAAAGCTTTGTGGGAGGAGAGTAATGCGTTCTAAAGAGATGAAATGAATATTTCTAAAGAGAATATGAAGCAACGGCTCCATCTTGATGCCATGAATGAAGTTGCGATGAAAGTGATATTAGTATGAAAGAGATTGTATGAAATTGAGCGAGGCTGCAGGGTATGATAGAATTCAGGTCGAAATGTACAAGCGGGATGCATGGATCAGGTCTTTTTCTTTCGAAGCATAGCCGATAAGTTCTTGGCTCGAAGTGAAAAGGTCTATTGCAAATTCGTAGACTTAGAATAAAGGCTCACAGGAACTGGTTTATCATCGAAAACGGTAATAGACAAGGATGTGTAGCTTCGCCTAGGCTGTACATATATACAGTCTGTCACGACTTTTCCCAAATAAGGGGTAGGCAACCACCCAACCCACTGTTCGCCTCCGCGGACAACGGGATGTGACGGGTGGTGAACTGTCAGTTAAATCTAACTCCCCTGTGCGTTCCCACAAACAGTATAGTGACAGCATAGCGAATGACTGGCTTAAACATTCACTGGATTTTCCATAAGATTCGCTTTTGCTACAATTATATAGAAACTAGAGTAAATTACATACGTATTTACAGTGCAACTTTTATTTATTTCAGGAACAATTTATGTAAAGCAAGTGCAACCCGAAGAATACCAAAATGTGCCTGTAGATTACTATTCATTTGTGGCTCTAATAGAGTAATAATATTTTTGTCACTACAATTAGTAATAATAGAAAACAGTTATAACAGAACTACTGTTAGTTTATAATAAGAACTTTAAAAAATTCTGCTTTTTGAACCATAATATACATCGGTTTTTGAATACTTAAGTGTGAAGCAAGAATATAGTGATGTTATTTTTCAAAATGGGCAATATGCGATTTCTTATTACAATGTTTTGTCATTAATAATCCATAGGAATGTAATTTGCCTTCTTATTTTTTTTTATTTTTTTTTTATTGCATAATGTGATGAAACGAGCAAAACGTTCACCTGATGGTAAGTGCAACGTCTGCCCATAACAAATGCTGTGCCACCCAGAAAATTTATGTGTTACACTACACTGTGCCCATCACCCTGAGAAATAGGTTGTTAAGTCTCATATGCCCAGTGATTACGCTACCTCACAGTGCCCTTCAAACCGAAACACAGTAATGTTTGCACACCACTGCTTCACGGTAGAATAACTGGCCCTGGGGTGGTCCCTACCTAGACGGACTCCTGTATAGGAATCCTACCACCAGTAAAAAAGTTCAAAGTTTTGTTGTACAATTTTATGTCTTCAGTTTATATAGACTTGCAGTTTATATGAATTTCTACAAATTTTTTTTTTCATTTCATAAAAGTGACGGAACTAGCAAAACGTTCACCTGATGGTAAGTGCAACGTCTGCCCATAACAAATGCTGTGTCACCCAGAAAATTACTGTGTGACATCACACTGCGCCGTCACCCTGAGGCATCAGTTCTTAAGTCTCATATGCCCAGTGATTACGCTAGCTCACAGTGCCCTTCAAACCGAAACACAGTAATGTTTGCACACTACTGCTTCACGGCAGAATAACTGGCCCTGGGGTGGTACCTACCTAGATGGATTCCTGCATAGGAATCCTACCACCAGTAAAAAATTTAACCATGTTATTATCTAAATGTTTTACATTTCTGTCGAAAGCTAAAATATTTTGGTGTATTAATAATGTTGTGTCGTAAGCAAATCATTTTAAGGATTTTAGCAGTTACATCTCTGTTCAAGAAACCAGAAGCACCTCTCAAAAGAGCTATCCCATCGTCTTCAGGAACATGATAGAGCTCTGAAAAGAGCTGTTTAATTATGTATGGATCGCCGTCTTCAGTCTACAATCTTCCTCGTCGCTAGCACCTTATTCGGTCGGAAGAGCGTCTCATTGCTACGACGCATTTGACAGTCGTCAATTCCAAAATTAACTGTCAGAAATACAGCTAGACGATCCAAAACCTTACACTATTGTTGCGATGGATACGCGACCTAGCCCGTGACCGAATTCCTGACTCCACTCATCGTCTCATGTGGACTAACCATTTGCCTCTACATATTCGTCAGTACAAGCAGTAAGCGAATCATTCAGCACCAAGACGGCATTAAAGGAGCTAGCGCCACTTGCCAATAAAATTATGGAGCAGTAGCAGTCATCGGTTCGCTACCATCGCCGATCGTAAACTTTCTTCCGAAAAAGCCGAATTAAATTCACTCTCGCTATCGTAGAAACCAATCACAATATCTCACTGGTAAAGCTTCGCCATCACCAATATGCTAATATCACCGTCGATTTGGAGCAGAATCCAGGAAATGCACTAACGGCATATGGGCAGGGGCCCATACAAAACACCGTAAAATTAGCCCCATATAAAACACCGTAGACGTTGGCAGCGGCGGAAACTGGCGTTCAAGAATATTCATACCGCCTGTTCGTCACATACAAAAAAATTAAATCATTATTCCTGGTAGACCCGGAAGCGAATATATCCGTCCTACCCCCAAAGAAAGGCCAAATCACAACACCGCTTCCATTTACACTCTAGGCCGCCAATAACGCCGACATTTCAACATATGAAACAACCGACCTTACTCCAAAGGTGATATGTTGCGTTGAGAAAATCGTAAATGCATATTTAAAAAAGAACCCTTTACAAAATCTAATCGACGTTTTACTTTAGCATTGGATTATTAACATTTTTAAATCTTTACGACAATTTGTTATTTGTGTTAATTCAATATCATAAAAGACAAATGACCGTAACACGAACTGTATAATTAAAATAGTAATTGTTATTAAATGAAAAAATGTGGCTTTATTCTAGAATTTAACACCAGGAATAACTCTACCTGACTAATAATCCTCACGCTCATCAAAAGACTATACGAGTATATGAATAATAAAAAAATATTTTTCAGAATTATGTTCACCGATGGATCAAAGAAAAACTGTACAGGAGCCATTATCCATGACAACATAGTTATTACAGCAGCTCACTGCTTGTTAGTATTACTTTGTTTTCGATTATTAAATTGTTTCGTATTTTAGGCATCATTCAACATTTCTGTTATTCGATTTTATTTACAAAATATCTAATTATTTTATTAACATTAATTTTCAGTGCAAAAGTAGATTTTGATTTGTTACAACCAGAGCTCACGGGATCATTCGTCATTATAGGCTCTAAAATTATGTTCGACAGCGGATATGAACAATATCTACCTATTGAACGCGTTCTTACTCACCCTAACTACAAAGGTTGGACTGCGGATTTGGCACTGGTATATACATTTGCAGGAATGATGTCGGATAAAC
This sequence comes from Luehdorfia chinensis, assembly GCA_019845155.1. Lineage (NCBI taxonomy): Eukaryota > Metazoa > Arthropoda > Insecta > Lepidoptera > Papilionidae > Luehdorfia > Luehdorfia chinensis. Next base: position 13,247,842 of record JAHVAK010000642.1, on the reverse strand, counting down.
CGGGAAATATGATTCCATTGGCGGATGGAAATTCCTTCACTTCGACTAATTCAAACGTTACTGTACTGAGTTGGAATCAAATTAACAGGATTGATGTACGTATAAATCTGCATATTGCGTCGCGTCTTCAATTTATACTGTAATTTATGGAACGAATTAATAAAAAAATACTTAATAAATATTAAAGTATAATGTCCCACTGATAGGCACAGATATACTCGTAGTAGAATAAGAGGTCTCATTTTTACAAGTTAATACATAGTATAAAGTAACTTACTTATTATTTAGTTTTATTAAAAGTTATAATATTGAACCAAAAGTAATCATAGTATGTAACGAAACTACAATGGACAATATTTTTATCAAGGTAACAAGTACCACGAAGCTCTCACGTAGCGAAAGTTGTTCGGAGTCGTCTGAAGCGGATGAGGTAAACGTTTATTATGAATACGATATATTAACACATTACTAAAGATTATTTAATAGTATATTGACCTGTTTAAGAGAGGATTTTATGCAAAAGGAGTTACACGACCTTTGATGACGAAAGGCATTTACGTATATATTGATGAGGACACACCGGTCAGTACAACATTACTGTAGACATTTTAAAAATTATATAAAATGCATAAATTACCACTAATATATTTGTATATTTTGTAGGCACCTGTAACCAAAACAAATAACCACGTATGTATAGTACCACCAATAAGAAAAATAATGAAAAAAATCCATAAGAATATAGTCATTTCCTCTATATCGATATAAAGATCAACGCTACGTGAACATACCTACATTTTTCCTTTGCCAATTTATTGCGTTTCATGTATTCAAAACCTTTGTCTAAATCATAAGAAGCCAAAAGATAAAATAAAAAACTTTAGGAGTGCCGATCGAGCGGGTCGAACTGAACTATTTAGTGTATTTTGATACTTAAGGCGATTACTCGATCTGTGATCAACCACGGCTCGAAGCAATACATTCATGAAATAGTGAAATTGATGGCCGATATTACGAACATACACACAATATATTGAGTTCTTTAAAGAGCACTAAACTCTATATTTATAATAATCATAACAAATCTTTATTGAATTTTACAGAAAAGTATGTTAAACATTGAGGATTACACGATCATTGATATTCAAACATGTAAACAAATAGTAAAGAAGTTGAAACCTGCAGCCTATCAGATAAGTAAGGCTTATAATCACTCTGGACATTATTGTTTTACGGTTAAACTGATTCTACAATCTTTTTCTTTTCTTTGTAGTAAATGATAACGAAACTATTTGTTACACAATGAAACAGCCGCATAACATTCACGTAAGTGATGATTCAAATAAAGAAAACTTGTTTACAACAATTTTTTAGTTTATTATTGCCGCTGTTCACAATTACACTGCTAAACATAGACCTCCACAATAGAAAAGTAAGTACTCACCTAAACGCAGAACCCTAATATTTTGCCCTCCTTCTCCATATGGAAGAGAGGAGGAAAAAGAAAATATACATTGCTCAATGCCAATTTTATTTAATTACATGAAGATCTCGAAAAGCCACACCTATACCAATAAAAAAATTTAAGTGTCTGTTTGTGATTACAAAAAATCACAGACAGACACTACAATAATCCAAATGAAATTTCTCGAATAAGCTCAGAAACGGCTCAACGGATTTCAATGAAATGTTTTGGAATTAAGACAGGAATTTTAACATAATTTTTTGTGTATTCGAAAGCTTGCAGGGTTAAGAAGATCTAAACATAAATATTTGTAATATTTATAATCATGCTGTCGTTTATTTTACGCGGGTGAAAACACGGGGTACAGCTACATTCAAAATATATAATATAAGTATGTATATAATAACAAAAAAAAATACGGTTAAAAACATATGGCTTAGTAGTGGCGAACCCGGCTGAGTTCGAATTCCAGCGGAGACAACAATTGTTCGTTTTTGGGTCTAGTTTTGGTGTATTTTCGCCGTCTAACACCTATTGTGTATCCTAGTCTACCTCCGTTCTAAGTCGCATGAGCGTTTGTGCATATACTGGTGGGATCACAATATTTCCTGCGCAGTTGATAGCTTCCGATAAAATGAGTTCTGTGCCGATAAAATGATTTTTTTTCTTTCTTGAGTCGTGGATCTTTGGTTCGAAATCTATCCGAAGTCAATTTGTGCAACATATAAGAAAAGCCTGTGATAGTGGCAGTGGTCAGTACATCCTGCGCAAGGATTAGGGGGTAGTTGTTAACCGAAAGACGACGCCAAGGCCAGCGTCGGTCAGTAGGACATTATCATATCCTGAGTAGGTGATATCGTCAGGTAGTAATCAGAAGATGTTGTCTTGGAAAGCCAGAAGAATATCGACACCAGTTTCCAACGCATATTAACTTCAATAAAAGTTTCTAAAAGGCTGAGTCAGGGGCACCTTCGATTCATCGGAATCGCCTAGTTGCTGTGGCTGCCGGTGAACTCTTAAGTAACGACAGGCATATTATCGTTGGCATGAAGATGAGCTGCTTTTGTAACTGGATTGGTGAAAATCTACCGTAAGTTTATGAAAAAAAAAACCGTTTATTATATATAGTTTCCGTTACCTTGGTTTTATTCAATGTCTAGTATTCGCGTGAATATAAGAAATTACTACAAGATGAAATCAAGATCTGGATGAATTATATTTGTTATCAAGATCTAACGACGTAAAAAGATTCAGTAACGAAAATAACTCGATCCACTATAGGTAGGACTACTGGTCTTGAATCCATATAGGTAGGTGCAACAACAGGACCAGTTATTGTGCCGTGAAGCTGTATTGTGCAAACGTTACTGTGTTTTGTTCTGAATGGCTCTGAAAGCTAGTGTAATTACTTGGCATATTAGAGTTAAGGACTGATGTATCAGGGCGAGCACAGTGTGGTGCCACATTCGTTATGAATATTAAAGGTGCATTTGTTATGGTCTGACGTTGCATTTACCAGCAGGTGCACGCTTAGCTCGTCATTTCGCTTTCTTCTATAAAAAAAAAATTACTCTGCAATCATACTGTGATGTGCAAATATTACTATATTTTAATTTGAAGTGCAATGAAGCTAGTGTAATTACAAGGCATGTGAGACTTAAGAACCTCGTCTCAACGTGATGAGCACTGTGTGGTGCTAAACAGAAGCTTCAAATTTAAAGTTGGGGGTGATACCATCAGGTAACCAACTTATTGATCTCGTAGCTTACTTTCATCGTAATAATATCCGCCAGAGAGATAGTGATATCAGCCAGAAAAATTCTTATAGAATAACAACTAAAGTTATTATTTTGTGAGCCATTTCATCTTTGACAATATATTTAAAAAAAATTGTTTCAGTAGTGGCGGTTCTAATTTGAGCTGTTGTATGGATTGCTGTAACATCGAGAATAAAATCGAAGAAATACAAAACATACAATAACTACCTATGTTTATACCAATGTTTATTACAAATACGCTTAGAATTTATAAATTTGTATAATTAAACATTGGTTATATAAAACCTTGTTGTTATTATGGATGAAGGAGATGTAGCTAATGAAAAGTTTTAAAAGCAAAGGGCAGTCTTTGTTCGTGTAAAATAAGAGTATAATATGCAAAGCTGTCCCTATACTGCTCAAGGGAACGCATTGAGGTGTAAGATATTTTTTGACTTGTACCATAACGGCGGCGACGAGGTTTGCCACTCGTCACGTTTCGTTACCCGCGGAGGGTAAAAAGTGAGCTACGTTTGTGGTCTCTGCCTACCCCTTATATGGGAATAAGGCGTGATTATATGTATGTAAGTATGTATGAGACTTAAGAATTGATGTCCCAGGGGATGGACGCAGTGAGATGACATTACAAAAAAAATTCTGGGTGATACTGAATTTGTAATGGGCAGACGTTGTACCATTACCATTGGGTAAGCGTTTTGCTCGTCTCGTCACTATCCCATATAAAACAAAATATGCAAATTTAACTACATACGATATATACTTTAAATGTTGACTTTGTATTTAAACTGTTTGTATGCAACGATATCTGCTAGATAATAAATGCGGGCGAAAACGCTGAAAAAAATAAAATTTTAAGTAGAAGGATAAAAACACAATTTTATTATGCAAATTCTATCCTTGTGTAATTCTCATAAAGAAGCTGAAACAGGAATAGTAAACCAGCACGAGAACATCTATTTAAAAGAGAGTCGCAATAAAGCCGGCTGCTCTATGCTCTGTTAACCTCGAAAGATATTTCACTGGTTATTTAATAGTGACGCGCAGATCTTATATCTCACTATCTGATGCCCGTGACTTCGTCCGCGTGGATTTAGGTTTTTATAAATTGTTAAAACTTATGCGTTCATCACAAACATATAGAAAGTGACTACTGACCATCTATAAATGTATGTGTTCTACGTCTCTTAATTTACATATTTTATATGTAGCTTTTAGAGGCCATGAAGGTTTTATCTCCTAAAGATCTTTTCTGGCATTTTATAACCCACTAGGTTTTAAACTGGCAGTTTTAAAATGTTCGCTGCATTTTATGAATGAACCTTTTTAAAAATATGCTTTGTTTATTTTTTAATTTCTGTACCGAGCACTCTTATCTTTTCACTCATAACTTTAGAATTTAACTGGAAATGCAACGCTGCGTGCGTTGTTTAGGTTTTTAAAAATGTCGTTTGAAGTTTTATTTCGAAAGCACCTAAAAGGTATATTATATTAAATGTATTATTCTAAATTTTGCATTGCAAATTAACTGTGATCGTGATCACTAAAAGAAGATTATAAGTTTAATTTTAAAAATAATGTAAGAGTAAAGTTAAAAAAAAACAAAAGTAAATAGAACAATGAACTAATTTCATTTATTTTAAATGCAATCAACTTTAAAATGAACTAAGAATGTTTTGTTAAATTAGCTAACGCTAACGATTTTTTTTTTATTTTACATAGAACTTTGGGCGATCTTGAAGATTCGACTCAGCCTGAGCATGACCTGCTCTAATTTAAGTGGATTGTATTAAATGTTTAATGGGATCCGGCGTGGCGGCGGCATATATCACTTCAACTTTACTTCACACAAGTCCTTGGAAGCTGCTTCCCCTTACACTAAATTGTTGACACGAACACATCACAAATAATAAAATAAACTTACGCGCGTCCCGAGCGAGCGTATGGTTCAATCTTGTGAGTCTTGCGACGGGACGGCAAACTTAGCACTTATCTAAGGTGCGTTCGGGAAAAGGGTGAGAAATGTGCGGTTACAAAAGAAAAAAATATGAATTTAGACAGCCGATAGGTGGCGTTACGAAACTTCAATAAATACATCTAAATGTAGAGCTAAAAATTATCAGCATTTGAGTTGGTGTTCATTTAAAACATAAACTTAAATATGGGACTTAACAATTCGAACGAATTACTGCGTATATTGTGTTTCTCGTATTCAATACGTTTTAAACGTAGAATATTCAATGAACAACCAAACGCAATTAACGTGAACGTAGGTATTGTTCTGGAATTAAATTTGCTACACAAATCGTAAAATGTAAACGAAAAACTTTTGTTTATTTATTTCTATTTGAACTTAATCACCTAAAAATCGGCCTCATCGTATGGATACAATTTTGCTGAAATTCATTTGTTAAGTGTAAATGATAATCTATTGACAAGTGTAGTTAAAATACCTAAACAGAGTTTTATTTATGTAAGAAAGTGACGAGGCGAGCAAATAAAAAGTCGAAAGCCCATATCAAATGCTATGCACCCAGAAAAATTCTGCGTGACACAACACGTGCCCGTCGTCCTGTGACAACGGTTCTTAAGTAACATATGCTCAGTAATTACACTAGCTATGAGCGTACTTGAGACCGAAATAACAAACACACACATCAAAAACTTGGAATATAATATGATCATGTGTAACAATGACTGTCTCCTCTTGGCCAATTACAATTACGGCGCTGTTGTTGGCTAATAACCAGGGGCATATTTCTGAACCGGATAAATAATGGTGTCGTATAAGTATTAGCGGCAACACACATGCACTCAGACGTTTATGACTTCCTGTATCAAATTTTCGGAAGTAAGGGTCATATGCAATGGCAGGGACATACCTCTTCGTAAAAAAATAACATATCTTGCACTAGCTATAAGTTTTCCGAAATATATTAAAATTAAAAAATTAGACCTGTACTTTGCCTTAATTATATCCTAAAAACGTAATTTATTATTATCAAATAAATTAACAAATTAGCTTAACAAAATGTTATATGTACAACAAAATTTTACAGTCTCAAAGAAAATATATATTATTTTTTTCTTTTGATTCTGCTAAAGATAAAACAAGTGTCTAATAAATAGCGAGGATGGCAACGTTAACCGAACCAAGTACTTCGGAATAAAAATTCTTTAAAAGTTATTATGAAGTTAAATTGGGTAAGACGCATATGCAAAGCTTTTTAGCGCACAGTATTCTCCTTATGTAATGAGCTCTAATATCTAAATTCTATATATATATATATATATATATATATACTATATTAATGCGAAATGTAAATTCATTTTGTCCTGCGGTGCTAGGCATTACTTTGTACTTATGTATCCTTAATGGGTGCTGCAAAGCACTGAAACGAAAGAAACGTCGGGTTATAAATAGTTAAAAATTAAACGCGATAAAATCCCTAAAATTTGTTTTATTAAGCTACATAATCTGTTAAAATGAAAAGGAATTATACTCACAAAGTCGAAAAACGCTGAAGGAAAACTCGTATACTCTTCAACTTCACAGATCTTCAACAACTCGAGTACTAGTGTGCCATATCTTTGACACACTAGTACTAGTACATTATTGACTCAAGAAACCAGTAATAGCGCGATATTTTAAATGATATCAGATTTTAGTATATTAAAAGTAACCATAAAAAACCAAAATTATAGTGACTACTTGATTTTCAGGAATATTGTTTTTAATAATTCTTTTAATATTGGAAATACACAATTTCATTTGGAAAGTATATAAGGTAAAGTTTAAGTCAATATCTGACAATAGGTATCAGAATTTCTTCGTGATTTATGGGTAGATAAATGACTCAAAAAGAAAACTTTAACGAGCCGTGGGCCATATTTCAATGAATGAGTCAACATTAGATTTTCTTGCCAGGTGTTAAATATATGAGCAACCAAATTATTCACAGACATTGAAAACAAGTATACGTTATTAAATAAGCAAAGGTCTCGAAAACTCTGCTTTAAAACCTTGAATCAGTAATTTTAGGACTTATTTAATTTGGGCCAGTTTAAGAATCTCCCAGACCTATTACCCGTGTGGTGGCGGCTTAAGAGAATCTACCACCCCATCTTATCCAGAGGGTGTCGTAAAATTCGACAGAGCAAAAATAAAAACCAGGAGATGGGCAGAAGCACCTTCCTGGTACATTTGAATAGATGCGGTTGCCAACCCACATGCCAAGCGTGGCAACTATGGCAAAATCCCTCCAATATCAGAACTACTAAGTTTCATGGCAATCTATAGGGGAGGCCTATGTTCAGCACTGGACTAGTGATCCGCTGAAATGATGATGGTGTCTACACTTTCTAAGTTCCTTATCCAGACTAAATAGTCAGATGTATCCTAATCCATTATTTTTTTAAAAAATCACAAACTTCATCAGGTAATGAAACTACATTTTTACTTAATATCATTGTTGTGTAAAAGTAGTGTTGATTATTCTTAGATATTGATGAGGTATTACAGTGTCACAAGTGGATGCGCACACACAGGGGCACCCACTCGTCACAACCTTCCCGTGTACGATGTAACGCTCATGCTATAAGATCGGAGCTAGACGAAAAAGGAATCATAAAAATACACTCAGCGTCACAAAAATCGCACCTCTCTGAGTTTGCGCGAAAAATGGCTGTAATGGCTAGAAACGAATTATATTTATATAAATATTGGTATGTTTGAAATGGGTATTTGAATAGCTTTACATTATTAATAAAAAAATCATGAAAGCATTAAAACATTTATCATTATAGAGCGTCAAAAATAAACACTGTCAAATGCTCGTTAGTAAGGACGCTAGTTACACCACCTAAAAAGGGTATAAAAGGGTCGATCTGGATGAAATATGGGCCAGTCGTAATTTAGACTTTGCAGTGAACACACTTGAACAAGTAACCCAAGTAAAAACAAGTAAAGATGGTCACCAGCTCTGAAGAAGCCGCTCAAGTGATTGCCCTATTGCAGTCGGGGATGCGGCAGTGTGACGTTGCTCGACAGTTGAACCTGTCCCGTTTTTCAGTTCGACGGGTGTTCCAACGTTTTCAGCAGACTGGTGGTTATGTTAGAAAACCGGGATCTGGAAGAGAGTGGGTCACATCAGAAAGAGATGACCGTTTCATCGTTACGACATCTTTACGAAACCGTTTTACAAATGCTGTTGAGTTGCAACAACAGCTTCGATCAACTCGGAGAACATCTGTGAGTGTTTCTACAATAAGAAGAAGGTTACACGAAAAGAGTTTAACAGCCCATAGACCTGCTAAAGGTCCAAAACTTACTGCACAGCATCGCAGAGATCGCCCAGAGTTTGCTCGCAATCATTGCGAGTGGACTCTAGAACAGTGGCGGACCGTACTCTTCTCTGATGAGACGAGGGTCTGTCTCTTCTGCAATGACAGACGTAGAAGGGTCTACAGAAGACAGGGGGAGAGGTTCACACAACCCTGCTTCGAAGAATCCGTCGAATACGGGGGTGGCTCGTGTATGTTTTGGGGCGGCATTTCCGTCGACGGGAAAACGGAACTTGTGTGCGTTTCCCGGACTCGTGGTGGCCGTGGGTAAGGGTCATTAAATGCTGGTCGGTACATTACTGAAATCCTGGAGGAACATGTGGTCCCGTATGCTGGTTATGTCGGTGATGGATTCATGTTAATGCATGATAATGCTCGTTGCTATACCGCGGCTATTGTACGGGATTATTTACAGGAGGTCGATATCCCTGTTATGCATTGGCCAGCACGAAGTCCAGACCTTAACCCAATAGAACATCTCTGGGATGACCTAAAACGGTGCGTGCGAGCTCGAGATCCAGCCACTCTTCAAGAGCGCCAAGATGCGGTACTTGTAGAGTGGGAACAAATACCCCAAGAGGCTGTTGCGATCCTTGTAAGGTCCATGAAAGATCGCATGGAAGCCGTTATCAAGGCAAGGGGGGGTAACACTAGGTTTTAAGAACTTTTTTGTATTTACTCGTATTAAGTTTTTTTTAAATTATTAATTTGCAAATTTGTACATACCCTGTCTTTTTCTTTAATTTCTCTTTCGTCTCGTTATAAAAGTAAAATTCAATTAAAATTGCTGAAAGCTAATGAAATTACCTTTCGAATTATACCCTCAAACCACAACATTGCCATTGGCCTGTTGTGTTAAAATAGTATTTAAATTATTTTTTTCGGATGTGCGATTTTTTTGACGCAGAGTGTATAACACAATATATATCTGTAAAATAAATATGTAGTCAGGGACGCGATCGTCAAATATTATTTTGTTTTATATTGTGTTATACTTAATACTTATAATTTTAATCAAATATTAAGTATGCTTTGCGAGAGTTACAATTTTTTTGTACTTGTATAAATATACAATTTCAAATTATATAAGCAATAACAAACTATTTAGTAACTCTTGATGAGTTCTCTCTATCATTCTCCCATCGAGAATGTAAGTTAAGGGAATGACTAAGGAATGTGAATGTGTCACTGCGAAATGTCCCCTAAATCTTTGCCAAGTAATTCCTTACTTACTAAATTCAAGCTCATTTAAGCCTACGGTATACGTTTAGGGCGAGAAAATTATACAAGTATTTTTTTAAAAGACTGTACATCTACAGTTTTTTTTAATCCGTAGTATGGTGATCTGCCGCCTTTACAGCTTCGTCGGACTAGACTCGTGGATAAGTGGAGCAAAACCGGTGGTTTTCGGTTTACTTTATATCGTAAATATTTTATTTTATAAATACGAATACCCGATAGATATCCACCCTCATTTTTCCTACCGAGGTGTCGTAAGAGGCGACTAAGGTATTGTACGGGCAGCCTTCCGATGTGGTTCGCCACCCGACACTTTTCGTTTCCTCGAGGACGAAAAGTAGGCTTCGAGTGTGGCCTCTGCCTACCCTTTATATGGGAATAAGGCGTGACAGTATGTATGTATGTATAAATTCTTCACTCATACCACCGGTCACTGTAGTAATTCAGAAATCACTGACTGCGTTTACTGCACAGTTCTGTTCTGTGGTTTACTGGGTAAGCTTAGTGGTCGCGGTGATAGACACTTATTAAAATCTTTGTTTCCCGAATTGCTTAAACAATTGCTCAAACAATTGTAATAAAACAATAAACTTGCTTAAAGGCAAAACTGTGATCATATTATTTTATTAGATGAACGCGTTCAATTAATTTGAATGAGCGACTAGTAAAAGACTAGATCAACAGGACAAAGTCAAGGTATCTATCTGAAAGCTATACTTGCTTACATACAAAATATGCCGCAAAATGGACCTAGGATGATATGGAAGAACTGTATAGGGTTTTGGGTGTATATAGGTAGCCTTATAATTACTTATTAGTCCTTTTGTATAAGATCGTACTTACGATATTAGGATATTATTTTCTCACCTAAATTAAAAACGACTTAAATAGCAAGGTTTCAAATTGAGAACAAATGGATGCGGCACCAGTAACTGTTTCCTTAACTGAAAGTAACGCGCCATTTCTGTCGCGCTGATTCTATTTTACACCTCGGACGTGGTATGTAGTCGAAAGTTTTATTCCGCACTCTATTTATTTCTAAATGACAATATGTAACTATGAGACAATGAAACTTAAATTCGTCAGTCTCAAAACGGAACTAGTAACTAGGCAATATAGATCGGTCTCTCAAAATTGTTATTTATTTAGAGACTAAATTATTTTTACCATCACGATTATTTTATTAATAAATATATCGTCACAGAAAACGAAAAATTAGAAACCGATATTTTTCTTTCAATAAATGTCTCGTAAATACCGATACGTTCTCGTTTCAAGTATATGCAAAAATTATTAACATTTATTTTTCGCGTAATTCACCTAGCACTATGTGTTTGTATGCCTTTAAATTTTAAAATAAATTTATTAATACTCAATCAAATTATTAGACGACAGTTATTATTACTTAATTACAGTTAGGAAATGGATGGACGTTAATTAATTAAGCGATGACCTGCACACACTTGCAGAAAGTCGATGGATGCGGAGGTGGCTCAGGACCGTGTTTTGTGGCAATATGTTCATTAGTGGACTTGTGATGGGCTGAATTGATGATGAATTTAGGTTAAAGCTAACAGACGTTACATTTATTACATATTTCTATTCGAGTATTTATTGAGATAAAAGATTTGTTTCTTACGTTTTTTAAGAAATGTATAATATTATATCTTGAACTACTTTATAATAAAATATTTATCTAGATTTGAAAGGTCAGCGGTGTTTCCAAAGAATAATGTTTTGTTTTTGGAATATAATTTGCAGGAACAAGACAAAAACAGCTAGAATATTTTTAGTTATCCACTCTTTGCTACATGTAGCGGATACATAATTTCTCTCCATGGATAGTTACCCACAAGCTAACCGTGACGCAGCAGACGTTGCTTACTTCGCCATAATGTAACAAAATACCTTTTTATTACTCGTATTATCTCGCAGAAGTTGTAAAAAATTGGAGCCTTTTAAGTTCACATAAAATTACGAGTAGCAGCCCGCGTAATTCTTCTACTATCATTAATTGTTTACAATAATTAAAAATTTAATGACTGTTCTACTATGCATATTCGTAAACAATTAAGATTTGAAAAATAATAATATTAACAAACTGGACAACATTTTATGAGACTGTTCTTATTTTTCTTTTCTTTTTATGTCTTGTAAATTTATTGATAAGAAAGTCACTAAAAGAAAATAAGTGTGGAATTACTGTTACCTGTTTCTTCTCCGGTCGGAAGTAACCTCATTAAGAAGCGGTGTTATATTGTGAACCGGCCAAGTGCATGTCGAATCACGCACATTGAAGGGTTCCGTAGTGGGGAAAAGAGTATAAAGGAAAATATGCCATATCTCAAAAACTACACGATATATCTTATCCAAACCATTTTCGTTGAAAGTGTTTTCTAGGTTCTTCCGTTGTATGGATGATGAGGCACCACTTGTTTGTTCGTAATTTTACTACACCATTGAAGGAAGGTTCAAAATTTCACCTATCCGTCTACGTAGGTACCACCCAGCGCCAGTTATTCTGCCGTGAAGCAGTAGTGTGCAAACATTAGTGTGTTTCGGTTTGAAGGGCACTGAGAGCTAGCGTTATCATTGGGCATATGAGACTTAAGGACTGATGTCTCAGGGTAACGGGCGCATTGTGGTGTCCAGTGTTCTGGGGGACACAGCATTTGTTTTGGGCAGACGTTGCACTTACCATCTAGTGAACGTTTTGCTCGTTCCGTAACTTTTATCAAATAAAAAAAATGGCTGTGTTATACGGACAGGGGGATGAAATTATGGGGGTTCCGTTTTCAATACGAAACCCAGTAAATGACGTTTAACAAATGACTTTTCTTGCATCAAAGAATAAATAATTTTCATTTCTATGATTTTTGGCTTTTGTAATGTAAAATACTAAATGATGAAATGAAATTGTAGATCAACAAATTGAGGAAGTAAAACAGGACTGAATTGTTTAGGTACGTTAAGTAACCATTAATATTTACAACTGTAAAACAAGCTGTACTTTGCAAAACAACTGATAAGAAGGTTAAAACTATGTTTACAATATCTCAATCACTTACATACGCATACGTACATACACCCCTTTTTTCACTTAAGGGGTAGGCAGATACCAGATCCTCAAAAAAATAGCAAACAATGAGCACATTTCGATTAGCATCACGTTACCCGTATCAATAGATAGATGACTTCATTTAAAAAGCATCTCTATGTCGTGGGCATAAGATTAAGTTTGTGTTTTTTATTTAGAATTTGTGATCTTTGTCTTTATTATTATGTTTTGATCGATCGAGGAGCCTTTTGAAGTGATTTTTGTATGGTACTGTGTATTTTAGGTTTTTTGTATATCAATACATACATATGATAATATATGATTCGAATAACATTTTATTCATTTATACAAACATACCCGAGTTTAAAATACGCAATTTAAAGCAAAAGCAAATTGTAGTTTTAGACTGTAAAATTTATATTTCTTGAAAATTCGTAGCTCTCTTATCAACATGCAAACTACTTGGATGGCGAAAATATGTATATATTATTAGTTTATACCGTCAAAGAAAATTTTGCCTCGGCGTATTTATAATCTGCGGATAAAAGCAATTACATCCCAATCTGGGATAAAACAAAATATTATCATTAATCTTCTCTAAATGAATTGACAAAGTTTGTAGGAGATAAAATATTATACCTAAATTAAATGTGTTGTACCATTAATTACAATTTTAGGCGTAAAATCTAAACGTGTGACAAAAGTTGATGTGTCTATCACTTCGTGGGTTTTGAATTCAAATACCAACCGAAGGCAATATTTGTGCCATATCAAAACTATAATTTTACAGAAATAGATGAATTGTGAAATGAAATCAGTCCACGTGTGTCCGACACACTCTATTCGATTCTTCCTCAGATCTTAGAACGTAAATATTTATTTAATTTTGAGCCACTGAGCCGTATATATACAATTCAAATATTTTTAAGTGACAAATTCAGTGTTTTAAAATTCTCATAATCTATATTATAAACTTCGATGCTCATTAGTGCACCGATTTTCTAAACGTTCCTGTGTTGGTATATCTTTGCACGATTTGTTTTTTTTTTTAATTTTTTAGTGTTCTATAAAATGGAAAATATCAAAATGATATTTGGAAGAATAATAATATAAGTTGTGACAATACTCGTATATATACATTATATATTATTTCACCTATTGTAAATAATACCTAATTATTAAATGAAATTTTAAATTAAACTGTGTATTTTATTTCTATAATCCTTCAAATGCTTCATCTTAATCACGCAGACATCACGTGGTTTATCGAATTTCATTAAAGTTTTAATCGAAAGTAAACATAATAAATGGAAACCGCCATAGAAATGAAATTAATTCCGTTAGTTGAACAAGTTGTGTGCCTGATAGTCTTTGGTTTTATTATTCATGTTGAGTTAGTCAGCGGCCAAGGGCCTCAAAATAGAAACGGTAAGAAAATTATATCCAATATTTTTAGATAAGTTAATAATTTAGTACTATTTCGACCTCACAGCTGGACCAATACAGAAGCCAGGTTGAAAGCTTTGTGGGAGGAGAGTAATGCGTTCTAAAGAGATGAAATGAATATTTCTAAAGAGAATATGAAGCAACGGCTCCATCTTGATGCCATGAATGAAGTTGCGATGAAAGTGATATTAGTATGAAAGAGATTGTATGAAATTGAGCGAGGCTGCAGGGTATGATAGAATTCAGGTCGAAATGTACAAGCGGGATGCATGGATCAGGTCTTTTTCTTTCGAAGCATAGCCGATAAGTTCTTGGCTCGAAGTGAAAAGGTCTATTGCAAATTCGTAGACTTAGAATAAAGGCTCACAGGAACTGGTTTATCATCGAAAACGGTAATAGACAAGGATGTGTAGCTTCGCCTAGGCTGTACATATATACAGTCTGTCACGACTTTTCCCAAATAAGGGGTAGGCAACCACCCAACCCACTGTTCGCCTCCGCGGACAACGGGATGTGACGGGTGGTGAACTGTCAGTTAAATCTAACTCCCCTGTGCGTTCCCACAAACAGTATAGTGACAGCATAGCGAATGACTGGCTTAAACATTCACTGGATTTTCCATAAGATTCGCTTTTGCTACAATTATATAGAAACTAGAGTAAATTACATACGTATTTACAGTGCAACTTTTATTTATTTCAGGAACAATTTATGTAAAGCAAGTGCAACCCGAAGAATACCAAAATGTGCCTGTAGATTACTATTCATTTGTGGCTCTAATAGAGTAATAATATTTTTGTCACTACAATTAGTAATAATAGAAAACAGTTATAACAGAACTACTGTTAGTTTATAATAAGAACTTTAAAAAATTCTGCTTTTTGAACCATAATATACATCGGTTTTTGAATACTTAAGTGTGAAGCAAGAATATAGTGATGTTATTTTTCAAAATGGGCAATATGCGATTTCTTATTACAATGTTTTGTCATTAATAATCCATAGGAATGTAATTTGCCTTCTTATTTTTTTTTATTTTTTTTTTATTGCATAATGTGATGAAACGAGCAAAACGTTCACCTGATGGTAAGTGCAACGTCTGCCCATAACAAATGCTGTGCCACCCAGAAAATTTATGTGTTACACTACACTGTGCCCATCACCCTGAGAAATAGGTTGTTAAGTCTCATATGCCCAGTGATTACGCTACCTCACAGTGCCCTTCAAACCGAAACACAGTAATGTTTGCACACCACTGCTTCACGGTAGAATAACTGGCCCTGGGGTGGTCCCTACCTAGACGGACTCCTGTATAGGAATCCTACCACCAGTAAAAAAGTTCAAAGTTTTGTTGTACAATTTTATGTCTTCAGTTTATATAGACTTGCAGTTTATATGAATTTCTACAAATTTTTTTTTTCATTTCATAAAAGTGACGGAACTAGCAAAACGTTCACCTGATGGTAAGTGCAACGTCTGCCCATAACAAATGCTGTGTCACCCAGAAAATTACTGTGTGACATCACACTGCGCCGTCACCCTGAGGCATCAGTTCTTAAGTCTCATATGCCCAGTGATTACGCTAGCTCACAGTGCCCTTCAAACCGAAACACAGTAATGTTTGCACACTACTGCTTCACGGCAGAATAACTGGCCCTGGGGTGGTACCTACCTAGATGGATTCCTGCATAGGAATCCTACCACCAGTAAAAAATTTAACCATGTTATTATCTAAATGTTTTACATTTCTGTCGAAAGCTAAAATATTTTGGTGTATTAATAATGTTGTGTCGTAAGCAAATCATTTTAAGGATTTTAGCAGTTACATCTCTGTTCAAGAAACCAGAAGCACCTCTCAAAAGAGCTATCCCATCGTCTTCAGGAACATGATAGAGCTCTGAAAAGAGCTGTTTAATTATGTATGGATCGCCGTCTTCAGTCTACAATCTTCCTCGTCGCTAGCACCTTATTCGGTCGGAAGAGCGTCTCATTGCTACGACGCATTTGACAGTCGTCAATTCCAAAATTAACTGTCAGAAATACAGCTAGACGATCCAAAACCTTACACTATTGTTGCGATGGATACGCGACCTAGCCCGTGACCGAATTCCTGACTCCACTCATCGTCTCATGTGGACTAACCATTTGCCTCTACATATTCGTCAGTACAAGCAGTAAGCGAATCATTCAGCACCAAGACGGCATTAAAGGAGCTAGCGCCACTTGCCAATAAAATTATGGAGCAGTAGCAGTCATCGGTTCGCTACCATCGCCGATCGTAAACTTTCTTCCGAAAAAGCCGAATTAAATTCACTCTCGCTATCGTAGAAACCAATCACAATATCTCACTGGTAAAGCTTCGCCATCACCAATATGCTAATATCACCGTCGATTTGGAGCAGAATCCAGGAAATGCACTAACGGCATATGGGCAGGGGCCCATACAAAACACCGTAAAATTAGCCCCATATAAAACACCGTAGACGTTGGCAGCGGCGGAAACTGGCGTTCAAGAATATTCATACCGCCTGTTCGTCACATACAAAAAAATTAAATCATTATTCCTGGTAGACCCGGAAGCGAATATATCCGTCCTACCCCCAAAGAAAGGCCAAATCACAACACCGCTTCCATTTACACTCTAGGCCGCCAATAACGCCGACATTTCAACATATGAAACAACCGACCTTACTCCAAAGGTGATATGTTGCGTTGAGAAAATCGTAAATGCATATTTAAAAAAGAACCCTTTACAAAATCTAATCGACGTTTTACTTTAGCATTGGATTATTAACATTTTTAAATCTTTACGACAATTTGTTATTTGTGTTAATTCAATATCATAAAAGACAAATGACCGTAACACGAACTGTATAATTAAAATAGTAATTGTTATTAAATGAAAAAATGTGGCTTTATTCTAGAATTTAACACCAGGAATAACTCTACCTGACTAATAATCCTCACGCTCATCAAAAGACTATACGAGTATATGAATAATAAAAAAATATTTTTCAGAATTATGTTCACCGATGGATCAAAGAAAAACTGTACAGGAGCCATTATCCATGACAACATAGTTATTACAGCAGCTCACTGCTTGTTAGTATTACTTTGTTTTCGATTATTAAATTGTTTCGTATTTTAGGCATCATTCAACATTTCTGTTATTCGATTTTATTTACAAAATATCTAATTATTTTATTAACATTAATTTTCAGTGCAAAAGTAGATTTTGATTTGTTACAACCAGAGCTCACGGGATCATTCGTCATTATAGGCTCTAAAATTATGTTCGACAGCGGATATGAACAATATCTACCTATTGAACGCGTTCTTACTCACCCTAACTACAAAGGTTGGACTGCGGATTTGGCACTGGTATATACATTTGCAGGAATGATGTCGGATAAACCGGGAAATATGATTCCATTGGCGGATGGAAATTCCTTCACTTCGACTAATTCAAACGTTACTGTACTGAGTTGGAATCAAATTAACAGGATTGATGTACGTATAAATCTGCATATTGCGTCGCGTCTTCAATTTATACTGTAATTTATGGAACGAATTAATAAAAAAATACTTAATAAATATTAAAGTATAATGTCCCACTGATAGGCACAGATATACTCGTAGTAGAATAAGAGGTCTCATTTTTACAAGTTAATACATAGTATAAAGTAACTTACTTATTATTTAGTTTTATTAAAAGTTATAATATTGAACCAAAAGTAATCATAGTATGTAACGAAACTACAATGGACAATATTTTTATCAAGGTAACAAGTACCACGAAGCTCTCACGTAGCGAAAGTTGTTCGGAGTCGTCTGAAGCGGATGAGGTAAACGTTTATTATGAATACGATATATTAACACATTACTAAAGATTATTTAATAGTATATTGACCTGTTTAAGAGAGGATTTTATGCAAAAGGAGTTACACGACCTTTGATGACGAAAGGCATTTACGTATATATTGATGAGGACACACCGGTCAGTACAACATTACTGTAGACATTTTAAAAATTATATAAAATGCATAAATTACCACTAATATATTTGTATATTTTGTAGGCACCTGTAACCAAAACAAATAACCACGTATGTATAGTACCACCAATAAGAAAAATAATGAAAAAAATCCATAAGAATATAGTCATTTCCTCTATATCGATATAAAGATCAACGCTACGTGAACATACCTACATTTTTCCTTTGCCAATTTATTGCGTTTCATGTATTCAAAACCTTTGTCTAAATCATAAGAAGCCAAAAGATAAAATAAAAAACTTTAGGAGTGCCGATCGAGCGGGTCGAACTGAACTATTTAGTGTATTTTGATACTTAAGGCGATTACTCGATCTGTGATCAACCACGGCTCGAAGCAATACATTCATGAAATAGTGAAATTGATGGCCGATATTACGAACATACACACAATATATTGAGTTCTTTAAAGAGCACTAAACTCTATATTTATAATAATCATAACAAATCTTTATTGAATTTTACAGAAAAGTATGTTAAACATTGAGGATTACACGATCATTGATATTCAAACATGTAAACAAATAGTAAAGAAGTTGAAACCTGCAGCCTATCAGATAAGTAAGGCTTATAATCACTCTGGACATTATTGTTTTACGGTTAAACTGATTCTACAATCTTTTTCTTTTCTTTGTAGTAAATGATAACGAAACTATTTGTTACACAATGAAACAGCCGCATAACATTCACGTAAGTGATGATTCAAATAAAGAAAACTTGTTTACAACAATTTTTTAGTTTATTATTGCCGCTGTTCACAATTACACTGCTAAACATAGACCTCCACAATAGAAAAGTAAGTACTCACCTAAACGCAGAACCCTAATATTTTGCCCTCCTTCTCCATATGGAAGAGAGGAGGAAAAAGAAAATATACATTGCTCAATGCCAATTTTATTTAATTACATGAAGATCTCGAAAAGCCACACCTATACCAATAAAAAAATTTAAGTGTCTGTTTGTGATTACAAAAAATCACAGACAGACACTACAATAATCCAAATGAAATTTCTCGAATAAGCTCAGAAACGGCTCAACGGATTTCAATGAAATGTTTTGGAATTAAGACAGGAATTTTAACATAATTTTTTGTGTATTCGAAAGCTTGCAGGGTTAAGAAGATCTAAACATAAATATTTGTAATATTTATAATCATGCTGTCGTTTATTTTACGCGGGTGAAAACACGGGGTACAGCTACATTCAAAATATATAATATAAGTATGTATATAATAACAAAAAAAAATACGGTTAAAAACATATGGCTTAGTAGTGGCGAACCCGGCTGAGTTCGAATTCCAGCGGAGACAACAATTGTTCGTTTTTGGGTCTAGTTTTGGTGTATTTTCGCCGTCTAACACCTATTGTGTATCCTAGTCTACCTCCGTTCTAAGTCGCATGAGCGTTTGTGCATATACTGGTGGGATCACAATATTTCCTGCGCAGTTGATAGCTTCCGATAAAATGAGTTCTGTGCCGATAAAATGATTTTTTTTCTTTCTTGAGTCGTGGATCTTTGGTTCGAAATCTATCCGAAGTCAATTTGTGCAACATATAAGAAAAGCCTGTGATAGTGGCAGTGGTCAGTACATCCTGCGCAAGGATTAGGGGGTAGTTGTTAACCGAAAGACGACGCCAAGGCCAGCGTCGGTCAGTAGGACATTATCATATCCTGAGTAGGTGATATCGTCAGGTAGTAATCAGAAGATGTTGTCTTGGAAAGCCAGAAGAATATCGACACCAGTTTCCAACGCATATTAACTTCAATAAAAGTTTCTAAAAGGCTGAGTCAGGGGCACCTTCGATTCATCGGAATCGCCTAGTTGCTGTGGCTGCCGGTGAACTCTTAAGTAACGACAGGCATATTATCGTTGGCATGAAGATGAGCTGCTTTTGTAACTGGATTGGTGAAAATCTACCGTAAGTTTATGAAAAAAAAAACCGTTTATTATATATAGTTTCCGTTACCTTGGTTTTATTCAATGTCTAGTATTCGCGTGAATATAAGAAATTACTACAAGATGAAATCAAGATCTGGATGAATTATATTTGTTATCAAGATCTAACGACGTAAAAAGATTCAGTAACGAAAATAACTCGATCCACTATAGGTAGGACTACTGGTCTTGAATCCATATAGGTAGGTGCAACAACAGGACCAGTTATTGTGCCGTGAAGCTGTATTGTGCAAACGTTACTGTGTTTTGTTCTGAATGGCTCTGAAAGCTAGTGTAATTACTTGGCATATTAGAGTTAAGGACTGATGTATCAGGGCGAGCACAGTGTGGTGCCACATTCGTTATGAATATTAAAGGTGCATTTGTTATGGTCTGACGTTGCATTTACCAGCAGGTGCACGCTTAGCTCGTCATTTCGCTTTCTTCTATAAAAAAAAATTTACTCTGCAATCATACTGTGATGTGCAAATATTACTATATTTTAATTTGAAGTGCAATGAAGCTAGTGTAATTACAAGGCATGTGAGACTTAAGAACCTCGTCTCAACGTGATGAGCACTGTGTGGTGCTAAACAGAAGCTTCAAATTTAAAGTTGGGGGTGATACCATCAGGTAACCAACTTATTGATCTCGTAGCTTACTTTCATCGTAATAATATCCGCCAGAGAGATAGTGATATCAGCCAGAAAAATTCTTATAGAATAACAACTAAAGTTATTATTTTGTGAGCCATTTCATCTTTGACAATATATTTAAAAAAAATTGTTTCAGTAGTGGCGGTTCTAATTTGAGCTGTTGTATGGATTGCTGTAACATCGAGAATAAAATCGAAGAAATACAAAACATACAATAACTACCTATGTTTATACCAATGTTTATTACAAATACGCTTAGAATTTATAAATTTGTATAATTAAACATTGGTTATATAAAACCTTGTTGTTATTATGGATGAAGGAGATGTAGCTAATGAAAAGTTTTAAAAGCAAAGGGCAGTCTTTGTTCGTGTAAAATAAGAGTATAATATGCAAAGCTGTCCCTATACTGCTCAAGGGAACGCATTGAGGTGTAAGATATTTTTTGACTTGTACCATAACGGCGGCGACGAGGTTTGCCACTCGTCACGTTTCGTTACCCGCGGAGGGTAAAAAGTGAGCTACGTTTGTGGTCTCTGCCTACCCCTTATATGGGAATAAGGCGTGATTATATGTATGTAAGTATGTATGAGACTTAAGAATTGATGTCCCAGGGGATGGACGCAGTGAGATGACATTACAAAAAAAATTCTGGGTGATACTGAATTTGTAATGGGCAGACGTTGTACCATTACCATTGGGTAAGCGTTTTGCTCGTCTCGTCACTATCCCATATAAAACAAAATATGCAAATTTAACTACATACGATATATACTTTAAATGTTGACTTTGTATTTAAACTGTTTGTATGCAACGATATCTGCTAGATAATAAATGCGGGCGAAAACGCTGAAAAAAATAAAATTTTAAGTAGAAGGATAAAAACACAATTTTATTATGCAAATTCTATCCTTGTGTAATTCTCATAAAGAAGCTGAAACAGGAATAGTAAACCAGCACGAGAACATCTATTTAAAAGAGAGTCGCAATAAAGCCGGCTGCTCTATGCTCTGTTAACCTCGAAAGATATTTCACTGGTTATTTAATAGTGACGCGCAGATCTTATATCTCACTATCTGATGCCCGTGACTTCGTCCGCGTGGATTTAGGTTTTTATAAATTGTTAAAACTTATGCGTTCATCACAAACATATAGAAAGTGACTACTGACCATCTATAAATGTATGTGTTCTACTCGTACGTCTCTTAATTTACATATTTTATATGTAGCTTTTAGAGGCCATGAAGGTTTTATCTCCTAAAGATCTTTTCTGGCATTTTATAACCCACTAGGTTTTAAACTGGCAGTTTTAAAATGTTCGCTGCATTTTATGAATGAACCTTTTTAAAAATATGCTTTGTTTATTTTTTAATTTCTGTACCGAGCACTCTTATCTTTTCACTCATAACTTTAGAATTTAACTGGAAATGCAACGCTGCGTGCGTTGTTTAGGTTTTTAAAAATGTCGTTTGAAGTTTTATTTCGAAAGCACCTAAAAGGTATATTATATTAAATGTATTATTCTAAATTTTGCATTGCAAATTAACTGTGATCGTGATCACTAAAAGAAGATTATAAGTTTAATTTTAAAAATAATGTAAGAGTAAAGTTAAAAAAAAACAAAAGTAAATAGAACAATGAACTAATTTCATTTATTTTAAATGCAATCAACTTTAAAATGAACTAAGAATGTTTTGTTAAATTAGCTAACGCTAACGATTTTTTTTTTATTTTACATAGAACTTTGGGCGATCTTGAAGATTCGACTCAGCCTGAGCATGACCTGCTCTAATTTAAGTGGATTGTATTAAATGTTTAATGGGATCCGGCGTGGCGGCGGCATATATCACTTCAACTTTACTTCACACAAGTCCTTGGAAGCTGCTTCCCCTTACACTAAATTGTTGACACGAACACATCACAAATAATAAAATAAACTTACGCGCGTCCCGAGCGAGCGTATGGTTCAATCTTGTGAGTCTTGCGACGGGACGGCAAACTTAGCACTTATCTAAGGTGCGTTCGGGAAAAGGGTGAGAAATGTGCGGTTACAAAAGAAAAAAATATGAATTTAGACAGCCGATAGGTGGCGTTACGAAACTTCAATAAATACATCTAAATGTAGAGCTAAAAATTATCAGCATTTGAGTTGGTGTTCATTTAAAACATAAACTTAAATATGGGACTTAACAATTCGAACGAATTACTGCGTATATTGTGTTTCTCGTATTCAATACGTTTTAAACGTAGAATATTCAATGAACAACCAAACGCAATTAACGTGAACGTAGGTATTGTTCTGGAATTAAATTTGCTACACAAATCGTAAAATGTAAACGAAAAACTTTTGTTTATTTATTTCTATTTGAACTTAATCACCTAAAAATCGGCCTCATCGTATGGATACAATTTTGCTGAAATTCATTTGTTAAGTGTAAATGATAATCTATTGACAAGTGTAGTTAAAATACCTAAACAGAGTTTTATTTATGTAAGAAAGTGACGAGGCGAGCAAATAAAAAGTCGAAAGCCCATATCAAATGCTATGCACCCAGAAAAATTCTGCGTGACACAACACGTGCCCGTCGTCCTGTGACAACGGTTCTTAAGTAACATATGCTCAGTAATTACACTAGCTATGAGCGTACTTGAGACCGAAATAACAAACACACACATCAAAAACTTGGAATATAATATGATCATGTGTAACAATGACTGTCTCCTCTTGGCCAATTACAATTACGGCGCTGTTGTTGGCTAATAACCAGGGGCATATTTCTGAACCGGATAAATAATGGTGTCGTATAAGTATTAGCGGCAACACACATGCACTCAGACGTTTATGACTTCCTGTATCAAATTTTCGGAAGTAAGGGTCATATGCAATGGCAGGGACATACCTCTTCGTAAAAAAATAACATATCTTGCACTAGCTATAAGTTTTCCGAAATATATTAAAATTAAAAAATTAGACCTGTACTTTGCCTTAATTATATCCTAAAAACGTAATTTATTATTATCAAATAAATTAACAAATTAGCTTAACAAAATGTTATATGTACAACAAAATTTTACAGTCTCAAAGAAAATATATATTATTTTTTTCTTTTGATTCTGCTAAAGATAAAACAAGTGTCTAATAAATAGCGAGGATGGCAACGTTAACCGAACCAAGTACTTCGGAATAAAAATTCTTTAAAAGTTATTATGAAGTTAAATTGGGTAAGACGCATATGCAAAGCTTTTTAGCGCACAGTATTCTCCTTATGTAATGAGCTCTAATATCTAAATTCTATATATATATATATATATATATATATATATATATATATATACTATATTAATGCGAAATGTAAATTCATTTTGTCCTGCGGTGCTAGGCATTACTTTGTACTTATGTATCCTTAATGGGTGCTGCAAAGCACTGAAACGAAAGAAACGTCGGGTTATAAATAGTTAAAAATTAAACGCGATAAAATCCCTAAAATTTGTTTTATTAAGCTACATAATCTGTTAAAATGAAAAGGAATTATACTCACAAAGTCGAAAAACGCTGAAGGAAAACTCGTATACTCTTCAACTTCACAGATCTTCAACAACTCGAGTACTAGTGTGCCATATCTTTGACACACTAGTACTAGTACATTATTGACTCAAGAAACCAGTAATAGCGCGATATTTTAAATGATATCAGATTTTAGTATATTAAAAGTAACCATAAAAAACCAAAATTATAGTGACTACTTGATTTTCAGGAATATTGTTTTTAATAATTCTTTTAATATTGGAAATACACAATTTCATTTGGAAAGTATATAAGGTAAAGTTTAAGTCAATATCTGACAATAGGTATCAGAATTTCTTCGTGATTTATGGGTAGATAAATGACTCAAAAAGAAAACTTTAACGAGCCGTGGGCCATATTTCAATGAATGAGTCAACATTAGATTTTCTTGCCAGGTGTTAAATATATGAGCAACCAAATTATTCACAGACATTGAAAACAAGTATACGTTATTAAATAAGCAAAGGTCTCGAAAACTCTGCTTTAAAACCTTGAATCAGTAATTTTAGGACTTATTTAATTTGGGCCAGTTTAAGAATCTCCCAGACCTATTACCCGTGTGGTGGCGGCTTAAGAGAATCTACCACCCCATCTTATCCAGAGGGTGTCGTAAAATTCGACAGAGCAAAAATAAAAACCAGGAGATGGGCAGAAGCACCTTCCTGGTACATTTGAATAGATGCGGTTGCCAACCCACATGCCAAGCGTGGCAACTATGGCAAAATCCCTCCAATATCAGAACTACTAAGTTTCATGGCAATCTATAGGGGAGGCCTATGTTCAGCACTGGACTAGTGATCCGCTGAAATGATGATGGTGTCTACACTTTCTAAGTTCCTTATCCAGACTAAATAGTCAGATGTATCCTAATCCATTATTTTTTTAAAAAATCACAAACTTCATCAGGTAATGAAACTACATTTTTACTTAATATCATTGTTGTGTAAAAGTAGTGTTGATTATTCTTAGATATTGATGAGGTATTACAGTGTCACAAGTGGATGCGCACACACAGGGGCACCCACTCGTCACAACCTTCCCGTGTACGATGTAACGCTCATGCTATAAGATCGGAGCTAGACGAAAAAGGAATCATAAAAATACACTCAGCGTCACAAAAATCGCACCTCTCTGAGTTTGCGCGAAAAATGGCTGTAATGGCTAGAAACGAATTATATTTATATAAATATTGGTATGTTTGAAATGGGTATTTGAATAGCTTTACATTATAAATAAAAAAATCATTAAATCATTATAACATTTATCATTATAGAGCGTCAAAAATAAACACTGTCAAATGCTCGTTAGTAAGGACGCTAGTTACACCACCTAAAAAGGGTATAAAAGGGTCGATCTGGATGAAATATGGGCCAGTCGTAATTTAGACTTTGCAGTGAACACACTTGAACAAGTAACCCAAGTAAAAACAAGTAAAGATGGTCACCAGCTCTGAAGAAGCCGCTCAAGTGATTGCCCTATTGCAGTCGGGGATGCGGCAGTGTGACGTTGCTCGACAGTTGAACCTGTCCCGTTTTTCAGTTCGACGGGTGTTCCAACGTTTTCAGCAGACTGGTGGTTATGTTAGAAAACCGGGATCTGGAAGAGAGTGGGTCACATCAGAAAGAGATGACCGTTTCATCGTTACGACATCTTTACGAAACCGTTTTACAAATGCTGTTGAGTTGCAACAACAGCTTCGATCAACTCGGAGAACATCTGTGAGTGTTTCTACAATAAGAAGAAGGTTACACGAAAAGAGTTTAACAGCCCATAGACCTGCTAAAGGTCCAAAACTTACTGCACAGCATCGCAGAGATCGCCCAGAGTTTGCTCGCAATCATTGCGAGTGGACTCTAGAACAGTGGCGGACCGTACTCTTCTCTGATGAGACGAGGGTCTGTCTCTTCTGCAATGACAGACGTAGAAGGGTCTACAGAAGACAGGGGGAGAGGTTCACACAACCCTGCTTCGAAGAATCCGTCGAATACGGGGGTGGCTCGTGTATGTTTTGGGGCGGCATTTCCGTCGACGGGAAAACGGAACTTGTGTGCGTTTCCCGGACTCGTGGTGGCCGTGGGTAAGGGTCATTAAATGCTGGTCGGTACATTACTGAAATCCTGGAGGAACATGTGGTCCCGTATGCTGGTTATGTCGGTGATGGATTCATGTTAATGCATGATAATGCTCGTTGCTATACCGCGGCTATTGTACGGGATTATTTACAGGAGGTCGATATCCCTGTTATGCATTGGCCAGCACGAAGTCCAGACCTTAACCCAATAGAACATCTCTGGGATGACCTAAAACGGTGCGTGCGAGCTCGAGATCCAGCCACTCTTCAAGAGCGCCAAGATGCGGTACTTGTAGAGTGGGAACAAATACCCCAAGAGGCTGTTGCGATCCTTGTAAGGTCCATGAAAGATCGCATGGAAGCCGTTATCAAGGCAAGGGGGGGTACACTAGGTTTTAAGAACTTTTTTGTATTTACTCGTATTAAGTTTTTTTTAAATTATTAATTTGCAAATTTGTACATACCCTGTCTTTTTCTTTAATTTCTCTTTCGTCTCGTTATAAAAGTAAAATTCAATTAAAATTGCTGAAAGCTAATGAAATTACCTTTCGAATTATACCCTCAAACCACAACATTGCCATTGGCCTGTTGTGTTAAAATAGTATTTAAATTATTTTTTTCGGATGTGCGATTTTTTTGACGCAGAGTGTATAACACAATATATATCTGTAAAATAAATATGTAGTCAGGGACGCGATCGTCAAATATTATTTTGTTTTATATTGTGTTATACTTAATACTTATAATTTTAATCAAATATTAAGTATGCTTTGCGAGAGTTACAATTTTTTTGTACTTGTATAAATATACAATTTCAAATTATATAAGCAATAACAAACTATTTAGTAACTCTTGATGAGTTCTCTCTATCATTCTCCCATCGAGAATGTAAGTTAAGGGAATGACTAAGGAATGTGAATGTGTCACTGCGAAATGTCCCCTAAATCTTTGCCAAGTAATTCCTTACTTACTAAATTCAAGCTCATTTAAGCCTACGGTATACGTTTAGGGCGAGAAAATTATACAAGTATTTTTTTAAAAGACTGTACATCTACAGTTTTTTTTAATCCGTAGTATGGTGATCTGCCGCCTTTACAGCTTCGTCGGACTAGACTCGTGGATAAGTGGAGCAAAACCGGTGGTTTTCGGTTTACTTTATATCGTAAATATTTTATTTTATAAATACGAATACCCGATAGATATCCACCCTCATTTTTCCTACCGAGGTGTCGTAAGAGGCGACTAAGGTATTGTACGGGCAGCCTTCCGATGTGGTTCGCCACCCGACACTTTTCGTTTCCTCGAGGACGAAAAGTAGGCTTCGAGTGTGGCCTCTGCCTACCCTTTATATGGGAATAAGGCGTGACAGTATGTATGTATGTATAAATTCTTCACTCATACCACCGGTCACTGTAGTAATTCAGAAATCACTGACTGCGTTTACTGCACAGTTCTGTTCTGTGGTTTACTGGGTAAGCTTAGTGGTCGCGGTGATAGACACTTATTAAAATCTTTGTTTCCCGAATTGCTTAAACAATTGCTCAAACAATTGTAATAAAACAATAAACTTGCTTAAAGGCAAAACTGTGATCATATTATTTTATAAGATGAACGCGTTCAATTAATTTGAATGAGCGACTAGTAAAAGACTAGATCAACAGGACAAAGTCAAGGTATCTATCTGAAAGCTATACTTGCTTACATACAAAATATGCCGCAAAATGGACCTAGGATGATATGGAAGAACTGTATAGGGTTTTGGGTGTATATAGGTAGCCTTATAATTACTTATTAGTCCTTTTGTATAAGATCGTACTTACGATATTAGGATATTATTTTCTCACCTAAATTAAAAACGACTTAAATAGCAAGGTTTCAAATTGAGAACAAATGGATGCGGCACCAGTAACTGTTTCCTTAACTGAAAGTAACGCGCCATTTCTGTCGCGCTGATTCTATTTTACACCTCGGACGTGGTATGTAGTCGAAAGTTTTATTCCGCACTCTATTTATTTCTAAATGACAATATGTAACTATGAGACAATGAAACTTAAATTCGTCAGTCTCAAAACGGAACTAGTAACTAGGCAATATAGATCGGTCTCTCAAAATTGTTATTTATTTAGAGACTAAATTATTTTTACCATCACGATTATTTTATTAATAAATATATCGTCACAGAAAACGAAAAATTAGAAACCGATATTTTTCTTTCAATAAATGTCTCGTAAATACCGATACGTTCTCGTTTCAAGTATATGCAAAAATTATTAACATTTATTTTTCGCGTAATTCACCTAGCACTATGTGTTTGTATGCCTTTAAATTTTAAAATAAATTTATTAATACTCAATCAAATTATTAGACGACAGTTATTATTACTTAATTACAGTTAGGAAATGGATGGACGTTAATTAATTAAGCGATGACCTGCACACACTTGCAGAAAGTCGATGGATGCGGAGGTGGCTCAGGACCGTGTTTTGTGGCAATATGTTCATTAGTGGACTTGTGATGGGCTGAATTGATGATGAATTTAGGTTAAAGCTAACAGACGTTACATTTATTACATATTTCTATTCGAGTATTTATTGAGATAAAAGATTTGTTTCTTACGTTTTTTAAGAAATGTATAATATTATATCTTGAACTACTTTATAATAAAATATTTATCTAGATTTGAAAGGTCAGCGGTGTTTCCAAAGAATAATGTTTTGTTTTTGGAATATAATTTGCAGGAACAAGACAAAAACAGCTAGAATATTTTTAGTTATCCACTCTTTGCTACATGTAGCGGATACATAATTTCTCTCCATGGATAGTTACCCACAAGCTAACCGTGACGCAGCAGACGTTGCTTACTTCGCCATAATGTAACAAAATACCTTTTTATTACTCGTATTATCTCGCAGAAGTTGTAAAAAATTGGAGCCTTTTAAGTTCACATAAAATTACGAGTAGCAGCCCGCGTAATTCTTCTACTATCATTAATTGTTTACAATAATTAAAAATTTAATGACTGTTCTACTATGCATATTCGTAAACAATTAAGATTTGAAAAATAATAATATTAACAAACTGGACAACATTTTATGAGACTGTTCTTATTTTTCTTTTCTTTTTATGTCTTGTAAATTTATTGATAAGAAAGTCACTAAAAGAAAATAAGTGTGGAATTACTGTTACCTGTTTCTTCTCCGGTCGGAAGTAACCTCATTAAGAAGCGGTGTTATATTGTGAACCGGCCAAGTGCATGTCGAATCACGCACATTGAAGGGTTCCGTAGTGGGGAAAAGAGTATAAAGGAAAATATGCCATATCTCAAAAACTACACGATATATCTTATCCAAACCATTTTCGTTGAAAGTGTTTTCTAGGTTCTTCCGTTGTATGGATGATGAGGCACCACTTGTTTGTTCGTAATTTTACTACACCATTGAAGGAAGGTTCAAAATTTCACCTATCCGTCTACGTAGGTACCACCCAGCGCCAGTTATTCTGCCGTGAAGCAGTAGTGTGCAAACATTAGTGTGTTTCGGTTTGAAGGGCACTGAGAGCTAGCGTTATCATTGGGCATATGAGACTTAAGGACTGATGTCTCAGGGTAACGGGCGCATTGTGGTGTCCAGTGTTCTGGGGGACACAGCATTTGTTTTGGGCAGACGTTGCACTTACCATCTAGTGAACGTTTTGCTCGTTCCGTAACTTTTATCAAATAAAAAAAATGGCTGTGTTATACGGACAGGGGGATGAAATTATGGGGGTTCCGTTTTCAATACGAAACCCAGTAAATGACGTTTAACAAATGACTTTTCTTGCATCAAAGAATAAATAATTTTCATTTCTATGATTTTTGGCTTTTGTAATGTAAAATACTAAATGATGAAATGAAATTGTAGATCAACAAATTGAGGAAGTAAAACAGGACTGAATTGTTTAGGTACGTTAAGTAACCATTAATATTTACAACTGTAAAACAAGCTGTACTTTGCAAAACAACTGATAAGAAGGTTAAAACTATGTTTACAATATCTCAATCACTTACATACGCATACGTACATACACCCCTTTTTTCACTTAAGGGGTAGGCAGATACCAGATCCTCAAAAAAATAGCAAACAATGAGCACATTTCGATTAGCATCACGTTACCCGTATCAATAGATAGATGACTTCATTTAAAAAGCATGTCTATGTCGTGGGCATAAGATTAAGTTTGTGTTTTTTATTTAGAATTTGTGATCTTTGTCTTTATTATTATGTTTTGATCGATCGAGGAGCCTTTTGAAGTGATTTTTGTATGGTACTGTGTATTTTAGGTTTTTTGTATATCAATACATACATATGATAATATATGATTCGAATAACATTTTATTCATTTATACAAACATACCCGAGTTTAAAATACGCAATTTAAAGCAAAAGCAAATTGTAGTTTTAGACTGTAAAATTTATATTTCTTGAAAATTCGTAGCTCTCTTATCAACATGCAAACTACTTGGATGGCGAAAATATGTATATATTATTAGTTTATACCGTCAAAGAAAATTTTGCCTCGGCGTATTTATAATCTGCGGATAAAAGCAATTACATCCCAATCTGGGATAAAACAAAATATTATCATTAATCTTCTCTAAATGAATTGACAAAGTTTGTAGGAGATAAAATATTATACCTAAATTAAATGTGTTGTACCATTAATTACAATTTTAGGCGTAAAATCTAAACGTGTGACAAAAGTTGATGTGTCTATCACTTCGTGGGTTTTGAATTCAAATACCAACCGAAGGCAATATTTGTGCCATATCAAAACTATAATTTTACAGAAATAGATGAATTGTGAAATGAAATCAGTCCACGTGTGTCCGACACACTCTATTCGATTCTTCCTCAGATCTTAGAACGTAAATATTTATTTAATTTTGAGCCACTGAGCCGTATATATACAATTCAAATATTTTTAAGTGACAAATTCAGTGTTTTAAAATTCTCATAATCTATATTATAAACTTCGATGCTCATTAGTGCACCGATTTTCTAAACGTTCCTGTGTTGGTATATCTTTGCACGATTTGTTTTTTTTTTTAATTTTTTAGTGTTCTATAAAATGGAAAATATCAAAATGATATTTGGAAGAATAATAATATAAGTTGTGACAATACTCGTATATATACATTATATATTATTTCACCTATTGTAAATAATACCTAATTATTAAATGAAATTTTAAATTAAACTGTGTATTTTATTTCTATAATCCTTCAAATGCTTCATCTTAATCACGCAGACATCACGTGGTTTATCGAATTTCATTAAAGTTTTAATCGAAAGTAAACATAATAAATGGAAACCGCCATAGAAATGAAATTAATTCCGTTAGTTGAACAAGTTGTGTGCCTGATAGTCTTTGGTTTTATTATTCATGTTGAGTTAGTCAGCGGCCAAGGGCCTCAAAATAGAAACGGTAAGAAAATTATATCCAATATTTTTAGATAAGTTAATAATTTAGTACTATTTCGACCTCACAGCTGGACCAATACAGAAGCCAGGTTGAAAGCTTTGTGGGAGGAGAGTAATGCGTTCTAAAGAGATGAAATGAATATTTCTAAAGAGAATATGAAGCAACGGCTCCATCTTGATGCCATGAATGAAGTTGCGATGAAAGTGATATTAGTATGAAAGAGATTGTATGAAATTGAGCGAGGCTGCAGGGTATGATAGAATTCAGGTCGAAATGTACAAGCGGGATGCATGGATCAGGTCTTTTTCTTTCGAAGCATAGCCGATAAGTTCTTGGCTCGAAGTGAAAAGGTCTATTGCAAATTCGTAGACTTAGAATAAAGGCTCACAGGAACTGGTTTATCATCGAAAACGGTAATAGACAAGGATGTGTAGCTTCGCCTAGGCTGTACATATATACAGTCTGTCACGACTTTTCCCAAATAAGGGGTAGGCAACCACCCAACCCACTGTTCGCCTCCGCGGACAACGGGATGTGACGGGTGGTGAACTGTCAGTTAAATCTAACTCCCCTGTGCGTTCCCACAAACAGTATAGTGACAGCATAGCGAATGACTGGCTTAAACATTCACTGGATTTTCCATAAGATTCGCTTTTGCTACAATTATATAGAAACTAGAGTAAATTACATACGTATTTACAGTGCAACTTTTATTTATTTCAGGAACAATTTATGTAAAGCAAGTGCAACCCGAAGAATACCAAAATGTGCCTGTAGATTACTATTCATTTGTGGCTCTAATAGAGTAATAATATTTTTGTCACTACAATTAGTAATAATAGAAAACAGTTATAACAGAACTACTGTTAGTTTATAATAAGAACTTTAAAAAATTCTGCTTTTTGAACCATAATATACATCGGTTTTTGAATACTTAAGTGTGAAGCAAGAATATAGTGATGTTATTTTTCAAAATGGGCAATATGCGATTTCTTATTACAATGTTTTGTCATTAATAATCCATAGGAATGTAATTTGCCTTCTTATTTTTTTTTATTTTTTTTTTATTGCATAATGTGATGAAACGAGCAAAACGTTCACCTGATGGTAAGTGCAACGTCTGCCCATAACAAATGCTGTGCCAC
Source organism: Luehdorfia chinensis (assembly GCA_019845155.1). Taxonomy (NCBI): domain Eukaryota; kingdom Metazoa; phylum Arthropoda; class Insecta; order Lepidoptera; family Papilionidae; genus Luehdorfia; species Luehdorfia chinensis. The sequence goes on along the minus strand of JAHVAK010000642.1, from coordinate 13,214,632 downwards.
CCAGAAAATTTATGTGTTACACTACACTGTGCCCATCACCCTGAGAAATAGGTTGTTAAGTCTCATATGCCCAGTGATTACGCTACCTCACAGTGCCCTTCAAACCGAAACACAGTAATGTTTGCACACCACTGCTTCACGGTAGAATAACTGGCCCTGGGGTGGTCCCTACCTAGACGGACTCCTGTATAGGAATCCTACCACCAGTAAAAAAGTTCAAAGTTTTGTTGTACAATTTTATGTCTTCAGTTTATATAGACTTGCAGTTTATATGAATTTCTACAAATTTTTTTTTTCATTTCATAAAAGTGACGGAACTAGCAAAACGTTCACCTGATGGTAAGTGCAACGTCTGCCCATAACAAATGCTGTGTCACCCAGAAAATTACTGTGTGACATCACACTGCGCCGTCACCCTGAGGCATCAGTTCTTAAGTCTCATATGCCCAGTGATTACGCTAGCTCACAGTGCCCTTCAAACCGAAACACAGTAATGTTTGCACACTACTGCTTCACGGCAGAATAACTGGCCCTGGGGTGGTACCTACCTAGATGGATTCCTGCATAGGAATCCTACCACCAGTAAAAAATTTAACCATGTTATTATCTAAATGTTTTACATTTCTGTCGAAAGCTAAAATATTTTGGTGTATTAATAATGTTGTGTCGTAAGCAAATCATTTTAAGGATTTTAGCAGTTACATCTCTGTTCAAGAAACCAGAAGCACCTCTCAAAAGAGCTATCCCATCGTCTTCAGGAACATGATAGAGCTCTGAAAAGAGCTGTTTAATTATGTATGGATCGCCGTCTTCAGTCTACAATCTTCCTCGTCGCTAGCACCTTATTCGGTCGGAAGAGCGTCTCATTGCTACGACGCATTTGACAGTCGTCAATTCCAAAATTAACTGTCAGAAATACAGCTAGACGATCCAAAACCTTACACTATTGTTGCGATGGATACGCGACCTAGCCCGTGACCGAATTCCTGACTCCACTCATCGTCTCATGTGGACTAACCATTTGCCTCTACATATTCGTCAGTACAAGCAGTAAGCGAATCATTCAGCACCAAGACGGCATTAAAGGAGCTAGCGCCACTTGCCAATAAAATTATGGAGCAGTAGCAGTCATCGGTTCGCTACCATCGCCGATCGTAAACTTTCTTCCGAAAAAGCCGAATTAAATTCACTCTCGCTATCGTAGAAACCAATCACAATATCTCACTGGTAAAGCTTCGCCATCACCAATATGCTAATATCACCGTCGATTTGGAGCAGAATCCAGGAAATGCACTAACGGCATATGGGCAGGGGCCCATACAAAACACCGTAAAATTAGCCCCATATAAAACACCGTAGACGTTGGCAGCGGCGGAAACTGGCGTTCAAGAATATTCATACCGCCTGTTCGTCACATACAAAAAAATTAAATCATTATTCCTGGTAGACCCGGAAGCGAATATATCCGTCCTACCCCCAAAGAAAGGCCAAATCACAACACCGCTTCCATTTACACTCTAGGCCGCCAATAACGCCGACATTTCAACATATGAAACAACCGACCTTACTCCAAAGGTGATATGTTGCGTTGAGAAAATCGTAAATGCATATTTAAAAAAGAACCCTTTACAAAATCTAATCGACGTTTTACTTTAGCATTGGATTATTAACATTTTTAAATCTTTACGACAATTTGTTATTTGTGTTAATTCAATATCATAAAAGACAAATGACCGTAACACGAACTGTATAATTAAAATAGTAATTGTTATTAAATGAAAAAATGTGGCTTTATTCTAGAATTTAACACCAGGAATAACTCTACCTGACTAATAATCCTCACGCTCATCAAAAGACTATACGAGTATATGAATAATAAAAAAATATTTTTCAGAATTATGTTCACCGATGGATCAAAGAAAAACTGTACAGGAGCCATTATCCATGACAACATAGTTATTACAGCAGCTCACTGCTTGTTAGTATTACTTTGTTTTCGATTATTAAATTGTTTCGTATTTTAGGCATCATTCAACATTTCTGTTATTCGATTTTATTTACAAAATATCTAATTATTTTATTAACATTAATTTTCAGTGCAAAAGTAGATTTTGATTTGTTACAACCAGAGCTCACGGGATCATTCGTCATTATAGGCTCTAAAATTATGTTCGACAGCGGATATGAACAATATCTACCTATTGAACGCGTTCTTACTCACCCTAACTACAAAGGTTGGACTGCGGATTTGGCACTGGTATATACATTTGCAGGAATGATGTCGGATAAACCGGGAAATATGATTCCATTGGCGGATGGAAATTCCTTCACTTCGACTAATTCAAACGTTACTGTACTGAGTTGGAATCAAATTAACAGGACTTCAATTTATACTGTAATTTATGGAACGAATTAATAAAAAAATACTTAATAAATATTAAAGTATAATGTCCCACTGATAGGCACAGATATACTCGTAGTAGAATAAGAGGTCTCATTTTTACAAGTTAATACATAGTATAAAGTAACTTACTTATTATTTAGTTTTATTAAAAGTTATAATATTGAACCAAAAGTAATCATAGTATGTAACGAAACTACAATGGACAATATTTTTATCAAGGTAACAAGTACCACGAAGCTCTCACGTAGCGAAAGTTGTTCGGAGTCGTCTGAAGCGGATGAGGTAAACGTTTATTATGAATACGATATATTAACACATTACTAAAGATTATTTAATAGTATATTGACCTGTTTAAGAGAGGATTTTATGCAAAAGGAGTTACACGACCTTTGATGACGAAAGGCATTTACGTATATATTGATGAGGACACACCGGTCAGTACAACATTACTGTAGACATTTTAAAAATTATATAAAATGCATAAATTACCACTAATATATTTGTATATTTTGTAGGCACCTGTAACCAAAACAAATAACCACGTATGTATAGTACCACCAATAAGAAAAATAATGAAAAAAATCCATAAGAATATAGTCATTTCCTCTATATCGATATAAAGATCAACGCTACGTGAACATACCTACATTTTTCCTTTGCCAATTTATTGCGTTTCATGTATTCAAAACCTTTGTCTAAATCATAAGAAGCCAAAAGATAAAATAAAAAACTTTAGGAGTGCCGATCGAGCGGGTCGAACTGAACTATTTAGTGTATTTTGATACTTAAGGCGATTACTCGATCTGTGATCAACCACGGCTCGAAGCAATACATTCATGAAATAGTGAAATTGATGGCCGATATTACGAACATACACACAATATATTGAGTTCTTTAAAGAGCACTAAACTCTATATTTATAATAATCATAACAAATCTTTATTGAATTTTACAGAAAAGTATGTTAAACATTGAGGATTACACGATCATTGATATTCAAACATGTAAACAAATAGTAAAGAAGTTGAAACCTGCAGCCTATCAGATAAGTAAGGCTTATAATCACTCTGGACATTATTGTTTTACGGTTAAACTGATTCTACAATCTTTTTCTTTTCTTTGTAGTAAATGATAACGAAACTATTTGTTACACAATGAAACAGCCGCATAACATTCACGTAAGTGATGATTCAAATAAAGAAAACTTGTTTACAACAATTTTTTAGTTTATTATTGCCGCTGTTCACAATTACACTGCTAAACATAGACCTCCACAATAGAAAAGTAAGTACTCACCTAAACGCAGAACCCTAATATTTTGCCCTCCTTCTCCATATGGAAGAGAGGAGGAAAAAGAAAATATACATTGCTCAATGCCAATTTTATTTAATTACATGAAGATCTCGAAAAGCCACACCTATACCAATAAAAAAATTTAAGTGTCTGTTTGTGATTACAAAAAATCACAGACAGACACTACAATAATCCAAATGAAATTTCTCGAATAAGCTCAGAAACGGCTCAACGGATTTCAATGAAATGTTTTGGAATTAAGACAGGAATTTTAACATAATTTTTTGTGTATTCGAAAGCTTGCAGGGTTAAGAAGATCTAAACATAAATATTTGTAATATTTATAATCATGCTGTCGTTTATTTTACGCGGGTGAAAACACGGGGTACAGCTACATTCAAAATATATAATATAAGTATGTATATAATAACAAAAAAAAATACGGTTAAAAACATATGGCTTAGTAGTGGCGAACCCGGCTGAGTTCGAATTCCAGCGGAGACAACAATTGTTCGTTTTTGGGTCTAGTTTTGGTGTATTTTCGCCGTCTAACACCTATTGTGTATCCTAGTCTACCTCCGTTCTAAGTCGCATGAGCGTTTGTGCATATACTGGTGGGATCACAATATTTCCTGCGCAGTTGATAGCTTCCGATAAAATGAGTTCTGTGCCGATAAAATGATTTTTTTTCTTTCTTGAGTCGTGGATCTTTGGTTCGAAATCTATCCGAAGTCAATTTGTGCAACATATAAGAAAAGCCTGTGATAGTGGCAGTGGTCAGTACATCCTGCGCAAGGATTAGGGGGTAGTTGTTAACCGAAAGACGACGCCAAGGCCAGCGTCGGTCAGTAGGACATTATCATATCCTGAGTAGGTGATATCGTCAGGTAGTAATCAGAAGATGTTGTCTTGGAAAGCCAGAAGAATATCGACACCAGTTTCCAACGCATATTAACTTCAATAAAAGTTTCTAAAAGGCTGAGTCAGGGGCACCTTCGATTCATCGGAATCGCCTAGTTGCTGTGGCTGCCGGTGAACTCTTAAGTAACGACAGGCATATTATCGTTGGCATGAAGATGAGCTGCTTTTGTAACTGGATTGGTGAAAATCTACCGTAAGTTTATGAAAAAAAAAACCGTTTATTATATATAGTTTCCGTTACCTTGGTTTTATTCAATGTCTAGTATTCGCGTGAATATAAGAAATTACTACAAGATGAAATCAAGATCTGGATGAATTATATTTGTTATCAAGATCTAACGACGTAAAAAGATTCAGTAACGAAAATAACTCGATCCACTATAGGTAGGACTACTGGTCTTGAATCCATATAGGTAGGTGCAACAACAGGACCAGTTATTGTGCCGTGAAGCTGTATTGTGCAAACGTTACTGTGTTTTGTTCTGAATGGCTCTGAAAGCTAGTGTAATTACTTGGCATATTAGAGTTAAGGACTGATGTATCAGGGCGAGCACAGTGTGGTGCCACATTCGTTATGAATATTAAAGGTGCATTTGTTATGGTCTGACGTTGCATTTACCAGCAGGTGCACGCTTAGCTCGTCATTTCGCTTTCTTCTATAAAAAAAAATTTACTCTGCAATCATACTGTGATGTGCAAATATTACTATATTTTAATTTGAAGTGCAATGAAGCTAGTGTAATTACAAGGCATGTGAGACTTAAGAACCTCGTCTCAACGTGATGAGCACTGTGTGGTGCTAAACAGAAGCTTCAAATTTAAAGTTGGGGGTGATACCATCAGGTAACCAACTTATTGATCTCGTAGCTTACTTTCATCGTAATAATATCCGCCAGAGAGATAGTGATATCAGCCAGAAAAATTCTTATAGAATAACAACTAAAGTTATTATTTTGTGAGCCATTTCATCTTTGACAATATATTTAAAAAAAAATTGTTTCAGTAGTGGCGGTTCTAATTTGAGCTGTTGTATGGATTGCTGTAACATCGAGAATAAAATCGAAGAAATACAAAACATACAATAACTACCTATGTTTATACCAATGTTTATTACAAATACGCTTAGAATTTATAAATTTGTATAATTAAACATTGGTTATATAAAACCTTGTTGTTATTATGGATGAAGGAGATGTAGCTAATGAAAAGTTTTAAAAGCAAAGGGCAGTCTTTGTTCGTGTAAAATAAGAGTATAATATGCAAAGCTGTCCCTATACTGCTCAAGGGAACGCATTGAGGTGTAAGATATTTTTTGACTTGTACCATAACGGCGGCGACGAGGTTTGCCACTCGTCACGTTTCGTTACCCGCGGAGGGTAAAAAGTGAGCTACGTTTGTGGTCTCTGCCTACCCCTTATATGGGAATAAGGCGTGATTATATGTATGTAAGTATGTATGAGACTTAAGAATTGATGTCCCAGGGGATGGACGCAGTGAGATGACATTACAAAAAAAATTCTGGGTGATACTGAATTTGTAATGGGCAGACGTTGTACCATTACCATTGGGTAAGCGTTTTGCTCGTCTCGTCACTATCCCATATAAAACAAAATATGCAAATTTAACTACATACGATATATACTTTAAATGTTGACTTTGTATTTAAACTGTTTGTATGCAACGATATCTGCTAGATAATAAATGCGGGCGAAAACGCTGAAAAAAATAAAATTTTAAGTAGAAGGATAAAAACACAATTTTATTATGCAAATTCTATCCTTGTGTAATTCTCATAAAGAAGCTGAAACAGGAATAGTAAACCAGCACGAGAACATCTATTTAAAAGAGAGTCGCAATAAAGCCGGCTGCTCTATGCTCTGTTAACCTCGAAAGATATTTCACTGGTTATTTAATAGTGACGCGCAGATCTTATATCTCACTATCTGATGCCCGTGACTTCGTCCGCGTGGATTTAGGTTTTTATAAATTGTTAAAACTTATGCGTTCATCACAAACATATAGAAAGTGACTACTGACCATCTATAAATGTATGTGTTCTACGTCTCTTAATTTACATATTTTATATGTAGCTTTTAGAGGCCATGAAGGTTTTATCTCCTAAAGATCTTTTCTGGCATTTTATAACCCACTAGGTTTTAAACTGGCAGTTTTAAAATGTTCGCTGCATTTTATGAATGAACCTTTTTAAAAATATGCTTTGTTTATTTTTTAATTTCTGTACCGAGCACTCTTATCTTTTCACTCATAACTTTAGAATTTAACTGGAAATGCAACGCTGCGTGCGTTGTTTAGGTTTTTAAAAATGTCGTTTGAAGTTTTATTTCGAAAGCACCTAAAAGGTATATTATATTAAATGTATTATTCTAAATTTTGCATTGCAAATTAACTGTGATCGTGATCACTAAAAGAAGATTATAAGTTTAATTTTAAAAATAATGTAAGAGTAAAGTTAAAAAAAAACAAAAGTAAATAGAACAATGAACTAATTTCATTTATTTTAAATGCAATCAACTTTAAAATGAACTAAGAATGTTTTGTTAAATTAGCTAACGCTAACGATTTTTTTTTTATTTTACATAGAACTTTGGGCGATCTTGAAGATTCGACTCAGCCTGAGCATGACCTGCTCTAATTTAAGTGGATTGTATTAAATGTTTAATGGGATCCGGCGTGGCGGCGGCATATATCACTTCAACTTTACTTCACACAAGTCCTTGGAAGCTGCTTCCCCTTACACTAAATTGTTGACACGAACACATCACAAATAATAAAATAAACTTACGCGCGTCCCGAGCGAGCGTATGGTTCAATCTTGTGAGTCTTGCGACGGGACGGCAAACTTAGCACTTATCTAAGGTGCGTTCGGGAAAAGGGTGAGAAATGTGCGGTTACAAAAGAAAAAAATATGAATTTAGACAGCCGATAGGTGGCGTTACGAAACTTCAATAAATACATCTAAATGTAGAGCTAAAAATTATCAGCATTTGAGTTGGTGTTCATTTAAAACATAAACTTAAATATGGGACTTAACAATTCGAACGAATTACTGCGTATATTGTGTTTCTCGTATTCAATACGTTTTAAACGTAGAATATTCAATGAACAACCAAACGCAATTAACGTGAACGTAGGTATTGTTCTGGAATTAAATTTGCTACACAAATCGTAAAATGTAAACGAAAAACTTTTGTTTATTTATTTCTATTTGAACTTAATCACCTAAAAATCGGCCTCATCGTATGGATACAATTTTGCTGAAATTCATTTGTTAAGTGTAAATGATAATCTATTGACAAGTGTAGTTAAAATACCTAAACAGAGTTTTATTTATGTAAGAAAGTGACGAGGCGAGCAAATAAAAAGTCGAAAGCCCATATCAAATGCTATGCACCCAGAAAAATTCTGCGTGACACAACACGTGCCCGTCGTCCTGTGACAACGGTTCTTAAGTAACATATGCTCAGTAATTACACTAGCTATGAGCGTACTTGAGACCGAAATAACAAACACACACATCAAAAACTTGGAATATAATATGATCATGTGTAACAATGACTGTCTCCTCTTGGCCAATTACAATTACGGCGCTGTTGTTGGCTAATAACCAGGGGCATATTTCTGAACCGGATAAATAATGGTGTCGTATAAGTATTAGCGGCAACACACATGCACTCAGACGTTTATGACTTCCTGTATCAAATTTTCGGAAGTAAGGGTCATATGCAATGGCAGGGACATACCTCTTCGTAAAAAAATAACATATCTTGCACTAGCTATAAGTTTTCCGAAATATATTAAAATTAAAAAATTAGACCTGTACTTTGCCTTAATTATATCCTAAAAACGTAATTTATTATTATCAAATAAATTAACAAATTAGCTTAACAAAATGTTATATGTACAACAAAATTTTACAGTCTCAAAGAAAATATATATTATTTTTTTCTTTTGATTCTGCTAAAGATAAAACAAGTGTCTAATAAATAGCGAGGATGGCAACGTTAACCGAACCAAGTACTTCGGAATAAAAATTCTTTAAAAGTTATTATGAAGTTAAATTGGGTAAGACGCATATGCAAAGCTTTTTAGCGCACAGTATTCTCCTTATGTAATGAGCTCTAATATCTAAATTCTATATATATATATATATATATATATATATATATATATACTATATTAATGCGAAATGTAAATTCATTTTGTCCTGCGGTGCTAGGCATTACTTTGTACTTATGTATCCTTAATGGGTGCTGCAAAGCACTGAAACGAAAGAAACGTCGGGTTATAAATAGTTAAAAATTAAACGCGATAAAATCCCTAAAATTTGTTTTATTAAGCTACATAATCTGTTAAAATGAAAAGGAATTATACTCACAAAGTCGAAAAACGCTGAAGGAAAACTCGTATACTCTTCAACTTCACAGATCTTCAACAACTCGAGTACTAGTGTGCCATATCTTTGACACACTAGTACTAGTACATTATTGACTCAAGAAACCAGTAATAGCGCGATATTTTAAATGATATCAGATTTTAGTATATTAAAAGTAACCATAAAAAACCAAAATTATAGTGACTACTTGATTTTCAGGAATATTGTTTTTAATAATTCTTTTAATATTGGAAATACACAATTTCATTTGGAAAGTATATAAGGTAAAGTTTAAGTCAATATCTGACAATAGGTATCAGAATTTCTTCGTGATTTATGGGTAGATAAATGACTCAAAAAGAAAACTTTAACGAGCCGTGGGCCATATTTCAATGAATGAGTCAACATTAGATTTTCTTGCCAGGTGTTAAATATATGAGCAACCAAATTATTCACAGACATTGAAAACAAGTATACGTTATTAAATAAGCAAAGGTCTCGAAAACTCTGCTTTAAAACCTTGAATCAGTAATTTTAGGACTTATTTAATTTGGGCCAGTTTAAGAATCTCCCAGACCTATTACCCGTGTGGTGGCGGCTTAAGAGAATCTACCACCCCATCTTATCCAGAGGGTGTCGTAAAATTCGACAGAGCAAAAATAAAAACCAGGAGATGGGCAGAAGCACCTTCCTGGTACATTTGAATAGATGCGGTTGCCAACCCACATGCCAAGCGTGGCAACTATGGCAAAATCCCTCCAATATCAGAAGCTACTAAGTTTCATGGCAATCTATAGGGGAGGCCTATGTTCAGCACTGGACTAGTGATCCGCTGAAATGATGATGGTGTCTACACTTTCCAAGTTCCTTATCCAGACTAAATAGTCAGATGTATCCTAATCCATTATTTTTTTAAAAAATCACAAACTTCATCAGGTAATGAAACTACATTTTTACTTAATATCATTGTTGTGTAAAAGTAGTGTTGATTATTCTTAGATATTGATGAGGTATTACAGTGTCACAAGTGGATGCGCACACACAGGGGCACCCACTCGTCACAACCTTCCCGTGTACGATGTAACGCTCATGCTATAAGATCGGAGCTAGACGAAAAAGGAATCATAAAAATACACTCAGCGTCACAAAAATCGCACCTCTCTGAGTTTGCGCGAAAAATGGCTGTAATGGCTAGAAACGAATTATATTTATATAAATATTGGTATGTTTGAAATGGGTATTTGAATAGCTTTACATTATTAATAAAAAAATCATGAAAGCATTAAAACATTTATCATTATAGAGCGTCAAAAATAAACACTGTCAAATGCTCGTTAGTAAGGACGCTAGTTACACCACCTAAAAAGGGTATAAAAGGGTCGATCTGGATGAAATATGGGCCAGTCGTAATTTAGACTTTGCAGTGAACACACTTGAACAAGTAACCCAAGTAAAAACAAGTAAAGATGGTCACCAGCTCTGAAGAAGCCGCTCAAGTGATTGCCCTATTGCAGTCGGGGATGCGGCAGTGTGACGTTGCTCGACAGTTGAACCTGTCCCGTTTTTCAGTTCGACGGGTGTTCCAACGTTTTCAGCAGACTGGTGGTTATGTTAGAAAACCGGGATCTGGAAGAGAGTGGGTCACATCAGAAAGAGATGACCGTTTCATCGTTACGACATCTTTACGAAACCGTTTTACAAATGCTGTTGAGTTGCAACAACAGCTTCGATCAACTCGGAGAACATCTGTGAGTGTTTCTACAATAAGAAGAAGGTTACACGAAAAGAGTTTAACAGCCCATAGACCTGCTAAAGGTCCAAAACTTACTGCACAGCATCGCAGAGATCGCCCAGAGTTTGCTCGCAATCATTGCGAGTGGACTCTAGAACAGTGGCGGACCGTACTCTTCTCTGATGAGACGAGGGTCTGTCTCTTCTGCAATGACAGACGTAGAAGGGTCTACAGAAGACAGGGGGAGAGGTTCACACAACCCTGCTTCGAAGAATCCGTCGAATACGGGGGTGGCTCGTGTATGTTTTGGGGCGGCATTTCCGTCGACGGGAAAACGGAACTTGTGTGCGTTTCCCGGACTCGTGGTGGCCGTGGGTAAGGGTCATTAAATGCTGGTCGGTACATTACTGAAATCCTGGAGGAACATGTGGTCCCGTATGCTGGTTATGTCGGTGATGGATTCATGTTAATGCATGATAATGCTCGTTGCTATACCGCGGCTATTGTACGGGATTATTTACAGGAGGTCGATATCCCTGTTATGCATTGGCCAGCACGAAGTCCAGACCTTAACCCAATAGAACATCTCTGGGATGACCTAAAACGGTGCGTGCGAGCTCGAGATCCAGCCACTCTTCAAGAGCGCCAAGATGCGGTACTTGTAGAGTGGGAACAAATACCCCAAGAGGCTGTTGCGATCCTTGTAAGGTCCATGAAAGATCGCATGGAAGCCGTTATCAAGGCAAGGGGGGGTAACACTAGGTTTTAAGAACTTTTTTGTATTTACTCGTATTAAGTTTTTTTTAAATTATTAATTTGCAAATTTGTACATACCCTGTCTTTTTCTTTAATTTCTCTTTCGTCTCGTTATAAAAGTAAAATTCAATTAAAATTGCTGAAAGCTAATGAAATTACCTTTCGAATTATACCCTCAAACCACAACATTGCCATTGGCCTGTTGTGTTAAAATAGTATTTAAATTATTTTTTTCGGATGTGCGATTTTTTTGACGCAGAGTGTATAACACAATATATATCTGTAAAATAAATATGTAGTCAGGGACGCGATCGTCAAATATTATTTTGTTTTATATTGTGTTATACTTAATACTTATAATTTTAATCAAATATTAAGTATGCTTTGCGAGAGTTACAATTTTTTTGTACTTGTATAAATATACAATTTCAAATTATATAAGCAATAACAAACTATTTAGTAACTCTTGATGAGTTCTCTCTATCATTCTCCCATCGAGAATGTAAGTTAAGGGAATGACTAAGGAATGTGAATGTGTCACTGCGAAATGTCCCCTAAATCTTTGCCAAGTAATTCCTTACTTACTAAATTCAAGCTCATTTAAGCCTACGGTATACGTTTAGGGCGAGAAAATTATACAAGTATTTTTTTAAAAGACTGTACATCTACAGTTTTTTTTAATCCGTAGTATGGTGATCTGCCGCCTTTACAGCTTCGTCGGACTAGACTCGTGGATAAGTGGAGCAAAACCGGTGGTTTTCGGTTTACTTTATATCGTAAATATTTTATTTTATAAATACGAATACCCGATAGATATCCACCCTCATTTTTCCTACCGAGGTGTCGTAAGAGGCGACTAAGGTATTGTACGGGCAGCCTTCCGATGTGGTTCGCCACCCGACACTTTTCGTTTCCTCGAGGACGAAAAGTAGGCTTCGAGTGTGGCCTCTGCCTACCCTTTATATGGGAATAAGGCGTGACAGTATGTATGTATGTATAAATTCTTCACTCATACCACCGGTCACTGTAGTAATTCAGAAATCACTGACTGCGTTTACTGCACAGTTCTGTTCTGTGGTTTACTGGGTAAGCTTAGTGGTCGCGGTGATAGACACTTATTAAAATCTTTGTTTCCCGAATTGCTTAAACAATTGCTCAAACAATTGTAATAAAACAATAAACTTGCTTAAAGGCAAAACTGTGATCATATTATTTTATTAGATGAACGCGTTCAATTAATTTGAATGAGCGACTAGTAAAAGACTAGATCAACAGGACAAAGTCAAGGTATCTATCTGAAAGCTATACTTGCTTACATACAAAATATGCCGCAAAATGGACCTAGGATGATATGGAAGAACTGTATAGGGTTTTGGGTGTATATAGGTAGCCTTATAATTACTTATTAGTCCTTTTGTATAAGATCGTACTTACGATATTAGGATATTATTTTCTCACCTAAATTAAAAACGACTTAAATAGCAAGGTTTCAAATTGAGAACAAATGGATGCGGCACCAGTAACTGTTTCCTTAACTGAAAGTAACGCGCCATTTCTGTCGCGCTGATTCTATTTTACACCTCGGACGTGGTATGTAGTCGAAAGTTTTATTCCGCACTCTATTTATTTCTAAATGACAATATGTAACTATGAGACAATGAAACTTAAATTCGTCAGTCTCAAAACGGAACTAGTAACTAGGCAATATAGATCGGTCTCTCAAAATTGTTATTTATTTAGAGACTAAATTATTTTTACCATCACGATTATTTTATTAATAAATATATCGTCACAGAAAACGAAAAATTAGAAACCGATATTTTTCTTTCAATAAATGTCTCGTAAATACCGATACGTTCTCGTTTCAAGTATATGCAAAAATTATTAACATTTATTTTTCGCGTAATTCACCTAGCACTATGTGTTTGTATGCCTTTAAATTTTAAAATAAATTTATTAATACTCAATCAAATTATTAGACGACAGTTATTATTACTTAATTACAGTTAGGAAATGGATGGACGTTAATTAATTAAGCGATGACCTGCACACACTTGCAGAAAGTCGATGGATGCGGAGGTGGCTCAGGACCGTGTTTTGTGGCAATATGTTCATTAGTGGACTTGTGATGGGCTGAATTGATGATGAATTTAGGTTAAAGCTAACAGACGTTACATTTATTACATATTTCTATTCGAGTATTTTTTGAGATAAAAGATTTGTTTCTTACGTTTTTTAAGAAATGTATAATATTATATCTTGAACTACTTTATAATAAAATATTTATCTAGATTTGGAAGGTCAGCGGTGTTTCCAAAGAATAATGTTTTGTTTTTGGAATATAATTTGCAGGAACAAGACAAAAACAGCTAGAATATTTTTAGTTATCCACTCTTTGCTACATGTAGCGGATACATAATTTCTCTCCATGGATAGTTACCCACAAGCTAACCGTGACGCAGCAGACGTTGCTTACGTCGCCATAATGTAACAAAATACCTTTTTATTACTCGTATTATCTCGCAGAAGTTGTAAAAAATTGGAGCCTTTTAAGTTCACATAAAATTACGAGTAGCAGCCCGCGTAATTCTTCTACTATCATTAATTGTTTACAATAATTAAAAATTTAATGACTGTTCTACTATGCATATTCGTAAACAATTAAGATTTGAAAAATAATAATATTAACAAACTGGACAACATTTTATGAGACTGTTCTTATTTTTCTTTTCTTTTTATGTCTTGTAAATTTATTGATAAGAAAGTCACTAAAAGAAAATAAGTGTGGAATTACTGTTACCTGTTTCTTCTCCGGTCGGAAGTAACCTCATTAAGAAGCGGTGTTATATTGTGAACCGGCCAAGTGCATGTCGAATCACGCACATTGAAGGGTTCCGTAGTGGGGAAAAGAGTGTAAAGGAAAATATGCCATATCTCAAAAACTACACGATATATCTTATCCAAACCATTTTCGTTGAAAGTGTTTTCTAGGTTCTTCCGTTGTATGGATGATGAGGCACCACTTGTTTGTTCGTAATTTTAATACACCATTGAAGGAAGGTTCAAAATTTCACCTATCCGTCTACGTAGGTACCACCCAGCGCCAGTTATTCTGCCGTGAAGCAGTAGTGTGCAAACATTAGTGTGTTTCGGTTTGAAGGGCACTGAGAGGTAGCGTTATCATTGGGCATATGAGACTTAAGGACTGATGTCTCAGGGTAACGGGCGCATTGTGGTGTCCAGTGTTCTGGGGGACACAGCATTTGTTTTGGGCAGACGTTGCACTTACCATCTAGTGAACGTTTTGCTCGTTCCGTAACTTTTATCAAATAAAAAAAATGGCTGTGTTATACGGACAGGGGGATGAAATTATGGGGGTTCCGTTTTCAATACGAAACCCAGTAAATGACGTTTAACAAATGACTTTTCTTGCATCAAAGAATAAATAATTTTCATTTCTATGATTTTTGGCTTTTGTAATGTAAAATACTAAATGATGAAATGAAATTGTAGATCGCAATTACATGCGATCTAAAATTTCATCATCATGGTTAGCATTCCACCATATCGCGTTTTTCAAGGATTTTTCTGCCATGACCACTTTATGGAATCTGCTGCCGCCAGCGGTTTTTCCGGGCCGATACAGGTACCTCCAAGAAAAGAGCCTACTTCTTTCTCAAAGGCGAGCAACGCTGGTATTGTAAATGCTCATGGACGGCAATCATCACTTACCATCAGGTGAGCCACTTACTTTTTTGCCCCCTCTTCTATAAAAAATTAAAAATAATTTAATATCACTAAAACTTACCTGCGGAAAGGTAAAGTATATCACTAACCCTTTACCATGTACTGGTGGTAGGATTTCTATACAGGAATCCATAATAATAATATAATCCATCCATGTTGCATCTCTTTACATTGTTTATAGGATCTACAATGGGGAGTGTTCCGAGGAATTGTTCGGATTAATTCCAGCCGCTGATTTTCAGCATCGCACATTGCGGCTCAGCGCAAAATTCCATTCTCACCACCTTGATGGTTGGCATTCCAGCACAGTGCGTTTTTCGCGCAATTTTCTGTCACACACAAGCACTTTATGGAATCTGCTGCCGCCAGCGGTTTTTCCGGACCGATACGACTTAGGGACCTTCAAGAAAAGAGCCTATTCCTGACTCAAAGGCCGGCAACGCATCTGTTATCATCTGGTATTGTAGATGTTCATGGGCGGCGGTGATCACTTACCATCAGGTGAGCCGCTTGCTCGTTTGCCCCCTCATCCATAAAAAAAAATCCGTCTGTGTAGGTACAACCCCAGGGCCAGTTATTCTGCCGTGAAGCAGTAGTGTGCAAACATTACTGTGTTTCGGTTTGAAGGGCACTGAGAGGTAGCGTAATCACTGGGCATATCAGACTTAAGAAATCGTGTCTCAGGGTGACGGGGGCATTTGTTATGGGCAGACGTTGCACTTACCATCAGGTGAACTATTTGCTCGTTCCGTCATTTTTATCAAATAAAAAAAATGGAAGACTCGTAATATATTCTTACTTTCTTATGCGAATACTTCACATTTAATATGCTCCGCGTTTAATATTATTGCTTATAACCCAACGTTACGTGAGCTTATGTAAGAGCTAATTAACAACACTTATGGTCACGGAAGGTGTTAGGCGTCCTGCTGTCGTAATTGATCAAAAAGTTAATCTGTAAAGTTCTTACTATTTAAACATCATAAAAAACGTTGACAACTCGTACACTAACAATTTCGTAAGATTCCCCTGTCTAACGCCTCGATGCAACGGATCAGTTTTGTTGTTCCCATATAATTATCGGATGATGATGATGAGAAAGTCATGAAACTCTTAAATTCGCATAAGCTTGTTAGGAGCTGCTGCCTCCCACAAAGATAGCCACAAAAGTTTGTAGCTCTCATTTTGGAGGGTTTTGCCATAGTTGCCACGCTTGGCAGGCGAGTTGGCAACCGCAGTTTGTTTACAGATGTTCCAGTAAGATGCTGCTGCCCATTTCCAGGTTTTCATTTTCCCTCTGTCGACTTTTACAACATCCGCGGGATGAGATGGGGTGGTAGATTCCCTTAGATAAGGCCATTTGATAAAGTAATATTTTATAATAATAATGTTCATTTAAATGTAACTATCGCACTGGAGCAGCGTGGCGGATTCTTCCTAGCTCTAAAACCCTCTCAGAAATGAGAGGAGGCCTGTGCTCAGCAGTGAGACATTTATAAGCTGAAACTTTACTTTACTTTACTTATGAATTCAATTATAAGATTAGATGTGATAATTACTTTACACGTTGACATTTTGATTTAGAAGTCTAAACTAACTCTATATTAAATATGTGTGTGTTCTTCTGACTTAATTTTTTATGTATATTCTGTCAATGAATGATAACTCCATATTATAAATAACAAAACAAAACTAATTTAGTCAATTAGACTAATTTTTAATTAGGCCAATCGTTTTTTCTACAAAGAGCAAATGAATTAAAAAATATATATTTTATTTAAATACGATTTGTGCAGACAATTTCATTCAGAACAAGGCATAAGTTCACCTTAATTACGTTTTATTGTTTTCTGAATTTTATATGCTTTACATTGAATACGGAAACACAATACACGCAGTAATTCGATGGAATTGGTAAACACAAAAGTTTCTCTTTTAAATGCAAATGAAAACGAACATAACTGAAATCTATGGTCATTTAATTTAAGCGATATTTCGTAATTGTTCATTTATATTTATTTAAAAAAGTGAAAAAAATTATCAGAATAATAAAATAAATAGAAATTCACTATTACGTTTTAAAAAATTCGATAAAGTGATGAAACGAGCAAAACGTTCACCTGATGGTAAGTGCAACGTCTGCCCATTACAAATGCTGTGTCACCCAGAAAATTTCTGTGTGATACCACACTGTGCCCATCACCCTGAGACATACGTTCTAAGTCTCATATGCCCAGTGATTACGCTAGCTCACAGTGCCCTTCAAACCAAAACGCAGTAATGTTTGCACACCACTGCTTCACGGCAGAGTAACTGGCACTGGGGTGGTACCTACCTAGACGGATTCCTGCATAGGAATCCTACCACCAGAAATATTAGTACATAATATTTTAATACATCGTATATTTAGAAAAGGGAACAATTTTGAATTTACGAATATGAGACTATTTGTTATTCTTGATACTTTGAAACACGCTTCTACGTAGAGAATTTAATTCATTCTCCCAACCGGCATAAGCGAAGGGACTACTAAGTAATGTGAATGTGTCACCGCAAATGCTCCTAAATGTCTGCCAAGCAATTCTTCGTTCTAATTCCATTGAGTTGGTATGTCTATGAAAAGAAAATACTCATCTGTTTTATTTAAATCCTGTTATTACTGGTCTTGGATACGTACGTCCAACCATATTATTACACGGCTTTTTCCCACACAAAGGGTAGGCAGAGGCAAATCACGTAGCCTACTTGCTACTTACGAGACATGATCATTCATCATCATCATTCACTTACGAGACATGACGGATGGCAAACCGCGTTGCCGCCGGTCAGAAGTCGCCAGAGTCAAAAATTCTTATTCCCCATTGCGTTCCTACGAGCAATATAGTGACAGCATTGCATTTTATGGTGTTATTCTGTACAAATAAAGGCCATCCGTACCAATGCCTTAGTGGCCTCTTACGACACCTCGGTAGGAAAGAGGTAGGTGCTATTCTACTCTGACGGACCCCTATCGGCTATCAGGCATATTACTGGTTAACAAAATTACTTTTTAAGTGAATGGCTGTGCTTACTACTTTTCGGTCTGAAGGGTACTGATAACTAGTGTAATATGAGACTTAAGAACTGATGTCTCAAAGTAATAAGCGCAGTGTCATGCCACACAGAAATGTTCTGTGTGACAACATCAGACGTTAACCTTAACATCAGATGAACGATTTGCCAGTCTTGTCACTTTCTAGAGAAAAAGCATTATGCTGCTAGATGTCGTAAGTTGAGTGACGAGAACTGCAGAATTACTGACAATGAGGCAATCCATCTACGTCCTCAAGACTCGGGGTCTCTCCCTCCCTCAGTAGCGTGCACAAACAAACTAACACCGCCACCAGGAACCACCACCAGATACCCTCCACCAACCACTAGGTAATTAATATAAACGATTGAAGTCGAGAACACGACATGTGTTTCGCCCCAAAACGAGGCATTATCAATGATCATAGACTCTACGACAGACAGCCGTCGAGTAACTCAGCGGCTGTAACTCGACGGCTGTCTTACTTACTTTCCTTCATTATAATGGATTTCCGCAAAGTAACGCATGATTCTATTAACTATTTCAGAATTCTGATTGTCAATTGTCATAACCTGGACCTGGAGTGTTCCCTTGCAATGGTTTGCTTACATATACTCGTAGCTAACTGTCAAAACCTCAAGACGAAGCAAACCACCGTCTTACCTGATGCGGAGGCAGCGTCTCTCTTTCTTCCGTATCAACCTAAAGAATAGGTGAAATCCAATTTTTCTTATTCTTATTGAAATGAAAAATGCATTTGATGATTGATATCAATGAAGCAGACAAAAACGTATTTAGTCCCTAAATTGAAGACGGTTTTTTTTTTATTTAATTGTGTAATGTATCAGTGACTCCAGAGAGGGACAGTATTATTAAGCTGGCACCAAATCGACGTGTTTGTTATGCATCTAAAGTACTTGTCGAGTGCCGGCCAAGTATTTGTCTTCTTGTCTTTACTTCCACAACTTACTCTATAATTATAATTTATATCGTGTATAAAATATATTATTAAATCACCTTCCAGTGCGGAGTATCCCCGTCGGTATTTCTTGCAGTCCTAATCGCTTTGATACAAGCAGTAGTGTGGTTGATATTTATTGATTCCGTAATTTCCTCAATGTATGTGGTAAATTTGCTAAGATCCGCATGCAAAATGTAAAATGGTGTGTATTACCTAGTTTTGAAGAACACCGCCCGCCCTCCCTCAACAGCGTGGACAAGAAAACCAATACCGCTCCTGGTGGCGGTATTGGTTTTCTTAACCAGGCAATACACACCATTTTATATTTTGCATGCGGATCTTAGCAAATTTCTCTCCTTTACTATAATGGATTTCCGCAAAGTAACGCCTGATTCTATTAAATATATCAATGTATGTGGTCATACTTGCGCCACTATACTATTCTCCTTCTTGTTTTTAACCAGAAAATGCAGTTTTAGTAATATTTTAAACAACATTTAGCTTCTTCGTCTTTTTCCAATATACGTGGTAGGCAGGGGCCACTCACGTAACACAGTTCGCCCTCGCGGGAAACGAGACGTGACGGGTGGCGAACCACGAAGCGAAAATATTGGCACGAGTAAAAGAAACCTATGTTGCGTTCCCACGAGCAGTACAGTGACAGCATTGCATATTATGGTGTTATTCTGCACGAATAAATGCTGTCCGGTACAACACCTTAGTCGCCTCTTACACCTCGGTAGAACTGCCGGACACCTATCGGCTAATTTATAATACAATAATAATTACATATTAGTTTGCAGAAGCGATCAAAACTATTTATGGGTAAAAATTAAGTATCGAGGAAATAAGAAATGTTTTCTTGTGAATTTTTATTTGCGTATAAAATATCAATTTATAAGATTAACATAACTTTATAAGAAATTATATAAAATTCTATGCCAGCTCTTTATATAACAGTTTTATTTAAAATGCTTGTTACTTGCCATTCTTAATAATCTCTATTCTCTAATGTCTTGTCTTAACGTTACGAGAAATTACATATTACATTGAAATTACTTGCCGTAAGTTACGAACGTACATAACATTGTATAATTGTTCATAATACATATATAATAGATCATAATACAGATATAAAAGATTTCAATTAAAACAATAGAAAAACCTTATAAGCACAATCATATACTTAATAATTGTGCACAATCTTGTAACTTTTTATTCAATAGAATTCACAATCTTTAGGTTAACTGTAATTTATAACTATAATATAAGTGTCATAAAGCTTAATATAAAGTGGCATCCCCTTAAGCATAAAATATGATACTGGCAACATTCTAGCCTAAGAATATTAAAACTGTACGTTGTAAATATGATTGCGAAATAAAGCCAAAAAGCTTTATTAAGCAGTGAGTACACCGAATTAAAGAATTGCATCGTAAAATATGTTAGAAAGAGATCAATAATTTAGATTATTTTTATCTTGTCAACACTAAATGCATTTCAGTCATATGACTGTTAGTAAAGAATATTGTCATCTATGTACTTGCAAATTCTCTAATCAATATATAAGGCATTTTTTTAATCTATCATAATTTTCGACTGAGATTTTGATTAACAGGTGGGATAAAATGTGGCTTGAAAGTTTACTTAATACAGAAGCACAAAATAAGAAGTATGGTTATCTGAATTTAAAACGTAGCAAATCAATGTTACTTATAATTACTATCATTGTGTTTAATCCGAACAAACTACGGAACCATACGAGCATAGTCTAACTTTTTTTTATATTTATAACTAGGTTATAGAAGTAGTAGACATTCTCAATTACAAGACGTCTTAACCTATACTAGATTTATAGGAATCAGACAGCAAAGTCATAAAATGAACGACACAAAACTAAAAAAAACAACGGAATAAAAACTCCGCGCCATAATACTAAAATAAGGTTCATTTGGATTTTCAATTCAAGCTGCTATTTACATAAGTTGCGAGAATTTTAAATTTAAGCAATAATAATGGTACAGGCAGTTTCAGTGTTGCCACACGTAATAGTACGTTAAAACTTAAGTTAAAGTATAAATTGAAAAAATTAATTGTAAATTAATAATATTGACATAAGATAATGGACGAATTATAAAAAATATATTAATATTATTCAATTCCATAAAAATATTTTATTTCAGTGTAATTAAAGATAGATAATAAATGAGTATTCCTTAATGACTACGTGTTAGTAAAATGTTATAATAACTACATTATAGATTAAGACATTACAGATTATAATTACATTATAATCTGTAATATCTTGATACATTACAACTAGTATTGTCAGCCATTATTCTCCTGCTGCTTCAGTGACGACCCATAACTTAACTCCAAGTTGAAACGCAGCCCAAGAACATTACATTTTCAGCAACAATTTAAAAAAAAACTATGATTTTGTATGACACGTAATACAAAACAACTATATTTTAAAACTTTAATTCAATATTAACATCTCACAGCTCTCATTAAGGCTCCATTGGAAGGTTCGTGAACACATGTTTTAGAATATCGACTCTTACAGAATTTTATATCACAATTCAACAATCAACCTGTGACATACGAACTGCTGAAATAAAGTTATGGTATGTTAGTGTATGGTATGTAGTTAGGTACGGTCCTCAATCAGACACCGTAAAAATGGCCGTATTGGTGCTACCTCAAGTATATAGCGACTCTTTTGTCGTATTACCAGTGATAGCTAACGCCCGCGAGGTCCGGGCCTACGGCGGCAAAATTTAAAGGGCGGATCAAGGTGAATATTGATTGTTCCGATCGTTGTTATGTTAAAAAGTTTAGTTTTAATTTCAAGAGATGAAATAATAGTTTTGTGCTGCTTTATTGCATTGGGCATACAGCGCCATCTAACTTAAATCCGCTTCTGATTATTACCAAATATCAACAGATGACTTACGGCGAGTTTCAATACTCCGTTCCGCTTAATTATCCGTCTTAGTAGTAGATATACTGGTAGTAGGATTATTATGCAGAAATCGGTCCAGGTAGGTACCACCGCAATGTCAGTTATTCTGCCATCAAGCAATAGTATGCAAACATTACTGTGTTTCCGTCTGAAACGTACTAATAGCTAGTATGAGACATAAGAACTGATGTTTCCAGGTGACGAGGGCAGTGTGGTGCACCACAGAAATGTTCTAACTGACAAGCATTTAATATTTGAACGGTTTGCTCATCCCGACACTTTCTTCTATTAAAAGTAATTGTTACAAATTTGATATTAATACCAGTCATTAATCGAAGTAGAATTTTTAACTATTATCGATAGTATCGCTATATTCGAGGTAACAAAGAGATCTCTTTTACTCGCAAAAAAAAAACTATTCGTTCCTTTGTCACCAAAATTAAAAAAAATCCCGGTTATCGCTTTCCGATAGTTTAAGCAGTCCACTCCTGAACATTGACATGTCTATAATTGGAAATTTACCGTGATCCGTTTACCGGTCTTGCAGTGTGGATATTATATATGGTATATTTAAAATGGTTGTTCCGCCATCTGTCGAGAGGTATAACACATTCCGGAACTTACCTCAGTCAACTTTTACGTCATACAGACATGAGATAAGAACGTAGATTATCTTTCGTTGAACCAAACGAAAAGTAAAACAAAAATTATACGTTAACGTAGGAACTTAACATTATTTACAGCAGTCCATAATGTCCAGCATTGGAAACAACATTTGAAAATTCATGTCGACTTTTAGATTGTTGAAACTGGACGACTCTGAACTGTTACTAATAACATCATTAAATCTTTTGCCCAATACCAAGTAACATTTCGAAAAGTTACATGTTGAAAGACAACAAGTGTTCATAGATTACTTCACAGATATTTAAAGAGGAACCATATGAAATACGAAATAAGTACAGAATACAATCAATACATACATACAAAAGCGCAATTTAAGTAAAAAACAAACATTAATTAGTTATTTATTATGTACAAACATAATCTTATCGTAGAGCAATAGTGCGTGGAAAGTGATAATGCAGAAGCTTATTTATTGTTTTAACAATAAGTCTTGCTAAATTCAAAGACCGTGTAGAACATTCGTGTGAAAACACAAATTGTTTGATGGTTGTGCATGTGAAATGTGTCTGTAAAACGAAACCACACAGGAGAAATCACAGTGTCACATTGTTTATTAATAAAACTAAAATACGAATTCAAAACTTGTTTTAAAATGCCATATGTAATGTAAGATAGATATATATTACAACGAGCTTCACATTGTTATGATTATTCTTTTCTTTTAATAAAACTAAATTTGCAACGTTTCCAACACTTTCCTGGTCACGGGATGACTGAGATGTTAGACGTCCTGATCTCATAGTTAATCCGAGCTACCTTCAGCATTTAATTATTACTTTTTGGTTCGATCTACGCAAAATTAAACGCGATATGATCCGTATTTTTTTTAAAGTATAATATTGTCGTATACAGTGTGTAACAAGAACTCCGTTTTTCCCTGTAGGTACGTATAGGGGTACCATTTATAAAAATATAATCAAAAACAAATAAAATAGTGGCTAGTTATTGTTCATAGTCAAGATAGCTAATAAAATGAACCAATAAAAAATGTTTACGTCGTCTGAATTTACAAGTTAACACCGCGAAACCACGAAGACGGGCCAAAACATACCGCCGGCTTTGTCGCCTCAATGCATGCCGCCGCTCGTTTCGGCTCAAAGCATGCCGCGAAATATCTACGCCCTTTTTCTAAGCCGCCCACCCGCCGATCACTTACTAGTCTCCGGCGCAGTTTGCTTTCGAATAGACGTAGGTGTTGCGTTTCGAAATTATGTAAATATCTAGTGTCTTATTCTATTGTGTAACATTTTAATATCATAAAACGGTGTGACAAATACATAGACACATCGCGGGAATATTGAACACCATCTCCGTAAACTCCGTAAATTAGTGATTTACGATTATATTAGAGATTGAACATATTCTGCAAGCATTAAAACCTTCACAAACAAGCTGCTAAACATAAGATTAGTAAGGAACTTGAATATCAATTCATATGTAGGAAAAGTAACCTACTCGTATCAACAGAGTATAGCACATAGTTAGCGATTGTAAATAATAACAATTGAGTTCATATGGATACCAAAGCGACGTTCAAAGTAATTTCTAGTTATATGAGTGATCGATATCAATTTAAAATAAGAAACACGTGGAATATTAAAACTGGGGAATACTCACCAAGTTTAATTTCGTTTTTCAACATTCCAACCCGAGTGCCGATTCGTACTTGACATTAACAGCCAAGTTAAAGTCCAAATCGGCACGTATTTAGGAGTAGAACCCTTCTCTAGGTAATTCATGTTTAATGGTTAGTTACAATATACTGAAATCGTTAAGTTCCAAAGACCAAAAAAAAAAAAACAGATAAAACTTTTTAACGTAGTGCAGGTTTGACATAGACATGGCGGTCATCTTCTTTACCAAAATAAAGGCCGCGAAAAAACCTACAGATTCCCACTGTTTACCGATTTCAAATATGCAACAGAAAAATATCCCAACCATGTTAACACTAGATTGGCAATCACCGCGCAGAAGCGTACCCACTTAAAATATGGCCACAGCCATATACGCGATTATCGCCATCTGTGTCAAAACGATGCTTAGCCGCCATGCTAGCGGACTAGAGTAAAAGAGACAAATATATGTTCACTTCAAAATATTTACTTGTTCCAAATCTACGTCAGAGCTCCTGAATGATGGTTACGCTTGACGCGTATGAGGTTTGCATCTCTTTTTTTTTCAACTCAGTGATCCCAACCCACAAAAAAACATCAAAATTTAGATAGCTACTACGAGTTCGTACGAATTACTGGTTTAATACTAAATAGATTTTTTATTGTTCATCGTCAGTCACGTCAAAGTTAACTCTATAATCGCATATCAATATCGATCACTCAATAATCGAATATCTCACAAGGGTCCTGCGTAAAGTAGTCGGTAGGGGTCACTGTTGCGTCGCGGCGCGCGTCACACGGCAGCAGGAGAGGCCGTATGTCAGTGCCATTTTGACTTCTGCGCGAATATGTCGGCTCGGAGGTTCTGAGCGAAACAAATCCCCAAGATCTAGAAAACCATTAAAATATATAACAATCTATCCTTTTAATAAAACTAATTTCATGGATTTTACAAATTAAACGCGATAAAATCCGTAAAATTAGTTTTATAATTGTATAATAATCGCGTAAAAAAGATGAGAAATCACAATCTTTCGTAACAACAACTTTTAATAATTAACGCAGCAGCTCTTTACAGAATTTCATGATTTTTTTATGGATCCCATCGTCAGAACTTGACCAAAATTATATGGGACCATCCTTACGATATCGGTTTATAAATGACGGAGTTCTGAGATAATAAACTTAAAAAAATACAAACGAATTGAGAACCTTTTTAGAAGTTGGTCAAAAAATTAAACATTTTGAAAAGATGACGTTATTCCTCAGTATTTGTAGCAAGACAAATTTTAGTTACAAATACTGAGGAACATAAAAAAATGTTTGATTTAAAAAGCGTTTATGCTTGGTTTGTGAAAGATTCGACATTTTATCTGTATGATACTTAACTTTCCTTACAATATTAAAAAGTAATATTACACAACATTTTATGATTAATTACTTATTTGTAAGAAATAGATAAGAGAGGACTAGGCAAATATAGCAAGAATTTCAGTTAAAATATTAGTTTGTACAAATGTAATATTTTAACCTTAATATATAATCGATAAATTTGATTTAAATCGTGTTTAAATACGTCGTCATGCAACTACGTAAACTTACTTGTGCAAAAGCGGTACAAACAGCAGAAGTGGCTACAATCAACAGGTTACGGTCAAACCACTCCTCGGCGGCCTCTAAGCAGCCTTTGTCATATATTATTTTAGCAATGTCAAAACTCTAAAACAAAATGGAAATAAAGTGAAATCAATCAACAGGTATAACTACACATATAGAAGCATTTTCTAAACTACATACACATATTTCTAAACTACACTCAGCGTCACAAAAATCGCACCTCTCTGAGTTTGCGCGAAAAATGGCTGTAATGGCTAGAAACGAATTATATTTATATCAATATTTGTATGTTTGAAATGGGTATTTGAATAGCTTTACATTATAAATAAAAAAATCATTAAATCATTATAACATTTATCATTATAGAGCGTCAAAAATAAACACTGTCAAATGCTCGTTAGTAAGGACGCTAGTTACACCACCTAAAAAGGGTATAAAAAGGTCGATCTGGATAAAATATGGGCCAGTCGTAATTTAGACTTTGCAGTGAACACACGTGAACAAGTAACCCAAGTAAGAACAAGTAAAGATGGACACCAGCTCTGAAGAAGCCGCTCAAGTGATTGCCCTATTGCAGTCGGGGATGCGGCAGTGTGACGTTGCTCGACAGTTGAACCTGTCCCGTTTTTCAGTTCGACGGGTGTTCCAACGTTTTCAGCAGACTGGTGGTTATGTTAGAAAACCGGGATCTGGAAGAAAACGGTGCACATCAGAAAAAGATGAACGTTTCATCGTTACGACATCTTTACGAAACCGTTTTACAAATGCTCTTGAGTTGCAACAACAGCTTCGATCAACTCGGAGAACATCTGTGAGTGTTTCTACGATAAGAAGAAGGTTACACGAAAAGAGTTTAACAGCCCATAGACCTGCTAAAAGTCCAAAACTTACTGCACAGCATCGCAGAGATCGCCTAGAGTTTGCTCGCAATCATTGCGAGTGGACTCTAGAACAGTGGCGGACCGTACTCTTCTCTAATGAGACGAGGGTCTGTCTCTTCTGCAATGACAGACGTACAAGGGTCTACAGAAGACAGGGGGAGAGGTTCACACAACCCTG
The DNA here is from genome assembly GCA_019845155.1 of Luehdorfia chinensis. Taxonomy (NCBI): domain Eukaryota; kingdom Metazoa; phylum Arthropoda; class Insecta; order Lepidoptera; family Papilionidae; genus Luehdorfia; species Luehdorfia chinensis. Next base: position 13,187,414 of record JAHVAK010000642.1, on the reverse strand, counting down.
CTTCGAAGAATCCGTCGAATACGGGGGTGGCTCGTGTATGTTTTGGGGCGGCATTTCCGTCGACGGGAAAACGGAACTTGTGTGCGTTTCCCGGACTTGGGGTGACCGTGGGCAAGGGTCATTAAGTGCTGGTCGGTACATTACTGAAATCCTGGAGGAACATGTGGTCCCGTATGCTGGTTATGTCGGTGATGGATTCATGTTAATGCATGATAATGCTCGTTGCCACACCGCGGCTATTGTACGGGATTATTTACAGGAGGTCGATATCCCTGTTATGCAGAACATCTCTGGGATGACCTAAAACGGCGCGTGCGAGCTCGAGATCCAGCTCCAGCCACTCTTCAAGAGCTCCAAGATGCGGTACTTGAAGAGTGGGAACAAATACCCCTAGAGGCTGTTGCGATCCTTGTAAGGTCCATGAAAGATCGCATGGAAGCCGTTATCAAGGCAAGGGGGGGTAACACTAGGTTTTAAGAACTTTTTTGTATTTATTAAGTTTTTTTTTAAATTATTAATTTGCAAATTTGTACATACCCTGTCTTTTTCTTTAATTTCTCTTTCGTCTCGTTATAAAAGTAAAATTCAATTAAAATTCCTGAAAGCTAATGAAATTACCTTTCGAATGATACCTTCAAACCACAACATTGCCATTGGCCTGTTGTGTTAAAATAGTATTTAAATTATTTTTTTCGGATGTGCGATTTTTTTGACGCCGAGTGTATATAGAGATCGTGAGAACAACTGTACGATTTAAAATGTTGCGAACTTTTAATACTGCCAGAATATATTATGTGTGATTGCGTAATTTTAAATTATTTTATTTTTCAATTTATTTTATTATATTCATATCTTATTATTCTTTATACCAATATATGAACCCGCTTAACAAAGAGGCACACTTATATTCAGTATTGAGACACAATTTTTGCTACATTACCCGGAAACAGAAGGCGAAGGTAATCGCCGAGTGAAAGATTCTGTAACGACTTTAGAATGACAATTATTTACCCACTTAAGTTATATCAGCATCATCTTTTATTACATGAGATATGAATAAATCTGTATTATCGTAATATCATATGCTACAACATTATTGCAGTTTGACCCAATATATGTATAAACTGAAACTGTTTGCAGTATGGCTAAGATATAACACCAATAAATTTTATAGTTTATAGTGACAGCATTGCATATTATGGTGTTGTTCTGCACGAATAAGGTACAATACCGTACAATACCTTACCGGATATATCTTACCTTACCTTACCTTACCGGAAAGAGGTACCTATCAGCTCAAAATGTATCGTGTCCTAAAAACTAACTATACGCACCGATTTCATCATCTGACATATATTTTAGAAATTCAATCTAATTGTTCACGTTCCTATACTATAAAGTAATTCAATATATAGGTACACATTAAGACGGTTACTTTTGACATACTATAAACACTGGATGCAAGTTTGCGCATACTATTTACTACGTAACTATCCCAAACTACTTCAAGAAGTAAAAGGGGCCACACAGATAGGAAAACATCAAAGGCTGACGTAATTAGCTCACGGAATCCCACAAGTGGTGCCATCACAGCATGTTTCTGCGATTAAGATCATCATAGGCTATTTTTCAATTTGCGGATTTTAAATGACCGATACTAAAATTACTTAAAGATCGCCAATCTATATAGGATAAGAATGTAAGCACATAATACTAGTAAATGAAAAAAAGAAAAAAATATGAGCTGTCTACTCATGTTTCCGGTTATTTACAAAAAATGCACAAATTCGTTATTTTTAAGTTTCTGAGATTAACCGATCGATGTTTAAATCATTTCCGCGCATTATGTAAAGAAATTTGAAAGCTAACAAGTATTTATGATCTAGTTTTCAAATCGCATTACTGTTGAATATTGTTTTTATTACGAAATCTTAAAATACAACGCAGAATATTAAAATCCACGTAACGTAACGTAGAAGAATAAAAAGGAACGTAAAAAGCCACAATTTGGTGTTTAGCAACAGACTTTTTTATCGGTTAATCATAACGCAGTTGTAGTAGCAAACCGATTGAGCAATCGGTCTTTAGAAAAACGGTTCATGGCCTTATTTTTGTGTAAAGTCCTAACAAGTATTTCTTTTAAACATGGAATAATATAGTTATAAGTTAATTCCCGGTATTAAACATTTGGTTATAAAATGCCATTATTTAGACATTTATTCCGTGAATCAACAATTACTTACATAAAAAATAAACAAAGTCTAAATGACATTTTACGTCGATATGGCTTAAAGGGACATGCAGCAGTAGCGCCATCTGTGCAGAGCTTTGCGCTGTGTTAGAAACATACTGAGCGTTAAACCTTTAGAGTGAGAGGAGTGACGAAGATCGCGGCGACGGAGGCGAAGTGTCGCTGCAGCCATAGTTCGCCTGCCACCATGCAACCTCGCTCGTTAATCACGTGCTCACTCACTAGCTACACCCGCATCATATATTTACTTATTATGTTAACAAGTGACAAAGAAGATGTACCACAAATGGAACATTACAATACGGATTCTATTTCCTTTTTAGAAATAAGCGTAGAGAATATTACTATATCGGAAAAATTACGGTATATACTAATTTAAAATCGATCCTTTTATGTTACATGCTAGTACCATTTCGAAGTGGCAGTGGAGAGCAGTAGGGGGAAATTTATAATGGTACTGCAGTATTGCACAATAATTAAGACCTCTTGGCAGATTTTGTCATCAACCTCCCGTAAGTGAAGCCAAAAATAGACAACTTTATCCTAAAAAGGATAATCCCTTTTGTGCGATTAGTGAACTAAATTAATATGTATTATGTTGTCGCTACGTTTGGAACGCTTTCGTTAGTTGTCTTCTGAGAATATGACGTATCTATATATTGTAATATCATTGTTGAAACAAGTATCAATACTGGCATATTTCAGTTTTTCCTGCTGTGCAGTCTTTGCATAAGCATAGCCAAAGAAGTAATATGTTTTTTGATGATAGGAAGTGACGAGTCGATTAATTCGTTCACCTGATCATCTAGAACATTTCTGTTTGGCACCACACTAGGCTCGTCTCCCTGAGACCTCAGCCATATGCCAAGTAATTACACTACCTAACAGTACCTTTCGACCGAAACACAGTAATGTTTTTTATTGGATAAAGTGACTAGACGAGCAGAACGCTCACCTGATGGTAAGTGCAATGTCTGCCCATAACAAATGCTGTGCCCCCCAGAACAAATGTTATTCTGTGCTAAAATTGTACATAAGCTTATAATATTATTTAAATTATTATACAATACTACTTACATAAGTAGGCTTCCTGACGTCATAGCCACACTGTTTATTTTTAATTATTATATCCTGAGGTTTACTACGACAGCAACTGAAAGGCACTCCACATGCCTCCCGAGAACCGACGGCACCACTTGAGCAGTTGAAGTAAGCATTGCGATCCCAATCACGTGGGCCTTCCACACCACAGCATTGTAACTGAGGAAAGTAGATAGGAATCATGAATACACAATTTTTAAATGAAATATTGAAAGAAAACCTATAAGAAAAAGATTGGATAATAATAACTGTTATGACCAGTCAGCCGTGTTGTGGCGGCTGAAGGGAATCTACCACTTCATCTCATCCCGTGGGTGTCGTAAAAGTCGTCAGAGGGAAAAAGAAAACCAGGAAATGGGCATCTTCCTGGAACATCTGAAGGAATAGACCGGGTTGCCGACCCGCCTGCGTGGCTTGTTAACTGCTAGTGGTATTTTTTAATGTATAAAGGTACGAGACGAGCAAATGTTCACCCAACGGTAAGTGCAACAGCTGCCTATAACGAATGCTGTATAATGCAGAACACTTCTGAGTGGCTGCGTCCGTAACTTTGAGACATCAGTTCTTAAATCTCACATGCCCAGTGATTACACTAGCTTTCAGTGCCCTTCGAACCAATACACATTAATGTTTGCACATTACTGCTTTACAGCAGAACAACTCGTCCTGGAGGAGTACTGTTCTCATCTCTGGGCGGGGGCGCCCCAGTGTCAGCTACTTCCATTTGACCACATTCACCGAAGAGTGGATCGAATCGTCGACGACCATGTTCTATCTGATCGGCTTGATCCACTGGCTTTGCGAAGAGATGTTGCATCTCTTTTCATTTTTTACAGCATCTACCATTGGGAGTGTTCCGAGGAATTGTTCGGATTAATTCCAGCCGCTGATTTTCAGCATCGCACATTGCGGCTCAGCGCAAAATTCCATCCTCACCACCTTGATGGTTGGCATTCCAGCACAGTGCGTTTTTCGCGGAATTTTCTGCTACGCACAAGCACTTTATGGAATCTGCTGTCGCCAGCGGTTACTTAGGGACCTTCAAGAAAAGTGCCTGAACCTTTCTCAAAGTCCGGCAACACATCTGCTATACTTTTGGTATTGTAGATGTTCATGGGCGGCGGTGATCACTTACCATCAGGTGCGCCGCTAGCTCGTTTGTCCCCTCTTCCATAAAAAAAACCTACCTACCCGGATTACTGCATAGGAATCCTACTACCCGTGAAGTGGTTCATGTATACTTTAACTACTAAAGATCTTATGTAAATAAGATTATTTAGTTATATTACGTTTATTAAGATTGACAATCAAATAATACCTACACTACTTTATCTAAATTACATTATCTACCCGAAATGCGATAAAATTAATAATTAAAGAAATACATTTTCTTTTCATGTATATAGTTCACTTGTCTAAAGTCTAAAGTCTAGTCAAATCTAACATAATTCTTTAAATTCAAGGACAAACCTTTCATTATTATGTATCTAGACTTTATACTAGCAGTAAAAACATTGGACTTCATCAGGTAAGTTAGAGCAAAAAAAGAAAATGGCTTACCCATTCTCCTTGTATCCAATCAATTAAATTCTGTTGATCAGGGTCCTCTCTATAATGAGTAATAAAGGACTGAAACCCACTTGTGGCTTGTTGTTTAATCTGCAAATTTAAAAATAAAATAAAGTCAGTGAACATGTTCAATCAAATGAATGTATAGTATTTTACAGTAAAATATATTATTACCCAATCTTTAAATACGAAAAATAGTATTCCTGTTGTCATTTCCGCTAATAATAGTAGTGCTAGAAATACTGCATACTGTAAAAAATTAAAATCAGCAAAAAATAAAAACAAATTTATGTCAATGTATATATTAACATTTAATATAATTGTGGTAATAGCATTTTGCTTCAAGTTAACTTTTCTACAAGTTATATAAATTGTTATTACAAAATAACTTAGTTACATTAAAGTATAAAAAATTGTTATAGGCTGTTATAGTTATATATATATTAACTAAATATGTCTCATTCATCAAAATAAATGTAAATCGACTCACGCAAGCCAAAAGGCATGTGTTTTCACGTAACGCACCAACACAGCCCGTGAAACCAATTATAAAGGTAATTGTTCCTGAAAAAATTATAGTTCGTCATTTGATTTTTTTATTATCTATTAAAACCTTATATCTACTTTTTCAAATCATTAATTAGGTAATGTCAGTTGATTTACTAAATTTAAGAAAATGTGATTAAAACTTGTTCCTCCAAGTCTAAAAATGTCTTCCATCAAAACATAGTTTTCTGCATATGACATGAGTCTAGAATTTTGTATACATCATTACAGAATATAAAACTTGAGGTGTAGTTAAGACATTATTATGAAACAAAAATTAAATTTACACAGGAAATTTTTGCAATCTATGTAATTTAAATTAAACAGATTCAATAATTTCTAATTTAATTAATTTAAATTAATTTTAGATAGACAGAGAATCTTGTTTTACAAGACTGTTTTGTCAAGCAAACATGTAGTAGGAGAACAAAACAAAAATTTGAAAATGGGAGAAAAGTCTTCTATTTTAATTATGTGTACAATGTATGTTTCATGAAAGTGAATTTATGAAATGTTTTGCTGTAACTCACCAACACATATCAGTATAAATGCTGGATCCAATGCTATATTTGTAAGCCTAGAGAGATTGTTGAATGTATCTTTTTCCATCCATGCCCAAATACCAACGGCTAATACAATGAGACCAACAAACTGGGAAATGGAGAAAAAATTATTTGTAAATAACAGAATGTTAGTAAAAAATTCTTGTAATGATACCCCACATGAAGATTTTTCTTTGTCAAGAGTGCACATAACAGACATAAATTTAGACAAGCACGGCATTAAAGACAAGTACTATGTCCACTGGTCCACATGTACTACAGTAGGTCATTAGGGATGTAACAGGTACATATTACCTCATCATCATCATCATCATTTCAGCCTGTCACTAGCCTATTGCTGGCCTCCCCCACAGATTGTCAAAGATTTGTGGCTCTCATTTTGGAGGGGAGGGGACTAGGGCTTTACTAGGACTTCAAAAAAAAACTATTCATAAATCACTGAACCTTAGATAATAATTATAAGTGATGTAACAAATATTTCTTTAACAAACACAATTTTGTATATTCAAACTGTTATTGGACAACTACAATGTATTATTCATAGTATATATTATCTGAACTTTGATAATAGTATTTTTTTTTAAAAAGCAAGGCATTTGCAAATAGATTGATGTGTTTCTTTTGTTTTTTCTTTGTGCATTCTGTGTGGCAACACACAGCACCTGTTACCCAAAGACATCAGTTCTTAAGTCACAAGTTTTCCCTAGCTCTCTGTACCCTTCTGACCAAAACACAGCAATGTTTGCACACCTACAGCATTATAGCAGAATAACTGAGCCTGGGGTGGTACCTAGCTAGATGGATTCCTGCATAGGAATCATATCACCAGTAAAAGTTTGTTCCACTTAGTAAAATGACATATTATGGTGAATATTTCATTATTATTAAAATTCTCATTCCATTCATATTTCTTGCTTCAATAATAATTATAAGCTAATAATTATAACACAATGTATTTCATTAAAAAAAAAATTAAAAAGTAATTAAGTCATCATGCAGCAATGTTAAAAAAACTGATTTGGTTGAACAAACATTACAAAAGAACTCAAAAGAGGAATGGGATGCATGAATCAGGTCTTTTCCTTACAAAGCATAACCAAAAAATCAAAAGGTCTATTGCGCATTTGTAGACTTGGAAAAGGCTTATGACAGAGTGGTGAGGAATGAACTGTGGTCAACATCATCTATATATGGGGTGAACAGTAGATTGATACAAGCACTGAAATCACTCTATAAGGATTCCAGTGATTGTGTCAGGATAAACAGGGCTTACACAGACTGGTTTAACATCGAAAAAGGTGTTGGACAGGGTTGTGTGGCTTCACCATGGCTGTTTAACCTATTTATAGACAACTAGCTGTTGCCCGCAACTTCGTCCACGAGGATACAGGTTTTATAAATATCCCATACGAACTATTTGATTTTCCATGGCATAAAGTATCCTATGTTCGCTTCCAGGATGCATACCATCTCTGTGCCAAATTACATCAAGATCGTTTCAGAGCTTGAACCGTGAAAAGGTAACAAACAGACAGAGGGACAGAGAGTTACTTTCGCATTTATATATTATTATGGATTGCTTGAAAGATCTAAAAGAGAGTGAGTTTGGATTAAGAATGAATGATCTGACCGTCAAATGCCTCCTATATGCCGATGATCAGGTTATATTAGCATTATCAGAGAGTTGCAGGCAATGGTTAATATTATGCATGATGCTCTACAAAGCAAAGGAATGAAAATTTATGTAGATAAGACGGAAGCAATGGTTTTTGAAAAAGAAGAAAGTATGTCGGATTGCAGAGTTCTGATTAAAGGAGAGTGGAACATGTGGAAGTTTTCGAGAGACGGAAAGTACAACTGTGATATTGAACGAAGAGTGTTGGCAGGAAATAAATTACATGGGGCCCTGCATAAATTTATGTGTAGCCAGAAAGTATCTAAAAAGACACGATTGGCTGTACATAGAGTACTGGTTCCCACACTTATGTATGGTAGTGAATGTTGGGTCTGGCAGAAGAAGCATGAAAATAAGATTAATGCTGTTGAAATGAAAAGTTTGAGAAGTACAGCTGGAGTGACTTTGATGGACAAACTGAGAAACAATGTGATAAGTGAATGTTGCGGTGTGGTAGAAGATGTAGTGACAAAGATAGAGAAATGATGAGATGCTTAGATGGTTTGGATACATAGAGAGGATGGATGAAAGAAGATTGACGAAACTGATTTACGAGGCGAGTGTGAATGGGCAAGCAAGTAAGGGTCGACATAGGCGAATGTATTATGATCAGATCGAAATCATTTTAAGGAAAGGCCACATCAAAAGTACATGCAAATGATGAGCTTGTATGAAAACACTAATGAAAGTAGAGTAAGCTAAAGATGTGTGTCAGGATCATAGCAAGTGGAAAGATGTGGTCTCTGCCTACCCCAATGGGAAAGTATGTATGTCTATGTATGTATGTATGTAAAATGTGTCATACAACAACATAGTTTGTATTTGTTAGTAAAAACCAACTAATAATAATACTTCATTAGTATTAGCCAAAATAAATTAAATTACATAATATATTATAAATTATTATGTTAACAAAAAAAACATTTTAATAAAATCTAAACAATGTTCGTAGTAAGCCATGGTAACTACAGTGACCTAATAAAATTTGAAATCCAAAGAGTTTTCAATTGTAAATTTACCATTGTACACACAAAATTGTAAATAATATTGCAGTCAGAAAAACTAAAATAGTAACTTCTTAGAAACTGATCCTTAATGTGCCTTTCACTAAAACCCACAACTCAAGCTACATACAGAATTATTGTTTATACTTTTAAAATTATATTAAATGCTAAATATAACTACAAGTAGTAATGTTAGAAGCTACAAATGAGCTGAACATTGTGAACATTTCTTAGATGGTAACTGGTTGCTATTTATTCAAGTTAACATAGAATTAGGCAGCCTTGAATCATTAGTAAGAAAGAAATTATCATTACAAAGAAATATTTGTAAATTTATAATTTTAATTTAAAAGCTGTAGTAGTTACTGGGACTACTGAACCCTACTGTACCGTTAACTATGGAAATCATGAGCTTACCCAGAATAATACATTAACACCAAATATCACATATTTTAAACAACAGCTGACTTCGCTGGTGTCACGTCGATACTTTCTTATTCCAGGCATTTTTCAATCATGCTAAGGATAAATCTATTAAAATATAAATTAAGAAGTAAACGTCAGTTTATAGTGTAATTACATTTGTTACTTTTGGAATTGGGTCGAATTATTTGCGAACAATAATAACAAGTAGGACATAAGGTAAAAACTAACCAATCAGGGGAGAGAATATTAATTCACTATGCACGCAGTAATGATGTGCGAAATCGATGAATCGGTCACGCAAATGATCGGCTGCAATCACTTAGTGCAATATAAATCCCGTGGGTGTCATAAAAGTCAGACAGAAAGAAAATTGAAACCTAAAGACGGGCAGCAACATTTTTCTGGAACATTTGAATTACTATATTGCGTTTGCCAAACGTGGCAGCTATAGTGAAATATCTCTAAATTATTTTTTTGAAGAATTGTTTCAGATATTTTGTCCAGAAATAACTGTTACTATAAAAAGTGCCTTTCTGTACCAGATAGTGAAAGGATTTAAATAATCGACCACAATCGATAGTCAATCGATGAATATTATTGGCATGATCGATTAAAAACAATCGAATCAGCACAGCTAATAAGCAGAGTCTAGGAAGTACACAGATAAAAGTGTCATGGTTCTTTTTATGGCTGTCTTAAATTACCGATGACACATCAACATACAGCTTCATCGGATACTGTGCTCACGGCCCGGGGGCCCGCTCTACGCAGAAAACGCTAACTGTATCTTGATGTCTTGCAGTGGTATGCTTGCTTTTTGATTTAATTTTATTAATTATAGGATTCCAAGCTGGTTGTAATACCCAACCATCTTCTCTATTAAAATTAGGATGTTTTTTTTAATTTCAATAGCCTCGCGAATCATCCTTGGTAGGAATCGGTGTTCTTTTGCGAGGATTTGTGGTTTATCAAATCTGATGTAATGGTTGGGATGATCCAGAACATGGTCACAGACCGTAGACTACCTGGAGCGACGATGCTTCGCATCATCACTCGGTCACTGCGTAGAAGACGCGGAACCCGAAGCTTGTTGTCTAGCGAAACTTTTTTGATATGCTGAAGCTCGGCGGCCAGGTGTTTACTGTCACAAATCCCTTGTGCTCTCTAAAACAAAGATTTACCCACGGTAGCTAACTGTGAAGGATGGTGGTGAGATTCACCGTTTAATCATTTATAAATACCTATTGGTATGGGTCTTTTTCCTATACCACCGTTTAAATACCTATTGGTATGGGTCTTTTTCCTATACACAGTGTAACTCAAAGTGTTATTAGGATTCCTAATTACTAAAAAAGCTAAAAAGTTATTTGCCTATAACTCCATTGTAAATTGTATTTTAGAATTTATGGAGTTAAGGTAGTCTAAAAATGCGGTGACTTTATCAGAAGGTAGAATTGTGAAAGTATCATCTACGTACCGCTCGTAGATCTTTGGCTTTACTGGAGAAGTACGGAGGGCTTTCTCCTCAAAGTCTTCCATGAAAATGTCAGCAACAATGGGAGATACTGTGGAGCCCATCGCCACACCATCTAGTTGCCGGTAGTATTGTTCCTTCCACAATGTTTTAGTTGAGTTTTTTTTTTTGTTTTGAGCCAATCTGTTAGTTGGTGAATCAGTGAATCAGCATTGAGTTCGTGTATTTTGGGTAACCCATACAACTTCGATGGTTTGGCACAAGATGGTATTATCGCATTTACGTCTAGATTTAATTTTTCGCCGTGTTTCTTGATCTCTAGTTGTTTTGAGCGTGTTAGTAGTTGGGTCTGTTTTGACCTTTTTATATGTGTTTACGTCCGACAAAAGTTCTTGCATTTTAAAATTATAATCCGACGTATCCATTACTACCGTAGCGTTTTCTTTACCTGCGCGGAGAATCGTGAGTTCGGATCTGTTTTGTAAGTTATTTAATGCTTTTAATTCGTCTATGGGAAGATTCAGTTTCGGCACAGAACTTCGACGTAACATAGACGAAATATCTTGACATATGGCCTCCAAATCTTCTTTACCAATATTATTTTTATACAGACAATCCTCGACACTATAGATAATTTCTATCTTCTCACAGATTCACTCTCACATTTTGTCAGTAAAAGCTAAAGTAGGTGATCGTTAAAAGTTATATCATTTCATCTTTGAGCAATTTTAAAGTTGGATATAAATAAACATTTAATAACGTTTCATCATAATCATCATTTCAACCTATCGCTAGTCCACTGCTGAACATAAGCCTCCCCATATGTATGGGGGATTTTGTCATAGTTGCCACGGTTGGGATGCGGGTTGGCAGTAGTAATATTTTTTATGTAATTTTTAAATGGCATTGAAAAAAATAAAAGACAGATATTTTTGCCGGGTCTTCTCTAAGCTCTTGTCTTTCTTATTTTTAACCAGTGTAAATTTTGTCGTTCATAAGTGTTTTTAACAAGCCAAAGTAAATTGAATAAAATAACTTTGACTTTGAAGTGTTTCAGTTCGCCCAATGGGCGTAATTCGACCAGGATAAATTTAATTTTTCTTAGTGAATTTAATGTGTTTGTAACACAATACTTGTTACAAATATATACAAATTTTAGCTTTCTGCACTCGTTCGCCTCATAAACTTTATGCCAAATCTCACACCCCTCCGTGCGTGCATTATTCTTAAAAAGGGGTACTAAATTTTCTTTTCACGTATTATAAGTGAAATTATGTGTTCCATATTGCAATGTATCCCATATTCCCATTATTTAAAAGAAATAAATATAACAACAAATTGACTCCACTGCCCTGTCGTAAAATTGTATTTTTTAGAAAGTATCAAATTTTAAAACATCGAAGAATTATTGTAATTTCGTTTAAAAAGCTACTTTATTACGTACGCATAAAATTACATTTGTGTTTATTCAATCGTGTGGTAGCAGCCCAAGAAAATCTACCACCCCATCTCATGCCGTGGGTGTCGTAAAAGTTGGCAGAGGGAAATTTAAAACCAGAAGATGGGAAGCAGAATCTTCCTGAAACATTAGAATAAATAAACCGCGGTTGCCAACCCGCCTGCCAAGCGTGGCAACTACGGCAAAATCCCTCCAAAATAAGAGCTACTCACTTTTGTGGCAATCTATGGGGGAGGCCTATGCTAAGCAGTGGACTATTGATAGGCTAAAATGATGATGATGATCACGAATTGGAATTTGTGATCTTTGTCTTTATTTTTATGCTTTGATCTATAGAGGATGTTTTTAGAATTAAATTTATAATAAATTAACATTAAACATTCATTTCAAACCAAAATCATTGTTCTCTAAAAAAGTGATTTGGTTTATTTCTATGTAATAAAAATGCAAAGATTTTTGACAAATGCGTTTTATTTTAATAATAAGACAATCTAAGTTTGGCATGTTTCTCCATCAGCAGTATATTTATGAATCCAATTTATGTATTGACTAACTTTAGTGTAAACTCCTGAAAATTTTATAATTGTATGAATAAAATGAAAGAATTATTCCCTATGATGATTTTATGAAATTTTAGTTGCTTTGTAATTATACACTTGATAGCTATAGTTACTATGCAAGGTTCATCGCATCTCAATTTTATTGCCGTAAGAGTCGTACTGTTATTAGGTCCTTACATATGAAATTGGCGTTTTGTCGTACTGGTCACTTTGATCTGAAATACATCGCTGTATATGTTTGGTTAATAATTAAAAATTCAAATTTAGAAATTCATTTAGCTGGTATATTCGAGTTTCGAAAACAGTCATTCATTAGTTTTTTCCTTTGCGTTACTCATCTCACACAAGGGAAAACTTGAAATATCGCTTTATTTACGAGTACGAGTTCTACCGTGGCACCAGTGCTGCAGAAACATCTCGACGGATTAACGATGTTTATAACGACGATGATTAACGCTGGTGTCGCAAAAGAAAACATGATACGTTTTTGGTTCCAACGTTTTCGTTCTGGAAATTTCGACCTTCAGAACAAGCCCCGTGGACGGTCGGAGACCAAAGTGGATAATGAAGAACTAAAGGCTATTGTGGAAGCAGATCCATCGCAAGCTGTAAGTGTTAAAACTGTTTTAATTTACTTGAGGCAAACAGGGAAAGTAAAAAAGCTTGAATGGTGGGTACCTCATGAATTGACTGAAGCAAACCACCAAACACGCGTCGACTGCTGCGTTACATTGCTCAATCGGCACAATAATGAAGAGATTTTAAGTCTGGCCAATGCCTGTGATGAAAAATAGATCCTGTACGATAATCGGAAGCGTTCTTCGCAATGGTTGGCCTTGGAGAACCAGTCAAATCCTGCCCTAAGCGAAAATTTACTCAGAATAAGCTGTGAGCGTTTGGTGGACTAGTGCTGGTGTCGTTCACCACAGCTTTCTAAAATTTGGTCAAACGATTACGGCAGATATCTATTGTCAGCAACTGCAAACCATTATGGAAGAACTAGCTGCTAAACAACCGAGGCTGGTCAATCGCTCTTGGCCACTGTTGCTTCAGGACAACGCTAGACCTCACACTGCACAACAGACGGCCGCTAAACTAGAGGAGCTGCAATTGAAATGTCTGCGACATCCACCCTACACCCCGGACCTTGCTCCAAAAGATCACCATTTTTTCCGAAATTTGGATAACTTCTTACAAGGAAAAAAAGTCATCTCCGATGTGTCAGTCCAAACCGCCTTCAGAGAATTTATTGATTCTCGCCCCCATTGTTTTTTTAGTAAAGGGATCAATGAACTACCTACGAGATGGCAAAAATGAATATATAACAATGGATAACAATGATAAACATACTTTGATTAATTAAATATATTTAAGAAAAATAAACGACTTTATATTCTTACCATACAAAACGCCAATTTCACATGTAAGGACCTAAAATTTTAATCGATCTACTCACCTGGATATCGTGGATCTGCACATCCAATTCCCCAAGAAATGACTCCTGAAAATTAACAAACATATAGACAGCATACATACATACAACAGTTACAATCGTTGTATTTCAACTAATAAACAAATCTCTTTCGAGCAAAGCAAAATGAGTAATTTATAAGCGTACAATATTTTCATAAATATTTCGCTGATTATCACTTTCACTGTTGTCTGTCAGAACTGTCACTTTTGTTTTATGTCTTTAGTATATGAACTCGACTTTAATTACTTGATTGAATATAATATACCTTACAAACCTTTATAGAAATTGAGGTTATAACTAAACGGAAGTTCAAATATTTTATCCTTTTCTTTGTTCCTTTCTAAATTACATTTTTTTATTAATACGCTCAGCAATATATAACCTATACATACCATATATTTACAATAAATTTTATATTACTGATTTTCATTCATGTAGCAGTATTGAAGTCATTTATTCACTATATTATTAACACCTGATAGCAGAATATGGGATCCTTGAAACAATTAAAGTTCCATAGTTTCAAGAACTAACCAAAGTACTCGTAACTTAAATCTGATATCTTATACTTCTGATAGCAAGCAAGTTATGATTCTTGTTATAGCAAGTTCCGATTTAATCGGATAAAACGATTTACTGCTATATTTTAGCAATTGTTTATTAGATTAGAGAATCAGTTCAACCAACATAATTTATTAATCAGTAAAACAAACATACAGCCTAAACATATTTACAGAATAAGTGACTTTAAGATTTAAAAAAATCTGGCCAAAGGCCGTGTGTTACTATGAGGATCGAAGAATTACAAATAGTAAATATTTAAAATTTGATATAAAATTACTTTACCAGCTTGCACATATCTTCCATTCGTGTCATACACCAAAAGGGGTCCACCACTATCTCCCTGTAATAGTGAATATGTTTTTAATAAAAGTTTATGGTCAGCTCGATTAAAACGTTCAACATTTTATTGTCAAGACTAGGCAAGATACGGTTGATCCTGTGCACAAATCTGTACACACGTAACGATCGTGATGTGACTCATTTCTTAAGTATTGAAGCCATTACTGGTCGAGTGACCACAAGGTGCCGCGTGATCTTATGTTGATAAAATACTACGGGCTTTCGAATGCTGATTACCTGACAACCATCCTTTCCCTTAGAGAGAGCACACATCATCATCGGTTTAAGATGTGGTGCTAGCTCAGAAGCCATGCACTCTTCATCTGAGAGTATCTTCAGACTGGCTTTTAAGAGTACACTTGAAGTAACTTTATCGACTCCTGTGCGCCCCCAACCGACTATAGTGCCAACATAGCCAGTGAAATCTTGTCCTAAATGCAAAAAGGTGGTACATTTATTGTGTGAAAAATAATACAAATCAAAGATGAAATTAGAACAAATTTTAAAAGGTACTATACTACTATTACTAATACAGCAGATCATTTTAAATATGTATTTTTAACCTACTTCAAAAAAAGAATAACTTCTTTGTTTAAAAACTGATTCATTATTAATTAATTCGAAAGGAGGTATCATAGGCGTTGTCCTATATATATTTGGTGATGAGATCCATGAAAAAAACATGAGTTTTAAATTCGCATGAGCATGTTTGCAGCTGCTGCTTGGAAGTCGGTTTTAAATAATTATGTTTAATAAAGGACAACAAATACATTAGAAAGTAAAACTTAAAATATTTCAGCCGTTAAATATACATACATACATAAGATCGCGACTGTATCCCATAAGGGGTAGTCAGAGACTGGGCACTCCCTGCAAAAGCAGATGACTGCCACAATCCACTTTCACCAAAACAATTTAATGCACTTGGTGTGATAGGTGGTGAGCCCATCGCCACCATGCGGTGTTGGGTGCACAGTGCAGTTAAATATAAACATGAAACAAATAACAAGATTCTTCATCATTTCAGTCTATCACTAGTCTGCCGCTGAAAATAGGCCTCCGCCATATATAAGTTTTTAGCTCTTATTTTGGTGGAGTTGCCACGCTAGGTGGGCTGGCAACCGCAGTTTCTTTTTCAGACGGTTCAGAAAGATGCTGCTGCCCATTTTCTGGCTTAATTTCCCTCTGTCGATTTTTACGTCACCCAAGAGATGAGATGGGGTTGTAGATTCTCTTACACCGCCACCACACGGTTAAGATCGAGATCACAAAAGATCCTTGATTGTTTACATATTTTTGAATATACATTAACAAAATAAGTACATTAATATTAAGACCTATGAATAAAAACCACCTAAAATAGTTTACTTTTAATGAAATGCATACGTGCCTGGACTGGGTAAGCAAATTGGTGCAATTGTTTCCCCAAATACGACAGGGCTATATAATGTTGCTATTGCGATGTCATTTTCATCTCGCACTGCCGTAGAAGAAAACTGCTGATGTATGACAACACTTGAAATGCTTCTGCGTTCTACATTCAATACATCATCGATATCATCCAATCCGATAGCGACTTCCATATCTTTTATATTATCCCTGAAATTGTAAGTAAATATTACGTTGTAAACGTTGACAGTGTCATGAAAAATTTACGAAAATATAGGCGATTAAGAAATAAAATGAAATATCTACTCGTATTTTTCTGAGATCTATGAAATGTAAACACTTTGAGTGTTTCGCCTTTCTACATTAAATAAATCATCGATATTATTCAATCCGATAACGACTTAGTAAGCGTAGTCAATGTTATGTAAAATTAATAAAAAAATGGGGCGGGAAATGAAGTATCATCGTCATTGTTTTTTACTATTTAATTATTTCGATTTTACCTGTTATATGACATATATAGAAAGTACATAAAAGGAAAAAAAACAGTGTTCGTTGATAGGCTTATATTATATATGAAAAATATATAAATAGTATCTTTAGTCTTTGTTAGACGGTAATATCTAGAAATATTCAAGATTGATAAATTGCAAGTTCTACGTTAACAAGGTTGGTGCGGTCGGTAGATTATCAAGTAAATATCTTTTTATACCTAGAAATATATATCTTTGTTTTGTTTTCCAAAGAACAGTCTTCTTTTAAATATTGTACTAGATTGAGCAAAGTGTACAAAAAATGTTAATTTACCATTTGAAACAATGTCCGGCGCTGAGTATATGTTTTGTGGTAATCAGGGCTCCACCGCAATGCAAACGACCCTTATTCTTTATTGCGACCGTCCAAGGATATGAATGAGGCTCTGCTCTCCGGCCACCTACAATTCTCATTGAGATCATCGAATCTGGCGGTTTTCCGCATTCTGTGCAATGATACAAAATAACATCAAAATCAGATAATTTAACCTCTTTCGATTAAATATATTATTAAATGTGATTCTGGGTAGCTATTGTCAAGATAATTAATAATACTTTCTCAATACAAGAATTTGAGAAATATTATTACTAAAAATTTTTTTTGCTTTCTTATCAGTTACATTTAATACTGAGCACCATTTCATTTTACTTGTAATTTTATTACAGTTACAAAAATATTACTGTAAGTACCACTTACCGCAATCCAATCCCCATATCAGCCTCGCCTAAAATATAAAAAAATGCATGCATTTTTAGCCATTCATAATGGAGGATGAAAAAAAAGTTGTGATAGAGATTTTTTTTATACAAACCTGAGTTATGACGACATAAACTATAAAAATGTACGACATTTTTCTTCTAGAAACACTTGATACACAGCAACATACGGACACCACACTGATTTATGCTTACTACATTTAATGCTTATTTACGACTTACATAGGCTCACGCCGTGTAAATTATCCACGCGATAATGTCCTTATACATTTAGCACGCTATAGGCTGTAAATATTATTGAATGTATTAAGTCCCCTGTTTGCAACTATCCCATTATATGCCACATAAACATTTATTCGGTTACACTCTTCGATCCGCAATAGTACTGTTGATCCAAAGTAACATTACCATTCAAAATATCGTAATAGTATAAAAAGTTTTTATTTAAGATTGCTAGTGAAATTGCAATGGTATATAGATTTGCAGTATCAATCGATTGCAATAAATAAATAAACTAAAGAAAATGCTACGTGGTGTGAAGCAATACAGCGTTTTTCCACGAGGAAACCAATATGTTATATTAATTCAAAAACAATTTATTATAAGGTAAACTATATTAAGTTTATATTTGTAATGAGATATATTTTCATAACAATTATCCAGCTTTAGATTTCATTTATAAAAAAAATATTTTATAACTCTTAAGTAGTTCTTTGAAGGTTTCATTCGTATTGGAAACAATTTTTTTAGCTTATTTACAATACATTCCATTTAATGTTTGTTGTTTGATCCAAGAAATATACTTTGAGACAATCGTGTAAACACCTGAAATATTAAAACCTTAGATTAGCCATACATTCAAATAACATAAAACTTATCTAATCTGCCGTCTGTGTTTACTTATGCTTTAAGAGACCATTTCTTGGAGTATGTATAAATATATGTAATTGGTTATTTGGAAACGGCTTTTTCGATTTTAATGAAAATTTGTATTTGGAAAATGTAATAAACTTGGAAAGTATTACATTTTCCATTATAGTTTTTAAACGTAGGCAATAAGATATCACACGATAACAGTTGATTTATTTTACATTAATAACATTTAAAAAAAATAGACTCCATATTTAAATTACCTGGATATTCCGGCATTGCGCAGTCTATACCCCAAGAAACTATACCTGTAAGATTCACATTTATATAGTAATAAAACACATAAAATTGTATAATAACGTAAAGGAGAATAAAGAAAAATACTGAACACTTACCAACTTGATACCATTTTTTATTGTGTGTTTTGGAATGAGTAGAAAACAATGGCCCTCCACTGTCTCCCTATATAAATAAAAGGATTTTGTTAAAAAAAATACTATTAATGTTGATAAATTCATACTTATATTATAAATGCGAAAGTAACACTCTCTGTCCCTCTGTTTGTTACTTTTTCACAGCTCTACCGCTGAACCGATCTTGACGGAATTTGGCACAGAGATAACTTGCATCCTGCAGACGGACATAGGAGACTTTTTATCTCGTAAAATCAAATAATTCCCACGGCATATGTAAAAACTCTATTTCCACGCGGACGAAGTCGCGGGCATCGTCTAGTATCCTATATTGTTTAATTCTTAAGCATTATTATTTTTAGCTCTAGAATATGATTTGAGCAAGTACTTTAACTGAATTGTATATAAACATATGTACAGAATAGAATATTTTTTATTCAATACGGATCATTTACATAATACTCATTGAACGTCATTTTTTTTAAGCTACACTGGTTCGCAAAGAAATGCCTCTGTCCTGGGAAGAACAATTAAAAAACCCAGCGGTATTTTTTTTTTCAGTCAGTTGTTATAAGTAATATTGTACTGTAATGTTCTGTATATGAATAAAAAAACCGCTCTATTCTTCTATGTTGCGGGTTCTAGGTTCGATTTACAGCAAACACATCTTAAAGACAAATTGTTGGTTTTGAGGTCTAGTTGTGATGTGCAGAAATGCTAGTATGAAGTATCGTTTCTTTTTTTTAATACAACAACTAATACAAATAAACAACATAGAGAAGCGGTTCCTTACGACCAATAACAACCGCGGACCGAATTTATAGCTTGTTACGTAAACGTAAACGTAAACGTAAACGATAACGTTATCTGTGAGATTATTTTAATTCCGGAAACAATAACGAAAAATTTAATAAACGTATTAAAATGGCTATGTGCTAAGTGAATCCGCCTTTTACTGGTGGTAGAATTTCTATGCAGGGATTCGTCGAGGTAGGTACCACCGCAAGGTCAATTCTTGCCGTGAAGCAGTAGCGTGCAATCATTACTGTGTTTCGGTCTGAAGGGCAAAGAAAGCTAGAGTAATTACTGGGCAAATGATACATAAGAACTGATGTCTCAGGGGAACGGGCGCAGTATTATGCCACATAGAAATGTTGTGGGTGACACAGCATTTGTTATTAACAGACGTTGCACCTACCATCATGTGAATGTTTTTGCTCGCGTCGTCACATTTTTTTATATAAAAAGAAATCAATTTTATCCCGATAGTGTCGTTACAGTTAACTTACGAAAATATCGCATAGATCTTGTGGCCTTCGATAGATGGCGAAAAACCCATATTATTTTTCCGGTGGCGATTACGGCAAATTCTCACAACGTAAGAGAGATATAACCAGCAAAGGTCAGTGACGACACCTAAAAGTGCACATTTTGTACATGTTCTACGGTGAAGAAAAATATTTTGAACAAACCTGCATGCAGGAAAATAGTCAAAGATATGTGAAGATGGATAGAGTGGCGCACTTCGCCATTATATAACATAATCACATCATCACGTCCTCTGACATCAATAGGAAACCTCCACCCTGCCGTTTTAAGAGGCAGGTCATATATAGCAAATTTACCTGACAAGCGTCCTGTCCAAGACTATAGGCGCACATCATTGCCTCAGGCACAAGATTTTCTTTGTAAATAGATGATTTAGTACACTTCTCCGTGTTGACTTTTCTGACTTTAGTTTCTTGCAAATATCGTGAAGAAGTCAGAGCTCCCTGTCTTGTTTTCCCCCATCCAGCTACAGTCAATGCTATATTGTTGAACTCCATATCTGAATATGTAGAATAGAATATTGCATTTGTTTATTTTGACAGTACTTGTAGTAGTAGTACTTGTCCTAGTAGGGGACTACCATGAAATAGTGTTATTTGCTATGGGGAAATGTGTTTGATGTAGAACAGATTTTCGTTTTGCAAAAGAGGGACTTAAGAGCTACTTATAATCTTGGCTCTAAAGTGTCCCTCAGAGATAAATTTAAATAAATTAGTATCTTAACCTTGGTCTCTCCTCTGTCATAGTCTCTCTCATTATATATTTGAAAACGTTTTGTATGTATACAAGAACATAAAACTACTAAAAAAAGTGATGTTTATATTGTTATCAGTAAAAATACCAGGAACAAGCACAAATTATTAATGCCAGTTACTCGACTTCACAGGGTCAGTAACTCTTTTATGGGGCAAAACATACGTTTCTAGAACAAAATCCCAGAAAGTGCACAAAGTATTTCAATCAAAAAGTACAATTTTTTTTAAACAAAGTTTATGAAGTAAAAAGTGTTATTATAATATTAAAGAATACATGGATGATGATAACCCCTGGGAATGAGGTGATCGCTGCCAAGCTATTTTACATCTTTATAATACTGCAATTGTACATTATTTTTTAAAATAACTTAAAAGTAGAAAAACATTGCCCGCTGGGTTTCTCACTGGTTCTTCCCAGGACAGAGGTTTTTTTTGCAAACCAGTGTAGTGAAAAAAATTACTTTCAATAAGTATTATGTAAATAATCTTAGATGAAAAAAAAATATTCTATACCATTTTATTCTTACTTGTACACAAATATATACATGCTGCAGTAGATTAATAAGAGCCATACGATGACTATCATAAAGGTCCTACAATTTTTTTTTAAGTTATAAGCTAGTTCTTAACTGCGATCCAACCTGTAAATGGACTAGCTTAGAAAGAGCCGATTCACTCTTCTCTTGAAGTCACCATCATTGTAATAATAATGGGTTTATTATTACTTTTATAATCAACATTACTTATACATGATACCCGCCATATCATATATTACCAGCGGTCCTCTGCACCGGATGAATTGCAGTAACGCTAATCTTTACGTAAATACGGAGGAACGCACTCATTATCTCCTTAAAAAGGAGAAGGACAGGAACAGATACATATACATATGTTGGGACAGCCACATGATAATAGTTTTAGTGCTCAGTGCAAATTCTGACTACATTTTGATTCTAATGATAAAATATATTGTTGACCTTGTTGTCGCGGCGTAAGAGAACCTGCCACCTCATTTTATCCGATGGGTATAGATGGGCGTCGTAAAAAACGATTAAAGGAAAATAGCACTGCCTCTTATTGATGACGGAATAACCATCTCTATTATGCAGATGTAAAATGTCTGACCGGTAATAGACGGCAGTGTCTCAGTTTAGAAGAATCGATTACGACAGTCCCAACTTGGGGACGCTTATGTTCAGCAGTGGACATTTACAGAAAATATTACTAATATAATATACTTATTTAAGAAATAATATAGTATTTTCCT
Organism: Luehdorfia chinensis; assembly: GCA_019845155.1. Lineage (NCBI taxonomy): Eukaryota > Metazoa > Arthropoda > Insecta > Lepidoptera > Papilionidae > Luehdorfia > Luehdorfia chinensis. The sequence goes on along the minus strand of JAHVAK010000642.1, from coordinate 13,165,136 downwards.
AAAAAATAACAAATTCATTAAAGTAAATACCTTCACTCGGTAAGCAAATCGGTCGGACCGTGTCCGAGAATTTTAATCGATTGTCAAGAGTCAATACAGCGATATCGTTAATGTCCCTCACCGCATTGGACGTGAAGCTGGGGTGCTTTATACCGTTCGAAACGCGATATTCGGTGTACGATGGATCCAAGCGGTCATGCATTCCTACGTTGACGGTTAAAGCCCCAAAATGAACACTGATGACAGAATAAAAAAAATACAAAAATCAAAAGTAAAGGTTTTAGTGTAAAACCAAAATAGCAGTATAAAGTGGTACGGAGAACCTAAACGGTGCCCACTGAGGGTTCTCTTAATCAATTTTTTTGATTTTTCGTTTAGATTTTTTTATGATTTAAAAGTATGAACATGGCATATTCATTTATTTATTTACGGTTTTTTTTTTGTTTTTTTTTTTAAAAGCAAACACTCTGCTATATTTGCCATGTGGTAGCAGTGTTAGAATGTCAGTCACCCCTTTTTATCTGAAAGTTGTCGTAATTCTGCGCGACGATCAGAAAACAATAATTTAAAGGTAAGAGAAGCACTTATCCTATGACAAGCAGCAATTGGAAATTTATAAATAAAAAAAGAGCGCGTGCAACTCAATACACTTTCTGATGACTTTTTGATTTCGATGTTTTAAACTTATTAAAATACTTTAGGGTAGTTGGCTGGCACCTCAGTCAGTCCAACCATTTCGATAGCTCTAGACGACCTGTTTCTCATTTGGCGGTTCCCTACAGTCATCGAGCATGAAAGCTATAATTCAGTTAATTTGCCAAATTTATTAACATACCCAAATGTAATGCAATGTCCAGCAGTAAGAATATGCAGATCTGTTATTACAGCGCCACCACAATGCAGCTTCGGGCCTAGCATCAGTGACACCAACCAAGGGTACTGATGGGGCTGCACGGTGGTGCCTCCAACTATACGCCTATTTTTTCCTTCAATTCCGCACTCTGAAAACGTAATATTTCATGTGTATTAATGTTTTATAATTTTGTCTTTATAATTAATAAAAAACAGTAAAGATATGGGAATTTACCACACGAATGACTAATATTTTCTCCCGAGATCTACAAAGAAATAAGAAATATTATTATAAAATATAATAATAATAGTACATCCTTTGAAATATTTATTTTATTTTCATAAAATACTGCTCAAATAGTTACGTATTTTATTATTATATGAATTAAAAACAATGACTGTTTCATTTTATTTGCATTTAATCCCACACGTAAAAAAATACTTCGGTGACTTTCGCGATATAAATAGAATTACAAGCAAAATGTTGATTAAAACCGAACATTGATTACCAGACTTACTCGTGCATAATATATATTAAAAATTTCATTACACAGTCCGATTTATAAGATTAAATTGTTTTGAAAGAAGAAAGTAGATGCAATTAGCTTGTAATTATTTTGTTTTATCGATTAGTTTAATGTTATTTCTTGGAATTATATAAATAATAGCAGTTGAGAGGTCGGGCGTTCTGGACTGTTAGCTACAATTTGGCGGTGAAGGAAGCATCGTGAGAAAACTCGCATGCCTAAGATATAAGAAATATTTGGACGTTTTAAAACATAAACAGATATGTGAAGACCGCCACTGGACTGGACTGGTCTGAACACTTAACTGGAGCAACATGGCGAACTCTTCTCGACTCCTAAGCTCCCTCTAATAATGGACGAGGCCTTTGCCTTGCACTCATACATTAAATGTTACTTTATTTTTTTAGAACAACATCACTGACATCTTGCTAAAAAGTTTAGGATACGTGGCCAATGAATACACAAGCTTTAAATTATCAATAACTGTTTCGGTATTGATGAGATGAGGTAGATAATGAGAGGTCTGGCATATTGGATAAGATTATTGCGCCATCTGTTGAAACACGACAAGAGAAAACTGTACCATTTTCAAAGAAAAAATAATAAATCATAAAATTAATTGAAAATAAATATGCACAATTTTTACAAATTATTATTTTTATTTAACAAACAATATGTCCCAAAATAATAAGTATTTGCGTTTTTTTGTTTAAATTTACAATTCATGAATCATTAAAAAGTTATCGAATTGAAATACTAAACTTGACATATTTCACAATTACAATAGCGTTATGGCTACAAATGCGACCCCCATAATTACAAAGTTATCGGATTGACTGAGATGTGGTTAAATAGTATTATCTCTGACAATTTATTAATTATTAAAGATGATAAGTATGTTATTGATAGGCGCGATAGAATTTGTAGTGATGAAACTCTACAGGATGGCGGGGGAGTAATGCCAGCGATCTCACGGAATATTACATCAATTCGGGTTGAAAGTTGACAAACCGATGTGGAATGTGTATTAACCATATTTTATATAAATCTCAATGGAAACATTAATAAGCTTGTAGTCTGCGTAATTTACTTGCCGCTACCTGTGAAGTATGATACTCTTATTAAATGCCTTGACAGTGTCAATAATGGTCTATCATACTGATGATATAATAATTTATAATGATATATTAATGGGGGATTTTATTTTGAGTTTTATTCACTGGAGTTCAATTGTCGACTCTAGTTACATGCATCCGTGTAATTATAATACCTATCTTGGACTTGCTTTAATGGACTTTATCACTGTAAATAACTTTTATCAAGCCAACGGCATTAGTAATGATAATAACAAATTCCTTGATTTGGTTTTTAGTGATATACCTAATGCGAATTTGTTAAAACCGTTGAATACGTTATCTAAATGTTATAATACTCATGCTTGTTTATAGTTAACAAGCCCTTATTCTTGTTACATAATTACGTGAGCAGCCAAGCACCACATTAAATTTTTAGAAAGCCGACTACTTTGCTAATAGCAATAAATTAAAATCTATAAACTGGCAAAGCAAACTGTCCTGTTATCGTAGAGTAGTTGTCTCCGAAATTTTATATATGAGATACCCGACATGGTTCAGCAGCAATCTAATTAAAATAATGAAAGAAGAAAAACGTTAACAATATTGTAATTTTGAGTATCCGCGAAACGAACTTCAAATCCAACTTCTTAGGAGAAGTTGTCACTAACTATATAACGAACGTTACAAAAACTATAAACAAAAAATAGATTTCAATATTTCAAGAAATCCTTATCTTTTATGGTATATTAAAAATAAACGGGGTTGACATTTGATTGCGCAAACAGGCACAGAAATTGTCAATTTATTAGCTACTCATTATTCTTCTGTTTATTCCACAGATGTGGGTTAAACCCATGCACATCCCCCAAAGTCAATATTAATCTGTTACCAATTAGAACGTATGTAAAATAAAATTTACTGAAGTTGAGATTCTACGAATTATCAAGAAGATAAATACTACAAAAGGTGCTGACCCTGACTCCATTCTTTGCTTATGCGTAAAGCCATGTGCAGATTCTCTCGCTCTTTCTTTTGTAATCATTTTTAATATTTCCATGGAAAAGAGACGGTTTCTTGATGAGTAGAAAATAGCTCGTATAGTAATTAAAAGAGAGGTTGATGCTAATGTAAAAAACTACTGTCCAATATTGATAATAAACAGTTGTTTTGATGTCTTGTTTTTCTAAATTATTTGAGTCCGTTGTCTGTTTATTTCATTATTTCAAAAACGATTGACTGCAGTCTTTCGGATTACCAACATGGATTCTGGTTCGGTCAACTCGGTTGCTCAACTCAAACAAAATTAGTGCTATTTATTTCAGAATCATTCATTCAGAATATCAGGCTTGCAAATCGATGCCCTTGATACAGATTTGAGCAAAGCCTTTGATCAAGTGAACTTTTTTGTACTTATCAGTAAACTCGGCGCTTGGTATGTTGGTGGTTCCTTATTAAACTAATTTTAATCATATTTAAGAAGGAGATTTCATTGAGTTAGCCTAAATAGCTACAAATTATAAATATTTCATTCGCTAACTGTATAAAATCATTATTTGCCGACGACTTGAAAGTATATAGAACTATAAACTCTCCGCAGATTCTAACGTAATCCAGAGGGACCTAAATGAGATGCCATGACAACCTTATGACTCACAACGCTGGTAAATGCTGTCACAAAAAGTTTACCCGAAAAAAAGCCGCTAGTCACAGAGTACGAGGTTGGAGGAGTTAAAATAAATAAAACGAAAGAAGTCCGAGATCTTGGTATGAGGATAGATACCCGATTAAAATTTACTCAGCACATAGACTAAACACTAACAAAGGCAGCCTAGATGCTTTGATTTCTAAAGCGTAATACTAGGGACTTCAAACATCTACGTACCAAAATGTTTCTTTACAACGCTCTCTACGAAATTCTCTCGAATATGCAAGTTTTGCCTGGAATACACTACAATCAAGATTATACCGCTCCCGCCGTCGGCGAGGGCGTATCTGACAAACTTATTCGCGATACTGCCGCATCACAGGCCAGTTTTCACCTAACAGTAATGTCATGATTAGAAGCGTCCGACCGTCCGAAAACGCATTCCGACTTGGAGGTAAATTTAGTTAATAATAATCCTGATAATATTAATAGTAAAAGTCATATTGCCCTCTTGATTGAAGTAACTGACCGAGCCTAGGCCAGCCCGCTTAAGCACCCTCGAGTCAATTACTCTCGCGCACAGGATGACGGTCCAAGCCGCGGTCTCCTCTCGGGGGCCCTTGCGCCAGTCATTCATAAATAAAAGATTCGGCTAAGCGCCCTCAGCGCTCGGCCACCTACCAGCGTCGACTAACAGCGACCATCAGTCTAGTGATTCCTCTCATTGTAACCCATACACCATAAGGCTATGACATTTCGTGATGACCTCTCTTAAAAACAGAAGCGTTATTTTTATATTTTACTTTATGACACAAAAAATGCAGCCACTTACTTGAAAGTTAGAATTTTACGGTACTGCGATTTAAAACCGTGCTAAAAATAGGAAAATTATTTTATAATCCAATTAGTATAACAAACCCTGGTCAACAATTCCCTACTGTATGATTATGTAATGATATCTTTACCACTTTTATACCATTGAGAGACATTCTCTTGGATAACTTAGAGACCTAGCCATCATAAATTACAGATTTTGACACTTAAATGGATGTAGATTCTATAGTCACTACATTCAATGCATATATTTTACAACTGTGTGGTTTACATGCACATATAAAAACTGTTTTAAATCAAAACATCGCTCACTGCCATGGTACACCTATTTGTGTTAGCTACAACATACATAACAAGTAATCTAAATCTGAATCACATAAAAAATGATATAAAGAAATGAAGGAAGTAGTAGCTAAAGCTATGTTTCAGAAAAAAGGCGTATTACAATCAGCATTTTAAATTATTTAAACAATCCCAAGGTATAATGGAAAAACCTTAAATCCACTGTCATCATCATCATCATCATTTCAGCCTATCACTAGTCCACTGCTGAACATAGGCCTCCCCCATAGATTACTACAAAAGGGTGTAGCTCTCATTTTGAAGGGAATTTTGCCATAGTTGCCACGCTTGGCAGGCAGGTTGGCAACCGCTGTTTAATAATACAATAATAAAAACGATTGTTTTAGCTATCAATAAGTTGTAACAATTCGGATGATAATAAAAAACATTTTTTGTATGTTCCAGGTACAGAAAATGTAACGATTTCTCATCTCACTAGGTTTGACTTTGATAGATACTGGTTTGATAGAGGCTGGTAGTAGGATTCCTATGCAGGAGTCCGTCTAGGTAGGTACCACCCCAGGGCCAGTTATTCTGCCGTGATGCAGTAGTGTGCAAACATTACTGTGTTTCGGTTTGAAGGGCACTGTGAGCTAGCGTAATCACTGGGCATATGAAACATAGGAACCTATGTCTCAGGGTGATGGGCACAGTATAGTGTCACAGCATTTGTTATGGGCAGACGTTGCACTTACCATCAGGTGAACGTTTTGCTCGTTTCATCACTTGATCCAATAAAAAAAAGAAAGAAATAAAATCGTTTTTCAAGTTTCATACTTAGAAAGGTTAGTCAAGACAAAGTGGCCACAATACTAAAAACTCTATCATCCACTGCAGTAGGTTTTGACAAAATCAGTCCTAATATAGTGATTATGACCTTACGAGACACTCTCTGACCTTACGGGCACTCATTTAGCTTCGCAATTCCTTTTCGTTCTCAAGCCTCTCCATTTGTAAACAATACAAATATGTTCAAAATGTCTGCGAGGAGACACATACACTTGGCCACTTTGTTATTTGTAGTAATAAGATCTCGGTATCCAATCTATCTTCATAATAAATTGAAATTTGCCCTACAATAGTAACAAAACACGTGCATCATCTTACGTGATTTTATTGCCTTAACACAAAACCGTTGCGTTTCGGGTTAGTTTTAGATTTGCAGCGTCTAAATGTTGGAATAACCTTCCACCACCACCACTAAGGAGCCCGCAAACAGTTGTACCTGCTAAGATCTCAAAAATACTAATAACTAGTGATAATTATGCTTACCACGCTATCGCACAATTTCATATGCACAATTTTTTTTTTTGCCAATCTTTAATATTTTCGTGTAATTTTTCTTTATGACGCGTTTGCAAATGTTTATTTTTATTCTTTTTCTCCGATCTAATTGAGAGTTCACATTTACCAGATTAGATAAAAATCGTATTTTACTAGTTTTTATGTTGTACTTATTTTTTTTATAACTCTAGTATTTTTTTAAATAGTTTTTTTTATAAATTGTCCATACATTTCTTTTATTGTTTATTTTTAATAATTATTCTTTTTTTGTAACTTATTTTTTTTGTATGATTATAATCGTTGTACTTTGACTATGTTCGGTTGTTCGTAATGTCAATAAAGGTCCTGACTGAATGCCAGTGCTGTGGTATCTCCACAGATTATCACTGAGGCAGAGATCCTTTTTGATATGGTGCTATAAATTTTGTTATTTTTTGTTACACTATTTTTTATTAATTTTTTTAAAAAAAGCGATGCCCCACAGTAGACAAACACCCAGACCCGGAACCAAATATTTGTCCTGTGCGGGAATCGATCCCGCGACCCGCGACGCAGAAGTCAAGGGCTTAACTACTTCACCAACCGAGCCGACAATTAATTCATGTTGTGTTGTCATATAAATATGTTCCTTTCTTTAATGATTCTAACAAACTCGTAGAAATGATAGGAAACGTTGATATGATTCACGACAATATAGCATAGTTTAAAATAGAAATAATGTTTTATGTATCAGACCACGTCTTATGGGACGCTTTGCTAGTTCTTTTTTAGAAACTTAGTCGACGTTTGATTTCTTTCGTGGTTATAATTTAATTTATATATATTTCACTTTTTTTTCTATTATTTTTAAAATAATTTTATATCAAATTTGGTGAAACATAAATGTTCTGTAAACTGTTAAGGTTATATATATCAAAATACTGTTGTACAGTTTGTTTCTAAGTGTACGATGTATAATATGTAGTATTATTTCAAATAAATAAATAAAAGTGCCATAATTGATATTAACATATACATTTCATCAGCATCGCTTTAAATACCACTTTTGACCTCCTCGACACCGTACGGGTACTAGCAGAAGTGCAAAACAATTAAACAAATAGTTAAATTATCAAAGGGACCACAAGTAACTATGCAGTTACTGCATGACGAGAGCATCATTTAATGTCATTATGAAGAGATTTTTACACAACAGTTATTGTCCTAATTCTACATTGGTTATACGTATTAATTGGAAGAAAAAAACAATTCTTTGAGCAAACAATATTTTGAATCATTAAACAACTTAAATGTTAAGCAAGTTACTATTTTCGCATTACCTTATTTACCACATGAAAATAGCACAAAATATCAATTTGATTTACAATGGATTAATATTATCAATGGAATAACTAATTTAATATTTACAACAAATAACGACAAATTCTATTATATTGATTTATATACTACACAAGAGAGATGTTTGACTAAAGATAGGTATTATCTATTAAATTATTGTTTAAGAATGGTAGCAAATGCGCTATCTTTTAATTTATATATTAAATTTGGCTACAAAGACAATTTCTTCTATGTATTAAGCAGTTAAACCGTATGACATTGCATTAGTAATCAGTTTCAAGTAATTGAAATTAAATAATTAAGAGTTGCAACAAAAATGACATTGATAAAATAATACAGCCCTCAACTAGTTAATTTTACAATTACTCAAAACCTTTAATAATGTGGGTAATGGGCAAAGATTAAATAATTTCCGCCGCCGCCTCAAGGGGAGTAACCATAGCATAATATTTAACCATTGAAATCGTTGGGGCATTATTTACGGGAGGGGAATGTACTCACAAGTGTTGTTCTGCGTACACACATAAAAACAATTCTTGCACACTTCAATCGCATAAATTTTTGTATATAAATCCGTCACACATGTTTTCCACAGCCTGTTCATGTTAGCTTGACTCATATGTTTATTTATCACTATTTTTAACAGTTTAAACGTTTCGTCTAATGACACCCCCACCATGCTACAGCGCAAATACGAGTAGTAATACAGGCGTGGTTTAAAAGAAAGCGATACTTTTACTAACAGCCTGTATATCGCACACACCACCTTAACCTGACTTTTAATTCAAATCTCATAGATGAACAATATTGTTTAATTTGTATTAGAATAATGGCTAAACCATACAATGCAAGTTGTTCTTAAGGACTTCATCATCATCATCATCATAATTTCAGTCTTTCATTAGTCCACTTCTGAACATAGGCCTCCCCCAAAGATTGCTACGGAACACGTCAGTATAGTATTTTGGAGGAATTCTGCCATAATTGCCACGCTTGGCAGGCGGAATGGCAACCGCAATTTATTTATTCAGATGTTCCAGGAAAATGCTGCTGCCCATCTCCTGGTTTTCATTTTTCTCTGTTGACTTTTACGACATCCACGGTATGAGATGGGGTGGTAGCTTCTCTTAAGCCGCCACCACACTACTAAATACTAGTATTCAATACTAGTAAATACATCATTACGGTTTAAATAACATAAATTTAATGTGAGCCATTTTTTTAAGAGTTGGTCTATTGTTGAGCTTGAGCACCTCAAAGTTGCCAGCGTTGACCCCCAAGTGCTTTGTATGATAGGTTTGGAAAAAGTTTTATTCAAAAATAATAAACAGAAGAAATCTGTTGTCATATGCGGAGATTTTAATATCAATCTCCTAGAAGCTTCTTCGACCAGCACTAAATTTAGTTCTTTGTTAAAATCATTCCATCTACGAGTAGTTAACCTATTTTTAGAACCAACAAGTATTACCTACTAAATCTAGTGCAACATCTTTAGATAACATTTTTACCGATCCCCTTATAATCGTCCGATTGATTTCTTTAGTGATCCATTTTAAACGGAATTTTCTATAGAATCGATACATGAAGAATAACGCACCCAGTAATGTAATGGCCAGGAAAATGTTAGTTGTAGACAAAGAAAAACCGTTTTCGTTGTGTCTCGGTTACTACCGCTGCATTCTGGTGACCAAGGTCTCTTCTTTAGATTGCTGCTTGCCCATATTGTCCGTGGATTATTCATACACTACGTATTTTCGTAATCGTAATTACAATGAATTTGCACTCTTCCATTTGTCACTAATATTTCCCGCTACATAAGAGATATGTATTAGGTATACGTGCCGGCATACTCCTTCGACAGGGCCACCATGTAATGTGCGGTGTTAATGAGAAATGAGACTTGTAAATACTCGAATAATAGTGAGATATATTTAATGGAATAGGACATTTATTTGGCTTCTTTGTTACAAGTACTAACATAGTCTCATATACTACGAGTAACATGTCAGAGAAATAGATGGCGTTCCTATGTGACGTTCAGAATCATAGATAGCACACTAGGTATTAAGAACTGAGTGGAGTTGTGTGTACAACGAGTGTCACTTTGACGTGTGTCATTTTATATTTTTTCGTTTTAAAAAGTAATAATGATGAATATATATTATGCCCAGTAATCGCTTGCGCTATTTTGTTAGTTTATGTTTTAATTTATTTTATTTTTGTCGCTCCGACAAAATATTATTTAGTATATATTTTATATTTTTGGGCTTCTAATCTTCATAATTTCTTATTAATAATACTTTTTGCAGTTACGAATAAAAAAAATATTCTGTGTTCTAAAATAGGTAATGCTGCACTACGTATTTATGTGCATAATCTTAATTTGTTAAGTAATTGTAACCTGTAGTTCAGACTGCATTGTTTTTAGACAATGTGTGCCAATATTGGCTTTATAAGAATATATTATTGAAAATAGTAATCGAAGAAAATCCTAATCGTGAGGATGACCACATCGGATTATAAACTAGTCAAAAGCGATGACAAAAAAGAAAATAACAATGCAGACATTGGACGTGATTCCATCGTTAAAAAAGATTGCTGTTTAGCGGCCAGAGTTATTGGGACAGATTACACGTACGAGTACAAGCACAAAATTGTGTGGAAAAATGCAATAGGATTTTTAATTTTGCATTTATTAGGGGTATGGGGGTTTTATATTTTAATTACAGGATCTATATCTCTAAAAACAGCGTTATGGGGTAAGCATGACTATGAACTTTTGTATGCATATAATTAACAAATGAATCTATATATTTTTATATCGTTTTGTTGCAGTTGTATTTGTCATTTTTGTTAGTTCACAAGGCGTTACTGTTGGTGCACATAGACTGTTTTCGCATAAATCTTTTTCCGCGACTCTTTTACTCCGAGTGATTCTCATACTGCTCCAAACATTAGCCGGCCAGGTAAATAAATTTTATTTATTTTAGGTTTTATTATTATTAGAAGTAGACTCCGATTCTATTCAGACTCCACTAGGCCAGTGGACGTTAAACGAGAGCCGCATGCGGCTCTTTGACACCTTGGCTTCGCCTCTTTCTCGAAATGTTTAGTGCAGGCACGCAATATTATTTATTAACTTGCCTTGTAAGAGACGAGTAAACTTCGTTTGAAACGAAACCCTACAGAAAAGAGACACATTTTTAGAAAGCAACAATAGCAGGGATAGCATCTCGCAAACGTATGTATCAATATCTTCGACAAATTGTTACCGGCCGAAATGTATGTTAACTATTTGTAGTTAAAATACTTTTCCACGGGCAGCAATTCAACAAAGAAAGCAGCATAGGTTTTCTTCGGACCTTTATTCGGCCGGTCAGCCGACCGGGGCGTCGACGGCGCGGGAAAGGCGCCTGCAATTCTTGCATGAGTTGTGAAAGCGAGCCCAGTCAGCACTCAGCCAGCAGCCTCACAGCCCAGTAATTAAATAATCCGTAAATCTTTCGAGTGACGTAAAATTGTATATAACCTTTGTTGTTGTATGATACCTTTGTCTGCTGAAACAGAGAAATATAGAACGGTAAAAAGATTTGCAAACATAACCAACCTACAAATTGAGGATCTTAAATTGGCCTCAACCCTACCAATAGCAGTTGACAAGTCTTGTGATATAAATTACACAGCGCAAGTTTCTCAGTTAAATTAGAAAAATTGCCTCGATTTCTACAGACGACGAAAAGTATGACAGGAGCAAGAAAAGGGTTTTCAAAAGAAAATAATTATCACGAGATACTTACTTACCACTGTATTATTCGTTAGGAAACACTATGCGCGCAGACATTTCCTGAAGAAGTTTGCGAAGTAATGGAATTGGTGATTAAGATTATCAACTCAGTTGTAGCTAAAGCTCTTTACCATCACCCATTTAAATAATTTTTAATTGAGGTAGAGAGCAGATCTTTTGCTACATAATAAGGTTTGTTGGTTATCGAGAGAAAACGTTTAAAAACGTTCCGCTTCACTGTTTACTGAAATAAAAGCATTTCTTCTAGAGAATAGTGTTCACTAAGCAGAGCTAACGATCGAATCTGTGGATCCAGAAATTTTACTTTATGGCGGATGTTACTTCTTATCTAAATCAGCTTAATCGTAAGTTACCAGGAAAAGAAAACACGATTTTTTTCATGTTAGAAGAAATTCCATACCTATTGCAATATTGTCGAGAAAATAAGTCCAATATTGTCATTTGAATTTTTTCAGCAGGAAAGGCAAAGACAGCAACAGCAAAGCGACCTTAGCCTCTGTTAAAAAACCTCTGATTGCCACGGTAACAGAAGTACCCTTTAATATTGATATAGGCAGCGTTGAAATGCAGTTGCTCGATTTAAAAACTAAACAATTGTAGAGCTCAGAACTCGAGCGTCTTTGTGCCGATTTAAAGCTATGGGAGAAAATAAATGTGAATTTTACAACACAAGTGGTCTGCTTAGAAAGATCTGGAGAGCCACAAAGGAAGATATGTTAATTTTTAACACCTGGAGTAGTATATCTGACTCATATGATCAACTGAAGAAACTAGCGTTTGCTGTTCTTATTTGGGTCTACATATTTATGCAAACAATAATTTTCAAGCATGAACTTTATCAAAACTAAATTAAGAAATCGACTTATCGATGAGGACTTGGAATAGTGCCTAAAATTGAAAACAACAACATACTCGTACAAACATGACTCACCCTTACTTTTCAAGGAAATGCAAGGCCATTGTTCACATTAGTGAAGTAATTGTCGTTTTTTTGAGGAAATGTTTTATATAATATAAAACTTTCTTGTTATTTTTTTAAATAAATATTACCTTTAAAAAAGTATGATTCTAAATTTTATTTAATGTACCGTTCGTTAAACTAAGATACATTTAACAAAGGCAAGGTCGAGAGTGTACATTTATTCCTAATTATTTCCCTAAAGTTGTCTCTAACAAACCAAATATTAAGTTTAATTTTTTTTTTATTATTAGAGTTCGGATCAAACGTTTATCTATAGGTTTTTTTTTAAAGTAAGCAAGAGTAAGAGTGAGGCTAACACTCAGGCCTACCTGTTGTTAGTTTGTTGTTGTTGTGGTTTGTTAGTGGATATCTTATTTTTACTACTCGCGAAACTGAAAAGGGAGAAAAAATACTTTTAAAATAGCACGAAAAGAAATAGCAGATAAAGTTCTGTAATTTATATGCTTTATATTTTTTTTTATCCAGAACTCGATGTACATTTGGTGTCGAGATCATCGTGTTCACCATAGATACTCTGAAACTGATGCCGACCCGCATAATTCCAAGCGCGGCTTCTTCTTCAGTCACGTTGGATGGTTAATGACAAAAAAGCATCCGCTTGTGACCGAATTGGGCAAAGCGATTGATATGAGCGATCTAGAAGCTGACTGGATGGTTATGTTCCAAAAGAAGTAAATATTACTAATTTTATAAAAGATAGCGACGAGGTGAGCTAATGGTACTCGTAAGTGCAACGTCTGCCCATAATAAATGCAGTTAATAAAATCAGGCGTTACTTTGCGGAATCAATTATAATAGAGGATAGAAAGTTTAGTTGAGAAAGTGCTCTGCAAAAACTAAGTAATACACACATAAGTAAAACACACCATTTTAAATTATGCATGCGGATTTTAGCAAATTAACTTCCTATCCTCCGTAAAAGTGCTGTTTCACATAGAACATTTGTGTGTGGGACCACATTACGCTTGTCATCCTCAGTCAGGTCAGTTCTTAAATCTCATATACCACAGTATAACCACCAGCTGCTAATTTTCTGTAGATTTTTATTAGTAATTTTTTTTTTTATTGGATAAAGTGACGAAACGAGCAAAACGTTCACCTGACGGTAAGTGCTACGTCTGCCCATAACAAATGCTGAGTCATCCAGAATATTTCTGTGTGGTACAACATCGCGCCGATCATTCTGAGACATCAGTTCTTAAGTCTTATATGCTCAGCGAATACACTAGCTCTCAGTGCCTTAAACCGAAACACGGTAATGTTTGCACGCTACGGTTTCACGGAAGAATAACTGGCCCCGCGGGTGGTACTTAGACGGTATAGGAATCCTACCACCAGTGTTTCTGATTTATAACCAAAAATATATTATTATACACGACAAAATGATGGTGCCGTAAGTTTTAGCGAACACTGAGGCGCTTGTCTTTATATTCTGTAAGATGTAAAGTTTAAAAAGAATTTAGCAGGGATTTTTACCCCGGACTCAAGGCTCAGTCGGAGTGAATGCTGAATACTGGGTTAGGCTTTTGCGTGTTAGTCCGCAAAAAATATATAAAATTGAATTTCTATAGACATAAATGTTGCGATTATCTCTTTTCTAAGATTAAATAAATATTTGGGAACAAAGATATCATCGATCTGTAAAAGTTATTTTAACCCTGTGTAGACAAACATGACAATGAATGTAGCATATAGCATTCGTTATCGTATGTTTATGATCCAGCTTATTATTGTTACATATAATTCGACTTCTAATTAAACGTAATAACTTATATGAATAAAGCTATCCAAAATCTAAATTATATGGTATATTGAACGTGACAGTGTGGAATGGCTGAATATTGATATGATTTCGCTTCAAGCGCGAATGCCAATCTCTTAGCCAATCGTTTTTCCTTGGTTTTTGCACGGGACATATATTTGTATGGCCTACGACAGTTGTTCCGGGTCTGGGTGGAATTTATGTCTGTAAAATGTACCCACGACACAGGAGAAATCCTACTGTGGGGCTTAACGTATTTAAAAAAAAAATTTAACATTATGTTTTAATTTAAATATTAGCAAATATTTATGCATGACCATGTTTTTATGGGGCAGTGATTTTTTTAAAGTAATTTATTATATGTTTTCTTTAAATGTCGCCCATTGTACTTTTCTTACTTTCTTCTTACAACGATATGCAATTTCTTACAAAATTTACAGTATACTAATATTTCTATTAAGGTATTACTATCCGCTCTACATGATAATTGCGTTGGTAATTCCTGTGTGGGTGCCGATACATTACTTCGGAGAGAGTTTTGGAAACTCTCTTCTAGTGTGTTTCTTCTTCCGATACATATATATATTAAATGGAACATGGTTGGTCAACAGCGCTGCTCATATGCATGGTCCAAGGCCTTATGACAAGTAAGTATACATTAAATGAAATATTAAAATTATAAATTAACGGATGAAAAACATTTTATCATATCTTATTAATTACTGTATTCCACGTTGCAGACATGATGCTGCGGTCTTCCCAATTGAAAAGTTTATTTATTACATATTTAGTTAAACAGTGCACGTAATGCCATAGTTTAGGAAAATGGTAAATTGATATTACAAATTTTGGCACTCTTGTGAAGCTAAGAGTAAACTATTCCAGAAGGATATAAATAAATAAAAAAGAATTTATTTCTTGCAACTTTCATTACAACAATTATAGCCTAGTGATAATAAATTATTTCATTTAAAATTAAAGTGTCAGTGTCTGTTTTATTACTAGGAAAAAGTATATTTAATTTATTTTATTAGGGTTAGTAAACAGCTACAAAATGTTATATAATAAAAAGGCCATTGCTCAGCTCTCATACAAACTTCGTCCAAGAACCAACAGGCATAAACATTAAATATTTGGTTCTAAATAACACCTAAGTATCCGTATACATAAGCATATAAAAACGACGACTACTTCTAAGAATTTATTTATTAATTAAATATTTTAGATTTTGAGGTTATTCTAAATAGCCTTGCTATACGATTTATAAAAATATCAGTTGTTATAATTCGGTTGTAGAAAAGCAAGTCGAAAAAAAAAGCACTCTAAATATCTAACAAACAAACCAAAATTACATTTAGCATCAAAATCAAATCAAAGATTGCCGATTACGTGTGATTGATTTAATGTTTGTCAATAATCTAATGTCATTTGAAATTTAAAATCTCTCCACTCGCACGCTTAGATAAGCTTAGATAATTTTTCTCCACTGTAATTTTTACTAAGATTTTTAGCTGCGCTATTTTGTATGACTTAGCGCTTAAAGCAGCTTTGGTTCTTGTATTTTGACATATGGATCCAGCGTTGAAACGATCACTTTATTCGGGAAACGGTTAAGTGTATTCGTTAATCTGAAATGTCCGTTAAATTCTAGCATTTGGAATAAAGAGCTAAAAATAAGCTAAGAATTATGGTATATTTTTTTTATTGGATAAGGTCCCTAAGTCATTTCGGTCCGGAAAAACCGCTGGCGACAACAAGTTCCACAAAGTCGTCGTGCGTGGAAGAAAATTCCTCGAAAAGCGCGCAGTTGTGGAATGCCAACCATCAAGATGATGTGGATGGAATTTAGTACTGTGCCGCGTTGTACGATGGTGAAACTCAGCGGCTGGAATGATTCCGAACAATTCCTCGGAACACTCTCCATAGTAAATACAGTAAAAAAAGCAAAGACGTCTCGTCTCTTCGCAATGCCAGTGGATCTAGCTTATCGGAGAGAACCTGGTCGTCGACGATTCGAGCCGCTATTCGCTGGACGCGGTCAAAAAAGGAGCTGGCAGTGGGGTACCCCCGCCCAAAGATGAGAACAGTATTCCATGTGTGGCCGAACTTGCGCCTTGTAAAGTTGCAAGCGGTGGGCCGGCATTAAATACTGTCCCGCTCTACTGGGCTCGCCGAGCTTTTTTGAAGCCAATTTGGCCTTTTCTTCCAGATGACCACGGAACTGAACGTCACTCGATATGTCAACGCCAAGGATTCCGATACTAGCTGAGGCAACAAGGGGAGTGCTCTCAAAATGAGGAGACACGACGAAGGGTGTCCTTTTTGCGGTAAATTTGTTTCTTGGGGTTGAAATGCACTAAAATTAGTCTGTCCCAGTCCGAGATTTTGTCTAACAAAATCTCGACTTCAGACACAAGTTTGTTCCGGTACTCGTCGACGTGTTCCCGAGAAATATTGCCGCGGCCGGTGTACAAGGCATCCGTCCATTGCTGTCGTCTGCATAGCAATGAATGTTGCTAAATTGCAACATATCATTGATATGCAGAAGAAACAGAGTTGGAGATAGCACGCAGCCTTGTGGAACACCAGCATTCACAGGTTTTATGTCCGAGCATGCACCGTCGACTACGATCTTGATGCTACGGTCTGTGAGAAAACTGGTGATCCAATTGCATAATTTCTCTAGAAGCTAGGAAGGAAGCTTCGAAAGAAGCGCTTTATGCCAAACACGATAAAGGCCTTCGCTATGTTTAAACTAACTGCCAGAGCCTCCCCCTTGCTCTCGACTGCCTCCGCCCATCGATGAGTGAGGTGGACTAGAAGATCACCAGCTGAGCGACCCCGACGGAAGCCGTACTGCCGGTCACATCAGCTGGTGGTCCTATAGGTACCTCAAGAGCTGGCCGTTAATAATGGTTTCCATTATTTTGGAGAACAAGGAAGTGATGGCGATCGGTCTGTAGTTGGACGGATTAGAGCGGTCGCCTTTTTTAGGGATCGGGTGCACTGAAGCTGTCTTCTAAGATTTCGGGACGACACTTCGAGAATAGGAGTATCGGAAAAGACGCGTTAGAACCGGAGCCAACTCCAGAGCACACACCCTTAACACAATTGGGGAATTCCATCTGGGCCACTCGACTTGTGGATGTCCAGAGAGAAGAATGCTTTGCACACTGAGCTCTGCAGAAACGTTACTTCAGGCATGGAGTACTTACAACGCAAGATAGTCGACGGTAATTTCGCCCTGTCATCTAGAGTCGAGTTGGACGCAAAAAGAGAGCCTAAAAGGTCGGCTTTCTCTTTTGCGGCGTGGACCAACAAGTCGTCCCCTCTGTGCAAACATGGAAGGGATGGCTGACAGAAATTCCCTAGGACAGCCTTGTGTGACTTGGTGTCACTTAAGTCTCATATGCCCAGTGATTACGCTAGTTCTCAGTACCCTTCAAATCGAAACACAGTGTCGTTTGCACACTACTGCTTCACGGCAGGATAACTGGCTCTGCAGTGGTACCTACCTAGACGGTTTCTTCTTTTCTTCTGATTCTTAGGTGAATTTGGGCAATTTCCTTTTGCTGCGATAACGAAGTAACAATGTAGCCTACTTAATTGTACTTATATTAAATTTAAAAAAAATACATAGTCGAGTCATAAGTTCTGTCTCAAACAATTTATTAAAGAGATTGTGTCCGATGAGCTGGCACTGAATCTTGTTCGAATACCCAGTGTCTGTTTTCGGAGATTGTTTGAGAAAGAGGTTCCACAATGTTTGTAAGAGCGGTATTTTGAAACACAACAGTATTTTTCACATCTCTATCACAGAAAAACACTTCACTTAGACCCACGTTTTATTCTCGGGATACACCTGCTCGGTCGCTTCTTCACTGTTGTGGGCATACACTTTATCGTTTTGTTTGTAGATACTTCCTCTAACGTTAAGAATTTTTGTCTGAAAAAGGAAGTCGCGGTACTGTCGTAACAAAACGCGGGATCTCGAGCCTTAATTTTTTTAGACGCTTATTAACGTAATGCCCTGTTTTTGTCAATAAGCTCTTCCGACCTGAGACATCTTCCAGGTATTCCTTTAGCACTCTTTTGATCGTAGTCCTGCTTAACCCCCATTGAGAGGCTAATATTTTTTGCTTGTGGACGGGATTTCGTTGGATTGGCGCCAGCAGTGCTTAGATGACTGCTCTTTTCTGTCTTCAAAGGTGGTCACTAAATCGTTTGATAGTAGGATATACGAACCTCAGCATAATTTTCAGGTTTTGCAGAAGTTTAAAAATCTCAGTTGGTGCGCAACCGCAGCGGTGAAGCGCAATAACTTCCTTATCCATCTTTTTAACTATGTAGAACCAAGTCAATTTCATTTTTATTTTAAGAAGGCTCAAAATTCTTTATTTAAAATTAGTTCAAACATTTCTGGGCAGTATTTTTTTTAATTGGATAATGTGATGAAACGAGCAAAACGTTCACCTCATGGTAAGTGCAACGTCTGCCCGTAGCAAATGCTGTGTACCCAGAACATTTCTGTGTGACACCATACTGCGCCCATTACCCTGAGACATCAGTTCTTAAGCCTCATATGCCCAGTGATTACACAGCTCACAATGCCCTTACAACCGAAACACTGTAATGTTTGCACACTACCGCTTTACGGCAGAATAACTGGCCCTGGGGTGGTATCCATCTAGACGGATTCCTACATAGGAATCCTACCACCAGTAAATAGTATTTTAGAAATTTAAACTAAATAAGGATGTGACAGAACTTATGACCTGACTAGTTATATTTAAATATATGTTTTAATCTACAAGAACCCTCCTGGTGAAGCCTTCTCAAAGGATAGCCAATTTTCTCTAGACTGGGATATTTTAAATAATTTAAGACAAACAAATTGGCTTCTTTGTAAATAAACTATAATATGAAAGTAGAACGCAGGGTACAGCTAACGTGGAACTTCAATGCATATAAGAAATATTCAAAAGCAACATGTCTATTAACATCGAAACAAAAGTCTTGAAGTTTTTTGCCATGCTTAAATTGTTATTGCCAAACGTGAAAATTCAACAACAACATAAAAAACAAGATAATCGGCTGCCAACGAGAAATAGTACAGAAATAAGCGTAAAGAAAATGCAAAAAAATGAACACACTAAAACAAAAAATCACCAGATTAATTAATGCTCTCTAGTAAAGGCTCTAGCACTAAAATGGAAGTGGGTTGGGCGTACAGCGCGTCTTCAAGATCTGAGTGGACCAAGATCGAGACAGTATTGAAAGGCCCACAAGGAAAACGCGAAAATAGAGACCTTACGCTAGACGGCAAGATGAGATCAAAAAGACAGCTGGTGTTAACGGGTTTCCAGAAGTAAATAAGCTGAGTTTAATTATTTTAATAGTAGCAAACGAAGAGTCGATTAGTTCGTTAGCCTGATGGTAATATGCCACGCCATACCAGTTTTTTTTTTTTATGTTACAGGAGGCAAACGAGCAAGCGGCTCACCTGATGGTAAGTGATCACCGCCGCCCATGAACATCTACAATACCCGAGGAATAGCAGATGCGTTGTCGGCCTTTGAGGAAGGAATAGGCTCTTTTCTTGAAGGTCCCTAAGTCGTATCGGTCCGGAAAAACCGCTGGCGGCAGCAGATTCCATATGGTGCTTGTGCGGGGCAGAAAATTGCGCGAAAAACGCACTGTGCTGGAATGCCAACCATCAAGGTGGTGACGATGGAATTTCGCGCTATGCCGCAATGTGCGATGGTGAAAATCAGCGGCTGGAATTAATCCGAACAATTCTTCGGAACACTCCCCATGGTAGATCTTATAAAAAATGCAAAGGGATGCAACATCTCTTCGCAAAGCCAGTGGATCAAGCCGATCAGATAGAACATGGTCGTCGACGATTCGAGCCGCTCTCCGTTGAATGCGGTCAAATGGAAGTAGCTGACAATGGGGCGCCCCCGCCCAGAGATGAGAACAGTACTCCATGTGCGGCCGAACCTGCGCCTTATAAAGTTGCAAGCGTTGGGCCGGCATGAAGTACTGTCGCGCTCTACTGAGGACGCCAAGCTTTTTGGAAGCCAATTTGGCCTTCCCTTCCAGGTGACCGCGAAACTGAACGTCACTTGATATGTCGACGCCAAGAACACCGATACTGGCTGAAGCAACGAGGGGAGTGCTCTCAAAATTAGGTGATACGACAAAGGGTTTCTTTTTAGCGGTAAACGCGCAAACCTGTGTCTTCTTGGGGTTGAACTGGACTAGATTTAGTCGGCCCCAATTCGAGATTTTGTCTAACAAAAACTCGACTTCAGACACAAGTTTGTTCCGGTACTCGTCAACGTGTTCCCGAGAAATATTAGCACGGCCCGTGTATACGGCATCACCAGTGCTGTCATCCGCATAGCAATGAATGTTACTAATTTGCAACATATCATTGATATGCAGAAGAAACAGGGTTGGTGATAGCACACAGCCTTGTGGGACACCAGCATTCACAGACTTAAGAGTCCGAGCATGCACCGTCAACTACGATCTTGATGCTCCGGTCTGTGAGTTATCTGGGTTATCCACAATTTTCAGCTGCAAACTGCTGTGTGACACTCGTCACCCTGAGAGTTGTCTTATATGTTTAGTAATTTCACTGGCTGTAGTGCTTGAAGGGCAACCGGAACACAATAATGCTTACAAGCGACTACTTCGCTGTAGAATAACTGAATCTGACGTGTTCTACTCAGACCGACTCCGGTATTGAAGTCCTACAACCAGTATCGGTAGCAATAGAATTCTTAAAATAGAAATTTAAGTAAAAGTTGGGCGAAGCGGTAGTCACTAGTGTACTATGTAAAGAATCAATTAAACGGAAGCTAACGAATCCCCGCTCTCGCTTTAGAAATAATAATACATACAAACATTCATGCCTTTTTCTCGTATTAGGGGTAGGCAGAGGCCACTCCCGTAGCCTACATTAATAATATCATGAAATAATAATATACGTGAATTACGTTTCAATTGTCATCTTAAATATATGATGTCACATATTAAAGCCGTAGTTACAATATGATTTGTTTTTATAGAAATCTCCAGGCAGTTGAGTCTTGGTTTGTATCCTTCATAACTTTTGGAGAGGGCTGGCACAATTATCACCATGCATTCCCTTGGGATTACAAAGCAGCCGAATTTTCGATGTTTTTGAATCCGTCAGCTACTATAATAACAATGTTTGGAAAATTAGGACTAGCGTATGACTTGAAGACGGTATCGCTGCTCCATTGCAGGTTGGACGACTTCAAATGTTCTCGAATTTTTTTTATTCCTCGCATGCAAGTTCCCACGTCGTTTTCCTTCAGAGCTGAGCACGTGGTAAATCTGCACTCAATACTTAGCGGTAATAGCTTAGGGGACATCAGGAGGCATATTTCTAGGACATGTGAAGTCCGTTACCCCGCATTTCATCAGCATGGTGGTTTATTCTTAGCTCCAAAACTCTTTGAGAAATGAGAGAGGGCCTGTGCTCAGCAGTGGGACATTATTAGAATGTTAACTTACTTTTTTACAATTTTTAGGTTGCAAACAGGATCATTCAAACCGGCGATGGTACCCATTATGGTCTTGGGAACGAAAAGACAAAAGATGCAGTAACGGCTGTCGGTCCATTGCATCCCCTTAACCCATCTTATACCAGGAAGGCCGAATCACCAAAATCCACACTATGAGATCAGGGGCTACCTCTGTTCTACGAAGTTGATATAATAAATATTAGCTCCCAATTTAAAAAACAATTTTAATCCACAGTAGTTTACTAGGGTGATTACTTGAGTTTTCTCATATTGTGATATTAAAAGAACCAAAAAAGTTATTTTAGTATACTGTTTTAAAGTAATAATCTTATCTTGGTCTTGGTATTGTTAACATAATATTTGTGTAAAGAGGACACTTATTTGTGAGTTATTTTTTAGAAATGAGCAAACTTTTTTTTATTCTATTTTTTATGACAATGGTATTAAGAAGTTAAACTAATGGTAAATAGGTGTTCGTGAGGGGATCATTACCTCTCCCAAAACCCTATTTTAAAGAGTAATTATAAATAAATTTCAAAGCCAGAAACGTAACATTTTTACAAATTCGCTTTGAATTGAAAAAAATGGAGAATCATTTGTGTATCATGTGCGGTGTCTTTTTAGGTCTCTAAACATATTTCAGTAAGTATTAGAACCAAATGTGCATCAATCTAGTATTCATCAATATAGCAGCAGCATATTTTTTACTAATAAGGCAAAAATAACGCAACGTTGATTTTTCTCCTTTACCGATATAAACTGTACACGCACTGTGTTAATTCTTTCTACTCACACCGAAATGGAACAACAGATTCGCATCTTATAAAGCATAATTTTCAGAATAGAAAATGTGAAAGATGGTTAAACTTTTTCTCTATTTGTTTTTCATATAATAAATATATATATATATATATATATATATATATATATATATATATACACATATATATATATCTATAAACATTTCTCATGATGGTAAAAGAATATTTATCTCAACTATGGAAATGGTCTAGAGATGGACTTTGAATATTTTCATGTTAAAAAATACTTAAATAATTTCATAACATTCCGAATTCGGAAAAATTACACACGAAACACCTGTTTTTCTTGCTGGAATTAAAGTAATAAAAGAGAATTTTAATAATATCGACATGCTAGGTTGACCTTTGAGTATTTTAAAAATATTTGCAGTTAAATATTGGTTACGTTTTGTTTAGTTTTAAATCACGGTATCGTTCATTCGTTTTTATTTCGCCAATATTTAGAGATAAGGCGCAGTTTAAGAAGCAATTTAAATTATTATTATTATAAAAATAAATAGTTTATTACAACACATTAGAGTAGATAAGAAACGAACTGATGAGTTGGAGAAAACCGAATGCAGTCGACGCTACGTCCGCACCGCTGTTTAAAAACGAAGATGCCTGAGCACGCAGCTATGCCCACGTCGGTGCATTTGCGCACATGACAAAATAAATTTAAAAAAACTCCATTGAAGTCTCTTATTTCTAATTTTGCTCATTGTGATATGTTTCTTAATCATATCAGTTTTTGTTTGGGTTATTAATATAAGTGTACTTAAAGTTAAAGAGCCGTGTAGCTCAGGGGCCGAGCGCTCGCCACAAAGTTCATTGTCACTGGAGTTCGATCCCCAGTGCTAAAATTGTTCTGCAATTGTTGCAAAAAGTAATGATTTGACACGTTCTCAGCGGTGAAGGAAAACATCGTGAAACCTGCATGTCTGAGGAATTAATATAATTAAAAAACATGTGAAGTCCATTAACCGGTATTGGAGCAGCGTGGCGGACTTTTCTCGGCTCCAGAACCCTTTCTGAAATAAGAGGCCTGTAATGACCAGTTGGACATTTACAGGCTGGTGCTTTACTTTACTTTTGGTTATTTTCTTATAGAATATTGACTAATAATGCATTTGCTGGACATATCGAGTATTTGTGGCTTTTCTTTGTTGAGACATTTTGAATCCAGTTGCTTACGCCAAGGAAATAATCAATGGCAACAATGTAGATGTGAACTAGATAATAAAAATATTCTGCTTATATGTCTAATAAGTAATTGATTCCTCCCAATTTCACACCATTTACCGTTAACTACATCCCTACCACATGGTGTACGCCATCCTGTTCTGCTGTGATAAAATTATGACCAGTAGTAGTCGTTTCTTACTCGGACAAATTATAGTTGATCTGTTACCATCTATATTGAATAGTGAGACCAGAGGAGGTAAAGAGACAACGGGTGTTGCCAGCCAATGGGCCAGGGAGGGGCCATACGACAGATTCCTGGGCGATTTTTGACCGCGACGACAACTACCACAATTTTTAGTTCAATGTCTAAATTGGTAATTTAAATATTTCTCTTAATATCTTAGTAAGTGGTTTAGAAAATACATTGTTCTATTTTCTCGTCTTTACCTTATCTTACTACTGTACTACTGGAGTTTGCAACTTATCCAAATTAGAAATATATCATTAGATTAGTAATTTATTGAGGAAGGTTTTAGATTACTACTCCCCTTTGGCGACGTTCTTTGTTAGGAGACTTGACGCCTCCCATTGAGCCCCAAATGTTATGTTAGAATATGATGGGATATATTTGAATGCAGTTTCCTTAGATGCACAAAAAACTAGAACAATATTTTTATGCTGTTGAGAACTATTTAAGAAATACAATTTCCGTAATTGAATACTACTTTTATATGTTATTTATCAGGGATAAGTAAACATTTTCACAGTAAACCGCAGTTGGAATGTCACACCTAGACAAAATCTAATCAATCCAAAAACCACTCGGTTAATCAATCCGATACCAGGTCTTAATGTATGCATTAAGTAACGAAACAAACCAACACGCTGCCTAGTTAAACTAACACGCACCCTTTACTTATAAATGATCTACGTATTGCGGATTATTAAAAATAAAAATAATGTTGATAATCAATTCAGACTTTATTAAAAACCTTGTAATTGATAACATGCGAGGGTGGTACGCGCCAATCAATTACCATGCCGATGTCGACCATATTAAAAAAAAATGTTCGCTTATGGAATACATTCTCGATCTCTCCCACAGACTTTTTGCATTAAAGTAGAAAGAATTAATTGTAATCCTGCGTGTAATAAATACAAATCTGAGCATCTGCAGCATCTGAGCGCCAATCACAGTAGGCTCACAGGCCGTACGGAGCCTGAAGATGAAGGTATTCTAGGCATTAGCACAGGAACAAAAATAGTCGGATACCGCCACTAGCCATAAATGCGAAAAAACATGCAAAGTTATCAACTTTAACAAACTACAAGTACAGGATGAGATATGTAATTCAAGTTCTCTGGGATGATATGATATGCAGCAAGATCTGAATTAAAAGAAAGCAGTAACTGAAGTCAACTAATGACGAAAGCAATACTAAATATCGAAAAAAATAACTATAATGTATAAGTTTAAGGAGGAAGGATAAAATCTACCGCCCCATCTCATCCCGTAGGTGTCGTAAAAGTCGACAGTGGAAAAATAAAAAG
Organism: Luehdorfia chinensis; assembly: GCA_019845155.1. Lineage (NCBI taxonomy): Eukaryota > Metazoa > Arthropoda > Insecta > Lepidoptera > Papilionidae > Luehdorfia > Luehdorfia chinensis. The sequence continues at coordinate 13,139,591 of JAHVAK010000642.1, read as the reverse complement.
CGGTACTGTCCACCCTTTGGTCCACAAATTCTAAAATGATCTTTTTATATATATATATATATATATATATATATATATATATATAAATATATAGTTCTAAAGACTTCAACACTGTATTGTAAGATGAACTAGGTGTAGGTTCCGTCCTGACTGGAGGTCTATTTGGTTTTGGCGCTTTGGGGCCGAAGGTGGCTAGGAATGATTTCTCCTAAGATCTAGAACAGCTGATGGTGGCGTGGTCGCCTAGGCACTTGACGCACCTGGCACGGGCGTAACAATTTATTTCCGAGTGGCCGTTAACTTGACACTTGTGAGGGTTAGGGGGGGGGGGGGTCTACTGAGAGCCCAATAAGACCAGGGCTGTAATAAGCAGTACCGAAAATTGAAGACCTACTTACCTGCTGGCGAATATTCGAGTGCGATCAGCAAAGTGTTATAGGACGCCCTAATGCGCCCGCTGTACATACGGCGAAATGGGGAAGTTTTGGACAAGAAGGTGATTTTTGTCTTCTCCACAAGGGTAAAGTCGAAGTCACGGCCGGTGTCACCGAAATCCTCGGGCGACGAGGGAGAATCGAACTCCAAGTCCGAGATCTGAGGACGTGGCCCTAGAAAGAGACCTAGAGATTGCTTCTCATGCTACCGCTAAATGTGGGACAAACACGATTACGCGGAATGCATCCGGACAAGAAGCCTGAATTGAGTGTGTACTACACTCAATTCTGAGGGTGCGTCTGCTATATTTATACTATCCTGAAAAAAACAAATAGCTCCTATAAGGAAATGACCGCCGGTATCATGCCGGGATAAGTGTTTTAACTTCCCTCCCTGCCTGGGCACCTCTGGACCCTCCCTGGCAGGGAGAATAAGTTAAGCCTAGCTGCGCAGTCCTAGTGCGTCCGAGTGTGATTCTTATTTCACACTTGGATGTGTGCTTATAACTAATTAGCTACTGGGGGACTTGCAAGTCCAATGGAGCGGTTTAGCGTCTTGTTATCAAAAAGTCTTCCTATTTATATTTTTTTGTCAGCCTATGGACCCTAACTATTTTTATGATATTTTTGAAGTTTTAAACAAGGAATTTAATAGGATTTTTAAAACTAAGTCATTTAAGTCATTGAATCCTTATAATAGTTTTAATTTAATGATCGGGCTACCGTAGGTATTCGTAAAAGTAGGGATAAGCTTTTAAAATTATATGAGAAAAAGACATAATTACCTTCTATACAGTTTAAAGAATATGTTAAAAATTATTCCAAAATATTTACGAAGGTATGCCATATCGCTAAATCAAGTTTTTTAGACGTGAAATTCAATCTGCTGATAACAAAATTAAGGCAGTATGGAAAGTCATACATAAGGAAACCGGTAAAATGAAGCCTACCAATAATTTTTTTTATTAACTACAGCCCGCGGACTACTTGAATCCAACAAAGAAGTAGCTAATGAGTTTAATACTTTGTTTTCTAAATTAAAACGACTGCTGGTCTTAGGTCGTCATTAATGCGTGTACACGAACTGTTAATTAGGAATGTTAGTGCCGGAACTGAGACATTTAAGTTTAGACCCGTTAATGTCCGCGATATAATTAAAACATTTAAGTTATTGTATATGAAAAAAAAACAGAAGATTTATGGGGTATATCTGTCAAGTTAACGAATTTAATAATTCACATTCTTTCTCCACATTTGGCATCATTATTTACTTCATGTATTGATAAAGGTGTATTTCCTGACCTTATGAAAATGAGTAAGGTAATACCATATTTCAAATCAGGTGATTCTAAAGACCCAGGAAATTTTAAGCCCGTGTCAATATTACCAGTTTTGAGTAAATTATTTGAGAAGCTAATGCTTAACCAAATTCTGTCTTTCTTTAACAGCAATAAATTATTCCATAAACATCAGTTTGGTTTTACCAAAGTGCGCTCCATAACTAATGCAGGAATAAGTTTCATTCAATATATTTATAGTGCTTGGGAGGATTCTCAAAACGCGATTGGCGTGTTCTGTGATTTATCAAAAGCATTTGATTCCGTACTGATGTACGGAAGCAAAATTCTGTTTTGTAAACTAAAATATTATGGTTTCGAAGAGAAAGCTCTTCTTTCGATGGATTCTTATCTTATTAAAAAGATACAAACGCACATTCACATTAATGGTACAAATTTCTTAGGCTCTCAAGTAAAAATGGGTGTATCACAAGGATCTATTCTGGGCCCATTTTTATTTCTAATCTATAAATGATCTACTACACTTAGTACAGAAACATACAAATATAGTACTGTCTGCAGATGATACATCACTGATATTTAAGGTCAGTTTGAAAACGGAGAACAATAATGTAGTCAATAGTACTCTGAATTGTATTTTGGATTGGTTCCATGCAAACAATTTAGCACTAAATACGAAAAAAACAAAATTCGTTAAATTTGCATTACCTAATGTAAAAACGCTACAAAATAATATTGTTTTGCAAAATGATAAATTAGAGTTTGTTTATAGTACCGTATTTTTAGGGATTACATTAGATTGTAAGCTTCAGTGGGGTCCACATATAAATACCTTAGCTCCCTCAATTCGGCTGTGTATGCTGTGAGAAAGATCCAACATATTACGGATATAGCTACTGCAAGATTAGTTTACTTTAGCTATTTTCACAGCTTTATGTGTTATGGTATTTTATTATGGGGACATGCGGCTGACGTGAATGTAATCTTTACTTTGCAGAAAAGAGCAGTTCGCGTAATCTATAATATGCGCTCTCGTGATTCGCTAAGGGAACTGTTTAAATAAGTAAATATCTTAACTTTTACGTGCATGCTTTATACGTACATGCATTTTATATGCATGAACGTAAATTTAAAACACTATTCCCCAAGAATCAATCACGATTTAAAATTAAGAAATAATAAAAAACTAACCAATCAAAAATTTAGACTTAATAAAGTAAAAAAATATTTTGTGGATCTATGTAAACGTATTTATAACAAAATTCCGGAAGATATAATTAATTTAACAGAAACTAATTTTTTAACTTATATTAAAAAAAAATTATACTCTAAAGCATATTATAATATAAATCGCCTCTATACGACTTGCATAAGACCCGTAATGGCCTATGCATGCGTCGATTTCGCTCACGCGACGGGCAATCATTTAAAGAAATTACAGAGCGTACAAAATCGATTCTTGTGAACTGCCACTAGAGCCGGCTGGTATCAATGCAACGTAGACCTTCACAGCGACTGTGAAATGTCCTTAATCTCTGAACACTTCAGAGAATTATCACGGCGGTTTTTCGAAAAAGCCGCGGTTAATCCTTACCCGCTGGTGGTTAAAGCAGCAAATTACCGATCAAAAAGAAACGCAACCGAACACAAACGTCGCCCGCGAAACGTGCTAGACGACACGGACGTCTCAGCACACCCTGACCACGATACGGTCAGTCATGATCCAGGCTACACTGTACACACAGTCAATAGCTTAAACATAACACGCACCACGACGCGCGACCGCCGTAGAGAGCGGCGCGCAGCAATCAACAATCACACTGCGTACACAAGACACACCCGTATTCCAGGGCGGTTCTCACCGCCCAGAGTTCTCGACACACAAGTCGACAGTCCGAATTGAGGACCGCAGCCTCCCTCGGACGGTCATTAGACGGCTTAAAACTATTTTGGAGATATTCAAAGTAACTTAACACACGATGTAACTGTTATTTTTTAAAGCAGCTACCTGACATGTATTTTTATGCAGGGATAGGTACTTACAATGTCACATTTTTGCAAACAAAAAATTGTAAATGGTCTTATGGAAGATTACGGGTGTGCTCTGTAGAATGTATTCTTTTAGTACTATAATACTGTTTGTACAGTAGACTTGAGTATGTCATGCTCGCTTAAATGTTCTGCTTGCGTCGTGTAGCGGGTCGTCCACTTCCCTTGAATATGGTCGACGAGGGCGATGGCTGCCACATGCGTCTAGAAGAGAGAGTCATGTAACTTATGCTCTGATCGTAGATGTACTCGTCTTGTCAAATATCATACCCATTTATTATAACAAATTATTACTTCAATAAATACAAACAAAATTACAAATAAATAAACAACCCAAACATACCTTTTTATTAGGATAATTAGAGATACATATATGTGCATAATTACTTTGTTAATTAATTACAACCCGTAGTTCAAGATCTTGTTGCTTAACATACCAGAATACAATGATCAGTTATTGTACACAATGGATGCGAACATTACCTTTATAAGAATCTCGTAAATCATTGAAAATAGTAATCGAAAAGTATCCAGGACGCGAGAATGACCACAACGGATTTTAGATTGGTTGAAAGCGATGGCGTCAAAAAAAATAACAAATCTGACATTAGCCATGATTCCGCCCATATAAAAGATTCCTATGTATCGGCCAGAGTTATTGGGACGGACTACGCGTACAAGCATAAAATAGTGTGGAAAAACGCAATAGGATTTTTAATTTTACATTTATTAGCAGTATGGGGGTGTTATGTTTTATTCTCAGGCGGTGTATCTCTTAAAACAGCGTTATGGGGTAAGTATGAATATTTTTGAGATTTGAAGTCATATAATAAACAAATGACTATATATATTTTAATATTATTTTGTTGCAGTTGTATTCCTCCTATTTGTAAGTACAGAAGGCGTTACCCTTGGTGCACACAGACTATATACGCATAAATCTTTTTCCGCGACACCTTTCCTCCGAGCGATTCTCATTATGTTCCAAACAATGGCTGGTCAGGTAAAAGATTGAAATGACTTTTTTGTGTTTTTTTTTTTGTTTGAGATTTTATTATTATTAATGACCTTCGATCTCTGCTCTTCATCACCCATTAGGATAAGTCTTACCGCCAAATTACTTTGTCAGTGTTCCGGAATAGTGCCTACAGTGTGCCCATTTCCCGAAGAACAAAATAGGTCCAAGTATTATTTTCTCGGCTGATTACAATGTGCCTGTTTCCGCAAATCAATGTCTAAGCGCGTTCTTGTTACCACACGCGAAACGGGATAGCGAGTAGAGACAGTTTTAAAATAGCACGAAAAGAGAAAGTTCTGGAATTTATATGATTTCAGTATTATATTAGATATTTATTTTACATTCAGAACTCAATGTACATTTGGTGTCGAGATCATCGCCTTCACCATCGGTACTGTGACACCGACGCCGACCCGCATAATTCCAACCGAGGCTTTTTCTTCAGCCATATTGGATGGTTGATGACAAGAAAGCATCCCCATGTGATCGAACTGGGTAAGAGAATTGATATGAGCGATCTAGAAGCGGACTGGATGGTTATGTTTCAAAAGAAGTGAGTATTATCGATCTCTTTTACTTTTTTATGTAAGATAGCAACGAGACAAGCTATTCGTTCACCTGATGGTAAATGCAACATATGCCCATAACAAATGCTACGTCACCCAGAACATTTCTGTGTGGGACCACACTACACCCGTCACCCTACGAAATCCGTTTTTAAAACCCCTATGCCCAGTAATTACACTAAGTAACAGTTCCCTTCCTACCGAAAGACAGTGATGTTTGCACACTACTGCTTTACTATTTGAATATCTAGATGGATTCCTACTTACCACCAGTGGTAGTAAGTTTGTCTGTAGGTTTTCATTTGTTTTGTTTCTGATTGACAGCTAAGATATATTATCAGTGCAGGACCAATGATTGTGTCGTAAGTATTAGCAGAAACAGAAGCACCCGTCTTCAGCTTCCCGTATCCAATGTAAAGTTAAAATACCTGTAATTTGTGTGTTGCTCAAAAATAGGCTTACACTGGGATAGGCTTTCGGATGTTAGCAACTGCTTTAGATTTCCGCAAAATGTATGAAGTAGAAAGTTCTTTAGGTATAAACGTTATGATTTTCGTATAGAAATTATTTTCAAAATAAAATAAATTTCGGAACATTTGGGAACGGAGAAAACATAATTTTGCAAATTTTCTTTTACCCAGTCATTTTTGTCTCACGACCCCTTTGTTTCACAAACATAACAATGAACGTTGCAAATAGCATTAATTATCATATTTTTAATGATTCACCACAAATTTATTATTATTATTTGTACCACTTCGACTTCTGGTTAAACCCTGTAGTAATAAGCGTATAGCAAAACCAAACTAATATACTTGTAGTATGAACAGGGTGTAACGGCTCGGTTTGGGTAGTGGCAGGCGATTGGCTTCGCTTTGTTCGTATGCGGCGAAGGCGGAACACCATGGGGTTTTAGTTGGTGCAAGTCCGAATTAACCCGTTATATGACCTAAGACCTACAGATAGTTGTTTCGAGAATGGGTGCTTAAACTTGTTAGTATGGGACTGTGATTTATGAACTTTATTACAAGTTTTCTCTTTCCATTGAATGTCGCCCGATGCACTTTTCTTAAATAACGATATTAATGAATAAAATACTTATATTTCTTATAAGGTATTACTATCTGCTCTACGCGATAATAGCGCTGTTTATTCCTGTGTGGGTGCCGATACATTACTTCGGAGAGAGTTTTGGAAACTCTCTTCTAGTGTGTTTCTTCTTCCGGTATCTTTTTCAAGTAAATGGGACTTGGTTGGTTAACAGCGCTGCACATATTTATGGTACAAGGCCTTATGACAAGTAAGTATACATTTAATGAAAATCAGTCAAGAAGAATGTCAAAATGTTAAATAAACAAAAATAATAGATATCATTATTTATCGGATTGTACGTTGCAGACATTCTGTTGTAGTTTTCTCGATAGATTTTTTATTTATTATATATATTTGGTTAATCAGTGCAAATAATGCGAAAGTTTAAAAAAATACTAAGTTGATTCTAAAAAATCTGTCACTTTAATACAGCTACGGCTTAACTATTCATTATTCCTTCCTAGGATTATATCTTATGTGTATATCTTATGTATATGTATGTAACTAACTATTTTAACAGTATTAAGAAAACTTTTCACTTAATAATAATTATTATTATAGAAGTTTATTTGTTGGAATGAATCTAGAAAAAACACTAGTTTAATTTTAATGATATTTGTATTTTCCATTCAGTTTAGACTAAGGAGTCTAGGACAGCTTTGTTACACACGTGGTGCACACTGCTCATGATAATGGAACTGGTACTATACCCCAGATATAACACATTTTGACACATTAAAAAATAAAGAACTTAAATACTAGGGAATAAAAATAATGCCTATTCACTACAGCTTGGCGGCAGAATAACTGACAATGTGGTGATACCTACTAATATAGACTCATGTAAAGAAGTCCTACAGTACGTGGTAGATTCTCTTAAGCCACACACACACATAGATTATTTGTTATCCGTCACATGATATTAAAGCCATAGTTACAGTGTGATTTTCTTTACAGAAATCTCCAGGCAGTAGAGTCTTGGTTTGTATCATTTATAAGTTTTGGAGAGGGCTGGCACAATTATCATCACACATTCCCTTGGGATTACAAAGCCGCCGAACTTTCGACGTTTTTGAACTCGTCAGCTACTATTATAGAAATGTTTGAAAAATTAGGACTAGCACATGACTTGAAGACTGCGTCACCAGAAATGGTAAGATAATAACAATCATTTCCTATGTCTGACTATATTAAGTAACAACATTAAAAATTTAATGACTGACAATATTAAATATCTTAGCATGTTTTTGACAACAAATTAAATTTATATTCTCATGTTAAATTATTATCTACTACGATACGCTAGTTACGGTCTGTGTTAAAAAAGTAACGCCAGGTTACCCTAACAATGGCTTTAAGTCAATGTTTAATAGGATACGGGATTGACGTCTAAGGTGGCTGCATTGCTTATCTGCATTGCACATGCTTATCTCATTGAATTAGAACTCTGCTAAAAGTAATATTCATTTTAAGCCCTTCTTGTACCCGACATCAGACCTATGTAGAATCCGCAGGGTTCTTACGGTTCGACAATTATTTGTGCGTCATATTGTATTGAGACATCATAAAATTACAGAAGTATATTCTAATGGTTGCCGCCGTAATGATCTCGTAGCTCTAGATTAGTGCCTAGCAACACATCTTTCGGAGGAGATTTGTTGTATTTTCGGACTAATTTGCATAACAAATTACAGCATATATTGAACATTTATAAAGTTAACAGATCTCAGAAATATCTTCAGACTCTATCATACACAGAAACCGAACAGTTACTTCACATACTTCATTCTTAAATAAACATTAACACTTACATGCACACACTCTAGTATCACTCATTCACGTACAGTGCACGACACTCATTGTTACGTCTTTTTTATTTTTTAGTTCTATTTTTTTTTGTTATTTCTTCCAACCATGAAAATTCTTATAATTATTTAATATTTAGGTATAAGTCCCATGTGAAGTTAGGGGAGGGGCGTCTGGTGAACTGTAACACGGGTCTTTGAACCTACACGGACACCAGTCTCCCAGGAATGCCTACGTTGTACTTAACATTTATGTATTTTCCATGTCATTTGTGGTGATAAATTAAGATTAAAATAACACTAATTTTACGGATTCATACGAGCACATAGTCCCCCCATGACCATGGGTGCTGGAAGGCGCTCGAAACGTCGGGTTATAAATGAAAAGCGATAAAATCCTTCAATTTAGTTTTATTTAAATCTTTATTTATCACCACAAATAAACAATGAATTTTTAAATGTATTCGCGTAAATATAAGAAATCATACATAAATAAAAATATTTTATTATTATATACTATTGTTATTTAGATGATTTAAAAAAAGTTAAATACAGCTTGTAAAATGTCTTACTGCTGAGCACGGACCTGTGTTTCGCAGTGGGCATAGCATTTACGAGTAAATGCTGTCACATTACCTTTTTTCACAATTTTTAGGTAATGAAAAGGATTATTCGAACTGGTGACGGTACCCATTATGCTCTTGGAAACGAGGAGGCAAAAGATGCAGTAACAGCTTTCGGTCCACTGCATCCCCTCAACCCGTCTTATACCACGAAAGCCGAGGCCCCAAATCCAAAACTAAGAGATCAAGGGCTACCCCTGTTCCACGAATTGGATGTAATAAATATTAGCTCCCAAGTTAAAATTCGAAATTCGGCCACAGCTTAGTTTAATTAGTTTTATATTAAATAATTGTATGTCATATAATTGTTACATTTATTGGCCTCATGAACTTTATTATTATTTTATTTACTTCTATATAGATTCCGCAACTAATTAGAACATACCGACACTCGAAGTCTTGCAATCGAAACATGTGAAACTGAATACTGAACAGCACAGAACGTATTGTGAGAGTATCGATTGTTGTGTCGGTATGTTCTAATTATGTGGCCTTGTATTAATGTTGACACCTATCTAATTAATTTAAGTTAAATTTAAGTATGTGATTACTCATTACAAGAGACTTAATAAAAATTTTATCCCTGTAACTAATTTCGTCCGTAAAAAATTCACACGAGTCCCGTTACACGGTCGTTGAATATTTACCGGACCCACTCAGATTCGAACACTCAAACGAAACGCTTGTTTTTCTCGCTTTATTAATACTTGTAATCGATAATTTAATAATATACATTATTATACATTTTTAAAAATGAAATTTGAAAAATCAATGTAAATGATTATTAATTATAGACTATTCCGTATAATATATGCTAAAGTATGTAATCACGTTAAAGTTAAATGACCATTTATGACAAATAAAATAAATTATTTGCCACAAATGGTTTTATTTCTAATTTACTCATTGTGGTGTTAATTACCCGTATAAGGCTTCTTGGGTTTAATCCAAAAAGTATTAAGTAGGAATATTATAAAAATAAGTGTATAAAAATTAGTGTTAATGTGAAATTGTAGTTTTCCTATATATTATAATATAAACAAAAAGGTTGTGTCTTAATTTGTTTTTGCTACCATCCATTTATTATTACATAAACACACTACAATTCCTTACCACTAGGGAGAAGCTTGATCTCTTACTTGTTGATATTAATGTCAAGTGTTAAAATATTCCTTGGACTCATCTGTTGACCACCTAAAGCGGACTTCTTCTCCAATTTGGAAGATACAATGTTGCAATTCTGTTCTACTTACACATATCACATTGTCGGAGTCTTTAACACCGACCTCGTAAAGGCTGGTCTCAAATCACACAAATGAATGTCAACACAATCATGGAGTCACAATTTCACTAATCTGCCTTTGATACGAACCATAATATTGACCGTGCGCACACCTGTATCGATCTTATAACTGAATCCTTATGACCAATTTCCTGCTTCTGGATTTTCATGGATTGATTTCATATCAATTAAAATCTCTCTCAACCTTACCAGTGTTAAATCCCATTCAAAGTTTTGCTCGTCTTAATGTTGAAAAGCTTACGCGTGATGTTGATACCGTTGACTGGTCTTCTGTATTTACAGCGTCCACAGTCGACGATGAAGTTAATATCCTGAATTGTAATTTATTAAGGCTTTTCGTAATTACTTAGACTTATTTATTAAGACAGTAGATGTTAAAATGGAAATTGCAAAGACAGAGCTTTTCGGAAAATCAAGAAGAAGTGTACAGATAATAATTGACAAGTCTATAAGGCTGATAAAATCGATGCAATCAGACAGTGAGAGCAACTGAACGTGTCATTTTCATGAGCAAGTGCTCTGTTCGTCTTCGGCTGATATACGGAAGTTTCCAGTAACATCCATCTTTTCTCCTGATGATTTTGTAGCGACATCTATGTCGCCACATGAGAAGCTCAAGAAATATTCCATACGTCCATAATCGCGCTATTAAAGTTTTCTGAGATTACAACATCTAAATATTACTAGTAGGCGGAGACGTCCTCCCCAGATCAGACCATTCGATCTGATGGGTAGCTACCCTTTTCCTTGGCAATATCATTTGTCAAATTGGTGACTCCGACATAAACATCCCGCAGCCGGCTTCTCCGAACCACAGCATCAACGTCATCGGCAGCCATCCCACTCACAGCACCAGACTACTTTCGGCACAACTCCTGCTTCCTAGTCTCTCAGCCACTGAGGATCATCAACGGGCGACCCCTCTCCTCAGACTGACTCCTGCGGCATTAACTTGTCTCCATACGTCTCGACGCACTAAAGACCTGGGCACCGGTTCACCGCAACGCCAGATTACGTCTCATCGCCTGACGTCTCAAGTGGTCCACGCTAACTACGACTTTCAGCCTCAGCGGGGTAGTGATGTAGCGACAACGATGTCGCCACATGTGAAGCTCAATAAATATTCCCATACGTCCATAATCGCGCTATGAAAGTTTTCTGAGATGCGAACTATATATACATAATCTAAATATTACTAGTAGGAGGACATGTCCTCCCCACCACTCGATCTGGCGGGTAGCTACCCTTTTCCTTGGCAATATCATTCGCCCAAATTTCAATTGTCATTTCTTGTCTATTAAAATAGTATCTAATAATTTCTTTTTATTTTATTTAATTTTTTTATTGTATAAAGTAACGAAAAACACGTCTCCCCATAGTAACAGTTCTTAAGTCTAATATGCCCAGTACACTAGTTCTCAAACAAGGCCTTCTCTATTCCTTGAAATCGAAACACAGCAATGTTTGCCCGTTACTGCATCACAGCAGAATAACTGGCCCTGGGGTGGTACCTACCTAGACGGATTCCGGCACGGAAATGGTACCAACAGCTTCTCATAACTTCCATGTCTTCTTATTCTCATAACTCCTTCACTTTATCTCCTGTCAATGATGATGAGATATGTAAAATACTTTTGTCTATCAAATCTAAAGCAGTGGGCTGCAACGACAGGTAGCACAAAGTTTTAGTCATAGTCGAGTCTATTTTACCCGTATTAACTCACATACATTTTCCGCTGTGGTATGGCACTTTCCCAACGCTCTAGCGTAAAGCCTTTATTGTTCCTCTATCTACTGAATGTAATTTTCTTTAGCATACTGCCTTTTTCTATACTGCCATATCTTTCTAAAGAAAAAAGAGGTTTCTGCCTTTACTTTACGAAAATAATAGTCTTTCCCCATACCGGTCTTGTTTTCGACCTGGTAAATGTACAATGACATGCAACATTTTTTTTCTTTCGTAACATTTTACAATTGCCACCCTTCTCAAGGTTACTGAAGATATCCGAAAGGGTATGGAAAACTATAAACTAACAGTCCTTATTTTAATAGATTTTTCTAACTTATTTAATGCTGTCCACCATGATATGCTGCGAGCTCTTCTCTGTCATTTGAATATCTTATTTACAGATCAGGAATGGTTGTCATCATATCGAAGGCACAAACAGCTGTCCAAAAAGTGTCTGATGGGTATTGTTAATGACGTCCACGCTTCTTCTCGAACATCTGAAAATCAAAATAAATAAGATAAAGTTAAAGTTTTAAAACAAATATAGAATATATTGAAGTATTACTACGGTACTTACCCTTTGTTTGTTGTATACCTTTATAATAAATAAGTAGGTGTTTGCATACGAGGACGGTGATACTCACCGCGACACAGTTTTAAAGTAGGATGAAGGTACGAGTAGATAATATGCAACAACATCGCCGTTGCACGGCCGCGAACTTCATCTTGCGCCTACAGTTAGTTGCACGACGACATCATACGGGAACGTAGATATATCACCCTCCTCGCGGATGTACACATCGTCATCGTCTCAGCCTATCACTAGTCCACTGCTGAACATAGGCCTCCCCCATAAATTGCCACAAAAGTTAGTAGCTTTCATTTTGGGGGGATTTTGCCATAGTTGCCACGCTTAGCACGCGGGTTGGCAACCGCAGTTTATTTATTCAAATGTTCCTGAAAGATGCTGCTGCCCATCTCCTGGTTTTTATTTTCCCTCTGTCGACTTTTAGGACACCCACCACCACCAGGATGTACACGCGTTTACCGAATTTCTGGGATTTTATTTGTACCCTGACGACGCCAGTGACTGAGCGTGGAAGCGCTTACATTAGTGGTCATTCAGCCGAATCACCACGTCGTCTACAAACACACAAATCGCAGAGATGTTTCATACACCGATTACGCAGCACAAAAAAAAACGACCACGTGGTGGTAATGCGAAATCGGAGAGCAAGAAGAACAACCAAGGTGTTTTGCCGTCATTCAGTTTAAACGATGATGGCTCTGAAAAACCTGGGAAATATACTTTCTGTATCTGCAGTATCAGTAAAAAGTCCCAGAAGACCTCCGGTACATCATCAACAGCCGCACGCAAACAGCTGCTTGAATTTGAAGCTGCTAAAGTTAAGGCTCTAGTAGAAATAGAAGTAGCAGAAGCAGAAGCAGAAGCCAAGGTAAAAACCGCCAGGGCTGAAGCTGCCAAGATTAAGGCAAACATTAAGTCAGAATTGCTAAGCAAACAGCTGGAGGTCGGTATAGCAGAATTGGAGTCACGATCGCGCTGTTCAAAAAAGACTGCATCTGAATCTTTTACCAGCAAAGTAGAAAACTGGCTCGATAATACTGTAAACCAGCATGAGGATGCTCCTCAGCAAGACTGATCCCGTGAAAAAACTAGCATAGAAAAACTGGCATATGCTCTTCGTGACGCAGAGTCAGGGGCTGTTAACTAGACTGGAACGTCTAAAGACCTTCCTTTATTTTTGGTGAACCGATGGAGTGGTTGCAATTTAAAGAACCATACCACGAATCTACTTAATTATGTAAATACAGTAACACAGAGAATGTATGGCGGTTACGTAAGAGTCTCTGTGGTTAAGCAAAAGCATCGGTAACTTTATTATTGATTGGTGGAACTACTCCTGACCTGATTATCGACACCTTAGAACTACGATTCGGTAAACCTGAAACTATAATGAGCAAAATAGTTGAGCAGCTAAATAAGTTAAGTCCTTTGCCGTTATCTTACCACAGTGATATTATCAATTTCGGAATTACAATAAAAAAAAAAACTATGTGAAAAAAAAAAAAATTATTATATGTAACTGCTGCAAACGCTGTACAGCAAAGTGATTATCTTCGCAGACTAATACTTCCAACGTTACTAGTCACAAAGTGGACAGTCTTCATTTATGAACGGCGAAAGAGTGACTTAACGAAACTAGAATTACTTAGTCAATTTTCTTATGAGAAGGCTACTAAAATAGCTTCATTAGAAGTGAGTGACATTTACGCTCAACCTTACTTCAAGTGAAGTATACGACGAGCGTAAGCAAAATTCGCACTCACTGTTACTATACACAAATAATAATAAAAGGGAAAACGAAGTAAAGTGTAAATTTCGCCGGGAAGGCGCTCATAATTTAACCGATTATATGCGATTTAAACGCGCGCTACGAAAAGATCGCTGGCGATTCGCACGCACAAATAAACTGTGCTACAAATGCCTAGCACTTCGACATATGAATTTAATATCTTGTAGTGGCACTAATTGTAATATAGATGGCTGTAATAAGCCACATCATCGTTTTCTCCACTGGATTAAGCCACTAGATGTAAAATCGGAAGCTGCACAAAGAGAGGAGGATAAGCATCAGCACAAACCAAGAAACGGTGACTCATACGGCAGTATCTGTCACAAGGTGCTCTTGAAAGTGGTGCCGCTCACTCTTCACGGGCCGAATGGTAGTTTGCATACTCATGCCCTACTGGATGATGGAGCAACCGTGACCGTAATATCGGCTGATATCGCAGATGAACTTGGATTATACGGTGAGAACATAACAATGCGCGCGCGCAGTGCATGGGATGCGGCTAGACGAGCTAGTGTGTGAGTTACAAGTTGTGAGTGTAAGCGTTACTAATTGTGATAACGAAATGTTTAGTTTTCGCGCGCGAAAAATTTAATAATTAAACCTGCCAGTGCAAAAAGTGCCTAATATAGTCTTTAAAAACTATGGGCAGCTAAGTGTAAATATTAAGTTATGTAATTGTGACAGGCAGCAAAAATTATTAATTGGTCAGGACAATCACCATATGATAACTCCTATATACTGCGTTCGAGGTAAGAGGCGTGAGCCGTACATTACGCAAACAGCGCTCGGCTTGTGTATACATGGAAATATGGTAAGTTGGTAAGTGACGTTTCTAGCACTGATCGCTTTGTCCCTTTTACTCATAATTGTATAAATGAAAACAGCTGGTTTCACTTACACTCGGTAGAATCAAATGGTTGTAATCCCGCTCTCGAGAATGATAGCAGTGAATGCACCTGTGTGGTTCATAGGTCGTTTGCATTAGAGTCTATAGGTGTAGGTTCGAAGCCGCGCTGTAATCCTGATGAAATACGAGCTATAATTTTTTTTAGATGATACAGAATTAATTAATGGTCAGTGGACCATAGGCCTGGCTTGGAAATCCGATGATTTTAAAATGCGCGACTCCTATCC
The DNA here is from genome assembly GCA_019845155.1 of Luehdorfia chinensis. Lineage (NCBI taxonomy): Eukaryota > Metazoa > Arthropoda > Insecta > Lepidoptera > Papilionidae > Luehdorfia > Luehdorfia chinensis. Next base: position 13,124,162 of record JAHVAK010000642.1, on the reverse strand, counting down.
TAACGCTTTTAACCGATTTAAGACCATCGAAAGAAAAATGTTAAATAATGAATTCGCGTCGCGATATTGTGATAGTATGAAATATTTATTTTCTAATGGTTATGCTAGAGAACTTCTTGATAATGAAGAATGCAATGGACACATATGGTATTTGCCGCACTTTGGTGTTGATAACCCAAATAAAAAGAAACTGCGTTTGGTTTATGATGCAGCAGCAAAGTCCAAGGGTTATTCTTTAAACGATTTTCTTTTGCAAGGACTTGATTTGTTGCAGTCGTTATTAGGAATAATGTTAAGATTTAGGGAAAATCCTGTAGGTATTATAGGAGATATTAAGATATGTTTTTGAGGATAAATATACGTAAGCAGGATATTAATTCATTGCGTTTTTTATGAAAAGATGTTTATTTATTACATGAAAATCAACCCAAAGTTTTTTACAACGCGTCTAATAGTACACGGCCCTATAAACTCCATCCCATTAAAAATACGGAACGACCTCGCTAATTTTTGATGCTAATTGTTCGCCATTTATTGCACAATACATAAATCAAAACAAAAACACGTTACGCTTTGAAGGCGTTATGCCCGACGCGGTCAATGCTATTAAAAAGAATCAATATATGGACGATTTTATTGATAGTTTGCCAGACATCGCTACGGCTAAAAAAATGATTAAATAAGTTTCATATATCAATAACCAGGATGGTTTTGTAATGCGTAATTGGTTAAGTAACACATCAGATGTTCTTAATGACATGCCGAAAGAGACCTTGAAATATATGTAATAAAGTTTAATTTTGTATCACAGTGCGAACAAACTCTTGGTTTACTAAGGTTTCCAGCCAGTGATACGTTTGGATTTAATCTGTCATTAAAGCGAATACCGAGCGATGTTTTGAACTTAATACGAAAACCAACCAAACGTGAAGTTCTTCGTATTATGATGTCTATTAGTGATGTAACAAATATTCGCATTCGCAATCGCATTCGCAAATATTTGCATAGTTTTTGACATTCGCATTCGCATTCGTATTCGCAATACACGATGCGAATGTTTGGCGAATGTATTTAACAAACAAAAAGGAAATTATATTTTTTTATTGGAGATGGTGACGAAACGAGCAAAACAGTCACCTGATGGTATATGCAACGTCTTTCACCCAGAACAATTCTGTGTGATACCACACTGCGCCCGTCACCCTGAGACGTCCAAACTTCACTAAAATGTGCTTTACTCATGTTTTATATATCACTTTGTCACTTTTAAATATCAGTTAAGTTTGAAATTGACAAATACAATAATACAAAGTAAACAACAGTGCCAATATTTCTCGGGAACACGTCGACGAGTGCCGACGATAGAGAGAGAATTTTATTAGATAAAATTTCGATATGGGGCCGACTAAATTGAGTCCAATTCAACCCTAAGAAGACACAGGTTTGCGCGTTTACCGCTACAAAGAAACCCTTTGTCGCATCCCCTCGCTTTGATAATACCCCCTCACTGCCTCAGCTAGTATCGGAATCCTTGGCGTTGACATATTGAGAGATGTTCAGTTCGGCGGTCACCTGGAAGGGAAGGCCAAATTGGCCTCCAAAAAGCATGGCGTGCTCAGTAGAGCGGGACAGTATTTCACGTCGGCCCATCGTCTGCAATTTTACAAGGCGCAAGTTCGCCTTACATGGAATACTGTTCTCACCTGAGGGCGGGGGCACCCCTGTGACAGCTCCTTCCATTTCACCAAATCCAACGAAGAGCGGCTCGAATCGTCAACGACCGAGTTCTTTCCGATCACCTCGATCCACTGGCTTTGCGAAGGGACGTTGCGTCTCTTTGCATTTTCTACCGTGTTTATCATGGGCAGTGTTCCGAGGAGTTGTTCGGATTAATTCCTGCTGCTAAATTCCACCATCGTACATTGCGACACAAACGCCACCGTCACTGGCGCCACCTGGATGACTGGAATTCCACCACTGTTTGCTTTGCCAGAATTTTTTTACCACTCACAACCATTTTGTGAAATCTGCTGACGCGAGCAGTTTTTTCGGACCTATACGACTTACGAACCTTCAATAAAAGAGCTTTCTCAAAGGGCGACAACGCACCCGAAATTCCTCTGGTATAGCGGATGTTCATGGGTGGCGGTGATCACTTACCTTTAGGTAAGCCGCTTGCTCGTTTGTCCCCTCTCCTATTAAAAATAAGAAGTCTAACTTTCCTACGCGTAATATAATTAGTAAAAGATTTTTACATTTTTATTTTCATTCTTACTCTTCCTAGCTATATGTTACACATGGTGGTGGGGTCAGCTTTCCGTTTATTTAAAATTCTGGACATCGTCGACCTTAAATCTGTCTCTGAATCATCGATCGGCAATAGAAAAATGCGGTGCCAGGTTTCCTACTTATTCGGGTGGCCTCCTCTTCACGTGTCCAAACCATCGCAGCGAAATCGCTACATCGCGGCCCACGTTTCGGTACCTAAGATAAGAACTGGTCGTATAATATTTTTTAGATCAAACATTTGACCTTTCGGGCATTCTTTTATCGAATCATCCACGCCGCGGCAAATCGGTGTGGCATTCCACGTTGCCAGAATTATGCATCATGATACCCTAATACTTATATTGGTGGCACATGGTCTGATTGTCCATCGATGATAATTTGACTATCATCTAAGACTAGCTCATTTAATGTTATGAACTGTGTCTTTGCAATTTATTATATCGACTATATTATAACACCTGGATGACTGGCATTCCACCACTGTGCGCTTTGCCAGAAATTTTCTGCCACGCACAACCACTTTGTGGAATAGGCTGCCGCCAGCAGTTTTTCCAGACCGATACGACTTAGGGACCTTCAAGAAAAGAGCCTACTCCTCCCTCAAAGGCCACGCAACGCATTCGGAATGCCCCTGGCATTGCGGATGTTAATGGGCGGCGGGTGAGCCGTGAGCCAAGGTGAGCCGCTTGCTCGTTTACCCCCTCTCCTATAAAAAAAAACTACTACTAATGTCGAAGATAAATATTCGCATTTGCATTCGCTTTCGCGAATGTGAAAAATCCAACATTCGTTACATCACTAATGTCTATATACGATATACTTGAGTTTTTAGGACCTTTTATGATAAAATCTAAGATGTTAATGCGCTAAATATGGAAAATAAGTATAAAATGGGACCAGGAGATCACTTCATTATATTTAGAAATTAGACGGCATAATTGCAAACTATTTGCAATGTTAGAATTCAACGTTGGTATTTTCAATACGATCCGACAAGTATGGCGGACAGAAACTCCCACGCCGTAAGCGAAAATGAGACAACATTACAATTACATATTTTTTGCGATGCATCTTCATGCGCCTACACGTCTGTTGCATACTGGCGTAGACAAGACGGCAACGGTGTACACGTTTCTTTCATAGCAAGTAAAAATCAATTTCATATTTTTATTCTTATATATTATTTCATAGCCATTAAAACCGATAACCGTGACTAAACTCGAACTTCAAGGTGCGCTATTAGCATGTCGATTGGCAGAGACCATAAAAAAGGAATAGGAACCTAAGGCCTACTGTTCGCTCCGTAGTATCGCAGTGTTTGGTTTGCAGAATAAGAAAAGCCGCCCCGAAACCACCACGCCTCGGTGATTTACCAGCCGAGGGATCGGTACATCACCAAAGGCCCTTTACAGTTTGTGGAGTAGATCTTTTTGGACCCATGAACGTTACAATGGGCAGGCAGAAACCTTTTTTTTTATTGTACAAAGTGACGAAACGAGCAAAACGTTCACCTGATGGTAAGTGCAACGTCCACCCACAACAAATGCTGTGTCCTGAATATTTCACCCAGAATATTTCTGTGTGACACCGTACTGCGCCCGTCACCCTGAGACATCAGTTCTTAAGTCTCAAATGCCCAGTGATTAAGCTAGCTCACAGTGCTCTTCAAACCGAAACACAGTAATGTTTGCACACTACTGCTTCACGGCAGAATAACTGGCCCTGGGGTGGTACCTACCCAGACGGATTCCTGCATAGGAATCCTACCACCAGTAAAACCTAAAAGGTATGGTGTTCTTTTTACATGCTTAACCATAAGACCCGTGCATATTGAAATTATACCAACGCTTAACACCGATTCTCAAAGAAAGGGCACCACATGAAGAAGTCTTAATTACTCTTCTTGCTGAAGTAGAAAATATAATAAATAGCAGACCTCTCATCCACGTTTCTGTAGACCCATGCAGCGAAGAGGCATTGACTCCAAACCACTTTTTATTAGGATCTCCGTCAAATTTACCTGCACCAGGAGTTTTCGATGACGGGGACTGTATCTTAGACGACACTGGCGCTTTGCAAAACGGTTGACTGACTTATTTTGGAGCAGATGGGTGAAAGAGTTTTTGCCAGAGCTCATCCCCCGTCGAAAATGGGATAGGGAAGGTGGACAATATAAAATAGGAGATCTTGTAGTAGTGGTAGATCCATCATTTTTTCGTAATTGTTGGCCTATAGGTGTGGTTGAAAAGGCGTATCCAGGTTCGGGCGGAAGGGTTAGAGTAGTCGATATTAAAACTAAGTCAGGGGTGATAAAGCGAAACGCGTGGCCTTACTCCAAATGTATGAGTATCGGCGAGCCGACACTTGGGGGGAGGATGTCAATGACGTCCACACTGCTTCTCGAACATCTGAAAATCAAAATAAATAAAATAAAGTTATAGTTTCAAAATTCTCTTCTTCTTTTCAGCCTATCACTAGTCCACTGCTGAACATAGGCCTCCCCCATAGATTGCCACAAAAGTTTGTAGCTCTCATTTTGGGGGGGATTTGCCATAGTTGCCACGCTTGGCAGGCGGGTTGGCAACCGCAGTTTATTTTTTTCAGATGTTCCAGAATGATGCTGCTGCCCATCTTTGGGTTGTTTCTTGTTTTGTTGTTGGTTGTTTCAAAATTAATATAGAATAAATTGAAATATGTATAAGATAGTGCTAAGTATTTAAAATGGTACTTACCCTTTGATTTTCCTTTTTTATAATAAATAAGTATTAACTTATTTTTTAAATATACTTATCATATATTTGGGGAGATTAGGTTAATCATCTGTAAGCATTATAAGGAAAACCACTACGAGGAGTGATGATTTGCTTTTGCGGGAAGTCAATGGATACAAGTGGTTCAGGACGATATTTTGTGACAATCTATTGGAGATACTTATATTCTGCAGTGGCAGATAATCAGACGAGGCCTTTACACCGCAGTGGACTAATAAACGCCGATATGATGATAACAATAAAAGAGTAATAAATTCTTTAATTACTTATATATCTTACGATTACTCACTCCCATAAACCGTCATCTGCACCGGATAAGTTACTGAGGCAAACTCATTCTCCCTTATAGAAGGGTATGAAGAATATGAAGTCTATATATATTCGTACGTATAGGCTTCGTACCTTAATCACTTTTCTATTACTACTGGTTTCCGAAGAAAAATAACAAATTCAGTATAGTAATTCACTATGTAAGCGAATCTGTCAGACTTTGACAGAGAATTTCAATCGATAGTCAAATGTCAACGCTGCTATATCGTTGATGCATCTCACTGCATTGGACCTAAAGCTGGGGTTTTTACAGACGCGATATTCGATGTGTGAGTATGATGGATCCATCGATCCAAAAGATCGATCATGCACATTGACGGCTAATGCCGCCTAATGCAATGTCATGCGCGTACTTCAAGTTGCAGACAGCTGAAGAGAGTACGCCCAGGACTGGTACGCCAGGGTGGGAGAACTGATCTCGTTAAGATTCGCGGTAACGTGAATGGTCTTAAATACCTCGACGAGGTGGTGGAATTCAAATGGGTCAAGATTCTCGCTTCATGACACATGACAATATTTTTGAAAATGCTCGATTGCACACTGCAGAAGTACCTAGTGATGAATGTATTCCACGACCGCGATGTCACGCTGTTCCCGTTATGGTGGATGGGACAGTTCGGTGACCTCAACCTCAATGAGCATGACCACGACCTACTCGGAAGAAGCAAACAGTGGATTTTGTAATCATTTATGATACAAGTACCCAGTATTACGTTTCCTAATAAGTCGTCGTCCCTGCCATCCTCACTGTTGCACTCAAGTCTCCACAAAGTCATAAATTTATAATTTCTAATTCGCATTTTTTTTACTTTATTAATTATTATTGTTTTTACTGTCCTTTCTGTTTTATTCACACCAATCAATCAAGCAACATAATAATCTGAAATAGTGGTCGTCATAATATTATATTATACTATCTACTATAACATATACATAAGTTGTAAACAAAAATCATATTTTTGTTACAAGCTTTTATTTGTGAGGCATATGTCCAGCGGTGGACTTCAAATGTTGCTAGGTATAGTATTAGTCAAAACAAATCCAATGAGACCAAACACGACGGGGCTATCTTGATTAGTTGAGGATTTATTATGGCCAACTTACGACTCCATCATCAGACCGGCTCCATGGTTTCATATAAATATAATTGTCCAATTTGTTTACGGACACGGAATCTCAAACGGTTTAAAAAAAACCGACCGCAAGTGCCGCGCGCATGCTTCGCGAGGTTTTTTGCTTTCATACGAGTAGCCGGGCGTACGATTATTACCGACATAATTTAAAACAAAAATATGTAGACGTAAATTACAAAACAAACTTACAATTTTGATGTCTAATGTATACGATATGCGATTTTAAATTCTTGTAGTAAAAATAGAACAAATATAAAACAGAAATAAAATAAAAAGAAGCTCCAAGAAAAATATAAATAAAAATAATAATAAGAAAAATTAATTTGTTTCACTATTTAAAAACCGAGTGGAAACTGTTCTGTATCGGCCATAGAAACCGGTATCTCTTAAATTTTCTACGGAGCATTTTCTTAAATGGGGACGCTGGATGATTGTAAACAAATAAAAGCTTATGATGAACATATACTACATTCTACTACAATTACAACATGAGACCCTATTTTATAATATTATATTATTTTTCTACATCACACTTCTTAACTTAAGTCGGAATTGACTAGCACTAGGAACATAGGATCGTGAGGCTGTTGAAATTAAAAAACATTATAATTTCAATAGTATAAGTAATAAAAATAAATTAAAAACCAAGCCTAGCTGCAAGACTTCAAGACACAGTAAGCTCGGTGCAGATCCGACCAAAATATAAACTAAAAGCTGAGGGTAGCCTCAATTAACTATGACATCAGGTCGTCAAATGTGTCAGTCATATGCAAAGTCTATAGTAATAAAACGACTACGGGTCAGAGTATTATGGTTCTGTAAAACGCTCGATGTGTCGAGTTATTAATAGTAAAAAAAAATTCGCAATAGAGTCCCCAATTTCTTTTTTTTTTTTGTTTAATACTGTTAGCTATCATTGTGGTTCCATATTTCATGTTTTTGCACTCTCTAAATGTAAATATGGTGAGTTCAGCAGAAAGTAAGTAACATTAATGATTTTTCTGCTCACCTAATTAGCCTCATCCAACTGCCATAGCTTTTACACCGTCATACGTATTATCTCTATCACAAATATGTACTTTAAAACTGCGTCACGTAGTGGTTAGCGTACCTGACTTCTGCGCCGCGGGTCCTGGGTTCGATCCCACGCCGGAGCCAACATTTGTGCAAAAACAAATTGTATCTTTTCGGGTCTGGTTGTGTTGAGTATGTAAAATGTATTTCTGTAAAACGTACCCACGATACAGAGAAAAAAAATCGTTTTTTGTTTAAAAAGAGAAGAGAAAGAGAGAGAGAGAAACATGAACAAAAAAAACTTCCTAAAAGGACGAATCCAAAACTTGTGCACTCATTAAGTTTCGAATCTAGATTTATTGTGACTTCACTCTATAATGCATCCGAATCTTCCTCCAAATTTAATTATTTTTTAAATATACTTAGCATCACTTGGAGAGATGAGGATTAACATCTTAAGCAATGCAAGGAAATCTCCATTACATGGTGATGATTCGCACGGTTCTGCGGGAAGTCGATGGATACAAGTGGTTCAGGTCCATGTTTTGTGGCAATCCATGGGAGATTTTTATGTTCTGCAGTGGTAGTTGACAATGCTTTTCATCACAGTCAAGTAATTGTAGTCAGGTTAGGAATTATACAGTTAACTGATGTCCAAGTAAAAAAAAATACAAAATCCTTAAGTAAAGGTTTAAGTGTATAAACACAATAGCCTTTAAGGTACGGAGAATCAACATGATGTCCACTACGCATTTTCGGGATAGTTATTGCATTTTCTTTCAGCGTCTTCTATGTGACAAAACGTTTTTGCTTGTACCGTTAATGAATTATTTTATTCATTCACAGTACAAGCAATTGGCCTGCGTCTATTCGACCCAAATATCACTACAGCGAGCGAGTTAAAGCTGATCTGCGCGTGCTTGAAGTTGTAGACCGCTGGCGAGAATACGCCCAGGACAGGGATAAGTGGTGTATTCTCGGGTAGGAAGCCAACCCCCCTCGGGTCGAGCGCCATTGGAGTGTGTGTGAGTGTAATTTATTTTACTCATAATTATTTATTATAATATTATTATATTTATTGTTTGCATAAAAATCAAGTAAACAAGTTTCTTATATGCACGGGTGTTTCATAATTTTCCTGCCATCAACCTATAATTCAACCAAAAAAGAAAAAGAAATATTATTATTGAGTTTGTGTTCTTTAAAATGTGAAATGCTGAATTACGAACAACTTACTTTAACTTTAACAACTTATTTAAATATGCAATTTTTTTTTCTTCATCTTCGGTACGGTCGGTTCGGTTTTCATTTTTCTTTGTCTAACTAGCAAATTGTTAATTTAAAATGAATTTTAATTACCAGACTTGTATCTCTGTACATAATATACTCGTACATATATTATAAATTTAATTATACACATTCTGATTTATACGATTTACTGTTTTGAAAGATTAAAGAAGTTCCCTTGGAAGTCCAAGTATTTGTTATTTGTTTATTTGGCTCTAGGAAACAGCTTGCAGGAGTTTACAAATTTAGGTTTAATGTGAATACAAACGGAGTGCCTATCGACATGTTTTGGAAGCACATAACTTAGGGGTGATATTGGATAGTATCTTGAAAATTATACAACTGAAGCAGTGCGAAACTGCTTTTCTCGTCTCAATCTTTTATAACAAATGCGTAATTACTTGAGTGTAGAAGTTCGTATGAACTTATGCGAATCCAGGATACTTTCTAAACTGAATTATGGAGACGCAGTAAATGGCCCGTGTTTGCTTAAGTCTTGGAATAATAGCCGTGGTAGTTGAGGCCGGGCGTTCTAAAATTGTTAGTTGCAAGAATATATGGACGGCATGTGAACTCGCACCTGCCAACTCGCACTGGAGTAGCATGAAAACTCTTTCCGTCTCCAACACACACTCCAAAAATAAAGAAGTCCTGTTCCCTTCACTGTAAAACATATTTATATTTATAAATTGCTGTTTTTCTCGATATTGCTTATAATGGTTTATTGTCGAAACTAGGGGTTGAATAAAATATAGCAGTAGTACGAGTAGTTTTAAAACTAGTAGATTCGACCAACGTACTGATGGTACGGTCGGTGGTAGGATTCCTATGCAGGAGTCCTTCTAGGTAGGTACCACCCCAGGGCCAGTTATTCTGCCGTGAAGCATTCATGTGCAAACATTACTGTGTTACGGTTTGAAGGGCACTGTGAGCTAGGCGTAATCACTGGGCATATGAGACTAAAGAACCTATGTCTCAGGGTGATGGACACAGTGTAGTGTCACACAGAAATTTTCTGGGTGACACAGCATTTGTTATGGGCAGACGTTGCACTTACCATCAGGTGAACGTTTTGCTCGTTTCATCACCTTATGCAATTAAAAAAAGCTTCCTCCTCCTAATTTGTTTTGTTTTGCTGTGTCCAAACTTCATGTATGTAGTAGAACACTGCTCAAGACTTAAGGAAAGTGAGGCGTATACCTTATACTATGACCGTATAACACGGCAGCTTGTTCCTAGTCCTGGATCCGACAGGAGCTCTTAAGTGATGATTTGAGAACTGTTTTAATGAGTTTAGTGCTGTTTTAATGAAACTTCTTATTTTTGTTTACAGTCGCACTGGCATATATAACAATAAAATCCTATTATAGGGTGGTATATAATCCTATTATACCTGTTAAACCATATAAATGCAACATACTTCGTGGCCTTGAAGTGGTCTAGGACGCTTCAATAGGCAAGGATAAGGCGATTATAGTCCCGAAGTAGAAACTCTTTCTCGATCTTGACTTCAGTTACTCAGGAGACGCCTTCCTTGCCTGGAATAAGTTTCGTGACTCGCCATGGAAGCCAATTGAATGATGGAAAATCTTTCACTAAGACCTTTTATCCTACAGTCAGGTCGCCAGAAGAGATGCGCCAATTCTTCTGTTGCTGTTGAAAATGAATTGAATCTTAAACGCTTTTGAAAATGGCGTTTAAACTTATTTTAATTTTTTGATGTCAAAACGCACGCAAGCTATGAAGACTATGTGAAACTGTGGACGATGGTTACCCCGAGGTATAGGTTTACTCCACGGGTTCTCCTTGCAGTTTTAGCTTCGGGTGCAGTTTTCGAGGATGGTCCCAACACAATAATTTATCTAATTACTAGACTGGCTAAACTAAATACAGTTGATCATGAAATGAGAATAATGGTTCTTATACATTTAAAGTTAGACTGCAGACTTCCCGGAGCGACGTGACCATGTTCTGGATCATCCCAACCATTACATCAGATTTGATAAACCACAAATCCTCGGAAAAGAACACCGATTCCTAGCAAGGATGATTCGCGAAACTATTGAAATTGAAAAACATCCTAATTTTAATAGAGAAGATGGTTGGGTATTACCTCCAGCTTGGGATTCTATAATTAATAAAATTCAATTAAAAACCAAGCATACCACGGCAAGACTTCAAGACACAGTTAGCTCTTTCTGCGTAGATCGGACCAAAAATAATAATTAAAAGCTGAAGATCGTCCGGGTTAACTATGACATCAGGACATCACCTCAGTCCCCCCGTGACCACGGGTGCTGTAAAGCACTCGAAACGTCGGGTTATAAATAGTAAAATTAAACGCGATACCGAACCGTAAAATTAGTTTCATTTAAATGTGTCGCCTAAATATAAGAAATCATGAAATGGTTCTTATAATTAATGTATAATAAAATTTGTCACTAAACACATATTTAAAAAACTTGTTCACATATTAACTACTTATAATTTAATTTTAGTTTACTACGACGAATATAAACCAAAAATTCACAAACAAGTTTGTAAAAAACAAAATTATGATATCGTGCTTTTTTCAATATAAACAACTCAATATCGTCGGCTTACTGCAAAAAGTCACTAACTGCAAAAATCATTAAGCGTTTAAATTGACATAGTTAAATTCCTTTCGACTAACACTATATTAGACACAAATCGCTGATTTCCTATCGGTCGTATTTTTGAAGTAAAACCGTTGCAAAATGTTGTTAAACGTAATTTTGGAGATTTTTATTAAAAATTAGTCATCTTTGTTCCTTAATGGTTTTATGTAGTAACATAAATGATTATAACACTCTCTTATTCGTCAACTGGCAAAACTCGATAAGGTTTATAGTGACTTTTTGTTATTACGACTTGTGTACAAAATCTAAACATTCATTTCAGATAAAATCATTATGAGTGTTTGAGTGTTTTTTTTTTTCTTAAAGATGCATCGACTTATATGGGAGAATGTAAAAATATCTGTAGAGTACCAGTTTCAGAAAATGTTTATAGAAAAATATTTTGCACTGAATTCAATCTAGACTTCCATAAACCGAAGAAAGACCATGTCTTTTGTGTCAAAAATATAACAGTGCAAAAAAGGAAAATACGTCTGAATTAGCTGAGTGGTAAGACCAATACAATAGGCATATAATGTTAAAAAATCAAAATCAGGAAGTTAAGAGTTTTGATAAAGAACGAGCAAATTAAGATGGCAGTTTTATGTCTATTACTTTAGATATACAAAAAGTACTGCACTTACCCAATAGTAATGTTTCACTTCTTTATTACTTACGAAAATTAAATGTTTACAATGCCACTATTTACGAGGCACGAGAACCCAATGACGGTTTCAGATGTAACATAATCAATGGTAAGAAAGGCAGTGATGATATAGGAACTGCCATTTATCTTTGGATTCAACATCAACTTACTCAAATAGACTTGTCGAATGTCATAAAGTTGGCAAGGTAAAGCAAAAGATCATAGAAAGGTGGAAAGATTAAGAAAGCTTACGAGCCAGTACAACTATATTATTCGAACATCATCGATTTAAAGGATTTAAAAAATAATATTGTGAAGAACAGATCCTTATCAAATGATGGAGAGGGAGTTCAATGACTCAAGGTAAAATGTTTCTGACTTGCGAAAGCAAAACCTAATATAGTGATGTTCAGATACGACTTCGTATCCTACGGGGACACGAAGAACTTGATGTCAGCTTATCAGACGCTGAACAAAAAAATCTAAAAAAGGAAAAATACTTAACATACGAAAAAACTTCAAGAGCGTAAGCGGGATGAAACCACTTTTGACTTTCATGACTACAAACTAAAGAATGCGCACAGCTAGCCAATTCCTATTAATCCTATTTCCCAAAAAGCCTGATCAACCTGGATATGATTACGTTCCTGAAGCTGATTGTTCATTGGCTGATGATATCTTAAGATAATAAGATGAAAAGGAGCCAGTTACCAAAAGTTTAGGAGAGTTATTACTCATTTTGTTTTTAATATTTTATTGTTTTTTTTTATTAAGACTGACTACTTTTAACTTTATTATTTTGTAAGTGATCTTTTTTTTCCCTATTTATTTTCAAGTCCCTGTTACTTGTTTAATATTTATAACGGTTATCTATATTTATAAGTAATAAATACATTATTTGTTGATTTGTTATAATTAAAATTATGTCAAAAATCACTAATTACATTTTCTGCTTTTTTTTTTTTTTAAAATTGTTCTGAAGTGTCAATACATAAAATGTAGTTATAATTTATAAATATAAATTTTATATTCGTACTTTATAAATAAAAAAAATTATTAAATTGTTAAATTTAGGCTAGTTTAAAGCTCTTATGAAGGTCGAAATCCGTCCTTCACATTCATCAAAGCTGTGGGCAACAATACATGGCCTCAATTAGTATTCGTGTTTGTCGAGTTTTTGAAGAGTTGAGCCTTGTGGATACTGCTGTCTTTCTTGGAATAACTCTTGACGCAAAACTTCAATGGAGCCCCCATATATCTAAACTAGCAAGTAGACTTAGCTCTGCAGCTTATGCTGTAAAAAAAATTAGGAATTTGACTAACGTTGAAACTGCTAGATTGGTTTATTTTAGTTATTTTCATAGCATAATGTCTTATGGTATTTTGCTATGGGGAAATGCAACTGATGTTGAAGTGATTTTTGTTTTGCAAAAGAGGGCCGTAAGAGCTATTTATAATCTTGGCTCTAAAGTGTCTCTTAGGGATAAATTTAAAGAAATTAATATCTTAACCTTGGCCTCTCAATATATATTTGAAAACGTTTTGTATGTACACAAGAACATAAACCAGTTCACTAAAAAAAGTGATGTTCATAATGTGAATACCAGGAACAAGCACAAATTAATTATGCCAGTTACCCGACTTCACAGAGTCAGTAACTCTTTTATGGGGCAATGTATACGTTTTTACAACAAAATCCCAGAAAGTGCTAAAAGTCTTTCAATCAAAAAGTTTAAATTTTATATTAAACAAAGACTTCATAAAAAGGGTTATTATAATATTAAAGAATACATAGATGATGATAACCCCTGGGAATGAGGTGATCGCCGCCAAGCCATTTCTACATCTTTATAATACAGCTATTGTAATACAGTTATTGTACATTATTTTAAAAATGACTAAAAAAAAAAGCCCGCTGGGTTTCTTACTGGTTCTTCCCAGGACAGAGGCATTTTTGCGAACCAGTGTAGCTTAAAAAAAATGACTTTCAATAAGTACTATGTAAATAGTCTATATTGAATAAAAATTTATTCTATTCTATTCTATTCTATTCAATACAGTGTCTGTAGATAGAGGAAATGTTCCCGAAAGCTGTAGGAGATATGTGTAGTATTAAATAAAGTATCGAGTAAGTCAGCGCTGTATATATAGAGAACTGGTAATGGTATTACTGTACTACTCCCATTCGTGACCAAAAATGCTATGTAACTTACGAGACATCACTAAAATAATAACAGTGTCCCAGTGGTCTGTGGGTTCACCCATTGCAACAAGCGCTCTTAAATTTGTGTTATTAACATCATCTAATCTTGGCGAATTGCTTGGCGTTAGAAGGCAAAATTGTGACAAGGCAGTTTATTTATTTAAATGTTGCAGGAAGATGCTGCTGCCCATCTCCTGGTTGTAATTTTCCCTCTGTCGGCTTTTACGACACCCACGGGATTAGGCGGTGGTATGACGTAAATTACACTAACTCGGAAGCAATTCACATATGGTTTTATATACTTTACTTTGAAAGTGGCAAGTTATTTCGGTTTTGCCTTTAATGTGGTTTTCCTTTTATTTTACATTTCCTTTACTTTTGCATCAGCTATAATCACTAAATTAAAATTATACAAAATAGCACAGAAATACAAATAAAAATAAATAGAAATTCGTTCAAATTTATTCACGAAGCTAAGGTAAACAATGGTAATGAGTTTGCGAGATGTAATCACTACGACTGCATAATAATAACGTACGTCACTGTAAGTACGTTATTATGAAATTTGACCTTGCAAGCCGGCACGGTCAAATTAAACGAAATATAAAAACAAGATAAATGGTTTTAACGCCGCATACTATTCTCATGTATGTCTGGGGTGGATGAAAAGTTTAGCAACTTAAATCATTAAAGTGGAATATATGTAAGTAATTGAAGTACGGGATCAAATGGCCTGAGACTTATTCAATTACTAGCTGGCCCGCCAGACGTTGTCCTGCCCGTTCTCGTAAGTGACGCGATGAGTTTGATTTCTGAATTACGTTTAAGTATGAAACTTTACAGCCACACGATCACAGCACCAACTACCGGGTCGGATTTTGTATTCTTTTTTGGTTTTCCACTTAAATTTTAGAATTATGATAATGATGATATTCTCCTGGTCGATTTCGACCACGGCGACAACTTTCGAATATTGTCGATAGCTATCAATTGCGCAGGAGATATTATAGTGCCACAAGTGTACGCGCAAACACAGAGGCGCTTACTCGTCACAACCTACCCGCGCTCGATGTAACGCTAATGCGATAAGATCGAAGGTAGGCAAGGATGCAGTGTCAGAAACACGGGGACAAATAAAACAGAGAGAAAACCAACAATTTGTGTTTGAGCACAAATATTGGCTCCG
Source organism: Luehdorfia chinensis (assembly GCA_019845155.1). NCBI lineage: Eukaryota > Metazoa > Arthropoda > Insecta > Lepidoptera > Papilionidae > Luehdorfia > Luehdorfia chinensis. The sequence goes on along the minus strand of JAHVAK010000642.1, from coordinate 13,108,664 downwards.
GCTGGGATTCGAACCCAGGACCTGCGGCTTTGAAGTCAGGTACTCTGACCACTAGGCCACGCGGTCGTCAAATTTATTAATTCAATTATATATTAGAATTATAGTAACGCTGTGTTAGCGGTTATGTCGACGACGATATGTTAGATAACCATCGTTGCCAGTGATAGTCTCCGCTGTCAAACTTCGTGGATAACGCTTGGAACCCTTGCCGTCGACCATGCACGGTGATAACGGTAGAACTATCCCAACGCAAGTGAAAGGATAGGATTTTGTGGTCGGCAACACTTGGATTGTTCCGTATTCGCCTCTTCTTTCCAAAATATTCAAAGCGCGTATACGTGGAGTATTGTAATTTTCATCTGCAGCGGATTTATTCTCAATATTGCGAAGTTAAATTGCTTTACGGCGTCGATGGGAAAAGATTGGAACTTCTTCTCGTTAGCCGCATTGTAAATAACACTAGAAAATGGTCTTACTGTTACTTACAAATGAATTATAGGTCGAAAACTAAATGAACATTGGTGAAAATTCGAAAAAAATGCGATAAACCGCAGCGCCCGTCAGCGCAGCTAGCGCAATCGTATGCAATGAAAGGACAGCGCAGTTTAATCAGCAGGATAATGAATGAAGTCAGACAGTCTGCTATTCGGGGCGGAAACAAATCCAACATCATAAAAATCTGTCCAGCCGTTCTAGGGTTATAAATGGGGAACTAACACGACTTTAATTTATATAAATATATATGTATATATTAACCAAGAATAGGTGTCATTGTGATCATGTGTTCTTTCGTTGTAAAGTTCATAGAATCTTTGTCTACTTCTATGAATTCCTACTTTCACCCATTCATTTAATGTCTACTGACTGCTCAAGGGCGAAGATTTAAAAGTAAAAAAGGCATTAAATACGTTATATAAAAGATGAAATGACTTCCCATATAAAAAGTTAGTGTAAGTTTTTTTAAATACATTGCTTCCATCCTACTTTAAGAATGTATTGCAGGTAGTTTCTCCTTCATCATATGTACACACATACTTATTTATTTTAGAACATGGCAAAAAATGGTAAGTAATAAGCGTGGGAATTTAAGGCGAGCGCCCAGTGTCTGAACTACCACAACAAACGGCCCACTGCTGGAAATAGGCTCTCATTGATGAAAGTGGTTAATATAAATCAAAATTAATAGAACCAAGGGATCGGAAACATAAGGGTGAAGTAAAAATACAAAATGGTCATAAAATTAACCACGCATTAACACATAATATTAAAATTATGCGTTCGTTGTATTTACATACATTATGCATACGTCATACATACTCGTACATACATTATAATTTTATAATATACACTGTTAAATTATGACACTTACCAATGTTCACGTTACGTCTCACGTATTGTTCAGCAACTCACGTTCAGCACAACTATACAATACGTATCTTCCATTTTGTTATTATCATTCATCAGTTGTTATTACCATAAATGTATCTACTACTCGCTTAATGTCGAACACTTACGGCACGGTCTCCTTAGACCGTCTGGGGCCGACTCTAAATCAGCGTCGCTATCCCGCGGCTTATGCTGAGGCGGTCCCTTCCGCCACTTCATCTGCTTCGATTATAAAGTCATGTTATTATGTCCTCCATTTTTTTGTTTATTGATTTTCTTTTGTTTTTTAGTCTTTTTATTTTATTTTTATTCGTATTAATGTTGTTTATTCACCTGTACTGTAATTTGTGACTAAAATCTGAAGTGTGGAAATAAATGTCTTTATGTTTAGATAGAACCTCAAACTGAATAATAAAATGTATGGGAATGATTACATCTTGAAGAATGTGGACTGGTAATCATTAATTAATTCTATGTAAAATCGTTAAAGATCATAATTTTTTATTACTTTACAAAGTTTTACCACATATTGGCGGCCTTCATTTGAATTGTTTAAAAATGCTTCCAAGCTTTTGTACGAATGAAATATGCACATAAGCGTAGTACTTATGTGCATATTAAATTATAAAAGCAGACTTTGTTGATCAACAGACCAGAATAAAGTGATTTGTTTTTGTAGACATTACATGCAAAGATAACCTATATAAGAATCTCGCAAATCATGATTGAAAATAGTAATCGAAAAGTTTCCTGGGAGCGAGGATGTCCACAAAGGGTTTTAGATTGGTCAAAAGCGATGGCATCATAGAAAATAACAAATCGGACACTGGTCTTGATTCCGCCAATATTAAAGACTCCAATTTATCGGCGAGAGTTATTGGGACAGACTACACGTACAAGCATAAAATAGTGTGGAAAAACGCAATAGGATTGTTGATTTTACATTTATTAGCAGTATGGGGGTTATGTATTTTAATCACAGGCGGTGTATCTCTTAAAACAGCGTTATGGGGTAAGGAATTCTGGATATTTTTGGGCTTTTTGTTCATATAATTAACAAATATTTCTACATATTTTAATATTATTTTGTTGCAGTTGCATTTCTCATTTTTGTAAGCACAGAAGGCATTACCATTGGTGCACACAGACTATATACGCATAAATCTTTTTCCGCGTCACCTTTCCTCCGAGCGATCCTCATACTGTTACAAACAATGGCTGGTCAGGTAAATGATTTTTTTTTTGGCATTTTTATATTTTAGGGTTGTGACAGTTTTTTTTGGCTGGTTGGGATATACACATGTATATAAATGTAGTAATAACTATATAAAATATGATGAAATATATAATATAATAAACATAATACCGTAAAATAATATATGTATAAATAATACACCAACCAGACGGGGGCCATCAGCAAGGGAGACTAAACTGACGAGAGTTAGGGGGATAGGGGAAAAACCCCCGGACGAAGCGGGCGTTATCGTGGAGCACTACCTTCTGCATTTGAGCACGAAGCGACCCGTCACTGAGTCCTTAAATGTCCCGAGTGACTGATAAGGATTAACCCGTTTGCAGACACGACCACCGGAATAATTTTAAGTAAATAAGGAATAAAACATCACTCCACATGTCGGTCACGTCTCTGTAGTCTTCGTACTTTCACGAGGTCGACCAAAAATATCCTCGAATGTGTCCGGTCCATCAACACGATATCAGGCTTAATTCGTAAAAATAGTACTATCCGTGATGGATGGCGCGGTCCCAATAGAGCCTGGCGCAGTGAATTTCGAGCACAGCCTCCGGCAAGGACTTATAATAAGGCAATTTTTCGATGCGCGAGACTGAACTTCTAAATTAAAGTTTTTCCAAGCGTTAAAGTGTTTCCCTAAGGATTATAATAGAATTGACAACCGCGTGGCCTAGTGGTCAGAGTACCTGACTTCTACGCCACGGTTTTGGGTCTGGTAGTATTGTACATGTGACGAGACCGCGCCGTCCCTTATGATGTATCTCCGATAGTTGATGGGTTTGATACCCTGATCCTATATCGCACAGACAAAACCCTCGATTTCCCCGAAGAGGTCACCGAAACGTAGCCTCTGTAGGGAGGCGACAGGGTCTACAAAAGGCTCATATAGAGTTTTGTACAACCTCTAGTGGAGCTCTTTCTTTATCATTTTAGGTTTTATCCGATTCTGGCTCTTCAACACCCACTAGGCTACGTCTTTCCGCCAAATAACCTTATCAATGCTCCGGTGCGGTACCTAAAGTTCCCGAAGAATGTAATAGGTCAAAACCTGTTTTATTTCCAGGTTACATTCTAAGGGAATCTTCTAGGCTTATATGTAATATTAACTCATTACTTTTTTACATCTAGTGCAATTAAAATCATTAAAAAAATCATGATCACAGTGCTTAACTTTTACACCGGTTTTCGGGTCTGGTTGTGTTCTGGTCGCTAATTACTAGTTGAAATTTAACAATTTGTGTTTGTAAAACTCACTCCCAAAACAGGACAAATTCCAGTACGTACAGTACATCGTTTTTTAAAATACGCGAATGCCTTGTTATTTACAGATGGCAATGGGCTGGTTTACGAAACTCCACGGCTATGCGCGTTCTTGTTGATGGTTATTGGATATCTCTTTCTTGCCACTCGCAAAACGGAGCAGCAAGAAGAGACGAGAAAGATTTAAAATAGCAGGAAAAGCGACTAGATAAAAGAATTACATGCTTTTAATATTATATTGAATATTTATTTTTTGTTCAGAACTCGATGTACATTTGGTGTCGAGATCATCGCCTTCACCATCGGTACTCTGACACTGATGCTGACCCGCATAATTCCAAGCGCGGCTTCTTCTTCAGCCACGTTGGATGGTTGATGGCAAAAAAACATCCTCATGTTATCGAATTAGGCAAGAGGATTGATATGAGCGATCTAGAAGCTGACTGGATGGTTATGTTTCAAAAGAAGTAAGCATAGCTGATTTATTTTATTTTTATTTTTTAATGGCAGATAGCGACGAGACTGACTAATCGTTCACCTAATGATTAGTGCAACGTCTGCCCATAACAAATGCTGCGTCACCCAGAACATTTCTGTGTGACACTGCACTGCGTTCGTCACCCTCAGACATCAGTTCTTAAATCTCATATGCCCTTTTACCCTAGCTAATAGTTTAGCAGAGATTCGAACCGCGGACTCAAGTCTCAATCGTAGGGAAAGCTAAATGTTGAGCTCGGCTTTCGGATGTTAGCTAGCCTACTGCTTTAGACATCCGCTAAATATTTATGGAACAGAAAATTCTGTAGCTGTAACATTTCACATACATCTATTGTTTTTATAAACGTTTCTATTTTGACGTCAAATATCTTTCCAAGAGTAAATAAGTTTCGAAAGATTTTGGAACAAAGGAAACATCAATTATCAAAAGTTATTTTAACCCTTTATATAAATGCATAAATTGTATTTTTTATGATTCGGCTTATTATTATTTATACCTTCTGGCAGCATCACCTGTAGCAGTAAGAAATAAACTATACAAAAAGTAACTGATATACTCGTAGTATTGAAATTGACAGTGTTGAACGACTCGGTTAGAGTAGTAATAGGCGATTGACTTCGATACGGATCGCATCAAATAGTATAAACAAAGTAGTATACTACTACAAATATTAACAAATATCTACAGGATATTTGACTTACAGATAGTTGTTCCGAGCATGCATGCCTTGGATCCATGCATATGCACTTTTCTTAAACAACGATTTGTAATAACTTTTTGCAAAATTAACAAAATAATAATATGTCTTTTAAGGTATTACTTTCCGATCTACATATTAATAGCGCTGTTTATTCCTGTGTGGGTGCCAATATATTGCTTCGGAGAGGGTTTTGGTAACTCTCTTCTAATTTCTTACTGCTTTCGATACATTATTCAAGTAAATGGAACTTGGTTGGTCAACAGCGCTGCACATATTTATGGCACAAGGCCTTATGACAAGTAAGTATACATTAAATGAAAAACATACATACATACAGTCACGCCTTTTCCCATATAAAGGTAGGCAGAGACCACACCCGTAGCCCACTTCTGGGGAACACCCGTGGAAAACGAGACATGACGAGTGGTGAACCCACGTCACCGCCATTTATATAAGGAATCCGTTAGGAAAAATGTTAAAATTAAAAATATGCGAAAAATATTAGTCACTGGATTCCATGTTGCAAACATACTATTGAAGTTTTCCTAATTAAATTTTTTATTCATTATATATATATATATATATTGTTAAAAAGAGCACATAAAGCGATAGTTTAAAAAATACCTAATCGATGCTAAAAATTCTGTCACTCTATTACTTAAGCTACGATACTAAGTATTCTAATCCTGGAGGACATAACATGAGATTCTTTTTTAATAGTAGTAAATGAAGAATTGAACATATCGCCATAACAATTGCAAAATTATCCACAACTTTAAGCTGCAAATTTCATTGTTACACTACACTTCGCTCGTCCCTGAGACATCTGTCTCATATGCCCCGTAATTTCACAGACTACAGTGCCCTTTAGACCACAATCATGCTTACACACTTCTGCTTGAAGGCGTAATAACTAGCACTGTGGTTTGATTCTGAAAAAGACATATGTTCCAACAAATCAACAATTGAGCGAAGCGATGGTCGCTACCACACAGTGAAAGGATCAATCACGGCAATCTTTAGCTTCTGTTTAAGAAATAATATTATATTTATGTCTATATAAATGATAGAGACTGTTTCATAATTAATAACTTGTATATTTGTCGTCACAACATATTAAAACCGCATTTAAAATATGAGTTTTTTTTCACAGAAATCTCCAGGCAGTGGAGTCTTGGTTTGTATCATTTATAAGTCTTGGAGAGGGCTGGCACAATTATCATCACACATTCCCTTGGGATTACAAAGCCGCCGAACTTTCGATGTTTTTGAACCCGACAGCTACTATTATAGAAATGTTTGAAAATTTTGGACTTGCGTATGACTTGAAGACTGCGTCGCCAGAAATGGTAATATAATCTAAAGTTATTTTGAGGTTACGCTGAAATATAATGTAATAAAAAAGTAAAGTAACAGCTTGAAAAACTGCCGAGTAAATGAAACCCTCTCAGAAATGAGAGGAGGCCTTTCTTTAGCAGTGAGACATTTAAAGGCTGTAACTTTGTCTTTTTTAATTTTTAGGTTGCAAAAAGGATTATTCGAACTGGCGACGGTACTCATTATGCTCTTGGCAACGAACAGGCAAAAGATGCCGTAACGGCTATCGGTCCACTGCATCCCCTCAACCCATCTTATAACACGAAAGCCGCGGCACCAAAAGCAGCACTAAGAGATCAAGGGCTACCCCTGTTCCACGAATTGGATGTAATTAATACTAGCTCACAAGTTAAAAATCTAACTAGTTCAACAACAGCTTAGTTTAATTAGTTTAAGTTACAGAATTAGTCGCCATATATATTATTATATATTGAATATAATTAACTTTCCTTATGCCTCATGAACTTTTTGTTCTTTTATTTAGTATCTTAGGAATCTTTAGATACTCGAAGTCTTGCAATAAAATCAACCGAAACTGATAGCTGCACGGCACAGAACCTGTTGTACGAGTATCGATTGTTTAGTCGGGATGTTTGAATTTTGTGCCCTTGAATGAATGTTGGAGAACAGTAGTATAGTTACATCGAGTACTTTAATCTATTTAATGGAATCAATGATAGTTAAATGTTGTTAAGTATGTTAATATTAGTGACTACTTAATACAAGATCTTCAGTAATAAAATAAATTAATCTCCTTGGTAGCTCTGGGGCTAGGCGCACGCTTTAAATTTCATAGTACGCGAGTGACCTGGGTTCTATCCCCGGTGCCGGCACCTCTAAAAAAATTTTTTATTTTAAGTGCTGATTTACCACGTGCTCGGTGGGGAAGGAAAACATCGTGAGGAAACCTGCATATCTGAAAAATAAAAAATATTTCAAAGACATGTGAAGTCCGCCAACCCGCATTACAGCAGCGTGGCGGATTCTTCCTAGCTCCAAAAAAAACCCTCACAGAAATGAGAGGAGGCCTGTGCTCAGCAGTGGGACATTTATAGGCTGAAACTTTACTTTTTACTTATTAAAACATTTTTACTCGAGTCCTATGTACCACACGGTCATTGGATAGTTTCATACAACCCCAATTCGGACATAATTACTCACGAAATACCTGTTTTTCTTGCTGTTTTAATACTGTAAGTAAAAAAAATTGTTAGTATTGTCATGTTAGGTTGATTTTTAGTACTTTTAAAACTAACATTATGTTTGATTCACTACCTTTTTTTACAAAAATTTCTGAAAACCAGATTACGTCAATGGGCATTATTGTATAAAAATTCCTAACGACATAATTCTAACATATTAAGTTTAGTAGCGAACTTCATTTTTTTTAATAATTATGTCAAAAGTGTATCGTGATTGAAGTTAGTGGTGGATAAAAGTACTCCAAAAACATTTTATCTTTTGTTTAGTTAGAAGCTTAGTTGCCAGAAATAATTGTTCAAATGAGATCAAAAAAATGAATCTCTAAATAGATTACTACTGGAATTAAAAAATCGTGTGTTTCAAAGCGAAAACTAAATTTTCAACGCTCTACGACTAAATGTCATAGAATAAAATGCCAATTTAAACAATGTAGTAAGATATCATAGATAGATAGATAGATAGATAGATGTTTTATTCATTGCATCACAGCGAAGAATTACAATAAAACAATAAATGGAAAAAAAAGTTATAAGTAGAAAAATTGGAAGATAACAAATTATACAAAAAAAAAAACAGATAAAAAATTATAAAAAATAATTAAAATAATAAAAATAAAAACAGATAAAATCTTTACATACTAAAGTTGCAACCTAATTTTTTTTTCTTTTTACTATACGCACACAGTTTTTGATCTACAGTGTGACGCAACGAATAGGTCTGCGCTCAGTTTGAGTTACGGATCAAAAGCAACTATTGCCAAATCTCAAATTTTATTCAATCATAAGTATATAAGTGAACCAAAAAATAAATTTAGAGCTACCTTGAACAACATAAAAAATAAAAGCGATACCCTGACACTAGAAAAAAAAGGGGGAAAAATATAATTAATTCTTATGTTATTGCTGACGCTTTTAATGATTTCTATTTAAACGCTGCTAAACCTAAAATACCGAGAATCCTTATTTGTGATCCTTTTAAAGAAACATTAAAAAACGTTAGTTGTAGCATTTTTCTTGCCCCATGAACTGAATTTGAAATTGTAAATTATTTATTTTTAATTGTAAATTATTATGTATTGAAATTGTAAAATAATTTATTTCTAATCAGTTGGTGTGCTGAATAATTTGTATAGGTTGCTAAATCTTTAAAATATCTAATCTTTCCTTGATATTTAATTTTTTTTCTAACTTTGTTTTAGTTACCAATCAATTAATACCTTTGGCCATTTACTAGCTCATTTGTCTCATGTACCCCCAAAATACCACAAACAATAGTCATTATTTTACATTTCAGGTCCTAAGTATTTCTTGCAGATTAGTCTCTGTTGGCAATCTATGAATTTTAATATTAGTCTGTAAATAAAATACTATAAGTTAAATAAATAGCAATCGTATCGACGATCTCATGCCATTTGTGAGCCATTCAGGCATATTGTTATATAATTACTTCGCACAAGTAGCTCGCAACATTTTTTATTATATAATTACGTAATACAAGTAAGCTTCGCAAAATGCCCTTATATGGGCACAATATGTCCGAAAGTAGGCGACCAATCAGCAAAGCAACATTCGTAAACCAGGCTCGTGCTCTGATTGGTCCGCACCGAGCGCGCACGATGCGTCTATACTCGGTGACTTGAGAAACCACTTAGAATGTATATATATATAGGATTAAAACGAAATAAAACGCTCCCATTTTCTCTGCGACTCAATTGTGTTTTTTACTCAACCCGCTCAACTCCTACTCAACAGTCTCTATAAAATACAATTTATATTTGTGGCTTACAGAGCGCTGACCAAGTTATGAATTGACGTAGTCTTTTTCAAATATTTTATTTCCAATAAATTGGTGTGCTGTTTCTTTACCGAGGTGTGGTAAGAGGCGTGACAATTGTTGTTAAAGAAGTGCATCTAAAGAACAGAAGTAACATCCTTGAAATTAACCGTATGAACGACGTTCTGGTCTCTTGAAGAACTGATACATACATACATACAGTTACGCGTTTTTCTCATATAAGGCCTAGGCAGAGGCCACTCACCTAAACCATTTTTCGCACTCGCGGGAAATGAAGTCGCCGCTTGTTTGGTACGAGTTAAAAAATTCTTACTCCCCATTGCGTTTCCACGAGACAACATTGCATATTATGGTGTTATTCTGCATGAATAAAGGCTGTCTGTACCTCAGTCGCATCTTTCGACACCTCGGTAGAAAAGTGGTAGGTGCAATTCTACTCTGCCGGACATATAGAATATATAGGCTAATAGAATGAGAATTCGTCAATGTAGTCTCTGCATACGCACTCCAAGTGGGCGGTAGCCAAGCTGAGAAAAACGCTTTTTGGACATTACATTCGACGAAGGTCATTCTCACAACAGCAGCAGCATTTAATCTTGTTGATAACTCTTTCTTTACAAATGAGGTCCAACATAAGATAACATATGAAAGTGCTCAAACTGCATCTCAGATAGACTACACCTTGGTATACCGAAGGCACATTGGCCAAATAACAAACTGTAAAGTGAATCTGGGAAAATATGTTACCACCCAACACGGTATTGTGGTGAAGGAGATGACATATTAAAACCACGCAAGGACAAACCAAATCGAAGTCCAGAAATCATCAAGTAATGGAATCTGAAGAGCGAGAAAATATCAGAGCTCTGCGAATATCTAGCAGATATTAAAGTTGAAGTGGAGGCCACACAAAAGAGGGAAACAGAAGAAATCCAAATTTTATTCCAGTAGAAAAAAGATGCATTTAAGACCTGGCAATGTACTCAAATGTCTGAAGATAAAAACACAAATATACTCGTATCTATAGCTATAAAACAGACACACTTTCAAAAAAATCTTTACAGACCGTTGAATAGTATGGAAGGTTAGTAATACATTTATAAGCTCGCTAAACAGCATTACCAGAGTACATTCTAATCGGTGTAAAACCACCAAAGGTACTAACGGTAATTTACAGTATAATTACAATATATTATCCAGACATAATAGCAGCTTGGCAACAGTATTATGAACAACAGCTTTATCCTGGTTCAGAAAATTTTCACCTTGCAAAAATGGAAATGAATGCTGTACTTATTCTTTCAAGGGATCTAAGAGAGGTGAAAAAAGCGCTGCAAAAAATGTAACAGAAAAGCCGTAGGGCCTGATGGTATCCCAGTTGAAGCTTCTAAATGCCTGGGTGATAAAGATGTTATTCTGCTTACTAATTTACTTGTGGTAAATTATATTCTTATGCAGGAATCCATCTGACAGGCACCACCCAAGGCCAGTTATTCTGCTGTAAACAGTAATGTGCTAATAATACTGTGTTTCTGCCGGAAGGGCACTGACAGCTAGTAGTGACTGGGAACATGAGATTTAAGAACTGATGTCTCAAGTTGATGGGCGCAGTGTTATGCCACACAAAAATGTTCTAGATGACAAGGCATTTGATATGGGTAGACGTTGCACTTAACATCAGGTAAACAATAGGTTCGTCTCGTCACTTTATCTTATCAAAAAATTATTTAACTGTGTAATGCTTTCTTCCCAAATGCCAAAAGCATGGAGATCGAGCATAGTTCCGATCTATAAGGGACAAGGTAGTAAGTATTAGTGAAAAAGCTATCGCATAATCAAGCTCATTTGCCATACTATAAAGCTATATGAAAGAGTTATTGACAGTTGTTTGAGATCCTGTTGTGTGTTCACTATCCAGCAAACTCTATGGCTTTGTACCAAGCGTATCTACTTGTTTACGTTCTGGTTTTGCTAGGTTCTGTATTAGCTTACTGAGGTAATGTACAATGCAGCATCGTAGACTTTTATCTATACAGACGACGTACGAGTAGCTATCTGCACTGAGAGCAAGGTCTCATTAGAAGAGGCTCGTTATGAAGTGTTGCAAAGACACAGTTCATTTCATTAAATGAGCTAGTCTTAGATGATAGTCAAATTATCATCGATGGACAATCAGACCATGTGCTACCAATATAAGTATTAGGGTAGCATGATGCATAATTCTGGCAACGTGGAATGCCACACCGATTTGCCGCGGCGTGGATGATTCGATAAAAGAATGCCCGGAAGGTCAAATGTTTGATCTATAAAAATATTATACGACCAGTTCTTATCTTAGGTACCGAAACGTGGGCCGCGATGTAGCGATTTCGCTGCGATGTTTTGGACACGTGAAGAGGAGGCCACCCGAATAAGTAGGAAACCTGGCACCGCATTTTTCTGTTGCCGATCGATGATTCAGAGACAGATTTAAGGTCGACGATGTCCAGAATTTTAAATAAACGGAAAGCTGACCCCACCACCATGTGTAACATATAGCTAGGAAGAGTAAGAATGAAAATAAAAATGTAAAAATCTTTTACTAATTATATTACGCGTAGGAAAGTTAGACTTCTTTTTTTTAATAGGAGAGGGGACAAACGAGCAAGCGGCTTACCTAAAGGTAAGTGATCACCGCCACCCATGAACATCCGCTATACCAGAGGAATTTCGGGTGCGTTGCCGCCCTTTGAGAAAGGAGTAGGCTCTTTTATTGAAGGTTCGTAAGTCGTATAGGTCCGAAAAAACTGCTCGCGTCAGCAGATTTCACAAAATGGTTGTGAGTGGTAAAAAAATTCTGGCAAAGCAAACAGTGGTGGAATTTCAGTCATCCAGGTGGTGCCGGTGGGCACCAGCGACGCCAGTGACGGTGGCGTTTGTGTCGCAATGTACGATGATGGAATTTAGCAGTAGGAATTAATCCGAACAACTCCTCGGAACACTCCACATGATAAACACGGTAGAAAATGCAAAGAGACGCAACATCTCTAGGCAAAGCCAGTGGAACGAACTGATCGGAAATAACTCTGTCGTTGACGATTCGAACCGCTCTTCGTTGGATTCGTTCAAATAGAAAGGGCTGGCACTTGGTTGCCCTAGCCCAGAGGTGAAAACAGTATTCCATGTGAGGCCGAACTTGCGCCTTGTTAAGTTGCAGGCGATGAGACGACGTGAAATACTTTCCCGCTGTACTGAGCACGCCAAGGTTTTTGAAGACCAATTTGGTCTTTCCTACCAGGTGACCGCCGAGCTGAACGTACCCGATATGTCAACGTCAAGGATTCTGATACCAGCTGAGTCAGCGAGGAGAGTATTATCAAAGCGAGGGAACGGTAACCGGTAACCGTAGCGGTAAACGCTCAAACCTGTGTCATCTTAGGGTTGAATTGGACTAAATTTTCGGCCCCATATCATCGATTTCAGACACAAGTTTGTTCCGTCACTCGTCGACGTGTTCCCGAGAAATATTGGCACGACCGGTGTATAAAGCATCACCAGTACTGAATAGCAATGAATATTACTAATTTGTAACAAGTCATTGATATTGTGACGACATATTATAATTTTTAATTAAATATATACAACGTCATTCATAAATAGTATAACATCCCGGCACCTATCCCGGCCACTTTGCTCTGATAAACACCAGGGTGAAGATTTAATGACAAAATTTAATACTTACTAAAAATAAAAGAAATATTTATGCTTGTATATGATATTTTTATCGTCGCCAAACGCGTCTTCTATATATTGTTGATAAAAAATTAAGATAATTTCAATAAGTAATATTAAAAAAAAAATAGTTTACTTTGAAATACTAATAGCGAAAGCGTTGGTTGACGACCGCGCCGGCGATCGGCGGTGCCCCTGACATTGAACATCCGATCGTTCACTTAGCTCACTTTTTCATTTATTTGTATTTGCGATGTAGGTTAAATCGGTTATATTAATTAATTAACTGATAAGAAAATTAAGCAGCATTTAGATAAAAAAGTTGGTAAAATGTTTCATGCTAATTTAAGAAGTTCAAATAAATTATTTACGCTGTTTCCAAGTGATTCGTTTCCTTTTTTTTTATTTAAAAACTATGTCTCATTGTAGGATTTTATGCTGCATGTTGGGTGCGTTTCACAGAAACGAATTTCAAATGTCCAGCACAACCAGACCCGAAAACCAAAGATTAGTTTTTTTGCCCAAATGTTGGCTCCGGCTAGGATTCGAACCCTGGACCCGTGGCGCAGTAGTCAGGTACTCTAATCACTACGCCACGTTGTTGTCATATTATAATTATATGATTGGGATTAAAATTCAAAATATTAAATATTTACATTAAGTCGTACTTTTCACTACATGTCTGAATTGTAATAATTCTTAAAACTGGATATACCGTTTTGTTCTAAACATAAACCGGCATGTTTTTGTTCTTCTTTTATTGTCACGGTGCCTATAATCGTTAATCACTTAAAATTATCCATAATTTGTATTGTATTATCCTGAACTTATTTTTAATATTGCCAGAATAATGAAAATGGATTATTTTCATTTTTGATTATAACAAACTTTGTTCGACGTTGAAAACGTTACGGTGAATGGTTTACCAAAAAATACATAAATGCTGAGACATAACGGTCGAAAGGTTTTAAACTATTTTATGTTTATGATATCTAAACCGCGACCGCGTGGCGTTTTAATTAGCATACCTGCCTGATGAGTTCTGGGTTTGGAACCGAGTCAAAACCAATATTTTTGCATAACATTGATTGATTATCAGTTCTCGGGTCTGGATGTGTTGTGTTCGTCTCATGTCTCTGACATTGCGTATGACCCTTCCTCCGATATGGGAAAGTAGGTAGAAGAACGAGTGTCTCTGTGATTGCGCGTACATTTATGGCATTATTTAATTCTTGAGCTGAGTTGACCGGAGGTGAGATGCGCGTTTGAAAATTTATGTTTTCTAACATTCGTAAATTTACATAGAGAATGTCCACTTTACATGTTCAACACGTAAAATTAAATGGTGGACTTGATTCTACAATAAAAATCATTTATCGTCTTACTTGTAATATCCCGCGCAAATGTTTGTGTGCATGCTACTAGGTAAAAACAGACAACATTGCTCAATAAAAAATTCAGTAATAAAATGATTACGATACGCCATCACAAGCATCCACACATATTATTATATCATAAGTACCCCGCGTCAGCGTAACCCATATTTCACTTTTTCAGAAACGACTTCACCTCCAAACTATAGTCGAGCCGAAAAATTTTATATTAGTAATTGATTTATTAAGTTTAATGGGTTTGCAATATATTAAGATCAATAAATAAGATGAATGAAATAAAAACGATTTAAAAACAAACATCGATTCGATATAATAGCTTGAGTAGTAGTTACTTGTTTGTATTTTGTGATGTATGTTTTTTTCATCACAACTAATATTATAAAGTGGAAAGATTTGATTTTTTGTATATTTGGTTGTAATGATTTAACTCAAAAACTACTGAACCGATTTTAAAAATTACCTATATACAACTACGTTATCAGCGACCTATTTAATTTAAAAAATCAAACTTTCCTACGTAAATTGCTATAATGTTACTCAAGGTATCAAAAATCATTATTAGGCGTGCGCTGCAAAACTATTAATGATAAAGAAAATCATTTTCATAGTAATGTTTTCTTTTATTTACGCGAATATTACACATTTAAATAAAACTATTTTTACGGATTTTATCGCGTTTAATTTATAACTATTTTTAACCCGACGTTTCGGGCGCTTTACAGCACCCATGGTCACGGGGGGACTGAGGTGACAGTTGTCCCGATGTCATAGTTAACCCGGAGTACCTTCAGCTTTTAATTATTATTTTTAGTCCGACCTACGCAGAAAGAAATAAAAAAAAATTTGTTATAAATTAAACGCGATAAAATCCGTAAAAATAGTTTTATTTAAATGTGTAATATTCGCGTAAATAAAAGAAAACATTATGTGAACCAGTACGGACTGGAAATCGCAAATAAAATACGCCGGTTAGAAGATCTCAAGACCAAGCGCGCAAGATTCCTAACATCTTTGAATTTCTTGAAGAGATGCAGAGACCATGATCTCATTCCTACGTGTGTCAAAATATCAGCCAAAAAGGACATTCGAGGAAGCGCGAAGATCCTAAACCAGGCAAGTAAAAAGTTGCTAAGGACGGTAATTCAGCAAAAACGTACCGATCTACACACCATAAATACGGCCATAGACAATTTATTTATTTTTATTTATTAAAACTTTATTTCGGAATAAATCCATAATAATTACATATTTCTTTCTTAAATTAGTTATACTGTTGCTTATAAACTAACATTATTTGTAAGCGTGGAGCTGTATCCATCTCCTCATCATATGAGATGCCCACCGATCTATGAACACACTCAGAATAGTGTTGGTGGTGCCACGGAGACGTGCCAGCAGGGATGCACACCGTTTCCTCATGATGGCGGCAAAACCATCAACCCGAACTCCCGTGAACATCCCTGATGCACTACAACGCCACGACAATCTCAACAGTATCCTGAGTGCATTATTATATTGAACACGCAAGTCGCTATATGTCCGCTGCCCATAATTCACCCACAGGGCGCACGTGTAGAAGGATTGACAGAATGATTTAAATAACGTTATCTTTACTGACCTCGTACATCGTGCAAACCTGCGGGCCAACGCGTTGCAACGGACAGACAGCGACCTGCGCTCCCTGTTAATATCCATATTGTCATTTAAGTTTTCATCTAACCAGTGGCCCAAATACTTAAAGCTATTTACTCTAGACAACGGTGCTCCGTACAGCAGCACCTGAGGCACATCTTGGTAGGTTACTTTACCGGCTTTAAAAATCATTAATTCGGTCTTTTTAATATTGTATTTAAGTCCATGGGCTGTCGCATATAATTCACATATAGTAATTAACCGCCTCATAGCACTAATCGATGGACTCAGCAGTACCATATCGTCCGCGTAACTAATATTATTGATACAAACGCCGTCTACATGACATCCGATGCTCGTACTAGTGAGTTCACCAATCAGCTGATTCACATACAAGTTAAACAGACGAGGCGAGCTCAACCCCCCCTGTCTTATCCCACAGCTCAACCGGTATACGTCAGAGAACACACCGTCCCACCTTACACTGTTACGTTGGTTATTGTACCAATATTTAAAGACTGATGTAAGCTCTGGTGGTAACGTCGTTTCATCTTGCAGCTTACGCCATAAGACTTCATAGTTAACCAAGTCGAATGCCCTTGACAGATCCAAAAAACAGGCAATAATAGGCGTTTTTCTACTTGTGTAGTACTGAACAGTCTGTTTAAGGCACAATATAGCACTCTCAGTGGACAATCCCGATCGAAAACCGAATTGAGCGTCATGCAACTTAACATGCTTATCTAGTTGTTTGTCAAGCAGCCTGTCCAGCACCTTGGCTACTATAGTGGCCAACGAAATGGGCCTGTAGTTGGAAATGTCAGAGGCATCACCAGTCTTATTTTTTAAGATCGGCACCACTATTGTGTACATAAGGTCGTTGGGTAAGTAACGATGACTGATACACAAATTAAAAAACATAGCTAGTACTCGTGGTAGATGTACTCCTGCATGCTTCAAGTGCTCGATACTGAGGCCATCATGTCCAGGAGACTTACCTTTATGCATCTTCTTGATAACAGAAGCAACATCTTTAGCAGTAAGTCTAACTGTGATGTCCCCTACAATGGCCCTCGCATCGATCACTTGCGTGGAATTTGTAATGGTTGCTTCCATTTTAAAATGATGTTTAAATTTATTAGCAATAGCAGCAGAACCATGCACACCCGCAACGCTCACAGGGAGGCTCGACCTGGGATTTAATTTGTTAGTAGATTTCCAGAACTTACTAAAATGTTTATCTAAGTGATTTTTAGCTATTCTATCCATGACAATTTGCTGCTGATTGTCTTGGCAATATTTTAATTTACTTTTAAATAATCTTTTCGACTCACACATTTTATCATAATAATATCCTGAAGTAGGTTTATTATACATTAACCAAGTTTTATAATGTAGTCGCGCATCCTTGTGAGCGTCACGCACATGTTTGTTCCAACCCGGTATATATTTTATTTTATTATTAGTTTGCTTTCTAGAGCCAACATAAGTATATTCTGCCGCCTCTTTTAATATATTTACCAAACTGCCATACATTTTATTCAGTATCAGGTGGTGATCTGTATTGGAACACATCCCATTTGCACAGTTTACCAATTCAGTAGGAAAGTCCAACAATCGTAATTTCGAATGTCAAAAGTTCGCATATTCTTTAATTTTATTACTATTCCTTTCACCCCAAATAACTTTATTATTAAAAGTGTGGGTTGAAGACATTGACTTTGGTGTAATTAAATTAATATTGCATTCTATCATCAAAGGAATATGATCCGACAAATGCACATCATACAAAGCATACACATCAGTTACTAGGTACCGAGCGGCACTACTTACAATACAGTGATCTAGCCAACTGAGTGTGCCTTTAGCAGTACTTTTGAATGTGTGCGTATCCTTAGGAAGTACATCCAAATCAACGCACGACCAAGATTGTTTCGCACACACTGACAACAGCTCGTTTGCAAATCGTCCACCTGGGTGGGCGTTAAAATCGCCCAAAATGACGTAGGATTCTATATCACTGTTTTCACTTATGACTTTTATCTCACGTAAACTTATAAGATTTTCGGGTGAATTTGTTGGCATATAGACTGAAAAAATCAACAATGAGCAATCCGCATGATCGATCCTAATTGCCACTAGACGATCGCTGTTACACGATATAACCGATACTATTGGAAACACGGATTTACGCCACAGTAACGCGACACCACGGTATGGTCTGCCTGTCAGAACTCCTGATGAAGTATCGACTGCAGACTTGCCAGTATACGCGAAGTCCTCGTGGATGCTGCCAAGGTATGGCACGTCGTGAGGTAAGAGCCAGGTCTCTTGTAGAGCGATGACGTCAGCTACATGACATAACTTTCGTATGCATTCAACAGAACGCTTTACGTTCTTACAATTAAAAGTTGTTAGTTTTACAGTCCTTCTGTTTATATCCATTATTTAAATGTTGTGTTTTACTTATACCAGTGTCTCTTATCTTTCTAAAATAGATGAACTTTCTAAAGGTAATACCTTCTGGCCATAAATTGTCATCCAAAAACGTATTTAATTTATGCTTAGGAACATATAGCTTGAACGCGTTGTATGACCTTTCCGTTTTCATTTTAATTTTCTCCAAAACAACTTCCTTCGCTTTTAGTTTAATATATTCACAGATATCCGCTTCTGTAGTTTCTCTATTGACGTATGATATGAATAAGGGTATTTTTAGTTCTGCAGCCTTAAAGTTTCCTGTCGAATTAAGGACAGCTTTCCCTGTCCTTCCACTGAAACGATTTCTACTCTTTTTCCTATGAACCCTAATCCACTCTTGTTGGTTATTTTCTTTCCATTCGCCTTTGTTTACTATTTCCGCCACAGTCGACTGTTTGTTTACGCTATCATCTGTTGTCGCCGCTTCATAAAGTGCAAGCGGCTCGCTTCGCTTTTGTGATGCGTCTTTATTATGAGTGCGAGCGAGTTCGCGTATCGCCTCCCCGTTCGATGTCCGTGTCTCAGGTCGATTACAAATATCATTTAGGGGTAGCTCTGATAAGTCGGGCAGTCCCATCGGCCCGCTATCCAATATATACCCTCCACTTTTAACATTAACGTTCGAATTAATTAACGAAGTTCCAAAAATTTTCGAAGTTGATTTTATCTCTTCTAACTCTAACTTAGTAGCATAATTATTCTTAATTTCTTTGACATCCGCCTGTAAAACTAATAAATCCTTTAGTAACTTTGTTACATCGACGTGATCAAAACAAATAGGTGGCAATTTATGTAAGTCATACGCCACAAAAATTGGTAATTGCTCGGGATCCACGGTTTTAAACACAGAAATCGTATCTTCCAAGTCTTTTTGTTTTTTATTCTTTCGTATTGATACTAATTTTTGGTTTGTTTTTGTAAAAATAAACAACAATTTTTTGGCTTCATTGATCTCTTCATCACAGAACGCCGATGCACAAATCCTAATAAGGCTCTCATTATCAACTACATCATGTCTGTTTCGTATAAACGCAAGAACTTCCGAGATAATTAAGTTTGATTTTAACAATTGCATCGAAACTTTAAATAAGCGCGAAATACCAAACCAAAAATTAACGAACAAATTAAATGTCACATACAAATCTCAACGTATGAACAGAAAGTTACCGTTGACAACAGACGAAGATCATAGACTACGCGCGGTCTATAATCTGCCAAAACAAACACTGGATGAACCAACAATAAACGTATTATCGAAAGGAATGAATTTCGCAATAACACCGCGAAAAATCCCGTACGAAGAAATTATCTGTAGTGTCGAAGATTGTCTGTATAAAAATAATATCGGTAAGGAAGATTTGGAGGCCATGCGTCAAGACAATTCGTCTATGTTACGTCGAAGTTCAGTGCCCAAACTAAATCTTCCTAAAGACGAATTTAAAGCGTTGAACAACTTACGGAACAGACCAGGACTCACGATCCTCCGCGCGGATAAAGGAAATGCTACGGTAGTAATAGATACGTCAGATTACAATTTTAAAATTCAACAACTTTTGTCGGATGAAAATATTTATAAAAAGGTTAAATCAGACCCAACCGCGAACACGCTGAAAACAACTCGCGATCTAATAAAGAAACACTCCGAAAAATTGAATCTGGACGTAAATTCGGTAATACCATCATGTGCCAAACCACCGAAGTTGTATAGGTTACCTAAAATACACAAACCAAATGCTCCACTACGTCCAATAGTGAGCCAGATCGATTCACCAACTTATAGATTGGCTCAGCATGTAGCGAAAATACTCTCACTGCTCAGAGGACACACAAGAGCACACACAAAGGATTCATACCATTTTGTCAGTGAGATTAAAGACCTACATCTTACTGACAATGAAACTATGGTCAGTTTTGATGTCCAGTCGCCATTCACATGCCTACCTGTAAAAGACTGCATCTCAATTGTATCCAGGAAGCTAGCGGAGAACAACATGCCAGCAGAATATGCAGAACTACTTAGACATTGCCTTACATCTGGCTATCTATTGTGGAAGTAACAGTACTACAAGCAAGTAGATGGTGTGGCGATGGGCTCTCCAGTATCTCCCATTGTCGCCGACATTTTCATGGAAGACTTTGAGGAGAAAGCCCTCCGTACTTCTCCAGTAAATCTAAGATTCTACAAGCGGTATGTAGATGATACTTTCACAATTTTACCATCGCATAAAGTAACTGCATTTCTAGACCACCTTAACTCCCTAAACTCTAAAATTCAATTTACAATGGAGTTAGAGGCAAATAACTCTTTAGCATTTCTGGATGTGTTAGTAATTCGGAATCCTAATAACACCTTGTGTCACACTGTGTATAGAAAAAAGACCCATACAAATAGGTATTTAAATGGTGAATCTCACCACCATCCTTCACAGTTAGCTACCGTGGGTAAATCTTTGTTTCAGAGAGCACAAGGGATCTGTGACAGTAAACACCTGGCCGCCGAGCTTCAGCATGTCAAGCAAGTTTTGCAAGACAACAAGCTTCGGGTTACGCGCCTTCGTCGCAGTGACCGAGTGAAGCCGGCCACAGTCGAGCGTGTACCTGCTGTTCTTCCATATGTCAGAGGAGTCACGGACAAGATTGGCTATATCTTGAAGCGAGCTTCTATAAGAACATTTTTCAAGCCGCCGAAGAAGATAAGTCAGTTTTTACCATCTGTCAAGTGTAACATCCCTCTACAAGATGCAGGAGTATACAAGCTGGATTGTGAATGTGGTCTCTCTTACATAGGGCAACCTAAAAGATCCATAAAAACCCGCGTTAAAGAACATATAGCTGATGTGAAGCATCGACGCTCTAGGAAGTCTGCAGTCTGTGACCATGTTCTGGATCATCCCAACCATTACATCAGATTTGATAGACCACAAATCCTTGCAAAAGAATATCGATTCCTACCAAGGATGATTCGCGAGGCTATTGAAATTAAAAAACATCCTAATTTCAATAGGGAAGATGGTTGGGTATTACCACCGGCTTGGGATCCTATTATTAATAAAATTAAATCAAAAACCAAGCATACCACTGCAAGGCTTCAAGACACAGTAAGCTCTTTCTGCGTAGATCGGTCTAAAAATAATAATTAAAAGCTGAAGGTACTCCGGGTTAACTATGACATCGGGACAACTGTCACCTCAGTCCCCCCGTGACCATGGGTGCTGTAAAGCGCCCGAAACGTCGGGTTAAAAATAGTTATAAATTAAACGCGATAAAATCCGTAAAAATAGTTTTATTTAAATCATTTTCATAGTACTCATTACTCACAAAAAAGTCCGCGAGGCTATATGTCTAACTTTTATAGTTAAGTCTCAATAACCGTTTTTTGTTCCAATTAGTCTATCAAAACATGGGTAGAATCGAAAGATGATGACATTCGTATCATAATATTAATCCTTATCCCACAAAACAGTTTCATAGTCAAGGTTGATTATGTACATGTAAAGTCCTCTTTAAATTAATTGAATCGGACCTTTCGTTTAGAAGTTACGACGGGTTTATAAATGCTAAAAGTAAGAAAAATGCCTCGGTGTGAGCGAACAGCCCTACGCTCGCCCGCGCTACTCGCGAATAGACTAAGATCTACGAGTATTAATTACTTACCTACTCATATTATTTTTTGTAAACTAGAAACAATTTAATAGTGGTTTGTAATTTTAATTATATATTTATTTATTTAAAACTTTAAAACGCTAAAAAAATACAGCGGCCGCGGTGTCTCGCCGGCGCCGCGCCGGATCGCTAGTCGTGAATATGTATTACTTACTTACTAGTCATTGCTTTAGCAGATGGGAATCCCAGAAACCATTTTAAGGTGTGGTATTAAACTAATCGTTTAAAATATGGCAGTGTCTTCATTAATATCTATTATTATATTATTTATTATTATTAGGAATAAAGTTTCAGCCTATAAATGTCCCACTGCTGAGCACAGGCGGCCTCTCATTTCTGAGAGGGTTTTTGGAGCTAGGAAGAATCCGCCACGCTGCTCCAATGCGGGTTGGCGGACTTCACATGTCCTCGAAATATTTCAATTCCTTGGACATGCAGGTTT
This sequence comes from Luehdorfia chinensis, assembly GCA_019845155.1. Lineage (NCBI taxonomy): Eukaryota > Metazoa > Arthropoda > Insecta > Lepidoptera > Papilionidae > Luehdorfia > Luehdorfia chinensis. The sequence continues at coordinate 13,085,870 of JAHVAK010000642.1, read as the reverse complement.
CCTCACGATGTTTTCCTTCACCGCTAAGCACGTGGTAAATCAGCACTTAAAATTGTGGAACAATATTAGAGGTGCTGGCACCGGGGATCGAACCCAGGTTACTCGCTTACTATGAAATCAAAGGCGAGCACCAGGCCCCTGAGCTACCACGGCTAGGCGCTCGCTTTTAATTACATAGTACTCGAGTGACCTGGGTTCGATTCCCGGTGCCGGCACCACTAAAATTGTTAATTGCAATTTTAAGTGCTGACTTACCACGTGCTCGGCGGTGAAGGAAAACATCGTGAGGAAACCTGCATGTCTGAGAAATTAAAAATATTTCGAAGACATGTGAAGTTCGCCAACCCGCATTGGAGCAGCGTGGCGGATTCTTCCTAGCTCCATAACCCTCTCAGAAATGAGAGGAGGCCTGTGCTCAGTAGTGGGACATTTATAGGCTGAAACTTTACTTTACTTTACTTTTTTAGGAATAATAAAATTAATGAAGCGATGAGCGTTGACTACTGCTTTAGGTGGTAATAATATTCGCAATTCGCAAGCTTTTTACGTTTTCTCAAATTGGTAACTGTTATCTAATTTGTGGTTGTGTTATGTGAGCGCACCGGACCGTTTTTTTTTATAATAGTAGTCTTGCGAAAATTATGCAGTCGGCTTCCAGAACTTTACGATTAACCTCCATCACACAAGAAAATATCCTTAAACAACGATGAAGCACATGTTTCTCATAAAGTCTACACCCAATAGTGGAAGGTTCGGTTGCGATAATAAGGACAAAAATTAGTTCGGAATTCAGATACTACGTAAAGTAAATTATTTTTTATTTTTATTTGATTAAAGTGACGGAACGAGCAAAACGTTCACCTGATGGTAAGTGCAACGTCTGCCCATAACAAATGCTGTGTCACCCAGAACAGTGTGACACCACAATGCGTCCGTCACTCCGCGACAAATCCCTTCAAACCGAAACATAGTAATGTTTGCACACTACCGCTTCACGGTAGAATAACTGGCCCTGGGGTGGTATCTACCTAGACGGATTCCATCATAGGAATCCTACCACATCTAAGAACCTCTCCTAGAACTACGTTAGTAGGAGGTTATATTTAAAGTGCGTTTTTCCATTGCCGGGCACAGCACGATGACGGCATAGACCGATGCTTTTTTCTTCTAGGCCGGGGACGGTGCCGGTCTGCGCCGTCTTTTTGGGCAGCACTATGTAAACGACGGAATTCAGATACTACGTAAAATGACTTTATCAGGTGGCTGATGTTAAAAGTACGACACTTAGAGAAACATATAATTTCTTGATAGTATTTCTCTTTTAGTACTCGTATTTAATTTAAGCTAATTTCATTAGTTTAGTCTAATAAGCAGGGCCGAGAACTTTGTATAGAAAGTGGGCGAAAATTATACGAGTACAACACGTGCGTACTGAAGGCAATAATTCATATCACGTTTCCCACAACGCACCATGCACACGCACACTGACAGCTTACATTATTACGCAACATATACATATAGAATATAACATAAAGAAATGTTTGCTTATAACTTGATACAAAACTTGCTTCTATATTATGCCGTCATAGGTCGGGCAATGGAAAAACGCCCAATAAAATTTATAAGTTTATTGCCTCGATCAGCTGTATAACAGGGTTGTCATCTATGAGTTTTAAGCTCATTATATTTTTTGGGGCATATACACATCGTCCCTAAGCCCAGCCTGCCGGGATGTTATGGACATTACGAATGACCCTAGGTCGCCAAAACCATTTTTAAAATTATTTGATAAAATAATTGAGACTGAATATAAAGTTCAAATTATAATATTTTATTTTTATTTTTCGACATTCACCCCGCGGTGGGGCATACTTTCCGTCTTACAACTTGAATACGTCATTACTTACAACGACAACGACAACAGTAATCAAAGTTTTACATATCTGTGACACGACAGATATGTAAAACTATAAATGTATGATCGCGGGTTAGATTATTTCCAGTCTCCAAAAGGAGTTTCGCGAAATGCGATCTATCGGAATTGCAATTTCTGTACGCGGCCAAATAAATTGTAACGAGTGTCGAAATCGCGGCCAGTCTGACCAACGTAAACAGCGCTGCATTCATTATAAACAAGCTTATAAACGCCGGATTTTTGGTGATCGTTAATTTTGTCTTTTACATTACAAACCCCTCTTAGGGAATTAATTGTCTTGAATGCAACGTGAACATCGTTCTGTCTAAGCGTTCTTGCTATTTTTTCGGATAATAGTCCTAAATAGGTCTCATTGCCATATGACATATCATATCATTTATAAAAATCAATGTGTATACGAGACCAAGGCTTAGCCGGCCATGGCCACGGGCTTGGAATGTGCCGTTAATAAAAAACTACTATTACTTCCTTATAATAATAATACTGACTATTTATATGAAGTATTGTTGAACCTGCTCAGCCAGGAATTTAATTCTATTTTTACTTCTAAAACTATCTCCTTGAATAGTCGCAAGACGTTTAATGAATGGGCGACAGTAGGAATCCACAGAAGTAGGCAAAGATTGTATGAACTTTACAATGAAAGATCATACAATCATAGTAACACATTTAAGGAATATGTTAAAAATTATTCAAAATTATTTAAAAAAGTATGCTCTGAAGCCAAGTCATTACACTTGAGCAATAAAATAAAGAAAGCATCAGATAAAATCAAAATGACTTGGAGTATTATTAATAGTGAAACCGGGAAAGTCAAGGACCGAAGCCATGATTACAAAATTAATTTTAACAATAAGCTAGTGACATCTGATCAAGATCTTGCTACAGCCTTTGAAAAGTTTTTTAGTGATATTCCAATTTCCATAACCAAGCCATTAAATTCTTCTCCTACTGCCGCTGAGACATTACTCAAACAAAATGTAACTTCTTGTACAAAAGATTTTAAATTCGATATGGTAGATGGAAATGACATTCTTAATACTTTTAAAAGTATTGATTGTAAGAGAACCGCGGATCTATGGGGTATGTCCGTGGAAGTTAGTGCGTCTATTATAGATATAATTGCACCTCAATTAGCCATAATTTTTAATTCCGGTATTGCATTTGGTGTGTTTCCTGATTTGATGAAACATAGTAAAATCGTACCTTTATTTAAATCTGGTAGTACATCGGACCCTGCTAACTTTAGACCTATTTCTGTACTACCAACATTAAGTAAAATTTGTGATCTTTCTAAGGCCTTCGACTGCGTTGATCATGAAACACTTATCAGGAAACTACATCACTACGGTGTAAGAAATTCTGCACTTCAACTTCTAATTTCATATTTGAGTAATAGAACGCAGTAGTTATCAATAGCAGGAGTTCTTCCGGATCAGCAGTGTCTATGGGTCTCCCGCAGGGTTCGATACTCGGCCCATTTCTATTTCTTATTTACATTAATGACTTACCTTACCTAGTAGGGGACAACCATGATATAGTGTTATTTGCTGATGATACATCTTTGATTTTTAAGATAAAACGTCAACTTTTATTATATGACGAGGTGAATAATGCTATTTCAAAATTAGTACATTGGTTTAACGTTAATAATTTGCTTTTAAACGGCAATAAAACAAAATGTATTAAATTCACAACACCAAATGTCAAACAATTAGATGTAAATGTGCTTGTGAATGGGGAAGAGTTGAGCCTTGTGGATACTGCTGTCTTTCTTGGAATAACTCTTGACGCAAAACTTCAATGGAGCCCCCATATATCTAAACTAAAAATGACTTTCAATAAGTATTATGTAAATAATCTATATTGAATAAAAATTTATTCTATTCTATTCTATTCTATTGGGGCGCGTAAACCTGGCACGCGGGCCCCTGGCACGCGGGCCCCTGGCCCGTGAGCACAGGATCCGATGAAGCTGTAAAAGCCAAAAAAGGCTACCAGCAATTACATCACCGAAATTATATATGGGGCGCGTCCGCTTCGGCTGCACACACGACGCACGTTCGAGACATCGTTTCGATTGCATCATCGATCCCCGGCCACCACACATACTCGTAGCTTCGAGCTACCGCCTTCGTTTCGACGATTCCCATGTGGCATTCGTGGAGTTCTCTTTCCCTGCAATTCGGTATTTCTACTCTATGACCCCACACGATACAGCCTAGATCTTCGTATAGTTCTTTTTTATGGTTAAAATACGACCTCATTATCGGTAGGCCGTATCATTTTTTTTGAGTGTGTAGTGTGCAAATAGCCTTATGGCTTTTATTGCTTCGTCTATAGAGACTCGCGAGCAGAACGCCCGCGAGTAAGAAGAACAACGTCGCTGCTGACGAGAGGCGTTGCTACCGCCCGCTGCTGCGCTGTACTTCGACCACCTGAAAACGAATAAAAGTATCCGACTAACAGGGGGGGGGCTCGTAGGATCCAAGGGCCCCTCTGAAGGAGGTACGAAACCTCGGCTTGGATCACTATCGAAAAAGAATATTATTTATTTTATATTATATACATAATGTATATATAATACAAAAGAAACAATAATGTGTGCCATCTGAAAAGAAATCGGCCTTTGTAAATCTCGAATGAATCGAGAAGCCGTGAACCTATAACCTCGCACTCGCCGGCGAGTGCGGTGCGCCGCTGTGCTAGCGGGTGCGTGTATGTGTACGCGAGTGAATGTACTGAGGCGAGGGCCTCATCGCGTGTTTTAATAACGAATGAATTGACATTTATTTTTAGATTTTAATTTAATTAAAAAATTATAATTACGCGGAATAATTTTAAATTGCCTATTTGTCTTTAAAAAATTTAATTGCGTTTAGCACTCCGATGTGCTCTATGGACGCCTGCAAACGCTCTTTCGGAGAGCGAGCCGTCTTAATTTTGTGAGCGAGCGTTGATAGCTCGTCAATGTCGACACAGTCCATATACTGTAGGAGGATATCGAAATCCTCATGTAGGCTATGGGCAGGTGTGGCATGTTTCGGCGTCTCGGCGCCCCACGCGGAAGGCGCGGGGGCCAGGGGGCAAATATTTGCCGCGCTGACCATCGGCAAGGGCCGAGACCAAGCGTTTGTTTTCGGCGGCAGAGAAGGCTCCGCGAATGACGTCTTTTTACCCTCGGGTGTAGGGGGCGCGCGGGGATTCGCCTGCTTAGGCGTCTCTCTGCGTTTACCACGCTTCCCGCGTCGCCGCTTACCGCGGGGGGCGTTAGGACACCCGCGATAGTTCGCAGGGTGGCCCTCCGTCCCACACAGCACGCAGCTAGGGGGGTCTGCAGTGTTGGGATCGCCGCTACAGTTCGCTGTCACGTGACCCCCTGTGCACTTAACGCACCGAGGGTTAGCGAAGCAGTTTCGTGCGGATCACTACTCAGAGGATACGGTCCTCCTCGAGAGCGTATGAATGGAAGTCGATCTTCCTTTCTACAAGCCATTTAGTTAGCGTGCGATGATCGTTCGGTGTCGGAATCGTGACGCTTATGCCGTTTGCGACCGGCCTAGCGCGCGTGATGGTAATGCGCTTCTCGTCAAACGCTTTAGATATGTAGCCCCAGGCAGCCGTATCCTGTATTATTTAGGCGGCGCCTTAGGGTCGCGAGGGGCTCCGGCCTCTCGGGAGGGCGCGGAGGTGTCCATCGGGTCACGTCGCCTTTTTGGCGATTATTTTCGGACGCAGCATCGGCGTCGCGGCGGCCACCTTGCGAGGAGGCCTGGCGTCGGCGTCTTTTTTCTGTCGCCTCTTGCGACCGGTGCGGTGGTGAAGCCTTCGTCTCCGGAGGCGACCTGTCTACTTCCGTCGACGGAGTAGAGGAGGAGCAGTAGCTCTCCTGGTCAGAGTAGTATGGGCCATCAGAGTAATGGCTCATAACCGATGAAGCTCGCGATGATTCACGCGACGACTGCATTGAGTGCGTCGTGTGGATCAGAACGTCGTCTGGCGATCGTGGCGGGTCGCGCCAAGAAAAAGGCGGCGGGTCACGCGACGGAGGACGCTGCGAACCGGTAGCGTCCGGTAACGGAGTCGATCGAGCGAGGCCTGAGGGGCCTGCGACGACTGCGGGGCCGGAGGGGCCTAACGGTTTTTGCCCTGAAGGGGCTGAGGGGCCGGGGGGTCTAACGGCCGACCACCCGCCGCTCGCCTCCCACTGCGCCGGCGCACGCCTCCTATACCGCGCGCGCTCGCGTCACACCGCGACCAGACAGTAACGACCGTACGCAAACGTCGCCCGCAAAACGTGCTAGACGACACAGACGTCTCAGCACTCCCTGACCACGATACGGTCCGTCACGATCCAGGCTACACTGTACACACAGTTAATAGCTTTAGCTTTAGGGTCAAACCAAACCTGGCACGCGGGCCCCTGGCCCCTCTTTTAATAAATAAAGTCTACTATAGCAGCTACTGTCAGGATCAACCTTAATGCCACCTTTTGCAATAATTTATCCTAAATACTTGACCTCGTCCACCATGAATAAGCATTTGTCTTTCCTAAGCTTCATTCCTTTTTTATGTAATCTACTAAGCACCGTCTCTAATATTTGTAGATGCTCTCTCTTTCATTAGAATAACCTATTATTATATCGTCTAAAAATACTTCCACCTTTTCGATATCGTAAAAAAGATTTGACAACGTATAATACGCTGGAAAATTCCTGGACTTGATGACAACCCATATTATACTAGCCTGCCATACGTAAATCAGTTCTAATGTGTATTTATAAAGGTAAGGTTTTTAGAATTTTCTAGTTCGGTCTGATTGTAGGCTTGTGACAGATCGATTTTATAGAATATTCTAGCGCCATTTATGCCTACTAACAAATCATTAATCCTAGTCAAGGGATTTCTATCAACTAGCAGTACGGGGTTCAGTGTCACTTTATAGTCAGCACAAATTCGGAGCCCACCATCCGCCTTACTTAACGGCACCAGAGGTGTAGCCCAGTCATAGCTTTCCACGGGTTCAATAACTCTCTTCCAAAGCATCGCATCCAGTCAGCATCCACGCGGTCAGCAGAACACCGGTGTCGCCCCTTCCCGGACCCGCAGCGTCGCCTTGCCGCCCGCGAACCGCTCTAGGGCCGCCGAAAAAATACCTTGTTATATATGTCGAGTAATATATGACAAATTCTTGTTACTAGAATGGTCATCCAGCACCATGCTGTGGAATGTCGGAATTTTAATTTGCAATTCCGACAGCCACTGTCTTCCCAACAATGATGTCGTGCCATCATCTATTACAAACAGTTCTAAGCGCTTCGTTATATTTCCATAACTAACTTCGAGCTTGATGATGCCTAAAAGTTTGATTCGGCTTCCATCATAAAATTTTAGAACCAGATCGAACTTGTCCATAGGTCTAGTGGAAAAATATTTATTATAAGTCGCTTTACTTATACAAGACACTGCCGACCCGGTATCTATTTCCATATTAATTATAAATCCGTCTTATAATAATGTTACGCTCACCGGTTTATTCCTATTTAAACAAAGATGGTGTAAATCCTCCTGTAACTCCGTTTGACTTTCCACGGATGGCTCATCGTCCTCTGACGGTGTCTCGCACCTAGTACATGGTACATGTGGCATCGGCAGCCCGCATTCCCTGTGTATACCCTCATTTGGGACATACCCGGCGTAGGTGACCGCTCTGTTAGCATTTTACACACATGAATTTCTTATAGCGGCAATCATCGCTTCGGTGGTACCTCGACCCGCACGCGCCACCATATAACATATTGCATACGCCCTCGGTGCGCTGTCACGCATTCGAGCGCGGCTTGTCGATGACGTCACCGCATGCAAGGCACTACCGCTGCGCCCGCCTCGCAACATATAAGTCCAGATTTCTGTTTTCACGGTGAATTCACTTACTTTTGATCGACATTATATTAAATTTTAGAGTACACGTGAATTTACCAAAAAAAAAATCAAAAATATAAACAACTTATTCCTCGTCGCCACTGTAGTGTATATCGTAAATCAGACAGGTAAGCGGGTTAACGGTTTATTAGTGACTGTTGAACGAGCCTCTGACAATCATTTATCATATATTTTTAGTAAACCCTCATTACAGAAGCGATGGTTGTCAAATGTTCCTGAGGTGAGCCTTGGCGAGAGACCAGAATGCACGAGTTCCTGAAGGAAGGCGAACCAGTTTCTCGTCAATTCTAAAAATTATTAATATAAAAGAGTCTGATAACAAAATTAACAAAATCTCCAAAGTAATGCTGTCTATTTACGCATTCATATAACAATATTTCATTAAAACTTAGACATAAATGCAGTTATAAAACCAAAACTTTAAAAATTCATTAGATATTAAGAATGTTAGACAAGTATAACAAAAACAACATCGCAAGATGGATCATAATACAAATTCCGTTGCTAGCTGGTCAGCATTTTGTGACACCTTTGTTTTAAATTCCAACTATCTACATATATGGAAACGATTGCGATTGCATCGTACGTAATTACTGCGTAAGTTTTAAAATATGATATGAGTTGCTAAGTAATAAGTAATGCTCCTATGTTTCTCTTTCAAAAACAATATTTTTTGGACATACATACAAAGAATTAGATGATTTCGAGTATATTTATATTAAAATTTTTTGGACACAAAAGTTATACATTACATAGTTACTAACACATTATTTTTATCATCGTACAATTTAAATTCTTATATTTTTTGTCATTAATTAAGGTTATAAAACAGGCTATGAAAATAATTACTGAACTTATGGTTTCTACTCGTATTACATACTCGAACATATGTCGAGTATATAACATCAGAAAGACAATTTTATTTATATAATTATTATTATACAATAATTATTTTGATTGCCATATATATATATATATATATATATAGAAATATATAGAAAATCAAATATGGTTAATTGCCAATTGATTGATTGATTGATTGATTGATCTTTCCGACCGTTTTCGGCCATGGCGACCACTTCGACTCCTAATCGGTCGGGCGCTGGTGTACCCGAAGATGGCTTATGTAGCCAATCTTCGCAGCGAACTCTCGCGCACAATGAGGGCACGTGAGTACGCCGCTTACATAATTGAATTTTATGGCCGCGGGTGGACGGGCCTTTAGCTCATTGCGCTTAGCGTCGAGGTCAGCTATACGCTGCTCCTCGAACTCGCGAACTTGCCTCTTCACAATACCACGCCATACTGGGCGCTGTGCTGCCAAACCTTCCCATTGAGAGGGCTCAATGTTGCATCTTCTCATGTGTCTTTTCTGAACATCTTTGTACCGGAGGAGTTGTCCGCCATGTTTTCGCTTACCCTCCTCTAGTTCAGAATAGAAGATGCGCTTTGCCACTCTTTCCTCCGCCATACGTGATACGTGACCGCACCACCGAAGTTGCCGACGCATTAAGTAGGCTTCAATGCCACCGACATTGGCTCGTCGCAAAACTTCGGTATTTCGCACTCGGTCGGACCATCTGATCTTCATGATGGTACGAAGGCATTTAAGGTGGAAGCGATCCAAAGTGCGAATGTGGTGGCGATACACACACCACGTCTCGGAGGAGTACAAGAGGTTTGGCAGCACAGTCGCCATGTAAACAGAGATTTTAGTGGCCAGCTTTAGGTCGTGTGAGCAGAAAACCTTGGAACGCAGCTTTCCAAATGCTGCAGCTGCAGCACTGATCCTGCTGTTTACTTCAGCATCAAGGTCACACTTGGATGTTATAGTGCTCCCCAGATAACGGAAGTTATCGACCTGTTTCAGCAAATCCTCACCAAGCTTAATGACCAGTGTCTCACGACCATGTATGTCTAAAGACATCACCTCAGTCTTTTTGACACTAATCTTCAGGCCGAACTTGCAGCATGCTTGGTGTAAGCCAGACATCAGCTGTTGCAGGCCATCTGGGGAATCCGCTAAAAAGCACAAGTCATCAGCGTACATGATCTCTGTGATCAATGAGTACGAGACTTTAGTGCGCGCCTTAAGTCTGGCCAAGTTAAAAAGACTGCCCTCAGTGCGGAAGCGGATGCGGACTCCTTCTGAAACAGTTTGCAGGACTTCTTTGACTACTACCGCAAAATACAAGGCGAACAGTGTGGGCGCTAGGACACACCCTTGTTTAACCCCACAGGTAACGGGGAAAAAATGTGACTGTTCACCATCTACAGAGACGCAGCACTGCATGTCGTCATGCAGGAGTCTCAGAAGTCCTACAAACTTTTCAGTGCACCCTAGCTTTCCTAGCACCATCCAGAGAGCTTCACGAGGCACACTGTCGAATGCTTTCTCCAAGTCAACAAAGCAGAGATACAGCTGACGACCCTGTTCTCTACTCTTTTCTTGTAGTTGACGCACAGAGAAAATAGCTTCGCAGGTACCTCGGTCAGGTCGGAAGCCAAACTGGGTTTCGGGCAAGATCTTTTCGGATATATCCTTCAGGCGGTTTAAAAGAACTCTTGCGAAGGCCTTTCCAGGGGCTGTCAGAAGTGAAATACCACGGTAGGAGTTACAGTCGGAACGGTCACCCTTGTTCTTGTAGAGGGCACTTATGCGAGATACTTTAAAATCATGTGGGACTCGCTCCTCCTCCCACATGCGAACAAAGAGTTTCCACACCAACGTGTGCAGCTCCTCACCGCCGTACTTAAGCAGCTCTCCCGGTATAAGGTCAATGCCAACCGCCCGCTTATTTTGTTGCTGTCTGATGGCAGAGACAACCTCGTCACGCGACAGAGGCTCATCCAGCTCGGTGACTAGAGGGAGTTGAGGCATTAAACTGATATTATGTAGATCAGCTGATCGATCTACGTTGAGCAAGGTATTAAAATGTTCAGCCCAGCGTCTTAGTACATCGCCCTTGCTTGTCAACAAGTGCCTACCGTCTAAAGACCTCAGAGGCACTTTTGCTCGGTAGGACGTACTAATCAGCTTACGTACCTCGCAGTAAAACTCCCCAAGCTGGTTTGTGTCAGCAAGCCACTGAATGTGACAGGCCTTGTCTTGCCACCACCTGTCTTTAATTTGTCGAGACAGCTTGCGCAATTCAAGGTCACTCTTTTTGACCACTGCAACGCTTCCGCCGCGTCTAGTATGCTGTCGTAAGAGGACTCGATGTTTGTCGAAGGCTGCTTTGAGAGCTTCGTCATTCTCATCGAACCAGTCTTCATTACGCCGGTTTTTAGTACCTAAAGCAATTGAAGCAGCTTCTACGATATCAGAAGACAACGCTCCCCATGCAGCACCGACATCATCTATCTCTTTAACTAGCGACAGCTTCCCAGACAAGGCGTCAGCATATTTCTCCGTAACCTCGCGATTGTTCAGCCTATCCACGTTAAAAGACGCAGGCCTTTTAAAACGAGATCTACGTGGTCGACGGAGGCGGAGTTGCAGTTTGGTGACAATAAGTCGGTGGTCAGTCCAACAATGCGCACCTCGCATGACGCGGGTGATTTGGACTTGACTGATATCTCCTTGCCGTACGACAGCATAGTCGATCAGATGCCAGTGTTTGGATCTTGGGTGCATCCACGTTGTCTTGTGCTTGGCGGCAAGTCTGAACATAGTATTAGTTATCGCAAGATCGTATTGAGCACAAAGACTGAGTAGCAACTGACCATTACTGTTCATGTTGCCAACTCCGTGTTTACCCAGAACTCCAGGCCACGCCTCGTAGTCCCGACCAACTCTGGCATTGAAGTCGCCTAGCAATAAAACCTGCTCTCTGGCATTCATGCTGTCAAGGCATTGAGATAGTTCCTCATAAAATTTATCCTTGATGTCATCAGACTTGTCCAGCGTTGGAGCGTAGACACTGATGATATTAAGGAAATTATCAGTATCCAGGTGAAGGCGCAGTGTGGTCACGCGGTCCGAGATGTGAATAGGGTACTCCTCAAGTCGCTTTACTAAGTTGTTCTTGATGGCAAATCCTACACCTGAACGTCTATGTTCGGAGGAAGCGGTACCTTTCCAAAAGAAAGTGTAGCCGCCTCCATCTTCCACCAGCTCTCCTTCATCAGCAAGATGGGTTTCGCTGAGCGCAGCCACATCTACGTCATAGCGACGAAGTTCACGAGCTACTATGGCGGTTTTACGTTCAGGGCAGTCGTTGCCATCACGATCAATAAGCGTTCTCACGTTCCACGCGCCAAATGTCATGACAGGTGTTTTCATGATATTATTTTTAATGTTGCGTCGACCACGAATTAGGGTGATGCGATGGCAGCCGCGGTTACTACCACCTTTCAAGTAGGGACGAGCATTTTTTTGGGGCACCTTTTCTAGCCCCCTCCCTGGCTGAGCAGGGAAAGCAGTGCCTCCCTAAATAGGGCTGCTTTGTCATCCCAGGTGCTGCCGAATCCACACTGTCGCCCCAAATTTGCAGTGCGAAAGCGACCACGGTGTGTAGTCACACCCCCAGGACCGCCCATGTGCAGGAATCAGACAAAGCCTAGCTTGCACCAAGCCAGACCTCTCTACTTCATCCCATCGCCACAGGACTTTGCGTAATCGGAGTCCATCAAACGGAAGCAGTCAGATGCGCAGGATATATTAAGGTGCGCAAGCGTTCGCGCACACGCAGGCGCACACACTCGTCCTCCCTCTTCTCGATTCAGTGGAACGGAGAACCGTTACGACTGGAGGAGAGGTCAGATGATGTGTCTGGCCGACGTTAACTCTTGCCCTCTAACGCCGCCCTTGGCCATCCACATTGCCTTGCTGAATCGCCGAGTCCGCCAAGCCCTTTGCATATCTGCGGTGGGTTGCCATCCTCGCCGAATCAGACTTCATGCACTTTGCAGGAGGGATCCGCATAAAAAAACTTGTCCACCAAAAGTGGCAAGCCCCTCGTCCAGGTTTAGTCCGTGAGCCGACACGGTTTACCGGGGTGTGGCCGCTGCGCGCATCACAGCTACTTGGAGCCACTGGAGAGAGTTTATGGGCTAATAACGAATTTAACACATCTCTGCCACTTCTGTAGAAGTCGGCTGGCAGAAATAGGCGCTATTACCCCACTACACCCCAATATATAATTGCCAATATAGTGTATACATAGCTACAATGTAGTATAAATTAATGCAAATGTACACATGTTAAGATAAAATTTTACCAACAAATGTATTACAATAATAATCGTTTACTTATTTGTATAAAAATAAACATGCTTTAGTAATACAATGCAAGTAAGCATAGCATACATTTAAAAAATATATATATTACCTATTTATAAAGATATTCTAGAATTAACAAAAAAAAATAGTATTTCTTTATATTGTTTAACGTCCGTCTCATGCCAGCATGGCCACTACAAGATCTTCTCTTCGTTTAGAATAACTCTTCTATCATTATTATTTTCAATTATTTTACATTACTATTTACATAATTATTAAAATACATATACACGCCCTGGAGCTATTCTGCTAACTTCTTTATAAATATATATCTTTGAGTATCTCAAAATAATTTGTGATAATTTGCATAATGTATAATATTATATACATTTTACAATAAAAAGGTATTCAATGCGGTTAAAGAACAAAGTTACCTATAATTTGCTTCATTTTTTGGTTCTTCTTTTGTAGCTGCAATGGTTGCTGGTTATTTTTTCATTTTTTCGTCTGTAGATCCTTGAGTCTACGCTCAACATTTTCCGTTTTCATTGTTCTAATCTTCCTTATTTCTTAGTATTTGTTGGTTAATATTTAAAGTTTTCTTTTGTATATTATACATTTAATTTTAGCTTCTTTTAAAAAAAATCGAGGTCTTTTCTTACGAATTCAATAACGTTGTGGATACAAACACGACCCACATAATTTATGCAACACAAGAAGTATCATAATTAGTATTAACCCACAACACTAGCAGCGCATTTTTGTCAAACACACGTTTGACCTGAATACAACCTAAGACCTAATGCAAAGCATTGATAAGTTACGGAGTCTTGAAAGTGTTTGGTGTAAATACTAGAAATCATCCAAGACTATTCTCTACAAAATGACGTTACTAGACTTAGAAAATTAGACTGGAACACGATGACCTTTTGTAGTGACTAAAAAGGCAGCTAACCAAGATATTATTAACTTTTATGTTAACAGACAGGATTTTTCACCGCTCATTGTTAAAAATTTTCATCTTTTATGTAAGTTGCTATTTTTCTCTCTATTGTTATTTACTGGTTGTAGGATTCGCCTAGGTAGATACCACACCAGGGCCAGTTATTCTGCCGTGAAGCAGTAGTGTGCAAACATTACTGTGTTTCGGTTTGAAAGGCACTGTGAGCCAGTGTAATCACAGGGCATATGAGACTTAAGAATCGATGTCTCAGGGTGATGGACGCAATGTGTGTCACAAAGAGGTGGTCTGGGTGACGCTGCATTTGTTTTGGGCATGTTCTAGCAGAATGTTCACTTGATGCTTACCATCAAGTAATCGTTCTGATAGTTTCGTCACTTAATCCAATATAAAAAAAATATGTCATTGTTATATCTTCGAGTTAAATTAGTTGACTCTGTCATCTCCGCACCTGAGGTTTTAGTTTTAAAACTTATTAAACAACTCCTGCATTTTAGGGGGACGGAGTTGTTCAATTTTTTAAAGGTTTATTATGAGTTCGAATGCCAGCAATAGTCAATCTAGGTGCACGACGAAAACTATATTTTTTTTGAGCTTTGATCTATCCGAACTTCATGTATGTAGTCGAACATTTATTTTTTATTGGATAAAGTGATGAAACGATCAAAACTTTCACCTGATGGTTAGTGCAACGTCTGCCCATAACAAATGCTGTGTCACCCAGAAATTAATTTCAGTGTGACACCACACTGTGTCCATCACCCTGAGACATAAGTTCTTAAGTCTCATATGCCCAGTGATTACGCTAGCTCACAGTGCCCTTCAAACCGAAACAGAGTAATGTTTGCACACTACTGCATCACGGCAGAATTACTAGCCCTGGGGTGGTACCTACCTAGACGGATTCCTGCATGGGAATCCTACCACCGGTAGAATTATTATTGAATATTGCAGTGAGGCTTACACTCGGATCGTAAAATCACGCAGCATGTCTGATATGTGTACATTTTTATAATAAATATATGTATAAGTTATTACTCCAACGAATACAAACGAAATTACAATTAAATAAACAACCTAAAAGTAAATCTTTTTATTCATTTTTTGACGTTCATAACAGCTTTAAACAAGCCTAAATTGAATATAGAACAAACATTTTGATATTAGATTGACAAACAAAATCCTTTTCTCTTACGAGAATTAGATATACATGTTTTGACGACAGAATCCTGACGTCCATTCCGCGGGTCATTACTTTGAAACCCATCCGGGGCTAACGTTTATGCAAAAATACAAATAATTTGTGCGTGTGAAATTTATGTCCGGAAAACACTTTTTTTAATTCACTGTACATCCGAAAAGAACTTATTTAATTCACTTTACATCCGAAAAAAAAACCGATGTGGGGGTATTGTTTTAATAAGAGAATTTAATTTATGTATGTACATGCATATTTTATTATTTAATTAAGAATTTTACCAGCCTTGGTAAAACGAACGACCTTGTTGCTCACCGGACCTTAAAGACACACAGATCACAGTTTTTATAGACAATGGATCAAATATTACATTTATAAGAATCTCGTAAATGATAATTGAATCAGTAATCGAAGAGTTTCCTAGGAGCGAGGATGATCGCAACGGATTTCAGATTTGTCAATGGATCGAGCGATGGCATCAAAAAAAATAACAAACCAGACATTGGTCGTAATTCCGACATAATAAAAGATTCCTATGTATCGGCCAGAGTTATTGGGACAGATTACACGTACAAGCATAAAATAGTGTGGAAAAACGCAATAGGATTTTTAATTTTACATTTATTAGCTGTTTGGGGATTTTACATTTTAATCACGGAAGGTATATCATTGAAAACATTGTTGTGGGGTAAGTAGCCATACTGGCTATCTTTGAGTTTTGTATTCATATAATTAACAAATGTTTCTATATATTTTACTATTAATTTGTTGCAGTTGTATTTCTCACTGTTGTAAGTGCAGAAGGCATTACCATTGGTGCACACAGACTATATTCGCATAAATCTTTTTCCGCGACACCTTTCCTCCGAGCGATTCTCATACTGTTACAAACATTGGCCGGTCAGGTAAATTATATATTTATATATATATATTTGTATTTTTCTTATTTTAGGTATTTTTATTGACGGTGAACTTCAATCCTGACCCTTTATCCTCCCACTAGGCTGGGCAACAGGACAAGCAAAGAATATAATAGGTCAGCATATTTCCCGACATACATTCTCGGGTCAATTGTATGTCTCTATAAAGTGTAAAAGTGTTGTCATCCTTAAGGTCAGAGTACCTGACTCCCACGCCTCCGGTCCCACGTTCGAATCCCAGCCGGACCCAACATTTGTGCAAAAACAGTTGATTGTCAGATCTAAAGGTGTTGCGCATGTTCGATTTATGTTTGTAAAGCGCACTCACAATACAGCACAAATTGAGACGAGATAAAGTTCTCGAATTTATATGCTTTCAATATTGTACTGGATATTTATATTTCATCCAGAACTCGATGTACGTTTGGTGTCGAGATCATCGCCTTCACCATCGGTACTCTGACACTGATGCCGACCCGCATAATTCCAAGCGCGGCTTCTTCTTTAGTCACGTTGGATGGTTAATGGCAAAAAAGCACCCTCTTGTGATCGAAATGGGTAAGAAAATTGATTTGAGCGATCTAGAAGCTGACTGGATGGTTATGTTCCAAAAGAAGTAAGCATAACTGATTTACTTTATTTGTTTTTTTATAGAGGATAGCGAGACAGGCTAATCGTTCAACTGATGATAAGTGCAATGTCTGCCCATAACTAATGCTGTGTCACCCAGAAAATTTCTCTTGCACCACACTCAACTCGTCAGTCACCCTCGAACATCAGTTATTAAATATGCTGTAATTACACTAGCTAATAGTACCCTTCAAACCAAAACACAGTAATGTTTGCACACTACTACATGGCAGCAGAATAACTGGCACTGCAGTGATACCGTCCTGTCTTATCTTCAACGTCCTCTATTAAATGTAATTTATTACAATTTTGTTACAATCGGGCAACGAAATTTTTTTAAGTACTTTATTGCATGTTTTCTCTTTCCATTCAGAGTCGCCCAATTCACTTGTTTTAAACAAAGATATTAACTTATTGCAAAATTAACAAAATATCAATAATTCTTTTAAGGTATTACTATCCCCTCTACGTTATAATAGCGCTGTTTATCCCTGTGTGGGTGCCAATACATTACTTCGAAGAGAGTTTTAAAAACTCATTTTTAGTGTGTTACTTCTTCCGATACCTCTTTCAACTAAATGCGGCTTGGTTGGTTAACAGCGCTGCACATATCTTTGGTACAAGACCTTATGATAAGTAAGTATACACTTAATGAAATTCCGTTATGAAAATGTCGAAATCATAGATATCGGATAGATGAAACATTCTACTACTTGGCGGTAAATCACTAGCGTAAATAAGTTTGGAAAATCCAAAAGTATCCGCCTCATAACGCGCATTAAATCTTTAAATATTAATTGTGTGGTTTAATGTTAGTGAATAATGTAATGATAGTTAGTTTAATATTTATTAGTTTAGTATTTTTGGTTTTATTATCTCCAATTAGTATAATGTTTCTATTTTGTGTGCCTATTGGTGGGACCTAGTGTACATATAATTAATTACTGACATTTTTCACTTATGTTCACAAAATAAATGATTTTAATTAATATGAAACATATTGCATCAGTATTAAATTAAAACAAAATAATGAAAAAACATAAAACAGGAATAACATTTGTTATGAAATTGTATTTTTTATGTTTTATTAATTAATAATCGTGTCCCGGTGGAATTTCCCATCAACAACATCTCAGGAAATCTATTGGTAACCATCTCTCCCCATACCCTCCCTATGATCGCGGCGAGGAATTAGTTCCGCGTAAAAAATATGTACTAAAGAGACTTTGTGAAACTATCCGTGTGAGCTTTCAATGAAAAATATAAAGTTATGAGTATTGATGAATCGACTTAACACTAGGTCGGAATTTAAGTTTAATAAATTGGCTACGTGATGGTGTATGATTCATCTTATTTGCGCATACGGATGAAAGTGTAACAGAGACTTAATGTGAATGAATTTGTGGAAGAAAATGTACTTTTGTTTTGTGGATAATAGAGCACACCTAACGTATTCGCATTATAAGCCTCGCGAAAGAAATAAGTTCAAACAATAACATCCTTGAGCGAAGCGAGGGCCGCTATCATGCAGTGAAAAGAATCAATCGAGGTATTCATTAACTCCTGTTTAAAACTTAATAATATTATTTTATTTATATATATATATATATATATATATATATATATATATATATATATATATATATATATATATATATATATATATATATATATATATTAGGAAGATATTGTTTCTTAAAAAAATATCGGTTATGTATACCCTTACATGATATTACAGAGGTAGTTACAATTTCTTTTTTCACAGAAATCTCAAGGGAGTAGAGTCTTGGTTTGTATCCTTGCTATGTTTCGGAGAGGGCTGGCATAATTACCATCACACATTTCCTTGGGATTACAAAGCGGCCGAATTCTTGATGTTTTTAAACCCGTCAGCTACTTTAATAAAAATGTTTGAGAAAATAGGACTAGCGTATGACTTGAAGACTGCATCACCAGAAATGGTAAGATAATATAGCATTCTGTTATTTTGATGTTTCATTTACAGATAATGAAATAATAAAAGTAAATGCCTGAAAAATGTCCTACTATTGAGCACAGATCTCTACACATTTCTTTTAGAGAACAAGTTTCCGGTACCGGGGATCTTACTCAGATCGCTCGCGTTCTATGAAATCAGAGCACATGGCCGCTGACCCACCACGGCTATGTTAATTTACCACGTGCTTTGCGGTGAAGGAAAACACTGTGAGGAAACCTGCATGTCTAACTCTTCCCGGCTGCAAAATACTCTCAGAAATGTGAGAAGATCACGTCTCAGCAGCGGGACACTTATAGTCTGATACTTTACTTTTTTTACAATTTTTAGATTGCAAAAAGAATTATTCGAACTGGCGACGGTACTCATTATGCTCTTGGGAACGAAGAGGCAAAAGTTGCAGTAACGGCTATCGGTCCATTGCATCCTCTCAACCCGTCTTATACCACAAAGTCCGAGGAACCAAAAGCAACACTAAGAGATCATGGGCTACCCCTGTTCCACGAAATTGATGTAATAAATATTAGCTCCGAAGTTAAAAATCGAACTTCAACGACAGCTTAGTTACTAATACTGGCGTAACAATATCCTTATTATCTTAGGAATCTTCAGAGACCCGAAGTCTTGCAATCAAATCAACCGATACTGATTACTGCACAACACAGAAAGTTTTGTACAAGTATCGATTGTTTTGTCATTTTGTTCGAATTTTTGTGCCCTTGAATAAATGTTGCCATCCAGTACTTTAATTTATTTAATAGGAATTAATGATAGTTAAAATTAAGTATGTTGATATTTTTTTATAAGATCTTAATAATAAAATTGATTCCGATTCTACTTCTTTTTAAAAACTTATTTTTAACAGGAGTCTCACTACATGGACGTTAAATATTCTCATACCACCCCGAATTCGGACAAATTACACACAAAACACCCGTTTTCTCGCAGTACTAAGGATACGCCGATTACTCGTTTACTTCTGGTTACTACATATACGGTACGGCATATTCCGAAATTAATTTAGTAATCGTACTAAATTAATTCAATAACTCGGTATAATTGACGAGATATTCGGTTTAAATAATATAGGTTTCCGCTGAAGGTTACACCAATCGTGACGGGTATATTTTTCATAGCAACAGTCATAAACTTTCTGGCGGTGCATACTATTAGTATTATAAAATTTAAAAGGAATGTACTTGACATTGGCCAAAACTATAAGAAGAAGAAGTAATGTAACAGCCTATTAATATCCCACTGTGAGTACAGACCACCTCTCATTAATTGGGAGGGTTTTGGAGCCGGAAAAAGTGCGCCACGCTGCTCCAATGCGATTTAGGGAACCTTATTTGTTTTGGCAACATCTATTTAATTTACATAAAGACAATGTAATGTCAAGTTTAAGTGGTGGTTAGTAGTAGCTACCACGGGGCATTAGTATATCCTTAAATTTTAAACCATTTTTAATAAATATTGTGTCAGTATGGTGTCACACAGAAATGTTCTGAGTACACAGTATTTGTTGTTGACGGACGTTGCACTTACCATCAGGTGAACGTTTTGCTCGTCTTCCCCTATGAAAAAAAAGGAGTCCCTTTCTCCTATGAAAAAAAACTTTTCATAAAAATCAGCTAATTACATGGCTACAATAACATGTTACCAAAAAATATAATCCCAAGCCCATTACTCATAACAATTACACTTGTTTTTTATATATATCGCAAATCCTTATCTAAAATGTAAAAAGTATCATCAAACTATGTATGAGATGTGTGTGTAAATATCAATTGTAAAAGTATTCGTTATGTTCTTTATTATCTTAAAAATTTTCTTAAACATCATACACATAAATAAACAGCGTGTCTCTGATTTTCGAAATTTTGCAAAAAAAATACCTATCGTGAAGTTCATTAGATTTTAATAAACTACCTAATGAAGCTGCTTACATGAAACTTCAATAGATTATGGACAGTATCTATTTTATTTTATTATTATCAAACAGTTCGAGATTTATAGAATGGTTCACAATTGTAACAGTGACACGTATAAAGTCACAAATAATAGGATCCCTATGCAGAGATCCGTCCAAATAGGAACCACCGCAGTGCCGCTTATTCTGCCTTTAAGAAGTAGTGTGCAAACACTACTGTTCTTT
Organism: Luehdorfia chinensis; assembly: GCA_019845155.1. Classification (NCBI taxonomy): domain Eukaryota; kingdom Metazoa; phylum Arthropoda; class Insecta; order Lepidoptera; family Papilionidae; genus Luehdorfia; species Luehdorfia chinensis. Next base: position 13,064,908 of record JAHVAK010000642.1, on the reverse strand, counting down.
GACCTGAAGGGCACTGTTAGCTAGTGTAATTTACTGAGTATATGACACAAATGAATTCTGAGTGACCTAGCATTTGTTCCGGACAGACGTTGCACTTACCATCAGGTGAACAGTTTGCTCGTCTCATCATTTAAATCCATAAAAAATTTAAATAGTGCAAATATAAAGGCAGAAAACATAACATAGGGAACTTGAAAGTTATTATGCAATCTGCACTGCTATAGTTAATAGCATCAGGCGTTACAGTGCGGAAATCCATTATAATGAAGGAAAGAAAGTATTGCGAAGTTTTTTAACAGGACTTGCGGAGGGTTCTTAGCAAATTTGATTTCTTTCCTTCATTAATTTGCACTGCATTTTCTGTCAAATCTTGGTCAGAAATGGATTTAAATAAAACTACTTTTTTACGGATTTTATCGCGTTTAATTTTGAACTATTTTTACCCGACGCTTTACAGCACCCAAGGTGCTGTAAAGCGTCCGATACGTCGGGCACCTTTACAGCACCCAAGGTGCTGTAAAGCGTCCGATACGTCGGGTAAAAATAGTTCAAAATTAAACGCGATAAAATCCGTAAAAAAGTAGTTTTATTTAAATGTGTAATATTCGCGTAAATAAAAGAAAACATTACAGAAATGGATTCTTTTTTATCATAAATTGTCTCAATATTTATTCATTATTTCCATTATTATCAGATAATTTTCGAAAACATCTTATACCAAATAATTATCCTTTTAAAAATTACAAATATGTCAAGCGCAAACGTCGGCCGCAGAACATTTCCATGTTAAAGGCATTTAAACACAGGATTTAATATGAAAACTTTAATTACTTAATTATAGACTTTAAAAATACTTAAACATTCAATTAACTTTTTTCTACTGCACGTTTTAGCTTATTATATGTATGTATGTATTCAATCAGCACAAAAACACCCCAGTCTAGCATTGTGCTTAATCCAATATAAATACTTTGTGACTCTTGTGTACACCCCTGGATATCCCACGCGACCGCAGCCTATGCCCCATGACACGACCCCTGAAAAACGAAAATTTATAGCAAACTGACGACACAACTGGTAGCACTAGTATAATCTACCAAATGATGTCCCTGAAGGAATTAAGCTTTATTTTATTTTCATTTAGAATGTCAAACCATTAGGTACACAGTTCTGATAAAAAATTAAGTTAAGTTAAATGAAATTAAGTTAGTAAGCGGTGATCGCTAATAAAATGCACCTTTTCCAACTATTATTTCTGAATTTGTATTGTTTAATTTTTTTTCTAATATGTTGATTTTAATCTTTAAGTAGTAATGTAAAACTGCATTTTAGTCAACTAGCCCGCCTAGAAGCCCGCGAATACGTCCGCCTGGATTTAGGGTTTTTATTAAATAGCGTTGGAACTTTTCCGGAACAAAAACTATCCTATTTCCGTCTCTAATATGCAATATTATAAGATTATTTATTTCTTCATAAAGAATAAAATCAAAATTTCTTCATTCGATTTACGCTTGTTTAAAGCTCATAAGAACGTTAATATCCACATCGGTTCGAAAAATAAGACTTTCTCAGAGAAGAACCGGCAAGAAACTCTGCGGTCTTTTCGTTTTTTCATTTTTGACATGCCGATTTTGACCACTGTGACCATGGTTGTAGTAGTTGTATTATTGCAACAATTTACGTAAGAGTACAGAGTTAATCAAAATGGCCTCTGAAATAAATTATTTCTAATTCCGTGGCCTAAATTATTTATAATTTTGGGCGTTTAATGGCATCAACCTTTATTGTTTGGGAAAGTTTTTAAAAACATAAAAAAATATTTTTAAAAAAGTGTAGTTAATCGATTTGTGCAGTGAACGGCTCTTGTTACCTCAAAAGTGGTCATACCTAACCTATGCTTAATTTAACATAGAAGTTCCACTCTGGACTACTCTGGACTTATAATATTTAATCGAAAGAGTGAACACCGCTGTCACAACTGCCATTAATATTCAATCAAGAAAACATTTTATATAAAGCAAGCTAATTTTAAGTTACAAAGGGACATAATAAAATGTCAAAGGCTCAAGTAAACTTTATAAAATCTTAAAAACAACGCATTACGGAGCGGTACATTAAGACTAGACTCGAGAATTTAGAATAGTTATGGAATGATTGCAAAGCCACGCAACAAAAAATATTTCAGGATGATAATGTGATAAGATCAACTGAACAATAAACTACATAACAATTATTACTCAATCATATATTCTAAGCCAGGGGTTTTGCAAGTGCAGAGTAAGTGTTATTTCCACACATGTGTCTATATAATGGCTAATACGATTGACTTCTGCGCTATGGCTTGTGAGTTCAATCCCCACACCGTCTGGATGTTCGTCAATGTGAAATTTATATAAAGCATCCACGATACAGGAAAAATCATTATGTGGAGCATCGTTTAGAAAAACCCGGTGGGAAAAACCAAATGCTGTGTCACCCAGAATATTTTTGCGTTACACCACACTGCGTCCGTCACCAGTCAGTTCCACCACCTCTCAGTGCTATTCAGACCGGTTACATCAGACGCGGAGACATTAGGACGAGTGAGCGCCGCCTCTGTGTTTGCCCGTAAACTTGTGTCTCTGTAATATCTCATGCGATAACTTCTGACATTTACTGGTGGTAGGAATTCCTGTGCAAGAATCCGTCTAAGTAACTACAACCGCAAGGCCAGTTATTCTACCGCCAAGGAGTAGTGTAAACATTACTTTGTTTCGGTCTAAAGGGCACTGTTAGCTAGTGTAATTAACTGGGCATGTGAGACTTAAGAACTGATGTTTTAGGGTGAAGAGCGCAGTGCATTTGTTATTAGCACACGTTGCACTTAGCATTAGGTGAATGAATTGCTCGTCTCCTCACTATCTCAATAAAAAATACGTCTGTCAGGAGGGCAATTTTTGAGTTTTTGCATATATTTCACTCACCCAGCAATTCGTACCGCTTGTCGCCCCTCTCGGCCGATAGAGGTCCTCCACTGTCTCCCTGTGTGAACAAAATATATTATAACTTAAATCGACCAAATACATTAAAATATATTTCCTTTTACGACAACTGATGACTTAAGTTTTTTTTACCATACCTTCTTTACAATGATTAAAACGCCGCCGCTTATATCTTAGACGCTTTTTACGACACCTCGGAAGGAAAGATATAGGTGCTATTCTACTCTGCAGGACACCTATCGGCTAACTCTGACGAAGAAAAAAATACCTGACAAGTATCCTTCCGTCCTTGATGTGGATATCCAGCACATAGCATACTGTCAGCGATCATTGTGGTTTCATACTTGGTGTTTCTGCAAACTTCATTAGTAAGTACGGGAAGTTCAACTTCAAGTAGGTAACAAGAATGATTTTTCTGTTCACCCACAGAGCCCCAGCCAGCTGCTATAGCTTTTACGCCTTCATACGTATTGTCTGGAACACAAGTTTGCTTTGAAGTACATATATAAACGAAAATCTTGACTAAAATGACGAAGCCAAAATGTGTACGTCGTCGTCGTCGTCAGCCTACCACAAGACCATTGCTGAACATAGGCCTCCCCCATCGGTAGCCACAAAGGTTTGAAGCTCTAATTTTGGAGGGATTTTGCCATAGTTGCCACGCCTGGCAGGCGGATGGCAACCGCAGATTATTAACTCCTCCGGGTTTTCATTTTCCTCTGACGACACCCACGGGACGAGATGGGGTGGTAGATTCTTTTCAGCCGCTTCCACACGGTACCACCGGTATATGTGTGTGTGAACTGCTTATTAGTGTTCGAGTTTATAAGTATTGTGACTACTCTGTGTCTGATACTGAATCCGAATCTTCCTCCGATCAACATATAGGCCTTACATCGGATACAAGAAGACATATACAGAACTATGATATATCCTGCGTAGGTAACAACTAAGTCTTCTCTTCTTCTTCTTCAACAGCCTGTTAATAGTTCACCGCTGGAAATATGCCTCTCCTAAGAAGGGAGGGTTGGCCGTAAACACCACGCTTGGTAATTGGATTGGTGATTACAGTACCAGACGCCTCGCACCTCAAACGCTGATGCTCGTCATAGGCCTATGTATTTTACGTCTGGCTTTTTTCGAGATGGTTATCCCGCCACCTATCGGAAGCCATCAGATTATCCTGGTATTTCCCTTAGTCGACTCTTACGTCACCCATGGAATGAGATAGGATGGCAGATTTTCTTACGCCGCCACCACACGGGCGAATTTAGTTCCAGAAGATCTAAATCAACCCGGAGGATATATAAAATTTTAATAAAAATTTAAAAACAAAAAATCTTATTGAAATGATTTATTATTAAAATAAAGTTGGATAATGTTAAAAGATGCACAGGAACAAAATGTTTCAGTATAAATCGAAGAGAAAAACAAATGCTCGAACAACTAGACAACAACTTTCAACTCACCATCATTATGTGGTAAACAGACAGGTTTTATTGCGTCTGTGATAGTTACTCGATCAGATAGCCTAAGAAGGGCGATATCATCTTTGAACGTGACATAGGTGAATCTATGTGCGATTACCTCTACCACGAAACGGGTCTCAGGTCGATGAGTCTCGTTGCAACGGTTGTGCTCCCCCAGTGTTACTTTGATCATAAACCACATCAAGCTGAAAGGAAATGTGGACAGTATTAGAATATGTTAAATAAATACATATAAAAATTCTGGTTCAGAAAAAAATATCTTTTCCTTTAATGATTTTTAGAGATTCTTTGATTTGAAGACCTTATTTGATGGTTTGGTGACCCCCTCTGCACGTTCTGCACGGTTTTGCGCGAAGCCGAAGGATGCAAGTAGCTCAGGCCTATGTTTTGTGGAAATGTATGGGGAGACTTATGTCCAGCACTGGACTTGTGATGTGCTGAAATGTTTATGCTGATGCTTTGCATCACACTGATCAAAGAAAAAATAACTTAAAACATCTTAGAAGTAAGATTTTTATCTTATATGTACAACAAGACCAGTGGTGCTTTTGGTATATAATAGCAGCTAGATTTAATAATGACGTTTCTTCGATAATGACCAGACACTGTTATCTGGAGGAATGTATTTCTTTATTAGACAGACATTATAAGACAGTTTTATAAATTATAAAGTAAAATTATAGAAAAGAACTTTATTAATTTCAATCCCTTGCCTTAAGAACTGACGTCTCAGGAGGACGGATGCAGTGTCATACAACACAGAAATATTAACAGCATTGCTATGGGCGGACGTTGCACTTGCCACCAGGTGAGCGTTTTGCTCGTCTCGTCTCTATCTCAATTAAAAAAAATCTGACTTCACACATACCGAATAATGGTTAACAGCAAGGAACATAAATATGATGACAAATTGAGCGCAACATACCCTTTTACACAATGCGCGGCGGTAAGAACGTATCGGTCATTGATGATCATTCCACCACAATAGAACTTATTGAAATAACTGAGACGGACAATCCATGGAAATTCATTAGCATTTGTCTCTTCACCTCCAACAATTCTTGAAGCTTCATTGCGTTCTCCACAACCTTTTAAAAATACAAGGATTCAGAACGAGCTACTTTTGCATAATATCGTGACAACACTCATAAGTCTGTGAATAGTCTACTGCTGGACGTAAACCTCTTCCACCGAAACACCACCTTGCTACTCTTGGCAGGCGGATTGGCGATCTTAGTACGCCGCCCATATCGTGCACATGTGACAATTTCTAATTATTAAGTTGTGTTTAGTGTGTTGTTGGTGGATATCTCGGACAAGGGTACCTCAGGGGCTAGGCGCTCGCCTTAAATTTCATAGTACGCGAGTGACCCGAGTTCGATTCCCGGTGCCACCACCTCTAAAATTGTTCTGCAATTTTAAGTGCTGATTTGCCACTAGCTTAGCGATGAATGAAAACATCGTAAGATAACCTGCATGTCTAAGGAATAAAAATACTTCGATTACATGTGAAGTTCGCCAACCCGCATAAGAACAGCGTGGCGGACTCTTCTTAGCTCAAAAGCCCTCTCAAAAATGAAAAGAGTCCTGTACTCAGCAGTGGGACATTTATAGGCTGTTACTTTACATTTTTACTTTACTAAGTTGTGTTAGTAATTTCTCACATTTTATTACATTACTGTTCCTTAAAAGCAATCATTGAATTTATATGTAGAAACAACGGATTAGTACGCAAATATGAAACATACAATCAAAACCGTTAGATTATTGTTCGTTAGACTATGCAGGAAATTAGAAATAAAATTTAAAAATTAAAATTTTAACAAATATCACGAATCGAGAAATGAAAGTCACAAAAAACATTTACTTACGGCAATTGCATCCACATCTCTCCTCATATCGGTCGTGTTCGGTTGCCCTTATAAGGTCCTCGGCTTTTACCTTTATAAAACAGCTTGTTTACAAAACCAGTTCGCGACATACCTGACCCTAGGCGCTAAATAATTTAAAACCTAAATTTCTGATTCTTATTGTACTAATTTTATGCGACCTCTACCTACGCTTATTTTTATTATCCTTACATTAAAGTATTTCCAGTTTCAAACAAGCAACTAAAATCGATAGTATTTTTGATAATAAATAATATAAGCAACACTTGGCAAATCACTAAAAATATTAATTAATAGCTAATAAAATTAGAATAACTATTAAAGTAGAGGAATCTATTTTTTCCGCATTGGAGCAGCGTGGCTGACTCTTCCCAACTTTAAACCCTCTCAAAAATAAAAAGACTTTGCTCAACAGTGAGACAATTAACGACCGTTACTTTAATTTTTAAACTTTTCTATAGCCTTTAAATGCATGGGCTTTAAACAAAGGCGACGTTTTATTACAATCAGGTAACTTACCAAATAACGGGTAAAAAGCACTAACAGGATTATAACACTCGTAAATTTCCGCATTTTAAACATTTAACATATCAATTTATAATATTTCCACAACTTTTCTATGAAACTAACAACGAAACCTAGAATTGTCAAAAACGATTCTGCTGTGCAGCTCGACGGCAAGCTGCGAACAGGAATGAGGACGATGCACTCTTAGTTCTATGCCTTTACAACGTTGTAGGCCTCTGTGTCTATTATTGTATACTAACTAGTACTACACTATCAACTCACTTTGCCGGCAATTTTACTTTTTATATCTTCGTAAACATCATTGGAAATACTGTAAGTTGTATAATAATTTATAATTAATAATAATTTTAATGCTGTTATCCCAAAATACAAAAAGAATGTCCGTATAAGAATCTCTCTTATTTTGCTTTTACTTTACTACACGTAATCGAATAAATAAGAAAACTTTAGCTGAAAAGGATAAAATTGTTCGAAATAAAATGCACTATAAATCTTAATTTAATTTCAAACGAGTTGGAACACTTTATATGAACAATTGCGTTTTGACAACTCATTTGGCGAGGTATAATCAAGCATTTATATTAAAGTATTTCTACATTTACTTAATAGGCGCAATAACACGCGTCATCAGTATTATCTCTAATCCAATCCAGATATTTATTGACTCTTGTGTACACTCCTGGGAAACCTTTTCTTGCGCATCCATAACCCCATGATACAATTCCTGAAAATAAAATAGCGTTCCTTAAAAATTGCGCAATGTTTCTCACTAATTAAAATATAAGCGACTCACCACTCACTCATCACGATATCACCCAAACTACAAGACTTTATTGACTTGTTTGGAATACATATTCCTTTCCCAACATAGAGAACTAAGAACGGATTTTACGAACATTTAAATCTCCTAAATGTTATACATATACAAACTTTAACATAACAATAACTTCCGTTCGAAACAAGTCAGCTAATACCTCAAAAATACTTTTACTGGTAGGACATCTTTCTGGAGTCCATCTGAGCACCATCACAATACCAATTATTCTGCCGTCAAGAAGTATTGGACGAGTGCAGTGCAGTGTCACATAGGACTTATGGGCAGGTGTCACATAGGTTTGACGACCGCGTGGCCTAGTGTTCAGAGTACCTAACTTCTAAGCCGCGGGTCCTGGGTTCGAATCCCAGCCGGAGCCAACATTTGTGCTAAAACATAAATTGTTGGTTTTCGGGTCTGGTTGTGTTGTGATTGTCCCCGTGTTTCTGACACTGCATCCTAGCCTACCTCCGATCTTATCGCATCAGCGTTACATCGGGCGCGGGTAGGTTGGGACGAGTGAGTGCCTCTGTGTTTGCGCGTACACTGTGGCACTATAATATCTCCTGCGCAGTTGATGGCTCTCGACAGTAGTCGGCATTTGTCGCCGTGGTTGAAATCGGCTAGGAGAACATCATCATCATCATGGGCAGGTATGGCACTTACCGAAACGTTAACGGCTTTTTAGAATCGTCATTTACTACTATTTTAAAATATTCATAAGCACAAATACATAAGTTAGTACGATTTAAAACTTCAAAACCAAATTAATACGTATTTAGCTGAACTCCTTGCAATCCAGAAGTAGTAACAGCCACAGTATATTATATTTGTAATAAAACTGCTTATTACACTTAATTTTTTCTATTTCCTTCATACTTGTTTTACTATCTCCATGTTAGTCCATGAAATATACTTTTATACGAATGAACATTTTGTACTAGGGTAGAGGTTGCAAACACGCAATGTTTTTTACTATTTTTATACATCAAGATCATCATTGCTCCTTCGTAAATTGCCAAAATCGACAAAACACGTTAAAAATGGCCAACGCATCACCGTTCCCGTATTTTTAACTTGAACTATACGCAATAAATAATATTTGCTAAGTAGAATAATAGTTGAGAATAATAGTTGTTGATATTTAAAATAATGTTTTTACCTATTAATTCATAAGCGTGTTCCTCATTCTCAGCTACTAAAGGACCACCGCTATCACCCTGTGGAAGCAATGACATTTAATATCATGATACAATATATTTATATATACAATTCTTCTGTGCGTGTGTATGCCACTGAACTCCTCTTAAACATCTGGACCGATGTGGATGATTTTTTTTTGTGCGTGTTTGTGTGGTTCCTCGGATGGTTTTGATTCAGAATTGGATTCGGTAGATGGCGCTGCGATAGATTTCTAGGAAAATGACAAAAGTCACTCAGTATATAGTTCATCGATAATTCGAATATCGAAAAATCGTTTCCTGAATCTGTTAGCAGGCAAGCCAACGTTCGGGCAGGACAACGTCTGTCGGGTCCGCTGTATACACATATAAATATGTTATTGATATTCATTAAAAATTGCTGTAAATGAAAAGTGGATTAATAGTTCCAATTTTAATTTATAGTTATAATTTACAGCATGTTAACTAACGCGCACCGAAAATTTTAATTTATAACCGATTACAAATTATATTGCAGGTGTATCCAATTGGTTATACACAATTATTTTATTGTGGATAACAAAATGATACACCTGCAATTATTGGCTTTTATTACTAAACTGTTTAGTTTATCACGTAAATAACCGTATCTAAACGACTGCTTGAGTTAAATATAGATTGACGTAAAGCATTAGATTAAACTCTGCGATCACCATAAGGTCGGGGAAACAGTCTTACCGCATATAGTATCTATTAACTTGTAATAAAATCTCTGTGGCTGTACTATTTGTATCTGGCTGGTTTTGATGACATTAAAAAGGTTACATTTCAAAAAAGAAACAATTTAGTAAAATGTTGTTTCAAGCTAGTATTCATTTGTTTTTCTTTCTGTCAAAATGAGTGAATATAATGAAGAAATTCGATACATTTTAAAAATGTATTACAAAAAAGGAAAAAATGCAACGCGAGCCGGAAAAAAAAATGGGTGACGTTTATGGACCGAACGCAGTGTCAATAAATGTAGCACAAAGTTGGTTTGAATGTTTTCAATCCTGGAATTTTGTTGTCAAAGATACACCTCGCTCTGGTCGCCCTGTTGCGGATAAAATGGACGCCACTTTTGAAGAAGTGGCGCAAGATCCGAATATACGTGATTACGTAACATCTGAAGAACTGTGATTTGACCTCAAAACAGTTTTGATCCATTTAAAAAAGCTGGGTACACAAAAAATCTCGATATGGGTGCCACACGAGCTCACTAAAAGAAACCTAATGAACTTATTTGCGATTCTTTATTGAGACGTAATGAAACCGAACCGTTTTTGAAGATATTGATGCGAAAAAGGTCGTGGTCAAAGGTCGGTTAGGCTTCACAGACTGTCCCAAAACCCGAGTCAACTTGCAATAAGGTGATGCTGTATGTATGATGGGATGGGAAGGGCGTTGTTCATTATGAGCTTTTACCGGCGGAAAAAACTATCGATTCGGATATCTACTGCCAACAGCAATTAGTTGAGAGAAAGCGGACGGAATTAATCAATAGAAAGGGTATTATTACATCACGACAACGCTAGACCACAAATATCTTTAGCCATTCAGCAAAAATTAAGAGAATTTGGAGGAGCTGGGAGGTGTTAATGTATCCGTCATATAGCTCTGATTTTGCACCTTCACATTTCCACCTGTTTAGGTCTCTTTAGAATTCTCTGCCGCGTGGTAGCAGCTTAAGAGAATCTACAAGTCCTAAGTCCACTGGTTTAAAACAATTTTTAATAAAATCAGCACCGTTTGTATTCGCTGAGTTATAGTAGAGTTTACTATAACTCAGCGAATACAAACGGTGCTGATCTAAAAGATGTTTTGATGACTTCGTAAGACAATTTGTTATGCCGTTTACTGAACTTAAACAATCAATATCAAATATCCTCGTGTTCTCGTTCATAACGGTTCTTAAATTATACTCTATATCGTGATCATCGGTATGAAGGCAAATTCAAACCTAACGAGTGCGAGTGTTTCTAGAAGGAACAAACCCTTGGAAACATGTCTTAAGTCTCAGGGTGACAGGCGCAGTGTGGTGCTACACAGAAATATTATAAGTAACGCAGCATCTGTTATGGGCAGACATTGCATTTACCATCGGGTGAACGTTTTGCTCGTCTCGTAACTTTATCAAATAAAGAATTTTTTTTTTTATTTTAGCTTGAGTTACGTTTACTTAATCCAAACATAGTTTACTTAGATAAAATTAGAATTAGCCCTGACCGAATTTGACTACGGCGACACGTTATGCTTATTACCAGCAAATAACGACCAGGTTATAGTCCCGTAATATAAAGGCGGACACAAAAGCATTAATTCCTCGTCGTATTTACCGTCCAATATCCGATTTAACGAATATAACATAATTCCGGAGAAATGTAGCATATAATGTCAGAAACATGAGAACAGTCGCAATACATCTAGACCAAAACAATTATTTATATATATATATATGTTGCTCAAGCATTAGCTTCAATCGAGATTCGAACTCCAGACCGACCGCTCAGTAGACAAAAATGTTAACCTTGAGTCCCGCGACGTCGTCAAAAGGAATATTATTACTCGTATTTAAGGATCAAGTTACTCTCCACCAATAGTTCACTTGCCGTGTGAGGGCGGCTTAAATGAATCTACCACCCCATTTCATCCCGTGGGTTTCGTAAAAGTCGACAACGGGAAAATTAAAACCAGAAGATGGGTAACAGCATCTTCCTGAAATATCTGAATAAATACATTGTGGTTGCAAACCCGCCTGCTAAGCGTGACGACTATGAATATTTTTTTTGGCAGTCTATGGAGGACGCCTTTGTTCAGCAGTGGACTAGTGATAGGCTGAAATGATGATGATGATGAATCGAATTGAAATAGTTCACGGCAAAGTAAAAGCCTTTTCTGTAGATGGTCATCGAGCACGATCCTGAACAACCAGTATTCATCAATGGTTCATACAATTTTTGACTGCATTTTTTCCCCAACGGTTGTTGGTCTTTCGCGTTCGCGATGTCGTTTATTTTGATTCAAATGAGCCCGTGTGGTGGCGGCTCTTTAAAAGAATACTACCACTCCATCTCATCCAATGGATCTCGTAAAAGGCGAGTAAGGAATAAAACTGCACTGTGCACCCAACAGCGCATGGTGGCGATGGGCTCACCACCTATCACACCAAGTGCATTATATTGTTTTTGTGAAACGTGGATTGTGACAGTCATCTGCTTTTGCAGTGAGTGCCCAGTCTCTGACTACCCCTTATGGGATACAGTCGTGATATTATGTATGTATGTATGTATGATTAGAATACAAAACCTCGAAATATATATTACATGTTGTTATCTTATTATTAACTAATGCTACATTACTTACAGTACAAGCATCCTTGTGCGCCGTCGCAGGATATCCAGCGCACAACATAACCTCTCTGATCTTGGACTCATTGTAATTTGTCTTCTGGCACTCGTCGTTACTAAGCACTGGAAGCTGTGCTTCCATGAGTGTACACGACCACTTCCCTGTTTCGGCCTTAGCTCCCCAGCCCGCCACAGTGGCTAGTTCCCCATGATACAGATTTTCTACAATTTGTATACAGAATTATTTTTATATTATTATATTATTATAAAGAAAGAAAAGAATTTTTATATTATTATAAAAAAGGAAAGAAAGTTAATTTGCTAAGATCCGGATGCAAAATTTGAAATGGAGTGTATTTCCTAGTTTTTGAAGGGCACCACCCGCCCTCCCACAATAGTGTGCACAAGCAAACTAATACCGCCACCGGGAGGCGCCACCAGGTACCCTGTACCACTACAACACTGCCACTAGGCAATACACACCACTAAAATCGTGAGCACGACACGTGTTTCACCTCAAAAGTCTGCAACCGCGCCGAGACTCGGCAGTTGACTGTCGTAGAGTCAATATCACTTGGTAATGCCTCGTTTTGAGGTAAATTAACTTTCTTTACTTTATTATAATGGATTTCCGCAAAGTAACGCCTGATTGTATTAACTATATCAATATTAGTAAACAACTTTTGACCACACTGTATTGGTATAAGATAGATTTTCATTTATAATAATACACAAACATAAAGACATAAACATTATTCTTGTCTTCACTCGCTTTTGTGCAATGAAACGGATGACAGTCGATGTGTAAAAACTATGGTAAACTGCTAAGTAGATACGACGATAGTACGATGTTGAAATACAATATCAACTCGTATAACTCTTCGCAGTACTCCCAAATACCAATGCAACAGAAAATAAAAAAGACGCTACGTTAAGGAATTGTGCCGAAATATATATAGTAACTCAGGGCCATCGAAAATTTGATCTCCGTATTATGCATACAGCATTAGCAGTAGCGATCCTCCGGCCCAAAGATGAGAAGAACGCTACGTATGAGGCCGTATCCGGGGCATACATAGTTGCAATGGTCTGGCCTCAATTATGCTATTTTGCACTATTAAGTACATAGAGTTATTTATTAATCCACCTCCCTTTTTATCATTTTTTATAAAAATGTCACGCCATAAAACGCCTTTATACATATATTTTCTAAATCAAATTATTTTAAGGTTACAAGGAACGACTAAAAACTGAGAGGATCCGAAAAATTAAAAAATAATACTACAATGAGATTAAGATTAAGAAGATTCTTTTCCCATTAAAATATCCATATTTTTTACGTTAACGTTTTTGTCAGAAAAGGTTTTTTAAAGTGAGTATCTAAATATAAGTTTGAATCATTTTTATTTCTTTAATCTCCGCATACTGTTAATGAGGTTGTATTTTATTGCAAAAGTTTGTATATGTTCTATATTGATTCTCTTAATTTAAGCTCAGGGCAACCTTGCACATATTTTTATGACCCTAAAAATTAATGTCTCCATAAATGGATACCTTGATTATTACTTTATTATTGATAAAATAATCTGATGCAAAATTCATTTACAATTGTTTACTGCGGCTTACATTAGGTTACATTGGATTACAAAAAAAAAGGAATCCCTTGAAAAATTTTACTTACTCGTACATAAATTACACATACACAGAGTGTCTGACACGGAACAACTATCTGTATGCGAAAAAAATATTTGTCCTGTACCGGAATTGAACACACGACCTGCTAATTACTAATAGAAATATTTTCAGAAAGTTAGGAGAGTGTGAGAAATGACAAATCCAACACGGATTCCTTCCGATACGGATTTGTCATTACACACACGCGACGAAGTCTTCCCGATTACAAAACTCTTTTAAATATAAGAAAACCCTGTGCAGCAATCGGACATCATATACATAAAATAGAAGCCCAGACAGACAGCCAAAAAAAGTTGAGAACTACTAAAGCTAATATTCATGTCAATGCATTTTCTCTTCAACGAACATGATGGAACTATCTACGAGTAAGTTGGTCCCAAATTGACTACGTTTTATCCGTTTATCGTGTTTTTTTCACTGGTGCCGAACTCCATTATGGACATTCTTTCGATAATATTCCAAAGAACTCCATCTATGGTATAATATCGGGTGACGAACAACGTCGCCGCCATTTTGATACGAGTCAACAAAAATCTTACTCTTCATTGCATTTCCACTAGTAGTATAATGACACCATTGCATATTATGGTGTTATTGTGCACGTATAAAGGCTATCCGTACATTAACTTAGTCGCCTTTTCGCCTTTTTGCTCGTTTCGTCACCCTATGCAATAAAAAAACAAAAGCTTATTAGAAAAATATTGTACCTCGGATCGTGGGTAAGCAAACGGGTCTGACCGCATGGGAATAGGTCACAGGTTCATTCAGTTGAAGTAAAGAGACGTCATTCGTAAGGTGCTTCAACGTAAAGTCATGCACAATCATTTTCAAGATGAACCGCGTCTCTGGCTGCGTTTTGTAAACGCAGCGGTCATGTTCTCCAAAAGTCACTCGGAACATAAACCACATGAACCTATAAAAATATAGATATAGTCATTATGCCGTAGTATTTAAAAATAAAAAATAACTTTTTTATTTTAAGTAAGCATAATATATTACTACAACAAATAAACTTTTCTTTTCGGGTTTGGATGTATTGTGAGCCACGTGGTATTTGTTAGCGTAACTGCTTGCTGAGTCGTGGGTACTTAATCCTAATATCCTATGACTTAAGTCTATATTTGTTGCAATGCACACATTGTAGTCAAATAACACACAAAATCTTGTCAGCAAATTAAGTTAGATGTATCGTGATTGTCCTGTGCACTCCTTCACCGATATCATCGTAAGCGTTATATCAGATAAAGGAAACGGAAGACTAATGACTACTTCAGCTTTTGCACCAACAGTGACATCCTTACAATATATTATATACGCCTGCGCTTAAATCGGCCAGGAGAGTATCATTATCACAATTTAATGATTTATTATATTTACGTGAATATTATATATTCAATAAAACCAATTTTACGAATTTTACCGCGTTTAATTTTGAGCAATATATTTTTAACTATTTATAGCTAATTAAGCGCCCTTTTCAAGCGCTTTACACCATTTGTGGTATAGAGAGGCCATAAGTGTCCTAACATCTTGGTGTGATAACTAGCGTAATACTAGCGTGTATACTCCTCTGCAGGAGTATGGAAGCTGGATAATGAATATGGTATTTTACATAGAGCAAACAAAGATCTATAAGAACCCACGTAAAAGAACATATTGCTGACGGGAAGAATCGACACTATAGGACGTCTGCAGTTTGTGACTATGTTCTGGATCATCCCAACCATTACATTAGATTTGATAGACCACAAATCCTAGCAAAAGATTGCCTATTCGGTTCGCAAGGCTCCTCAAATTAAAAAATACCCTAATACTCGTAGAATAGCATAAAATATTTTTATTCAATATAGATTATTTACATAATACTCAGTTAACGTCGTTTCTTAAAATACTGGTTCGCAAACAAATGCCTCTATCCTGGGAAGAACCAGCAAGAAACCCAAAGAGATTTCTTTTACTTTTCAGTCATTTTAAATATAATGTAAGATTATAGCAGTATTACAAAAACGTAGAAATAGCTTGGCAGCGAACACCTCATTGCCAAGGGTTATCATCATACACGTATTCTTTAATATTATAATAACCTTCTTAAAAAGTCTTTGTTTAATAAAAAGTTTCGACTTTTTAATTGAATAACTGCGCTTTCTGGGATTTTGTTGTAACTCTGTGAAGTCGAGTAGCTGGCATTATTCATTTGTGCTTATTATGCCTAATTTGTGTTACTTGTTGTTATTTATATTATGAACATCACATTTTTATTAAATTTAATAATATTCCTATATTTAACGTTTTCATATAAATATAGAGTCCAAGGTTAAGATATTCATTTCTTAAAATGTATCTCATCTCGCTTTAGAGCAAAGATTGTAAATAACTCTTATGGCTCTCTTTTGCAAAACAAAAAATATTTCTACGTTAGTCGCATTTCCCCATAGCAAAATACCATAAGACATTATGCTATGAAAATAACTAAAATAAACTGATGTAGCAGTTTCTATAAAGAATGGTGGAATGGTTGAATACTACCACCAGCTAGAACTCCTATAATTAATAAAATTAAATCTAAAACTTAGCAAGACACTGTAAACTGATTTTACGTAGATCGGACCAAAAAATAATAATTAAAATCGAAAGGTACCCCGGATTAACTATGACATCAGGATGTCTGACACCTCAGTGCTGTAAAGCGCTAGAAACGTCGGGTTAAAAATAGTAAAAATTAAACGCGATAAAATCAATTAAATCAGTTTTATTAAACCATTACTTAAAACTTAAATCGGCCAAAGAAAGGTGACGAGAGAGAGCCCATGTGATTAGGTAAATTAATGGCATAATTTCAGCCCATCACAAGTCCACTGCTGAATATTGGCCTACCCAAGAGACTGCCACAGTCGTCCTGAGCCACCTGCATCCATCGTCTTCCCGCAAAATCGTGCAGGTCGTTTTTACCCGTATGAAGCCACTCAAGATCCTTTATTCCCCGATACTTATCGGTTCTACGAGCCACATATCCGGCCTAATACCACTTCAGCTTGCTGTTTGGATTACATCGGTTACTCTAGTCCTGCTTCGAATATCATCGTTTCAAGATTTTGACAACGGTAATATAATTATTTCCACTGTCACTACGCTTAGCGAGTTAACAACCGCTGTTTTTTTTGGTATGTTTCATGCAGTTGCAGTTGCCCATCTCCTGGATTTTCGCTTATTCGCTAATTCAAAATAACGCTAAAAGTACTTATCCGGCTACCGCATAACAAAAATATATTATTCCTATAATTCCCAGACCCACAGATTCACCCAAAACAATGACACTAAAGTCAATAACGTTTCGTCCCTTTCCTGAGTTTAATAAGGTTAGTTATGTTTACATGCAATACTTCTCATGAATTATCTGCTACTCTCTTATAGCAAGAACAATCAAAATTACACAACACAAAAAATGAATGTCAATGTTTTTTGGTCAACGGCGGCAACTTTCCACAAGTGTCACCCCGTGAGCGTCGCACCCCGATCCTTGCGTTCAAATCCATTTGCCAAGTATGTTAAGTCCGTTTACCTTAAGAAAGGTTCAGCAGTGGACATCAGCAGTATTAACAAGCTGGAGATGATGAGGAAGAAAATGAATAAAAAAAATTCTATGCTGATAAATTACTTTCGCCGAGTAGTTGTGGTGAAAGACAATCTATTACCCTATTTCTCTACGTGGTATAGACTATTAAGTTGTAGCTTAACAATCTCACAGCTTCTGACATACCTACATACATAGAGTCACGCCTCTTTCCTAGTGGAGTAGGCAGAGACCATATATTTCCACTTGCTACGATTCTTTCGCTTCATCTACTTTCATGGGCGTTTTCATACAGACTCGTCGATTGCGGATACTTTTGATGTGGCATTTCTTTAAAACGCTTTCGATCAGATCGGAATATTTCGCCTAAATCGACCCTTACCGACTTGCCCATTCACAGTCATCCCGTAGATGTACTTCGTCAATCTTCTTTCATCCATCCTCTCTACTTGTCCAATTCACCTAAGCATCCCTTTTTCTACCTTTGTCACTACATCACTACCACACCACAACGTCGCCTTATCACGCTGTTCTTCACTTTGTCCAACAAAGTCACTCCAGTTATAACTACTAAATTTTTTCATTTCCATAGCAATTATCTTACTTTCATGCCTCTTCTGCCAGACCTAACATTCACTACCGTCTTAATACCGTCCGATCTAAAATACCCAGACAACATTAGGCAACACGTAACAGCGACCACCAACCAAGTCTTGTGTTTATGGCATATCCTCCTTACTTGGAAAACACCTGTGTCCAGAAGTTGTTGTTAATGTTTACAGGCTGATGATAAAAATAAATTATATATTCGCTTTAAATATGTAGTATAGATACCACAGCACTGGAGTAATAAATATTCGTTAATAGATATCTCAGGACAAAAATTGTTTAATCTAAAATTTAGCAATGACAAAAATATTTTTTTTCTTCGTAATGTGTAATGTAACCATACCCTTTAACGCAATGAGCTGCTGAAATAACATATCTGTCATTGATAAGTGAAGCCCCGCAGCCAAAAGATTTGTGATAGATGAGACGCGCGATCCACGGAAAAGCATTGACGTTTGATCCAGAGCCACCAACTACTCTAGGTTCTTCGTTACGTTCTCCGCAACCTACACAAAAATTGGTATCAATTTTACAATATAAACAGATCAAAAAAAGGATTGCAACTTAAGAAATTTGATTAAAAAATTGTTTTTATATGTAAGAAAAGATGACATCTAAACACATTGCCAAATTAAGTGTAAGAGATCGCTTATGCTTATAAACGCCTACGTCCATCTTCGATTAAGAATATAGAAGTATTGTAGAATCTGATGTGACCAATTAATGGAAAAAATATATGTTATGAGTGAAGTGCTGTTTTTTTAATATTTGAAGTGCACAGGAAGTACAGTAATCTTAGATTCCATCGTCCGCGTTCCACTATTTAACAACTTCAAGCACTGATTTTGCTTCGTCGTGTCTGGTATTTCTGTTTACTGTCTACATTTTAGATCAGTTTCAGTTTCAAATAATTAATTAAAAGGCATCTTATTGGTAGATGGAATTGGATCCAACGTTAGTCTCTTAACATTTAACAAATAAACAATGAGACGTATGAATAATACCCGATTGGTTGGGTTTTCTAGATTTCAAGTTCTAAATACATTAATAAGATGTTGCCGGTTTTCCTGCACAAGCCACAAAAACGATAAAAGCAAGTTCACATATGTTAAATAGACGACTCTGGTCTGCTACGAGTACAGGCCAGTGCCCACGGACGTGTTAATTCAATATTTTTTTTATTATTGCCATCTATGTAACTTTTAATTTTATTTATAAAACGAACTATGTCTTGTACCTAAACGGGTCATTTTTATACAACAAAAAAAGCGCTATTTAAAATTAGTAACAATTTTACGTTTTAAATAAATATGTGGAACTTTCGTAAAAACAAAATGTATGCAAATAAATAGACAAGATATAAGTAATACAAAATTTTCATGCACCACTAATTTTTTCCTTAACGTTCGGATGAAAAAAAATCATAAAGACTGCCTCTAAAATTTTTAAACAGTTTTAATTAATATCATTCTGAATGTGAAATGTCCACAAAATTGAGTCATTTAAACGTATCTTTTCAAAGTGAGAAGTTTAATTTATAAGGGTCTTCACATTCAAGGGTATTTTATGTCAACAAAAATTCAATTCAGTAGAGATATCGTAAAAAGAACTGGGTAATAAAAATTCAAACATGTTGATTTCTCGCCATTATTAACATGGATATCTTTTTTTAAAGAAGGGGCACGAGCAAACGGCACATCTGATGATACTCGTAAGTGATCACCGCCGCCCCTAAACATCTACAATACCAGAGGAATAGCGGATGCGTTGCCTTTAAAAAAGAGATAGACTCTTTTCTTATTTTTGTTTTCCCTCAGTCGTATCGGTCCGGAATACCCGCTGGCGGCAACAGATTCCATAAAGTGGTCGTGCGTGGCAAAAAATTCCGCCAAAACCGTGCTGTGGTGGAATGCCATTCATTAAGGTGGTGACGATAGAATTCTGAATTGTGCCGCAATATGCGATGCTGAAATTCAGCGGCTGGAATTAATCCGAAAAGTTCCTCGGAACACTCTCCGTGGCTGATCCTGTAAAAATGCAAATAGGTGCAACATTTCTTCGCAAGATCAGTGGATCAAGCCGGGAAGATCGGAAGAACATGATCGTCGACGATTTGAGCCGCTCTTCGTTGGATATCAAAATAATAAAACAGAAAAACATATTATCTATGACATATTTCATTCTAACAAAAAAAAATACATGTAATTTGACTTATTGCCAATGGCAATAAGTCAAATTACATGTATTTTTTGACATGAATGACAAAATCCCAGCCGAAAACAATAATCGTTCAACACACCTTATTGATTCGTGATTATCGATATCGTGTATTGTCCAATATCGATCTTAAAAGCATTTCATAGACTACGGGAAGGAGACTACTGGTGTCTTCTTCTGCGTTTCTGATCTTATATCCCTTTAATATATCATAGGTAGATAATAAAATGTAATTATTCATGTGAAATGTTGCCGATATCGAAATCGGCAATAAGGTCTTAACTATCATAAGTAATGTTTTATAAGAATTAGACTTGATGTCAGTACTAATAAATATAAGAAGAAAACGTTTAAGGTAATATGCATACTATAGAACACTATAATTTATACAAAATTCTCCATAGGAGATATATACGTTTTAAGTTATATCCATACGGACAAACAAAACACTAATCTAATTTATTTGTATAGACTATGTACGAGTATATATTTTTAATAATAGGATATTGTTTAGTATCAACATTATTTTAACGACTTAAGAACTGATGTCTCAGGGTGACGGACGCAGTGTTGTGCCACACTGAAATGTTCTGGGTGACACTATGCTTGTTATGGGCAGACGTTGCACTTACCACCCGGTGAACGTTATGCTCGTCTCGTATCTTTAGCCTATTAAAAAAACATCACGTTAAATTATGATGAAACACAATAATAATGACTTGTAAATGTTATACCATGAAAGATCAGTACTAAACTGTAGATGTAAATAATGTGAAATGAATTATCCTTGAATAAAAAAACTGTTTTAGCTATTCTTGTTATAGCCTTGTCGCCACCACGCGTAAGAAAATCTGCCACCCGTTTCATTATGTAAGTGCGGTAAGAGTCGACTTAGTAAATTCCATGGAAAGGACATTTCGACAGGTGGCGAAATAATCGTGTCTAAAAATGCGAGTCAGACACAGGTAGATGACGAGAAGTAACGTATAAAGTGCAATGCTCCTCTTAGGAGAGGCCAATGTCTAGCACTAGTAGATATATAGTGGCTGATAACGGCGATTCTTTATCGAAGAATGAATAAACACTATATACGAAAACTAGACCTTAACCGAAACTAATTGTACCTTAAGTAGACAGACTTTGAAACATAGTGAGTCACTTTTGTTCTTCAAGATTCATTACAATATAACATTTTCACTAAATTGTAAATTACGATAAACAATTAATCTCGGTTAGAGTTACCAAAGATTGTTTTCTCGTCGAAAACATCGAGCGTTGTGTCAAGTCACAACCTTAACATGAGTGATAAAAAAAATTGTTCATTTTACAATGTTCGTATAACGGATCTAGATAGAGTTATCTACATTTCATTGAGTATGATGGTGGTGATAGATTTTATTTAGCACAATAAAATCTTCCAGAAATTCTGCTATAAAGAATAAGCAAAAAAATGCAGTAGCTGAACTCCCTCCATTGCATTAGTCACGGGAACATAACGTTCGTCTGTCAATACGAAGTCGGATATGCCTCATGCTTCGGTTCTTTTATTTACTAGTGTAATTTATTCTCTTAATGAATGTAGTAAATTCAGTAAGAGAATAAATTATTAAATATATTTCTTACTGAAAAGACACTTCAAAACAACAATGTTACAATAGTCCATAATGCAGAGGCTGCACCGCTCAAATTTTCTAATTTGGAAGAGTTTTATTACTGTTGTATACACTGCCAAAATATATGCATGTTTTTTTATAGCCTCTTCGGAAACAAACTTGTTCTAGAGTCCGGAAGTACTCATGTGTGCCTAAGAAACGATTCGTGCTAAAAAAAGCAATTATTCTCCGCTTAGAAGGCAGATGAAAGTAACGAGACCATCAAACCGTTCACATGATGGTTAGTGCAACGTCTGCCCATAACGAAAGTTGTGTCACCCAAAACACTTCTTTATGGCACCACACTACACTCGTCACCTTCAGACATCAGTTCTCAAGCCCAGTAATTATACACAAGCTAGCAATGGCCTTCAAACCAAAATACAGTAATGTTTGCTTCACAGCGGTA
This sequence comes from Luehdorfia chinensis, assembly GCA_019845155.1. Taxonomy (NCBI): domain Eukaryota; kingdom Metazoa; phylum Arthropoda; class Insecta; order Lepidoptera; family Papilionidae; genus Luehdorfia; species Luehdorfia chinensis. The sequence continues at coordinate 13,042,507 of JAHVAK010000642.1, read as the reverse complement.
CAACCGGTATGATTTGGACCTAGCTAGACGAATTAAGCTTTAAGTATTATTTTTACCTACTTTCAGAAGCTCCTCTGGATTCAACTCTTTTTAAAAATAACCTGGCTTTGTCTTTTTTTTAATTATTTAATATGTTTGATACTTCTTTTATTAGACAATATGTTCTTGTTGTTTTTGCAGTGTGATAATTTCTTTATATTAGATACAACTTTCACTGACATGTTAATTTTTATGTGTGCAAAAAACGAATAAATTACTTAGCCTAAAATGTATTAAGTAAACATTAAGCATCTTTCACTTATACAAAACACTTTATACCATTTTACCTACTATTGCGTTACACGCACCGTAAGACATAGAAGACATGTTTTGCTAAATACGAGTAATTTGTATACTGTGGAAATAATTAATAAGTATCAAACAGATGTGAAAACGGTCTTGAAGTATACAGACTTCCTTCCTTCGAGAAATGTAAGACAAAGCCCAAGATTGACTGAAGTGTTAAAATAATAGTTACTACATACGAATTTTAGATGACTTTTGATTCAGTAGGTGCTAACTAATGACCGTAGTAAAGAAACGCTGCAGTTAGATACGTGAATTGAATTGGCTCGACTGGATGAATGGTATGAGCTCATGAATACCAGTGTATTGCAACATACGCTTGCTGTGTTTCCTACGATGAGAGACCTAAGTACTGTCAATGACGCATTCGATCTTAGTTCTCAGGGGTAAGAAGGCACCTACACCAACACATTGAGAATGAATAAGGATGCTAAAGGAACATAAATACTAACAATCAGATGGAACTATCAATATCGTACTTTTGTTTGACGTCCTCACGTGTTTATCTATGGGGGAGGCACATATTTAGTATGGGACTTACGATGGGCTGCTTTAATGATAATGATGATGATAAAATTACTTTTATTAGAGATTAAAAAAAAGTGATTGTCTGCCAGTAGTATACGACTTTAAAATGTTAAAAAGAACAAATGTTAATAATAAAAATATATTTCTGAAAAACTAAGAAAATATCAATTTACAAATTGAATAAAATGATGAATTTTCTTTAAACATTCTGTTCACTTATAGTACCGACCGCGATGATGACTACCGCGATGATGACTACCGCGTGGCCAAGTGGTACCTGAATTCTACGCCGCAGGCCCTGGGTTCGAATCCCAGCCGGAGCCAACATTTGTGCAAAAAAACAATTGTTTGTTTTCTGGTTATGTCTGTGATCCGCACTAGCGATGCAAGAGAAATCCTACTGCAGGGCTTTGTTTTTAATTAAAAAAAATGGAATAGCACCTACATCTTTACTACAGAGGTGTCGTAAGAGGCGACTAATGTATTATACAGACAGCCTTTATTCGTGGTGATAACGGCGAATCGCCTATATCCAGCAGTGACTGACAGATGAACAGAGAAGAAGGAGATGAAAGAGCTAAAAATAGCAATTCCCTTAGCGATATTCTTTGAATAAAAATTGATGATGAATATATATAGTGGTAACTCAGAGGCCTGGCGCTCGCCTTCAATTTCATAGACTTTGAGTAACCGAGAATCCGAGTAACGAAGAGTCGAGCAACGAGTAAATTATAGTAGTGAGCTCGATTCCCGGTGCCGGCGCCTCTAAAATTGCAGAACAATTTAAGATGCTGATACCATGTACTCAGCGATAAAGGAAATCATCGTGAGGACACCTGCTTGTCTGAGGAACAAATATTATTTAAGGGCACGTTAGGTCCGGCAACCCGCATAGAAGTAGCGTAGCTTCTCTGCTCCAAAACCCCCACAGAAATGAGAGGGGGCCTGTGCTCTATATTTTATATTAAATTCATAAATATGTTATATATTTATATTTTTAAGGGAGTATTGTACTAAATTTGACATACGAGCTCTTTTCTGTTTAAATAGCCAAGCATTGTTTTTGTTCTTTAATTTAGCCTACCTCATAGTCAGTGTACTTTAAAATTTAACACTGCAATTTAATTTTGTTGATTTATAATTAATATGTATAATGTAAATAAATAATACCTTTAATAACTTTAACTTACTGCAATCCATACACGGCGGTAACTCCTGCCTCTTTGATAATGAATCCGAGGCCGCGTATGATGTATCCGAAATTTTTAAATGAGCCTACAAATAGTATAATAATGTTATATCGATAATTTTTTTTTTCATAATGTTACACTATCATAAATAAGTAATATTTTTAAAGGGATTCAAAAATTAACTTAAAGTAATAATGTTTACATTTAATAAATTGCTAGGAAAAAACTAATATAAAATTATCATCTTACCCAAATAAACACTAGCCTCTAAAATATTTGTTCAAATATTTCACAGTTTTTTACATAGTTTATTCGCAAACAAGTTTATTTTAGAAATCAAACATTCACTCTAAAATATGCTGTTTCTTAACAAAGGCCAATAAAACTAGTGAAGATAAGTGCCTATTTTACATACAATCTTTAAAAAAAACATAATATAAAGCAGTCGCCTTACCTTACTCAGTGTGTTTCCGGCACCGATAGACACGCACAAAAAATAAATTAAATGCCACAGTATTGTTTGCATTTTGATGTCTAATTAAAATATGTTTATTTCAAGTAAATATAATAATTTTGTAAGAAACCAAACGAATTTTATCGTACATATAAATGATTCGATATCACCGTGTTCGGGGTTCTCTGTTTTTGGTACACTAACTAAAGCTTTGGATTTCGACGTGCTTATGTCGATTGGGTGTCCTAAAATGTAGCACGTATACATCGATAAAAACTAACCTAAGAGACGGGTTAACACAATGCAAAACTTATCACTTTTAAATTAGTTGAAATAAGTGCCGAGTGTGAGAATTTGAAATTAAGCAGGCGAATTATTTCTTTATTTTTTACAAAAAGCAACTTGTGAAAAGCACCGTTTTAGGCGTCTATTGGAGGCTGTATGGACGAGCGTATTTGGCAATGACCTCAGGGATCAGTGACCTCGCTGTCATAATCTCTAATTTGATTCTTGTCGTCTAATAAATAAGAATGAAGTCAATTTCGTGCATTAGCTGCTTGAAAATGCCCACGTGACTTATTGAGACGTAATATAAATGTCATGAATTTCTCTAATTTTTGAGGTGTTTATTATTAATCTATATACTACTACTACTGTATACAGTAGAATGTCAATAGTAAAAGGAAAAATAATTTATGTGTTATAATTCCATTTTATTGTTTTAATATCATAAGAGCAAGAAGTTTAAACAACAAAACAAAGTCAATGCAAGATTTTTAATTATTTTTCATCTATGTATATTTTTTATATGGGTCTAAATACTGTCAATAACAAATCAAAACCTTTATGTTTTAGTACTTTATTTGTATAATTGCATATTGTGAACATTAGATATCCGAAAGTAATATTAGTCTACATTCATAAATGATATAGCAATAAAACATATTTTTCGTCGCTAAGAAAATAGTGACTTCCAAAGCATACCTTACTGATATTTTTGGTACAATAGTTACAAAAATTACATCCAAGTAAATAAGGTATTACGTCCGTTTTATAATTCTCATTATCACATTATAAAAAATTAATTTAAATATATTTATATTCAAAACTGGATAGAAGTTAGGTAAAATTTTAATTACCTGATAGATTACGATCAAAGTCTTATAAGTCGAATTTACTGTATAATATAATTACAATATAATGTTAGATTTTTACCTAACTTTAATTACATAGTATCTATAATTACATTACGCTACAGGTAAATGCAAAAAATATCATGTACATTAGTGTAAATAACTTCTTGATTCAACTCGTGCAATAGCAAGCGTCCTGGGTGTTTTCTTTTATCCAGTCGATGTAGTTTGTGACCCGAGTATAAACGCCTGGATAACCAACTCTAGCGCAGCCATTGCCCCATGATACCACGCCTGCAGAAATGAAAGTTATGATGACAAACGAGCACACTTGACTGGTTGATATGATTCCTATGCAGGAATCCGTCTAGGTAGGTTCCACTACAGGGCCAGTTATTCTGCCGGAAAGTAGCAGTGTGCACAATGTCTGTGTTTCGGTCTGAAGGGCACTGTGAACTGTACTGGATGACTGGAACTGTACTGGACTGTACTGGGCATATGAAACTGATGAACAGATGTCATGATGGCGTAGTATGGTGCCACACAGAAATGTTCAAGGTGATACAAGATTTATTATGGGCAGCCGTTGCACTTACCATCAGCTGAACGTTTTGCTTGTCTGGTCTCTTTCTACGATGAAAAAAAACAATGTCGCCCCATTGGTGTATAGTAAATTGCGTAATTGTAGGACCCCTAAGTAGAAATCCGCTTAGGTAGATTCCAACGCAGTTAGGTAGGTACTGCCATCGATCACTAAATTTCGTTATCAAGCAGTGCAGACACCACTGTGTTTTATTTGAAAAGCACCGTAGCTACTGTAATGGCATATGAGACTTAAGACCCGATGTGTCGCGGTAAAGAACACAGTGTGATGCTGCACAAAACCTTTTAATGCAAATTTCTTGGGGACTCCGTAATTGTTATGGGCTGGCATGGTACTAACAATCCGGTGAACGAACTGTTCGTTTCGTCATTTGATTCCGTTAAAAAAGTGGTTTTGAAGTTCGATTCTCGATGAAGAATCAAGATCTGAGTACTGAAGGAATGTTTTGTTGTCGGAAACATAATCTTGCGTCTTTGTCATTCACCATATGAAACTGAGTATCTCTCTTTTAAGCTGTTTTAACCGACGACAAAAACGAGAAGGTTGTCAATTCGTCTGTTTATTTTTTTGCGTTCGGGTATAACTACTTTGTTTATGGACCGATTATAAATATTTTGTTTATTACAAAGGGGGTACTATTGGGTGGTCCCATATCAATTTGGGCAACTACTGATAATGAAGTAAGCATCTTTGGAGCTGCTGTGTGGAAGTCGGTTATTTCATTAAATATTTTTTTTGTTGTTGTCAATAGGCGAACGTCTGATATTCCGTTATAGCGCAATCCTGTCCCAGTCGAGTTGCAGAATGCGTCTACGACGTATAAAAATGGTCACATCATTTACGTCGCATTTTTAAACTATATAACTAATTCCAATATTGACCTGAACATAAATCCTTATCTTTGTGTTATAAATTCTAAGAATCCGGTCCTCGTGACTCATGTTGTTTTCGATATCAGTTTTCGATTTTATATTTTGTTTATAAAAACTTTTCTACCTGCTTCTTATAATATATGTATTTAGCACTAAAATGATAATATAAATAAATACAGTTAAATATTCTTCAATGCTCTAAATCCCTAAATTGCAAACATTATTATTACAAGAGTTTCAATGGTCTATGGGAAGAGATGCAGTGACAGCACTGAAAGCAGTTTTGCCTAATATTTATAATCTACAAGCGACCCGGTCCTGCGTCGCCCGGGTAAAATTTTGTTTTACAGTTATATACCTACTTAATAGATAACTTGGAATAGGAAAATGATAATATCCGCCGTGTGGTAGCGGCTTAAGAGCATCTACCACGCCATTCCATCCCGTGGGTGTTGTTAAAGTCGACAAAGGGAAAATACAAATCAGGAGATGGGCATCAGCATCTTCCTAGACAATCTGAATAAATAAACTGCGGTTGTCAACCCGCCTGCCAAGCGTGGCAACTATTTCAAGATCCCTCCAAAATGAGATTTACAAGCCTTTTGTCCTGTCAATCTATGGGGGACGCCCATGTTCAGCAGTGGACTAGTGATAGGGTGAAATGATGATGATGGTGATAATGAATATCTGATAGTATCGACAAACCTTATGATATGATAATATGATCCAATATGATTCACTAAAACAGTTAGTGCTCAGCACCTTTAAGAGCCAAGGCAAATACGAGTATCATACAAGGCAAAATAATTTGATACACAAAAATCTTCTCAGATCATATCAATGAAAACCCCATGTAAATTCGTTCAGTGGTTATCGAGATTGGCGCGGTCATACAAAAAGACAGACGCTCACCAGGGGTTTCCTTTTATAATATTTATAGGTTATTAGATGTTTGAAAGATACATTAAATAAACAATAGTACAGTTGATTACAGTTTACAAAGGTAAGCCTCAAGTAAATTAAGATCTGCTATATCATCAAGGATCTGCTATACTCAACAAAGTGTCGGTTAATTGTTGTGTATTTTGAAATCGGCGACTTGTTAAACGTTAGTCGATCGCCGGAAAATAAAAAACATCATTATTATGGCATACTCGAATAATCAGGCTAAATAAAAATCAATGTAAATGCCATTTAGCCTCGTCGTAAACTAAATGACAAACTTTGTTAAACATTTTTAGCTCACAAATGAAAGTCACTACACGCTTTGTTTACCAAAGGACTAGAGACCAACGCCGAGGAAGATTTCCGATGTTAACATCAATATTCATTACCTATTAACTCGTAGCGTTTGTCGTACTTTCTCTCTGTAATAAGTGGACCGCCGCTGTCGCCCTGAAAAACATTAGAAAGTGATCAAAATATTTAATAGTTTTTACACATTTCCATCTCAATGTGGTATGCGAGTTGATATTGGGCAGAATGAGAGTATTTTATTGTAATTTGTACTGCGATGGATTAGGCACCCCGATGGATAAAAGACTATTGGACAGTACAAAGTTAGTATAAGTAAATAATTCATTAAAATGAAACATACATACATACATAACATCACAACTGTATCCCATAAGGGGTAGTCATAGACTGGGCACTCACTGCAAAAACAGATGACTGCCACAATCCACGTTTCACCAAAACAATATAATGTGCTTGGTGTGATAGGTGGTGAGCCCATCGCCACCATGCGCTGTTGGGCGCACAGTGCAGTTTAATTCCTTACTCGCCTTTATGAGATCCATTGGATGAGATGGAGTGGTAGTATTCTTTTAACGAGCCGCCACCACACGGCTTAAATGTGTTTTTAAAATGAAACACAAGTAGTTATTTGATTAATCCACTAAAGGCAGTTAGTAACTTTAATTTTATTTTGCTAAAATATTGATAGAAATTGAATCTTTATATAGAACTAGTTTTCTATATTTAAAGATTAAAATTCTATTTTAAGTCAATTTAATTACTTGACAAGAGTCCCTTTGTCCCGTCTTCGGATATCCAGCACAAAGCATGTTGTCTGTGATCATGGAAGTCGTGTACTTCGTTTTGCGACACTCCTCATTACTAAGAACAGGCACTTCTACTTCTTGGAGAGTACATGAGACCTTGCCCTCTTCACTAAGAGTGCCCCATCCCGATGCCACTGCCTTCATCCCAACGTAGAGCTTAGCTATTAACAGAATATAAAAAAAGCGTCATAGGTAAAAGGTAAAGGTGCAGCGTTCGAGAAACTGCGTCGCATCTTCTCGTCGAATATACCTCAATGTCTCAAAAAGTTTTCAACCAGTGAGTGTTGCCAGTGATAACATACAGAATCGAGACGAAGTTCTTTACTAAAGGCCGCATGAGGAAGCGTGAAGTCTTCTAGCAAGCTATGGAATCTATGCTCGATGTTCCTCTGTGAGATAAAATCCGTAACAATGATATCCGCGGCAGAACTAAAGTAACCGTCAGGGTTAGCAAGCTGAAGGCGAACTGCACGGTTTTGCGGGAAGTTGATGAAGTGGATGTGAGTAGCTCCGGACCGTGTTTTATGGCAATCTAGGGGTGAGGCCTATGTTTAGCAGTGACGACTGGAACACTGACTTGTTGACGGGCTGAAATTTTGATGATGATAATAATAAAAGGGAAAAAGTTTTTTATTAAAGTAATTTTAACAAAATATCTTGTGTGATGAATGGTCATCGTCTATAAATTCTTCTCATCTAAACTTTAGTTTTAGCTTTGTGAAGAATAAGAACCATTTACGCATCTCGCCAGTAATTTACCATCTTACTGATGGTACATACATACAGTCACGCGTTTTTCCCATATAAGGAGAAGGCAGACACCGCACACGGAGCGCACTTTTCGCCCCCGCGGAAAACGAGTCGTGACGGGTGGCGAACCACGTCGCAGCCAATTTCATATGAGTTAAAAAAAAATTACTCCACATTGCGTTCCCACGAGCAGTAAAGTGACAGCATTGCATATTATTGTATTATCGTACACATATAAAGCCTATTAGTACAATAACTTAGTCGCATCTTACGACAACTCGGGAGGAAAGATGTAGGTGCTATTCTACTCTGCCGGATGCTTATCGGCTAATGTTTACCTTAACGGCTAATGTTTAAGCTTTTGTTACTTTAACTTCGTATCGTAATCTCAAGCACACCGTAAAATAACAAGTACTTGATTATAACGATATTAAAGTTCCAGACATAGTTAGCGTTATATCATTACTTAATCCCATTCCAATCATATCCATAGTAACTTTAGGTTCCCTAACGTGACAAAGCATAACTCACACCGATTCTCAATTCATAATTAATCTCTAACAACATACAATAGCGAACGGTTTCTATGTTTGAGCTTCGGGAATAGGTGGAAGATGTGTTGTAACTTACGTAATGCTGGTCATACAGTCAAAGTCGACATTTCTTTATTCAATCGAGGCTTGCTTAAGCTCTTATGAACATCAAAATCTACACCGGTTCGAAAAAAAATACCTCAGACAAGGAACGGCAAGAAACTCCGGGGTCTTTCTTTTTTCCATGTCACTTTATACGAGTACCTTTATAAATCACATAAAAACGATTGCTACATCATATATTTAGCCAGGAGGTTTGTAAGTGATATACTGATCACATATGTATATAATGATCTATTTTATAATACGCTTTATCTTATAATGTCTTTTTCACAAGTTTTATGAAATCTGCGAGTATGTCCGATTATTTATTAGTGACACACTTTTATGAATCTGTATAAAAAAATATTAATAAGCGCATCGCTTGAGCAACAGCTGGACTGATTTGGCTAATAATTAAAAAAAATGTTAGTAACAGTCTGAATAATGTTTTTTAAGAAAAAAAGAATTGCAAGAGTTGCTCGGAAAATTAGAAGTGTCCGGATACACTGAAAGTGCATTTTTCTATGGGATTTTTGTATGTAATTCTTTTTTGTTTTGTTCATTACGGTCCTAGAAAAGTTTTCTTAAACAAAATATTCGTGATAATTACAAAGGGAAAATTCGGACAAACTGCAAAAATCACTATTTTTGTATGCACTCTCGATCATAACTGACGATAGCAACGACATATTAGGTAAATTCTTGTTTGTTTTGTTTGTTATGCTACTGGGATTGAAAAAATTTAATATTTTCAATTAAAAAACAAAAAAATCTGGAAACTTATTCCAGCCTTAATAAAACTAAATTATATTTGTTTTCACTTTTGTGTTGTTTCACATCTGTTCCACAAATGTTGATTTATTTTATTTAAATTCCAATTTATTTTTGTTCGTTTGGCAGCTGATTGACTTTAGACGTATTCGCTAATAGATAGAATTATCACTCAGAAATACCTTTTTTTCTCATTTTTACTTTCTTTACACTTTCACGAATTCATAAAATAATCACAAACAAATTTATTTAAATTAGGACAGGACGTCTGTAGGGTCAGCTATTTTTATTATAAAAATAGATAGATCTACTAAGAAAATAATTTCTAGTTTTGGCCAACCTAACTACAACCTCTGGTGTGTCGTCACGACCCATTCTACGGAACACAGTCACATAATACTACATACATATATTTTGACCTCACGTCATCGAATTTAAGATTATCGATTATCTCGGATAACTTTCACATATTGTTTCAACCTAATGCTGGCACATGCCGGTATCACATGAATTTAATGCGTCACCAACGACTTAAGGAATTTAAGACCTGCATTATTGAAGAAACTATTGGGGTAACTGAGCATAACTTGTATTATACCAAAATTATGCTATAGTAATGATACCTCTATATTTATAAAGGTAGTAGCTCAAGGACCGGGCGCTCCTCTTATATTTCGTATTACGCCGAGTGACCTGAGTCCATCTCCGGTTTCGGCAGCGACACCTTTCAAGTGCTGTATTACCACGTGCTCAGCGGTGATAGAAAAACAACGTAAAAATTTGAGGAATTAAAGAATTTCAAATTCATGTTTTCAAAATTTCAAAATTTCAAAACACGATATACAAAAAAAAACTATAAACGTCTCACTGCCCATCGACTTCATTTGAAAACGGTTTTGAAACCGGGAATATGTATATCTAAAGTCTATATCTCAAAAACTTTAGTTACAAAAAGTTTGTACAGGCATTTTACTAATTAACCCTGCATAATTTTTACCGTAACATCTCTAAAGGTCCTGACGATATATGAATTTTAAATATTACGTAAATAAATTCGCTGGTATAGCGTATACATTATCCCCCTTGCCAGTAAACGTTGAATAGCACACAATGCTTTGTCTTCTTCTTCCAAATTTCAAATTACTGATTGAAATGAAAGAGAGAAATCGGTGTGTCAATATTCACTCGCTGCACAACGTTAATTATTAGGGCCGTATAAAGGCCGTAAAAATATTTCGAGGACTTGTGAACAAATAGACATAGACATAATATTCTTCGAGATCATCATAAATCAGAACAGCGAGATGAATCAATTTATACCAACTGGTGTTGCTAAAGAATATTATATGTATATCAGCACATTCATTAATAATGTACTCGTATTATACTCGTATAACATTTGGCACCAAGCCCTTTCTTCGTTACGTCATCTGTCTTTTTACATGTCAAACTTTACATTATACAGTTAATGGACTTTAACCAAGAAATGTTACCTAGTACTAATGAAATAATGTAAATTACATGCAAAAAAATTTCTTTGCTGTGACGGCGTAAGAGAAACCATCACCCCATTTCGTTCAGTGAGTATTGCTAAAGTTCACAAGAGAAATTCAAGAACAAAGTAGCTCCGCGTATGGCAGAATAACCATTGGAAATATGTACTACATCTAAAGTAGTCGGTAGTGATTGTTCTAAAATAAAAAAATTGCGACAAAAGGTTATTATTTGATAAAGTGACGGAACGACAAAATGTTCACCTGATGGTAAGTGCAACGTCTGCCCACAACAAATGTTGTGTCACCCAGAACTGTGTGACACCACACTGCGCCCGTCATCCTGAGACATGAGTTCTTAAGTCTCATATGCCCAGTAATTGCGCTAGCCCTCAGTGCCCTTTAACCGAAACACAGTAATATTTCCACACTACTGCTTCTCGGCAGAATAACCGGCCCTGGGGTGGTACCTACCTAGAGGGATTCCACACACATACACACACACACACACACTCACACGCACGCACGCACGCACGCACAAACACACACACACACACACACACAAACAAACAAACACACACACACACACACACACACACACACACACACACACACACACACACACACACACACACACACACAAACATACATTGATGAACATGATATTCAAATTCTAGATAAGTAGAGAGCTGTGTTGTTCATCGACGGTCTCACGCTTAACGAGTCTCCCTAGCCTTATTATCGATGGAAAAACGGGAATGGGAAAATCAAAAATAATGAAATGCACCAAAATGCAACTTGTAGAATATTGACAGACTTGCAACTTCTTTGAGATCACAACCAACGGATATTTGGCAGCACCAGTCTAGAGATGACACCAGTACTCAATACACGACCGGTCCTGATAAAGAATTAGGAGGTATTTCCGAGTGAAAAACCCCGGCCAGTAAGGAAACCAAGTTTTTTACCAGCCAGTTTTGCTTTAGACCTATTGAACGATTCATTTAAGACTGGGTGAAAGTTCGACTCCTATTCTGGAAAGTAGAAATCAGGTTGGAAAAGGAGCGTTTAGCAGTAACACAATTGCGATTTGGCAACGTTAAATCGCACCTAATCTCTACTACAATAGCACCGCATGTGCTATAATAGTATTTTAAGAGCATAAAACACTTTAAGAGCTTAAAAAACTATTATTTCACCATTACTCTACTACAGAAAGACAACCTTCTGCCACTGTCACTTTTTACTGGTGGTAGGATTTATGTGCAGGAATGTATAGGTAGGAACCACCAGGGCCATAAATTCTGCCGTGAAACAGTAGTGTGCAAACATTACTGAGTTTCGGTGTGAAAAGCATTGACATATGAGTCATATGAGACTTAAGAACTGATGACACAGGGAGACGGGCATACTGTGAAGCCACACAGAAATATTCTCGGTGAAACTACATTTTTTATAGGCAGAAATTGCACTTAGATGAACGTTTTGATCGTCTCGTCACTTTCTCGTAAAAAAATCCTTTTTTCAAATCTTTTCAATAAGGGCAACACCTGTAGTCCAGATATTGATATATAGGTGATTTAGTGGATGATAATAAACGCAGAGCCCGAAGTAGTGTGACTACATGTATACGCTATGATCTTTCGACTAGATAATCTCATCATCTCAGATATACCTTCATTCCTACATTACCCAATCGACTTACAGGATAGGAATGGAGACGATATTAAAATCATTCAGAGAGACGCTCACTTATCTCCGCGATTAAATTCAGGTGTAAGAGGTTGGAGCAAGTTGGTTGTTTGGTGAATGGTCGACTTATCATCTCTGAAGCTTTTTTGTATTCATTTTATTAGCTTTAGCTTATTCAAAGAACCGACATTCCTAATCCAAGAAGAGAGTCATATAGACTGGGAGCATACTTATTAATTACATCATTAGGGGAAATATAAAATTGGGATAGATAATCTTCTAGATTTAAGTTTTTAAAAAGGTCAATATAATTTTAGATAATTCTGTGTTGATTTTGTCATAATCTGCTAGGTAAAAATTAAAGACAACATTGGATAACTGCCTAAGCAAAGCTACACAGCTAAATGTTAAATCAAAATCGATTCATGATAAATATCTTCATTTATTATTAATAATTGATTGGAATATTCCGAGGCTGGTCATTCTAGATACAGAACTAAGTTTAATAAGTTCTGTAACGAATACTACACATTAAAAAAACTAATTTTACGGATTTTATCGCGTTTAATTTAAACTATTTATAACCACCGTGACCATGGTGCTGTAAAGCGCTCGAAACAATGGGTTATAAATAGTTTAAGTTAAACGCTACAAAATCCGTTAAATTAGTATTATTTAAAAAAAATAGTTCTGTAACCACAATTATCATACGTAGAAACGCAGTAACTTCTTCTAAGTTCATACCATATTGCGATCCAAATGAAACATCGCAAGATGATTTAAAATCCGAAGAAGTTTTAAATTTCAATCAGTAGTAAGCTATAATCTAAGCCTATTTGTGTTCTAATAGGTCGGTACAATATTAAATTTATTGAACTTCATAATAATCTGGTTTTCCTCGAGATGGTTTTTTTTTTGTAAAGTAAATGGTACAGATTGTTCGTTACTAGTTTTTAAGAAAAAACAAATCTTTAAAAGACGTAACAAAAGTGTTCTCTTCTTTATCATCTTCTGATCACGGACTTTATTTTAAATCTTTCTGTGAGCAGTACATAATTTTTTTGTGGATAAATATAATAACTAAAATAATTTAGACAAGATTATCGTTATATTCGGTGTGATGATGTGAGCATTTACAACAAAAGTAACAACAATATTGTGTCTTTTTTTTGTTGTCTTCTTATAATTGAAGTTTTTATTGACCGTGGCAGCACTAACAGCGTAACTGCAGTGAAAGTGTTTTTTTTATCACTCCCAGCTTGGAAAAAGCATGTCTGCTGGACTACTTACTGGATGATAATGATGATGATACGCATCTTCATCGTCATTATCATCACTATTATCAGCCTGCTTGCTGGCAGCAATACGTAATTTGCGTGTTTATTTGCAATTTATTTTTGGTGATTCAAACTAACTTATTATTAAGGTTTGTTTTGAGAGATCCGGTTGATATATAATTCTGATTCTATATAAAATCACAAACAACAAGCGTTTTGTTTTTCCAATTTTTTCTTAACGAGTACGGCCAGATATGTCCGGCATGAACAATGTCTTTGGGCACGATGAGAAAATAAAATCATTACACATTATGTTGAGCCAAATGTAGTGGGTACTACCAGTGCATGTGTAAGCGTAGGTATAAATCTATTTACTCAAATACACGTTTTTCTTCAATCATTTTTAAAATGTTTTTTTATTAAATAATAATATTTTTATTTATATATATCTTTCAAATATATTTAACATTTATATAAAGTTAAAGTAAGAGTGAGTACTTTAAATTCTGGAAAAGGACATTTCGTAACATTTTTAGTATTTCAGAAGCCGTTTAGAAGATTTCTTGGTGCAAAAATGCAGTCGGCGTGTGATGTTAATTATGTATATAATACAATATAATATAATAAAATACTATGCTCTAATATTGTTGTCACTTCTTGTAACCAAACTCTTCACAAATGAAGATATTTATCATGAATCGATATTGATTTAACATTTAGCTGTGTAGCTCTGCTAGGCAGTTATCCAATGTTGTCTTTAATTTTTACCTGGCAGATTATGACACAATCAACACATAATTTTCTAAAATTATATTGACCTTTTTAAAAACTTAAATCTAGAGGATTATCTCAATTTCATATTTCTATTAATGATGCTATCAACAGCACAGGAGATATTTTAGTGTCACAAATGTATGTGCCGTGGTGGCTCGGAGGCCGAGCACCTTCCTTTTTACGCCTTCAATTTCACACTACGCAGTGACCTGAGTTCTATAATTGTTCTAGTGATGATTTACACCGTGCTTAGTGGCAAACATGTCTGAGGAATAAAAATATTTCGAGGACTTGTGAAGTCCGCCTGCCGCGTGAGCAGCGTGACGGACTCTTTCCGGCTCCAAAACTCTTTGAAGTGAGAAGGCATGTGCTCAGCAGTAGGACATTTATAGACTGTTATTCTTAAGTGCACGTGCACAAAAAAAATGTATGTAGTACTTGTCGCATTAGTAATACACAAAGAACGTTAATAACGCTACCCGTGAATTAACGTTCTTTGTGATAAGATCAGTGGTACGTTAGGATACAGTGACAGAAACACACGGACAATCATAACGCACCGCAATCTCCGTCTTAAATTCAAACCCATGACCCACGGCGTCGAAGTTTCATGCGGCCACGCGGTCATAAAAAAAATAATATACACTTACTTTTGTCAGTAGGCAAGCAAATAGGCTTGATGGCATCCGACATAGGCACTCGTTCATTAAGGCGAAGCAACGCGATGTCATTGTCAAAGTTTGTGAGACTGAACTTATTCGCCAGGACTCGTATCACAAATCTAGTCTCAGGGCGTATCGTCGCATTACATCGGTTGTGCTCCCCAAACGTCACCTTTATCATGAACCACATAAAGCTGAAAATGTTAGATTAAGTGTTAATGATCAGATGTATAAGAGGTAGACTTCAACTTAATCAATCCCTATCCACCGGATTCTATGCCAATTACAAAATATTTTGATGTATAACAAAATAATATTTATTTTGAGTAAAATATTATTCGATTTTATAAGTTCTCTTACATTCAATAGTTACTAGAAATGTAAGTGAACAAAAATAAATTCTGCTTACAAAGGTAGCTCTACCAGCGATTTTAGTTCATAACGTTTCAGTTAAAACTACTAAACGCAAAAAAAATCCTTTACTGGAGAAACAGTTTATACACAACTTTTATCGGATGTTTCTTACGTTAATTCTACATTGCGAATATTATTTAATATAAAATAATATTATCAACTAAATAATACCTACGTCACTGTGACATTAAACGGACCAAGTATGTATTAGGCGAAAGTGACACAGTATTTTTCGGCAGTCCGCGGACATGCATACTATTAATGACTCCTCATTTACGCTTTCACTTACTGTATTTTTGCGTCTTATTTTTTTTAACTTCGACTAAAGACGATTTTCCTCTTAGTTGCGAGAATTGATTCTCGTAAACAATTTGTCTTAAGTGACCGCAATTCCCTGTTTCGGTAAAACGTCCTCAATAAATTTACGCGGCTAAATTAAACAATCAACCCAAAAAAAGCAAAACGGACTAATTTTAAGGTCTCACTAAAGCACTTAAAATGTACATTTCTTGAGGATAATGAACTTTAAAGTTTGGAGCCTGCTCCTTAGGCCGGTTTAAAGGTGAACGCACTAATACTACTGATTGGAATTTAAAAGATCGTTCCAAGAACTTATTTTGGGCATGCTTGCCAATTCTCAGGTTATCGGACCCGTATTTTAATGATTTACGATGTCATCTGCAATTTAGATTCATCTGCATTTGTAGTTTTATCAAAATAACGCATAAAATGTTATCGTTTTATTGAGGTTTACCGATTAAATTAAAAAAGTTTTAGATATTAAACAACTTGCGAATTAGTACCTACGTAATTGTTTTGACATCTAAAAGTGTAATTCCCGAACGTATAAACAAAGGTTTCTTCTGACCTTACATGTCGTCTATTTGTCATTAACCTAGTTTGTTTATATTCAATTGTTATTTCGTAAAACGTTCTTTACGTCGTTGTTACGTTTCTATTAACCTAAATAGCGAAACATTTATAGAAGAGAGTGCAGGCGGATACTTCAAATTTCTGTGAATAAAACAGTGTACAGTCGGGAGAAGAATTTAAACATGAGAACATTTCCACACAAGTCTAGTGTTGATAGCGAGTCAATATCCTCGTGAGTTTTGTGCAAATACTTGAAAACTTATTACTAACACGTTCACGCTTCTACATTGGTTCAAGTAACTTGAAAATTTGCCAAAACTAGAAAATAGAAAACATTTCTATTCAAATAATTTAAGTGCCACCATATCTTAACGCGTTCATAAAGAATTCCCCACAGTATGAAATTTAATATGACGTAGATTATGAAAAACCATCACAAGAATAAGGTAAGGTTTGTGCCCCGTTGTCGGATGTTTATAGTTTTAATTTTTATAAAAAAAACATTTTTTTTTTTATAAAATCCTTTTCTGGAATAATTATTAAAAATAATTGTTGTTACTGCCATACATTCCTCTTAAACTCAGTACACGGTGTTGATGGGAGACTAACGCAAAACTGGGCATAAAGAAAGACGATGAGCCGATAGAAATGAAATAGAGTAGCAGACCCACAGGGGGCGATTGGCCGACTTTTTGGCGAAGAATTTTTATGATGAACTCCTTCTTAAAAAGCGGCCTACGAGTGGAAGTGGGACCTGGATGAGTCCGGACGGTTTTACCAAAAATGATATTGACTTCATTAAGACAACCAAGCGACAATTGCTCTATCATATCTCTGTGATGAAAACCGGCAGTGATCACCGAATGTTATACATTGAACCTGAATGTAAAGCTGAAGAGGTCCCGTAAGGTGAAGTCCACGCTCCATCCATCGCATGCCCTTACGCAAAACAACGAGCGCTTTCAGCTTAAATTGCATAATAGGTTTCAATGCCTGGATGATAACGAGAGGCTCGTGGAAACTGTCCAGGCGGTGATGGCAAAGTTTTGCAAGACCCGCTGCGCAAATTAGATTCAGAAACTCTCCGACCGCACACTTAATCTCATGGAAGCTAGGCGTGAAATGAAGCTGCAGTCCTCAACTGACGTGTCAGCATATCGACAACTGAACAGCATATCTCCCAATGTATGCGACAAGACCTGCGCAACTTCAATTAAGCTCGTATTCGGGCTGCGATAGAGCGAACCCAAGGCTACAAGGTCTTTGCCAGTTGAGGACCGAGACCGGCGCAGTCTTTCCGCTGGACCGGAGATTTTAAGTGAGATCGAGAGATTTGTGGGCAGCTGTACACATACATCGTCGTTGGAGCCACACATTAGTGTGAGTATCGACCCAAGAGCAAAACTCGTCCGACACTATTCTGACGATTTATATCCCGGACGTCAGTCTGAGTGAGATTAATATGGCTCTCAAACAGCTTAAGAATAGTAAAGCGCCGGGTGAAGACGGAATTACAGCGGAGCTTCTAAAAGCTGATGGGAAACCGGTTCTAGTATTCCTTCGGAAGCTGTTTAATTCCGTCATCAGGGGCCGCTCTACGCCGGTAGTTTAGAGAAGAATCGTGGTTGGTTGTACCGATATCGCTTCTGGGCCGCCTATTTGCTGTTTTCGCAATATCTTTTAGGATTAGTAGGCTGAAGTGGCAATGGGCCGACCATAAAGCTCGAAGAATTGATAACCGTTGGGAAAGAAAGGTTTTCGAGTGTAAGCCTCGCACCGGCAAGCGCTGGACCCCCCCACTAGATGGAGCGACGACCTGCACGGTTTTGCAAGTAGTCGATGGATGCATGTGGCTCAGAACCGTGTTTCTTGGCAATCTATGGAGGCGGTCTATGTTTAGCAGTGGACTGGTGTGGGCTGAAATGATGATGATGATGTCAAACAGTACGACACGTATCCGCTAAGACTCGTTTCAGTCATTACATCACGGAAACATGACGATAGTGAATAAAGTAAAAAGAATAATTACCCTTTTACACAATGAGCAGCTGTAAGCACATATCGGTCGTTGATGAGCATGCCACCACAGTAGAAACGCTTGAAGTAGATCAGTTTGGCCATCCAGGGGAACTCGTCGTTGCTGGCTTCTGTTCCACCGACTATACGCGATACTTCATTCCTCTCTCCGCATTCTGAAATATAAAATTACGAAATATTCAGTGAAATTAAATTGCCATTTTATATTAGCAAATCTCCCATAGTCTTCTTGATAGCAAAATGCTCAAAGTATAACACTTATATTCCATTAATACCATATCACCAAAAATACACATCGAATTGCTGTTAGTTGATCGATGAGCACCTGAGAGCGAAAGTTTTGCGTAATCAAGTAAGATACTAGTTTTGTGTATAATTTCTGTAGACCATTGCCGTTCATGAATGAAGTTAGTACTCGTACATACATAGCTTATTATCCACAAACGACTTGGGCACATTGATAACAATATAATTTAAGACCGGCGCAGATTATTATAGCTGGAGTATTTAAAACTATCGGTAACAGTAACTTTAACATTTTGTTACCGATGTTTAAGAATATTACAAGAACTTATTTTGGGCATGTTTGCCAATTTTCAATTTATCGGACCCGTATATTAATGATTTACTGTTTCAACTGAAATTTTAACGCTATCTTATCTAATAGCGTTATCGTCACGAAATTTATCACATTGTCTATCACATATGCATATTAAAACGAACTTTTACGGTGTTCAAGTTTTCAGGGGTTCGAAATTAATTTCTTTTACAGAAAATGTATATATCTCAGGATATAACTACGTATTTATAGTCGGTTAACAAGGAGCCTGGTATTGAATACGAACTTTTTTATACAATACTAATTAATTAATTATGGATCTGGATCGGGCAGACAGTATTGCTTGTTTGGTATAATCGTATTAGAAGCTATTCTTCAGTCTCTAGCTTTCATAAACTCATATGAGAAAAAAGGCGTCTACTCGACGGTTCACTTCACCGCTTTTTTAAATCAGTTTGAACATTAGTCAAAGGCAAACTTGTTCTTATAAAAAATAAAAATGGCTTCGTTTATTAACTTTAAGGTTGTTTCCAGTGTGCATATAAATATGAAGAAAATGCACCTTACAAAAGAAATAATTTGTACATAATTACGCGCTCAGCAGTTTAAATTATTTTATTATTAACAAAAGTTTGTTAGTCATATCTTACGAATGTTTGTGCCTTTTCTTTAAAAATGCGTAACTATTATAATTGTATTATAATTAAAAATATTATTAATTGTTCCTATGTTATAAATATGAAGCATAAACCTAAAAATAAGAATTAGGCTACTGGTAGCCTACTAGGTTTATCGAGTTAAATTTGTCGCACAACGAAACCATATTAATTGAATTAAAGTTAAGTATTTCACCATGTTAATTGAATTAAAAATCATTTCTTGAGTTTCACAGGCAGGAACATTGTCTGTGTGTTCATTTAAGTTCTGAAAACAAAAACGAACTTCTTTACTGGTTCAATTCTAATGAGCCTGATTTTCTTATTCGATACCCACCCGATGTCATTATCTGTGCTAAAACTGAAACAATTTTTCTAAATGAAAACTACCTATCTAAGTTATGTTATATGAGGATACCGCTCGGAAACCTAATGGACACCATATATAACCGATAGGAGCCTAAGAAGCCCGGAGGCTAGAAGCTTGCTATACATTTTACTTTACTTTTTTAAAGACAATATATACGGCCGGCCTTATATCACTTTAGCTTATCAATCCATAGGGCTATCTCTGTGTATGCTAGCCTCTATGTCTGTCAGTTTCGTTCTGATGGACAAAATAATCCCATCAAAACATTAAAATGTAAAAAAATATCCCAAGTGTAAAAAAATAGCCAATTTTGTTATCAATAAATAAACAATGTTTTGTGACCCTATCATTATTATACATCTTTGTTTATATAAAAATATCGTACCTCCGCAATTGCACGACATGGCTAAAGTGGAGAATAAAAGACTAACAAAAAGAAGTTAGGTCGTTTCTTATCTCCGCGAACTTTTGTTCTAAAAACTGTGCTACCAGACTATCCCGTGTCAGTCCTTGATAAGTCTACCGCAGGACTCTTATGTCTATAAATATTTACTCGGTTTTAGAGAGTTACATAACAACTCATGCATAATTCTGACTCGAAATGGCTTTATAAACAACAAAATTAAGTGGCGCTAATAACAGTCCTTAGTTAACATTATGTATTTGTGCCATTTACTGAAGAGGCGATCGATCCATGGGATATATAACAAAAATGATAACGAACAGTTATCAATATAAACAATGAAATTTCTGAAGGAACTGCATCCGCGACTGTTTTTTCCCACTCAGAAGAATTACCATCCAGCTACGAAATACCGAGATTGTGTCAGGTTATTGGGTTTTAACTACATATTATTAATTATCATCATTTTCAGACCATTACTTGTCCACTGCTGAACCTCAGAACCTCCCTCATAGATTGCTACAAAAGTGTGTAGCATTCACTTTGGAGGGTTTTGCTATAGTTGTCACGCTTGGCAGGCGGGTTGGCAACCGCAGTATATTTATTCAGATGATTTAGGAAAATGCTGCTGCCAATCTCCTGGTTATTAATATTTTATATTAAATATAAATAATATTTTCTACTAAATAAAATAAAAAGCTACTAACTTCAACTACACTGGATCTGGCAAAGAGAAATGATCGGTTAGAAAATCTTCAATATTTAAAAAAATGCTAAATGAATAGCTTAAATGAAAATAAAAAAAATGAATTAAAGCTTTTTAGTTTTAATAAATGAAAATAAATAAAAATGCGTAGTTTTTCCATTATTTTCGTAAATGTAGATTGGTTACAGATGTGCCGTTTTCACGCATTTTTGTACTTTGTGTTGCCTTCGCGAGCTCGCAATACTGCTGTTATGTGATTTGGCATACTTTCTACTAGGTTTTTGAGGCGATGCTGTGGAATATTCTGCTTTTCCTCTGTTAGAGCTTCTTTCATTTCTTTGGCAGCGGATTCCGCTGACGTATACGTCATCCCAGTTCGTCCCGTGCATGCTCAATGAGGTTTAAGTCAGAGCTGCGTGCTGGCCACTCCATGCGTGTAATAGGCAAACACTAGCGGAGCTATATGCTTGCGCGCATTGTGTTGCATAAAAAGGACATTCGAAAAAAAGAAATCCCAGCCCACACGTGAACAGAGACTCCGCCGTAAGGTAATTTTTCTTCTATACAGGCTTGATTATAGCGCTCTCTCGGACTTCTGTACACTCTTCTCCTCCCGTCGTACTTGTATAAACAGAATGTAGACTAATCTGAAATCATAACTCTTCACCAGTCATTCAGATTCTAATTCTCGTGTACTCTACCATAACTCGACCTTGAGTTTCTGTGGTGTCTTTCTAGTTTTGGCCATTTGCAGGTCTTAATATAATTAAATTTGCTTCCGTCCTCGGATTGTTTCCTTCAGCTCGTAAATGATGATTCTTTACTTCAACAGTCGTAAGAAAGGGATTTCTCAAAATTGTTGACACCATATAGTGATTCTCCCGCGCCGTCGTGTTAACCTTGTTCGGCCTGTTCATATAGTCTTCGAAGATTGGGTCCAGTTTCTTGGAAACGCTAGAGTACTCACTGAACTGTAGAAAGAGTCACAGCATTAGTTCTCGCTGTATTTCGCTGACTGTGCCCATCTTCAAGCATTGTCACGATCCTGGTACATTCTTCAGGAGTTAACGACATGATGACTCCAGAATAATAAAATTTATAAGGCAGAGACACCATATTTATAACAAACGCGAAACAATTAATTGGAATTTGTTGGTACCAAATTTCAAAACGACCATTTTTTATATTTTCAGTTTTTTTATACAATTATCAAAAATAAATAAAAAGGTTTTATATATTATTTTATGTGGCATTAAATATTCTTTAATTTAGTCTTTATTTCATATAGCTAGGTCAGGTACTTTTGAAGATATTGAAGATTTTCTAGCGTAGTTGAAGTTAGTAGCATTTTTTTCTTTATTTACTATAAAATATTATTAATATATACTACAATCAGTATTAATACATTAGGACCTGAATAAAGTCACAAGAAGTAAAGCAGACGTAGTTTTTTTTTTAAATTAACCACAAAATTAGCTTTAACTCACTTTTGAGTCATAAATTGAATAATTGATAATGAATGATTTCAAAGAATCTAAGCATGTCACGTCTTAGTTGTCACTTGAAATACGACTATCGGTTCTGAAATGCAACAGCAATAGGAAAAAAAACATTTTTTTTTATTTATTAACGTCGTTATTTCTGCATAAATTTTTCAAAGCAAGTATACAATCCACCTCTATTTATGTACTACTGACCTTGTTTTCTTTCCAACACAAAAGCACTATCCCGTTCGTACCTTCCTGTATTAGATAAAAATCTTCGGCAAAAGGAGTACAGTCGGATGCAGTATTACAATTTACTACCCCGTTAATAATAATTTGTGTCTTCTTAATCATTCCATTCCATCCACGTGCGAAAACCACCAATCTTTGTGTTGTGAGTTGGCGACCGCTGATTGTTTGCTTTTTTGATTGCTCAGACAAGCAGGTTTCCACGTGCACGTGGTAAATCAAAACTTAAAATTGTAATTAACAATTTTAGAGGTGCCAGCACCGAGAAGCATACCGCTTGGCGACTATTGTACTAAACACTTCGCACCTTAGATGCTTCTGTCCGTTACCAGAGTGGATAATTTAGCTCTGGCATTATTGAGATGATTATTTTCATCATCATCATCACTTCAGCTTATCACTAGTCCACTACTGAACATAGGCCTCACCCAAAGATAGCCACAAACATTAGTTGCTTTTATTTTGGATAGATTTCGCCATAGTTACCACGCTTGGCAGGCTTTCATGCTTGTCAACTGCAATTAATTTAATCAGATGCTCGAGGAAATTGCTGCTGCCCATTGCTGGTTTTCATTTCCCCTTTGTCGACTTTTACGGCACCCACGGGATGAGATGCGGTGGTAGATTCTCTTAAGCCACCACACGGCGACTTTTAGCGATGGAAAAAATGTGGTGATCGATTCTTTAACGCCACCACCACATGGCCACTTTTTAACCTATACTACCCAACCTAGCCAATTTCTTTAACTCAAAGAATAAAAATACATAGATATAATATACTTTTATGCTAAATAAAGTAAAAAGTTGTATTATTATTTGTCATTTCAAATAAAACTACCGTGACACCATTTTAAGCATGTTTTGAGACAGGTCGTACTAGATCAAGAGTAACACGTAGCTTGTTTTTATAATTATAATAAGTTTGAATTTTTATTCCTTTTTACCAATAACGAAAGCAATCGTATAATATTGGTCTGCCTTTCAAAAACGCAAAGGTGACCTACAAGATTTTAAGATCATACGCAAATCATTTTGAATAAAAATGTGAATAATAATGATGACACCAGCGATTGGAAGCCTTATTTACTTACAAACACTTTTAAAGGGGCTAAATAAATAATCAGAACAACAGTAGCAACAAAGTAACAAAAGCAGCTTTAGCAGCTGTATTGACAGATTTTGCCATAATGGCTACACTGGGTCGTCGGATTAGCGACCTATCCTTATCTAGACCTCCTTACATTGCGTTAGACGCAGCTGTCGGTCAGAGATCTGAATAGTAAAGGTTTGCGGTAGTCTGTCTGAATTTTTTATATTTCTACAAGATGAGGGATCTTTCGCCGCCACCATACGGCGTTGTACATATGTATGTTTACATCAATTATAGAATCTTTGTATTATCTTTTGGTTAATGTTTTGTCAAATTTTTTACGAAAGCAATATTTACGGCTCAATTAGCACAGTGACTGTTTGGCTTCTGTGCTACGGGCCGCAATTTCGAATCCCGCACGAAACAAATATTGGTGTGGCCTACAGAAAGTTGTTCAACGTCTGGGTGTTTGTGCATGCGAAATTAATGGTATTAGAGACACTCACGATACAGAAGAATTCCTAGAGGGGGGCAAAAAATATACTTACTGCAAGTACATGTTGGTTTAGGATGATACTTGTCCATGATCGGAGGGCGGTTGCCCCACACCCCGCCAAAGTAGTTCTTCGGAAAGACCGCTCTTCCATCACGCGCAGCATCCTCCTGAAGATGAATTTGGTTTTTGAAGTTAAAAAAATCTTTATGTCTTTTATAATATATTTTCTGTATAAATTTTAAGTTTAAAAACATAACAACTATAATATTATTTAAAATAAATTTTTGGATATCCTTAAAAATCTAAATCTTTTATCGGTACCACGAGCCTCGTCGCTGCATGTCACTTACCAAAATTATAAATATATCAAAAATATTTACGCAGTACATTTAAATTGTCTTAAAATAACATAATACTTTTATATACTGGTTCATCAGAAATGTTATTAAGGCTACATAAATAAAAAGAGAAGATTCCGTTAATTAAAAATAATTTACCACCAACCTCGGAATTAGTGAAAGTTATTGCTACAACCACTAAAATTAGAGTGCACTTCCACATCCTGAATCTCTCTCTTGTATTTAAATAATATACATAGGAAAAAAACTATTTCAAATATCTAATTCAGAATTTCGCGCACGGCTGGCGCATTGTCTTCCGTTCTTGAACTTGTCGCGCGCGTTCACAAACCGACACACACTGAGATGCGCTCGGTCCGCAGCCGTGTTCTCGCAAACGGACGTGATTTGCTTACGACAATGCGGCACTACTACCACCCACCAAATATCTTATTAATGCGACATAAATACAAATGCTTTCGTTGTTAAAATCATCCATATGTGATTTATCGTGGTCCTTTAACTGTTACCAAAAAAATTACAACCACAAACATGACGTATTTATTAAAAGAGAAGCAATATACGACATATGTTGTGGACAAATGTGTCAGTTTATTGTTTTAAGTTGTAGAAGTAATCGATGCAAATTATATTACAACAGAATATAAAATATCATTAAAATGCCACCACACGTTACAAGCGAAAGTCACGCTTTCCACTGAGTATGACTATGCCCCAACATCTCTCTTCTTAACTCTCGATTAGCTGACCTGCCAAGCTCAATCTGCTATTAGGTAAACTTATTTTAATAACAATTCTTCCATGTTAAGCATTCTACAGTTTTGAAACTGCAATTGCTCGTAATGTAAACATAATCGAGGGGAATAAATCTAACAAGAAATAAGAATATAAATGACAGATTTATGATTATATATTGATTTTTAATCATTTTTCTATAATATTATATTCAATCTGTTTCAA
The DNA here is from genome assembly GCA_019845155.1 of Luehdorfia chinensis. Taxonomy (NCBI): domain Eukaryota; kingdom Metazoa; phylum Arthropoda; class Insecta; order Lepidoptera; family Papilionidae; genus Luehdorfia; species Luehdorfia chinensis. The sequence goes on along the minus strand of JAHVAK010000642.1, from coordinate 13,016,608 downwards.
GTTAACTTAGTTCCAGTTCAATCATGGTAAGTATTTTATCATTAGCTTTGATAGGTACGTGAATCTTATCATATCATCTTTTCAGCCCATCAATTTGATTATTTGATAAAGTGAGAAACAGCGTGTTAAGGGAACGTTGCGGTGTGGTTGAAGATGTAGTGAAAAAGATAGAGAAAGGCATGCTTAGATGGTTTGGACACGTAGAGAGGATGAATGAAAGGAGATTGACGAAACAGATTTATGAGGCAAGTGTAAATGGAAAAGCCGGTAGGGTCGACCTAGGCGTACGTATCACAATCATATCGGTGAACTTTTGAGGAAAGGTCACGTTAAAAGTACCCGCAACCGACGAGCGTGTGTGAAAACGCTAATGAAAGTAGAAGAAGCTAAAGATGTGTGTCAGGATCGTAGCAAGTGGAAAGATGTAGTCTCTGCCATAGGGGTCTATGGGAAAGAGGCGTGACTGTATCTACGAGTATGTATGCAATTTGATTGCCAAAAAAGTTTCTAGCTCATTTTTGGGGGATTTTGCCATGCTTGGCAGGCGGGTTGGCAAGCGCGGTTTATTTTTTCAGATGTGCCAGGAAGATGCTGCTGCCCATCTCCTGTTTTTTTTCTCTGTCGACTTTTACGACACTCACGGGATGAGATGGGGTTGTAGATTCTCTTAAGCCGCCACCACGCGGTAACGATTCACGTTACGTGAATCATTACTTCAGCCTATCACTAGTCTACTGCAGATCATAGGCCTCCCCCACAGATCGCCACAACAGTTTGTAGCTATCATTTGGGAGGATTTTGCCATAGTTGCCACGCTTGGCCGGTGGGTTGGCAACCGCATTTTATTTATTGAAATGTTCCAGGAAGATGCTGCTGATGCTTTTCTCTGTCGACTTTTACGACACCACAAAATGAGTTGGGGTGGTAGAAAGTTAAATATAATAATAGCCGGACAAAATAAAAAATATCGTATATGATGCTGCAATGTTACTGCAAAAACAGTCTTCGCATTCTGACAGTTCGGTAATGCATACAGTTGCTAAGCGTTTTACCGCCGCTCTGCAGAGCCTGTTCGATTCCTGCAAGGAACATGTATTTATATCGATTTATAATAATTGTTTTGGTTTTGGACCTTTCTTATGTGCAATTTTAGTTTGTAAAACTCCTCCAGACCTCAAGCGAAGATCCTGCAGTAGGTGACGTTTACATTTAAAAAAGTAACAAAAAACTCATCTGAAAAATATTAAAATGGGTAAAAGTTACAATGCCTAATAAAAAATTAAGAGCACTGAGTAATTATTCGGTGTTGATTTAGATATTATGACTGACGTCTAAGCTGTTTTATTATTTTAATCATAACGTGTAAATCCATACTAATCCATAATATATATAATATTATAAATGCGAAAGTAACTCTCTCTGTGGCTCTGCCTGTTTGTTTCCTTTTCACGGTTCTGAACGGAATAGAACTGATCTTGACGAAATTTGGCACAGAGGTAGCTTTCATCCTGTAGACGGAAATATGATAATTTTAATACCGAAAATACAAACAGTTCCCACGGGATATTTAAAGAAACCTATATCCACGCGGATGAACTCGCTGGCATCAGCTAGTTATCTGTATACTAGTGCAGATCATTAATTAAGATAATAAAATATATTACCGTAGGCGGCGTCAAATATATGGACGATCTGTGAGTGTAGCAAAGGTCGTAGTAAATTCTAAAAAAACCTCTTTGCAACTGACAGATGGCGGAATAACCATCACTGGTGGTAGGATTCCTATGCCTATGTCTAGGTAGGTGCCACCGCAGGGTCAGTTATTCTGCCGTGCAGCAGGAGCGTGCACATTACTGTATTTCGTTCTGAAGGGCACTGATAGCTAGTAAAATTACTGGGCATATAGACTAAAATCCTTTTATTCAGATTCCTCTTGGCAAGTGCAGTCGTTTTGCTCGTCTCGTCAATATCTTGTTTTAAAAATAATCACAAATATGCCTGACCTAATGCGCAGAGCAACGCCGGGCAACATGGTCTTATGTGCACTGCGATCGCCAACCAGGCGCATTAGTGGCGATAGGCACGGCTATTACGGCAAATTATCGAAACTTAGATAAAGACTATTTCCAGCAGAGAGCTTACAGAGATGATGATTGAAAATTTATTTTGCGACAAGGAATTTTGGAAAAACTGATTTTCCTCCAATATATAAAAATTACGACGCACATGATACATTTAAGACAATAATAATTCTTTTCACCTGAAGTCGAGACCACGACACATGTTTCATTTCAAAACGACGTATTAACAATTGTTAATACTTTTTATTTCGTGATGTATATTTTCGCTGATGTAATTGCTGTTAGCCTATTTTTTGATACCACACATAGACACTGCGCTTAAAAAATAGCAAATAATTTATATTGCCTAATGTTAATTTTCAAAAGGAGCTATAAAATAATGACCCAGTCGATTTCTTTCGTACCATACCTTATCCTTGTTGTAACGCCTGGTGGCGCTTTAAAAAAATCTACCACGATATCTGCCCGTGGGTGTCGTAAAAGTCGACAGAGGGAAAATAAAAACTAGAAAATGGGCAGCAGTATCTTCCTGGAACATCTGAATAAATAAATGCGGTTGCCAACCCGCCTGCCAACATTGGCAGCTATACCAAAATCCCCTAAATTGAAAGCTACAAGCTTTTGTGGCAATCTACGGGGGAGGCATACGTTCACTACTACACATACTACAGTACTGAACTAGTGATAGGCTGAAGTGATGTAACACGTATCTTATCAGATATAAAAAATGTATGCAGTGTCAGAGACACGGGACAAGCACAATACATCCAGACCCGTAAAACAATTTTGAATGCATGGCAGGGTTTCAAAACACGATTCGCACTACGCTGATCGCTGAGATTGAGAACGCCAATTACTCATAATTCGTATTACGGCTATAAATTTTGATAGCTGCGTCCCATTATTACGCCTACTTTCTGCCTCTAGTTATAAAGATGATTACTTACTTAATTACAATGATAATGGCTATGTTTCTTGCCTCTGTAGATGAGCATTTCGAAACAAAAGACGCACGATTTTTAGGTTTCTAACTTGATTTTATCTTGATATTGAGAAACAAATTCTGACATTGCATATTAAACTAGTTAACGCTGAACTATAAAAAGAATTATTAAACACGATTCAATAAACGATGACGCATAAGCCAGGACATAGGACTATAATTATCATGTATAAATTTTTATTTTTCATATTAGTGGTGTTGCCACTTCATTTAATTCATTGGGATTTGTAAAGAGTCCAAAAGACAGGCCGCAGCATCTACCTACGTATTGCGGTTTACAATTTGCGTATCAAACCTGGAAACTACGACATTCATCCTTCATGACCTTTTTATGGGTTACGCTTCATCATCATCATCACTTCAGCTTATCACTAGTCCACTGCTGAACATAGGCCTCCTGCATTGATTGCCACAAAAGTTTGTAGCTCTCATTTGGGGTGGTTTTGCCATAGTTGCCACGCTTGGCAAGCGCGTTGGCAACCGCAGTTTATTTATTCAGATGTTCCAGGAAGATACTGCCACTACTAAGATGCTGCCCATCACCTGGGTTTCATTTTCTTGTTAGGGTTCTGTACCTCCGAATGAAAAAAAGTTAAAGTAGCACTTGTCCGTTTTTTTATAAGCGATCTCTCACACTAGGTATGCTCTGGTATCGTGGGTGCGTTTTACAGACACAAATTTCACATCCACAACACAATCAGACCCGAAAACTAACAATTTTGTGTTTTCGCACAAATGTTGGCTCCGGCTGGGATTAGAACCTGGAACCCGCGGCCTAAAAGTCAGTTACTCTGACCACAACAGATCACTCGCGTACTATGAAATTTAAAGCAAGCGCCTACCCCTGAGTTAATAATAGTAAAATAAATAGTAAGATCGGGTAATTGTTGATTTTCGAGTTTTGTGATTTTTGGTGACTTCACAATGAAGAAAATCACATAACAACATCAAATTAAATATATTAGAAACATTTGGTTAATAAAAAAATATCGTAAAGGCCATAAATAGTTTGAGAAAAGTTAAATCTGTATTCACAGCGCAGTATCAGTATTTAATGAATAAGGATACTATTTAAATAATAAATAAGGAGAAAAACAAATTTATTAACAATTGTTTATTCAATAAATAAAACTATAAGTAAGAAGAAAACAACATCGATAATTACTCGTAAGTCTGCCTATGAATATAACATTAAAAAATTTACTATAAAAAAACAATTATAAACCTGTATAATATTACAACTAACCTGTATAATATTACAACTAAACTACTGACAACTAATGTTAAATTTAATATTCTACGTCAACTTTATATAAAACTCAAAAGCGTGAATATTTAACGGGAAGAAATCACAGTTACAGCCTAAAGAGCGTTCATTTATTAATTTAAATAATATTAAGATGTTATCATCTTATACATAAACTAAGTGAGAAGTATAATAACGAATGCCTCTATAAAATAATAAATAAGTTTATAAATGATGTACAATTAAAATTATTTAACTTTAAACATAATAGAAAAACATTTGGGTCTAATAAAAAAGGCTCAAATATGACATAAAAAATTAAAAAGTATTATCCCTGTAAGTCTACAATTAAAAATGAATTACTTTAATTATTAATCTATTTACAGTCATTGAACACTAAGGTAGTTGTCTACAGTGACTAATATTTTATATTGTAATGGTAATCTGCACCACCGGCCTGAACTTAATCAAGATAGCTCATAATACGTTAAACTTAACAATATTTTTACTTACTAACTAATTATATAATATAAATCTTGAATTTGTGTATTATATTTTTTATGAATTCATGGTAACTTTGTAGCAGCAATTTATTCATTAATATTAAAAAAAGATTTTCTTCCCAAAAATTTGATAAATGCGGTTTTATCGTTTTAAAACAAAGAAGCGAATAAGTATAATATGAGAATATTTTTTAAAGTATGCTGTAATCAGCGTACTTGTTTTTTCTTTTTGCTGTAGAAAACTGGGACGAATAACTGTAATTGTTTAAACCGGCTTTTAGGATAAAAAACCAGCAGCTTTCACTCTGATTCTACTCTATACTTAAATTAAATTTTTAAAAGCAAATACAAAAACAAAACTGCTTGTTTTCATAATTAACACAGTACGTTCGAACTATAGATATAGAAAAAGAGATATTATGTACAATATATTTATTCTACAACTTGTATTCATCAGATTTGGTTTAAGAGAGGCTAATAATTTATTATTTTAACATGTTGTGTATGTACAAAATTATATTTACATTTTTGCAACTTCATCATCTTACCATGTTTGATCGCGCTAATGTTAGGAAATACTAATCCGATTTGAAAAATGTTATTTGCATTAGATAGCCCATTTATTGAGAAAAGTTATAGGCTATCAAACTTTATACTAGGGTCTTAAAGAACCGCACGCAAAGAAGCGAACATTACAGACTAAGCTTCCGTACGGCGCACTGACATGCTCAGCTTAATTTAATAAGTAAATTATAAATTTTGTCATTGTAACGCGGATGTTTTAATGCAATATTTTTAAGAACATTTGTTGCATTTTTTTTTATCAGAACGAGCTATCTAGCGCAGTTTATTTTTTTCTTAGCAATGATTTTTTTTTATTGTATAAAGTGACGAAACGAGCAATACGTTCACCTGATGTTAAGTGCAACGTCCGCCCACAACAAATGCTGTGTCACCCAGAATATTTCTGTGTGACACCACACTGCGCCCGTCACCCTGAGACATCAGTTCTTAAGTCTCAAATGCCCAGTGATTACGCTAGCTCACAGTGCCCTTCAAACCGAAACACAGTAATGCTTGCACACTACTGCTTCACGGCAGAATAACTGGCCCTGGGGTGGTACCTACCTAGACGGATTTCTGCATAGGAATCCTACCACCAGTAAAAATTACTTACTAAATAACTTAACGTAGTTACTAATTTGGAAAGATAATATTTAACGCTTTCTAATTATCATCAATTACCACATAGACAGGAGTCCTTCATATTAGCTCGTAGCCAGGAAAGATATCGTGTGATCCTAGTATAAACTCCGGGATAACCCGGCCGACCACAACCGACACCCCATGAGACTATACCTGAAAAGAAATCATTCCGTATATACAACAGCGCAGAAATAGAATGTAACAAGTATTGTATTAAAAACTTTTATGTACCACGTTTTTAAAACAAGTATGAAGTTCTTTCTAATCAATAATCAGTTGCAAAATTTGTACCCAACAAATAAACAAACAGACAGACAGACAGAAAAGTGAATTAATAATGAATTGTCATCCAGTTCTAAGCTATTTTTAAAGTTTAAAGTTTTCTAAATCTTCGGGAAGTTAGTTTAAAATCAATTACTAAATTTGACCCGAACAGACACACACGAAAGTTGGACAACTCGCTTTAGAGGAAGATGGAAGATTCCTGATCTGGGACAATTATTAGTAGTTACTTTACTTTTTTAATCTCGGGTCGTGCTTAATCGCCATCAACTATGCCGACATATCGCTAAACGATTTGTGTTATTGTCCGGTATGGTGTTCACAATGTTTTCAAGCGAGAGTCGCACACTTAGTTCTGATTGATGAGCTCAGTGTTATGGCAATCAGAAATGTACAGGTTGACACAGCCAAAAAGACAATAAAATTAATATATTGATATTATTAATACCGATGCACTCACCAACAATCTGATACTTGTCGCCTTGTTGGATGAGCAAGGGGCCACCGCTATCACCTTGACAGGAGTCAGTTGAGGCTCGACCCGCACATAACATGTTGCTTGTTATTTTAGAAGCTCGGTACTTCATTCCCCGGCACTGTTTTAACGACAAAATGGGGACGCGGACTTCCTGAACAACGGCAGGTAATTGCCCACCTTCAGAAGTACGACCCCAGCCCACCGCTATGCCGTTTTTTCCCGAAGGCTCGATTCCTTAAAAAAAATATTGTATAGTTACCTAGTCTGTAGTATGTTAATTTAAAGTCACTTTAGATTCATTTTCTCTAAAATTGCAGCAATCACTGTAGGTCCCGTGCAGCGTGTTGAAAGAACTTTGCTTTTTATTTAACTGAAAATTCCTTATTGGATTCTCCGTTTGAAATGCATAATACTTACCAGCAGGCGGTAAGCAAACTGGCTTAATAATCCTAGAGAAGTTAACCGGCTTCCGTAACTTAAGCAGAGCAATATCGTTGTTATAAGAGTTGGCATCGAAGCTGCGGTGTCGGACGATGGCATTGACGGCGCGCATGATTGCCTCGCTCTCACTCGTGATCGTCTGGTCGTGGTCGCCGAGAATTACGCGGATCTTCGATCGTTTTAGCCTGGAACATAATATGCTTCTTTAAAAGACAACTTCTTTTTATCTGACTAATTTTAATTATTATTATATTAGCGATTGTAAGCCGTAGCTTAGGGGCTAGGCGCTCGCTTTAAATTTCATAGTACGCGAGTGACTTGGGTTCGATTCTCGGTGCCATAACCACTAAAACTGTTAATAGCATCTTTAAGTGCTGATTTTCCACGTGCTCGTCGCTGAAGGAAAACATCGTGACGAAACATGCATGTCTAAGAAAAAAATAAAAAGATTTCAAGGACATGTGAAGTCCGCCAACCGGCATTGGACCAGCGTGGCGGACTCTTCCCAGCTCCTAAACCGTCTCGGAAATGATAGGAGGACTGTGCTCAGCAGTGGGACATTTATAGGCTGTTGCTTTACTGTGAATGTGAATTGTGTGAGTGTGAATTGGTACAGTTATCGGCACGGGTCTCAAATGCCTGTGAATACGTCAATCGACCAAACAAATAACGAGCCAATCGCTCAGTGAGATTAATGCCCCATGCTTTTGCTCATCACCTTATACCACTAAACAAACAAAAAATCAACTGCTACGCAAGTTCGGCGGAAGTGAAGATCGGCGTGAACTTAGACGAAACGTTTCCTTTTAATACAGACTTCACTATTCACTTTAATCTATTTTGCCGATATCGTTTTCCATGTAGTATCACAAAACAATATCGTGTTTAACCTTCCTTGACTTACAGTGGCATTTTATGACTAGATTCAGTAAAAGTAACAGATCGGTCGAATAATTCTTTCTTTTCTTTTTTCTTTTATAAAAGTAAAAGTAAAGTTTCAGCCTATAAATGTCCCACTGCTGAGCACTAGCCTCCTCTCATTTCTGAGAGGGTTTAGGAGCTAGGAAGAATCCGCCACGCTGCTCCAATGCGGGTTGGCGTACTTCATATGTCTTCGAAATATTTCTATTCCTCGGACATGCAGGTTTCCTCACGATGTTTTCCTTCACCGCTAAGCACGTGGTAAATCAGCACTTAAAATTAGAACAATTTTAGAGGTGCTGGCACCGGGGATCGAACCCAGGTTACTCGCTTTCTTTTATATTCTATTTTATTAGTATGATTAGTCGATAGTTGGATTATAACAAATTTAAATAAAAAAATAACATACATACATACTATATACACTGTTTACTTATTTCTTAATTCCACCATGTAAAACAACAGGTAAAATTAAAAGTTAGATAATAATACTGCCACAATTTTTTGCTATTTTTATTTTTCTCCAACATATGAGTAGGAACCATGGAGAGTGAAAGAGTGAACCTGGATTTCGGACTTTATTCGACACATTCTATCTATTAACTAACGACGCTGCAGTTTCACTCAAGTCAGTCATTTTAAGAACAAATACGTTGAAATACGAGTTACTATCACTACATTAGTACCGGAATAATCATAACTTTCACACTCAATAGAATTGTAAATACGGTAATTATTCAACAACAATATCGCGTGTAAATAAATGTAGCCACTAACATTAACTTCGTAGATTGTCTACGTAGAACCGACGACGTAACAGTTTTTTAACCGACGAAAAAACTGAGGATGTTCTCAAGTCACCCGCATATTTTTTTATGTATGACCACGCATAAATTCTTTGTTTATGACCCGATTTTAATTATTCTTTTTATTATAAAGGGAATACCGTAAAGGTGGTCCCACATAACTTTGGTCATGTACTGATGATAGGATCCATGAGAAAATCATCAAAGTCTTAAATTCTCATAAGCAACGCAATGGCATAAATGGAGCTGGTGTGTTGAATTCGGTTTTTTTTTATTAAATTATTATGAAGTAACTTTTCGCATGATCATTACGTCAGGTGCATGTAGGTTCCGACGATCTAAGTTTCTGTTACCCTTGTGATACTATAATATCTCCCACGCAGCTGATAGCTTCCCAGAGTACTCGGAAGTTGTCACGGTAGTTGAAAATCGATTAGGAGGACATCATCAAAGTTGGGTACAGCAAACTGAAAACGGCCCCCTGTTTCTTTGCTAATACTTAGATACTATAATATAATAAATATTTTCAAACTCACTCACCACAAACCACCACCACCACAAACCAACTCACAAAACTAGTGTTCTTTTTATTAAAATTTAAAACACAATAAGTGGTTACAAATCAATTTTTTTTACAAACTTAATTTGCAAGGCCTATGTCCAACAGAGTATTACAAATATTGCTGGGACTATAGAAACTAAATAAAAAATAAATCCAACGAGTCTAAACATAACGGAGCTATCTTACTTAGTAGAGTTCCTATGGCCAACTCCCAGTTCTATCATCAGACCAACTCCATGGTAGCATATTATTGCATTGTCATCGAAGCAGGAAAGGATGTAAAATTGACTTACAAGATAAAAAAACGGAAGGACATACGAAGAAAGAAAGTTCAATAAAAGCTTGTAATTATAAAATAATCACATCAAAACTGGTGTTAGGATTCCTTCTTCAGGAGACCGACTAGGTAGGTATTACCGCAGCTATTCTGCCGTGAAGTATGGAAACATTACAGTTTTTCAGTCTGAAGGTCACTGATAGCTAGTTTAAATAATGGACATATGAGACTTGAGAACTGATGTTTCAGGGGGACGGGCGCACTGTGGCGCCACCCAGAAAATTTCTGGGTGACACAGCATTTATTATGGGCAAGCAACGCACTCACGTTTCTTTCCCCTTTAAAATAATAATAAATAAAGTGGTGTTCTCTTGTTTGGTTCTCTGCTGTCTTTAGTACTCAGTTGCATTTCACATAACGGTATCACTTTTCAATTTTACTTACTTTCTGACGCAATGTGCCGCAGTAAGAACATATTCCTTTGTAAGCAAAGATGCTCCACAGTGGAACTGTCCGTCGTAGACAATTCGTGCCATCCATGGGTATCGATTAGCGCTCGCTGATGTTCCACCGACGATTCGATTTTCTTGATTCGATCCGTTACATTCTGTAATACAACAAACAGAAGGTGATTCTTACTTGAAGTTTAAGAAGAAACCAGAGAAGTTAAACTTATGTCTACAATTACATTAAACAATATTTATGATTCGTTTTTTTTATTGTATAACGTCACGAAACGGGCAAAACGTTTACCTGATGGTAAGTGCAACGTCCGCCCACAACAAATGCTGCGTCACTCAGAATATTTCTGTGTGACACCACACTGCGCCCGTCACCCTGAGACATGATTACGCTAGCTCACAGTGCTCTTCAAACCGAAACACTTATAATGCTTGTAATGCTTGCACACTACAGGTTCACGGCAGAATAACTGGCCCTGGGGTGGTACCTACCTAGACGGATTCCTGCATAGAAATCCTTCCAACAGATCTTATTAAGTAATAACTGAAGACCGCGACTGTCTGCGTGAATTAAGGTTGTTTTAAAACTACCGTGGAAATTCTTTGATTTTCCGAAATAAAAAGTTAGTATCCTATGTCCGTCTCTAAGGTGTAAGCTATCTTTGTGCAAAATTTTGTCAAGATTGGTTCAACGGTTTCGCCGTGAAAAAGAGAGTTAGTTTCGCATTTTTAATATTAAGTACGTATTGTCCTTGAAAAAGTAAGTAAGCAGAAGTAGAAGAGGAAAATTGTGTCTTGTTATTTTTCGTATGTGTGTTAGTTGCGTTACTTATGCATAACGATTTCCTTTAAACTTTTTTAAAACATGTAAGCATCTTGTGCCGTTCTAGGAATTATAAATTATAGGTATATAAGAAGTTTTACTTTACTATATTTATTATTTTCAAACTACCTGATGCAAAGCGGTATCTCGTCCAAGATGCATAAACTTTATCCCATAATATGTGTAGTAAATGAAAGTTGAAAGAAAAACTGTCTTGACTTCCCAGTTTATTATAAAAAGTAGTATCTACCACCTTATTCAATTTACAGACACAAAAACATATTTTGTTTACTGGTGGTAGGATTCCTATTCAAGGATTCGCCTCGATAGGTACCGCCGCAGTGCTAGTTATTCTAAATTTAAGTCGAAACATAGTGGCGTTTATATAGTGAAGGGCACTAAAGCTAGTGTAATTACAAAGCATATGAGATGTAATAACCAGCAATTGCAAGTAATCTAATCAAATATGAATTTAAATCTGACTTGTTTCTCATTGCTAGTGAAATGCGGACGCATGGGCAGTTCTAAATAAGAATAATTCCTATCGATGTCAAAGCAGGTAATATCATGATGTACTCTACAGGTTAATGAACAAGGTCTATGAACAGGAAAGCAATCTATTCCACTTTCACCGTCGATGTAGCAATTCCACTACATAAAATTGTATTTTTGTAATTAAGTAGATAAGTAAGAAATAGATGGGGAATAAGGGGCCAGTGACTATATGATTAACAATATGAAAAAAATACTAAAGCGTGAAATGCTTACTAGCTAATAATGTTGATGGATACGAAACTGACTTAGATTTATTATACATATCTGTTGCGATCTTAATTTGAGATAGTATCAAACTCACTGACAGCATACACACGTCATCGACACAAATAAAAAAACGTGTATATAAGGGATGAACCGATGCTAAGTTGCTTACTTCAGTGCAATTCTCTTTTTATAGAAGAGGGGGTGCGATGCCGGCCTTCGAGAAAGGCGTAGGCTCTTTTCTTTCTGAATTGGAATTTTTTAAAAAACTACCAAGGTTATAGATTTGTAATTTACACAGATTAAAGTTTGTGCCTGATGGAAATATCTTAGTATTTATCGATGAAATATCTCAGATAATTCAGGATTAACATTTTAAAATCCACATGAATAAAATCTTAACTATTAGTAGGAAAAATGTTCTAATTATATTTTACTTTTTATAACTCGATGCAGACACCCTTTAAGAAACAGTGTTGAAAGTTTATATCACCAACACCACTTATTTAATTAAATAAACGAATAGATAAATAAAGTATTTATATACTAAGGGCCGGGCGCTCGCCTTAAATTTCATACTATAGTATGCGAGTCACCTGAGTTCAAACCCCGGTGCCGGCACCTCGAAAATAGATCCACAATTTTAAGTGTTTATATTAAAGTGCATATAATCGCTGCAATCAAAAGGAAAGGACAGCGAAACGCTGCTACTTCTATGATAATATCTCCAACGCATCTTCGGCCGATATCTGGAAGTTTCTAAAATCTCTCGGATTAGGTAAGCATACACAAAAATATCTCTTTCCCGTTGAATGATCTAAATTGTCATTTTTTAGCTGGGACTACTATTCCCCCAGCTATTAAGTCCCAAACAATTTCAGAAATGACTTCCTTGGCCAAACCTAAACATGAACTCTTCTCATTTTCTCTAGTCTCCGCTGAAGACGTTCGTAAAACTTTTGTTTCTATCAAATCTAAAGCGGTGGGATGTGATCAGGTGAGTCGTACTATGATTTCTTCAGTTCTTGAATACTTTCTCCCAGTTATTACTCATATAATAATTTTTTCTCTGTTGTCGGGGTTTTTCCATCTTCGTAGCGTAAAGCTTATATAACCCCTCTTCCAAAAACTACAAACCCCTCAATTTAATAACTATAAACCAATCTATATCTTACCCTTTTTATCAAAACTTCTTGAATCTATTGTTCGCCATCAATTATCTACTTTAATTTACAAAAATAATGTTCTATCTCAGTTCCAATCAGGCTTTCGACCTGGACACAGCACCACTACTGCTCTTCTCAAAGTTACTGAAGACATACGGCAGGGTATGAAGGATAAAAAGACCACAGTACTTGTATTGATAAATTTTAGTAACGCTTTTAACATGGTTGACAATGATATCCTCCTTGCCATGCTTCAGTATTTAAAAATTTCTTCCTCTGCTTTAAATTGGTTTTCTTCTTGCCTTTGTGAGCGTCAGTTAGCCGTTCGTTGCGGTCATGATATATCAGACTGGTGTCAACTCGTGTCTGGCATCCGCAAGGTGGAATAGTATCCGATGAAGCTGTAAAAGCCAAAAAGGCTAACAGCAATTACATCACCGAAATTATATAAGGTGGAATATTATCTCTTCTTATGTTCTCCATTTTTATTAACTTTCTTTCTTCTCAGCTTAGCTGTTCTTACCATTTCTACGCTGGTGATTTTCAGATCTATAGTCAGGCAGACGTCATTTCCATAAATAATGCTGTAGACAGTCTTAACTTGGACTTGACAATCTTAAATAACATACACATACATACATAAAATCACGACTGTATCCCATAAGGGGTAGTCAGAGACTGGGCACTCACTGCAAAAACAGATGACTGTCACAATCCACGTTTCACCTAAACAATATAATGCACTTAGTGTGATAGGTGGTGAGCCCATCGCCACCATGCGCTGTTGGGTGCACATTGCAGTTTAATTCCTTACTCGCCTTTTACGAGATCCATTGGATGAGATGGAGTGGTAGTATTTTTTTAACGAGCCGCCACCACACGGCTTATAAATTTGGCATTAAGGTGAATCCAAGTAAATGTCAAGCCATAATAATTGGTAGTGTTCGGCAGTTATCCAAAAGGTCTAGCCTTACTAAAGTTTCACCTGTCTCGTTTGCCGATTCTGTTACTCCCTATTCTTCTAGTGTCAAAAATCTTTGTGTTTACTTTGATTCAACCTTAAGTTGGTCATCTCAAATACAGAACGTCAGTGGCTCAGTTATTGCTATATGTACTAAGTGCTGTGAATCACCTTAGAATCTTTCTTCCGGTCAAGATAAAGATAACTCTGGTGCACTCCCTTATTTTCCCGTAATTGATTATGCTGATGTGTGTTATCTTGATATTAATGAGAATCTTCTGGACAAGCTGGATAGTCTCGTAAATAAGTGTATCCGTTTCATCTTTTGTCTTCGCAAGTTTGATCATGTTTCCTCGTTCGCACGCTCTCAGCTAAAGTGGCTTCCTATTCGTCAACGAAGGCATCTCAGGATACTTTCCACAGTTTTCTCGGTTTTATTTGATAACCACTACCCTGATTACCTTAAACGTAAGTTTCTTCTCTTCCGTGACACTCATAACCGACAGCTTCCCTCTTCGTAGATTTTGACTCTCTCTATTCCACTTCATCGTACTGGTTTCTCTTCATCATCATTTTCTGTCCAAGCTGCTTTACTATGGAATGCGCTACCTGAAAACCTGAGACTACTCTCTAGCAAATACGCATTAAAAAGGAAAGTTTTAGCTCATTTTCTAAATTCTACAGATTTACCAAAACTATGATCATCATCGTCATCATTAGTATATATTATTCTAGTTCATAATAAAATTTATTATTTATATGTGAATATTAATGGAATATATATATATAATATAAATATATATTTATGAGTGTGTGTGTGTGTTTATGTTTGTATACGTGTAGGTATCTTAAATGAGTATTATACGATCCTTTTTGTAACCGCCTTCGTCGTTAACTCACTGCCCAAAGGTTGGCTGGCAGAGAATGCTTTTAGCATTAAGTCCGCCTTTTGTTCCTTTACTATAAGTAAGGTTCAATAAAGAATAAATAAATAAATATAAAAAAAAACATTTATTGGCTGTTACATTACATTTTTTATATATCAACGGCAGCAAAGTGAATACATCTGATTTTTTTATAAATTATTTTTATTTCAAGAATAGACATTAGAATTTAGGTTCCATGGGTTAGTTAGTCACAAAATGATGATGTTATGTTAGACTTTAACTAGCAAGAGATTTAAAATATTTTAGACAATAAACTTTGAATTAATTTAAATGAAACTAATTTTTACGGATTTTATCGCGTTTAATGTTTTACTATTTATAACCCGACGTTTCGGGCGCTTTACAGCTCCCATGGTCACGGGGGGACTGAGGTGACAGTTGTCCCGATGTCATAGTTAACCCGGAGTACCTTCAGCTTTTAATTATTATTTTTAGTCCGATCTACGCAGAAAGAGCTTACTGTGTCTTGAAGCCTTGCAGTGGTAAGTGGTTTATAAACGTCGGGTTATAAATAGTAAAACATTAAACGCGATAAAATCCGTAAAAATTAGTTTCATTTAAATGAGTAGTGTTCGCGTAAATATAAGAAATCATTAACTTTGAATTAAATTAATAAATTCCTTTTATCCAGAAATAATATTAAATAAATGCATGTAATTATAGGCTATTGCGAGAGCTACTAGTGATTAGCAATGGCAGTGTGCTATCTACAACCCTTTTTTGCATATTAATGATATTTTGTAAATAAGTTAAATTCATTACAATGCACACGACGACACTGGTGATGCCTTGTATACTGGCTGTGCTAATATTTCTTGGAAATACTGAATCTGAACTCGAAATTTTGTTAGACGAGATCTCGGATTGCGTCCGACTAAATTTCATGTAATTCAACCTAACCACTTTTGCGTATTTAACGCTTGAAAGAAACCAAACGTATTCTGTCTTTTTTGGAAAACTCCCCTTGTTGCCTCAGCTGGTATTGTAAGCCTTAGCGACATACCGACGAACGTTCAGTTACGCGGGACGGAGGAGTGGTCAAATCAGCCTTTAAAAAGCTTGACGTGCTCAGTACAGCGGGGCAGTATTTCATGATTATAACTTTACAACTTCGCATGTTCGGCCTCACATGGAGTAGTTACTGTTCTCATCTCTGGGCCGAGATATGCTATTCCCAGCTTCTACAATTTGCCCGCATTCATGAAAGTGCGGCTCGAATCGTCAAACTAGTAAATTATTTTTAGGAAGTTCAGTTTGACTTGGAGATAGATTAATCCGAGGAATGAACCTTACGATCTGCCCACTGCCAATTTGCCATTATAATGCGTATCCTGAGATCTTTTAAAAAATGATCAGTCCCGAAATAAGCAGGCTCCATTTCGTACAATAGGAACAAGAGACTGTAGAAAATTTTGCTCCTCAATCATCATAATTTCCACAACTATTTCAAATAAATACAATGAAAAAACAAAATAACTGTACATATTTACTAATTTTTTTATTTCATAAAGTGGCGAAACGAGCAAAACGTACATCTGATGGTAAGTGCAGCGTCTACCCATTACAAATGCTCAATATTAGCACATGCATGCACAACTTAAGAAGATGTAAGAAACATAAGATAAAAGTGAAATATTAAGTAAGAAAAACAGGCCGTGGTTAAAGACAAATATTTGTCAAAAAAAGATGGAACAGAATATATTTCTATTTACATAACATTACAAATATTCTATAAATACATGTAAATATATATACAAAGCGTGGGATAAACGGTAAGGTAAAAGTTACACTTGCTGTACAAATATCAACTTACCTATCTTTCTAGGAAGTGGGTTTGCTCTGCCGCACTCTAAAATGTGAAGGTGAGTTGTCATTATTAAATGTTCTAAAAATTACTATATAAAAATAAAGTTACTACTAATCTACTACTGCTTAAACTATAGTAAACAAAAATACCCAGTGCTTCGAGTGAAATTTTAAATACGCCTTAAACAGTATTGCATTTTAATATAGTGATATTTTAAAGAAAATTTTATTTTTGATTGATTGTTTCAACTCATGCTTATCATTACATACTGTGCAATGTTAGAGATGAACTTTAATTATTTTAATTAGTGTTGGGCTGTTTTAGTCTAAAAGACCTTTTCTGGCAAATTGCTTCTAGGTTTTTTCCAAGACGTTTCAAATCAGCTCAGCGCAACAGCGATATGTTTGGTGCCATATTTGTACTGATAATTCTATTTTATTTTATGCACAGAATTCAGCGACACTATTTGAAAAAGTATATAAATATATAGAACGTATTTTAAGTATTTTATACAGATAGCAAAAAAAAAACAGAAAGAACGATAGGTGTCGCATTGTTGAAAAATAAACAAAGAATATACTCGTATAAATCAATAGTCATTGATATGGTTCAATAGGTGATACTTGCCACACGAACATTGCTTGATTTCAGTATCCTCCTCGTCGTCTTCAACACTTTGTTCTTCTAGGAGCGGAACTTCCAACCCGAAGATGGCGTCCAAAAGGAAACGCTGCGTTCTGTTGCCTGGTGATACCTAAAATTGGACGAAAATTTTGATCAAAATAACTATAAAACTATTTATAACATATATCGAATAAAAAGTAACAACCTATGATTCCCTACTGCTGTGCACAGCTGTGTCTCTCCCCAACTCTTAAAGAGGTTTTAGAGCTGGGATGAGGCCACCACACTTATCCAATGTGTTGTCGAAATATTTTTTATCTTCAGACATGCTGGTTTCCTCAAGATATTTTTCAGCAGATGGTAAATCAGAATTTAAAATTGAAATAACAATTTAAGTGGTGCTGGCACCGGGAATCGAACTCAAGTCACTGGTGTATTTTGAAACTTAATGGAAAGGCTGGTTCTTTAGCTACCAGACCTCACAGTAAATATTAATTTTTTGCAAATTATGACTAACTGACACACTTAGAAATATTTAATAATTATTCAGTATTAAATCAATACTAAGCTAATATTGATTGCTATATTCAATTAATACTAATGCGTCACTAAGTAAGAGCGGACGTAAGTAATTAAAAAGTATGTATATGTACACTGAGAGCTAGTGTAATCACCTCTCCTTGCCCGATGACATTAAAAAAGCCCAAAATAAGATCACTTTTAAGAAGTTAGTACGGGAGCATTATTTTAAAGATTTCATTTAAAATTGTTTGTGGACTCTTTTTTTTTCTAATTTATGTCGAACCACCACGTGTATTTCTGTATATGTATGTGTGTATGTATGTTAGTTTATATGTATGTACATATTTATGTATTATTGTTTATTTATCATAATTATATATTGCTATGTATTTATTTATATGTATTTTGAGTATTTTTTAAAATTCTATTTTATATTTATTAGTAACCCTTAAAAATTCAAATATAAATTATAATTTTTTTTTAAGTTTTACACTTGCTACATTTTCGCTACGCCTTGCGTTGACTGGCAGAGAATGCCAACTGGAATTAAGTCCGCCCATTGTATCCTTTAAGGGGAAACAATAAAGTAAAAATAAATAAAAATAAAGTTATTATCATTATATGAAAAACAACACGAGTGATCCCGGTACCAAAAGGGATATCGGTTTCCGAAGTAAATGAATAAAGACCGATAGCAGTACTGTCTACATTCGCAAAGGTGTTCGAGTCAGTTATTCATAGATGTGTTTATACACAAGTTAACTCGCAACTTTCCGAATCCCAGCATGGCTTTTGGCCAGGTCGAAGTACGGGGAGTAACCTGCTTTCTTTTGTAAATCATTTGATGCCAATCGTGGACGCGAGAGGCCAGGTCGACACCGCGTACTTCGATTTTCGGAAAGCTTTCCATACAGTCGATAATGATATTTTATTGGCTAAGTTTGCTTGCTGCGTTAGGTTTAACGCCCAGTCTTTTAGCATTTTTCGCAAGCTATCTGAGTGACCGTCGACAGTACGTCGATTATGCAGGTTCGGAGTCGAAACCTTAAGACACATATACTGGAGTGAGTCAGGGAAGCAACCTTGGACCTTTAGAATTCATGTTGATGATCAACGATCTTCCTGCAGTCGTTAAGGAATGTAGTAATGTAATGTAGTAATGTGCAGCTGTTTGTTATTTGCCGACGACCTTAAATTTTCTTTACAGTAGATTCGGACTGTCGGAGATTGCAAATAGACATTGACAGCGTAACACAGTAGAGTAAGGACAACAAGTTGTACTTCAACATAACTAAGTGATGTGTGATGTAACTAGCCGCGCAAGAGCTCTCCTGCACTATCCATACCAAATCAACTCCACCGCAATCCTCCGCGTCACACATATTGGTGACTTAGGCATTGTAATGGTTCCGGAACTAAACTTTCGAAAACATATTATAAATATATATAAAAAATCTTTTAGGAATCTTGGCTTTATCTTGAGACAGAGGAAGGATTTTCAAAATAATGTGACTATAAAAAATTTATTTAATGCCCTCGTAAGAAGCCGTCTCGAAATGAATGCCATCATTTGGAATCCACATGAAAACAAATACAGTCTCATGTTGGAAAAAATTCAAAATAAATTGACACGTTTTTTATATTTAAAACAGTATGGGGTCTATCCTTACTATCTGCTGATGTATCCGAGTTTATTTGTAATAGGTCGGGTACAGTAGCTTGGGTGTGAGGAGGGATATCGCGCTCATTAAATATCTTTGGAAAGTGATTCGCGGGTGGGTACATCACCCGTATGTGCTCGCAGCACTGAAGCTGCGCGCGCCCGATGGGTACGTGTGCTTGCGTCGCCTTCTCTAATTACTTCTTGTGCCACCTCCAGAACTAACTTTCTTCAAAACGCCCTCCTGACACGTGCGATACGTTACTTAAATGTTAACTCTTAGTAGTATATTGATATTTTTTTCTTGTAGTCAGTCGAAATTCACAATAGCAGCATACAAATGCGTAGGAAACGGAGTTTGCTGAATATTTAATATATATTTTTTCTATTTATGTTAAAAGCTTCTTTTGTTTGGGTTATAGCATCGATTTAAAGTGGTTTAAAAACGTCTTGATGTCTCATCTTTTTAATTCCTAGAACTGTACATAGTTACGTATTTAATTAGTTATATAATTTTAATAATCCAATGTGCCTATATCAACGTTTAGTACTCGTATTTTGTAGAATTCATATATTGTCATGTAAATCATATAAAACATATGACAATCTTTTTATATTCATAGTAATATAATTACCATCTCAAGAAATATTAAATGAATTAAAATTGTATATGACCAACTTCCATTAGCCATTCGTACCAATCATAAGAATTTTGACTTGAACCACCATGAACATTTGAATTTTTATGCTAGAAAAGCGAAAACTGAGAACAAAAATACTAGTAATAAATTGTCTATACTAGAAATTAGTTAGTCATAACTAACCCGGAGTACCTTCAGCTTTCGTTTTGTTACTTGTGAAAGTTCCACTACTGATTAGTCTGGTTCTTTTTGTGGCAATTACCAAAATCATAAGAGAATTGCATAATACAAGATTTTACTGACGAAAGTCTATTTTCGCTGGCAATGGAATTATGTAACATTTGTTTAGCATTTTGGATTGACAAATACTTCCACGGTTGTACGGGACAGCGTTATCGGAGTTGTCAGAGTTGTGTTCAATTCTAATTTATTTGGTACACATGCCAAATTTTGGCATAAGAATGCTCGCATTAAATCCAATGACTAATCAATTGTTAATTTTTTATCTAATTAATTCAATTCTTTTGAAACTTTACTCATCTTATTGCACTCCTATTGGTGCAAACTTTATAGTTTATTGAATTAAAAAAATATTGAAGATAGTGATACATACACACAGTCACGCCTTTTTCACATATATGGGGCAAGCAGAGGCAAAAAAAAAGGCCCTCTTTTCGCCCTCGCGGGAAACTAAACGTGACGGGAGTCGAACAACGTCGTCGCCATTTTGGTATGAGTCATAAAATTCTTACTCCCCATTGCATTCCCACGTGCATTGCAAATTATGGTGTTATTCTGCACGAATAAAGGCTGTCCGTAAAATATCTTAGTCGCTTCTTACGACACTTCGGTAGGAAAGGGGTAGGTGCTATTCTACTCTGCCGGACACCTATCGGCAACAGTACTAAGACGAGCCAATCGTTTACCTGACGTTGACGTTGCGTTGCAAACGTCTACCCATAACAAGTGCAGTGTCACCGAGATCATTTCTGTGTGCCTCTGGCACTACACTGTGCTCGTCACCTTAAAACATCAGTACTTAAGTCTCATATGCCCTGTAACTACTCAAGCTATCAGTGCTTTACAGATAGAAACACAGAAATGTTTGCACACCACTGCTTGACGACAGAATAAATGGCATTGCAGTGGCACCTTATCTAGACGGATTACTGCATAGGAATCCAACCACTACCGCTAGCTTAAATTATTTATTGAGAAATAATAGAGTATAGGTACAGTGATCACTTTCCAAACGGTAGACTGTGTGCTACTTTGTTACCCTGGCATAGTTAAAATTAGTATAACCCTCGGCGCAAACAATGTGGGTCACTCATCACAGTCATGCCGCTTACGCAATAAACGCGAAGTTAATTGGACACTAATGTCAATGATACTAACTTTCACAACTTAATAGTGATGTTCCAATGTTTCAGAACCTTTTTTGTTAACTTCTTTATATTTTCTGTTGTTATTATAGGCTAAATATCGTGTAAACGTATTCCAATTAAACATTTCTGTATGTCAATGTCGCGACATTTTATTCTCTTTACAATAGGGCTCGCCTGTCGCCTTCATTTTAACTAACGATTCTGTACGCGCACGAGTGTATGTATGTATGTAGAACGCACTTTCCCTTTGGCCCGGCCAACTCACGTAACTGATTGTGACGTAACTGATGTCATATGGCTGACTCCAATATACATATTCGTCGATATTAAATAACATGTTATGAAATTATCAACAAAGAAGGCTAAGGTTTCAATAGTTCTTCTTGCGAAGACATGTTTTGTCCGTAACAAAAGTGCAACGGTAAAAAAACAGTAATATCATTTTTCATATTGTTTACGAAATATAGGTATATACTTTAATTTTATAGAGTACATTGATTAACTATTTTTACATGTACATGACCTAAATGTTTTTTTGATCACTAAATTCCAGCAAAGTAAAGCTGCTTCAGTCAATGTCAAACTATAGCAAAAATTCAGAATCGGGGGCAGCTAGAGTAAAAAATAAAACAAAAACTCTTCAGTTTTACCGAACTCATCAAATTTGGAAAGATTGTTCCGTGACCCGGTTAATGAACAATTGGTTTTGTAAGTGACTAATATTAACAATCACTTTATTTATAATATTGGCTGGCGTTTGAAGTTCAATATCAGGTCATGGGCCGTTCAAATATAATAAAAGCTAACAACAAATGATTTTCGACATCATCTTAAATGTATTTTTTTCTCTTAAAATTACTACTCAAAAAATATTTTTATAGATTCTAGAAACAATAATTATTCTTTGAGCAACACTTAAAACAAAATAAAAATTATAAAGACGATAACGAGGACCGATGTCGAAGTTGCCGAGATCACAGGGTATATTACTATAGTGTCTTACTTTATTAACGCAATGGCACTTACTCGGCATTTCTGTATTCTGTATAACACCATAGCTAAAAGATTTGAGGAAGAGTCTTAGGTTACACAAATATTACCTTCAGCTGGTGTTCAAACTCGGTTACGCTGGCTACTAAACCATGAATTCAAGAGTTATAAAAAGATGACACGAATACAAATGTAGACCTCTGAATATCGTATACAAATGTAAATAAATAAAATAGATGTTTTGTCGAATCCGTAGATTTTTTTTAAAAACAACATGTAATTTGAACACAGTATACTATGAGACTAATTTAGTTATTGTTTCTTCTCTTAAGACCTACATTTAGATTAACTCTAAAGTCCTCTTGAACAAGATTGCGAGTATGGTTTTTAGATAGGATTGATATACTATTAGAAGTTATAATAGTATTTTAACCACTGACAGTTACGCTTCACTTGGTACATTTTCCCTCGTTCACTATTATCAAAGCTCTGAATTCGTAAGGTCAAAAAGTAAACCACTTTCCAAAGTGTAATTGCGGGGCGCCTTTCACGTGGTAATTGTTGCGGCACTCTCGTTTTTACCATCCGTTGTCGTTTATCAAACGCAAGAAAGAAATTCTTATTCCGCTGTTTCGAATGCGGTAATAAGGAGCCGCGATTTTTAAAACGTAAATTTTCACATTTAAACAAAACTTTCGCTTTTTGAAAGGATTACTTAAGAGCGGAGTTATAATCACAATAAGCTTAATAGTAATTGGTCGTCGTTTCAGCCTATCACAAGTCCACTGCTGAACATAGGCCTCCCCCATAGATAGCCACAAAAGTTTGTAGCTCTCACATTGGAGGGATGGAGGGAGGAATTAATGACAAATTACACAGTCGGGTAAAAAGTAAAAAATCGTATCATATCTTCTATAAAAACATATAACAACAAAATGTTATAATAATAAAAGGTTTTTTAAAGTACCATCAATGAAATAATATTTAAAATATTCTATCAAATGTTTTAGCCGAAAAATAAGATTAGTGTCTTCATTGTTATTATTTTTAATAAAGGTATTTATATTGTACATCTTTGAACATACTGCGACAAAGTAAAAGTCATACGCTTTTTTTATCTATTTGCATTATTAATGGTAAAAAAATGTCAATCGTTACCGTTGACGCAAGTACATTTTTCTCTAAATAATTTCATCACTTGTAGATATCGTATATATAATATTTCTGTTATAGTAACTATTATATATATTATATCTCAAATGTGTTTTTGTGGCAACGGTGTGTCTCCCTTAATTCTTCATTAAAATTAGAAAGATTATGTTCCCTGCTATTGAAAAATAACGTTTTCGTCAAACAATTACTAAAAAAACTTGAATGTACATAGCGCCATCTGTTAACAATCTGTTCAACTAACATGCACGACTGCTGACAATTGGAGCTATATACATTATTTAAAGACGGTAGATGCATGATGATGTATATGCGAAATATTCGTGCGGGTCAGCTAGCTTTTTGTAAAATTTGGTTATAGTTCTCTCTTCCTTAAAGTGAACTATAATTCTTAAAAAGTAAGCAGAAGTAGTTAATTTTAAGCCTTTATTTACTTTGTTTACCCTTTGACTCATGTTATATACAGAAAATATGTATGTAATATTCTTAATATGCTTATGTCCATAATGAATAGAAAACCTTCATAATATTTTTTTTACAAAATTACTCTTAGCACATATAAACAAACATACCGTCACTCTAAAATATTCATATAAAAAGTAGGTTATACGTATATATGCCATCTATAAAACAACAATATTTAAAAAAATTAACAAATCATACACCGTAAAGTAAGTACGCACAAAATGTGCGTGTTCAGTTCCATACAATCTACGTTATGGACACAAAATAACGAACCGGATACAACTAGTATTACATAAATACGAAAATTCATATTCAAGTATGCGAATTTAAAGTAATAGGAAAGTATTACGCATACTTGAATATTTTTTTGTATTTACGAATAAACTGTTATTGGTTACGATAATTACACCATAAATACCACTTATCTACAACTTTCTACAATATTACTGTGTTTCGGTCTGAAGGGCACTCAGGGCTAGTGCTGTAAGCTAGCTGGGCATATGAGACTTAAGAACTGATGTCTCAGGGTGACGGGCGCAGTGTAGTGCGACACAGAAACGTTCTGGGTGACACAGAACTTGTTATGGGCAGACATTGCACTTATCATCAGGTGAACGTTTTGCATGTCTCGTCACTTTAACCTATAAAAAATGAAAAAAGACAAACATTTTTTTTATTATTTGATATAGTGACGAGACGAGCAAAAAATTTTATGAATTGAAAAAAAAAATCATTATGAAAAAAGGAAGCAAAAAATACAGGCAGCATACAAATTACATAACAAAGTTCGTAACCAGCGAAAGTAGCGCACTTCCGCCTCATACATAATAATTATGCTTTCGTATCATTATATTTCCATTTGACATGCAATTTTGGCGGCCACTATACCTATGCTTTTTGATTTAAGTGAAGGTGACGGTGAAGTTAGTGCTGTTAGCGTTCTTGACTTTTACAACTTCATTGGACTAGCGAGCTTGGTTTGGTATGAACCAGACACAAATAAATAAGCTTTAATAATTCTATGTGATAAGCCGCTCGTCTTTCACATAACTTGAGCTAGGTCCGCCATGTGGTGGCGGCTTAAGAGAACCTGCCGCCCCTCCATCCCGTGGTGCCGTAAAAGTCGAAAGAGGGAAAATAAAAACCAAGATATGGGCAGAAGCATCTTCCTGCAACAACTAAATAAATAAAGTGCGGTTGCCAACCCGCCTGCCAAGCGTGGCAACTATGGTAAAATCACCCCAAAATTAAAGCTACAAACTATTGTGGCAATGTGTGGGCTAGGCCTATGTTCAGCAGTAGACTGTATAGGCTGAAATGATGATGATGATGATGAAGAGCAAGGAAATCACTAAACATTATCACGTATATATTATAATTCCCCTTGTTTATTTACACTTTTCTGCTATTTCTAGGCAATTTTGACTGCATCACGAGTTTCATACTTTGTAAATGATGAGAATATGTAAAAAAGTATATATTTTAATTCTTTTACATATTGTCATGATATCGTTATGATAAAGAATAATGAAATATACGTTTTCATATTGGCAACAAACAGTCATTTACAAAAAAAAGTATATGTTAAAAAATCTTAAAACTATAAGCATATATTGTTAAAAAGCATAACAATAAAATACATCAATGTTAAACGTAACTCAGACATAAAAGTCAAAAGATTAAAATGAATAAAATATTTTTTGAGCGGTATAAGAAGTAACGAGTATATTATTTATGTAATCGTGGTGGAAAGTAGAAGTTTACGTGAGGAGCGCACCGGGAGACGGGCACGAGCCGTGAATGTTACCTTACGACTAGACAGAGACGTAAAGTATAAAATTATTCAAAATTGTAGTTAGAAAGACACAAAGACACCAAAGAACTCATGTCTTTTGCAAAGCTATAGCAATTTATATCTCCGCAAAAATTTAAGAAATTTCTTTTGAACCCTTTCAATTCTGTTGAGATGTATGTGATAACAGGGACTCCATACTGAAAAACATAAACGGGTAAATTGAACTAACAAAGGTGTATTACAGAACTTTTAATGTACAGGAAACATTCGATACAGCTCTAGCCCGAGATTTTTTACACAGTTGACTCTTTTAATAAGCTGCATTCAAACCTAAAATTATTGATTTTGTTTGTCATTTGACATACTCGTACCAAACATTTGATAATGTTAATATATAAATTATTTGTTAAATAACAGTGGAAGTAGATTTTCCTGTAGCTTATTACAATCATTAATAGACTTAACAACTGTAAACAGCTTAGCGTCGGTATAAAGTAGATAGTAACTGTTTTTTAATACACTTTCTATGTCATTTATATCTAATCAAAAAAAGAAAGTTCCCAGTTGATCCCTACAGCAAACCTCATGGTACAGGAATATTGAACAAGTGTTTAAAAATAATGTGCATAATGATACAATGTGCTACGTTAAACAAAATTATCAATCAAACAGCACATTTTTACAGTATTTTTGTCACTGAAAACCTTTGTATAATGATGATGATGATGAAGATAATGTCCCCCTGGTCGATTTTCGAGCACGGCAGCAACTGCGAAATACTGTTTGAAGCCATCAACTGCACAGGAGATATGTAGCACCACCAACGCGCAAACACAGAGGAACACACTCGTCCTAACCGACCTGTGGCTGACATAACCCTCTTGTGATATGATCGGATCGGAGAGATCGGAGTAGACTAGTATACAGTATCAGAGACACGGGGACAATCACAACACACCCAAACCCGAAAATCAACTATTCGTAATTTTGCACAAATATTAGCTCCGGATTGGATTAGAGCACAGGACCCGAAGCGCACTAGTCAGATACTACTAGGGCTATGATAGTTTTGTCACTGTTAATATATACACTATGATATTTTTATAGTGACTATGCTTTATTTTACAAAGCTACTAATCATTGTGAAACAACAGAGACTGAAATTATGGAGTAATCAAAGCAGGTGGTAGATTTTCCTATGCAGGAATCCTTCTAGGTAGGTACCACCCCATGGCCAGTTATTCTGCCGTGAAAAAGTAGTGTGTAAGCATTACTGTATTTTGGTTTAAAGGGCACTGTGAGCTAGCGTAATCACTGGGCATTTGAGACTTGAGAGCTGATGTCTCGGGGTGACGGGCGCAGTGTGGTGTCACACAGAAATGTTCTGGGTGACACAGCATTTGTTGTGGGCGGACGTTGTACATTAGATATCACTATTAACGTCGATGATGAAATTACCTTTTCTTTTACTACCAACACATAAATGTATAAATACGCTTTAATATTTAAATATTTTTTCCTAGACTCGATAACTTTGTTAACTTGTAATTAAAACTTGCAGAAAAAAATATTTTAATTTTACGCATAAACTTGATATTTTAAGATACTAAAGCCGCTTTATAGAAAGTACTCGTAATAACTAAAATCATTATTGATGATTTTGTTCAAAAAGATGGTTTCTATTGTCATTACTAAGCTTGTATCATAAACATTATAAAAACAAGTAACAAGTTGAATTTGACTATGACAAACGTGTATAGCACTAATGAGTTCCTACGGCAGGTCGTCGTCTCAATGTGAACTTGCTCATAGTATCTACAGAAGAAGCGTATCCGCGGAAAGTAAAAGTGCATTCAAGTCAATGCACCAACGTGACGTAAACATTAGCTATGCCCGTTTTCAATATAGACACGTTCCATATTTATAAATATTAATAATGAGATGAACTAGTTTAATTGTTGTCTAAAATTCTCAATTATTTTTAAAACTTACATGATTGTCGACGATAGATGCGTCTGGTAAGCTAATTTCTCTGCAATGTATTGAAAAAATAACCAGATGCACATAAAGAATAACCACTATCCTCCAATGGCACATTGTCGTAGAGAACAGATATTAAGAGCGCGATGTCAGTATTGCTTGACGCGACTATTTATTTGCGCGGCATCTCGCGCGCGTCGCGGTCACTGGCAAATTCGGCGATAATAATTCAATGGCATTATTTCGCAAACGATTCGTAGGCCAACTGTCGGCCGCGGCCGCGCGGAATCCGCTGAGTGCCTAACCGGGGTCTTCGTCCACCACCACATACTTTCTCTTCGAAACAAAAACCTAATGTGCAGATCCCTCTAGCCCCACCGCCAGCTCTGTCGCAACACTGACTTCGATACTGATTAATTTTTACGTTGTCAACACAACAAGTTGTTACCAAATGAAATCATAAATATTAAATAACAACTTGCAACTTCAGAACTTCATTTTCGAGCTAACGTCAAAATAATTTTCTTCAAATAAAATATGAATAACATATTAACCACATTATACTCTTTAAAACCACTAAAAAAGGATATTTTTATATTCTTTCCCGTATCATCGTCAGCCCATGAAAAGTATATTGCTACATGGCTCGAATAATAAGACCTCAGAGAAGAACCGGCAAGAAACTCTAGTGTCTTTTTTTCAAAGTCATATTAGATAATGGCCTTTAAAAATTATATTTAATTATTAGAACATCATATATTCGACATAGGCGAACGCCACGTCCGGAAAATTCTATACAAATATGATTTATGAAACGACACATTTTATTGCATTTAGTTATAATTTTTCCCAACTTACAACAACTACACAATTTATAAAATATTATGAAAAATCCTTAACAATTAATATATCCCAAATAATTCAGTAATAACCTCGTAAACATTTAAGATACTATGACAAAGTAATGATTTTCGGTAATAACCCTATCTGATGATATGATTTACGGACACTTTAAAAATAACCAGGCTAAAATAATTATACTTAAACTGCGCCTGTTTTCGCTTCATTTATTACGAACGCTATAATTATACAATCTGCACGTGTTGTTAAAATAAATAATTAATCGTATTGTACTTGCATTTGAAAATGTATTCTTTGAATGTATAATTTTGTTCAGGATTATCATGGGAAATTCATGAATAAAACGTACATACACACATATTGTAAATTATTGACAAATGTTAGATTGTATAGTTTAATTTCTAATATGTTAGATAGTAACCCTGTGACATAGACTTCAGGATCATTATCCCCCATCACAGTTCACTGCTGGAAATAAGTGTACGGCAGGCGGATTAAAAATCGTAATACCAGATATATAACACCTTAGACGTTACTTTTATCTGTGTCATTTTATGTATGTAAAGACACAAAACAACATTGCACAAATACACCACTGACATAATTACATCAAAATAACTCATTTACTAACAAATACTTTAATAGTAAAGGAGAGAAAGTTAATTTGCTAAGATCCGCATGCAAAATGTAAAATGGTGTGTATTACCTACTTTTGAAGAGCACCGCCCGCCCTCCCTCAACAGCGTGCACAAGAAAACCAATACCGCCGCCGAGAGCCGCCACCAGATACCCTCCACAATTACAACACTATCACTAGGCGATACACTCCACTGAAGTCGAGAACATGACACATGTTTCACCTGAAAACGATGCATTATCAAGTGATATTGACTCTACGATTGACACCTGCCAATGCGTATGAGCTGACTTATGTTATGAGCCGGCAGGTTTCCTCACAATGTTTTCCTTCATCGCTGAGCCCGTCAGTCGACGTAGGCGAACGTATTACGATCAGATCGAAATCGTTTTAAGGAGAGGCCACGTCAAAAGTACCCGCAACCGACGAGCTTGTATGAAAAATCTAATGAAAGTAGAGGAAGCTAAAGATGTGTGTCAGGATCGTAGCAAGTGAAAAGATGTGGTATCTGCCTACCCCTTTGGGAAAGAGGCGTGACTCTATGTATGTATGTCGGCGCACGTGCATTAGAAGTCATTCGACGATCACGTCAGCGATGTGACGTCAGTACTCGCTCCTCACCGCTCTAAAAGTTTACACGGTTTAAAAGGCCTCGCTCGGCGGCCGACGGGGGCATTCGTTGTGCGACTCTCGAACCGTATAAATGTCGGACTTTATTTATTTTCTTGAGTAAATTAATTGATTTAGTGTAGCGTGTTATTTTGATTATAATAAGGATAATGAGTAATGCTGGTGGTTTTACGAGTCCTGTTCCGCCTCCTCTTACATCAGAAGTGGGATCTGAGTTTCACTGGCCTACAAAGTTGAGAGATGCTAATGGACAATGACAACAACTTGGTGTAACGTACTATTTTCTCTTGTCAAGCAATCTGTGAGTTGTAGCTTCACAGGTGTTCGTTTTGCTCGTGTCGTCGCTTTATTCGATAAGTGTTAATGTGTGACTATGTTTAAACGATTCGAACGAATTAAGCATTGGAAAGAGTTTCCCATGTCACATACGGTTATTATTTCTTTGGTGATCATTGTCTTTATCTTTTTCTCCATTTCATGTGTTATATTCTCGATTAGTTTTAAAGATCAGGTTGCTCTCATTTTGTGTGTAAGCTTTGGAGCCACTATTGAATCGGAACAGAGGATTTTAAAAGTACACTTTTATTAGGTCATTCAGTTTTTAATAAGTCCGAAGAATTTAGTTTTTGGAGTACTCACGTGAATGTAGTTTTGGAAGTACCCACGTGGTTCCTTTTTTTTTAAATTGTTTTTTTTGATGAAGTCTCCGATAGTTTGTGAATTTTTCGTGTTACAGCAGCAGAGGTTTTGAAAAGTTTTTAAACCAATACCGTTATGTTGTAGTAAGTCTGTTCGAGTAAGGAATTATACTTAATCGCGGAGATTAGACAGGAGGCTTTTAAAACATGTGCATAAGATAGGCATAAGCAGTCCTCCATAACCTTATACTCGTAGTTTGTAGTTGTTTGGTTTGAAAAGACAGTGGCGATGGAAAGTTTATTTCTACAGTTTCAGTGTAGTAGCTGGCTTCCGAGACAGGTTAATTGTGTTTTTCTTAATTAAAATAAATTCGGTGAGTAATCTTGGAATTTGAAAAAAAAAACGAAAGATGTTGTGAAATAAAGATAGTCCAAGCTATCATTAGGGCCACCCAATGTTCTAATGTTTTGTTGAAGTTACAGTTGACTGCCAATGCGACGGAGCGGATTATTGCATGTCGCCAATATTGTCACCGATTTTGTGAAGGTCTCGCCGCGGATCTTTCGCGGAACTCTGCGAATTGATGGCGCGGTGGAGTTAACTGAAACTCGTCCTTTTCGTTGACTGCCAACGACTTCCAGCAGCCTATGCTAATGCAGTTTTTAATTTTGCATCATTATGTTTGCAGTGTTTCTTTGGTACACGAAGCGGGTGTCTATGTTGCTGTGCTGGGAATTCCGCGGGAACATTCTAACAGTCATGTCTAGTTGTAATAGGAGTAAAAAAAAACAGTACATAATCAGCAGTTTTAGGCTTTATTTGATAGTGGTGCTGACTGCTCATTGGTTAGAGAATCAACAGCTGCTTAACATTATAGACGAAGACAACGAGCAAGTAAATTCGGAAAGTGAAAATGAGAGGGTGTGATGGGAAGAATGACCGAGCAGTCTGAAAAAGATAGATGGGTATGATATTAAAAATAAAATGAGATACGCCGAATCAATTGACGTGGTTGTGGCCGGAAAGTTTGTCATGAGCATTTACATAGTGCCCTAAATTTACAATACGAAGTAACGTAGCCGTATCGGCGACGAATAAAGAGATTAGTTACGAGAAATGCACAGAAGAAAATAATTGTGTGGATTGAAGCTTAGCAGGTATTGCAGGTACAGTTACTTATAGTTTTGAGGTGAGTATCGACGTTGAAATACCAATATGAGTGTCGAGACTCTATGGGTACTGATGATGATGTTTGTGTGAAATCGAAACTAAGGTACAGTTTTTTTTTTAAATTTTGAGGTGAGCATCGATGTTGAAAGGCCAATATGAGTGTCGAGACTCTGGGGCTATAATGAGCGTTGAGGCTATGATGAGCGTTGAGGCTCATGAGCGTTGAGGCTCTGAAATTGTGTTCATGTATAACTTCCTAGCGCCGAGGCTAAGAAGTTGACATGTTATCATTTGACGAAACCTAACATACGAGAAAACTGTTTCAGATTAAAATTAACGGCGCAGGGACGCGCCTATCGTCAGCATGGCCGTGTCGGCGCACGTGCATTACTTGTTTTCGGTGAAGTAATCGCTGTTAGCCTTTTGGCTTTTACAGCTTCATCGGATGCTGTGCTCGCGGGCCCGGGACCCGCGTGCCAGGTTTGGTTTGACCCAAACATAAATACGTAAATATAAATCGTATCCTATCGTAGTAGTAATCGGACCGTTGCGTTCGCTAGCGTGCTTGCGTTACAGTGAATATCTCCATAAATTTATTATATGAAGTCATCTAATGACCGTCCGAGGGAGACTGCGGGCCTCCGTTCGGACTGTCGACTTGTGTGTCGGAAACTCTGGGCGGTGAGAACCGCCCTGGAGCACGGGTGTATCTGGTGTACGCGGTGTTATTAACGATAGCTGCGCGCCGCTCTCTACGGCGGTCGCGCGACGTTGTGCGTGTGATGTTAAAACTATTAACTGTGTGTACAGTGTTGTTCGGATCGTGGCTGACCGTATCGTGGTCAAGGAGTGCTGAGACGTCCGTGTCGTCTAGCACATTTCGCGGTCGACGTTTGCGTTCGGTCGCGTTTTTGTTAGATCGATAATTCGCTGCTTTAACCACCAGCGGGTTTGGATGAACCGCGGCTTTTTCGAAAAACCGCCGTGATACTTCTCTGAAGTGTTCAGAGAGTACGGGCATTTCACAGTCGCTGTGAAGGTCGACATTGCGTTAATACGAGCCGGCTCCGGTGGCACTTCGCAAGAATCTATTTTGCACCGTCTGCAATTTCTTTATATGATTGCCCGTCGCGTGTGCGAACACGACGCATGCATAGGCCATTACGGGTCTAATGCATGTCTTGTAGAGGCGAAGTTTGTGTCTTAAGCACATTTTGCTTGAAGAGCAGGTTAACGGATATAGACGGCTTGCGATAAAAGCCGCCCTGTTACTCACGTTCTTAATGTGATCAGCGAACGACATCGCTGCGTCTAACGTGACCCCGAGGTATTTGACGCTCTTTTCCCAGGGAATAGGGCGTCCGAACAGGGTGATCGAGCCTAGCTGATTGTTGCCGATTGTGTGGTAACGTCTAGCTGGCTTAGGCGTGCCCCTCGAGAAGTATATTGCTACACTTTTCTCGGGGTTAACCTCTATTCTCCATTTCCGGAACCATTCGCCTAGGCGATCGGCTGCGGCTTGGAGCTGAATCGTTATGCGGCCCTTGTGCTTATCGGAATAACACAGGGTCGTGTCATCTGCGAAAAGCGCAAGATTGACTTTAGGGTCTTTAGGTATATCGCTAGTGTATAGCGAGAAAAGGAGTGGAGAGAGGCAGGAGCCCTGAGGGACACCCGCACGGAGAGGGCGGCTTGAGGAGCGCCTTCCCTCTACCCGGAAGCGAAATAGGCGATTGGACAAGAAGGCTCGTATGATGTTCACGAGTCTGTCCGGCACTTTTGTGTGATACAGCTTGTAATACAAGCCGTCGTGCCAGACTTTGTCGAATGCCTTTGCGACATCGAAAAATAAGGCCCCTGTGCCTACTGGCTTAGGGCGGTCGTGGAAGTTTTCTAATATGTGCTCCGTTAGGCGGTGCACTTGATGGGTACACGAGTGTTCGGGGCGAAAGCCGAACTGCTCGTCTGGAAGGATGTTATTTTTAAGGACGTAGTCTTTTAATCGACTAAGAATTATTCGCTCATAAATCTTGGCCATTGAGTTGAGGAGACTTATTGGGCGATAATTGGACGGGATGTTCTTCGGCTTGTGAGGCTTCGGAATACCTATAACGTCCGCTTCCTTCCAGTCGTCCGGGAAGGAGCAGCTGGAGAGGAGCGCGTTGAAAATACTGACTAACAGACACAATAGCGGCGTAGTTAGACATTTGATCACCCTGTTGTTTATGCCATCGAGGCCGGGCGCGGATCGGTTTTTAAGATTTTTAACAATCTTCGTGACTTCATCGAGAGTCACTGGAGTCAGTGGTTCGCCCACTGGTGGTATGGCAGCCCTGCGTTCGAGTTCCGCGGCCACCTGCTTCAGGTGGTCGGGATCCGCAGGCGCGAGAGACGGAGTGCATTGGCTCTCTAAACTGTCTGCAAGGCATTCGGCTTTTTCGCTGTCGTCGAAGGCGTGCGAGTTGTCGTTCGATCTAATAAGTGGCGGCATGGGTGAGACCGGCTCTGCTTTGAGAGATCGTGCCAACTGCCAGTAGGCAGTGTGCGACGGCTCGATTTCTCCAAGCATAGTGTCCCAGCTATCTTTAGTGTACTCAGATAAGCGCTCTTTAACATCCCTTTGTAGGAGGCGCAGTCTGAGTCTATTTGCGTCTGTTCTATATCTATCGTGCGCTTTGGCCGCACGGTTCTTTTCTCTAATCAGGCGTCGGAGGTCCGCCGGTAGATTACAGCGTCGATCGCTCGACACCGTAACCGTCCGGGAGGATTCTCCGACGACTGTTTTGAGATGACTTGAGAATGATTTTATCGCTCGACAGGCTACCTCTGGCGAGTCGATAATATCTGGTATTTCATCCAAGTGCTGGGAGCTCGTAGCCTCGAGTTTGACCCCGAGGGTACGCCAGTCCACAATGGTTTTGGTCTGTGTGACCTCACCATTTGGCCGGCCCAGCTTCAAAATGACCGGACGGTGGTCCGACTCAAGTTCGTGAAGCGTAACTATAGAGTCTATTTCTAAGTTCACGTCCTTAATAATGGCTACATCGAGAGTGTCCGGCTGCTGATTTAACTGCGCCGGAACTCTGGTTGGTGTTTCGGGAGCTATAGCGTTTACGTTATGGCTCTCCGCTAATCTGTACAGTATATTACCGTTCGTGTTATTTACGTTGGAATTCCAACTGCCGTGCTTGCTATTCAAGTCTCCGGCGAGAATAACAGAACGGCCTAAATCTAGTAGGGATTTTAGGTCTGATTCTAATAATTGTTTGGATGGCGAGAGGTAGACTGATGCTAGTACAAGCGGCCTATGGCCGGTCATTGCTAACCTACACGCGGAAGTTTCAATGTTGACTAAGTCGGGTGTATCGAGCGCGATACAGTGCAAGGACTTTTTATAGTAGATCAGAGTGCCGCCTTTCGTGGTCACTCTGTCATTTCGGATGCATTTGTAATTGGCAATCTTTGGATCGCGCATACTAGGTTTTAAGAAAGTCTCTTGCACTAGCATAACGTCGATGTCGTGGTCACGAAGGAAATTCGCGACTTCAACTAACTGCGTCTTAAGACCGTTTGCGTTAAAATACGAGACAGTCAGAGAGCGTGGTTTAATCCTACCTATATGGGACGCCATTAGTAACAATTAAAAATTTTATATACGACGCGGCGCGTGATGTTTAGGCGCATTGAAACGTCCAAATCGCGTCGATGACGTTCATGTGCTCTACGGTAGCCATGAGTCGGTCTTGAGGAGACTTTGCTTCGCGGATTTTGCGCGCTAAAGTCGAAAGTTCGGCAACATTTATGCTGCGCATGAAGCCGCAAATTAGCGAGAAATCTGCGGCGAAATTTGACGAGCCCTGTATTTTAGGCGTTGCGATTTGAGGCGCGGGCCGTGAGGCGGCTGCGCTCTTTTGCGTCATGGGCAACGGTTTTGTCCATGCGTTCGGCGACGGCGCGGCGCTCTGGCTTTTGCTCTGCCCGGTAGTCCCGTCAGCGGGACCGGGTTTCGCTGCGGCCGGAGCGGGCGCGGGAGTTGGTTTCGGCGCGGGTTTAGTCGCGGGCTTAGTTATCTGTTTAGGAGCGGGTGTTTGAGGCTGCGTGGCCCCGGGGCCCTTCCTACGGCCGTTCTTCTTGCCTCCCCTGCGCTTCTTACTCTTCGGCGCTCTGTTACACCCGCGGTAATTCGCAGGGTGTCCCAGCTCGCCGCAGAGTATGCAGCTTGGGGGTTCTTGCGCTTCTGGCGTGCGAGCGCAATCCTGGGTGCCGTGATCTCCGAGGCATTTTACGCAACGAGGGCGGGCGAAACAATTTCGGGCAGAGTGTCCGTACAGTTGGCATCTGTGGCACTGGCCAATGATGCCCCTGTTGCGGGGTGCCTCAATAGAAAGGCCTGAAAGGCCGCAAATCGATTTGATATTGAATACCTGCTTGCCTTCTGGAGTTAGATCCAGTATGGCTAGGATCAGGTCGTACGACTTCTTATTGTGTGGGTGATGCATCCGATGCACCTCCAACACAGGTATGTTCTGTGACTTAAGGTCACTAAGTATGTGGCTAGTCTCCAATTCCTTGGGCAGGCCCCTGATGACTACGCGGAGCCTACGTTCTTCCGCGAGCGAGTAAGTGTGGAAACTGATGTTTTTTCCACGCAAATGGCTAGTTACTGCCCTGAAGTCGCTGACTGTGCTGAGGTATACGCGGATACTTTCCACTGCCGTCTGCGCCTTTGGGCACACAATTTTCTTGCTTGTCATCCACAATGACAAGTCGTTCCATTTCGCCTTATCCTGTAGGATTATTGGCGGAGGAGCTTTATTGATTTGCGCCGCGGGATGCGCGGGCATCTAGCGGGCGGATCTAGCCTTGCTAGGACGATGTCGCTATTGCTCGCCATTTCACACGGGTGATTTGGCGATGTGTACAAAAAGCAGAAATACTCCCTACGTGAGCAGGGAGGTGTGTGCTACAATTGACTTACCTAATGCCTTACGCTTTAGGTGCGCGAGGGTGTGTACCTGGCTGTTGCCTAGTGCAACAAGCGGACACAAAAATACAAAGCCGCCTCTGAGGCGAGATGTGTGTTTGCACTCTACTCACGGTTTTCACCAGAAAGCCGACGCAATACAGGAACGTACTGACGAAACTTTCTCGTTCGCACACCACAAAGCACAACACTTCCACTTCGAGGGACACGATCGATGAAGGCACACACGAAGAAGAATAACCAGACACACCGCTACGGGAGCGGGTGTTGGCCACTATCCACAACTGTGACAACGGGCGTTTACAGACAACTGTCCATAACAAATACGATTTTTCAGCTTGTTTGCGCATGGAGCGCGGTCGGATAGACGTTCGTTCTGCACCAGAGCGCGAGAGCGAATGTTTTGCACGTGCATTAGAAGTCATTCGACGATCACGTCAGCGATGTGACGTCAGTACTCGCTCCCCACCGCTCTAAAAGTTTACACGGTTTAAAAGGCCTCGCTCGGCGGCCGACGGGGGCATTCGTTGTGCGACTCTCGAACCGTATAAATGTCGGACTTTATTTATTTTCTTGAGTAAATTAATTGATTTAGTGTAGCGTGTTATTTTGATTATAATAAGGATAATGAGTAATGCTGGTGGTTTTACGAGTCCTGTTCCGCCTCCTCTTACATGTATGCATGTATGTTTCCAGACATAGGCACCCAATAAGATGTGTAAACGGGCTGGTGCTGTATTCTCTGTATAGACTAACAGAAATATAACTTCAGTGAGAAGCCGAGGCGGGTCAGCTAGTAGTACGTCATATGTGAAGTGAAGAAGTTTATTACCCTAATTATCTAAAACCAAGGATTTTCGAATTCACCTCAGTCCACCTTCACGACACACATTTTAAGTAGCTAATTGAACAACATTGATTAGTGGATAAATGTTCGCCGCGTCAGACACGCTCTCTTTCCAATATCCAACTTTTCCGTTAGCAAATAAACATAAAGGGCATATAAAATATAGACCGACACTTTATTATTTTATTTATTTCTATGAATAAACATTACGCAAGCCCGCTGTGCATGATATACTCGTATATATATATATATATATATAATATATATATATATATATATATATGTATACTTCAGGCGGTGATTTGGTTTTACCATGAGAAACATCATGAATGTATATATATACTCATATATATATATATACACTCAACATAGATGCGATTGCGACTGCGTCTGTCGGATTTTCCACATTGATAAAATGAAAGTGAAATCATGAGCCTCGCAGCTCACGGTTTCCGCAACACGCGGCGCCAGGCCCCGACCGACACGTAATCGTGACGTTAATATCGAGCTCTCCATCGAGATGAGGGTCTACATCTTTCATAACTACTTCCGTGTCCCTCAGCGTATTTTTATCCATTAAGGACGCATTTGCAATGTACACAAATATAGTTGTTAATGTTAAAGCTTCAGCGCGTTTTGAACATTTTATTTGTATTCTTTATGTGAGTTCCTTTTTGTTGTACATGGTTAGCAAAATGTAAATTTTGTAAAAGCGCATCGCAAATTTTGTCATAAAAAATAGGTTGATCTATATCTGATAATTCTTTTGCTTAAAAAATTATCTCAATACGGAATAATAAGTCTTAGTTATTGTATAGTTATTATTATGTTTATCTACATCTCAGCCGATTGGTGTCTGGCAGAGTAAAATAGCACCGAACGCTTTTTTACGACAAAGGTTTTGTACGGACAGCAATAATACCATAATATGCAATGCTGTCACTATACTGCTCGACTACGAATGTAGTCTCTGCCTACTGCATATAAGGGATATGGAAAAAAACGTGACGTGAAAATACGTGACATAATAAAACTAATTTTACGGATTTTATCGCGTTTAATTTTTAAACTATTGATAACCCGTCGAATTCGATACTTTACAGCACCCATGGTCACTGGGGGACTGAGGTGACAGATGTCCCAATGTCATAGTTAATCCGGGGTACCTTCAGCTTTTCATTTTTTTTTTGGTCCGAATTATTTATACGATATTAGAATGTTTTTTTTTTATTTCTATAGCCTCGCGAATCATCCTTGGTAGGAATCGGTGTTGTTTTGTAAGGATTGGTAGTCTACCAAATCTGATCTAATGGTTGGGGTGATCCAGAACATGGTGCACGTCAGCTATGTGTTCTTTTACGCGGGTTTTTATAGATCTTTTTGTTTCTCCTATGTAAGAGAGACCACATTCACAATCTAGCTTGTATACTCCTGCATCTTGTAGAGGGACGTTACACTTGACAGATGGTAAAAACTGACTTATCTTATTTGGCGGCTTGAAAAATGTTTTTATGGAAGCCCGCTTGAAGATATAGCCAATCAAAAAGCAAGCAGAAAAACAAAGATTTTCCCATGGTAGCTAACTATGATAGATGGTGGTGAGATTTACCGTTTAAGTATATGTTGTGAGTCTTTTTTCTATACACAAGGCAATGTCTCAGCAATTCTGCATATTCTGCTGGCATGTTGTTTTCTGTTAGTTTCCTAGTTACAATTGAAATGCAGTATTCAACAGGTAGGCATGTGAAGACCGACTGGGCAACAAAACTGACAATAGTTTCATTGTCAGCAAGATGTAGGTCTTTTATCTCAATTACAAAATGGTATGAATCCTTTGTGTGTGCTCTTGTGTGTCCTCTGAGCGGTGAGAGTATTTTAGTTACATGTTGAGCCAATCTGTAAGTTGGTGAATCGATCTGGCTCACTGTTGGACGTAGTGGAGCATTTGGTTTGTGTATCTTTGGTAACCCATATAACTTCGGTGGTAGCATAGGATGGTATTATCGAATTAACGTACAGACTCAATTTCTCTTAGTGTTTCTTAATAAGATGGCTAGTCTGTTTAAGTGGTAAATGGGTAAATGGTAAATGGGTGGGTAGTGTTGTACACACTGCGTAATTTGCAGAAATGTTAGCACGCAACATATTTTATTACTTAACTAAAAACATGAAGAAATTAGTAGGGAAAATTATACTCCACATCAGTTAACACATTCTAACAAAAGGGTACCACGAGGGTACTTTCATAAATACAGGAATGGCTAACGATAAGTTTTAGCATAGGGATATCTTGTGATTGAGAGAATTGTGCAAGAAGAGTAGGGGTGTTTATTTAGCAATGAATAATTTTGTAACCATAAACGATTATTACCAGTTACTTAACATTTTACCTTAAATGTTATTCGTATAACGCAACGCAATATAGTAAGTCAGAATTTGGCCTTTCCCCAGTCTAAAGCTTAATATTTTCAGAAACATTTTTTTATAGGAGAAAATGACAAAATAAGCAAGTAAGTGCAACGTCTGCCCATGACTAATGCTGCGTAACACAGAAATTTTCTATGTGGCACCACACTGCACCCGCCCCTGAGATATCAGTTATTATGTTTCATGTGCCCAGTAATTACATTAGTTATCAGTGCCCATCCACACAAATTTTTCAGTTCCTTGACATTTATATTCCTGTGAAATGTGTGATAATTTTATATAAAAATTCAAGAAAATGACCTGACTACAACCAACTTTAAGGAGACAGGCGAGAAAGATAGTATTTGACGTTAAAGAAAATAAAATGATATAGCTAATTCTCTGAATAAAACTGCGAAAGCTTGATTTTCCGTTTAACTTAATGACTTCATTCCATTTCCACATTTCATAAAAAATCTATTTCAATATGACGAAATCACGGTTTCTCCTACCGCATTTGGAACATTCGTCCAACACCTTTGTCCGTAACTGTACATGCGCGGACGATAACCATTTTGGTTCAACTTGCCGCGATCTGTAATTAAGTGTACCTTTACATTTAATCTAAGAAATGGTAATAAAAGATGTATTTTATTCTTCCGTGAAGCAATAGTGTGCAAACATTACTGTGTTTCGGTTTGAAGGGCACTATGAGCTAGCGTAATCACTGGGCATATGAGACTTAAGAACTTATGTCTCAGGGTGATGGGCAAAGTGTGGTGACAGACGGAATTTTTCTAGGTGACACGGCATTTGTTATGGGCGGACGTTGCACTTGCCATCAGGTGAACGATTTGCTCGTTTCTTCACTTTATCCCATAAGAAAACATATGTTATATTTTCTTACAAAGAATATTATTTAGACAAAGTACAATAGTTCAAGTAATTTAAGTATCACCAATAGTAGCAATAGTACAATCGGCGGCCGCTCCTCGGGAGAGGACAGCTCCTCTCCTCTCATCTTCCTAGCAAGGCGCGCCGAAACACACGACGCGCCTTCCGGCACGGCCACGTCACGCGGAGGCCACGGGTCCAGGAGACTTGCACTCGAAAGCACCAGTCTTCCCGTCCCCGGCAGCGGATCTAGACTGTGGCTCCGCCGCCGACCACATTTCGGCCGCGGAAGACAGGCAGACAGGCAACGCTACAGCTACACTCCTCTCCCTCCGCGGCCCCACCAACTTGACTTTCCCCCATGACTTTGGCGGGGCCGCATCTACGGTGCGGTCATGGGGGACAGGGAGAGAGGCAACGCAACACCTACACTCCTTTTCTCCCGTTTTCTCTCCGAACATTGACTTGATGATGATGAAGATTTCGTCGCGTTGATTTTTTAAACCGTTCGCTAAAAAATGCTACGTAGCGCACACGTTTGGGGTGCTGCGTTAAGTGCCGCGTTCAACGGGTCGGGAGTGGCCTCCACACAGGATGGTGGGGGTGGTAAGACGAATCTTTGAACAGGAGCCTGTTTAACCGCAGGCCTTTTCAGTTTTAGCGCTTTTGGGCAGCCGAGATAGTTGGCCGTATAGACTTCTGCGTTGTAACGTATAGTACGCAACGTAACTATGTATAGTACGCAGGCAGGCGGGCAGAAGGAGGCTAGAAGAGTCTTGACTTTTGTTCGTGGACAGTCGATAGTGGCGTGATCGCCTAGGCACTTGACGCACCCGAGGCGGGCGTAGCAATTTCTTGCTGAGTGTCCGTATAGTTAGCACTTATGACATTGGCTAGGAGGGAAATTTTTAAGAGGGGTCTACTGAGAGCCCAGATAGGTTGCAGCAAGACCGCAGATTGAAGATCTGCTTTCCTGCTGGCGAACGTTTTAGGACGATTAGCACCATGTTCGAAGGTGCCTTAGTGCGCCCGCTGTACATGCAGTGTACAGCGATGATAGGGAGCTTCTGTGCACTGAGGTGTGTAGCCTTAGTGCGTCCTCTTGCGAAACTTTTTTTGCACACTCCGGTGTGCGATTAAATCTAATTAATGTAATATGTATAAAGCTCAAGACCGGTCGGCTGCAGGGTACTGCTGCCACATATGGGCTAGAGCTCCTAAATCAACTGGCAGCCTTGGACTTAGCGGAGAAACGGGCCAAGGGACTTGGTTACTACCAATTTGTCGAGTCTGGAACAGAGACGTCGGGTCACCAGTCTCTCGGTGTTCTACAGGTTACATTTCGGAGAATGTGCGAAGGAATTATACGAGTTAATTCCCTCTTCCCCTTTCCATGATCGGACAACAAGACGCACGGCGGGTTTCCATCCTTTTGTTTGTGGATATACCTTGCATTCGGACGAAGCATTTTTCTTCGAATTTCATAATGACACAAAAGGCTGGAACAATTTGACTGGAACAACTTGCCGACCGATTACCATGTGGATGTCTTCAAGAAAAGAGTGAATAGGCTTTTTCTAAGGTGGTGTGCCTAACATCAAAAACTACATCGCCACTTACCATCAGGTGGGATCGTAGTTAAACGACAGCTTATAAAATAAAAAAATAATGCTACGCGTGGACTTAGTGTTCGGTCGAGTAAGCCCACTTTAACTAGGGCAATAACCAAAGCCAATTGTTGTGAGCTTATTCCGTTTATACGTTTACCGGAAGGGGAACCGTACATACTCGTAGCCTACACTAGTTTCGTTATCACCGTTAGGTATCCGCTGGTGTAAACACAATACTGTCCCGTCACGCTCGTTTAAAGTCAATATTTTTATTAAGCCATTTATTTATTGAAGTACATTCAGTTTTTTTTTTTATAAAATATAATAAATTTTAGTATTAACTGAATTTAGTATAAACCGCGTGTGCTATTACAAACTGTCATCTTCAAAACAACTGAGCTAACATCTGTTTCCATATGATGTTGTTCTTTTCATTAACAGTAATTCAAATTCAGTGTACCTTTGTGATCAAGTGACATTTTTTTTAAAATAATAAGTGTCGAACCACTTGTTAAGCTATTGCTTTCTTTAATTAAAAATGAATACAAGAAAGAGATGCTAAGAATTTC
The DNA here is from genome assembly GCA_019845155.1 of Luehdorfia chinensis. NCBI lineage: Eukaryota > Metazoa > Arthropoda > Insecta > Lepidoptera > Papilionidae > Luehdorfia > Luehdorfia chinensis. Next base: position 12,973,396 of record JAHVAK010000642.1, on the reverse strand, counting down.
GATCCTGTTAAATTAATAACTTTACGTGACGTTAAAATTATTAATCTTCGTATTTCATTTTCTTGTATTCACGATGAATAAAAGAGAGCGTTCAAATTTTTCATAACTCATAGGTCCGACAATTTGAGTATTGTGGTACTCTATTTGATGTAGGTATACTTTATAATCTATAAATCTTATACAGTACGCTAAAATACTCTTTTTACTTTAACTTATAAAAAAATAGTTTACCTAAACTAAACATACACATTGACAGTTTATATTCAGAAGTTCTAGTTTTTAAGGAACTGCAGATGAAATTATTATATAACGCAAATTTTATAAAATGGCGGTTTATAGCTATTTACTGTTTCTGCCACTTCAGCATTCACTAATAAAAAATGAGCTCCTGATCTAAGTATATGAACCTAGAATTGGAATGTTTAGTAAATTAAAGTAAAGTTTTAGCCTATAAATGTCCCACTGCTGAGCACAGGCCTCCTCTAATTTCTGAGAGGGTTTTGGAGCTAGGAAGAATCCGCCTCGCTGCTCCTGCGCATGCGGGTTGGCGGACTTCACATGTCTTCGAAATATTTTTTATTTCACAGACATGCAGGTTTCCTCACGATGTTTTTCTTCACCACCGAGCACGTGGTAAATCGGCACTTAAAATTGCAATCAGCAATTTTAGTGGTGCCGGCACCGGGAGTCGAACCCAGGTCACTCGCGTACTATGAAATTTAAAGCGAGCGCCTAGCACCCTGAGCTACCCCTGTCCGAGATATCCACCAGAGACTCAACTCATACAATTCCCCGGTCTTAGGATCGAACCAGATGAAATGTCAGGAATGTTTACAGTTGTACATTTCTCATAAAACCAACAAAAAATTGTCATATACGCCAAAACAACAAATAAAAACATTTTTAAAACTTGTAATAAATGATACTCTTTTTTATTAATCTATACTCTTTATTTACTCTCTCTGAAATCAGATGTAATCTATTTCTTTTATAAAAGTTGGCCACCCTATCACGTCGGTACTCAAACTTCTTATTTTCAATGTGTCTATGTGACCACGTGACCAAATCTTCACACAATATGGTGCGCAAATCTATAATGTTGGTACTCAGTCATCTTATTTTCGTGGTGTCTATGTAACCATGTCATCTTATTTTGAAAATCTTACATCTCCGGCACTGTGGGATTCCTCTAAATACCATTTACCTTACTGAATGATTCAGCTTCATTCACTTTAAACTTTTATTATTACAAATCATTGTTTATAATAATAATGTTAATGAGGATGTTAATCAGAAATAAATTAATAGATACTGTTTTCTTGGTGACAATCCTTGCCTCCGTGCACTGTCGCGACACTGTCTAGACTAGACGTCGAATTTACGAAACGATGAAAGGCGTCCGCCTACTGTATATCTTTCTACTGTGATTAAACAGACCTTTGGGCTTTAATATTTATGTATATTAGAATTTTACATTACGTTGTAGCCACAAACATATTTTGTTTAACACAATGTTTACATTTGAAAATAAAACAGGGTTGTTAATACTTTGTTTCATTAGAGATGGTAGATTTCTATGCAGGAAACCGTCTAGGTAGGTTTTTTTTATTGAATAAAGTGACGAAACGAGCAAAACGTTCACCTGATGGTAAGTGCAACATCTGCCCATAACAAATGCTGTGTCACGCAGAAAATTTCTGTGTGACACCAAACTGTGCCCATCACCATCCCATATGCCCGCCCAATGATTACGCTAGAACGCCGAAACACAGTAATGTTTGCACACTACTGCTTCACTGATAGGCACTGAGAAGAAGGAAGTGTAATTACTAAGCATAAGCAAAAACAGTGCGACGGGCGCAATGTGGTGCCACACGTAATGTTCTGGGTGACACGGCGTTTGTTATGGGCAGACGTTGCACTTATAAGGTTAACGTTTTGCTCGGCTCGTCACTTTTTCCGATTAAAAAATTAAATTTATCCAGTAATCTATAGGCTTTTTGTTTTAACATAGATCTCAATAAGATGCTACATAAGCAGAATCTAGTTACATTAATGTACCCTCCCAGATTTATTGCTAAAATACCTCGGTTAATTTTGCGAATACTGTGATGCCTCTATTACTAATTACTAAGTGAAACAAGGATTGGGTGTTATTTTAAGAAGTTTTTGCTAATACTCTGTTCTTCCCAAAGACCCATTATATTCTTAAATCTGTTACAGCATATTACAGATAATAAAGCAAATACTTTTTTTAATTGGACAAAGTTATGAAACGAGCAAAAGGTTATGGTAAATTTAACGACTGCCTATAATAGCATTAGAACATTTGTATGACACCCAACTGCGCCCATCACCCTGAGACATCCGTTCTTAAGTCTCATATGTCCAGTTAAAACACTAGCTCACAGTGCCCTTCAAACCGAAACACTGTAATATTTGCAAGCTACTGCTTCACGACATATTAACTGGCCCTGGTGTGGTACCTACCTAGACGGATTGCTGCATAGGAATCCTACCACCAGTAAAAACTTCACGCACTCGCGTTCTATTTTTGTACTATCAATAATTTCACAACACTGGGATCTTACGCTAATGTTATAAGAAAACACGGACATATTCAAAATTATTTATTACCCAATAAAAAAATTAAAAACATCTTTATAAACTTACCCTTAGCTGAAAGGAACTTGACAGATCGACAGATGACTCCAGTCACCACGTCGTCGCCATGAAAGTAAAATTAAATATATTAGAAACAAAAAAAATGTTAACGTGTTAAAAGTATTTTATGTTTTTATAGAAGAGTGTAAATGAGAAGTGATAAAAATGTAATAGGTACATAATATCATACAACATAGTTTGAACTTTTTTAGAAGTCGACAACTATGTTGTTAAGCTAATACCCTATATTTGTCACTACGGGAATCGTAAGAGAAAAAAGACAATAGGTTCAAGTGACCTAGGCATGGACTGCACCGTCATCTTATAAAATACGTATTTAGTATTGTGTGAATAAGGCCTCAATGGACAAAACTGTATTCACTTTAAGCCTGATGAAGAGATTTCAATCAGGTTATTTACTAAATTAAGGAGATGTTGGTATCAGATTCAGATCATTCAGACACGATTTTTATAAAGATATGCCTTTCTTAATTTTTAAACTTAAAAATATAGGAATTTAACGTAGAAATTTTAGATATCTAATAAAAAAATTATGCGCTAAGTTGTTGTTTTATTGAATTTAAACCATTTTTTTTCTGGCTGTAATTTATTACAAACTACCGTATTTTTTGAGCGGAAACACCGTTGACTAGATTTTGGCCATGGCAACACAGGAATCAAAGCAATGCATCCCCTCATCTATTATTTTTGTTTAAAAAACTCATTTTTAAATATATTTATAGTCCCGTAAACTTGACACCAAGTTGGCAAATGTAGTTCCGATCGAGACATTGCCCGGTAACTCCGTAAAAATATGGGCATCTTCCAAAAAAAAGTGTACCCTTCATTTTCAGGCTGTCCCTCGCGCTTGAATTATTTTAACTCAATGGACTGCGGGTTGTCTAAATTTTGTATACAGAGAATACGTACATCTAGAATATGAAAAATATATCATAGGATGTGATGTTAATAGTTACCTATATAATCTCATATAAAATATGTATCTCACTTTATCTAATCCTACATCACAGCCGAATACTGATAAAATATGGTTTAAGTCGGTTTTTAATTTCTGATGGGTCCACTTAAAAATCTATAATAAAAACAATGAACATAGTATAAGGGCAGTCCCTTCAGGGCTATCGTTTTAGATGACAACACCTAGATGGGACATAAAAATGGCTTCTTTAGAATATTAGTTGAACCGCTCCGGGTTTTCTACGGAAGTTATTGTTACGTTATGACTGTATAGAAAAGAATCATCAGCCCGTTTACCCATATAAAAGTAATGTTTGTAAAACACGTTTTTAATGAGCGTCTATGACCGAAAAGTAATATGCAAATTTTCAAGTCATTAGGTTTTGTAGTACCGGATATCGTGGAGTCAGTGGTAAGTAGCTTGATAGATATAGATATACTAGCACCTGTAAATTGACCTTGATTACTTTGAAAATTTACATTAAAATTATAGCTTAGCCAGATTTTCTGCAATTCCTTGGAATATACGTAAGAAGATTTAATAGGATCGTACAATCATACCTTTTTGACTATTCTGATTAATCCGTACTACAGAGGAGCTTTACCAATATTTTCAAAATTTGTCGTTAATAACATTGGTGGACTGAATTGTTTTTCTCATTTTTAAATGATGAGAATGCAATACTTTACATGGTTATTATTCTCCCCTAAATATTTAGTGTAGATAATGAAGATCAAGATTCCGGCTCTGAATACTTACAATGGAGATTTCCCATCAGAGTTCCACGGATCTATTTAATATTTTAGTTGACGTAAACTGTTTAAATAATGATCAGAAAGATGACAAAAAAAATTGCAGTACAGTACATATAAAGAGAATATTCGGAAACAATAATTGCGAGATACACACTATTCTAATGTCAGTCTAGGTAGTTACCACGTCCGCGACAGTTATTCTGACGTGGAGCAATAGTGTGCGCAAAAAATACCAGTAGGTAATAACGCTTCTTCCTTATCTGCCAGTTCACGCTACTGTAAGACGCATAAAATAACTTCGTTCCAAAAAAAAACACTATGCCTATATAAAAATTAATACAGATATTATATAAGGAAATTGGTTTTGCACATCAATTGGAACTCGTGTAAGGTTATAAAGCCGTTCAATTCAGTCAATTTTCTATTTTCATAGATTAAATGTATTATTTTTTAAATAATTCAAAGCTGCAAAAATCCCTATAGGTAAAAAAATTAAATGAATATGATTTTTGATTAAGAATCATTTCAATCGCTGAGAATCACTCAAATGGAATAGACAGGTCGGTCGTATTATTTAGTCGGGGTTTATACTTCATTGGTGAAAGAAGTTTTAAAAATAATACACATATTTACCGTGGTGGTGGGTGTACCGCCTAGTTTTTACTTACATTCTTAGTCAATTTCAGTAAATTTAAAAACTTCGTTAATTTACGGCATAACGTGTATAAAAAAAGATTTGTCATTATGTATAGCTGAAACAGCTTTGACAAGTGGCTACTAAGTATTGTGAAAGAATCAAGGGGCCATCTCCAGAAAACGGTAGGAATAAATTTATTATTATTATTTATTTTTAATAAGGGGCTTTCCATTAGGTTTGAAGTATTTTTGTTATTTCTATTATTTTGTTATTTGTCTATTGCGCAGGAAGTGCTCATGAAAGTGTAGATTAATTGGAAAGGTCTTGAGACTTGTTTCGTTCTCTCAATCGGTCAACAAATGTTCAATAATACAAAATTCGGGTGGCCTAGTTAGTGGACAGGCACTCCGGCCAGACTACTATAACACCACGGGTTCTGGGTTCGAATCGCAGCCGGAGTCAACATTAAACAAAAACAAATCGTTTTACCTTTCGGATCGTGTTGTTTTGGGCATAAGAAACGCATTCTATAAAACGCATTCACAATACAGGAGAATGAGTGTTGGTTGTGCCTTTTAAAAAAATTCGCTCATTTCACTGTAAATGTTATTTTACAGACTGCGTTATATCTAGCTTCTAAATGTTGAATTGCTACTTACACACCTAAACATTCTTGTAAATATTTATTCTTGGGAATGCTGCTTCTAGACTAGCAGAATGCTAACAGTACTGGTATAGAAAAATTTTTAGAAGTGACTATTTATTATTTCTATTAAAATTTTAAAATTAATAAAACGTATAAATAAATTTAAAAAGACAACACATTTAGAAAGGCCCCCTAATCAAGAATAAATTGATTAACCATTATAGGGAAACTTAAGAGGTTGGAAAATTTGTCTAGACAATTTATTAATTTTTGTAGTTATGTGCACTCCAGGAAGTTTTGATTTTAAATTTTTTTATATCGAATTATCATGAAATCCCTCGCCAAAACAAGAGGACATGGTGGATGCTCGTGTTAGAAGAAACGTTTACGGCCCTATTAAACATTCGGCGGAGTTGACATTTGGTAATAACTGGTTAACATAATAACCTATCTTTGAATTCGAAACATTGAAGTTTTGATAAAACAATTCGTAACTTACATTTAGCACGTATGTGCAGAACAAGCGTTTTTGTAGCTCTGAAAAGTTTTATGTACTTACTGGCAGTGTAGTGTCTTGACAGATCCTAGTTGTAGAATTTTCTTAATACAGCATTTGCAAACAACTCACTAAATGGACTTATGAATGGAACAACAAAACTTGAGCTTTATTGAATAAAGTAACATTCTTGGGGTGTTTAATATAATTTAAACATTGCTTAGTATTTGTTTGAATATGGTGTACATAATTATTTTGTTTTTTTTTTTAATTATTTGGAAAACATGTCTAAAATATAGTATTATCTAGATAACTAACAAATAATTCTATAAATAGAATTAAGTTTGAAATTAGTAACAGTATGTACACCAGGACAAAATTCAAGACCACAACAGAACATGGCTTCATTTATGTATACCATAGTAAAAATAACCTTGTTTCCTTTACTTAAGTATGCACTTTAAAATACTTGTGTCATACTTTAAAGAAAAAAACTGCAATAAGAGAAAAATGCAGTTAAAAACAAAATAAAATGAAAAGGAATATATACAGATCTAAAGAAACAACCCTACTACTTTTGTATTAAAATTTTATTTATACATTTAATTAACCTAAAAGTCCATTATTCTATACCTAAAATTTCAAACAGCTATTTGAGAACTTAATACTGAGAAAAAGTCAGGAAAATTAAAATAATCTTGATCCATTTCATAATCTTATGTCAACTTAACTCTCATCTCACATACCTAGCATCTATTTCAAGGGACTTGTTACATATTAATCCTATATTGTACTTAATTATCTGTATAAAACGTTCATTTAACAAACTATTTGAAAATCCTTAAAAATATGTCACGGTAAGTACCTAAAGTACTACAATAAATAGAAGACCAACTTACATATCAGTACATTTTTAAAAGTAATCTATTCATATTTCTCTATTAAGATAAAAGAGTTCCAAACTACATTTCTATTGGTTTCCTGACGGCTTCTCCTAGGTGGTCTCACGAGAAGACCCTGAGGTGTAACTAGTGCTCCGGAGCGTACTGCCTACACTAGCACGGTATAGTCTGCTCTACTAGTGTACTTAGCACGAAACCTAGAGATTGAAAAAATCTTATCAGTCATAAACCAAAAGTAAACATATGTGAGGGCTATCTTCATAGCATTAATATTGAAGAACTATCAATTAACATTAGCTATCACTTCCTATTCTCAATTAATGCTATGTAGTGCTCTAAATTCACAACCTAAATATAGAACCCAGTTACTTTTAGCATCCTAATAAAAGGCTGTGGTGAGTCAATGAATAGTTTATGGATTCTTGTTGTGATGTGAAATGACTAAAAATATAAATGGCATACATACATTTAGAATCTTCCTCCTCGTCCTTGGCCACCCCCATAGCTTCCACTGCCATAGCCTCCACCACCACCACCTCCACCTTGGTTCATGTTGTAAGGTGTGGCCCGATTATTGCTATATTGTTGACTTCTTGTAGGCCCTCCACTGTAGCTTTGTTGACCATAATTACCAAAATCTTGATTACCCCAACCCCCTCCTCCTCCTCCTCCACCTCTTTGGTTACCACCTCCATATCCTCCGCCGCTTCCTTGATTGCTACCCCAACCTCCCTGGTTGTTGTCCCATGGGTTGGAGTTACTCCATCCACCACCCTGGTTGCTTCCATAGCCACCTATATTTGATATATTCAAAATCAAGTAAAAACACATAACTAAGTTCATAACATATTTATGTAAGATGACATACCAGAACTACCCCAGTTATCATTTCTTCTCTGTCCTTGTCTTCCACCTCCACCACCCCTTTGTTCAGATCCATCCTTAGGTAGAGCTTTTTTTACATCTAACTGTTTTCCATTAATTTTGTGAGGGGCATTCACTATAATAATGGAAAATATAAAGTGATTAGTAAGAATAAGTTAAAAAGTAAATATAAAATATTGATAGAATGAACAAAGAATGTACATTGACTTGCGTACCAGATCTACCCTAATATTAAGTAGTCAGGTATAGCTTTAATCAACAATTTAATATCCACAGTTAGAGAAGCCAAACCTGGACACAATTATTCCATTTTGGGGCAAAACTGTGGAACAATGTTATACAGAATAAAAAAAATTCATACTTACAGCATACTTTGTCAACTGGATCATAATCATCAAATTCAACGAATCCAAAACCACGTTTTTTACCCGTAGCTTTGTCAGTTACAATGCTTACATTCTGAACATTTCCGTAATTTGAAAAATATTCTCGCAGTTGGTCTTCAGTGTGGTCATCTTTAATACCACCAATAAACAGTTTTCTGACTGTTGCGCCTGCCTCTGGATTTTTAATATCTTGCCTGGCCACTGCCCGCTTTGTTTCCACAACGCTGTAGAAATTTTAATATAAATATAGTACATAAACGACGAGGTCTACCTAATATACATAATATAATAAATAATTAAAGTACAATGTCGACCTCACAGAAAATGCCACGTGATAGAATTCAAGCGACATTCACCAAGCGTTGTCTTTTAGTTTTTGCAGTGTAAAACGGTATGAAAGCCAATTTTAAACTTTCATATAGCTGGACTGCAAATTTGTATTAATATGTAATTTCACTCACCGGGTATCAATCGTATGAGGCCTGTTATTCTGTGCATCATCGACCATGTGCGCTTTCGAATACGTAATAAAACCAAATCCACGAGACCTTTTGGTCTTAGGATCTTTCATAACGACGACGTCAACAATTTCTCCCCATTTTTCAAAATGGGCTTTCAGGGACTCGTCGGTTGTTCGATAATTAAGTCCGCCGATAAAGATTTTGCGATGAACTTCAGGCTCATCCTGTAAAGTAGGGCGTACATGTACATTACAATCAACAACAAAATGGCGGACGAGGCGATTGATTTTCCAGAATGCAACTTTCTTTAAAACAATAAATTTGAAATTCTATTCCATATAACAAAAGCCGGAAAATAACAAAACTAACAATAATAATCTCAGTAAATTTGTAATATTTATGATTCATTTGATAAGCGGCACGCCCGCCAATTAATAGCCTAAAATATAAATTAATTAACTTACAAATCCGTCATCGCCGTTTTGTTGCGGCCTCATTTTCACAAGAGTATGAAATGAACAGAAAGAGAATTAAAATATACTAATGAAAGGACTTAAACTTTTTAACGAGCACGAATTCGAAAAGACCACTTGGAGACAACCGCTTGCCAAACGACGCCACGCCAAAAAGAAAGAAATAGAACGTTGGGTTGGGCAGCGCAGGTACTTAATGGAAAAGTATAAGCTAGAAACAGGCAACACAATTGAACGATTAAATCGATTTTGTTGTAATGAAAATTTATATAACAAATATAATGAAGTTGCTAATCTTATACAAATAATTTTATTTCATTAAGTTTCTATTACTTTTTATATAATATAATTAATATTTACTACTCATAAGAACTCATGTTATTGAAGACTCACACTTGTAATGTTAATATAAATATTTTAAGTATGATAAACTTTAAGTTCATCTAATTTATTCAAATAATTAAGACATAATTATTACATTATTTATTAGCATTACATATTTTCAAAAGATGCTAAATGAAAGAAAATAATTAATATGCAGTCCTTGGCTGACTATTTATATTTTTACAAATTATTATAGCTAATCGGCGTTAATGTTTCGCATAGTATCGTGATTTTGAACAAATGGCGCCATTTACCTTCTTTACAGAATGTAAGCAACTCTAACCGAAAGCTGCCATGCGTGTTAGTTGAACCGATTGTCAACATATGGCGCTTTCTAAAATTAAATTGATTAATTCAACATTTTAAAACATTTATTTTAAGCCATTTACTTATTTTCCGCCATTAGGGGAAAAATTAATCTTCAAAATGGCGTATCAAACATTGAGTAAGCCTTCAATTCCGTCGAAATTTGGGCGGTGCTATAGTCACTTCAGCGGTGGCGAATGGACTGTCGGTGTATCGATCGGTTGCAGTGTTGTACAACAATGCTACGATGGCTGTCGGAATACAGAACCAGAGTACGAAACCGATCCAGCTGCAAAAAGGTGTAAGACAGGGCGACGTCATATCCCCGAAACTCTTCACCGCTGTATTGGAAGATTTCTTCAAACTATTGGACGGGGAAGGATGCGGTATTGACGTCAAAGGCGAATACATCACTTCTTTGATTTGCCATCAACATAGTCATAATGAGTAGGTCTTAAGGTGAACATGGAGAAGACGAAGATCATGTTCAACGTCCATGTCACGCCAGCAGATTGTCTGACGGTAGGTCCAACGAAGACGACGAAGAGGTCAATCGATTGATCTTCTCGTCGAGTATACCTCAATGCTTCAAAACAAAAGCATACAACCAGTGCGTGTTGCCAGTGATGACATGCGGAACCGGATCGTGGTCCTTCACTGCGGGCCGCATGAGGAAACTCAGAGTCGCTCAGCGGGCTATGGAAAGGCCTATGCTCGGAGTTTCTTTGCGAAATCAAGTCCGTAACGATGATATCCTCAGCAGAACTAGAGTAACCGACATAGCCCTAAGGATTAGCAAGCTGAAATAGCAATGGTCCGAACATATAGCTCGCATAATCGATAACCGTTGGGGAAGAAAGATTCTGGAGTGGCAACCTCGTACTCAACAGTGGACTAAGATGGGATGAAATGACTATGGTGAGGCATCAAATTATTACCTGATAACGCTGATAAAAGGATTACTCCACAGAGTTGTTAACTAACTGTGAGTGTGTACGTCAAAACTTTGACATACACACTCGCGGTTAATCGAAATTGAATGTCACCCCGTAAAGGACCACAAGCACACAAGCATCCAACCGAAAAATGCAACAAGCAACGACAATTTCGAAGAAATCTCCATTGACTCTACAACAGACAGTCTCGGCGGCTGTTAGTCGTAGAGTTCATAACACTTGATAATGCCTCGTATTGAGTTAAAACATATCTCGTGTTCTCGTCTTTGGTGGTGTGTATTGTCTAGTGGTAGTGTTGTAGTAGTGATGAGTATCTGGTGGCGGTTTCCGGTGGCGGTTTTGTATTTCTTGTGGGAGTGGACACACCCTGTGTGAAATGCAACGTCTCTTCGCAAGGTCAGTGGCTCAAACTGATCAGAGAGAACTTTTTCATCGAGAATTGGGGCCGCTCTCCGTTGAATGAGGTCAAATAAAAGGAACTGTCACTGAGCTGCCCCGGTTCCGAGATAAGGAAACGAGACGTGACGGGTGGAGAACCACGTTGCCGCCATTTTAGTAAGAGTCAAAAAATTCTTACTCCCCATTGCGTTCCCACGAGCAGTATAGTGATAGCATTGCATATTATAGTATTATTCTGCATGATTAAAGGTTGTCCGTGCAATACCTTAGTCGAATCTTACGAATACGACACCTCGGTAGGAACATACCTCTTGTAGGTGATTTTCTACTCTGCCGATTGGGTAACTTATTCATCGTATAGATAAATGTTCTGTGTGTTCACGTGAAGCTGTTGAGTGGATAATATTTTCCAGTTGTATAGTGTATTCGCTATTATAATACAGTTATAAAATATTCTAAAAAAAAAAAAATTACAATGACATACTTCAGGAGTATATTTTTCACTTTGATTTTTGTTGTCATTACAAATAAAAAGCTTATATTGTCTTTGCCAAGGCACAGAAAAATATCTCTCTATTGCTTTGCTTGGAATTAGAAAAAAGTACCTAAATACTCTTTGGAAAAAAGTGAAAAACTGTTACACCTATTTTCTTGAATTAAATATTATGGTATTCTAGTTAACAAATTGTTAGACAATACTATATACAAGCCAATATGAAGCACAGTGGTGGAAATGATGAATATGTAAGTTTTTCTGAACTTTGAAACGTACTGTATAAAACATCGTGGTTTATGCTATATTCTTAATCTAAGGTTTCTCAACGATAGAAAGTTATTTATTATCTAAACAGGAAGTTAAATTACACCAATTTTTTAATAAACCTTTTTTGATTATTCTCATAATTTTCCATTCTATCCGAAAGAACTAATTAAGTATCATCTTAGTATACAAATTATTGAACAAATATAGTATAGACCACGGCGACATTTTCTATAACAGAAGTTGACATCCGCGTACCGGTGGTTTTATGTATTTATAAATTACTAAAATTTTGCACTGCTTTGTTGGTACAAAAGATCATGTCATAAAAACTATCTATATTTCATGACCACTTATTTTCTTTGTAACGGTGACCTAAAAAAATATCTAGACAAACTATCTTACATATACTTACACTTTTCTGTTCAACATGGTTAACTATTATACTAAAAAAATAATAGTATTATATGCAATGCTGTCACTATACTGCTCATGGGCAGTAAGAATATTTTGACTCGTACCAAAATAGCGGCGACGTGGTTCTCCACTCGTCATGTCTCGTTTCCCGCGAGGGCGAAAAGTAGACTACATGAATGGCCTCTGCCTACCCTTGGCTTTTATGGGAAAAAGGTGTGACTGTATGTCTTGATAAATACAGATAATCCAAACTACACAAAAAAGTTGAACTTGTAACACATTAAAATAAAAGGAGGTTCAAGATTTAAAGAACTATTACTTTGACTAGGCCATTAATCACTTAAAAGTTTCAGATATAATTGTCCTTGCTCCAAAACTAAAAAAGTTTCATGTTAGTAACTGTTAATTCTTGAATGCCATTCCTGTCTTAAGTCTTCTCTATATTATTTTCAGGAGGAACCTGAACACTTAAGAAAATTATTTATAGGTGGTCTAGATTACCATACTACCGATAGTTCCTTGAAGGAATTTTATGAACAATGGGGGGAAATTGTGGATGTTGTTGTTATGAAGGATCCGCAAACAAAAAGGTCACGTGGATTTGGTTTCATAACATATTCACGGGCTCACATGTTAGATGATGCCCAAAACAACAGGCCACATAAAATAGATGGGAGGTATGACAGTTTTTTTCTTATAATAAATATAATACCGCAGTCCCAATTATTCTGCTGTGAAGCTGTAGTGTGCAAACATTGGTGTGTTTCGGTCTGAAGGCCACTGAGAACTAGTGTAATCACTAGGCATATGAGATGTAAAACTGATGTCTCAAGGCTGGAGTGTGGTGCCACACAGAAATAATATAGGTGACAGCATTTGCTATGGGTGCTGCACATACCATCAGGTGAATTTTTGCTTGTCTCATCCCATTCTATATAATAAAAATAATATATAAGAAAAAAATCTCCTTCCAGCCGTTCTATGTCACATATAATTTTCAAAATAGGGATATGGAATAATAAATTGACAAAAGTTCTTTTACTTATCCACTTCTACTGTTGGACAGAGGCCTCTGCCAAAGTCTAAGTCAAGTTCGCATCTCAGAAAACTTTTATAGCGCGATTATGGATGTATGCGAATATTTCTTGAGCTTCTCATGTGGCGACATAGATGTCGCTACAATCCCTGTCTCTTAGAATTTTTGAAAATAAAATCTGTCAGGGAAACTGTTACGAAAATACATGTATATGCTTATTTAAGTAAATTGAAACATAGTTTTCATTATATTTCAGAGTGGTTGAACCTAAGAGAGCTGTTCCTAGGGAAGAAATAAAAAGACCAGATGCTAGTGCCACTGTAAAGAAATTGTTTATTGGAAATTTAAAACATGACATTGAGGAGGAAGATCTTAGGGAATACTTCGCACCTTATGGTAACATTGTCTCAGTAACTGTAGTAACTGAAAAAGATACTGGCAAGAAAAGAGGGTTTGGTTTTGTTGAATTTGATGATTATGATCCAGTTGACAGAATCACTTGTGAGTATTACTTTAACTATATATTTTTATCCTTATCCATACTTGAATATTATAAATGCAAAAATATCTCTCTGCCCCTCAGTCTGTATGATACTTTTTCACAACTCAACCATTTAATCAATCCTGACGAAATTCGGCACAGATGATGTTTGCGTCCTTGAGACAGATAGTATTTTTATTTCTCAAAATCAAACAGTGCCCATGGTATTTTTAAAACACTTAAATCCACGCAGACATAGATTGCTAATATTTATATGGTAGAGCTATGCAACTATTGCACATGGATGTTCTTCTGGCAGATTTTCAATCAAAACAAGAAGTTACTATCATGGAAGCTATCAACTATGTAAGGGATATAGTGGCACTTGTGTATGCTTAAACATGTCTGCATCTCATTTGTATACCTGCCTTTTCCAACCATTAATTCTAGTTTTTGCTAAAATGTTGGCTAAAGTCGTAATTCAACCTAGTAACCATGGCATAGATGTTGTATACTCAGTTCTCGATGACACAAGCTCATTAAATATTGCACATACCAGCCAGCTCAACACAGAGAAGTATCACTCTCAAAGAAAAAAGCAAAACATTGCTGTCCTCAGATGAAGATCAATGGTTCTTCTACTTGATGATTCTTCTACTGAATGATTAAATGCTGATGAAGGCTTCTAAGAGCCATTATCACCACTTACCATTGGAAAGTATGATTGTCCCTGTCACTAAAATTTAAAAAATAGTATAGCACTATTCAAAAGCATGTAAATAGATCAGGTAGATCATAAAAATCATGTATACAATGAGAGCTGGAGGTCCGGTTACCACCTACGTTTTTATCACCTTTATCTTGATTTTTTCATTGAGAGGAAGTTGTAGTTTACGAGCGACAGTCACTGCTTACTATCATGAGGACTATGTGCTCACTTGCAAAAATAGGCAAACTAATACGAATTTATTTTATACTTCAACAGTGCAGCAAGATCACACCGTTAAAGGTCGCCATATTGATGTAAAGAAAGCATTGTCAAAGTCTGAAATGACCTCTGGTAGCAGATCAAGTACTGGCGGTGGTAGCAACAGATCAGGTGGACGTAGTGGCAATTGGGGTAACCGTCAGAGCAGACAAGATTGGGGTAATACATTTTTCCTTAATGGCCATGATTTGTTTTGTAATATTAAAGCATTTATCATATAATTTTTATCCAGTTAGTAAAAAAAATACGTTAAAGAATGTAACATAGATAAACATATTTTAATATCAATAATCAATTCCATTATGTACCTCCATTCAATAAACTCAACTTTTAAAGTGTGATAATCTGAATAGGCATGCACAGTTATAAATTATAATACATATACAGTATGCAACACTTGAATAACCTCCTTTTACTAGTTGTAGGATTCCTATGCAGGAATCCGTCTAGGTAGGCCAGTTATTCTGATGTGAAGCAGTAGTGTGCAAACATTACTGTGTTTCGCTGAGAGCTAGTGTAATCACTGGGCATATAAAACTTAACAACTAATGTCTCAGAGTGACCGTCACTTTGTGGTGTCGCACAGAAATTTTCTGGGTGACACAATTTTTTTTAACATTCCCACCAGGTGAACGTTTTGCTTGTTTCGTCACCTTATACAATAAAAAAAAACCTCATCCCAGTTGCATAAATTTACCTTATAAAATATTTTATTGCCTATTATGCAAAATAATTTATATTAAATTAAAAAACCTAGGCGCTTGCTCTAAATTTCATAGTATGCGGGTGACCTGGGTTCAATTCCCTGTGCCGGCGCCACTAAAATTGTTAATTGCAATTTTAAGTGCTGATTTACCACATGCTCGGCGTTGAAGGAAAAGATTGTGAGGAAATCGGCATGTCTGAGAAATAAAAAATATTTCGAAGACATGTGCAGTCCGCCAACCCGCATTGGAGCAGCGTGGCGGATTCTTCCTAGCTCCAAACACTCTCTCAGAAATGAGAGGAGGCCTGTGCTCAGCAGTGGGACAAATAGGCTGAAACTTTTTTTTTAGTTTTTGTTAAATAACTTTTATATAAGGTGACATTTATGTTAAACATATCATCATTTCATCTTAATTCTATATAAAAAGTTCTCATAATGAACTATTTCTTAATTGTGGGCTATGAAAATGGTTTTATTATTATTTAAAAAAAAACATCTTTATTTCAAAGATCTTAATATGTAACTAGCTATGTCTGTGATTTTACATGCAAAGTTTTCAATAGTCAAGAGTTATGCTATTATACCATAGATTGCATTCTTTGGAATATTATCCAAAATACGTTCATAACTTTGCTAGTTGGTCCCAGGGTTATTATCTGCAACCTTTGTGAAATTCATGTCAATAAGTAGTCTCTAAGTAAATTCAATAACATGTTGCACACAATTGACCATTTCTTTTGTCAGCATTTTAAGTTGAGGGACCTCTAATGTTCTGTCTGTCAACAACTTCTCTGGAAGCCTTGTGACAAACCTTACACAACAGTGGAGCTGCATCCAGCTATCACTATGAATTTTAGTCTAGCCACTAGTCTTTATAATAGAAAGAAAGAAAGATTTATCTGATAGACACTCATGAATATATCATATTATTATATAGTATTGAAACTATTTTAGTTTGTTATCTGAGTTAAATACTTCATGACAAACAAAACATTTTATATGTTCAAACACATATCACACAACTTATAGTAGATGTGGAACATTTCTTTCACATTGCAGAACAATTGCATCTAGCCTCATGTTAATTTCTGGATCAGTGATAAGTTCCATTTGAATCATTATGTCAGAGTAACGATTTAGGTTTAACAACTAAATCTTTAGACTACAAATCATAATGAAATCTTAATTCTTCTCAGTTTTTTGTTTGTAATTAAATTAAAATTCAATTTGTTAGCAAATACATACATAATAACATGAAATGTTATTCATATTATTAATTGAGAAAAAATTAATCTGACTCCTGTAGCCAGTCTTAATTTTTTCTCAATAAATAATTTAATGCACTGACAAATCAATTGTTCTACTTCTCCTATGTTAATGGCATAAGATATTTATTTAGACAACTATTCTGTTTTAAGTAAATTTTGTACTGTTGCTGTGTAGATATTTAATCTATCCCAGTGAATTCTTTAATAATACTAGTAAAGTATTACTCTTCAATTCTTCAACAACCTATAAAAAAAACCTTTCTGGACTTAGTCCTCTGCCTCTCTTAGATTGGAAGGATTTGCAGTAATCGCCATACTTGGCGACACTACATAGTTTAGACGCTGTTGCCAGTCATAAATCTGGTTAATTGAGGTGGTTATTCTGCCATTAGAGTATGTCTGAGAATGGGGCTAATGTATGTACTAAAAATATTTCCTGTAACACTCACTTGGGCAGTTAATTTTTAACTTTATATGAATAGATTTTATCTATTGATTTCCTTGCCTAAAAAAGAGTGAATAGACTCCTAGGTGCACAGGATATATTAGACCTTATCAATAGTAAAAATGGGGATCTCAGTCAAATGTTGGCCAATTTTCACTACACTCTGTTGCAAACTAATATATAATTGTTATTTCTTTGTACTTTTTTTGTTTAGTTGTTGAATTATAAATGATTGTGCTCCACATATCTTTTAATTTATCAATAAAAACTATATTTTTATTTCCATCTAGGTGATGGTTATAATTCAGAGTATGGACAGGGAAGTGGATGGGGCAACCAGAGTCCTTGGGAATCAAATAACTCCCAGAGGAATTGGGATAATCAGGGTTATGGCGATCAGGGGTGGTCACAGCAGGATAATTTTGAGGATGAATATCAGCAAAGTTACGGTGGAGGCCCTACAAGGTCTAACTATAATAGTCAGCGACAACAACCCTACAATACTGGTAAAAATCAATGCTACTTATTCAAAAATCTTATAAATTAATGTTTCCTTGAAATATTATTTTGATTGTCTTTATTTTTGAATGTCTATGAGATTGTTGACAAAGAGCTGTTAGCCAAGCGATTGGATAATTTTGAAAAACAACGCGTTCGCCAATATTGTGTAACGTTTTTCTGGGGAATCTTGAACAGATTGAAATTATATTTTCAAAACATACTTTTATAGGTGGTGGTGGCCAGAATTACAATGCGATGGGGAATACTTCATCTAGTGGAAACCAGCGTCGTTACTAAAACCCGATATTCTCTTGTGAGTACTGTTTTATTTTTGTTCACTTAGTTAAGTATATGCTAATTAAACAAAGTTTTTGTTAATTAAATTTACACTTAAGTTAATTTACACTTTTCCTAAGTAATAATTTATAATTATAATTTGCTAAGTAACATTTAAATACTTTTTCATCATTTACTACACAAAGAATATAAAAAGCGAGTGAAGGCAGGTAACCTTACAATATTTCAAATGAAATCTCATTATTGAAAAGTATTTCAAAATTTGACTTATTTCCTAAGTTAAAAAGCTGACTAAACTAAACAGGACGATAATCAGTTAAGTGGGGAGCATTTAACATCAATTTAGGGTTCCATAGTTGTTACGAAATACGCTAAATACGCTAATTGAACTATTTTGAGCAATTTTAAATATCAGTTTGAAAAATAAAACTTTTTAAACAACTCATTCATTTAATAAATATAAAATATATTTACTGTGTAGTAATTTTGTCCCATATCAAAAATATGTAATTTTGTAATAGTTACGGAATCCTAAATATAGTCTTTAATTTGTTATACTCATTTTGAAGTAGTTATGTGTTGAAACTGTTGACTTGAAATGTTATTGTTGTTTAATACTCACAAAGTTTTTTAATATTTAGGTGTCAAAATGCGCTTAGTTGAAGCTAGGCAGGGAGACGATAGAGTAGACAGGAGTAGGCCAGCGGTCATCTAGATATTGAGGCACAAGCAGATTTAGGAAAGGACTACATATAATTTTTCATATATTGTTTAAATTTTGCTTAAGGTTTGTTCACATGAAGGTACTGTGCAGGCATCACATGAAATTTTTATAAAACATACTTTACATTTTAGCACTAGTTTCACAATCTGAAATGTACATGGTGTCCACTTGCTCACTAAAGACAAAAGTTTTAGTTTTTTATTAAACATAAAAAAATTGGTCATAATACCCAATTTAATATGGTAAGATAGTTACAACTACAATAACTACAATAACTTACCAATATATTCATATTAATACCATTTCTGTATTTTGAAAGTAGAGGTTTATTTATGTTGGTCTTTCATTATTATTAATTAAAATTTTTTTGAAATTAAGCTATAAATGGCTATTAACACAGAATAACATTCCATTGTTAATTTAAAATAAGTTATTAATAACGGAAAATATTTTGATGAATTTTTTTGTTGAATAACTGTTAGTTCAAATACAACAATTGGACTCATAATATATAATTGTCTTAATCACAATAGTGATGAAACGATTATCACTAAGCGATCATTGAGATATTATGTACTAATGCATAATAGAGGAACTATTACTGTAAGAAATAGTGGCTATGGTTTTGCTTTTGATTGATTGATGATTGATGTTAGACACTGACCCAAGTTCTTGATACAGATGTTACTAATACCAGGTAATTTAAATAAAAAAAAAATGGCATGTATTGATTGGGTATTACGAAACTTGATATTTTCGCGTACCAAGAACATAACCATGTCACAAGTACAGGTCTCTAAAAATGGCATGTGTAGAAGTTTTTGAAGCCAAGCTTTTGTGAACTTGTTTTGTTCGAAACAGCTTCTCTAATACTTTAGCACATATTATTTCTGTGGGAGCAATTACGGTTATGACGATTACGATCTTATTTACCTTATATTGATAATTACGAACCCAAATTCACGAGGATTATTTTGTAATAAGACAAAGTCAAGTAAAGGATCTGGGTCTTAATATTTGGTTTTAATTAAACTTTTAGTAGAGAACAATGTCTGATGCATGTTTTTAATTTTAATGGTATGAATATATTCTCTTATATATTTCCATAGGTATGTGGTATTTCTCTCATATAATAGATTTCATTATCACAATGCTCTATTTTAATTTTTATTCATCTAAATATCACTTGTTAACCTTCTCTTTGATGATTATTTATGAACCTCAGAGACATTAATCAACACTCATGTGTACTGTTATAGGCCAGAACGGAGGCATAAGCACCGCAGATATATTTTCATCCATGGGGGAAGTCTTCTAAAGTTCCAAAAAGTCACTACATTCGGTTAAACATTAAAATTAAGGTTTTTTTAAACCCACATATGAAATGAATTTAATCAGAATTTGGGTTAATTCGTATACCAATAAGTATGGTTATCGATATATACTCGCAATATATTCGACAATTCGATCAATTTATTGAAATTTCTCGCTCACTATCGATTATCGGCGATTTTCGTTAATTGTAATCATTTCATCACTATAATTTTAAGTCTTTCATGTAATTATGCGTACAGTCTTTTTATAAATTAGCAAATAATACCTTCTTGTCTTCGTTGTCCGGTATGGTTTTAATTATCTTTCAAAATTTCAATAATTTTTCAAACATGATAAACTGTAACTAGCCCGAAATTTTTGAAATTGATGTTTTTTACCATTTTATATGTTAAGAAATTGATAGTTCCTGTTTTTACGTGCAATAATAAATTAACTAAATGAACACTGTTTTCCATGGACTCTTATACGCGGCGGGCAAGTCTCTATTCGTGGAAAAAGCCTTGGTAAGTTGGTTTTACCAAAATAAAAGTATTGAAAAATTGATATTTTTTTATTTAAAATCTTACTGACTATTAGACTATTAATACTTTATTGACTAGTTGTTTATTATGTACATTATTATACACATCTTACTAATTAAATATTTAAATACCTTTATATAAATGTATTAAAAATGTCACAATAGGTATTTATGATTTAAAGAGATAAGTGGGAATTATTTTACACTTATATTTTTACTGATGCAGTACCACCGCAGTACAAATTATTCTGCCGTGAAGGAGAAGTGAGCAAACATTACCGTGTTTCGGTTTGAACGGCACTGATAGCTGGTGTAATTACTGGGCATATGAGACTTAAGCACTCGATGTCTGTTGTGTAAACCTGGTTGGTTTCGCGATCGGTTTTATTTGCTCCCATTAACAAATGAATGAGGTATAAATACCAAAACAAAACCGATCGCGAAACCTACCAGAGTTACACAGTAACCCTCCTGATGTCTCAGGTTGACGAGCGCAGTGTGGTTTAGTGGTGCCTCACAGAAATGTTCTGGGCGACACAGCATTTGTAAAGGGCAGATGTTGCACTTACCATCAGGTGAACGATTTGCTCGCCTTGCCTTTCTTCCATAAAATTATATATTTATGTATTGGTAGTTTTTATTATGACATGCATGCCATTTATAAATTCAACACTTATTATCATCATTGTGAGGATTTAAACAGTTCACATGCCTGTTTGGGAGGATTTGCCGTAATCGATGTGTGGTTGGCGAATTTACGAACGTGGAACTCGACTACTTACACCGGTGGAGGTAATTCAGGTCTGACATATTCGAGATGATTCCAATGTTGCTGCCTATCGAATGTAAAGACGTTTTCTATGAAGTCCAGACTCTGGTGTAAGCGATTCAATTACGCTGTCACCACCAAAAAGCAAATTTATGTTTTTAAAATGAATTTTAAATAACTTTCTTAAATTTCTATATTGTTTCCTATATAGTTCACATGACCTTATCATTGCTGTACAATAGAGAGAGTAAGACTTAAGGTGCGGGGTAAACTTTGAGAGAGAGACGAGATTGGTTTAGTGTTGCTGTGATCTACGCGACGGTTTAAACGCACTGTTTGACTAGTGTTTTCGCCCTATTGCGGCGTCGATTAACCGCACCTTTGTATCACTTAAATAATTTAATTCTATGATGCCATTTGACGGTTCTAGAATTGAGAGTACTTCTTACGTATCGTATTTCGAATGGCAATTACTTTGAATGACAGGTAAATAATAAGGGTGATGTATTAAAAATCAATCTCATTGGTAAATTTTACACCATTGATATTGATTACATCGATTAAGACTTACATTTCTTTCGTTTACTAAACAATGGGACAAAAATATGAGAGTAATAACCATTAATCATTGATAAGTACAATTTATATAATTTAAATTGCCTTATTTCACACGTTTTTGGTTTAGTAATTCGCCATAGCAGATAACTCACTCGTATTCATAAACAATATTTTTCTTAGTAGCAACACTATGCAACGTCATAAGTTACATTTATGGTACCTACCCAGTGTATTAGTCATAAGTCGTTAAATTCATAAAGCAACAAGCAAATCTTCAATAAAAACGCACGGGCACGTCATTCAATGAGGCCTGCTTAGTCAGTTTTTGTTCCAATGCCCACTCTAATTTGACTTAGATGAAACCGTTTTGAATAGTAATTGCCTAAAATGGTGGTATAATGACAGACATTTTTTTTACCACTCAACCATGAGCGCATATGTATAAAAATACCGTTAGTGTATAGAAAGACATTTGTCTTTTACAACCGCTGTAAGATCTCATAGTACTATTAGTGAATATGGGTGATAGTTTTGGCAATATACAATTTTTCCGTATAATATTTTGTTTATACTTTTTTAATAACCACCTAAAAATTTGTTATATACCTATAATTTGTTACATATATAGTTTACATATTTATTGTATTAAATACATCACTTGTTGATTGTTTGCTGTGGATGAATTGGCAGACACGGGCAAGCTGGACCAAAAGGAGTGGGAAGCATAGTTGGAAAAAAACCAGAAGCTGCTGCGAGTTGCCTGTAATGATAGAAATATATTTTTTATCATCATAATTATCGTTAGAGTCGTAAGTCCACTATCAATAGTAGGCTATGCTCAGTCATAGCCCAACTTCGAAGCAAAACCTTTGAAGTTTTGATTAATACGTAGCTGTACTTCTTATTGTCCCTGCCTTTTGGTCTTTATGTTCATTTAGTTACGCATAAAATATTAATGATGACGAACTTCTTGCTGATTACAACCACGGTGACACCAAGCATTTGTTGTCTGATCAGGATGTAGGCCATAAGATTTCGTGGAAAAATAGTTCATGAAAAGAAATATATTTATTGTCTACTATCGTAATCAATTCAAATTAAGTTTGTCAAATGTTATTTGTACAATTTACTACCGTTTCTTAATGAGGAGACAATGTAATTATGTGAATGGCCTTGAAGATACTTGCGCAGAAACCAAAATTAGGTGTGAATTAGGCGTTCCGGAAATTATAATTATTATGATATGCCAACCCGCCTGCCAAGCGTGGCAACTATGGCAAAATCCGCCCAAAATGAGAGCTACAAACTTTTGTGCCAATCTATGGGTGAGGCCTATGTTCAGCAGTGGACTAGAGATAGGTTGAAATGATGATGATGTTGATGAATATATTATTATAATAATGGAAAGAAAATTAATTTGCTAAGATGCGCATGCAAAATATTTGGTGCATCGCTCGCCCTCCCACAACAGCGTGCACAAGTAAAATAATACCGCCGGCGCGAATCGGCCACCAGATAGCCTACACTACTACAATACTACCACTACGCAATACACATAACTCGATTCCAGCGGTCGTTAACCTTCTTTCTTTTATAAAATAGCCTACACTACTACAATACTACCACTACGCAATACACATAACTCGATTCCAGCGGTCGTTAACCTTCTTTCTTTTATAAAAAAATTAGGTGTGAACAGGAGTGAGAAAACTATATAATTTCGGTGATGTAATTGCTGTTAGCCTTTTTTGACTTTTACAGCTTCATCGGATATTGTGCTCACGGGCCAGGGGCCCGCGTGCCAGGTTTTGTTTGACCCAAGCATAAATACATAAATAAACTCCTACAATAACCTCGAAATTCGGAGTGTCGCGTTCGCTGCGTGCTTGCGCGATTTAGAATATCCCTAAAAAGTTTTTAAGTCGTGTAATGACCGTCCGAGGTAGGCTGCGGGCCTCCTCGTTTCGCGGTCGACGTTTGCGTTCGGTCGCGTTTCTATTTGGTCGGTAATTTGCTGCTTTAACCACCAGCGGGTTTGGATGAACCGCGGCTTTTTCGAAAAACCGCATAGAAAAGAACTGGAAGCGCTACTTAAATGAACTCACTACGCGTTCTTGAATGAATTGCCGTAATCGCCACGTTAGAAGGCAGAATGGTGATCGCACGTTAGACGCAGCTGCCTATCACTGGATTTTAGTAACCAAAAAAATCAAAATGACTATGTTATTATACACCAAACTTATAAAAGGTTTATTGGCAAACAGTTTTCAATGGCTGATGACTGTTTGGCCCACCTAGCCTAGCCTGAAATCTGAGAGTAGATTAACGATGCTCGGGATTAATAGATTATCCTACATAATTAATAGTCCTTTAAATATATAGTTGACAGACAGAGCTATTTATAAAGTGTGAAGAAAGTAAACATCGTAATCATCCAAAAATACCTGTATTGTTGATCAAGGTGTGCCTTTTCTATTCTTTTATCCTTAGCTCTTCTATTTTGAAACCAAATTTTCACTTGCGTTTCACTTAATGACAGAGCAGACGCCAGCTCACATCTATAATATAAGACGAAAAAGATACATTAGGAGGATTATTAGTCTTACTTACCTACATTTCTTTATGGAGGACACCAACAAATTGTTCTCCTGATGAGTGCAACGACTGCCCATAAAAGTTGAGGTGTCAACAAATATTTTTTTGTAAAAACGATGCCGCCTCGTTAGGAATTCTCCTGTTTCGTGGGCGCGTTTTACAGATATAAATTTCACATGCGTAATACAAGCAGACCCAAAAACTAACTTTTTGTGTGGTACACAAATGTTGGCTCCTGCTGGGGTTCGAAACCAGGACCAGCATCGTATAAGTAGAAGTCAGGTACTCTGACCACTAGGCCACGCCTCATGGCACCTCGTCACATTGAGACTTTGAGTCTAATATAGTCCTGTATTATACTAACTGCAGTGTTCTTAACCAAAATACAGTGATATTTTCACACTACTGCTTGATTTAAGGTAGTGGGCCTCCATAGGACTCCTGTCACTAGCAATAACCTTTTAGAACCGTTCGTTACTGTCGCGTGCATGTAAATATAAAGTTCCGAAAGCTTTCATGTTATTTCGCAACGACAAGGGTCGGCATTTTTTAAAAATTCTTACAAAAAGTAAATTTTCAGTGTTTTTCCTGCGTATGAATTTCTTTAGATTGTGGTCTCCAAGTAGGTAGGTATCATAAAAGAATAGATTTTTTTAATTAAAATTGGCTCTTAGAACTTTTCCGTTATCCAAAACTCATGTACAAAAAAGTATACCTACTGTGCCAATGTCTATTACTCAGAATAAAACGTAGTGTTTACATTCTCTTTGATTCAGGCAGAACTACAGAAAGTTACAATAGCAAAAGAAAATTAAACGACATGAAATTAGCACGAAATAGATATATAGATACTAATCCTAGAACTAATTTAATCGGTGTTTTCCTTATAATATCTTAACATTAAGCTAATTCTGAAGTATTCGCGGACGAAGCCGCAGATTGCTATCTATATAAACTGTTCGTTCGCCCGGACACTGTCACAGGTGTATTACTTACTGGCTTACGAAACTACTTATTACCTTCGTGCTCTCGCTACGTATTCGCCTCTTGCATATTCCAGTTCAAGGCGGAGAGTCTGATGCGCTGAGAAGGTAGTTCGTTGGCGACGAGGTCGACTCTCTTTTCGTCTTCTCCGAGCCACTAAAAAATTAGGCATTAAATAATGATACACACCGGCACAATTAGCGGAACGTTCAAAGAAGGCAGAGTATAAAAATAATAATGTGTATATATAAACTGATAAAACATCTTTTAAGATCGACTTTAAGAAGTTTTTAATGAAATTTTATTAAGAATAATCAAAACAAGAAAAAAACACTTTTCTCTGTATATGGTGGGAACAGAAGTAATGTTGTTCATTAAAGATTACTAAGATTTTAACATTCTCTAACTAACGTTTCCATCCTTCTGGGCATGCTGCGAATTATGTTATCTATTGTATCTTGGGACAAGCTCTGCCACTCTTCAAGTAATGCGTTCTCTCAGGTTGTTGGGGGTCGGTATTCTGGATTTAACACTTTTCTTTAATAAGTACTAAACATGCTCTATAGGATCCATATCCGGGGATCTTGCTGACCACTGCATCACTGTAATACCCAAGTGGTTTAGATATGATTGGACTGAGCGAGCCCTGTGATTCCGAGAATTATCCTGCATCAGAATAAAGCCATCATCATTATAGGAGCAAATGGCACAACGTGTTGTTCTTAAATATCCCTGATGTACCTATCAGCAGTCATGTTCCCTCCACCGACTATTACTAACTCCGTACGGGCTCCGAAAGTTATCTCTCCCCACACCATAACTGAATCGCCCCCATATGCTGCCGTATTTTCAAAATTAGTCTGAATGTATCGTTTTCCATATTCTCTGCCTTCCATCGATCTGGTTTAAGAGCACTCTTCATTCATGAGTGAAAAGTACCCGCAGAATAAACCAATGGGGTTTATGTCCCAAAAATGATGTTCGCGTGCCAAATTTAACTGATGCAGACAATGGTATCTCTCAAGTTTTGGAGCTTTGGCCGGTACATAAGAACCTATGCCCACTTCTTCAAATCTTCAGCGAACTGTGCGATCGCTCACTCGCACTCCTCGCACGACTTCAAGTCAATTCGGGCCTGCACAGCCGTTACCCGCGTGTTCCTGCGAGCTCGAAGTTGTAGAAAACGGTCATCCCTCCTCGAAGTGCACTTTTTTCTGTCTTGGCCCCTGCTCCTCACAAAAGAATCAATCAACCGGTACCGTCGAATACTGCAATGATCGTTGAAATTGATTTCAGCAGTCTAGCGGCAATACATCTGTATTTTTAGTTTATTTCAACTAAGGTGCGTAATATTGACACGAAAAAAATAACTTTTACTAATAAAATTGAGAATTTATCGAATCAAAAAAACTTTTACATTTCACCTCAGACCGAGCTCGAATCACTAACAAATCAGTATTACCGGGAAACAGAAGCGAATCGATGAAAAAATGACTGTCTCACTTTATTGTGCCGGTGTGTGTAGTACTCCACTATTAAAATGCATAGTTTTAAGCTTTTAAATACAGGATGTTTGGTAGGTAATAAATATCTATATATTAATACGTGAAATCTTTGTACCTACTAGTTTTTAAGAATAGGAGAGACGACATGAGACACATACATCTCAGTGTTACAAATACATTAAATTTAATAAAATAAAACATTCAATATTTACGTTCCTACTGACAATGTCAATCACAAAATAGCCTGTCGCTTATTTACATTGTATGAATGTCAAACACGTAATCGTCTCCGGTCAAATAGTCGAACAGAGTTTTTAAAATGTTGGCAACAAATAATTATACAAACCTCAATAACGTACAAACTTAAAAAAAATAGGAATGACGGTCGTATTTCGACCATCATCAAATATCGGGCATCACTATGCATACCTAATAATTTATCACAGGTACAGAATATCAACTTTATCATTAACCAGTTAATAGTCTACTGCTGAACATAGTCGCCAAGATATGCTTCGTGTCGTAAGGTTGGAATCTGGACGCACTCAATATGATGTAGCGATGGCGATTACCAAATAGATGTCTGGGCTCTGGACCCGGTATAGCCTTATTGGAGATGTGGTCGAACGGCCACACCAAGACAAGGCACTATTGCTTTACGGCAGAATAACTGGCCCTGCGGTGGTGCCTACCTAGACGGATTCCTGCATAGGAATCCTACCAACAATAAGTAGTAAGTGGGACTGCTTGAAATTGACCTTCACGCTTGCAGGCCGTTACGAGTTGCAGCACTACGAAATCGAAGGAGACAGACAGATTTATCGTGTGCATTTGCCATGGACCAATGAACAGTGGTAGATAACTAATCCCGATTAGATTTTCATCTTGATTCAAGAAGCAGACTCCAACATCCCCAGAAAGTTTATCTTTACCAAGCGGTATTGTTTTTATCGCCAATTTCGTGTTAACCTGAGTAGTTTAAAAGCTGAGGTGGTGAGGCGATAAAAATTGTATTGTTTCTTTTTTTTAACGCATTCCTGTTATTTCTTAATTTTTCAGCTGTGAAAAAATATCTTTTGAATCGGCGCCATATTTTAGTTTTGATTCGGTAATTTTTCTATTTTAATATATTATTTTAAATTCTAGCTGACAAGTGCGAATATTTCGTGCAGTATCGTTATTATCAACAGATGGCGCCCGCCATCTACCTTATTTAAAAAATGTGAACAACTATCGACAGATGACGTGCATGTTAGTTCAACAGATTGATAAAGATGGAGCTTTCTACAATTAAATTGATTAATTCAATATTTTAAATATTTTTTAACGAAAACATTAATTTTCCGGCGTTTACTTATTCTTCGTCTTAGGAGGCAAAAAAATCTTCATTATGCCGTATTGAACAATAATTTTCATACAATATTAATTACACACTGACAAAAAACACCTATGAGAAATAATAGCCGATAGGTGTCCAGACAGATTAGAATAGCAACTGCCTCTTTCCTACCGAGGTGTCGTAAGAGGCAACTAACACCATAATTATGCAATTCTGTCACTATACTGCTCGTGGGATGCGTTCCCATGGGGAGTAAAATTTTTTCTGTCTCTTACCAAAATGGTGGCGACATGGTTCGCCGACTTCAATGCAGCAACTCCAAACATACTTATACGAATTTGAGGATCCCATCATCAAAACATGGCCAAAATGGATTGAATATATGGGACCACCCTTACGGTACCCCATGTTACGGTAACTCTATCTAATAAAAAAATTATATAAATCGGTTCACAAAAATCTATTAAAAATGAGTAAAGATGATCTTTAACGATTGTTTGTTCAAAAATAAAAGGACTATTAGTCTACAATTCTCAAGTTTTCACAATTTTAACACAACAAAACTTTGTGGAAAAGGGGGGACTTTTAAATAAACTCCTTCTAAAAGCAGCCCCGCAGATAGTGGACCTGGATTAGCTCGGATGGTTCCACAAAAAATTAGTTTGACTTCATCATGACTACCAAACGACAGCTGCTGTGACAGTGTATGTGCTGTGATCTGTATCGCTGTCGTGTGAAACCCGGCAGTGATCACCAAATGGTAAGAGGCACATTGAGCCTGAATGTAAAGCTGGAAATGTTCAATACAACCCGTATTCTTTGTTACTTTTATAATATTATATAATTATTATTAATAGCAACAAAGTTTAATTTTTAAGGTAAAATATTGAGAAAAAGTTATATAGTGAAACCTGGTTAATTGGGATCTCAAGGGACCAAGACATATGTACCAATTATTGAGGGTTCTCAATAATCCAGTTTTCCAATTAAACAGGTTTAAATTTATAGTTGTCTCATTTACAGAGGTCCCCGCTTACAGAGGTCGAAATGTGCCGGTATTCCATTTTTAGAGGTGGAAATGTTAATAAAAATGCGTATTTTTGATGTTATGAATTTAATGTAGGTATGAATGTACAAACATAATGTATTGCGTCGAAAAAAAAAATACGGTAAAGTTTATGACTTAAAGTAATCGGTTATGTTTGTTTGTATTTGATTGCTAGTTGCTGAAACCTGTTTCTCGATAGAATAAATTTGATCAAAAATATTAGAATTATCAATATTTGACATTTCGAAATACTTGTGTAAAGTTTCTAAAGCTTCCATTGCCTCACGCTTTGAAATTTTTACTGGAGTCTCTTCACAGTCTTCTTCTTCTTCTTCTTCTTCTTCTTCTGTGTCCAAAGAAGAATACATAGCAACTATGTCATCATCATTGAGCTCCTCTGAAATGAGTACATTATCATCCATAGAAACGAAATCCTGAAAAGTCACCTGTTGCTCATTTAAGTCATTCCTACATGTGGTAAATATTCTATCCCATTCTGGAAACGCTGCACAAATCTCTAGCTCCTCTTGTAGGCTCTCAGGTTCAGATACATTGGTCACTTTGAATCCAGCTTTTTGGAAGCAATTACTAATTGTGGTTTTGCTAACAGAAAATCAAGCTTTTCTTGCAAATCTCATGGCCTGGAGGATGTTGATTTCTGGACTTTTATTCTCTTCTATAGATTTAAGAACATACTGAACAACTTCCTTCCTGTAGTAAACCTTAAAGTTGTTGATAATACCCTGATCCATGGGCTGCAATTTACTTGTGGTATTGGCGGGTAAGTACAATAATGTAACATAGTCTAATTTGGGCATATTGTTGTGAGCTATGCAGTTGTCGACAAACATAATGATTTTTCGGTTTTTGGGCCCTCATATCGGCGTTCACTTTTTTAACCAATCTGCAAATAATTCAGAAGTCATTCACGCCTTTTTATTGTTTTGATAATGAACAGGCAACGTTTTAATACCTTTGAAGCATCTGGGGTTAGATTTTCCAATTAAAAGAAGTGGCAGTTTTTCAGTTCCAGACATATTCGCATTTACAAGTACAGTGACCCGATCTTTACTCAATTTACCACCATGGCAAGACTGACCTTTGAATGTAAATGTTTTATCCGGTAGACACTTGTAGAATAAGCCTGCTTCATCGGCATTGAATACGTCATCGGGGGAATAATCGTGTAATAAAGCTGGAAGGTTTTTAATCCACTCATTACATTCGTTATTGTCCACAGAATTGCTCTCGCCACAAACATTTTTGAATGCGATATCGTTTCTTTTCTTAAATCCCTCCAACCACCCATTACTGCCAGAAAAATTATCAATATGGAGCTTACTTGCAAATTCTTGAGCTTTCTCTTTGATCATTGGTCCGCTTATTGGAATGTTATTATTCCGTACCTGCTTTATCCATGTACAGAGACACTTGTCAACTTCAGGATACTCTGCAGCTCGTATTCGTTTGAGTTTTCCTTTTCCTTCAATACACTGAGACCGAATTTTCTCTTTGTTGTTAATAATTCTACACAGGGTTGACTTTGGTATGTCATTCTCACATTCATCACGCGACTTTCCACAATCATAATGTGATAGAAGTTTGATGTGATTTTTCAGATACTGATAACGTTTTATATTTACGTTTGGACATTTTGTACACTTTTATTCCCTTGTTTTCAGGTCAAAACATGAGATAAAGAAAAAAACTAAAGACAACGAGAAATGTATGTAAACAAACACGTCAAAACGTGTTGAAACCTGATTAATTTGTCTCACTTATACAGGTAATTGAGCTACAGAGTCTCAATTATAGAGGTAAACATCAAAAAATTCGTAGAATTCAAATCTTATTTAACCAGGTTCAAAAAGTCCCATTAACAGAGGTAATTTAATGAAAAAGAACCGGGACTTTCGTTGCAACTCTCAATAATAGAGGTTTCTCATTTATCCAGGTCCACTTAACCAGGTTTCACTGTATTAGTAATGCGAAAGTATTAAAATGTAAAATACATACTACACCACAATGGTCGCTCGCTAAAACCGAATTCATATTGTGCATAATTAAGTTTTATTTTTTTAATCTTGGACGGACGCTAGGATTATAAGGATTCTTCGTGGTTTTATAAGTGTCGGCAAGTGTATGAGGCATGAGAAAAATGTGCTTGTAAGAGCTCCGATTCCGCGCCATATTGCTGCGGAAGTGAGGAAACCTTGCGCCGAACGAGGGTGAATCACGATCATTTTAATCGTTCATAACTTCGCCATCCGATACCTGCATATCGGCTCACCGCTATCATACAAATTTATGACGCCATCTGTTCTGATTTCATTTGGACGAGGGAAGCAACTTCCGATTTGGGACATTGATTATTATTGTTGTTGATTTTATAATACGTATAAAATAATAAGTTTTCGGACAACAGTGTACTTAATAAAGAAATTCAAAATAAACGTGTTGTTGCGTTATGGATTGCGTAATAATAAATTATATATATGAAATGTTACCTACTGTTTGAATGAATTTGCCCTGTTACAACCATTTCTTTTAAGTAAAGTTAATAATTATTTTAGAAGACCTATACATGTCATTATGTATAAGATAACTAAGACATAATTAAAAATTTAAATAGGGATTCTTATTAGTTGAACAGTTACTGGTGGTAGGATTCCTATGCAGGAATCCGTCTAGGTAGATACCACCAAAGGCCAGTTATTCTGCCATTAGTGTACAAACATTACTTTGCTTCGGTCTGAAAGGCACTAAGACCTTATGTTATCAATGGGCATAGGAGACTAAAGAACTGATGTCTCGGGGGGACGAGCTCAATGTCACCTAGAACATTTTTGTGTGACACAGAATTTGTGATGGGGCAGACGTTGCAGTCAGCAGGTGAACGTTTTACTCGCCTCGTCACTTTATCAAATAAAAAAAGTTGTTACTTTCATGAAGAAAAATTGCATATTGTTATATTTCTATTTTCCATTATATATATATTCGAATATAGGCCGTGTGGTAGCGGCTTAAGAGAATCTACCACCCCATCTCATCCCGTGGGTGTCGTAAAAGTCGACAGAGGGAAAATTAAAACCAGGAGATGGGCAGCAGCATCTTCCTGAAACATCTAAACAAAAAAAATTGCGGTTGCAAACCCGCCTGCCAAGCGTAGGCACCTATGGCATAATCCCCCCAAATTGAGAGCTACAAACTTGTATAACAATATATGGGGGAGACCTATATTCAGCAGTGGATGAGTGATAGGCTGAAACGACGACGACGATTCGAATATATTAGCCATGTAAAACGATATGCACCAGTAAATTAACATTCACTAGTTATCAGATTGAAGCACTATATCTGAGAAAACTGTGATGTCCTGTCAATTTGCAATATCCACACGGTTCATTGATCATATGGATATAAATAGTTCTTCCGTGATATGGGCATTATGCATGTGGATAATATTTCCGCACAAAAACTGTACGGCATTTGCGGTTTTATCTGCCCTTCTATGTATTTATTCAATTACTGTCGCTCTCTCTGTTCGCCTAAAGTTAAACAAAACTTAATTAAAATGTATGTTGCAGGTACCTACCACGCGAAAGCATACAACTGTCCATCATATTTCGTCCCGTGGGAGTGATTAAATTGAGTTATGCCCTCAAAATGTTTAGAATATTTTAAATTTGTACATTCGTACTTTTACTTGTAAATAATCTTAATTTCAAAACAAATTATAACTGGCCAGTGTATCATACAAAAAACTTTATTTCGCAAACCTTTCTACGTGTCCTGGTACAAAAAATAGATACGTTATGCTTCGACTTTTTGTCAGCCATGGTAGGCCAAGGTACTTACTCGGCCCAGTCGACTAATTTTTTATGAACAGCCTGTGTATAGCTGCAGCGTGGTTCTACCACTGCTATAAATCGATGCCACACTCGTTGGTTAATATTTGAAACTATTTTTTTTTAATTTACTTAATGCGGATTCCATCGCACGGAGAAACGTCTGTCATATTACTCTCCATAGCTCGTTGAATGACTGTGCAGCCTTATACGGCCTGGGATAAACGAACTAGACTTCGTTTTTATCACTGTCTGATATTAAAGACTTGTTTTTATATTTTGAGATATAGGTCCTGAAGGTGAAAATGTGACATAGGTACTTTTAAGAACACTGCCTAAGCAGGAGTATTATTCGGTTGACTTCTTGGTCGAATTCGGAGCTGCCTAGTCGGATATACTAGTTAGTCGTCGTTTCTTAGTCTCATTCGTAGTTTGTCCTTGATACGCAGTTACAAGTTCTAAAATAGGACATTAGACGTGATCTTTGTCTTGCTGTTCATCTTGAGATTAACATGTTTGTAGAAACTATTGAAGTCATTGAGCCTAGTGTTAAGGTCCACTAGCAGGTACTGCCACAATGACTACATCGTTGAAAAATTGAAAATGAGTATAATGTATTAGACATTGACGTTGAAACTGTATATTTTCCAGTCTAGTAGAATTCATCGGTTTTAAGCACTGGTTCTGATATCGACATACAGCCTAGTCTATCTCCGATATATTGTATCAATCATACATCAGGCGCGGCGGGTCTGGGACGAGTGAGTGAGTCTGTATTTGCGCCTACACTTGTAGCACTATTTATATATCCTCTGCGCAGTTGATAGCTCCCGACAATATTCGTATGTTGTCGCCGTGGTCAAATTCGGTCAGGAGGAAGTCATCATCATCATCAATATTATAATAGACAGTATTGGCATTGCTATTGCGTCGATCAAATTTCGACTGAATTGAAGGCATTTTCATATTTCGCAACTTTTTTTTGTATTTATATAATATGCTTAGTTTTATTAGCGACTGGCCATGATGTGACGGATAAATGGATTTTGTTAACTGATATAATATTAATTTAAACAATTACAGACGTTGTTGTTTTTATCAACCATAAAACATGCATCCTCATTCCTCAGTATATTAGGGGGCCTTCAATACTTTTTTGTAAGATGTTTACTAATGTTAACATGAAATGTAACAAAAAGACCAAAACATTAACATGTAATACAACAAAAATGTAATATAACTAATATCACGAAAACAAGTAATAAGACAATTCATTTTAAGAAGCCGAAGAAGATATTTTCTGAATAGCTCGCATGATCCGTATCGTTAGTGTTGACGGATGCGTGAGAGATTTCTTTCAATTTGTTGGCATTGGATACTGTTTTATTGTACAAGTATAATTGCCATTCTCATTCCATTCGCCTAATGATAGCATTGAGTCTTCATCTCAACTATAAAGAACACAATGAAGACACAATTCTTGTAACAAATTGGCAACAATTGTTAGGCGTTGGTGTGTTATGTTATGGTGTGCTATGATGAGTACGCACAATTTGTAGTAATATTCTAAGAATTTCAAAGTGGTAATTTAACTATTTTCTATAAGTATAGAAAGTATCTGTAATATCTTCAAATAATGAAATAGTGTCACTATAATAATCAATCGAATTACTAGAAGAATTGATATAGTAATCAACTGTTTCGGAAACTAATGAATTGTTATAATTAAACACCGTTTCCACAGATTATAATTGAGTTTTTGAAAAAAAAATCTATTTTGTTAAGAATTCATCTTCATTTTCAGATTTAAATCACTGCAACATTTAAATTTGACTTTGCTTAAAAATCATAAATATAAATTTTTGTAGTTGTTATTTAAAAAACTGCTTGTTTTTTTTTAAATTTAGTGTTATTAGTGTAAACCAATATAAGTAATCCGATAAACGGAAATATGACATTTCCGTTTATCACGGAGTTTTATGCTATAAATTTAATGCCGACCATGGTGTCGTGTGCAGATCACCTTCACGTATAAAATTTTTGTCTGTCTGTCTGTTTGTTTGTCCGGGTTAATTTCCGAAACGGCTGAATCCATTTTGTCAGGACGTTTAATGGCAGGTAGAGGACTTTTCAGAGATCAATCTAAGCTACTTTTTATTAGGTAAATATTTAGGGTTCCTACGTAAAATCTGAACAGAAACAGTTTTTCAGATTTTACGTAGGAACGAAGAAGTAGGAAGAAATTAGGGGCTATGGTGATGAACGTGTTACGTGCTTCTTTAATTCGCGTTTTGGTCGTTATTGTTTTAATTCATGACACTTCAATTTTAAAATTATATTAACGATCTGCAAGAGGTTAACGATTCTCTATCGAGTCATATGAACGACGGTATATTGGATAACCGTAAAAAAGCAAGGTAAAAAAAGCAACGCGGAGTATTGTAATTTTCATTTGCAATGGATTGATTCTCAATAATGCAAAGTCTAATTGCATTACGGTTTCGATGTGAAAGATTAGATCTTCTGGCTCACGGCATTGTAAATAACACTGGATAACTTACAAATGCAATAACGGTCGAAAACGGACTAAAAATTAATGAAAACTCGAAATAAATTCTGATGAATCGCGGCGCCTGTCTGCACAGCTACGTCAATGGTATGCAATGAAATCACTAGTATTATCGATGGAAAGCACCACGCAGTTGAATCAGCTGTCAGAGGATAATGAAAGCAGACAGAAATAAAGAAATGGTATTTATTTTAACAGAAAAGTTTTGTTCTTGTCATGAATGGCAGTTCATCACATATGGCGTTGTATACGGAAAATGTATGAGGAAATTAATTTTTTTCATGATTTTGTTTTCGTGATTTTTATCGATGTTTTAATAGTAGTTCTGCTATTCGGAGCGGAGACGAATCCAACAAATCCATCATCATAAGAATCGGTCTAGCCGTTCTTGAGTTATAAATGATGTAACTAACACGTCTTTGTTTAAAATATGTATAGATAGTATATGGTATGCTTAGTATGGATTAATATAAAAATTTACTAATATTTTATTAATATTTATATAAAAGCGTTCAGCGTCAACGTTCAAACACTGATCCGAACGCTAAGTAACTTGCGGTAATACGAGTATCAAACTCAACATACACAGAAGCTTGTCCAATATGACTATACTGACATAGACATACTTTGTTTTTATACAGAAATGTAGCACAAATCAACGTTTAAAAAAAAGGAGAGTAAATTAATCTATTGGCTTATTAGACGAGAATACAAAAAGGGTGGATGCGACGCAGTGCGGTGGGAGACGTCAGCTGTGGACATATGTAATTGGTCCACAATAAGGGTATTATCTGACTGAGCGTTGTCACATTAAATCGTCATGCGCTCGATAGACTCGAAAGTGAGTGTGACATTAGTGCAGCTTTAGAAAGGATTTACACTCAGAATTGTTGTGTGTGATTTGCAATACCCCTTTTAAGACTTCAAGGACTAAGTTTACAAGACTACTTTGTTTAGCTAGGACAGCCACACGGTTTAAATACTTGGCAGAAAAGAAAACCAATAATTTGTTACACAGATAATTATTCAATGGTTCTTATTACGAGATGATGGACATCAAACATTGTTATAATGCAGTTTCAGTGCTATAGTAAAATTCTGTCGTCATATTATGCTACCGTATGATATTGTGAAAAAGCTTCACTGTAAACCACGAAAAAATATACAGTTGGTGTCAAAAATAGTTTGCTTTATCTGCAACGAAGTAACTTAAATTATACCCTAGGTGGGTACATAAAATATAATCTATATCAAACGATTGGTCTATAAGCCGCAAGTCCAATCAGTTGAAAACTATGTAGTTAAATTGTATACACAGAAAATACTTACTGATAAAACTAATATTTTTCCTTACTGTGAAACTCTATAAGTTTCAGATTAATAATTATAAGAAAGTAAAAACAATACTTTTTTCTCCAACGAAACTCATTGATTTCGGTTTTTTACAACCCTCCTGTTGTTTGTTTTGTTATTTTAGATTAAAAAAGCGATTGTGATTAATCATCAATGCTAACAATACCATAATAGCAGATATTGGGGTTGCTACCCCTTAATATTCATTAGCAAAGATCCCCTAATTACAGTTCCAGTGGAGCGTCTGTCCAGCTAAAGCCGAGATGAGAGATCTCCACCTGACTTGGTTGGGTTTGTGTTTTGTTTTCAATAGCTTACAAATGGAATATTGTAAAAAAGCTTGCTTCGAAGAATCCGAAGTGAAACCAATAATCTTGCCGATACAAAAATCTGTATTAAAAGTTAGCTCTTAACATTGTTTTTTATTTAAATCTTATCATATTTATTTTTGATTGTTAGGATATTTCGTTATTTTTATATATGTAATATTAATATCGCTTTATCGTATTGAATGTTTTATTTTACCGTATGAAATGAACGCGAACGAGGGTGTTGTATGTACGCCGCATTAAAGTCTGGAAAGGCAGATGAAGCTTCAAAAGCCAAAATACTTACAACTAAAGTCGCTAATATTAACCGGAATAGGAATCTGAAAACATGTTCACTTATGGCACAGAAATACATGACCAAGATATTGTTTACGAATCTATATGCGATTTTTTATTCCTCGTGTTGTTTCACAAGGCTATTAACATGTTTGATGATAAATAAGACAACTAAATTGAACTGAAACTATATTGCTCTCATTTCCATGGTTCCTTTATCTAATGACTAAAACTCGACATTCAACACGAATAAAGTTATCAACATCCATACTAATATTATAAACGCAAAAGTAACTCTCTAAGTCAAAGTCAAAATTTCTTTATTCTATTTAGGCTTGTATAAAGCTCTTAAGAACGTCAAAATCTCTGTCCTTCTGTCTATTTGTTACCTTGTCACGGTTCAACCGCTGAACTGATCTTGACGAAATTTGGCACAGAGATAGCTTGTATCTTGGAGACGGACATAGGATACTTTTTGTCCCTGAAAATCAAATAGTTCCCACGGGATATTTGAAAAACCTATATCCACGCGGACGAGGTCGCGGGCGTCAGCTAGTATTATTGAATATAATATTATATTGTTATATGTAGTTTTATATAATCTATATATTAATACGTGAAGAGGAAACTGTACCCCTTTTTAAGCATTACGCACGGAGGAGGGTGAGATTTAGCATAGTTAAAGTTTGTACGGGGAAGAAGCGAGGAAGCTAAAATATATGTATAATATGTAGTTAAATTTAATAAAATAAAACATTCGTTATTTACGTTCATACTGACAATGTCAATCACATAATAATCTGTCGCATAGATAATCCATATTAATATAATAAATGCAAAAGTAACTCCCTCTGTCCCTCTGTCCGGTTGTTACCTTTCTACGGTTCAAGCTCTGAACCGATCTTGTCGAAATTTGGATTTGGACAGATTGCATCCTATAGACAGACATAGAATACTTTTTATACCGGAAAACTAAACAGTTCCTACGGAGTTTTAAAAAACCGAAGTCCACGCGGACACATTCGCGGGGTTCAGCTAGTATACTATATATACTGGTCTTTCGTTTGTTTACGTTCATACTGCCACTGTCAAAAACACATTAGTATTTTTTGCTAATGAATAATTACACAAACCTGAATAACGTCAAACTTGAAAAATTTATGAATTACGGTCGCGTTTCGACCACTGATGGGCATCACATATTTATAAAATAAGAAAACATTTATTTGCTATGATGAATTATATCTATGTTTAATTAAATCATCACAGTAATGAGATTATTTTGGTTTGATTTCGGCTCAAATACATTGTGAAACGAGGACGAAACAAATTGTGGCTAATGTAGATCGAAATGTTATGTTTCCAGGCGAGCGCGCGCGAATCGGCCGCCGGCGCACGTGTCCGCTCCCACAGACACAATCCGCTCTCGAATTTATTATTTTCGATACAATTAACCACGTTTGAAATGTATTCTTACCGATTTAATTTTCGAGAATGTGTGCGTATGTGTTTCATCGTGTATAACGTATTATAAATTGTAGATTGCAAGGGCCAGTTTTCGCAACTCCACGTCTATGCGCGTATTTTGCTTGTGGAACCCTTTTTCTTAACATCGGGAAATGCCTAACGTATACCCCCACGGGGGCAAGGAAGGGTTATGTCGGACTCGCACCGATTAAAACCTCATGGTGTTCCGCCTTCGTCGCATGTTGGCAGGATCACGGGAACACTCGCGCACACCTCCGCGGCCCCACCGGCGCCGGCCGCCTAACATCGGCGGCCCCTCCTCGGGTGAGGACAGCTCCTCTCTTCTCTCCTTCCTAGTAAGGCGCGCCGAAACATGTGACGCGCCTTCCCACACGGCCTACCTTTTGTGTTCGCAACGGACCCCTCCCCCCCTCCCCGAGTCCGCCGCCACGGAGGCCACGGGGCCAGGAAACTTGCACTTGAAAGCACCAGTTTTCCTGCTTATTAACCGCGAATGTGGTGACCACATTCACGGTTAGTAAGCCCCCCCCCCCCCACAAATAGTCGAGAACCCATTCTAGGAGGGATCGTGTGGAAACCTACATCTGTTTAAAAATTCGCAAGGCAACGTACATTTGCCTTTGCCTCATTTGCGTTTAAAAAAAATTTGGTCGGTGATGTTTTCAGTTACCGTAACAAATACTTGTATACACATATACACACCATCACGCCTTTTACCATGTAAGGGTTAGGCAGAGGCCACTCACGTAGCCCACTTTTTGTCTCCGCGGGAAACGAGACGTGCCGGGTGGCGAACCACGTTGCCACCATTTTGGTACGAGTCAAAAAATCATTTCTCTCCATTGCGTTCCCGCGAGCAGTATAGTGGCAGCATTGTATATTATGGTGTTATTTTTCACTATTAAAGGTTCGTACAATTCCTTTGTCGCCTATTACGACACCTCGGTAGGAAAG
This sequence comes from Luehdorfia chinensis, assembly GCA_019845155.1. Taxonomy (NCBI): domain Eukaryota; kingdom Metazoa; phylum Arthropoda; class Insecta; order Lepidoptera; family Papilionidae; genus Luehdorfia; species Luehdorfia chinensis. The sequence goes on along the minus strand of JAHVAK010000642.1, from coordinate 12,932,974 downwards.
AGGTAGGTTCTATTCTAATCTGCCAGACACCTATCGGCTATACTTGTAAGGTGAATAAGTTGTTTTATTCTTAAAAAAACTATAGTGGATGACGAATTAATGCAATAGTTATTTAGGTTAGCTATTTGTAGAATATAAATTGTTTCCGAATACGCCGACTGGTAAAGAAACAAGTTTCTCTTCTTATCTTCTAGAGGTTATGTTTTACCGGTGTTCGTGGTTATATTACTAAGAAAACAAATCATTTAAGAAACACAACATATCAATAAACCAGTAAGGTAAAAAAAAGAGACGTGTCTGTATGTATATACGTATACCCGTACGTGTTCCCGTTTGCCTGAGAGATTAGTTCTTAAGTCCCATATACCTAGTAGTAACTTCATTAGTTATCAGTGCCCTTCAGACCGAAACACAATAATGTTTGCACACTACTGCTTCACGGCAGAATAATTGGCCTTTCGAGGGTACCTACCTAAACTAGACGGACTCCTGCATAGTAATCCTGTTACAAGGCGATAACCATTTTACAGGGCGATGAGAATGTGACCCTTCATTTTACAATCTAGGTTCTATTGTGAGATGAAGGCAAAAATAAAAAATGAATGTAAGTATGTAATATAGTGTATCGTGTGGTGGCCCCGTAAGAAAATATAGTATCCCATCTTAGCTCACACTTAAAAGTCGACTAAGGTCAAAATATAATAAATGCCAAAAAAATATCATAGCCTCCGACAGATGGCGGAATAGCCAACCCAAATACGTCAGACCTAAATAAGACGGGATAGAGTGGCGAAAGTGCTTTTTTGCACTTTCACAAAAACCCTAGACCCGGAAAAACTATCTGAAGGCCATATAAACATTTGTCCCGTGCGGGAATAGAAGCCGCGGCCTGTAGATTACCAGCCAATCGCTTAGCCACTGATCCAACCATGCTGGACAATACGGTATCCGCAGTGGACTGCTTAAAAAGGCCAGAAATATTTTTTTATAACGTGAAGTTATAAAAATGTAAACGATTCAAATTTAGAACGTTGCTAAATTTCCCAGCTTCCCATCGCTCATTCCTAATTTTCGTTATTCAGTTTCACGGGCTGTTGTTTCGTAATAGTTATAAGAGTTAAACAATGGAGAGATTTTATTGCAGAGTTGGAGAACAGTGCGGGCAATTTTCGCGAAAGAGTGGCTTTGAATGGGCCGCGACTCGATGCTATAGCTGGGCATCGAGACGTGGTGTCTTAATCGCATCATCGTAGCTCCTCTGCCTCTCTCGGCATCGCATCTACCTTCTGCGTATTAAAACACGAAACATAATTTTCAAACGACGCGACAAACCATTATGATTCTATTTTTATGACGGCAAACATCTCGATGGAAAAACGATTTTCGTGTTAACCGGCTTAATAGAAAATTATTTATAACCGTTCCGTTCGCAGAAAATTCGGCTAAGATTTTTAGAAATTATTTTATTTTATGTCCTTATTATTTAACAGTAAGTTTATTAAAAGAAATAAAAGTTATTTTTTATGAAAACAAATCATTCATTAAATTGTTTTTACGGCCATTGTTGTAAGTAGACATAAAAATATCTAAAATTCGAGAAATTTTGAAACGCTCGTGAGCCACGGGGAATACCAGCGACTCAGTTTTAAAACAAGGAGTTGCTAGTGATAGTGTAAGCCGTTTCATTTCAAACCACTGTGGAATAAGCAGTAGTGGATTAACGTGACTGTTGAATTGTGTTCCCCAAATTATTTATTATTGTTTATTGCAAAGTCATTAATAACTTTCCTACGCGTATTTACTTTGTCTAAATAATTACTTCATTTCTCAAAAACATTTGAGGAAAGAAATAATATATCAAGAATACTTGAGATTTTCCTTAGGTAAGGAACTAGAAGCGTTGCGTCTGCATGACATATCTAAAGTAGACATGACTCTGTTCCTCCGATTAATAAATTGTGTTATAAAACTCCTATGAGGTAGAACTCATCGCAGCTCGTCTGACTGGCTCACAAGGACGCGATGTTGATCAAATGCTAGTAAACTTACTCCACTTCATTCTCTTTTTTCTATGTAACTGACATTGCGGCAACATAGTGACAACAAATTAAAAATGTCACATAAAAAAATTGTTTAGCACTCGCACCTGGATGATGGCAATGTGTTCAATCCCCTCAACAACCAAAACTCGACTCGCGGAAAAAGGAGACCGAGGCACGTCCTCGAGGACCCTGACGACGCGACCACTAGGGCCCATCGCTATACTCAGCACGTCACACACACACAACACAATCACCATTATACCGCCCCATCGGCCGAATAAGGGCGTATCAGACAAAGTTATTCGCGATACCGCCGCATCTCAGGCCGCTTCTCCCCTAGCAATAGTTGGTGGTAAACTTAGTTAATAATAATCCAGATATTATTAATAGTACTAGTAATATTGCCCCTATTGAAGTAACAGATCGAGCCGAGGCCGGCGCCCTTGGTCACCCTCGAGTCAGTTGCTGTCGCAAACAGGATGACGGTCCAAGCCGAGGTCCCCTCTCGGGGGCCCTTGCGCCTTCAGCGCTCGGCCACCTTTCAATCCGGCCAAGCTGTGAAACCCTTTGGGTTAACTGTGACCATCAGTCCTAAAAATAAAAAAAAAATGCCCCTCAACATAAATAAGGATTCTTTATTAAGTTGCGGCCAACGGTTCTTTTATTAAGGTGCGAAATATATTTTTATAATTATTTTTATTATTTGTAATAGTTAATTAGTCATCACTATATTTTAAGCTGCTAATATTCATACAATAAGTATTCAATTGCCGATGAATTAACCTTTGTTATGGCAACGTAAACTTCTTTGTTTTAATGGCTGCTCTTAAAAGAATTCTGCCAACACCAAGTCATGGCGACCGGAGTCAACATTTGTGCAAATACGAGTACAATAATTGTCGGTTTTCGGGTTTGGTTATGTTGTGTATGTGAAATTTGTGTCTGTAAAATGCACGATGCACGATACAGGACAATATAACAAAAAACATAAATACTGACGTTCTAGACTACAACGAAAAAAGTGTTTTTTTTTTTAATTTAATTATTATATAATTATATAATAATAAACTTATTTTTTTTACAAAATCTTTGAGGATAAAGAGTAAAAATTTGTTCAAACTCGTCTTTTAGTATCCGTTCAAAGAAAACGTATACTTCTTATAAAAATACAGATATAATGCTGTACCCTGCTTTCCATTGAATTTTCATAAAGGAACGTCCAGCAAAGAGTTGAGCGGGGGATTAGATAGCTGTTCCTATTCCGCACACTGGAGCTTATCGGAACCATCGGTCTTTTATATTCAAATATTTTTCTAGTGATATTTTATTTTTATAACCAAACAGACTGCACGATATGATATCTTTGATACCCACCGTCTGTGATGAAAATATAAAATATATTCTCTTTGTAATTGAAATACTATTTCTATAGCAATAACGATATTGTGTAGAAATATGATACATTTTTCTTATTCGTCGTTTTCTTAGGCGTTATTTAAAAAAAAAACAAATAAAATCAATGGTGCTCTATGTTCGTTCGACACCGCACTTAATTATATTCGCTTGGACTTTTGGATTTGTTTAGAAACTTAATTAAAAATAAATCTAAGTGAATTATAAAGAACCAATCTAGGGCGTCATTCATTAATACCTAGGTTAAGTAAATTATACAAGGACTTTTTAGACAGAGACAAATCTATTGATTTATTTATCGATAAATTAGTAAATTTTACAATTAAGTTAGTCAAGTCACTTGACTCTTCAGTGGGAGAGGTCAGGTGCTAGATTTTAATTTGCTTATTATGTTATATATACATACACAACATACATGGCAGGTATTTTTATGTAAAATTGGGTCTTTTAAATTGTAATCGCACGATTCGTCTTAATTTGCATGCTGTAACTGCCTGTAAATTGCATGCTGTAACCTACCACCTAAGGTTTATTATTGTAATGTAATATACGTGTAATTCTGTTGGCAGTTCCAAAATAAATAAATAAATAAATAAGCATATACTAGTTGAAATCCGGGACTACGTCCGCGTATATTTACGTTTTTTAAAAATAACGTGGGAACTCTTTGTTTATCCGCAATAAAAAATACATTATGTCCGGTCCGTCTCAATGATGCAAGCTATTTCTGTGCTGAATTCCGTCAAGATCGGTTCAACGGTTGAGCCGTGAAAAGGTAACAAACAGATAGAGGGACAGAGAGAGTTTTATGATATTAGTATGGATTATAATTGTTAGAGAACTTTTTATAATAATTTCATTTGTTTTTTCTTCTTCTTATCATACAGTTTTCAATAGTCACGGATTCGGCTGCCAAAGTTGGCGTTCTGAGGAACATTATCCAATTTTTTTTCATAACTTCGATGAAACGTGATAAGACTTCGGTAAGTTGGTCCTCGAGTCTATAACCTACGTAAAATTCATGCTAATAGCTTATTAGTTTCGGAGTTAAATTAGTTCGTACAGACAGATAAAACTTCTATTTTAAATATATATGTATGATGTACGAAAAATGTTTTTAATTTCAAAGACGACACTTCTGTTAGGACTAGGGCTTTCATCGTGTGAAACTCAGTCTCGAAAATCTCGAGAGCCTCGACGATTTTTTGGTATTTGCGAGATCGAGACTGATGTGTGAAATCTACTAAGCCTTCAGTATTTTTTTTATTCTGGCAATATTGCAACTGGAGCTCAGAATAATCTGTAGAGATTGAAGAACATTAGTAATCTGTGAATCACATGGATTTTCATAATTACACATTAGGTACTTATTTTCTCTTTGTTTCATACGTGCTCACTAAAAAAAAGAAGATAAGAAATACTCTCGAAAGTATAATTTTTCGGGACGCGGAATTGCATCGAGAATTACTTACGACGGCAGAATGACTCCTTCATAGGCAATAGGAATCACACCACTAGTGATACCACTTCTTTACATTCCTTACATTAACATACATTTCTAAACCTATCGTCTATCAAGTATCAACATATAGGTGCGTTGTCACCTTCGAGAACTAAATGTATGCCTCTTTGCATGTAATAGTGTCTGTTCCCTTCACATGCCATATAGTAACGTACCGTAGCAGGTATACAGCGTTATACTTTAAAAAACCTTAAAGCCTTAGGCTGTTCTTATAGCATTCAAAAAATGAGAAATATTATATTTTTCCTGTTTGAACAATAATTTTGAGCGTTGTTTGTCTTAATGTTAAATCATTCAAAAAATCTACGGTTTGCAGTATGTAAAAGAAGTACTTAGAATATAGCTAATAACTTTAAAAGATCAAATTTGAAAGTTTAAAAATTAATACTCGTTTACAACTAAAAACCTTTTATTTACCTTTAATGTTAATTAAATTTACCTTTTATTTTTTAACCTTATATTTAATTTTCGCCAAATTGATTTTGTTTTTACGAATATTTAATTTTAGTCTATCACCAATTCGCTGCTTAACATAGGCCTCCATAGATTGCCACGAAAATTATACAAAAGCATATTGCCATAGTTGCCACGCTTGGCAGGTGGGTTGACAACCGCAGTTTATTAATTCGGATGTTCCAGGAAGATGCTGCTGCTTATCTTCTGGTTTTATTTTTCCACGTGTCGACTTTTACGACACTTACGGGTTGAGATGTGATACATTCTCTTAAGCCGCTACCACACGGATTTAGATAGCATTTATATGTATAGCGCTGAATAAAGAGATATAAAGAAGGATCGAAGGATACCTCTTTTGTCAAAATCAGTCAAGAAGCAATAAATGAGTATATATGAATACAAACCTGTAAGCATAATAATGAAACCCTTTGTTCACTGTAGATGTTAAAATGTTAATATCACATCATCATACCTTAACGGTTATCACAAAGAAGCTGGTTAATCATACGATACTAGTTAGTTTTAAAATTTTTGGTTCAAGTAGATCCTGATCGACTCGCCTGATAGATAATCTGTAATCAATCATAATATCCAAAAATCCTATGTATCTCTGCTTTGTCCTATGGTTGACTTGGAGAGAATGCCTTTAGGCATTAAGTCCGCCTTATGCACCTTGTATAATTTCAGTGCATAGAAGTTTAAATAAATAATCTATATAAATAAATTTCAATAGCCGCATGTATGAAAATCATCACTTGAGAACGCTTCGACCGATTTGGCTTTTGTTGTATTCGTAACTGTCAGGCGGTTTGTCTGAAAGAAAATTTTTGGAAAATCCACCGCAAGTTGAAAATTTGGATGGTATGTTTGTATTAAAATAAATAAAAAAGTAAGTGAGTTTCAGTATTCATAACAACTATTTATTTGATGGGCGCACTACTTATTTTCTTCATTAGTAAATTGCACTCGCTAGTTTGATATATATTTTACAGGTCAAGTTTTCGCTGTTCGTCTCCCGGCTTTTTCAGCTTCTTGAGATAACTGAGCTCGCGGGCTTGGTTGGTAAGGCTTACCTACCCAACATTATTCTATTAATAATATTATTTGATAACTCACGGGTCATAGGATTTGTTTTATGTTATTTGGGAAGCCTGTAATATTTTCAAAAAAATTACAAATTAATATTTAAAATAATATTTTCCTTTAATATTTGCAAATTAATTAACTTATATATTTACTTACATGCCAATTAAAGTTAATAGGTAGAACAATATTTGAGACGGACACATTTTAACACTTGTAGTGATATCAAGTACAAAAGTTGTTAAACAGTCTCATTATTCTACGTATAACACTGCCGTGTGGTGGCGGCTCGTTAAAAGAATACTACCACTCCATCTGATCCAATGGATCTCGTAAAATGCGAGTAAGGAATAAAACTGGACTGTGCAATAGCGCATGGTGGCGATGGGCTCACCACCTAGCACACCAAGTGCAGTATATTGTTTTGGTGAAACGTGGATTGTGGCAGTCATCTGTTTTTGCAGTGAGTGCCCAGACTCTGACTACCCCTTATGGAATACAGTGATTTTATGTATGTATGTATGTAAAGCAAATATTTCTGTAAGTGGTATGGCTGGACGGAACATGAAATAACACATTTTCGCGTAGTTTTTTTAAATGGAACATTAAAAGACTGCTTGTTGAGTAACTCCGGACAATCTACTTTGTGCTATTTTCTTTAAAAAACAAACATCGTCTATATATCTTCTCTCGGACACAGGTACCTTGTTGATTTAAATATTCCAATTTTGAGTGGCTAAATTACTCAACGCAGTAATGACGGTGAAGGGAAAAATGTACTAAGGAAAAATGTGGACATAACACCTCCATTATTTAAAGTGGATTTGGAACCAGAAAGGTACCACTCCAGGCCTTTCTCATTCTTTTCTTCATTCTGCCGTTAAGCAATAGTGTGGTGCCACACAGAAATGTTCTGGGTAATACAGCCTTTGTTATGGTCAGACGTTGCACTAAGCGTCAGGTGACGTGCAAATGTGTGTGTACATATGCACTTACTTTTTTTATTGCATAAAGTGATGAAACTAGCAAAACGTTCACCTGATGGTACTTGCAACGTCTGCGCATAGCACATGCTGTGTCACGCAAAACATTTCGGTGTGACACCACATTGCGCCCATCACTCTGATACATCAGTTCTTAAGTCTCATATGCCCAGTGTTTATATTAGCTCACTAACACTTCAAACCGTAGTTTAAAAAAAAATTAAAGTCATTACAAAGCATATCGGACGTTAGCTAATATATTGCATATCAATACGGCGACCGTGTGGTCAGAGTATCTAACTTCTACTCCGCGGATCCTCAGTTCGAATTCCAACCGGAGCTAACATTTGTGTAAACACACAAATTGTTGTTTTTCGGCCCGGTTGTGTTGAAAATGTGAATTTAGTATCTGTTATATTCACTCAAAATGCAGGAAAAAACCTAGTGTGTGGCAAAAAAACTAAGTGACGTTCCTCCAAGCTGCGCAGTTAAAAGAAATATTTTTAAATATAATTTTTATTATTACAATGATTATGAATTAAATACTTCATCATCATCATTTCCAGTATGTTCTAAATACTCGTAGTATTAATATACTCTCACGCTTGTGAGAAAGATTGGCATAATTTAGATAGTTATTTAGCCATATACACTCAGCGTCACAAAAATCGCACCTCTCTGAGTTTGCGCGAAAAATGGCTGTAATGGCTAGAAATGAATTATATTTATATAAATATTGGTATGTTTGAAATGGGTATTTGAATAGCTTTACATTATTAATAAAAAAATCATGAAATCATTAAAACATTTATCATTACAGAGCGTCAAAAATAAACACTGTCAAATGCTCGTTAGTAAGGACGTTAGTTACACCACCTAAAAAGGGTATAAAAGGGTCGATCTGGATGAAATATGGGCCAGTCGTATTTTTAAAAAAGTTTAGACTTTGCAGTGAACACACGTGAACAAGTAACCCAAGTAAGAACAAGTAAAGATGGACACCAGCTCTGAAGAAGCCGCTCAAGTGATTGCCCTATTGCAGTCGGGGATGCGGCAGTGTGACGTTGCTCGACAGTTGAACCTGTCCCGTTTTTCAGTTCGACGGGTGTTCCAACGTTTTCAGCAGACTGGTGGTTATGTTAGAAAACCGGGATCTGGAAGAAAACGGTGCACATCAGAAAGAGATGACCGTTTCATCGTTACGACATCTTTACGAAACCGTTTTACAAATGCTGTTGAGTTGCAATAACAGCTTCGATCAACTCGGAGAACATCTGTGAGTGTTTCCATGATAAGAAGAAGGTTACACGAAAAGAGTTTAACAGCCCATAGACCTGCTAAAGGTCCAAAACTTACTGCACAGCATCGCAGAGATCGCCTAGAGTTTGCTCGCAATCATTGCGAGTGGACTCTAGAACAGTGGCGGACCGTACTCTTCTCTGATGAGACGAGGGTCTGTCTCTTCTGCAATGACAGACGTAGAAGGGCTTACAGAAGACAGGGGGAGAGGTTCACACAACCCTGCTTCGAAGAATCCGTCGAATACGGGGGTGGCTCGTGTATGTTTTGGGGCGGCATTTCCGTCGACGGGAAAACGGAACTTGTGTGCGTTTCCCGGACTCGGGGTGGCCGTGGGCAAGGGTCATTAAATGCTGGTCGGTACATTACTGAAATCCTGGAGGATTGATTGATTCATGTTAATGCATGATAATGCTCGTTGCCACACCGCGGCTATTGTACGGGATTATTTACAGGAGGTCGATATCCCTGTTATGCATTGGCCAGCACGAAGCCCAGACCTTAACCCAATAGAACTCTTCAAGAGCTCCAAGATGCGGTACTTGAAGAGTGGGAAGAAATACCCCAAGAGGCTGTGCGATCCTTGTAAGGTACATGAAAGATCGCATGGAAGCCGTTATCAAGGCAAGGGGGGGGGGGGGGGGGTAACACTAGGTTTTAAGAACTTTTTTTGTATTTATTAAGTTTTTTTTAAATTATTAATTTGCAAATTTGTACATACCCTGTCTTTTTCTTTAATTTCTTTTTCGTCTCGTTATAAAAGTAAAATTCAATTAAAATTCCTGAAAGCTAATGAAATTACCTTTCGAATGATACCCTCAAACCACAACATTGCCTTTGGCCTGTTGTGTTAAAATAGTATTTAAATTATTTTTTTCGGATGTGCGATTTTTTTGACGCCGAGTGTATGAACTATGATATTTTCCAAACTTTTCTCTTAGTCGATTTTTAGGACACCCACGGGACGAGACGGGGTGGCAGGTTTTTTCCTTCGGGACGCGTGTCACGGCATAATACATAGTAAAATAGAAAAATTTTACATAATAATTATTTAATTTTTTTAATATAACTGGTCCGCGAAAAACTACATCTATTCTGGAAAGAATAACTTTATGTATTCTATTGTTTTGAAAAATTCTTAGTCCTTGGAAAAACCACTTTCCAAATATTGTTATTTAAAAAATCAAATTACTATGTAATATTATATTTCAAGACCAACTTCGACGAAGTGGTCAATCGACGGATCGAAGTCGGCTAGGCAGCGTTCGGGAAACTGCGTCACATCTTTCCGTCGAGTATACCACAATGTCTAAAAACCAAAGTTTATAACCAGTGTGTGTTGCCAGTGATGACATACGGAACAGAGACGTAGTCCTTCACTAATAATAATAATAATAAATAAATCTTTATTGACACAAAACATTTTTACACAAACTATATGTGAAGTCCCTGAATTCTGAGCTAGGTTTATTTAAACCTGTGTTACAGAAGTCAGTGTCTTCTCCCATTTGCAATGACACATTCATTTATTCGTGAATAAAGACTACACTAATGAAAAAACAAAATGCACTTTAGTTGCGTTAGTGCATGTGTGTGTGTGTGTGTGTGTGTGTGTGTGTGTGTGTGTGTGTGTGTGTGTGTGTGTGTGTGTGTGTGTGTGTGTATTATTATATATATATATTTGTTCATACAGATGCAAGTTATGAAATCTAAAAAAGATTACAATTTCTCAAAATCAAATATAATATGTATAATGCATATAAACTCTAATAATTCATCATAATAACAACTTCTCAGTTTCATCATAATCTAGGCTCAGTAGCCAAGTTTTTATCTTTTTTTTCATTTCAAACGTTGAAAGTGGGTGTATGTTGTGAATTTTGTTGATTTTATCATATAAGTGGACAGCCATAAAACGCTGTTGACGCTTAGCAGATACTGTGCGGCATCTAACTGGTAAACATACATTTTTTATACAACGTTTGTTACAATATTCTTTTTTACTATATGGAGTGGCCTTATGCTGCTTTGTAAGAAGATTCAGTATATACAGTTGTCTTACAGTTAACACTTCACTCATATTATATAATAATTTAGTTGGAAACCTGTAGGGACTGAAAGTCATCACTTTTAAAAGAGATCTTTGTGCTCTTTCTAATTGTAACATTGCAGTTTTGCAGGCACCTCCCCAAACACCAGTACAATAATCAAATAGTGACTGAGCAAGCGAATAGTAGACTGTACGCAGGATTTTAAAACTAGCAACGTATCTTAATTTCCTAAAAATCCAAATTAGTTTTCTCGTACGTAAAATTGTCAGATTTATATGAGGTCGCCAGCTTAAATTTTCATCTAATACAACGCCAAGATATTTAAAACTAGATGATTTGGAAATTTCTAGACAGGAGCTTTTATTACAAATTGGGTAATTACATGAATGAACCTTAAGACTGAAATTTTCAGGTTTAGTTTTGGAAAGTGTAAATTGTAAATATGTGCTTTTCGAAATATTTAGGGTAAGAAGGTTAGCTTGAAGCCATTGGTTAATTCTATGTAGCCCTTTTTCGGCGTTATACTGAGCCTCAGCCCAATTTTCGCCATGAAAAATCACAGCTGTGTCGTCTGCATACGTAAATATTTTCCCTTTATTTAGAGGCTGCTTACACAAGTCATTTATGTAAACTAAGAAGAGGCTTGGGCCGAGAATACTTCCTTGCGGAACGCCATAGACCACCGATGCATCAAAACTAACGTGGTCACCTATTTTAACTTGTTGTGTACGGTCGCATAAAAAGTCCCTGAAAATCTTGAGAGCATTGCCTCTAATACCGCTATAATTTAGTTTATCCACAAGAGCAGGAATCGAGATAGTGTCAAAGGCTTTGGCCAAGTCAAGAAAAACGCCGAGACATTTATGTTTTGAGTCGATCTGTTGAGTAACATGGTTTATAAGTTGACTAACTGCATCTTCTGTACTTTTACCAGGCCTAAACCCAAATTGCGAATCTGAAATAGTGTTGTTGCGCTCCAAAAATGTCATTAGTCGACTGTTTAAAACTTTTTCTAAAATTTTTGACAGCGAAGTCAAAACCGAAATGGGTCTATAATTTGATACATCATCTCGAGACCCACCCTTGTGGACGGGCGTTATGAGTGCACGTTTAAAAACTTTTGGGAAAATACCCTGAGTTAAACAGAGTTCGATAAGCTTAGTAAGGGGAGCAATGATTTGAGACTTACACCTTTTAATAAATTCTGCAGGTATAGAATCCCAGCCCGTGGCACAGCTACTTTTAAGATTCACAATAATCTGTTCGATTTCATGCTCATCTGGTGGAAGTAGTACGATAGAATTAAGAGCATTTGGGATGTCAAAATTATAAAAACCCGGTATTAAATTATCAGATGCAATCACCCTTTCTGCTAGTTGTTTACCAATATTAGAAAAATATTCATTAACAACTTGAGTACCAGAAACCGTGGTACTGTTATTGCATAATAGGGCTTCGGCCGATGTTTTTGGTTTTGTGAAATTGATCACTGATTTTATTGCATTCCATGTATCCTTGTTTGTTTTTGCGTTACATAAAAGTGATTTCTCATAATCTCTTCGAAGTTTTTTTAATAAAGAGTTACAGTAGTTTCGGTACCGTTTGTATGAAACTTCTGCAATTACGCTATTGGGATGTTTTTTAAACTGTTTGTGTAACTTGTCTCTATGACGAATACAACGTAGTAAACCAGTTGTCAACCATGGTTTCAATATTCTTTTCCTGTTAGGAACATTATAAACCTGAGTACTATTTTGAATTGCCGTAGAAAGTTTTTCGACAAAAAGGGAAGCAACTTCATTTACATCAGTATTTGGAGTAATAAATGAAAAATCCACGGCCTCCAGGTATTTAATTGCCGCCTCAAAATCAATTTTTTTAAATATCATTTTATTATCTCTACTATGTATCTTTCTAAGACTCAGCAATACAGACGAGTGGTCAGTTATTGTAGAATCTATGACAAATACTGAGGCGGGAGTAAAGTTTTTTAACATTACATGGTCCAAGCAGTTATTCAATCTAGTAGGATATGTGTGACCTGGTAGCATGCCCAACTCTGCTGATAAATTCAAATATGATGTGCTGTTTCTGTCGTTATTATTAGGCTTTATATCAATATTAATGTCACCAACAATAATAATATTCCTTTTTGGATTCAAAGGACGAATGATATTTTCGATCGAATTAAGAACGCTATCTGTGCAGTGTATAGATGGAGACCTATATACGGCTAATACAACAGTGTCTGAATCAAAATTTATTAAAAGGAAATTTGCTCCGAGTGGTTCAGGTTCCTCTACATTACATTTAATGTGTTTTTTTAAATATACAACAATACCGTCGTTCTTATTTAAGCTTTTAGAATAATATGTAATATAATTGTCTATATGTGGGACATTTTTACCATCGGTGAGCCAGCATTCAGTCAGGACTATCATATCAATTTCAAACGTAAATCTACTTATTTGTGCCAGAAAACTATCCAAATTTTTATATATACTACGAATATTTTGACAAATGATATTAAGAACTGAGGCGGAACTTTTTACAAGAATATTGCATGTCTCAGTATCACAGTTGTATGCTGAAGCAACAGTGACATTATCTAATTCAGTCGAGAGAGTAAAATTTAAACTTGAATTAGCCATTTTCAATAATTAATATAAAAAAGTGATCGAAAATATTATTAGATTTCAATAATATTCGAGATTCGAATAAATGTATCAATGGATACTGCAATATAATAAATTTATTTTTAAGTGTGTATAAGGGCATCTGTTTTAGTTGTGATATGTATAATTGTGGTGTGTGAAAGTATAGTGTGTGCACAGTGAATATAAAAATGTAAGGTTTTGAGTTTACTATAATTAGTGGGCAATATGTGAATTTGCATATGTGAACACTAAACAACTTTTCAATAAACATAAATATATGGAGATATAAAATATAGAGAGCGTTAGGATGTATCACTAGTCATTGTTGTTGATGAATGCTTATCAGATCTGCCTCGCTTTTAACTTGAATTTGTCGCTGTCCATCTTCTTTGCGGAGTGTTTTCTTTTCATTGTCTTTTGCGAATTTTCGTGCTAAAAAGTAAATTCGTTGCAATTTAGGTGTTAGTCGTTCTGATATATACACTGGTTTCGTAGGCCCTTCCAATTTCAAGTGAGAAGTATTTAACTTGTTCTGCTTATTTTTCATATTGAATTGTCGTGCACCTTTTAAAAAAATTTCTTTGGTAATGGAACTTATGAAATCCACAACAATGAGTGATGTATTATCTTTTCTGTTAACGCGAAAAGCGTCTTTAATTGTCATGTCTCTGAACTGGAACATTAATAGTGTTTGAGGTCTCGGTGACTATGTCACAGAGGTGCACTTTGTTTTCTCCCTGTATTTTTGGGATGTTTCTTATTTCTATTTTTGTAGACAGTAACAAGCATTCAAGGCTCTCAACTTTTTCTTCAAGCTGCCGAATCCGGCAGCAATCGGCCTTACGTTCCAATTCCAGCTTTTCCGTTCTTTTATTCATGTCATCGTATTGCTTCGAAATAAAACTAATTGACTCCTTAATTTCCGCATTTTGAGCTATAATTTCAGTCATCGCAGCTTGGAGTGCTTCAAACCTATTATCTGATTGCATTGTGGAAGTTGACAACAAAGAGAGAATCTCATCCATGCAAGAGGTACAATCGCCGCGCTTCCGTTTCAATCGAGAACTGACGTTATCGTTATCCATACTAGTTAGGTTTGGGGTAGATCCAGACTGAGGAATCGATCGATTAATAAAGGCATTTACATCTGGATTCTTTGTAGTACTTGGATATGTCTCTTAAACGTACTTGGTGGTGTACGTTTAAGAGACATATCCAATATACTCACGTAGTACAAAACCAATGCAATTATATAGGACGGATACGTCATTCGTCGCCACTGCGGGCCGCATGAGGAAGCTCAGAATCGATCAGCAAGCTATGGACAGGGCTATGTTCGGAGTTTCTCTGCGTTATAAAATCCGTAACGATGATATCCGCAGCAGAACTAAACTAACCGACATAGCCCTAAGGATTAGCATGCTGAAGTGGCAATGCGCTGGCCATATAGCTCCTAGAACCGATAACCGTTGGGAAAGAAAGTGAAATTAAATAGGTTGAAATGATGATGATGATTATATTTCATGTAGAAACAGCTTGATAGCGATCACCGCATCTGCCTTGTAGGTTATTACCCGTTTATGTATCTTGTAATATCCACCAATTTCAAAATAGTTTTGATTATCAACACTTTAGATTTTGAATTTAATGGAAATGTATTATAAAGTTTATGTATACATTGATTACGAATTACATAATTGTATATCGTAATACGTGCCGTGTGGTGGCGGCTCGTTAAAAGGATATCCTTTTTACCACTCCATCTCATCCAATGGATCTCGTAAAAGGCGAGTAAGGAATTAAACTGCACTGTGCACCCAACAGCGCATGGTGGCGATGGGCTCACCACCTATCACACCAAGTGCATTATATTGTTTTGGTGAAACGTGGATTGTGACAGTCATCTGTTTTTGCAGTGAGTGCCCAGCCTCTGACTACCCCTTATGGGATACAGTTGTGATCTTATGTATGTAATACAAAGAGCTTTTAATATGAAAAAGCATTAGTACGGGTTCGAGTTAGGTGTTTCACTTAAACGACATTCTAGCAGTTCACGAAAAAAAGTAATTAAACATTGATATACAAGAACCAAGATACACAGTAACTTACAAAAATTACTTCAAAAAGCGTCCTCGATCGATCAATTCATTTATATTTCTTAAGATTATTTAATTTCAAATAATCTTAAGAATATTTAATTTTTAATAAAGGATAGAAAAAATCTGAGAATCCTGAAATGATATTTCGTAATATTGGTATTAAGAATATTTTATAGCTACTTACAGAACGCAGCTAAACCAGCACCAAAAGCAAGCTGCTGATGCGGGAGCATCATCGGACGAGGACACAACGGCAAAGGCGGAGGAGGCGTCCAAAGTTCTGGTACCCTACTTCTGACGCCCTCGTTATCGCCTATCTCTACATCCGAAGACGATTCACTATCGGACTCCGGAATCTTTTGTTCTATTCTATTCTTCGCTTGCGGTGGTTGCGGATTTTCTAGATGTCCATAAATACGCGCAAAAAATTTCCTTGGAGATGACGGTCGTGGTGTTTTTACTAAAGTATTTTTTTGGATGTCTTGCTTCTTTTGTTCGTCGGTCATCGTGAAGGAATAATATACTTTTTATTTTTTTAATACACAATTTTTTAACTATGTTCTATTTTATATTTTCATTAATTTACATTAGCACAACTATAACAATAAAAAGGTTTCAATCCAGCGAAAATATTCGACCTCGACCTCGACCTTTACGCAACTTTCGAATCAGTAAATTTTCACTATTTTATTTTATAAACAGGATGTATTGCATTAAGAAAATTATTTAATATTCGACAATGATAATTAATTAGAGCACATGACACACGTGTTGTCTTGTGCATATGAGCACGTGGATTGCGGTCGTCGCGTCAAGTGCGTTAGACATCCCTCGGGAACTCCAGCCCCGCCCAGTAGAAGTTCGGTATTCCAAACGGTTTCTGGAATATAGTGGAAAGAGGAGCGCGCGACCAATGGGAGCGCCAAATGCAACCCTATCCAACCCCTGAGGCGGGTTTATGCTTTGTATTTTGTTTATTCATAATTCTTTACATGTTTTAAAGTTATAAAAGTTATAACTTTAAAAGTAACATTATAAATATTTTTGATATACGAGTCGATACAAATCAGTATATTAATGTGTGGTAAAAATATGCACCTCTTATTAAACATATTGCGCGCACGTACGTACTGCTATTGTATATAAGTTTAAGCTATCTGCACACACTCCTCGTGTGTGCAGATAGCTAAAACTTATATACAATATGTGTTAAAAATACGATTTTTTGAATGACGACCGAGGTTCGACCATTTGGCGACCACGAGTTTGACTTATACATATTTCATGAGAAAATATTTCATACATATGTATGAAAATAACCCAAAATATTTTCTTAGTAACTTTTATTAAGAACAGATTTAACTCGATAACTACTAAAGCTATTGAAATGAATATTACACTGGTTTTTTGGATAATCAACAGATCGCTATCTAAGACAATTTAGTTTGCACCACTT
The DNA here is from genome assembly GCA_019845155.1 of Luehdorfia chinensis. NCBI lineage: Eukaryota > Metazoa > Arthropoda > Insecta > Lepidoptera > Papilionidae > Luehdorfia > Luehdorfia chinensis. The sequence continues at coordinate 12,915,913 of JAHVAK010000642.1, read as the reverse complement.
TAAAATTTAGGCGTTTTCTAATCGCATTTTTACGATGGGAGTGTCAGTGAGTGAGAACTTAAGTTCAAAGTCAAAGGTGAGACAACGATTGTACATACATACATGTAATCACGTCTTTTTCCCTTATAAGAGGTAGGCAGAGCCTACACATGTAGCCCACTTATCGCTGCTGCGGGAAACTAGACGAGACGGGTGGCGAACCACGTCACCGCCATTTTGATAAGAGTCAAAAAAAATCTGATTCTCCGCTGTATTACCACGAGTAGTATAGTGACAGCATTGCCTTTTATGGTGTTAATCTGCACTAATAAAGGCTGTCTGTACAACACCTTAGTCGCCTCTTACGACACCTCGGTAGGAAAGAAGTAGGCGCTATTCTAGTCTGTCGGGCACCTTTCGATAACAAGGATTGTGCATTGCATAAACTTATGACATTCCCATAAGTTTTAAAAACAGAGTAATCTGTGAAGTTATATTACATAGAAGATTTGTAATCGAACAATAGCGGGTAAAAAGTTACAGACAAGCTGAAATCGTGTTATTTTAGTTAATTTAACAAGATATAGGGTTCATGTTTCAACATTTGGCAAGTTCATAGTAAAGCTTCGAAGGAATATATAAAATTCTCATACATTTCATCGGTAATGGAATCTGGCAATATGGTTTTTTTAAATGTAGGTATAGTATGCTTTTAGCCCGGCGGACTTTACGGCTTCATCGGAAGAAACTGGCGAGCAGGAGGATGGATTAACGTTAACAATTTGCTCTTAAATGGTAATAAAACAAAATGTATATAATTCGCTTGTAAATGGGAAAACGTTTTTTTGTTTTTCATTTTTACCACAATTTTTTCTTTCGGTTGACAATCTTAGAGTATCTAATAAGTATGCATATTTCGCTCTGGTTGCCTAGTTCGCAGTATGACCCACATAATAATATTTTATTCTTTTTTAAGTCAGTTTTCAGTTTTTGTAACGTCTATACTTTGTCTATGTTCGGGCATAACTTAAAAAAATATACACTGTTTTTTTTGTGCAATATACTCTCGAGATAGACTAATTTAAATTAGTATAGATATTTTCGGTGATGTAATTGCTGTTAGCTTTCTCGGCTTTTACAGCTTCATCGGATACTGTGCTCGCGGGCCAGGGGCCCGCGTGCTAGGTTTGGTTTGACCCAAACATATATAAATAAATAAAATTAAATTTAGTGAAGATGTGATAAAGAAATTTGGATGTAGATAATAGAACTCTTCAATAGATGACTGCAAGTCAACCTCAATTGTTGCAATGTTATTGCTATGTATTTTTTACATATAAATACAACAAAACATCACACTTGTATACCCCAATGGGGTAGGCAGAGGTGTGTACTATACGCACATTTCGTCGTTTCAGTCTCACCTAATATTGACATAGTGCCATTTTTTTAAAGTCAAAACAAATCATGACACGTACTGGCCTAAGATCTTTTTTACAACCTTCTTGATATGTGTATTTAATTTAATGAAATAATTGTGAAGAAGTATTTTGCTACAAGATACTATCATAAAATAAAATAAGATAATGTAGATAACAATTTAGAATTTCAACGAAACTTTAAAAAAAAAACAATTACAAACATGGCCACTGAGTTTTGTTTTATTGTTTATATTTTACTAATAAATTTATTTAAGTACCGCATTTATTGCTTTTCATTTCCAAATAATAAACGTCTATAAATATAAATAATGTAATTATGATTTTTATGATGGGAAGAATATAAATAATAAATATGATTAAAATTTTATAATTCATCATAAAAATGAAAATAGCTTATCTTATTTTAATTGATTTCAAATAAGCTAAACTAATCCGTGAAGAAATTGTTTCCCAGTTTTACGTAAGAGTTAGTACGAGTAGTAGCTGGCACCCCTATACATATGCACAGTGACACTGGGCGGCACGCGGCACGTCTGTTAGACACTGGCCACACTGGCCTCACGCACCCACGTATAAAATTTGGCCTGTTTATATTATTGCGTTTAAAGGACGACACTCTATCTACACATTAGGTTTCTAAATATGTATGTATGTTTAATTCTAAGTATCAATAATAAATAATTGACATTTGATACCATAAAGTTTAAAATCAAAATTAAAAGATGCAATAAAACGTTACGTCAGATTTTGTCAAAAAAATATCCCAAAAATCATTTATGTTGTATGATTGACATTTGTAAGTAGTTAAACAAACATGCAGAGAAACGGGACAATATTATCGGCTGCTTGTGTTTTGTTGTTCTTTACTTTCAATTGTACATTCCCGCTCCGGAGGGAAACATTAAATTTACCTTCAACATCTAATGCTTACACGAATCGTAAGTATACATACATGCATTGGATGTTTGGATATATATATATAAAGTATAATAATACTAGTGAATGTAGAATTTGTGTAAAATTTGCCAATGTGTCAGTAAAATTATACACTTTAATTTTATTTTCTCATTTCTTAGAAACACTACAATATCATCATGAAACTTTTGCCGAAAAAACCAAAAACATGGCAGTTGATTTACAAAACGCAATTAGGAAAATAAGAAATTCAACACAAAAAGAAATTAGTACGTATTTGGGGCTAAAAAATTTTCACAATAAAAACATTTTAAGCGAGGAAGACCTCCGTCAGTATGAACAACTAGTTATTATGAAAAAGTATCCTTATTTAGACATTAAGGAATTAGAAATGAAATACAGTCCAATATCAAACAAAGACACAAGGCAAAGCGTAAAGCTTCACTCTAGAGTTAACATTGTACCGGAATCCGGCATCTGTGAACCTGTAGAGGATATGGTCAACGTAGAAATAACTAACAGAGGTCTTTCCGGATTTGCTATTCCAACTCAACTCATTAAACTCATGGGGGCAGACAATAAGTTAAAAGTACCTGATTTAGAACCTAACATACAAAAAACTGATAATGCAGACGTTTTCGCAAAGAAATCGATAGACAGAAATATTATAAGCAGACTTAGAGACGATATTAATATGTTTGTAGATAAAAGAAACGAGACTAATTCATTTAATGTATTTTCTATTCTTCTTCTTTTTCGATCCTGGCTATTAGCAATTAGGCAATTAGCTACCAAATTGAGCCACTTTTGTCAATGACGAGTACTAATTAAATTATAATAAAGACTGAATTTCGATCGACGGTAACATGATAGTCGGCTTTTACTGAAGATTTTCTGGACTAATGAATTATGATGGAGATGAAAATTTTCTGGACTTATGAAGACAAAACGAAAAGTACAATTTTGGTATTAAATTGAATTTTCCTTTCACTGGACACCTTCACGAGCAATCGCTGCGTAATAAACTATCTATATTATACATCAAAACTTAAGATATACACAGAAATTACAAAAAAATTAATAGGCAAAGGAAGCAATGAAAATGTTCCTTATTACTACATAAAGTAAAACGCATTTAATATTTAGTCATATACTCATATTAATACTTTTTTTGACGACCGCGTGGCCTAGTGGTCAGAGGTAGGTTCGAATCAATATTCGTGCTATAATAAAAATTGTTAGTTTTCGGGTCTTTTGGTGTTGTTATTGTTCCCGTGTTTCTGACGCTGCATCCTAACTGAACCTCCGATCTAATCGCATCAGCACTGCATCGGGCGCGGGTAGGTTAGGACGAGTAAGTGATGGTTAAAATAGTCCAGGAAGACAAAGATCGGATAATACTTTTAGATTTATATGATTTCCATTTCCATTTTCTTCTACGAAAAGAGACAGCTTGATAGATTCTTTAAATTTAGTACCTAAATCTTTAGGCATTATTTAAATGAAGCTATGAAAAATTAATACCTACATTTTGCTGGTCATATTTACTTATGATAGTTATTTTTTAAATATCACAATTATTGTTGTTTTGGGCTTATTAATTATAAAAACCATTCATAAAATTAATCCTAGGTTGCCTACATCATGGTCATTTTATTTGAATGTTGTCGATGGAGATGTTTCACGGCAGAATAACTGGCTAAATGCTATAATTAGTGGTACCTAGACGGATTCCTGCATATAAATCCTACCACACGTAAGTAGTATTTAAAAAAAGAAAAAAGCAGTAAAGTAACAGCCTATAAGTAAATGTCCCACTGCTGAGCACAGGCCTCCTCTTATTTTCGAGAGGGTTTTCGGAGCTAGGTAGAATCCGCCACGCTGCGCCAATGCGGGTTAGCGGATTTCACATGTCTTCAAAATATTTTTTATTTCTCAGACATATAGGTTTCCTCACCATGTTTTCCTTCACCGCCGAGCACACGGTAAATCAGCAGTTAAACTTGCAATTAACAATTTTAGTGGTGTTGGCACCGGGAATCGAACCCAGGTCACCCGCGTACATCAAAATTTAAAGCGATAAGACCCTGAGCTGCTACAGCTCTTTCGTTGCATTTAAATAAAAAAGTGTATCGGAGATCTCGTAAAAACGTTGGGAGATCTGTCTTTTCAGTCGACGACATGCCGTCCTTCGTAAAAAAAATGTGTTTTGTTCGTGTTCTTGAACCAAAATATTTTCCCCCAAATATTTCTTCAGCGATTGAGAGATAATTGCTCTTACATTTTTTTTAAAAATAAAGCATTTTTTGGCTATAAAACGAACTAGTTGAATTCATTCGTTACGCAAATACATAGAATTAATATGAAAACAGGTGACCACTTCATAGGAGTCCGCTTCTCTTTAAAAACCATCAATTGGTGTCAGGATTCCTATGCAGGAGTCCGTCTAGGTGGGTACCACCGCAGGACCAGTTATTCTGCCGTGAAGCAGTAGTGTGCAAACATTACTGTGTTTCGGTCTGAAGGGCACTGAGAGCTAGCGTAATCACTGGGCATATGAGACTTAAGAACTTATGTCTCAGGATGACGGGCGCAGTGTGGTGCTACACAGAAATATTCTGAGTAACACAACATCTATTATGGGCAGACGTTGCACTTACCTTCAGGTGAACGTTATTCTCGTTTCGTCACTATATCAAATAAAAAAAAATCTACGTAAATTATGTGTTATAACTACCGATACAAATAATTTATACAATTGATTTGTTATCTTTGATTGATTAAAAAACAGACATATTACTACTAATTCTGATTATTTTAGATTTTATTTTAGACTGCGGATTACAAAACTTGCCCTGTCTATGAAATAAGCGTACCTGATACTTTGTACGAGAAAATGGCAGCAGTTAGGTAGTAAACGAATGCCGCGGACAGTCCACTTATAGTCAACAATGAAATTGTTTAGAATTTCGTTTGCATATCACAAAACTACAAAGTCTTTTTTCGCATAAGATATTAATGTGACACTTAAATACTCGTGTCACAACTACATGACGTCAGAGACGGGTAATCCACGCTATACTAATATTATAAATGCGAAAGTAACTCTCTCTTCCCTCTGTCTGTTTGTTACCTTTTCACGGTTCAACCGTTGAATTGATTTTGATGAAATTTGGCACAGAGATAGCTTGCATCCTGAGGGCGGACATAGGATACTTTAATCCCGGAAAATAATAATTCCCACGGGATATTTTAAAAGCCTATACGCCACGCGAATGAAGTCGCGGGCATCAGCTAGTTCATATATGTATATATATTCAGCGTTTATTATATTATACTAGAGGACGCCCGCAACCTCGCAACCTCGTATGCAGGAATCCGTCTAGGTAGGTACCACCCCAGGGCCAGTTATTCTGCCGTGAAGCAGTAGTGTGCAAACATTGCTGTGTTTCGGTTTGAAGGGCACTGAGAGCTAGGTTATGGGCTTAGGGCTAGGGTTATATAACTGATGTCTCAGGGTTATGGGCACAGTGTGGTGTCACACAGTAATTTTCTGGGTGACACAGCATTTGTTATGGGCAGACGTTACACTTACCATCAGGTGAACGTTTTGCTCGTTCCGTCACTTTTATGAAATAAAAAAAAAACTACTTGATTTTCCGGGATAAAATGTATTCTATGTATAAAAAGTATCCAATGTCCGTCTCCAGGATGCAAACGATCACTGTGCCAAATTCTGTCAAGATCAGTTCAGCGGTTGCGTTGTGAAAAGGTAACAAACAGAGAGGGACAGAGTTACATTCGCATTTATGGACTAGCGGTTTCACCCACATAAAAAAGCCAACCCCGATAGATAAAAAACATATAATCTTACCTATTTGATTCGGATTTGGGGTTTAAATTTTTTTGCGCGGAACCTTAAGTATTTTTCTAAAATTAAAGTAACAGTTACCCGCTATACTATCTGTCAGTGAAGGTCGAAAGTCCCGTCATAATCGGTTTAGTCGTTTCGGAGATTAGCCGGAACTAACATTCAGAAATACAAAAATTTTAAAATAGTTTTTTACTTATAAGGCCCGTACATACTTTCATAAGCATTGAGTAAAAATCTGTTACTTTGTTATTACAAATAGACACTGAGCCGTGTGGTGGCGGCTCGTTAAAAGAATACTACCACTCCATCTCATCCACTGGCCTGGACTCACCACCTATCACACCAAGTGCATTATATTGTTTTGGTGAAACGCGGATTGAAGCAGTCATCTGTTTTTGCAGTGTCTAAATACCCCTTTGGGATACAGTCGTGTTCTTATGTATGTACAAATAGACACTTAAATTTTATGTATTCGTATAGATTTGAACTTGGAGCTTTTATGCAATTTCGTGCATCGTCGTCGTCGTTTCAGCCTATCACAAGTCCACTGCTGAACATAGGCTTCCCCCATAGATAGCCACGAAAGTTTGTAGGTCTCATTTTGGAGAGCTTATGCCATAGTTGCCAGGCTTGGTTGGCGGGTTGGCAACCGCAGTTTATTCAGATGTTCCAGGAAGATGCAGCTGCCCATCTCCTGGTTTTCATTTTCCCTCTGTCGATTTTTACGACACCCACGGGATTAGACGGGGTGATAGATTCATCACACACCACCGTGTAATTCACGATACATTACGAAATAGTATTTGTTGTTGCGTCTTGTTCTAATTTAGCGTATTTTCTTATTATTTGAGTCATATATGATAATTTAAAGATGAAAAAATCAATTAAAAATGTATTTATAAATATTTTAATGTCAAGTAATTTAAAAATATCCCAAAGGGCAGAATACGATCTTACCTATTACAAGTTAAAAATTTATACAATAAGATTTAAAAAACCGATACGTTCCTTCATATAACTTTAGGTCTATAATTATAGATCTGAAGGATAATAGTTGAAACATTTTCTGTTGAATAATAATAGAATATTGAATTAGTAATACGTGTTTCCGCCATTGCCGCCAATAACCGCTAGCAATCGGCTTATTATTGAACCGACAAGTCGCGAACAAATATCCGTACTCAACGACTTTCAAGGGCATCTCTTGTTCCCTCATTGCGGTGAATCCATCGTTACACCATAACTTCCCAAAGATTTTCAATTGGGTTTTAATCAGGCGATTTTGAAGGCCACGGTATCAGCCGAATGTATTGGTGTTTTTGGAACCATTCGCGGGTAATCCTAGCTCTTGTAAATAGTAAAATTGGGAAGCTCATTTTCTGGGTAAACGTTCCGGACGGTCGGCAACATCTCATTTTCTAAAGTATTAACATAATTCAGAGCTGTTGCTTTTGGAGGTAATTTGCATATTTTACGGACTACATCATCATATCTTGTATTGTTGTAACGCCAGAGATTGTGATGTCTTTTCTTCCGTCAATATTATGGTCGACAAATCGAAATTTAGGAACTCCCTGGCAAAATTCAACCGAGCTGCTTAATGTGCATCAGTCAAATAAACCGTTTTGTGTCGTCGCGTCACGTCAAATTGTTCTGCAAAATGGGCCGTAGGTGTAAAACCGTTTTCATCATACACACGTCTTCATCATTTTTTGCGTGCTCGTTACTTTAGAACGTCGACCGCCTGAGAGCTTGGAGATTGCCTTCTTCGCCTTCTCGTGTAATCCAAATTCGTGCGGTGAAATGTGATATATTAATTTCTCTCGAAATTTGACTTATGTTAAATCCCAGTCTGTGTAATGAAATTATTTCTGCTGTTTCGGATATATTTAAATTACGTGACATTTTAAATTTTAATAAATGAAAAATGAAGATGTCAGAAATAAAAAGGAATTTGAAAACGATTTTATTTTTGAATGGTTTCTAACAAGGTTCTAACATTAAAACTCCCTAGTAACATTAATATTACATTAGTAGAATGTAATCTATTACTTTGATTTATAAGACGCACTATTAATTTATGTTTTGATATGGCTTACAGTCAGCCACAAAGAGTATATAATTAGTACTTTATGATCTAGTATATATATATATATATATATATATATATATATATGTGTATATATATATATATATATATGTATATATATATATACTTTAGTACCTAGTAGTACCTTAACAGTCAGCCAATTACATTATTTTAATACGTTAATAAAAGTCAGCCGTGAAATATTAATTAAAGAGAATGATTTTAATTTACTGAAAGATGTTGTCAAAAGTTGTAAAGCTATTATGTGGTCCAGTATACTTAAAAATTTTGACTTTATTATACTGAAAATAAAAGGGCAGCATTGGTTACGATGACTCTTAATAACAATTCAAAAATCCAAAAAATATTATTATTAATTGGTTTCCCAACTTAGAAATGACTAATGGCATATTAGTGTTTTCTGCACAGCCTGCCTAGTGTTCTCTGCCTAGGTATCTTAAACTAAGTATCATATGTTAAAAAGAGACAAACTTATATTTACTATTGCTAAGAAATGCTTTATATTTCTTTATCTATGGTTGATGAAGAACGCCTCTCGAAGGTTTTTATTTGCACAACAGAGAGAAATTAAGCGATAGCTGAACTTGAAACTTCTAAGCCACACTACATTACCCTGCTTCATATATTAAAATATCATTTCTATTCTGACTAGTATTTTATAGCAACTATGGACAAAAATCATGTCAAATATGAGGAGAATTAAAAACCACATCTGGTAACCTGCTTTGTACAGTCATTTGTTAGAATGTCAAATAAAATTATCTAGTTTCATTAATGTGACCTTCGTCTGTGATATTTTTTATTATTTAGTCTCAATAAAAAAATTGCATACATAAGTTTTCGAATTTTTATATAGGTATCAGAAAAGAGTTTTAGTATTTCTTCTAATTGTTATCTATTAAATATATTAACAGCATTTTCCAGTAAATTATTTATACAGAGCAGTAACAAATTATTTATTTTAAAAATAGATAACTAATAACTTTAAATATTTTTATTTTTTAGGTTATTATTGTTTTGATTGATTTTTACTACTCCTTGAAATGACTAGCAATGTATTCATAATAGTAAAAAAATTAAAATCAACGAATCAGCTATAAAACTAATGATCAGTTTTGTTTTTTTTTGTTTAGTTAAACAGTATGGAATTACATTGCAAAGTCCAAAAGTATGATTGGGGAAAATTAGGTCAAGATAGTATAGTCGCCAAATTACTATCTAGCAGTGATCCTGAAACTAAAATAGATTTAAGGAAACCATATGCTGAGCTATGGATGGGAACACATCCAAATGGACCATCTATTATCAAAGAAAGAAATGTTCTTCTATCAGATTATTTAAAAGATAATCTTGATGCTGTTGGACCTGTAGTAAGGAAAAAGTTTGGTGTGGTTGTACCTTTTCTCCTTAAAATATTATCTATCCAAAAACCTCTATCAATACAAGCTCATCCAAAAAAGGTATTTTGAGATTTATATACATTTTGAAGAGAGAGTATGTCTTACTGTTGGTTCTATTCTAAATCTATGTTCTTTATTTTCAGGAACATGCTGAACAGTTACATGCTAGTTTTCCTGATATGTATAAAGATCCAAATCATAAGCCAGAGCTTGCAATTGCATTAACTCCTTTTGAGGCTCTTTGTGGTTTTAGGCCTATTCTAGAGATTAAGGAATTTCTTAAAAGTAAGTTTCGTTTACTATTATTACAGTAAAATTCAATTTTTAAAATATGTTTGTAGTAAAAATTACTTTAAATAGTTTTTTAATGAAAACAATAACTTTAAACTAATAGTTTATTTTTCATCATTAGGAGCTTTTGGAGCATAATCTTCAAAATTATCTATTTTGTTCAGATTAATGCATGATGACATAATTTTTGAATGCAGCAAAGATTAAAGTTTATACACTAATGATACAGTATATGAAATTCTGATTTCCAGATCTACCAGAACTTACTGAAATTTTGTCTATTGATAGTGTTGATGATTTACTAAATTATAACGAAGGTGATACAAAATGTGTGCTCAAGCCAGTATTCCAGTCCTTGATGACCTGTAATAAAAAAGTTGTAGCAAAAAGTCTGGAAGAACTTATGAGAAGATTAAAAAATGCAGGTATATAGAAATAGTCTTCATTTTCTTTATATACTTGGCCATCTAAAGCAATGTTATTTATATAATATAAAAGAAAAACTAAAATAATTAAATTGTGAAAACTAAAAGTTTCATCAAAGACACTTTGACCTGATGTGAGATATGATTTCCTCCTCGCTGATTTTTGACCATGGTAATTACTTCTCAAGACTCTCTGATGCTGTCAACTGCACAGGAGGTAATACAGTGTCATAAGCATATGTGCAAACAGAGGCACTCAACCTAACCTACCCTAACAAAATGTTACACCCATGCAATACGATCGGAGATTGAGTAATAATAACACAACCAAACCCAAATACCCACAATCAGTTTTTGCACAATTGTTTATTACACCTGCAGATCAGTCCCAGGATTCATGGTGCAGTAGTAGGTCATGCAACCAAAGAAACAATATTGTAAACTGGGTGTTTTAATTTTCAGTGGTATCAGTCCAGTCTGCTTTGCTGTATCATACATTGCAAAATCTTCATGCAGAGTTCCCAGGAGATGTAGGCTGCTATGCACTTTATTTTATGAATCTCTTGCAACTGCGCCCAGGACAAGCCATCTTCCTCAAACCTAATTTACCACATGCTTATTTAAGAGGAGGTATGTAATCATTTATGGGCAAACTGTTCCATGCAATTTTACATTCATACTGTATGTATGTGTCATGGAATAAACTAGAAAATACTAAAATTAAATATAGTACCTTGTTAGAAAGTAAGATAAACATAAGTAGGTACAAAAATAATAAGATCTGTCAAACATTTCATCACTTGCTTATAAATGTTTATTAATTAAAAAAACACATTGTTTTTATGGACAATATAGAATATAAATGCTCAAAATTTTCTTGGTGTCTCCTAATGCGTCTGCAACAATGGTTAAAACCAGTTCCTCCAATCTTCTGCTTAAACTTTATTAGCAACATGGACAAACTGTTATTGCTAACCGGAGGTTGTTGCAATGAGCAAGATTTGCAATGTGGATATCGTCATCACTTAGCATTTCTGGAAATAATTTGATATTATTGCAATAACATTTCCTTGCCATATTTTTAGCTACTTAAAATAGTAATTACACAGTTACAGTCAATGTAAGTGCTTGCACAAATAATATTAAATTCCATATGATACATACATTAAATAGATATATTATTATTTTTTTGTAACTGAAGTATGTCTATTGTAATAGATGTGCATTATTTAGTCATTATTATTAATTCTTGTATCAAATGTGGAGTGTTCCTAGGTAGTAAAATTATCATTGTCATCCTGTATAGAGTCCACTGCTGGACATGAGTCTTTCGAGCTTTTTCTATATTGGATGATTTACCATAATATAATAACAATTTTAACAATTTTTTTATTTATAAAATGACAGTATATCGAAAATAATTAAAAACAATTTCAAAATCAATTACTCAGGGGTGGTGGTTCATATGCCACATGATTTATTTCTAAAAATATCATACATATAGTAACGCATTTTTCCCATATAAGGGGTAGGCAGAAATTACATATGTAGCCTACTTTTCGTCCCCGCGGGAAACGAGACGTCACGGCTGGCAAACCACGTCGCTGCCATTTTGGTAAGAGTCAAAATCTGACTTATCGTTGCGTACTCACGACCAGTATAGTGACAGCGTTGCATGTTATGGTGTTATTCTGCATCCAAAAAAGGAATTTCAGACAATACCTTAGTCACCTACTACCCTGCCATTCTACTCTGCCAGACACCAATCGGCTATTTATAAAAATAGTTAATAATAATATGAATTTTGTTTGTCAGATTGCGTGGAGTGTATGGCATGTTCTGACAATGTGGTACGAGCAGGGCTGACTCCAAAACATATTGATGTGCCCACTCTTATTGATATGTTAGATTACACTAGCATTACTCCGGAGGACCTGCTTTTCAATCCAAAGCTAGAAGACGAGAATTGTTGCATCTGGCGCCCACCTGTGCCAGACTTTGCAGTTGTTAAAATAAGAGTAAGTATATTAACAAAGCATTATCAGTACTTTGAAGAAGCTTTATGTTTGTGTAATTATGTATTGTGTGTTAATTAACAGTACCCCAAAAAAATTAACACAGAACAGACATTTTTTTCCTAACATCAAAAACTTTAGTTACAATGGCTAAGGTTTATATAATGGTGGCGGCTCGTTAAAAGAATACTACCACTTCATCTCATCCAATGGATCTCGTAAAAGGCGAGTAAGGAATTAAACTGCACTGTGCACCCAACAGCGCATGGTGGCGATGGGCTCACCACCTATTACACCAAGTGCATTATATTGTTTTGGTGAAATGTGGATTGTGTCAGTCATCTGTTTTTGCAGTGAGTGCCCGGTCTCTGACTACCCCTTATGGGATACAGTCGTGATCATATGTATGTATGTATTTATACCTACCAGTGATTTATTCATTATAACGAATTTGATTTTGGTATTTTATTCAATGACAGGTGGAAAGTAATGATTCCTACAACACAATAATTCGCGCAAGCCCGAGTCTTATCATTTTCATATCAGGTGAGGGTGAGGCATGTGATACTGAACCGGTGCTCATCAGACCTGGAGTGGTATTGTTCTTGAAGGCAAGTCGACAATTGACAATCACACCGTCCCCTGGAAACCATTTGGAAGCCTATCAAGCTATCTGCAATGTATGACGAATTTTTAACGGAAATTTATTTGTCCTATAACCTCTAGCGGCGAGGTGGACCTCTGTCCACAGAAACGAGCTAGCACTGAGATGTTCTAAAAAGGTTCTGAAATTACATTTCTATGGGATTTAATTTCATTAAATGAGATATAAGACACATAGTCAGCTTTCATGCAATGTGAACACTACTAATAATAAATCATTTATTGTATTTATAGTTACATCTACTTCTGTCCATGTTTTTAATATACGAGTACAATGTGTGACAAAGAAAGCACTTTGCTGGGTTGTTTCTATGGAAAGAGTATAGTAATCATTATTTATAATTTTACTGAAATACATTTTCCTTTAGTTGTACATGCTATAGAGAATTATTACTTTAAATTTTTCATGAATTATGAATTTGTAATTATTTAATTGAAATATAAAGGCACACTGCAGCATCACCAACATTTTTTTTACATGGTTATTGTTTAATAATAAAAAAACATATTTTAAAATTAGTGTCAAACAATTGGTGTATTTTGATAATTACAAAGTTTTCGTGTTGTAGAACAATACGAAAAGTTGGTATTCATTAGTATTCATTCTAAACGAGGTTATTTTGCTATGAAAATTAATTACAATGATTTAATATTAAGAGTTTCGAAACATTTTTTTTTTTGTAAAATAATACTTTCTAGAAAATTTCAGTTTCAAATAAATATTGATTGAAACAATATTATAGACATGTACAATAAAAGTATTATAGTATTAGTTTATTGCCAGTTAGGAATGTCTAAATATAAATCTGAATTCTATTGTTTTCATTAGAATATAAATAGTTCCTTGATTAAATTGTATTAATGTTGTAAGCAATTTTAAAAGCTAGAGGCCTCATGTTTTTAAACGATTGGCTATTATATATAATAAAATTCTTATATGCCATGCATATTATTAAATAATGCAGTCTTCCTTAAAATGACAACTATAAACTGCATTGGAGTAGCAGGTTGAACTTTGAACTACACTGTGTACACTGCCATCTACTTAATAAATCTCAAACACTGATTGACTGACAGGCAATGCAAAGCCTAAACTGGTGGGTCTATAAGCATGAAATTTTGTACTTTATGTAACATTAGTGTGGACTTAGAAAGGATTTTTGAAAATTCATACCATAAGGGGGTCAAATAGGGGATGAAAGTTTGTATGGAATATATATAGGTTTTTAGGCTTCTGTTTGGCTTCGGGCACACTAGTAATCGGAAAAAGTACATCCACGCCGTGGGACGAAAAAAAATGAATATTATTTTTGAATGGTGCAAATAACATATACAAAACGCTTCACCACATAGTCCAGTTGCCTGAATGTTAAAGATTTTTATGTAATGATACTTTACGTAATGAAATTGATTTGTAAATTAAAAAAAACAATGGGGACGAGAATCAATAAACTCTCTGAAGGCGGTTTCGACTGCCACATCGGAGAATCGGGATGAATTTTTTTCCTTGTGAGAAGTTATTCAAATTCTGGAAAAAATGGTAATCTGTTGAAGCAACGTCCAAGGTGTATGGTGGATGTCACAGACATTCTAATTGCAGCTCCTCTAGTTTAGCGGTCGTCTATTGTGCAGTGTGTGGTCTATCATTTTCCTGAAGCAGCAGTGGTCTAGAGCGATTGACCAGCATCGGTTGTTTAGCAGCTAGTTCTTTCATCATAGTTTGCAGTTTCTGACAATAGATATCTGCCGTAATCGTTTGACCAGATTCTAGAAAGCTGTTTATTTAAAAATTGTCTTGTTGTTTAAATTAATATGTAGTAAGCTTATTTAAAGATCTCGCTTCACGGGGGAATTATACACTAGAATTCTTCTTAGCCATATCTCGATGTCGTCAGGTTCTGTGTTCCAACAATATAACGATTGTTCTTTGAGGTTCTCATGTTAACCATCACAAAGTCGATCCAACGTCTCCAGAGTGCGTCTGGTAGGGTTTCGGTCCCATTATTACTATAATAAGGCACGTTAAATGTTCCCGGTCTTACTTAGTCGACTTTCCTTGCGCTAGCGGGTAAGCGTCACGTACTTCGGGAATGCTTCGGATGTACTCGAAACGGGTATGCGTTCACCCCACGTTGTATATACACCCAACTCAGCGTATTCATGTCGATGACGTGAAAATACTGAACGTGTCATGCCAGGGCCGGCAACACCTCGCTAAAATATAAGAGTACGGAACTGCATTCTACTCATGTACGTACACACCAATAATAATCGTTCATAAATCGAAGGCCTTTTCTCTGAAAAGGGTGCGTAAAGACTGGTGTTATTATTATTTTATCTGTACAGAAATAGTAAAAAAAGTGTAAAAGTACTACATTTATGAATTAACCTTGCAAAGTTTAAAATCTGCGCGTACTACAATTCTATTTAAATTAGGTTTTTATTTCAGACTACATATGATACAGGTTAATATTTTTTGTAATGAAACGCAAAATTTTTTTACGCTGTTCTGACTTTATTATTATTGGACTGGCGATTCCTATAGCTATAACGCGTAGAAAGAACACGTTATTATTATCCGAATATCCGCTACATAGTGTATACATATCTTTTGGACACAAAATAGAGAGTGGTATCATAATTCATACTCAGTCTCAACATAACGGACTGCTGCCCACATTTTATATTTAAGTGTCTATTATACTAATATTTCTTTGGATTAGGATACATTGACACCTAAATATTGATACATAGTAAAGATGGCGTGATATGTGACTAGTTTATTTTTGAAATTGTAGGTACTACTGGTGGTAGGATTCCTATGCAGGAATCCGTCTAGGTAGGTACCACACCAGGGCCAGTTATTCTGCCGTGAAGCAGTAGTGTGCAAACATTACTGTGTTTCGGTTTGAAGGGCACTGTGAGCTAGCGTAATCACTGGGCGTATGAGACTTGAGAACTGATGTCTCTGGGTGACGGGCGCATTGTTGTGTCACACAGAAATTTTCTGGGTGACAAAGCATTTGTTATGGGTAGACATCGCACTTTAAATCAGGTGAACGTTTTGCTCGTTTCGTCGCTCTAGCTCTATATCAATATAAAAAAAAGGTTTTTTTTAAAGGTGGGGCAAACGATCAAGCAAGCTTACTTGATAGTAAGTTATCACCACCGCCCATGAACATCCGCAATACCAGAGGAATTTCGGGAGCGTTTGAGAAATGATTGGCGGCAGCAGATTTCAGAAAGTGGTTGTGCGTGCCACAAAATTTCTGGAAACGCGCACAGTGCCAGTCATCCAGATGGTGCTGATGAAATTTTGTGCTCTGCCGCTATGTGCGATGTACTAAATTGACTTAGCCTTAGCTTTTGCTAAGACAATCCAAAGTAGTACTTAACAAAAAAAATTATTTATTCATCGATTATTTATCTGGGCCTGGGATAACGTTAAACATACGCTAGAATAAGTAACCAGCTAAGGGTTATAATTTGCCGATAGGTATCCGGCAGAGTAGAATAACACCCACCTCTTTCCTACCGAGGTGTCGTAAGAGACGACTAATGTAATGAAAGGACAGTATTTATTCGTGCAGAATAACACCATTATATGCAATGCTGACACTATACTGCTCGTGGGAACGCAATGGGGAGTAAGATTTTTACGACTCTTACCAAAATAGCGCGACGTGGTTCGCCACCCGTCACATCTCCTTTCCCACGGAGGTGAAACGGGGGAGTGGCCTCTGCCTACCCCTTTATATGGGAATAGGTGTGACTATATGTATGTTATAATGGGCACGCTTAATGACGTGTGACATTCTCTGCCAGTCAAACCTCGGACATTATAAAAAAGGTTGGCAGGTGCAAACTTTCATGGAAGCCTGATTTGCAAAAAAAGTGCCGAGGAATCCACACAATATGTTGTGGAATTCAATAGAACTAAGCCATAAAGATTATATAACTTTTGTCTCCGTAACCATAGTTATACTAAAACAATAACATCCTAATGATTTGTAAATTTAATTCAATACGAATTATTTCCAAAGGCATGATGCGACCATTGAAATTGAAATTTGTAACCACTCAAAGTATGCAATAATTTCACGCCTAAACGAACCATTGCTACATTTCAGTTAGATGTCGTAGTAAGCCACGGGTCAATAGACTTATAATCTTCGTCATTCCGCTATTAATGTTACCTAAGTATTACTGTGAACTAAAAAAGTAAAGCATATTAATGTTCATGCTGACCCCAGACAATGATCATATTTTAGAGGGACAAGATGTATTCGCATTTCAAACGTAAATAATGTTATATAAGTGTTTATGTACGAGTACATATCTAAACCTCAATAATCTGTTGAAGTTTTGGAACCATGTAAAAAAGCGAGTTAAGAAGACCGATTTGTTTAAATTGGCACATCAATTGACGTGGAGTAGTGGCCAGAGTACCTTACTTCTGCGCCGCGGGTCCTGTGTTCGAATACCAGCCGGAGCAAACATTTGTCTAAAAAAAGTGAATATTGATGATGGAGTTAGATGTTTATAGACCCAAACATAAATACATATATTTATGTGTGGGTCAAACCAAACCTAGCACACCATCCGATAAAGCTGTGAAAGCCAAAAAGGCTAACAGCAATCACATCACCGAAAATACATAGATGTTTCCTATCAAAATAATACTCACTGTAAATAACTACTCATTATAATAACAGAAACGTTGCACTCAAATTCGACCTTATATATATATTTTGACCCCATCGCGCCCAATGAAGTTTCAAATCAAAAACTTCTGAATGCAACATACGATTCGAATTTGTAATACACAGCTTTTTTTAACCGTGTTAAAGTCATTAGAATCCCTTATAAATAATTAATAATTGGGAATGTTTAAAATAAAGTCACTGACATACATATCGCACAATTTTTTTATTCAGAACGAGCGCGCGGCGTTATCGTTCACAGTCCATACTTGCTTGTGTTCAAAACGCGAAAATGTAAATGACAACTGCAATTTCGACATAAGGGCTTTATGGACTCGAGTCCTTATAAACGTTTGAACTAGTTTTACCATCTCACGGACAGGCGTTCTGATTTTAAACGGATATGTGGCTATTTGGCTGACTGAACGTAAAGAATTGCATGATAAAATTACTGGTCCTATATTCGGACAATATTATTCAAGTTTAAATCTTGCAATAATTACATCGAAACCAGTCATGAACTTCGATGATTTCAAAACGTTAACACGAAAAAGTTAAAGATCAGATGGCATTTTATACTGAAGTCGTAGACTTTAAATATTTTATGTACCTGTTTCAGTAAGGTACAATACATTTTTTAGGTGTTATAAAGATTTGGGAGACATTATAAACTGGGCAAATATTTTTTTGTTGTCAAGCTTTATGGTTGCGGTATGAATTTACGATGATTTATTTCATAATCTCTCAGGATTTATATGTTCGGTTATATTACATGAATAATTATTTTAGTAAACAACTTTCGCGCTGTATCTTCTAGGTGAATAATATTCGGTGTGTACCTATCTATGCATAATATGCCATGAGATGGAAGCGTGTGAAACTGCTACGTCGTCTCATTCTGTGGTTGAGGTTCGACTTCCTGAAATACTTTATATTTAGTCTCATGACATCCGACTGGTGGTGGAATAACCATATATGAATGCCAGACTAGAAATATATAGACCCCTGACGGGTAGTAGCGTCTAGGGCACGAAGCGTCTTGTAATTTTTATTGACTCATCGATGAACATAACGGACTTGTAATATTAGCGTTGCGTTTTCAAAAGGGAGTTTTAAAGTAATGGTGGTAGGATTCCTATGTAGAAATCCGTCTAGATAGGTACCAGGTACCACTGGAGGGCCAGTTATTCTGCCGTGAAGCAGTGTTGTATGAATATTACTGTATTTATAGTGTGTAAATGTTAAGGACAATGACAGCTAGTTAATTACAGACTAAAGAACTGATGTTTCACAGCGACGAGGTCAGTGTAGTACCACACAGAAATGTCTGAGTAACACAGCATTCGTTATGAGCAGACGTTGCACATACCATCAGGTGAACGTTTTGCTTGATTCGTTACTTAAATGTGAATGTCTAATAAATATATTATTTTAAACAAAAAATAACCGTTTCAAAACAAGTCGAACGCGACTAGAGATCTGTGATAATAATTTAGCTTAACGGTTCCATAAGACAATATATTTTTTTCAAAATACAGTAACATTACATTAATCACATTAGATGCATGCCACAGTTATAAAATAAAAATGTTATTTATGTTTTATCATTAATTTTATGGAAAGCTTCCTTGTGAAGTAGCGATTGAATGATTTTTTCAAAATTACTTTTTCTTAATCTCCTGTTAAAAAGCATAGCTGTCAGGTTTTTTATTAAAAAAAATAGGTGAACTTACTTTCTCACACCGCTACTAAATGACGAGTGGCATAGCGGTTAGAGTTCCTCCCTCTACGCCACGGGTCCGGGGTTTCAATCGCAGCCGGAGTCAACATTTGTGCAAAAACACAGATTGTGAGTTTTCGAGTCTGGTTGTGTAGAGATCGTGCCCTTTTATCTAACACTGATCCTAGTCTACTTCCGATTTTATTACACGAGCGTTATATCGGGCGCGGGTAAGTCAGGAACGAGTGAGTGTCCTCTATGTTTGCGCGTACACTTGGACACTATAATATCTCTAGCATCGTCGAGCACACAGTCAAGCTCATTGTAAGTGGTTACTGTTGACATGAGACACTTACACCTATTCCTTAATATATCTCGTCGTCGTCGTCGTCGTTTCAGCTTAGTCACAAGTCCACTGCTGAACATAGACCTACTCCATTGATAGCCACAAGAGTTTGTAGCTCTCATTTTGGGGGGATTTTGCCATAGTTGTAACGCTTGGCAGGCGGGTTGGCAACCGCAGTTTATTTATTCTGATGTTCAGAGAAGATGCTGCTGCCCATCTCCTGTCCATTCATTTTCCCTCTGTCGACTTTTACGACACCCACGGGATTAGATGGGGTGGTAGATTCTCTTAGGCCGACACCATCTATAATACATAAAATTTAGATAATCTATTGTCACTTCTGAAGACTATGAACTGATGTCTCGTTGCTAGTAATTGAGGGATTTTGGTTATTAATTGTACGGAACATAACCGGCAAATGCGGCCTCTATTTCCCGGTGTGCCCCCTGGGATTTTAGTTAGGGCGCCCATTATAAAAGATAATTCTGCTACTTTCATTAGTCTAAATATCCGTTATAAATGATATAAACCTGAAAATATTTGATTATCTATTGTATCTGAGCGAAAGTTAGAGAACGCCATTTTGTAGTAGAATTCTAGTTTAACTGAAAAAGAATATGTATACGCAGATTAAGTTATAATTTTACTGGTGGTAGGATTCTCATGCAGATACGCCTAGGTAGCTATCACCGCAGTGAAATTTATTTTTCTGTGATGCAGTTTTGTGCAAAGACGACAATGTTTCTGTTTGAAGGGCACTGAAGCTAATGTAATTACAGTACATATATGAAATATAGGACCCGATGTTTCTCACTGTGACGAGCGCAGTGCGGTGGGAAGTCGGTGACTCAGCACTGTTATGGGACTTCTGTGACACTTATTATCAGGTGATCGTTCACCTTACTTGACTTCGCTTCACATACTTCTATAAAAAATCTTAACACATGCGCTAAAGAGTAGTTTGAAGGACGACGCTTACATTGAAGCCTAATTTTTATTTAACAGTCTTGGTAATCTATACACAACTAACTGAAAGAGATATAACTCCGTTTGGTGTTTGTCCGAATCAAGCTAATATTTTCTGGTTTTAGGACTTTTACGCAGGAGTCTGCCAAGATAGGTACTACCGCTTATTCTATTCCAAATTGTTGCGCGATGTCTTAGGATGACGAGTGAAGTGTATTTCAACATCAGGCTGCACATAAAGTTCTGAGTTACACTGCAAATGTTATGAGCAGGTGACACTGAAGTCAGGTCAACGACTAGCCGACTCATCACGTTATAATTTAACTTGTCGTAGATAGGTAGTTTGGGTTTAAACATAAAAGTCAAAAGGCTCTGGATAAATGTACATTTTAAATTACACATAAATAAAAACGTGGCAATAGCTTGTGGTAAATAAAACTTAGTAGCCGGTAAACATTAGCAATCTATAAAGTGTACTTTAGAATTAACTGTATTATTTAGGCATGTTGCGTAATAAGGCTCGCGCACCTGCGTAAATTTCGCCATTTGTACCGCTGACCCTTTGTCGTTTACTTATAAAAACATAATTGCAGTAAATCAGGCGCGTAAAATTCTGTTTATGCCTTCTTGTCTCGTTTTTGCAGTAGAAACATGACAAATTTTCTTGTATTAATAAGTAACTAACTATTTTATTCATTTCCATAAATATTAATTAAAATTAGAACACTAATTCAATTAAAAAATAGGCGAATAATGTTGGCCAAATCGCCGACGTTTGTTGGGCGCAGCGTGCAGCAACTTTGCGGAGTTTACTAATTGATTTTTTCTTATAGATGTTTCCACTTTTAGATAATTTGTGTTTTTGCATTTTTCTCTAAATTAACCCTCGCAGATATGAGAAGAGGCCTGTGCTCAGAAGTGGGACCTTTACAGGCTGCTACTTTAATTTTTTTATTAACAAATTATACAATAGCTTTTTAGAACAATACGAAATATTTTCATAGAAACCACTGTGGTTCAAACGGTAGATATGCTCCAAGCAAGGTTAGTTTACACTATTGCTTGGCTAAACAGTCGGTACAATCTACTGCGGAGTCATAAGTCCTTGGATCGAATCCTATCCGAAGTCAATATTTGTGTAGTACATACATTATGGGTATCCTGGTCTTATTACAATTATCGCAATAACATCGCAGTAACTTGGGCGATCGCATGATCGCATGTTACTGAAACTGTATCGGACTCTTTTTTCCAACTTGTCACATATTATTTTATCGAATACCAACAGGTACAAATGAGTGCTGTATTCTGAACTAATGACAATTTGTGAATGTTAAGCGGTAGTTATCGAAACCAGCTTGCACAATAGAAACTATTTCCATTTACATCAAATTGCTTAATTTCTTCTGTTTCCTAAACATTGCAAGAGTAAGTTGAAAAGGTTTTTGGACATTGGACATGGTCACCTAAAAGTCATAGACAATAATATGAATTGAAATTTAAAATGCCCCATTGTGTGACGAGAGTATGTTCACATTGCCTAAGTTTTTTAAACTTAAGTAACATGAGATAGCAAAGTCTGAAAGCGTCTTAAAATCATCTGTCAGTTACGAGACAATATTCAATGTATAATATAGATATTATTAAAAGTTTATAATATATGGACGACAACGAACGACCTGTGAATGAATGATATTGCGTAAATAGGTTATGCCTACGCTCGAAACAAAAACTAAAAAACATATTTAATCATGCCGTGTTGGGTATCAAGTTATAGGTCTTCATTAGCACATTTTAAATATATATAAATTGTTAGATGTTGCTCCCAACTTTGCATGCATGCGCCCGATAATAGGAAATAAATTCTAAAATCACGCTTCAGATTGTCAGTCATACATATTTGCTCTCCAAACCTACCCAAAATACATATACAATAATAAATGCGTATTTACCAGACTCCGGCAAAGCCAAAAGGTGGGTTGTAATTTCAGCTCGTATGTACGAGTATGTATGTATGTTCATCTGTTCCCTCATAACTTCTAAAGTACTTATCATAATTTGACAAATGAGGTATTGTTAAAAGTGTCGTAATCGTCCACTGGTTAGAGGCTATGTAACGTCACACTAATTCAATATGGCGCCCTTTACAGGACATAAAGTCATGAATGAAATATTTTTTTTAAGGTGCCGTGTTGGGTATCAAATGAAAGGACTTACTTAGCATATTATAGCAACCTAGATTTACGAAACCCGTCGATTTGACGGGTTGTCAATTTTATGCTTTAAAATCTGAACAAATAAATGTTATTCTATAGCGATTTTATATTGGTTCTTAATTATATTATTCAGGGAATAAATATATCTAGTAGTTTTATCTGAAACACCTTTATTTTATTATCTCTAGATGTCGTCTACCTATTTGTAATAGACCCGTCCCGTCCCGCTCGCCAATGCCCTTAAATCTAGTGTTAAGAATTAAAAAGATTAAGGAGTCTTTCATATTCTGAAATGTAATCCTATAACTTTAATACACTCGGCGTCAAAAAAATCGCACATCCGAAAAAAATAATTTAAATACTACTCGTATTTTAACACAACAGGCCAATGGCAATTTTGTGGTTCAAAAAATGGATAGCAGAATTTAAGCGTGGTAGAGAGAGTGTGAAAGATGAACCCCGCTCTGGAAGGCCTTCGACGTCAACTACTGACGAAAATATTAAAAAAGTACTTGATTTAATAATGGGAGACCGCAGATTAAAAATTAGAGAGATAGCCGAGATTATAGGCATCTCTTATGAACGAACTCAAAACATCATTGTCAACGAGTTAGGTTTCCACAAGGTGTCTGCGAGGTGGGTTCCGCGACTGCTTTCAGTTGAACAAAAAAGGACGCGATTGACTATTTCACGCGACTGTTTGGAGTTATTTGAAGCCGATGCAGATGATTTTTTGAATCGTTTTGTTACTATGGACGAAACATGGGTTCATTACTGTACACCGGAAACAAAACAACAATCAAAACAGTGGAGAAGACCTGGTTCACCACCCCCTAAAAAGGCTAAGTCGATTTTGTCGGCAAATAAGGTGATGGCTTCAGTATTCTGGAACTCGAAAGGTGTGATTATGATTGATTATCTTGAAAGGGGTCAGAGTATAAACTCTGATTACTACTGCACCTTACTACGTCGTTTACGAGAGGAAATAAAAGAAAAACGTCGAGGAATGCTCAGAAGAAAAGTCCTGTTTCATCAAGATAACGCCCGAGTTCACACGTCAGTACAGTCAATGGCTGGAATTCACAACTGTGGCTTTGAACTGTTACCGCATCCGCCGTATTCACCTAATCTGGCACCATCAGACTTCTATCTGTTCCCTAACCTAAAAAAGCACTTGGGAGGTCAAAGATTTTCGACAAACGACGAGGTCAAAGCAGCTGTAGACGCATATTTTGACTCTAAGGAAGAATCATTTTTTTTAACGGTCTAAATGCTTGGAAGGGGAGGTGGCAAAAGTGTATTGAACTTGATGGTGATTATGTAGAAAAATAAAAATATAACTGATTTAGTATGTGTTTATTTTCTTGGTTAGGCCGAGTACTTTTCAATGCACCCTCGTATTTTAACACAACAGACCAATGGCAATGTTGTGGTTTGAGGGTATCATTCGAAAGGTAATTTCATTAGCTTTCAGGAATTTTAATTGAATTTTACTTTTATAACGAGACGAAAGAGAAATTAAAGAAAAAGACAGGGTATGTACAAATTCGCAAATTAATAATTTAAAAAAAAACTTAATAAATACAAAAAAAAAGTTCTTAATACCTAGTGTTACCCCCCCTTTCCTTGATAACGGCTTCCATGCGATCTTTCATGGACCTTACAAGGATCGCAACAGCCTCTTGGGGTATTTGTTCCCACTCTTCAAGTACCGCATCTTGGAGCTCTTGAAGAGTGGCTGGAGCTGGATCTCGAGCTCGCACGCGCCGTTTTAGGTCATCCCAGAGATGTTCTATTGGGTTAAGGTCTGGACTTCGTGCTGGCCAATGCATAACAGGGATATCGACCTCCTGTAAATAATCCCGTACAATAGCCGCGGTGTGGCAACGAGCATTATCATGCATTAACATGAATCCATCACCGACATAACCAGCATACGGGACCACATGTTCCTCCAGGATTTCAGTAATGTACCGACCAGCATTTAATGACCCTTGCCCACGGCCACCCCGAGTCCGGGAAACGCACACAAGTTCCGTTTTCCCGTCGACGGAAATGCCGCCCCAAAACATACACGAGCCACCCCCGTATTCGACGGATTCTTCGAAGCAGGGTTGTGTGAACCTCTCCCCCTGTCTTCTGTAGACCCTTCTACGTCTGTCATTGCAGAAGAGACAGACCCTCGTCTCATCAGAGAAGAGTACGGTCCGCCACTGTTCTAGAGTCCACTCGCAATGATTGCGAGCAAACTCTAGGCGATCTCTGCGATGCTGTGCAGTAAGTTTTGGACCTTTAGCAGGTCTATGGGCTGTTAAACTCTTTTCGTGTAACCTTCTTCTTATCGTAGAAACACTCACAGATGTTCTCCGAGTTGATCGAAGCTGTTGTTGCAACTCAACAGCATTTGATAAACGGTTTCGTAAAGATGTCGTAACGATGAAACGGTCATCTCTTTCTGATGTGTACCGTTTTCTTCCAGATCCCAGTTTTCTAACATAACCACCAATCACAAATCTGCTGAAAACGTTGGAACACCCGTCGAACTGAAATACGGGACAGGTTCAACTGTCGAGCAACGTCACACTGCCGCATCCCCGACTGCAATAGGGCAATCACTTGAGCGGCTTCTTCAGAGCTGGTGTCCATCTTTACTTGTTCTTACTTGGGTTACTTGTACACGTGTGTTCACTGCAAAGTCTAAATTACGACTGGCCCATATTTCATCCAGATCGACCCTTTTATACCCTTTTTAGGTGGTGTAACTAACGTCCTTACTAACGAGCATTTGACAGTGTTTATTTTTGACGCTCTATAATGATAAATGTTTTAATGATTTCATGATTTTTTTATTAATAATGTAAAGCTATTCAAATACCCATTTCAAACATACCAATATTTATATAAATATAATTCATTTCTAGCCATTACAGCCATTTTTCGCGCAAACTCAGAGAGGTGCGATTTTTGTGACGCTGAGTGTATATTACCTATATGGCATGTAAACCGAATAAGTTGTAAAGCGGCACATACTTTCTCAGTTTAAAAACTAAAACCCGACAAGTTAAAAATCGTGCTCCAAAAAGTATGATGCAAGAAAATATTCTTGTCTGACAAACTATTCAAAATTTATCATCTAATAAGTAGACAACTTACATGTACATTTAAATTTAATACATAGCCATAGTGATGTTCAGAGGATAGCCGTGGTCGTTGATAGAGAGTTAAGTAATAAATTTTCCGTTTGTAATAGAATAATGTAAAATAACAATTATACAAAAATCACTTTCTGTTCAACGATCTATGTTGCGGTAGGTAATGTCTTACATTTACGAACTGTCTTTGTTACATGCCTTGCCCCAGGCCAAGTATCAAATTCACGATTTCTGTGTATCGCAGCCTACAATCTCCCCATTTGTCAGTCGACACATGAGCTTGCGGCTTGTATCTGACAAAGCGTATTGTGGAAGCAGTAGGGCTTTATGATGATTATCTGTGCTTTAATTTGTCTTTGTTTTACAACAAGGTCATTACTGTCGTATAGGTAACCATTATGTATCAACATATATGGTTCAGATTTCTTATTACAAAATTGGCACATCTTTAAATAAAGTCGTGAAGTATGGTACATACTTGTAAACTTCTCATGAAATCCACAAATATTTTACCAATTTTACGAGGGTAAGTGAGCCGAGGAGAATCATCAGCTTCAGTGTGCATTGTGGTCGTCAAATGTCCTCAGAAATGCTTGTGTTTTTTTTTCACTTTTCACTGTGCTTTGACCACCATGAGCACTTGATAAATCAGCACGTAAAATTGCAATTTACTTTTTAAAGATGTTAATACCGAGGTTGTGGCTTAAGAGAATCTACCACCCCAACTCATCCCGTGGGTGTCGTAAAAGTCGACATAGGGAAAATTAAAACCGGAAGATGGGCAATAGCATCTCCCTGAAACATCAGAACAAATAAACTGCGGTTGCCAACTGCCAAGCGTGGCAACTATGGCAAAATTCCCCCCAAAATGAGAGCCACAAACTTTGGTAGCAATCTATGGGGGAGGCCCATGTTCAGCACTGATAGGCTGAAATGATGATGATGAATACTGAGGTTCGAGCCTGTGCTATGCTATGTTGATGCTTGTATTCTATCAAAATTAAGGCAAGCGCTAAGACTCTTTAAAGTTAATTATTTCATAATATTTTCTAAAATCATTTTTTAGTACAATGAAACAGTGCTTTCGACCAAGCAAATGATTTTTTTATTAACATAAATTGGTAGAATTGACCTTACAAATACACAGAACGTATGCATGTAGATTGTAAGCCTAGTACTATACTTTATTTTCATAGTAATAAAAAGTATTTCTATTTGGTTATAATATCGGAACCTACGCATTAATGGTAAAACAATTCGGCTTTGTTAGCGCAGTGGCTAAGCGATCGGCTTCTACGAACAGGCTCGTTACCCGTACGAAACAAATATATGTATGGCCTGCATAGTTGTTTCGAGTCTGGATGTTACAACAGAAATAGTATTTTTTTCTGAAAAATTACTGACGTTGTTAGTTGCATACTGCTGTTATATTGTCGACTGCATGGTGTAATGGTCAGAGTACTTGACTTCTACGCCGCGGGTCCTTGGCTCGAATCACAGCCGCAGCCAACGTTTGTGAAAACATCCAAATTGTGATTTTTCGGTTCTGATTGCACATTGCATGTGAAAATTATGCCTGTAAAACACATTCTCTATACAGGAGAAATTCTAGTATCATCATATTTTTTTTTATTGTAGCTATTACTACTTTTAATAAAATTTATTTTTCGTTGTCACAAAGTAGAGTTCTATAGATTAGTACGGAATGCACTTAAGTTTTTTTTCTTTTTTTTTATTGAATATAATGATGAAACGAGCAAAACGTTCACCTGATGGTAAGTGCAACGTCTGCCCATAACAAATGCTGTGTCATCCAGAAAATTTCTGTGTGACCACTACACTGTGCTCATCACCCTGAGACATTGGTTCTTAAGTATCATATGCCCAAGTGATTACGTTAGCTCACAGTGCCCTTCAAACCGAAACACAGTAATGTTTGCACACTACTGCTTCACGGTAGAATAATTGCGTTGGCCCTGGGGTGGTACCTACCTAGACGGACTCCTGCATAGGAATTCTACCACCAGTACCACCAAGTTGTGTTTCAATATTTTATTAATCAATGGTCCGAGACAGAATTTCGAGATGTATTGCATCGTTGCAAGTTTCTGTGAATAAACAATTTTCAATCTACTATACTATTGTCCAATTTTGTACTAGTTTAGATGAAGAATCGAGTGATGGACGTGATATCAAAAGGCCCGTTTACGTAATGAAATTTATTCTTAAAAGACGCAGCAGACAAGAAGCAGCTTGATGCCATATAGTGTCTTTATATTTACTTTCGAGTTATTGTAAAATAATCAATAAGGATTTTTACTAAACGAATGCAAAACATTAATAGATTACCAATTAATGATATAATAATGACCAAAAAACCTATTTTGAATTGCGTAATTGTTGGAGTTGCGAGAATTGCGTAATACTGAATTTTTGTAATAATTGTTTTATAGTAATAATATATGCATAAATAGGTGTTATAAGGTAGGTACTGTCATTATTTTCAAATACTTATTTAACATAAACTTCATCACCATCATTTCATCCTATCATCAGTCGACTACTGAACATAGGTGGGGGAGCCACAGAGTTCCACAAAAGTTTGTAGCTCTCATTTTGGGAGGATTTCGCCATAGTTGCCACGCCTGGCAGGCGGGTTGAAAACCGCAGTTTATTTATTCAGATGTGCCAGGAAGAATGCACATCTGAATAAATAAACTGCCCACTTTTTGGTTTTATCACAAAAAAAAAATCACAAAAAATCACTTATTTACAAATAATATTACCTCCTACCAACAATGTTTATAACTGGTTGTAGTTCAAACCCAATCGAAATACAAAATTTACCATTATATATTAATCAAAATACGAAATTACACCGACACACTTCACCGACTACAATTACTTGACTACTGCTTCGCGAGTCCTGGGTTCGAATCTTAGTGAGAGGCAACATTTGTCGGGTCTGGTATCGGGTTTGTATCCTGTCTCTCATACTGCTTCCTAGCTCACCCCCTTAACCCCTTTTGAAGCCGAGTGTCTCTGTATTTGCACGTACTTTTTTGTCAGTATTCGGAAGTTTTCGTCGACGTCGAAAGGCGGCTATTACATCATCATGAAGCTTTTCTGTTACATTTATTCGTACTTTCAACCTTAGTCGACTCTTAACAAATATCCAACACTTGTTACGAAAGAGTTTAACTTCATAAAGCTCTATTGATTCAGTTGGCGTACAAGTTTTCAAGTACGCAGTCAAACGCAACTTTTTTAAATACAAAAAAAGGCCTGGGAAAAATAACCCTGCATGTTCTTCTTACTATATAAAACATTATAATATCTATTTGATCTCTTTTATAGCACTTATTTAGTAAAAACTTGTTAGTGTTCTTATATGTACCTAAATGACGTACGTGATATTTATAAATTCTTGTCATGACCATAAGGTTACTGTTCTAAATTTCATAAAAAGTCCTTTAGTTGCTTAAAGCCTAATAGGCATATTGTAGGCACTACTTATTGTCTAATTGTCTCTGGTTCCCTAGGTCTAATTAAAAAGTCTATAGTTAATAATATTTGAAAGATAGAAACAAACAAACAAATTTATTCATCGCCAGAAATCAATATTGACTGTGTACAATATACTCGTATATTGTGTTTACCATTGAAACAAAATAAATATATAGGAGTGGCAATTATTATTTCATTCTGTCGGGACCATTTATAAAATTCACGAGCAGCCATCAAACATATATAAAAAATAAACAAAAATAAAATTACATTAAATTAAATTAATTATTACAAAAAATAAAATTTCTACCAAGTGATAGTGCAACATAATCACCACATAAAAATAAAGATAAAGACTATCAAGTAAAATATTTATATTTTAAAGCCAATAGACAATAAACATAAAGAAATAAAATAAAAAACAAAAAAAATATAAATAGATAATGAAACATTAGAAATTGTGTAGACCAGAAGGGGTCAATATCGGTTTCTCAGGGGTCGACATAAACGAAAACTGATTTTGGGGGTCGACGAGGTCTAAAAATCGACCCCTATTAATTAACACAAGTTCTTATTTGAAACTTTCAAGATACTGTATAAGTTGTTACGTGTTACGTGTACCAAGTTGTTATAAGAATGAGAGAAAATGATGTCAAGTTTACTCACGTAACCAAGCGCAAAGTTTTTAAATTGGTAAGTACATATTTTGTATCAATAGGAAAAAAAAACTAGAGATACAATTTTTGAAGTAATTTTTTATGGGGGACTGAGGTATCAATTCATTTTGGAAAAGGGAATCTCTTGCATCTGGTATAGTCATTGGCAAAAATGGCTCGATTTGGTAGCCGAATGCTAGGATCAAAAAGAAGAAGAAGACACGACATAGAAAAGTAATGCCAAAACTTTTACAATTATTACAGTTTATTAGTAGAAGTCTGTCGAGTAATCTTCTCTTAAAAGTCAAATTTTAAATATTCACATTGGTGATAGAAAGAGAATTGTAGAAGGAAGGTGGGAGATATCAGGCACTGCAATCGCCAATTAGCATGCCCAGCAAATGATTACGAAATATCTCCCAAATTTGGTGGTGGCAGTCAGTTCGTAAAGCTTATTAAAGATCCGTAGAACAAGTATTTAGAATTTCAGAGATATGTTAATCGGCAAATAACCTTAACTAAAGAAACAAAAAAATCACATATTTATCCATATTAAGCAATTATGTGGGAGATTTTCTTATTTTAAATCAAAAAATGTCGGGATCATTTATTAATAAAACTAGTTAAGTTTTGTTACAGATGTGTATAGATGTCACAATAAAATGACTTAGCGTTTTGACTAGAATAAAAGTGAATGTGTAATATATTAGATTTCAGATATATTACATTTAAACATTGAAAAGAAGTGAAAGGAAGATAACTAGTGGATCGCAAATCATAATATATGACTGTTATTTATGAGTAATTTTGTTACATGACTTTAAAGAGTATATGTTATACGTTATAAAACTTTGACGTTGCGGGTCAAATTTTATACGGTGGTGCCCAACGAAGCATCACAAGATTGAAAAAAGGATCCGCGCAAATAAAGCTATGAATTTATTCTATGAATCTTAGAAAATAATCTTTACCCTTTCTGTAATAGATTCTCGGAAAAAGTAAAGTCTGATTCCAATTTCATTGAAGGCAAGGCCTGGTCACTGTTTTGCGTACATTATAGACAGTATTTAATTATTGTGCTTTACAGGTACCCCGGAACTAACTTAGTCTCTGTTTCATTCTAACGCCTCTTAAGATTCCCGGTTGACGACATTAACTGTGAAGTGTACGAGCACCACATGTTGAAAGTAATTTTCATTTAGAAATTAAGCAATATAAGGAAATCACATAACTTACTTCTTGTACGAATGTCTCTTAAACTGAGATTCAATAAATTACCTAATATTTTCCCAAGACAAGATAGTGATAGTGAATGAGTGTAACCACGTCGCTGGAAATTTACTGTCTTATGTTAGCATTTAAAATTGGGACACTCCGTTAATTAGAGCTACTATAAAATTTTTACTTTTGTCATGTTATATGTAAATTCTATGTTGATTATAACTGTTACTTTTAACATACTCACATCATTTGTAGTATATATTACAAGAACATGACTTTTTTAAAAAATATTCTTGTTGCCAGTCATTGTAGACGTACGCTTAAACATTGTATTGGATAGGGGAAGGATAAGGCGGTGTTGAGACATCTTTACGATGATTGATTGATTTATTGATGATGATATTGATACTTATTGATGGTAATCACAGACTACGTTTTTTAAGGATGCAGACACATTTATTACTTAACAATAAATATTCTTATACCTTATTTAATGTTATTAAAGTGGGCGAATAAAATAACAGTTCGAATAGGCGTTCATTCGTAATTTTTCAATAGTAGATCATATATTTAACCGCATGTTAAATAGATGATCTACTATCACCGCCGCCGTGGCATGTTTTCGCCAATTAGTTGGAGTTGTCCAGGCAGCCTTGCGGCGACGTCGATCGGTTTGCGCCACGATAGTCGATCGTGACCTGAGCTTATGAAAGGTGCATTAAATCCGCCTAACGGGCGCGCCCACAAACATGCGCGTTACATTCTAACACATGTTTGGCAGTATGCTACATTTTTGTAACTTTTGCAGTTTTTTATTTTTAATTAAGAAATAATTATTATAATAATACGCTTCGTTATTATTTTTGAGTGGGATATATATTTCAAGTAGGGTCTGTAATTTTTATAGGCAGAAATCATTCAATATTTATACGATGTAATGATAGATGTAATGTCTAATGTAAGTAAAATGTATTTTTTATATCTTCCATATACCGGAACGCAAAAATAAAGCAAAGGAATATATTTAGAAGTAAAGTATTAGCTGCTAATTGATATTGTCTTTCCAGTAAGGTTACACCAGCTTATAAAATAAAAAACATTAGCAAGTATATATAATAATGTATACACAATTTAATTACAAGACAAATAAATATTTTTATATAATATGCGCGCCCCACACACTCATAGTAGTAGAGAGTGGTGGCGGAGAGGGAGCATAACGGCGTCATGCCGTTTGCCGTGTAGGCATACGAATTTTTGTTCGAATCCCAGCCAGAGCCAACATTTGTGGAAAATCACAAATGACTTATCAAGTCTGGTTGTGTCTTTGTTGTGCCCATGTCTCTGACGCTGCATTATATCTCATGGTCGCGAGTAGGTTAGAACGAGTGAGTGAATCTGTGTTTGCACGTATACTGGTGGCACTGTAAAATCTCCTGCACAATCTATATCTTTGGACTGTATTCGGAAGTTGTCGAAAACACGATCAGGAAAGACATCATAATATTTGTAATTAAGTTCCAATTTTTGTTTATTGTCCCGCTACTGTTATCGCTCTTGTACTATCTGGTCACTATTAAATTAGTATAAAAAACTACTAACTAGGAATCCGACGTCGGAATCCGTCTAGGTACTACCGAAGTACCATTTATTATGCCGCTAAGCAATGACGTGTAACTTTTACATTGTTTTCGTTTAAAGGGCACTGAAGCTACCGAATTTGTAGGGCATATATTTAGATCATCTATTTAACCGCATTCATTAATAACGTGACATGTTTTGGCCAATTAGACATGCAGGTTTCCGAACGATGTCTTCCTTCGCCGATGACCACGTGGTACTTCAAATTACAGAGAAATTTTAGAGAGTCGACACAGGGGATTGAACTCAGGTCACTCGCGTACAAAAAATAAGGTGAGCTAGGCGGGCTCTAATAATAACATAGGCTAACAATATAGTGATCTTAATTTAATGTAAATAGAATTGCGTAATTGGTTCATCTTGTTTGTTAAAAGTTTCATAGACTTAACTAAATAGTTTATTCAGATCTTAAACTATTTTTTTATGGAAGATAGTGACGAGACAAGCAAATCATTCACCTGATGGTAAGTCCTACCACCAGTAAACTAGCCCATTTTGTATCATGTGGGTAATTCTTTAAGTATAAAAGAAAGAAGCATAATGCCAGCTAATGATCAATGCCACAATGAAGAAAATGTGCTAATCCTTTAAATCTTTCATGCTTACAATGTTCCCGATGCGTTAATGTTATACGCAACAAAAAATAATGAGTAAGATAATTACTAGTTCTATCTCAATTAGTAATATAATATAATATTATATTCTCAACTAGTAATTTAATTGCACGTGCTGCTAATGTAATATTAATTTATATTGTTTATAAAAAAAACATTATATATTAACACATACGTTAATTATAGAAATGAAAGTGCTCTATTAATAATGTAAAAAAAAAAGTTTCAGTCTATAAATGTACCACTGCTGAGTACAGGCCTCCTTTCATTTCTGAAAGGGTTTTGGAGCCAGGAAATGTCCGCCACGCTGCTCCAATGCGGGTTGGCGACCTTCACATGTCTTCGAAAAATATTTTTATTACTCAGACATGCAGGTTTCCTCTAGACGTTTACCTTCACCGCTAAGCACGTGGTAAATCAGCACTTATAATTACAATAATTTTAGAGGTGCCGTCACCGGGGATCGAACTCAGGTCGCTCGCGTACTGTAGAAATTAAGGCGAGCGCCGCCCTTAATACAAATGTTGAAAGGAGATCCTCTAACGATGTATTAAGAATAAAGGCAAATAGAAAAGAGTTAAGTTCTGTCTGCATCCTAACTGAAGTCATTCGAAAATACTTTACTTTTCATCGAACAAAGATGACAAAAGGCCTGTGCCAATTAGACATATTCTACGTATACCTGATGGTAAGTGCAGCATCCATCCATCGCGAATACTGTGTCACCCATTTCTGTGGTCCACGACACTGCGGCCATCATCCTGAGACATCAGTTCTTAAGTTTCATATGCTTAGTAATTACACTGATAGCTGGCATGTTACGCACCTTACACGCAAAAAGATCGGAGGAAGGCTACGCCGCAGTGTCAGAGACACGGTGAGAATCACAACACAACCAGGAGGTCTATTTGTAACTCTGATAGGTTTCGTCATCGGTTTTGTTTTGGCGTATGAAGCTAATTCATTCGTTAATGGAATCAAATGAAACCGATCACGAAACCAACCAGTTACACAGTAGACCCTCAGATCCTAAACCCTACAATTTATGTTATTGCACAAAGATAGCTCCGGCTAAGATTCGAACGCGACGTAGAAGTCAAGTAATCTGAACACTAGGCCAAGCTAGGCGATATATATATATATATATATCACGGCTTTTTCCCATAAAAGAGGTAGGCAGATGCCACTCACGTAGCCCTCGCGGTAAACGAGCTGTGACGGGTGGCGAACCACGTCGCCGCCATTTTAGTACGTGTCGAAAAATTCCTACTTCCCATTGCGTTTCCACGAGCAGTATATTGACAGCATTGCATATTATCGTGTTATTAGATAATAAAGTACCGAAATAAAGCGTCTTCCTGAATATATAAACTGCGGTTGGCAACTCGCCTTCGAAGCGTGACAACTTTGCAAAATCTATATATTAGCAAAACACCATAAATCACTAATTAGATCAAACTCGAAAGTTCTCTGTTATGATATTTTTGGATACAGATTTAAGTTACCAGTATTTTTATTCAATATAAAAATAAATCTGTTGAGAACACCTAAAAGTAAGTACTCGTATATACTTTAGATTAGGAACTAACAACGACTGATTCTCGTAAGTGGTACAAGGCTAGGTACTGATGATATCTCCGTTCGTTAATGCTCATACATTCCTATCATTTAATTATATATTGCTCTAAAGTAAATTACGTAAGTACGTTGTAAAGGCTTAAATAAAGCACGTACGCAAGAATTATGATCGACATCAGCCAATGATTGTGAAGTTTAATCCCAATAGGCACTATTGTAAAATTATTGATTATTAATCTGTGGGATTTTTCGGTAGTCGTTTTACTTTATTTTGTTTTCTTTTAATAAACACATTTTCAAATGCAGTTTAATCATTCTGTTACGTAATATATAAA
Organism: Luehdorfia chinensis; assembly: GCA_019845155.1. NCBI lineage: Eukaryota > Metazoa > Arthropoda > Insecta > Lepidoptera > Papilionidae > Luehdorfia > Luehdorfia chinensis. Next base: position 12,880,144 of record JAHVAK010000642.1, on the reverse strand, counting down.
ATTAAATAAAAATTCATTATATGTTGCCTTGATTGAATGAGCATTTATTTTTGCTGAAAGAGTTATCGTTACAAATAAATAAATAAAAAAGAGTTTTCGAAAACTTTTCTTAAAAATGTCTATTAATCAAAATATTATTTTATTATTTTAAAAACGATGTATATATATATATATATATATATATGTAATATAAAATATATATTAAAAGTTTCGAAAATATTAATTTAAAACGTACTAATTCAAAAACGAAATCAGGGCACATTAAAATTCGCGTAAGTAACACAATGTAAATGTTGCGCGGCATCCCCGCCACGTCCGCTCCGAGTTTGGCCGTCACAGTCACATGACTAAAGCTTCGCAATGAACCACATCCTATATTTGTGTTTGCAATGTTCCCAGATTGTTTTATAGCTTCTGTATGTATTGTAAGATTATTTACTTTTCACACGTTTAGTAGTTCGTTCAAGACGTATTAGGTAACTCAAAACACTCTTGACGCTCTTAATGGACTTTTATTAAATTACCGAAAACGTAACCTATCCATTATGTAAGGCTTCGTTCTATTTGTTGGTACGATGTTGAACTTTAACGTTGCACTCGAGAACAGGTTTCCCCAGACGATTGAGAAGATAGGCCCAAGCAGGGATTCCAATTCCGCAGGTCCTTCAATCCCGCTGGATCCCGCATAATTAATATAATTTTATAGAGCTACATTAAAAGAACGTGTTTTTGTTATTAATATATAAAATTTTATAAGAAATTTAAAAGACTAAAATATCAATAGTTTGTTTTGTCACACATAACAGTATTATATACTAGACAGTACTAGATTTATATAAGCATTAATTGAAAATAATTAGTCAAGTTAATTTTTTAAAAATAATCAGCCAGGTAAGTGACCTGATAACCTGAGGTATCTATCTATGGTATTTTGTTTCACTGATTTTAATGTTTTTTTTTTGTTATAAAATTAAATAATAATGTCTTGCTCATTCTAATCTTGCATGTTCTTTTACATACCTAATACAGTCTTATAGAAGTTATAAAAATGCTATAACTAAATGTTATTTAATCAAAACTGTTAATCACTTTGCTTAGATAGGTCCTAATATATAATTAGAACTGATGGGCACTGGTAGCCCTAAGGGTTTCACGGCTTCGCCGGATGGAAAGGAAAGTAGGCAGAGCGCTGAGGGCACTTAGCCGAAACCTTTATTTATGGATGATTGGTGCAAGGGCCCCAGAGACGGGACCTCGTCTTTGACCGTCATCCTGTAGCTACAAAACAGGAACGCAGAACAATCGCCATGCGACTAATGTGAGTGCAACAGTTCATGTGATGGATACTAACTTCATGATAACTTTTTTATAATAGCGGTTTAAAGAATTCATCGTCCCGTAGACTGTTAGAGGTTTCTGACAACAAAAAAAAAAACCATTTCAAATATACCTAAACTTAAATACAGACCGGTATCGGCCAAACAGCGTCTTAGGTGTGAGGGGTTTGGTACTGCGATTGCCAACCCGCTTAGCGTGGCTTTTACAGTGTATCCTTTTTTTTCGTTTTATTAAAAAAAACGATACCATACACTAGGATTTCTCCCGTGTCGTGAGTACCCACCCATAAATTACAGTTATAGACATAAATCTTATACGCACAACAAAACCAAATCCGACACCAATAATTTGTGTTTTCGAGTTCGGGTTTGCTGGTTCCATATGGGATCCGAACCCTGGATCCGCAGTGTAGAAGTCAGGTACTCTGATCACTAGGCCACGCGGTCGTCTTCAAATGAAAGTTGAAAGACAACTTGTGAGCCCATGTTCAGCAGTAGACTGCCTTAGAATCCCGATGTAGCTTATGATACATACATATAGTCACAACTTGTTCCCATAAACGGGGTAAGCAGTGGCCACTTATTGCGCTCACGTAGCCCACTTTATGCGCTCGCGGGAAACGAGACGTGACGTGTGGCGAAACACACCGCCGCCATTTTTTTTTTATTGTATAAAGTGACGAAACGAGCAAAACGTTCACCTGATGGGATGTGCAAAGTCCGCCCACAATAAAGGCTGTGTTACGCAGAATATTTCTGTGTGACACCACACTGCGCCCGTCACCCTGAGACATCAGTTCTTAAGTCGCAAATGCCCAGTGATTACGCTAGCTCACAGTGCCCTTCAAACCGAAACACAATAATGCTTGCACACTAATGCTTCACGACGGAATAACTGGCCCTGGGGTGGTACCTGCCTAGACGGATTCCTGCATAGGAATCCTACCACCAGTTTAATTTTGTGATGATTATGTTAATTTTTACCTTTCAACTAAATTTCGTGCTGATTTGGCCGTTGCAAGATAAACTGGTGGTAGAATTCCCAGGGCCCCAGAGACGGGACCTCGTCTTTGACCGTCATCCTGTAGCTACAAAACAGGAACGCAGAACAATCGCCATGCGACTAATGTGAGTGCAACAGTTCATGTGATGGATACTAACTTCATGATAACTTTTTTATAATAGCGGTTTAAAGAATTCATCGTCCCGTAGACTGTTAGAGGTTTCTGACAACAAAAAAAAAACCATTTCAAATATACCTAAACTTAAATACAGACCGGTATCGGCCAAACAGCGTCTTAGGTGTGAGGGGTTTGGTACTGCGATTGCCAACCCGCTTAGCGTGGCTTTTACAGTGTATCCTTTTTTTTCGTTTTATTAAAAAAAACGATACCATACACTAGGATTTCTCCCGTGTCGTGAGTACCCACCCATAAATTACAGTTATAGACATAAATCTTATACGCACAACAAAACCAAATCCGACACCAATAATTTGTGTTTTCGAGTTCGGGTTTGCTGGTTCCATATGGGATCCGAACCCTGGATCCGCAGTGTAGAAGTCAGGTACTCTGATCACTAGGCCACGCGGTCGTCTTCAAATGAAAGTTGAAAGACAACTTGTGAGCCCATGTTCAGCAGTAGACTGCCTTAGAATCCCGATGTAGCTTATGATACATACATATAGTCACAACTTTTTCCCATAAACGGGGTAAGCAGAGGCCACTTATTGCGCTCACGTAGCCCACTTTATGCGCTCGCGGGAAACGAGACGTGACGTGTTTTTTTATTGTATAAAGTGACGAAACGAGCAAAACGTTCACCTGATGGGATGTGCAAAGTCCGCCCACAATAAAGGCTGTGTTACGCAGAATATTTCTGTGTGACACCACACTGCGCCCGTCACCCTGAGACATCAGTTCTTAAGTCGCAAATGCCCAGTGATTACGCTAGCTCACAGTGCCCTTCAAACCGAAACACAATAATGCTTGCACACTAATGCTTCACGACGGAATAACTGGCCCTGGGGTGGTACCTGCCTAGACGGATTCCTGCATAGGAATCCTACCACCAGTTTAATTTTGTGATGATTATGTTAATTTTTACCTTTCAACTAAATTTCGTGCTGATTTGGCCGTTGCAAGATAAACTGGTGGTAGAATTCCTATCCAGAAATCCGTCTAGGTAGGTAAAATCTCAGGGTCAGTTATTCTGCTCGGCAGTGGTATGCCAACATTACTGTCTAAAAGACATAGAAAGCTAATGTAATTACTGGGTATATGAAAGTTAAGAAATAATGTTTGAGGGTGATGGGCGCAGTGAGTTGCCACTCAGAAATGACATAAAAGACATAAGGTAGGAGATATTAATAGTCCTAACGTACCCGCGCTCGAAGTAATGCTCATGCGCTAAGATCGGAGGTAGGCTAAGATGGTCAGAGGCATGGAGAAAATCATAACAAAACCAGACCCGAAAACCAACAATTTCTGTTTTTACACAAATTTAGCTAAAACAACCAGCTGGGATTCGAACCTAAGACCGGCGGTAGTAGAAGTATTTTTCTTAAACCACTTGGTGACGCGTTCGTATGACTGCGATATGAGTCACCGCAGGTACGTCCATGCGAGTATTTTTTGTGATCGTAATATATAGCTCTAGTATATTACAAGGGTATATTCTATTAATGTATATATATTATTACAAACATCAGCGATAACATATACTTCAAGTAAGTAGTCACAAGTGAAAGAATACTGTACAATAGAATACAAGTGAGTCCAATATTTTATATATGTTGCGTAATAAGCGAACAGTACTGGAACAAATGAAATACTTTGTGGTCAGTTCTTGTGGTGTGAAATTGTGCAAAGCTTCAACCTTATTTTATGTTACTAGGAAGTAAGTTGTACCGATAATATGCAACATTGCTAATATGGAGAATGGAAATATTAAGTGGAATTAGCATAAATGTACTTGAAATATTTACATATTTTTAGCATAATACATAATCATTCCTTTTATAGAGATTGGATGCGACAAAATTGACTGATTTTGGTAAAATATATTTGACAGTGAATGACAAAATAAGCTTTCTTAAAAAAATAGTTGACTATTAAATTCGAACTAAAATAAACAAAAAGACTAAAATAAAAGGATGAAGCCTTCTAAGATCTATATACTCACATTATGTATACAAAAATTACTAGTTTCTTTTTATATTTCTATTTAGATAAAACTAATTCCGATGGAAATATTTGAATTTAAATATACGAGTATTTCGACATTTTCTCTGATCTTATTGCCTATATACAAACTCATCTGAATGTAAAGAACCGTTTGAAAAATTTGAAAGTGAAGCAAAAAGCTTGAAAAAATTTGCATGTGTAAAATGAAATCCATAACGAACTGAACAGCATAAACTGATGCACGACAGCCCACCCAGAAATTTGTGTTTTCTCCGCCCATTTCTGACACGGATTGAGAATTTGAATGGTGCGAACCTCTGTTGAGCCATGAATAGATAACTTATTTAATCAGAAAGACAAAGACGTTATGTAACATAAATACTAGATATTATGATTGTATGTTGTCTGTTTATACTACCTTGCGATTTTCTTAAACATCAGTCCTCTATCCGCTGATGAGCTCTTAGAATTACAAAGCTTACAGTGCAAACTTGTGAAGGCCGCAAACTGCATTAGGGCAGCGTGGGGGATGATTCCCGGCTCCATTACCAATTTAAAAATGGGAAGAGGCCTGTACATGTTACATATAAAATTTTGCGTAACAAACGAAACCAATGAATTTTAGATATTTTTTTTTACGGCTTAGAATTTAATTAACGTTACTTAATATAGGCATTACAGGCTTCCAATTGTACAGCTCACTGAGTAATGTAATCTATTCCACAGCAATTTATCTAAGTGTCAATTGTCGCATTATGTTGTGTAACCTTTGTCCGACATCTATTATTCCGCCTTTTCACTTCTTAGAGTGTTCATGCGCATGAATAGGATTGTATCCCTTATCCTTTTAAAATGTATAAATAAATGTGGGTGTGTAAATACTAGTTGCAACTCCTTCGTCTGTGATAGACAAAAAAGTAGCGGTTAACATTAAGTACGCAGATCATTGTCATTATCATTACAGCCTACTGCGATTCTAAAGCTGAACGGTCCAGAACCATCTCCATCCATCGATTAATTGCAAAATTGTACAAGTGTCATAAGGCTTGCTGTAAATACCACGTCTCAGATCCATATGTTATCATGAAAGTCAATTTACATTCATAATTACAATTAAGCCCCATCGCACGCGCCGTTACTATCTCATGTTATAAATCTCTTGGCAAATTGATTGGCGATCGAGAACTAGACTCCTCGTTCTTTAAATGCTGCTGCCCTTCAGCTATCTAAATGATTATCATCTGGCGTTTTCTGGCATTTCCTTAAGTCTACGTAGATATTTAGTGGTAGATTTTTTTGGGTCACCGTCGCACTGCGTTAGCATTTTTATTATATTTTGATAATATTTAGTTCGATATTGAAGAAAACTTTCTCACGTTATTTTGTAATGTACCTAATTAATATTGTAATCGCACTAAAAACCAACATGCACACCTCAGGACAAACCATCCAGAATGCAGACAAGCGAAGGAAGCTTTGCCTGCTATTAACAATCGCATGTCCAAGGCTACTCCGTCTGAAAAAGACCCAGATCAGAATGGTCAGTAGTGCCATAACAGGACATGGATCTTTTAACAAACATCTGTTTGCTATAGGTGTCACGGACAGCCCTCTGTGCAGAGCCTGCATGGAGGAGGATGAAACGGGGGCCCATGTCCTGCTGGACTGCCCAGTGGTCGCAGAATACCGGGCTAAGTATCTCGGTTCGCCGAGATCTCTCCCCGAGTTATTGGGCAACACAAAAGGTTTGCTGCGGTTCCTGGAGGAGATCGGTTGGCTCGAATGACTATAATATTCCTGCGCAAACGCAGAATACGCAAATAGACGTGGAGTTGCGGTAATCAGCCCGAAGCAATCTACAATCTGCATCTACGGCATACAAATCCTAAGGAAAATATCGTGAATAAAAATGCATGTCAGAAAAATGAGGAGGAGAAATCAGAAGTTGGTTTACTTCTAGAGCAGTGTCGCAGACTCTCCATAGCTCCATCGCACTCAACAAAATTGAGAATCAACAAATTTTCAGTGCTTAGGCATGTTGTATGTAAAATTTAATTTGAGTTAAAATGAAATTATAAGTGGTTATAACGTAAAGTATAATTGAATTTGATATTTTTATTGTATACTTCGACATTATTATCATAACCAATTGATTTTATTTCTGAATTTTATTAAGTTTAGCGTAATTTAATTTAATTTTATAAATTATTTGCAAGCAGACTAAGTGATACGTCTACGAGTTACATATTATTAAGTATGAATTATTAATATAATATTTGAGAACCCGTAACTTATTCAGCGTTGGAATGTGTCTGTAGTCAAATAAATAAATAACTAAGCATATTGAGAAATAATGAAGCAATTTGAGAAGTTTTATGAAGTCATTCAGTTTTTTACTCGTGTTATAGTAAATTATGTAATTCTAAAATACATATGTATTATAATTATCACCAAACGTGAAGAAAAAGTTCTTAGGAAGTTTTGTACGAAAAAACAAAGCTAAGCGGTACGATCAAAATAATTTCTAATTTACACCAGTGTTTAAAATTATAAGTAACTAGTGGTTTGATGCAAAATACAAATATTAAAACCTAAAGTTTTTCTATATTGATATATTCTATAAAGTTTTTTATTTTTTAATTAATGGATAGGGACTTATGGGACTATCCTTCTGTTTGTACCCTCACTATTTCCCCATGCACAGATGCACATTTTGAGGCTGTGTAAGACGATCCTAAAAAGCATGATGCTGTAACACTCTTCTCATGGCTTTTACTTAATCTTAAACTTCATAAACTACACCTTAAACAACTGCTGGCCAGGTGATTTTCAGAGAAATATATCGCCACATTGAATTCGGTGTTGTTACTATATGAAAATATTTTATGAATAGCCATACACATTCTCCATAAAATGTTTTTGTGCAACTTTGATTCTTCAGACTTTTTTAATATTAACTTACGAACTTGAGATTCTGAGACTATATTGCAGGCTGAGAATGCGTGGGTTTGTACACGTAATTTTTGTTTATTTTTTAAATGCTGCCTCTCAATACGAGCTCTATCTATGGTGGGTCTATCCGTAATTTTTCAATTTTATAGCTGTAAATACTTGTTATCCAAACATATACGTCACGCTTGCAAACTATCGAGGCTTTCATTACTTATGAACTTGATATATGCACAGAGAATAGATAATAACTCTGAGACTAAGAAGACTTTTTGCTTAATTTGTTACCTAATGTGCTCATTCCTTTTCTTTTAAAACTATGAAGGCACAAATGTCGATTATATAAGCCCAGCAAAATCCATATTCAATAATATTCCTTGAATTATTATTCCATTTAATTTTCATTTTCAGCCACACGCCGTAATACATCCTCTGTGCGCACCTTAAAGTCCTAACTGAACTAAATTATACCAAGTTTTAATACCTCATAAAACTATAGACGGTTCTCGAATAAAACTAAACTAAATTGGTTTAGTGTAAAGTTAATTAACAGCTTATAAACCTCTGACCATGGGGCTCAGGTTGTAATGCTTAGTTGTTTTGTTTTATTGGATAAAGTGACGAGACGAGCAAAACGTTCACCTGATGGTAAGTGGCCCAGTGATTACGCTAGCTCACAGTGCCCTTCAGACCGAAACACAGCAATGTTTGCACACTTTACGGCAGAATAACTGGCCCTGTGGTGGTACCTACCTAGATAGATTATTACCAGGTAGTTTAACATATCTTTTATATTTTCTCTTGATCAGATTGTCACGCGGTAGAAGTGTGCACTTACTAGATACACTTACTTAATAGAAACCTACTGCAGATAGAAGATTAGGCAGCACTACAAATTTTTGGTTTTTCGGTCCGGTTGTATAGTGATCGATGCCCTCACCCTTCACCTCTAAAGTTGTTCTGCAAATTTAAGTGCTGATTTACCGCGTGCTCAGCGGTGAAGGAATACATCGTGACGAAACCTGCATGTCCGCCAACCCGCATAGGAGCAGAGTGGCGGGCTCTTCTCAGCTTTAAAACCCTCATAATAATGGGAGGAAACCTGTGCTCGGCAGTGGGACATTTATAGGCTGTTACTTTCTTCTTTCTTTTTTTGTGTTGAGATTGTCCCCGTGTCTTTCACACTGTATCCTAGCCTACCTCCGATCTTAACGCATGAGCATTACATCGAGAGCGAGCTGGTTATAATAAATGAATGCCTGGCCCACATATCTCCTGCGCCGTCGATAGGATCTGACAGTATTCAGAAGTTGTGGCAATAGTCAAAAATCGGCCCGGAAAACATCAGACAGTACTAAATACTAAGTACTGATGTCCTCTGTGATACTAACTGTAACACAAAAGTAGAGTAGGACAACAATGATGTTTTATGTGGTGAGTCAAGAAAAGCGGAGACCTAATTAATGCCAAGGAGACATTTTATCGTTATTCTCAGGGCTGACGATTTATATCAGTATTCTGCGTCAAGAATAGATATAAATATCTGAGAGAATCTACCACCCCTTCTCAAAAGTACTGTTAAGAAAACTACGCCAAATCCCAAAGGACTGTCAGATTTGCATAGTTAATATTTGTGTGGAGAAAAAGCGAAAAAGCGAAAAACCTAAAGTTTATTTATAATATGTGTTACAAATACATAAAATTTAATAAAATAAAACATTAATTATTTACGTTCATACTGAAAATGACAAACACATAATAGTCTATGGTCAAACAGTCGCACAGAGTAGAGATTGTCGCTATAAATTTTAATTGTCGCCAACAAATAATAACTTAAACTTCAATAGCGTTCAAAGTTTTAAAAAAAAGTATACCCTAGAAAATATGTGTTCATTCTTGAATTCAAGAGTATCATTGAATAGTTCTGGAAACTTAATTTGTAAGGGGAAATATATCTATCTGTGAATTAAAAACATATTTAAGAAATTATGAATTTAAATAAAGGAAGTAATTCTATAAATAATGTCACAAATTAAATTTACGAACTATAAATATTTTATACTTCCTATTCATCAGTGTATAATTTGAATATTAATATTGTATATTTTTAGTTTAACACCGTCTATGGCCGAAATTTAAAATGATAATTTCACAATATAACGTTTTTGCACTGACTTAGTATCAATCAGTAGTGTTTGGTAACTTGCACATTTTCTTATTAGACTTAATACGGCGCAGTCTAAGATTTGCTTTGGTCTACCGGTGTTGGCGCATTCCAGTGCCATATGTCTGGAATTCTAGGCTGTTCAATTGACGCAATCAGATCTATATTATTGACCGCGGGCAACTATCTATACATACAATTACGAAATCCGATATCACGATAGAGTAGACCTAAATCGACGATACTTATTTATGAACTCGAACACGAGAAATCGAACCATATGAGTTTTTTTTAGATCAATGAACAGATAAAATTTATTCAAGGGCGTTTAAACATAAAAGTAGTTAATATGTATGTCCTCAAAATAAAAACGCAGTATTTGTAAATAAACAAAATAAATTAGTAAATGAACATGAGTACATCGAGATCATATAACGCCTTCATCGATAATATTTGCAAAAGTATATTTTTAGCCGAAGTCCGTAAATCAGCGCAGCGTGGCGGACACTTCTCGTATCCAAATCCATCTCAAAAGTTAGGGAGGGTCACGCACAGCAGACAGACATCCAAAGGCATTACTTTTTTTCCTTTATTCTTTTAGGAACATATTTAACACATGCTCTGGAGTGAGGAAGATCGTCTTGAATCCAAACCAAGCGAGTCCGAAATTAATATTTTTTCTTTGTTTGTATTTAAGGGTGACAAATAAGCATACAGTCCACCTGCTGATAAGTGGTTACCACAGTTCATGGAAATTTCTATTCTCGATGAAGTACCAGTATACAATATACTTCAATACATTATTATAATGGGAAAACGCCTGTGTTGTTACATATACTTTTATCCTTTTTAATAAGATGCTTGAATGATTTCTCTATGACAAAAACTTATTTAGTGCAAAGAGATACTCTTATTTAAATAATTTCAAAAGCGCCCTATTTGTCGGTACATCTTTTGTAAATAAAATTAAGACGAGTATCAGAAGTGGAACTTATGTGAAGGTATTAGAAATTTGATTAAAATAAACATGAATTATTAACAAGAAAAATCTAACAGCTCAGTAAATAAACAATTTTTAGTTAATCAAAAATAATTAATTAAGACTAACAGAAACGTTGCCTGTACGAAAACGCTGCACTCAAATTCGACCTTGAAATTTTACTCTCATAGCGCCCAAAGATTTTTTTTTTTCAAAAACCTAGTATGTAATTATGCATGTAATATTTAATTTAAAACGTGGAGACCAAAGTACAAAATTGGTAGATAAATTGCAATACTTCATTATTTTGTATATACGCTATTGATTAGTACTTTTCTACCAGAGGATAATCAATATACATTATAGATTTTATCTAAAGGTTTCATACGGTGAAGAAAGTTTGATAACCATTTTCTTCATTCTAGCGACAGTTTTTATACTTATTACATTATTCGATTATCCGCTAACATTTTATGGTTACTAGAAACAGTAATTTGAAAGCGGTGTCTAAGATACCTCAAAACCAATCATTTTTGCAATGTGATTGATTCACTGTTGGATGCGCTACCGAAATTCAACAAAAGAATTGATTCAGACGAACTCATCTTGCATAACCGCGCCGGAGGTTTCTCGGACTAGAATTTGTACATTGCACCATTTCACAACTCAGATATTCTCTTAACAAAACTGATTGCGGAAAATCGTCCAATGATAAAAAGACAAACTGACCTATTTATCCAGCAGTCGAGTCGAAACGTTTTATGTAATTTGATTTCACGTAAATTTTTCCCAAATTTGTTTTGAGGCGTTAAGATTTATTGTAAAATTAGAATGTATTGATAACTAACCAATTCTTTGTTGCAATCCCACTTGATTGAAAATATTGATTTTTTTTTTTATGAAAATAATAAAGACGAGCAAATCGTTCACCTAATGGCAACATATATACCCATAACAAATGCTATGTCACCCAGAACATTTCTGTTTGGCACCATACTTCGCTCGTCATCCTGAGACTACAGCCTCATATGCCCAGTAATTAGCACTAGCTATCTTCAAATCGTAACACAGTAAGGTTTGCACACTACTGCTTCACGGCATAAGAATCCTACCACCAGAAAACATATACTAATTATGGGACTAGACAAAGGTGTTTATTAGGTAGATCTGCTAAGCGTACTATCTCATATAAGAAAAATTTAAACAAATTTTTATTGCTTCTAGAGATTTCTAGAGTTTATTACAGATATTTATTTACATCATCATTAATCAAAATTGCGACGATATAACTGTCTGTCTGCCAACCTACACGGGAGCAGTGCCCCACTCTTCTAGGATACATAAATGAGAAGAGGTCTGTGCTCAGCATCAGGACATTTATGGGCATTAACTTTACTTTTTTAATCTCAAAAAAATAATTAATTATGGTGTTACTTTATATTTAAAGTAGTTTTAAAAAAATGCTTGAACCTTTTCTTACATTAGAAAGTTATTTTAAAGCGTTATTAGTTTTTATCACCCCCAAATACATATTTTTTTAATATTTATAAGTTTCACTTAATCTGTGGTGTTTTTTTAGAATATATGTTGAGGATCCACACCTAAAAAAGTAAAGTAAAGTTTCAGCCTTTAAATGTCCCAATGCTGAGCACAGGCCTCCTCTCATTTCTGAGAGGGTTTTGGAGCTAGGAAGAATCCGCCACGCTGCTCCAATGCGGGTTGACTGGACTTCACATGTCTTCGAAATATTTTTAATTTCTCAGACATGCAGGTTTCCTCACGATGTTTTCCTTCACCGCCGAGCACGTAAATCAGCAAGTAAAATTGCAATTAACGATTTTAGTGGTGCCGGCACCGGGAATCTAATCCCAGGTCACTCGCGTACTATGAAATTAAAAGCGAGCGCCTAGCCACTGAGCTACCACACCTGTTAAGATATTATAAAAAAAAATAACCAATTATAATTGATAACCTAAATACCTATGTATATTTTACAACTAATGACTGTAATTAGTGTGTTAGTTATTGTCAATCCTGTTAGTTGGATAATAAATATATTGAAATACATCAAGCTACGCTAACAGCTTCTGTAAATTAAACTACACATCGGCGTCAAAAAAATCGCACATCCGAAAAAAATAATTTAAATACTATTTTAACACAACAGGCCAATGGCAATGTTGTGGTTTGAGGGTATCTTTTCGTGTAACCTTCTTCTTATCGTAGAAACACTCGCAGATGTTCTCCGAGTTGATCGAAGCTGTTGTTGCAACTCAACAGCATTTGTAAAACGGTTTCGTAAAGATGTCGTAACGATGAAACGGTCATCTCTTTCTGATGTTCACCGTTTTCTTCCAGATCCCGGTTTTCTAACATAACCACCAGTCTGCTGAAAACGTTGGAACACCCGTCGAACTGGAACGGGACAGGTTCAACTGTCGAGCAACGTCACACTGCCGCATCCCCGACTGCAATCACTTGAGCGGCTTCTTCAGAGCTGGTGTCCATCTTTACTTGTTCTTACTTGGGTTACTTGTTCACGTGTGTTCACTGCAAAGTCTAAATTACGACTGGCCCATATTTCATCCAGATCGACCCTTTTATACCCTTTTTAGGTGGTGTAACTAGCGTCCTTACTAACGAGCATTTGACAGTGTTTATTTTTGACGCTCTATAATGATAAAAGTTTTAATGATTTCATGATTTTTTTATTAATAATGTAAAGCTATTCAAATACCCATTTCAAACATACCAATATTTATATAAATATAATTCGTTTCTAGCCATTACAGCCATTTTTCGCGCAAACTCAGAGAGGTGCGATTTTTGTGACGCTGAGTGTATAATATTTTTTTTTAATTATTATTACGCCACGGTGCTCCAATGCGGGTTGGCGGACTTCACATGTCCCCGAAATATTATGTAACTTAATTACTCATCATAAAATTCCAATTTATAGGAAAAGGTAAAGGTGTAGCCGGAGACTCAAAACTTGAAGTCACAATCACGAAAGTCAGTAAAGTGTGTTGCCCAGAAAGTGGTTTTTGTCGGAATTTGAACAGACATAATTTTTATCAGGCAGGTAATCCAATCCGGCCTGGCGGTGTAATGCAAACAAATCCATATGCTTTTTTATTTTTACCCGTACACTGAGTATACCTACGGAATAGAGACGTGGTCCTTCACTGCGGGCCGCATCAGGAAGTTCAGAGTCGCTCAGCGAGCTATGGAAAGGTCGAAAATTTTTTCTTTCGAGAATTTTGGTAGCAGAAACATGCTGCAGGTTTTCCATAAAATAACATGGAATACATTTGTAAACGGCGAAAAAAAGCTTCTTTTAGAAATGAAATTAGAGCGTAGATAACCGATAACTCTTTTAAATATATTTTATGACTAAAATATTTGTTATCCAGTTACTTTCGTGAAAAATACTAGTGCATATTAATTGTGACAATAATGTTTCACTTTCGTTCGCTAAAGAAGGTCAATGTCGTCCACAGCTGACGATCGCACATGGCACACGGCAGCACACTCGTACCGCCTGCAGACATGTTGAGCTTTATAAAAAAAAGTAGGACAGCCGCGCCCAAAAATAGGACGCGTTTCTTGAAATATTTAGCCAGTGATTAATTATTGTTAAGAGTTTCTATGAATAATTATTTATCTAACGGTTTTTTTTACCATTGTTAGTCATATTAAGAGTGTATATGAATTTGAATTTGGAAAAATAATATTTTTTTAAACTATTTAGACACGTCAATGAACTATTTCTACTCTAAATATCATAATTTATTTCTTTCCATGTTTATTTCCTCTTTCCTATCATTAAATTAAATTTACTAATCAATAAATTTGTTATATATTTTCTAACATCGTCTTTAAGGTAAGTATGTTGGAATACCTGACGATTTCGTAATGCATACTTACAAACATTATTTATAGCATTAATTACAAGTAATGTGAATTTTATAACAAATTCATCGGCATCATTGATGTATTGATTGATAAATGTGTATAGTTAAAAATCTAGTGTCCCGGGGCTGGTTTCGACACAGATAATACAAATGGAAGTTTAACAGCCTAAAAAGAGATCAACCTCGAACTACATTGACGGCTTGTTCGTGTGCGAGATATTTGAATTAACATTGCGCACACGGGCTCTCATTGAAGGCTGTTCAGATGATAGCCAAGCAATAATTCACATCACGCCTCCATAAATACTTCGCGAATCGTGATTTTATACGTTCTTAATTTGTTTCAATTATTAAGCACTGTAGTCAAAATGTGGAATTGCGTGATGTTAAGATAACTGTATTGTATAGAAAATGTTTCAGAAGAAGGCTTTTAGCCATAGCCACTAATGACGGTAGAATTCCTCTGCAAGAATCCTTCTAGGTAGGTACTAGTACCACCCCTGGGCCAATTACATATTCTGCCGTGAAGCAGTAGTGTGCAAACATTACTGTGTTTCGGTTCGAAAGGGCATTGAGAGGCAGCGTAATCACTGGGGTATAAGACTTAAGAACAGACGTCTCCGAGGAAGGGGCGCAAGTGGAGCAACACTGAAAAATTCTGGGTGACACAGCATTGCTATGGGCGGACGTTGCACTTACCATCAGGTGAATGTTTTGCTCATCTCGTCTTCTTTCTCTAATAAAAAAAAAAAAATTCTGAGACGAAAATATTCGTAAGAAATTCTGGTTGAAAGAACATTAATTAACCTTAAGAAACATTAAGAAACCTTTTTAATACTTCAAATCCCAAGTAAAAGTGTTGCTGCAATTGAAAACATTTTTTTACTTGCTGTTGAATCGACTACGGATATGTGAGCTCCAATTACGATATCACGATTTTCAAGTTCTCAATCAACGGACCTTCGATGGATCTAATAATGTAATGTCACCTAATTGCATAATTATCCATTAAAGTTCGTATGAACTGTTTTAATAGTCAAACCGTATATAATATTAAATATGTAAATAGTATAAAATATGTATTCTTAAATATTGAAGACATGCTGAAACCACACAGAAAACAATTATAAGCATCATTTACTCATAGTTTTAATGAATGAAGCCTGTTACTATTTCAGATCAACAAAATTATTATTATCGTTTATTTATTTATTAAGTATCATAATTTGAGTCCTTTTAATTCAATTGAACGTAGGCCTCTTTCTTATCTACTACCTGTAGTGTACCTATGATGTGTTCATTTCATAAAAATTAAGTTATTTCCGAATGAGAAACTCTTACTTCCTAAGAATTACTCTTTAACGTAATTATCATAAGATAAAGAAAGAGTAATCAAAGAGAATAAAAAAAACTGAAATGCTCAAAAATGTTCATATTTGGTACTTAAAACAAAATATCTTTTATAATTGCATATATTAAAATAATTGTACTATTAGTATCATATCTATAAGTATTCATGTTTTAGAAAAATCGTTTTACTTTACTGAAAGTTAAATTTTTACAATTTCAAAACAATAGTATATACAGTAGTAGTATAATACTAAGAAAACGTAGCGAATGCACGTGCGCGAGTTTTGAACACGTATCGAATTGCATTAATGAAAATATCAACAGAGATTTTTTTTATATAAAGAGCCATCTCAACGACATCTACCTACAAGCTGAGACATTGGTTCTAAAATCAAATCTAATTCGTAGCAAATATTTGTTCAATACACAAATTATTCGTTTCAAATCCTACATCTAGATCTAACATCAGTTTAAGATGTGTTGTAATTGCACTATATCTAAAGCTGCATATGTTCCTTCTTCCGATCATACAGCATTGCTGTTACATCGGCCACGGAAAGAAAGAAAGACCAGTGAGTTCCTCCGTGTCTGTGTGTGTTAAGTAGCATAAATAACATAAAGAAACTTGCGTGTCGGAGAAGTAAAATCATATTGTCATCAAGAATATTTCTAGAGCATCAACCCACACAGGAGCTGCGTGGTGGTGGAACTCTATTCGGCTAAATTTCCCTCTCAAGTATAAGAGCAGGCCTTGTGTTCAGCTGCGTCACACAGCGACGCTTACTTTTACTTTTTAATATGAAAAACAACTAAACATGTAACAGCTTTATATTAATGGAATCTTCTTGTTGTATTTTTACAAAATCACATTATTTTTCACATACGTTAGTTAACATAAGTTATTGTAATAATAAAACAATACACACTTTCTTCATTAGCTTACCACGCTTGTCAAATTGGAAATCGCAGTACCGGACTCCTCACACCTTAGACGCTGCTGAGCGTCATTTGATTGTAAATTTAAGGTCTTTTTCTTTTTCGAAATGGTCTGTCGGATGCCGTGAGATTTTTGAAATATTTCGCTTACGTCACGGCGTTGGTCGGCGTGGCAGATTTTCTTACGCCGCTACCACAAGAAAAGGAGGTAATTTAATTTCAAAGAAATTTACTAATGATTTTAAGATTGAGATAGTTGTTTCCGTCAAGTACAATCTAATAAAAACACCTAATAACGATTTTATAACCATTTGACGCATTCGTAAGTGGTATTTGAACTTTTAAAAAATTGGAACAGACTAAACAAAGTAACCATATTAAATAATAAACAATGAATACGTGGCCGCTCATTTCTCTATTCATCAAGTTTTTCAGTCATTGTTCGACATATGTCGGATGCAGTTCGCGACTTTTATTTCGACTTGACAATGAGCGAAATTTCCCACGAGTTCTGTCGCAATGTCTTATACGGCTCGGGCATGAATGTCAGCAACGCACTTATGTGCTAAAGACGAGACTCGTCGCATTCTTGTAACTATTTATAATTCAATAAGGCATCTTAATTAACATTTGTGCAAGATATCGTGGTTTATATGTGAGTTTATCTAAGTATGTCGCTTAATAGGTTATAGTAATTACTGTTTTATTCAAATTACTGATAAATCTCAAAATACTAGTATAGTAACATACTTAATTGTACCTTTGCTGAATGCAGCCTTGCTCTCATGGTTTTATGACTGGAGTCGGGAGGACGTAACGTTGCTCAAATGAAGGTTGGCAGAGTCCACATTTCGCCAATTTTTTTTTATTTCTCAGACATGCAGGTCATCTCTCGACCTTTTCCTTCAATAACTTTACTTCACTAGGGCAGTTTTAAAATTGAAATTAACAATTTTAGTGGAACTTGCACCGAAGATCGAACTTAGATCAGTCGCGGACTAAAAAATTTGTGCTACCACGGCTCAGTTTATAATGTAATAAAAATGTAAAGAATATTTATTATCTATTAAGTAATACATGATGTAATCGCGCGTAACGACTCTGCGAGGAAATACAATGCTTCCGGCTTACGGCGTAATTCACGAGTCCTTACCGCAGCGAACAAAGTAGACACACTGTAGTGACGCGATTACCCCATTAGCTAAATTCGTTATTGTATGGTACATAGAGAACGAAATTTGTTTTGACCTCATAAATATCCTACATACATCCGATAAATCTGTGGGTCACATTGCATGCATATGAGCCAACGCTCTACGCTCCGTCTATATGTAATTTTATGAAAAGAATACTGTGCTAGTATTTTTAAGTGAATATCACGCATATTAATGTTAATGACTCCAATTATGCTTAAAAGATTGTAATAGAAGTATTGTCCACGACAATAGTACAATGGACTCGAACCTGTGTCGTTGTTTCGCACCCTAAACATTTCGGTAGTCGGTTCTTCAAAATACGTTTATCATTTAAATCCCCAATGACTCCTAGACACAAATGCATACATTAAGAGATTTTATTTAATGGACTACCATTAAGACAGTTATCTTGTACATATATTAAATAACATTAACTTGCTTTTGTACATCATAAACAAATCCGTAGGCATCCGCGTTTCACATTTTTTCGGCATATTTCTCAAATCACCTATCGAAAGGTCAACAGCACCAACAGCTTTGGGTATATTTTTATATACCATTTAGAATACCTGAAATTGGAACCCCTGAGCTCGACAATTAGGCAATTTACATACAGGTTAAGTACCCAATGGATGTCTGTCATACTTGCCTCTTTCCTACTTCAATTTCTTTATTTGACTAACGTTTCGTTAACCCCTTAGCCCATTTTTACAGCATAAATAGCATACTATTTTTTTTTGGGAGACATACATTATACATACTAAGAAATTCATAAAGAAAAAGACAACATAGATCAGTAAAGTTTCCACTAATTTGTAAATAGACGATACATAAATTTACGTATCATATCAATTTTGGCCCTTAACAATTGATCAATGCGCCGCCCCTGTCATTACTTAGAGGTCGAGTGAAGAGAATCTACCACCTCATCTCATCCCGTGGGTGTCGTAAAAGTCGACAGAGGGAAAATTAAAACTAGGAGATGGGCAGCAGCATCTTGCTGGAACATCTGAAAAATAAACTGCGGTTGCCAACCCGTCTGCCAAGCGTGGCAACTATGGCAAAATCCCCCCAAAACGATAGCTACAAACTTTTGTGGTAATCTATGGGGGAGGCCTATGTTCAGCAGTGGACTATTGATAGGCTGAAACGACGACGACGACGAGTCCGCGCTGACAATAGTTTCACATTTGATACCTACAAAAACTCGACAGTTGTTAAATAATAATTCCCCGGAACAACTATTAAAATCATAATATAATTACCGACTCTATTTTACTACTCCCGATTAACCCCATTGATGTTACTTAAATTTAGTTAATTTCTCTCTTCATAAAAAATCTGATACCGTGAATATGTAAACATCGTTACTCTTTCCTTTGCATATTTATTTTTGTTACTATACCGTAGGTTGGTAAAAAATCAGAAATAATATCATTTTTTATTGTTAATACTATTACATATGTGCGCTGTTGTTACTCGTATGAACGCTTTCGTTCTGGAAATTTGGATCTTAAGGATTCTTAAGGATTTCTTAAGGATCTTAAGGATGAATAAGGACGACCTACAACTAAGGTTAATAACAACAGATTAAAGGCTGGAGAGACTGATCTGTATCAAAATACAGCTGAGTTAGCCGCAGGGTTTTATGTCAGTGATAACACAAATCCTTAGCTTTAATTGAAAAAAATTATCCGTGTAGTGGCGGCTTAAGAGAATCTACCACCTATCTCATCCCGTGAGTGTCCTAAAAGTCGACAGAGGGAAAAAAAACCAGGAGATAGGCAGCAGCATCTTCCTGGAACACCTGAATAAATAAATTGCGGTTGCCAACCCGCCTGCCAATTGTAGCAACTATGGCAAAATCCCCACAAATTTTTGTGGCTATAGGGGAGGCCTATATCAGCAGTGGAGTAGTGATAGACTAAAATGATGATGTCAAGACTCATACTGGCGCGGCATCAAACAACTGCCGTTAAGTGGCAATAATGTGTAGAAAATATGGGTCAATATTTAATAAAATAATTAATATATTAATTACAATTTTATTTTTCAACTCTATTCGATCATTTGCACCTAATATTATTGATATTGTTTAACTACCACGTCCTTGTGAATTTACGATATCAAAAGTTTATTTTAAGCAATACGTAATAAAAATTTCTTGAATATACAGCCATTCGATATTTGTATGTTTTATAGCGCCAGTATTTCTTAACATCCTAAAACATTCACACGTTGGCGTACTTGATCATGTACATGCTGATTATTAATTAAGCCGCTTAACGAGTTCACAAGTAAAACTCTGTATATTGAACAGCTTATCCAAATATGTTTATGTTACAGATAAGTACAAGTAACTTCACTACTTTTACCCTAAATATTTAAGAAATGTTTACTGTTATATATATTAAACTTAAAATCCTCAATTCATGCTACAGGCATTAGGTGTTATTAGGCATTTTCAATGCTTAATATTATTTACTAGAAAACCAGTCAGATCTGTCATCTATGTGACTATACGAGCTGATAAAATTAGCGTGCATAGAAGCTGTCCCAAACCCTCTTGAGGAGGTTCGTAATCTCGGCTCGAATCCCCATCGATATGAGGTTTTATGGTAAGATTTTAAAAAACTGCCCGGAGCCTTTTTCGGTAACTTGGCCTAACTTTTGTAAACAGCCATATACTATCGCGGATCTTTTTGTAGAACTATTCGAGGTCTATAGTATGGTCATATATATTTTCACCGATGACTTACTATCGCAATACACGCGAAAATACCTCTCTGTCGACTGCACTTTTTGCGGACTTTATCACGGTTACCTAAACCTTCTTCTTGAAACACGCTGTTCATTAGTAAAAATCCGAATAAAATGCGTTCAGTAATTACGAGAAAATCGTACAGTTAGACTGAGAGACGCGGCGGGGACAATGTTTTATACTATGTAAAGAGTTTATAATGAGAATATAAGAATCATAGATAATAAAAAATTTAAAATTTTAAGAAAAAAATTGTATTGTATCGCTAGTATACACCGTAATATTATTTAAAATCTTTATAGGTATATACGAAAAGAAGGCTACAATTTTTAATGTAAATTTCATGAATAGATTGTAACTATGTCTTAATATACTCTTCTAACTGTTGTAAGTAACGCCTCCATGTGTAATTATTCTTACTGTTTCGGAGTTTTCATTTATTAAGGAAGGACGCGGTCACTTCTTTCGTAGTCCTTGAAAAAAGTTTTGGTTAAATTAAGAAAAATTGTTTTACAGGGTTGTGCCCTCAAATGCCGAATAGTAATTTATAATCTCTAAAAATTTTAAAATAGCTTTAAGGACATTATTGCACGAAAATGTTCTCGGTTGTGTTCCTGTTTTATAAATAAAAGCGAGTGAAATGCAAAAATAGATAAATTCATCTAGATATTTATATTCTACTAGCTCTACCCCGCTGTTTCACCCGCTTTAAATAAACGGACCTCGTGATTATCTTAAGAATAAGTACATTCATATCTTTTCAACCCTGCAAGATATCGTAATGCACGAAAATACCCGTTTTAACCCCTTAATTTTCAATTTAAATCCGTTGAGCCGTTGCGAAGCCTATTCGAGGCAAACCTTCAGATAGACAGACAAAAATAGTTTAACTGTTTAAAGAATTTATGATCAGGCATCTTATAAATAGCAGCTTTCACGTATTTTGTGGGCTTATTTTGAAAACACACTTCAATTTCATTATTGGTAAAAAATAAAATGTCTACATTATTTTTGAGATACACAAATGGCGACGTATAACTCACAGATACTATACTCGTAATACCTGCACATTCAGATAAATTCAGTTAGGAAGTCGTTGCCGTGGCCATTAATCCAGGAGCGCTATGATAAGACAGTTATTAAATATATATTTTTATCGAACAATGTATATTTCGCTGATTTAAGTTTTACAGTCGGAAGAGACTAACGAGCAGACGACCCGCGAGTACAACGACGCTCGGTGTCGCGATGTTGCCCACCGCATCCTGCACTCCGATCCATATTAACGAATAATAATATTAAATATGAAGGAAACTAAATTGATTGTTATGCGTGAAAGTGGTAGCAGACCGGCCATAATATTTGTTGAATATATAAATGGTTGTATATCACCTATACAGAAATCAGTCCAGGTACCTAGCACCGCCGGATGAAATAGAAATACGCATTCAAAACTCCCTTCGTTGCAGTGCAGTTATTTTTATCTTAGTGTCCAGGTTACTAAGAACACGCCCAAAGATTCGTATCTAAAATGTCGCGATTAGACGATCATTATCATTAGATTAGGATGATCACTTACTCAGAAGGAAGAAAGAAAATTCCTCGTTACCAGATAAAAAAGTAGTTTAGAAGATACTGGGCCCAGCTCAAACAATGAAAAGCAGCTAGAGAGTAATGAAGAACAGAGAAGTGGATGAGGTATTTGGTGAGACAACCTATCATGGGCAAGATCAAAGCGCATAGGCTATGATGGCTCGGTCATGTTGTCCAGAAGCGATTGATCGTGCTGTAAAACGAGCGTACCTGGGATGACGGACGGGGTTTCTGCTGGTCGTTCCCTCCAGATATCATTGGTCTGACGAAACAGAGAAAGATCAGCTCGAACTCCAGATCGCTAACTGGAAAGAGGTCGCACAATGCAAAGAGCAATGGCGTTGTCGGAGGCCAAGATCCACTTTGGGGTCATCGCACTTCGTATTAGTACGCACCGCAGTGCCAGTAATTCTGCCGTCAAGCAAATGCTTCTAAAAAAGCTAAATTGACAACACACTCTAGTGCAAAATTTACCGTGTTTCGATCTGAAGGGTATTTGTAATGCTACAGTAATTATGAAAGCGGTAACGAAGATAAACTAACAACATCTTCATGAGTCAAAATAATTTTAATGAGAACGTAAGACATTCATGCTCCAATTAATTTTATAAAATGTGCCAATTAACATTATGATGTATGAATCAGGTAATCGAAAAAAGTTTACTTTAGTCCTCGATTTTAAGAAAAAAATATATGCGTTTAACTTGGCCAAGGGGCCATTGGCAAGGGCGAATTACTACAAAATATGGGAATAGAATTAAAATAAATGTTGGAATTTATATGTTTTTTTCTACTGATCAGTTTGCTTTGGACAGACCATTTGTTATACTCTAGATACAGTCGTAAAGTCAAATCTGAATAGCGTCTGAGCTCTGAGCTCTGACCTCCCCGATAACGCGGATTAGAGAGGGCCAGAGCACGTGATGAGCTTGTGAAAGGCATATTTCGCATACATAACAGAGAAATCTTTGATACAATCTATTTAATAACATGTGATCAAACCAAAAAAAACTTGCTTACTAAATCAATATTTATTACCTTTCATAATATCTGCGATAGTATAAGATATTAATTTCATTAATAGGTACTAAAATTATAAACTATAAATTAGTATGCAACACATACGTTTTTTAAAATTGTTTAATCTGTCTACATAAAGATGTAATTAGATAATATGATAATCAACTAAAAAGAATAAATCTAGCTATAAGTTTCACAAGTATTTCTTTAATTCCATCCAGAAATCATAACATTGCAATATTATTAGTAAATGAAAACTGAATTTTGTAGATTGAAAACAGAGATTTTCAAAATTGCGCTCCTATTTTATAATCACTACGAGCACTACAGAGAGGATATAACCACTACGTTTTACCTTCGAGTCATTTATTACAAGGCAGATTTTTTTTAATGTTGATATTGTCAGCATTATTTAATATACGTATAAATAATTAGTATGTATCTCCTCGTACAGGCTGTCAGCGCGAACCGATATAACTTTAACACTATTTGGGCTATTGCCAAAAAATACTATTATAGATAATTACCTTGGACTAATTTACTTTTTATTTCATCGTAATGTCTCAAAGGATTTATGAGAACTCCAAAAGCGACACAAAGTCGCAAGTATAAAGTTCTGTAACTAGATATAAAGACAGTTCTCCATAAGATCATAGGAGTTGATGGATCAAGCGTAACTTCCTTAGGCATAAGGAAAAAAACTGCCGGTTGCCGAATGAAAATAATTATAAGGAGTTGGTCCATTCGCCGATCCTGCATTTAAATGTGTTAACACCGTGAACATCTTACGATTAAACTCTAAATATTAGCGGTATGTGAATTAACTACTCTACACATATTAACCAAGTTGCTTTTGCTACAAATTAGAAATTAAATTACATGCAAGTACTACATATTAAAGCTTAAGTATTTAAACGATAGAGATCTCATTCTTAACTGTCTGTGTGATTAATACACATATAAAAGCTAGCATTACATTATACGCTATCTGTTTCATTCAAACATTTAAATTATATGTCGCAACATACACGTGCCCTGTTCAACAAATTTCATAAAATGATTAATGTCCTTACTGGTTAAACTTGATCTACGATAAATAAGAAACTGAGATATCTGATATTTATGTGAGCATTAACACTGAATAACAAGGAAGTAGCTACAATTTGTGTTTAAAAATCGATTGCATATCGAATGTCCGTTTCAAATTGGGCAACTGTCCCACAAACTCGCTTCACCGTTTTATTTAAAACGGTCGATAGTCAATTGGGATGTAACGTGCATAAAAAAACCTTCGGAGTTGCATCTGCAGTTGCGAAAAATACGAGCGTTGCATGCTGGATTTTGTTGGTAAAAATTCGGGCTTGTGGCGACCGCTAACGCTTGCGCAACCAGTCCTAAGCAAGTGACTTTCCCGATTTGTTTGCTTAGACATCGACAATCGTATAAACATTTTATTTTTTAATAGTGACGGTTTGTAATGTAATTCTGACCTGGGTTTTGATATTTTTTATAGTTTTGGATAACTGACTGCCACATATAGTGCGGCGGGGCACTTCACTTTTCTCAGTAGGTAAAATTATATTTTGAAATCAATCTTATAGTATAATCAATATATAATTAGAACATATTTTTATAAAATTATTAAGCAACAATAATTTCATTATCATCTCTATCTCTTAATAAAACTTATTTTACGGATTTTATCGCGTTTCATTTTAACTATTTATAACCCGACGTTTCGAGCGCTTCACAGCACCCTTGGTCACGAAAGGACTGAGGTGTCAGCTAGTGTACGAACGTTCGGCGCACTGGTAAGAGAACCTGTGCGCGGAGGGTTTCATCCGTTAGTGAGTTTCGATAAGATTTAATTTTGTACGACCGGCTGCTCAAGTATTACAAGATCGGTGTTACGTTCATTGTTTTTTTTTTGAAGAAATTGACGAAACAATCAATTCGATGGTCAGATGATTTCTGGGTGGCACCATATTGCGGTCATCACCCTGAGACAACACTTCCAGTAATTCCACTAGCTCTCAGTGCCTTTGAAACCGAAACAGTAATATTAGCACACTACTGCTAATTGTAATTTATTGTGAATCACTGTTATAGGTATTATTCACTGGTAAGTGCTGAACTTCTGTGCTTCTTGCCCCTACCACTGTTTCAGACCCGACTGAACACTGTTACGAGACTGGACATGTGTTTGTTTGGGTAATAAAATAATATAGAATATAGATTCTTAAAAGTAATAGAGTTTTTGGTATTGGTCCAATATAGAAATTTTACAACGTATCCTAAGTGGTGACGAAATTAATACTACTCTTTTTCCAAAGGCCGGCAACGCACTCGCAATTCCTGTGGCACGTGTCTCCTCTTCCGTAATAAATAATACTTATGGCCGCGGTACAAAAGTTTCTTAATTCAAATAACTAGGCATTGAATTTAAGATTTTGTATCTGAAAAATTTACCAAGGATAACACATTTTTATACAATTAAAAAGGAAAATACTTCTATGGATTCAACTATGTTATACTACGGTGCTATACTATGCATTATAGTTTTTTTCGAGATAGATTCACAACCATATACTTTTTAGTCTCTTGAGATTTCAAAGTACATTTACAAGTATACTCCAGATGGCAACAATCTGGAAATAAAAAATATCTTAACCGTTTACGACTTTACGAGTACTTGAGTACTTGAGAAACTAAGTAGAATGTGCAATAAAAGTCTACACTACTGTACGCGGTGGTTGGGGCGCGTCACGTGGATAACTTTCATGACACAGGCTTCGACGCGCTCTCTGGCTCGGTCCGTCACAGTACAGGCGCCAGCGCACCACCGTCAGCACGTGTTCATAGCTACACTATTGTTGGAACAAATGATGACATTATTATACATTTTTACGAACTGACACCTTGTGCATATTGTGTTCATTGATTTAAGTGGTTCAGTGGTCATCTGGAACTGTGGACTGTGAACTGGTGCCGCTTTTATAATGATTTCAAGGTATTTAAAATATTTTATTATTTATTAATTAAATTTAAGTTCATTAAACTTAGACAATTAAAATTAAACGTAACTTAAAGTCTTATTAAATGGCGAAGTTTAATGCTTCGTTGAAATCTTTTGTAGCGCCGACATCGCGCTACGGATGTCTACAACGGATTTCGTAGCGTAATCCAAAACGCAGTTTTGAAACGCGAAATGGGATTAGTATTTAAGATTTCTAATCATATTTTATATATAAGTATTTAAAAACTGAATATTTCTTTCTAATTAAATATTTAATTAGAATTAGAAAAAAAAATTTCATGTTTCAACATCTGACTTTCCACTTTTGTTGATGTAAGTAAATTAAGGAAGTTTTTATAATTTTTATGAACTAAAATAAATGTTGGAATTTTAGCTTTTTTAGCTAGAAGCTTTTATTGTAATTATTATGAACTTTCAAAAATTATAGGTGTCCTGTGTTCAGTAGTGGGACAATTGTAGACTTTTATATTACATTTTTTGTAGGAAGTACTAGTATTTTATTTCCTTCAATCCTTTTTATTTCATGTACTTAATATAAATGTAGAATTTCTCATATTGAAAGTAATCCTTGAAATTATTTTTAAATACCAGTTTAACGACTCTGTGATTAGGAGTCAGTGCTTACCTGGCTCTGAATTGAATTCATAAATTATTAGATTTTCCGGTTTGATTGTATTTGTGTCTTTCTTCCCGTCTCCAACACTGACAACAAGGACAAGGCACTATAATTTATCCCGCTTTTCAAAATCGATTAAAAGGACAATATTATCAAACACTTTAATGCGTTATATTTATTCGAAAACTGTTGACTCACACATTTTGTGTATATGCATATAAATAATCCAACATCTTATTATAAATTATCTTACTCAACAATACTAATTTAAATAGTTTCTCCAACTTAATTTAATTAAAAAATTACTAAAGTTATTAACGTACAATTTGCACAGATTATAAATAGTAAGTCAGGATCCAATTTTGTATTTTGATTAATCATAATCATATATAATAATTTAGAATTTTCACGAATTTTAAAGTCCGCAAACTATGTAGCGAAATACTAAAATTACTTTATAGCGTCTTTACAGTATGCGCAGTTTATAGACTCATAAATTAATCTGTGCATTATTATATCACACACACTGTACAGAATTATAATTTCCTAAAGCTGTGTTTGTGACTATTATCGGACTAAATTTAAAATTCATGTAAAGATATTTCATTACAACAGATAGTTGCTGTACTCGTACTCGTATATTTAAAATCTAAATCAGTAGTATAGTTTTGGTAATTTTCAAATAACGTTTGTCCATTTACCATACGGACGGTTAGAGAAGACAAAATGTAATAGATGCCACCCATTCTACATGGTAGTTTTATTTTTCTACCTTACGTCTATTTCATTAAATCAGCACACTTAATCGCTTTCGGGATATACAGGGATTGTTTAATTACAGTACAGTATTAATACGTGTTAGAGCTATGCTGTTGCTAGAGTCTGGCTGCAGTAAATAAATTGATCAGTTTGACTTAAGAAGAACCAGGCACTTGCAAAATGCACGCATTTTGTTGATGCATTAAGTAATTCTTTAAGAATAAATCGTTATTATTTCATTTATCTATGTAAATAGCCGCGTGGTGGCGGCTCGTTAAAAGAATACTACCACTCCATCTCAGCCAATGGATCTCGTAAAAGGCGAGTAAGGAATTAAACTGCACTGTGCACCCAACAGCGCATGGTGGCGATGTGCTCACCACCTATCACACCAAGTGCATTATACTCGTATTGTTTTGGTGAAACCTGGATTGTGGCAGTCATCTGTTTTTGCAATGAGTGCCCAGTCTCTGACTACCCCTTATGAGATACAGTTGTGATCTTATGTATATATGTCTCTATGTAAATTTGTTATTTTTTGTTCTCTTACTATTTTATCGTTTGTTTTTTTTTGTAAATGGTGTTTGTGAACGATTAATAAAGATTTTTCTATTCTATTCTATTCTATAAGGCACTATATTTTAGTCCATTGTCGTCACTAATGTCTTGATTACGATAAATGTTCGCTTTTACCGCGGTTCCTACCCGCCATCAAGTAGAGTGTTCGTTTTTTATATTACTTATACAAAAAGAAATATTTACGCCATATTATTTGATGAGCTTGAATCATTTAATTGGTATGATATGCTTTCACTGTTACATCGGCTTATATTTTTAGATCAGTCCTTTCACAGATTTATTTTCTTCATCCATTACATCTATACACAATTTTATTTTTTACCCAGTGGTGACAGAGCTTGAGAATCTACCACTCTATCTCATGCTTTAGATGAAGGAAATACAACTAAGGAAAACAACAGAACAATCTCATGACTTCCACAGACAAACCCTTTAAAATATGCCAAAGTTAACTTATCTAGATTAATAACAGACAGCCTAAGGATATTCCGATAGGTGGCCGCAGAGTAGAATAGTACCTACCTCTTTCCTGCCGAGGTGTCGTAAGAGGCGACTAAGGTATTGTAGGGACAGGACTAAGATATTGCAGGGACAGCCTTTATTACTACAGAACAACACCATACGAGTATTATGCAATACTTACACATTGCGATCATGGGAACTCAACGGGGAGTAAGAATATTTTGACTCTTACCAAAATGGTGGCCACCCGTCACTTGTGTGACCTCTGCCTACTTTGTATGGAAAAAAGGCATGACTATATGTATGTATGTATGTATTTATAACGATGCGAAGTATCTGATCTAACAATCATTCAATCCGCTTGCCAAGATTGGCGATTACAACACATCTTCCCAACGTGGAAGACCTCTGTATGATTCAGTGTATTATTGAGATGCTGATAAAGCCATATTTAGCTGGACATCATTTCTTAAGTTAATATTGAAAAAAGAAAGGAACCTAGGCCGGTACTACAAGTTCTCTTCCATTTTAATTTCAAGGTTAATTAAATGAAGTTCAAGGTTATTTTTTTTCATTTAAGTAACTGAACAGTATAGAATTTGTATGTAAAGGTATAATAATAAATAACCAGAATAATGTAGTGAATAATGTGCAATGAAGATGTTATGGTTTACTGGTTTAAGTGTTGTTAAACTGTAACTGTGTTAAATTCGTCTTTAATAACATATTTCTTGACAATACATTTACAAAAAAAGAAAATATAATTATGAACAAAATTAAAAAATAACTGCGCCTAATAATAGGCTGAGAGAAAGTGAAATTAAGAATGCGTGTATAATCAGACACATTACAGCTTAATAAAAATGCCATGTTTATTCGCGGATTATTCTTTATGTATGCGGACCTCCCACAACACCGAAGAATACGGTCGTCATATAAAATTATAATAATGTCGCACTAAGAATTCCATCTGCTATAGTTTACGTAATAATCACGAGAAATCGTTTTTAAATAAAAGTAAATTTCGGTACTTTTTTGTCCACTCATAAGTTCACTATTTGTATGTTTTATGGATCGGTCCAATCGGGAAAGTACTATTTTTTAAAGGGTTACAACGCGTCCTTATCTTGATTTTTCATAGATCAATTAACATCAGACAGACTGTGGACTCGTTTGTAACCTTTACTAAAACACAATACTTGCATATTTTTTTCCTAATGACGGGGTTTTCGCGTTGGTACGCGTGAAGCATGCCGTGTGGTAGCGGCCTAAGAGAATCTACCCCCATCTCATCCCGTGGGTGTCCTAAAAGTCGACAGAGGGAAAATGAAAACCAGGAGATGGGCAGCAGCATCTTGCTAGAACATCTGAATAAATAAACTGCGGTTGCCAACCCGTCTGCCAAGCGTGGCAACTATAGGCAAAGTCCCCCCAAAACGAGAGCTACAAACTTTTGTGACCTCTCATGGGGAGGCCTATATTCAGCAGTGGACTATTGATAGGCTGACACGACGACGAACGACGACGCGTGAAGCAAGTTGTACGAGTACATATAACCAAAAAGTGAAAATTGGTGGTAAAGAGGACCCTGGTTAGATTCTGCCCTCTGTTGATATCTGCGACAACATGTTTTATTTATAAAAATTAAATAATATGTTTCATGAAAGTGTAAAAAATAAACGGTTCATACAACCGAGTTATCTCAGGGGCCAGGCGCACGCCTTTACTTCATTTCTTAGTACGCGAGTTCGATGACCGGTGCGATGATTAAAATTGTTCTGCAATTTTAAGTTTTGATTTACCACCTGCTTAGCGGTCAAGGAAAACATCATGTGCATGCCTGCCTGAGGAAATAAAAATATTTCGAGGACATGTGAAGTCCGCCAACCCGCATTGCATCCATAGCGGACTCTTTCCGACTCTGAAACCCTTCAGAAATGAGACGAGGCCTGTGCTCAGCAGTGAGAAACAGCACTAAGCAATATGACTATGTCCGTGCTGCTTTCGACCGTAGCGACCTTCCTCGGATAACCAAAAAATGTCAACTGCAACACATTTTTGAAATGGTAGGGATTTTAAAAATTCGTTGCTATTGATAGTTCCAGAAATTAGTAAAGGTTAAAGAGGAATGCTCGCGGTTTAGACCACCGCGTGACCTGGTGGTTAGAGTACCAGACTTCTACGTCAGTCCTGGGTTCAAATCCCAGCCAAGCCGAAGCCAATATTTGTACAAAACACAAATTGTTGGTTCTCGGTTCTCTCGGAAATCCCAGTGAGAGGCGTCGTTTTTTTTTTAAATAAATTTCAAATTTGTTTGCTCTTACGATACCCACGGGATGAGACGGGGTGGCAGATTTATTACACTTTCGTTCATCACATTACAAGGACTCGAGTTTAAATTTAATTTAATACTAAATAACAGGTACAGTTACAAATCACCATGTTTTCGTAACATCAGCTATACTTAAACACCAAAGTGTTTCGTAGTTTTGTAAAAAAAGTTGCAGTTTCTCCTTTGGGACATGGATTATGCGAGTATGTGAGCGGAGCAGACCTATCACACCCATACATTACTCAGCTCTAAGGAAAGTAAAAATATTAATTGCTGTATTTGAATTTGTTGTTTACAGTTGTTACATGCTGAATTGGAGCCGATTTGTGATGGCTTCCTTTTTTTATGTTTAATACAAATTGTATGCCTTTTTAATTTCAGATATTGTCGTTAATGCAGATTAAACATCATAAACGGATTAATGTAAAATTTGTAATCCATACGAGTAGAAACCTTTTTACGTACATACTTACTGAGTACTTGTTTAAACGGATAAGGCTTTCTATTTTAGGTACTTGTCGTGCTTTAGGTCGGTATATGCTTATAGTGATTTTTATACTGCATTATATTTGACTTTTTTATTCAGTTTCAAAGAATACTATAAACTATTAAAAGTCAGGATTAATAATTCAACCATTTCTGGCCAATAAGAGAACTTTAAGTTCTGTAAGTTATCATTACAAGAAACTTCGGTTACAAAAACAACAAAGATCTAAACACATATTTATTTTTATATACAGCAACTTCCGAATAGTGTCGGAGATATTATACACTCAGCGTCACAAAAATCGCACCGAGTACGCACAGAGTTTGCGCGAAAAATGGCTGTAATGGCTAGAAACGAATTATATTTATATAAATATTGGTATTTTTGAAATGGGTATTTGAATAGCTTTACATTATTAATAAAAAAATCATGAAATCATTAAAACATTTATCATTATAGAGCGTCAAAAATAAACACTGTCAAATGCTCGTTAGTAAGGACGCTAGTTACACCACCTAAAAAGGGTATAAAAGGGTCGATCTGGATGAAATATGGGCCAGTCGTAATTTAGACTTTGCAGTGAACACACGTGAACAAGTAACCCAAGTAAGAACAAGTAAAGATGGACACCAGCTCTGAAGAAGCCGCTCAAGTGATTGCCCTATTGCAGTCGGGGATGCGGCAGTGTGACGTTGCTCGACAGTTGAACCTGTCCCGTTCCAGTTCGACGGGTGTTCCAACGTTTTCAGCAGACTGGTGGTTATGTTAGAAAACCGGGATCTGGAAGAAAACGGTGAACATCAGAAAGAGATGACCGTTTCATCGTTACGACATCTTTACGAAACCGTTTTACAAATGCTGTTGAGTTGCAACAACAGCTTCGATCAACTCGGAGAACATCTGCGAGTGTTTCTACGATAAGAAGAAGGTTACACGAAAAGAGTTTAACAGCCCATAGACCTGCTAAAGGTCCAAAACTTACTGCACAGCATCGCAGAGATCGCCTAGAGTTTGCTCGCAATCATTGCGAGTGGACTCTAGAACAGTGGCGGACCGTACTCTTCTCTGATGAGACGAGGGTCTGTCTCTTCTGCAATGACAGACGTAGAAGGGTCTACAGAAGACAGGGGGAGAGGTTCACACAACCCTGCTTCGAAGAATCCGTCGAATACAGGGGTGGCTCGTGTATGTTTTGGGGCGGCATTTCCGTCGACGGGAAAACGAAACTTGTGTGCGTTTCCCGGACTCGGGGTGGCCGTGGGCAAGGGTCATTAAATGCTGGTCGGTATATTACTGAAATCCTGGAGGAACATGTGGTCCCGTATGCTGGGTATGTCGGTGATGGATTCATGTTAATGCATGATAATGCTCGTTGCCACACCGCGGCTATTGTACGGGATTATTTACAGGAGGTCGATATCCCTGTTATGCATTGGCCAGCACGAAGTCCAGACCTTAACCCAATAGAACATCTCTGGGATGACCTAAAACAGCGCGTGCGAGCTCGAGATCCAGCTCCAGCCACTCTTCAAGAGCTTCAAGATGCGGTACTTGAAGAGTGGGAACAAATACCCCAAGAGGCTGTTGCGATCCTTGTAAGGTCCATGAAAGATCGCATGGAAGCCGTTATCAAGGCAAGGAGGGGTAACACTAGGTTTTAAGAACTTTTTTTGTATTTATTAAGTTTTTTTTAAATTATTAATTTGCATATTTGTACATACCCTGTCTTTTTCTTTAATTTCTCTTTCGTCTCGTTATAAAAGTAAAATTCAATTAAAATTCCTGAAAGCTAATGAAATTACCTTTCGAATGATACCCTCAAACCACAACATTGCCATTGGCCTGTTGTGTTAAAATAGTATTTAAATTATTTTTTTCGGATGTGCGATTTTTTTGACGCCGAGTGTAGTACCATCAAGTTTTGTGTAGGGTCTGGCTAATATTCGAACCCTGGTTCCGCAGCGTAAAAGTCAGATATTTCCATCCATCAGGGTTATCAATATAAAAGTTTTCTATATTCAAATTTTTTGAAGATGTTGTAATTACCAGTACTATCAGTCATACGAATATACGTTTATCATAGTTAATAGTAGTATAAGTTAATCAAAACTTTATTTATAAAATACGAGTATTATAGGTGAATAGTTACTGACTGACATAACTTGACGCATCGTCAAATTTAATTGCTTGCATAAGGAGAAATCGATTGACAAATTGGCTATTTTCCATATAAGCTCGTTTAATTTACGAAGCGAATTTATTCAGGAAACCTCCAAAAGTTCCGTAACAAAATTTTAAAATACGGAGACTTAAATTATTTAATACCTCTAGAATAATATTTTATTGCAAATATATTAAACTGAAAATATATTTGCCGTGTGGTGGCGGCTCGTTAAAAGAATACTACCACTCTATATCATCCATTGGATCTCGTAAAAGATGAGTAAGGAGTTAAACTTGCACAGTGCGTGCACCCAACAGCGCATGGTGGCGATGGGCTCACTACCTATCACACCAAGTGCATTATATTGTTTTGGTGAAACGTGGATTGAGGCAGTCATCTGTTTTTGCAGTGAGTGCCCAGTCTCTGACTACCCCTTATGGGATACAGTCGTGATCTTATTTATGTATGTAAATATATTAAACGTATTTCGGGATAACCGAAAATTAAATTACTGGTGGTAGAATTCCTATGCAGGAATCCGTCTAGGTAGATACTACCACAGTTCCAGTTATTCTGCCGTCAAGCAGTGGTGTTCAAACATTATTGTTGTCGGGGTATTATTATTATGGTCCCCACAAGGGGCGCAGGGTTACTGTTCGGGGCGTTATGCCCCTCTCCGTAAATTCAATCGCCATGCGTTAATTAATACGCGTGGATCGTTGGTGTTTCAGCTTGGGGGCTGGATACGGACAGTACCCTGGAGTACTGTTTTTCAATCTGCCCAGCCGGGTGAGACCCCGTTGGGGTAGACCCACCTAGCGTCCCAGCGAGCAGGATGTGGCTAGCAGCTGCTGATGTTGCCGAAGACTGAGTTAGTCCTCGGCGTGGTCAGTCTGGATGATTAGTTGTCCTCTGTACGGCTGTACAGCTCGCGAGGAAGGTGTTTCCTTTGGAAGGTCGAGCGTGCAGCGGTGCGATGTTCGCCAGATGTTCGTGCGATGACGTATCCGCATGCTCAAATATTGCAGTCGCGAGCCGTCTGATAAATGCGTGCAGATTCTCATGCTTCAGTACACTGCGTATGGTTGTATTACGCACCCCGCGAGGGGCCCGATAATGGTACGCAGACTGAGGTCTTCTTGAGCTCATATATTGTTATTCTATGAATGTAGGTCTTATAAATGCTTGGTATTACCCTCAACGGGAGGCGGGATTTGAGCACTGGACGCAATAGTGCGCGAGCCGTACGAGTATCCGCGATGGTCTCCTTGGTATGCGGTTTCATACTCAGTCTCCGGTGACTCATTCTCTGGCGATGGGAAAGGGCCAGGACTGCTTCACTAAGTATTCAGCAAATATCTCGGCACGGTCAGGCTCACTGTGACGTAATGAGCCATCACCGTCACAACGTACACTGCATGCAGTGGCCTTCTTGGAGCTTTGGTACCCGAGAGCTGGCGGCGTATTTTATGGATCGAGGTCCAATCGACCTCGATCGTAGCAAGTCCCAGCTCTTGATTGAGTGCTAACATATTAACCTCTTGATGGTTCGTCACCGTCAAGTTGGTAATAACGGTTTTCTGGGTTACGCATCTGGTTTGCTGCCACTCCCTGCGCAGCTGCTTCTGAATTAAATTCAGTGTGCTAGAAGGGAGTTTGCGGCATCTGGAATGTCTGCTCTCCGTAAGGATGGTGGCTTCTTCCAGGACTATCTGCGTTATGGCAGTGAGATGGAAGCACAACGCGTCTACCCCTTCTGGCGTTGTTATGGGGAACGAGCGTGTGTGCATCCCCACTCACTGCGCAACGGTCCCAATTAATGCGTCGATGTGGTGCTGGTGGTGGCATGTCCGACGTCATGTCTTTTAGCATGACCAGGATTGGTAGATGGTCAGAGTCTATGTCGTCTAACAGGACCTCTTGCGTCATGGGACTGTCGACCTGTTGAGTTATGACGACGTCGAGCTCATTAGGGGTACCATTCGCCTGACCCGGATAGTGAGTAGGGGTTTCCGGTCAGGAAACCTGGGGTAACGGGGTATTAAAGAATGGTTCGTCTCACCAAGACCGCCAGCCCACGGTATGCAGTACCAAGTAGAGACTCTTCATCCTTCCTATAGACGACAAATCCCGGTACGTGCAATCTGTTGGTGGTGCGCATCTGCGGTTATCTATTTGCTAGTTGGAAATATATTAATATTAGGAAATAGTTGTTATTTCAAACAAATTATCTAGTATTCTGTAACAAGCTATCAAAATTATATTTCATCAATTTTGATTGCGATTTCATGCGCCTTAAGTGTGACCGCCATATTGGATTTGCTTAATGAATCATTTGAATTGTATTGGAGACGCCGATTTCTGCTCGTAACGCAATAGTAGAGATGCACAGGCAACAATATCTGGTCACTGGGACAATGGACACAGCAATTAACAGTTGCACAACCACCACATAAACAGCATTTATTTATTTTTATTGCACAACATTTTAATCACAGATTGTTTGATGTAACGCTCAATTGAGTTTCTTCCAAAAAATTACTCTACTTTAAAATTACGTAAACGAT
Source organism: Luehdorfia chinensis (assembly GCA_019845155.1). Lineage (NCBI taxonomy): Eukaryota > Metazoa > Arthropoda > Insecta > Lepidoptera > Papilionidae > Luehdorfia > Luehdorfia chinensis. Next base: position 12,843,757 of record JAHVAK010000642.1, on the reverse strand, counting down.
ACGTTTTTTAGTTGGCCTACGTTATTTAAGTACAGTAATGGTAGTAAAATATTTTGCCGCGATTTTCCAAATTGTCTTAATAGAATTGGTGTCAAATGCGACATAAAATCCAAGCACAGAGTTTAACTCTTTAAAAAAAACTAGTTTATTGGAAACCCAGGAGATCTAGAGCAAAAAGTCTTAAAGCCTTTAAGGCGTTATAATGACATATACCGGTCAATACTAATGCACTATGAGTTAGTTGGAAAAATACTGGATATGGTATAATCAACAACTAGTTCTGGCATTTCGCTGTATAGCTAAATTCTATAGTTACGCAACAAACATGGTTGTTAGTATTTAACATAAATTATTCCGAATAACGTAAAACTTTCAAAACTCGTAAACTTTCTTTTATTATAACGTTTTGTCTATAATGAGTGGAATCAGTTAAAAAACGTGCATTTGATGTAGACTAAACGTCTACATTAAATCCATTTAGAAATACTATTACCATATTTTAGGTATACATTCTCATGGTACATTTTTATTACAGTATTCTGGCCTTATGCCAGAATTTTAATTTTAAAGTATTCTACTGTACAGTTTTATCTCTTAACAGCCGTGGCTTATATTTTTTCATACAATTAATGTACAATAATTTAAATTCGATAAAATTATGAAAGTCAGTAGTCGTTATTAAATTTGACAAGGAACATTTGATTGTCAAAACCTATGACGATTTTTATATCCGAACCGAAAATGTACTCAATCCGCCTGCTGGCGATAGCGGCAAATTTTCCCTTCTTGGGAGAGATTTATGGCCATCAGTGGACTATTAACAGGGTGAAGATGATAAAATAAGTTATCATAATACATAAAAAAAGAAATGTTTTCTGATAATTCTCATAAGATTACTCTTACTTAGGCCTATTTAAGAGTATGGCCCATAATTATGTCAGGGTAACCAGATTTTCCTGACATTTCCTATAATAGACATTTAAGATACATATGGAAGGACTCTCGTACGTCAATGTTTTTGTACAATACATTAGAGCCGTGGTAGCGTAGGGGATGGGCGCTCGCCTTAAATTTCATGGTATTGACTTCGATCCCCGGTGCCGGTGCACTTCAAAAAATGTTCTGCAATTTAATTGCTGATTTACCATGAGCTTAGCGGTGAAGAAAAACATCATGAGGAAACTTGAATGTATGAGGAATAAAAAATATTTAGATGACAAGTCCGCCACATCGCAATGGATTATCGGGAAGAGTCCGGCTCCAAAACGAGAGGAAGCCTGTGCTCTGCAGTGGGACATTTATGGGCTATTAGTTTACTGTTAATTAATTAGACAGTATAAAGATGGTTGAAAGTATAACACGATCAAAATTACTCCCAAATCTGTTTTCAAGATGACCTATAATAAAACAATAACACCGTTATTGATTTTAAAACGTTAAATGATTTTTTTATATTAATGCGAATCCTATAAGCTGATTAAAACTTAATTAACGGATATCGCGTTTGTTTTTAAACTATTTATTTTCCCGAAGTTTCGAGCGCTTTTCAGCACTCATTGTCACGGTGTGATTTAGGTGTAAGACGTCCTAATGTCATAGTTAATCCAGGTATGTTAAACATAAACGCGATAAAATCTGTTAAACTCACATTTATTAAAAGCTAAACAGAGCCAGTAATAATTATGACATCGGGGTTTCTCACTCCCCCCGTGACCATGGATGCTACATCGCGCTCGAAACTTTGGTAATAAATAGTAAACTTAAAAGCGTAAATACGTAAATTTAGTTTTATTAAAACTTATAAGTTCAACTCATAGTTGTCAGTGATAAATCATATTAAATTATAAAACATCCATAGCACATGACGTCACGTATCAGTCGTCATCTGCGACACCGAGCTAAAGCAATATTAACAGTGAAAGGATAAAAATATTAAACGATGGCATTTAGTGAAGCGAGGTCACCGAGTACTCGATATCCTCTCGGCTAACGGAAATTGATATTTGAAATGCATGTACTCACTGTTTATTACGTACATCCTGTTATATATAGTTGAAATAATTTATGAGTATACGAAATTTTGATAGCTTAAATTAGGTTTTATGGTAACAAGTGAAGGCAAGCTATGGCCCGTGCGTACAATGTACAGGCCTTGCTTACCTTACGCTCGTTTTATAACTAATTTATTTATATATTTATTAACTTTCAAGGAAATGTATTTGATTTAAATGGCACGTCTGTTTTTTTAAATACTTTTATTCCTGGCAAAGCACCTTTGGTCGTTTTAAATAAAGTTAAATGTAATGAAAAGTTATTAATAAAAACAACATGGTAGTATGAGAAATAGTGGCATCATGCGAGTTCAGCGGCATTTCACCAGTTAAGATTTGTTCGTAGTGACGGCCAGCATCATCGCGGAGAGTGGCCGCGGTGGTTGTTGGCACCAAACTGCGATAGGCTATCCGCCATCCCGTCACAGTAATTACGGCAAACCAACACAAATTGGGAAAGGCGTTTGTCCAGCAGTGAACTGTTTGCAGGCTACTGCAGATACATACATACATACATACATACGATCACGACTGTATCCCATAAGGGGTAGTCAGAGACTGGGCACTCACTGCAAAAACAGATGACTGCCACAATCTACGTTTCACCAAAACAATATAATGCACTTGGTGTGATAGGTGGTGAGCCCATCGCCACCATGCGCTGTTGGGTGCACAGTGCAGTTTAAATCCTTACTCGCCTTTTACGAGATCCATTGGATGAGATGTAGTGGTAGTATTCTTTTAACGAACCGCCACCACCGCCACCCTACTGCAGATAACGATGATAAAATATGCTTCTAAAATTTATTCTAAAATTAGTACTGTTGCAACATTTGGAAAGATCGTGTGGCCGAGTGGTCAGACTACCCGACATCTACGCCGCGGGTCCTGGGTTGGAATTCCAGCCGGAGCTTAAATTTTTACGAAGACTCATATCGCTGGTTGAAATCATTTGTTTATATCTGTAAAACGCGCGTATGATACAGGAGAATGCCATTATTATTCTAAAGTCATTATTATTGAGAGTTAAAATCAGTTTGTTCTTTATACAGAAGATTTATAGATTATATTTTCCATAGAATACGGCTTCTAGAGGTAATGGATCGGTTTGATTCCCGGTACCGGCACCACTAACATTATTACGTAACTGGTGGTTCTGTCATCATGCAGTGGTGTGCAAATATGGCTGTGTTTCGGTGCGTAGGGCACTGAATTTAGTATACCCTTATCTCATATGCTCTGTAGCTTCTTCAGTTAAGACCTGTACTTTGACCTAAGAATCGATGTCTCATGGTGACGAACGCAATGCGATGGTATACAGAGGTTTCCAAAACAAAGTTCATGGTTATACCGGGAAGCCCCAACTTTTTCACGAGCTTCGTTTCTTGCTAAAACTTAAATCAGAAAATTTAACACGAAGAAATGTTGTGGTGGTAGGATTCCTATGCAGTAATACGTCTACGAGTAGGTAGCTACGACAGCAGTGCCATTTATTCTGTCGTGAAGCAGCAGTAATGGTAGCTAATGTAATTACTGGGCATATGAAACTTGGGAACCGATGTCTCAGGTTGACGAACGCATTACGGTGCCACAGAGAAATGTTCTATGTATCAGCATTTGTTATGGGCAGAAGTTGCACTTACCATCAGGTAATCGTCTTGCTACTCTCATCACTTACTTCTTTTCTTTTACCACGTGCTCTATATTGAAGGACTACATCGTGGGGCTACTAGTCTAAGAAATAAATATTCCGACGACACGTGCACTGGATTATTATAATTAACTCTTCCCAGTTCCAAATATTTCTTTTTCATTTATTTGTTGATGACTATGCGACAATGTTTATTCCATAAAAGCAATTCACATATTTCACAGTGCTTACCGACCGTCGTAGAAAACCACTACGCAACGTAAGCATTCATACGCTGACAGCTTGAGTGATTGTGCGCACAACTTGCGCCGGACAGGAACTGGTCGAACCTTTCACTGGCCATTTAAAAATGGCTAAGGGACATTTTTTTATTTACTATAACCGGTTTTACTACTACAGTGTTTTTAAATCAGTGTAATGATATTTTATTTTATCTATGATTATCTGTGTCACTAGCAGGTAATATTACTTACCTATAGATGTCATTAAATACAGTTTACTGATGTCCTCCTCAGTGATCATATAGCTGGCAACATCTTCTGGTTAACATCGTTCATAGCCAGAACTTGAAACACTATGTCGTGCATGCTGGATACGAATCTCCGCTAAAGTAAATATTAAATCAACACTCCGATTAGATCGCGTTCGCGTTCTCTTAAACCGCCGTGTGGTGGCGGCTTAAGGCAATCAACCACTCCGTCTCATCCCGTGGGTGTCGTTAAAGTCGACAGAAGGGTTAATCAAAACCAGGAGATGGGCAGCAGCACCTTCTTGGAACCTGTGATAAATGAACTGCGGTTGCCAGCCCTCCTGTTACACGTGGCAACTATGGCAAAATCCCCCCAAAATGAGAGCTACAAACTTTTGTGGCAGTCTATGGAGGAGTCCACTGGTGAACATAGGCCCAGCAGTGGACTAGTGAAAGGTTGATATGATGATGATAATGAATAAGTTGTCTTTAAGAAAAGAAATAGATAAGATATGGTACGAACCAATCATAATACATCTACATAAATTCGGTCTTATTCATAAAAATCCCTAATAATAAAAAAACTTTTTTTTGGATGTAAGTGACGAGACGGGTAATTCGTTAACCTAATGTTAAGTGCTGTGTCCCCCCGAAAATTTCTGTGTGGCTCCACATTGCGCTCGTCACCCTGAGACGTTAGTCCTTAAGTCTGATATGCCCAGTATGTATACTAGCTATCAGTGTCATTCAGACAGACACACAGTAATATTTGCACACTACTGCTTGACGACACAATAACTGGCAATGCGGTTTCCGGCATAAGAATCGGATCAGTAACTTTTATTATGCTTGAGCATGTTTAAATTGTTGTTCTGATCAAGTATAATATCCAAACAGGTAATGTAGTATGTGCGAATCCATACTTTAAACTTATATTATAAAGAGGAAAGATTTGATTTTCGACAACTACATTATCACCGACTAACAGTGAGTTTTATTTTATTTTAAAAAAAAACCGAGATCTCTACCAAAATTGCTGTGTTGTAACTTAAGGTATCAAAAATTTACTGATAAAAGTCATTATTTGGCGTGCGCTGTAAAAACTATTGATGATAAAGAAAATAATATACTGCATTTTCATAGTACTCATCATTACTCACAAAAAAGTCCGGAGGTTATATGTCTAAATATAATGGTTTAAGTCACAATAACCGCTTTTTGTTCAAAGTAGTCTATCAAAAGCATACATATTAAATGCATAATCGAAAGTTTCTACATTCGTATCATGATAATAATCCTTGTCGTAGGATTAATCCTTATCCTACAAAATAGTTCCATAGTCAAGGTTGATTATGTAGATGTAAAGTCCTCTTTAAATTATTCGAATCGGACCTATCGTTTAGAAGTTACGACAGGTAAAAAAATGCTAAAAGTAAGAAAAATGCCGTGGTGTGAGCGAACAGCCCTAAGCTCGCCCGCACTACGCGCGAATAGACTAAGATCTTTTTGTAAACAAGAAACAATTGAATAGTGGTTTGTAATTTTATTTATATATTTTTTTAAATTATGACCTTGAAACGCTCTATAAAAAATACAGCGGCCGCGGTGTCTTTCGCGGCCCGGCTTCATGCAACTTGGGCATCATCGAGGAGCGCGGCTCCCTTTGCGCAGCGGTCGAGAGCGGTCGTTTTATTTTGCTACCACGACATCAAATATTGGCTATATTTTATGGCTTGTGTTCCCTTAAATAAAACATTATTTTGGTAAAATAACGTAATCTTATCTGACCAGCTGCAGAGCCGCCGATAAGAATAGTCGCTACAAAAATGTTAGTGTAAGGAATTGTGGTTGTTTTATTTTTCCAAATAAAGTACTAATTTATCTTTCTAATATCTATCTACCCGTGCGTAGTGTGGGGCGTATCGCTAGTAATATTATAAATGCGAAAGTAACTCTCTCTTTCCCTCTTTCTGTTTGTTACCTTTTCACGACTTAACTGTTACGTCGATCTTGACGAAATTCGGCACAGACATAGCTTGCATCCTGGAGACGAACATAGAATAATCAAAGAGTTCCCACGGGATTTTTAAAAACCTAAATTCATGCGGACGACGTCGCGTGTATCATCTAGTATGTATATAATTGACAGCACACTTTAGAAATCGCAACGGTGGCGGCAAAAGCGGGCAGGCGGAGACTTACAATTTGGTGAAGGACTTGCCGTTTCGTCACTCCCACAAAATAAAAAATATTTTTTAGACAGTTTCATCGAAAATTTTCGGCAATTTACAAATCACATGTAATGCGAAGCGCGCCTCTTTTTTGTCTGTAAGATACATGCGTTGTGAAATCGAAGTTAATGAAGACGATTTTGGGTTTATTAACCTACATTAGGTGAATTGCACGCAGAATGCTGTTTCTCATTACTCGGTTTTATGCTCGTAATACTTATTCATGACAATATTCTTCGTAACTTATTGATCTAGTACGCCACTCTAAATATTCATTACACAGTTTGATCAGGCATTCAATAATTTAAAATTTATCTTTAACCTCCTTACAAGCTTAATAAGTTGAAAGCTGCACCTTTGCTTGACACGAAAATATCAACAAATAGTTATGTTTAAATGTACAATTATATTTTCATTATTATCACCCTGTAATTTGTCCATTTCAAACGCCTATTTTAAGTAGCTTTTCAAACTAAAAACGAATACGTCTAGGTAGGTTGGTACCTGTGGTACAGTACAGTGCCATTTATTCTGCCGTCCGGCAGTAGTGTGCAAACATCACTGTGTTTCGGTTTAAAGGGCGCTGGTAACTAGTGTAATTATTGGGCATGAGACTAAAGAAGGAATGCCTCTGGGTGAAGAGTGTCCCACAGAAATGTTCTAGATGAAACGATTTGATCCGCTTATAACTTTTACTTCATACAATAAAAAGGCTAGAAAGAAATGCTTTGCTTGTCTTTCGTCATCAGTTTGCCTATTTTAGATCTATCGTATTTGAGACAGCTGTTCCGCGATATGTCGCAGATCACAAGATTTTCGTGGCATTTGCCTCAATCACTTCTCAGGATTCGTACGGAAAGAGTTATAATGATTGTCTTACACTGACTCCACACGTTATACATTTTCAGAATTATTAACAATTAATATAACATTTTGCAGGGCGCTAGTAATAGCGCTATGGAGCGCGATAACCACCGCGCTGGCGCCGCTTACCAACCCCGCCGATAACGACTGTGCGTTATACCTCACCGGGCCTGGACGCTCATCCGCCTACGACTACAGCCTCAATTTACTGAAAGGCAACTTGTAAGTACTATATTTCAAATAAGATATCTGTCTATGGTACTTCAGAATTAAAACAAAAAAAGAAGTTCGTCCGCCCCCGCCGTCGGCGAGGGCGTATCAGACAAACTTATTCGCATTACCGCCGCATCTCATACCGGTTTTCCCCTAGCAATAATAAACAGAAGCATCACTGGAGTTTCTTGCGTCATTTCTTCTCGAGCGGAAACGCATTTCAAATTGCTGGTAAATTTAATAATAATTCAAATAATTCCTCGATACAGCCCGAATCGTCCGCCGGTTTCTTTCCCTTTCCCCCTAACCCTCGGCCGTTTGATCTCCCCTACCGAGGGCTCCCGTCTGGTTGGGTTTTTATTTATATATTTTATTATATTGTATAGTATTGTTTAGTATAATATTTCTTATAGTATCTTATTTATTTTATATGTTTATCTATATATTTATATTTATCCTAACCAGACGAGAAAACTATTGAAATACTAGTAGTAATATTAGTATTATTAATATTAGTATTGCCCTCCCGATTGAAGTAACTGACCGAGCCGAGGCCGGCCCCCTTAGGCACGCTCGACTCAGCTACCCTCGCGCACAGTATCACGGTCCAAGCCGAGGTCCCCTTTCGGGGGCTTTTGCGCCAGTCTTCCATAAATAAAGACTTCGACTAAGCGCCCTCATCGCTCTGCCACCTTTCAATTCGGCAATCCGGTCGGAAACTATGAAAGGCTTCGAGCTAATAGAAAATAAAATAAAAAAATATATATTTGATTATACTTAGACAGGAAGAGAAAGAGATACTACTAAATGCCCCGCATCTTACATATTTAAACTCTATCCCCTTGTATCTGGAGGCCCGCAAGCTGCTGTAGATTTCCGGGAATTTTGTTCGGTCTACAAATACGTAACTTTTATTACTTCAAAGTTTAGGCAAGTGCCCGCTCAGCTGGACTACTTGAACAAGACTAATACAAGCTTAGCAGATGTAAAACTCGTAAAACAACAGGTGCACATTCCGGGTATATTTTTTTTTGTGTGTGAGTGTTAATATATATTTTTGTCAGTGTTATTTGAGTGTGAACATGGCTATGGACACAAATGTAATAACGTTGAATCTATATAAAACAGGTTGTGGTTATGATTCGGCGTAGTTAACTTGTCATTTGCAATGCCAATGAGAAAGTACCTTACACTAGCTCCGCTACTGTCACACAAAGTCACCATCACCGTTACGTCACAGACAGACGCAAACTTGACATACTCTCGCGACACACTTCCCTTCATCTCTATTCTTTGTCTTACGACGATATTCAGTTTAAATGAGTGGTTTGTTCTTGTTAAACGCTCATTTGAAACTATAAACGTTTCCGCGCCGTTGTATGCCGTAATCAGCTATGTTACAACATTTTCACAGCACTATTTGTGGACGTACCTTTTACGTAGAGTACCATTTCATGTAGGTAGACATTCGTGTTACAACGTATACTTTACTTTTCATGTAAAGTAAAATCGGTATGAGAATTGTGGTGAGACATAATCCAATTGATATATCTGGAATTATTCTCACGGAAGAATGGGTCTCGAGTAGCCTTGTACCAGGACGCATAGTTTATGATGACTCGGCACTAGATAGAATGACGGGCTGAACCTGTTTCTCGAGAATTCGATGAAAGTAGGCTGCTCGGGACAGCGCCTTTTTACAATCTATGGGAGTGCAATCAAAGTTCCGCAGTTGACTGGTGATGAGTTGTAATAATGATAAGGAAAAATTAACGATACTTATAATGATTTCTTATATTTACGTGAAAACTACACATTTAAAAAAAGTATTTTTTACGGATTTTATCGCGTTTAATTTTGTACTATTTGTAACCCGATGTTGCGGTTAGACTGTTAGTAGCATGGAAATATGAGAATGTTTTGTTTGTTAAAGAGTTTGTTTTTTGATTTGATATCTGGAGCTATGTAATGGAAGAGACACTTTGAATACTCGTAAATTACAATTTTTATCAATTATCGTTTTTAAAACCATTCCACCACAGATTACCACAAAATAGTTATGAGCTACTTGAATCCGTCGACTTCCCGCAAAAATGTGGTAGTCGCTCGATCTAGTGGAGAATCCTGGGTTTGTCGGTATAAGGTTGCCACTCGACAACCGTTCTTTTCCAACAGTTATAAATATAGTATTTCTAAAGGATATACGGCCGGCTCGGCGCTACTTCAGCTCCTGATCTTTAAGACTATGGCGGTTACTCTCTGCAAGAGCAACATCGTTACGGATTCAATCGCCGAGAAACACCGAGCACAAAAGCTGATCGATTTTGAACTTGACGAATTTGATTGCCGGCTAAAATAGCAGATATTTCGAAAATGTAAAAACGCAATTTTGATTTCTTATATTTACGCGAATATTGAAAATTTATTAAAACAAATTTTGTGTATTTTATCGCGTTTAATTTCTAACTGTTTTTAACCCGGTGTTTCGAGCGTTTTAACTTATATAAAACGCATGAATATAAAGAAGTCAATAACATTAAGTATTTTCAAATTTTCTATAGTTTAGTAACAAAAACATGAAAGACATCTTGCCGTTTAATAACAGTCTTGTTTATGGTATAACCCATCACGTTGGTTACGAATTGACCCGGTGTCACTGTTACCTAAGTCTCGTAACATCCAGCTATCAACAATGCTTTCATCTCTCACGCATTACATTAGGCAACGTTCGGAACGAGTCGACCGCGTTCACTTTCAAATCCTTTCGCTTAACCCAACCAGTCGACCGACACACCATTATCGACTACTACACATAAATAAATATAATGTTCATAAACAGTATAATATATTTTTGTGTCTTACAATTAGTTTTAAAAAGTTAAGTATTAATGTTAATCTGCCCGATCAACTGTGAGTTCACGTATTCACCTAATCTCTCCATTAGAAAATTATATTACAGCACTTAAACATAGATGTCGAATTTATTTGTTATCTAAAAAAAATGCAGACTTAAAATTTATGTTAATACTTATATTTTAAAATGCACTATATTGCAGGACTATTGACCAAATTATTTAGGAGCTTAAAGTTTAAAATGACAATTTCAACCCTCGGAGTGAATTCAAATGAATGATTCATTGGACATTTCGATAAAAAAAAAATAAGCCGTTATGCAATATGATTTTTTGTCTGTGGTCTTTAAGGCGGTCAGTGTACCTGACTTTTACACCGCGGCTCATTTTCATCGCATTAATTTCGAATCCCAGCCGGAGCCACCTATAATGCAAAAGCACAAATTTTCAGTTTTCGGGTCTGGATATGTTAGTATTGACCCCATGTCTCTGGCATTACACCATGACTACACTACACTACACTACGTTACATCGAACGCGTAAAGAGCAGCTCGAGTTGAAGCGTATGTGTTTGCGCGTACATTTGTTACACTAAAATATTTCCCGTGTAATCAGTAGGTTCCGGCAGTGTTCCGTATTGATACTCGTATCTTGATTAATAGATAATTGATACTATTTTCTGAATAGTTTTATCTATCTATTAAGTTATAGGTACTTCTTTGTCAAAACTAAAATTCACTTCTTACCTCTTAAATTAATCTGTCTACAGTATTGAGAATTTATGACATGCCGTTTCATTAATCAATTATCTGACTGTATATTTGATATTTTGAATGTTTCGTATTTCATTTATGTTATATTTTAGCAGTAACAAAAGATGTAACACATTTTTAAGAAAACATATTAATTTATCTATACTAAAAGTAGTTCAAACATATTATAATTTTAACGGCAAGTCTGAACCTATAAATATTAATTAAAACTTTATTTCTTGCTGTTCGTGTTTATATTAGTACGGGAAACCCTTTAAGGCTTACAGCCTTAATATGTCGTCATAACCGTCTGCACCTCAAACGTCGTGCCCATATGACTGAAATATTTAGTACAGTCGTTAGGTGCACAGCTAACGGCCTGACCCTCTCAGATATCGTTTCTCCACTGCAAATGACCGCGCAGACACTATTAGGCCCAGTACAGTTGTAGTCATATATCTGTGAATACACATACCCACGACAACAATCAGAAGTACCGTTAACGTCTCGTGTTAACGAGGACGTCCACTTTTGTTGACATATTGTAGAAATCCAACCAACAAATCGAATCAAGATATCGGTTCCTCCACTTTCTATCGCATTAGTCACGCCCTGCCCTTATTATCTATACGCATACGGTGAATTCCGGTTCATATTTAATAGCAATATCATATAAAATTTCATAAAAAAATTAAACAAGAAAGTTTTTAGAACTTTTAATCGCGGTATCATTACTATATATAGACAATCAAAGCCAAATTAGTAAAACAAAACCGCTATAGTATTAAAACTTGTTAATAACAAGTTTTAATACTATAGCGGTATACACTTTAATACCATTCAGTTCGCTATAACTCGATCACATATAAAGTATTTCTCAATGGAAACTTTCTCGAAAAACAATTAAAAATATTATGTAATAGTATTTAATAGTAATAGTAGCAATCACAATTTAATGATCAACGCTTTCGTAGTCGTAGTCAAAGATATTTTATTTATGTAACACGTCTAGACGAAGAAAACTGGCTAGACGGGAAAAAAGTCAAAAGCGTAAATAGAATCTAGATTTTTACAGCAGAAGCACGCAGACGCTCCTTAAAAAGAGAAAAATATGTCAGACATGTGGTAAAACATCGATAAGAATTGATTATAAATGGATGTAGCTATCTTAACTAGTTAAATATGATGTATAGCGTCCGTTTTGGTCTGGTCCAACAGCCGATACGATGCGGGTCCTACTTTTGGTTTAGGATATGATAGATAATTGAACCAAAAATACGTAATCACATTAGCACTAGAATTCATTTAGGTAAAGTGTAGTTTTTAAGAAAATGTGCCAACCTCCCTCATCCTACTGATGCCGTCCATGACCACTAAGAAAAATGTCTGGAAAATGGTCATAAGCAATAATTTATCGAAAATTTGGAATGTTATATTGATACTATATTACTTTAAAGCCATACAAGTTTTCCTAATACTAACACCAGACTCTCACAAGACACTGGATTAAAACAACTCAACTTTACACTTAATACCTGTAAGACCAAAATAAATAAAGTATTATAATTAATTAGGTGTTTCTATGATATTCTCGTGAGGTTGGTATACATTAAATAAAACCCTACCAGACGGAAACCCTCGGTAGTTTTTAATAGTCGATATTTTCTCTAAATGAATATTCTCATGTTTTATTATCACACATTGGTAACAAAGGGATAAAAATGATAACGGAAACCAAATTCACTTAAAAATATTTAACCTCTAGTTATGTTACGTTAAGAAAGCTCTTAGCACGAATTTACTTAGTCGCATTTTTACGTCTGTGCTTGTCATTAAAGGGAGAAAAATGATAACGGAAACCAAATTTACCTGAAAATATTTAACCTCTAGTTATGTAATGTTAAGAAAGCTCTTAGCACGAATTTACTAAGTCACATTTTTACGTCTGTATTTCTCATTATTTTTACATCTGTGCTTGTCATTAAAGTGACTATACGTTTTTGATAATTCTATTGTATGTAAACAAGGATGCATAAAAAACTTCATAACTCATCAAATTTTTAGTATTTTTAAATGCACCAAAGAAGTTAATCTCTATAATTATACTTTGTTTCGATTTGTTTGATTACAACATCGTTTACTCCAAAAAAAAACATAACAATATATCGTGACATCTTTTTTATTTCGAAATATATGTAAAAATATTCTAGTCAGACAGCGTTATAATGCGTTTGTTTATACTTTACGCTTTTCAAATGTAAACAATTTTTATGCCAAAGTTCAATGACATTAATGAGAGAGATTTTGTAAAGTTATAATTAACTAGCAACATGGCCCAGCTTCGATAGAATAAAATTCTGTTTTACAGTGATATCCATACTAACACGATAAATGCGAAAACAACTCTCTCTGTCCCTCTGTCTGTTTGTTACTTTTTGACAGCTTAACCGCTAAACCTATCTTAAGAAAATGTGGCACAAAAATAGCTTGTATCCTGGGGACGGTTATAGAACTGTTATCACCGAAAATGGAATCATTCCTACGAGATATTAAAAAACCTAGTACTACGCGAACGAAGCCGCGAGCATCAACTACTATTAATAATAAAATAATTAGGAAAAGGAAATACCAATATCTGAAAGTATCGTATACTTTTTCACGACTTGATTGACTCAAAATAGCGTTAATGCTCAGCTCCTATTACAACTGGAGCAATATACTCGTATATATATATATATATATATATATATATATATATATATATATATATATACATTTTCCTGAAGAGATGTAGATCATAACAGTGAAAATCGCACGCAATTTCGTTCAGTGAATACAGAAGAAACAAACAAAACAAGAACACGGAAAACAAGTCCGCATTTCACGTCCTCGTAATCATTCGACCAACAGCACGAATGTTTCCGCTAAGAAAGGCGGGCTGAAGTTTTTTCATTTACGTTTTGTACAAGGCATAAACAACTGTTGTTTCATTAATTTCATCATCATCATTTCAGCGTATTAAAGTCAACTGCAGAACATAGGCCACCCCTATAGGTTGCCACAAATGTAAGTTGCTCCCATTTTGGGGCGATTTCGCCATAGTTGCCACGCTTGGCAGGCGGGTTGGCAACCGCAGTTTATTTATTCGGATGTTTCAGGAAGATGCTGCTGCCCATCCCCTGGTTTTTATTTTCCCTTAGTCGACTTTTACGACACCCACGGGATGAGATGGCATGGTAGATTCTCTTAAGCCGCCACTACACTGCATTAAATTAAAATCCCAAAACCACAATGGAAGTATTCTATGTCTTCCATCGATCTGATTTTTCACCAGAATAAGCTTGTCTTTCTTGGAAGCTTTCGCCAATACCGTCGTATATCTCTTCACCGCTTATCCATAATGCATTTCCTAGTCTAGTAAATGGTGGAAGAAGGAATGTGAAGGATGGCACTATCACTCTCTACAAATCTATATTATGATATACCGTGTGGTAGCGGCTTAAGATAATCTACCACCCCAACTCATCCTGTGGGTGTCGTAAAAGTCGACTCAGGGAAAATTAAAACCAGAAGATGGGCAGCAGTATCTTTCTGGAACATCCATGCCAAGCGTGGCAACTATGGCAAAATCCTCTCAAATTGAGAGGTTCAAACTTTTGTGGCAATGTTTTGGGGAGGCCTATGTTCAGCAGTGGAGTAGTGATAGGCTGAAATGATGATGATAATGACTGTTGTCAAATTCATGTGAAATAAAAAATAAATAATGGATTTTCACGGATTTTCTAAGTCTTGGATATTCTATATCGTTCGTACCTTTGTATTCTTATAAGCGCAAATCGTTAACTTACGCAATAAGCAAAAGCCTATATATTTTGTATTGTTTCAGCGGTTACGAAGGTCAACACACCTGCATTACTTACGATGCTATTAACCAGGCGTACCTTGATGCGAGAAACAGGATTCGTAAGTAACACTCAAAAAATATATTTAATTATGATCAGTTTTGTTTTTGATTTTGGTAGCCAATGAGTTTGGTCACGTAGACTTTGGTATTTCAATGTAGAAATTTTTAGATATTACGTTGGAAGAAATAATAAAGTACCGATTTTGTCTACTAACCATATATTGTAATTACCCGACTACGGCGAAGATAAAAGGAGGATTATGATTTCAGCTCGTACGTATGTTCATCTGTTCCCGTATAACTTCTAAACTACTTCCCATTTTAAATTTTTTTATTGGATAAAATGACGTGACGAGCAAAACGTTCACCTGATGGTAAGTGCAACGTCTGCCCATAGCTAATGCTATGTTACCTAGAACATTACTGTGTGGCACCACATTGCGGCCAAGAATGTGTGTGACACCCCGAGATATCAATTCTTAAATCTCGTATGCCCAGTTATTACACTAGCTCTCAGTTCCCTGCAGACCGAAACACAGTATTTTTGCACACTTATGCTTCACAGCAGAATAACTTGCTCATGGGGTGCTACCCACCTAGACGGATTCCTGCAAAGGAATCCTACCACCTGTAAAAAATGACAAAATAGGTATCGTTGGAAGCGTCTTGATCGTCCGCAAACTATGAGACGTCACACTAAATTCAATAAGGCGCCAAGTTGCCGTGTTGAAAAAATTAAAGAGCTTAATGAGCAAATTCCGAAATATAATCCTTAACCTTAAGTATATTACATATATTATATACACTAAATAACTCGTAAAGGGGCACTGCACATACTTTTTTAGAAAACGTAACCCCCAATGATGCCCTGGGTGCCCCAATGATGAACTTAACTATATCTACTCGTATGTGTTAAATTAAAATGTATATGTAAGTTGTTCATTTATTAGATGATAAACACGTTAAGCTTGTAGATAAGAACGTTAGACAAGTATATTTTCTTGTTTCATACTTTTTAGATAGCGATTTAAGTTGTCGGGTTTGTTAACTAATTTTTTATTTTATATGTATCTTTGATAATGTTTTTTTCTTTTTTTTCCCATTTTCTATATATACAGAGTGTCAAACAAAGAAAAAATCTTCAGTAGGCTAATATACCAAAAAAATATTTATTAAAATTTTTATAAATCAAAAATATATTTTATTATATAAAAAATAAATACATATATTTACAATATACGAGTACCTACATTTTGATATTTAGGTTCTTTAACTAGTTACTTAGCAATTATATTAAAGCTTCATTTTGTTACGTATTAGATATAAGTATTATATTTAAACAAATAACATTAGCTTTCTTTGTTCGCATTCACACTAGTGTGAGAATTATAACTGTCTTAGTGACTCTTGCTAATAGTAAAGAGGAACATGCTCAAAATAACGTGTATCTGCGAAAATTTAGGTGCCTATTTAACACGCTTTGTTTGTACAGGGAAAGAGGCTAACAGGCTCCTCGTATAACACTGTTTAAAATTTCCATTTGTTATGTTATCCTTTTATTTATTATGTATATATAATGATTTACAGATATAAGATATTGAATGATAGCGACAGAGATTATTGTATATAAATGAAATGGAAAAAATATCTGACACGTACACTTATTATTTTCGTGCAGTGGTGTCCCAGCCGAAGGGTGACTGGAAACCAGAGGATTTCGCGAGCGTCGGCGAACTAGTTCTCGATGTTTCGATACAACTGGCTAGAACGTAAGTACATTTAAATCAATTTTCAATGTATTATAAAAAAAATATCATAATATCAATCCGACATATTTATCATCTTTTTTACATTTAACCGTGGGCGTAAAGAAACGGTCATGAAATATCATCTGTTGAGTAAAATGTTTTGAAGTTCGCCACACTGATCTAATTTCTGGAATCCACATGTCTGGCAGGTTTTCCCACGATCGCTTTCTTTACAGCTAAGCACGTGGTAAATTAGGTAACTAACAATTTACTGTGAAATTTAAGGTGAGCGCCCTTCCCTCAGCTGCCATAGATATTTGTATTAGTATGCGGCAATACTTATCTGCGAACATTAACCGATACGGCTTCGTAGTGCTCCACCCACACATAACCCACTCAGTATTTATTACTCGTCGGTTTTATTTTCACTCGTAACTGAAGTGCAATTATAATTGAAATTTATAATTTTTTCGAAAACATGTTAATCTTATTGGAGTGGAGGTAGTGAAGGGAACAACGTGTTCATTTTTATCGTTAAACTACGAGTATCAGTGAGTTGTTTCAGTTTTGAGTCAATCATGAAAATGTAAAATCACCTAATCTAACAGGAATTTCATGATTTTATTGTCGATATATAAAAATAACACACACTAATCACAACATAATATTACTATTATACTATTACAATTTTATTATAAATAGTTATACATAAGCTATTATTTTTAAACTATTATATTATTCAGCTAGTTATTATTGAATTATTATATATTATTCAACTTTATTAATTAGTTTAGTTTTCTTAAAGAATTTAAGTATTCTCTCTATTCCTATTCTGTCTATAATATTTTAAGTTTCGGTCAATAATCAAATAAGTATTTCAGTATTTATAAAAAAGACTAAAAAGTCCAATACAGTGCAGTACATCAGCTTCTCGCTACGTAATAGGTAAAGAAACGTTGAAATTTTTAGTAATCATTGCCTAACTGATCTTCATTGTTTGATCTCTTCATCCTGATTTAGATTAATGGCATATGGTATGTAGCCACAAGGTTGCCATCTATTATGACCACAAGCAAGTTCGTAACGATTCAGTTGTTTTGTCTTCTTAGAGTGATCGAACCAAGGTCACGTGTCCTCACGATACGGAAAGAAATCAAGGCGATACTTTGGAAATATGGAACAAAAGGTTGCGACTTCGCGGCAAAAAAATGGCAGCTGGAATTTGTAAGTGCGCTGCTTATGTATAACTAGTTGCTTAATAAGGGTGGTTAGCTTAAATGCATTAATCATTATTCAAATAAAGAGCACAAACGTCAATCATCACCAACAATTGTTTCGGCAAGATAATCACCAGCGCTTGTTACATTTACGTCATTATCGTATAAAAGATAGCGTAGTGTAGTGGTTAGAGTTCTGACCCGTTCCGTGTCAGGGCATATGGGGTATGAGCCCAGGGCCCCCAGCCCGATGTGGGTCCCTCGAAATTGCGAAACCCAGTGACTAATGAATTTTTAAATCAATGTAACAATAAAAAAATGTTACTGGTTTCTAAGTTCAACGCATAAAACACAATACCTAAACAAAAGTATAGTTACTTTCCGAAAGAGCCCCAAACTCTGTGTGCCCAAGAGCCCTGGCTACTGTCGGTCCCAAGATTTGTGTGGGCCAGGAAACTTGCACTCGAAAGCACTAGTCTTCCCGGCCCCGGCGGCAAATCTGGTTTGTGTTTCCGCCGCCGACCACATTACAGCCGCGGAGGATAGGGAGAGAGGCAACGATACACCAACACTCCTCTGCCCCCGCGGCCCCACCACCGCCATTTATCGTGCAACTCCACCTCGAGGCGATGCGCGCAGGGTGAGCAGTGCCGACATACTTCCAGTAGTTCGCATCCAGAGTGGGCACCACATCACCAAGCCCACTCGGAGTGATCTCCCCGAGCCAGCTTGACGCCACAGGCCGACCATGTGCCCTCTCCCCCCACGACAAGGCGGGAGCCCATCAGTGGAGTGGGGGTGACACTGCTTCCTAGCTTAACTGCGAACTTATAGCGTAAGCGTTTCCGGGTGCGAGTAGGTGAGGACGAATGACTGCCTCTGTATCCGTACGTGCACTTGAGGCACTATAATATCCTGCGCAGTAAATTGCGCAGTAAAACATTATTCGGAGATCGTCGCCGTGGTCGATAATAGGAGACTCCTAGGATCACCATATACTACGCAGATGACAACGTAATCGAAATCGACCAGAAGGACACCTTCGAAAAGAGTAAAATGTGTAAACCAGTTATGAAGTGACCTTTACTTAGCGAGAGGCAAGATTTGTAAATGTCAACGCAGTTAATTCATTAGTTAAACGGGAATTGCATGATTCATAGCTGCCGGAAGTATGAGCAATTCTTATAAATTTCATTATTATAAGACTCTAGGTAACCGATTATTATGTTGTAAACAATGACGGCGTACGAATTAACATGCAAATTATTTTATTTTATCAGTAATGTTTGAATAATGTTTATTCTGCATTATGGGTTCGTTTTACAGAGCTTTGCTGGATTTTAATGCGGGAATCCATTTAGGTAGGCGCAGTGTCGTGCCACACAGAAATGTTCTGGGTAACACAGTATTTGTTATGGACAGTCGTTGCACTTACCATCGGGTGAATGTTTTGCTCGTTTCGTCACTTTAAAATTTACATTTATTTATTTATTTAATTTCTTTATTTTATTAACATCTTCATTTCTTTATGTTATTAACATTAAATGCGATGATAAGTAATTTATGTAAACAGGCGAGCTTAACTCTAAAAGAGTTTTCTTCCAGCAAACCTTGGAGTGAAGAGGAGAGCTGATATGTGCCAGTAAAAGTGTACATAGAATCATAAAACAAAATAGTCTTTATACTTTACAATACATCAATACCTAACTAACAATTGATAACACAAATACATACATATATATACATATATATACATATATATATATATATATATATATAATACATACTAATACAAAAATAAAACTAATACTTACATATAAAATATACATACACATATGCTAAACAAGTATAAAAATAAAACATATATTAAAAAATAATAAAATTTGGTCATATATAACGCTAAGAAAGTGTTTAAAACACTGTTTTTAGTTCGTAATGAATGACATTGAATGACGCATTTCATTTCTACAATTTAGCCGCATACACAGTGAAGGAACTACCACAACTTTTTGCATTATGTTGAGGAATCTTCAATAGGAGCGAAGTAGTTGAACCACCCGACAATGTCTTGTCTTGTGAAGACAAGATACATGCTGTTTGCATATATCATAAACAGTTGTATATACATTAAAATGTAAATTGCACACTAAAACTAGAGTATTTTTGTTACAAAGTCTGTTATGACGAAACTAATCTTAAGCACTGATTAAAAGACAGATAATGTTTGTTATTTTAACAACACAAGCGGAGCTAGTTTAGTTAACTAACATACATATACGAGTATCATCACGCCTACCGTTGCGTACCGGTTCGAAGGCCAAAGCATGTACGAAATCTGTACATTCACATGATAGACGTATCTAGGTCTCAAAACATTTGATGTAAGTACTTTGCATTGTTGAGGATCTTACCTGTCATGCGGCTACTAAATTGGTCGGATTATGATCGATACTTATATTTGTTCTTTAATAGCACTTAAAGGTGTCATTGTTAAAGTTATCTTGATAGCGTTTTCTAGGGTTTGAAATTTTTAAGTATAATTTGATCGCTTAAGCTGGCAGCTCTGTTAATAAATGAGTAGTTGTAGACCAAACACACGTAAAGCTGCAAGCAAGCTTTTCAGCTGATTATGAATCGGTGATTTGAATGCGCGTCAAAGTTATGCGTAAACACGTTTCCCTTAATCTTTAATCCCCATTCAATTATAATTGATTGAGTGAATAAACTAAACAACGTAAATTACTTTTCAGAAATAGATATTATCACAAAACTTAACGTTTTCCCGTGATTACTGGTGGTAGGAATTCTATGCAGGAATCCGTCTAGGTGGGTACCACCCCAGAGGCAGCTATTCTACCGTGAAGCAGTAGTGTAAAAACATTACTGTGTTTCAGTTAGAAGGGCACTGAGAGCTAGCGTTATCACTGGACATGAGAGACTTAAGAACTGAAACTCAGGGTCACCCTGAGACACCAGTTCTTTGCATTTGAGTGTGCATTGTGGT
Source organism: Luehdorfia chinensis (assembly GCA_019845155.1). NCBI lineage: Eukaryota > Metazoa > Arthropoda > Insecta > Lepidoptera > Papilionidae > Luehdorfia > Luehdorfia chinensis. The sequence goes on along the minus strand of JAHVAK010000642.1, from coordinate 12,822,801 downwards.
GTCACACAGAAAAAACATGTGTGACACAGCATTTGTTACGGGCATACGTTGCACTTACCATCAGGTGAACGTTTTGCTCGTCTCGTCACGTTATCCAATAAAAAAAAAGATTTATAAGCTAAAAAAATGACGACCAACATGATTTATATGGTCTTGTTATATGAGACGATTTTAAACCCACAGAGTAAATATGCAAACTTAAAGTTCAACTAGTATACACATATGTAAGGGCACTCGACCTTTGTTGTTTTAATTTACTTTTCATGGAACGTAAAGCATAGTGACCTAATTTTTTATTTCGTAAATGTTTCAACACGCTGTATAATAATGTAAACAACTTTACACATTGCTTTCATTTTATCTGCGACTTTATTGCATTTTTAATGTAAGTATATTTCATTAATACATAATGCAAGACAAATTTGCATATTTTTTTAATTAATTTTCTATAAGATTTTATAAATGCATTCACAAACCTATAAACTCCGTGAATTGAGGAATCGGATTATTAGTCAAACTTACAAGAGCTTTAAATATTTTTTTGGATATAATGTGTTATTAATTATATTGCTAATTGACACATGACTTCAGCATGAGGCAGTGGTCAGCTTTTCGGCTGAGTTCTTAGGTTCGAATTCGTGTAACACACATTTATTGATTTTCGGATTCAGATGTTTTTTACTGCTTTCGTATGTATATCTTACATGCTATTATTATTACCTATACTATATATTATACTATTATTTACTGGTGGTAGGATTCCTATGCAGTAATCCGTCTAGGTAGGTACCGACGCAGAGCTGGTGACTTTGTCGTGAGTACTATGCAAACATTACTGTGCTTCGGTATGAAGGGCACTGAGAGCTAATGTAATTACTAGGCATATATGAGACTCGAGAACTTATGTCTTGAGGGACTGGCGTAGTGTGGTGCCACACAGAAATATTCTGGATGACACAGCATTTGTTATGGGCAGACGTTGCACTCAACATCGGGTGAACGTTTTGCTCGTCTGGCCACTTTCTCCTATAATAAAAAACATCACATACAAAAAGATTAGGATGAGTGCGGTGTTTCTGTGCTGTAGCTATTACTTACAACACTAATATATCCTTCTCAGAAGACAGTATGGTCTAAGTGTGGTATCGGTGTGTAGAAACTACCACTTCTTTCGCAGTGTCGTAAAAGTCGACAAAAACAAATGCCAGAAATCTCATGGCCTCCAACATAAGGCAGAATAACCATTTCAAATATTCTAGTCCAGACCTAAATTATTCCAACCGGTGACAGACAGCAGGTCTATAGTGCGTGCCTGCCACCTAGATTACGGTCACCCTTCCAACTTATAAGAGAACCATGTCTTTCAATGGACTATTATGGGCGGACATCGAGATGACAGCGCCTGTTTGTTAAACTGTCGCTTTGTCTCCTACTGATAAATTTAGATATTTAATGTTAGAGAGAGTTGACGACCGCGTGGCCTAGTGGTCAGCATACCTGACTTCTACGCCGCGGGTCCAGGGTTCGAAGTTTTAGCAAGTTTAGTTTGTGCAAAAACACAAGTTGTTATTGTGTTGAGTGTGTGAAATTCATGTGTCTAAAATGCAACCATGTTACGGGAGAAATCCTAGTTGAAGCATCGTTTTTAAAACAAGAAAGGGCATAGAGAAGTTATATATGATTTTAGTGTTGAATAAACATGTATGATCATTTATTCCCATAAAGTACCGAACGAATTCTAAATTCTAATACGTAATACTCGTGTTTTGACAAATCATTATTTTCTGTGAAGGTATTTATACAACTGATATAAATACACAGTCAATGATTAACGCATAGTTACTTTCATAGCATTACGTTATTTAGTTACCTAAATAAACCTACATCCATATCTTAAATGTTATGATTTACTGCTAGCAACCTTGAACTACATTTCGTATTTGTCAGTGACCTCTATTACCAAAAAAAAAACCAAAATGTTACTTTACAATGAATGTACCATTACCCAATACTCAATGAAAGAAAAGCATAAGAACGACGATTAATTTCCTCTTAATATTGTTTTATGGTAACAATAATTCTTACAGCAATATTTTAAAAGTAGCTGTTACGCGCCGTCCTCGCTGGGCTTTATGTGTCAGCCATTTTACCGATTAAGGAATAAATTTTCCTCCATTCTTAGTGGGTCTATGTCGGGAAAAAAATATGTATTTAAAATTTCGAGGCAATAGGTCTTGTAGTCAAAAATAACCTGAGGTTTAAAAAAATTACACGATATTTTAAATAAAATTTTGTTATGTTTAGCTGAAATAATACAGCTTCGTATTATTAAAAGAAAACCTCGAGAATTCTCCCCCACTAATAAATGCAAATCTTTTACCGTTAGTGGTGCTTCAATATTTATATAAGTATTAACGTTTGGCACAGTAGCTGAGTGATTGGCTCCTGCGCTAATAACAAGTTTGTTAAACAAACATACAATAATGCGACTGCTGTGTGCGTTGGCATTTCTTAATTATTCAATTTGACCCAGTTAATAAATGCCTGTAACTTTTAAAACCCGGTGTAATCTCAACAGATAATAAATATATACCGCCATCAAATTTTTTCAGCGCCGAAATAACAACCTACGAGTAACTGATCTTTTTTAGCAATGCTTACATTAAAACATTATATGTAACTTTTGTAAATAACGGTAAGAAACCAACACTACCCACCTGATAAAAAAGTAAAGTAACAGCCTTTAAATGTCCCACTACCGTACAGATTAGAAAATATTTTTTTTAATTCAATATAGCTTATTTTACATAATACTTACTGAACGTAATTTTTTTTTATTACACTGGCGAAGCGTCGTATTGCCGTGTGGTAGCGGCTTAAGAGAATCTAACACCCCATCTCATCCCGTGGGTGTCTTAAAAGTCGACAGAGGATACCATATAAAACCAGAAGATGGGCAGCAGAAACTTCCTGGAACATCAGAATAAATAAACTGCGGTTGCCAACAACTATGGCAAAATTCCCCCAAAATGAGAGCTGCAAACTTTTGTAGCAATCTATGGGGAAGGCCTATGTTCAGCAGTGGACTAGTGATAGGCTGAAATGATGATGATGGTGATGACACTGGATTACAAAAAAAACACAGCGGGCAATTTAAGCTGCTGTGCTTAGCTTAAACTGGGCTCTTCTCATGTTTGCGATCATTGGATCACTTACCATCAGGTGAGCCATTTGCTCGTTTGTCCTCTCTCCTATAAAAAAACGATGTTTTCTTTCACCGCTGAAAACGTCGTTCATCAGCACCTTAAATTACAGAACACTTTTAGAGATACCGGCACTGGGAATCGAACTCAGGTCACTAGCGTACTAGGCGAGCACCGGACGAGCACCTGACGTCTATATATAAAATGGTACGTTTAGTATTCAACCGACGACCACGTAGCCTAGTGGTTTGAGTACCTGACTTCTACATAACGAGTCCCGGGTTGGTTGTTGACACAAAACACAAATTGTTGTTTTTCAGATCTGGTTGTGTTTTGATTGTATATATTTAGTTGTATTGTATTGTTGTATTGTAAACTGCATCCTAGTCTACCTCCGATCTTATCGTATATATGGACGAGTGAGTGCCTCTGTGTATGTACTGTCTGTGTGTTTGTGTGTGTCTTTTTATTGGATAAAGTGACGAAACGGGCAAAACGTTCACCTGATCGTAAGTGTAACCCAGAAAATTTCTGTGTGACGCCACACTGCGCTCGTCACCCTCAGACATATCAGTTCTTAAGTCTCATATGCCCAGTGATTACACTAGCTCTCAGTGCCCTTCAAACCGAAACGCAGTAATGTTTGCACGCTACTGCTTCATGGAAGAATAAAGTTGATATTCCGACTGTATGCGGAAGATGTCGCCGAGTCGCCGTAGTCAAAAAACGGCCTGGATTTATTATTAGTTACCACGCTTGGAAGACGGATTCGCAGTACCATGGCCCCCTCTACGAAAATTGAAGTACGAAGTTTCCGATCGATTACACGGACGACAATCATAAACCCTACTATCAAATTACTTCGGATGCAACAACGGAAGGCCTTATTTCGGATTCGTAGGCAAACAATTGAATGAATGATTAGTGAAGAGTCATATCGTGGTAGGAAACGTGCGATCCGTCGGCCGAAACTTCGTATTTCGTAATAGATCCCCAGACACCCCACACCTCAGACGTTACTCCTAGTTGCCAGTTTTGATTTTTTGAGATGCTTTTTCCGCTACTTGGCACTAGCCATTTGTGCCATGACAGTTGCCATGCTTACTCTCTTACGCCGAAAATATAAGTTTTTTTTAGTACTCTATTTACTCAATTTGTTGATTCTTTGAGGAAACTCTGAAATCGTATAAGTTTTTTTGTGAAACCATGTCAACCATGCCAGCGCTATATTAGTTGTCAAAACAAATCCAACAAGCCCAAACAAGTTGGAGGTATCTTGCTTAGTTGAGGAGTTCCTAATTCATTTCTGGCTCCATCATCAGACCAGCTCAATGGTACCATATTATTGCATTGTCAGCGAAGCTAAATTTTAGGCTCAATCGGACATCGGAAAGTAGGTCAAAATTGTTTTACAACTTGTAAAAATCTTCTCTAAAATTTTAACATGGAACTTGCTTTGATTTTTTGTTCAGACTATTCTTTGTAAATTTATTTATTGTAATTTTGACTACGACAAAAAAGGAGTTACAAAAAAGAGGATACCTACGGAGTTTCTTTCGCCTGTCTCTTCTCCCTAAGAGGAACCGGTAGTACATTGTAAAAAAGAATGACGTTTGACAAACGAACTTTGTATTTCTTACGTCGAAAAATAAAGAATTTTCATTTCATTTCATATATGTGGAAAACATTTTATGTAATTTATTGCTATTCTGTTACTAGATATGGTCTAACGTACGAAGAGATTGAGAAGGGACTGCCTTTGATTGACACGTCCCGCACGCTGATCCGCGAGGTATGCCCCCCCGTGTTCTCCCACGTTGAGTGTCGCGCCGGCAAATACCGGCGACTGGACGGACTATGCAACAACCTGGAACATCCTACTTGGGGAGCTACGATGGCTCCATTCCAAAGGTATTTACTATAGATGTAATTGTAAAATAACATTCGTTAACTTTCAGTTAGAAACATATACTTGACCAAATTCTTAAGGAATGTTTCCAAGGAATTAAAATAATTCTAATTTAATTTCAGTATTCTATAGTCTTTCGTTTTCCTCGACTTCATTTCATAATTTTCAGACCGTTCTTACAAAACCATTTAGTCCTTTAATATTTATATTTTTATAAAATCATAAATTTTAATAAACTATTTGCTGCTATTATATATAAGCCTTCCTCGTAAATAAACGCAAGAGGGGCAATTGACATAGTCGCCGAGTTTGGCTGTTTAGATTAGTAATCGTAGTATATACTCACGAAATAAAATAGGTGATACATTCGGTTACTCCACCAGAACATCGACGCTACAGACATCTTTATTAAATTGGGATATTTTTTATAGATTAATCGGTCCATTATTCTCCGATGGCATCAATGCTCCTCGTATTTCGCATACTGGCCGTGATCTGCCGCTGTCTCGAGTTGTGTCGCGAACTATGCACCCGGATGAAGGTTTTCACGATCATGCCGGGACTGTCATGGTCATCGCTTGGGGACAATTTATGGACCACGATTATACTCTTACTGGAACTCCCCTAGGTAAGTTGAAAGTTGAAATTCAGTAAAATTAATTCTTATTCTTAATTTAGTTTTCACAACCAAACCAAACTTTCTCTAACTCTGGAGAAAATGTATGTAATTATAGTTAAATTTGTCGTACTTCCGGCATATTATAAATGACCTCGAATTATCTTTATATAACGACAGATCAAGTGTAACTACTTTAAAAAATAAGTTAACTACCGAATCATAGCGTGTTATAACTTCCCGACGCGTCGTTAAATATGCATTTACTATTCGACTTGAAGTATACTTAAATATATTTAAGTAATGCTTTATTATTGCAAAAAACAAATCCACGTATCCGTATCAAAAAGAGAAAACATCAAATTGATCCATTGAAAATTTCATCATCAAGCGTGCTCCTGCTTAACTCGGTATATAAACAAAACATAAATTAACCACATAAACGAAAACATAAATTAACCCCATAAACAAAACATAAATTAACCCCTAAATGGTTAATTTATGTTTTGTTTATAAATGATGCAAATATTTTCATCCTCCGTACAATAATGGAATGTACGGTTTTGTAAATGTTTGCATTGGCGTGACTTTAGATTGTCCATATAAAACAACTATATTAAAATAATTAAAACATAATTTCCTTTTTTAGACCCGGTACATCGTAACGATCCCGAAGAATGCTGTAAAAGACCACAACACCTAAAGCATCCTTATTGTAATGAGATCAGAATACCAGAGGACGACTACTTCTATCGTCTATTCGGCGTCAGGTGTATGGACTTTGTGCGTGGCTTCCCTTCACCAAGACCTGGCTGTCGTCTTGGTAAGTTGTTTGGGCCTGTTTTGACTTTTCTATTCGATTATTACTTCTCAAGTATCATAATTTCGTAGACAATTTTAAGTATTGGCTAACATTTTAAACTAATTAAATTTTATTTAAATCATTGAATTCTAAAAGTTATCCCACAATGAGTCGATTTCAGAATTATTCCCAGCCGTGTTATGAGGATAATACAGAACCCAGCATTAGGTAAGATATCCGCAGAAAATTCACTATTGTTTGAGTGATCCCTAGTGATTCTGATTCAATGTTTTGCACTCCGGAACAAAAAAGAGACTCTTTATTGAAATCCGATACGATAAATGATCGGTTAGGAAAAATTCTGAAGTTAAGCTTAAAGTTTTAAAAGTAATGACAATATATTTTATCTATTCACCGGAGACTAGGGCCCGTGCCTTTGCAACACTCATATTTAGGGGGGGGATGGTTGTAGCGACGACCTACACGACTGATGATGTGATGTGATGTGAGGTAGGTACCACCCCAGTGGCAGTTATTTTACCGTGAAGCAGTAGTGTGCAAACATTACTGTGTTTCGGTTAGAAGGACACTGAGAGCTAGCGTAATCACTGGGCATATGAGACTTAGGAACTGCGGCACGGGCACAGTGTGGTGTCACATAGAAATGTTCTGGGTGACACAGCGTTTGTTATGGGCAGACGTTGCACTTACCAACAGGTGAAATTTTAACGTTTTGCTCGTTCCGTCACTTTTATCAAATAAAAAAAAATCGATAGATGCAGGTGGCTAAGACCGTGTTTTGTGGCAATTTTTGGAGATTATATGTTCAACAGTGGACTAAGATAGGCTGAAATGATGATAAATGATGATATTCGCCGAAACTATTGCAGAACTCAGAGATCATCGATGTACTAAATATTATTTTGTTAATATCTAGTACCAAATCGTGTTAGTTAAATCAGAATCGCTAGTTTCTATAAGCCGTCCTTGCTAACAACTGTACCATTAAACTTCCAAACCTAACATCAACGGTGTATACATGTTGTTATACAACAGCAACATGAAATACGTTGCCGAAGCATGTCGTGCAAGGTCATATCATGAGCAGTACAGTACAGCAGGTAAGGTACAATTCAATTGTTCTGTGTAGGTGTTTATCAGATCGTTCACATGATATGTTTGACATCACGCCTTCTCATACTAGCTTAAAATCGAGTTCGATGCACTATCTTAAACCACAGTCCGTCGCTTGCGGTCGATTCACGAAATTTAAGACACATAAAGAAATAATAACTATGCTTTCAATATAATATTTACTATATGTATATTTAATAATAATAATATTTACTACTATCGATAAATACACATTAAACCATTCGAAGCTAGTAATTTCAAGTAAAGTTTCCGTGTTTAGTATGAAGACATCACTATCGTCTTCGATCTTGTTGTATTATTCAATCGACCTAGGCGAGATATTAAAGCGTGTGACCGGTCTCAGTTTAAGCATCGTCTGCCGCAGTGAGAGGGGAAAGTTAATCCGTTGGTCCGTTACGTGTAGGAGCCGCTGCTCCCAGGTTGCGCAATATAGTGCAGAATATTGTTGCGACTTGCGAGGGCACTCGAATCAGACGCACGTAAACAAGTTGACTTTGTACCTCTCTCTTTATGATCACGCTTTCTGGCACGTCTCAGTTATTTCCAAATCATTAAACAATTTATTTGTATAAGATATTATGAGTCTATTGCAACGGTTTTACAGTTTTGTGTTCGATTAAGATACTTATGCAATAGTGCAACACTGCGCTCAATCTCGAAGTCGTTTTATTACTATTTTAGTTTTATTAAAAAGTATAGCTAAACTTCTTTTTTATAAAGCGAGCAAATTAAAGGCATACGAAGCGTGGTAGTTAGTTGATAAATTAAGTGATCATCAAAATCTTTCATCTTTGAGAATAACTTATTTCCATACTATCACCTATGTTTCACGCATTCAACATTTTCTCACAAAATTAAAACTGTCTGAATGATTCAAATGCTGTCTAAAGAATGGAATCGGCAAATAATCCAATTTTAACTAACTCAACAAAATGCTTATTATATGTCGGGATTGTGATCGGTCAAATAATATCTCTTAAAACTGTTTTAATTAAAACTTAAGGAAGGACAAATTAAGAACTTTAACTCGGCTAACATACATAATGGTACCATAGTTAAAAGTCCCTTCGTCAGCCAATATTCCTGTATTTGATAATAATGAAGGATAGATGTTTTATGTAATAAAAATAATAACAGCATTGCATAGTATGGTGTTATTCTGCTCTTAAGACACCCCAGAAGGAAAGAGGTAGCTGCTATTCTTCTCTGCCGAACACTTATCGGCGAAGAAAATAGAAATGCGATAATTATTTTACGTAACGTAAATAATTACAGCAATTTTGGATTTTCTTTTACAAATCTTGGATTATCAACGTTTTAGCATTTTCAGCAATCATTGTATTAAAGTTAAAAAAAAACATTTATTTAGTACATCACAGTATATTTGTAAGAAAAAGTTTCAACAACACTATCATTAGTATGTAATTAATAATTGTATAACACGTTGCTTACGCAAACGGCAATAAATAACACTTGTGTAAACAGCCTTAAGAAACCATTTGCTAAGAAGATCATTAGCTTAACATGAGCCATTGCTACGAGTAAATATCGCAATATGCTTTTTAACACCACGTTTACTGACAATGACGCGACATGTATGGACATGAAGTTTTATCACACACTATCTATATTGATGACGTGCTTCTAGCCGATGTTCGACTACGGAGAACTTCCGAATACTGTCAAAAGGTATTAACTGCGCAGGAGATATTATAGTGTCACAAGTGTATGCTCAAACACGCCTCTGTCTGTCACTACCCGCGCCCGATGTAAAAGATCGAATGTAGACTAGTGTGCAGTGCCAAAGATACTGGAATAATCACAACATAACCAGATGTGAAAACCAACAATTTGTTTCAATAGTTCTATTGTTTTCGAACCCAGGACCCGCGGCGCAAGTCAAGTACACTGACCACTAGGCCAAACGGTCATTTACTTAAACTTAACAAATCATAATTATTTGTTCATAATAACTTATTTGTTATTATGATTTGTATTATAAGTAGTTTTCACTTAATTGTGACCAATTTGAATTATGTTATGCCTGTGGCTGTCAAATAATTGCATGCAACGATAACAAGATTATATACAAGTACAACGTTTAAAAATAATTGCATCGCTTACGGATACCGATCTGCCATTTAAGCTCAATTGAATAGTGGGGTTAGTCACGCAACTATTAAGAATTTATTAAGTAAAATCTCGTTTTAAATGTTAAGAGGATTCGTTTTGTAGACTGTGTTAGAAACTAGATCACCGCATTTAAATATTGGCATTGAATGTGCTGCGCTGCAAACATACTAAGTAAAAATAAAATATAGAAATCACATTTTACAGTTTCGTTTTACCTTGCTTTCAAATTCTTTAAAAATAAAAACAGTGGTTGTGGTGTGTGGGAACGCAATGGGGAGTAGTTGTTTGACTCCAAAATGGCGACGACGTGATTCGCCACCTGTCACGTCTCGTTTCGAAAAGTGGGCTATGTCTGTGGTCTCTGCCAACCCCTTATATGGAAGAAAGGCGAAAGTGCTGTATGTATGTGGTTAAAATATTTTCATCCTCATCCGTTGTTCCGTTGTTGTGCAAACATTACTTTGTTTCGGTCTGCCGGGCATTGGCAGCTAGGGTAATTACTGGGCACCTGAGACTTAAGAACAGATGTTTCAGGGTGACATGCGCAGTGTGGTGTCGCACGGAAACGTTCTGTGTCACACTGCATTTGTTATGGGCAAACGTTGCACTTATTATCACGTGAAATTTTTGCTCGTCTCGTCACTTTCTGTAAAATAAACTTATTAATATGGTACATTTTATTTTAAATTTTAAACATGTAACTATTTTAAAATATTTATATGTTAATGGCCTAATAATTTAGAACAATTTATCGAAGCTGGTCATCGTCGAAACGACTATATAATTATTGCAATAATGAATTGCTAATACAACCATTTACACTTACCTTGGTAATTACAGTTGGCTTTCTTTTTAAAGAAAATGGTATGCCAATTTTTCCTACCAATAGTCGTTACTATGCACTTGTTATACAGTAGATAATTAAAAAAAAGTTATATCAAATTTAATGTGTGTCATTTATGTTGCTGCAGGTTCAAGAAATCCTTTCAACACGTTAACAGGCGCTATAGACGGAAACACCGTTTACGGAGTCACCGACAAGTTCGCTAGGTACGAACCGTATATAGCCCACCAGTAATTAAAAAATTTAATACTTAACTTGAGGTGTAATTCTTACGGCCAATTAAATTTTGTAAAGAATTTTCACCGCTTCTCTTACATTCGTGAATGTTGTTGAGCAAATCTTGATCAAAACTTTCAATGTTACTTCACAAACTTCCTAAAAAATGAAGTAAACAAAACGCAGTTAACATTTTAATACCATTAATTATATATTTTTTACAGAAAATTGCGTACCGGATTTGGCGGATTACTACGAATGAACCCTGTCTTTAAAGAGTACGGTCTAAAGGACCTTCTCCCGCTGAAGCTTGACATTCCTGACGAAGGCTGCACCCGACCAAACAAAAACATGTACTGTTTTGAAGCTGGTATGATCCCTTCAAAAGTTTATTTAATAATAATTGCTGTCGTCACCGATCTCGATCTGCTTCCTGAGCCGTGGGTTCAGTATTCGACCCCCAGTCGAATAATATTTATGCTACACACACACAATATTAGTTTCCGTGTCTGGGTGTAGTGTAATATTCCCGTGATTCTACCATGGCTTTTCACCGTTCCTCCGATCTCGTTGTAAAAATTACATCGGGTACAGAACAATTATGAATGCTTCTAAGTTGGCGCTCAATTTGCGGTATCCTGCGCAATTGAGAACTTATAGTCGCTTTTTTTATGGAAGAAAGTGACGGGACGAGCAAATCGTTCACCAGATGGAAAATGCAACATCTTCCCACCACAAATGTTGTGTCACTCAGAACATCTCTGAGTGGCACCGCCCTGCGCTCCTCGCCCTGAGAGACTAATTATTCAGTTGCATTGACCAGTAATTAGACCAGCTATTAGTATCTCCCCTTCGAACTGAAACACAGTAATGCTTGCACACTACAGCTTCAGTAAATCCATCCAACTTAGGAGAGTTCTATGTCCAGAACTAAATGTTACAGGCTGATGATAATGACGGTGATGAGTTCGCGCCATTCAACTCCTCGTATCCAATTAAATGATACAATTAGATATGACTCACACAAATTAAATTGACTTTGTATGGAATTTGAATTCCAGTCCTACGGTTCACTCACACAGATACCACCTAGGCTATCCAGGCACAATTACATTGCCGTTTATCGACACCACCCTTTAACAATTTTATTCATCGTTTATTCCATTCTGCGTTAGTTTGGTATAGTTATTCAGAAGTTTATGGCAACTGCTTTTTTTATGCACGCCAGTAACTTGGGTTCCAATTCCGGTGCTGGCGGTACCAAAATGTGTTGGTTACAATTTTAAGTTCTGATTTACAGCGTGTTCGAGGGTGATGGAAAATATCGTTAGGAATTCTGCATAGCAATATGAAATATTTCGACGACTTTGAAGTCCGCCGAACCTAGGGTAGATTGGTACAGCGTGGCGTAGTTTGACCAGCTCCAAAATCCATCAAAAATTAGAGAAAGTCTGTGCCCATTTTGTTGAACGTTATGTAATGTGTCATATTTAATATTACTCGGAACTGTATTATTATAACTATCTATCTATGTATGTATGAGCAAAACCTTTGAATATTATTGGTGTACAAAATGTTTTATATATACAATTATTGTAGGTGAGATCCGTGTAAATGAGCAGTTGGTGTTAACTGTAATGCACACATTGATGGCGCGCGAGCACAACAGAGTTGCAGAAGCTTTAGCAGCAGTTAACCCACACTGGGATGACGAAACACTCTTCCAAGAAGCCAGGAGGATCAATATCGCCGAAATACAACACATAACATACAACGAGTTCCTGCCCATCTTATTAGGAAAAGACGTCATGGAAAAATTCGGTTTGGTGCTAGAGAAACAGGTAAAACTTTTAACGACAATTCGAAAATAGAACACGTGGTTTCTGACGCCATTTTTGAACGTAAACGGTTAAGTAACGATGACTGTTTTGATTTTTTTTATGCCTTATTACATAATTTTAAGTGAATAATATTTTACAGGGTTATTGGGATGGTTATGATACGGAAGTGAATCCCGATGTGCTCGCGTCGTTTGCGGCTGCTGCGTACCGTTTTGGACATTCTCTGTTACCAACTGCTGTTGAAAGATGGTCAAAGGCTCACAAGTTTATTGGTAAGTTTTGTTAGACATAGAAATCTGAATAGATCCACATGCTGTTAGTAAACGCCTACATTTGGCTAGAGGAGATATGTTTATAACCACTACCCATTTTTTATGGAAATAGGTGACGAGACTAGCAAGTCGTTCACCGAATAATAAATGTCACGCATATCTCAAAACAGCGCAGTATCAAAATTTACTTTACTGTCTAATCTATTTATTTTACTGGAAATGTTTGTGTAGTAACACGCTGCACTGATCACCATGCGACATGTAGTCTTATGTCTTATATGCCCTGTAATCGCATTAACTACTGTGAAACCGAAAACAGAAAACAGTAGTGTTCCTCTGCTTGACAGCAGAATAACTGATTATTATATACGAGTAGTAGTACTCCTCGTATTGCAGGAGAATCGAATTGAAATTTACTAAAATAGATTAGTCGTAAAATAAAATTTTACTCAACCTTTTAATTTCAGTTACCATTCGTATTAATTTTCCATTGATATTTTTTTTTTATTTGCAGCATCAAAAAGATTGTCCGATCTTATTCGTAGGCCATACGACTTATACAGGGCAGGAGTTCTAGACGAATATGTTATGGGCTTAATGAACCAAGTAGCACAAGCTATGGACGATTCGATCACACAAGAAGTTACAAACCATCTCTTCAAGAAAGTAGGCGCCCGATTCGGAATGGACTTGGTATCCTTGAACATGCAAAGAGGACGTGAATTCGGCTTACCTGGTTATATGGAGTTCAGAAAATTCTGCGGATTGTCTGGTGCTGATACGTTCGAGGAGCTGTTCGGTTCTATGCCTAACGAAACCGTGCGAAAATATGAAACTATATTTGAACATCCAATTGACGTGGATCTGTGGTCTGGTGGAGTATCGGAACGCCCTCTCCCGGGTTCAATGTTGGGACCAACTTTTGCTTGCATCATCGCTACTCAGTTTTCTTACTCTAGACGTGGTGACAGATTCTGGTAAGATAGTTAAGCACTTTATATGATTACATGTGTTTTATGTTAAATTCGAGATAGTGTCAATCATGAAAATCTAATCTGTTGGAGTTTTTTAGTTATTATGTCGTATGTTTTTGTAGGTTCGAGCTACCCAACCAACCTTCATCATTTACTCCCGAACAACTATCGGAAATAAGAAAATCCCGTCTTGCACGTATCATTTGTGATAACACCGACATCATCGACACCGTTCAACTGTATCCTATGGTCTTGCCTGATCATGAACTGTAAGTAATAAATATATATATATATAAAAATAAATACTTATACGACCCTATAAGAAAAGATAAGAAAGTTAAAATCAACAAAATTAAAAGAACGACTAAAAGGACTATCAAGAAACTAACTGAGCTCTGTTTACGCTTGGAATTCTTACTTAGTATTTTATAAAATAATCATATTTAAGATAATTACTAAAGCCAAAAATCACCACTACACCTAGTCAAATGTTAATAATAATAATAGTTTATTGTAAAAATGAGTTACAATCTATTGTCACCGATGCCACCAACCGAGCCGATGACGACGGATTACAGTCCACTGCTGAATATAAATTAACATAAAAAAACTCTTGTGTCGGTGAAAGATAGTTGGAACGATTAACCGGTGGAATGGTAAACGTATTATGATGGTTTGCATAAAAGGATGCTGACCCTTATGGATAACTTATTTGTTACTCAATGATAAGATTCTTATGACTCCGACAAAATAATATAAGCTGATGGATACCAGTCACCACCGCACTGTTTAATTCCTACGATTATGTTTTGATATAGGCAACTTTGGTATAATAGAAATTCATGAATTGTGTTTTGTGCATTTTGTACCACTTGTACTTGACTATTTTTGCAGAAACCCGCGTGTTCCGTGTAGGAGTGGTATAATACCGCAAATGGACTTTAGCAAATGGGCGGATCCCGTTCCGTTCCACGGTGCGGCGAAGCAGTTCGTGAGTAGCTTCACATATAATCAATTTTTAGGCAAGAAGTAATGCACCAGCACCGAGTATTTATTAAAAACTTTGTAGTCAGTAGTAATAGACGTAGATTACTGTATTCGAGTTAAATAGAGTCCAATTAAAGATACACTTTTCAAACTTATTGCGTAGTTATTCTTCTCTATTTAATCTGAATACCTGCCACAGACCTCGAATTTATTTTAAATATATATAGATAACCTTTTCTTTTAATCTAACCCAATCCAAGTTTGTCCAACGGGTATAAATTACAAATTAAAGATATCAAAGTGAACACGGATGTATAAAAATTACGAAAAAAAGTCAATCCTTTTCAGTATAATTAATCGAAGAATATATAATAACTATATATCATAAATAATATTTTAATCATTTTCGATGTCTGGGGTCTATTATGGTATAATAAACTTTTCTGTTCTTTTAGTTATTGGCAACACAATAATGTATGCTAATTATGTACATAAACGAATATTATTGAGTGATCACTAGAAATGTTTTAATTTATGATGTAGATTAAAAGAAATTTTTTGTACTAAACGTATAAACAAATTGGTTTTAGGCCACTTTGGTTTGATCGGTTTGATTGCCATATTTGTATAGAAGAGCAATATCTTAGTTATAGATCAAATATGTAATAAAGTTTAGTCAATTGACCATCAAAATAACGTTAAGTACCTATTTTAAACACTTGTTTAACTTTGAAACACGTACACTACTTTTAAGCACTACAATTTATTGCCGTACGAACATGTAAGCAGATAATAAAATAACCACATATCAATTTATAATGGTTGTTTAAAATCTATTTTACAAATGATAATAAACCATAGATAGATCATTCTTCATCTTCAAGGATGTAGACCACTTTAGCACATAACCTTTTTTTTATTGCATACTTGTGTAATATTATGTATTAGTTTAGAGTATGAATGGTATTCTTGCCTGCTTAATTACGATTTATTGTTAAGATGTAAGTAAGTAAGTAAGGCTATGATGTTGTAATATTAAAGGTGTAAATATGAGATTGCCGTTTTGTAAACAAAAACTGGACACAAAATTTTTTGAGGAAATAAATGTTTTTTAAGTCAAAGTAAATAACTGTATTGTCTATACATTTCTGCCATCTTGTAGGAAAGTATATATATGCCTTTGCCATAAAAAATTAGGGGCATACGCTTCAACAGTCTTTGAAGGTATTTCTAATACTTCTCGGGATAAAAATTTTTCTTTTGCAGAAACTTTTATGATGCCGAAAAAAGTGGTATTAGGTTATAGCGAAGTCCAAGGAGTATGGGGGATGATGAATGGTTTCTAGAATGATTTTTTCTGTCAGTTTCACTAAACGCATTATTTGTTATCAATGGACTACCAAACAGTCAGTTCTTTACTTTATTTCCACTAGGTAAACTTCTACTTTGAGCACTTCGGATCAGGTTCAGCCATAGCGCTTTTCGTTTCCGATTATTATAGAGAATCCACTTTTCATCATTATCCATTCTTTTTTCTCGTTATTGACCTGAGTGGCTGATTTCGCAAATCAAAAGTATTATTTTCAGTTAAATAAGTGCCGCCCTACCCGTGAGGCGCCATAGGTGAGATGAGGAAATTACTTACTCGATTTTTATATAAAAGTTCAACTTTAGAATCCTACCTATTTTCAAAGGTTCAGTTCAGTCAATCGGCAATTTCGTATTCACACGCTAATTAGTTTGTGTGACTTAACATAGACTCTATCAAGATAAAGTTTATGTTTAGATATCATTTTTGAATTCTGTTGAATTATTAACCGCATACAAACTTTAGATTAAGCATGTTAATATATTTGTTGGTTTTTATTTATTTTATAGTCAACGTTACGTAGTATAGTATTAACCTTAACTAAATGAATTATTTTTGTAAATACACTATAAATATCAGTAATAAACCATAGAATAGAACTATTGTTTTATTGTTTTCACCACCCTAGTACTAAAATAAGTAAAAGTTTAATATCATGCAGCATTAAGATTAAGATAAGGGATAGGAGTACCAATTGAAGAGAGCAACCACCTTCTAGAATACCCCCACCCATGTGGAATTACATATTATATAGTTACTGGACAAAGCCTAAAAAATTTATGAAAAAAATACGAATGGTAAGGGTGTCCGAGACATTGTTCACACAACTATTTAGCTTTATAGCAACCAGACAAAAGATTGATTTTGCGTTTTCATATAGGTATTCTGTAGATTTAGGGCCGTCAAAAGAATATAAAAGCGGGGTACCCTGATTATGGTAAGATGGTTTCTGTCAAGAAAAAACTTAGTTCTACGTCACTAAATTTCCTCAAGTAATACGGTTCCCAAAATTTAATGACGATTTCGTCAGTCTTTTTCTATTTATGGGAATCACGAAAATTTACTGCTAGGCTTAAACAAAGTGATGCGATCGATATTATCTGCATCGCACACCCGTAATCCAGACTTTTTGAACTTAACTGTTCACTGTGAAAGTATTACTAATAAGTAGTTTAATACAACTCAATATCACCACTAAAGATATTCAAAAATCACGTCGCACGATACTAAACATAACAGTAAAATGCATAAAACTATTATATTTAAAAAACTATTATTTTTTTTCTCACAGGTAACAGATGCTTTCATTTCAGCAAATGAAATTAAATATAATACATCATTAAAACAGTTGGGCATTAACAGCACCACAGACAATGGTTGTAACGACCAAGAAAACAAAAAAGATAAAAACGTTATCGTGGATAAAAATGCAACAACTGTCAACAACACAAACACTGGTTTATCTAAAAACTGTTTAACAACCAAGGTAAACAACATTACACAGAATTTTCCAGAGAATGAAATCGAACCTTTAAGGAATGATTGTGAAAAATGTGCTCAGAAAGCTGAAGAAATACATAGAAATAACAATGATACATTATTAAAATATATTTACAAGAAAAATGACAATGCAAACATAACTCAGAAGTCTGAAGGTCATTTTCGAAATCAATTAAAAAGAAGAAAACGGGCATCGAATTTTACTGATACTTTTGTTAACAATAATAATGCCCTACCCGTTATTGTGGATTATGTAACTTCTCATCAAATAAAGGATAAAAAAATACTATTACCAAAAACGCAAAATGAAAAAATTGTTCAACATTCTAATTTAGCAGATTTTAATATTGAAACATTACACAATGATGTAGTAAAACCTGTGAATCCAATTAAATTAAAAAATGAAAAGTTAAATAATATGCCGAAAACCGTACATAATAAATTAATTGAAAAAACAAACGTAAGAAGATTTCACAATGAGCCGAAACAGGACGTTGATATTAACGTCGATTACTCTGAAAGCGATGAAAGCACGGAAAATAAACATCGACCTGAAGACAGCGATAAATCTCTTAATTCACACGAAAATCAAGAAAGTCGAGAAAATATAAATACTGAGGAAAGTAAAGAGGGTACAGAAAAACTTAATTCTTCTAATTCGTCTGAGCTACCTGAAGAAAACAGAGATCAGGAAAAATATACTAGAATTGTGAAACCAATTCAGCATAACAAATACTCTAGCGATGAAGACAAAGAGATTGAGAGGTTTTATGACTTGTCCATAGAAAAAAGCAGTGAACAACAAGAAGATACAGAACAATCTACTAGGCCAGATAAAGACTATCGAATTGATACTAGTAATAATAGAAAAGAAGATGACGAAACACCAAATAAAGAATTTTATAAAAATAGCGAATATTCCAAAAATTACAAACGGGATATATCCTAAAAAAAATCCAGTACAACCTTTGGCGAAATTAAAAACAGAACAACGTGAAAGTAACGAGAGTAGTAGTATCGAAAGTAATACAGACTCATCGGAAGAGGTAAAACATACCAAAAATGAAAAACAAACGCACATTAATGACGAAGAAGTCAAACCTGTAGTTGAACTCAATAATGAAAGCAACGAAGCAAGTGAAGAATCTCCTGATGAGTTTGTTAATTCTTTTTCGAAAAGTAATAACAAATTAGTTTCCGATTTTGCCGATATTAATGAAGGTAATAGAAGTAAAGACAAAAATGGTGCACGAAGTGATGGATTAGAAAAAATTGATATTAAACAACAATTTGAAAGGATTCCTTTAGATTACAATCATGCAAAAAAAGAAGACAAAATAGACAATAACAATGCTAACAAATCCAAAATTTCTCAAAGTTCGTCAGAATTTTCAGAAGAGGAAAAAGATGATGCAGGAACATTAGATACATTATCACCTATAGATCACAAATACGACGACAAGTTAAATGTGAAGTTCCACGATTTGGACATAAAATTACCTGAGATTAAATTACCTCAAGATATTTTGGACTACGCCCACGAAGAACCTGTCTATGCGAAGGATGGGAATGAAGATACCAATAGACAAAATTTCTTCTACCAATATGATGATGAAAATTCACGTGAAAATAAAAACAAGGAAGAAAAAGATACAGACGATGTTTTTTATAAATACTATAAAAAAGATAATGATTATGATTTTAAAAACAGGAATGAAAAAATTACAAACAATGACAATGATAACGAGGATCTGTATGAAAAATTCGTACGAGAAAGGTTTGGAAAAGGCTCTTATAAGAGGTCAGAAAAATTAAAAGACATTAAGAAAGAATACGGTGACAATAAACTTCATAATAATATTAAAGATATTCTTAAAAGGACTGAAAACGTGAATAAACAAGTAGAGCAAAGCGGAGATCCTAATGCTAATTATATGTGGACGCTCGAATACGGAGAAAAACTATAACAAAACATGATTTTTATTTATAAGTAGTTCATTTTTATATTGTGTAAAAATTAAATTACTACTAATTCATCGAATAATTTAAATATTATAATTGTATTATTATTTCAAGTATAAAACTTTATAAGTAATAGAAATGAAATAAAGAATATATTAATTAAAGAAATGTAACTATTTGCTATTCGCCTACTACGTTTTTTTTATCGTTGTTTTGACAAAATTGTTTCCAAGTGAAATTTATTATTTATTTTTTTATTTATTAAACCTTTATTTCGGAATAAATCCATAATAATTACATATTTCTTTATTAAATTAGTTATAATGTTGCTTATAAACAAACATTATTTCTAAGCGTGGAGCTGTATCCATCTCCTCATCATAGGAGATTCACACCGATCTATGAACACACTCAGACTAGTGTTGGTGATGCCACGGAGACGTGCCAGTAGGGATGCACACCGTTTCCTCATGATGGCTGCAAAACCTTCAATCCGAACTCCCGTGAACATCCCTGATGCACTACAACGCCACGACAACCCCAACAGTATCCCGAGTGCATTATTATATTGAACACGCAAGTCGCTATACGTCCGTTGCCCATAATTCACCCACAGGGCGCACGTGTAGAAGGATTGACAGAATGATTTAAATAACGTTATCTTTGCTGACCTCGTACATCGTGCAAACCTGCGGGCCAACGCGTTGCATCGGATAGACAGCGACCTGCGCTCCCTGTTAATATCCATATTGTAATTTAAGTTTTCATTTAACCAGTGGCCCAAATATTTAAAGCTATTTACTCTAGATAACGGTGTTCCGTACAGCAGCACCTGAGGCACATCTTGGTAGGTTACTTTACCGGCTTTAAAAATCATCAATTCTCTCTTTTTAATATTGTATTTAAGTCCATGGGCTGTCGCACATAATTCACATATAGTAATTAACCGCCTCATAGCACTAACCGATGGACTCAGCAGTACTATTTCGGCCGCGTAACTAATATTATTGATACAAACGCCGTCAACATTACGTTGGTTATTGTAACAATATTTAAAGATTGATGTTATCTCTGGTGGTAACATCGTTTCATCTTGCAGCTAACGCCATAAGACGTCATAGTTAACCAAGTCGAATACCCTTGACAGATCCAAAAATCAGGCAATAATAGGCGTTTTTCTACTTGTATAGTACTGAACAGTCTGCTTGAGGCACAATATAGCACTCTCAGTGGACAATCCCGATCGAAAACCGAATTGAGCGTCATGCAACTTAACATGCTTATCTAGTTGTTTGTCAAGCAGCCTGTCCAGCACCTTGGCTATTATAGTGGCCAACGAAATGGGCCTGTAGTTGGAAATGTCAGAGGCATCACCAGTCTTATTTTTCAAGATCGGCACCACTATTGTGTACATAAGGTCGTTGGGTAAGTAACGATGACTGATACATAAATTAAAAAACATAGCTAGTACTCGTGGTAGATGTACTCCTGCATGCTTCAAGTGCCATCGTGTCCATGAGACTTAACCTTTATGCATCTTCTTGATAACAGAAACAACATCTTTAGCAGTAAGTCTAACAGTGATGTCCCCTACAATGGCCCTCGCATCGATCACCTGCGTGGAATTTGTAATGGGTGCTTCCATTTTAAAATTATGTTTAAATTTATTAGCAATAGCAGCACCCGCAACGTTCACAGGGAGGCTCGACCTGGGATTTAATTTGTTAGTAGATTTCCAGAATTTACTAAAATGTTTATCTAACTGATTTTTAGCTATTCTACCCATGACAATTTGCTGCCGATTATCTTGGCAATATTTTAATTTACTTTTAAATAATCTTTTCGACTCACACATTTCATCATAATAATATCCTGAAGTAGGTTTATTATACAATAACAAAGTTTTATAATGTAGTCGCGCATCTTTGTGAGCGTCACGCACATGTTTGTTCCAACCCGGTATATATTTTAATTATTATTTTGCTTTCTAGAGCCAACATAAGTATATTCTGCCGACTCTTTTAATGTATTTACCAAACTGCCATACATTTTATTCAGTATCAGGTGGTGATCTGTATTGGAACACATCCCATTTGCACAGTTTACGAATTCAATAGGAAAGTCCAACAATCGTAATTTCGAATGACAAAAGTTCGCATATTCTTTAATTTTATTATTATTCCTTTCACCAAATAACTTTATTATTAAAAGTGTGGGTTGAAGACACTGACTTTGGTGTAATTAAATAAATATTGCATTCTATCATCAAAGGAATATGATCCGACAAATAAACATCGTACAAAACATACACATTAGTTACCAGGTACCGAGCGGCACTACTTACAATACAGTGATCTAGCCAACTGAGTGTGCCGTTAGCAGTACTTTTGAATGTGTGCGTATCCTTAGGAAGTATCATCTGTTGTCACCGCTTCATAAAGTGCAAGCGGCTCGATTCGCTTTTGTGATGCTCCTTTATTATGAGTGCGAGCGAGTTCGCGTATCGCCTCCCCGTTCGATGTCCGTGTCTCAGGTTGATTACAAATATCATTTGGGGGTAGTTGTGATAAGTCGGGCAGTCCCATCGGCCCGCTATCCAATATATACCCTCCACTTTTTACATTAACGTTCGAATTAATAAACGAAGTTCCAAAAATTGTCGAAGTATATTTTATCTCTTCTAACTTTAACTTAGTAGCATAATTATTTTTAATTTCTGTGACATCTGCCTGTAAAGCAGCAGAAAGACTTCAAAATTTTAGTCGACAGTAAAATGTTAGTTGACTTTTACTGAAGATTTGCTGGACTGATTTTTGGTTCTGAATTACATTTTCCAATCACTGTACACTCTCAGGAGCAGTTGCTGCGTTATAAACTATCAATATTAAACATCAAAGACACAGAAATACTCAGAAATTCAAAATTAAATAAAAACACTACTGCCACTTTTCGAGTTGGCGCCATTGATTATATTCGATTAGATGAAGATTGTGGCGATATGCAAGGAGTATCTAATGATGAATGATAAAACCAGGGATGCGTTAAAAATAGATATCGAAATTAGTAAGAAATCGAGACTTTAAAATAAATATACCGATACTGCTCAAGTCATAGAAGGATATTGCTATACGCAAAAGAAGCGCTATGAGCGTACAACAAATTTTATGTCTAGTTTTATGAACATGAAGTATATTAGATATGTGTATGAAGAATTTTGTTATAAATCGGGCTCTTACAAAGGAAAATGTGTCATGAAAAAGAAATCAATCGTAAATTAATTTATGTACTAATTCATTATATATAATTAATTAAACAAATAAGTTATCACCTCATTCAGAACTAGATAAAGATTCCAAGAACTCCACTTGCATTTCTTGTTATTCATCAGATGATGAAGATAAAGAGGTATTTATTATAAATCGCTCTTTCAGCATTTCAATTATTCTATCTTGCTTGATGAAATTGTTTTCAATCTCCTTTACATGTTCACAACATGATCGCCAATTCTCTGCACCAATTTCTGAGAAAGCTTGTTCTGTTAATACTTTGATGTCACTTGCAGGCCTATTTACATTTTTATCAACAACTTTTCCTTCATTATACCCCAAATCATTTCTATGGGATTCAATTGTCAATGATAAGGTGGAAGCCTTAAAACTTCGTGACCGTCCGATTTTAATACTTCATCTATCTCATATAAGGGCGCACACATGTTTTGGGTTACTACTTCAAGTAGTTGACATTTACGCCAAAGATCATCATAATGTAAATCATTTGCACGGAGCCATTATTTTATATCAGCGACATGATTGGCTTGTGTGGGCGGTTTGTTCATACGTACAGAATGATAACTAGCATTATCCATAACAATTAGTGAAGGTCTTGTCAGATTTGGAATTAGCTTCTCTGTCACCCATTTTGAAAAATTGTCCTTATTCGTATCGTGGTGGTAGTCAGCAGACACACTTGTTGACCTGTACACCAGACAACAATTTGGTACAAAGCCATTTTCTCCGCCAGCGTTTACAATGATCCACCTGGCTCCAAGTGAAATACTTTTAGATGGACCTGCAATATCTTTGCTTTGCCAGCATTTGTTCGTAGAATATGAACGGTGAATGTAAGTCTCATCTAAATAAATCACATCCAATTTATTATGCTCTTCAGCTTCGCGGTTTTCCTTTATACGCTTTAAAAACTTGTATCTTTGTAGTTTTATGTCATCTCTTTCCATCAAAATGGTTATTTTTGATTAGCATTTAACATATTTAAAACCAATCTCTTTAAGTATAAGTCTGTAAAAAATAATAACATTTATCATGTTACTCAAACGATAGCTTAGTTATTCATCATCATCATCATCAGTCTATATACGTCCTACTGCAGGGCACAGGCCTATTCTTTACGAGTGAGAGTGAGAGGGATTATTGCTTAATATTTTTCTTACCTCAGAAATTCTCTCCCTCCTTTGAAATCAATATCTTGTTGAAGAATTTGTAACAGTTTCTTTAATGTTGGAATTTTTTTTCGATAGTAGTACTGGAAACCCCTATAAAGAAGTCGCAATTAAGAACAAAATATAAAATAAACTAAAAGTCAAAATATAAACAATTCAGTCCAACTTACCGGTCAACTCTACCACGCGCCTTAAAATCAAAGATTGAGTTTGATTTACACCTTCTTCCTTTATTTTACAATAAACATTGAAAACAATATTTCTCGCTTGAGATCGAAGTGACTTTTTCGACATTTTCACAAAAACAATGAATTTCAAGAAGTTATTCACAAAACCTCTCAGCAGCTGTTGACAGATCTCGTACTTTGACTTGACATTTGACATTCATGACAGTGCCAAAATCTATTTTTTTATCTTTTTTTATGCCAGGAGATACTGGTGTACCTATACTATCGATATCGATATTTTCGCCCCTATGGTAAGTTTAAAAAATAATTACTGTAAGTACTTAAAGGAGAATGAGTACGAATCAACAAATATGTATAGTGATTTTATGTAACTCTGTACACACAATGAACACAAATGACTATAATCCAACCATTGACAGATGACGAAATAAGTTATATATCCATATAACGTATTACGCGATTCGCAATTTGGTCAGTTAGTCATGTTAAATTAGTTTGGAATTTCTTATATTTATGCTATAATTTAAGCAAAATGAGCTATAATATTTACTGCATATGCACGTTAATCTGTTTAATATTAAATACAGGGCCATAATAAACAAACATCTACGTACCGATGGAAGTTTATGTTTGGTTGAGATCAAGGTCACCCAGCTAGAAAATGACGCTAAGGTTCTCGAGGACAATTAGCGAACTCAGGATGCAGCTAAATGAGAGGGCCAAGGTTCTCCTAGTTAATGACCTGGAAATATTGGGATTACCAGAACAAAAAGGTGAAAACGCAGTTACCAACGTTGTTATGCGTCAAAAAGCTGGGTCTTAATATTGATCACCGTAAGATAGTCAATGCAAAGCGTGGTGGTGTCTTACGTACACCTATGGATACTAGTAGCTCTCAACGTGGTGTGCCTTTAAGAATGATGGTGCGGATTAGCCGGCGTGCGATTCGTGACGAGTTTATACGTTGTGCACGTGTACGACGCTCTATAACGAGTGAATCACGGGGGTTGCTCGGAGAGCTGCGATGTTTTTATGTGAATGTGCTGCTGACTCCTGTCAATAAGAAAATGATTTGGCAAGACACGCAAAGTAGCGCGGAAGGCAAGCTAGCGATCACGAAAACTACCAGTTACAAAATAGACCTCCAGATCTTAATCGGGTTTTTTTGCTAGTTGTGAGTTAATGTTTATTAAAAGCATTATATACTTAAGTTTATGTATTATTTTTGTCTTTCTTACTGTGAGGATTGTATTATTATGCTGCTAAAAATAACCACTTTTCTTTTGCATGCGATTGTAATATGGTCAACAATTGCATATTATAAAATCATGCAT
Source organism: Luehdorfia chinensis (assembly GCA_019845155.1). Taxonomy (NCBI): domain Eukaryota; kingdom Metazoa; phylum Arthropoda; class Insecta; order Lepidoptera; family Papilionidae; genus Luehdorfia; species Luehdorfia chinensis. Next base: position 12,797,040 of record JAHVAK010000642.1, on the reverse strand, counting down.
ATAAAAATAAATCCAAAACTTATGTATTATTTTTCGTTTTCTTATTGTGAGTTGTATTTTTCTCGTAAAAATTAACATTTTTCTTTTACAAATATTAATATTCTTATATTAATACTAATATTCTTCCAATATGAGGAGGAATTTTCTTGTAATTAAACAAAGCATTGCGTTAGTGTGCGTTTATATATATGGTATTTTTTATATTTATAATTTACATTCCGTTTATTATATTAATAGTTATACATACATACATATATTAATAGTAATAATAATAATAGTACTATAGCAGTTTATATGTCATATTACGTAATAATAACCTTTTAAATATACATAGTATTTGTTAGTTATAGCACTACTGGAACTTTTTTATATACGCAAAGTTACATATTAATCAGGAAGAAATGAATAAATCTAGAAATTTAAAAGTGGGTTTTCTAAATGCAGGCTCAATAGGTACCAAATATTAGGAGTTTCTCGTCGCCATGAGCCGTCACGAAGTTGATCTCATAGCACTAAATAAATTTAAATAAGATCGTGATTGATGCTGCCTATCGCCCTCCATGGCTTAACGTTGACTCATTTTTCGATGCTATCACTGACAGTCTTAATTATTTTTCACATGATTATGTTATGAATTTGGGAGATTTTAATATTACCCTTTTTAACACAGATGACAGGAAGACAAAACGTTTTTCAGAATTAATAAATTATGTAAATCTAAAACAAATAATCGATGTTACCAACTCATTTCACCGATACTAGCCAAACACTTGTACCGATGTACCTACGCAAAATGTAACTATTCGAAGTGATCTCCAACTAATACTATGGGTTGATATTAATTGTATGGATTGCTTTAAGGAAATGCTAAAAGTATTTAGCTATTACATTATTTGTTTATTTGACTTTCATGCTCCAAATAAATCAACTGTTTTCAGGGACCGCCCTTGCCCCTGGATTACTGATAATGTTAAATTTATGATGAGTTTACGCGATGAAGCACGTAACAAGTATCACTGTTAGCAGTTACCCACCCATAGAGTTTACTTTATAGAAATAAAGCATCAAGTTAAAATTGCGCTATACTACATTAGTAACCCGAAGAAATGGAGGACAAATCTTAAAAGCATACTTCTTACCGCCAAAAAATGATACTGAGTTACCTTCACAATTAATGGACCCAGAGTTAATCAATACTCTTTTCCTAAATACACCAGGGTCGTGTAGCGTGAACTTATCGGACCTTACGTATTTCGAATTTCATAGATTCAACTCTGAGAATTTTTTACTTAAGTCGATATCTAAAGACGCTGTCTTAAAAATAATAAAAACTTTAAACTCACAAGGAGTGGATGGTAACTTATTAATATTCTATTGATGACTCTTCCTTAAAAGTTTGGATAGTATTACTGCAATAATTAACCGGTCAATTGGTACCAGCACATCCCCTTATATGTGGAAAAGAGCCTTAATATGCCCTATTCCGAAGAATGCTAACCCTGAAGATGTTAAAGATTTGAGACCTATAATATTACTGCCATGTTTATCAAAAATTCTTGAAGAAGTAGTATATCAACATGTAACATCTTATGCAGCGGTTCAAAAAACCGGGAAGTAACTCTGAAGTCTTTCTTTTTTTCAATGCCATATTTATTACATGTCATTTATAAGTTACATAAAAAAAATTTCATAAATTTAGTAGCCAGGGAGGTTTGCAAGTGCAGAGTAAGAGTTATTTTCTCACATCTATGTCCTCTATGTAATGATCTACCTACTTTATAATACGCTTTTTTCAATATTGTCTTTGCGACAAGTTTATTGAGTTCTATGTCAGTTTTTTGAGTCACACTTTTAGGAATTTTATTATAAAATTTTATGGACCTACTAAGAAAAGATTTTCTAGTTTTGGTCAACCTAAACACAGGAACCTCTAGCGCGTCACCTGGGCCCATTCTACTGGATACAGTCACTTCTTTATTTAATAAAAACATGTGTTTCCCTACGTACATTATGTTTTCATAAATATACAAAGACGGAAGTGTCAAAATATTAGTATCCTTGAAAAGTTCTCGTAGCGACTCGCGAGGACCCAAGTTATAAATTGCCCGCAATGCTTGTTTTTGCAAAACCTGACCATCAATCAGGTTTCAGAAAGGACGGAGTACTGCTACTGCGTTTTCTGATGTAGTAACATATTGGAGGCTCAAGATACAGGTAGAGGGATTGTGCTTGTCTTATTAGATTATTCCAGTAATATTCCAGTTTTTTGCATCGTATACTTCGGATATTGGAAGATGCTTAACGTGTTGTAAATATCATGTATATGCAGATGCCACACAAACACATTTATATTTTTTTCTTTACATTGTTATTTTTATTTAAATTTTTCTTAGTGTTATGTGTACCATCTTTTATACCTGTAGATGTAAGTGTCAGAATAAATGTCTTTATGTCTTTTATGTCTTATTTCTTTCCCTGCGGCTTTTACAGCCAGTTATACAGCAATTTACCATAACTGTATGATACTTAAAAATAAAAAACACCAGTTACACAGCCTTTGAAAGTTCTTACACAATATTTATGAAAAATTCTTAAATCACCGTAAACTTGTTTGCCACCGTTACTATGATGGCAGACAAAAACTTATACGCAAAGTGAGACAAAAAACCTGTATGCAAAGAGAGATTAAAAAAACCGTAGTTTTTTTTCTTGCTCACACCTATACATCTGACATAACGCCTTCTCACTTTAGCTAGTTATTATTCCTCTAAGAGCCCGTCTATATCTCTTTTCTCTGTCTGTCTGTCTTTTTTAGCATAATCAAAACTAGGGCTGTAATCTTATAAAATATCTGATTTTCGATATATCGATTTTTTTAAATGATCAATATTTATTTATTTAAAAAGGATAAGTCAGTCACGGTTTTTAAATCAAGTATATTATTCAACAAATTTAATATACTCTTTGTGATTAATCGAAGAATTTGCTGCAGGGGACAATTAGGATATGTTGTGCATATCATTATTTTTAACAAGTTAATTTAATTGAACTGAATAATCTTTGCATATGTTTATTCAGCCAACAATAACGTTAACATAACCTCTTATCTCAGCTTTGGTAATGGTAATATACACACACAGTTCATCATAAATAAAGAAATAAAATTTTGTTTTGAAAGAATATATGAGCGAATAAACTGGTGGGAAAAAGATAAAATACAATAAATATTTTTCAGTAATCATCATCATCATCATCATCATTTCAGCCTATCATAGTCCACTGTTGAACATAGGCTTCCCCCATAGATTGCCACAAAACACGGTCCTGAGCCACCTGCATCCATCGACTTCCTGCAAAACCGTGTAGGTCGTCGCTCAATCTAGTGGGGGGTCGCCCTATACTGAGTTTGCCGGTACGAGGTTGCCACTCGAGAACCTTTCTTCCCCAACGGTTATCGGTTCTCCGAGTTATATGGCCGGCCCATTGCCACTTCAGCTTGCTAACCCTTAGGGCTATGTCGGTTACTTTAGTTCTGTAACGGATAACATCGTTACGGATTTTATTTCGCAGAGAAACTCTGAGCATAGCCCTTTCCATAGCTCGCTGCGCGATTCTGAGCTTCCTCATGCGGCCTGCAGTGAAGGACCACGTCTCGGTTCCATATGTCATCACTGGCAACACGCACTGGTTGTACACTTTTATTTTGAGGGATTGAGGTATACTCGACGAGAAGATGTGACGCAGTTTCCCGAATGCTGCCCAGCCGAGTTGGATCCGGCGATTGACCTCTTGGTCGAAGTTGGACCTACCTAGTCGGATAATCTGTCCTAGGTATACATATTCGTCGACAACTTCGATCGTAGTGTTCTCAACAATTACCGGTATAGGTGTGACATGGACGTTAGACATACAGTAATATGGGTATATAAATAAAATGAAATAAATTACTTACGATAATATAGTTTAAATAATTTAAACTATCTTATCGTTTAAGAACACACAAAATCAAACCTTATTTTTACAAATATCGAACTATCGATAAATCGTTCTAAAAAGATCCAACATAAATATCGATATATCTAAAAAATAATATCGATATTTCGACATTTCGATATTTTGTCAACAGTCCTAACCTAAACTTTAAAAAGAAAATCGTAACCTAAAAGTAAACGATATTAAATATTATTTTGCAAAAAATCATATTGTATTAAACCTAACTGATCTTAAATAAATATTTACTTTGAGATGGCTGAAGAAATACAGAAAAAAATGCAAAAAGAATTAGAAATTTTTAATGGTGTTCAAAAAGAATATCATAAGGCTGTGGCACAGAAACAACAATTAGATAGTCAGCTAAATGAAAACAAAGCAGTTAAAGAAGAACTTATTTTGCTTAAGAAAGATGCAGAAGTATATAAACTAATCGGACCCGTATTGGTTAAACAGGACTTGGAAGAAGCAAGACAAAATGTCGTAAAACGAATGGAATACATTACTAAAGAGATTAAAAGAACAGATGGGCACATATCAGCTTTAGAAAACAAACAAGAAGCTATCCAGGAAAATCTAAATAAACTTAAAAGTGATCTTGGAAACTTAAAAATAGCTGCTTGAAATAGTAATAAAAAAATTCTAATTAAAAATTGCTTACTTTGTATTTTTTATTTATTATGCTTATTTTAAACAATTAACAGTCGAATGTTCTTTGTAATATGGTTATAATTTAACCTTTCTATACTCATAATCAAAAATTATTAATTATTCAGCAAAATAATAGGTTTGTACTTGCCTTTGTCTAACAAGTAATGTCGTAATATGTTAAATTTTAACTTCTCTAAAAATAGTTATTCAGTAAATATCTAAGAAATATGTGTTTTATTCATTTAATTATATATATATCCTATAGGTATGACATTGAATATAGTGTTAAGTTATAAAATATAATACATTCAAATATACTTTTTAAGAAGTGTCATAAAATTATTCCCATACACATAAATCACATTAAAGCTATAAAATTCAGTACATATAGACTGTAATACCTACTAAGTGTCATCAACATAATAGTCAACAGCAAAACAAGTTTAGTTTATAATATGCTTCTCCTGTCTGTATTTTGATACTGATTTCATTACTTTTCAAATAGTCAAAAGAAAGGGTTATATATCATTCTAAATTCACTAATCTAAAATCAACATTTATCAGTGAAAACTATACCATGACTTAATCCGCATTCAATGTCCAAGATGGTCTAAGGCCTGATTAAAGTAAATAAAAATTGTCTGTCAATTAAATTCTCTTTTCATGAACTGTTTCTATACCTGAAGAGGAGAAGAGTTTACAGAAATAAAGTCTTAGAATAGCATTAGACAAGATTATTGTGGACAAATTTCATAACCTTGTTATGTATTTAGCAGCCGCTATACAGGCTACTGATAGACATTGGCCTTTCCCTATATAACTTTGATAATATTGCTAAAGTATTGGTGATTGTAGTACTTAGCACCTCACATCTGAAGGAAGGCCATTCATCTGTCTTTTTGTATGAGACATATTGGAGATGGTTATTTCACAATCGGTGCAGAGCCATGGGATTTTTTTTTGGCATTAGTTTGTAATATGATGAGGTGATAAATTCTTATACTTTTAAACATTTGCATTTAATAGTACATAATCTGAACGAAAGGATAACCTACCATTTACAATCTGTGGTATTACTCAGTAACAACACTATATTTTATTTTAATAGTTGTTTTTGTATGTCTGAATAGGGAGTTATTACATAATATTTTTTTAAATGTATAGTTTTTTTCTAGATAACTTTAGAAACATCATCGAATATAAAAAAATGTATGTGAAACACTTCACAAGGTTATATAAGGCATGTTTGCAGTTAAGCGTTTAGTTTCGATCGAAATGAACTAATTAATTCTTAAAGCATATACTGGAATCCAGTTCGAGGGAGACGGCAAGGAAGATCATTGCTGCATTTTGGCGAAAAACGACTACCGGTCGCTCAGTGCGAAACTGATTACAGCGCTTCGACGACTACGACACAAGTTTTCCAGTCAGCCCATACTCCGATCGTCCAGTGCGAGCTTGAGCTGAGCCGGTACTGCAGCACTTAGGATTAAAAAAAGACGCTAAAATGTTATAGTGACACCAATAGTCATCGTATCCTGCATTGAATGGGTTACTTCAAATTTCCCCTCATGCTGTAACCGACAGTGATCATGCACCACGTGTTTGCGACACCTATAATCAGAGATTCTGTTCTCGTCGCGCGACAGCTGACGAGCTACGCTGCTACTTTTCGCTGGCATAATTCGATGAAGCTGTAAAAGCCAAAAAAGGCTAAAAGCAATTACATCACCGAAATTATAAATCGCCGGCATTGAAAGTTTAGTTTTTTTTTTCGAATTGTGTAGTGAACTTCGATTTACGACCACCGAAACAATTACCAAAAACTGTTGTAAGGTAAATACCTGCTCAGAATAGTACGACGCATGGTCGACTTATTTTATGCGGGTTCTGTACAGGTACAGCTACTCTGGCAATAAATTACTTGGCATTAGATAAACAAATCGAGTCTCTAACAAGGGAAGGTCTGCAGCGATCCAAAAAGATCTCTCGAGGAATTTCGACTTCCTCGTCTCGGATCGCCGTCAATAAGAGGTGTCTTGGGTCGAATTAAAAGCGGTCAGCGAGGTGAATACGAATCGTGAAAGGGAAGTGGGCATGGCCTCGTAGACGGCTTAGGCGGGGAGAGGGTCCTGGGCGGGGGTGTCACCTGCTGATAGAATTAGCGGGTTTGAGTGATCCTTGACCGAGTTGAAATATCTTATTTATATTTCCTTCAAATTTCGAATAATTCAAAGAGGAATTTACATATACATAATCAACCTTGATTAGGAAACTATTTATTAGGATAAGGTTTAATATCATAATACGAATGTCATCATCTTTCGATTCTACCTGTATTTTGATTAACTAATTTGAACAAAAAGCGGTTATTGTGACTTAACTATAAGTAGTGACGAGTACCATGAAAATGTAGTACATTATTTTATTAATCATCAATAGTATATATAGTAAGTATAAATGTTTTATACCTTGAGTTACATTATAGCAATTTTTGTGGGATGTAGCATGATAATGTAGCTGTCTAATGGTAAAAGAAGTTTTTAAATCGGTTTACTTTATTCGTTACAACCAAACAAACACAGAAAAGATTTAATCTTCTCTGTTTATATTACATAGTTTAGAAAAAGGCGTGACTGTATGTGTACGTATATAAACAATTATTAATTAATTGATAAATATTAATTAAGAATAACAGAAACGCACTCAAATTCGACCTCGAAATTTTACTCTTCATTCCCAAAAAAGTTTCACTTCAAAATCTAAAATTTCTTAATAAATTTTAAAGTAATAATTAAGGGTATTGCGAAAAAAATATTAAATGTTGTTGGTTGTCATATCTTTATTTTGAAATTACTTATTAAAATATACATTTATCTATCGTAATGGCACAATGTTTTGTACCGAAATAAACATATCACCCCTTAGTATCACTGACATATATTTTATGTATTACAAACGCCAATTTTGTTTAAATTTACGTATAAACTTATATTTGTCTTAATATTAAAAAGTGTGTAAATGCAACAACTATAAAATATTCCCAGTTGTTTACTATAAATATTTTCTTTCTTCAGCTAGACGTTAATTTTATATATTTAAAATTTCTTAACAATAAGGTCTTCATTGAACTTTGATAAATGGATAAATGCCTTTCAAGATTACATTGCGTCCGCAATTTATACTTATTCGCAATGTACTAAAATAGTAAATGCATTTATTTAAATATAAAAACTATGGAAAGCGTGATACGTCTTTGAAACAAAACTTTCAAAATAATATTATAATACTTTTCCATATAATTCAGTTACATATGTGAATGCTAATTTTGGTCCCGTAAAATGTATAGTATATCTAAATAATAATTACACAATATGTATATTTCATATTCTTCATTTTTATATACTGAGTAGGACATTAATTAATAATATAAAAAATACTATGATAGGCAATATTAAGCAATTGCTTAAAATGTGTAGTGCACACTGTAAATAATATTTATTACACTTACCTAATAACTATAGATTTATTCAGTCAATACATTTATCCTTTATAAAAATTGTATAAAAATATACGACTGCATATAATATAGTAACAAAAATATCATATTATAGTCATGCTAAAAACACTTGAATAGTTTACTTATTATTTTTACTTAATTCTACTCTGAACGCAAGGCACACTGCAAAAAGGCATTTCTTGTTTCACGACAAATCTGCCACTAAGGAGGCTTTTGCCACACATTCTTCCGGAACAAATGAAGCAATCCGCATGCCAGTGCATGGTGCTCCATGATACACCCTGCTGTTCAGGACCGATTACCCCACCGCATGCACGGCAACGTTCCGCATAATATTGATCATAACACGACAAACAAATTGGTAGACCAGTTTTATCATCCGGAACATACTTTTTACCTCCAAGCGGTGCATCACAATGGTAACAACAAAAATGTTGTACGTGGAATGCTCTGCCCTCAGCTGCAGTATAAGGCCTTGTAAATATCAGTTCATCGCAGCCAGCGCAACGCGGTATCTCCAGCACATTAGCCAAATCTCTGGCGCAGTAAATTTCGCCTTTGTAAAAGAAATACACAAGGTCTGCCAACAATTCCCCACATTTACAGCAAGTGAAGCATTGTGGATGCCATATAGCTTCTTGGCCTGCTCTTTCCGCTTTCACAGCTACTTCGCCAGCAAACATGGGTTTCTCACAACGTTGACATGGCACACCTTCATTATATAGTTTTCTATTGAATTCCATTTCAACAGGACTTAAAGACATGTCAGAAAACTGAGTAAGCATTGGATCTATTTGTTCTGCATAGTTGCTTATGGGATGCAAGATAGTATGGTCAGCATTTTCTGGTAACTGGCTTTCAGATGGATTCCAATCAACAAGCGTGGTAGACTGTGGAAATGATCCAGGATATGTACTGTAGTTAGGCAACGGAGGTGGAGGCAGGTCTTCTTCAGAGTGTGTCCGGAAATACTCTCTTAATGGCGCAGTTTGTTGGGGCTCAACCTGGTTCATCGGTTTCGAAGAAGTCGAAAACTGTGGTTTTATCGTCGTAGAACACACAGTACCAGTGAGCTCCGGTGTAGTTGGCTCATGTTTCCAGCTCCATATCTCACCATTTGGAGCAAAAATGGTACCTTTCTGTATCCTGCTGTCGACGATTTTCGCAGTACCCATTACGTTATTATTGCTTGCGGCCCATAAGTCTGCCATTATCTGTGCCCCCAATGCTTTGCTCACAAACTCATTGGTCTCATCTCTGAATTGAGGATTCTTGTTATACTCATCGCGGAACAGTTTGATAGGCTGTAGGTAAACATCATTAGTGACGGGCATGTTTAGGTCGCTCAAGTTTTTAAGCAATTTATCATACACCGGACCGTGTTCAACTGCGCTTTTGATCCTATCAGATTCTATATGCATAACATTAAGTTTATCCTTTACAATCATACTGAGAATAGGACTGGATTTATAGTCAGGCAAGTTAGCCGCACTACTTACTACATTGCCTTGTGAATCCAAGACTAGTTTCTTGTCGGAAGCATTCTTTGGAACTATGTTGTATTTCACCCCTCGTGAGACATTCGATATTTTTAATGGTAGTGCATATGACTTGGTAGAACTGTGAGTTTTGCTATTTTCTACTGAGTATACTTCTCCGTTTTGCAGAGGTCCCACTCTGACAACGTTGCCCATACCAACGACATGGTCCTTGATACGCGTGATGTATTCCTGTAAAACAGATTTTAGTTATTGCAAGTTATTTTGTATAAATTACATGCATTTATATTTTTGATTACTGAATAATATTTCCAATTTGAGAGCGCAGTTATCATAAGTGCTAAAACTTAAATAATATTTTAAGCTTACATATGAAAAGAAAAATCGGTCATGTAAGATATTGAATACATAGCATGTAGGCCACGTAAAATATTTTTAGGTGTTTTTTTGTTTCTTTTCAATTAGCATATTCTTGGCCTAATGTGATATATTTTTTCCTTATCAATATATAATCTAAATCATATCATATAAAATCTACATGAACAAAGTAGTAGTCTCGCTCTGTTACAAACAGGCTGTTGCGAACTTACAGTATGCTCGGACTTCTCTTGGTCGGTGGCGTGGTGGCGAGCAGCAGGGGCCACATCGTGCGGTGGTAGTTGAGTTCGAAGTTGAGCGCGTCGTTTTCGTGCCGCCGCCGACCCTGACACCGGTGCCAATGGACCCAAACATGACATGTACTCGGACACCTGGAATTTTTTTTACAAACATGTTAAGCGAGTACATATACAGGATATTTTGTTTAAACAATAAAAAGATGGAATTCCTATGCAGGAATCCGTCTAGGTAGGCACCATCCCAGGGCCAGTTATTCTGCCGTGAAGCAATAGTGTGCAAACATTACTGTTTCGGTTTGAAGGGCACGGAGAGCTAGCATAATCACTGGGCATATGAGACTTAAGAACTGATGTCTCAGGGTGACGGGCGCAGTGTGTTGTCACACAGAAATGTTCTAGGTTACATAGCATTTATGGGCAGTCGTTGCACTTACCATCAGGTGAACGTTTTGGTCGTTTCGTCACTTTATCGAATAAAAAAAAAGTAAGAGGGTCATCAAACCCTCAATTCTTATTGTATCTTACTGTAGAATTATCGTTATATTTATATCATTATTCATATTTATTATAATTATTGTTATTATTTGATGTAACTGGACCTATACCTCTATTTTTTATATTTGATGGCTCTTAGAATTTAAAATTTTGATCTAATCAATATATTCACATGCTTTATAAATGGCTGAATTAGGCTACCCTAAATGTATTGACCACCACTGTAATATCAAAGCCTAATCAAAAGCAAATTATCATCTGTAAAATATAATAAAATAGATTGGATAAACACATAGAAGGACATCTTTACATATTGATTATAATTACCAATTCAGTAGAAGCATTTGGAGGCACCCAATCTAGTTTAACAGGTTTGTCTGTTACTCCGCGAATCTTGATCAGGGGCACTGTAAGCAATACATTTAATATTCTTTAAAGAAACATACAAAACCTAAAGCCTGTTAATTTATTTCAGTAAATATTTGAATTTATAATTCTGAATCTCGACTGTATCTTGTCTTGTACTTGTTTTAATGCCTCATATTCAATTTTATTTCAAGCCTTTCTTCTTCAAGATCTTTTCCTTTTAAATTAATTTATACTATGAATACTAGCAGCTTAAGCCCGCGACGACATCCGTGTAGATTTAGGTTTTTAAAAAATACTGTGGGAACTATTTGATTATTAAAGATTAAAAGTATTTTATGTCCGTCTCCAGAAAGCAAGGTATCTCTGTGCCAAATTAATCAAGATCGGCTAAGCGGTTGAGCCATGAAAAGGTAATAAACAGGGGACAGAAGAGAGTTACTTTCGCATTTATAATATTAGTATGGATTAGTGGTTCCTTGACATACTAGCACAAAATAACACCCATTGAATTATTCTCCATTTTAAAGTAACATACCCAATTTAATCTTTAGGATTAATTAGAATATTTAGTTTTAATTATTTTTGGGAATTAATAACTGTAAAAAACTGATGATAATATTTTCATAAAATCGACACAGATTACAGGTAAAATAAACTGAGGCATTACGTATTTTCACCAATAAACCGAAAACTAACCCTTTGCTAGGAAGTTACTAAGCTAAAAACAAGCCTTAAGGATGATAAGGATTAGTGAAAATATAAAATCCGTTAAGGGAGATTTACAGTTGTTTAAGGTTCACTTTATATAAGGGAGTTTGAGGGACAAACATCAGAATATAATTTATGTACCTTATTTCATAGAGTTATTGATATATATATTTAAAAAAATAGTGAAACTTATTAGCATTTTTATTCCCACTTACATGAAATTCAATCTTATTTTGGCTGTACTTACATGAAGCCTTTTTAGGTTTAGCAGTTCCAAGTAGTTCAAATTGAGCCCAGCCAGACAGGTCATCATCTTGTACATCATGTACGTCTTTACTGCAGTGACATGCACGGCAAACCTTGCGCCAGAAGTGAAGATCTAAGCCAGGGCATGTTGGACCTGTAACAGACCATATATTATATACATTTATAGAACCAATCACACAAATCTTAGCAAAATATTGGATTGAATCACTCAAAATAATATTCTAATGAAATTAGAGCACTGTAAATACAGAAAGAAAAATATCCAGCTGGGATTCGAGCCCAGGACCTGGAATTGGGATGCGAATTGGGATTTATTTAACATTGGACAGAAAAATTCAAAAGTACTGAACTTTCAACTCACTTTTCTTTGCAGTGTGGTAAACTTAATTTTTTCTACACAGTCTATGACAAATTATTGTATCAGGCGCAAAAGTAAATTTGTAAATCATATAGTGTTACTAACACCGTTTTTTTAGACTGTTTATACTATTACATACTATACACATACAGGGGCATCTCTTGGCATACATAATATCATAATAATAATAAATTTATATAAACAAAGGTGTACTATAATAATGATAGGGTCACAATTTATTGTTTATTTATTAAATATGTACTTAATTGATAACAAAATTGTTGTGGAGATCTTGGTTTTTATTTTCCCTCTGTCTACTTTTACAACTCCTACAGGATGAGATGTGGTGGCCGATTCCTTTAACGCTGGCACCACACGGTAGGGTTTGGTTGTCATTATTTATATATTAGTTTTTTCATTTACTTCTCAATTGTCTTTGTAAGTTATAATAATACTAGCTGATGCCCGCGACTTTGTCCGCGTGGATATAGGTTTTGTAATTATCACATGGAAACAATTTGATTTTCCGAGACAAAAAATGTCCTCTAGAATGCAAGTTTTACCCGTGCCAAATTTCGTCAGTCGGTTGAACGGTTGAACCGTGAAAGGTAACAAACAGGCAGTAGAGAGTTACATTCACATTTATAATATTAGTATGATGATTTCTTATATTTACACGAACATTACACATTTAAATGGAAACTAATTATTATGGATTTTATTGCTCAGATTTATCGGTTATAAATAGTAAAATTAAATGTGATGAAATCTGCAAATATTAGTTTCATTCAAATATTAGTATGGATAATGGGGAACCTTTGAATAATTTGTTAAATCTGATTTTAAATGGGCTGATTTTTTTTTTTTTTGCCTAGAATAATTAAATTTACTTTACAATAGATGCAAGCAAAAGGGCAGTTTAGATTGAAAAATAATTTTGATCACAAATAAATATTATCCTTTGACTTTGAATTTATCTCTTTTATCTTAAAATAGTTCAACTTTGTTACAGTAGAAAGACATTACAGTAGGTGGATGCCTTTAATCTTTTCATAAATGCTGACGATGTCTAGACAGTGATGCCCATTGCATCCACTATACAGGAGACAAAGGTTGTCACAAGAAAACAAAATCTATTAATTTATTTCTGATTAACATCGCCATCAACAATTTCTAATAATAAAAGTTAAAAGTAAAAACAAAATAGAAATTAAATTATTCGCCGATCAATCAGTAATGTAAATAGTATTAAGAGGAGATGTAAGCTTTCAAAAATCTGATGATGTGGTTACATAGACACTATGAAAACAAGAAGATTGAGTGCCAACATTATGGGGCTGTTGTGTGCGAAAAGTATTTGATGTTTTTGATTGATGATGAGTAAAAGACAGCAGATTTTCTGCTGTCTTTTACTCATCATCAATACAAGAAAGAGGTAGAAAAACTTTAAGAGCTGACAATTTAGTCAAAACAAATACTTCCAAACATATTTAGATATGACCAAGGAATATGCTGATTAAATATATGAAGAAATATATCATGTTAAATGAATCCCATTCTCTGGAACATCTCAATAAATAAACCTACCCATAAGATGATGACAACCAAACTAACCAGACGTAACTTTAAACTTTTGTAACTGGTGGTAGGATTCCTATGCAGGAATCCATCTAGGTAAGTACCATCCCAGGGTCAGTTATTCTTCCATGAAGCAGTAGTGTGCAAACTTTACTGTGTTTCGGTTTATATAATTTCGGTGATGTAATTGCTGTTAGCCTTTTTTGGCTTTTACAACTTCATCGGATCCTGTGCTCACGGGCCAGGGGCCCGCGAGCCAGGTTTGGTTCGACCCAAACATAAATAAATAAATAAACTCCTACAAAAATCTCGAAATTCGGACTGTATCGCGTTCTTGCGCGATTTAGAATATCTCAATACGATTTTAAGTCGTCTAATGACCGTCCGAGGGAGGCTGCGGACTGTCGACTTGTGTGTCGGTAATTCTGGGCGGTGAGAACCGCCCTGGAACACGGGTGTATCGTGTGTACGCGGTGTGATTGTCGACTGCTGCGCGCCGCTCTCTACGGCGGTCACGCGTCGTGGTGCGTGTTATATTAAAGCTATTAACTGTGTGTACAGTGTAGCCTGGATCGTGACTGACCGTATCGTGGTCAGGGAGTGCTGAGACATCCGTGTCGTCTAGCACGTTCCGCGGGCGACGTTTGCGTTCGGTCGCGTTTCTATCTGGTCGGTAATTTGCTGCTTTAACCACCAGTGGGTTTGGATGAACCGCGGCTATTTCGAAAAACCGCCGTGATTATGCTCTGAAGTGTTCAGAGATTAAGGGCATTTCACAGTTGCTGTGAAGATCTACGTTGCGTTGGTACCAACCGGCTCCGGTGGCAGTTCGCAAGAATCGATTTTGAACGCACTGTAACTTCTTTAATTGATTGCCCGTCGCGTGAGCGAAAGCGACGCAAGCATAGGCCATTACGGGTCTTATGCAAGTCATATAGAGGCGAAGTGTTTCGGTTTGAGGGGCACTGTGAGCTAGCGTAATCAGTGGACATATGAGTCTTAAGATCTTATGTCTCAGTGCGATGGACACAGTGTGGTGTCACACAGAAATTTTCTGGGAGACACAGCGTTTGTTATGAGCAGATGTTGCACTTACCATCAGGTGAATGTTTGCTTGTTTCATTACTTTATCCAATAAAAAAAGAAACTTACCGCAAGAATTACAAGGAGCGCCGGCGCCACTATCATGACCAAGTCCGAGCTTTACTCAGCTTTTCACGCTGGCTCTCAAGCTTCGATAACCAAGCAGGAGCTTCTGAAGTCTCCACACATGACTCACTCATCTAAAAATAAATGTTTCTTAGTAGTTATAAGCTTTGTAATTTACATTATTTATAAATGATCTAAAAGCTTTATCTTTTCAACCAATTCCTTACCTTATCAGCACTGTCAAGTAAAAAAACGATAAAAAAAACTTATTTTAAATAATCACCCGCATATTATATATAACACAACAAATCATTGATTGAAATATGTATATGAGTCAAATTATATGTTTTTCATGGATAAAATTAAAATGAAAAGAATGAATCACAGATTAATAGTAAACTAATTATTTTGACGTTTTCATACAAATGTGACGTGATCTTCCGTTCCAATGTTGCCGCTTAAAAAAAACAAAAATATTGCAAATTATAGGATGAACCATAGCATCCATAACGATTAGGTAGGATTCCTATGCAGGAATCAGTCTGGGTAGGTACCACCCCAGGGCCAGTTATTCTGCCGTGAAGCAGTAGTGTGCAAACATTTCTGTGTTTCGGTTTGAAGGGCACTGAGAGCCAGCGTAATCACTGGGCATACGAGATTTAAGCACTGATGTCTCATGGAGACTGGCGCAGTGTGGTGCTACACAGAAATATTCTAAGTAACACAGCATCTGTTATGGGCAGACGTTGCACTAACGAAAAACAATTTTTTGACTCGTAGCAAAATGGCGGCGATATGGTTCGCCACCCGTCACGTCTCGTTCCCGCGGTGACGAAGAATGGGCTGCGGTAGTGGCCTCTGTCTACCAATTAATGGTAAAAAGGCATGACTGTATGTATGTATGTATGTTGTGATACATTATACATACATTATTCCTTTCTTCTTGATATAAACTTTAACTATGCCAAATCACACTCCTCCGTACCCGCAATATTCGGAGCGCTAATTTCTTGATATATTGTAAATCAATGCGTTACTTGTATGAACTTACTACGCATTCTCGAATCACTTACCTGCGCGTACCCAACCGCTGCTAAATTTACTCAGCGGCTTACTAAAGATAAATTTGGTATACATATTATCATACAACGTGAACTATGTGAAAAATACTAATACATTTTTTTCAAAATCTTAATAATTACTGCTTGTATTTAACTCATTGACAGACATATTATATATTCTAATACATATTTCTAAATTATATTCATCTAGATAAAATTCATTATCATCTAAGCATTCTACTGCAGGTAAAAGCTTCCCTTTTAGCCGATCACAGTACCAGGAGGTCTATTGTTTAACTGTGGTAGGTTTCGGGATCGGTTTTATTAGACCTCGATTAATCAATGAATAAAGTGCAAACGCCACACTACTTGCAACTTTTGCTGATCCCCGCGACTTCGTTCACACGGCTATAGGTTTCTTAAATATCCCATGGAAACTAATTGATTTTGTGGGATTATAGGTACCCTCCAGGATAGAAGCTATCTCTGTGCTACATTTCGACAAGATCTGTTGGAACAATTTATCTGGTACCCTTCAGTTGATTTATACGACCTCCACCTCCGTGGAATGAGAAGAGGTAGATTCTTTTACGCCACCACTATAAGTTTAATTATAAACACGTTTTTTTAGCTTGGCCTGTATGTATGTATGTAACGAGCATTGTAATAATAACAATCATTATATTCAGACATCCCAGTAATTTGAAATTTTGCACACGTTTTATGGACCGATGACAATACAATATTTTCATAACTTTTCATGACCAGGCATTCTCACCAGGACCATTAGCTCAATGCTTTTCAACCTAGATTTTAATAACAAAAAAATTAATATACTTTCCGGAATATCTGGCATCACGAGTACAGGGTCTAGTAATGTTAGGGGTGAAAAGTTCTCGATTTTCCTTTCAACATTATTGCTCTGTGCACTCGATTTACATTTACAATTTACATTTATGTATTATCTATGGATAATACACCATCCATCATTCAATGCGTTTTTTAATATTATCTGATTTTGCTTTTTAATCCTTAATCCCGCACATAAACGTTTGTACAAAACATTTCTGGCAGATACAATAATTTAAACTCTACAGGACTGATTTTAAAATACCTCATTTCAAGGTAACCGGAACTATTCCTACTGCATTTTTGATTGTTCATGACTCATAAGTTAGGCTTTATTTATCAATATTTTGTTGGTTGTAGATGTCTTCAGGAAGACCTATCAAGTGTGTGGTTGTTGGTGATGGGACTGTTGGAAAAACCTGTATGTTAATATCATACACAACGGACAGTTTTCCTAGCGAATATGTCCCTACAGTGTAAGCAAATATTTATTCATATTGGATCCTAATTATAATAAGAATATTGGGTAATAATGCATATAAATAACCAGTTTTAAAAGATTTTTTTAAATCAGTCTAATTTAAACCTAATGTTTTTAGATTTGATAACTATTCAGCACCTATGGTGGTGGATGGTGTGGCTGTATCATTAGGTCTTTGGGATACAGCAGGACAAGAGGACTATGATAGACTGAGGCCATTGAGCTACCCTCAAACAGATGTCTTCCTTATATGCTTCAGTGTAACAAGGTAAATTTAAGATTAATTAACATTAATAAAAAACAAATTGAAAAAACACTATTCATAATCTGATAAACTTTTTTATTAAACATTGATATGTTAGAGAATCTTAAGTTTTATGCAGTTATTTATTTTGGGCTGTAATATAACCCCATATCATTTTCCAGTCCTTCATCTTATGAAAATGTCACATCTAAATGGTATCCTGAAATTAAACATCATTGTCCAGATGCACCAATTATTTTGGTTGGTAAGTAAAAACATCTTCTATTGATAGTGATTTTATAGTAGGTAAAAGATTGTAAATATTTACCTTTGGAGGTCTTTAAAGGAAAACTATATAACACAACCAGGCACAAATACCAACAATTTGTATTTTACACAATTATTAGCTCCGATATGGATTCTTACCCAGAAGTTGCAGCTTAGAAGGCAGGTACTCTGACAACTGGGCCATTTGGTTGTTACATACACAAATAAAATAGATTTGTATATTGTGCTAATCAATTTTTTTGACTTTCAAATTTCCTCTCCAGTTGTTGTAAAGTTGCTTAGTTAAAAACCTCTGTAGATACAAAAAATATTTAAAAAGAGAAGCATATTCAGTGGGCATTTATAATATATTTTGAATCGGTACAATTTGTTTTTAGCAATTATTCAAGTCATTTTTAAGTTATTTCAGTTTCTAGTGGGAGTGCACTAGTACTAGCACTTATTTACAATATGAACATCTCAAACAAAATTATTTTAATATCCTAAATTGTCTCAAACTAGTCATGGTTTTCTGGTATCTTTATGGTATAATATAAATTTTAAAACTGTATGTAAATATTTGTTTTAAAACTTAATTATTGAAAACAATAGGCAGAGTTGGTGTTAAACTGGACATTGGATGTTGCAAGTCTTTCCTTTTCATTTCTTAGCTAATACGAATTTAAATGAATGTTTGTTTCTTTTTAAATATTGAAACATGCAGAACAAAGAATGCGCTGCAATGATTGTCGAACTTTATTGTCAATTAATATATTATTTTCAGAGTAGATATATTAATTTTTTTTATTAATTTCGTGTGAAATATGTGCAGTGTGAAAGGATAAGTATTCACCTTCTATGGTACAGACAGGAAATTTACGAATACATATTGTAACATAAAATATGATAAAATGCACATTAAAAATAATACTATAAAATTAAATATTATTATTAATTTCTATCAATTACTTATTTTGATATTGTAATGTTGAGATCGTTTGCCCTTTACTTAAACATAGTTGTAAAATATACAATGTTTTAAAGATATTGAAATGCACAAGCATCATGTCTATGATTAATGATGGAGTTTAATCAAATGATGCCAATCACAAGTATTATTTGCAATTGGATTATATGTGTTTATAACTATAAACGCGTTCAGCATGGTCGAAAATTCTGGAGCTTTGTTATCGCAGTGGGTCACGGGTTCGATTCCCGCACCATACTAAAATTGATATGGCCTATAAATAGTTTCGGGTTTAAGTGTTTGTGTTTGAGCTATTTATTCTTGTTTGATTCAGGAGAAATTATCGTTTTTTAATAAATAAAAGTGCATTTTTTAATGTGATGAATATTGTTATGTATTTATTTTTATGTTTAAAAAATCCATAAAGCATCACAAAAATGCGATACTGCAATTATTGCTTATTCTGGTGTCAACATTGGCACGTGACGTCATCAGTGACAATTTATGTTATAACCGAAGGTATCCAATCACAGCCCACAGTTGCTCTCCCGTCCCACTGATCCACTTGCAAAATGTGTTTTGAACAAAATTCGATACATGCGGCTTGTATGGTTGTGTTGGTGTTCTTTGTATAAAGCAAACATAAAAAAAAGAAAACGTATTTAAAAACGAAAAAAAATCAAGGTCGGACCAAAGCCACCTACTTCATTTATTTATTTTTATTTTTCTTGATTATTAATGGTTCATTATAATGAAAATATTAGTATTGGAATCCTTGGCGTTGACATATCTAGAGACGTTTAGTTTGGCGCCCACCTGAAAGAGAAGGCCAAATTGGCCTCTAAAAAACCTTGGCGTGGTCAATAGAGCGTGACAGTATTTTACGCCGGCCCATCGCTTGCAACTTTACAAGGCGCAAGTTCGGCCTGGTAGAGAATTCTGTTCTCATCTCTGAGCCGTATTCTCGTCTTCCGCCGCCAGCGGGTTTTTCGGACCGATATGACAAAGGCCTTCAAGCAAAGAGCCTAGACCTTTCTCAAAGGCTGGCACCCGGAATTCCTCTGGTATTGCCGATGCTCATGCGCGGCTGTGATCACTTACCATCGCCGTATGTTCGCAGCGTAAGAAAAAAAAATGCCACCCTGTCCCGTTCGATGAGTGTAAGCTGCCGGGATAACCTCATGACTTACGATAGGGCGGAATAACCATCTCTGCAAAAGCCACACCTAATATATGCAACAACCTGTGAGGTGCGCCCGCTGCCAGCCAAGCGTGGTGGTTGCAACAAATCCTACCTTTTTGGAAGATGCCTATACCCATCAGTGAACTGTTAAGACACTGATTACTCTCGTATTTAGAGATGTGCCTGTATATTTCCCTATACACCGACATATTATTTTGTGATTGCAGCCTTATTTAACACTTAAAATAAGAAGTGACCAGAGAACCGTACAATTAGAAACCAAAGTCATTACAGAACCACTACTACTTCAGAAAGGGTAAAGTTCTGTAATTGCACGAAAAGTTTCTTCAAGCTTGGCGTTGATGCCATCCACTGTACAGAATTATTGGCACAACAATTTGTAATAATGCGATCGGAAAGAATTCCATAGGTTTGTTGTGAAAGTACCTCGCAACATCGTTTTTATTACGCACATGCAAAAACATAGGAACTACTTGCCGAGTTGCTCCCTTTGTTTTGACATGGCAGAAAGTAAATAAGTTTTTTTTGTCTAACACGTTCACCATCTTGAATTGTAGCGCCTACCGTCAAGTACGTTTGAAACGTTGACCTTCTCTGTAAATAAAAACTTGCAATGCTATGTGTAAATATGCGAACCAATGTAGCTGATTAATCTTAAGTTTATTACATTAAAATAAAAGTATAAATAATATTTTTTTTTTTAATAATACTTTTTGTATTGTAATTTTAAAAAAACGATATAATTTTTGATTATATTATTTATAATGACAGGAACAAAAATTGACTTACGAGATGACAGAGAAACCTTGAGCTTGCTCTCAGAGCAAGGAATGTCACCGTTAAAGAGAGAACAGGGGCAAAAATTGGCTAACAAAATCAGAGCTGTTAAATATATGGAGTGCTCAGCCTTGACACAACGTGGGTTAAAGCAGGTAAGCTTCTGATAATTTATATATAAAAATATATCTAAGTTTTTGACATGTTGGCAATAATTGTATCATTATAATATTTATAAAGACAGTTCTTAAACACTCCATTGATGGATATATGTCATCTTTCTCTAAATGCGATAGCAATAGGGATAATTTTTGTTCATTAAGACTATAACCTATTGAACTTCGCATACAGAACAGTTGATGAGTTTACATCATAATTTAAATTTACAAATACCGAAAATTCTTAATGTTTTACATTGATTTAGAAAGTGTCTATCAAATCTATAAAGTCTGCATTGTAGCAGACTTTATAGATTTGACAGACACTATCTATAGTTATGATGATCCTGAACATAGACCGCAGGTACTTCTTAGGACGTCGATACATTACCTCAGCTCTATTTATTTTTTACGCGGGTCTTATTTCATCTGTTTGTTTGCCCTGTAAAGAAGATCATACTCACAATCTAGCTTATATATTCGGCTCCGTTGGTGCAATGGCTAAGCTATAGGATACTGCTCTGGGTCGCGGGATCGATTCACGAACAGAACAAATATTTGTATGGCCTACACCCTACAGTTCTATATTTCAATTCTACCTGTTTGTGCATTTTGAAAATGTCTAAAAACGATACAGGAGAAAGCCTAGTTTGGGGCTTGTTTAAAAAATAACTCCAAAAATGTTGTCACCCGTACCAATATTTGACGTTAGTAGAAATGACAATAAAATAATATAAGATAAATACAATTAATAAAGGTTTAATTAAAAAACATAATTAAATTAAAACAATGTTTATTTATACACTATTAATACATTTTTAC
The DNA here is from genome assembly GCA_019845155.1 of Luehdorfia chinensis. Lineage (NCBI taxonomy): Eukaryota > Metazoa > Arthropoda > Insecta > Lepidoptera > Papilionidae > Luehdorfia > Luehdorfia chinensis. Next base: position 12,775,009 of record JAHVAK010000642.1, on the reverse strand, counting down.
ACAATTAAAACATAATAAAAACATTTATCTATTATTATATATATTAATTAATAATAATTCATAAATTGTAAAAAAAATGTCAAAGTAAAGTTTCTGCTCCTTGGTTTTTTGAGGGATTTTAAATTACAGCTTCATAAAAGTAGAGACAGTTTTCGTTAGGCGAGGTTTATTTTTTGATTTGTATTTACAAATTCAGATTGAGTTGGGAACAATGTCTCACTCTCTCTCGAAAATATTATCGAACGCTTTTTTTGAAAAAAAATCTATCATGAGTAAATACTTAATTTACAGGGGAACAGCTAGTACTAAATAAGCCTCTTCTAATCAGTAGTACACTGTCATGTAATTGGCGTAAAGTAATAAGTATATATTGGAAAGGAAAGATATGAATAATTATAAGTTACGTACAAGATAATTGTGCCAAATTCTATTTCAGATCATGGATAAATTAAAAATGCCACTTATCATTTTGATTATATCAATTTATTATCATCATACATACTATAAGTATTGAAAAAATATCTAAGTTAAGATACATTAAATTTTGACTAAAATTCGGCTTGAACTTCATTAATGAATTAGCATATCATCCTGACGTGGCCCTGACATTTTCATTGTGCTGTTACAAACGGCTTCACCAATTTCTTGTGTTTTTTGGGCCCACCTGTGAGAGTATTTTGAGGACATGAATCAGTATTTATGTTGATTTATAAAAAAAAAACTCTGGCGCGGCCTCATTGAACATATTAATTCAGATATTATGGAATAACAACTCATTGTAGGAGTTCAATAGCCGTGGTAAGCGCGAGTACGCGAGTGACACAGGTTTCATCGAGGCGCTATTAAAATCGTTAGTAGAAATTTGATTTTGATTTCTCACGAAGAAATCAGCGCTGAAAAACCAAAAATTTGCAAGTCTGTGAATTAAAATAATCTAAATAAAATGAAGTCCGACAACCCGACTTTTCAACTCTCAATCCTTCCAAAAGACTGTCCTTCATAGTCATTACAGCATTTGTTGGCTGTTATCCTTTTCTAATTATTATTAATTGAAATCAGCTACCTGCTAAATATCGTATTATGCTCATATAACATTAATCTGGAAGTGTAAATTAAATTCATTTGGATGTTCTTTTATTACAGTTTTAACAGTGCACACTGGGACTGCGCCAGACCCTGTGAGAAAGCTCAAACCCCCCTCAAGCACCTCGGCACTTGCATCTCTGGTGTAAGAGAGATGCAAGATCGCCTCCCAAAATAAAATATTATCTGATCAATAAAAGATTGAGAAAAACCATAAGCTACTGAATTTTTAAGAAAAGCATTCACCAACGCTGGAATTAAGTATACATACAATATTATGGTAAAAGCCGAAACGAGAACCCATATTGAGACTCCCTTGTAGTGTTTTTTGAATCTTACTCCTTAATCCTGTTCCCAAAACATTTGAAGCTACCTTCACTGCTAAAGGGTCTGTCATAATGTTATTTAGATGTTACATAATAAGTACTATAACACCTCCTTTTCGCACTTCTTGCCCAGTCCGTCTTACGGTTTCCTACAATGACAATCCTTTAAAAAGATTTTGGTAATAGCTAGTGGAACACGCTCGAAGGTTTAAGAGGCCTTCCCGTTCTCTCTTTTTAAAATCTGGTTTAGATTTTTTTTATTCATCAGTGATTGCTTATTGGCGGCCTGTAACGCTAGGATAGTCTGTATGTTTTAACCAGCCGAAAAATAATCCGACAATCATTGGAATAATGTATTTGTATTAAAAACTCACTAGCTTTATTTGCGTTTGTCGCTTCAAAATAATTCGCAAACATTTTATTTATCAATTAGTATTATTCCAGGTATTCGATGAAGCGGTACGAGCAGTTTTAAGACCGGAACCACAGAAGAGACATCAGAGGAAGTGTTTAATCATGTAAATATCATACCGCGACCAAAATATCTTTAATGACACTAACACGCTCAGGAATCTCAAAGCAACAGTAATAATATGTTTCTATACCACTACCGCATTGATTAATGCCCTCAAATAGTGACCAAAAATCCAATAGGTTTTTTTTTTAATTACTTATCTGTGTATATTTATTATTTAATTACATTACGGTAATTGTGTGCCATAATTTTCGTCTTCGATTGCATTATAGTGGTATATTATCAACAACTTCATCACACAAGGAGATTTATTTATGCTTTCAGTATTTTATGAGCGAATGAAAAATGCCAAAGATTTATAAATAGATGTAAGTTTCAGTTTTTTGTTTGCATTGTAAAATTAATACAATGGTTGGAAACAAATTGTTACTGTTTAATAGAACTGATAATAATATTATTTTTATAATGTGCAAACGAACCTCAATAACTCGACGTTTTGATATATATTATTCTTATGCAACTTGTGAATAAGGACTGATTGTAGAAGCTAGTTATATGTATGGACATACTCAAATTATCACTTATTAGTTGCGGGAAATAGGATTTTTTATCGGTAGGTATATATTATTATAATTAAATACATTTGTTGATTTCTCTATAGATTATATGTACTGACAAAAATTAGTTATTGGTGATTTTAATATTTTTTTTACTAAAATTGTTATATTATAAAAATAATTTCTATGGTTCACAACGAACGACAAAGCCTCACCATAACTGATGTGCATTCTAATTTCGTCATACCTAATAAGTATTTTAATTTTTTCCATGTCCATTTACAAACACTTGACGTAATTCAGTTACAAAAGTTACGAGTACTAGTTAAAACACTAGTAATTTCTAAATCCTTAACAGTTTTTATACATTAATCTGTTTTCGTTTTCTTTACTATTCTCTTTATTCTCCTCGGTCGTCTAGGGCTATGTTTCGATATTTATTCAAATTGACTTACTGCCATGTCTCTAGTTTCTTTACTTGTTCAAAAATTTACTACTTTTAATCATCCACTCCTGTTATCAGCAGAACCCAAGACATTGTGTTACTTAGAAAAAGAATATATAATTCTCCAGGATCCAAGCACCTCATAATACATTTTAAAACATTGTTGACAATGCTACAAATATAGTAATAAAAGATAATAGGAAAAATGAGGTCTTTTAAATTAATAGATTATTAAATTTTGCATGATTAATGTTTTTTATAATATTTAGTCTGGCTTCCTATTTCTTCATCCAAAGATTTTTCGCTTAAATACGAATTTTCAGGTTTACGTCAATGTTTAATAATTAACATTTATTGATTTTTTTCGTTTAATAATTATAAAGACAATAAGTATATGAGAGTTAATAAGTGTAGTGAAATAATTTGAGGTATTGTCGGATACATTATGCAGGTGTTGCTATCGGATTTGTTAACCCAATTGTACTATGATGTTCCATGGAATAAACTCAAGACCTGGGTGGTCATAGTAAATTGATGAGCCATAATATTTATATCGTTTGGCTGAATTAATGCCGACACGACAGCTAAAAAAAACTTGAGATGCGTCACCTTGTATTTTTTTATTAATTTAATTAGTTATGTATGATATTAACGGTTTCAATTATTTTGTATTGTTTAGTTTTGTATTGTCTTTAGATAGACATGTGATGAAATCGTGTGTTTTATAGTGATTTATTAGGTCAAAATATTTTTGTATGTGAGAAACATAGCTTAAGGGTAACGAAGCATTTAGTGTGATCTGATTACATGTCGCATCGATTTTTCGTAAATATTTTATAGACTGCTTTGATTTACAGTGTAATTGTATATAACTATTCAATTATTTATATAAAAATCGCAATTTAAGAATAAAACTTGTGTAATAACTCTACTTGCACTTCATAAATTATTAAATTTAATACTGCGTATTATTCGGTAAACCCTCTTACGGTTATTAAACCCAGTTTAATTACTGAAATAAATAAACACAGTTTGGTATATGTCATTTATTTCTCATAACACATGTCCAAAACGATTGCTACTTGTGGAAAACCTATAATAGTTCATCACAATTAAAATATATCATGCCTTCCAAAACAAAAGCAGTTATTTCGATAATAAGTTTTAGCAATGCTTACATACAACAGAAAGTTACATTTTTGTTAAGAACAATTTAATAAAATTTTAGTTTGGAAGATTTCTTTTGTCTTAATGCTAACTAACTTTTTTTCATTTCGATATTCATTCCGGTTTGTAAGGGCAGTGATCATCTTATATTTTCAACCTAATATTGTGAAATATCAAAAGCATCCAAATTGCATTTTTGTATAATATAAACATAAATGAAAAATGTTTATAGGTTTATTCAAATTATTACCAAAAAATTATGTAAGCTCTAGTACAACTACACCATAATATTTTCTCGGTCGCTGATATGACAAATGCACTGACACCAATTTATTTGACTCATGCTGGTATTACTAATGAACGTTTTCCACATACCAAATAGTTAAACAGCTCCGTATGTTAACAGGACAATTGTCATTATGTGCAAAGTACTTGGTTTATGAGGCCAACAAAAAATTTGTTTTGGTAACAATGATGGTTTGAAATATCAAAATAAGCTTGTCTGACATTGCTATATTTAAGAAATCGGCATTAAAACACGCAAAGTTTATTAAAACCTCACATGAATTTGATTTCCTAATTGTTTATTGTTGTAATTTCCTATTTTTAAGCAGTTTGATTGTCCAACTACCACATTTGACTCAAACAGTAATGCCAAAATTGTTAATTATCTCAATAATTAAAACTCAAGTTATACAAATTCAATAAATTTATAATTATAACAAGTACAATAATTTTAGTTCATACAATTAATAAATGCAGCACAATAGGAAAACATATCTTACTAGTAGTTATGTATGAATGTGGCTTTCAATTTTTATAAATTGTGGTGGTAAAGAAGAATAACAAAATTAAATAAACCACACTGTCTCATTCCATCTGTGACAAGAGTCAACTGAAGGAAATTACCAAAAAAATCTCGTAAATTCCGTCCATGCAAGTAAGCATGGTTTGCTTACTGAACTATATTTTATTCATTAAAAAAGAAACAAAGATTTCTCTAGTCAAATTAACTAAAACTATGATATATTACAACTGTAAATAAACACTGAATACAAATATATATATCAATATTTTGATTAATGATCAACATCTCATCTCTCTAAATACCAAATCTTATTTTATTACCATTTAAAAACATCAGTTATTAAAATTTTAAGAAAAACATATTGTTTATTACATGAAAAAGCTTTTATGGGGGAATTAAATTTAAAAATACATATCTAAGCATATTTTTGGAAATAAAGCAAACAGTATAGATTAATAGGATATATATATAATAAGAACAGACAAAATTCTTATAGGGAGAATGACAATTTATAACCTATGGTTAATGTGCATAATTACACAAATAATTATGTACATCTTAAATATACCAGCATAAATGATACTAACATTGATAAAGATATTTTTGTAATTTTTTTACTTTTTGTTACACATTTCATATAAATAGACATTAGACATCCTTAATCTAAATGATAAAAACATTAGCATAGAAAGATATAAATATTATTAACTATAAACAGAATACTGGCATAATTAATTATAGATTATTGTTGACCTGAGCTACTTAACAGTTTAAGCAATTGTATATTTCAGTTGTTTTATAAAATACCTTCATAGAAAATATCAGAAATCAAAATACAACTGTTACTTTAGATATATATAGATTATCTTAAATCATTCATGTTGATGACAATAGACAAGCTATAGATATTTTGAAGAAACACTTTATCAAGTTAAGTGCCCTCACTTCTTGGCAGACTATCATCTTCCTGATATCACATAGCCCTGTATGGACCTTGAGATTTTAAATATTGAATAACCAATGATGGTCCTGAAGAAACAACCTCAGGGGGGATAGCAGTTAATGGACAGTTTTCAATACTCATTATTTGTAAGCTTACACAAAGAGCTAATTCAAAAGGTAAATTACATAAATTGGGGTTATCATTCAAATATAAGGACTCTAAATTTTCCAGAGTACCAATTTCTTCAGGTAAATACTGCAAGTTATTTTCTCCAATGCTAAGAAATGTAAGGTTGATCAAATGTCCAATTGAGCGGGGCAATGAACTTAACTGGTTGGACTGCACAATTAATTTTTGTAAGTCATGTAAAAATCCTATTTCATTTGGCAGAACTTCCAGTTTATTTTCTTCTAAATCTAGAACCCTAAGCTTCCTTAAACTACCAATACTGGGTGGGATACGTCTTAACAAATTATTGGATAGTATCAAAACCTCTAAATTATGAAGACATTGAATATCATCAGGTAATTTAGTCAATTGATTAGTGCCTAAATTAAGCTCAACCATGTTTATCCATGTGCCAATGTCAAGTGGAAGAGACGTAAGCAAATTTTCTTTCATATTCAGTTTAGTTAAATTCTTTGCTCTTGAAAAAATACCATAAGGTATTTTATCAATCTGATTGTGCTCTAGATTTATAGAGAATGCATTAGTAAATTGAGCTGGACCTCCTGAGGGATAACTCATAAAGGAGTTTCTAGATAGAGTAATACTAGTCAATTCATTAAGACTAGAAAGAAGTCCCTCAGGTAACTGAGAAATTGAATTACCCTCAACATTAAATTCATCCATGTGTCTACAATTGCTTAAGCTTGCAGGAATAGCAGTCATTCTATTGTACCGAAGACCTAAACGAGTCAATGACTGCAAATTTCCTATTGTCTCAGGGATATCCAATAAATCATTGTGTTGCAAATCCAGAGTAGATAAATTAACACAATAACCAATTTCTTTAGGTAAATGTTCCAAGTGATTATGGGAAACGTCAAATGTTACCAAATTAACCAAATTACCAATTCCTGATGATAATTCTTTGATCTTATTTTCTCGTAAACTGAGCATAGTTAGATTTGTAAGATTGGCAATACCATCACCAACTACTCGAATTCTATTAAATCTAAGAAAAAGTGTAGTTAATGATGTCAACCTGTACACAACATCAGGAATGTCATTCAATTTGTTGTGTCGTAAATCTAATACTTTCAGACATCTTAAATTAGCAAGAGAGTCAGGTAAGCTAGTTAAAGAATTTTCATTCAATGCTAAAGTCTGCAGGTTTGATAAGCAGCCAAACTCTGCAGGAAGTGCAACTAACTTATTTCCATACAAATAAAATTCCACTAAATGTGTCAGATCTCTGACATTGGGTGGTAACGATGTGATAGAAGATTTGCTTAGATCGAGTCGCTTCACGCCTTCTTCTCGGCATCGTATAAACTCCTTGATGACATCTAAATCAGCTTGTATGGGTTTATTCTTCTTAGCCGTCGGCTTAGGCTTATTAGATTCTGGGTGTTTGACCGTAACTACTTTTGGACGAGCTCCCTCAGTATTAGTGAAAGATGCAGTTGATAATTTCTTTTCCCTCATACTGTGATATTTTTCTCTTGGGCTTACGGTACCGATGGAGTCCAAAGCTTCCGAATTTTCTCTCGATGAATTATCGAGATTCATTCCGACAATATCACGAAGTCCTTAAATTCTCTTTCTTTCTGTTCGGAGCCACAAAATATGGTTTTACCGTTTTCAAATCTCACTTAGCATTCTTCTCATTTTATTGCACTTAACACAATCAATATCACCACACTATAGAAATTGTTTAAGTACAAAGAAAATTTATATACTTTATGGGTATATATAATAACTGAAGTTTTCTTCAATGATTAGAGATACACCGCCAAGGAAAATTTAAACAAGAAAATACGCTGTTCTAAAAATAATGAAAATGCAATGCAATATACTTCTACTTTGAAAAATTATAAAGACATAGAGATCCACAGATAAAAATATTTTTTTTAATATATATTATCTGCTAAAATACGAGCACCTCGCGACAGTTTAACTTTGGATGATAAAGTCTTGGGAGAGGACACTCAAGTTAACTTCTAACTTTGGTTTATTAATTTCAAAAATCATGCTTATCACAAATTTCTAGGAACCGAACTAGAAATTTGTAATATAAGCGTTACAGTTATAATAAAATAAGCGTTACAGTTATGGAAAATATGTAGTGGACTAGCTAGACGATCTCGGTCCAATCCGAGGTGTCTGATTAAATCACAGACATAAAAGAAGCAGACTTTACATCATTTTACACTGGATAAAACATGTTTAATTTTGCTCGAGCAGACCGCAAACCAAATAAAGCTCAAACACCATACCATACAGTCCTGCATGCCGGACGCCGCGCCGGCTGCCGCACTGAAGAAGTTGCTCATATTTATGTTTTATATATTAGCGCCAAGGTCACGTCACTTTCTTACATTTTGTATTTTTGTTTCAATAAATATTTCTTACTTCGTAAGACTATTTCTTAAGAAAAAAATTAAAACTGTTGCGGGTGAGTGGTACTAAATTTAAGGTTTGGTGTATGTTAACAATTGCACAAGAACTGTAAATAAAAAATGTAATTCGATGTATAATTTGCCTTAAAATATATTGATGTAAATATTTATAAATGTTTATTATTTCTCAACTTTTCTACTGGTAATATTTCAACACTCAATAACTATACACGAACAAATTCGCGGATGCAGCTGGTTAATAATAATAACATCCGTTGGACTCCTCTACAAATGTCTCTATGAAAATGGTTAGGTCGACTACGTGACCGTATTTGACACATCATCACAATTTTTTGGATAAATTGACGAGACGAGCAAAGGTTCACCTGATGGACAACGTCTGCCCATAACAAATGCAGAACATTTCTGTGGCATAGCGCTCCGCCCGTCACTTTGACTCATCAGTTCTTAAGTCTCAATAATGTTTGCATGAAGCAGTGGTGTGCTTCACAGAAGAATAACTGACCTGGTTTGATACTTACCTAGATGGATACCTGCATGGGAATCCTACAACCATGACTAACTATAAACTGGATATGAGTGCAAGTGAGGTAGCTGTGAGTTAGGTATCTTTGTTTCTGACTATTATTTTATGGATACAGTCTAATTTTAAAGTTTAATGTTGATATGTGTGATGTATTGTGTTTGTGAAAGTATATAGAGAGCGATCGATAAATTCGATTAAAAACCGAGACCGTGCTTTTCGTTTTGTCTTATAATAATGTTAATAAGTCTTAAATACATTTTACTATCTAACATCTCACAAACTAATATTTCTTATAGTTATTTTTATTAATTTATTTATGGAAATAGTTGTAAATTTTTTCCAATATTACTAACAGCAATCTTCAAGCAGCAAGACTTTGAGCGACAGTAAAATATTCTTTACTTTAACTGAAGATTTGCTGGACTGATGGAGATAAAACGGATACTACAAATATGGTCTTAAATTGATTTCTCCAATCACTTTACAATTTCACGAGCACTTGCTGCAAATAAACAATCAATGTTAAACATCAAAACTCAAAATATATACAGAAAGTACAAAATTCAATAAAAACACTTCCGCTACTTTTTAGTTTGCGTCAATAGTATATTTGTATTTTTTTTGTGTTCATACCAGAATTTAAGTTACTTTGACACTAGCAGATATATATTTTCGGTGATGTAATTGCTGTTAGCCTTCTCGGCTTTTACAGCTTCATCGGATACTACACTAGCAGAAGACTTACTGCTACTGAGCGGTCCTAAATTACCGGTAACGCATAAATATTTTATAAACGATTCTTTAGTCCGTGATTTGTTCTTAATTGTTTGATAATATTTAGTTATCAATTGTTTTTAATTTTATAATTATTATAATATTAGCCATAGTTTGTTTTTTAAAATTATTTTTATTTTATATGCGGTTTGCTTCCGAATTATATTAGCTGACAGTAGTTGCAAGTTAAAGACTACAATTTTAATAATTGTTTATAAAAAAAACATTCGACGGTCAAACGAATTGTTTGGTGTCGAATTCAAATTGCTCCCATTTATGCCTACTTACAGGCTAAAATTTTAATGTAATGTAAATAAAATGTGCTTTAAAAAACCGTTATTTAAAAACGCAAAATAAATATTTAAAATATAAAAATCTAATAATTAAGAACAAATGACGGACTAACGAATTATTTATAACATTAAAAAGCTGTTGTAATAAATATAAAACCTATATTATAAAATATAAAATATTTAACCGCAAACTAGTTTCCCAAACTTTGAAACTGGCAAAGACTAAAAACTATTACCATTAAAACTTAAAAAAAAAAATATAGTTTTGTCAATTTGACATTAACATTTCACAGTTGAACAGTTGTCAGTTGTTTAGCAGCATAAAACGCCGTTAATGTTAAAGTCTTTTTACACTTTATACTGTTTTCTAGCTATTTTAAGTGAAATCTAATAATTTTTTAGTAGTTATAGTAATAATCAAGTCAATTAACATGGATAAAAGTAAAGAAAAGGAGGAGCAAAGTATTATGGATAAATCCATGAGATCTGTATTCGGTACATCATAAATGCATTCGTATTAATGTCTATTTAACATTGTCCATAAACGTTTCTTTGAATAATATTTCTTCCTATTATTTTAGTGGGTAATATTCCTTACGAAGCTACAGAAGAAAAATTGAAAGATATATTTAGTGAAGTGGGGCCGGTGTTGTCCTTTAAACTTGTATTTGATCGTGAAACTGGAAAACCCAAAGGTTATGGATTTTGCGAATATAAAGATCAAGAGACAGCTCTTAGTGCCATGAGAAATCTAAACGGATATGAAATTGGTGGTCGATCACTTAGAGTTGATAATGCTTGTACTGAGAAATCAAGAATGGAAATGCAAGCATTGATGCAAGGTCCACAGGTACCTTTAGTTTTGTATATATTTTATTTCAGATTATTAATTTTGTAAGTTGAATTAAGTGATATTTATTTATCCAAAATTTATAATGGTTTTCCTCTAAAATTAAATAAATATATGAAGTTAAGAATGTAAATTAGGAATTAAAAAATTCCATTTTAATTAAGTTTGCACTAGTAAAAGTATGCATGCTTTTTATTATAAATGCAAAAGAAAATCTCTCTGTCCCTTTGTTTTTATCTTTTCATGGCTCAACTGTTGAACCGATATTGATGAAATTCGACATAGATAGTTTGCATCCTGGATACAGACATAGGATACTTTGTTTTCCAGAAAATCAAAGAGTTGCCACAGTATTTTTAAAAAACCTAATATACATAGATGTAGTTGTGTGCCTCAGCTAATATGAAATAAATGACAAATTTGTTAACTTTTAAAATATAATCATATTGTCTCAGACCACTAAAACTGAAATGTAGTGCTTACTTATTTTTTCTTTTCTCAAGTATAGACAAAGAGTTGTAATAGTATAATGAAAAACATCTGAAGTAATATTTATATTTTATATATACATACATAGAGTCACGCCTCTTTCCCATAGGGGTAGGCAGAGACCACATCTTTCCACTACAATCCTGACACACATCTTTAGCTTCCTCTTCTTTCATTAGTGTTTTCATACAAGCTCGTCGGTTGCAGGTACTTATGATGTGGCCTTTGCTTAAAATATATTTTATTTAGTATAAATATTATATTTTATAGCAATTTCATGAAAACTGATGAGATATATCATGATATAATTTTACTTTTCAGGTAGAAAATCCCTATGGTGATCCAGTGGAACCAGAAAAAGCCCCTGAAGCCATCAGTAAAGCTGTGGCCACTTTGCCTCCAGAACAAATGTTTGAACTTATGAAACAAATGAAGCTATGTGTTCAAGTATGTTACACAATTTTGTAATTGTGCATTATTTGTGATTGCGTTTCCTTATTTGCTTGTATTTAATTGCTTAACTGTATTTAACTACCTAGTAACATATCTTCGTCATCATTTCAGCCTATCACTAGTCCACTGATTAACATGGGCCTCCCCCATAGATTGCCACAAAATGCAGTGTTAAATGGGTGTTAAACAACTATGAATTAACAGTAGGTGTCAAATGGTCAATCACAATCAACCGTTTGACCTCAACGAAAAACATGTTTATTATGCGAAAAACTAATATCTATGCCTCCATACACCCTAACTAGATGACAATCCTGTAACACACATACTTGCAGCCTCTCAGAGGCGATCAATTATTATTTTTGTCTAACAATATTGAGGTAGATCGCCAGCAATTCAATTCGAGCAAAACATTAACTTGATGGTAAGTGCAACGTTTGCCCATAACAGATGTTGTGTTACTCTGAATATTTCTGTGTAGCACCACACTGCGCCCGACACCCTGAGACAAGTTCTTAAGTCTCATATGCCCATTGATTACGCTAGCTCTCAGTGCCCTTTAGACCGAAACAGCAATGTTTGCACTCTACTGCTTCACGGCAGAATAACTGGCCCTGGGGTGGTACCTACCTAGACCGATTCCTACACAGGAATCCTACCACCAGTTTTATTATAATTATGTTTTATCAGAACAATATGCAGGATAGCCTTCATGTCTTTTACTATAAATATGTAAAACAAGTATTTGGTAGCTTGGTTTGCACAGTGGGTCGCTCCTGCCAGGAATGTTGCCAGTTTTGTTCATATGTGGCACTTATATTTGTAGCTAGTAAAATATTGGCTCAGCTTGTTAATGTAGATAGTCATTACATGTCCAGAATTTTGTGCATTTGTATTTTGTACAGATTTTTGTACAATAAAAGAGAAATTACAAAACAAATGTTTTTGAAGTAAATAAAATTTATTTAAATTTCAGAACAATCCATCAGAAGCAAGGAATATGCTTCTTCAAAATCCTCAATTGGCTTATGCTCTTCTCCAGGCTCAAGTAATAATGAGGATTGTGGACCCTGCTACTGCTGTTGTAAGTATGCAATAGGGCAAGACACCCTTGAAACTAAGCTGAAATGAGAATTTTTACATGCTCATGTCTTTGGTAATCTAACTCATTTTCTAATTAAAACTACATTTATTCTGTGATATTTTTTTACATAAGGTAGAGCCATGCCAGGTATTCTGCTGTGAAGCAGTAGTGACCAAACTTCTTTGTTTGGTTTCAGGGCTCTTCAGGGCACTGAGAGCAAGTGTAAATACTTGACATATGATCTTTACTTCATAGAGGATAGGAGATTACATCGTCGTTTCAGCCTATCACTAGTCCACTGCTGAACGTAGGCCTCCCCCATACAAAGCCACAAAAGTTTGTAGCCCTCATATTGGAGGGATTTTGCCATAGTTGCCACGCTCGGCAGGCGGGTTGGCAACCGCAGTTTATTTATTCAGATGTTCCAGGAAGACGCTGCTGTCCATCTCCTGGTTTTAATTTCCCTCTGTCGACTTTTACGGCACCCACGGGATGACATGGGGTGGTAGATTCTCTTAGGCCGCTACCACACGGAGATTACATATTATTATATAATATTAGTCAGGATATTATTATATTTCAGAGTATGCTCCACCCAAGTAACCCGGTACCGCCAGTTATCCAGCCTGGGGACAAACCCCCTCTACCAAACAATTACATACCTACAAACCAGCAGCAAGGTAACACTATGATGGTGCTTGTCACTGTCCCTGCGCAAAAAATTAAATTTCTAAATGTGCATGGCCTGTGTTGATATTAAATATAATATGTACTGACTCAGTAATAACATGCATATTACAGTAGGAATGGTCAGTAATTATTACAACTGTAATATGCATGCATGTAAATAATGACATTAGTAATATATTTCTTAAAAAATACAATGTTTCTCAAACTTTTACTTCACTGTTTTTTTTTCTGTTGCATCAGAATGCATCAAAGTATTCTTTGATCGTTTTTTTTCCCCTTTTTTACCACAAAAACGAAACAATGAACAGATTACTAAAAACGTAACACAAGAACTAACTTACTAAAAGGAAAAAAAATTAAGAATGGAAAGTTAAAAAAACAGCACTGTTATCAAGAACTTGATGGATAGTAAAGTTGAAGGATATAACCTACCAAGTATAACCTTATTTCAATGGAAAATGTTCACACTAACTGTAGGTACTCTAGATTTTGATAGTATCAAAATGTGTTCCAACTATGCGAATAATTTTTCGTTTATGGTTTGTTTATCTTTTGTATCACAGCTCCCTGAATAAACTATACTAAAATGGAAGAAATGAAAAGATTAACACATTACACATTTTGGTCTACATTTGCATGTAATTTGATTTATTTCTGTAAAATATTATACTGATTGTCCGGCAGAGTAGTATATCGCCCAAGTCGAAACATCATAACCGCATGTTTATACTCATACGTTTAAATTTATATTCTAAGTAGTGAAAGCTGAAAACTTAAAATTACTATTACATTTATTATTATTATTTTTATTATTATTGTTCCAGCTCAACCACCACCACTCCTAAGCAACCCCGTTCCACCACCCAGTCAATACGTTCGTAAGTACTATGCACATATGATCTATTTAAACACTACTATAGGTATTTGTGGGTGTCCCGTTTGATTGACAGTGCATTCGAACCTTAATCCGATATCATTGCATAGGCGTTACATTGGAATTTTTGACGCCCGTGTAACTTAGTGCCTGACTACAACGCCGTGGGTCTTGGGTTCGAGCTCCGAAGGCAATATGTGTGCAGAAAAACAAATTGTTAGTTTTCGACACTGCATCCTAAACCCGATCTGTCGTATGAGCGTTAAATCGGGCGCGGATGTACTTTTTGCTCTATAATATCATCTGCGCTGTTATTATCTTCCGAGAGTATTCGAAAGGTCACAGTGAAATCGGCCAAAGAAATAGTTATACTGCCGTCAAGAAATAGTGTGCAAACATTGGTGTGTTTCGGTTTGAAGGGCACTGAGAGCTAGTGTAATCACTGGGCATATGATACTTAAGAACTGTTGTGACGAGTGCAGTGTGGCGTCACACAGAAATGTTCTGGGTGAAACAGCATTTGTTATGGGCAGACGTTGCACTTACCACCAGGTGAACGTTTTGCTTTTTTCTTCACTTTATCCAGTAAAAATAAAACTACGGTCTTGTATAAGCAGTGCAATATTTATGATGCGATAGGTGTTCGGCAGAATAGAATAGCACCTACCTCTTTCCTACCGAGGTGTCGTAAGAGGCGACTATGATATTGTACGGACAGCCTATGTTCGTGTAGAATAACAACATAATATGCAATGCTCTCATGATTCTACTCGTGGGAACGCAATAGGGAGTAAGAACTTTTTGACTAGTTTTTTTTTTATTGTATAACGTGACGAACCGTTCACCTGATGGTAAGTGCAACGTCCGCCCACAACAAATGCTGTGTCACCCAGAATATTTCTGTGTGACACCACATCGCCCGTAACCCTGAGACATCAGTTCTTAAGTCTCAAATGCCCAGTGATTACGCTAGCTCACAGTGCCCTTCAAACCGAAACACAGTAATGCTTGCACACTACTGCGGCACGGCAGAATAACTGGCCCTGGGGTGGTACCTATCTAGACGGATTCCTGCATAGGAATCCTACCACCAGTAAATGTTCAGTACTACCATCAGTAATGTACCAAAATGTTCTCCATCCGTCACGTCACGTTCCCGCGAGGGCGAAAAGTGGGCTACGTGAGTGGCCTCTACCTATCCCTTATATAGGAAAAAGGCCTAACTGTATGTATGTGACGTCGCAGCCCGGCCCGCGATGGCGGACGTGGACCTGCGTGGAGCGCGCGCGCCGCCCGTGCCGCCGCTGCTCGACCAGGACATGCGCAGCCTGCCGCCCGTACCGCATCCCGTACCACCGCCCGTACCGCAGGACAGGTGCGTACCACGTACAACTCTACCATTGTCACAGCATTCAGTCAACTTTTCTACGTACTATTGGCACCAACTCGAAAAGTGGCGGTAGTGTTTCTGTTGCAATTTTTGTAATTTCTGCGTATATTTTGAGTTAATTGTTGATAGTTTATTATGCAGCAAGTATGCAGAAGAGCGTACAGTGATTGAAAAGTTCAATTAACCAAAATTGTGCTTTTCGTTTCATCTCCATTGGTCCAGCAAAACCCCAGTAAAAGTCAACTGTCATTTTGCTGTCGATCCAAATGAAGACTTTGTTACAATTCAATTATTTGTTACTCGAAATAGATTTGGTAGGTAATTGCCAGTATCAAAAAGGAAGAGGAAAAAACTCTCTAACGACCGCGTGCTCTAGTAGTCAGAGCACGAACTGCTTCGCCGCGACTCCTGGCTTCGAAAACCCAGTCGGAGCCCTACCTTATACAATAACACATTTTATTAGTTTATTCCATTTATTAAATACCTAAAGTATTTATTTATGGAGACAGTTGTAAACCTTTTCCAGTGTCAATTTTTGAATAAGCAGTAAGATTACAAAATTTCGATCGACAGTAAAATGATAGTTGACATTTTCCGATGATTTGATGTACTGATGGAGACAAAACGAAAATTACAATTTTGATCTCTTTGAGCACAAGCATAAGGAACTATTGGTATTAATCATCAAAACTTAAAATATATGTACATAGAAATTACATACCTAATTCAATAAAAACTTTGCCGCCATTTTTCTAGGTGGCGCCAAAAGTTAATGGTTGGTTTTCGGGTCTGGGCGTCTTTTTTATATTCTACTCTTCTTACTGTGAGTTTAGTTTATTTATAGTAATTGTTTGTTCTTATCTTGGTCTTATTGAATTTTTTGATAAGGTCTTGTTGTATTGTGATTGCCCCCTTGTCTCTAGCTTCCCTTCGATCTTACCGCATAAGCGTTACATTGATCGCGGGTAGGTTAGGACGAGTGAGTGCTTCTGCATTTGCGTTCTCACTTGTGACACAGTAATTGGAAGTGGTCGCCGTGCGCGAAATCGACCAGTATATCATCATCAAAGTAATGAGTATTCTAGTGTTACAATCATTACTACTGAGGGGTCTTATATCGACAGTTCTACCAGCGCCCAGATGAAATTATCTAAATTTTTAACATTTTGTAGTTTGGCTTAAGAGCCATAAAAAGAAGTATAACTTTTGTCAACTGTATGGTGGTGAATATTTCTAAGGCTATCAAATATTGTTTTAAACATGTTGATAAATATTATTTTTTTAAGTTCTGCCACTACTACGGAAACACGTGAAACGTAAGTCACATGGTTTAGTGTATTGTAGAGCTATCATTTTCTTTTCATTACATGTGCTAAAGTTACGATACAAAAATTACGAAATTATAGATCAGATCTTTAATTATCCTACCTAATTTTATTCAACATTTTCTCTCTTATTTCTAATCATTGTTGCTGGTTTCATTTATTAATATTGTTGTTACAAATTTTATTGTTAGTGTTATGCTTTTCATTATAATGGTTAAACATATCAAAGAAGCAAATTTGTGATTTTGTTCAAATAAAAAAATACTGAAATTCAGAAGCATGTCACAGCGATTTGGTACAAACCAAGCGTCTCTGAGCGACATGCAAACGATGGATATGGTAATTTACATGAACTCTAAATCGGGTAATAATGTAAACTTAATTAGTCACTGGTTCTGTGAAAATTTTGTTTGTAAGTTACATACGTTGAAAATTTTAAAACACTGAATAAGCAATTAAGATAAAATACAAAAATTCACAAACACTTCTTTTTTATAGTGTTTCCTTGTCTTATGAGTCTCTTATTTTATTTGACTGTTATAAAAAAGAGGTTGTGTTATACTTTCAGTATATTTCCGCGAGATCCTCGTCTTGCGAATACTCAAGGGTTTAGCTCAGATCCCCGAGTGCGTACTAACGACCCTCGTACACAAGCCAAGATGCCGCTGCGTAAGTAATCAGATATGTGAACTTCCAAAATGTTTTATTCATCATCATCATCATTTCAGCCTATCACTAGTCCATTGCTGAATATAGGCCTTCCCCCTAAATTACCACAAACGTTATCATTTCGGGGGAATTTTGCCATAGCTGCCACGTCACGCATAGGCGCTACCGTAGTTCAATTATTCAGATGTGCAAGGAAGATGCTGCTGGCCAACTTCTGGTTTTCATTTTCCCACTATTGACAATTACGAAACCCACGGGACGAGTTGGGGTGGTAGATTCTCTTAAGACGCCACCATTTATTTTACATTAATACTTCTTTATGGCTTATTTAAGTCATTATTTACTAGAGTATGATGATGTTAGCATCATCATACTCTTTTGTCTGTACTTATAGATTATACTCCTAAGAGTATAATCTATAAGTACAGACTTGCCATGTTGCTTTACTCTAATCGAACATACCCTGAGGTTGCGGTGGTCTTAGCTGTTAGGCAACACTCCAATATTTGCATATAGCCCAATTTTCTAGAAAAGAATCCATATTTTTTTAAATAAACAATATATTATTTTCTTTAAAAAAGACCTTTCATAGCAATTGATCTCCAGTGAACAAATAATCTTATGATATTATTCAACTGAGGTTTTACAACAGTAGATTTTATGACTGAGAAGTTAAACTAAAGTAAAGTAGTAAATAAATATTTAAAGTAACAGCCTGTAAACTTCCCACTGCAAGGGCACAGTAACCCTAAGTTTTCTTGAAATGTTAGGCAGCTGATAGAGACTCCTCCCCACGTTGCTTCAATGAGGTTTGGCAGACTGCCTGTACACGATTAAAAAAAAACAATTCCTCTGTCGTAGAGTTGTGCCGCCGAGAACCCCCATTTGCTACCTCAGAACAGACTTTACTTTGGGGCTTTACTTTGGCGAGATATTACAACCACATTCAATAAATAAAATAATAATAAAATATAATATAATATTGTTATTATTATTGATTATATTGTTTTGGTGAAACGTGGATTGTGGCAGTCATCTGTTTTTGCAGTGAGTGCCCAGTCTCTGACTACCCCTTATGGGATACAGTCGTGATCTTATGTATGTATGTATGTATTCAATAAGTGTGTTGCGTGAACTAAGATGTTAATAAGGCTATATAAGTATAGTATACTATATCTTGATGCGACAATAAAGCTGAAGAGTTTGTATGTTTGAACGCTCTAATCAAAAATATTGTTGAATTGGATAGCTCATTTATTGAGGTTCTAGGTTAAAAACTTCATGCTACGGTCTTAAGTGGCCGCACGCTGAGTATCGAACATTACCGAGAAGAGCCGAACGTACCATGTTGTACCTGAGTAGTCATGTGCTTGGTTTATTTTACGCAGATGAAACCGCGGGGCGCAGCTAGTTAGAATATATAATAAATACATAGAATATATTTTACTGCCTATAGTTACGTCTCATTCATTTTATGTTATAATAATGAAGGTGTGAATTTTGCATGGTATTTTCAGAACAAATGCCGCCCGGTATGCCAAGCGTCGCTCAGGCTAGAACTATACAAGGCATACCATCTGGTGCTTCAGATCAAGAGAAAGTAAGTTAAAGTACTATTTTATACAATAACATAGTTTTCATTTCAGCCTATTACTAGTCTACTGCTGAACATAGGCCTCCCCATAGATTGCCACATAAGTCTGTAGCTCTAGTTTTGGGAGATTTTGCCATAGTTGCCACGCTTGGCAGGCGGGTTGGCAACAGCTGTTTATTTATTCAAATGTTCCAGGAAGATTCTGCTGCCCATCTATTGGTCTTAATCTTGCCTCTTTAGACTTTTACGACACCCACGGGATGAGATGGGGTCTTCTCTCTCTTAAGCCGCTACCACACGGCGGATTTCAATTATGCATAAAAATTATAAGTAAACTACTTTTCTCTCTACAGGCCGCCTTGATAATGCAAGTGTTGCAGCTGTCCGACGAACAAATAGCTTTGTTGCCGCCAGAACAACGAGCTAGTATTCTCATGCTGAAAGAACAGATAGCAAAGAGTACCCAGCAGCGCTAAATTAAAATCATACTTTCCGAATAAAAGAATTTTAAAATAGTATCATAATAAGTAAACATTACTTTTGCCTTACCATGTTTTTGTATTTTACAGTGTTATAGAACCTCTAGCACATAAGCAATTGCTAATAAGCTGACGATAATGAATTGACCCAAAGGTCAAAACCTTGGTGGTGTAATTTTGACAATGATCCTAAATCCGATTCAAAGACGTAATATAAAAATTACGGAATACGAATCTTATTTAGCGTATGACGATCAAAAAAAGTACTGTAAATGTGAATTCTTAAAATTTCGTTCCAGACTTACTCATATTTAACAGAAAATGTTGAATGGCAAACTAATAAGACCACGACACGTCAACCACGACAGAGATTAATTTTATGAAAATCAAAAATCAATGAATGCTGAATTTTTCGATATAAATATATTGTAAATTATATATTGTATCGATATAAATATATTGTAAATATATTGTAAATTCCTATAACGACAAATAACAATTAAAAAGTTGATATAACAGTTTCCGGTACATTTACTGTGTTTTGTATTGCACCTGAATAACTGAACTCTAATTCACATAAAAGATGGCATATCTTTTATGTGAATTAGAATAGATGTGATACTTTTGGGTTTGCTTACGTTTCTGAAATGATTTATACCCTGTATAATAACATGGTATATTTTTTAATAGACTTCGTTTTATCTCAAGATTACAATAAATCAATTAGTGTTGAGTGACTCAGGTGCAGCCGTCGTTGCATGGGATTGGACACCGTTTATCGCTACTATGTTGTGCATATAACTCAATCATAACTTCGAAATAAAACCCGTCCGATCGACCGCATATCGACCTATCAGCTTCCTAAAGGTTGTAGAAGAATACGAACGAGATATACGAATGCCTACTTCTCGCCCGCTTAAGAGACTTCATGCAGTCTCGAGGGATCCCCATCCATTAGCAGTTTGGATTTCGAGGCAAACACTCATGTACCCAACAGGTGCACCGCATAACGAAGCACATTAAATCCCGCTTCATACGCGGGCTTCATACCGGAGCGCTCTTCTTCGACCCGGCGAAAGCCTTCGACAAGGTCGGGCACAACGGGCTCATATACAAGTTATATGAACTCGGTCAGATCGCCTCGTACTCATCATACGAGATTTCTTACGCAGTCAAACCTTCCGCTACCGCGTCGACTACCGGTAAGATCCGAATCACATCCCATCCAAGCCGGAGTACCACAAGGCTCAGCCTGTAGGCCCGTGTGCTTTAAACCCTCTTTACGAACGACATACCGCACACCAGCGGTGTCGAACTAGCTCTCTTCGGTGACGATACCGGCCTCTTTGCTAAACGCCTCCAATCCGCAGCCGGAACACTCGGGAATGGTTTCGGAAATGGAGGATTGAGGTCAATCCCACCAAAAGTGCAGCCTGTACTTCTCGCGACGTATAACGCCACATCTCACTACCATAGAGTTATTTGATCGTCCAATCCCCTGGAAAAGAAAGTCAAATATTTAGGCGTCCTATTAGACTCTAAACTTAGCTTCGGTCCACATATTAACCGAGTAAAGAAACCGAGCGGCGGTCGTTCTCGGCCGACTACCCCCTATATTAAATAAAAATAGTAAAATGTCCCTACGTAATAAAATTACATTATACAAAGCCTGTATTCGGCCAATTATGACATATGCAAGCCCCGTATTTGCGTATGCATCCCCGCGTCAAATTAACCGACTTCAGGTACTACAAAATCGATTCATGCTCAAAGCTACGGAAGCACCGTGGTTCGGGTGTAATACTAATCTTCACATCGATTTAGGGCGTCCTGCCATAGCCCAATATCTGTAGTTGGTCTCCTGCCGATTTTACGACTCTGCCGCCACGCACCCCAATCAACTGGTAGTAAGTGCCGCCACATACAAACCCCCCTCCCCCCCCGTTACACCAAAACTCGACTCGCGGAAAAAGGAGACAGGCACGTCCTCGAGGACCCTGACGACGCGACCACTAGGACCCAAGCGCTGTACTCAGCACGTCACACACACAACACAATCACCAACATACCGCCCCTGACGTTATGTCACGATACCGCCGCATCTCAGGCGACGTTTCTCCTCTTGCAATAGTGTCATTAATAGAAGCGTCGCTGGTCTTGCGCCATTTCTTCTCCATCGGAAACACACTCAGAATTGGAGGTAAACTTAGTTAATAATAATCCAGATAATATTAATAGTAGTAGTAATATTGCCCTCCCGATTGAAATAACTGACCGAGCCGAGGCCGGCCCCATGGGCACCCTCGAGTCAGTTACTATCGCGAACAGGTTGACGGCCCAAGTCGAGGTCCCCTCTCGGGGGCCCTTGTGACAGTCATCCATAAATAAAGGTATCGGTTAAGCGCCCTCAGCGCTCTGCCACCTTTCAATCCGGCGAAACTGTGTAAGCCTTCGGGTTAACAGTGACCATCTATCCAAAAAAAAAAAAACTACGCTGACACAGTAAATCTTCTTGACCGTTATTGACTAAATACTGCGCTCATTCATTTCCTATTTTTATCTAACCATTTTGCATAAAATTAATATTATTCTATAATCTAAATAACTAACGCACTTTTTTTTGTTTGTGTGTAATGTTGTTTGCCCCGCCGCTTTAACAACTTCGTCTAAAGAGACTCGCGAGCAGAAGACCCGCGAGTAAGGACTAACGCACTTTAAATCAGTCTCTATATAATAAAGTAAGTGTATAATAAAGTGCCTCAAAAGCCTTGACGTTATGCATATCCTAGCACTACATTCCGAAAAGAATAGTGACTTCAGCTATTAAATCGAGCAATTTGTAAATTTCGAGAAATAATTTAATCATAACAATGAGTTTGTTTCGATCGACAGTAAAATGATAGTTAACTTAGTGAACATTTGCTGGATTTATGAATGATAATGGAGATGAAGATTTGCTAGACTGATGGAGACAAAACGAAGAGTACAATTTTGATATCGAATTAAATTTTCCAATTACTGTACACTTTCACGAAGGCGTGCTGCATAATAAACTGCTATTAAAAATCGAAACTCAAAATATACACAGAAATTACAAAATTCAATAATTAAACTACCGCCACTTTTCGAGTTGGCGCCAAAAGTCAAATAATGATTTTTAATACATTTAATCAGCAATGCTACCAGTTCCTTTGGAATTCCCCAGAATAAATGGAAATTTATTAATGGGTTGCCTTCAGAAAAATTATTAGCGGGGAAACGAGCTATCAACTTTTTATGTGCTTAAAGTCGACGATTAAAAGAAGAATAATTTAGTCGCGCAAACTGATCGCAGGAGCGTCAATTAGGATAGGAAATACTGTAGATCGATGCGATCAAACGTATCAATACGTTTGATCGCATCGATCTACAGTACGTACGTATGAATACGTTTGATCGCATGGTCGTATAACCAGTGATGAATGATGGCGCTAGCGATAGTTAATTGGGTCGACACGAATTCGCTTAAGGGCACGTGGGGTAAAGTGTACAATTCCAGTGTAAACATTTTAGATCTTTGTAATGTCGCATCTAATTTTAATTTAAATCAATGTATTATTTATGTCAAAAAATAATAATAATAACTTACTAAATTCAAATTGATAAAGCCTATAATTTTTTTTGATATTCTTTAAAAATTACATTTAATATAAAATCGCCATATTCGAGAAAATGCGAAATGAGTATTTTCCAATTCCAAAATTTCCAATTTCCATAGTGGGGATTGTGGGGAACTTCAATGTTGTCTGTGGGTGCCAAGCGTTGACGATAACATTAATATACAATGACAGGTGACAGCTGACAGATTAATTGTTTACATTCTATGTCACAAAGCGCTGTGGTTTAATTTGTAACTTCCGTCGACAAAGGCGGGTTTAGTTCAATTTCTGACTTGTCACTCTTCTATTGTTCTTACAGTTTGTTTGCCGAAACAATAATCTTTGCCAAAAAATATTGGCAGTGCTTTTAGTTATACCTTGTACGGATACTGAATAGAACTACGTAGATTTAAGGTAATTAATACTTATATTAAAAATGTATAGCCATTTACATTACTATTCAACATCATATAACACCGTAATTGCATTTACTACTATTTTAAATTTAAAAGCTATTTTTTTTATTTACTTTGTATTAGGTAAGCCACATTTCGCTAAAAATAGGTATTTTCACATTTTTCAATTCTGTTTCACTCATGTTTGAATGGGTTGACCTTGACAGTACTATTATCATCGGAGTTATTTGAATTTGAAAAATTGCAAATCATCCCATTGGACCTTACCATTTATTTATGGTATGTTTTTGTTCAACTGATATGTTTTTTAATATTAAGCAGTAAACGTTTTCCATTCGTTTATTAAAAATAAACTACATAAAGGAAATTAATGTTGAAACTAATCCATCGTAATATATCGTTTACAGACCAATAAGTTTTTTTAATTATTTTACGTATATTACTTTACTAACAAATTATATTTAAAATAGTTTCCCTTAATACATAAATCAACCTAATTTATTAATAATAGTATTTTAAAAATGTTAATTTCTTTTTAAACCGTTTTTAATTTTTGTTTACATTTTTCAATATCTTTAGTCCAGTTTTCTTTATTAGCGTACTTAAGAATTGATGTCGCTCAGCTCATCTGCCTGCTTGGTTGTTGGTTCTCGGTTCGAATATCAGCTCAGGGCATTGAGTTATAATGTAGGTACTACGTACTTCATAGTATCTGATACTCAACGGCATAAGACAATATTTGTTTTACAATATGCATCAATATGTATCTATGTATGTATAACCTGTTTGCGGGTAGGATTTATTGTTAATGTCACGGGAAATTGCTGCATCTACCTATCTCTTTTTTGATTTTATCACAAAAGTGTTAGGAAGTTAAGTTAAGGTGAACGTGTGTGAATAACTTTGATCTCTATTTGGGCAAATATCCGCACTATCTTACGCAGATAACTTTTAGTTTTAAGCAAACAAGGACATAACTTTTTTAGTAAGTTATTCTTCTTCTTTTATTTCAATAGAATTTTGCCAATGTAAAGTCAGTCACGAGAGTGACACTAGATAATTCAAAATGTCGATCGACTGTAAAATGATAGTTGACTCTTACTGAAGATTTGCTTGTCTGATGGAGACAAAACGAAAAGTACAATTCTGGTCGTAAATTGAATTTTCCAATCACTGCACACTTTCAAAAGCACTCGCTGCATAATAAACTATCAATATTAAACATCAAAACACAAAATATAACAGAAATTACAAAGTTCAATTAATAACACTACCGCCTTTTTTCGCGTTGACGCCAAAAGTTCCTTTTTTAAGTTTTCGCTACATTCATATTTACACGTGACGTAGACTCGAATACGCGGAATTAACACAAACGTGCGAGTTGTTGCGAACCGAGCATAACGTGATCGAGTTTTAAATTTTAATTGGTAAGAATTAAGAAATACCGCACCAACAACAATTGTAACCGTATAGACATATACAATACTCTACTGAAAATAATGGCCTTCGTTGTAAAATGCTTGTTTAATGTGTCTTAGTGTAAAAAACAATTATCTATATAAACTTATATGTATATACCACGTTTTTAAAACGGATTAAAAGTATAGAGTTAGGTTATAATCTAAAAATTTATATTGACGGCAGCAAAGTTAACACGGACATCACACATTTTTACAAATTAGTTTTATTTCAAACAATTCAATGACGACCGCGTGGCCTAGTGGTCAGAGTACCAGACTTCTACGCCGCGGGTCCTGGGTTCGAATCCCAACCGCAGCCAACATTTGTGAAAAACACAAATTGTTGGTTTTTGGGTCTGGTTGTGTTGTGATTGTCCCGTGTTTCTGACACTGCATCCTAGCCTTCCTCTGATCTTATCGCATCAGCGTTACATCGGGCGCGAGTAGGTTGGGACGAGTGAGTGCCTCTGTGTTTGCGCGCACACTTATGGCACTGTAATATCTCCTGCGTAGTTGATGGCACTCGACAGTATTCGTAAGATGTCGCCGTGGTCGAAATCGGCCAGGAGAACACCACCACCATTTCAAATATAAACATTTGAAGTTGAAGAAAAATATTTTTGTATTATTTTGTAGTCTCATCTATTTTTTTGTGATTCGAAACTTGGCACTGCGGCGTAGAAGTCGGGTATTTTGGCCACGCGGTCGTCTAGTGGGCAAGCGTTACACTTACCACTAGTTGAACGATTTGCTCATCTCGTCACTTACTACAATTATAAAAAGGATGATACAACTGTCTTTAGCATACAAAGCTCGATCGATTAAAGTACTAGCAGTTTCTGCGTTTGTTAGCAAATTACGGGGACGTGAGACCCAATTATTGACAATGTCGTAACCCATCTTACTCGTCAGTGTGACAACTCATCTACGCACTAACTTCTTTTTAGACCAGCGCGACAACCTCCGAATATTGTCGAAAGCTATCAACTACGCAGGAGATTTATCAAAACAAAACCCATGGTCACGGGAGTACTGAGGTGGCAGGGTGCTGTAAAGCTCTAGAAACGTCGGGTTATAAATAGTTTAAAAATTAAACGCTATAAAATCCGTAACATTTCGTTTTATTAAAATTGTTTTATTCGCGTAAATATATGAAATAATGATTTATCAATCAGATTTTTTTTTTGGATCAAGTGATGAAACGAGCGAAACGGTTACCTGATGGTAAGTGCAACGTCTGCCCATAGCAAATGCTGTGTCACCCAGATAATTTCTGTGTGACACTACACTGCGCCCATCACCCTGAGACATCAGTTCTTAAGTACCTTATGCCCAGTGATTACACTAGCTCACAGTGCCCTTCAGACCGAAACACGGTAATGTTTGCACACTACTGCTTCACGGCAGAATAACTGGCCAAGAGGTGGTACCTACCTAGACGGGTTCCTCCATAGGAATCCTACTATCAGCAAGTATTATAGTGCCGCAAGAGTCGCTCGTTCTGACCTGCCCAAGGCCGAACGCTCATGCGATGAGATCGGAGGTAGGTGTAGCATGTAGTAACAGAGAAACGAGCGTAATGGCCAGACCCGAAAACCAATAATTAGTGTTTTTCTACAAATGTTAGCTCCGACTGGGCTTCGAATCCAGGTCCCGTCGTGGTAGTCGGGTATTAATATTTAGTAGTCTTTATTTTAAAATATTATTGTAGTCTCTACACTATCACAGCGTTTATTATTATTTTAAAAATCTTATAGTTTGCCATTGCTACTTTTGATAGATACGATAATACATTTAAAAAAAAGATCGCGCGTCGAAACCTACGAGGGTGGATTGAAAAGTACTCGGCCTAACCAAGAAAATAAACATACTAAATCAGTTATATTTTTATTTTTCTACATAATCACCATCAAGTTCAATACACTTTTGCCACCTCCCCTTCCAAGCATTTAGACCGTTAACAAAAATGATTCTTCCTTAGAGTCAAAATATGCGTCTACAGCTGCTTTGACCTCGTCGTTTGTCGAAAATCTTTGACCTCCCAAGTGCTTTTTTAGGTTAGGGAACAGAAAGAAGTCTGATGGTGCCAGATCAGGTGAATACGGCGGATGCGGTAACAGTTCAAAGCCACAGTTGTGAATTCCAGCCATTGACTGTACTGACGTGTGAACACGGGCGTTATCTTGATGAAACAGGACTTTTCTTCTGAGCATTCCTCGACGTTTTTCTTTTATTTCCTCTCGTAAACGACGTAGTAAGGTGCAGTAGTAATCAGAGTTTATAGTCTGACCCCTTTCAAGATAATCAATCATAATCACACCTTTCGAGTCCCAGAATACTGAAGCCATCACCATATTTGCCGACAAAATCGACTTAGCCTTTTTAGGGGGTGGTGAACCAGGTCTTCTCCACTGTTTTGATTGTTGTTTTGTTTCCGGTGTACAGTAATGAACCCATGTTTCGTCCATAGTAACAAAACGATTCAAAAAATCACATGCATCGGCTTCAAATAACTCCAAACAGTCGCGTGAAATAGCCCCTTCTTATGGAGGTACTTAATGACGGCACGCTGCTCGATTTGCTCCATTCGCGGAAATTATGACCGATTACTTTGTTAATAAATTTATAAAATCACAACTAATTATCGCACACGTTTCGAACTTCACACAATGAACTAGTCTGAACTGAACTAAATAATGTGGGTAGATTTGATTTTTAGAATTGAATGGATCTGTGTTAGGCCGAGTACTTTTCAATCCATGCTCGTATTTTTAATGATGAATATAAATGTTTTCTCCTTACGTATGCTTACCATATTACGCTTGCTAATAAGAGCTTTTCACTCGAGAACCTTTCTAAACAAACAGGAGATAATTTCTTTATGTCCGTGATTGAAATAAAAAATAAAAAATATTACTTTACCACTTCCTTTATTATTACGCTACGATAAAACAATAAAAAAATATTTGTAATCAGTAACAGTCGTGTAGGTACATAAATTATTTCGTACATTTGTTTTCAAAATCATCAGTCATTTAAAATAAATTTATAAACAAAATAGATTATACTTATGCAGTTAGGGGACAATCTTACTGATAAAAATTATAAATATAATGAATACTTGTTACGTAATTGAAAACTAACGTTTCGACGACAAAAATGCGTTTTGATGACTTAGAAGGTAACTAAAAGTAGTGGGTCGCCCAATGGTCGACATTCGACCGTAGTTCATTTTTATTTAATCAAATTTTTTACTGAATTATACATCAGTGGTCGGCTAGGATGTAGTGTCGGAGACATGGGGACAATCATAACACAACCAGACCCTGAAAGTAAACAATTTTGTATTTTTGCTTCAAGTGACTTGGATTCGATGGATCGGGATTCGAAGCCAGCGCCCTACTCTGAACATCAGGCCATGCGGTCTTCCATAACGAAGATTACAACCGATTACGCTGATTATGAAAATTGTTTAAGAATATTCTTTGAGATTTTTTTTAACTTTTATTAGAAGCACAATGCAACTGTGTTTAATAATTATCGTAGGTTAATTTTAGGATTATTAAAACTTTCTAATTAACCTCGTCATAGACGAATAATTACGATAGACAGCAGAATTAGGAATATATAACATAATACATTTTCTTAATTCACTACTTTTTTTTGGAAGAAAGTGAAGAGAAGAGCAATTCGTTCACCTGATGGTAAGTGAAACGTCTGCCCGTAACAAATGCATCAACCAGAACTATTCTGTGTGTCACCCTGAGACACGGCAGGATAATTGGCACTGTGGTGAGTGGTGGTACCTACATAGACGGATTCATGCATAGGAATCCTTCTACTAGTAAACTTAATAATAGTTTGGAGAAAAGTTTCTTCGCGTTTTTAATTGAAAATTGAAGATATTTTTTTTTCAAAGTTTATTTACATTTAATTATAGTATATATGTGCCATTTTGTTCGATGACTTTTTGCCATCTTAAAGGTAGTGACATGATCCCGTTGTTGTAGAAATTTTGGGACTTCTGAGCAAAAAAACGCGACAAATAGTTTTGGCAGTCCTCTCTTGATGTTAAGCTGACACTACCAAAAGTATAAAGAGACCGAAACAGGTAAAAATCTGAAGGTTCAAGGTCAGGGATGCATCGTCCAGGGTCAATGCATCCGCCATATACCTAGGTATATGGCGGATACATTAACACCTCCCAGTCAGACTCTTATTTTTTGCTGAGTGGCTAAAGATGTGTGTGGTCTAGCGTTGTCGTGATGAAAGACCACACCCTTTCTATTAATCAATTCAGGCCGCTTTCTCTCAACTTCTTGCTTTATTCTCATTAGTGGTTGGCAGTAGAGATCCGAATCGATGGTTTTGCCAGGCGGTAAGAGCTCATAATTAACAACCAAATCTCACCATACACAGCATCATCTTATTGTGAGTAAACCCGGGTTTTGGCATAGTCTGTGAAGCCTGACCGACCATTGACTACGACGTTTTTCGCACGTCCTTGTAGTACGTGATCCACTTTTCATCACCAGTTATGTTTTATAGGTTTCTTTCAGTGAGCTCGTGTTGCACACAAATATCGAGCTTTTTGTGGTTTTTCAAATGGGTCATAACTGTTTTGTGGTCAATTCCCAGTTCTTCAGCTATATCGTGACTACTGATATGCCGATCTTGCTCCATTTTATCCGTAACAGGGCGACCGGAGCGAGGTGCATCTTTGATATCAAAATTCACGGATTGAACACGCTTAAACCAACTTTGTGCTACTCTTACTGACACAGCATTAAGTCCATAAACGTCACAAATTTTTTTCGCGACTTTGCATTTTTCCTATTTTGTAATAAAATTTTAAAATGTATCGAAAATCTTCATTTGATTAACTCATTTTGACAGAAAGAAAAACAAATGAAAAATAGCTGGAAACAAGATTTTACTAATTTGTTTCTTTTTTTTGTAATGTAACCTTTTTGATGTTACTAAAACCAGCCAGATACAAAAAGATTTCATAACAAGTTTATACATACTATATGCGAAAAGACTTTTTCTCTGACATAGTTATTTCAATAATATTTACATTTTTTTTTATATTATTTAGGAATTTATTATTTATTGGTAATACTTTTTAGTACCTAAGTAAATTGGGTAAATTAATTAGTCAACCATTATTAACAAACAGGAAAATCACTCACAATGATAACCTTAATAACAACTTGTTGACGACCTTTTACGTATCATTTTATTCATGATACAGTTTTTTTTTTATAATTAGAACATGTGCATAATTTCCCTCTTGGCATTTCGCGTTTACCTATAGAACTGCAACTATAATGTGTAGGATAGGTACTACTATCTCGTAAGGAGCAGGAGTAGGCAACAGTAGCGCGGGAGGCCGGGATCTCTTACCCGGTACTCTACTGTATTTGCCGGACAAGTTGAGATTTCTGTTTTTTTTCATACAGAAGCGTGGAATCGCTATAAAAAACTTATTGCAATATAATTTTATGTACTAAAGAATGTGTCAGTACAGTAAAACAGGGTAATTTAATTCATATGATTTATTTTAGAACAACTACATAACAAAATGGTTTTTTCGTTTATTTACAAAACCTGGGTCGATTACTACCACAAAGATCTATTTTCGTAGTATAAACTATATTACGTATATTATATTAAGTATATAAGTAAAAACATACCTTTTCGCCTTCTCGAATCCGGTGTAACGATAATATAACATTGGATGAAAGGGTCCGATGCAGTTTCGGAGAAACGAAACAGTCGTAATACATTTAAGCCCGAAAACCAATAATTTTTACTTATTATGTATTGAAATTTGGAAGAATATTTCATACCCGCAGTGTGCCACACAGAAATACTCTGGGTGACACAGCATTTGTTATGGGCAGATGTTGCACTTACCATCAGGTGAAGGATTTGCTCTTTTCTACAATAAAAAAGTACGCTGTATGATGTTATATCTTGTTGCAGATTAATTTAAATAGAAGCAAAAATGAAGTGGACTTTATTTGCGGCATCGATATGTCTCGTTTGTCTCCACGGCGAGTCCAAAAAGTGGTCTATGGAAGAACGTAAATCTCAGGTTGATGCTAATGAAATTTCAACTCGAAGTCCGGATCACCACAAGAGTCTCATCGACCCACCTGACCACACAAAAGTGATTGAGATGGCCAGATATGTAATGCATAACTGCGGTAATATATTATTGTAGATATTATTACGTGATATGCAGTTCCGTCTTTACCTTAAAGACATGTGGGGCACGAGCCCTGGGGGCCCCGAATGCCGAAACCCACTGCCTTTATATTTTAACTGACTGGAAAAATGGAGGAGGTTCTGAATTCGTCTGCATATTCTTGTTTATGAACCGATTCTAATTTTTCTTATTTATTTTATTTATTTATTAATGGAAACAGTCATAAACTATTTTCCAGTGTCAAGTAACATATCCAAATATACAATCTTCAAGCAGCAAGATACAAAATTTTGATCGACAGTAAATTGATAGTTGACTTTACTGAAGATTTGGTGGACTGATGGAGACAAAACGAAAAGCACAATTTTGGTCTTGAATTGAATTTTCCAATCACTGTACACTTTCAGGAGCACTTGCTGCATAATTAACTATCATTATTAAACGAAGAAATCACAAAATTAAATAAAAACACTACTGCCATTTTTCGAGTTGCCGCCAAAAGTCCTAATTTTTCTTTTTTTATTAGTAAGGTATTTCTTTCGTCAGGGTGGGTCCCATAGATTGGTCAAGTTCTGATAATGAGATCCATTACAAAATCATGATACTCTGTTAGGAGCTTCTGCGTTGAGGTCGGTTTTATGAATTAATAATTATTGATTACAATGTTATTAAAAAAAAAAAATGAGCCGTGGTAATTCAGGGGCCGAGCGCTCGAGTTAAATTTCATATTACGCGAGTGACCTGAGTTCGATACCCGTTACCGGCATATTTTATGAAATTTTCAGCGTTTATTTACCACGTGCTCAGCGGATGAAGGAAAACATCGTGAGGAAACCTGCATGTCTGAGGAATAAAAAATATTTCGAGAACATGTAAAGTCCGCAAACCCGCATTGGAGCAACGTGCGGACTCTTCCTGGCTCCAAAACCCTTCAAAAAGTTCAACTCAAATTTAACAACTCATAAGAAGAAAAAAATTGTATAGAAAAACAGTCCCTATACAATTTTTTTTTACAACAATATTTAATTATTTCCTCTTTATTGCATTTAGTTAGATATTTTTATGGTAAATTACAGTTATTATTTTTAAAAGTTACTTTAAAATAAATTAGTGTTCAATAACTCCCTTCCTGTTGTGTAGATAACAAACGAACGAATATTATTTCGCATGACGAATATACCGTTAACATAACTATCTTAGTGTAAACGATAGTTGACACTGGACTTGTGTTTTATTTGGGTGTTCGTGTGTATGTTGCAGATTGGGCGTCCATAGCTACAATATCGACACTACCAGCTATTGAAGGATTTCCGTTTTCTAATGTGAAGTCCATAGTTGATGGTTCTCTAGCCAACTCTACCGGGGTGCCTTACTTCTACATGTCCCCTCTAGACTTTACTGCACGCGATTTGTTGGTAAGGAGACCTTGGATATAAAATATTTGTTTATAAGCAATGTGGACTAATATTTATACGCACATACATTACACCTGTATGTTAGGTTCTTTCACTGACATACATTTCAGATGCACAAAGAACCATATCCAGAACAATTATTGTATCTCATAAGAATATTCGTTCTATGCGAAAATCGAACCCGCTGCTCGTAGTGGAGGTGCTTAGCTACTACGCCAACTCAGCCGTAAAATAGTAAATAACATAAAAAGTAAAAAAAGTCTAAAATTTTAATTAATAACAGTGGGAGTTTAGGATTTAAGTATATTCATATATATATATAATACCAATTATTATTATTTTACATACCGAAATGTTTTGAGTGAGCATTTGTAATGGGCAGAAGTTGCACTTGCCATCAGGTGAACGATTTGCTCGTCTCGTCACTTTCTTCCATGAAAAAACCGCAGATATATGGTTTACATAAGAGAATATTGGAACACCATCCTGTAGCTATTTTTTACTCATACGACACCCATGGATGAAACAGGTGGATGGTCAATTGTAAGTCAACATCACGTTATATACTTCGTATTAGAATTCTCAATGTCATTTTTCACTAGAAAAACACCCGAGCTACTGTCCTCGTTTCTCTTGAAGAAACTAAGTACTGCGAGACCCAAAAGCTGGACCCGGAAGATCCGCGATGCACAAGACTCATGCTTTCAGGAAAAATGAAGAAGGTAAGCTTTAATGTATTCATTTTTAACCATTTTATAATAAGACCTTCAGATATTAAATGAAAGTTATTTATTCTTCAACGTAAGAAATACTAATTTCGTATGTCAAACGTCCTTTTTAGTTAAAAAAAAACATTATAAAGAAATTACAAAGAATGGTCTCATAGACAACTTAAGCATGCTTCAGACAAATTTTTAGACAAAAGTTTCGGCCTATAAATGTCCCACTGCTGAGCACAGGCCTCCTCTCATTTCTGAGAGGGTTTTGGAGCTAGGAAGAATCCGCCACTCTGCTCCTATGCGGGCTGTAAAATAGACTATATACATAATAGAATAAGATAGAGTGAGCGGACTTTACATGTCATCGAAATATTTTTTATTCCTCGGACATGCAGGTTTCCTCACGATGTATTCCTTCACCTGGTAAATCAGCACTTAAAATTGCAATTTAAGTGGTGCCGGCACCGGGAATCGAACCCAGGTCACTCGCGTACTATGAAATTTATAGCGACCGCCCAGCCTCTGAGTTACCACGGCTATACAAGACAAGATTTAATAATAAATATATAAGTGTATTGCAAACTTAAGCAAACCATAGATAGATAACTAAAAGTTGCCATTTTGACGAGCGCGTGACCTAGTCAGGAACCACTATTGAAAGAGGTAGGTGCTATTCTACTCTGCCGGGACACCTATCGGCTTATGGCATAAATAGTGCTCCCTAACATTTGAGCTGCTACCTCAGCCGGGTACCAATACCAGCTGGAGCCAACATTTGTGCAAAAACAAATTGTTGTTTTTTGAGATTGCATCGTAGCCTCTTTACATCGGGCGCTGGTAAGTTAGGACGGTTGTCCTTTGTGTTTTGCGCGTACACTTGTGGCATTGAATTTCGGTGAAGTAATCGCTGTTAGCCTTTTGGCTTTTACAGCTTCATCGAATGCTGTGCCAGGTTTGGTTTGACCCAAACATAAATACGTAAATATAAAGTCCTACTAAACATCTTAATTCGGACCGTTGCGTTCGCTAGCGTGCTTGCGCTACTGTGAATTGTGGCATTGGATATCTCCTGCGTAGTTGATAGCTTCCGACAGGTTTCGGAAGTTATCGCAGTAGTCGGAAACCAGGCAGGACATTACCTGCAATTGTATATTTGACGCGTGACGTAATACAAAACAATTTTTAACTTTATTTTAGTTTTAGACAGAATTAAAAGTAAAATGTATCGTTGTACTTTTTTTGGCAAGGATGTTAGACGATCTGGTGATAAATCTGATCATATACCATCCATCGGAGCTTGATATTATAGAGAATATGAGTTCATTTATAAATTATAAAAAATATTTCACCTTATATAAACAGATCTATATAGTCCTAAAAACAAAATCACTCCTAAACACATGCCATCTATGCATAACCTTTTGACATATACGAAAATGACTCAGTTTAATAACCAGATGCCACCATTCGTCTTTTTGCATCGCGTTACAATAAATAACCCTGGGTCGGTCACGTTCGCAAACTTGAGATAAGCTGGAGTTATCAGTCATGCCGTATTTACATTTTCGTCATGACTACATGAGTTATTACACGTCTCTCATATCTTATTCGCTATCATGACATTGCAAACGATAATATAATGGATCATTTTAATTACCTATCTACCTAAAAATACCACATTGTAGTTCTGGTACATGAAATAGCTTATGTATCATCTTTTTATAAATGATTTATGCCATAAGCCGGTAGGTGTCCGGCAGAGGAGAATAGCACCTACCTCTTTCATACCGAGGTGTCGTCAGAGGCGACTTAGATACTGTATGGACAGCCTTTACTCGTGTAGAATAACACCATAATATGCAATGCTGTCACTATACTGCTTGTGGGAACGTAATGCGCAATAAGAATTTCTCGACTCATACCAAAATGGCGACAACGTGGTTTGCCACCCGCCACGTCGCCGCGAAAAGTGGGATACGACGATGTGGGAAAAAGGCGTCACTATGTATGCATGTATGTTTTGCCATAAAATATATTATTGCTAGCTGATGCCCGCAACTTCTTCCGCGTGAATATAATCGTTTATAGTTTCCGTGGGAGCTATTTGATTATCTGAACAAGTCCTACGTCGGTATCCAGGATGCAAGCTATCTCTGTTCCAAATTTCAACAGTAAATTATTATGGATATCACTGCAGAATAAAGCTGAGTCAGATGCTTTATCTCACTCACTTCAGCCCATTTCAAGTTTACTGCTGAGTATAGGCCTCCCACATAGGTGGCCATTAAGACAGTCCTGAGCCACCGGCATCCCTCGACTTGCCGCAAAACTGTGCAGGTCGCTCCATATAGTAGGGGTTCGCCATACCCTGCGTTTGCCGGTACGAGGTTGCCACTAGAGAGCCTTTCTTCCTCAACGGTTATCGGTTCTACGAGCTATATGACCACTTCATTGTCACTGCGGCGTACTAATCCATACTATATTAATGTATGAAATATACTTTTATGTAATAATGTCATGTAAATTGTTTTTAGCAACAAATAAAACTCATTTCATATAAATTTTGTTTGTTGCAGGTAAAAGAAGGCACCCCAGAGTATACTTTTGCTAAAGCTGCATTGTTTGAAAGGCATCCGGCTATGGCGCATTTCCCCGCAGGTAATTTCCCTGTCCTTCTGATCAGCATATCCGTTCACTGAGTGGTTAATCGACTTGTATCGAAGCCGAAGTAAAATGGTTGGGTAACCGTATATAGGGTTGCCGTGTGGTGGCGGCCTAAGAGAATCTACCGCCCCATCTCAACCCGTGGGTGTCGTAAAGTCGACAGAGGGAAAATAAAAATCAGTAGATGGGCAGCATCTGAATAAGTAAACTGCGGTTGCCAACCCTCTTGCCGAGCGTGGCAACTATGGCAAAATCCCTCCAAAAAGAGAGCTACAAACTTTTATCTCCATAGATGGCCACAAGTTCAGCAGTGTATTTGTGATAGGCTGAAACGATGAATAATCTTACTCCTATAATAAAGCTGGAGACTTTCTATGTTTGAACGCTGATCTGAGAAATAATTATTTTGCATTAAACAATTGGGAATGTGAAACCTTCCCAATTGTTTAATAAGGCCATAAAACTGCATGATACGGCCTGTAGTTGCACGTTGAGAGCTGATAAGGGCCTGGGCGCCGGCAGCATAATTTTTGTGCATCTGCATCGATACATTTTAATGTCGGGGCTACTACGTGGCACGAGACGTTTAAAACAAATGATCGGAAGTGATGCGGCCTTAAATGAATCCTTTGTCGAATACGCAATTTGATTGCTCATCCCACCTCGGTTTTACCCATCTGTAAAAAATCAAGTTTGGCCTGACTTCCATAATGGTTGCTGCTTGACTTTCATTTATGGAAGTAGGCAACGGGCGCAGTGTGGTGCCACACAGAAATGCTATTGCCGGCGTTGCACTTACCGTCAGTCATTTTGCTCGTCTCGTCCCTTTCTCCAATACAAAAGCAGATGCGTAGCACCCGTCCCCATGAGCCATTGGTTCTAAGTTCCATGTCCTGTAATTACACTAGTTTCAGTGATTTTTCAATCACAGTGTAAACGACAGAACAACTGGCACTATGGTGGTATCTGGGCAAATTAGACTGAAGAACTGATGTCTCAATGTGACGGGCATAGTGTAGAGCCACACAGAAATGCTCTGAGGGACACAACATTACTTATGGGCAGACGTTACACTTATCATCAAGTGAACGTTTTGCTCGTGATGTCACTTTATCAAATAAAAAAACTTTCCTATGCGGATTTCTGCATAAAAATCTCAACACCGTTATAATTATAGTTGCACATACAAAGTCGTCACACTTACGACTAAATCTGTTTGTGAAATTAACCCTTTATTTTTTTTAGATCACGACTGGTTCGTAGCGAAAATGAAGATAGCTCAGATTGCTATGATCGATTGGTTCGGCGGCGCCAAATACATATCGGTAAAGGAATATCTCGCGTACAATTACACCGGCATCGAAATGTTGCACTATTACAAACGCTTACACTAACTAACTGTGCGAAATGAAAAGCCTCATAAACACAACGGCATACTGTATGTTAAAGGAAAAGGTACACAATAATCAGACTATAATACATTCGATATGCCCTAGTCTGATGAGTTTAAAACATCAATTGAATAGACCAAATGTATCGTGATAAGTTTTATAATTTTATACAAAGATATATGTACATAGTTACAGTTTATTCTATTAAATAAAACTTTTTATAATCTATATCAAATATTTTATTACATCACCATTCATCCTATATTATACATATATACATCTTACAATACATTGGTTATACATCGTATACGACTAAAATTACGATAGTTCTAAATAAACAAAATAGTAAATAATATATTGAATGTACAGTTGAGCAAACTTTTTTTGTACGCTATATTGTGAGCCGAAATATAAAATGTATAAAGTAATTAATGCATATATTGTATTTGGGGAAATAAAAAACCGTTTATTTAAATCCCATTCATGAACAAATTTAATTAAGTTATAAATAATAGTTACTATTTAAACGCGAAATATAACTAAAATATACTTTTAATTACCATATAAAAAAACAAAAGCTTCTAAAGCACATTGTCGTGTGGTGGCTGCGTTAGAGAATCTGCCATCCGTGCAGCCGTGTTTAGGCTGATGAGGAAGAAGTATCGAACATTAGCAAAGATTATATTTAGATTACTGGCAATAACACATTACTTTTATTGTTAGAAGATTCTTAATTATATGAATTCCATGCTTACAATGTTAGTGACACTTTGAAATCTGGAAAAATAAACAATTTACCGTCTCTTTAACAATGTTGAATATTTATTACTGTGTTTTTCTGCAATTATTTTAATCATTCAGTTTTATATATATATATATTTAACCTACAGGTCTCCAGTATCCGACCTATAAAACAAAATAAACGAAGTTGATAAACATTGAAGTTTATAAATACTACAACTGATTCATAATATCAATAAATAACACTGTGTATTTCGTAAGAAAACAATATTTACAATAAATAAAGAAAATCTTAGTTAAATATTGAAGAACCTTAAGCTATAAATAATTAATTTATATTGTTTTTTGTTACTGTTTGTAATAATTAATAAAATATATATTTAATTAAAAATACTCAAAAAATGCAAGTACCAAAGTATTTGAATATTTTCGTTCCCTTAGGTTTCATGCAATAAAAAGAAATTAAAAAATCATACATTGAGTAATAAAAAAATCTTTATGATACTGTGTTGTAAACGGATCGGACGTAGGCAACCAACTGGGTTTGGTTAGCATATGGCTAGCACCAATAGCACCGATTCCAACATCAGGTTTTAGCACGTCCTTTAATTCGTATTATGAGCGTCTTGATAATTGAGACGATTATAGCTGACAGCCTGACTAGCCGTGGTAGCTCAGGGGCTAGGCGCTCGCTTTAAATTTCATAGTACGCGAGTGACCTGGGGTCGATTCCCGGTGCCGGCACCACTAAAATTGTTAATTGCAATTTTAAGTGCAAGTGAGACTTACCACGTGCTCGGCGGTGAAGGAAAACATCGTGAAGAAACCTGCATGTCTGTGAAATTAAAAATATTTCGAAGACATGTGAAGTCCGCCAACCCGCATTGGAGCAGCGTGGCGGATTATTCCTAGCTCCAAAACCCTCTCAGAAATGAGAGATGGCCTGTGCTCAGTAGTGGGGCATTTATAGGCTGAAACTTTACTTTACTTTTTATTGCTGACAGTCCGGATCGCCCGTAAAGAAGTAAGCAGAAGATCTATTCAGAAACGTAGCACTCAATGTGATGTTATGTAGTCCCTGTAGCGCTAATATATGATGACAATGACGACGGCCTTCGTCCCTTCGCCGATTTCCGTCCACGGCGACAACATCCAAATACAGTCGGAAGCTATCAAATGCGCAGGAGATGCCATATTGCCACAAGTGTACGCGCAAACACGAGCACTGACTAGTCCTAGATTGGGTAGTGTCAGATACACGGGGACAATAGCAACACAACCAGACCCGAAAACCAAAAGTTTTGGATTTTACATAAATGATGGCTACTTGGCCTTCAAACCGAAATACAGAAATGTTTGCAGACAATTGACGGCAAAATAACTGACACTGCGGTAAGAACAATAACTGACACAGAAAGGAGGAAGTCTCCTTTCTGCCATCACAAGTCCACTGCGGAACATAGGCCTCTCCCATAGATTGTGGGTGGAATTTATCATATTTATTTTGTTTGATGTTCTAGGTTGTTTGACGCTGCTGTCAATCTCCTGGCTTTTAATTTTCGTCTGTCGACCTCTACGATACCCACGGGACGAGATGGAGTGGTAGATTATCTTACGCCGGATTTATTTATTATGGATTCCTGCATAGGAATCATACAACCAGTAAAAATTTCCAACAAACTGATGGGATGAAATTATCATGGAATATGTTGCCATTAATATGGTACGAGGGTGGATTGAAAAGTACTCGGCCTAACACAGATCCATTCAATTCTAAAAATCAAATCTACCCACATTATTTAGTTCAGTTCAGACTAGTTCATTGTGTGAAGTTCGAAACGTGTGCGATAATTAGTTGTGATTTTATAAATTTATTAACAAAGTAATCGGTCATAATTTCCGCGAATGGAGCAAATGGAGTAGCGTGCCGTCATTAAGTACCTCCATAAGAAGGGGCTATCATCAAAAGCCATCCATGATGACATGGTCAGTACATTAGGCGATTGTGTTCTGTCATATTCATCCGTCAAAAAATGGATAGCAGAATTTAAGCGTGGTAGAGAGAGTGTGAAAGATGAACCCCGCTCTGGAAGGCCTTCGACGTCAACTACTGACGAAAATATTAAAAAAGTACTTGATTTAATAATGGGAGACCGCAGATTAAAAATTAGAGAGATAACCGAGATTATAGGCATCTCTTATGAACGAACTCAAAACATCATTGTCAACGAGTTGGGTTTCCACAAGGTGTCTGCGAGGTGGGTTCCGCGACTGCTTTCAGTTGAACAAAAAAGGACGCAATTGACTATTTCACGCGACTGTTTGGAGTTATTTGAAGCCGATGCATGTGATTTTTTGAATCGTTTTGTTACTATGGACGAAACATGGGTTCATTACTGTACACCGGAAACAAAACAACAATCAAAACAGTGGAGAAGACCTGGTTCACCACCCCCTAAAAAGGCTAAGTCGATTTTGTCGGCAAATATGGTGATGGCTTCAGTATTCTGGGACTCGAAAGGTGTGATTATGATTGATTATCTTGAAAGGGGTCAGACTATAAACTCTGATTACTACTGCACCTTACTACGTCGTTTACGAGAGGAAATAAAAGAAAAACGTCGAGGAATGCTCAGAAGAAAAGTCCTGTTTCATCAAGATAACGCCCGTGTTCACACGTCAGTACAGTCAATGGCTGGAATTCACAACTGTGGCTTTGAACTGTTACCGCATCCGCCGTATTCACCTGATCTGGCACCATCAGACGTCTTTCTGTTCCCTAACCTAAAAAAGCACTTGGGAGGTCAAAGATTTTCGACAAACGACGAGGTCAAAGCAGCTGTAGACGCATATTTTGACTCTAAGGAAGAATCATTTTATAACTGATTTAGTATGTGTTTATTTTCTTGGTTAGGCCGAGTACTTTTCAATCCACCCTCGTATCACCACCACACCAGTGAATTACTGCCGCTTTGTAGTGAAGAGAGTATAGTATTCTCTAAGAGCAATTGAGCGGACTACGGTATTTGTAATCGTTAATATTAAAATAATCACTGTCTTAAAATTGTTCATTACCGTCGACGCGCTAAAACGTGTAATCAGCACATTTCAATAATAAAAAATATTATCAATTGCAAAGATAGCCAGCTTAAATCACGGCTACACGAATATCTAATACAACAACACCAGTGCAGTCTTCTCGGCTTGTACTGACAAAAGTTGAAGATACAAACTTTTAAGTGTAATACGTTATTATATTACATACCCTGCTGCTATGAAGAAAACCAAATTACCGAGAAAATGTTATTCAGAGGAAACGGCTTTTCCATTCACACTCACCTCCTAAATATGTTTCGTCAATCTTCTTTCATTCATCCTCTCTACGTGTCC
This sequence comes from Luehdorfia chinensis, assembly GCA_019845155.1. Classification (NCBI taxonomy): domain Eukaryota; kingdom Metazoa; phylum Arthropoda; class Insecta; order Lepidoptera; family Papilionidae; genus Luehdorfia; species Luehdorfia chinensis. Next base: position 12,733,082 of record JAHVAK010000642.1, on the reverse strand, counting down.
AAAAAATCTTAGCATCTTTGTCACTACATCTTCAACCACATCGTAACATTAATTTATCACGCTGTTTCTCACTTTGTCGATCAAAGTTACTCCTGCTTTATTTCTCAAACTTCCCATTTCCACACCATTAATCTTACTTTCCTGCTTCTTCTTAACTTATTGAGAGTAATATTATCAACCACTATTACGCATCATTAGCCTCTTAAAGTTTACTTCTGGACATGCCTCCTTAGTTCAGGGAATTGCCTATAATCGTTATGCTAGGCCAGATTGACAATCGTAGAAACAAACACCTCACATCTGAAGATACTAACATATTCTGGCAACCTTTTTGGATTTTTGAGACAGCCACAGTACAAAAATCTAAAATATTTCTTGCTCATTTTTTAAACTAGGAATATAATTTGTGGATAATTTGCTAGAGCATTTCTGCAGTCATCAAATTACGGAAATTTTAAAAATATATAAATAACATTCCCGAAATACCAAAAGGATATTTTCTAAAAGTGAAAATATCAGCCTGTAACAAAGTTTATAATAATTGAACTTTTCCATTGCAGTGCACGCAGGAAGCGACTGGCGGTGAAACATTTGTGCTGTTATTGTATGCGTGATTGACGAGCGCATTCACTGGTTCCTCGTTTTCCCTTTTGGCTTCTAACGGCAAGGCCATTACCTGAAATAGAACACAATAGCAATACACATAAAAAAATAGCCCAGAATTGGTTAACAATTGCTGTGAGTGAGAATGTGAAGCTAATTTAAGAAAATGGATGTATCATCATTGTAGTCTGTCTCAAGTTTAATGAAAATTATACAGTATTTCCAAGTAATTTATTTTAAATTAATATAAAAGAATACATGGATGACAATAAACCCTGGAATCAAGGTGATCACATACAGGCTGTTTTTAAATAGTAATTCTTCATGTAACTTTTGTTTTATATATACCATTTTGAAAATAAAGGAACATTGATAAATTTACTAAGAAAGAGGGTACTGGGGGGGTGACTTTCGCCTGTTTCTTCTCCTTATAGAGGAACCTCATAAAGAAACTGTGAGGTGAAGAGAGAATGTAAAAAAAACTCCTTATATCAAGGAAAAAATATATTATACTTTACTTTTTTTTTACATTTCATTTTATTGCATCCCAGTATATCAGTATAACTAGTTGCGCCATTTTTTAATCTGGGAGAGTTTCTTATTCAACTTTTAATCTCTACTAAGTCTACTTCCACCTCATTGTCACTTTACATCTGACTGGCCTAATCTATAATGTTCAGTGTCACAACATGAAACACATATTTCTACTATAAATATAATCAAAAGCCTTGTTTAGTCTATAATTTCACAGCCTTTAAATTCCATTTTCAATGTCACATTTCCAAATGGTCCTTAAGTATTCTGTAATCCTGTTACAGATACTAATATATAATATATTGAAATCAGAATTATGATTTATTTAAGCACTCGATTTTTTTATCCAGTTCAACATACATTCAAAGATGAAGGCATTGAAACACTGCTATAGAGGTTCTTTATTTTGTATAAACTGTATGTGCAAGCAAAGATTTTAAATTGTACTGACATTTATATTTCTTTATTCGGAATGTCTAAATGGAGGCAAAAAAATATAATTTGACCATTTGTGCAGTCAACCATAGTTCATTTCTTACTTCCCCTTTTCTGATTGATGAAGCTGAACATAATATACTTAGATTGATGGCCAATACTTACATTTTCAGCATACATTTCTGCCTCAGTGGCTGTTGGCAATGTACTGAAGTGACTGATATCTTGTTTATCAACTGAGCTACTGACATTCTCAGATAACTTCAAATTTACTGATGCCATGTCTAAAATATTTGTAGAATGTGGTAGTGTTGCCGTAAAATTTAAATTTCCTATAGGTCTTGTGTATATTTTGCTGTTGCCCATATATTCTGATATGGCTATATTTTCAAGCCACTTCTCATGAAGACTATATAAGTTTCTGTATGTACAAAGCATCATATCTCTTGCCCTATATCTTTCATCTAGTAATTGTTTTATAGCTTGTTGTAATTTGACTGTCTTCTCATTAAGTAACTTCTTACAATTAGCAAGTTCTTCTACCATTAAACTATGAAAAAAATAGACATTAATAAGTAAAACAAAATGTGTTGTATATATTCACTACATAGTAACATTGTGCTCTACCTGCTAGCTAGAAATTTGCTCCTCCATACCTCACATTGTCCTGCAAGCCACTCTGTTTGTTCCTGAAATGATTTGTTTATTTTTAATTGGATAAAGTGATGAACAACATTCATGTGATGGTAAGTGCAATGTCTGCCCATAACAAATGATGTGTCACCTAGAATATTTAAGTTTCCAAATCAGATTGATGTTTATTGCATTTAGATTGCTCAAACATACAAACTCTCCAGCTTTATTATAGTAGTAAGTTATGATAAAGACGTAAAAGAAGGACTATGAATTTTCTTATTGAGATTTATGAAGAAATATTTAAGCTGCCATGAACTAAAATAATAATGATCAAAATGAAAGCCACATGTAACTCATCAATCTGCATTAGGCCTAATTTCTAGTTTTTCGAATTTTACACAGGAATCTTAAATATTTCGGAAATAAAAGTAGCTTACATTACTCTCTAAAAAGTAAATATCGATACAGCCGTTTCAGAGGTTAGTCCAGATAAACTAACAGATAGTTAAAAATGTATATTTGATTGATATAGTATTGGTAACTTAGCATGTGCTACTAGAAAAATATCCATACTTATAATAAGTTTAATAAATTCCTACACTTAATACTAGTTATACCATACTATGAATAAGATATGAGGCATACTTTTTATTTACTATTAATAAAATTATGACTACACTCGGCGTCAAAAAAATCGCACATCCGAAAAAAATAATTTAAATACTATTTTAACACAACAGGCCAATGGCAATGTTGTGGTTTGAGGGTACCATTCGAAAGGTAATTTCATTAGCTTTCAGGAATTTTACTTGAATTTTACTTTTATAACGAGACGAAAGAGAAATTAAAGAAAAAGACAGGGTATGTACAAATTTGCAAATTAATAATTTAAAAAAAAACTTAATAAATAGAAAAAAGGTTCTTAAAACCTAGTGTTACCCCCCCCCCCCCCCCCCACCCCTTGCCTTGATAACGGCTTCCATGCGATCTTTCATGGACCTTACAAGGATCGCAACAGCCTCTTGGGGTATTTGTTCCCACTCTTCAAGTACCGCATCTTGGAGCTCTTGAAGAGTGGCTGGAGCTGGATCTCGAGCTCGCACGCGCCGTTTTAGGTCATCCCAGAGATGTTCTATTGGGTTAAGGTCTGGACTTCGTGCTGGCCAATGCATAACAGGGATATCGACCTCCTGTAAATAATCCCGTACAGTAGCCGCGGGGTGGCAACGAGCATTATCATGCATTAACATGAATCCAACACCGACATAACCAGCATACAGGGCCACATGTTCCTCCAGGATTTCAGTAATGTACCGACCAGCATTTAATGACCCTTGCCCACGGCCACCCCGAGTCCGGGAAACGCACACAAGTTCCGTTTTCCCGTCGACGGAAATGCCGCCCCAAAACATACACGAGCCACCCCCGTATTCGACGGATTCTTCGAAGCAGGGTTGTGTGAACCTCTCCCCCTGTCTTCTGTAGACCCTTCTACATCTGTCATTGCAGAAGAGACAGACCCTCGTCTCATCAGAGAACAGTACGGTCCGCCACTGTTCTAGAGTCCACTCACAATGATTGCAAGCAAACTCTAGGCGATCTCTGCGATGCTGTGCAGTAAGTTTTGGACCTTTAGCAGGTCTATGGGCTGTTAAACTCTTTTCGTGTAACCTTCTTCTTATCGTAGAAACACTCACAGATGTTCTCCGAGTTGATCGAAGCTGTTGTTGCAACTCAACAGCATTTGTAAAACGGTTTCGTAAAGATGTCGTAACGATCAAACGGTCATCTCTTTCGATGTGCACCGTTTTCTTCCAGATCCCGGTTTTATAACATAACCACCAGTCTGCTGAAAACGTTGAAACACCCGTCGAACTGAAAAGCGGGACAGGTTCAACTGTCGAGCAACGTCACACTGCCGCATCCCCGACTGCAATAGGGCAATCACTTGTGTGTTCACCGCAAAGTCTAAATTACGACTGGCCCATATTTCATCCAGATCGACCCTTTTATACCCTTTTTAGGTGGTGTAACTAGTCCTTACTAACGAGCATTTGACAGTGTTTATTTTTGACGCTCTATAATGATAAATGTTTTAATGATTTCATGATTTTTTTATTAATAATGTAAAGCTATTCAAATACCCATTTCAAACATACCAATATTTATATAAATATAATTCGTTTCTAGCCATTACAGCCATTTTTCACGCAAACTCAGAGAGGTGCGATTTTTGTGACGCTGAGTGTATAATGTAAATTAACATACCTGGTGTGTTGAAAGGTGCTGAGCTGAATTGACCAAAGCATTAGCTAGATGTTTTTTATCTTCATTGAGAGACTGCACTTGTATTTCAAGGTCCTCACCCATGGAGGCCACCAGCATTGTCTTCAGTTCCTTGTTAACCTAAATACATGTACTTTTGTTATAGTATTTTTACTATTGATAATCCTTATAGCAAAAACTTTTAGGGTGATTAGGCTTCTTTCATAAACTTTCATTTACAATTAAAAAATTGCCTTTCCTTCTATGTAAATGTAAAATTAATGTTAACAACCGCAACTAGGCCTCACCTTTCGTCAATTTCATTAATGCAAAATGCCTTAGCCATAAATTTCACCAAATTGTTAAGGCTATTTTCTTGAAATTAATTATAAATTTTCTAATTTATGACTAATTAGAATTGTTTATTTCACATTAAGTAAAATTACTATAAGCACTACAATTACTTTCACATTTCTTATGTATCTTTAATCTAATAAAAATGTTGTTTTTATTTTACCAGACCATGAATCCAAATGTAATTAAGAAAAAAAAATGCACATCTTTACCTGAACTTGTTGCTTTAATTGCTCTTTTAAAGATTCATTCTCTAGAACCACACCTTCAAGTTTTTTTTGTAAGTCTTTATGTACATAATCTTTTTCATTATCTCCAGTTGACTTATCACTAATTGATGTTAGTTTTGCCCTAGGTTTAAACTCATTTAAATTGGTATCCATTTGTGACATCTGAGAGATCAGTGTGTTGATGTCCATGTTGTTTTTTGATTTCTTTGTATTCTTAGACTTTGCCAGAGGAGTAATGGGCTTAACTGCACCAGGATATGGTTCATAAGGAACAAATTTTGGGCTTTTGGAATATATGTGGGAACTTTTCTTTTCAGACGTGATTATTTTTGAAGGATACACTTGTACTAAGCGTCCAGGCAATAGTGAATCTGAATTAGAAGAAGTCACATTATGTCTTAGCTCCACTTTCTGTCTATTTTCCGTGATACATTCGGCTGATTCCATGCCATCGCCTGCTGTTCTGGCTTTGCTGAACATTTCTGGAAATTATTATAAATAAATACAATGGTGATATGTGCCTTTAAAACTATGTTTATATACCTTAAAAAGTACAAGTATTTAAAAAATATACCAGTACGAAAAGAATTCAGTTTATCCATTATTTTCTTTAATTATTCAAACAAATTATAGACAATAATCAATTAAATTGTAGAACGTCACCAAATATTTACAATTGCATTCAAGTAAAACTGCACGTACGTAAGCATAAAATAAATAATGAGAAATTGTAATGTCAGGTCAGAAACAGACTAGACATTGACATAAATCAGTCTGTCATACCTGACAGCGACGGTTCACAGATAAGTATAATAAATGTTGTTAAAGACTTTTGGCGCCAACTCGAATAGTAGCGGTGGTCTTTTTAACGAATTTTGTAATTTCTGTGTATATTTTGATTTTGATGTTTAATATCACTGTACACTTACAGTTTACATACATTACATTTCAATTACAATCACATACATACAAATAGGCATAGTTGTAAAATACTTTCTTAATTTTATAAATTAATATGTGCGCACTATAAGACGACACTTGTTTGGTAGCGGCGCAACGCGATGGCCGCAGTGCGAACACCGGTCGTCGCCGAACGCGCAAGTATTGCTGGGTGCATTGAGTGCGCATCGCGCTAACCATTCCGGATGATCAACTTTGTTGCCTGCTATTGTTTCCAACAAATGAGTTAATAGCGCCATCTTTAGCCAGCGAGGGAAATAATACGGATAGTATCATCCATATTTTTTATACAAAAAACGAGCAAATTTAAGCTGTATTTTTTCTATACACAGAGTGTACTTATCCTCATGGGGATCCCATACAATAGCGTTGTACTCTAAACTATTACGTACATATGCATTATACATCTGCAGACAGTAACGGAAGCAGATTGCCTCATTAACTCATTATGTAGCCCAGTGCTATTTGAGCGCGCTTGCAAATATCGTTCATGTGTCCATTGAAATTTAAATCTGTATCTACTAGCAGACCTAAGTCCTTTATTGGAGAGCAGCGACGAAAGGCTGAACCACTCCCTTTAGAAGCAAATCGAGATCGGCTCACAATCATAACTTGACATTAAGACATTACATTAAATACGTAATTTATTTCGAGAACACTACTTCAGTACAGCATTTACGCCACATTGAAGAGCTTGACAATCAGACAGTAACATTTATCAGTCTTTACTACTAAAGGGAGATAATTAGTCATTATTAAAAATTGGGTATGTTCCAGGTTACTTCCTTGCCTTACATATAGCTATCGGAACATATGCTCCCTAATTGCACATGTTGTTTTCTGTTTGTGAAATAATTTGAAAAAAAATGACAGCAATTTAGGTGCAAATACAAACAAGGAAAATTTCTACAAAAGCATAAAATTATTAAAGCATAAAAATAAATGACATCGTCTTGGTTGCCCCGACCCATTTCATCGATGCAAGACTCTGTGAAGTTAATAACATATGATAATCGTCTTCGTCCCGTCGATCGCTGATCGTCCTTTCCGAAATCCGTGTTGACGATCAGATAGACGCGGATGAATTTGACCGTAGGGCAGTCCAGCAGGACATGGGCTGCCGTATTTTTTTATTGGATAAAGTGATAAAACGAGAAAAACGTTCACCTGATGGTAAGTGCAACGTTTGCTCATAACAAATGCTCTGTCACCCAGAAAATTTCTGTGTGACACCACACTGAGCCCTTCACTCTGAGACATAACTTCCAAAGTCTCATATGTCCAGTGATTACGCTAGCTCACAGTGCCCTTCAAACCGAAACACAGTAATGTTTGCACACTACTGCTTCACGGCAGACTATCTGGCTTTGGGATGGTACCTACCTAGACGGATTCAAGTCCTGTTATGGCGCTACCAATCGTTCTGATTTGGGGTTTGTTCAGACGAAGTAGTACCTTGGAGATGTGACTGTCGATAACGGGCAAAGCTGTCTTTGCCTGTTTGCACTCTGGTTTCGCCCAGATTTGTGCATGATGGTTCCAAGTGCGAGCAAACGTACCTGAAGGGAAGTGGCACTGCTGGCTCTGGTCCCACTGCACACTGGTTTGAGCCTCCCCGAGCAAGTTCGTCCGCCGCGTCGTTGCTATGTCCCTTAATTCATTGTAAGGTTATTTAATTGAATTGACATACCTCATTTTAAACTCAGGTAGCATTCGTATGTGAGCCCTGAGTACATGACATTACTTTTGAGGGCCAAGAGTACCGCCATGCTGCCGGAGAGTATTCGGATGGAATGGTCTTTTACCTTCCTTGCAGCTATGGCTGATGCTGCCTTGATAATGCCCATGCACTTTGCCTGAAACACTGTGTTGTGGGCACCGAGTAGAGTGCATATTTGTGTGATAAGCACTATTCGTTTGCTTAGTGCGCATATAATCCAGTTCAATGAGGCTGGCTCCACATCATGTTTGACGAGGGCGTTACCTATGCTGGTGAAGTTGGTTTTGTCGAAGGATTCTTCTATATCAATGAAGGTGCCCATACAAATATTTTTCTGGTTAAGGGCTTCTTCGATCTAGATGACTACCCGGTGGAGTGCCGATTCTGTTGATTTACCTGAGCGATATGCATGTTGATTGCTGTGCAGAGGTTTGATTAATAGTTCTTTTCCCCTCAGCTTTCTTTACCTTACATACCTTTTTCATAGCTTTCAGCATAAAGGATGTGAGGTCTAAAGGATTTGGGATTTGTATAGTCGCTTTTGCCCGGTTTGGGGATGAAGATTACCTTCACTTCCCTCCATCTTTTTGGGACGTATTTGTGCGCCAGGCATGCTCACACGATTGCTGCCAGTACTTTTTCCTCCCCACTGAAGAAGAGCAGAGAAGATTACATCCGGTCCTGCCACTTTGTATGGTTGGAAACTGCGTATGGCCCATTGGAGTTTAACCTCTGTTACCACATGCTTGGCGTCTTTCCAGTCGTTGTCTTTTGGAATTATGTTTTCCTCTTGCCAGTTTACTTCCTGAACCAGTCTACACCCTGGAAAGTGTGTTTCCAGCAGGATTCATTGCGTTTCAGCTGGTGAGGTTGTGTATGTGTTCTAGGGTTTGCGAAGAGTGTTTGGCCCTGAGGTGGTTTGTTGGGCCAGAACTTACCTTACCTGGTTTGCTTGTTCACAGGATTCTATGTTACTGCAGAATTTGCGCCATCCCGCAGTTCGACGATACCTGATGCATTTTTTGTATTCAGACTTGGCCTTTTTGTAGGAGTCCCCCTTCGTCAGTCGAGGTGTTCATTGCCCTATTTAGTTTTTCTGACTTTCCTCCGTTTGCGCTTTAGCTCATTTCCCCACCAGGGTTGCTTGCTAGGTTTCCTTACGGGGTAAGTTACTGGGCATGCATTATGGTAGCTTTCTATCTGGTAACATGATAGAATCTATATCTGTTCTTCTATTCTAGTTGTATTCTCCAATTTGTCGATGTCAGTAAGCCCCGCAAGTTTGTGTACTAGTGTGTGGATGTACTTCGCTCGTCTTGCGAGGGTTACGTCTTGGAGGTGTTGAAGAAATATTCACCTATATCTCGAATCGAATCCATCTGTGGTCTGAGCACGAGGCTTCATCGGAAACGTGCCAGCCTTGGATGGATTTCGCCGCGCCTTCAGAAACCACACACAGTTCCGAATATTGGTTCACAATCTATATTTATAAGTGTTATGTTCGTTGTAAATAGATGTTCAACTAAGGTCTTACCTCTGTCGTGGTGACGTGCGTTGGAGTCGGTTCCGATGTCGACGTCCAGTCCAGTCTTTCAACAATAGTGAACCAGCCTGGTTAGGTCGTGTGGAAGTGGTGTCTGCTTTCGGCATGTACTCCGAGGAGACGACCACATTTTGTCCCGCTGTGTTCTGAATCCATAAAGCAAACAGGTCTCTGGAACAGAAATCTTAGTCTCCCTGGTGCTTAAGTCCGAGCCCGACCCTGGAACTTTACATAAATCGCGCCTTGCATGTGCATGTGGCACATGCAAGGCGGCGCTCTGCCTTCATCAGGGTCGGGATTTGGTCCTCCGGGATCGACACCACCACGATCCACCCGTCCTATTGCTGTTCGGCGCCGAGTAGTAACCATTTAGGCACTGCGATCCACGGATTCTGGTAGACCAATACACGTCCTATGTCACGTGAGTCCTTCCAGATTACCTGTTCGTTTGGAATGAGAAGGCCACAGCGTATTCGCTTTGGTAACTCGGACTGTCTCTTAACCACCAGCTGAAAGCCGGGGACAAGGTTCGAGTCCGATACATTCTCTCGTAACCACTGGAGTGCTCTCTGGTCTTCACACCATAGTTTTATTGCACCCTCATTGTATGTGGGTTTGCCTCTGAACACGGGCTCTGATGTAACGGGTCCTTGGTGTTCCAGGCCTCATTGATTATTCTTATCTGAATACCAGTGTGCATGCGCATGTAACAGCGACGCAAAGCTCCGACTTGGCAGCTGAGGAGTAGCTGACCGAGGTCCGTTGAGAGTGCTCCAGTCGCACTTTCTTACGCCTCGCGGCGATGTGGACTCGTCGAGCACTCGTTTGACGGCTATTTGGTTCCTACCAGGTCGTTTGACAGCCTTCCGCTTCTTTGCCGCGGGACCCGTGCCGGAACCAACATGCGATCCTTCGGCTGGACGTTGGTTTGCACCATTTCCTGTCTTAGGACGCACGCTGGTGCCCGCACCAGAACCCGACGCAGTCGACGGTCGCTGGTTGGCAGACCTAGCCTTTGTCAACTGAAGCAGCCATTTCAGCTCTCATGTAGGCTTTCATGCGCTGCTTCTTGTCTTTTCTTTTCGGCCATCTTTTGACAGGAGTGGATACCCCAGAGCGACCGACCGGCCGGGTCGGCGTCTTAATTGACGATTTTCCTTTGCCCTAATTACTAGGCTCACCACTTGCCAAGTGGCTGAGAAGATCTCTTCGGTGCGTAATGGTTCCTCCGACCTTAGAGGATACTTAGCCGTATGGGGACCAGTGCCGGTATTACCCGTAACTGAACCACCGTGTTTTGCGATGGCTTTTTAGTCGCAACCTGCAGTTTTGACTGATGGTGGACCTCCGGCACTGCGCGCTCCCTTCAATGGGTTTACGTCTCCCGTTTTGCCCGAGGGACCAACAACTTTGGGAGCTGTTTTAGAGGTTGATGGAATGTCCGAGCTGGTATTCCCGTCTTGTTTTGGTTTGGGATTAAGGAAGGTAGAGGAAGAGTATGGATAAGGGGTAGAGAAGAACTGTGTTTCGTCTGAGTGTTTCAGTTTTATCTGTTTCCTAATGAACCGGATCAATAACGGGCAGCAACCACGGGAAGGACAACTCCTCAGACTTCTTTTGGGGATCATCACGACCTGCGCTCTCCCCCAAAACTATTCGCCATACTACTCACCGGACAGGTGAGCAGCATAGGCGTTAATCTATCTTAGGTACTCAAATGCAGAGGATTAGATAGACAAACGCCCGGCGGTCTTGAAGCCTTGCAGTGGTATGCTTGGTTTTTTATTTAATCTACAAGATGCAGGAGTATATAAGCTGGATTGTGAATGTGTCTCACTTACATAGGGCAAACTAAAAGATTAATAAAAACCCGCATTAAAGAACATATAGCTGATGTGAATCTTCGACGCTCTAGGAAGTCTGCAGTATGTAACCATGTTCTGGATCACCCCAACCATTACATTAGATTTGATAGACCACAAATCGTTGTAAAAAACAACACACAAGACACAGTAATCTTTTTCTGCGTAGATCAGACTAAAAAATAATAATTAATAAAAATAAATAAAAAATGTGCAGTATTCGCGTAAATATAAGATACCATTAAACACTAATTTATTTATATGTCGTTTTCCCAAAATCTGTATTCAAATAAAGCCGAATCTGTGATGTGTATTGGAGGTCTAATTCTGTATGGGTTTAGATAAATCTGTATATTGCAACACTGCACAGATTAAAAAAAATAGTCAAACACCACCATCGTAAGAGTATTTTATTATTATATAAACTGTATAATAAAATACTCTTACGATGGTGGTGTTTGACTATTTTTTTGTTTTTGATGAATTGTCACAATAATATTTTTAATAATATTGATATTTTCACCCATAACATTGATAAGTATAAAAAAGAAATACTGTCAGTACCTAAAGGAGAATGAGTACGAAATAACAAACATGTGTAGTGATTCTATGTAACTATACAGTTTAGTACACACAATAGTTGGACATTTTAATTGTACTTAAATGTGCGCTACTTCGCAACTAAAATGTTAACTCGTCAACGGTGTTGGTTACATTATTATTTATATGTATTCCTAAAAAAAAATCGTGTAGTATATATAGTGTAAACTGTTTATGAAAATAAATAAAAAAATATATATTACGATCAACAATAAAATGGAATTCGGACACAACCCAAAATAATTAATTATGAATAATTCTAAGCAAAATTGGTTCACATCATCATCAGCCTGCGGCAGTCCAATGCTGGACATAGGCCTCTCCCAATAGGCGCCATTTAGACCGATCTTCGGCTTCACGCATCCAGTTTCTGCCAGCCGCCTTGCGCAGATGGTCGCACCATCTAGCCAGGGGACGCCCCACACTACGTTTGCTTATTATTGTGCTGTTGCTTGTATAGTGGCGGGTCAGCATGGCTCTGGGATCGTCGCTTTCAGGGTCAGGACATTGTTTGTGGGGAGCATATAGTCTACCGTAGTTTTTTTTTAATTGGTTCACATGGAAAATTGAAAAAAAGGCTTTTAGCAGTGGCAAAATTCGTCTATAATCCAACTATTTAAAGATGACAAGAAGTAAGTTATCTAACCTTATTACGTATTACGCGATTCGCAATTTGGTCGGTTAGTCATGTAAAATTAGTTTGGAATTTATATTTATGGTATAATTTAGGCAAAATGTTATATAATATCAACTGCATATCCACATTAATCAATTTAATATTAAATTTTACGTGGGCATAAGGTTTGTTGGGTAAGGTAAGGAAGGTTACGTTTGGTTGATTTCTTTCACTGCGGCTTTTACATCCTGTTATACAGCATTTACCTTAACTGTATGATACCCTAGGTACGTTATTAAAAATAAAAATAAAGCAACAAAACCAGTGACACAGCATTTACGAGGGGTGATCCAAAAGTAATGATAATCAATAATAAACACAATGAATAAAATAAATAAATAAATTTATTTTCTAACATAGTTCCCTAGCAAGTCTATTACATTTAGTTCCATCTCTTTTCTAATCCTAACATTCCCTTACGAAAAAAAATCTTTATCTTGACTCTCAAAAAGTCCTCAACCGCGGCCATAACGTCGCTATCATCGTCAAAAATTTCTTGCCTCGGAGGTGTTCCTTGAAGTCGTGGAAAGAGATAGAAGTCGCTGGGGGCTAGATCTGGTGAATAGGGGGGGTGTTCCACCAGCTCAAAGCCCGCTTCCTGAATGGCAGCCATGGCAATTGCAGCTTTGTGAACCGGTGCGTTGTCTTGATGGAACAGCACTCCAGCCCGCAGTTTGCCTCGCCTTTTCTCCTTAATAGCCTCCCGCAATCTTCTTATTTGTTCTGCATAGTAGGAGCCTGTAATAGTGGCCCCCTTTTCCAAGTAGTCCACCATGATTATTCCTTCAGCGTCCCAAAAAACAGACGCCATAACCTTCCCTGCTGAGCTTGACACTTTGAATTTCTTCGGCGTCGGTTCATCGGATCGTTTCCATGTCATCGATTGTTGTTTTGTTTCAGGATCAAAATGGTGGATCCAGGTCTCGTCCATGGTCACAAAACGTGACAAAAAATTATCCTTGTCTGCCTGGAACTTTTCGAGATTTGCTCTTGACATGTCGACTCGTTTCTTCTTTTGCTCGTCGTTTAACATTTTCGGTACCCAACGCGCGGAGACCTTTCTCATATGCAATTCGTTCGCAAGGATTCTTTGAATGCTGCCATATGAGATCCCTGTGACCTCAGCTACATGCCTGATAGTCACTCTTCGATCTTCCAATACAACTTCTTCAACTTTTTTCACATTTTCTTCAGTGAGGGACGTCGATGGGCGTCCTTCGCGGTGTTCGTCTTCCGTCGATGTTCTTCCCAACTTAAACTCCTTAGCCCAGCGTGCAACTGTGGAATATGGAGGAGAAGAGTCCCCTAATGTTTCCACCAAGTCGCTGTGTATGTCTTTGGTAGACATTTTTTTCAAGCAGAGGTATTTAATGACAGCTCTGATTTCGTGTTTTTCCATTTTGATGTTCACTCCTTGACAGTCCGTATTCAAATGAATGTAGCTCCCGGGAATCGTGGCCTATTTATATGATTTTTTTTCCCTGAACTAGTGGTTAACTGAGTAAGTGACTGAAATTTTTTTGTATTTTTGTGTGCACTAGAAATAACTGATTATCATTACTTTTGGATCACCCCTCGTAAAAGTTCGTATACAATATTTATGAAAAATTCTTAAAGCATCGTAAACTTGTTTGCCACCGTAACGTAACGTAATGGCAGACAAAAAACATCTATTCGCAAAGAGAGAGAAAAGCTGTAGTTTTTGCCTTGCTTACATCTATACATCTGACATAACGCCTTCTCACTTTAGATAATTGTTATTCTTATAAGAGACCGTCTATATCTGTATTCTCTTTCTACGTGCACCATCTACCGCCACATAAAAAAACGTTTTTTTGTGATGTACAAATAAATAATATGTACAATAAATCATAGTTTTTAATATAATCGTAAATCGATTAAACACCGTAGCAAGTTAGTAAATTAAAAAAAATATAAAATTATCGTATTTCTCTCTGAATAAAATGATTAATCCGCCAGAGTATAATACCATCTACCTCTTTTCTACCGATGTGACGTAAGAGGCGACTAAGGTATGGTACGGACAGCCTTTATTAGTAGAGAATAACACCATATATTGCAATGCTGTCATAATACTGTTCGTGTGAAGGCAATGGAAAGTAAGAATTTTTTGACTCGTACCAAAATGGCGGCGACGTGGTTCGCCTCCCGTCACGTCTCGTTTCCCGCGAGCGAATGGGCGTGGGATACGGGTGTGGTCTCTTCCTACAGCTTATATGGGAAAAAGGCGTGACTGTATGTATGTATTAATTTAAAACTTCTAAAATTTGGTACCCAAAATTCTTTATTTCAATAAATAAAAATTAATCATAATAAGCACATCACATTTTATGCTTTTAATGTTGACTCCAATTCACCACTAGCTTGCAATTCTTTAATAATATCTAATCCTCCAATCAGTTCTCCTTTTACATAAAGTTGCGGGTAAGTTGGCCAATCGGAATATTCTTTAAGACCTTGACGTATTTCTTCATCAGTTAATATATCAAATGTATCATATTGCACCCTGCAAAAATATTATAGTGTTTTATAATATAAATTTATATTTATTAATAAATACGGTAACACAATATCTATTAATAACATAATACATAAATAAAAAAATATTTCAGTGAGTTCAAAATTTTTGAGTTCAAAATACTTTTTCCTGTTTTATCTTCAACTACGTTCATGACAAAAACTGACTTCTAAAAAATTCCGTCTATTTGTCCAGTATGTATAAAATGACTATTATTCTTTTTCTCAGAGCGAGACGCTTCAAATTAATATTGTTTTGAATATAAAACACTTGTTTTTAATATAGTATTGAAATATTTATTGATCAAAAATTAAAATAAGAACTAATTTTGTGTAATCTGGCGGGCTGACATTATATATTTTTCGGATGAGCAAATTGTGTTTAATATATCAAGTAGGTATATAGTTTTTAAATATGAATGGAACTGTTGACTGCTTGACTTCTTGATGTAACGCTTTTTGTCACAGTGAGATATATTTACGAATATTGGTTACAAGGGACATATCTTAAAAGATGGACTGTCCCGCTCAAAGCAGAGCGTATGGTCCCGTTATGTACGTACTTTGAGTGTTGTTGATATTATTACTATAATATTTAATGCCTTTTATGGCCTTAAAGAGCCGAAGAGGACCGAACTAATAAAGTTCAGGTAAGTACGGTACCATACCGTACGACACAATCATGCGGTCGGCTTATTTTACGCGGGTGATACAATTTCGGTGATGTAATTGCTGTTAGCCTTTTTTGGCTTTTACAGCTTCATCGGGTGATACCGCGGGGCATAGCTAGTATACAATAAGTGCAAATTTACGAAAAATAAGAAAGATAATATTATGATTTTATTATTTAATAGATTTTTGATGATTGTATGCAAAATTGTCATCATAAGTTACAATAAAATAACTTATATTTCGAGTTTAATGCATTCTCGGTATCGGGGTGATATACGAATGATGAGCGTAATTAAATAATCTCATTAGTTAAAGACACTCTTTGAGGGTATAAATATAAAATTTTATATATAATATTTAATTGTCCCTATTATTATTCAAGATATCATTAAAAGAATGCATTCACGATGATACGACAATGTTTAAAAAAATCGAGCATATCGCTGTGATAAAATTCCTTACCAAACAAGGAAAAACTCAAAAAGTTATTCACAAAGAAATGGTGTCTGTTTACTAAGATTCTGCTTCCTTCATTATCTACTATTCAGAAGTGGTCTAGTGAATTTAAACGGGGTAGAGAGAGTATTGAAGACGACCTCGTGCCATCGGGCCGGTTAGTGCCACTATTGAAAAAAACGTCTAAATCGTTGAGAAACGTGTACTCGAAGATGCCTGTGTAAGAGTGAAAACATTAGCAGAAAGGACAAAGCTATCCGTGGGTCATTGAGCATCTGAATCTGCTAAAGGTCAGTGCAAGATGGTGCCGCGAATGCTGACGGCGCTTCAAAAACAAGTGTTGCAAGGAGTTTTTGGAGCTCTGTGGCGAAAATCCGCATAGTATTTTCGATCGAATCGTTACCGGTTATCAAACGTGGGTTCATCACTATGATCCTGAGAGCAAGCAAGAGTCCATGCAGTGACATAAAAAAGGAACAGGCCAACCAAAGCAGTTTAAAGTCACCCCCGCCGGAAAACTCATGGCCCCAGTGTTTTGGGATTATAAGGGAATCTTACTTATTGAGTACACAAAAAAGTCAACCTAACCAAGCCACATCTTACGCAAACACCCTACGTAATTTAAAGGAGGCAAAAAAAGAAAAAAGACATGGAAAATTGACCGCAGGTGTCTTGCTTCATCACGACAACGCGCCGGTTAACAAAGGGCGCGTTAGAAATCAATAATCTACTCTACAGCCCCTAGTAATTACTTTCTGTTCCCCAACCTCAAGAAAGATCTTCGAGGTAAGCATTTTTCCGTCGATGAAGAGTTGAAGGCGGCAATTGATGAACATTTTTCAGAAGGGAAGAAAAATATCTTTTAGAGGGTATTCAAAACATACTTTCCCGCTCAAATAAGTGTATTGAGGTGATGGGGTACTACAATGAAAAATAAATTTTTTTGCTTATTCTTTCATGCCTTTACCGAGAATACATTGAACGCCCCTCGTACATTATTTAAAACATCACTGATAACCTTTTGAACTCTTTGAATGATTTAATTTAGGTTACAATGTAGAGTGTGCCGTGGTAACCCAGGGGCTAGGCGCTCGCTCTAAATTTCGTAGTACGCGAGTGACCTGGGTTCGATTCCTGGTGCCGGCACCACAAAAATTGTTAATTGCAATTTTAAGTGTCGATTTACCACGTGCTTGGCGGTGAAGGAAAACATCGTGAGGAAACCGGCATGCCTGAGGAATAATAAATATTTCGAGGACATGTGAAGTCTGCCAATCCGCATTGGAGCAGCAGGGCGGACTCTTCCCGGCTCCAAAACCCTCTCAGAAATGAGAGGAGGCCTGTGCTCAGCAGTGGGACATTTATAGGATGTTACTTTACTTTACTTTACAATGTAAGAAAAAACAGTTTGATAATGTCCAAAAAAAATCTGAATCTGTAAACTATTACTATATTATATGCCCTCAGCATAAGATAATTAAAATCACAAAATGGAGAGGGCAAAGTGTTGAAAGCACAATTGATTATCAAATCATTCCTGTCTTTTTTGGCGGATTTTCAACACAGATTTTCGAATACGGTTGCAAGCTATCAACTGAGGATATATTATAGTGCCATAACTGTATGCTCAAATGTAGAGGTACTCCCTCGTCCTAACTTACCCGCGCCCGATGTAACGCTCATGCGTTACAATTGGAGGTAGGCCATGCAGTGCCAGAGACATGGTGTCCTTATTCCTATCACGACACAACCTGACCCACCCGAAAACCAACATTTGTGTGTTCACTTACTCAGCCACGGTGCATAGTAGAACAAACATTAGTTATTTATTCCCATATAACTAGTAATGTCATTACATAAGTTGCCCTTTTATAACCGGAACACAGTATAACGCTTTAACACTACTACTTGACAGTAGATTAACTGGCACTCTGTTGGTATCTACCAACTACCAGCAGATTATTGCATAGTAAAATATATTTCTAGCATTTTATAAAAGTACTGACTATACATACCCAGTTTCATTAATCATTTGTATGAGAGTTCTGCTAAATCCACATCTTGGAGTGTCTCTGTTACCTTTCATAAAAATCATCACATTGTGTCTATTGATGAGTGCTTTCAGTCTTCCCTCGAGTGGCTGCTTAGGAGCTATCTTAAACGGTATGGTGTGGCCAGAACTATGAGATTTCACTTTAGAAGAAATCAGGGCAACATCAGCCCCATCAACTCGGTCAACTTGTTCTCCATTTTTAAAAAATATTACAGTTGGAACAGAATCAACCTGAGGAAGTAAATATAAACTCCATGTGTTATTTTGAACTCACTCGTCATATGAAGACAATACAAAATACAAATATCTGGAACATAAATTCAATAAAACCTTATACTTTAAAAGATCAATTCTTGTATATTCGAGTATATAGCGGACTACATAATTGCTTTACCACTTTTGACAACAACTTCCAGTGATTTAAAATTTCATTAAGGTTCAGACTTTTATTCACGTATTAAATGAACGCAATTAGTTGACTGTAAGCCAATCAAAACATTTGGTTAAAAGTGCGTCATGTTTTAATCTTTCTTCCAAAGAAATATATGTTATTTTTATGCTAATAATATCTGTATATCACTAGAAACTATGGAGTTTTAATTTTTGAACCTTGTGAGAACCATTTTGAGAACCATATAAAAATAAATTCCTTTCATTTCTTACAGTATTATATCGGATATTTAAATATATCCGAAAGGGGTGAAATAATTTCATTATATATATCGGAATATAACATAAGTTGTCGAAGTCCTAAGTAACGAGCACGCAAGGGATAGACATAAAAGAAACACAGTAATAGCCATAGAAGAAATTTTTAAAGAACTATTTGACGTAAGTTCTGAAACTATTCGCCGCCATTTGCACAGGACGGGGTTGCACTACAGGCGTTATGCTAAAAATGTTTATTTGACTGATGTCCATAAAGCAGCTTGGTTGAACTTTTTTTTGCCAGGGAGTTACTAAATTTCGATTGGTCAACCATAATATTTACAGATGAAAAGACCTTCAAATCCAGCCACATTGTCGATTAAATAATGATAATGGCGTTATAACAATACAAGATATAATAAAGATCATGTAGTGCCCTATCACTGAGTATGGTAGGATTACTGCAAACATTTGGGGCTGGATGTCGGCTAATGGAGTCTGTGAACTATGCGGATTACTCGAAAACAACAGCTCTGAATTATGTTAATACTTTAGAAAACGACATGCTGCCGAACGTCTGTAACGTTTACCCGGAAAATGACCTTCCTCAATTTTATTATTTACAAGACAACTGTCGATAACATAGGGCTAGGATTACCTGCGGCTGGTTCCAAAGACACCAATACATGATACTGATTACATACGGCTGGTACTGTGCCTTCAAAATCGCCTGATTTAAACCCAATTGAAAATATTTGGGGGGATAGTGCAACGATTGAATCGCCGCAATGAGGAACTTGGGAGTCTACTTGGGAGCTGGATACGAGGTACGAATATTTGTTCGGGAAATGTTGGTTCCGAGCGATGAGAAGCTGATTGGTAGCGGTTATTAAAGGGAATGGCGGAAATACGTAGTATTAATTTAATATGCTAATAATTATAGACCTGAAGTTACAGCAACGAAGATCGGTATTTTGTATCTTTTTGAATAATTTTTTTACTTGTAAATACGAAAAAGTAAAGGCAAGATACGACAGTTATCGGTAACACCGTATTTTGCCCTCTCGGGTATATTTAAATTACGTGACATTTTGAATTTTTGTAAAGTATAGTATGTTTTTATGTATAGTTTATATATATGTATAGTATATTTAGATACAGAATGTACACTACATAATATTCGAAATTTCATGAATTCATTTCATGTTGTGGGTAAAGGGTAGCCGAGGGAAGGTCGGTGGTCCAGGTACTGGTATATTAATATAGCATTTCTATATTTTAGACTGACATCATGCGTAAAATAATATTGTTTGTTTTAATACAATAATGCTACAAAACCAAAAACAAATCAATTCAATCATGATGACTGCAAAATGTTGTAATTGTTTTGGGTTATAAATAATCTAACATTTTTTTATCTATTGTACACTTCTTTGAGTCTGTATATCCCCAATTAACAGTATGCAATCAAATTCTTTTATTTACTAGCTCTGCTTACACATCTGCTTAATGGCAGAATAACTGGTAATGTGGTCCTACCACATACAAATACTAAATAATTGTGTGAATACAACAGGGAGTGCAACATATTTTAACTATGTGTTGCTGCAAATTAAAGTTTTCATAGACTCAGACCAACAATGGTCTGATGCCACTAAATGCAGCAAATGGTTTTGTGTTGTTACATGCTAACTGGTGAATGGTTGAAACTGCAAAAGTCTCTATTTAGGCCCTGGTACTCAAACCTATTTCGGATGAAGATATAATTATTTAAAAACCATATCTTATGTATAAAAAACTTTTTCAAAAATAATAATTTTTGTAAACGAGATTTTTTTATTGCGACATTGCCGGTGGCGGCTGCTTAAGAGTATCTACCACCCCATTTCATGCCGTGGGTGTCGTAAAAAACGACAGAGGGAAAGTTAAAACCAGTAGATGGGCAGCAGCATCTTCCTGGAACAACTAAATAAATAAACTGTGGTTGCCAACCCGCCTTTTTTTTATTGTATAAAGTGACAAAGCAAGCAAAACAGTTCACCTGATGGTAAGTGCAACAGTCCACCCACAACAAATGCTGTGTCAACCAGAATATTTCTGTGTGACACCTACATTGCACCCGTCACCCTGAGACATCATTTCTTAAGTCTCAAATGTCCAGTGATTATGTTAGCTCACAGTGTCCTTCAAACCGAAACAGTAATGCTTGCACACTACTGCTTCACAGCAGAATAACTGGCCCTGGGGTGGTACCTACCGAGACGGATTCCTGCATAGGAATCCTACCACCAGTAAAACCATGCAACTATGACAATATTCCCCCAAAATGAGATCTACAAAATTTTGTGGCAATCTAAATTTTGTGGCCTATGTTCAGCAGTGCACTAGTGATGGGCTGGAATGATGATGATGATGATAAGATCTTTTCATAAAAGTGGGGCACAAAAGCTGATCATAAACTTTTTTGATCATTGAATTTATCACTAATCAAAAAAGGTTGTACCTTATGCTTGACTAGCCTTTAATCCTATAAACAACTCATAATATGTCATGGTTAGCAATTGTTTTAAAAAAATTCTAAAACATAAAATATCTGTCAATATAGAATAACTTTGAAGGATATGTAATGTAAATATTTATTTGAATACTTATTAATTGAATGCTAAATCCAGACTGCTATAATATATATTAAATGCTAACCGGCATATTTTTCTATCAGATGCAGCTTCTATTGGAGGTGTCTGAGATATTGTGATATATTATATGTAGAATGTTAATTGCAAATAGCCTAATGGTATAGGGTAAGGACTGTGAAACATGATCTCATAGGATTGAGCCCGCCATTTGACTATTGTTGTGAACCATCTCCAAGCACAAGCTTTTACGTTTAAGTGGTTAACAGGAGTATTTGTAATGTTAATAACTTTGACATTTATTACTATAATTAAGTAGAAATCGTGATGGATTTTTATAACAAACTAGCTTATAATCGGCATATATTGCAATTCCTCTTTATTTATTTTTAAGTATTAGTGTAATCACTGTGCATATGAGACTTAAGAACTGATGTCTCTGGGTGACCGTCATAGTGTGATTATGTAGTACAAACCTTTTAGTAACTTAATTAATACAAAACAATTGAACAAATTGACTATTTACAGAACTTAATAACACAAATCAAATAAATTGCTACAAACCTTATATTTCAGTGAGATTTCTGAAAGAGTTTCAGCATCACAGTTACCAAATTTACACCCACTTGACTTAATTTCAGGAAGTACAGCAAGTTCTTCAAGTACTCCTGCTATTTGTGGACACTGTTCTGCCCAATCCGTGGCAAAATGTACTACTGTTAACTGTGGACAACTGAAAAGATTGTATTATAACAGTGGTATCTCCTATAAGAATTTCTAAAATAATTTAGTTCAATTTTAAGTGCTGATTGACCACATGTTCAGCATTGAAAGAAAACATCAATAACTGCATGGTTCAGAAATATTTTGTGTGGAATCTACTGCTAGCCCACACTGGACCAACAAGGTGAACTTTTCCTGGCTCCGTGGCCCCCTAAAAATGAGACACCTGTGCTCAGCGGTAGGGCACTTGTGGAGAAAGGCTTCTTCTCATGTTGGAGATTGGCTAATTTCATATTATCAGCAGGCATTATTGAAGAACATTTGTTTGTTTAGCATATAATACATATAAAATGGGTATATAGATTAATTCAGTAAAGATCAGTTAAAACAGTAACATGAAATAAAACTGTCCGTAATAATCATGTTATTATCTAATAATAATTCTGCATAATATATGGTACCTAACCAATGAACAGTTCAAATCGATACGTTTTATATTTCCACAAGTCATTTATTGTTCAATGCAATGGTACTTACCTAATAAAATTCACGAAATCGTCGACTGTATTAACGTTACTTACAGACATTTTGTACTAGGTTAACTTTATATTGTCCAATTTATGCTGTTATATCTGTAAAGAAAATTACTTTTTATATGGCCTTATTTATTCTCATTTTAACTTTCTATATAAATGTAAACTACATTTTATTCGGTTTTATTTTCGAAAATATAATTAAAGTTTACAATTACCAAATGGTATGTGCAATTATTTATAGGAGTCACAAAAACAAGAACGTAAGCCATAAAATGCTGTTATAGGAAAATCAAGTGACAATGACATTTTTTGCTTTTTATTATTATTATCTATGGCAACAGCCGTAATGTTTCTGCCAGTGTCAATGTCTCATCTCATATTCAGGGATAACCATTAATAATTTTAATCATGTATTATTTCGTATCAATTGCAAACTCTTCAAAACTTTGTAAGACCATCGACAGTGAATTAATAGTTTCCTTGTACTCAATATTTGTTGGTCTGATGAAGATAAAGCGTTGAACGTTTATAATTTTGTTTCTTTTTAAACTAATAGACTTGATCTTTACATACTTGATTTACTACTACTTCCATATCTTCATAGTAAATAAAAATACTATTTACATCCTATTATAGTTAAATAAATGACACAACAACCAACTTTTTCTGGATCTACGAGTAATATAGAATTTTTAAAGTGTTCTAGTAAGTTCTTTCAATCTTTTATTCTTGTAACATAACTGATTTTTAAATTAAGAGGCTGAAGAAAGTTGAAAGAACTTTCTGCAATTTTGAAAAATATGATCATAGCAAGTAAGTATTTCTTTGATCCAACATCAAATTTCCTACTTATGAATAAGATTTTTTTAACTTTGATTTAAACTTAACATTACATTTCACTTACGTGGTATTTAATGTCATAAATTTTCGTAAATATTTTTATTGGTCGTTAAGGGTTGCTTTTGAATACAGTTGGGTGTCAAATAATCCATATTCGACACTGGTTGTTACACAATATATGACGTGGTTCTAACTAAGAATTAGAATAAAATATCAATTGGTGATGCCTTGTTTGTAAATTGCAACCAAATTGCAACTTGATATTTGTATCTTAGCTAACAAGGTAGTTCATTCGCATAAAGTGTGTGCCTGTCATCAAATACTTCTTTTACTAGGTATATTTATTTTGTTATTACGTATACTGAAAACTACTCTTTGGTTTTACTGTTCTTGTGTTACGCTCACTAAAATAACGTAGTAATTATTTAGTAATACTTTTATATTTTCTTTGGGTAACACTACAGAAGTGTGCATTGTTATTTTGAAAGAGCTAATTTAGGTTATAATTATGCAGTAAAATAAAATTGTTTAATTTAATTATTAAATCGCTTGCTTTATAGATATTTAAAAACATTGATTAAATATGGCATCTGTTTCCACGGCTCCTGCACCGGGCATGCATCAGATTGATTTATCTAAATTAAATCTTCACCAGTTGGCTCAACTGAAACAACAAATGGATCAAGTAAGACATAAACTGAAAACGATTTTATTGTTGTTATTAATTATTAATACTATTATTTTATTATATTCATATATTTTATCCTTTATTTTATAGGAGTTAAATGTCTTTCAAGATTCTTTACAAACTCTGAAGATGGCCCAGGGGAAATTTGTGGAGTCTGGAGAAAGTGTGGAAAAAATAACACCAGCGACAAAAGGAAAAACTGTACTTGTTCCTCTGACTGGTTCAATGTACGTGCCTGGTACAATAGCAGATATAGACAACGTTATTATAGATATTGGAACAGGCTACTATGCCCAGAAGGTAAACCATATTTGTTCAAAGGCAAATACATTTTTATTAATTTCGCAATGTTTTAGCCTTGAAAATAGGCCCCATTTTGTATATTACTGTAATGGTTCTTGACTTTCTTTACTATCTGATTGAGATCATTGCCAAAACTGGGATATTGGACTATATAATAATTTAACTATTACTTATACATTTTTATTGGCACACTAAAATATTATGTTCCTGTGTTTTTGGAAACCTAACAGTTGTTGTTTTAACAGGATATTGAAGGCGCAAAAGATTATTTCAAACGGAAAGTTCAGTTTGTAACAGAACAGATGGAAAGAATTCAAGTATTGGGAATTGAAAAGTCAAAAGTGAGAGAAGCAATTTGCATGATGATGGAAATGAAGATGCAGGCACAAGCTCAAACACAGAAAGCTTCAGCTTCATAACAACTGCTTACCTCTGAAATTATTAACTCGCTTATCACATAACCCCTTATAGTTGTAATGTTCAACTTTCAATGAATATTGTAAGTGTTCAGTTCATATGAATGAACCTGATTATTTTGCAGTTCTACAACTACATTATTTCATTTTAATTTAACTAAAATCTTAAAATTGCATTTCTTGTTTATAAGAGAATTGTAAACTGGTCACTGAATATCACAAATTTTATGCTACCATATTACGTAAAATAATTTTGTTTAAAATATTTATTAAAGGTGTTTCATTCACATTGAAATTTTTCTCCAGTTTTGATTTCTTATTTTTAATTACAGACACTTCATTAATTTAATAATATGTAATTTCATCTTGTAGCCAAAAATTTGTCACAAAGCTCCACATTTGGTACCTACACTATAGTGCACAAGTATATTTTCAAAATATGAACTGTTAATAACTCTTAAATTCTGAAATGTAAAAGGCTACATTATACAAAATGTTGTTGCTTTTTATTTATATTTAGATTTTGTGCTTATTCTCTGTTTGGAATTTTGAAAGTGGATTCTTATTTATGATTATCATCATCATAATTTATAAGCCACCTGCATCTACCAACTTTAATGCTAGGTCTGTGTATTTTCGGACTGTCATTTTCGAGATTTTTCTAGGCCCATAATTACTCTTAGTTGTCTTCAATACCACTGGATAAGATGGGGCCAGGGAGTCACCTCTTAATCTGATACAACACAGCAAATTTAAGAATTACTAATCAAATCAAACTTGTATTGATACAATATTGTTGCTCAGTGAGTACTTATTTTTGCAGCCTGTTTTATTATTTTCATTTAATATATGCTTAAAATCACAAAGAGAGCCGTTAGACTCAGTACCATGTACCAGGCAAGAAGTTTCGTTTCAAGCAGTCAAAAATGTGATTCAAAGCTACTTCTTACATTTACAGAACTTACTAAAAATCCTGTAAGGGTACAAGTCACACGCAAAATACGTGTATAGGCGTGGAACCGGCCCGTTGCAATCTACAAGAGTATATAGCATCAAGACATTTAATATTGGAGAATGGTAGGATTATATTTATCATATGTTTGAAGAAACTACTACTGGTGGTAGGATTCCTGTGCAGGAGTCCGTCTAGGTGGGTACCACCCCAGGGCCCGTTATTCTGCCGTGAAGCAGGTGGTGTGCCAACATTACTGTATTTCAGCCTGAAGGGCACTGTGAGCTAGCATAATCACTGGGCTTAAGAAGAGACTTAAGAACTAATGTCTCAAGGTGACGGGCGCAGTGTGATGCTACACAGAAATATTCTGAGTAACACAGCATCTGTTATGGGCAGACGTTGCACTTACCATCAGGTGAACGTTTTGCTCGTCTCGTAACTTTATCAAATAAAAAAAAAACTTAGGTGCTCGTCTACTCTTTTATTACTGATATACTGAAACAGTTCCAGAGAGCTTGAGCAGCTCAAAATAGTCTCATACCAATTTAGCAGTTACATGATTATCTCATGGATCCCATCATCAGAATTTGACCAATTTTGTATGGGACCAACCTTGAGTATAACCATTCCAACTGAAAAAGAATCATTGAAATCGGTTCACAATTGGCGAAGATATCCCGTAATATATTTTAAAAAAATCAGTCGAATTAAGAACCTCTTTTTTTTGACGGTTAAAATATGGATAATGAAACGAAATATTTCTCTCTTTCAAACGATTTCTCTGTTTCAATTATATTTCACCGTTTTTTAGTTACAGTTTACACCCCTACACCTATCTCGTCTCACGCATATCGTAAAAGTCGCCAAAGAAGTGTCTGAAAAATCTCTCATCATATTACGTTATAAATCATCGCAAATAAGTCCTAACTAAAGTTATGCGATCAGAGACTGACAGCTTTAAATGTAAAATAACCATTTCGAAGCGGCAAGGCATCTTGCACCGGTACCGAGGCATTAGCACAATTTGGCGATTATAAAAATGCTCTCACTGGAGCCCATCCAACGATGGATTGCTTAAGGGCTGATGAAGTTACTGACGACGGCGACGCTTGATGTATTATAAAGTTCTAGAGGTCCTTAGTTCACTTTCGGCAAGGCAATATCAGGTAATATAAGGTAATATCTATCCACAGTAATATTATAAAAGCGAAAGTAACTCTCTGCTCTTCTGTCTGTTTGTTACCTTATCAAGACACAACCATGACGAAATTCGGCAGAGATAGCTTGCATCTTGGAGACGGACATAGGATACTTTTTATTCCGGAAAATCAAAGAGTTTCCACGGTATTGTTATAAAACAAAGCCAAGCTAGTGACTTATGTATTAACCATGTTATATTTTATTGACGAAATTTGGCAGAGATAGCTTGCATATTGGAGACGGACATAGGATACTTTTTATTCCGGAAAATCAAGAGTTTCCACTGTATGTTATAAAACAAAGCCAAGCTAGTGACTTGTGTATTAACCATGTTATATTTTATTGACGAAATTCGGCAGAGATAGCTTGCATCCTGGAGACGGAAATAGGATATTTTTTATTCCATGTTCTTATATTCTGTTTTTTTTTTATATCACAAAGTGATAA
Source organism: Luehdorfia chinensis (assembly GCA_019845155.1). Lineage (NCBI taxonomy): Eukaryota > Metazoa > Arthropoda > Insecta > Lepidoptera > Papilionidae > Luehdorfia > Luehdorfia chinensis. The sequence goes on along the minus strand of JAHVAK010000642.1, from coordinate 12,705,556 downwards.
AATGAGCAACCCATTCACCCGATGTTAATTGCAACGTCCGCCCACAATAAATGCTGTGTCACCCAGAACATTTCTTTGACACCACATAGGGTACGTTACCCTAAGACATAAGTTCTTTAGTCAGTCATATGCCCAGTGATAACTCTAGCTCACAGTGCCCATCAAACCGAAACACAGTAATGCTTGCACTCTACCGGTTCTTTTATTAATAAGCGTAAATTGAATAATTTTATTTCTTAAACTTTGTCGCGTAGTTTGGCAGTAAGCGTATCTGTTTCTTCTTTAAACTACAATGCCACGTAATAGGGTTTGTCCTGTATCGTGAGTGCGTTTTACAGAAATAAATTTCACATACTCTAACACCCAGGCCTGGAACAAACCCCTCATAAAACAAATCTCGTGCGAGAATCGCCATAGCGACATAGGGACCCAAAACCCAATATTTGGGGTAGACAAACATTTTAAAGGTTTTTCGGTCTTTTGTATTATATTACGTTATTATGCTTGAAACTGACTTAGACTCTCTTATCTTATTTTATTATATTATTAAGACTAGTAAGTATTTTTGTATCTACGCTGTTACTGTGCTGTAATAATAGCACTATATCAATAATCAAAGTACAGTCCCGAATCTATCAAGTACGCAGGATTGAATTTACTGGTGGTAGGATTTCTATGCAGGAATCCGTCTAGGTAGGTACCACCCCAGGGCCAGTTATTCTGCCGTGAAGCAGTAGTGTGCAAACGTTACTGTGTTTCCGTTTGAAGGGCACTGTAAGCTAGCGTAATCACTGGGCATATGAGACTTAAGAACTTATGTCTCAGGGTGATGGACACAGTGTGGTGTCACACAGAAATTTTCTGGGTGACACTGCATTTGTTATGGGCAGATGTTGCACTTACCATCAGGTGGACGTTTTACTCGTTTCATCACTTTACAATGTGGCCGTGTGGTGGCGGCTCGATAAAATAATACTACCACTCCATCTTATCCAATGGATCTCGTAAAAGGCGAGTAAGGAATGAAACTGCACTGTGCACCCAACAGCGCATGGTGGCGATGGGCTCACCACCTATCACACCAAGTGCATTATATTGTTTTGGTGAAACGTGGATTGCGGCAGTCATGTGTTTTTGCGGTGAGTTCCCAGTCTCTGACTACCCCTTATGGGATACAGTCGTGATCTTATGTATGTATGTGTCACTTTATACAATAAAAAAAATATATAGTGCCACAAATGTACACTCGTACACATACACGCATGCATCCACGTACGCAACAAACACACTCAAAGCGGAAACAGGGAAGCGGAAAACGGCACTCACTCGTCTTTACCCGTGCCCAATGTCACAACTCATGTAATAAATTCAGAGGTAATCTAGGATGCACATATTAGTTTGGCAATTATCGGTAAGGTTTGGCTGAGCGTGCGGCTTCGTTGGGCTATAGCATTAACTATTGTAGTCTAGAACTTTTGTCAATAAATTGGCTATCGCATGCAATAACATAAGATAATTTCAATTCGAATAAGTGCCACTAGTTGAGCACCGGCGTAAACTAGGCCGACCATATGATTGCGCGCAGTATTCAGAAAATTTACTCTATCTAGCGCCCATAAAAAGACGACCGTGGCCTAATGGTTAGAGTACATGACAACCACGCCGCGGGTCATGGGTTCGAATCTAAAAACCACCACAAAACCAACAATTTATGCAAAAACAAATTGTTGGTTTGTATTTTTGTACAAACGTTGGTTTTTGAGTATCGTGTTTTCATTGTTTCTGTGTCTCTCTAACACTGCATCCTAGCCTACCTCTGATCTCATCGCATGAACGTTACGTCGGACACGACAGGTTGGGCCGAGTAATGGCACTTGTTCTTTCGCGTACATTTGTGGCACTGTAATATATCCTGCGCCGTTGATAACTTCCAACAGTGTTCGGTACTTGTCGCCGTGGTCGAAAATCGGCTACGGGCCAAGAGGACATCATCTATCTATCGTCTGCCATCATTGGTATGTACAGCTGTGGCTATAGACTGCAATGTTGAAAGGATTCCTATGCATGAATCTTTCAAGGTGTACCTACCTTGCAGTGCCAGTTATTCTACCGGCAAACAGTAGTGTGAATTCGGTTTGAAAGGCACTGATAGCTAGAGTAATTACTGGGCATAAGAGACTTAAGAACTGATGTCTAAGACAACTGATGTGACGAGCGCAGTGTAGTGCCACACAGACATATTCTGGGCCACAGTTTGTCAGGTGAATAATTGGCTCGTCTCATCACTTTATTAAATAAAGAAAAAGGAAAAGAAATTTCATCACTGGGTGGTATAGACATTCAAAAATGCCCTTAAGATAAATTTTGTTATCTTATTTATTTTCAGAGAGCATATGAGAAAATCTTTGAAATAAAGAGCAAGTGCGACACCAAATTATTTATTTTTAATAGGCCAAAAATGATAGCACTGGTATCTACATTATAGTCGCTTATTATTCTATCTTACTATGTGTATCTACAACATCGTCTTATAGTCACAAAACAATATTAACTAAATAAGGCAACGACTATCCCTTAATTTTGTAAACAATTTTTATATATAAGTTGTTAAATTAAATTTCAATTTTACATAATTTTTATTTACTTGAACACTTGAGAGGCTGCGAAGATACATAAAAATTTATTTTAAATAGAAGATAATACGAAATTTACAATATGAGTATCGTTTTACTTGTAGATGCGTACAACAATAGACTGCTAAGCTGTTATAATAAGCTTTTTGACAAATCACCATCGGAGATGTAATGTGATTATTACATATTATTAAATAATAACAAACTGTATTTTTTATATTTACAATAACAATCTAAACCAGAACTTGTAGTTAAGGGTGGGTGTCTATTGGATAACAGCACCTTAATATTAATGCAAGTACGTATAATAGTACGTAGTAAAATATTTATAGGTAATCCTCTAATGAAATTAAATGCTATGATTTCGTATGTACATTTTATTACAATGTTGCTTACGTATTATTAAAAGTCACTGTAACTTTAAGTATACCGGTACAAAGAAACAGTAATTGGAAAATTATCAACCATGCTCCCCTGATCACCTTTGGCGTCACAAAGTTCGTTCTTAAAACCATTACCCTTATTATTTAGCCGCGCGCGTGTGTAATTAAAGTATATCGAAGCCGGACAGCCTTACACAAATAGATCGCTCGCCTGTTCGGCGAAGTCTTTGTCTCAAATGGTGTAGTATTCGGGCGCGAAGTCATTAGCGAGGTTGCTCAGGAAGTGGAAGTCTGATGATGAATTGGAATTTTCCCCGGCGGCCGGTGTCCCATGCGTGGCTTCATAGAATTGTTGGAAGGAGCCGTAGCCATCACCGCATTCTCCACTGCTTCCATAGGTCTCGGTCGAAGCAGGTGGCTGCGCGCCTCCTGGTCCATACCCTGCAGGAGTAACCGCGGCTTGCTGGCTATAATGACTCGCGTCATTCCATCGGCCGTATTCAGTTACCAGGTGCACTTTTCTGACCGTCTCCACTGTAATACGCGTGTGCATGATCATGTTGTCCACTCTCATGGTAATGATAAGCATAGTGGCTGTTTGAATATGCCATATGCTCACCTGAATAACCTTGCGGCTGCTCGTATCCAGGATGACCATAGGCTACTTGCTCCTTGGTATAAGCAGTGTAACTGTAGTTTTGATACATTTCATGGGTATAAGCTTGTCTACCAACACCATTGCTCGATCTGGTTGAAGGTGAACCTTCTTGGGGTCTAGTGTGCTGTTGAGTTCGGCCGTAAGTATGTTGTTCGACACCCTGTAGAGCAGGTCCATAACCGTCATAAGTTCTGTTACCCTGTGGGTATTGAGCCACTTTTCCAGCGAATTGTTTAGAATCCATACGGAAGTCTGCGTGGGCTGGAAACTGACCAGGTGTACATTGCCTCGTATAACATACGGGGGAATTGCATTAGGTACAGCTTGCAGATGAGGAGCACCAGGTGGAACGTTAGGTGGCGACGGCCGAGGATAATGTCCAAGAGGACTTTGGTGCATGCTAGATGGAGTACCAGGTGTTGACGATGGTGTTAAACTGACTGAAGAAAATTTACCACCGTCTGGCAATCCCGCCACCGCCACTAGACCATCTTTAGAGGACGATGGTGATACTTTGCATCCCGTAGCATCTAATGACGGTGAACGCTTTCTAGACTCGTGTTTAATCTTTTTTGCCAAATTTCGTGGTGCTATAGCGATGGCAGTAGTTGGATGTGCATCTCTAGAGTCTTCTTCGGCTAGCTTATCGAGCGAAGACGAAGAAGCCACGCTTGAAGCGCCGTCACTGGCAAAGCTGTTATTATTTGTTGCACTCGGCGTGTTATTGTTCCTTGTTCGCGATGTAAGCTCCGGTAAATCTTCAGCAGGTGAACATAACGCTCCAGGTGGTAACTCACAACCCTGACAGCTCTTCTTCCCTGAGAATGGACCGTCATCATCAAGAAACTTATCCCGTGCTTTTGAACTCTTTCCGCCCTCCGACGTTGTTGAATCTTTATCATCTCCGTCTTCACTTTTACTCAGCGTTTGTCGTTTATGCTTCATACGCCTGTTTTGAAACCAGACTTTTACCTGAAACAATACAATTGTTTTAGTGATCATATAATTTGCCTTTAAATGTCATGTGGGTACCCGTTAGTTTTTATGTAATAATACCTCTTTGGTGAAGTTTTGGTTGTTTTCATGCATATAAAACTTGCATATTCTAAAACATCTTTTTATCGCAAAGTAGTTTTATTTAATTATTTATTGGATAATGTGACGAGACGAGCGATGGTAAGTGCAATGTCTGCCCATAACAAAAGCAGTGCCCCCCCAGAACATTCCGGAGTGACACCACACATTGCTCTCGACACTCTGACATCAGTTCTTAAATCTCATATGCTCGGTGATTACACTAGCTCTCAGAGCTCTTCAGACCGAAACGCAGTAATGTTTGCACACTACTGGTGCACGGCGGAATAACTGGCCCTGGGGTGGACCTACCTAGACAGGTTTCCTGCATAGGAATCCTACAACCAGTAGATTGTAGTCTTCACAAGTTTACCTTTACTAGAACTAGCTAGTAAAGGTAAACTTGTGAAGACACTCTTAAAGAGTCGGCAAGTTTCAACACTGTAGCATTATTTATTGTCGGACTTCACATGTAACTTTTTACTTTGACAATCAAGCAGGATGGTAGCACTTAAAACAGTAACAATTTTATTACAAAGTGCTGGCGCTGGAGGTCTCTCCTATCTAAAAGGAGGACTGTCTGGTATCAAATTTGAAGAATATCTGTAGAATGGGCCGAGGCGACGCGCTAGAGAGGTTACTATGTTTAGGTTGGCTAAAACTAGAAAGTCTTTGCTAAGTAGATAAAATTTTATAATAAAATTCCTAAAAGTGTGACACAAAATTTGGACATTGATTTCAAAAAACTAATTATTAGACACAGCGTATTTTCTCGTCATACTCTGCACTTGCAAACCCCCTGTCTTCTAAATTTATGATGCCGTAATAATTTTTATGTAATTTATAAATGACATTATGAATGGTATTGTAAAAAGAAAGACCTCAAGAAAGACTATCTTGCCGGTTCTTCTCTGAGGTCATAATTTTCGATCCGGTGTAGATATTGACGTTCATAAGAGCGTTAAGCTTTGAGCCCGCGATTAAGCTCTAATGAAAAGCCTAAATTGAATAAAGAAATTTTAAATTTGACTTTGAATACCGTGTGGCCTAGTGCATCCAACTTCTACGCAGGGTTCAAATTCCAGCCGTAGCAAAATTTATGCAAAAAAAAAGGCTCGTTTTCGGGTTTTGTTGTGCATTTTAAATGACCTCAAATGAATGATGACAACGCATGAAAAAAATGCAGGGAAACGAAACGTGACGGGTGGCGAACCACGTCGCCGCCATTTTAAATTGAAATTATTGCTCCTCATAACGTTCCACAGCATCGGCATGGTATCCACCGCCTTGGCGGAGAGGAAGAGAAAAGTATTAGATAATAATACGATAAGGAAAGATAAGGAAATTGGAAAAATAACTGAACTGTAAGGTGGAGGATACTACTATCTCGGAAGAAGCAGGAGTAGACAGCAGTAGCTCGGGGGACCGGGGTTTTTTACCCGGTACTATGCCGGACAAGGTAACCAGGTACGATATCCCGGCCGAATAAAATAAAGAATAAATTTGCCTACAAACGATGACGGTTAGTCTTATTCTTTGGTTGGTTGAAGGATTATACATATTTTGTAATCCTCTGGCAGTAAGAAAGAAATACATTTAGTGTACAATAACACTGCACAACACAAGAAAAACATTAAAAATGTATGTACATATGCCTACCAAAAATTAGCTCAGCATTTAATGCTACAACATAGCGGTACTACATTGTAGCGCTGGTTTTCAGCAGTGCCCCAGATTAGAGTAACGCGCGCACGCAAGTAACATAGCCAGACCGAGCTAGTTTTATATAATGGGGTATAAAATAATGTTTGAAATATAGAAGGGTTTTAATAAAATAAGTTACAACAAAGTATGCATAAAAACAAAAGGTAGATTAGGTAAGTAATAAGTCTAATTGGTTAGCTAGTAATACTGCTTTGTACTTCCTTTTAAAGGCCTTAACAGATCACAGATGACGCAGGGGTGGAGGTAAATCGTTCCAGCATTTAGTGGCACTAAACCTGAAACTACCTCTAAAAGCTGCTGTACTATGTGGTATTCGTAGCAGATATGACGAACCTCTAGTATTATATGCACTTTCACTTTGGGACCAGTTTAATTTTGCATACAAATATTCTAAATACCAAAAAGTAAACTCGCTAGGTGTAGCTTTTGTCTAGCCTCAATTTTCAATCATTTGCAATAAATTACGAGTATGAATGAAGTGACATGTGAACGCGGTGGAATATCATAACAATATCTAGCACAAACATTTTGGACACGTTGCAAAAATTTCAAAGACTTAGAAAGTAGGCCCGAAGACTGTATCAGCATAATTTAGTTTTGAAAGCACGATCGATTCGCATAGCTCTCTGCTGATGTAATTGCGAATTCTATACAGCAACTATGGGCGATAAAAACAGTTTCTTACAATTTCAAGCACATGGCTTTCAAAACGTAACCAGCTATCAAGTATAAGGCCTTAATTACGGGCCAAACCTGTTCAATAATATTGTCTCTTACTGTCACGCAGGGATTGAGGGATTTATTATTACCTGTCTTTCTGTAAGGTCAAGAGAGGCAGCGATCTCAATTCGTCTCGGTCGACACAGATACTTATTAAAATGAATTCCTTTTCTAACTCTAATAGTTGTGTGTTAGTGTACGCCGTCCGCAATCTTCGTGGTAAGCCATTTTCTGTAACAAAGATTTTTCTGTTAATTATCTACATAATTTTTATTATGAACTTTCAAACAACAAAAATGTAAAAAAAATATAAAGTAACAGCCTATAAATGTGAGAGCCGTGGTAGCTCAGGGGCTAGGCGCTCGAAGTTTCATAGTACGCTAGTGTCCTGGGTTGGATTCCCAATCCCGGTACCACTAAAATTGTTGATTGCATTTTTAAGTGCTGATTTACCAAGTGTTCGGCGGTGAAGGAAAACATCGTGAGGAAACCTGCATGTCGAAGAAATTAAAAATATTTCGAGAACATGTGAAGTCCGTCAACACGCAGTGGAGCAGCGTGGCGGACTCTTCCTGGTTAAAAAACCCTCTCAGAAATGAGAGGAGGACTGAGCTCAGCAGTGGGTCGTTTTAACTGCTTACCACAAGCCTCCTCTCAATTTTGGGAGGGTTTTGGAACCGGGCAATTCCGCCATGCTGCTATAGCTTGCATTCTGGAGACGGATACGTAATACTTTTTATCCCGAAAAGATACCACGGGATATTTAAAACCTATATCCACGCGGACAAAGTCGCGGGCATCAGTTAGTTTTTAATAATCTCTTTTATATTGCAGTTTATATTAAATACCATGCTTCGTATTAATGTTTTAGAGCATTCCTGGAAATTCAATAATAGGGCAACAAGCTTGGTGCTCGCGGGTACGTTTTCCTTTAATGTAATAACTTGATCGCATGTCAGAGCACCGCCCTTGACGCCATTGTGTCGAAACAGTACTTTTTATTTTACCACAAATAAGAATTGGAATTCGAAATTCAAATTACAAAAGGGCGGCGAATAATGGGGGGACAGCGTTCGCGTGACGGGAACCTGTATTTTGTGTATATTCGCATAATTAGGGTGGTCGACGTGTGTCGTATCGAGACGTATTACGGGATAAAATGCTTTGGTTTCTTTGTAAATATAACTTTGTAAATTTGATGGTGGTGGCAGCTGATTGACGTAACTCGTCAGTTTCGTATTCGCTATTGGCCAGGGGTTGCTGTCAATCAAACTAAAAGTGACTATCGGTTCCACGTGACTGCACTAGTCCGCCCTTCTAATGTTATATAGGATATAATTGTATTAAATATTTATTTTTTTATTAGAGAAAGAAATGAGACGGGCAAAACGTTCACTTGATGGTTAGTGCAACGTCTACCCTAAAGAAATGCTGTGTCATCTAGAACATTTCTGAGTGGCACCACACTGCGCCTGTCACCCTGAGACATCAGTTCATCATCACACTAACTCTCAGTGCCCTTCACACTGAAACACAGTTACACTACATATTTGCACACTACTGCTTTACGGCAATATAACAGGAGAACTATTTGCACGTCTCAGAACTTTAAACTATAAAAAAAAAAATTACTCGCTCTGTAGCGCTACCGGTAACCTTACCACGTCTTCTCATGCCGTTGGTGTCTTAATGGTCGAATAATGCCTAGTTTGTGTCAAAATCGTAACAAGTGGAAAGATGTGGTGTCTGCCTACTCTAATGGGAAAGAGGCGTGACTGTATGTATGCATGTACAGCTTGGTAGTGCAGGAACTAAGCGTTACGCAGTGGCGATGCGAGTCGCGCATTCGCTAACCGCATGTGACAAGTATTTGTACAAATAAGTACATTTCCCGGGTCTGGTCGTTTGTCCATTTGCAATATTTATGTCTTTAAAACGCCATCATTACTCAGAAGAAATTGCTACAGTAGGGTAACATTTTTTCATGATTAAGACAGTATATAGACAGTATATATCATGATTAAGATAGTTATAATAAACATTTTATTAATTTTATAGTATATACTCGTACATATACTAAGTGACATGTTATACTTTACTTATTACGCTTAAACAGTGATCGAACGCAATTTGAAACATAACTATAATAATGGTTAAAACTATTTCACTAACTGCTAACCGTAGATACTTTAACTGATAATTTAACGCAGAGTTAACTGAAGTCTACACTAGATAGTCCTTGGTCAGCTTACTTGAAATACAAGTTGAAGATGTACAGTTTGCGACAAAAGTGGTCGAGCCATTTTGGTTACGTTTATGTTCTCATTGCCGGCGCCTCCAAAATTGTTCATCAATTCCAAGTGCTGATTTACCACGTTTTAAAAATATATCGAAGACATGTGAAGTCCGTCAACCCGCATAGGAGCAGCGTGGCAGGTTCTTCGCTCCAAAACTCTCAATGAGAGGAGTCGTGTACCCAGCAATGGGATATTAAGACATTGCAAATGTTTTCATCGTTTAATTAAAATTTTCAATATAGAATAATAGGCACGTTGTCTCGTTTACCAAATATTTACATAAATTAATAAACATAGATTGAAATAAAATTCATAGTTTTCTTAAATAAGTTTCTATTAGAGCATTTTTGTCTATGTATGAGAAATAAAATGAGACACATTTTACTTTCGACAATTCTACTAAAATGTAGTTAAATAATTAACAGCTTTTTATAACAATACGTCTCATTTCTGAGTGCAGGTAATTTTTTAAAGTAAACAATTTCATTGTAACCGAAGTAAGTAACACACTTATACTGAACTGTACCGTCTATGATGAATATCTGGGAGATGCAAGTTGGTGTCATGTTTTTGCCTTTGCGTGTAATAATAGAGGCGATTATGCAAGCTTGAGAGGTGCCGCGTATAATGTTCGCATTATCTCGATATGCCATCCTTACGCATCACTGAACAACGCTATCCTTTGTTAGGGTTGCTATAGCAGTTGGAAAAATGAAAGAAAACTTGAAAGTATGGATATTTAAACCTAAAGTAGGTACCTAAAGTTAAAATTTTTAACTAATTATAAAATGTAATATGTTAAATATATAAGTTACTATCTGAAGTCCGTGACTACGTCCGCGTGGGCTTGGTTTTATAACAATACCGTGGGAACTCTTTCATTTTCCGGAATAAGAAGTATCCTCTGTTTCGTTTGTTTGGTTAATACGTGAAAAGATAACATACAGACAGATGGAACAAAAGATTCCAGTACTGTTGATAAACTCACGGTTTTATATCGACTGGTTTTTTTGTGCACCATGGAACTGGTGGTAGGATTCCTATGCAGGAATCCGTCTCGGTAGGTACCACCCCGGGCCAGTTATTGTGCAGTGAAGCAGTAGTGTGTAGACATTACTTTGTTTCGGTCTGAACGGCACTGAGAGCTAGTGTAATCGCTGGGCATATGAGACTTAAGAACTGATGTCTCAAGGTGACGGGCGCAGTGTAGTGCCACTCGTTGTTCTGGGTGACACAGCATTTGTTATGGGCAGACGTTGCACTTACCATCTGGCAAACGTTTTGCTCGTCTCGTCACCTTGTCCAATAAAAAAAAAAGAAGATTAATCTATCCTGCTTAAGTCAGAATGGACTGCTTTTTATGCTTAGGATAAATATCCAAAACGTGTGGATAGCTCTCCCTCTGTTGCTCTGTCCCTCTGTTGGCTTGTGACCTTTTCAAGATTCAACCGCTGAATCGACCATGAAGAAATTTGGCACCAAGATCGCTTGCATTCTGAAGACGGACATAGGATACTTTTTATCGCTGAAATTAAATACAGTACACCTACCCTCGTTACAGTTCCCACGAGATAACTAATATAATACGGAACAATAGCCACTGTTTTTGCAACGTCCGTCATGAGTTCGATTCCTGCATACTTGAATGACCTACAAATAGTTGTTGTTCCTTTTTTATGACTGATGGTCACTGTTAACCCGAAGGCTTTCACAGCTTCGCCGGATCGAAAGTTGGCAGAGCGCTGAGGGCGCTTAGAAGAAACCATTATTTGTAGATGACCGGCGCATGGCGCAAGGCCCGAGAGGTGACCTCGGCTTGGACCGACATCGTGTACGCGCGAGTAACTGACTCGAGGGTGCCCAAGAGGGTCGGTCCTCGTCTGGGTCAGTTTCAATCGGGAGGGCTTATATTATTACTATTATCATTATCGGAATTAACTACATTTACCACCGACACGGAATGCGTTTCCGCTGGAGAATAAATGGCGCTTTTAATCATGACATTATTATTAGTAGTTGAAAACCGACCTGAAATGTGGCGGTATCGCGAATACGTTTGCCTGGTATTATAATGATTGTGTTGTTTGTGTGTTGTGCTGAGTAGAGCTCTTGGGGAGTGATCGCGTCGTCCGGATCCTCGAGAACGTGCCTCGGTCTGCTTCTTCCGCGAGTCGAGTTTTGGTGTAACGCGAGGAGGTTGTACTCGTATGTAGCGGCGCTTACATTGGGTTGGGGTGCATGGCGGCAGAGTCGAAGTATCGCCGGGAGGCCAACTTTAGATAATGATATTATAGATATGTAGGTTTCCTCATGATGCTATCCTTCATTGCTCACCACGTGGTAAAGGTGCCGGCCAAATATGTCAGACCAGAATTATTAAAACAGCAATGATACAACTCTTCAGCGAAACGTGACCATTATGGACAATTCTCTCATCTTGGGAGAAACCTAGACTTGCAGGGGATCCTTAAGAAGCCGGTAATGATTATCATAGTGTATGCAAAAATAAATAATTATCGGATATCCAGTGTATTGCTGTTAAGAGTTAGTAACAGCCATATCTTCTTTATCGTTTCGTAAAAGGGTCTCGTAAGGCTGAAAAATATTAGTATAAACCCTTGTTCAGTTATAAAACAAGTGGGGTAATAAATGGTTGTAGAGTCGTGTGTGCTTGTTTAACCCTCCAGCGGGCCGGTCGACAACTCTCGGGCCGGGGGTAAGCAGGAGCGAAGATTTACTGCGGATTAGGGTCACTTACATCGGTCAAGTCAAGAGTCGCCTTGTCCGCACTTCATTTGATAATATCGCTGTAGCGCGTGGTTTCATTGAATTAAGTAAAGCAAGCCTTGTCATTTAAAAGCTTTTATTAGATAATTAGTTAAAAAAATATTATTTGCGTTTTCGTACGTCACAGTAGTTATAGTATAATAAACTTACTTACTTTTAATAAATCATGTTAAAATCATTCTAACTACTACAACCTAGCTCTTGCCAAGAATGTCGTAAACATTTAATATAACCAAAAATAAATGGTCTCCATTTCCAATAGATCCATCTTAAAATTCTCAGACTGGTGATAAGGAGCGCCAATTTGCCCGGAAAGCAAGACTATCACAAAAAAATTGGGATATAGCAGCAGTTGATCGACACTGACATGCACATGTATTCAAAGACATCAATGATTTAGTGTTATTCCAAATTGTTTAGTAAAAGTCAAGAAAGTCCCGCAGTTTTAGATAAATAGCGCAATAACTACTCGTATTTCCTACTTAGGCTTAAAATTCTCAGACTGAGCATATTTGGTGTTAGACATCTAGTACTGCCATCGACAATCCGCCTGACAAGCGAGGCCATTACAGAAAATACATTTCATTTATCAATACATAGATACATAGTCACCTCATTCCCATATACCTTTTCGATGATGTAATTGCTGTTAGCCTTTTTAGATTTTAAAGCTTCACGGATACTGTGCTCACGGGCCAGGGGCCCGCATGCCAGGTTTGGTTTGACCCCTACATAAATAAATAAATAAACTCCTACCAAAACATCGAAATCCGGTCTGAGTCGCGTTCGCTGCGTGCTTAAGCGATTTAGAATATCTTCAATGATGTTAAGTCGTCTAATGACCGTCCGAGGGAGGCTGCTGTGTTGTGAGAACCGCCCTGGATCCTCTTTCCCAATGGGGTAGGCAGAGACCACATCTTTCCACTCGCTACGATTCTGAGACACCTCTTTCGCATCTTCTACTTTTATTAATGTTTTCATACTCGTACAAGCTCATATGTTGCTTTTGAAGTGGCCTTTCCCTAAAACGACTTTGATCTGATCGTGTTATGTTCGCCTACGTGGACCTTTGCCGGCGTGCCCATTTACACTCGCCACATAAGTCTGTTTCGTCAATCTTGTTACATACATATCAATGAGTTTATGTTATTCAATATTATATAGTTTAGATTCTCCAAATGATAGTAATTTTTACAAAATAGTTGTTATTTTTGCACTGCATTTATAGTCATTTTCGTTAATCGGTCGACTTGGTCGAATAAATTACGTAATGATTAATAAAAGACGTAGCTTTATTTAACGATTTGAAAGTAGCAAATGTACAAAAAGTAAGAAAGGCGTCAAAGTTAAAATACATAATCATCATTTAGTTGGCGGAGTACGGAAATTTGTGCAGCGATACGAATAGCGTAGTTGTAAACAATTTGCGAAGGACGTGTGCTGAATGAGCCCTCGGGGCAAGTTTGAATAATTAATCAACAGCCGGTAAAGGATTAATGCGGTGGCCAGTTGGCGGTTGGATGCCATTAGAGAACGTTCGATGCCCCTCACTAAATGCTGTGGTCACATTATTTGTGTCGGGCTTCGGAGGTAACATAGGGTGCTCTTGGAACACTTTAATTAATTTTCTTGCACTCTTTGATTTTAATAGAAAGTTACAGTACCTACATTTAAAAAAATATATGCAGCTACTGGAGCGAATGTGCCACACACTGACTCTACTGTGATAAAGTGCCAAACATTTATTTTGAATGTCGCTGCTACAACAGAAAAGTTATCAAAAGGGGAGTTTTTCGGGAAGAAATATTACGTTATGAGGTGTGAAAGGCATAAATGTAAAAATTCAATATTTCAAGAGTGAAAACGTAAATTTTTCCGCAATTTCTCGTCAGTTACATTGTCGTTTAGGGTGTTGTAGGAAAAGTTATGTGTAAGTTAACATCTACGAAACAATATTTTTGTGTATGTTGAAATAAAATTACCTCTTTCCTGCCGAGGTATCGTAAGAGGCGACTAAGGTATTGAACGGACAGCCTTTAATGGTGCAGAATAACACCATAATATGCAATGAATTTTTTTTTGATTCGTACCAAAATGGCTGCGAATTGGTTCGCTACCAATCACGCCTCGTTCCCGAGGGAGCGAAGACTGGGCTACATTAGTGACCTCTGCCTACCCCTTATATTGAAATAAAGGAGTGACTGTATTTATGTATGTATGAATTAAAGACATTCATTTAAACTTTATAAAGTAAAATTAAATATTATATTACGATTATCTGTCAGTATTTTAGACAATAAAACTTACCACCGATACGTGTAAGGAACTTGTATAGTAGTTTTAGTATGGTTACTTATGTTCTATCACACAGAATGTAGCAATGGACTAGGTGCTTTAGGATACTTCAATCGATCATAAAAAGACAGAATTGTATTTTTCCGATTAGCCGTACCGGGGGCCTATTTGACATTGTCACATCAATTATAAGCATGGATTACTGAAGACAGATCTGAGACGGTTCAATTTCGGAACGGGTGGTTGTGTTGCTTGCGGGATTGTCGGAGGGGAAACGCTATCAAGAAGTGACTCGAGATCGTCTTATCACTGTGTGATAAACATGCTATCCCTATTTCCTACTACTTATATTGATTTCGTAAAAATAAACTAATAAGTAATGTGAAGATCTCATTGTTAGTAAGAAATTAGAACTGAGAAACATGAAGGACGTCTAAAAAAGGTGCTTCTAAAAATTCTTTAAAATGTCAATTCTGAATGAAGAAAATGCAATACGATAAAAAAAATTGTTATTACAGTTTAAAATAAATATTCCAGAATTTTGTCATTATCAGAAATCCATATAGTATAAATATATTTTCAATGTTAAGCTTCATCACTGAGCGAGAACCTATTCGCGGCAATTCTACTGCACATAAAATAACGCCTCAGTACACTACATATCTGTTTTTTTCTAAAAATTCTGTTGGTGTTACTATTTTTTTTAAGTCTTAAATAGTTTTTATTTATTTAAAAATTGTTTATATTTTTTTATATTATGTAAATATTTTTTTTCTTTTTCTATATTCTTTTTAATCACTGCGTTACATGTTTTTCCGTAAATAAATTATCTTTCTTTCTTCTTCTTTCTTGCTTTCATTTACGATCATATTATTTTCGTGTACATGCTTCAAATACTTGTATCTTTATACTTTAGCCATATTTAGGTAAGCTGAAAGTTTGTTGCGAACACGTCAAGTGACGGCGGGTGTCGGGCCCCAAATCCATTTAGCTGATGCAGGTTATTAAAAGTTGTCGTGCGGCAGACGGCGAATTCGGAAGACTGACAGGCCGTCCCTGGAGAACCCGGTTGAATTCAAACAAACTCGTAGTAAATATTTCATTAATCTGTGATTAAATAAGTAACGAAAAGTCTCTTTGTTAGTCGAAATTCTTACGTATTTTTAATTATTCAATAATTATTGTTCTGGCCTTGTACTGGTGGTGTTGTAGAAGAATCCTTTACCTCATTTCGTCTCATGGAGTCGACGAAGATGGGCAGTAGCAGCTTTTTGCAAACCATTATACTGCAAAACCGTTATGAACTTGTTGCTGTGATGAAAATAATATTGGTACGGCGTGTGTTATTACTTATTATAAGTTACTTAAAATAAATAGTGACATAAAATTGTTAATTTATAACTATGTCAAATTAATTATTTTTGCAGAAATTTAAACAGTTTGTGATTAAAGAAATTTATCAAAATATTTATAAATATTGACATTTTATTAAATTGGATTTACATTTTGTATTTGCAATTATTTCTTATATTGGTTGAAATTATATTTTATTCTACTTTTAGTATAATATAATCCCTCATTGAAACGATTCTGTTTATGGAAAGAAATACTTATTAAATACTACTTAATGTTTCTGTGTTTAATTAACTGAATATCTCCGTTGTTTCATATTCTATTTTAATAAGAGTTTTGTAATACTATCTTCTTTGTTAATATAACAGAGTGAATCCAACAGGAAACAAAGTTGGTTAGTTTTGGGTATTATTAAATGCTTTTTTAAATTATAGCAACGACCTTTTCTATCTTTATTAGGGAGTCGATAATAAAGACTTGGAATATGCAAAGTGCTTTAAGACTAGCGGTATTTAATTGCCCTTGAAAGGGGCGACAAAAAATAAATGGCGTAAGATATAAATAACGGTGCACTTTTCATAATCGCAATTGTCGCCGGGAGAATATTTAGTGCGCAGTAAAAGCGGCCCGATTTAGGGTTACCTTACTTGCGGATTTCACATTGCATGTTAAGTTCTTTTTAGCGTTACAATAAGATTATTATAAATTATGATTATATTCTGTTGGCTACGTACATTTTCTAAATTATCCTACTTTAGTACAATCGAATGTTTATAATTAAGTCGCGAGTGATCTGGAATCGATCCCCGGTGCCGAACCGGTGCCGAAACCACTGAAAATTATTGTAATTCTGGTCATGTATGTTCTCAGTATGCATGCCATCGAAAACTCCTTCAAAATGATTGGAGGGTCCAGTGCTTAGCAGTGACATTTATTTACAAATTAAAAAAAGTAAAGTTACAGTCTATAAATGTCCCACTACTGAGCGCCGGCCTCCTCTCATTTCTAAAAGGGTTTTGGAGCTGTGAAGAATTCGGCACGCTGCTCCAATTCGGGTTGTCGGACTTCATATGTCCTCGAAATATTTTTATTCCTCAGACATGTAGGTTTCCTCACGACGTTTTCCTTCACCGCTAAGCACGTAGTAAATCAGCACTTAAAGTTGTAGAACAATTTTAGAAGTGCCGGCACTGGGGATCGAACTCAGGTCACTCGCGTGATATGAAATTGAAGTGTCCGGCCCCTGAGCTAACACGGCCTATTTTTCTGAATTAAGCTTAATCAAATTAAAAAGTTAATAATTTCTTCAATGTCCGGAAAATACATGCGTATAAATTAATTGTTAATTATGGTTAATCCCTGACTTAATAAATATCTATGTTAATTGTTAGTATAATTACAAAAAAAAAAAAATATGTTTCTGTGTGTCATTATAAAATGGTAACCCTAGTTTTGCGATCCCCAGAGAACAGAAACGCGGGGTAGGTTAATAGTTAGGGGATGAGAGGCCGCTCCATGAAGACGTCTGGTAGGAAACTCGCCGTTTACGAGATACCTGCTATTCATTAGTCACAGGAAACTACAGGTGATGTTGGAGAAAGTTATTTACACATTTGTGTTAATGAAAAAATCTATCGCTTTTTATATTAGGATTATTTCTTAATTTAACTACATTGTTATGTGAATCTATTTAATTCGCTTTATGTAATGGATCTTTCAGACAAAAATCACGTATAGACGAAAGAAAAATATTGGTTTAAAAAATTTGACAGTATTTACTAAAAGTACGTAGTTGCATCTTGCCGGTTCTTCTCTGAGAAAGTCATTTTTTAAACCGGTGTAGATTTTGTCGTTCATAAGATCTTTAAGCAAGCCTAAATTGAATAAACGTATTTTGAATTTGACTTTCACTAACATACAAAAAAGTCCGCTCGCATTGGAGCATCATGGCGGATTCATCCCGGCTCCAAACCTCAGAAATGAGAGGAGGCCTGTGCTCAGCAGTGAGACATTAACAGGCTCTTACTTTACTTTTTAAAATTTTCATCATGGATCATGCAGCTCGAAGTATTTAAGTCTCAGGACATGTTTCATTTGCTCATCATTTAATTTGCTTACATTGTTTTTCTTTCAGGTACGTTCGACGTGGTTAATCAGTATCAATGAGTCAACTATTTTAGCGGTGCCGGCATTAGATAGATTGTAGTCGATTTGCTCACGAACAATGTAAATTAAAGCCAATACCCGGGACAGATTCATATAACATGGTAAACAAATACACTTGTAATATAATTTAAAAAAAACTTTTTCGTCAGTGCCCATCAGGACTTAGATTTCTTCTAAGTTGGGATAATTTACCATAATCGTTACGATTGGCAGACGGATTGGTGATTGTGGTACCAGATACAGATACTTAGGTCTGGTATAATTGAGATGGTAATTCCGAAATAGGTCGGATGCCAGATTTTACTAGCATTTCCCTTAGACGACTTTTATAACACAAAAATAATTACAATAGTTAAAAAATGTTAAATCAATAGTTACATTTGATTATTACCTATTTTAGATAACAAATTATTATTTACTAGCTGATGCCCGCGGCTTGGTCCGCGTGGATATAGGTTTTTTTAAAATATCCCGTTAACTATTTCATTTTCCGGAATAAAAAGATATCCTATCTCCGTCTCCAGGATGCACGCTATCTCTATGCCAAATTTCGTCAAGATCGGTTCAGCGGTTGAACCGTGAAAAGGTAACAAACAGACAGAGGGACAGAGACAGTTACTTTCGCATTTATAATATTAGTATGGATTATACGTGTAAATACAATTTATCATTTTGTTTAATACAAAAGTAAAGATACTTTAATTGTAAAAGAAAAAAACATTTTTGATTTAAAGTCGGATAAGAGTTCAAATCAATGTTAAATTATATTTGTAAGAAAAAAACAGGCCTAAAACAAAGAATAGCGATTATAGGAATCCTAAAAGCCACAAAGAAGCGAGGAAGGCATGGCGTTGAGAAATAAATTTTATTTATCAAATAAAAAGGATGGCGCGGTCGTTTTTCACCGCGCTGGGGACATTATCGCTTCTTTTAATTATTATCCCGCCGATATTTTATACGACGCTCACTATCGCCTCCCGTGACTTCAGTATTGCAACTGGATTTGTTCGTTTAATATTTTTCGATTATAATTATTACGAAATATAAATGAGATAAAGAAATGTACTCTTTTAGTGTGATTTAAAAGTGGTATGCTTTTAATAGGTGCGTCGTCGTAGATAATTAAATAGATGCAATTCTTAATTTTTTTTGAAAATTAGTTGAAATTCTCATCATTTTGTAGGTATATGTGTAGTTCCATATTAAGTATTAAAACAAGCTGGAGTTTAATTTGTCTGAATATTTATTTAATATCTGAAAATGAATATTTTACACTTAATGGAAAGTAAAACAAAACAAAAATATCTCTTCGCACATAACAATATGTCTGTATGTATAGAATAAGCGAGTGTTTAATTTGGTCGAAGGGCGGTGCGCCCTAGCCACGCGGCCTTAAGGAAATGAAGGAAAAAAGCGGCGGAAGCTGTGCTGCCCTCCCGCACCCTCCTTTCACCCCTCCCTTTGCCTGCTTGTGGCTTTTTAAATGGAAATTTATTGTAAAACACTCCGTCAATTCGCTTCCAAGAACCGCGTTCAAGAATTTTTACCTAGTGCGGGGGGCTGCGGCATTATTGTCCACTTAGTTCTTTAATTTTCTCATTTTTTTTTCTATTTTAACAGAAATTCGGTTTAAATGTAGTCTTAAACAATTTATCCGGTAGTCGCCAAAATGCAGTGTAATGATCTGTATCCATCTATGTGGTGACCGCATGGCCTAGTGATTAGAGTACCTGTCTTCTCCCTAGGTTCGAATGCCAGTCGAATTCAGCATTTGTGCAAAAACACAAATTGTTGGTTTTCAGATATTGTGAAAGTGTGAGTGTTTCACCACAATTTTATAACCATGATAATAGCAATATGCAATACATAGTATAGAGCAATAATGTTCGTGTGGTGTGTACGATGTGGCGGCTGTGAAAAATATTCGTAAGTGTCGTAAGAATAGACAAAGGAAAATGTCTGGATAATCTTATAAATTCCGACCAGTAGCGGGATAACCACCTCGACAAAATGCCAGACCGTTGACGGACAACAACGTCTAAGCTGTGAGGTATCTGGTACTGTGATCGCCAATCCGTCTGCCCAACCTGGTGGCAAATGTTTGTGTAGGTGTTTTTATATATCTAAATCTCTGTAAAAGTACCGAAAATACTAGAGTTAACTCATTACACACCTTCAAAAAAAAAAGGTACTGGAATAATTGCCATAAATTTTTCTCTGACACCCTGTTGTATATAAATAATTTCTAATGGCGACTTATAACGCTTCTGCTTCATTTTTGTAATTTTTTAAGTATTTAGGAGTCACGTGACAGGAAATGTTTCTCACGCCTGTTATGTGCACGCACATGTCAAGATAATGTACTATATTGTCTGTATTATGTTTTTTTTGACATGTTTACATGTTGGAGTGTCTGTTTATAATAAGGAAACAGTCTGTTAGTAGATAAAGCAAAAGCTTTTAAACTGGTTAGATACTTTGGAAAACAATTGTAGCTACGTAGAAGTTAAATAGAATAATACTGCTATTCAAACTTTGGTACTAATTTAAAGTATTACTTTCTTAAAAACAAGTAGGGTAAGTGAACTCTTTAAAAACGTGCGGCGCAGCGAGTTCATAAAATTCACTCAGAGTGGAAAGCAGGCGTTCCCCACAATTGAAAGCCGCGAGGGAACGGCGCCCAGATAGGGCACTTACTGTAAAAGTTGAAGCTAATTGCCCTTAAGACATATTTTTAATTTCATTGCCCATTCCTTCTTTCTCGGTATTTGTCAGAGTTCACTAACTCGCCGTTGTAGTCCGATAGCAAGGGTAGCTTGTAATTGCTATTTTTACGAGATACGTAATGTCACAGTTTTGAATGCCGAACATATTTTATGTTGGTTGGTATTTAGCTGAAAGCTCTATCAAAGGTTTAATCCTCGTTGTATTGTGATTTTCGCTTGGATTTGGCTTAATATCGTGTTTAGTGCCAATATCTCATACATTGTAAAGACTGTAGGTCTATGCTACTAAAAATGTGGTCGTATAAAAATGGCTGACTAAAATCCCTTCCCTAATAGGTTTAGCTTAAAGTCTTTTTGGAATAAAAGCGGGGAGACCCTGTTCTAGTCAAAAGTATTTTTTTACAATATTTTTTTTTATAATCCATTTACTCTATGCATTGTCACAATCAACTGCATCAGAAATATTACATAACAAGTACATAAACAACTGTAATACTCGTTGCGTAAGTCTGTAATGTAAACTGAATGGCTTTTAGTTAGCTCGTGTCATTTTAAGGTAAGTTTTGAGTGACCATTACAGACATTCTTATGACTACATGCAATAATTTAAAGAAAATTATTTTTTACGGATTTTATCGCGTTTAATTCTGAACTATTTCTAACCCGACGTATCGAGTGCTTTACAGCACCCATGGTCACGGGAGGTCTGAGGAGACAGATGTCCTGATGTCATAGTTAATCCGTGGTACCTTTAGCTTTTAATTATCGATCGGACTAAAAATAATAATTCATCTGTCACGTCAGTCCTTCCGCGACCATGGGTGCTGTAAAGCACTCGAAACGTCGGGTTAGAAATAGTTCAGAATTAAACGCGATAAAATCCGTAAAATATAGTTTTATTTAAATGTGTAGTATTCGCGTATAAAAGAAATCATTACATGCAATAAGTTAAATCAGTGACTAAAGTGTTTCTAGTATTCATGCGCTGTTGTGAATGTTTACATTCTACAGGAAAATAAAACTAAAATCTTGAAAATAGTTTCATATAAGCGATAAACATTTACAATCATTGTCCTTTATTCTCATACTGGTGTTGATTCGGAAGCAGTACAGTTCCAATATCTTGCATATGTTCCATCTTTAAAAGCGATAGTCGGTAGCCGCTACCGCTATTGTGCTCGTTTCTCTTTATTACATTCATTCATTCATTCTGTCATTTCGTTTTCATATACGATACATTCTTCATTTGAATTCGGCTCAGAACTGTTTTTTTTCGACCGCTGACCTGCCCACCGCGGGGTTGTCACAATGACTAATGTTATTATAATGGTTTATTTTTCTTTAACATTCTTATCACTATTATAGTTGAGTCGGCAGCTAGAGGGCCAAAAATAAATGGTTCTAGGTAGTTTCCGAGTACGTAGTACCTAATCTATTAAAGTAAACTATAAACCTTCACATATTTTAGGATACGATATATGTTATTATTGTAAGAATCAAAAACAAATATTATGTGATTTCAAATAAAGAATTTGCGTTTCTGATTCGCTGATTCGATTAAATATTTAAAAATCCATTGCTATTTATTTATGCAGTAATCTAATATAAAAGAAACATTTGATTTAACTGTTAAAATATGTACTGTACTGTACATACAATATATGTACTGCGCTCAAAGACAAAGTAAATACAATTAAAACGCAAACAGAAAAAGTCGTAATATTTAACGGAAGGCAAAGTTTAGCATAAGTCGCTAGCTTCAAAATTTTCTTAAACACTTGGTCGGCGTGCAATTGAAGATAACTGTCAATAGATGTCGCTGACAGTCTGGATATATTACCGTGCAAATACGTGAACATGGATATTATGACCAGACATTCAATAGGTATTAATATGATATTTTTTTCTGTACCATTAATAAAATATGAGTTTTTATTATTAATTCAGCTTTTAATTATTATTTTTGGTCCGATCTACACAGAAAGAGCTGTGTATTGAAGTCTTGCAGTGGTATGCTTGGTTTTTAATTATAGGATCCCAAGCTGGTGGTAGTACCCAACCATGTTCTCTATTAAAATTAGGATGTTTTTTAATTTAAATAGCCCAATATGTACCCGAGTAAAAGAACATATAACTGATGTGAAGCATCGTCGCTCTAGGAAGTCTGCAATCTGTGACCATGTTCTGGATCATCCCAACCATTACATCAGATTTGATAAACTACAACCATTACAGAACCACAAATTCTCGCAAAAGAACATCGATTCCTACCAAGGATGATTTGCGAGGAGTTCGGACACAAAATAATAATTAAAAGCTGAAGGTACTACTTAAGTATGACTTCAGGACAGGATTACGGGTGCTGTAAAGCACTCGAAACGTCGGGTTATACTCGTAAATAGTCAAATTAAACGCGATAAAATTCGTAAAATTTGGTGGTGGTAGGATTCCTATGCAGGAGTCCGTCTAGGTAGGTCCCCAGGGCCAGTTATTCTATCGTGAACCAGTAGTGTGCAAACATTACTGTGTTTCGGTTTGAAGGGCACTGAGAGCTAGCGTAATCACTGGGCATTTGAGACTTAAGAACCGCTATGTCTCAGGGTGATGGGCACAGTGTAGTTTCACACAGAAATTTTCTGGGTGACAAAGCATTTGTTATGGGCAGACGTTGCACTTACCATCAGGTGAACGTTTTGCTCGTTTCATCACAACATGCAATAAAAAAAATTAAATGTGTAGTGTTCGCGTAAATATAAGAAGTCATTAAGAATAATCGTATATGCCGTATGGGCCGTGTGGTGGCGACTTAAGAGAATCTACCACCCCATCTCCTCTCTAGGGTGTCGTAAAAGTCGACAGGGGAGAAATTAAATCCAGAAGATGGGCTACAGCATCTTGCTGATTATATTGCTGATTTATAGTATACGCGAGTGACCTCTGTTCATTCCTGGTGAGGTAAACACTAAAATCACTAGTTCTAATTTTTATGTGGATTCGTGCTCGGCTGTGACTAAAAAAATGGAGGAAATCTGCATTCAGAAATAAGGGAATATGTGAAAGCCGCTATCCGTATTCCGTGCTAGATCAGGGTGGCGACCTCTTTTCGAGTAAATTTTTATTATCATCTTAGAAACGAAAGTGTCCATAGATGGAACATTCACAGACGATTGCTTGCTTTATTTTACTAATTAGATAAATTACTTAGCCATACCTAATTTTGCCTCAAAAAGTAAGTAAGTAAGTAGCATTAGAGCTGCTATTTAATAATATCTGTGCTGGGTATTTGGTTGGTATTTTATTGGTAGAACCAGTAAAAAGACGTTGACTTTTACCATCAGATTAACGATTTGTTTGTCCTAAAAACTGTGCTGTTAAAAACTTCGTACCTGAGAGCTGCGACCGCTCATCATTAGCTTCATTCATCAGTTTGGAAGAGATAAAAAGAAACAACCCGATCTCTGTTCCGATGCGCCCAAACGGAAGTCTATACAAACGTCGGTATGCAAAATGTAACAACTTTTTATGGGTTTCCACAACATAGGGTAAAGCGGACAATGGTTTAGAACTGATTTAGTATCATAAAAATCCAGTTCAACCATTAAATTTTAATACACTTCTCTCAATTTTGCAATACATTACAATTTAAACAAATTCTGGAGAATGGAGCTTGCAAACGCGGTGAAGTAACACCCCTCGCCTGATTACTACACTAGTGTAGTCTTCTGATTAAGAATTAGTGTTGACACTTTTACATTTTTAAAATCCTAATATACGGTCTGTATGATGCTCGCTATACAGCTTTTTTTTTTTTTTTTTTTTTTTTTTTTTTTTTTTTTTTTTTTTTTTTTTTTTTTTTTTTTTTTTTTTTAGGACTGATGGTCACTGTTAGCCCGAAGGCTTTTACAGCTTCGCCGGATTGAAAGGTGGCATAGCGCTGAGGGCGCTTAGCCGAAACCTTTATTTATGGATGACTGGCGCAAGGGCCCCCGAGAGGGGACCTCGGCTTGGACCGTCATCCTGTTCGCGAGAGTAACAGACTCGAGGGTGCCCAAGGGGGCCGGTCTCGGCTCGGTCAGTTACTGCAATCGGGAGGGCAATATTACTACTACTATAATTATTAATACCATGATTATTATTAGATAAGTTTACCACCAATTCGGAATGCGTTTCCGCTGGAGAAGAAATGGCGCAAGAAACTCCAGCGACGCTTCTGTTTATGACACTACTGCTAGGGGAAAACCGGCCTGAGATGCGGCGGTATCGCGAATAACTTTGTCTGATACGCCCACGCCGACGGCGGGGGCGGTATGATGGTGATAATGGGTGTTTGTGTAGTGTTGAGTAGAGCGCTTGGGCAATAGTGGTCGCGTCGTCAGGGTCCTCGAGGACGTGCCTCGGTCTCCTTTTTCCGCGGGTCGAGTTTTGGTGTATCGCGAGGGGGTTGTAAGTGGCGGCACTGACAACCAGTGGGTTGGGGTGCGTGGCGGCAGAGTCGAAGTATCGGCGAGAGGCCAACTTTAGATATCGATATGAAGGTTAGCATTACGCACGAACCACGGTGCTCCCGTGGCTTTACGCATGAATCGATTTTGTATTACCTGAAGTCGGTGAATTTGACGCGGGGAGGCATGCGCAAATACGGGGCTTGCGTATGTCATAATTGGCCGAATACAGGCTTTGTAAAGTGTAATTTTATTACGTAGGGACATTTTGCTATTTTTATTTAGTAACGGATGTAATCGACCGAGTACGAACGCCGCTCGGTTCCTTACTCGGTTAATATGTGGACCGAAGCTGAGTCTCGAGTCTAATAGGACGCCTAAGTATTTGACTGTCTTTTCCCAGGGGATTGGACGATCGAATAACTCTATTGTGGGGAGATGCTGCGTTATGCGCCGCGAGAAGTACATGGCTGCACTTTTGATTGGGTTGACCTCGATCCTCCATTTCCGAAACCAGTTCCCGAGGGTTCGGGCTGCGGATTGGAGGCGTTTAGAGATAGTGTCTGGATTACGTCCAGACACATATAGGCAGGTATCATCTGCGAAGAGGGCGAGTTCGACGCCGCTGGTGTGCGGTATGTCGTTCGTGAAAAGGGTGTAGAGCACGGGACCTAGGACTGAGCCTTGTGGTACGCCGGCTAGGATGGGATGTGATTCGGATCGCACCCCCTCGACGCGGTAGCGGAAGGTTCGACTGCGTAAGAAATCTCGTATGATGAGTACGAGGCGATCTGGCACACCGAGTCCATATAACTTGTATATGAGCCCGTTGTGCCAGACCTTGTCGAACGCTTTCGCCACGTCGAAGAAGAGCGCTCCGGTATGAAGCCCGCGTATGAAGCGGGATTGAATGTGCTCCGTTATGCGGTGCACCTGCTGGGTACATGAGTGTTTGGCACGGAATCCAAACTGCTCGTGGATGGGGATCCCTCGAGACTGCATGAAGTCTCTTAAGCGGGCGAGAAGTAGGCGTTCGTATATCTTGCCTAAGGCCTTGAGGAGGCTTATAGGCCGATATGCGGTGGGATCGGACGGGTCGCTATACAGCTCACTTCAATGTGAATGGGTGTTTTTTCGGAAAGCATGCTCAACACTAAACTTCACCCTAGTATTATGTTAGTTTCCGGTCAGTTGTTAGCCCTCATATAAAAATCACCCATACCTATAATAATCATATATTTTTTTTTTGTTATTTCATAAGATGACGGAACGAGCAAAACTTTCACCTGATGGTAAGTGCAACGTCTGCCCATAACAAATGCTGTGTGACCCAGAAAATTTCTGTGTGATCACACCTCGCCCGTCACTCTGAGACTTCAGTTCTTAAGTCTCATGTGCCCAGTGATTACGCTAGCTCACAGTGCCCTTCAGACCGAAACAAAGTAATGTTTGCACACTACTGCTTCACGGCAGAATAACTGGCCATGGGGTGGTAACTACCTAGACGAATTCCTGCATAGGAATCCTACCACCAGTAGTTAATAACCTATAACTCCATCTATCCAGTTGATCGACTTGACAGAGTCAGTAACTCTTTTATGGGGCGATGTATGTATGCTTATAATAAAATCCCAGAAAGTGCATATAGTCTTTCAATCAAAAAGTTAAATTTTTTGATTATATAAAACCTTTCAAGATATGTAATTATAATATCAAAGAATACATGGATTATTAGGTATTTGCTGCCAAGCTACTTCTACATGTTAAGTGATAATTACCCAAGCACACGGAAATTCAAGAAGAACAAGACAAAATTGTTTAAATTAATTAAATTTATAGAATAGCTTCATTGTGGCATCATACCTGAACAATAGAAGTAGTATGAATTTGCTTTGTGGGTGTTGACTAACTACGAGCGAAAGATACCGAATTCAATAATATAGCAAACAGTATGGACGTTGTGCGTAATTTAGACGACACTTGGGATGAGATGTAAAATTTCAATAAATAACTAAACAAGTATATTAAAGACCTTAATAATGATAAGATTTTTGTCATATTAGGTTTAAAGAAACATTATATGGCACAGAATATAGAGGTGCATTTAATTATATTAGATTTATCCAAATAAGTACAGTGTCGATCTATCTATGAAGTAGCCGACAAGCATGTGAAAATTAAGCTCTCCTTTAGGTTCACCGTAAACGGGTAAAATAAAATTTAAATTGAACTCTTGTGTAAAAATTACGGCTGCTTCCCTATAATTTTTTTGTCATCCTTGAACGTTTTACTAGAAGTTTTCATGGGTAGTAAGCGATAAAAACAAACACAAAAACAATCGTAATGCCAATCGGCAACAGAGTGACAAGTTTATATTTGTATAGACGTCAAGCCGAATATAGACGGCCAAATACAAAGATGTATCCGCCAAAGTCGTGTTGTCGGACGTGGCGTCGAAAGACGTGGACGACAAACGCGACCGGCCTGTCACTCTCGGCGGAACACCATGTGAACAAGCAACCGGTTTTTGTAGATTGTTGTGGAGCTAAAAATGTAATTATCGAAATATTATACGGCAACTTAACATACTTAGAAGCTAGGTTGCCAAGCATCGAATACAACATAGCGTCTACGGTACGGTAAATATTATTCGTCGTATTTTACGTAACAAATAACCAACACGATTTTGTACTGTGTGACATAGAAATTAGACAGATGTAAGAATACGATAACAAAATATGTATTTTTATCCAAAAATATTAAACTAGCGTTATTTTTATCTAAAACTATTACTGTTTATCATTTTTTGAGACTGCGCTACACTAGGAATTACCTGGTGGTATTGTGACGATTTGCGAATGAGTGAAAAGTGCAGGCTATACAACTACGCTGGACCGCAAAGAAAAAGGGTCGGTTAGAAAATCTTCAATATCTTCAAAAGTACTTGACCTAGCTTTATGAAATAAAGACTAAATTAAAGAATAATTAATGCCACATAAAATAAATATTAAACCCACATTTAAATGAAACTAATTTTACGGATTTTATCGCGTTTTATTTTATTATTTATAACCCGACGTTTCGAGTGCTTTACAGCACCCATGGTCACGGGCGGACTGAGGTGACAGATGTCCCGATGTCATAGTTAACCCGGAGTACCTTCAGCTTTTAATTATTATTCCTTGTCCGATCTACGCAGAAAGAGCTTACTGTGTCTTGAAGTCTTGCAGTGGTATGCTTGGTTTTTGATTTAATTTTATTAATTATAGGATCCCAAGCTGGTGGTAATACCCAACCATCTTCTCTATTAAAATTAGGATGTTTTAATATAACCAAATATTAAAACCTTTTTATTAATTTTTGATCGTTTTGAATTTAGAACGAAAAAACTCAAAACAATTGTTTCGCGTTTGTTTTTTTTTTAATATGGTATCTCTACCTTACACATTTTATTATTCTGAAGTCATCATGTCGTTAATCCCTGACGAATGTACCAGGATTCTGACTATGCTTGAAGATGGGCACAGTCAGCGAAATACAACGAGAACTGTTGGTGTGACTCTTTCTACAGTTCAGCGACTACTCCAGCGTTTCCATGAAACTAGATCCAATCTTCGAAGACCAGGAACAGGCCGAACAAGGTGCACGACGGCGCGGGAGGACCGCTATATGGTGTCAATAATTTTAAGAAATCGCTTTCTTACGGCTGTTGAAGTAAAGAATCATCATTTACGAGCTGGAGTAAACAATCTGAGTTCGGATACAGTAAGGCGGCGTCTGGCTGAGGCAAATTTATAGCCGTTATAAGACCTGCAAATGGCCCAAAACTAGAAAGACACCACAGAAACTCAAGGTTGAGTTATGGTAGAGAACACGAGAATTGAAATCCATCTTTAGTGGACATGGGCGAGAATGCCGTTTTTATGCAAGACAATGCCCGCCCGCATACAGCTCAGATAGTGTTTGCCTATTTTCAAGAAGTCGGTATCACACGCATGGAGTGGCCACCACGCAGCCCCGACTTATACACCATTCAGCATGCATGGGACGAACTGGGACGACGTGTACGTCAGCGGAATTCGATGTCAATCACGCTACGTGAAATGAAAGAAGCTCTAATAGAGGAATGGCAGAATATTAGGCAGCATCGCCTCAACAACCTGGTAGAAAATATGCCAAATCGCATAACAGCAGTATTGCAAGCTCGCGGAGGCAACACAATCTACATTTACGAAAATACTGGAAAAACCACACATTTTTATTTATTTTACATTTATTAAATATAAAAGGCTTGAATAATTATTTTTTTATTTTCATTTAAGCTCATTAAATTATTCTATAATTAAGACTTTATTTTATAATTCAGGTCAGGTATTTTTGAAGATATTGAAGATTTTCTAACCGACCCTTTTTCTTTGACGGTCCAGTATTTGTCTCAAACAACTCGATTGAATAATAAAGAATAATTTTGATATTTTTAATGTATTAAGAAGCCCACCGGATATTCGGAAAAGAGGGGGCAAACGAGCAAGCGGCTCACTGATGGTAAGTGATCACTGCCACTGTTCTTGAATATCCCCAATGCCACAGGAAGATGTTGGTTAGGATCTCTTTTAGTTAACTTTAAATTGCGCCATGGCGCAGCAAAATGCAACTCGCCGAGTAAGCAACTGCAAAGCTCGCGCCATCTGCACCCGATGTTCGCAGGCTCTAAGCACAAGCAGCGTAAGTACAATGTTGGCTCGTTGGCTCAGCTCTGCGTAAGACATTGAATGAGAGAGGTCGGCTAACCGGTGTGTTGACTGTTGCGTTGTGTTGTCTTGTGAGGCGTTGCCCCTAATAACGTTTCAGTTAAGCTACACAGTCCGGCACAGAGAAATGAGTTGGCGCAATTGAGCGTTATGCATGTCTGAAGGCGAACCAATCCTAAAATTAAACACCGGTCGTGTGCAACACTGCCTAAAGTGCGAAGCGTCGGAAACTGCGGTTTCCAATTGTCCTGCCAAGGCTATAAGTTTCTAGTAAATCGTCCTAACTTTACATACATCTGTTTCAGTGATGGACTATGAGTATTTACAGTCTAAAGACGACAAAGGTTAAAGGTTATGAATCCCAGTAAGTTTATCCAAATTAAAAAGTAATCGATGACATATCGAAAATATAGTACAGGACGACCGATCCAGTCTCATAAGACGAAAAAGAATAGAGAGTATAAATTTTTGGCATCTGATAGATGGCGGTGTAACCATGTCAAATATAACCTATATTATCCAGTCCATTGACGAGCAGCAGCTTCTAAGGTGCGAAATGACTGCGATCGCATATCTGATTGTCATGCGTAAAGATTACGGAAAATCCTATGTAGTACAGGCAAGGCAATGCTCAGCGGTGGGCGGTTTCGAATTGCCGTAGAGCAATTTTATGAAAAAGAAAGGGACGAGACGAGCAAAACGTTCACATGATGGTAAGCGTACCGCCTGTCTGTAAAAAATGCTGTGTCCATAGAACATTTCTGTGTGGCACCATACTGCGCCTGTCAGCCTTAGACATAAGTTTTTTAGTCTCATATGCTCAGTAATAACACAACTATTCAATCTTATTAGGTTAAGGGATTGAAAGTATGCAAGTGATTGGTAAGAATATATTGGGATCCTTCTGAACGTGAAAATCATCGAGGGTCTTTCAATTAGTGCTTTCTCTAATGGCACTAAAAACGTTGACAAGCAGGTGACCACTGATTACCAGAAGAAGTCGCCGGGAACGAAACTGGCCAGGATACTATCTTTCTTATTTTAATATACATAACAAACAGTGGTTTATACTGAACTCCATAGTGATATGTACAATAACATATATACATAATGTAATGTATAAAATCAGTTTATCTAAGTATCTCTATCTCAGTTTATAATGGACAAACTTATTAAACTTTGAGGAGCCCGACAACATTTAAAGTGGCAATCATAACGCGCTCAGATAACAATAAGTTAGGCCATTGCAAACTTGCTTAGGGCCGAGCTTCATTAAGCGGACAATGCACACTGACGTACGTCCGAACTCCGACCGTTACATGCAAGTGTTGCCTATAGAGTGGACTCCAAGTGGCCAACTTTGCTCTTGAATATTCTACTCGCGCTTCGTTCACTTGTTTATAGGCATTCCCGCGGCAATTTCCCCGGTTTTGTGGCTTCGCAAACTTTTGTCCGCATGTCCCGTTAACTGTCGCCCGATAAGATTTACCGCTTCACTGTGAAGAAGGGAAATTTTACTGGCGAAGTTTATAGTGTCAACTTTATGAGGTTACTTTAGTTTCGTAGCGTAATAAGTTTTACTAAAAATATTATGTAAATATTATACATAAAACCGTGCCGTGTGGTGGCGGCTGTGCCGTGTGGTGGAGGCTTAAGAGAATCCAAGACCGCATCTCATCCCGTGGGTGTTGTAAGCGTCGACAGAGTAAAAATAAAAACCAGGAGATGGGCAGCAGCATCATCCTTGGCCATATGAATAAATAAACTGCAGTTGCTCACCCGTCTACCAAGCGTGACAACTGTGGCAAAATTGCCTCAAAATGAGAGCTTCAAACTGTTGTGGCAATCTATAGGGGAGGTCAATGTTCAGCAGTGGACTAGTGATAGGCTGAAATGATCATAAAACAATATGTGATTTTTTACCAAATGTTTTACAGTTTAGAAAATTAACTTTTTTCCGTTGATTATGATGGATTCCCGCAAAACGCCTGATTCTTTTAACTATTTAATTTAGTACAAACTTTATCACAATCTTTAATTGACGGTCTTAAAATCCTATAATAAAAACATTATTTTAATAAATTTTCTTGTAGTGGGTATATTCGAAAAACAATTCCCTATCTAGATAGCACATTTAAAGTGACTTTAACACTTAAGTAAGATTAGAACTTAAATATAATATTAGTAGGGACAATATTTGTTAGGTAAACTCACTTCAACGATAGGGGAACAAACTGGCGTTAGTTGCCCATAACATCGTCCCTGTTCTAACAAAAGGGCGCTAACTGCAAGTCACTCATATCGATATCAGACGGGGCTCATCGGGGCTTCGTAGGTTTTGTTCTATAAGTTTTTGCGTAAGCTATAAGTTTGTGTAACGATCATGTGTTTATTTGAAAGTTTTGGAGTTCTTAGCATGTAAGAACAAAGTGTGGAAACTATTATTATCCTTAATGTATTTTTTTCTTTTAACAACGATGGACTGTTAAAGGTATAAAAATTGGATGTACTGTACAAACGGAACGGCACATTTAATAGAAATTAACTTTTGGCGTAAAATATTTTTAAAGCTGATCAATTTCAAGCCAAAACATCACCTTATCTTCCGAAGACGTACTCTTAATGCTTTTGATGCAATTGAATATTTTAAATCGACGAGACTGCTCAAATACCAAAAAAATATATGATGGCTAACATCACAAAATGACTGACATTTTGTGATTTTGAAATAATTTGCAATTAGTGTTATTTTTTATTAATGGTTAATGATATGATAAAATAAATTTCTTTTGTTAAAATTAAAACATATTCCAGTTTGGTAATTACTGAGGCAGTAGTTAATACGGAAATTACCTGTCTGTGTCAGGAGTGTAAGGGACTATATTAATATTTTCTCGAAATGACAACCTTATTTAGATCATCTTGCTGCATCTCGCTTCATGTTGATCAACGGTGCTCTAGCTACCGACTGCATAATAAATAACTAACCTAAACTTAACTAACCTAAAACTAACAACTCAGGTCACTGAATTTTAAAAGGCTTAAGTTCTGCAACAGAAACTCTACTAGTCGTTATTTGCGGAACTATATTCCTCAAATAACGACTAGTAGGGTAGTAAAACCACAAAATGAGTTTTCTATTATTTATGAGTGTAAAATAAGTACTATCTTCACCGTTAAACAAATGCGAAAGATGCAAAGAGATGAATACTTTCACCGCAATCTCGATATTTGTGGAGTAATGATCTGTTGTAAGAAAGCCTACGGTGAGCGAGTGTTATTATAGGTTTTTTGTTGCGTAGTAGTTAGTAGCGGGAAATCCAGGTGTACGCAATGAAATGATGGTAAGTTGGCTAAGGAAGAATGTTTCCCGGGAAAAGCGAATCGCGTCATTCTGGCGGCGCGGCGGTGCGATTTACGTAAAGATGTAGCGGAGCCGCCCTTAGAGCGCGGTGACGAGGCAGCCCGTTACATTTGCATCGCAGTACAGTCGACTAGAAAATATGTGTTATAATATTTTTTTAACAAATAGTTTGATATTTTTGTTAAAAGTTAAAAGTAGTCCAGAATTATATATTTTAAAAAATTAGTAACATCTTTTAAATGAATCAGCGATTGATGAACACAACGTTTTGAGGAATGTTGAAAGAGCAATGAAAGGGATGAAATCTGTAATTCGACCTAAAAAATTCTTGATAGATTGAATTTTCTTCAGTCTTGACTGGGAACGAGCCTCTTTCCTACAATGTCCTTGTTATGCACGATCGAGGCATAGCTAGTCGCTATTTAGCTAGCTAGTTTTTACTATAAATTTGTAATTTGAAGTAACAACCTATAAATGTCTATCACAGGCCTCCACTCATTTTTAAAATGAGTAATCGAGCTGGAAATAGTTCGCCGCGTTGTTCTAGTGTAGGTGGGCATATTTCAAATGTTATCGAAATATTTTTTAGCCGGCCAGTATACATGCAATTAGTAATTTTAGAGGGATCGAACCTTTCGAATCGATCGATTTTTTTAATGTTTATTTCAACGCTAATAATCACTTATTTATATTTTTTTATTATTTATTTTTGTTACTATGTTAATTTAGATTTTTTGTTGTTTTACAAAATAAAAATAAAAACGACACTGATTTTTTTTGCTTACCATACAGACACCGCAGTGAGTCTGCAACTATCACCCCAGTATTGCGATGCAACATTTCTCTGTTTGCAAATAAAAAGCTCGAATGCTGTTTCACTTGATTATATTGGCATTACGTACAGAACATACATATCAATTTATAAAGATTTTGTAATTATTGGATGAATATTTTTCTATCAAAAGGTGGGAATTTTATTACTGATTGCACTGTGGCCATTTATTCTGTAAAGTAACCGCCTATGAATGTCCCACTGGTGTTTTGGTGCCGGAGAGACTTCACGCTGCTCCAATGTGGGTTGGCGGACTTCACGTGTTCTCCAAAATTGTAATTTTTGAGCCATGGAAGCTCAGATGGCCTTACGCTCGTCCTAAGTTTCACAATATGTTATCCAAGTTCGATCCCCGATACCGGCACGTCAAAAATTGTTTTCCAATTTTAAGTGTTGATTTACCACGTGCTCAGTGGTGAAGGAAAACATCGTTAGGAAACCTGCATGTCTAAGTTATTCTGCCGACAAGCAGTAGCTTACAAAGCACTACTGTGTTCAAGTTTGTAAGACAATGTAGCTAGTGAAACTAATGAGAACGTGAAACTTAAAACTAATGACAAATGCATAAAACTGCCATAAAGGACCTTCCCAATTTCTAAATGATACTGCGACCGTTTTGCTCAGGCGTGGCGCTTATCAGGTGTACGGCTTGCTTGTATCGTCAATTACTACGTCTGCATCATACATTTTTGGAGTGTAGTCACAATGCCTTCATTTTTAAGGGCATTATAAACGATTATTAGGAAAATTGTTTTTCTACTATGACTATGACTGCGACTTTTGTTGCAGTGACTATAACATATAAGTTGAACCGGGTTACTATCTGTACAATTTACATACATAATGTCAATGGCTTCAGAAGTTAAAGCTATAGAAGTTGGGATAGAAAGCTCTCCATTTTTAATATAATATTAGATATGTGTCCACAAATGTGATTTATTTTAATGTTTGCGTTAGAAACAAAGTACACACATATAAAATACGGAGAAATTGCCTGTCTATCTTGTAGTGTGCAATCGCCAATATGGACTAGCACAGTATTTCCAGTCTGGAGTTCCTGTTAGGGCTGAAGGGTAGGCGATAATGCAACAATAAACAACTTTTGCAAAAATGACAACAGGAGCCTCGTATACGTAAAGATACTGACTGAGTAGGCTTTATAAAGTGTTAAAACTTTTATAGTATTTATTCATATATACAGTTAGCAAGTTTAAAACAATTCAAAAACAAAATGAAAATAAAAATAAATCATGGGCTTAACGTTCACCATATTTTCTTTTTATGACCTGTGTCTGCGAATGCCAGCTTTTAATTTTGCCCAGTGAACGACTTCGATTTTCCTGCAGTTTAAAAAAGTAACTTATCAGTTAAATAGAACGGGACAGACTTATTTTAAACAGCGAGTACTAGGAGAGACAACAGATTGCAAAGAGGGAACGAAAATAAAACGGGGGAAGAAAGTTAAGCGTCCGTGACTTTTCAAGATTTTTTCGGCGTTTTTTTTTTAAAACATTACGCTCTGTGCCATTTTGTAGCGAGTATATACATAAATTCAAGCGTTTTCCGATTTGTCATTTGTTTTCCTCTTTTATTTTTTCATTCCGAATCTTCAAAAGAAATTTAGATAAACATAAAAAGTGTTTGTTATTTTGAACGAATAATTTTATCGATTTGTGTGACCTTAAGGCTAACGTCAATCTCTCGTCAATCATAAATAGTAACATTTTAATTAAGGTAACAGCCTCAAGATGTCAAAACTTTAAAACAATAAAAACTTTACGTATAAAATATAATAAGTTTAGAGAATGAAATCTATATTACAAACAGTAATAAGTCCATAAGCAATAATGAAAGCAAACTTCCGAACCGTCAAATTACATCGAAGCGGACGAAGGTAAATAGTAAGAAGGCGCCTTTCGATCATCCATCACCGATAGAGAGCCCGCTCTTTGTGGTCACCGACCAATTACCGGCATGAAAATTAAATTCACGAAATCTAATTAACAACAAATTGTTTTATTTATTATGATGCGTGGGGGTCATTTGTTCCTGTCGCGTCGGCGCCCGGGGCGGGTCCTCGCGATGCCCATCAAGCAAGCTCTGTTCTTGATACCAGTTTTTTGGGGCGCTATTTATGATGGTTTAGACACACTGTGACGCAATCGAACGTTGAACGTCGACCTTGGGCCATGGAACAAATCGATACATTTGTTTCGTTTAAACGTTATTAAGTGGTTTACGAAATAAATTTCAGTCAATCTTATAGTTTGAAGGTTTTTTCTTATAGTTTGCTGTAGATTTGAATTCATTATTTAGTTTTAATGAAAGAATTTCTCAACTTTAAATACAGAATAATTTTTTTCATAATTTACTGTTGTTTTAATAAAAAACATATTAATAAGATATTGATGGATTTGAAGATTTTCATGTGATACACATCATTTATTTGTTGTTTAAAAATAATAATATTTTCAATTATTCCAATTAATTTATGTACATTTAAGCACTTCAGATTAAATGATTAATTAAACCATTGACAAAACAAATGATTTTTACACTGTTTTGATATCTAATGTGTACTTAAAAAATGTACATTTAAATGTACAGTTAAATATTACAACGGCATACATTAAAATACCTATCCTGACATCGTATAGACTTAAATGGGACCGTGTGACGTATGATATGTAGTGTGCGGGCCACTCGTAATGTGGCCTCATTTGTTAAGTTCGTGAAATGGCCGTATTACGTCCCGCCGACAGCGAACACAAAGACCGACGTTTTATTGTCGAGATTGCCTACAAATGGATCGCGTATATACCGTGTTCGACCCCAACTCGCTGTTTCGTATATTTTTCTTCTAATCTTTGATAATTTAATATAACTCATATTTATTTTATTAAAGAAAGGGACGAGAAGATCAAAATTTACCTAGACGGATTCCTGCATAGGAATTCTGCCACCAGTAAAATTCTCAGAGAATAGACACTTTTTTAATTTTACATGTACATGAACATTTCGACAGCTGATTGGCACCTACCTCTTACCGAGGTAACGTAAGACTTAGTCACCTAAGGTATTGTACGGACAGCCATAGTCGTGCAGAATAATACTTTAATATGCAATGCCGTCACTATACTGCTAGTGGGAACGCAATGAAGAGTAAGCATTTTTTGACTCGTACCAAAATGGCGGTGACCTGGTTCGCCACCCGTCACGTCCCGTTTCCCGCGGGGGTCAACATTGGGCTACGGGTTAGGTCTCTGCCTACCTCTTGTATGGGAAGATGGTGTGACTGTATGTATGCATGCACATTTACGATGGAACGCTAGTGTTATTTAAATTGAGGTGTATATTTTAATAACTATAAGCAAGAGAATCTTCCCTCCATCTGACGAGACGATGAACACTACTAATAGTAGTAACGGGATGCCGTTGGTGTCGTGAAATAAAGTAAGGGAAATGGCAGAAAAATCTCTAGCCGCAATTCAGATGCTGGAATAATCATAATGCCCGACTGGCATTTTCCGAGATAGTTATCTTATCATCAGGTTGAAGCCAAGTTATTTTTAAGGCATTTCCATTAACAGAGTCTTCCCCCGCCATGATATGGTAATACAATTTTTCTACTGTTTGTTTTAAGAAAAATAATAAATTATAAAAGAATAAAAAGTTTTTTAGACTTATTCAGATTCCATTTCAAACTATATTTTCAATTACTATTCTATATATACAGGTAGAAGGGTATTCGGAGTGCCATAGTTAAAATATTGCGTTTGCGATACCGAGCCGCCTCTCCCACGATCCATCATCCAAAAACCCCGGGGTCAGCAAGCTAGCGACGAGATCGCCGATAGATGCGCCCTGAGCCACTGACCTCTTCATCAACTTGAATAAAGAGAACTTGAATAATTTTTACATAAAATGTGTAATATTGCAAAATGTAGTAAACTTGAAATAGAAGATATACAAGTAGGTTAATCCATAGAAATGTTGGTGATACATGTCATTTAGAATAATTAAAAACATAAATAAACGAAATGGAATATAAGAAATCTTTTTTGCTAAATACTGAAAGGCTTAGTTGCTAGTAAAAAAAAACATTGAACTAATTATATGTGATTTTAAAACTTTTTTTGGATTTTCATCATCGCCGTAATCCACCTTCGGCAGTTCACTGGTGGAAATAGGCCTATTCCCCATCAACTAGTCTGATCTTTCTGTTACACGTATCCCAATGTGGATACGCTTCTTGCTGCAGATCGTCGCTACTTAAAAATTTGCCTATTACTGGAAATAGATATTAGCTACAATTTAAGCTATTGAATATTGAAAACAGAGTTTTAAATGTGTTATAGATATATTAAGCTTTTTTGATTACTTTTGTATGTGCTTTTAAATGTTCAATTCATCTTTTGTCTTTTTTGTTTCGCAAAAACTGTCTCGCACAACCGTGCAATGACCTAATTCAGCAAGAAATTATTCTAAGATTGAAACAGTGGCCGGGGTCCGATGTCGTATTCACGGTCTGCTCTAGACAGTTCATTTTTAATAATAAATGAGACGAAATCAAGACATGACGAATAAATGAATCCAGAACTTGACGAATAAATGAATATGGAATATGATAAATGGAAGCCCGGGACCCTCGCGAAGATTTTTTCTTTGGCTCCGGCCGAACGGAAGACGCTGGCTTTTTCCTTTTGTAGCGGGACAAGTTAAGCGTTTTTTGGACGAGTCTGACTGTCGGTGTGATATTTATCATTTCATATAAAACTTGAATCATTACGCTTCTTCGATTTCGGACTTTGTGCGTTTAATCTAATTGTTAGCTCTATTAATCTTTATTTCAAATCTGACTAGCCTTTTCTTTTGGGGTTTCTACTTAAAACTTTGTATGTTTTTGAGGATATTCTGTTACTATTATTTTTAAATGCTGCTATTTTTAATATAAAGACCTTGATATATGTTTATTCTCTGTAGGTAATACAGTTCTAAACGGTAATGAGAGGAGATAATTTTTAAAATTATACACGCTCCGTAAAACTTAGATGCGTGATACAAACGACCTCGGTGTAGAAGTGCCGATTTAATCCGGCCCGCGTAAGCCGCGACTGCACTAGTCACCGCCACGTGGTTCTATGATAAAGTGCCCAAGCAGATTATGTAAATTCTAAACTTCTATCTCTTTCTCTTTTCTGCTTACACCACTCGCTGTGAGGGCTTCCCGTTCACTTGCAATATTCCACTCACCCCACCGATGGTCGCGCGACTGATGGATGATGCGTTATTCCAATAACGTTTTTGAATAAAGCATTATATGTTAAGCATTTTACAGTCTGATCGAGTTTACGTTACGCAAATTTGAACATTATAATATTAATACTTAAAAAATATGACAAAACAAGTAAGTTGTCATGTAGTGAATACGGAATTTATACTCGTAATATAAAACAAATCAATCCATACTAATATTATAAATGCGAAAGTTACACTCTCTCTCCCTCTGTCTGATTGTTACATTTCCACAGCTCAACCGCTAAACCGATCCTGACGAAATTTGGCACAGAGATAAGTTGCATCCTGGAGACGAACATAAGATTTTTATCCCGGAAAACTAACTAGTTCCCACGAGATATTTAAAAAACCTACATCCAAGCGGTCGAAGTTGCGGGCATCAGCTAGTAGATATATAAAATTAAAAAATAACGTTTTTGATTTAAGTATCAAGAAACAAACCAAATTGAAATAAATAATTTACGGGCGGCGGTAATCATTTACTATCAAATAAAAACTTACAAACTTACAAATCAAAATTCAAACTTAATGCGTATTATTTTAGGGAACATAATAATGATTATTTAAATAAACACTAGTACTCACAGGATGTAATAACTTGGAAAAGTAAAGGAAAGTTAAAACGAAATACAGAAATTGTAATCCATATCTCGTAAATTTGTTCCATAAACGACTCTAATAATAATTTTAATGTTCTCTAACATGATTTCCCGTGACTATGGTGCTGTAAAGCGCTCGAAACGTCGGGTTATAAACAGTTTAAAATTAAACGCGATAAAATCCGTAAAATTGGTTTTATTAAATGATTTCTGTGTTTTATATGTGTTTCGAAATTTACTAAAATGCAGTATCGATGGATCATGTATCTCGTGCGTTCACATTTTGCAGTACTCCAAAAAATATAAACTTTCTCATAGTCATAATCATCATCATCGTTTCAGCCTGTCATAGTCCACTGTTGAACATAGCCTTCCCCATGGATTGCCACAAAACACAGTCTTAAGCCACCTTCAGTCATCGACTTGCCGGTCGTTGCTCCATCTAATGAGGGGTCACCCTACACTGCGTTTGCCGGTACGAGATCACCACTCGAAAACCTTCCTTGTCTAACGGTTATCGGTTCTACGGGCTATATGGCTAGCCCATTGCCACTTCAGCTTGCTAATCCTTACGGATATGTCGGTTACTCTAGTTCTGCTATGTTAGATTTTATTACGCAGAGGAACTCTCAAATTACATCGCCCTCTCTTAGACCTTTTTTTTTGGATATTTGATGAAACGAGCAAAACGTTCACCTGATGGTAAGTGCAACGGCTGTCCATAACAAATGCTGTGTCACTCAGATATTTTCTGTGTGACACCACACTGTGCCCATCACCCTGAGACATAAGTTCTTAAGTCTCATATACCCTGTGATTACGCTAGCTCTCAGTGATCTTCAAAGCGAAACACAGTAATGTTTGAATACTACTGCATCACGGCAGAATAACTGGCCCTGTGGTGGTACTAACCTAGACGGATTCCTGCATAGGAATCCTACCTACCAACCGGTTTCGTACCCGTGCTTCTGTACTCGGATCGCCATCGCAATTTTACTATACAACTTTACAACACTACGATACACCGACAGTCAATGCGGTACCGCTGAAGTGACAGTAGTACTCGTACCTCCCAAAATTTCGACGAAATCGAAGGCTTTCTTCTAGTTCACATACGTCAGACATAGCGGGAGATTGTAATCTTCGGTCTTCTGTACAATCTGGCGTAACGTATATATGTAGTCAAAAGTACTGAAACCTTTTCAAAATCCGGCTTGCTCGGATATGTAGGTTTATTAAATATCCTGTGAGAAGTGTTTGATGCGGATTGGAGGCGTTTAGAGATAGAGTCTGAATTACGTCCAGACGCATAGAGGCAGGTATCGTCTGCGATGAGGGCGAGTTCGGCACCGCTGGTGTGCGGTATGTCGTTCGTGCGAAATAGATAACAACCAAGTAAGATGCCGTACTGCGCAGTAATGTGCTCGGATTACTTCACGCAGGTGAAACCGTAGCGCACAGCTAGTGTGAACTTTATCTCGGTTTTAATCCTGGAAAATCAAATATCACAGGATATTTTATAAATCTACATAACCTCGCGGGCGGCTTTTCGGTTTATTTTTTAACGAAACTCAATTAGAATGTGAAACGGTGTTTATTTGAGTACTATATCAATTCTCCAAGTAATTTGATTGATTACTATAGTGACACTATTTGAATATATTACTGATATTTTCTATATAGAAAATAGTTAAATGACCTCTTAGAAATTAATTATATTACTACGAATTGTGCGTACTCGTAACACACCAACACCTAACAATCGTTTGCCAATTGGTTTACAGTTGAGATGAAGACTCAATGCTAGATAAAAATAAAAGATTCGACTTGAAATAAAATGCAAGCGTCTTTTTAAAATGTATTAATGTTTAATAAGTAAGAAGTACTTACAAACAAGTAATGT
Source organism: Luehdorfia chinensis (assembly GCA_019845155.1). NCBI lineage: Eukaryota > Metazoa > Arthropoda > Insecta > Lepidoptera > Papilionidae > Luehdorfia > Luehdorfia chinensis. The sequence continues at coordinate 12,663,550 of JAHVAK010000642.1, read as the reverse complement.
TTTTCCTTAATACTTAGATGTAATAACTAAAGATTATTCCATCATGTAGTTAATAAGCCACTTGTATCATATGTTTTTATAAGTAATGCAATATGAAGCTGTTATCTTTAGAATACTAGAATTTCTTAGTAATAACTGTATGCTCATGTGAACGGAAAAATCTGTGTTCTAAAAAGATGTATTGTTACTGAAAAAAGGATGATGATTAGAATAAAAAACGAATGATATTCTTTCATGACACACATTTAGAAAATATATTTATGGATATAAGGGATTCCTAGCTAAAATATAAATAGAAGAAACGACAGAGTATGTTTTAGAGTAAAAATAAACAGCAAAGAAGATTTGAAGATTATTTTAATTTTATCTGTAATAAAGTACTTAATTATTTTACATCCTGTTTTGGATAACATTTTCTTTTTTTTTTTGAATTTTCAAAATTTTTTTGATGTTCGAGAGGAACAGTTTTGACCCAAACGTTGCTTTTCATTATGAATTTATGAAAATAACCTTAACAAAAAAAAAGAAACAGAGAGTCGAGTAGGTGCCAATATTTAATGTAATCTTACTCCGTATATATCCAGTGGTACGCATACTTTGACAAAATATATACAAACTTTATAGTATAATTTCGTATGGAAAGTTTTTTCATAATTGTCAAACTGGTGCTTGTTGTGTAATTCAATCGTCAACTATTGACATCAAAGTCTGGCGCGTTGCCAGTCACATTCTAGAGAGTTCCACTTGGCTGTGATTTGTTGGTATTCAAAACGATTGAAATATTTTACATGGTATTACTAGCATTCTGAGTTATTATGAAATTGTAAGGTTATAAATGCCGCTAAGTAATTGGCATATATATTTGTTATTATAGGATAAAAATACTTTTTTTTGTTATTTTGTTATAAATATATTTCAACCCTTATAACTTTATTCATCAAGCAGGATGGGCAGCAAAAGCAGAAGATGGGCAGCAAAAGCAAGAGATGGGCAGCAATAGCAGGAGATGGACGGCAACATCTTTCTGGAATATTTGAATAAACTGCGGTTGCCAATCCGCCTGACAAGCGTGGCAACTATGGCTAAATCCTCCCAAAATGACAGCTACAAACTTTTGTGGCAATCAATAGGGGAGGCCTAAGTCCAACAGTGGAACAGTGATAGGCTGAAATGATGATGATGACGAACTTTTGTCATTTCGAGAAAATCCATCTTTCAAATAAATTTTTCGTTAGGCAGGCACATTCTGGCTCGTTTTTAATGAAGAACAATAATTGACTAAACCTGCGAGGAAGAATATTATTTATTGGCTTAAATCGAATAGAGTTGTATAAGAATTATTAATGAAAAAAAATATATTGTCGTCGTTTCTAACGGACGTCATGCACAGTAACATTCAAGATTTAGAATATTATTTTATTAGACAAATAATGTTTTTTGGTTGTCTGTACTTAATAAAAGGAGTCTGATTGTATTTCTGCTAATAAGAAAAAAAGTAATTATATAAGAGAAAAAGACATATTTTTTCTTCGACATTCTTTTTAAAAATTTATTTTAACGTCTCGTAGTTTGGTTTAATCTAATAAAATTATTTTATGTGCGTGTCAATATCTTTTGAGATCACTATTGCAAGGAAGGTTTCTAAAATGTTAATACATTGATTTGATTTTTACAGATGAGTGCCAAATTACGATATATTAATTTTAACATAATACGGTGTATTTTACCGTTTCCTATTACAGAAAAAGAATTCATGATTGCACTAGCGAATTCATTGTTTTTTCATTTCTATTTTTGATTTATAAGATTTTATTTTTTACTCTTGATTTTTCAATGAATTTTTGTTAGTGTTTGATGGCAGCTATTTGCGACACGTATTAAATAATAATATATATGAATACACGTGCGGAACACCAGTTCAGCTCGTGTCCATTGAGATTTGACACAGGTTCCGTGAGTCAGCGGTTTGCACGACCGTCGACTTTTGCCCTTAACATATGCATACCCGAACGTGACTTGCAGGAATCATGACAGCCCCTTTAATTGGTCCTGAAGACAATTCAATACAGTTTGAACCGGGAGCTTAAATATTTTTGAAACTGTATCGGTATACTTCTTGCCAGTCTATTAATGTTGCGTTTGCCAAATAATTTACGTCTAAGTAACGGGTCATCAACAGTCAGTTCCTTCATAAAAAAAAAAAGTCGTCGTAATAAAATTTGATAGTTGTATTAAAGCTAAAGTTATGAAAATCTGTAACATTAGATTACTTTTTACGAAGAAGCTACATAATATTCTTTATAAAAATCAACCGCGAAGTAGTTCGCACATCAAAAAAATAGTGCACGGCGAAATAATAACTAAAAAAAACAACGAACCGCTCTCAAAGAGAGTTGTGTGTGTGTGTTACAGGAGTGTGGGTAGGCAGCTTGCTAAACGCAATATAAAGTGTGGTTGTGGTGGTAGCATGTGTAGATAGGTATAGATAGGCAGAGCCTCGCCCCGCGCGGTCATTAGTACCGCGGACCCCGCGCCCGTCGAGGAGAAAGTATGATTTTACTCCTATAAAGCCGTATTTCTACTCCATACAGGAATTCGAATACGCATGGAGAAGTTCCCGGGTTCCGAGAAAGGACATGTGGTGCTTGTACATAATTTCCGAGTTAAAACAATCTCAATATGGAGGGCGTACGTTAATTTTCTCAACGGCAGTTCTGTGAAGTTTGAGACGTTTTCAGCGGAACGTTTAGCTTTATATATGGCTAACGCTTAAGTTAAGATCTTAAGTTTTGTTTTAATATTCCTTTAGAGTTTGTTTAAAATTAATTGGTTATTTAAGTAAAATTATTATACAAATTTTAATCTCTTTATTTTTCTTAAAACAAGGTCGAGAACTTATTCACGTCAAAATGAAGGATGACATTATAGTATAACCGTAATGAGTATTTTAGTTTAAAAGGAAAACTCAACGTACGGCGTCCCAGCTGAACAATTAGGGACTACCACGTGGGCGAGGGGAATAACCGCCGACAGAAAAACTACGTCCGTGACACCGCCGAAATTATTGTCAGTGCTTATGTATTTATCTTTGGTAACATATTAATGCGTTATTTAGGCCTCAATATAAGACATTTATATTAAATTTGTTTTAAAAATTATCTCACAAACCGTTACGTTAATTAAGTTTCATTGATAAAAGTCCTGTTACGAAATTTGTAGGCGAAATGAATAGACATGTACCTCAATAGGTATTATGAGTTTGCTATTAGAAATTTATAAAGTCGACGAAAGGTTTAAAATATAAACTACACACTACAACTAAATACACACTTTAGAAGAATATATTTAAACTTTATTTAAATACTAGCTGTATCCCGAGGTTTCCCCCGCGTAAAAAATCCACCCCGATCGGTGATATACATATATACTTATACCTATTTGAATCGGATTTTGGGGTTTTATTCCCAGGATATACATTGACTGTATATCCTGGGAAGAGCCAGCTAGAAACCCTGCGGGCAGATTTTTACTTTTAAATCATTTTGAAAACAATATTATGATTGTGCAATTACAGTAGTATCATAAATATACAGCTCAGAGAGTAAGCTAATCGGTTATATTATTATCTTTATACTTAATTTTTTCTAAACAGCTAAGTACTACTACAGTAGAAGTTTCTAAATACTCAAGTTTTCCGTGGTAGCACAGGTCGGGCGCTCTCCTAAAATTTCATTATACGCGAGTGATCTGAGGTCGATCCCCGATGCCGGCACCATTAAAATTGTTCGGTAATTCTAAGTACTGATTTACCACCTGCTTAGCAGCGAAGGAAAACATCGTGTGGAAACCTGCATGTCTGAGGATGAAAAACTTGTGAAGTCTGCCAACCAGCATTGGAGCAGCGTGGCGGACTCTTCTTTGACACCCTCCAAAACCCTCTTAGAAATGAGAGGAGATCTGTGTTCAGCAGTGGGACTATTATAGGATGTTACTTTACTATTCAAGTTTTTCTGTGCGGTTCTGAGACAAATAATAGACCGTATAAAAAATAAGTAGTATTTCCTGTTTTGGCCCATTCTAAACTAAACTCATCTTTAGAAAAAACAACCGTAAAATATAAAGTAAAACCGTATCGTATCGTAAAAGTAGACAGAGGTGTATCTACTTGGACGGGAAAAACTGTTGCGAAGTAATGAACTTATTCACGAACACAAAGAAATGCAAGCTCAGCCAGATCATAAAGCGCGGGAGTTTACACATTACACGGTGGCGTCAGCGTCGGTATCAGGAGGTCGTTGCCATATCGATTTTCGATTTACTCCTGTAGGAGTATAAGTGGGTCAAGTGCTGGCCAACTAGATCACCATTCAGCGCCATTGTTTGGGAGGTAATGAAATACGTTCCCGGTAAGTATTTACTATATATATACATATCATACTAGAAATATCGCTTCTCCCTTTTTAAATCACTTATATTTTCCTGTTTAATATGTATTATTATGATATAAGTTTTAATTCGATATTTATGTGTATTTAAATACATCTGGAGAATATTTACGTCATTAAGGATTTTATGTTCTTATCTTGACCCTCGTCCCTTACTACGAGTAGATTTTTTCCAAACAAATTGTACGTACAACACCCAGCGCCGGTAGGTTTTTTATAATTTTTGGAACTCTGTAGGCTATAAAAAAATTGCCCTGTGCGAGAATCGAACCCGCTACTTATAACGTTGTAGCCAACCGCTTAGCCACCGCGCCAACCGTTCTAAAATATCATATTTTTTTTGATTAAGTGACGAAATGAGCAAAGGGTTCACCTGATGGTAAGTGCAACGGCTGCCCATAACAAATGCCGTTTCACCCAGAACATTTCTGTGTGTTACCACACTGCGCCCGTCACCCTGAGACATGAGTTCTTAAGTCCCATATGCCCCATGATTACGTGGCACCCACCTAGTTCACATTAATCTGAACGATTAATGTGAACTTAGAAGTTTGTATTTTTACGCAAGATTGACAAATATGCACATGGTCATACAGTCCACCTGAAGGTATGTTTTCACTGTGGTCTACGGACGACCTACTTCTTACATATTGTTTTTTTTATTATGTCTCACACTAGGATTTATCATTTATTGTGAGTGCGCTCTGCAGACATATTTCACATGCACAACACATCAGACTAGAAAACCAACGGTTTGTGTTTTTGACCAAACGTTGGCTCCGTCTAAGATTCGAACCCAGGACCCGCAGATTTCAAGAATATATAATATAAAGAATCCTCTATGATAAAGAATCAAGATGTTGGTGCTTGTTTACCCGTGAGGACTATGGCGGAATAGTCTCATTGTATGAACACATACGAATGCAGAAACGCTACGCGCATTGATATACAAAAACCATATCAAGAGTTACGCGTTATTAAACAGATATTCTGTAAACTATTATATATTATATTATAATTTCGGAATAAATAGCAAAATTGTATTCAGTACGTATTAATAAAAAGATTTCATTTCAGTCAGTGCCATTCTGAATATGTCGCCCGAATGTAGCACGTAAAACTTTATCAATTAGAATCACGTGTCAGTAGCAAAATAGAAGTTATTGATACTGAAATGAGGTATTTCAAGTTTTCATTAGGGTGCGATCGAAGCAGTTAGAGCCCTTTTATTATCTGCTCGCCTCTAAATTGCCGAAAAGAAACCTCCCCCCCTCGGAAAAAGGGGAACTGAGGACAAAAACCGTGTACTCAACTAAGCTACCGATGGCGCACCGTTATTTAAAAATCGAAGGCGATAAGATTCGAAATGTTTTTATTTTTTTTTTTGGCAATGGAAAGAATTTATGTCTTCTTTAAAGTGTGCGTCGCTACTGGCAGTTTGGTCTTCCAAGTCTTGATAAGACGTTTTTATTTCGGTCCTGGAACAGTTAGGATGGTTTCGGACTCTGTAATGTAGCATTCGATTTTCGGTAATGGTCAACTGATAAGCAAATGACCTCATTACTGAGTTTGGCTTAGTTTGTTTCGTTCGTTTTCCATTTCATCGAAAATTACTTTATACGTGATTTATGAATGCACCACATTTTTATTATAAACATTTTTAAGTTCAAAGATTTTGTGTTTTATTTTAATGCAATTTATCGGGTTTTATTTAGAGTTTTTTTTTATTTCAGTTGGCAAATTAAACATAAAATATTGGAATTTTAGTGAGATAACATGAAATACTACGAGATCCTAAATACTGTTGTACGCAGTCATAAAATATAATTCGAATTAGATATTTATTTTATTTAGTGAATTCAAATGTGGACAGGAGAGGATAATCAGATAGATTTCGTCAAGTTATACATTAGAGCGGTGGCCGGGGGTGAATCCGGGCAAATACAGATACTCCCCCACGGCGCTGATAAAGAACTGAGGGTATTAAACGATTACAAATGCTTCGCGGTTCAATAAACAGCCCACTGTGTGAGCTGGCGTTTTAGACGAATTAGATACTTGTATACTAAGCCAGGATGGAAATTCCCATCTTTATACATTATTTATACAGAGATGCTTTTGGATTTAGACTACGTACTTTAAAAATAATGAAGCGACAGTAAAATTTGATAATCATATTTACTTGACTAACGATGCACGTTTTTAAAGCTTAATATTTTAATTAATTAAAATATTCATATGTATCGTTTATTTAAAATTTCAAGATAACGAACGTATTTTTATTACTGTATACGCATAAGCGAGTGTCCCTGAAAAGTGAGGTGAGGTACTGATAAGAAACACCTTCATCCAGCTTTATTTATGTAGCTCGACATCCGATTGAGAGGTTTCTGAAAGAGGCCGCCAACATTTGCCTACTCTCGCTCATTCGTATCTACCCTCCAACCCAACATTTATTTCCGTGTGGCATTCTTGCCGTTTGATTGTATTGTACCCCACCTTATACTGAATAGACCTAAACTAGCAAGTTCCCGGAATAAGATTACACGATAGCAGTTTACATTTGAGATTCCTTAATCCATGAATTGTTATAAATAAAACAAATGTAACGTGGAAAGCGGAAGGCGGAAGGCGGAAGACAATGAAATCGAAGCAGCGAAATATTTAAAGACAAAATTTTTGAGAGGAAATTCGTAAAGTTAAATGAGTTTGTTGCCGAGGTGTTATAGGGATTTTGTTGGGTAAACGAATATACAAAACAAATAACAGGTAGATCGTGTATGTAAAGAACGTCAGTATATTTGAATATACTTAAATTAAGATTATGTAGATTTTGAAAATTTACAAAATTAATTATTGTGAAAAGTCATTTCTACTCAGAAAGTATAGTAACCTATCTGATAAAGGTCTGTTACAATAAACGAATGCGTAGTTATGCTATTTGTATAAAGTTTTATTTTCATGCTATATATAAAACAAGGTAGGTGTAAATGTTAGAATTCGGTACTCTATATATAATGTGAAAATAGCCTATAATAGCCTAAGGTCTACCGAAGAAGGAACTACTTTGACTTGAGTCAGGTATTCTGTTTAGTAACACTGTTATAAGTGACGAGAACTGAACATTTAATTACTAGACACTGAGGCAGTACACTAAAGGTCTTACGGTGTTGATCGTAAGACCTATAAATTACTTGATCATGATGCTTTACCGAGGGTTGATGCGGGAGTTTATGGGCCACAGTGACCACTTGCAATCCACCACGATAGTATGTTTCATTATTTTTTCTATAAGAAATACTGGTCTTATCTCATCATGATTTAAGCCTATCAAATGTACACTGTTGAACATAACAAAACACGGTCCTGGGCTACCTGCATCCATCAACTTCCCGCAAAACCGTGCAGGTCGTCGCTCCATCTAGTCGGAGGTCGACCTACTAATTAATTAATATGTTTGCCGGTAATAAATACTTTATAAATAAATAAGATTTATAAATAATAATTCATAAAACAATGTGATTAATAAATTCACGTAGTAGATGCAATTTTTTACCATTGTCCGAGGTCGTAACTAATAATTGTTTTTATATTTTCGTGACTGACTTTTTTCAACTGTAATTATAACAATAAGCGACTGCAAGATAAATTATAATTTTGATGTTTAATAAACGGTGTAGTTTTTATTAAGATGAAATAAAAAAAAAGCTTTATGTCTCGTCATAATTATTTCGAATTTTTTGAAATTAATTCATGCTTATCGTAATGTTACGTCTGCATAAAATGTAATATACTTAAGTCGTGTCGTACGTTAAACACTAGGTGGTATCATAGCCCTCCGTGGCCTTAGACGATTTTTAAACTTCCGTGTTTCCATAGATAAGCAAATACGGTGACGCGTGTGATGGATATTAAGGGCGCACCTTACATCATTTCGGTTATTACGAGCGGGGTGGTTCGTAAGACTCGCTTCTTATATCTAGATATAACACCCCCCCTTAATATGCTAAAATCAAATTAGTTTCAAAGCGGAGTGATTCCCTCACGGCAATCGATCGCCCACTCTCGATATTACGATTACGGCGCGCGCCCCATGTCGTTTTGTTTGAATTTGACCGCGTATAAACTACATTTCAAGTGTTCTATGTTAATTATATCATTAGATTGTATGATATTTGTGAATATTATTACAATGATAATCCTTACCACTATAATAACATACATACATATAGTCACGTCTTTTTCCTATATAAGGGGGTAGACAGAGGCCACTCACGTAGTTCACTCTTCGCCCTCGCGAGTCGTGACTGCGTGGCCAACCACGTCGCCGCCATTTTGGTACGAGTCAAAAAATTCTTACTCCCCATTGCGTTCCCACGATCAGTGTAGTTACAGTATTCATATTATGGTTTTATTTCTGCACGAATAAAGGCTATCCGTACAATACCATAGTCGCATGCTACGACACCTCGGTAGGAAAGAGGTAGGTGCTGTTTCTACTCTGCCGGAGACCTATAGGTGTCTGTGAATTGGTAACTATAATAACACTACAGAGTTTATATGTATGAAAATAAACTAATAAAAAAATCTTTTGCATTACATAGCACATTTATTGAGAAAGGTTCTTGGCTATAAACTATACTAGGATTTTAAGAAGCATTAAATACGCTGAGAACCAAACATTATCGAAAAAGGCCGAACTGTGAATGCTTAGATGAGCGACGCTCCAAGCCGTACGGCGCCATCATGTAGTTGGCTTATTTACATATATTACATATATAAAAAATACTTCCTATGTACAACTTTATGTGTGCAACTTTATTGCACATGAATCTACATACGTACAGTGTTTATATTATGCCAGTATTTCGTTGAAATGAAGTTATGATTGGCCTTTGAAACCTGTTAGGAGTTCTTGAAAGCGCCAATTTCCTGCTAAATTCTTGCCGAACGTTTATCGCGACAGGGATCGGGGACGTCAGCGGTAAGTCGTGGCTTTCATTAGCACGGAGTCTTAGCAAATTAACACCCTCGTGACGAGCCCAACGATCCCTCATAGACGTGTATATTTGTTAACAGTGCACTTGAAGTTTGGACACTGCTAACGACTTTATGCCACGGTAGCACGGTTTGAAATTGCTTGTAACCTTTATACGTGTGTGTGTTGGTGGGGAAATAAATAATACTGTTTAGTGTGGAATGATAGTAACAAATATCTAATATTCTTCTAATATTCCTCTCCTGTATCGTCAAAGTAAAGTCAAACTCAAAATTTCTTTATTCAGTTTAAGCTTATTTAAAGCTCTTGTAGATTATAGATTGCAACGGGCCGGTTTCCGCAACTCCACGTCTAGCGCGTATTTTGCGTGTAGGCAGGAATATCATTCCACTCGAGCCAACCAAGCTCCTCCAGGAATCGCAGCAGACCCTTAATGTTTCCCGCGATCTCAGGGAGCGATCTCGGCGAGCCTAAATGCTTGGCATGGTTTAAAGCTCTTACGAATTAAAATGTTTTTTCTATATGTAATCAATAGCGATTCCAAGAAGTACATAAATTGCACATACATAAAAAACCTGGAACAATTAAAATATTAGTTAGCTTAGCCACCGCGTCTATCGAGTTAAAGTTTATTTAATAGTGTGTAGTAGTGTGTAGATAATTAAAAAAGAATCAAATTGTATACCTTCAAAGTTTAATTTCTTACGTATGATGCTATTAAAATATGTTTCTTGAGGATATCATCGTATTAATAACATCTAAAAAAAATCTCCAAAATTAGGAACGTTGACTGGTAGAGCTTGTGAATTGATAACAAAACTTAATACTATTTATGTAACACAGAATTCGTAAACATCAATAGAAATAGATACGTACATTTTTCTTATAAAAGCGAAAAGAAAGGTCTAAGAGCCCCTACACAGATGTAGTTGTTTATGCAGCGGAGCTCCGGCCGACATTCGTGGCTAAACGCTGCGTTGACGGTGACTAATGAGGGATGCACTAATAGTTGTGTCGCATTCGCCACCGTCGCCCGGCCATATATCATGCGAGGGAAATGGGGAGGAAACCTTACCATCACTCTCCGACGATAAGGAGATTTGTAACAGTGAGCAGTTTTGAACTCTAATCAATGTGTAAGGTATAGGTGCTTTTATATGTTCGTTATTACGATCATTGTATTCATGAAAATTTAATTTTCTATTGAAACTAAACTTAACGTTGTGTTTCATATCCGGTATTCGACTATCTATAAGCGCAAGTTCCGGTAGGTGACGCGATGAGTTTGCTTTCTTAATTACATTTAAGTATGAAACTTTTAGCGACCGAATCGACCACAGCGCCGTCTATCGGGTTCAAATTTTTGGACCAAACCGACATATATTGTGGATATCAGTTATTTTAGTTCATAAATAAAGAATTTGTTAACTGTAGTAGCGCTTTAGTTAAGTTAGACTACAGCGCTACCTATCAGCATAGCTATGAACCGTCGTCTCGACAAAATAAATATTATGTGAATATGGAATTAATGTATGACAATAAAAACATTTTATTTTAATTTATTTAATACATAAAATGATAATTTATGCAGAAACTATTGTTTGCTAAACCCATATACGTGTGAGACAAAAAAAGCATTTATTATTAAACAGTTTATGAAGACAGTAACATCATAATTTTATGAATATATAAAGTTATACTCTGACGAAACTTTTGCCATGGTTGATAATCAAGTTAAGAAAATAAAATACTTACCTTTATTAAATTAAGACATTTTCGGTATATTTTTTCAAAGGTGGCAATTCCTACCATCATTAAATGTCACACGATAAACGGCGGGTGCGAGGAGGCGCCCCACCGCGCTACGACGTAACACCGCTACGGCTCAAGATTAATACATCGTAGAGGCCGTGTTAGTGGTGCAACAATTTGTCTCTATAAATGTTTACTCAGCGAGTGGTTGCGACCGCGCCGGGCGATTAGCCCCGCCAAATTTATTGTTTAATTTCAAAGGCGTTATTAATAACGTGTGAAATGATTAAACGGATTTCGCGGTCTGGCTTTAAGATGTTTGCCTTTGATTTATACTCAACGGCTTAATATGCTCTTGCGGCTTTGTCAGGCCATGTGGAGAAGTGGAAATTTATTAACGTAACATTGTGGTATTACGTTTAAATGTAATTCAGCCATAATTTTAGTTTCAAATATTTTTTGGTAAGAATTGAAACCTTTCGATTTCAATTTCTTCACCATTGTGTTTCATTGGTGAAGTAATATTTATATAATTCCAGAATCTATTAAGACATTATGATGAAACGAAAACTTAGATAGTGTCTAGGTTACAATATAAACATCTCAACAGCATTGTCGGTAAAACTGAACTATTAATGATTAAGTTTTAAAAGGTTAAGTTAATTAAGATTGTATGATTTTACAATTCCAAATAATTACCCAAATAATACGTTTACAAAATGTTAGAGATATTTCTTTTATTGAGTATAACAGATTTGATTACGGTACTAGTTTTTTTTTAATTTCATAAAAGTGACGGAACGAGCAAAACGTTCACCTGATGGTAAGTGTAACGTCTGCCTATAACAAATGCTGTGTCACCCAGAAACTGTGTACTGTGTGACACCACACTGCGCCCGTCACCCTGAGACATCAGTTCTTAAGTCGCATATGCCCAGTGATTATGCTAGCTCTCAGTGCCCTTCAAACCGAAACACAGTAATGTTTGCACACTACCGCTTCTCGGCAGAATAACTGGCCCTGGGGTGCCTACCTACCTAGACGGATTCCTGCATAGGAATCCTACCACCAGTAATAGTTCTATGTTATATTGATACATGTCAACAATCAACAACGGGGTAGATATAGTTCTAGTTTATCAATAAACATTTATAGAGACTAGAAACTTGGTTAATTACGGGCAAGAGGGCTCGCGTCCGGAAACCGGACAACGCGATACGTCGTGCATCGCACCCTCGTCTCAGACAAGCTTCTGCATGTCGACGTTGTATTCTGTGTAGAATACATTAACAAACTATTTAGTTTAAGTAAATAGCATCGTAAAATCCAACCCTTAAGTGGTATATTATGTTGCACCGAAATTGGAGTTACGACATTCGTATTCTAGGAGCGTGCTCAAAGATATGCTATCTGGGTTAACCAAATATGGACCCCAAGTTTATATACATATTGTTGAGAATGTTGTGTATAGTCGGACAATACTTGCGGTAGTATTTGCGATACGGGGGTTTTATGTGTGTAAGATGATGCTTGTTTGGCGAACTCTCGCTGATATGATAAATCAGTTTACAACTACTCAACAGCTCACTTGAGAGTCGTGTGGGGGTTGTTAAATCTAACGGTCTGACGTTGTACGTATTGTTGAATTTTTTTAATTCTTGCGTAATTTTTTCTAATTTAAAATTGTATTAAATTTTTTGTTTGTTTCCGTAGTAATATCAAAAATATTTTTAAAAAAATCATATTTTTTTAAACCCGACAGTCTTGATTACGCAGCGGTCTGAGGTTTGTCTTGAATAGTTTACACTACAGGCTCGGGTTTGTATTCTAGTCTTGGTCCTACTGCAGTTATATATTGCAATTTGATCTGCTGATTTAATATATTCTCGGCGGTGAAGGAAAACATCGTGATGAAACGTGTATGACTTATATAACTTCTACTATATTTGAAGCTAGCCAGCCAGCAGTCGGTGCTACGTGTCAGATTGTTGACTCTCAGTGTTACTATGTACGTTATAATATTAATCGAAAGTATGCAGTCAGGCCTATTTTTCAGGTTTTTTCAGATTTTTAGATGAATTATTTAAAACGCTTGATATTTCGAATCCTTAGCTTGATTTCTAAAAATGGTTTATGAAATCTCATAATTATTTTAAATGACCTATTCGATTCCCCACCCGATATGAAAAGTTGAAAAATATATTGCTTCTCCGATTAAATACACTCGTAGGAGAAGTGAATATTTTCTTATACTATAATTGGGACCTATATCGAAATGTTTGTCATTTCAAGCTACTGTTTGTGACTGATTTTTATAGACTCTGGATGATAATTAAATTATAAACACTTTATTAGAAGGATACTGAAAAAAAATCTTATTTATTCTTGAGCTGGTTCAGAAATAACCTGTTTATCGTTAGACGCCGTCCTTTGAAATTCATTAAAGCATTAGAGGTTCAAAAACCTAAGACACAATAGGCTCCGCAGGCCGCCCACGCGGCTGCTTTCTCACTGTGATCTTGTAATAGGATTACGAAGAGCATCGCAGGTAATGTCTCTAATTGCTGTAAAAATCACGCCGACAGCGAAGAGGACAAAGGCCGGCGCCCAGCGGCCTCCCTTAGTGAAAGTGATTTATTGATTGGTGGCCCGTTCTTTATGTTGGCTTAGTCGGATTACGTTTTGTTTGTTTGTTTGCTCGATGCAGCGGCTTCCGTTTGCTAAGGATGAATAGGTGTGTTGGATATACTGATTTGGTTGTTCTGATGTAAATAATGATATGGAAATTATAGGTTAAGATCTATATGATTCAAATTGCATATTGAAAAAATGTAATGCTCCCTATTAAAAACATAATTATTTTCAAGTCTAGATTATCAATAGTAAGGTCAAGATATTTGAAGTAAATTACCCTTATGTCTATTTATCTAATTTAATTATGAAATGTACGCTATTGAAAGCTGCATAAAAAGTTAAAAAATAAATAAAAAATTATATTACATTTCGAAACATACAGAAGTCGACACGTTCGCATTTAACCTTCAGAAGTTCGGTGTTTAGAATCACCGATTAAGGGGCACGGGACGCCAGTTGTCGCCTGCATTGATTTATGCCCCAGGGATGATGTAGCGGCGCGAAGGCGAAAGTGTTGCCACCGGCCGGCGTAAATCATAACCGACGATGTATTGACAGCCAATGAATACCGCCATTATATGAGAAAATATTATAATTTAGTATTTGCTACTGTTACGGACAGCTTTGCTTTAGACCGTAGAAGATAATGAAGTGATAGTTATGTTTATTGACGAATTAAGTAGATCGATAGTGGTTTGCAAAACAGATAAGAGGTGAGTTGGCGGGATTCCGTTTGAATTGTTACATTCGTATATAACTTTTGGTTTTATGAGAGGGTGAATTATTCAATTTAAAAATAAATATTGACTACACAGTTCTTTGTATTACAAAAGACTGTTTACAGCGTCAATAATTTTCAGATTTTTTTAAAACTTAAAAATATCTAGGAGGCCTTGATAGTTTGTTTTATTACAAAAAATATATCATAAACACATTTAAATGTAGTATTCATTTTTTTACTTGTAAATTTAACATTATAAAATACAATGACACATTAACGAATGTCTCATAAAGATACATAAAACAATGGCACTCTTTCGTGTATTTCTGATCTATCCATATAATACTGGAGTATATAATTTAAAAATTTGTAACTGTTTAACCTAACCTGCACCCAGATAAAATCGCTGGCCGGGTCTAACGGCGCATAATTGGTGAGGGACATCTTGTGATTGGAGACAAGGTTCCGTCCTGGGACTATCAACTCAACCTCAAATTTACGGTCATTTTTCACATAAATCAAAGAGAACCCGCCGAAAGATTTATTGGTATCTGTGGTCATGTTAGTAATACTCACAGACAAAGACCAACCTACCTGAGCTATTACCCTCTGCGATTTTTTTTTGCTATTCTTACGGGAAATTAACTTTCAAGTATCGCTTAAAAGAGAATGAAAGTGTAAACATGGATTTCAATAAAAAAAAAACCGTAACATGTGTTTTCACTTTTTAATTTTTCATTCATTTAGTCAGTATGTCTTTAATTAAAAAATTAACTGTGAATCATTTCCCCAAATTTATATTCTTTTATTTTGAATCTAAAGCTTCTGTACGTACAATGGTACGTTGAGAATGTGCAGAAAAAAAATGAAACTTAGAGAATATTTATTAGGAGTCGTTGACGAAGTAATCTGTACAAACAAAGGTTTTGTCAATTTGCAGCTCATTCGACATTATTTCGGATCAATTGTCTCACTCTGTATAATTTCAACACATTCAGTTATTTCTCGTTTAAATTGATTGCCGATATTTAATAGGGATCATTTATAAACAAAGGCTTAGAATGACAAAATTCCCAAGCCATCATCATTACGTGTAATAGCTTCGTATTATAGTAAATATTCCAGTTGTTTAGTTACCTGACTGTTTTTGAAATAGTGGATCACGCGATTTCCTTTCGAATTATTCCGGGTAACAGGTTACTCTACTTTTTTATCATTTTAGTTAACTGTTGGTTGGACTTTCAATAGCTTTTAGAACTAAACCAATTTACGCTTATGTTTATCAATGGATATCCGAGAGAGTCATTTTCTTTTAATGTGGAATTACACGACAAAATGAAAATAAGTTCCTTAAATTAGGGGATCTAGACGGAGATCTTGTTTTGGAGCTTCGAGATATGTAGAGGGACTAGAATAATAAAATACCCCAATAAATTAAGCTTTCTTTCCTACAGAGGTGTCTTAAAAGACGACTAAGGTATTATATGGACAGCCTTCATTCGTGCAGAATAACACCATAATACTCGTATGCAATGCTGTCACTATACTGCTCGTGGGAACGCAATGGGGAGTAATTTTTTTTGACTCGTACTAAAGCGGCTAAGTGGTTCGCCACCCGACACAATTCGTTTCCCGCGGGGGCGAAAGGTGGGCTACGTGTGTGGATCTCAGCCAACCCCTTTATGGGAAAAAAGCGTGATTGTATGATTATTAGTATAAATTCAAAATTGAAGTTAAGCCCAGGTTAAATAACATAATTTAAATGTTATTAGAGACACATAATATTTTTACTTACGTTAGTGTCTATGTTATCTGTTTTCTTACTTGCACCGGTACTTTGGTGGTTTTAGTTGATCGCAATTTTTTTTAATATGAATGACAATCTAGCTCACAGTCAATGTGGTGGTAAGTAGTAGTGGTTCATAGACAGACCCACCATCAACGAAGAATTGAGATGTGCCTGTATACGTTGTCACTCCAATGGACTAATTTGATTCAATGTGAATATCTAATTAACTTTGATTTATAATGATTTGTCTAGTATAAGTTAGTTTGAGTTTGATAATGCTGGTTGTGGGATTCCTATGCAGGTATCCGTCTAGATAGCGTACCACCGCAGGACCATTTATTCTGTTGTGTAGCAGAAGTGTGCTGAGAGCTAGTGTAATTATCGGGCACATCATTTCTTATGGGCAGACGTTGCACTTACCATCAGGTGAATGTTTTGTTCGTATCGTCACTTTCTTCAATAAAAAGGTGATGAGGCGAGCAAATTGTAAACCTGGTGATAAATGCAACGCCTACCCATAACGAGTTCTTGAAAAAAACGTCACTAAAATAGTTATGTATAAGTATTTATATATACGGATATTTATAACTGTATTAATGACAATTTTTTGGATGCTGGGTTAAATTTATTAGTTTGTAATATAGTTTAATATCAGCTGTCTTTCTTCGAAAAAGAATCGTCGCGTATACAAGTATTTCTTGTCGTCTCTTTTCAAAACTGCTGACATATAAAAAGTTAATACACTTTCGTCATTTTGCAACGGTCTTCGCACTTTTAATAGCAATAACGAACTTTATAAATCGAGAGTCCATATCATATGTCAGTCAAGCGCGCCCGAACAAATTGAGACAGTGTAAAAATAATACGGTATTGTATTAAAGATGAATCGGAATGATCGATCGAGGCAGGGCGTTCATTTTAATTTCGATTCCTCGAGATAGGGCCCGGAGGCGTGGTCGGTCGAACAATTTATTTCGTGTCCCTAGATACCTACCTTTAGTGTGCCGTGGAAGATACGCATAGTTTTTATACGATGATGAAACGAGTGCTAGTGACACTATTTTAGACACAAGGATCAATACTGTAGAAGCACAGAGTCAATTCAACATTTTCATCGGGATCGTTATGGGCAAGACAATATTGAGGATTTCATTAACAAATATTAAAGTAGTAATAACCTCGAAATAATTATATTAATGACGCCACAATATTTTATTTTATAAATAGATCCATAGCATGAACTATTATAAATTCATTAGATCATCATCATATCGTATGTCGTATTTATTTATATTTTTAATCTGTATTGCCGGACCGCACTCAATAAAAGCAACAAAGGACGAAGTTAATGCCATTAGGCATAATCTACCATCAACCTAAGAAGAGCTGAGGACTTGTGGTACATGCAGTAACTTAGAAGTTTTGTCATACAATGTAGGATATCATTAATAAAAATATCCCAATTGGATCATTGTGTTAGATTTCGCCAAAACATATTTGTTATGTGAAGTAAGTAGTAACATTGTAAGATTAGTTAAATTAATTTAATAGATATCTGTTTAATATGTTTTTTTCGTAGAAACACAAAATTATCACAATAACAACAACCGGATACCACTAAGTTCGTTTAGGAGTGTAAGATACATTGTCACTTAAGGGAATCAGTCAAAACTTTGTAAATCCAATATCTAAGTTTAGAGCGGGCACAAAAGCGCGGTACCGGGCTGCATAGAGGCGTGCGGCGCTCGATAGCGCTGACAGTGACGGATTACCCCCGGTAGCGGTTCACGGTCGTGCACCAACTATACCAGCCTGTACATATTGAGTTCGCGAAAGATACGTCTGAATAAGAATGCGAAAACAGCGATTCTGACGCGATAGGAAAAAAGCTTTGACATTGATGTTCTAGCAATGTTTGTCGTAATACCCTGCCTATATATCCAATAGCTTAACACAGTCATTTTCTCATTTGAAGTTTGCAACTATGTTATTATATAGGAAAAAAAATTTTTGTGTCATTACAAACTTCAGGGATTAGTTGAGAGATGGCACATCAGAATGTCGTTTCAAAGAAAAGAAAAAACTAAAGAAGATCGTTTATTCAATGATTTGTTACATTTACGCGAATATTACAGATAAAATAAAACTAAATTTTACGGATTTTATTGCGTTTATTTTGAAGTATTTATTACCCGACGTTTCGAGCTCTTTAAAGCACGGAAAGACTAAGATGTTTTACGTTCTGTTGTCATTATTATCTATTAATATCGTATCAACGATTTGGCTTTATCACAACTCTTGACAGGCGTATTCTTGATCGTAGTACCAGACACCACACACATTCGATAATATGGACCGTTACCTGTTTTAATAATTATGTCTGGCATAAAAGAGATATTTTATTATTGTAATCAAAGAAAACATTCGAATTTATCTAGAAAGAACGATGGGCGTATGATGTACTCGCAGATCGGCGCAAGTTGATTGGAAATTAGTTTAAATGTTTTCAATATGATTGGTAAATATTACACTAGGTACTTTTAATATTTTTCTTATAGTAGAGTTTTCCTGTTATAATATTATTTAATGATTGTACGGAGGCTGTTTATCACTTACACGCTGAATAAAATATAACTAAGATATTCAAGTTACCTCAAATATTTAAAGGCTAAAAATATTTAAATCGAATTTTGAAATAAAAAAAAATCAATATTTTTATGTAACGTATAATTTCTTTACACATGCTACGAATGTGTAATCAGGTAGGCTAGTCTCAATTTGTGAAAGATAAAAGACAGTGGACAGAAGGTCGTGTTAATGCGATGTTCGCTGCGCTCATTCGGCGCGACCCCCCGGAGTGCTCGGCAGGGGGCCGCTTCTGTACGCCGCGAGGTAATTGTTATTAAATAAGAAAATATTTTCTGTGATACGCCTTACAAAAAGCTAAACCGTAAGAATTGAGGTTAAACAATGTGATTTAAAAATAAATGTTTTTCAAAAATTTCATACGACTTTAAATTAGTGCCTTAGAATACTGAAGTGAATAACACTACATAGGGTATTTTTTTATTAAATAATAACTTTTTGGTTATTGAACACAGCAGTATAAATTAAGAGACAAAAGTGTTTTTTGTTAAAAAGTACTCGAATTTTTTTTATCTATGTTATGGGAGATGAATCTAGAGCATGATGTATTGGCATTGGCACACCAGGTGAGGTCACGTTCCCACAGGCGCGGCCGACGGATGATGATGGATCATCTTGCCCGCTCTTTGTTCTGCTTGACTCCGCGTTTTGTCCCGACGACAAATTTGGGGTCACTTCGCCTTTCAGTCAGCGATATTATGACGTTTGATTGTGCGAAAAAATGAAGGAACAGTGTCATGCTTTTTATTCACCGGCAGTTTTGTTGTGTAAAACATCAAATTTATATATACTACGTAAGATTCATGTTCTAAAATGTTCTCACTTATAATTTGTGCTTATAGTGCATGACAAATATCCGTTCCGTTACACGGCATGTTGGCGGCAGGTCGGTGGCTTGAATTATACCACCACCGCGCCAGTCACCACTCCCACAATACAACAGTCACGGACACAAGACGTCGTCGCCGTGCACAATTCAATATATTTCGGAGTAATTTGATGTTCATTAAAGAAACTCTGGGACCGTGAACCAGAACACAATGGTTGAATGGCCATTTGTTGTTGCCGTTGAAAGGCACAATAATAATTCCGTCGTTGTTATTCACGCGGCAGTTAGTTATACTTACGAAACGAAAGATGTTTCGTGAGGGGCTAGCTATTTTGTTACAGGTTACCGTTAAGTGATGGTAAAGTGGCTTAAATGTTTCCTTTTTCAAGCAATAGACGTAAATATCTTTAGTAGATTCTGTAAAGTAGAATATAATGCAATTAACCTACAAAGAATCATGAGAACTCACCTTGCTGACTGCTTTTCCTGGTTGTTTTTTTCTCCTTCATCCAGGGATACTCAGGAACATTGAGACCACCGCCGGGTGAAGGCAGATCGGGGCCGTATCCGGGTGGTGTGTGCTGTGGACTCAACTCGCCTCCTCCTAATTGGGGGAGGGCGGTCATAAACTCCGCCATTGATGGTTGGCTGTTAATGAAGCCAGTTTCAGTGCAGGTATCCAGCATTGGATGGGGCGCTCCTGCTGCAGTGACTGCCGCAAGCCAGAATCCGTTTCCACCGTGTTCCATCCGCGCGTGTTCCGGTCCAGGCGCAGGCCCCATCGGCGGCGTGTTACGCGTTTTAACCGCGAACTCTTCTTCCAACTCATCGTGCACCCCCATACCAACTCTCGTCGGCTGCTTCCCTCTGATAGGGAACTCTTCGCATTTTATCTTACGCACCAAGGGATTACTGTCGAGCGGCAGAGCAGCGGTGTTGCATATCTCTTGCATCTCTGCCTCTATCACCCGCTGTCCACAGGGCGATCATTCACGTGTTGTTTGTGATTTCCGTTTCGCAGCATGCGCTACCATTTTCGCTCGTATGTACAAATCATATGTCGTTCACCTTTTTGCAACGTAATTACTGCACGTAATCCAGGAGTATGAAGCATGGTACCTGTAAAAAAAATCGGTCACTTTAATACTGGAAATATAGATACGAGCAGATGCAGTTTGTCACATTTGTACGTATCCTTCATTTGCAATGCTTCAGGAAAATCGTGCCCAATATTTCGTCAAATTGAGAGACGCCAAATTAAATGTAACAGAAGGCCGTCTAGTGGTTATTTCGCAATTATTCGCGGACGTTCGACATTACCGCGGTTTTGTGTTGAATAATTCGAGCCCGAAGCCGTGATGAGACCGTGAATAATGAGCGCTCAGAATTGTTTATTATAATTTAGCGGCCATCATGAAGTGAGTCTCACGTAATACGGGCATAACAATAAAGTTATTAAAATTGTCATGAACTCAACTGAATATTACAGAGACCGAGGCCGTAAATGACTGTGTTAATTAAAAAAAAAATATGTTAAGAGAAAAGTAGAAACTCAATGAAATGAAAATGATGATTAAGCGCGACAATTGCAACAACAGAGTTCACTCACATTCACAGTGCAATAGTTTTTATTTTCTTTTTAAATAAGGGGTTCGTTATTTTACTCGTATTAGTTAGTTAAGTTATTTTTTGATAATAAATCTCTTTCGACAGGTGACGAAATAACTGGCTTGAAAAATCCAGACCGAAAATACACAGATCGGTGACGGACAGCAGCGTCTAGTTCTCCGATTGCCAATCCGCCTGCCAAGCATGGCGATGACGGCAAATCCAGTAGTGACCATTAACAGGCTAACGATGATTATGCATTTCTGTTAATAATGAATTTGAATGCTTATGATATTTTTTTGTTAATAGTGCAAAATATATTTGTTGAGACTAATTAATGAAGATAATGCCCATTATATTGATATTAATATCTTATTATTTGTCAGGGACAAGATGTACGAACACGTGGTTTGATTTTTATTGACTTCGTCTGGTTGGAGTTATATATACTCGTATCACTACTTTTTACATAAAAGTTGGAAAGAAATATGTTTGACCAAATACTATCCTTCCATTCCACTTGAATGTCAATTAAAATTCAAACCGCGTACGAAATACGATTTTTTCCACTGGAATTTGCGGCGCGCCCCGAGGTATGGCGGGATCGCGCCTTTTTGTTTTATTTTATTTTTTCAAAACGGGACGGCTGGCGGTTAAACCTATTTTAATGCGTATGGGTTGCTGTGTGCTCTGAATTAAAATTTAGTCTGCGTCACCCGTGCGAGCACGGACAATGAAATGTAATTTCCTTTGATAAATTAATGTTATTACCAACCAACATACATAATTTTGGAGTATTGATGCGGTTTTGTTGTGATATTATACCTGTTGATAATAAAATAAGATCTGTAGTTTACGTCCCACCGCTGGGCTAAGTGGCTTTTAAGAGGTCTCGGAGAGAGTTCTGCACGCTCCGCCAGTGCGAGTTAGCCATACAATTTAACTTTCACGGCAAGTTAAAATGTTATTGGTCCTAAAATTTTATTCAAAAAATTTATCAACACACAATTATTAACAAATAACAATATCGAAACTGCTTTTCGGTGAATACACAATCGAATAAAACATGTCTGAATTTATACTTAGTAATTTAACAATGAAAATGAATTACAAAAAGGACAATATTTACAAATTGATTGTTGAAATTTCTTGTGTCTATGTGGATATCCCGTTTGTTTAGTCATCGAAAACTACCTCTGTAAGGCGAAAATGGAAGGCTTCAGCGAAAAATATTTCTGGGGCAGTTTTTACTACCTTGGAAAACGATATTCGACAAATACGTAAATTCGTATTCATT
The DNA here is from genome assembly GCA_019845155.1 of Luehdorfia chinensis. Taxonomy (NCBI): domain Eukaryota; kingdom Metazoa; phylum Arthropoda; class Insecta; order Lepidoptera; family Papilionidae; genus Luehdorfia; species Luehdorfia chinensis. Next base: position 12,640,830 of record JAHVAK010000642.1, on the reverse strand, counting down.
GCATCTCTAATGATTATGAAACCGTACCTCGACTGGCTTAAGATCTATGTATACTTTAGATATACGAGTAGTTTAGTGCTGTAAGAAAGTGTGAAATGTCATAGAGTTACAAAGGGTTTTAATGAATTCTTTTTTTAATCATTTATCTAAGTCGTGGCATCTTTTATACAGTCAGACGGAGTACAATAAATCTATGAGACATATTAAATTTTTTTTAGAATTTCCATAAAGCCTAATTTTATTTACAATTATTAGACACAGCTAAGAAGTACACATGGTACAAAAGTTTGAGTTAAATAATTTTAATTTTCGTGAATGCAGGGCCTCTTGTTCCTCCCTCTTGTTTCTTGGGGCGTCGCAGGTTTTACGGTGCGTTTCACATTTACCGGTTATCCCACGAGGGAGAGCCGTTTTAAAAACGCATAAAACCGGGAGCGTAGACTACTTATGAATTTGTTTATGGCGCTATTTTGACGTAATCACAACGTTGGAGTCAAAGCTTGGAGCTTACGAATAACAATTTTCCTAATGTAATGTTCTTCAATTTTTATTGATATGGGACACTCATGTGGGATTGAGAAACTTTAAATTAAATAACGCACAAATTTAGGTATGACCAAGGTAAAGTTTCTAAGGTACTGAGCAACATCGGAAACTAGACCTATCTATCCATTTTACATTAATTATAAGAGTAAAAGTTTAATGATTATGGATTAAATTTATTAAATAATAATCAGTGTTCAATTCAGCTCTGTTCGAGACGTCTTTCCGAAAACATATGTGTCTGACTAATGACCTAGTCAGAGTGAGAGAACGCGTGGCCTAGTGGTCAAAGTTTTACGCCGCGGGTCCTGGGTTCTAATTTATTTAAAAAATATCATAATAATTCATACATACATACGGACACGTCTTTTTTCCATATAAGAGGCAGGCAGACGCCACTCACGTAGCCCACTTTTAGCCCTCGCGGAAAACGAGACGTGACTGGTGGTGAACCTCGTCGGGGCCATTTCGGTAAAAACGAGTAAAAAACTTCTTACTCTCCATTGCGTTCCCACGAGCAGTATATTGACAGCATTACATATGGTGTTATTCTGCGAGAATAAAGGCTGTCCGTAACATACCTTAGTCGCCTCTTACGTCACGTCGGTAGGAAAGAGGTAGGTGTGGTAAGTGCTATTCTACTATGCCTGACACCTTGTAATAATTCATAAAGGGGTCGTGGGTTCGATTCCCGCACAATATTTGCATGGCCTACAGATAGTTCTTCCGGGTCTGAGTGTTTGTGCATGTGGAATTTGTGAATTAATTTATAGAAATCCTACTACGGGGCATCGTTTTTTTTTATAGACAGAGGGTCGTGAAGCAGTAGTATGCAAACATTACATTGGTTTGTAGGGCACTAATACCTAGTGTAATTACAGCACATGACACTTAAAAACTGATGTCTCAGGGTAACTAGCGCAGTGTTTTGGGCGGACGTAGCTTTTATCATCAGATGAAGGATTGGTTCATCTAGTCAGTTTCTTCCGTAAAGTAGCCAGCATATTTGGCACTTCGACACGAGGCGTAGGATTGTAGGATTGTTTGATTATTTTATTTATTGATATATTTTACTATTTGATATTTAAGTACCTATTGTTAATATTTTACTCTGAAAGTGTAATTCATCATCTTCATTTACTACTCTACTGAACATAGGCCTCCCCCATAGATTACCAAAAAAAAACACGTAAGTTTGTAGCTCTCATTCTTGTGCCATATTTGCCACACTTAGCAGGCGGATAGGCATCCGCTGTTTATCTTTATTCAGATGTTCAAGGAAGATGCTGCTGCCTGCTGCTGCATCTTCTGGTATTTATTTTCCCTCTATCGACTTTTACCATACCCACAGGACAAGATGGTGTATTTAAATATTGGAATATGGCGCAATATGATACTTTAACTGGTACCGAAGTAAATAACAAAACATCTGCGTGCCGCGAGTGGGCCGCGACTGTAACTAGTGGTTAGGGTCCAATTTGCCGGCCATAACGATTTCCTCTTCGGGGAATAGAATGGCGTGCGTCCGGATGCCGCCCACAGCACTGCGTGCACACGGACGGACTTACATTATATAAAAATATTGTTTGTATAACATGTTACGAACATTTATATGGTATAATAGGAGTGTTCGTGACTACAAATAACACAACACATACTATACTGAACGTATATGAACTCAGGGGCTGTAACGAACGTCTATAATTTGATTGACAATAAAAACTTGTTCTAGTCGATGGTTTGAATATTGACGAGTGATTCTAATAAGTTTTTAATAAGTATTTTAAAAAGTATAGAGAAGTTTATATTTAAAATATAATACTGTCACTATTTAGTTTATGTTATTTTAATTACTTTATTAGTTTAAACATATAATGAACGGGTTATTTCATTAAATATATTTCAAAAAAGAAATACGTTTGAAGGTTTTATTTAGCTTTTTATATCAAACCATGATTAATAAGGACACGATAGAACTAAATAAGATACAAATTAAAAGATATTATAATATAACATGACATATGAAATAGAAAAATAACCTATTTTAAGCATACTTTGCGCTAAATATGGCAAGAAATTGTAAAATTTTAATAAAGAACTGTTACTAAACCTACGTCATCAGCCAACAACTATTAGGTAATTTCCAATTAGGTCCACACTTAAAGACAGCCAAATGTAGTTTTTTAATTATTTTTTTTGGATAATTTGACGAAACGGGCAACACTTCCAACTAATGGTACGAGTAAGTGCAACATTTACTCGTAACAATTGCTCTGTCACCCAGAACATTTCTGTGTGACAGCACACTACGTCACCCTGATACATCAGTTCTTAAGTCTCAGGTCTGGACATGATTACACAAGCTCACAGTGCCCTTCAAACCGAAACACGGTAAGTAATGTTTCCACACTACTGCCTCACGGCAGAATAAATGGTCTGGGGTGGTTCCTACCTAGACTGATTCTAGATATAGAAATCCTACTACCAGTAAAAGTCAACACTATCAACAATAAATTTCCTTTAATTTAAAATTAATGTATTGTAATTTTTCTTCAGTTATAAGGTTTTTGTCACAATTAACTTGTTCAATGTTGCCTTTAGAAAATCGGTATCAAAGTGTAGACAAGCGGACATTTAGCATTGTTTCCTTTAATAGCGTCATTGTACAATATTATTGTCAAGAGCGTACAATTGGTCGCGGAGGAGTCTCGTTGATAGAATCTGTGTTGGAGGTTATCTGGCTCATTGCCTGTTATTAAGACGCTCTCACGCAATGGTGACGTTGCTCTTAAAAATTGCCTTTGCAGTAAAGTAGTAAAATGTATCAAAAACATTGATACACTAACGTTATCTGACAAGCGAAAGTCCTAGAAAGTGCAATCAAATACCTTAAACGTACGTAGGAAAAGAGGTAAAAATTTCAATAGCGAAATTACTAAAATGTAATTTTCAATATCTGCATTAAGGCTATTGTAGTTAGCATTAGGTGACACCTAAATTAAAGCACTCTACAGATATTTAATAATAAATAAACGATTTAATTTGATTAAAAACTACTGTCAAAAGTGTTACTTAAATATAAAAATAAATAAAAGCCCATTTGTAAGTTTCAGAATAGCACGAAGCAAGAATAAAATATTGAATTATTAGGTATATTGACTAATTTTATATGTATATATTTTTTTCTGTATAACTTAATTTTATATGTACTTAATTGTATAGTCTATGTAGTTTCAAAGTCAAAATGTGTATTCATCACAGTTTTTTTTTCATTAACGTAAAATAATGATACTTGACGCAATAAGAAAATTAAGTGCTTAAATTTTATAATTTTAAAGAGAGTAAGTGATTTAAATGCTTGAATATTTTTAATTTATGATTTAGTATAAGCAGATGTCATAAAAAGTATCACTTATTTTTTTGTTGTGAATAGGCCAACGGTTGACCAGGTGTTAAGTAACAAGATCAAAGTGTCTACACATAAAGACCATAAAGAACTTGAAGACGTATATTCACTGTTGTCTTGGAGAGTCCCTTCTTTTTTTGGTCTGGTAGTCTTACAAGACGAAGCTACCATTTTGTGGGGATTTTGCCATATTTGCTACGCTTGCCGAACGGGTTGGAAACAGCAGTTTATTTATTAATTTTCCTTCTGTCGACTTTTACGACACCCACGGGATGAGATGGGGTGATAGATTCTCTTAAGCTGCCACCACAATGAATGAGTGAACGTAACTATTGTGTTCATTTCCTTAATGCGATCTACAGAATACTAACATACTGGCTACTCTACGCTGATACTGGAAACAGTACAGTTTTGAAAATAATTAAATATCACCTATAAGTTATTCTTCTTTTTAGGAGAAAGTGACGACACGAGTAAAACGTTCACTTGACAGTAAGTGCAACGTCTACTCACAACAAATGCTTTGTCACACAGAACATTTCTGTGTGGCAATACACTGCTCGTCACCCTGAGACACCAGTTCTTAAGTTTCATATGCCCAGTTATTACATTCGCTATCAGTTTCTTCTCTCAGTTCAGACCGAAAGACAGTAATGTCTTCGGTAATGCTCGCGGCAGAATAACTGGTGCTACGGAGGTACCTACATAGACGGATTCCTGCATCGCAAATCTACCATCAGTAAAGTCAAAATGTGACAGATTGTTTGTAGGAATCCGTCTAGGTAGGTACCACTCCAGGGCCAGTTATTCTGCCGTGAAGCAGTAGTGTGCAAGCATTACTGTGTTTCGGTTTGAAGGGCACTGTGAGCTAGCGTAATCATTGGGCATTTGAGACTTAAAAACTGATGTCTTAGGGTGACGGGCGCAGTGTGGTGTCACACAGTAATATTCTGGGTGACACATATTGTGTAATAAAAAAATACATTTGTTGTGGGCGGACGTTAAACTTACCATCAGGTGAACGTTTTGCTCGCTTCGTCACTTAATACAACAAAAAAACAAAAAGGATTTAAGGCCGGTTCGACCAGGCAGGTACCACCTTCTCACAGAACAACGCTGAAAATTGCTATATTAAGTAGCGTATTGTATGGTCAGTAATGATAACCGGATACCCAGTTACTGACAATAAGGCATTCAATCTTATTCCTTAGATCATGGATGGCCAAATATATATATTTATTATTTATTGTATTCATCTTAATTAAAAAAAATTGATTACAAAAGGACGGACTTAACTGTTTATTCGCCGATCGAATAGTTGCTATCTTAGAGTATATATAAGCAAGCTAGCTTGTTTATATATACTCTAAGGTTGCCATTTTCATAAAAATGAGCACACTTCTACGCCGCGGGTCCTGGGTTCGAATCCCAGCCGAGCCAAGATTGTGTTGTGGGTTTTTACTCTAAATTTAATTATAAAATCCGGTTATCGCTAGTGCCGAAGAGTAAAATCATCACTTTTGTTTCAAATTCATAAAGAGTTGTTTTACTGGTAACTTTGATATCTACATTATATCGACGAAGACTATTCTTCATTTTTGTGGAATAGACTTTTACCAACTATATACACTGTGCCTAATAAGCACATGAGGTGCCAAGTACAGGAGCAAAAAAGGATTGAAGAGAAATTCTACAAAGGTGCAGCAACACCATTAGAAATTGCCGCGTACCTACACGTCGTACAAACACGTATTTATGCCTTACAATTAACTTTCTACATCAAGTAAAGTAACAACATATAAAGTTATATTGCTGACATGATTAACAGAGCTGCCTTTTTAATGAACAAAGATAAAAAAGTTATAATTACCATAAGACATAAAAATCCAATTAAAATTATACATAGTATATATCTATTTTTTTCATTTATTATTTTGTACTTTTTCTTTAAACGTAATTTTGAGAAAGCTGTTAGAAAAAAGTATTAAAGCAGGCTGATACTGGATCAGAATAGTGAAAATAAACTGGAGTAAAATGAATACTCTGAATAGGAAATGAGAAAGAATATCTCACAGAAATATAATTAAAAAGAGAGAAGTTGCGTAGGACTCATATGTCGACGCCACAGTCTCATAACGAAACCTAGGGATGAATTGAAGGAATTAAAAAGAACAGAACGATTGATATAAAAAAAGTTGAGGATAGGTTAAACTTATATTACAGTATATCATTTTAAGAAGAGGAGCTATAGTTATATCACCTCTACAGTCTCTGTCACACTCTCTGTCACAATCTCTGTCATATTGAGTTTTTATTTATTTATTTATGTATAATATGTAGAGAAATCATATTGTAATACAGTTCATAGTTTTGGCTACGGACAATAAGAATTGGTGGCGGTGTCTACGCGAAAAAAAAGAAGACCAAAGTAGGTACCTGTTGCTGAAAAAAAATACAAAATAAACAGTAGTCTATAATAACAAACCAACCATTATGACAAGTATTGGTCAGAAAAAGAGATACCATTAACATTAAAAAAATAATGTCAGCTTGCCTTACCAAATAAAGGAACCATAAATTACATGCTTTACTCAAAGTTCAAACTATTTTCTCAAATTTAGGCTTGTTTAGCTCTTATGAACGTCGAAATCTTGTCTCTTTTCTAAGAACAGAAGAAAGTTGTAAAATCGTCTTAATCGTTAAATTTATGTATCGCAAACTGAATTTACGAGTCAAATATTAGCGTTGGTAGTGACAAAGTACTGAGATCGCGAGGAGCGGAAGGTATACGTCATAATTCGGCTCGTAAACGTCTGGGGTACATCAGACCCCGGCGTGATTCGTGATGGATCGCGGAGGGCGCTTGTTGGGTACCTTAGCGATACTAAAGTGTATTGCAAAGCTTGGATAAGGGGTGAAATCTACATCTCACGAAAGATCATGTTGCGTTACGTAGATTCGAGATTCCTGGCGTAATGATAATGAGGTTAGGTAGAGTTTAAGTAAGCTCACAATATACATATATTGTATTGTTGTCACAGGTGTCTAAAAACAGATAGATAGATACATATATATAGTCACGTCTTTTTCCCATATAAGGGGTAGGCAAATGCTACACATATAGCCCACTTTTCGCCCCCGCGGGATATGAGTGTGACGGGTGGCGAAACACGTCGATGCATTTTTGGTACGAGTAAAAGAAATCGATGTTGCGTTCCCACGAGCAGCACTGTGACAGCATTACTTATGATGTGGTGTTATTCTGCACAAATTAGGTTGTCCGTACAATACCTTAGTCGCCTCTAACGACACCTCGGTAAGATAGAGGTATAGGGAGGACTTGGCATGGTTGGAGTAGCACATGTTTCGCCTCTGAAACGCTGCTTCTCGTTACATAATTACAGTTTTCCTATGTTGTGAGTGCGTTTTACAAACGCGACGTGGTTCGCCACCCCTCACATTTCGTTTCCCGCATTGGCGATAAGATGGCTACGTGAGTGGCGTCTGCTTACCCCGTTGTATGGGAAAAAGGCGTGACTGAATGTGTGTATGTTTTACAGGCATAAATTTCACATGCAACTCACTGCTGGTAAGATCTGTCTAGGTAGGTCCCACTCCAGGGCCAGTTATTCTACCGTGAAGCAGTAGTGTGCAAACATTACTGAGTTTCGGTCTGAAGGGCACTCACAGCTGATGTAATCGCTGGGGATATGAGATTTAAGAACTTATGTATCAGGTTGACGGGCGCAGTGTGGTGCTACACAGAAATATTCTAAGTAAAGCATCTGTTATGGGCAGACGTTGCACTTACCATCAGGTGAACGTTTAGGTCGTATCGTCACTTTATAAAATAAAAAAAACAACCAGAGTCAAAAACTAACAATTTGCGTTTTGGCACAAATGATGGCTCCGGCTGGGGTCCGAACCCAGCACCCGCGGTATAGAAGGCAGGCGCTGTGATTCGTATTTATTTTATATATTTTGTAAACCGTCGTATTTTCTTTATAACCACCACCATTACATGGTGATCATCATCAAAGAGAGCATGGCTTCAAATATTCTTCAAATCATTCCCTCGTAACTCTGGTACAGTTGTAGCCTTCGTTATAAAGAATTAACATATTAATGCAAAGATGCAACTATTGCAATGGTGGCTACATAAAATCGTCATCTACAAACAAGTTGCGCATTGAATTTACATCTTTGATAATTTCTCGCACATTCTCAGAACACACTTATATATCCCAGTTGCGACGTTAATGTAACTATAAATTCAGAACATGTGCGGCATTTTGGGGAGTTGCTGCTTGTATCTTTATTTATAACATGTTGGGTGTGGCTTCTCTGTGCCTCTGGAACATTGTATTTTGTATACGATAACGTCGTGGAAGGCTTTAATTTTTTTTAATCTCTGGTTCATATTCACTTCCATCTAATAAGCCACTAATGGATCAATATTCTTTTTAATTTTTTTTATGCGATTCTGTTATACGATACGAAGAAGAACATTTTTTATTATATATATATATAATTTAAATTACTGTACGTCATGTGTCAGATGTATGGGTGTAAAACAAACATTTTGATATTCAAAGTTATTATATATTTTATATTTAAAGTTAACATAACATATTTAATTATTTTTTGAGTTTCTGTCTGTTGACTTAGGTGACTAAAATATCTGTCGGTTTGTACGACACGGGCGTTTTTTTCGGTATTTACGATTGTTATCGATTTGACATTTGACGTCCCCGTAAAAGTAGTTTGCCCGCATTTCTGGAATTTTTGTAATATTTTTTATTGATAATAAACAGGGACAAACTTTGAATTCGACGACTTTTATTCTTTTTTGTTTTATGCAAGTATCATTTAAAAGGGCCTGCATTAAGTAAATGAATTGACTGGTGGTAGGATTCCTATGCAGGAATCCGTCTAGGTAGGTACCACCCCAGGGCCAGTTATTCTGCCGTGAAGCAGTAGTGTGCAAGCATTGCTGTGTTTCGGTTTGAAGGGCACTGTTAGCTAGCGTAATCACTGGGCATTTGAGACTTAAGAACTGATTTCTCAGGGTGACGGGCGCATTGTGGTGTGACACAGAAGTAATCTGGGTTCTCTTTACTTTTTTCTGGGTTCTTTCACAGTATTTGTTGTGGGCGGACGTTGCACTTACCATTAAATGAAAACGTTTTGCTCGTTTCGTCACTTTCTACAATTTTACAAATCTTTTTTTGCTACTGAAAAATTTATAATTTAAAAAGTAAATGAAATAGCACTGAGTTATATAAATATTATAATAAAATGAACTACGAAGCTGAGTATTAATTTAATGTGTCTGACAGTTCTACCATATTTAAATCAAATTATTGAACATATCATTGATACAAAAGAACAAGCTATTCAGGCATTTTTTCATTTCAAAAGTTGTATATGTATATTTAAGACTTATTATTCATAGAAAAACTAGTAATTATCTGTGAAAGTAAGATTTTGTTAATTATAGAGGAACAACAAGTGTTTTTTGATAGGTGTTGTTTTTTTATTGTATAAAGTGACGAAACGAGCAAAACACCTAGAAAAATGCCAGACCGATATACAGCACGGTGACGGGCAGCAGTCTATGGTGTGCAGTGGCTCGTACTGCAATCGCCAATCCGCTGGGCAAGCGCGGCGATTATGGCAGGTCTCCCTTAGGCGTTGCTGCCGTCTCGGTCTAGATCATTTAGGTCTTGCATATTTGAGATGGTTATTCCACCGTTTGTCTTTGGAATTATTTTCGATATTTCCTTTTATAGACTTAACTTTATCGCTTTTTACATTATTTCACCCAGAAGTGGACTTAAGTTAGTCGGTGCCCTAGGCCCAATGTAATGAAGCGCCCTAAGCCCATTGCTATAAAGCGCCCTAGGAGCATTGAAATAAAGCGCAATTCTTGTTATGTAATATCATATTAGTAAGATAATATTATCACTACATACTTCATAGTTCTAACAAAATAATTCTTGAAACAAAATAAATCATTTTTTAAACATAACAACGACCAAGACCAATCAGTATTGATCTTTATACGTGCTTTAAATATTGCCACCCTAAGCCCGGGCCTCGGGGCCTAAGCCTAAATCCATCAGTGATTTCACCTCAATTTGGATTTGCTAACATTAAATGGAAAATACCAATCCAATGTTACAAGAAAACAAAATATATTAAATTTAGCTCTCAAAGTCTCGTTTTTCGGGTAACATATTCGCAGCATTTGTTATAGATAACTGTGTATGTAAATTATTCACATAGTATGTTGTACATAGGTGTACGGGACGAGGCGACGATGGGCGTGTCCATATCAACCTAAACCGCCCAGCGACGGAGGCGGGCCGTCTAGTGGATCAACCTAGCTGGGAAACGAAATTTAGGTATTCTGATTTCAAAGGTTTAAGAATAATAAGAAGAAAATTCTGTACTATGCACATCTTATATAAAGACAAAATAATAATTAATAATGACACGATATAAACAATACAGCTTGAAATTAAAATAAGATAAGAGTAAAATGTCGGTGTCGGTTCTTAGAAATATTATTAGATTTTAAAATTATTAATTAATATTATATTGATAATGGTAAATTATTATGTAAGGCATATACATGGTTTTATAATATTGTATGTCTATATTTCTAGTTATTTTATTTCGAACATTGAGATATAAATACAATACAATATCTTGGATATTAAAATTATGTTTTATTACGTTTGTTACGTTAGCAGTTGTATAAATTTTCCTATAATACAAAGTGATGCCTGTAGAAAATTAGAATAATAACAGTTTTAATTTATTTTGATTTACTTAAATATGATGATGTTTAAACTATATAATTAATTCACACTCGATTGGTGAATATTATTTAAGACATCGTTCGAGTTCGTAGGTATTTATTGATGTGGATTTTTTTTTAATAATTATATTAATCTATGTTAAATCCATAAAAAGCAAATTTACAAATGTTTTAAATGATTAAATATGTATTACATGTGGTAATAGCACATTTGGTGGCGGCTCGTTAAAAGAATACTACCACTCCATCTCAGCCAATGGATCTCGTAAAAGGCGAGTAAGGAATTAAACTGCACTGTGCACCCAACAGCGCATGGTGGCGATGGGCTCACCACCTATCACACCAAGTGCATTATATTGTTTTGGTGAAACGTGGATTGTGGCAGTCATCTGTTTTTGCAGTGAGTGCCCAGTCTCTGACTACCCCATATGGGATACAGTCGTGATCTTATGTATGTAATAGCGTAAGCAATTACGAAAAATCCACCCTTCGAGAAAGGTCTATATCCAGCAATTGTTTATTCAAAAGCTGTTTCTAAAGGAGATGATCATTAGAATATTCAGCACAAATTACAGTAAATGGTTACTATAATGTATATATTAAACTTTTTAATATAGGTTATGGATGAAAGCAACGATACGAGTGAATAGTTCACTTCATTTACTAACCGTGCAACGTTTGCCCATTACAAATGCTGTGTCACCCAGAACATATGCCTAATAATTTCACTAGCTATGAGTGCCCTACAAACCGAAACACAGATGTGTTTGATGGTGAGCATAACTGGCACCTACCTAGACGGATTTCTGCATAGGAATCTAATGAAGAAATTTAAGTCAGTATGCAGTTCAACATCACATGAGTTAGTTTAGCTTGCCTATAACAAGAGTACGAAATTGTTAGCTCGTTGGGAGTGGTTAAGCGATCGGCTCATTCTATGGATCTCGGGTTCGATTCCCGCTCGATACAAGGTCTATAGATAATTGTTCCTGGGCAGACAGAGCGTTGGTGCATGTCCAATTTAAGATAAATCGCAAAACAGGGAATCGTTTTTTAAAAAAATGTTCTGAACTTTATCGTATTTTGATTCGGTCTTTACCCACACTTTAATATGAGCATAACTTTAAGGCTTTGATTACAGAGCAATGGTGATATTTAAGTGACACTGAAATAACTACCTATGAACAAAGCCGCGGGTTACAGCTAGTAGCTTATATAGTAAGGTCTGCAAAACTTAATGTTGTTGGTTGGAGCCCGCCGTTCGAATTTTGGTCGAAAAGTGTCGACCAATAGTGTCAAAATATAACTTATTGGAAAAGGTTTTAATCTGTTTGTGTTTTTGTTAGCATTAAAATAGTATGTACATATCTACTAAAATAGTTTAATAAGGTTGTTTTGTATATTGATATGTAATTATTAATAGGTGTTTAGCGACGTCGTCTCTTTTTTGGTTCTAAAAAATATATTTATGTAATCACTTTATGTTTAAAATAATATATTTCTAAGTTATCGAATTTGTCCGAACTAATTAAATTATTTTTGTATAGTTGTAGTATCACCGTTTTTATTAGTTAGTTTAAATGTATTAAGGAATAAATAATATCTTTATATTTTGTAAATGTATAATGTATAATGACATAATTTCATAAATACATCATTATTTCAAGTGTTTATTGATTATTTGCATAGCTTATTTTAAATACTTTAAAATATATTGAGTAGTTTCAGTGTCACTGTCTTCCTTAGTTTTAAAAGTTTAATATGTATTCAAAACACACAAATCATTTTCCAAAATTTTATCGAAAACTTACATAGAAATCAATTAAGTCCACTTAAGCCACGAACTGTCTAAAACAACTTTATTTTAGTCATTATCAACTATCACAACACTTCACTAGAAACACAGAACAAGAATGTCAGTAATAAAATAAATAAATAATTATCTCTACACACTGTTCGATCTCGTCCAATCGTACATCGACGCACTATTCAGTAGGGACAGCAAAAAAATATCGATATTTGTTATCAGTGCTTCTATCGGAATGTCAGTATAGCGTGGCGACTGTCAACTGTCTACTAAACGAGTCGTCACTGCTCGCTTGCCGCCATGCCCATTTCCATACAATTGTGCATACCGAAATGTTTTATCACCAATTTTCCAACAGCTAAAATCATATCTTACTACTTCACTATAAGGTATACATTATACTGCAGTTGAAACCCTAGTTAGAGCGTTAAATCGAAGTGACATATCTCTACAAAAGTTACCTCTCCCTTTCTGGCTCGTTGCGTTGAATAATTTGCTGTCCTCTTTCATGAAGTTTGAACTTCGTATAGAAAAATATGAATTTAAATGTTTACAATTTTTTCTTTTTCATCAAGATATTATTTAAAAAATATATATTTTAAATAATTTTTTGACCAAAAATTACGTGCGTGATGTGAGATTTTGTTTATTCTAGAAATATGCAGTTGCGCGTCAAATAGCGCCGTCTCGTTTTCTCTGGTATTTCTTGTTTGTTGCACGTAGCGCGATTGGGCCAATAGCGTTTACGGTTCGACCCACCTCACACAGAATAAACTACAGTGGAATAATATGCTCTATCACCTGCTAATAAAGTTTAACGTTTAAGCATATAATGCGAAGTTACCGGCGTTTGTCACGCAAGAGTTCTAATTTTAAAACTGAGTGTAGGCGGAGCTCTTGGAGCTTTTGTATTGAAAAACAAAATGTCTTTTAAGAAAACCAGTTTTAAGAAAGTTAAGCCTTTTATGTACAGTGGATTTAAGTTTAACATCCGAAGCGACATAGTACCTTTTGCATTTGGTCTGCTTGCACAAGTTTCTTAGAAATAAAGAAAAAAGTTTAGTAACCGGCTTGTCGGTATTTTCCTTTTGTTGTTTGATTTTTGTTTCGTGAACGGGACATTGCATGAGAAATGCAACAATATGGCGTCGCGTATTTGTCTTTAGGTATCGAAGTTCTTTATGATTCTGAAAAGGATATTTATCCAAGAAATTGTGTAGCTGGTTTTATATTGTATGAATATGTTACATTATATGAATACATGCAAATTTACGATATTAATACTAACGAATAACAAATCATCGCACAAAGTTTGCATTAAACTAAAATGAATATTTAATATCAATTTTCTGTTTGCAACGTATGTATACGTATTAATTATCATGTCAACAGTATTACAGAATAAAATAGAGGAATGTTTCTTATAACAGATTATATTTTGATTGCTATTTTTTGCTGACTGTGTTTTTAATCCTTCGTGGGTGAATTTCGGGATTCATGAACTCATTTTTGTGTTTAGAGTTTTACAATCGTATAATGAGTAGGTGAAATAGAATAAGCTCTTAAGTATTTTCTATGTAACATTTTTAAATAGTTTATTCGCGCCATTGCCTAGTGTTGTACGGTTATCAGGCGTCGTCTGAGCGTCGATGTGAACTCATTAGCGCTGTCGGTCAAGGCCTCGAGGTCGCAATGGTGGGTGGTCGATTTAATTACAGCCTACGACGGCTCGGGGGTTCTCTTCTCTTGTGTATTACGGACCAAGGACAGTATTTTAGAATTTTATGTAACAGCTTTTAGCTTATAAATAGTCGTTTTCGTGTTTCAAAACAAAACATATTTTCCTATAGATTTAATCGCAGTAATTTTTATATTTTGCACATAGTTCCAGATTTTGAAGGATGTGTTATACGAGTATCTATATATATAACTAGGTGCATTTATTTTATTTAAATGATCTTGTGGTCAGCGTTGCCGTCTGCCGAGTTGTGGTTCCCGGGTTTGAATCCCAACTGAAATTAATATTTGTGCAATTCTGGTTAAGGTGTATTGTTACTACTCGTATCACAACAACTGATACTGTATTCCAAACTGACGAAGCAATAGTCTGTATTGTTTTGGTTCCTTGTGGTACATGCAAAAGTCAGGTTGAATAACTCTATGTTCGTACGACAACGGTCGACACTGACGGCACTAAAACAACCTTTTGGTTTTATCATTTTTTTTTCTTTAATAAAGTGACGAAACGAGCAAAACGTTCACCTGATGGTAAGCGCAACGTCTGCCCATAACAAATGCTGTGTGACACCACACTGCGTTCGTCGCCCAGATACATCAGTTCTTAAGTCTCATATGCTCAGTGATTTCGCTAACTCTCAGTGTCCTTCAAACCGAAACACAGTAATGTTCGCACACTACTGCTTCACGGCAGAATAATTGGCACTGGGGTGGTACCTACCTAGACGGATTCCGGTCAAATCGGTCTGTCCAAAATCGGAATAGGACCGATATTTACTTTGTAGAGCAAGTTACAGAATAGAACTATCTATAGTATTGTTTACAACACGTGAGGTGAGGGAAAGGTGTAGGTACATATGCAGAAACACATTTATTTAATTTGGGTTTAATATATATTTTAGTTATTAATGAATACAGCTCTATTGTCGCTCAGCTATAGACATGCAATACACGAAGACTGCCAAACCATTTTATTCTACTCAGAGCCAGTCGACATAGCCCTACGAATAAATAAGCTAAAAATGTCAATATGTTGGTTATGTTTTATATAGAGCCGATAACTATATATCTATTGCACTTACCTTGGTGCAATGCACACCCATAACAGCTGAACAGGGACTTTCAGTCGTAAAGCTTTGTACACTGCACTGCGAACGTTAGTTGGTAGTAAAGTAACAGCCTATAAATGTCCCACTGCTGAGCACAAGCCTGCTCTCATTTTTGAGAGGGTTTCGGCGCCGGAAAGAGTGAGCCACGCTGCTCTAATGCGGGTTGGCAGATTTCACATGTCTTCGAATTGTTTTAATTCCTCGGACATGCAGGTTTCCTCACGATCTTTTCCTTCATCGCTGAGCACGTGGTAAATCATTGCAGACCAATTTTAGAAGTGCCGTCGTCGGGGATCGTACTGAGTTCACTCGCGTACTATGAAATCTTAGGCAAGCGCCCGGCCCTGGAGCTACCACGGCTCCACTGTCATTACATTAGCTACAGTACCTTTCAAACTGAAACATAATAGTGTTTGCACTCCACTACTTGTCGACAGAATAACCTACGTAACTAGACTGGCTTCTGGGACTTCATAGGACTCCTATCTAGTCGTTAGAGTAGGAAAAGTCTTTGTGGGGGGAGGACGTGGTCGCTTGCCCGATACAATTTTTAAACAATGCCCCACAGTAGGATTTCTCCTGTTCGTGGGTTCGTGTTTAACAGACGTATATTTCACATGCACAACTCACCCAGGCTCGAAAACCAACAATTTGTCTTTTGTACAAATGTTGACTCCGGCTGGGATTCGCACTCAGTACCCGTGACATAGAAGACCACTAGGCTACACGGTCGTCCCTACTGTAATTACCGTCAAGGCAAAGGTCGATTACTCAATGGTCCCTCTTTCTTCATCAGCCTATAATTAATCCCCTGCTGAACATAGGCCTCTCCCAAGAAGGAAGGATTTGCCTTAATCACTACTCCGTACGAAGGTATGGACGCTTCGAATCATACATGCTGCTGCCCGTCAGTCTGTGTATTTTAAGTCTGCTATTTTTTGACATGCTTTTTCCACCACTAATCGAGAGCCAGCGTTTGATAGATACGACAGACTTGATAGACCACAAATCCTAACAAAATAACACCAATTCCTACCAAGGATGATTCGCGAGGCTATTAAAATTTTAAAAAAACATCCTTATTTAAATATAGTAGATGGTTGGGTACTACCACAGGCTAAGGGATCTCATTATTAATAAAACGAAATCAAAAACCATGCATACCATTGCAAGACTTCAAGACACTGTAAGCTCATACTGCATAAATTGGATCAAATATAATAATAAAACCTCTGTCATCTCAGTCCTCCTGTGACCATGGGTGCTGTAAAGCGCTCAAATTGTTGGGTTTTAAATAGCAAATATAAACGCGATAAAATCCGTAAATCTAGTTTTATTAAACATGGCTCATTATTTAGTCACAAGTTATCACATCCAATCACTTTTGCCACATTCCGGTAAAGTCTACTAGATTCATTTTCCAGTAAATAGGTCAATATCCCTTATCTTGCTTTTGAATCATCTTTGAGGATAACATGTTTGTCATTTTGGCTTGGTTTTTTTATCATCATTTAAAATGTGTTCAAACGATGGCTTAATAAATATGCTAAAAGTTTTTCATTCGTGAAGATCGCTTAATGTAAGTGCATTAAGCGTTCTATTTTATTATCTGGTTATTGCACAGTGAATGTAGGGACGTCGTCTCACGTACAGATAGGCAATTTGTCATCTCGTCTTAATCAGACAGTAGCTTGTTCGGCGAGGTCTTAATACGCGAACTGGGTCAAGGCACCACCTTGTCCACGGAATTCGCGCGACATTCAATTATACTCTTACGTATGTCAGGTAAGAGGCTTATCTAATATACATTGTGTAATATACATACTCGTATTTTGAATGATTATTTATAACATTGCATTTTCTTAATTGTCTTTCTTTGTTATAAATATTTTCTCCGCGTTCTAACCGTTTGATGAATAGCCGAATTAAGCTAAGGTATTAATGCTAACGTTTAAACTTTTTTGCCCTCAAAAATAAATAACATGCAAAAATGTGCAATTTGTATTGCCACCACACTCAGATTCGGAAGAACGATTTTTTACTGTTTATTTCACATCGATTGACGATAGATTCACTGTTGGAACTACTGGTGGATGCCTATGCAGAAATCCGAATAGTATATAGAATATCTATTTGAAAGGGCATTGATAGCTTGTGTTATTACTGGGATTATGAGAATAAAGAACTGATGTGTGTAGATGACAGTGTAACTATTATGGACAACGTTACACTTACCGTCAGGTGAACGATTTCCTCAGCTTGTCACTTTCTTCCATAAATATTAGATAAGCTCTAAAGGACGGACCAGTTTATTCTGTCATCATCATTATCATTTCAGCCTATTCCTGTCCACTGTTGAACATAGGCCTTCCCCGTAGATGGCCACAAAACACGGTCCTGAGCCACCTGAATCCATCGACTTCGCACAAAACTGTGCAGGTCGTCGCTCCATCTAATGGGGCGCCCTACATTGCGTTTGCCGGTACGATGTTGGCACTCGAGAACCTTTCTTCCCCAACGGTTATCGGTTCTACGAGCTATATGGCCGGCCTATTGCCACTTCAGCTTTCTAATTTTTAGGGCTATGTCGGTTACTTTAGTTCTTCTCTTGGTCGAAGTTGGACCTACCTAGTCGGACAATCTTGTCTAGGTATAGGTATTCGTCAACATTCGAGCGTAGTGTTCTCAACAACAACCGTTACAGCTGTGACATGGACGTTAGACATGATCTTTGTCTTGTCCATGTTCATCTTGAGACCTACCCGTTGGGAGACACTATTGAGTCATTGAGCATAGTGCCCAGTCCTCCAGCGATTCTGCCATTATGACTATATCGTCGGCAAATTAAAGGTGAGTGATGTATTCGCCATTGATGTTAATACCGTATCCTTTCCAGTCCAGTAGCTTAAAGACATCTTCCAATGTAGCGGTGAAGAGTTTCGGGGATATGACATCACCCTGTCTTACACCTTTCTGCAATTGAATCGGTTTCGTACTCTGGTTCTGTACTCGGATAGCCATCGTAGCCTATTGTACAAACACTGCAGCACTTCGATATGACGACAGTCAATTCGGCACCGCTGAAGTGACTGAAGCAAATTTCGACGAAATCGAAGGCATTTTCTTAGTCCACATACGCCAGACATAGCTGGAGATTGTACTCTTCGGTCTTTTGTACAATCTGGCGAAGGGTATGTATGTGGTCTATGGTACTAACTCCTTTTCGGAATCCGGCTTGTTCGGGAGGCAAGAAGACGTCAAGTCTGCTTGCGAGACGATTCGTAATGACTCTCGAAAACAGCACATAGACGCGGCTCAGAAGCGATATCGCTCTATAGTTCTTCAAGAGGGCATTACCGCCCTTCTTGAAGAACAGGACAACCACACCTCTGCTCCACGCTTCCGGCGTAGTGCCGCCGTGGATGACGAAATTAAAAAGCTTCTGAAGGACTAAAAGTACCAGTTTTCCGCCCGCTTTCAGAAGCTTTGCTGTAATTCCGTCCTCACCCGGAGCTTTGCCATTTTTGAGCCGTTTGAGCCATAGTAATCTCGCTCAGACTGACGTTCGGGATATTATCGGAATAGTGTCGGACGAGTTTTCCTCTTGGGTCGTAACTCACACCAGTGTGTGCCTCCAACGATATGTACAGCTGTCCATAAAATCTCTCGATCTCACTCAAAATCTTTAGTCCAGCGGAAATGACACTTCTGCTTTCGGTTCTCAACTTTGTCAGTTGGCTCTTCCCGGCAGACAGATCCCTGACAAAGACCTTGGAGCCTTGATTTCGCTCAATCGTCAAAGTGTGTGCCTCCAACGATGTGTACAGCTGTCCATAAAATCTTTCGATCTCACTCAAAATCTCTAGTCCAGCGGAAATGACACTTCCGCTTTCGGTCCTCAACTTTGTCAGTTGGCTCTTCCCGGCAGACAGATCCCTGACAAAGACCTTGGAGCCTTGATTTCGCTCAATCGCTTCTTTAATAAGGGATTTATTAAAGTTGCGTAGGTCCTGCCGCATGCATTGGGAGATCTGTCTGTTCAAGTCCCGATATGCTGACGCGTCAGTTGAGAACTGTAGTTTCATTTCGCGCCTAGCCTCCATGAGAGTGAGAGTGTGATCGAAGAGCTTCTGGATCTTGTTTTTGCGGCGGGTCTTGCAAAACTTTGCCCCCACCGCCTGGACAGTTTCCACGAGCTACTCGTTCATATCGTCCACTGTAACGCAGTCATCCAGGCACTGAAACGATTATGCATTTCGGTGATCACTGCCGGTTTTCACCCTATCGATCACGGAGACATCATTGAACAGCTGTCGTTTTGCCAACCGTCCGGGCCAATCCAGGTTTATTCTGTAGTGAATAGAAAATATCTCGATTACAGTATCTCAAATTTGATAATAAGTAGACGATAGCGAAACTACCAGGTGCGATTTTATATTACTGAAAATGTGTGATCCCTTTCTAAATTATTTATGGTAATTGAAAAATAACATGCTAAGTAGCTTTATAGATATAATTTATATTAACTTGCATTTTAACCCATAGCTATATTGCTGAATATTCATCAGGGAGTTACAAGGAAGAATTAAATGATCTTAAAAACTTATTTAAGTATTCCACAGAGCAACGGTCCCTAGCGATCAGTTATTCAAAGTCCGTTTTAGTCATTAGCTATTTAAAAATAAAAAGTATAATATGAAAAAACATAGTTACGACATAGTAACGTTATGTATGTACAGCAATATTATCCACGGCTTAACGAAAGTTTACTACTACAAAGGCATTTTTCTCACAGATTTTGAGGAGTAATTGCTATTTTTGCCACACTTGTTAGACGATTTCCTAACCGCCAAATGTCTTGACGATTCAAGATATCACGGTAGTCTGACCGTGTTGTCAAACGTTGGTTAATGGTTTGTTCATACGACACACGGGATCAGATGAAGTTTAAGGTATTCCTTACAGCTGTCCAAGGTAGAAGTATTAAATGTCACAACTTGATTCTAGTAATTATTAAGCAAATTATTTCTTGCCAGTATTTTATTATCATTTCACTCATAGATCCTGATCAATTGTCAGTTCTATGAGAGAAGCTGCTCGTGAAATTTTGACACCAACTCGAAAAATAGCAGTAGTGTTTTTATTCAATTTGTTAATTTCTGTGTATATTTGGAGTTTTGATGTTTAATAATGATAGTTAATTATGCAGCAAGTGCTCCTGAAAGTGTACAGTGATTGTAAAATTCAACTCAAGACCAAAATTGTGTCGTACTGTCGATCAAAATTTGAAGTCTTGCTGCTTGAAGATTGTGTACTTGGATATGTAACTTGACACTGGGATATAGTTTATGACTGTTTGTATTAATAAATAAATAATACCCTCGCTGAAAACAAAAACGCAAACACTTTACTTTATGTGGACGACAGGATAGGCATAATTTGTGTTGTGTGTTTTCTATCTCTCCTACCTAAGTGTAGACTCATACTCCAATATATTTTTCGACGAAGGTCGGGTATTCATTTACACCGCATACCTCGCAATGAATTCTAACACACCACTTGTACTTTTAGGCATTTTTAACCGACTTTCAAAAAGGAGAATGTTTTCAATGTATAGACGAACATATTTTTTATGTATGGGTATAAAACTGTCTTTTTTTATTTGAAAGGGCATACCGTAGGGGTACCATACAAATTTGATGAAGTTCTGATGAGAGGATCGATGAGAAAATCATGAATCTCTTAAATTCGAATAAGCTGCTGCGTAGAATTCTGTTTTATGATTAAATAATTATTTACTATCCTAATTTCATATTAATAGTAAATTTTCATGCATCAATCACATGTCGAAAATGCCGAAATGCCTTTTATCTCCGAGAGTGTCTTCACGCCGGGAAGATTTTTATTTTTTATTTTTTTTTATTTTTATAAAAGTGACGGAACGAGCAAAACGTTCACCTGATGGTAAGTGCAACGTCTGCCCATAACAAATGCTGTGTCACCCAGAACAGTGGGACACCACAATGCGCCCGTCACTGAGACTTCAGTCTTAAGTCTCATATGCCGAGTGATTACGCTAGCTCTCAGTGCCCTTCAAACCGAAACACAGTAATGTTTGCACACTACTGCTTCACGGCAGAATAACTGGCCCGGGGGTGGTACCTACCTAGACGGATTCCTGCATAGGAATATAGGCGGCATGGCGGACTTCATATGAAAAGTTTGCAACCTACCTACCACACGACGTTTCCTTCTCCGCCGAGCCATGATAAATTAGGACTTAAAATGAATGTATTTATTGTTGCCGGCACTGCGGACCACACTCAGGTCACTCGCAAAGTGTTGAATTTTAACAGAGTGCCTAACCACGGAGCTGTCTCGGCTCTTTATGTCCTTTAATATAATTTATTTATGTATTTATGTTGGGTAGGTAGCCCTTAAAAACTAAGATATAAAAGCCTAGATGTTAGCCTTCTGCGATAATTCACCTTTATAATATGTTCTTAAATATGGTATGCTGTAGGCAAACCTTTACTTTGGTTCATCTTCCACTTTTTGTTGGCTCACGTAGAAATGTATTACTGATGCCCATGCCATACGAGATTGTTGAGTACAAATCTTACCATCTTAAAACAATTATAGTAATTGCAGGTAAACGTTCCGAATGCTAATAGCCCGGCTCGTAATTAATGCGAATCGTGATGAAGATGGCTAATTATCACGTATCGAGTTCTAATGTCTTGTGAGTATAATTGTAATAAGTCACGCTACGTGCATGTATTGCACTCTTACTCCAATGTTTTTTGTAATTAAATAGCAGTTATTTATTAAACTGTATCGGAAACAGTTACATTAATTAATAATTTTAAACTCAAATAGATTTCAACAGATGAAACAATCGCAAGGCTGTGCTTCTATTCAATTTATTTGACAATATAATACAGTAAATATAATATGTAGATGTAAATAAGATTTCAGAATTATCATCGTCATTATTATGATCACAGATCTCTTAAGGACATATGACTAGGTGTAGGCAACCTTTCATTTTATTTAAAAGCGTTCTGATACTGGAAGAGTTTGCCACGATATTTCGATGCAAGCTTGAAATGCAGTTATTTTTTGAGTTTAACGAACGCGATATCGTTTTTATTTACCTAACCTCTGTCTGTATTTTTACCTAACCTCTATATAAAATGTTAATCACATAATCACAATAGTCACTTTCACTGTCATCTCAGGAAACACATAACATTGTAAAATATAAAAGTTATATCGAACGTAGGCTGTAAATAAAATTTAAAAAAAATCTACAAAAAAACAGCAACTCCCACGAGTCTGTCAAGTGATAAGGTATAATTTGGCGTCATATAACGCGACATGTGTGCCAAAGGGTTCGGGCTCATTAGTGTCAAATGCTCTTCTACGACCGGAATTAGCAGTTGCTGTTAGACGGTAAAGTTGTAATTTCTGTAGTTACATAAATATTCGGCCTGTTTGCATGTGCTATTTGAGTCTCATCATTGTCATCATACACCCCTAAATAGTCAATAGACCTCCCCAAGTTGGAAGGGACTACCAGACAACAGTTACTGGTTGGATTTCTGGATTTCAAGGTAGATTTTCAAGAAAGGTCGACATATACGCCACATGATATTGGACGGTAGATTCTCCTATTGCGGTACCGCGATATGAAAAAGTAACTTTTAATAAATACATACCATCACGCTTTTTTCCCATATAAGCGGTAATCACAGACCACATCCGTAGTCCACTTTTTGCCCCCGCAGGACACGAGACGTGACTCGTGGCAACCCAAGTCGCCGCAATTTTGGTACAAGCTGAAATTATTGCTCCCCATTGCATTCCGACAAGTACCTAGCCATCGGCACGGCAACTTTTACTGGTGGTATGATTTCTATGCAGGAATCCGCCTAGGTAGGTACCACCCCAGGGCCAGATATTCTGCCGTGAAGCAGTAGTGTGCAAACATTACTGCGTTTCGGTCTGAAAGGCACTGAGAGCTAGCGTAATCACTGGGCATATGAGACTTAAGAACTTATGTCTCAAAGTGACGGGCGGAGTGTGGTGCTACATAGAAATATTCTGAGTAGCAAAGCATCTGTTATGGGCAGACATTGCACTTATCATCAGGTGAACGATTTGCTCGTCTCGTCACTTGATGAAATAAAAAAAAACCATCTGGCTTGCCGGAGAGGAAGGAAAATGAACTGTATAGGAAATGGATTTGGGGTAGGGAATGGGAAGTTGAGAAAGGAACTGTAAGGTGTAGGATACTACTATCTCGGAAGAAGCAGGAGCAG
Organism: Luehdorfia chinensis; assembly: GCA_019845155.1. Taxonomy (NCBI): domain Eukaryota; kingdom Metazoa; phylum Arthropoda; class Insecta; order Lepidoptera; family Papilionidae; genus Luehdorfia; species Luehdorfia chinensis. Next base: position 12,617,078 of record JAHVAK010000642.1, on the reverse strand, counting down.
AGAGTAGTAGCTCGGGAGTCCGGGGTCACTTATCCGGTACTCTACCGTATTTGCCGGACATGGCAATTAGGTAAGTATTCCTGGCAAGTAATTCTTAATAGAAAATTTGTAGTTCAAAATAGTCTTACCATTATAGTGATAGATATTCTATCGCCAAGCAATGCAAGCAGGCTTGGTTTGAAGGTGTAATTTACGAGCATATGAGATTTAATAACCAACAACTCTGGGCGATGAGCGCAGTGCTACACAGGGACTCACACAAAATTCTGGGAACCACTGGAACTGTTATGATCATGGAACTTGTTCTTGTCTAATCACTTACTAACATAAAGTAAATAATACATTGCTCGAGCATTACCCTGAAAACTACTAAATTGATTTTGATACGGTTTTCGCAAGCCAAACAGCTTAATTTAAATATTGAGATATTTTCAGCCTTAAATCTATTGTGATTAGACAGGACCAGAATAAAACTACTTTTTTACGGATTTTATCGCGTTTAATTTTTGAACTATTTTTACCCGACGTTTCGGACGCTTTACAGCACCCATGGTCACGGGGGGACTGAGGTGACAGTTGTCCCGATGTCATAGTTAACCCGGAGTACCTTCAGCTTTTAATTATTATTTGTAGTCCGATCTACGCAGAAAGAGCTTACAGTGTCTTGAAGCCTTGCAGTGGTATGCTTGGTTTTTGATTTAATTTTATTAATAATAGGATCCCAAGCCGGTGGTAATACCCAACCATCTTCCCTATTGAAATTAGGATGTTTTTTAATTTCAATAGCCTCGCGAATCATCCTTGGTAGGAATCGGTGTTCTTTTGCAAGGATTTGTGGTCTATCAAATCTGATGTAATGGTTGGGATGATCCAGAACATGGTCACAGACTGCAGACTTCCTAGAGCGTCGATGCTTCACATCAGCTATGTGTTCTTTAACGCGGGTTTTAATGGATCTTTTAGTTTGCCCTATGTAAGAGAGACCACATTCACAATCCAGCTTGTATACTCCTGCATCTTGTAGAGGGATGTTACACTTGACAGATGGTAAAAACTGACTTATCTTCTTCGGCGGCTTGAAAAATGTTCTTATAGAAGCTCGCTTCAAGATATAGCCAATCTTGTCCGTGACTCCTCTGACATATGGAAGAACAGCAGGTACACGCTCGACTGTGGCCGGCTTCACTCGGTCACTGCGACGAAGGCGCGGAACCCGAAGCTTGTTGTCTTGCAAAACTTGCTTGACATGCTGAAGCTCGGCGGCCAGGTGTTTACTGTCACAGATCCCTTGTGCTCTCTGAAACAAAGATTTACCCACGGTAGCTAAAGCGAGCTTCTATAAGAACATTTTTCAAGCCGCCGAAGAAGATAAGTCAGTTTTTACCATCTGTCAAGTGTAACATCCCTCTACAAGATGCAGGAGTATACAAGCTGGATTGTGAATGTGGTCTCTCTTACATAGGGCAAACTAAAAGATCCATTAAAACCCGCGTTAAAGAACACATAGCTGATGTGAAGCATCGACGCTCTAGGAAGTCTGCAGTCTGTGACCATGTTCTGGATCATCCCAACCATTACATCAGATTTGATAGACCACAAATCCTTGCAAAAGAACACCGATTCCTACCAAGGATGATTCGCGAGGCTATTGAAATTAAAAAACATCCTAATTTCAATAGGGAAGATGGTTGGGTATTACCACCGGCTTGGGATCCTATTATTAATAAAATTAAATCAAAAACCAAGCATACCACTGCAAGGCTTCAAGACACAGTAAGCTCTTTCTGCGTAGATCGGACTACAAATAATAATTAAAAGCTGAAGGTACTCCGGGTTAACTATGACATCGGGACAACTGTCACCTCAGTCCCCCCGTGACCATGGGTGCTGTAAAGCGTCCGAAACGTCGGGTAAAAATAGTTCAAAAATTAAACGCGATAAAATCCGTAAAAAAGTAGTTTTATTTAAATGTGTAATATTCGCGTAAATAAAAGAAAACATTATAGGACCAGAATAAATTATAATTACATTTCGCTCTTCTTTAGTTTTTGTTGTTTAATAGATGACGACTATAATCATTTTATATGGACAAAAGTCACTTTCAACATAAAGCGTATCTATTTGTTTTATTTAATTTATATTATTTTATATTTTAATGATAATGATAGCGGTCTTTTTATTGAATAAATCAGTATAAAATAAGCGCAGGTCTGATTAGCACGCACACGCAGAAAGTTCCGTAAATTTGTATTAAATGATCTTTAATAACTCATTTTTTACAAAACTTTGGGTTTTGTATTTTATCATAAGCTATAGTTGTCATGTTTATGATTAAAACAAATATTGTTGAAAAACGAAGAAAGTAATTAAATTTGTGACGTCATCATTCTTCATAAAGTTGTAAAACTTCTTTTATGCAAGTTTTAATACATTTATTTATTTAATATTCAAGTTTTAATAAATGAGGTTGTATCTTTTTATTGCACTTAATTACGTGGTCTATTTTTACTGGAATATGCTTTCGTGAATCTCAGCATTTGATATTATTAATTTTTATTAGATACCTATACCTGTCAGTTAGAATAACGTAAGTAATTCCATTTGTATAAAAGCTTAGTTTTTTATTTCATCACAAAACTCGAATAATTCCAATATCCGAATTGTTTAGCTAATACAATTAATAAAGATAATAATATCTACATGTAAGCTTGTAATTTTAACACCGTTGCATATTTCTTGTTCTTGTTTTTCAAATAAAGACCAGAAGATAGGCAGCAGCATCTTCCTTGAACATCTGAATAAATAAACTGCGGTTGACAACCCGCCTGCCAAGCGTGGCAACTATGACAAAGACCTCATTATTAGAGCTACTAACTTTCGTGGCAATCTATGGGGGAGGCCTATGTTCATGCAATGGACTAGTGATAGGCTGAAATGATGATGATGATGATTTCTTGTTTATAAGTCGGTAATTTCCATAATTACGTAGTTAATCGTATCGTACTTTTGCTTTACCTTCACGTCTACCTGCGGCTTATTTCACGACTACATCGTTTACCAAAGCCAGCTGTACCAGCTGTAGTTTACCAAAATCTAGTTTATGAGTTTTATATGTGTAGGTAATGTAATTTTTATTCATGACCCGACGTCTATAAGACTGTAACAATATGCGGATGTTTAAACTTACGGTATATATATTTCCCACCAGCAGAGCACAAACCTATTCTCATTACTAAGAGTGTTTTGGAAAAGAAAAGATTGTGTTCACATGTCGTCGAAATATTTTTTATTTTTCAGACATCAGCGCTTATAATTGCAAATAAGATTTTTTTATTATTAATACCTTAAAATTACTAACGTAGATCCGCTAGATGTTTTTGAGATTCTGTGATCGAGGTTCGTCGGTAATTAGGTTCGTTTCCTGTAGATTTGGCGGTCGCCCACCTGCCAGCCCGTACCTGCCACTGACGCCTCTATCCGCGCCTCGACTTGAATTAATTACGCGAATTGATTAATACTCATTTCGAATCAGCAAACTTAATTAAAACGCGAAATTTTCGTATTTTGCACCTCAGATACTATATAGACGATGTTAGGGAACATTGACAGGAGTGGAGCGATATCGATTTAAGCATAAAAATTGAACGTAAGAGAGCATTTAATTTATAAATGTTACAAAATATATTTAAAATAATTTTAATATTTTATCAGTAGAGAGGGTATTTTATGTCTATGCTGCCAGTACAATTTTCTTTGTAACAACATACCTTACATCCAAAGTACATTATTTTTCTTATTTTTTTAGTACTGATTCACGTCGACAGTCTCAGCTAGACTGTGCTGAATTATTGGGAAAACATAGATGAATTTAAATGTAAATTATCTGAAAAGTAACTGCCTAAAAATGTCCCACTGCTGAGTACAGACCTTCTCATTTTGTAGAGAGCTTTTAAAGATCCACGCTGCTCCAATGCGGGTTGGGGGACTTAACATGGCCTCGAAATATTTTTATTCCCCAGACAGACAGGTTTCCTCATGTAGTTTTCTTCACCGCTGATAACTCAGGACACCCTTGTACTATAAAATTTAAGGCAAGCGCCCGACCCTGAGCTACCATGCATCTATCATAATCTAAAAGCAGACGTAAATAAAAACAGAGATAAATAACACTTAACACACCTTACATTTTTTTCTTTTTATTTTCTGTTCTTTTTAATCTACATATGCAATAAATTCGTTTGCATTTAAAGGCTCTGTTCTAGAGCGATCCGGTTCACTGCATCTCGGTTGATGCACTCCACCACTTTTTGTGCCGACTCGGGCTACACTCACCCGCTTATTTGCGATCATTAATCATTATTTCGGCCCAGAGCTGGACCGGCGTACGCTTTGCGTTTTGTGGAAATAACTCTTTTTTGTATTTCGTGTAATACAGTTCGCAACGGCCATGGATCCTTGATGCATGGCAATCGCGGTGCAAGGCGATCATATTACGAATTATCTACATTGGCACATAAACACTTTTGATCTAGAAGTGGTTCGTAGAGTTAGTGTCAGTATAAAACTAAAGCGGGCGGCAACAATTAATTTTTGTTGCTTGACGATTTCTGTCGGTCAATACTCAAACTTCGGTCTTCAAAACCACTTGGTAGATGACTGTCAAGCAGTGGACTGTCCCAGGCTGAAAAAAAAATCAGGAAGTTAATAAGGAATTATCTCTGCTGTAGATAAAAGCTTTTGATAGCAATCGGAAAACGTCACGGTATTCGACATTCCATTCTGGTGGACATTTGTAACGTACTGATACGTCTAGATTGGGGTCAGATTCCATTCATATTTTGACAATAGTTTCATTATGCATGTAAAACAGATGTATATTTTTGGTCTGTCTGTCTTTACAAACTAATTTAACTAAAAGTCTACTAATGCTATTGTGATGAGTCTTACACAGTTTATAGATGTTAACTCTGAGTACAACTTAGACTGGGTTCCATCGTGTCACCACGGAATATATAATAGATTGTGATCTATGGTGCATATTGGAAAAGACTACTGTTAATTGACTATCGGACTTAGATTGTTCACATAAAGTTTATTTTGAATAAAAAATTCTATCAGCACCATGTACTTTGATTATATAATTTACTTAGATTTCTTTAATAACCTGCCTAAACAAATCCAAGGTTACAAGTTGCGGGTACTAACTGTAAATAATATATTGCATTAGTGACGTTGTGTGGAATGAGTTTAAGTAGCTCAAGGTGGCTCAATAGGATCAAGCGTGCGTTTGCCTTAAAATTTCAAAAATTATTAAAATGTGCCGGCTCTAAGAAAATACATACATACAGTTACGCTTTTTTCTCATATAAGGGGTAGGCAGAGGCTACTCACGTAGACAGTCAACAAGCAGCTGTGGTACAATAACAGATTTTACTTTTACATAATTTTTTTTATGGAAAATGGGGGCAAACGAGCCATCGGCTCACTTGATGGTAAGTGATCACCGCCGCCCATGAACATCTACAATACCAGAGGAATAGCAGATGTGTTGCCTTGTAATGGGCTATAATAGGGAATAGGCTCTTTTCTTGAAGATCCCTAAGTCGTATCGTATAATATTTAATCTGATATGTGAATTTTTTTGCCATGAACATGTCTTTTTTATGTAATATACGTTTGGATATTTTATTTATTTTATTGTTAATAACTATAGTTGTTAGATTGATAAAAAAAAGAGAAACTAATTATGCAGATTGAGTCACGGATGGAACTAAACTTGTTTTACTTGTTATCTATGCACATTATATGGGTTTTGTGTGGGTGCGAATAAGATTTGTATCGACTCTGTCGGCTCATACTCCTGAGTGTTTTATTCAACAAAAGATAACTTTTACAGCGAACGCGTAATGTTAGCAATTTCACTACCGCTTGCAATCATTCACTTCTTGTCCAACGTTTCGATTGTAATTATACGGTGTGGCTGTAGGGAGTGTTATCTAAAATCGTTTAGTTCTGCGTAAGTTAATTTATAACATCAAATCGCCATGATTTTCATAATTCTAAAATGCGAATAAAAAGTAAAACAATTTTTTCTTAATATGAAATAGATTTGATTGTAGTTATTTTGCAAACCAATTTTATGCTTCCCAAAAACCTTCGAAAATTGCATCCATACACACAGTCACGCCTTTTCCCATATATGGGGTAAGCAGAGGCCACTCACGAAGCTCACTTTTCGCCCTCGCGGGAAACGAGACGTGACGGGTGGCGAACCACGTCGCCGCTATTTTGGTACGAGTCAATAAATTCTTACTCCTCATTGCGTTCCCGGGAGCAGTATAGTGATAGCACTACATATTATGGTGTTGTTCTGCACGAATAAAGGCTGTCCGTACAATATCAAAGTCGCCTCTTACGACACCTCGGTAGGAAAGAGGTAGGTGCTATTCTACTCTGCCGGGCACCTAGCGGCTGTGGAAAATTATTCCTCTGATAATAAAAATCAACAGTATGTATTAGTTTTGTGTAGTTCAGGAAAATTTTTCCAAACTATCCAAACATTTTTCTTTTAAGTAAAAAAGAATTAAAAAAAAAATTACGTATTCGTCTTAACCTTTCCGTATCTAAAGAAGCACAGAGTAACAAAAAAAATAGCTTTGCTTGGAATTGAAATCCGTGATCCACGACTCGACTCTGTAGCAGCAGCGAAGACTATATGTTAAGTACAACAACAACTATAACTACGCTGTAAGTAATTATTAAATCATGTTAGGTTTTCGGTTAATTAAGTACAACAACCGTGTGGTGGCTGAAAAAAATCTACAACCCCATCTCATCCCGTGGGTGTCGTTAAAGTCGACAGAGGGAAAATTAAAACCCGAAGATGGGCAGCAGCATCTTACTGGAACATCTGAATAAATAAACTGCGGTTCCCGACCCGCCTGCCAAGCGTGGCAACTGTGGCAAAATCCCTCCAAAATGAGAGCTACAAACTGCTGGCATTCTATGGGGTCTATGTTCAGCAGTGGACTAGTGTTAGGCTGAAAGTATGATGTAAAACATTTAATTTGTACGATCACTGCAATGTGTTTACTTAGGCAATATGTCCCTGCGGTGTGGCACCGTTTAGATACTACGTAACAATGTACGTTGTAACATAAAAGCAAGACAGGTGAATAAAATAGCGGCGTCCATGCTAGCAAGATGCTCGTATCTTTACGGGCCGTATATTTGGACAGATATCATTCTCCGACCCGCTCCGACAGTTAAGAGCTAGCGGGTTGTGAAACTGCTGCGCTTTCAGAACCGCGAATGTTTACACCTGTTTTTCTGTTGAAGGATTTTAGTGCTCTCTGTAGAATTTGCTTTACTTATATGAATATGTACCAGATTATACATTCTATGTATGGCTGTATCTGTTATTCATATTTTATTTAACGGATTATGAATGTTTTTATTTTTGTTGTTCTAGTAAGAAGAAGCGTAACGTATTGATAGGCAATTAAGAGAAGGCCGACAATAGCTCGATAATCTAACGAAATCTACTAACTACTACTACTAAATAAATGTAGGTGTGTAGTTTTGAAAGGCCTTTGTCATACTCGTAATTGCGTATTCGAAGGAGAATAATTGTTGGAAATGTAAAGGACGAACGATATATCAATTCATGCAACCGTAAATGACTTTCATCACCCAAACCGTGGCTTAAGAGAATCTACCACCCCATCTCATTCTGTGGTTGTCGTAAAAGACGACAAAGGGAAAAGTAAAACCAGGAGATGGGCAACAGCACTTTCTGGTACATTCGAATAAATAAACTGCGGTTGCTAACCCGCCGGCCAAGCGTGGTAATTATGGCAAAATCCCGCAAAACGAGAGCTACAAACTTGTGGCAATCTATGGGGAGGCCTTTGTTCAGCAGTGGACTAGTGCTAGCATAGGCTAATATGATGATAATGAAAGGACCTTCACCAATTAGAGGTAGATCTTACTCTAGTTGTTGTCTATATTTACTATGAAATAGGCTTAAAAATAAGTCGAACTAGTACGTATGCTCATATAAGTTAGGACAGATGTCAGTGAAACAGTTGACGAGCGTTGCAAATATCACTGACCAAAAAAAAGACGAATGGATTGCAATTGAAGAACTGTTTATCTTAGTCCAAAGTACATTATAAATAAATGTACAAAGAACAGTCTCATAGCAAAAGCATGCTCCATGACAAAATGTCAGACAAGATTCAATAACAAATGAATAAATGCAGTGCAAACTCGAGCAGACCAGCCTCCACCATCAGCACCTGTTCACAAGTATGACGCAAATATTAAACTTCGTCGTAACATTTGAACTACTTTTATTTCAATATATAACTACCTTCGTAGGTTGTGAGCGATAGCCGATACATAGATAGTATCATTAAGCGGAAGAAACTTGTTTCTTTTTCATCATGGTGATCGTTTAAAGAATTTGTTGTAGATCACTAAGTATGAAATTTATATGATTTTTTTTGTTTTAAATAACTTAGATGCCACATTCGTGGTGTTGAAGTCGCTACAGTGCGCGCGAGGCGCGGGGGCGGCGCGTCCGGTAACAGATGCGCTGCATTGCTGCCGTGCCAACTCCTGCTAGCGAACAGGGCTGAACTCAACATGCCTATGCGAGAAATATGTTTTAATAAAGATTAAAAATGTATTAGAATTATTATATAATTATAAGACTTTCTGCTGTGACTGAAGCAAGTTCAGTTATGCTTTTTGTGAACAATATATTACTTCTCTATATACCGTGTGGTGGCGTAGTTGTCGTAAAAGTCGATAAAGGGAAAATTAAAACCAGGAGATGGGCAGCAGCATCTTCAATCTGAACAAATAAACTGCGGTTGTCAACCCGCCTGCCAAGCATGGCAACTATGGCAAAATCCTCCCAAAGTGAGACCTACAAGCTTTTGTGGCAATCTATGACTAGTTATAGGCTCAAAATTATGATGATGATATTTCTTCACAATAATAAAAAACTGTGAAATTACTGTCATCACTACGTCACCATCAGCATCTAAATTATCCGGTCTCGGTCATAGGTCACGCTACTCTCCCCAGGCGGATTGGCGATTATAGTATACCGAAAATCTTCCATCTTAAGCCACAGTGCCCGTTAACTGTATCGTTATTTTAGGTCTAACATATTTAAGGATTATGTATTATTATTTATTATATTTGCTATGCAGGAATCCGTCTATGTAGGTACCACCCCAGGGCCAGTTATTCTGCCTTGAAGCAGCAGTGTGCAAACATTACTGTGTTTCGGTTTGAAGGGCACTGTGAGCTAGCGTATGAGACTTAAGAACTTATGTCTCAGGGTGACGGACGCAGTGTGGTCCTACACAGAAATATTCTGAGGAACACAGCATCTGTTATGGGCAAACGTTGCACTTACCATCAGGTGAACGTTTTGCTCTAGGTTAAAGTGTCGAGCACTTTATCAAATAAAAAAAAAATTAAGACAGTAAAAGATCTCACAGTGGCTACGAAATTAATTTCTCTTAGTCGTATCGATTTTGTTATGTACTGTTATGGCACTGCGGAAGTTAAAGCAGTAAATGGATTTCCAGCTTTTTGAATCGGTAGCTAACGTTTCCCAGTACCTTTTTAAATTTTTGCTTTAAATGTCTGAGTGTAAGATATTGATTTATTATTATTATTATTAATTTTATAGAAGTGGGGGCAAACGAGCAAGTGGCTCACCTGATAGTAAGTGAACACCACCCAGCCCGTGAACATCTAGAATACCAGAGGAATAACATATGCGTTTTTTCATATTAAGCATTTAGTTTGTGGGTTGATTTAGTTTGGTGATTTAAAAATTATTTTTAAAAACGTAAAGTAAACATTTGATATGATTTTCAATATTCCGTATTCGTTTGTTTTTTAAGGTCTGCTAAAAAAAGAAGTACAACCCTGCCGTGAAAGGAGAGGGAGCACCGATGACAAAATACAAATTTTATTTTATTAAATTCAAAAAATCCTTCAATGATTGATAGGAGGGCGCCCTCGTGTCGCAGCGAGGTGCTGGGACCCGCCACTTCCAACTGCATAACTCTTGCTACTCCATAAAATGGTTCATTGATTTTGCCCTAGTAGGTATTCCTGACGTCGATAGCTAGATTTTTTTTTAAATAAACATTTATGTCGTATAAACTACAATATATTTTATAGCAAAAGCCCGGCGGATTCGTCACTCTTTATAAAGTGACGAAACGAGCAAAACCTTCACCTGATGGTAAGTGCAACGTCTGCGAATAACAAATGCTGTGTCACCCAGAATATTTCTGTGTTCCACACTGCGCCCGTCACCCTGAGACATGAGTTCTTAAGTCTCATATGCCCAGTGATGACGCTAGCTCTCAGTCCCCTTCAAACCGAAACACTGTAATGTTCGCACACTATTGTTTCACGGCATAATAGCTGGCCCTGGTGTGGCACCTACCTAGACGGATTCCTGCATAGGAATCCTACCACCAGTTCTCATTTAAAGTGATATATTGTAATGCTAATTTAACAGGGGATGTGTTCGGTTTATTCCTTATTAGACTAGACTAGAATAGACGAGAAAGTCGCTCACCTGAAGGTTAGTGTTAAACAGTGCGGAGTCACATTCATTTCACTGGGAAATTGTGTGTAGGACTCACTGCGGTCGTCACTATGAGAAATCTCATATGTAATTACACTAATTTTAGTCCTTTACCTTTTTAATCGAAACACAGATGTGTTTACCTTCGTGACGGTAGAATTACAGGCACTGCAGTGGTACCTAACTAGGCGGATTCCTAAATAGGATTTCTACTACTATTATAAACTTAACAGATAAAGTTTTTCTACAACTTTTTAGTCACGCCCTCTAGCAGGGGACTTACCACATGACGCTAGTTTACTCTTTACCCATCGGTTACAATTGCTATGAAAAATTGCCATTTCAGATTAACTAGCTACACTAACTCTTACCTGTAATAACAACTTATTTTCGATACAGCCATAGGAAGGGAATTAAAAACTTATGAACAAGCGTTATTGTAGCATTATTGTTTGAAGATTACGTTATGTACAACACATTTTATTTTTCCAGTCTCTCAACTTTTTGCAAGCGAATAACTTTATTTACGTTTTTTCTAGTTGAAACACAAAAAGTTACATTAAGATATTAAAGCGTCGAATAAAAACAAAATAAGTACAAAGACAACATGTTACGCCTCTTCTCATTTTCATCTCGAAAAACATAATAGGGAAAAAGAACAAAATACGACAGAAAATTCTTTTTGAAAAAGCCTTAACATATGATAGACAATAAAACAATTTTCAAATAATAATTGTAATATCAAAAAGGGTCCCAATGCAAACGGGTAACATAAACAATAAAGCATTGTCCAGGGAGGCGGGTGAGAGGTTTATTGCGGGCTCGCTGACCGCGCCAAGATATATCAGCGACAAGTGGCTGCGACTTGTTTACAAGAACGCGACATAATGTTCCCCGCAAAGAAAATTGGTATCTTCTACACTGGCCTACAAAAACAATTGATATTATTAGTCATGTGCCGTGTTGTGTCAAATGGTTGAGAATATTTATTACTTTTCTCGTTCCGACGGAGTCGTAAACGTTATCGATTAAAAATATCAGACTAAAAATATACTAGTCTAGTAAAGGGAACAGGACGAGCGTAATGGGCCGGGAAATCTAGTCCGCCTGAAAGACGCGGCGATTACCATATTTTTCTCAGTTTAGGAGAGGTTTGTGGCCAGCAATAATGGCGACGATTATGATGTAAGAGCCTTTACCGGGATAAAGCACAGGCATCCTGAAATTATGAGGAGTTATCTCAGTTTGTCCCAAATCCTCAGTGTTTTTATCGATATCACCCCTCAGCGGGGCGACTCATGTTCACTACTCTTGTCTCAAGCTTCTTGCTGTCCGAAACACAGCGTATACTTTATACATCTTTATTTACTTTGTACGGCCTTGTTTATCCTTAATAAATATGATTTTAAAATATCTTAAGTATACGTAATCTAGTTATTAAATCAATATCTTTTTTAAAAAAGGTAACAGTCTGTAAATGTTCCACTGCTCGGTCAAATCGTGTTCGAAATTTTTGGAGTCGGTATAATTTCGTCACACCATTCTAGCGGGCCTTCACACACGCACACACACACACATACCATTATTTTTACTTCTAAAAAAAGGCAAGTTTCCTCACGATATTTACCTCCACCGTCGAACATGTGTATAATCAGCACTTCTCAATAGAGACTTAAAATCTATTCATAGTATAAAAAGATAGCCCTTGGCGAGTACCTGTTCTTCACGCCAATGCTAAAGTCGAGAACCACTGAAAGGATTTGAAGACTGTTCTCTGCTATGATCTTTTCTTTTTTATATTGTTAGTTATTTCCCAATTAATTTATTAATAAACACGCAAGCTGGTGATAAAAAGACAATGGCGAGACCATAGGTGCTGTAAAGCACTCGAAACATCGGGTTATAAAAAGTTACAAATTAAACGCGTTAAAAACTGTAAAATAAGTTTTATTGAATGTGTAATATTCGCGTAAAAATAAGAACTTATTATAAGATTTTTATTACTGAAATCTTGATGATTATATACTAGTATATATATATAGAAAAGAGCAAACTTTAATGCCTGCCACTAACGTTCATTCGTCGCAACTTCAACAATCTGTTTGTTCATTTCGTACACCCATATTTTTTTTAACACGCTGACATGAACCTCCTGTGTATCTAAATCAATCCTCCGGGGTCCACATATCACTTTCGAAATTTACGGTATATAGTGTCAATACTGTAGTAAAATAAAACATTTTGTTAATCGGTCATAAGTGGAACGTAACAAAACACCTCTAGCGGGTTCAGGGCAGCGTCCGCTCTCAACTAGGGATGCTTTACGCAGTTAATTTAAAATTCTCATTCGTATAAATAAGGAGGGTAGCGTTTGCGTTTTATAGCTTACAACGTGCGAATGCAACGTCTGCGACTCTCTGCGGTCGCCGACGTATTTTAATATCGTTAATTAGGTGTTACGAGCGTTTTAGGAGTGTTCACGCCACGCTTAAGCGTTTTGTATTATCTGGTATTATTTTATGACTACAGGCAGTAAATATTTATGGTAAGGTGCTGAAGTTGTTATGTTAACGAAAACCTAGCTTACTTCATGTGCCGTTAGTCCGGACCACATATAGATAGATAGATAGATAAACCGTTTATTTGTAAAATTACAATACACACATACAATATTTTAAAAACAATAACAGGTACTAAAATATAAATTATTGCAACACAGTACAGATGTGTGCACTGCAATGATACAAACAGGCCATAGCTCAGTGCATGGAATGTGATGATGATGTTCTCCTAGCCGATTTCGACCACGGCGACAACTTCCGAATACTGTCGAGAGCTATCAACTGCGCAGGAGATATTATAGTGCCACAAGTGTACGCGCAAACACAGAGGCACTCACTCGTCGCAACCTATTACATCAGCGCCCGATGTAACGCTGATGCGATAAGATCGGAGGTAGGATAGGATGCAGGGTCAGAAACACGGGGACCATCACAACACAACCAGACCCGAAAACCAACAATTTGTGTTTTAGCACAAATGTTGGCTCTGGCTGGGATTCAAACCCAGGACCCGCGGCGTAGAAGTCAGGTACTCTGACCACTAGACCACGCGGTCGAATGTCCACTTCAGAGACAAAAGACTCGTTTTCGGCTACCGCCCCGTGCCAGTGCCAGTATCTACATAATGTTTAGTAGCCACGACAAAGTGTCAGGGCATCCTTTGTTTTTCTAACACTAAAGAATGCAATTATTTTTTGAAACTAACCATTGTATTGATTTTACGCAACGGAGGTGGAATGTCGTTCCAACACTTTGTTGCTTGATATCGAAAGCTACCTGTAAAAGCTACAGTCTTGTGTTTATAGTACGACAGACATTTCCGTGAATTTCTTGTGCTGTACTTTTCAAGAAACGAAGATAACTTAATTTCAGAATACAGATATTCCGGTTTCTTAAATTTTAATACACCGAATAACACCGCGACTCCATGTTAAGCATTACACAGCAAAAGCAACATACAGCTTTGTTCAAATAGGGTGGAGCCATGACTGCGTGTGGGAACATCAAAGCAAAACCGACCGACGACAAAACTCTTTTTTGATACGTGCGTGTAGAACTTACAATGAAGTTTCTGGTAAACTAGACTTGGACCTGTTCAATACGAGTGTTTCTCAGCTCAAAGATATTTTGGAGAAACAATTCTTTTGTATGTTGTTACTGTTGTTCTTGTTTGTGTGTGTGTTAATTCCTCATATACCTGTTGTCTAATCTACCGACAAATGTTCTTTATTGGTTTAATGTTTAGTGGTGACAACTTTAAAATGGCCTTCATATTTATACTTGACTTTAATATTGTGTAATGCTAGCTGTAAGTTTGCCGAATAAATAAATAAACAAATAAAATAAATAACTATAACATAACAACTTCAGCACTGTATATAAAACTTGTTGCAATGTACATACATACATACATAAGATCACGACTGTATCCCATAAGGGGTAGTCAGAGACTGGGCACTCACTGCAAAAACAGATGACTGCCACAATCCACGTTTCACCTAAACAATATAATGCACTTGGTGTGATAGGTGGTGAGCCCATCGCCACCATGCGCTGTTGGGTGCACAGTGCAGTTTAATTCCTTACTCGCCTTTTACGAGATCCATTGGATGAGATGGAGTGGTAGTATTCTTTTAACGAGCCGCCACCACACGGCCAAATGGTCAATGTAAAAAAAATTATGTAGTGTAGCAAGATTCGTTAGATTTGCTAAATACTATAATATCTTATAGGAATCTTCTATAAAGTTTTAGAAGCAAAAATTTTATTGCAAATTAATTATTATTTTCTGAAATATACATTTCTTCACCGTAAATTAATACGTTAATCATTATCATCATTTCAACCCGTTTTAGTCCCGTGTGGAACCAAGTCTCCCCCATTGATTGCCACAAAAACACGCTCCTGAGCCACCTGCATCCACCGACTTCCCGCAAAACCGTGCAGGTCCAAGCGCTTGCCAATATGAGGTTGCCACGCGAGAACCATTCTGCCCCTACTGTTATTGGTTCTACTAGCTACATGGCCGACTCATTGCCACTTCAGTTTGCTAATCCTTAGGGCCATATCAGTTACTCTCGTACTGTTGCTGATATCCTCGCCAAGGATTCTATCTCGAGCAGAGAAACTCCGAGCATAGCTCTCCCCATAGCTCGTGGTGCGATTTTTATTTTCCTCATATGGCCTGCAGTGAAGAACCATGTCTCGGTTCATATGGCATCACGTACTGGTTGAAATTTTGTTTTGAGGCATTGAGGTATACTCGACGAGAAGTTGTGACGCTATTTCCCGAACGCCAGCCGAGTAGGATCCGTCGGATAGTGTGTCCTGGGTGCACATATTTGTCGAAAACTTCGAGTGTAGTGTTCCCAATAACAACCAGTATAGGTGTGACATGAACGTTAGACACGATTTTCATCTTTTCCATGTTTATTAAGGTTAATACCTACCTGTTGGGAGACACTATTGAGGTCATTTATCATGTTGCTAAGGTTCTCCAGTGATTCTGCCATTATGATTATGTTTGTTGGCAAATCGAACGTAAGTGCTGTAGTCACCATTGATGTTCGTCGTATCCTATACAGTCCAGTAGCTTGAAGACATCTTCCAATGCAGCCGTGAAGAGTTGTACACCTTTCTGCAGTTGGATTAGTTTCGTTAATAATACAATAAAATATCATAGTGAAATAATTTACTTAAATGTAAATAATCAGAGTTGCAGTATTATTATCAGGGGCTATGCGCTCGCTTTAAATTTCATAGTACGCGAGTGACCTGGGTTCGATTCCCGGTGCCAGCACCACTAAAATTGTTAATTGCAATTTTAAGTGCTGATTTACCACGTGCTCGGCGGTGAAGGAAAACATCGCGAGGAAACCTGCATGTCTGAGGAATAAAAAATATTTCGAAGACATGTGAAGTCCGCCAACCCGCATTGGAGCAGCGTGGCAGATTCTTCCTAGCTCCAAAACCCTCTCAGAAATGAGAGGAGGCCTGCGCTCAGTAGTGGGACATTTATAGGCTGAAACTTTACTTTACTTTAATTTACAGTATTATTAAAATAAAATCGGCTAACAGAATAAATAAAATATTAAACTGCAGCTCTAACTGCCGTACTCAGAGACTTTTAACAATTACGTAAGCAAATCCTTAATATCCCATTGTTATATAAAATCAGTATTAGGCAGTAGGTCAAGAAACCATTAGAGGTCTCTAAGTGCTGTTGCAAGTAATGCAAAATGTATGCTTAATTGCCATTAAAAATAATGGAAAACAATATTTCAATTTCAATATTTGCCAATTTATGGGGAAATTTTAACTTCATTGAAAACATTAATTTTTAAGTATGTTTAATGCGTTTTCATATTTGATAATTTCGATTAAAATGTCTAATTGGAAACAACGGTTGTACTCTATTTCCTAAGTGGAAAAATATACGAAGATAGTGACAAACAAAGGCGGCGTTACGAAATGGAGCGAAACTTTCTTACTAATTAATTTAATCCCTTTGAGCCCTACCCCATTAGCCTAATTGAACTGCGGTGTACATGTCAATTCTTTGGTCTTACTTAAATAGAAATAACAATCGATTTTCTACCTTGTTCCCTAGGATTTGGTATTATTTTGCATTGTTGTTTTGGGGGTAGAGATTTTACATTTGTTAATAACATGAGGAGCCTACTTGTTTCGTTTTGCATAAGTGTTATCATGGAAATGATGACTTAATAAGTTTTGAACAGATGGTTTTGTGTGTACAGTACCTACTGTCCTAAACAACTTGAAACGAAGATGGCGACGCTATGAAATGCTTCGTTAGAATTTGTAAGGTTATTCATTTTGGAGATTTTGATTTTAAACTATATCACACGTTGCATATGGTTCATTCTAATTTGATTTCATTTTAAAATATGTTGAGGAAACCTGCTTCTTAATATATATCCCTTCACCACCGAACCACTATGTGGTTAATGAACACTTAAACTAGCAATTAAGTTTAATTTTAGTAGTGCCTGGTCGACCGTGCATCGAATCTAAGTTGCAGATCATTGTCTCCGTAGTAAACAAATTACAGCATGTCGATAAAAGGTCTGGAACAAATGGATTTTTATATAGTCAAACAGTGCCGCGTGGTAGCGGCTTAACAGTGGATGCTGTAAATGTCGACAGAGATATGTGCAGCAGTATCTGCCTTGAACACCTGAATAAATAAATTCCTTTTGCCAACCCGCCTCCCAAGTGTGGACACTATGGCAAAATCCTCTCAAAATGAGAGCTACAAACTTTTGTGGCAAACTATGGGGAAGGCCTATGTTCAGCTGTGGACTAGTGTTAGGCTGAAATGATGACTGATGGTAGAATTCTTATGCAGAACTTCGCCTAGGTACCACAGCAGGACCAGTTATTCTGCCGTGAATTACTACTGTGCAAAGATTGCTTTAGATAGTTTAGATAATTTAGTTCTGGTTTATTTGAAATTGGACTATCGCGTGGCCTAGTTGTCAGAGTAACTGATTTCTGCGTTGAAATCTCTACGTTGAAGTCTCAATCGATGGGAGAGGGTTATGTGCAACAGTGGACTATATAGGCTGATATGACGATTATGATGATTTTATTATTATTAATTCTAGAGCTGAAAATGAAAATCCTAAATGGTGTTAACTTTTTTGTATATTAGTATAACATAACTAACTACCTATGCTAAATACTTAAGTATTAAATTTGATCGGAGCTTTTCATTATATTTACATCTCGAACCAGGTGGATTTCCAATGTAGATTCGAATATAATAACAAAAAAAAATGAGCATAAGAATTTTTAGAGTGTACCAATAAAGTTTGAATAAATAAATAAAAATTCACATTTTTTATAATGCTCGGTTTAGTGTTTACATATAGTAAGCAGTAGACCCCAACCCATGAGTCAAGATAGAGCGATAGGATCTTTTGTGCGGCGTCACACGGCAAAGCTATAAAGAGAATAACGGTTTATGCTACCTATGAAAATGAAGTTAGTGTCCACTAGATACTTAAGTTATTACACTATAAATAAGATATTACAAATAGAGACATCACTATCAATAAATAGTTCAACATCTACACCTGTATTTATCATAATTCGCTATAGATAATGGTAGAACTAAGCTTTGTCCATTAACACGAACAACACGAAACATGTTTTCTAACTTAATGTATGCTACATTATTAGAAACATTAAAATATTTTTTAATATGTTGATACAAATTTTTGCTGATTTTCATCACGCAAGCTTGTTTATATTTAGTTGTCATTGAACGACAAAACAAACAAAGTTTCGTGACTTTAAGCTTTTTTTCTGTGGAATTTCATATATGCCCACGATGAAACCTTCACAATCTCTTTGGAACTATGAAAATTGAAAGAAAATTCCCTTTAATACTGTGTATTGTATAGTAGGAGTAATGATTTATGTGATTTTTTTTTAAAGGGATCCTAATTTTAATTTTTAAACTTTGTTAGCTCGTGGCAGGTGATCGTTGTTACGAGTATAAAGCAATGATGTTGTTGAAAATCAGTGATTCACAAAATACATGTAAGCAAGCGAGCGGCGTAGTGATCAAGTACCAATAGACTATGCTGCCTTATTATTTTTGCCGCTTAGTAAAACTACTTTTTTGAAAAACGTACTTGAATTCTCAGAAGTAGCTGTTGAAATAGCTATTGATCGAATTTGGTCCATATAGATAGAAAAGGCATGCTTAAGTCTAAATTAAATAATTATATAGTAAAAAAAATATTAATTCTTACACTGTTCATATTAGTTCCGTTGAACTCCTGCATCATTAATAACACATTAACGTAATATAATTGTTACCCACGAGTAGATTTATTTATGTTTCAAAATTGTAACCATTATTTTTTGAATATTGATTGATTTTAAACTGACCTACAAAATCGTACATGTTTGTTAAGCTTGTATGCAGTACCTTGGTTGGCTTGAATTACTTACAGTCCACACGTCGCAACAATATAATTCGACGATGAAGTATATGTGAAATAGTTATTTGCCAGATCCGTTGGCGTAGTAATCGAGCGGTAGGTGTCCGCGCTAAGGGTCGTGGGTTCCAGAATGGGCAAATATTTGTCCGGCCTCCAGAGTGTTGTAGCTGAGTGTTGGTGGATGAGCAATTCTGGTTTATCAAATGCATCCATGTTAAAGGAAGCCACGGTAAAATACTAGCCGAAGCTAAGCTATTAGTATATTATATTTTATTTAATGTTCCCGATGTTTTAAGAGGTTTTGCCCATAGTAAAGAAAGACTGTGGTGTTACACGTCCTGAAGTCAATCAATCCGTTCAGCTTTCACCATATACACCATATAATAATATTTATTATTAGCGATCCGCCCCGGCTTCGCATGGGTAGATAGATATTAGAATGACAAATTAGTACTTTATTTGGACAAATAGAACAACCAACCACCAAGCATAATTCCTTACATTAACATTTTTTGTAGCGACTATTCTCATCGGCGGCTCTGCGGTTGGTCAGAGAGGATTACGTTATTTTACGAAAATATTTTTTTATTTAAGGGAACATAAGCCATGAAATATAGCCAATATTTGATGTCGTGGTAGCAAAATAAAACGACCGCTCTCGACCGCTAGGCAAAGAGAGCCGCGCGTCTCGATGATACCCAAGTAGCATGAAGCCGGGCGGCGGCGCGGCGTTCGGGAGACACCGCGGCCGCTGTATTTTTTATAGAGCGTTTAAAGTATTAAATAAAAAAAATATGTTTAAAATAACAAACCACAATTCAATTGTTTCTAGATTACAAAAAATTATATAAGTAGGTAAGTAATTAATAGAACTTAGTCTATTCGCGCGTAGCGAGGGCGAGCGTAGGGCTGTTCGCTCGCACCGCGGCTTTTTTCTTTTTTATACCTTGCGTAACTACTAAACGATAGGTCCGATTCGAATAATTTGAAGAGGACTTTACATGTACATAATCAACCTTGACTATGAAACTATTTTGTAGGATAAGGATTAGCGTCATGATACGACTGTCATCAACTTTCGATTCTACCCGTGTTTTGATAGACTAATTTGAACAAAAAGCGGTTATTGCGACTTAACTATAATAGTTAGACATATAGCCTCGCTGACTTTTTTTGTGAGTAATGATGAGTACTATGAAAATGTAGTACATTATTTTCTTTATCATCAATAGTTTTTGCAGCGCACGCCAAATAATGACTTTTATCAGTAAATTTTTGATACCTTGAGTTACATCATAGCAATTTTCGTAGGAATTACGTTTTTTTTAAATTAAATATAACTCATGTTAGTTGGTGATAATGTAGTTGTATATAGGTGAAAGAAACCGATTTTAAAAATTCTTTTACTTAAAAAACTTACTTTTAAACTTTCACTCAAATTCTTTTTCTTATTATTATTATACTTATAATTATATTATTATTAGTTTAGATAACCTACATTGTAATAGGATTATAAATCCTACACTGTGTAAAAGTCTGCCAGTACAAGTTTTTTTATAACATTATCATTATCTTTAACCATGAATCTGTAACGAAACTCAATTTTAATTTTAAGCGACTGCGTTCACGTGAACGTTAGTTTTTTTTCTTTAGTATATACAAATTGTTATCGTTTTCGAAATAGAATGTAACGAAATTAAATTTTGGTAATGCGTCAACCGCCATTAGTAGTTTTTGTTTTGTTTTGACGGCGGCAAACTATAACGTGGGGCATAGCAAACTTCCGTGAAATGGGGTAAAACTAATTCTATCCTGGACAGGCGAGCTCGCCATGTGTCAGTCTCCGGTTCTATTCCCGAGAGGGTCACCGACGTGTCTCTAATGTTACGCCTATTACTTGTCGATATATCTTCCGCTGACGTTAATATTTTATTCTTTGTGGATTCGCGTTGATTTGTCTAGTAAGTCCATTTTGTCGCTTAGTAAATCTTTTCCATTGTTTTATTCTGATAAAAAAAGTGTGAAAACTTCGACTTTAAAGGAAGTGTACGCGATGAATATGTATTAACAACATTTCGTGATAATCAAATTTTATTAAGTTTTCATCCCGATTTAGTTAAAAATAATGAATTTTATTAATTAGTAGTTTTGTTAATTTATATTTTATTATTTCACACGATTGTCAAACGGTTTTATTTAAGATCCGTTACACACATGCATCACTCCTGAGCCTAAAAAGGCTGAACTAGACAATCTTATTAACTGTCCTGACTATCTCACGTCAGTTCCCTCACGGCCCGGTCATCCTTTATTCAAATAAACCCTATTTTTATGGAAAACTTGCCCTTTCCGCATCAATATCAATTTCCGAGCGATTGTAGCAGAAATAAAGGGATGACCCTTAAGGGAACGCGGGTATTGAGAGGTTTCACTAAACTATATTAGAAGATCCTTTCAGGGGCTTCTAGTTGCATCCTTTTCTTGATAAGAAATTGACGAATAAACTGACGTCCTTTATAAAATTTGTTATAGATATATAAGAATGCTTAGACGAAAAATAATATATTGATGTAAAATGGTAACAACATAGGTATATATGCCCCACGGAGTTACTTGTATCTTAGAGGGTTTTGTATCCGGGTGAGAACCACACTACTCAAGTTAGTGGATTCTAACCAACACTAGAGTTACTACTCTCATTGTGTTATTAAACCGCATCTGCAATTTCTAATTTCTACCAATGTTCTCCTTCACCATACGTGAAAAACAAGTAGTTAACCAATTTAAATTAACAATTTAAATGGTGCCGGCATCAAAGATTAAATCCAGATTTTTTCCAGTCCAGTCTTTACTGGTGGCAGGATTCCTATGCAGGAATTCGTCTAGGTAGATACCACCCCAGGGTCAATTATTGTGCCGTTAAGCAGTAGTGTGCGAACATTACTGTGTTCCGGTTTGAAGGGCACTGTGAGCTAGTCTAATCACTGGGCATACGAGTCTTAAGAACCGATGTCTCAGAGTGACGGGCATAGTGCGGTGTAACACGGAAATGTTTTGGGTGACACAGCATTTGTTATGGGTAGACGTTGTACTTACAATCAGGTGATCTTATTGCTCGTTTCGTCACTTTCTCCAATAAGAAAAAGAATTACAGCATACTATGAAATTATGACGAACGCCCGACTCGCATTAATTTCCCAATATACGAATAGCCCGGATAGGGAATCGATCTAGTTAAAATATTATTATTATTTAAATTAAAAATTACAATTGAGTGCATGAAAACTGACGTGCCACACACAAATATGTATGTAGTTAAGAAATATACAACGTGCGGTCTCTAATACATATTGTTTTAAATTATATGTAGGGAGGTTACTAAAAACTTGAAACAAGCCAACTACGGCGACGGGTGGAATTGACTTCCACTTTAACCAGAGCGACGGATCTCCGCACTATGATTACGGGCGATTACGCCGTCACCGATCCCGCATTCGGTCCCCACTTAATATAATAAGCCTCGCTGAATCCAGGATCGAAATCGATGCTATTACATGTCTGGTACCATTTATAATCAGTACGTTACGTTGTCTGGAGGTACGGAGTCGTACCGCCTTGGGGCGGCACCGTAATCGGTCAATTATCTGTAATTTTCCACCATCAGTCTTTACTTGCAATGGCTAGATTCTGACTTAGTGGCGACTCTTAGACTGGCTATCGATTTGAGTAACTTACGGTTGGGAAATTCTTTATGTTAATTTATTTTAAATAATATTAAGAAATAATAAATTATATATTTAAATATATTAAAAATAATTATTGAATAATATTGTATATATGCAGTAGCATTTTAGCTGCTTAATTTTAGTCGTTGCACCATTTTGGATACTTGTAAAGTTCGATTTCTCACCACGCTGATATTAAACCAGTTCAAGCATTTAGTCGCCTAAGCGGTCATGCTACAATATATTTTAATGCTTAGATTTTGTTTATTTTAGTCTATTTTTTATTGGATAAAGTAACCGATGGTAAGTGCAACGTCCGCCCATAACAAATGCTGTGTCACCCAGAACATTTCTGTGTGACACTCTGAGACATCAGTTCTTAAGTCTCATATGCCCAGTGATATAGCTCTCAGTGCCCTTCAAAACGAAACAGTAATGGTTGCACACAACTGCTCCACGGCAGAATAACTGGCCCTGGGGTGGTACCTACCTAGACGGATTCCTGCATAGGAATCCTACCACCAGTATCTTCTAACGTACCATAGTTTAAAAACTAAATATACTCGTGTATAGATTAATAATAACCCTATACATTTTACTTCCATAACATGTAAGTTCTTTCTATTGTGAGGTTTTTTTAAGTTTATCTATAAAGTGTATAAAGAATAACTGTTATATCCAATACCTTATGATGGCGATATTAGCGAATCTGTCTTTCTATTTCATCCCGTGGGTGCCGTAAAAATCGATTAAGGGAAATGCCAGAAAAATTTCATGGCCTCGGATTAATGGCGGAATAATCATCTAAAATTATACCAGACCTAAATTATCTATATTTGTGACGGGCAGCGGAGTTTTAGGTGCGAAGTATCTGGTACTTGTACTTTAAAGGCTGATCGGGAAGAATATTATACGTAAATTATAAACCTTTACGAAAGATTCTATTTACGTTTCTAAAATTCAAATATGTTATTATACTTTTGTTATTATCTTTAGTATTTTTTGTTTAGATTTTCTTAAATATATCATTAAAAATACTACAAAATACACTCTATTACTGGCAGGTGTATACATAAATAAATCGTGCGAGGTATCGTATGAGCATTTAAAACAAAAACAGGTTATAGTTGAAACGGAGCCGTGGTGAGCATTTGACCCGCCCACAGCGGCTGCGCGAGTTTGACTCGTTTTTTTTACGGCAAATCTTAATAAACTTTTTCCTATTGGAAGGGAGGAAATTACAGCTTTTTTAACATAATAAAATTTATAGCAGGTGTAGTATAAAATTATATAAGGTATCGATGTAAGTCAATAATCGATAGCTCCGATTGGCCGATTTAATACCAATAAGATTTTGCGGTCATCGGCTTATTATTATACGTACATATATTTTTTCTTACGAAGTTTCGTATCAGGTTATATTTGGTCAAAGCGTATTCATGCAGTAGTTCGTGCAGAACTTATTTATCGGTGAATAATGTTTTTTGTTGTTAGTGGGGCTGTGTAAATTCGGTGGTATGCCCAAACGCGATCTCGCGTGACTGTGAGGCGTGGCGTTCATTTACAATTAAAATAATGTGTTGTGTGTTCGTTCGCTCAAAGAGAAATACCTTCAGTTTGAGTTGTAATCGAGATTCGATCAGAGCCTTACATTTATTTAATTATCAGAAAAGTTCGTAGGCATTTGAACAAAATATAACTATAATAACAAAGACTCGTATTTTTATTGAGCTTAAAGGTTGTTGTTGTTATTAAAAAACTGAATAATGTTTGTTATGTAATTCTGGTGCGGTCAATTCGTACATTAGAGCTACCTTGTTGAAGGACGTTAATAATTTTAAGTGTCCTTTATGTAGTGATTAAGGCTAGCGAATATTCGCATGCGATACAAAAACCTTCGGTTTTATAAAGGTTTAACTTCATTTGTTATTTACAAATTCCAGCTAGCAGTCAAATTTGATATAGTGTTTATTATGACTTTTTAATAAGTTTTTCCCTAGTTTTCCCAAGGAAGATTTGCCATATTTATCACGCTTGACAGGCAGACTGACGATCGCAGTACCAGACACAGCCCCTTGATGCTGCTGCCTTTCACTCTGCAGCTGTTCGGATAATTTAGGTCTGTAATAGTAGCTGTGGTAGCTCAGAAGCTAGGCGCTCGCTTTAAATTTCTCAGTAGGTACGCGAGGGCCATGGTTTGATCCCGGTGCCGGCACTACTGAAATTGATAGTTGCAATTTTAAGGGCTGATTTACCACGTGCTCAGCGGTGAAGGAGAACATCGTGAGGAAACCTGCACGTCTGAGAAATAATATTTATACCGAGGACATGTGAAGTCCGTCAACCCGCATTGGAGCAGCGTAGCGGACTCTTTCTGACTCCCTGCTCTAGTGATGGCGGTCATCAATCGGAGGCCAAGAGATTTTTCTTTCGTTGAGTTTTACGGGATGAATGGAAATGCTGGTTCCAATAACTACAAGACAGATATGGCAGACGTGGCACGACATTCTACACATGATTAACACGACTCTATTAATCCAACAAATGTTACCGAACCTTTCCTGAATTGAAATGGAATTAATGTTATACAATTAACAAAATTGGGCAGCGAGAATTCACATGCAGATCCGGTGTATAAATTATGGAAGACGCGTTTACGTGTTAATGCGGTTATTAGCATTGAGAATAACATATTGTTTTAACGCGCCATTCCGTAGGTTAATATACGCGTGCGCGTCGGTTACAGGACATCAAAGCTGTCCGACGGCTAGTTAATTTTGTTAGAAACAAATTAATGACGACATTAGTACACGTCGTGGAGCAAATGCCGCTCGTGACAAAATATTGACACGTATTGTTAGTGTTTCCAAACGCATCTTTTTTTAAAGGATATTCCGATTTTTGAGCTTGTCTTGTACGGGACCACTTTTATAGAATAGAATTTAATTTAATGAACTGCTAAATGATTCTTAAAGGAGAAAAAATAAGCAAATAGATTTATAAAATCATGACTTTTTTGAGAAATATACTTGCGCGGTATATATATAGACATAATAGTCGTAATCTAAATGTATAAAAAATGTTAGAGGTCCGTCATAGCAAGACTGAAGAGTACACAAAACCTTTTATAAAACTAGTGACCTAGACTTAACTATGCCTCTACAAAGATTTAAATTATTATTACTCGAACTTATTTATTAAAATGTGTGTGCGCCATGTGGTGGCGGCTCGTTAAAAGAATACCACCACTCCATCTCATCCAATGGATCTCGTAAAAGGCGAGTAAGGAGTTAAACTGCACTGTACACCCAACAGCGCATGGTGGCGATGGGCTCACCACCTATCACACCAAGTGTATTATATTGTTTTGGTGAAACGTGGATTGAGGCAGTCATCTGTTTTTGCAGTGAGTGCCCAATCTCTGACTACCCCTTATGGTACTACAGTTACTACAGTTATGTTATGGTACTACAGTTATGTTACTACAGTCGTGATTTTATGTATGTATGTATGTATTTATTAAAATAGTAAACAGACACTTTAAATTTACATCGTATAACTATATCAAAGATACTTATTTTTGAATCCATCACCTTTTAAGTATTTTTAATGACAGGCAACAGTGTTTCGCAGTATATAGAAAAGCAAGTACAAAGTACTAAAAAAAGTATTAATTGTACTTTCATTATTTGTCTACGTCAGAGAGAATCATCATATCTTGATCAGTATCCAAGCAGACAATACAATGAAGAGATTGTAAAAAGATTGGGGAGATCGTGCAAATCACTCGCTTTTTATACAAATTTCATCCCCAGAGTTTGTCCTACACATATAAAAGATCTTGTATTTGAATAAAACTTTCAAGTCCACTTATTGAAATGTCTCACAAAAATAGCAAGCCAGGCAACCCTACCAAGAACGTATGAGTGGGCCGTTCACGAAATGCATGGCTATAAAAACCCGAATTAAATGGAACATAATAAAAATGAAAACACTGGCTGTCAAGCAACGCATTTATCTAGTAACCGGGACTAACACGATTAATGTGCTGCTGTGAAATATACAAAGTTATTTAAACATCAAATGCTTTGTCACCCTTTCACGGAATATTAGGAAATGTTCTGGAATTTGAAATGAACGTAAATTTGAAATCGTTTATTCTATTGAAGATAATAAATAATTAAGCAAAATATTTGCACAGGAATCGAAATTTTACTCACTCACTATTCTCCGCAAGATGGCAGCCTCTTTGAATTCAAGTTATTTCCCTGTAATAACCGTAAAACGTGTTAAGTAAATATGTCATATCATTTTATTAATAATTTTTAGGTTATCTAAGAACTGCTAATATCACTTTGTTTTTACAATTTCACAATAATATTTACAAGAATAGACAGGTGAAGTGGAGTTTTATGAACACCTGTCATATACCAGTAGCTAATTATCTTTTAATAAGTACTAGTTCCCATTTGTTTCATAAGTAGCCAGGCTTTTTAGTGTAAAAAATTAAACCATTAAGTTCTTCACACCTGTAGTTATCGAAATTCATTAGACACACTTGTCGATGCATTCTTGGCATAGACGCTATTACAACTTAACAAAATACGAAATGATTAAATTTTAAAACGACGTATAATATTAATATATTGTCATTTCAGAAGGTTCTGAATTAAAGCCCTTATCAGAGGCTCAGAGGAGAGTGTTAAAGAAACTAATAAAAAGGAGCACGCCTGCTTTCAATATTGAGTTCTCTATCTTGAATTGCTTGTGGGAACGCAATGGGGATGCTCGTGGGAAAGTGGCATCTGTCTACCCCTTAAAGGGAAAAAAGACGTGACTGTATGTATTTATGTACAAAAAGATGCAGCAAACCATTTAATTTCTTAATTTTCTTTTAGTGTGCTTATCTTTTGACAGCCGCGGGCGGGACAAAATGGGTTCACAGATTATTTTATGTTCATTCATGGTTTCATTTCGCTTCATTACAAATGAACTCTAGGTGTTATATAGTTAACATCGTTTTACATATAAAAAAAAAATGTTTTTTAAACAACAATGTAAGGCCGTGAAATTAGCCTCATTTGGCAACATAAAAGCAACTTAAACGTCTATGTTACTGGGTAACTAAAAAGTAACATAGCGTTCTAAAGGCAACACCAGAAAGATTTATATTTTATTTTTGCAAGTTATGTGTTAAGAAATCAATAAGGTACATGGGTATTTTTTCATAACAGTATTATTTCTCTTCGATTTCTTTTTATTTTATTTTATTTGAAATTGAAAAATAATTTGTACTTATATGAATTTTAATAAAAAAATAATAAAAATTATTTATTTTGTAGCTTAAAAATGTTACTTATTTATTACTTGTTACTAAATATATTTCTGTTTAAATTTTTAAATAAATATAATGAAATAAATATAATAGAAAAGAATTAAACAATAAAAACACTTATAACACTTTAAAAAAAAGTAACAGCAATTATAACAACACAGATATTTATACTGATCAAACTAAAGATGATGTACAAGTTTGCTAAGTATCAAAAAAATTATCTCTGAATTATTACTTTGTCTTTTTTATCAGTCTTTTTTTTTATAAAGATTTCACAATAGAAATAAAGGGAAAAACCTCTTCATAAATTTTCTTACTAACAACGAATTTTTTTACGGGCTTCAGGAAATAACCGTGTATTTTTTTCCTCTTCTACAATATTTATTTTTTTTACATGTCCTACATAGTATTTCTAATTTCCTTAAATGTAGTAGTATCTTATTAATACTGTCGTGTATTTTAATAATTTTCATATCCGTTTCATCACAGACATCCGTCTTTTTATTTTCAATTTTCTATAACTAAATCGGAGCTACAACTTCCTATAAATTTTTCGGTCTTTTCTATGTTCCTACTTTTCTCATGAATAAAATATAATCAAAAAAAAAATCTTCTTTCTTCGTCTTCGATGGTGGTGTCCTGATTTAATTTTTTTGTTTTGAAATTTAAGTCTTTTCTTATAAGGTCTTCATCACATTTTTTTTGTTTTAGTTTACTTCTATATATTTTTTGAAGAACTTGCTACTGGTTTATTGTATTGATCGATGTTATCTTCACCGGAACATGTAACGACTTTTCAGGCAGCACGAAGATCATAAAGTTTCAGTCTATAAATGTCGCACTGCTGAGCACAGGCCTCCTCTCATTTCTGAGAGGGTTTTTGGAGCTAGGAAGAATCCGCCACGCTGCTCCAATGCGGGTTGGCGGACTTCACATGTCTTCGAAATATTTTTTTATTTCTGAGACATGCAGGTTTCCTCAAGATGTTTTTCCTTCACCGCCGAGCACGTGGTAAATGAGCACTTAAAATTGCAATTAACAATTTTAGTGGTGCCGGCACCGGGAATCGAACCCAGGTCACTCGCGTACTATGAAATTTAAAGCGAGCGCCTAGCCCCTGAGCTACCACGGCTCTACGAAGATCATAAATTTTTAAAATTGTTACCAGTCAAAATATCTTTTGTTCCATGGTGTTTCATGTATGGTTTCTTCTGTTCTTCTTTGACTACACTTCTTTCTTTTAATCCTTCTACTCATTAACGCATTTTCTAAGAACATCTTTCTATCTTTTTTTCTTCAATTTATTTAACTTAATGTTCTTCTTGATAATCAGTCTTTGAGAAATGTGTGGTATCACTGTCGTCTACATATTCGATTTCCAGCCATACGGACTCGGTTCTACCAAATGATGAATGGACTCTTCTCTTATACTGTTTCTCGTCGTGACTTTTCTTAAACTTTTCTGTTTTTTGGTACTGTATCATGACTTGGTTTTTTAGTTTCTGATGTGTGTGTTTTTATTGAATGGCAACCACATTTTCTTTCCTACTGCAAAAGCAACTCAACTCTCGAAAATGAACTGAAAACTGATCATTTAAGATAACTTGATAAATTTTTCAACTATTTCCTTCGAAAGTGGTGTTATGTTTTCTGCTGGAATATAAATGACTTTTATTACCGAATTTTTTATGGAAGGGGCTTTGGAGAAGTTTCGACTTGAGGTGCCACTTCCCCACGTGCCACTTTCCCATGTGCCACTTCCTCATGTGTCACTTTTGCATCCAGAGACCGCTTAATTGCCAACCAATACCGTTGGAAACCCCTTTTTATGCGCCGCTTCGAAAAAAGACCACGTGGCATGATTGAAGCAATTTTCATAAGAAGCAACAACAACAGCAGGATTCGGTACAGAAAGTTAATTTTTATTGCGATATTGAGATTTAGTTCCATCTGAGAAAAATATTATAGTGTCTATTTTCGAATAATTTGCTTATATTGTTTCGGGACTATGTAGTTTTTCTGAAATAATAGTGCAAAACTACGTAGGTTTATTAACTAAATATCAGAGTTAATGAAATTGATTAAGTCCTGAATAGGTAGATTAAGACCCTTCTGTTTCAGTTTTCATCATTTTATTTGTTTTTTTTTTATAGAAGAGGGGGCAAACGAGCAAGCGGCTCAGCTGATGTTAAGCGATCACAGCCGCCCATGAACATCCGCAACACCAGGGGAGTAGCGGGTGCGTTGCCGGCCTTTGAGAAAGGAATGGGATCTTTTTTTGAAGGTCCCTAAGTCATATCGGTTCGGAATAACCGCTGGCGGCAGCAAGTTCCACAAAGTCCTCGTGCGTGGAAGAAAATTCCTCAAAAAGCGCTCAGTTGTGGAATGCCAACCATCAAGGTGATGTGGATGGAATTTAGTACTGTGCATTCAGCATTAATACTCTCCAAACAAAACTATCGTTCTGATTTTGTTTACCACTAATAACATTTCCCTGACAGTACTCACACAAACCGCACATACAAGTTAGATGTTACATCACAAACCAATTTCGATATGATATAATTTAGATCATCACTACCAAAAATTCCTAACTGCTTTAATTTTTAATATTTCAGTACTTCTTGGAAGCGCATATGTCTCGTTCCGTAATGTTGTGTGTGAGCCCGTAAAAATGTCTTTATTTTTGAATGTACTTAACGATGCTTTTTCTCCTTCAGAAACATACTTTTCGTCTATTTATTTTTTTGGCGTTAGTAAGTATCTTCGCTGCATTATGATTTTATTTTGATTTCTTTTTGTAGAGAAGTCGCACAACCAATGTCGTCTCTGTCGTAGAAATCTTTTATTTCATTAAGTACTTCATATTTTCTTTATTCTTCTGACTCTTTTTCGTTTTTCGTAGCGCAGATTTAGCTTAGTTTTTAATTTATATTTATTTAGTATTTCGTTAGACACTATTCTTTTTAAAGTAGTCTTTTCAACCCCAGCACATTTTTTGTATTCATTCTTTAGTAATTCTGCCAAAACATTGTGTTCCAAAATCTTCCTTTTAACAATATATTTTCCAGAAGCTTCAATGTTCGTTGTTTCCTTCATAGTTTTCTCACTTCTTTGTTTGGTAATTTTTCATTGGTTTGTTTGAACATGTGGAATGCTTTATTTAATTTACCAAGTTTTTTTGACTGCAGATAATATTTTTTAATGCTTCTAATCTCTAACGCAATGTTTTTAATAATTTTTATGTTCATCATTTCCCATCCTTATTTCAGGTTCTATGATTTTGAGTTTTTTAATATTTAAGTTGGTAATGCACAGATTTATCTGTGCCCCTGCCTGTTTTTGCTTTTTTCTCTCGTCCTGACATTTTTGCCCTCGTTATTCTTTGTCATTGTCTATATATATGTCTGCTTTCCTTCTACAGTACAGTAAAGGCGTACTGCGCAGTCTTCTTTCTTTTTCTTAATATTTTCGGGGTTTTCCTTCTTTAACTTATATTGATGTTTTTTTTTTGCTTCTCAGCTGGGGGTCAGAGGCATCTGCTATATTAAAATGTGTAACCGAGTGTGTTTAATCCGAGGACAGGATGATATTTTTTGTTGAAAAAAACTGCCGGATACCTATTTAAGACGAAAAGGAACCCTTTTGACGTCCAAACGTGTAAACAACTCGTTAAGCTATATTGATTTTAAAGAAAGTAAAGTCACAATGATTTCTTATATTTACGCGAATACTACACATTCAAATAAAACGAATACTTAATAGCACCCATGGTCACGGGAGGGCTGAGGTGACAAATGTCCAGATGTCATAGTTAACCCGGAGTACCTTCAGCTTTTAATTATTATTTTTAGTCCGATCTACGCAGAAAGGACTAACTGTGTCTAGAAAGAAGCATTGCAGTGGTATGCTTGCTTTTTCATTTAATTTTATTAATAGTAGGATTCCTAGCTGGTTTTAGTACCTAACCATCTTCTCTATTGAAATTGGGATGTTTTTTTTTAAATTTCAATAGCCTCGCGAATCATGCTTGGTCTGGAGACGCGAATCATGCTTGATCTGTATTGGTTGGAATCGGTGTTTTTTTGCGAGGATTTGTGGTTTATCGTAATCTTAATGGTTGGGATGATCCAGAACATGGTCACAGACTGCAGACTTCCTGGAGGGACGATGCTTTCCATCAGCTGTATGTTCTTTTACGAGGGTTTTAACTGGTCTTTTTGAAATTAAATGAAAATTCTTTATTCTTCAACGTAAGAAATATAAATTTCGTTTATCAAACGTCATTTAATTACAATCTACCACCGTTTCGTTATGAGATTCCTCTGACGGAGAAGAAACAGGCGAAAGAATCTCCGTAGTTATCCACTATTTTGTTTTTTTTTTATCTTTGTCAAAAGTATATTATAAATAAATTTACAAAGAACAGTCTCATAGAAAATCAAATCACGCTCCATGACAAAATGTTATACAAGATTTAATAACAAATTAATAAATGCATTGCAAACTCGAGCAGAACAGCCTCCACCAACAGCACCTGTTCACAAGTATGACGCATGTGGCAGCCATCGCCCTTCTCGACCATATTCAAGGGAAGTTGACGACCCGCCACACGACACCGCCGCAAGCAGAAGCATTTAAGCGAGCATGACATACTCAAGTCTACTGTTTGAAACTAAAAGTATCTGTCTTTCATTCTACAGAGCACACCTATAATCTAAGTACCTATAAGTAAAGTTCCATAAGACCATTTCCAATGTTTTGTTTGTAAAAATGTTACATTGTAAATACTTATCCCTGCATAAAAATACATGTCACATTGCTGCTTACAAAATAACAGTCACATTGTGTGGTAAGTCTTGTACGAGCTTGTAAGTACTCGATGTCTCCCTGGATGGATACTTTCCAAGCTTCCTTATCATTGTAATAATCATTTATATTATAATATGCTTTAGAGCACCAACATTTCTTAATAGAAGTTTTAAATTTAGTTTCTGTTAAATTCACTATATCTTCCGGAATTTCTTTATAAATACGTGTACATCGAACCATAAAAGAATTTTTTACTTTATTAAGTCTAAATTTTGGATGGTCTAGTTTGCTATTATTTCTTAATTTTAATTTATGTTTGTCAATATTCTTGGGGAATAGTGTTTTAAATTTACGTACATGCATAACGTTTTTATTAATAATTAATTTCTTTAATCAGTTCCCATAGTGAATCACGAGAGCGCATATCATAGATTGCGCAAACTACTCTTTTCTGCAAAAGTAAAGATTACATTCACGTCAGCCGCATGTTCTCATAATAAAATATCAAGCTATGAAAATAGCTAAAGTAAACTAATCTTGCAGTAGCTATATCCGTAATATGTTGGATCTTTCTCACATCATACGCAGCCGAACTGTGTTAATTAGCTAAGGTATTTATATGTGGATCACACTAAAGCTCACAATGTCCCCGAAAATACGGTACTATTAACAAACTATCTGTGTTATCATTATCACTATATTTTTCATAATTTATCATTTTGCAAAACGGATATTATTTTGTACCGTTTTAACATTAGGTAATGCAAATTTAACGCATTTTGTTTTTTTGGTATTTAGTG
This sequence comes from Luehdorfia chinensis, assembly GCA_019845155.1. Lineage (NCBI taxonomy): Eukaryota > Metazoa > Arthropoda > Insecta > Lepidoptera > Papilionidae > Luehdorfia > Luehdorfia chinensis. The sequence continues at coordinate 12,583,243 of JAHVAK010000642.1, read as the reverse complement.
CTTAAGTGTTTGCATGGAACCAACCCAAAATACAATTTAGAGCCCTATCGACTCCATTTATATTCTCAGTTTTCCGACTGAGCTTAAATATCAGTAATGTTTCATCTGCAAACAGTAGGTACTATATTTGTAAGTTTCTGGACTAAGTATGGTAGATTATTTATATCAATGTAAGATAGACCACATTCGCAATCCAGCTTGTATACTCGACAGATGGTAAAAAATGACTTATCTTCTTCGGCGGCTTGAAAAATGTTTTTATGGAAGCCCGCTTCAAGATATAGCCAATCTTGTCCATGACTCCTCTGATATATGGTAGGACAGCAGGTACACGCTCGACTGTGGCAGGTTTCACTTGGTCATTGCGACGCAGGCATTGAACCCTAAGCTTGTTTTCTTGCAAACCTTGCTTGATATGCTGTAGCTCGGCGGCCTGGTGATACAGTTTAGCTCTTTCTGCGTCGATCGGACCAAAAATAATAATTAAAAGCTGAAGGTACTCCGGGTTAACTATGACATCAGGACATCTGTCACCTCAGTCCTCCCGTGACCATGGGTGCTACGAGTATAAAGCACTATAACGTCGGGCTATAAATTGTTAAAATTAGACGCGATAAAATCCGTAAAATAAATTTTATTTAAAAGAAAATGTCAATTTTATTTAACACAATTTCAGTTTATTATGTCATATTCTAATCGTTATTATGAAATGTAACATTGGGCCAGTAGAGCCCCGTGGCTGGGCATCGGGTTAAGGTACGATGACGTATGGCTGTCATCAATACGCGTCGCAGGCCGCGAGCATTAACCCTCTCCTAATGAGGTCGGACTGAATTTAATAAAATTAAACGTTTCGCCACTCACATATGAAATAGCCTTCTAATGATTGTTACAACACATAATGTTTTAATCATAAAATAATACTTTTTTATTTTTTTGGAGTAGCCTATTCCAGGAACATTTACCATTATTGTCATATATTATATATCTGTTTAAGGAACTTAAAACTGTGAATGTTGCTGTTATAAAATTGATATTTTTGTTACAAGCTTTTATTCGAGAGGTTTATGTTCAGCAAACGATTCAAATTTTGCTAGGGATATAGTACTTGTCAAAACAAATCAATCGAGCCCAAACATGACGAAGCTATTTTGCTAAGTTGAAGACTTCCTTTGGTCCACTTCCGGTCAGAACAGCTCCATAGTATCATATTATTACATTGTCACCAAAGCTACATAGGTCTGCACAATTTTAGCTTAATCGGACATCGCAAAGTAGGTCAAAATTGACTTACAAGATTTGAACCGGAAAGATATACGAAGAAAGCTAGTTAAATAAAAACTTATATATAGGAAAGAAATCGTCTATAAACTACTCGCGACTGGTTGTATATATTCTGACAGTTTTAAAAGGGTTTGGAGAACAGTATGACGTAAAATAACATTTTTAAGCTAACGGATGATTTTACCAACAAAGATATATACAAAGATATCTGCTCGCGCCTGGTTACCATGCCAGCGAATCAGCATCGCGATACACCGTGGCATTTTTATCTAGTTTAGTTTTTAAATGAGTACTTTCTTTATATAATAACATTATTAACAAAAACATCACTGTTTTTGTTAATAGTCTTTTCATTGCTTATAAACTTCTAAAGTTAAGTTTACCAAAATGTTCGAACATTAAATTGTTATGTTTATAGATGTGTGTGAATTTAATTTAATTATGCCAAGGTTAGAAAAAAGTCGTGATGTTCAGCTGGCCACTTTAGACCACGCTGTACTGAAAAACTTGCTTACTGTAGGGTAATAATTACTAAATTAGCTAAATTGGTAAGTGAAATGTAAACTATTATATACTTATAAATTTAATACTTATAAATTTCATGTCAGTAAAGTTATTAGTAATCATTATAAAATTGCAGCACGCTCCTTTTGCAATTATTGGACTATGGAAATAATGAAGGGTAGTTAAATTATTAAAAGTTCCTGGGTCTCAAACATCGTGGAAAGCTTGCGATGACTAGGCTTTCGGTGCACTGATCCGATGCACTCCGACCCCTGTTAACGAATTTAAGAGTTTTGTTAGATTTTTATTTATAGGAATTAAAGTCTATGACTTCTCTCTTCTCTTCAATGTGTCACATCTTTCTTAACGACATATCTTTAAATTGGGCTGCCCGACAATTGAGAATCGTTTTGTAAATTTACATTTCCCATATAAGCATAACGACAGTCACAATTTGTGTTATATACAAACATATATTCTGGGATTTAAAGCAAATATCTATGGAATAAATATCTCCAGCAGAAGGTATGCGGAGATTCAGTAGTTGAATGTCTTAGGCTTTATTAGATTACGTAAAAAAGTATGTAAAAGCTAATATTGGATAAAGTGACAAAACGAACAAAACGTTCACCTGATGTTAAGTGCAACGTCTGCCCATAACAAATGATGTGTAACCCCGAACATTTTTGTATAACGCCACACTGCGCCCGTCACCCTGAGGCATCAGTTCTTTAGTCTCATATGCCCAGTGATTACGCTAGCTCTCAGTGCCCTTCAAACCGAAACACAGTCATGTTTGCACAATATAGCTTCACGGCGGAATAACTGGCCCTGGGGTGGTATCTACCTAGACGGATTACAACATAGAAGTTCTACCATCAGTAAACAGTAATTTAGTATGGTAAAGACAAATACAGGTACATACCGAATATCTTCAACATTCTAGAACCACGCGTAACGCTAAATACAAACAAAAATAGCTCCATGTTACAGACTAGAAAGAGAATAATATAATATTAGAATATCTGTATTTCATACGCATGTATACACACATTAGATTTTTCTGTGGTTACACCGCGGGCTTCACAAAGACGCGCTCAACTGGGATAACATAGGCTTTGTGATTGTGCCGCCGAAGCTTTTGATTTCTTTCTTCGACTCAACGAAATATTGTTAATGTTTGGGGATTATAATAGTAAGGTTGTAGAAATTTCGAAACTATATAGCTCGTTTATGCCATTCCTTCAATATACTATCCATGAACTAAACTGATAGATTATCGATCGTAGTACCTGACGTTTTGTAACTAAGACATTGCTTACTGTAACGGCTTTGGGTATATTATACTCGTATGTATAGTTAATAAAATAAGGCGTTACTTTTGAAATTCATTATAATGAAGGAAAGAAAGTTAATTTGCTTACATGCACAAAGCTGTGAAAGCCTTCGGGCTATTGCATAATATATTATTGAAGAGCACCGCCATCCCACAGTAGCGTGCTCAAGCAAACTAACACCGCCATCAGATACCCTCCACCACTAAAATACTACCACTAGGTCTATACACCACTGAAGTCGAAACCACAACACGTGTTTCACTTCCAAATGAGGCATTATCAAGTGATATTGACTCTACGACAGTCATCCGTCAAGTGACAGTGACTCAGCTATTTCGACATCCGTCGAAGACCACATGACTTCTGGAAATTTTTCGGCTTTTGTAGTCTATTCATTATACAGAAAATTGTCTGCCCCAGCGGTTGTATGCTCAAGGATACGATGGCAGACTACGAGGGAAGGTGAGCTACAGAGCCTAGCGTATGATTTCCCTGTACAACCTGAGTCTGAAACCAATACTTTGCTAATTGCATGAAATAGTTTTCGATAATATGAACACTCCTATGAATTAAAGATAAAGTATTTAAAGATGTTCAACAATGAGAACTAATCCGGTTTTCTTTAATTTAAAAATTTTAAACCTAAAAGCAAAGAAATTCCACACTATAACTATAGAAATATCTTCGAAAGTCGAAACCGTTAAGATTATTTCATCACTTAAGAGGTATAGGTACAGTTTACGGTTGTTGCTAATGCTGATCGGCGTTGGTCAAAGCGAGGCGTGACCTCTAGGCGTGGGAACGCGGTACCGCCCGAGCCAATAGTCCCCTCCCCCCTTTCCCTTCTCACCAGATCTTCATCACTTGACCGCACAGCATGCCATGGGTCACGTGTTGAATTGGTAAAAGTATTTTTGTTATATGTAAAAAGTAACAATGAATATTATAACTATAGAGTATATTTAGGAAACATAAACTTTGGTAAGATTGGTAGACATTTTTTACTTATATTTTAAGAACAGGCTATACAAATTCTGTAGAAAAAAATGCTTTATGCCATGAACCTATGACAGTATTGTTGTTAGTCCATGTCATGACATAGCACTGCCATAGTTATTTTAACAGCAGCCATTAAAGAAAGAAGAAAATACATTATGTGGATCATATACCAATTAGCATTGTATTTTAAAAGCGCATACTTTATTTTAATTCGTAAGTAATAGAGCTAATTAATTCAGGACTCAGTGTAATTGCCGTCCTAAGATTTACTTATAAATTGATGATTTCTTAATGCCGTTACATAAACGATAGTGAAATCCATAATTTATGATAAAGCATAGATCAAAATTACGTAGAAGAAAACAGTGTAAAATGTCTTTTCTTAAGGTTAATGGTGTCTCACAAAAAAAGAGGAAACAAAATTTTGGAAGCTAATGCCTACACTATGCTAATGCTATTTGCGCTCAGGTTAACCAGTAGTAATTCTGTAAGTAAGAGTATTTAAGTTTCAAGACTGAAGTATTTTTGTGTTAAGTTTTCGTCGCTTTTGATATAAGGTAGTGCTTTTCAATAAATGTTGCTTAACTTTGCTAAATCTCGGTAGTACATGCGCCACGGCAGTGCGAGTACCTCAGTTTTCCTGTGTTTTGTAATCATTATATTCTTCAATTATTTTTTCTATTTCATGCCGACTTTTATGCCTTTTGGTCTGGTGAGTTGTGATTTTCTCCGTGTCTCTGACATTGCATCCTAACCTATCTCCGATCTCATCGCCGGGGCTTTCCATGTGTAGATTAGGACGAGTGAGTGACTGTGTTTGCATGTATACTCTTGGCACTGTAATATCTCCTGTGCAGTTGCTAGCTTCCTTATTTGGAAGTTGTTATCGTGGCCATCATAATAAACACTTTCTTATTTTTTTTAACAGAGTGATTTAAATTCCTTATAATTGTTAGGGTTATGGGTCACGTGGGTGGTGGGATTTCTATGCAGGAATCTTTCTAGGTAGGTACCACCCCAGGGCTTGTTATTCTGCCGTGAAGCAGTAGTGTGCAAACATTACTGTGTTTCGGTTTGAAGGGCACTGAGAACTAGCATAATCACTGGGCATCTGAAACTTAAGATCTGACGTCTCAGGGTGACGGGTGCAGTGTGGTGTCACACAGAAATGTTCTGGGTCACACAGCATTTGTTATGGGCAGACGTTGCTCTTACCATCGCTCGTTTCGCTTCACTTTATCCAATAAAAAAAATGTTGCAGCCTAGAAATGCTCCACTGATGATTCTCCTCTCATTTTTAAAGGGTTTTAAATATTGGAAGAAGCCACAACGCTGCTTTAGTACGGGTTGATGAGCTCCAGATGACCTTGAAATATACTAGACATGCAGTTTTCCTCACGATGTTTATACTTCACTGCCAATCACTAAGGTTTGTATTTAACAATTTTAGTGCATCTTGCAATGAATCTAGGTCACCCACATACAATGAAAATTAGGGTTGCAGGTAAACGTTTAACATTGTGTGATAAAAAATCAAGTATTGATTTGTTTGTTCGGCTGACTTTTAGTGGATTACGTTTTAATCCGATGTTGTCGCTAGGGTTCTTACAATTACACAGAAAATGCCAATTATATAGAGGCGCGATTTTCGCACCGCCCGGGTGAGGTGACTCGGCGAAAAGCGGGAAAAATACTCCTTCCTCGCCTTCCAGTCCCAATTCACACTAAAGCTTTCTAAACGATTCAAATCGGAGATTTCAAGACGATAGCCGATTGTATTATTCCGGTTTCCTAACCAAAAATCCAATTGTGTTGGATCCCTTTCCCGAAAATTCGGACTCCCACTGAGATTGCTCGAATCGAGCCCACGTTGGTATGAATAACTGCGAATAATACGTTGTCATTCACCTTTATTATCTCACAATGATGCTGTGGTTCTGCGATAAATATCTCCGATGACAATCAGATAACTAGTACTGGGTACCAATGTTAATGTTATTTTAAATAAAATAATACATCATAACGAACGACCATAGTCGCTTAATTTATACTATCGAATTTCTGTCCCTTTCTTTTAACAATTTAAGTGTATAGGAGTGAAGAGAACAGATTTTGTAATATGTAATATAAAGAATGGGTTAGTATCGACCTCCAAACGCAAATAATGCCATTTTAAATAATAACATAAATTGCTTGTACAAATTTCACAATTATGTATTATTATACCAATAACACTTTTGTCATATGTGTGTAGTTTGGGAGGTGATCCACAAAACATTAGTAAAATATAATAACTTTATAGAAAATGCTGCTAGTTATAAACTTTGTATGGTTTTGTCATTGATAGGTTTTTTGTATATCAAAGGCTTTTTTAATGAAATTCATTATTATATAACATTTAACGAGGTAATACCATAACCCATGTACTGACGATAGCTTTACAAAATTCACAAATGATATTTGTACATTTACATTTGTTAACAAAAAAAATTAAACGATGTGATGAAACTATCAAAACGTTCACCTGATCGTAAATGCAACGGCTGCCCATAAAAAATGCTGTGCCACCTATGTCATTTCAGTGTGACCCCAAAAAACGCCCGTCACCCTGAGACATCAGTTCTTAAATCTCATATGCCCAGTGATTACACTAGCTGTCAGTGCCTTTCAAACCGAAACACTGTGATGTTTACATACTCTGCTTGGCCATAGAATAACAGGCCCTGGGGTTATACTTACCTAGACAACTTTTTTTTATGGAAGAGGTGCAAACGTGTAAGCGGCTCACCTGATTGTAAGTGATCACCGACACCCATGAACATCTACAATACCAGAGGAATAGCAGATGTGTTGCCGGCCTTTGTGAAAGGAGTAGGCTCTTTTCTTGAAGGTCCCTAATGATTTTCAAGATTACATAAAAATTCCTATTCTTGCATAAGAATCCTACCACCAGTAAAACAGCTAAGTATGCTTAATGTAATTACATACAACAATTATTATAAAGTCTTGATAGATATTTGCGCCACTTCATCATATAAAATATAATGATTTCTTATATTTACGCTAACACCACACATTAATTTTACCAAATTTTACGGATTTTATTGCGTTTAATTTTACTATTTATAACTCGATGCTTCGAGTGCTTTACAGCACCCATGGTCAAGGGCGGACTGAGGTGACATATGTACTGATGTCATAATTAACCCGGAGTACCTTTTAGCTTTCAATTATTATTTTTTGGTCCTATTTACGCAGAAAGAGCTAACTGTGTCTTGAAATCTTGCAGTGGTACGCTTGGTTTTTGATTTAATTATAGGATCCCAAACTGGTGGCAGTACCCAACCATCTTCCATATTCAAATTATGATGTTTTTTAATTTCAATAGCCTCGCGAATCATCATTGGTAGGAACCGGTGTTCTTTTGCGAGGATTTGTAGTTTATCAAAACTGATGTAATGGTTGGGATGATCCAGAACATAGTCACAGACTGCAGACTTCCTGGAGGGACGAACAGCAGCTATATGTTCTTTTACGCGGGTATTACTGATCTTTTTGTTTGCGTATTTTTGGTTAAAGTCGGGTTATAAATAGTAAAAAATCCGTAAAATTAGTTTCATTTAAATCTAAATTATAACTTTTAATTTATATATAATTTTAGCTCTTACGCGCTCTCTACGATGGGCGTATGTATCCAGCCCGTTGACCCGTTTAGGAGTAAATGCTCGTAAAATTCCTTCTTAGTGGACGCTATGTCGGGAAAGGAATACGTATGTCAAATTTATCGGAAGATCTAAGAAATCTTGGCCAACTGTACTGCAGCCCATGCGACTCTATATATTATTGTACAATTATTATTCAAGGTAATTAAATATACCTAAGAGGCAGAATTTCTCTCTCTGACCACACTTTATTACACAACGTTCTTAGACCATTATTACAGAAAGCTTAGTGACCTCATAATCTCTTGTCGGCTCGTTTTGCGCAGAGGTTACACTACTGTGCGTTTACAGATACACCGACAAGGGAAACCGGAACCACTGTATTCTGTTGTTAATATAAATATTTATTCGGAAATAGAATCCGCGACTAAGTCACTGCGCCAACGGAGCCCCCAAAACTATTAAGAAAAATATTAATTATTAAAATATAAAGTGGCCATACTTTATGTGATTAGCTTTTCTGATTAATTTTGGTAGCGAAAGGTTCTGGGTTGCCCTTCTAAAACCTGGAGAACTATTTGTTAAAACGGAATCAAATGAAACGGATCCCCAAACCTATCAGGGTTACACAATGGACACCCAGGGGGTTACTATGTAACTCTGGTTGGTTTTGTGATCGGTTTGATTTGATCACATTAACCCCCAGGTTATACACAGCATCTATCTCTCTCGTACATATGTAAAAAATAACGTACGTTTGTAGTCTGTTTGCACGAACGGATTTAACTTGAGAACTCCGCAACTTGAGACTTCTGCTCCGCAGGGCCTGGGTTCGAATCCTAGCCGAAGACAACATTTGCGCAAAAACAAAATTTGTTTGTCTTCGGGTCTGGTTCTCTTGTGATTGTCCTCGTGTCTCTGACACTGCATCCTAACCTACCTCCGATCTTATCGCATCAGAGTTATAGCGGGCGCGGGTAGGTAGGGGCGAGTGAGTGCCTCTTTGTTTACGCGTACACTTGTGGCACTATGATATTTCCAAATCAGAAGCAGAAGCTAGTGTACTGATACTCATTGCACTTCAAACCGAAAGACCACAGTCTCCTAGTCTCTGGGCATACGATACTTAAGAACTGATGTCTAAGGGTGACGGGTGCAGTGTGGTGAACACACAGAAATATTCTGAGTGACACAGCATCTGTTATTGGTAGGCGTTCCACTTACCATCAGGTGAAAGTTTTGATCGTCTTGTCACATTATCTAATAAAAAAAAAGACGCCATATATGTAATAGTACCAAAACCCTAGACTATTGAAAACTTTTTCATAGGCCGCCGTCTAAGATGTTTTTTTTTATTGGATAAAGTGACGAAACGGGCAAAACGTTCAAACGTTCAACGTCTGCCCATAACAATTGCTTTCTCACTCAGAACATTTCAGTTTGACGCCACACTGCGCTCGTCACCTTGAGACATCAGTTCTTAAGTTTCTTAAGTCTCATATGCCCACTGATTACGCTAGCTCTCAGTGCCCTTCAAACCGAAACACAGTAATGTTTGCATACTACTACTTCACGACAGAATAACTGGCCCTGGGGTGGTACCTACCTAGACGGATTTCTGCATAGAGATCCTACCACCAGTAAACTGATGTACTGGAAAAGTCTACGGTTAATTGACAAACGGACTTAGTTCGTCCACATAAAGTTGGTTTTGGATAAGATTTTGTATCAATCTATACAAATAAATAAAATTGAAGTAACGTAATTTCAATTAACAGCTTATAACTATGTGCATATGAAAATATGAACGGCACCTACTTATTAGAAAACAACGTTTTTTAAATTTTTTTGTCTCTGTCCGTCTGTCTGTCTGTTTGTTCCGTCTAATCTCCGAAACGGCTGAACCGATTTTGACGGCGCTTTCATTGGCAGATATCTGATGTTATAAGGAGTAACTAAGGATACATATATATTAGAAAAAGAATTAGGGTTCCGCGCTAAAAAATGAACCGCACCCTGCGAACTGAACATTACCGAGAAGGGCCTGTTGCTCAGGTGCCATGGCGAACGGCGCAATCATGTGGTCGGCTTATTTTACGAACGTGAAACCGCGGGCACAGCTATTTATAATATGTGTTAATACTTCGTCTCCCGTGTGGAGGCGGCTTAAGAGAATCTACCACCCCATCTCATCCCGTGGGTGTAGTAAAAGTCGTCAGAGGGAAAATAAGAACCAGGAGATGGGCAGCAGCATCTTCCTGAAACATCTGAGTAAATGAACTGCGGTTGCTAACCCGCCTGCCAAGCGTGGCAACTGTGGCAAACTCTCTCCAAAATGAGAGCTACTAACTTTTATGGCAATGTATGGGGGAGGCCTATGTTCAGCAGTGGTCTAGTGATAGGCTGAAACGACGACGACGACCACGACATCTACCATAAGTTTTTTTAATGACCAGTCTAATATAATAATTTCACGCGAATGAATACGTAGGTAGAGCTAGTTTTCATATAATTTTGCAAGCGGATCTTAGCAAATTTATTTTGTATCGCTTTCATTTCTTTCCGTGTAGTTGTTCGAACTTTTGTTAGTTGTGTACCAGTGTGCTAGTGGTGTGTTATTGCTTACCCGAGGCGGTGCGCGCTATGATAAATTGCACTACACCTAGTCCCCGGGCGATGACGGTATACTACACCCCTGATGTATTGGTAATGTTGGGACTGTTTTTGTTGGCTATCTTTAGCTATTGTGCCAAGACAGAAACTAAAAGAAAAAGTTTTGATTTAATCTTTAATATCTTAAAAGAATACAATTATTATTTTATTTATTTAAATTTTAACACCCAGACACGGAACAATTATTCTATACTGGTGGTAGGATTGCTATGCAGGATCCCTCTAGGTAGGTCCCACCGTAATGCCAGTTATTTTGCCATCAAGCGGTAGTGCGCAATCATTACTGTGTTTCGGTCTGAAGGGCACTAGTGTAATTACTAGGCTTATGAGACTTGATGTTTCAGGGTTACGAGCGCTTTGTGGTGACACACGGGAATGTTCTGTGTGACACAGCATTTGTTATGGGCACTTGTTGCACTTACCATCAGGTAAATGTTTTTCTCCACTCGTCACTTTCACAATTACCACTGATATATAACTGTAGGCCACACATACATATATTCCGTGTGACACAGAAGCCAATTGGTCAACTACTGCGCCAACCAAAAAAAATGTCTTTGAGAATATTTTTATCGTATTTATTATAATATATGTATTTATTAAGATATTAATTGTTGGTTTTTCGGGTCTGGTTGTGTTGTGCATATAAAATATATGTCTGTAAACCGCACCCACGATACAGGAAAAATCCTAATGTGGGGAATCGTTTTCTTTAAAAAAAATAACTAATGAATGCCGAGTGACACTCGGCGGCCGTTTGTCGTAGAGTCTATGACACTCGATAATGCCTCGTTTTGGGGCGAGAAACGTGTCGTGTTCTCGACTTCAGTGGTGTATATTACCTAGTGGTAGTATCGTATTAGTTTATGGAGGGTATCTGGTGGCGGTTCCTGTTGGCGGTGTTAGTTTGCTTGTGCATGCTACTGAGGGAGGGCGGGCGGTACTCTTCAAAAAGCTAGGTATATATTCACCTATTTTATATTTTGCACGCGGATCTTAGCAAATTAACTTACTTTCCTTTATTATAATGGATTTCCGCAAAGTAACGCCTGATTCTATTAACTATAAAAAAAAGTTGATACCGCCAATAGCCAAATGGCTTAGAGTATGGATGGACTACGAAACATCACGTCGCAGGATCGAGCCTACTATTCAACTAATTTCGTGAACCATCTCCTAGCACAAGCTTTTAAGCTCTATTAAAGTGGTTATCAGGAATTTTGGTAAAGTTAATAGTATTGCCATTTCATTTAACAAATTCAACTACGAAGTGTTGCAATAATGAAAATAAATTTCATGAGCTCATGTTTAGTCATGGATAGTAAGTCTATTATTACAACTGACGACCGCGTGGCTTAGTGGTTAGAGTACCGGAATACCGCCGATACGTGTCCGGCAGAGTAGCATCTACCTCTTTCCTACCGAGGTGTCTCGACTAAGGTATTGTACGGACAGCCTTAATTCACCTCGGTAGTTATCGCTGTGGTTGAAAACCGGCTAGGAGAACATCATTACACCTACACTATTAAGGCACATCAATGTTTAATCAATGTTAGTTTCATCTTTTGGACACCTATTTCCAAATGGTTTCGTGGTATCTTTTTTTTATTCGATTGAAAAACCGCTATAGTTCTGAAATGAGAGGTCAAAATCATAAACAGTACTAACATATATTTTTGCTGTGATAAGTAATATTTGTTTTATTTCTATCTGATGGTAAGTGGTATACTGGTGGTAGGAGTCCTATGCAGGAGTCCGTCTAGGTAGGTACCACCCCAGGGCCAGTTATTCTGCCGTGAAGCAGTAGTGTTCAAACATTACTGTGTTTCGGTTTGAAGGGTACTGAGAGCTAGCGTAATCACTGGGCATATGAGACTAAAAAACCAATGTCTCAGGGTGATGGGCACAGTGTAGTGTCACACAGAAATTTTCTGGGTGGCACAGCATTTGTTATAGACAGACGTTGCACTTACCATCAGGTGAACGTTTTGCTCGTTTCATCACTGTATGCAATAAAAAAAAAGTGATGAAAGTTAAGGACCTCGTAAAAGATGGAGAAGATATGAAATTTAATATAGCGCTTACAATAAAAAAAGGAAATTGGTTTTACTTTTGCGTTAAACCTTTGTTCCTTTATAAAACTACCGTGTATTATTTACCGTATAAAATTAACTAAGTTATTTACAAAATTCAACAGAAGGAAACAGAAAAAAGTAAGAAAACGTTTATTGTAATAGCACATGTAAGACAAAATACAAGTAAATATAATAAAGATACTATTATAATAAAGATAAATATAATAAAGATAGTAGATATAATAAAAGACTACTACTTACGAACAATTTTGTAATGTGAGGTATGTCGAGACAAACACAATTTTGCATTAGGCGAAAAAATAAAGCCACGAATTTACTTTAAGCAGTTCTTTGTTGAAGCTTTACATTGTAGTGCTTTTAAAAATATTATTAGATAAGGCGTTGTTAAAGAGTCGTAGTAGCTTAGGGGCCGGACTCTCGCCTTAAATTTCACAGTACTTGAGTAACTTGTGTTCGATCCCCGGTGCTGGTACCTCTAAAATTGTTTTGCGATTTTAAGTTTTTATTTGCCGCATGCTTAGCAGTGTAGGAAAACATCGTGAGGAAATATTCATGTCTAGGAATAAAAAAAATCGAGAACATTCCGCCAAACAGCATTGAAGCCATCTCCGCTACATTGCTCTAATGCAGGTTTCAAACCCTGTCAGAAATGAGAGGAGACCTGTGTTCAGTAGTGGGACGTTTTTAGACTGTTACTTTACTTTTTTTGAAGGCGTTGTTATTCAGTTAGCTAATGCGCCGCTGGGGCAAGTGCAACACATTCAACAATTTATAGGTTTGCAAAGCTCCTGTTATTGCTTTGAGTTATTGAGTTATTTGGAAGGGCACCTACAAAGTTTTTGTTGTTCTTCTTCAGTAATGAAACTTGAGATTTCAATGTAATGTTACACGCTAACTTACTTATATTGAGTATCGAATCCATTACCTTTAAATAAATATGCATTTTAATACACATTTTTAAAGTAATGAGCGTCAAATTTATAACAACATTGAATCTCAAACATTCTGCCAACACTTTACAAGATTACCGACACAAAGGTATGCATAAACAGTGATATAGAAAAAGCTTATTATAGGATAGTTATACTATAAAAATAAAAAAATGTTCCGTTTTTCCCGCATCCCCTGCCCGTCGCGTGCTCTCCCACTGTGCCCTTTCTTCCTCATTGTTCTAATTTCTCTCGGATCACTAATTGCTGGGGAAGGCGCATTTTAGATTTCCCCGCAAACGTTTTTAACAACCACCTCATTGCATTTTAAAAGAAAGGATTATAATTTCTTTTACCCTTTGTGGTGGGGGTGTGTTTTTTTTATTAATTCAAGGAGACGCTTGAGCGCTCTTAAGTCTTTGCGAACTCTTGGTTTATTTATTTAAGGACGTTTCGTATTTAGTTAATTTCGTATTTCCTGTATTAATTTAATTGTTTATTTTTGCCTACGTCCGTTAATTGATATTTTACAGTTGACATAAACCTTTAATATTAGGAGTCTTTCATCTTTAATTATTATGATTATCAACAATTTTTAAGATTTAATGTTCTTTAATTGTGTAATTAATTCAGCATCATTATTAACTTGCGGCAGTCTACTGGACATAGACTTCTCCCAAAAAGAACGATTTTGGACTCCACATAGTTCGATTTTGGGCTGTACATGACCAGTTTGTGAGACGGTGGTAGGAGTAGAATAGGTGAAAGGATTTCTTTGCAGGAATTCGTCTAGGTATGTGCGAGGGCATGATCAGTTATTCTGCCGTGAAGCAGAAGTGTGCAAACATTCCTGCGTTTCGATCTATAGGGCACTGAGAGCTGATATTTGAGGGGCACTATCGCAGTGTGTTGCCACACAGAAATGTTCAAGTAATATAGCATTTGTGATAGACAGACGTTGCATTTATCATCAGGTAAACGTTTTGCTCGTCTCATAACTTACTACTATAAGAAAGCACAATTTTCCCCTTAACCACAGAATATTTACGAACGTGGTCTACAGTCTAGACAAAAAAATATTTTAACGGTGGGTACTTCTGCGACCGAAATGATCAGCCCATTGTCATATCCGATACAAGCACGGAAGGCACTTTTTTGAAGCGGTCGCACCGTCAGTGTACCATAAAAACGATGTAAGTAAGTTCTATTAGGAAGCACTGGGTAAGGATCGTAATCAATTCTTATTAAAAATATAGTTGTGAATAGATGAATGATTAAATTTTATTGCAATGCGTTCTATTGTCCACTTTGAATATTAGTTTACGTATGTATATTACTAACTATTCCTATACAGGAATCCTTCTAGGTGGTTTTTATCACGTTATCTTCATCATCGACAGGGCCGTGTGGTGGCGGCTCGTTAAAATAATACTACCACTCCATCTCGTAAAAGGCGAGTAAGGAATTAAACTGCACTGTGCACACAACAGCGCATGGTGGCGATGAGCTCACCACCTATCACACCAACTGCATTATATTGTTTTGGTGAAACGTGGATTGTGGTAGTCATCTGTTTTTGCAGTGAGTGCCCAGTCTCCGACTACCCATTATGGGATAAAGTCGTGATCTTATGTATGTATGTATCTTCATCATATGCGCTGGCCATTTGGATTTCTGGAAATACAGTCAAATTCGTTAGCATCTTTTTTGTATTTGTCCCTCAAGCTGTTAGTTGTTTGGGTTTACATGTTTAAATTTCAACGATTCAATAAGACGTTAAATAATTGCGTTACATAACTTCTGAACGACACGAGGAACGTTCATATGTACTTGTTACTATTATTTATTTATTTAGAAATATTGCCAACACTAGGATTTCTTCTGTACCGTGACTGCATTTTACAGTCATCTATTTCACACACACAACACAAACAGATCTGAAAAACAACAATTTGTGTTTTTCCTCAAATGTTCGCTTCGGCTGGGATTCGAATTCAGGACATACGGCATTGAAATCAGGTATTCCGACCACTCCACGTCTAGACCAATGAACCAATAATTGAATGGAGTATAAATATTGACTTCGTCTTACTTAATGTCATAGAATTTCTTAAGAACGACGCAACATTTTTAGGTTTCTGTAGTTAACAAGGAACCCTTATAGTTTCGCTATCCGTCTGTCCATCCGTTCGCGGCTTAGCTCAGATATTCCTAGTACTAGAAATCTGCAATTTGGCATTGACATACAAATTAATCACGCCGACGAAAAGGAAAACTATCACAGTTAAGTATGATTTACAAGTTGATGTTCTCCTAGCCGATTTCGACCACGGCGACAACTGCCGACTACTGTCGAGAACCATCAACTGAGCAGGAGATATTATAGTGCCACAAGTGTACGCACAAAAACAGAGGCACTCACTCGTCCCAACCTACCCGCGCCCAGGTAGGCTAGGCGCTAGGATGCAGTGTCAGAAACACGGGGACAATCACAACATATCCAGACCCGAAAACCAACAATTTATGTTTTAGCACAAATGTTGGCTCCGGCTGGGATTCGAAACCAGGACCCGCGGCTTAGAGGTAATCTGACCACTAGGCCACGACCGCGACGTCAAGTTAACGAGTAATAGTCGAACAACTTATAAAATGTACTTGGAGTTGTATAAATTTCATTGAAAATTACTTAGATGAAGTTATTAGTTGTGTAAAATAGCTAGTAAATATAAGTTAATGAAGCATGTAGAATATAATGCAAATTCCCCAACAGTGTCGCAGTAGGTTTAGTAAGTAATTTGTTTTCGCATGATAGCCCTTGAATAATGTTTGAGGATATTAAGGGAGACTATCTCAGTAACGACAGTACTGCAGTCATCATCATCATCATCATTTCAGCCCATAACTAGTCCACTGCTGAACAAAGGCCTCCTCCATAGATTGCCACAAAAGTTTGTA
This sequence comes from Luehdorfia chinensis, assembly GCA_019845155.1. Lineage (NCBI taxonomy): Eukaryota > Metazoa > Arthropoda > Insecta > Lepidoptera > Papilionidae > Luehdorfia > Luehdorfia chinensis. The sequence goes on along the minus strand of JAHVAK010000642.1, from coordinate 12,566,804 downwards.
GCTTTCATTTTGGGGCGATTTTACCATAGTTGTCACGCTTGGCAGACGGGTTGGCAACCGCAGTTTATATCTTCAGATGGTACAAGAAGATACTGTTGCCCAACTTCTGGTTTTCATTTTCCCACCCACGGGATGAGTTTATAACTACTTTTGAGGACGGAGGAGGACTCCTCTTGGGTCTGTTTTTGGTCGTTATTAACCGTTAAACCGTGAACTCAATATTGTTAAAAAATTTAAAGTATCAAACAAAAAGCCCCTTTATAAGTCCGCTTACTCTGTAGGCCAACTACGGAACTGTACACTGCGCGTGGCCCGACACGAACTTGACCGGTTTTTAATGTTTGCTTTAATACTGATTATCACATTAACATTTACCAAGACATTTAAGTAGTGTTTATCTTATTCTGCACAGGTGTTTATAGCATTCTATACTATTTTTTCCGCTATTTTATATCGGATTCTTCCAGCATGTAAACATTATCTTTAATCTCGGCGGCTGCGAACCGGCGGTGAGGTACGCGCCGTTTTTGTGTCCAAATGGCGAAATAATGACTGCCATACATGGCCACCGCCACAACGCTTGGGGATTTACCTCCCTGCATGCTAATACTCGTCATGAATATTTATGAAACTCTTTCTGAACAAAAAACAATTACAACTGGGATATTTTATTACGGATACGTATAAGATATTATTTGTCAGCTTTATGTATGTCCATTAAAAAACTTGTTTTATTCATTCATTATTGAAATGTATTAATGTAAGTTTTTTTATTAGCGATTTATTATCAATAAAGCACATAATATTTCAATCAGTGTTGTAGAGAATTTAAACTTCAAAATAGTTTTTTTACGAATATCGCAGTTATGGAGTATTAGTAGTACAGTTTACGTTTTCTTTTCATATAGGATTAAAGTTGCTGCAAACAATTTTATATCGTCAGTTTCTCAAATAACTTGTTTCTTATTTAACAGAAGTTTGGGTGTCGGTTTAAGAAATTCATTTAACCCAAGTTTTTTTATTGTGTATGTTATGGACAACTATACAGCCGATAGTTGTCTGGCACAGTAGAATAACATCTACCTCTTTCCTCCCGAGATGTCGACTAAGGTATTGTACGGCCAGCCTTTATTCGTTCAGAATAGCACCATAATATGCAATGCTGTCACTATACTGCTTGTGGGAATGCAATGGTGAGTAAGAATTTTTAGACTCGTACCAAAATTACGGCGACGTGGTTCGCCACCCGCCACGTCTCATTTCCCGCGAGAGCGAAAAGTGGTCCACGTGAGTTCCTCTGCCTACCCCTTATAAAGGAAAAAGACGTGACTGTATGTCAGTTTTATAGAAGTGTATATACTTAACTTTTATGTATATACACGCTAGCAACAGATATGTATTAGTATTGTGGGAATAAAGTGATTGAATGAATATTAAGATCATTTTAAAATCTTATCATCGTTACAGCCGATCAGAAGTCCACTGCTGAATGGGCTATATTCAGCAGTGGACCTCTGACAGGGCTTAAACTAACTATTGTTACTTGAAAAGCTTTCTTCTCTAACAGTTTTTTTTTATTTGTGAAAGGGAGAGACGAGCAAAACGTTCACCTGTCGGTAAGTGCAACTTCTGCCCATAGCAATGCTGATTCGCTCAGAATATTTCTGTGTGGCACCATACTACGTCCATCTCCCTGAGACGTCAGTTCTTAAGTCACATATGCCCAGTGGTTACACTAGCTGTCAGTGTCCTTCAGAGCGAAATACGGTAATGCTTGCACGCTGCTGCTTCACGGCAGAATAACTAGCCCTGCAGTGGTATCTACCTAGATGGATACCTGCGTAGGAATTCTACCACTACAATACACAGGCCATATAGTAGGACTATGTCGGTTATTCTAGTTCTGTTGCGGATATCGTCATAGTGTTTTTCATTTATTTACATTTCAATATTTACGTAACAGCTAAATAAACTTATTACTACTACTACTATTAACTGTTATTTAAAACTATACGTATATAAAAGAATTACAATTATGTATTGGCTTAACATGTTTTAATATGAAGAATTCTTATTTGCTTAGTGGTGTTATTGTATTGTTTAATTATGATCACAATATTATAATAGTTTCGATCATAGCAATATTGTTTATTCACTATCAGAGGCTGTAATCTGTTAAATACAAAGCGTGTGAAATTATGAGAATATTTGAAGCAGTAGTGTGCTTCAATTACAAAAACTATTGTTTCGTTGTGAAGGGCACTGAGAGCTAGTGTAATTAGTAGACATATGAGACTTAAGAATTGATTTCTCAGAGGGACGGGTGTAGTGTGGTGCCATACAGAAATGTTGTGTGTGTCACATATTTTTTTAAGGGCGGACGTTGGGATTACTCGTACCATCGGGTGAAAGTTTTGCCTCTCGTCCCATTTCTCCCATAGGTGGTAGGATTCCTATGCAGGAATCCGCCTAGGTAAGTACCACCCCAGGTCCAGTTATTCTGCGGTGAAGCAGTATTGTGCAAATTTTACTTTGTTTCGGTTTGAAGGGCACTGAGAGCTAGCGTAATCACTGGGCATATGAGACTTAAGAACTGATGTCTCAGGGTGACGGGCGCAATGTGATGTCCCACAGAAATGTTCTGGGTGACAAAGCATTTGGTATGGGCAGGCACTTATCATCAGGCGAACATTTTGCTCGTTCCGTCACTTTTATCAAATAAGAAATTAAATAAAAAATAAGTAAATATTTAGTTGGTTATTGGACGTAATCCATGACACTTTAGTTTTTCAATGTTTTTGGGCTTAGTAAAAACATAAAGTTTAACAGTTGTTAAATGATTATAAATAAAATTCAATTAAATAATCATAAGAACGGAATAGTTATTCCAAGTAAGCCAGTATACGTAACGTAATAGCAGGACCGGTGACGCGAGTAGCGGTTACGGTACGATTCATCTGTATCATACTGTGATCGCCAATCTGTCTGTCAAGTTATTTATTTTATTTATTTTGACATATTAATAGTATTCTCTACGCATTATCAAATACAACTTACAAACTAACTATTTCTTATATGTATACATTCACAATAATAGAACGACACGACTTCGCTAATTAAAAAATGAGGTACATGTAAAATGAATAAAATAGAAACAGGACGGAATAAACACTAAGATGATAGAGAAAAATAAAATGTAATGACAATTCAAAGTTACACTAAAACAAAAACAACATCAAAACAAGTTTGGTTTACGGAAAATTCTTGCAACTTAGGATAGACAGACCTATATCCGACCGTGGACTGTTTGCAGATTGATAATGATAACGATGATTCTTACATATTTCTCACTAGCTGATGCCTGGGACTAAGTCCGCGTGGATTTAGGTTTTGAAAAATACCGTGGAAAATCTTTGATTTTCCTGAATAAAAAGTATCCTACGCCCGTCTCCAGGATGCAAGCTATCTCTGCGCCGTGTAATTCGTCAAGATCGGTTCAACGGTTGAGCCGTGAAAAGGTAACAAATAGACAGATGGATAGAGTTAGTTACTTTCGTTTTTATAATATTAGTATGGATTAGAATATGGGTGTAACGTTAGTAATGAAAAACGGACTTTGGTGTAAGGAAGCGTTTTTAAGTAAAGTTACCAGTTCACAATAATAGAAGATCCATGAACTGATATGCCCAGATATCGTCGAGGATTTAAATTTAAATTGCATCGTCTCTATCTAACAAGTGTCACGGTAATCTCGGGCTTGATAGATTGCCGATTGTGTCGCAGATATTCAGCACATAGCATTATAGTGTTTCGTATTTTATTTGCTGTTACCTTATATGTTTAGCATATAATGATTTTACCTTTAGAATTGATTACAAGACTTTTTGTTTATATGCGGTCACCAAAATTGCGTGTCATTACGATTTGGTGGATTGCATGTAGCTTGTTTCTTAACATAACAAAAAATTGTCAATTTCATCGCTTGACTAAAGAGTACTTTCATAGTACAGCTTTACGTTGTCGAGTTTTTAGAGGTACTCTTACTCTTAAATAGACATCTTAACTATTATTATATTATCATCATTTTAATCTATTACAGAGGAACTATGTCTAACGTCCACCCTTTTGGATAACCCATAGATTTCTTAAAGGGACTAGAATGGTAAAAGGTTGGCAAGTTCTGCAATTAGATAAAGAAGCTTATCCTCTGGTACATTTAGTGCTATGAATTCATAGTAAATAATATTCCATAGCTAAAAATTTCGATTGTTATCCGAAACTATCGCTACAGTTATGTGTGTATATCTCTTAACGACCACAATAATTTGGTACTAACTACTGTCACTAGATGGCGGTAGTCGCTTTAGATGACAAGAAATAATGTTTCTTCTGCTACTTCAGTGATTACACATTTCTGACAAGGATACTGTCATTCCATTATTTTTAAACATTAAAAAGAGTGACGCACGGGAAGTGAAAATTAAAATAATATATTGAAATAAAATACCAGTGAATTTTTTATAGAAGCACTGTAGGGATTAGAATTACAAATGAGGCCTGACTGTGCAAGCCGCGGCGTGACGACGGAATATTGCGAGAGCGTTGCTAAAGAGATGATTCAAGGATAATACCGCCTTGAACATAATAGTCCGTTCAATTCGCGAGTCCAACGTTCACTGTCCAATGTTTTATATGATCGTGTAGCTTGGTTTCGTATGTAAATAGAAGTGGAACAGAAGTAAAAATAGTTGTAAAAGGTAGGACACCAACGAATACTACCTAAATTAATACAAATAGTATCTGCAGTTCTGCAAACATGTCTACAAATAATACTAGTCTGAATTTATACTTAGCAATTTCATAATCAAATTACCTATAGACAATTTATACAAAAATATTTCTTTTGTCTGACTGAATGTAAAATATTTTTGGACCAGTATGACCAGCTTAGGAGAGCTATATTCGGCGAATATGAGTATTTGTATTCGTAACAATCATTTTAACGAAATCTGGCCAAGTAAGCAAGATATATTTATATTTAATACACAAAAAGAGTAATGTCTGACCTGCGTTTGTCATTGCTCTTTTCGTGGTTGAACGGACCGACATAAGAGCGACAGATACGGTCGCATGGGCGACAGGGGATCCTCACAGAAAAGAGATCTGGGTTATTTATTATATCCAATATATATATATATATATATATATATATATATATATATATATATATATATATATATATATTGGTCAGAATTCTGGGACCAAACCAGCTTGAGTGCTTTCTGGCTTTAAAATGCAACTCTCTTGGTTTCCATTATCTTTTCGCAAGGTTTGATAATGACACGTGAATATATTAATTAGTTTCTAACTGTTTTATAATGCCAAAACTAAAGTTCTGTAAGGGCTAGTATTGTAACAGCGCTTCGCTAATCAAGCTAATTAGCTTAGATATGGGGAAGAAGAGAAGTAATGTAAGAAGAAAAGTCAGTTACGTAAGTTGCCTCTGCCTACCCCTTACATAGGAAAAAGGCGTGTCTGTATGTATTTATGTATTTATCGCAAATTTTAAAAATGAAGTATCCTGTGGTGGTAGCTCAGGACCCAGGGCACTCGTCTTAAATTGCGCAGTAGGCGAGTGGGAGGTGCACCACTAAAATTGTTTTATTTAGCACGTGCTCAGCAGCAAAGGAAATCATCGTAAGTAAAATTAAATATCTGACAAACAAAAAAAAAAACCCAGTGAAAACATATTTTTTTAACTTAAATTTGAATTTAGAAAATTACGAAGTACATATTTACATATTTCGTACATATTTCTATACAACAGAATAACTAAGATAATTCAATTTAATAATTTGAATTATTTATGAAAATGGTCCCATAAAACTTTATAACGGTAAGTACGTATGTCATTTTTAATTAATACACATATACATAAGTAGCGTTGATTTACAATACACCAAATAAAGTAAAAAAAATAGTTCTTTATAACAAAAATTTTGAGCCGAGCTATACCAAGATTATTCAGGTGTGTAATTATATTGTATTTGTATTAAACAGTTATTATAAACTATTCGCACTAATGCAGTAAAAGAAATAAAAAGCTTATAAACGCCTGTGGTAAAAATAAAAGCATAAATTTAACGAGAAAAACATACAGAGTAAGCCGCAAGATACGATAGCTAACAGACAGAAAATATTAAAGGGAACTTTAGTTACGTTTTTATAGCAAGTTTTCTTTATCCGACGAATAAATCGAAGGTGGGTGGAAGAAGTTATCCGACTGAAGTAGAAATCTGTTGTTTTATTCATGAAAAAAATAAAGAAGGGAAAATAAATATGCCAAAATCTTGTGCGCTCTAAAGTTGAAACTTTCAACTAGGAAATCTTTAAAGTTTTAAAGAATCTTTTAATGCGAGGTTTAAACCAAGTTATTTTATATCAGAGTCCACGATCAAAGTTTTACGAATTATTCAAAGTAACGATTCGATGTAAAACAAATGATCAATCAAAATCAAGAGAACAGAATAACGACGAACTAAACAAGTGAACTTCGTGACAAATCCTCACGCGCGGTATCCATTAAATAATGCAAATTTGTTGTAATCCCCACTCGGTGGAACATCTCAAAGTCGCTCCGAGTGAAATATTTAATTTTCATAAAGTATACATTAGAGGAACAAGTCGTCTCGGTTAGGGAGCGAACTCGAAGTTAAACCACTATACAAACGTTTTTCGAACGTCTATGTTGTGGCAACCCCTCACAACTATTAATATGAGACGCAAATTTAATTTTAAGATTAATGAACGCAATAGTGAATCGGAACAAGTTCATTCTTTAATGTTATTCGTCAATGCGTAATTGTAACTGTCTATATCATAAGGAAGTTTATAAAAAATATTGCATTTTTTTTAATAAAAACCTTAATTTCAAAATGTGATATAATTTATTTATTTAGATGATTATTAACTGAGAGCGTATTTATAGAAATAAAATACATTTTCATAATAAAATTACTCTGAAAATTGTATAGAACCCGAAAAATGAATACAAAAAATCAAATATTAATACTTTTCCATATTTTAATTGCAAAATGGCGAATAACAAATACAGTGGCGGTATTGAAATTATCATTTTGAAGCGACCACAGGCAAAGTAAAAGTATAGCCCGGGATTAATAATAAAACTCCCTATTGACTATTGTCTATACGCGCGTCAGTTCGACATGAGCCCGACAGCAAATTTGCATATCACCGATATTATATCGTCGCGCGAAAAACGTATCCCTTACGCCTGTATTCACATGAATGACGCGTGATGCTGCCGACCTTCCCTGACGTCATCCATCATTCGACATGGCGCCTGCACCTAGACTCGTGACAGCCGCGTGGCCCGCGGGGGTGTACGTGCACACAACAACTCATTTCAATTCTTACATGCTACAATATAAAGCATATTATTAATCGGTAAATAATAGTCAAGGTGGCACTCCACCTCCCCGCGGGCTAGGGAGGATCCCTGTCAAACGCTGGCGAAGAGTTTGACAGACGCGGGGCGCGGAGTATTTGACATGAAGGGGCTTGTTTGATACGGGGGTGAGACGGCGGGAAGGGGGGTTAAATTCTGCCCGGTCATGAATAGGCAATGGGCTTGCTTTATTTATAAAGATTGTTAGCCGAACATTGGCGCAGTAAACTGTTTAAATAAACTTTTACTAAGGTACCGACCAAAAATGCTTTATAACGAAAACTTTACAATCTGCATTATAACTATAATTATTAACTTATACTTATACTTTCCTAATTATAACACCTCTTCAACCTTATAGTTACAGCATTTAACTTTATAGTCAAAATAAATAGATAGCATTTGATATTATGGAAGTGAGAATGTACCCTTTTCACATTTGTTATCTTTCAAGCTCAAACAGGAAATAACAGAACCCAACGGAGGACTTTATCAACGACAATTTAATTCAAGCAACCGCGAGGAAACCCTCGAGCATCTTGTTAGGGGGAATAAAATCCATAAAAGACACGGCAGTGGCTGCATGAAACTCGGAGCCACCGTGGAGTACAAAATTTGATTATTCCGCGAGGTTGGCCTATCGCCAGCGTTCGACTATTTATCACGAGCTCTCCTCGCCCGACGTTTTACAAGGATACTAATCATCGATACGGGAAGTCTATAGAGATGTTAACACTTAATTTGTTTAATAAATCTAGCATATAACTTATATGGATAATAGTTACACTCACGATTCAAGTGTACGACAAAGAATTGCAAATTAGATGCTATTAACGATAAGGGCTAAAATGGAATGCTCAGGTCAGACGTACCGCGCAGTTACATGGTCGGCTTATTTTAGTGTTGTATGGTTAAGCGGGGCATTTATTATATGAAAACTGTGTATTCATTTTTGAGTTTGGATGGAGTATTTTTCAACAATTATTTTAATAAAACGTATATGTTCTTCACTTCTCATTAGATGGCTGTATACAGCAATAGACTATTAATAGACTGATAATAAAAAGAATATGTTATCAAAAGGAGTAATAAGAATCTAAAAAAATAATGACATCACGTAACACAAAACTCAAATTTTAGTAATTGATTTATATTTGAATACAGCTTCATTCAAGACCGAGGTATTGTAGGTGACTATAATACTCGTAGTACTAAGTCTGATTTTTATTCTATTTAGTAAGGGCGCTTATTGAATAACCCATGCTAACGAATCGATCACAGATAACACACAGTAATACATAATTTTGTTTTTTAACTACAACTTTTTATCTTTAACTAAATTTTTCTTATCCTTAACTTCATTCACTTTGTCTCTGCATCACCCTTAGGTTGTTTGGTAGAGATGCCTTAAGCATAAAATTTTAAAAAAAATTTAAAAAACATTAAGATGATCAAGACATATGCATTACTTCAATTATAAGTGAGTACAGCAAGCATTAATATTAACATTTGATAGTAATAATACAAGAATGTAGTCACGTCTAATTGTCGCCACATGAAAAGCTCAAGAAATATCTCATACGTCCATCATCGCGCTATTGAAGAAGAGATGCGAACTATATTATACAACATCCAAAGATTACTGATCGAAAGAGGCGTCCTCCCCAGGTCAGACCTCTCGATCTGGAAGGTAGCTAACCTTTTCCTTATCTGCCAAAAGAAGAAACTATTTAACTAAGTAAGAATTTCAAACTAAAAAACTTAATGAATGTACATTGAATAAATATTTCTAATGAATTTTTGAAGACATTGAACGAAAATTTAAAGGAGACAATCTAGAAAATATAAATTGACTTAGTAGTATAGAATTTAAATTTACATTTTGAGGTTTATGTCATATGTAGTGTGTTGAAAGACATTGCAAGATTTTCTGTATGACATTGTAGTATAAAGCAAACTGCCATAAAGTCCAATTTTCGTCACCACAGTATCAAATTCGTCCTAAGGCATTTATAATAAAGCATGGTATTTAATCCTTTAAAGAAAAACGATCTAGTGGAACGCTTCGCCGTTGTAGTCTTTAAAGTCTTTTAAATCTTTTAAGTCAGCTAAATATTCTGCTAGTGTCACGAAATATTATCTCAGATCAACAACTAAAATATTTTAATATAAATGGTATCGAAAACTCCATGTGATATATTTATGATAAAACTGCTATGAAGTTAAAGCAATGACTTCATTGCTTTACCAACAGTCAATCTAGATTTATCGTAAATTCCTTATTAAATTAATTTATTTGTATAAAACCAGGAGTATCAATGTGTGATAGTTTTCTAGAGTTATGTTTTTTCTTGAAACATTTTGAATCTCCCTAGATTTTTTTACATTTTTTATAGACATTCTACGAAACCAGACAACACAAATAATTGTTCCAAACGGGAATCGAACCCGCGACCTGTAGTGGAGAAGCAAAGCAAATCCGAGTTATCAAAGCCGTCTGAAATACTTTTACTTACTAAACTGCTCAAGCCACTTCTATGGCGCAACGACCCGGAAGTCGGTCTTGGTTTCTGACTCAAGAGCACGCCACTTATTCCTGTCTTGCACGGTCTCTTCCCGAATTAAGAACGCGCAGTTTCGCTACAACCCGGTCACACCAATCTCTTTACACTTCGATCCTCTCCCATCCATTCTACATGGCCAAGTCGCCGGAGTTGGTGTACTTTCTTATAATAATCATATTTTATTGTCCCAATATTGCCAACTCACAAGAAATAGTCGTAATACAATCCAGTTATGACTTTCTTATTGGTTTCACAAAACTAAAGATAGATACCATAGTTTTAAGCAGAGTAAAACCCATGCCGAAATCTTTGACGTCTATTTACTCGTATTTACATATTATATTCGATTAAATTACATAAATGATATTATACGTACATATGCTGGATTTTTTGCCTTTACATAGAAGGATTACACCACTGGAAAGTAAAAACATTAAAAAGAGCAATATAATTTTTTTTTAAACTTAAAGTAATCAATCAACCACTCTTGTATCTCGAGTTAATTTGTTTAATAGTATTTTCAAAAAAGGTTACGGATGCGGGCTACGTGAGTGGCATCTGCCTACCCCTTTATATAAAAAGAAGGCGTGACTATACATATGTGTATGTATTTATCAAAGAAGGTAACAAATAATTTCTTATAATTATATATTTAAAGTAAAGAATTATTTAAAAACATATATTTTATATATTATCGGAATACAACATCAACAATCAGTAATTCAGTGATTGGCGTTTCTACTTCCCGGGTTCCAAAGTTGTAAATCTATTGATATTTGTATAGCGTATTACAAGTTATTTCAGATTTGGGTGCATATACATGTGGACTTACTGACTGTAAAACGTGGCTGACATGACAGAAGAAATCATAATGTGACTAAACTTGAAAAAACACAAAATAAAAGAAGACACAGGCATATGTTCCTGGGTGATGTTTCAACTTCGACATTTTGATTATATGGTAAGAGTACCTAGATTTTTTTTATACGTCTTACCCATATTTGATTCGAGTATTTTGTTACAAAGTTACCAGTTGCTTCAACGCGTTAGTTTCATTTTTATCTATAATTCGTAAGTCATTTATAGGCACGAATAGGCCGCAAGACGTGTTCCGACTTTTGTGTGCTTTGGTTAGCGGCTGTGGGATGAGTCGAATTGAATTTACTGGTAGCGTAAGACACTAGTTTAACAAACAGTTAGCAACATTTTAACATCTATTTAAGAAAAAAAAAGTCAGGAGGTTCAATAGAGTAAAATAATTTATAATATTTTTTTTAGTACATAATGTCGAGACGAGGCAAACGTTTACCTGATGATAAGTGTAACGTCTAACAAGTGCTGTGTCAACCAGAATATTTCTGTATCGGCACCACATTGCGTCCATCCTTTATGACATCAGTTCTTAAGTCTCAAAGGCACAGTAATTAGCTCTCAGTGCTCTTCAGATCGAAACAGTAATGTTTGCACACTACTGTTTGATGGCGCAATAACTGGTCCTGCGGTGGTACCTACCTAGTCGGATTCCTGCATAGAAATCCTACCCTACATATATTATACACATAAGAAGAAGAGAATATTATGTATGTATATTCTGTATCGGACAAATATTATGTCCGTGCTAATATTAACCTTGAATTTCACGAATACCTACGTAATTTTTTTTAAACACAGTCCCAATATTACAATAATTAGATTAGTCGTAACTATAGGTAATTAAGTTCATGATGACCCGTAATTTGCATAGTCGATGCCTATTTTAAAATTTAAATCTGTTACCAACAATCTATTCAATAATTGAGTATTAGAACGATTTCTTATAGACACATATTAAAATGCAATTGACTAATGATAATTAATTTTGTAATTGCTTGATGAACGCATATTTACTACAACTTTTGGTGCTATTTAAAAAAAATGTTTACATTAATTGTATTCGTTTAAAGTAGTTAACCTTGTGTAACTAAAAGGTTAGTTTCTAGTTTTATTAACAAACTAGAAATTATTTAATTAACCAAAAAGTATTAATTTATAGACTGCAGCTTTTCAAAGTACACAGATAATTCTATGCAGGAATCCGTCTAGGTAGGTACCACCCCAAGGCCAGTTATTCTGCCGTGAAGCAGTAGTGTGCAAGCATTACTGTGTTTCAGTTTGAAGGAGACTGTGACCTAGTGTAATCACTGGGCATATGAGACTGGGCGCAGTGTCACTGAGAAATGTTTCGGCTGACACAGCATTTGTTATGGGCGAATGCTGCACTTACCATCAGATGAATGAAACGTTTTGCTCGTTTGGTCAATTAATCAAAAAAAAAATACTGCACGATTGTTGCAAAAACGAAAATTAAATAATAGATTAGAGTGAACATTAAAATGAACCCCTTGAGCGGCACAGTCGCGGGGTCGTTTCCGCCGTTCTATGATTTATGGCGCGCGAGATTTCGCCGCGGGACTGCGTCTCCTTTTGTCACGATTCGGTATTGTGGCACCGGTAACTTCAACAGCCGATGATTCGGTCTAATAATGATTTTATAGTGGGAAGTTTTAGGTTTTGTTAGTGTAGGTAACGAATGCTATTATATTTTAAAGTATGGAAAAATGATTTTTTTGTTTATTTATTGGGATCTTATAATACACAAAAACCAAATAAAATTATATAAAGACAAATAATTATAAAGAAACAAAAAATAAATAAAAAGTAATTTTTGAACAAACTGTAAAAAAGTATTTAAATGAAACTAAGTTTACGGATTTTATCGCGTTTAATTTATTACTATTTATAACCCGACGTTTCGAGTGCTTTACAGCACCCATGGTCACGGGACGACTGAGGTGACAGATGTCCTGATGTCATAGTTAACCTGGGGTACCTTCAGCTTTCAACTTTCGACTTCAAGACACAGTTAGCTCTTTCTGCGTAGATCGGACCCAAAAATAATAATTAAAAGCTGAAGGTACCCCAGGTTAACTATGACATCAGGACATCTGTCACCTCAGTCCTCCCGTGACCATGGGTGCTGTAAAGCACTCGAAACGTCGGGTTATAAATAGTAATAAATTAAACGCGATAAAATCCGTAAACTTAGTTTCATTTAAATGTGTAGTGTTCGCGTAAATATAAGAAATCATTATGTAAAAAAGTATATTATTTTACAGGTTCATAATTTAGGCTAGGCTTGTATCTTAGATACCAGTCTCTTCCAAGCACACAAAATTAGCAATTTTTTATTATTAGGCGGGTGTAAATTAATTATAAGGTTTATTTTGTTATACAAAAATGTGTTATAAAACTAGCGGCCTGTATTTTTTATATTTGGAGAAAGGGACAAGATCGCACTGCTGAGCTCTTTTCATTTCGGAGAGGGTTTTGGAGCCGGGAAAAGTCCATCACTCTGCTCCAATACGAGATAGAGGACATGCAGGTTTCCACACGATGTTTTCCTTCACCGCTGCCTACAAAATCATCGTTACAATGTAAGGGAAACGATTATGTGCTGCAAATTACGCAAATAATTTAATAATAATTTGTTAATTTGCTTTTGACTACTGACACTTATTAGTAACTATTAATTTATTCACAATCCACATTAAGCGAGCACTAAAAGAAGTAATTATAAAACCTACACTCGATTCGAATAATCGTTTAATCATTTATAATGAATGACCTGCGATTATTTGGATTTACTGAACTAGCGATGTCTCACTCTTTTATTAGGATTTATTCTGTGTTTTATTCACATTCACAACACAATTAAACTCGGAAATCAACAATTTTTTGTTTTTGCATTAATATTCGCCACGGGGTTACAACCCAGAATCCGCAGTGTAGATATCAGGTACTCGGATCAGTTAGCCACGCAGTTGACAAAACTTAAGAGCCATGTAATGGATTTCTAAAGAATAAACAAAATATACTTCTTTCACTCCTAGAGTGTAGAGAAATATTAGTATATTATGTTGAATTAACGCATTTATTATGTATATATGTATAGCCAATAGGTGTCCGGCAGAACATCCACCTCTTTCGTGACGGGCGGCGAACCACGCCGCCCGTCACGTATCGTTTCCCGCGGGTGCTAAAGTGGGCTAAGTGTGTGGCTTCAGTGAACCCATTATATGGGAAAAAGCATGACTGTATGTATCATATTATGAAAATAGGTTACGGGACGAGCAAATGTTTACTTGATGGTAAGTTCAACGTTTGCCTATATCAGTTACCGAGTCACTCAGAACTATTCAATTGGAAAGCTGTGATGTGTACTGGACTGCGCACGTCACTCTAACACACTGTTTTTTAAATCTCATATGCCCTATTATCACACAATCTTACAGTGCCCTTCAAACCGAAATAGTAAAGAGAGCACACTACTTCTTTACAGCAGAATAACTGACACAGCGGTGGCACCTGGACGGATTACTGCATATGTGTGTTACAAGCAGTAAAGAGTGTACCTACGTTTATAAAACTGATTATTATTAATGAATAAAACAGGCGCTCGCCTTAAATCTCATAGTAGGACCTGAGTTTGATCCTCAGGTCAGACCTCTAAAATTTTTCTGCAATTTTAAGTGCTGATTTACCACGTGCTTAGCGGTGAAGAAAAACATCGTGAGGAGACCTGCTAATCTGTATGATAAAAATATTTTTAAGACATTTGAAGTCCGACAACCCGCACTGGAGCAGTGTGGCGAACTCTTTCCGGCACCAAAAGCATTTCAGAAATGGGAGAAAGACTGTGCTCAACAGTGGGACATTTATAGGCTGTTTTTAAACAAATCATATGTTATAAACTATATTTTAACAACAAATCAAGATTTCAACCAAAAATCATATTATTGTTACTCGTACAAGCTTTTATTTGTACGACTTAAGTCAAACATTGCATTTAAAATGTTGCTAGGGCTATTAGTACTTTTCAAAACATATCCAACGAGCCCAAACATGATGTAGCTATTTTGGTTAGTTAAGGAGTTCCTATGGCCAACTTGCAGTTCTATTATCAGACCTGCTCCATGGTGCCAAACAACGGGAAGTGGGTCAAATTTAACTTGTACAATTTAATTTAACTTGTACTTGTACAAAAATTTAATTTGCTTACTCACATACTGTCACTATGTGGGTGAAACTAAACAAAAGCTTGCAATAATTTTCACTCTCCCATATTTGATGTAACTCAGCGTTTCAGGCAAGGGACAGTCACAATACATCTAGATCTGAAAATCAATATTTTGCGTGATGCAAAAAATTTTTACTTTAGCATTCGATTCTAACATACACCTATAAATATGAATAACGAAAGGCATAGACTAGTACGAGTATATTATGTTGATGTCATTTTCTTGCATTAAACGGATCGTTATTCTTGTTAAGTTGTCAAGGGTCAGGAGAAAACTATTAACAGGAATGTGTTTAATAAAATAAAAAAAGTATAACGATATCTGATATTTATAGTTCGAAAAGTAAAATGTACAAAATCATCTTCGAATTGTTTTGTTTTTTAATGTTGTGTAATCTGCTCTTGATAGTTTAATTTTAGTAGGTTTAAGACAGCGAAGTTTCTGTATTCGCACGCAAGCTTACGGCATTTTAAATTTTTTTTATCACATAATAACTGTAAATAGGCTGATAGGTGTCCGGCAGAATAGAATAACACCTGCCTCTGTCATACCGAGGTGTCGTAAAAGGTATTTCACTGATAGCCTTCATTCGTGCAGAATAATATCATAATATGAAATGCTGTCACTATACTGCTCGTGGGAACTCAATTCGGTGTAAGAATTTCTTGACTCGCATCCAAATGGCGACGTCGAGGTTCGCCATACGTCACGTCTCGTTTCCCGTTGGAGCGCAATATGGGCTACGGGTGTGATCTTTGCCTACCCGGAGCGGCGCGCAGCAGTCGACAATCACACCGCGTACACACGATACACCCGTGTTCCAGGGCAGTTCTCACCGCCCAGAGTTACCGACACACAAGTCGACAGTCCGAATGGAGGCCCGCAGCCTCCCTCGGACGGTCATTAGACGACTTAAAATCGTATTGAGATATTCTAAATCGCGCAAGCACGCAGCGAACGCGATACAGTCCGAATTTCGAGGTTTTTGTAGGAGTTTATTTATTTATTTATGTTTGGGTCAAACCAAACCTGGCACGCGGGCCCCTGGCCCGTGAGCACAGTATCCGATGAAGCTGTAAAAGCCAAAAAAGGCTAACAGCAATTACATCACCTGAAATTATATATATTGCCTACCCTTTACGGGAAAAAGTCGTGACTATATGTATGTAAGATAACTGTAAATGATATCAACCAAATAGATATACTATAGCTGAATTCAGCCTAGGAAGATATCTACATCATCATCATCATAATCACCACCTGGTTCTTTCCACATACGTTGACTTCTTCATTAGCGTTTAAAATAACCACTGCTGGACATAGGTCCAAGTTTGCCCGAGGAGGATTTGACGCAGTCGCCACGCTTTGCAGGTGAATTGTCTATCGCATAGATTTCAACAGTCGATATAATTTAGATTGGTCATAACTGAGATGTTTTTGCCATCAATGAAGGTCATGTGTTTTTTTTTAGAGTTCCAGAAGTAGAACGGGATGACTTTGGGTAGCAGATTCTCTAGCGACGTCACCGCATACGCCATTTCAAAAAAAATATCGTCACTATGGCTCAGTCTATACATTGGTATACTTCATAAAACCTATACGTGGGGCGGATTTAATAAAACAAAAGACAACAGCATGTTGACACGCCGCCCGCCTCACGGCCGCCGATCTCGTCTGTCAAATAATGATGCTCATTTGTCAAACGCAATCGCGGCACCGCACTTTACTAGCTACAAGGCTCTTTATTACGCGATCAAATATACTAAAAACAAGGGAAGCAATGAACTGATTTGTGCGGAATTTGTTAATACTACAGTCTGTTGTACTCTTTGTAGAACAAGCAAATTATTTAGCTGATAGTGTATGCTTGTTTAAGTAATGGTTTGTTTGAAAAGCTAGGAATAACAAAACCAATATCTTTTATTATTTCAAAATTGTTTGTTTTGATAAAGTCTGTTAGGAATACATGTTCTCAACTCTGTATGCCATATTTGAATTCCTATTCACATATAAATAGGGAGCAGGAAACACAAGTGTTTCGGGCGAGTCCTCTCATCTCTCGTCGATCCCGTCATTTCTTTTATATTTTTTCATCAATGTCACATGTGACGCCGGAATGTCATTTTCATACGACGCGGAAAAAAATGTTTATTAAGACTCGGGGCGCCGCGATATTACAATTTTCCACTAGTGATATATGAAAAGTGATTTTTTACGAGAAAATAACAAGGTGAATACTGGGACGGGATTAAAAGTCGCGCCCGCGCCATATGAGACGTAAGACTTAAAATAAGGAAAAATAAAAGATTTTTTTAATATCTTATACCATTATCCCAATTACATTAAGATTGCCTGAGGAACTAGAGCTTACAGATGGATAACATTTCACATGCACAACACAACTAGACCCGAAAACCAACAATTTCCGTTCTTGCACAAGTGTTGGCTCCAGCTGAGATTCGAACCTAGGTCCCGCGGCGGAGAAGTCAGGTACTCTGACCACTAGGCCAAGCGGTCGTCGAATTATTTTTCTGGTATTTTATTCGTTCGAAAACCCGAACCAGAAAACCATTTGAGGACAAAAAGTTTTGTGCTCGGGTTCCATCGGGTACAGGAATACAAGAACGGAAGGGTGGATCTGCGTTTGTCATTCACGGCGTAGTTAAATTCCTAGTGCATACGTTAACTTAGTAATCCTTTAAGTCGTAATTGGCATATTTGATAGTAACATTTTGATATACACGAATTTAAAAAATAAACATTTCAGACGGAAACCAAACACTCATGTTGGTAAATGTAAACACAACTTGTGTATTTATTTTGTTTACTCTATAAATTTCCACTATAGATAGACAATCCTATCTAAGTAAAATGCTCTAAACATGAGGCAGAATAAGTTAGTAACAATATGGTTAATAAGAAGTATACCACAGATATTATTGCGTTTCGGCGGCGACGAGCGACGGGCGACGCAATGGAGGCGCGACGGCAACAGCGTGGCAGATGTGCCACCGGTTGTGATTGTCTTGCCGCGATGATTGATGATCTCCCGCCGCTGTGCAGGGCTCCCAAACGCAGATAACAAAAAAATAAATATTTAATAAACTTTTTTTTTAATATTCTAATGATTTATCCCCTCCTCCCCATTATTTTAACAATTAAAAAATAAAGCAACTGTATCAAACGTGTTAAATTAATAAACATTAAATAAAGTGGAAAATTGTGATTGTCGAATTGATGATGAAACTGATAAATTATGGCAATGATTTAATATACTATGTATAATACTTATAATTTAATATATGTTTTGCTCTTTCAACTCACATATTCTACTAATTTATCATTAGTGACAAAGTACCGACTGATGAACATCGAAATTATCCGTCATTCTATTACTAACAAGCTTACTTGGCCAGGCTTTGCTAGAAGTTATTGTTATGTTAAAGTCTGTATAGAGCAAAACAGCACCAGCCCCATGATTTCTTAAAAAGTAAATGGTCGTTAAATCCGTTCTTAGTAGGTGTCTTTGTCGGGAAAGGAATATGTATGCCAAATTTCAAGTCTTGTAGTTTCGGAGATATCGAGTTGAGTCTGTCGTAAATCGCTTTTATATATTCATATATAGAATAACTATAAAAAATAACAAAAAAAAATAGGGTATTCGGTGTCAATTTACCAACAACAACGGTAACATAACGATATTGTTTCTAATATAGCTAAATAAATGATATTCATGATATAATCTGTAAACAACCTCATTAAAGAAACAATCATGACACAAACACTTAAAAAAACCAAACTATTTCTTATACACTACTGTGAAATCTTTACTTACTTACAGAAGATGATACCGACAGATAAAAAAAGAGTAAACAAGGTGATTATGCTATTGATTCCATTGTTATCGCAGATAGGAAATACAATGTTGCTGTTTGTGTTTTATGATTGTGGAGATAAACATCGTAAGAATGCTTGGATAATCCCCTTTACAAATGCTGATTGACAGCTGCTTGTTGCACCCTTTTATTCAATCGTAGTCTCCGCCTACAAAAATAAAGCTTGAAAATGGAGTACATAAAACAATCGGTTGTAATGATGATGATATATACATATGTACATTCTTATATATATGTTATTATTTTTTATTTCAATTCAGAATTATTAAAAGGTGATTTGATTCGTCGATCATCATATATATAAAATATACGTAACTTTTGTTCTGTCTGACGCACGGATTTAACTCGAGACCTATTATTTTTTATACATAATAACTCTGTGACCATGTTTCATCTTGTTTCTTTCACCGCTTTCTAAGTTATGAACATCTTTTAATAATATTCTAACTCGATCTTTTTGGTTCAGTGGCAAAACTCTTGATTCCCTTCATCATCATTTCAATCTATTTTAGTCCACTTTTGAACATAGGCCTCCCCCATAGATTGCCACAAAACACGGTCCTGAGCCACCTGTATCCACCGACTTCCCGCAAAACCGTGCAGGTGGTCGCTCCATCTCACTAGATGACTAGTGGGGGGACGCCCTACACTACGTTTGCCGGTACGGAGTAGTCAGTCGAGAACCTTTCTTCCCCAACGGTTTTTCGGTTCTACGAGCTATATCGCCGGCCCATTGCCACTTCAGCTTGCTAATCCTTACGGCTATATCGGTTAATTTAGTTCTGCTGCGGATATCATCATTACGGATTTTATCACGTAGAGAAACTCCGATTCTGAGCTTCCTCTCCCTCGGCCCGCAGTGGAGGAAAACGTCTCTGTTCCCAAAAAGATATAACCCTTAATATATGTTTATAATTAAGATTTTTTTATACCAAGTGTGTACGAATCCAAAAGACTCTTACGAAGTTATAAAAGAACTAAAATTATAAAAACACTATATTTGTCGCGACAACCCTATATCACTATTCAACTCACGTTTATTCAATATAAGCAAACTCAAGCATAGGCCACCGTAAAAGTTCTCTGCCGAAATATTCTACATTCGTCAACAGTTGCTCTGGCAATGATTTCTGTATATTTATGAGCTCTTTATATTGCGAAAGAAAGTAACATTAGATATGTTACTGAGCTTAAGAAATTTTGAGGCTCTATATGAGAATCTTCATGAAATGACAAGTTTCAACGTTAGTTTGTAAGAAATACCAAAAAAGTTTAATATATACGTCAAATCAGCACTAGTTTAAAAATAAGACTCTCGGAGAAGGTCCGGCATTAACTCTGGGGTCTTTTTTCTATGCTTTCTACGACATATTACAATATTAGTTAGAAGGAAATTATTTGCTGCAAACTATTTGAAAACTATTTCTTGATAAGACCAATTTAGTTCCAATATTCAGTAATTTCTAAACCTAAAACATAACTATCTAAGGCGTTTTCCTAACATATTGTAGGTATCTATATAGATATCATCATTAGTATAAATTAGGAATGGATCAGGAACTGATTCTATAACATAAAACTATTGCTAGTAATTTTTGCTGTCGGTTTACGAAAGTAAAAAAGTTTTTTGGCCGTATTATTTAGCCCAAAATGTGAGAAACATACTGATTCTCTGCCTTGTGGTTTTACTTAAAAATACTTCTATATTTCAGAATTTTATGTTGTTTTTTAAAGATTGGTTACGCCATCTGTTATTCATATTGATAACTACAATGTGTATGACAAAGTTTTCAAAGGTCTAAACGTGTAGGTGTTTAAGGATATTAAACTGTAAAATGTATTGTGGATGCCGAAGTCCTAACATTAGAAATTTAACGATTTTTTTTCGATATGAAAGCAGAGTTTATAACTTCTTAATAACAGTAAAATATTGATTGATATGTGAGCACTAAGAACTAATATAGGTAAGAATAAGTATTAATACAAAGCGTTAAATTTTTGTTGCTCATGATTCAAAGCCTTCAGTTAGTAAGACTTGCCGACACTAGATGGCGCAAAATGAAATGCGCCCAGGAAAAGTTATTATTTTGATTGTAAAAATATATTAAATTAATAAAATACGGAGGCCTATGCGTAGAGCTAAATGGGAAGTATTTCCGTGGATTGTGCCTCCTGCGCCAATTTACCTATTATACCTAGAGTACTGAGAGCAGGTTATATTATAATTCCTAAGTGTTCTTAATATTATAATTCCAGACACGGCCACTCTTTGACCTTGCCGATATTCCTTATGTTATTTAAATCTTAATGTTTCGATGATATGGGAATAATTATAAGCCAAGCAAATTGTAAAGTAAAATTTTGTCATCGGAGGTTAGCTCAGAAAATTTTCCAGGATTCCATCAGGAAATAACCACATTACAAATGCCTGATCCAAATTACACAGACCAGTGACAAGCGACTACGGTGCAAGGTATTTCTTACTGCGATCGCCAATCAACTTGCCAAGAGTGGGAACTTCCTAAATTTTCCATTTTTAGGAGAGGTTCATTTACATCACTGGACTATTAACATGCTAAAAATGATATTACATATATTATTTATTAAGTCAGGACTTACTCTCACTTGGCAGGAACATTGACCACTGAGCAGCATCGTAGCAAGATGTATGTATCTGTTAATGTTAGAAAGTAAAAGTGTTGTTTAAAATAGGTAAATACGTAGAAATAATTAAGAACCGCGTGGCCTAGTGGTCAGAGTACCTGACTTCTATGCCACTGGTCCTGGGCTCGAATCCCAGCCGGAGATAAATTTATGTCTGTTAAACGCATCCACGGTACAGGCGAAATCCTGCTAGGGGTTAGTTTCTAAAAAAATATAAAAAATGTACCTTGTACTTATCAAGTATAAGTACAAGGTACATTTCATGTCAATACTTGTAAATTGTACCAACACTTTTAAAATATCTATATAACAAATTAGATGTAATAAGCGAAGTGAGTGCTATAAGTCGCAGTCTCATCAACTTATGATGTTTAAATGTTCATTAGATTAGTGATTAAATGCACTATAAACTCTAAGTTTTGGATAATTTGCTGTTAGTTTCGTAAAACCTTGCCTAAGAAGTGAGGCTGATTTATATATATGTCTATCTACTAAAAATAACACTAAATATGCTTCCCGTTGTCCAAAGTTCTGCGCAGAAGGTTCTGCGAATATTAAACGATACTGTCAGTCAACAGCATCACAAGCTATTTATTGAAGTTAAACTTTATTTAAGGATGAATCAAGAGACTAAGGAAAAGAAATTTAAGGGGAGAATATTTAAAAATAATTCTACACCTAATTAATATATATATAATTAAAGTTAAAATTAATTAAAATTTTGACTTCTTAATTTAATTTCAGAATGGCATGCCCTGTTAACTTAAGCTAGTATTCAAAAAAACTGTAAATTTTGCGAAAAATATTATGTTACTTTTTTGTTGTGATCATAACACTATCCATAGTTAATAATGATTACGATTCCTTAGAATATTCGTAAACAACCTAATTAAGGTATTTAGTCATCGAACTTTCCTTTATTCCACTTCGCTAATTAGTTGTGCATAGAAAAAGAGGGAGTATAAAAATCATACCCCAATTAACAAAATAATTATTTACACTTTAGCTTTCGTGGTGAACGTTTCATAAGTTGTAAATATTTTTATTTAAAATATTTCACGATGTCTGTATTTACAACAGTTACGAGTAAGTCGTCCCCTCTGACGTCACGGCTGTATGGCACCACAACCGCAGAGAACAGTGATAACCAGTGGACCCAAGATGCCAGCAATAATGATCCAGTCCTCTCTACTACGGTAAATTATACACATTGACTAAGCTCTCTCCGTTATCTATAATTATTATCTTTAATAATATTATTTTTTTGTCCCGGTTTTTGATATTGATCATCAATTGATAATTAATTTATAAAATTGGTAATTCATTTTCGAGTAAACCAATAATAATATTTATAATTATTATTAGTGCGTCTACAAATCAAAATTTTCCGTTAATATGTTTTTAGATTCGAAAGTATTTAAGAGAGTTTTTCTATTTTTACAGACTATG
This sequence comes from Luehdorfia chinensis, assembly GCA_019845155.1. Taxonomy (NCBI): domain Eukaryota; kingdom Metazoa; phylum Arthropoda; class Insecta; order Lepidoptera; family Papilionidae; genus Luehdorfia; species Luehdorfia chinensis. Next base: position 12,543,646 of record JAHVAK010000642.1, on the reverse strand, counting down.
CCCTGGGGTGAGATGCCTCCACACAAAATCGTTCCGATGTCCAACTTTACTAATAGTAATGGTGACTACATTCATTCAAAGATGAACATAATGAGCACTACATCGAATTACAATGGTCAAATCTACAATGCTCCTACGAATTTGCTTCCTGCTTGTGAAAGAGATATTTCCAATGTTACAAATGGCTTTTGCGGCCATAACGGTGTCAGAACTACAGTACAAGGTTTTAGTAATGCTCCCAATGCCATGATACCTCATCAAGGAAACGGATCGAGTGTTGCACATAGTGACAGTACTACCTGGTTAACCCAAGGAGGCATCGAAAGATATACACGTCCTGCTTGGATCCCGACCAAGTCTACAAGTAGTGCTAAGAAACATAAACGTGTTAGAACAGCGTTCACTAGTCAACAGATGATGGAGCTTGAGCAGGAATATGCACGCAATAGATATCTTGATCGTACCCGTCGCATAGAACTTGCAGAAACACTACGACTCAATGAACGTACCATTAAAATTTGGTTCCAGAACAGAAGAATGAAGGAGAAGAAAGACAGAGCGGAAAGCTATGACGATTCGGAAGAGCCGACCACTACTAACTCTTCTCCGGAAATGATCACTAATGCTATGCCTATTTACGCTCAAGATCAATTTCAGATGCAAATACCTAACGTTGTTTGTAATCAAAATAACTATCATTTGGGACAATATCCAGCGGCGTCTACGTCTATGATAATGCCACAGATGAACGCGCCGCAAGAAATGAGTTCAGTGCTGAACAGTTATCCTACGTTTATTCTTGATAATAATTTGCAATTGCAGGAGCAATGCGAACCGCTTCCGCAAATCCAATTGAATAATAGTGTGCCTGTGCCAGACTCGATGCAGGATTCACCGATACATTCTGATATCTCTGCTATCGATTCTGTGAAAAGTGAAATCCATGATCAAAGTTGGGATTTATCTTGGATCCGGAGCATTCACTTTGACGAAGACGTTTAACTTATTTTGAAAATATTATTTTTAATTCCCTAGATTTTTAAATTTTGTATTTTGTTAATTATTAAGGCATATCTGATGGTGGTCGAATAAATGACTACTTAACATTAAAACGCTGTTTATTTTTTTTCTAAACGTTAGTTTTATTAATAACTGTTCAGTCTCAGATGTGTACCATCTATTTAGTCACTTTTGCACATTAAAATACTAGCATACCGTGTGTGTATTTTTAAAATACAGACATAGTATAGTTGCATACTGGCATATAATAGAGGTATAAGAAAACTTCCAAAAATTTAGGAATAATATAAACGTAATAAAGCATCAAAATTATACATATACATCTCAAGTAACAAAGTATCAAACGTATACGTAGTTATATAATTACAAATCGCACACATGTAGTGTGTGATCGTCTTAAAATTAACTAAAACTTTTAGAAAGCAGAATTTACTCGATGCATTTTACAGATTTAAATCATATACTTAAGCGCATCTTCGTCATTAGACATATTACGATAAGATATAGTATATTCGTTCCTGTTTATGTGCTCTTCATGATTTAGCGAGTAAATTGTATACTCGTTTTTACCAGATCTTATCAGTTTTAAAAGATTAATTTAAAAAAAAGTGTTATAGGTTATTACTAGAACTGCTAAGAGTCTTATGAACTTCACTTTCGTGTTATGCTTATGTGATATTTTGTTGATCGTTGCGGTTTCGCACAGATACGAAAATATATGTATATTGGAAGAAGTACACGCACACACACTTACGAACAATGTACCAGTATCAGCGTTGGCATTCTTCATTGTGTAATATGAGTATTTTAATATAAGATGAAATAAAAAACAAAAGATTCAGTGCATGAGTTATTTTCATTTTCGTTTCAGTGGTCTTAGTATTGTTACCATGAAAAAAATCGTGTGTATATCCATGTCAAAGACGCTGGAACAATTATAATAAATTCATACTTGAAAGTCAATAGTCAATAGTGTATATTTTGAAAATTTTGGACCTGTGCTTTAGTAGACAGATACACTGAGTCTATGATCGTCAAAATTATATTAATACTTAAATTTACGTAAAAAATGTGAAGGTGTAAATGGGTGTATGCCTGTGTATCACGGACGCACCGTGAATATAACGCATGGTTATATTTGCCAGCACTCACGGACATGTCTGTGTCTGTCTATAAGCAGCAATGCCAATCGACTCTGCGCAATGTTAAATAGTGATGAAAAAATGACTTTCCAAGCCGAGGTTCGCTCTCGGTGACCGTTGCGCTGGTCATCCTTAAATAAAGGTTTCGGCTAATCGCACTCAGCGACCGTTCACCTTTCAAACCGGTGAAGCTGTAAAAGCCTTCGGACTAACAGTGACCATCAGTCATAAAAAAGTGACCTGAGTTACGATTCCCGGTGCCGTTCCCCATTACAATTGTTCTGCAATTTTAAGTGCTGATTTACGGCTGATTTACAACAAACACCAAGTCTATCCTGGCGCAGAGACATTCAGTCCTTTAAAAATAAAAATTCTTAAAATAAAAAAAAAACTAAAATTCACATATTATACACCCATAACTAAGTAGGGCAGTGCCAATATAAGCAGGTTTGAATTTATGTTACATTATGTCCTAGACCCATTGCGGCATTCTAGTAATCGTACACATTATAATTCTAATAAAATTGTCTTTCTCTTGGAATTATAAAACATTTATAAATATATAAAACATTACAAGCCGTCCTTGTCTCTTAGACTTGTGCCCACATCTAGCTGTTATAATACAAATAAGGAATTGCAATTCGAGTTGTTATTCGGTACAATCACAAACAATATTATTTTTTTAAAGTCTGGTATCTTCTCTTATAACCATGAATGTATATTTAAGCAAAGAAGATATCAATCCGGCAGAGTAGAATAGCGCTTACTTCTTTCCCACCGCGGTGTCGTAAGAAGCGACTTAGAGCCTTCATTCGTGCGGAATAAGATCATAGTATGCAGTGCTGTCACTATACTGCTCGTGACACACTACTACTGACACACAACACTATACTTGCGTTCCGCAATGGAGAGTAAAATTATTTAACTCGTACCGAAGTGGCTGCGACGTGGTTCGCCACCCGTCAATTCTCGTTTCCCGCGAGAACAAAAAGTGGGCTACTTGTGTGGCCTCTGCTACCCCTTATATGGGGAAAAGGTGTGACTATATGTATGTCATATTGTAGATTATGCTCCATAAATATAAATAGTACGTAAACCGAGATTTTGTAATGAGATCAATAAATAAATCAATATTTAATTAAGTATCGATAGCGTTTAATGATAGTGCCAAATTACAATTCCCTTCAAAATGATTAGTTAATTACAGAGCTCAGTTTGTGTTATTTTGTACTTTATTAATTAATGCTCTTAGAATGACATGTATAAATAAGACTTAATTGCTTTTCGATTCTCAGTTGTCACGTATTCTTAACTAAAGATCACGTTTTACTCCAGCGTTAGTGTAAATGTGTCAATTTATATAAAATAAAGACATCTTGTGATAAACAAAGGACAGTAAACAAAAAAAAAACGAGAAAAAAATAAAATGGATAGTCAAAACTTAACGAGACAACAAGGTTTTTTAAAGGATTTCGAAGCAAACGTAAGTAGAAAAAGTTAAAACCATGTTCCCTTATTTATATTTTTACCCTTTCCTTACCAAAATTAAGTTTATTAATATAATATTTTATTTTATTGATTTTTTTAAAATATTTGTGAAAATTATAAAAAGCTGTGCTTTAAAAGCTGTCCTATTTCTTATATAATAGTTTTGCTCATCTTGTACTGGTGCTAAGGCTCTGCACGAACACAAATGCACGGATTCGTCAAGGCTGGTAACACCGCAGTGGTTATTCTGCCGACAGGTAGATGTGTGCAAACATTATTGTGTTTCGGTCTTAACACTGTAAGCTGGTATAATAACTAAACATAAATATGAAACTGAAGAACTGATGTCTAATTGTGACGAGCAAAACTTTGAAAGTTCCGGATGACACATCAACGGTTATAGGTAGACGTGGCACTTACGATCAGGAATATTTGATTTTCACATTTTCTTATATAAAACAGTGCATTTATTTTAATAAATATCTAACATTTATTTAACTTAACAAAACATACTTTATAATTTTAATTTATTTTTTCAGGCAAGGAGTTTTCAGCTGAATAGTAAAAAAGAGAAGCGATATAGAAGCGCTTTCTCAACTGAGCAAATAAAGTATTTAGAAAAAGAATTTAAAAAATTCCCATATATTGGAGTCCTTAACCGTAAAGAAATCGCAAAAGCTTTGAATATATCTGAAAGAGCTATCAAAATATGGTTCCAAAATCGTCGTATGAGGGAAAAGAAAGATACTAATCACAGAGAATTTAATCATTACGACCAAATGCGGCTTAATGCGACAAAATTTGTTAACGACCAATTAAATAATGTTAATGCTTTGCAATCAAATAACGATGAAGGTTCAAATTCCACATCACTACAAACAAAGCCAAGAACAACTTTAAACAAATTGAGCATTGAAAAATTATTAAATAATTCTCTAAAACCAGTTTCAAATGTTACAATCGAAAAAAATGAAAAGGAAAAGGATAGTACGGGTGATACTATACTATCACCATATTTTCAAAACAATACAGTGACAAGTAGCAGTAAGGATGGCAATTCCACCGCTGAATTCTCGGTAGAATTATTAAAGCAATATAAAAATCAACCACAAATCATACAAGTAGCAAAAAATTCCAGAAAAAATATGGCCCCACAAGCAAGCAGAAATGAAGCAGAGAGTCGTAGATCGATACGAAAATCTAAAATGATTCGTCGAGAAGTACACCAAAATTTATCATCAAATCCAAAGCCCTCTGTTATGCACCAACAACCTACATTTGCACAAATTTCTTCAAGTCATTTTCCGTTGTACGCCCAAAACAGATATCAACTACCTTGTTTATCATCTGGAAATATTTTATGGAAACCAATGGACTCAGCGGATGCGACACCGCATGGTATCAACATGCAGATGAATAAATGCTTTTGTAATTGTCATATGGACCAGCAATTGAGGTCTGTCCCATTTCGTCAAGAAAGCCAAATGCCTCAAGCGCAATATGTCATAGCTATACCATTACATAAAACCACGCCACAGTTCTTATCCCCAATTTAAAACGAAATACTTATTACTAACATACATTAATATATTTCATATCAATACTAACTTGTTTCTCATTTAGTAATATATTGAATGGAGTTGTTAGATGTTAACTTACATTGATGTTTTGTAAAAGATACCAAAAATTATTTAATTTATTAATTTCAGTTTATTTATTAATTATTATTTTATTCTATTTACTACAATATAATAAACGTTTTACAAAATATATTTTTTTAGTTTTATACTTACAAAGGTAACAGTATAACAATGATAATAAAAAGATTTATTAAATAACTATATAATTTAGCAAATCAAAACAAGAAGTAGCTAACAAGCGTCTATAGAATGAAATAGGAAATACATTTGAACATGAAGAATACATTTAACTGATAGAAATAAATTTTAGGTCATGAAAATGTTCATTTTATTTAATACACATAACACTTACCACCTTATCAATAGTATATATTATTTAAATCATTAAAATAAATCAAATAATTAACAATGTCAGAAGTAAACCTAAACACAAAGAACATTTGATAATTGATTATACAAACTGTATATAATGTTTCATCAGTTTAATAAATAACTGGCTATATATAAATACTACAAATTACTTAAATTAAAAGTACCTTCAGACCAATTTGTGTTGTAATTATAACCATAATACTGGGTATTTGATTCGGACGTGGAATAATATTCATTGTGAGTGTATGGATAATAATGTGTAGGATACATATTCATGTCATTAGAAAAAGAAGAAAGTACAGGTAGAGAATCATCAAAATGTTGATGATTCGTTTGTACTTGACAGTATGAAACTTGATTATCTGCGGAATTTTTTTGTTGATAGTTTTCGCCTACATTGTATGAGTATATCAGCGCGTCGTTGCTAGGATTCACATTTTGTTTTCTAAATTCTTCAGTTTGAGTATGAAGCGAAGGGGATATAGAATCAGTATGACTCTCGCTCGATGAGTCGCTACTTGATTCAGAAGTCTCTTTCTTCTCTTTCATTCTTCTGTTCTGGAACCAAATTTTTACGCATTTCTCGCCAAGTCCCAAAATTTCGGAAAGCTCCCGACGACTATTACTATCTACGTATTTCGAGCGAGAGAATGTTCTTTCTAATAACTTCAACTGCTCTGACGTATACGTTGTACGATTTCTTTTAGTCTTCTTTTTTATGGTCCTTGTTATATTGGTATCTGTAAATATATTTAAATTTTGTAAATTAGAAAAAACAATTGTTTACTAAGGAGTATATTGTGATATTTACACAAAAATCATTATCGACTATTCCCAATTATTGTTACAATACTGGATCAGGCGTTAATACGGCTTGAGATTTCCAGAAATAATTAATTGTGCTGTTTAGATAATAGGCGTTCAATAAAATGAAGAGAAACTGAAATACTTTTAATACGAGAGGGTGACGAGACGAGCAAAACGTTCACCTGGTGGTAAGTGCAACGTCATAATACATAAGAAATGCTGTGTCACCTAGAACATTCAATTGTGGAACAACACTGCGTTCGTTCTCCTGGGTTCTTATATCTTGTATGCCCAGTAACTACACTAGCTATCAGTTTCCTTCACACCCTAACACAGTAATGTTTGCGCACCACTACTTCACGGTAGAATTAATGGCCTTGCGGTGATACCCCACCCAGACGAATTCCTGTATAGGAATCCTACCACCAATCTTTTTTATAAGCGTTACATCAGGTGGGGAGATGAGTGCCAGTGTTAAAAACTGCGCAGGAAACCATATCTTGTTGGTTACTGGAGGATCTCGCCTATAGGCAAATGCGCAGGTTGAGATCAAGGATCTTATCAAAGATTTAAGTAGCTTATGGTCCTTAACTTTGCGCCATTATATGTATGTGTAATTTGTTTCAATGTAGTATAATGTTAATGAATTAAGCTTACGAAAACCATATTAACCATTTATTTTATGTTGCTGTGTGTTAGGCCAAACTTGGGTAAATGGCCTGTTCTCCCAGCAATTAATCTGTAAAACAATGAAATTTGTGGTAGATATTTTTTTTTATTGGATGAAGTGCCGAAATGAACAAAAACGTTCACCAGAATGTAAGCGCAATGTCTGGCCATAACAAATGCTGGGTCCTCCAGAACATCACCCTGAGAAATTAGTTCTTAAGCCCCATATGCCCAGTGATTACACAAGCTCTCAGTGTCCTACAAACTGAAACACAGTAATGTTTATGTTTGCACACTACTTTTTCACGGCTGAATTCCTGGCCACCAGTCAGTAATAATAAATTACAGTGATCAAGAGAAATAATGATATATGACTAACCTATGAGTGACGCATTGCTGGACACTGTTTATAATTTTAGAAGAGAAAGGTCTATCATTGAAGCCGGGAAGAGTCCGCCACGCTCCTCCAGTGCGGCTTCCTTAACCGCCGAAAATGTTAAATCAGCACTAAAAATTACAACTATATATATAACTAATAATTTTGGTGGTGCCCGCACAATGGATTGACCCCAAGTCACTCCACGAGTGCCAACCACCTCACACCAAGTGTGGCACCAGGTGCCACACTCCCTACATATAGAACTGCTTATCAAAACATTATTTGATTTAAAATGCTAATTCCGCGCATTATCTCTGAAGTGCAGCATCAACCTTTGCCGAATTTAAGCAGTTAGTCAGTAAATCATTCACTTTGAATAAATAAATAATTATACAATTTCACAATAACATATGCAAAAATAACAGTTAAATCAGGAACCTCCTTCTTTTTAAAGTCAGTCCAAAAAGAAATGGGCAGTTTTCGTAGTAAGTAAAACGTTAACTTATGGTATGGCTTTTTAAAATCACTATTAAATTTTATAGAAATATATTCAGAAGGTCGCCATAATGATATATCTACCACCACCATCACCATTTCAGCCTACTATTAGTCCACTGCTGAACATAGACCCCCCCATTGATTGCCACAAAAGTTTGTAGCTCTAATTTTGGGGGGATTTTGCCATAGTTTTGATTTAGATTTTGCCAAGCGTGGCTGGCAGGCGAGTTAGCAACCGCAGTTTATTTATTCAGATGCTCCAGGAAGACGCTGCCGCCCATCTTCTGGTTTTAATTTTCCCCCTGTCGACTTTTACGACACCCACGGGATGAGATGGGGTGGTAGATTCTCTTAAAACGCTACCACACGGCACGACACGATATATCATCAATATTATTTTTTGGTAGCCCGTATGGCAAAAAGCGAATGAAGAGTGCCAAGATAGTGACGTGACATGTAATAATAGTCGTAATACATTTGTTGTTAAAATATTGCCTTATTCATTACGCTTGATATGTTTTCAACGCATACATTGTATTATAATGATACTTAATTAATTATTAATTTTATTTTCTGAAGAATATATTAGGTAATGATTACCTTTAAAACATGTGTAATGAAATTGAATCATTTAAAAATGATAATAAACAAATAAAGTGAAATCTAAAAATTAATTAATATATTCGATATTCTTACCTCATTTGTGTTACTTAAAGTAGTCATTAAAACGTTATGGAACATAATTAATAATTAAAGTAAACGAATTTTTCAATATGTCGTACTTTAATGACGAAGCAAGAACGGTTCCTGTTATGCAGGTTATAATTACAAAATGGAGTTAACGCTAAGTACAGATAATATTGTTCTACCTTCTGTTCGCTGTTTAAAAATGTGATACATAAGATACTAAATATATGAAATGAAGATTTGTATACATATGGCAAAATTGGTATTATGAATTTTGTTTCGCAAAATTATCCAAAAACCAGAGAATATTTTTTAGGATTTTAACGTTCTGTGAGGCGATTATTTCGAGTTGTATACTGTGTGGATCCTAAGATGTAATCCACCTTTTGTCGATATAGACTATGAATGCCTATTTGTAACTCTGTCTAATACGAACGGTATAATTACACATTTTTCCTACGCCGAGATCCCGTAACGGATACAATTTTCTGTAGCGTTTAAGTTTATATGAACACATACTCTAGGCAACAATTTTATGATAAATATTATCTTCCACTCAGCGCAACTTATGTTTTTGCTAACTTTTATATTTAAAATTCACAACATTTTCGTATGAGCGTTACTAATGTGGGTTTTACTATAATAATAAAAAAGAAGGTTTAATTCTAATCAAAATATTATTTATCTTCGTCACATTTGGTATTTTATCCAAAAATAGGGAATAATTTCATACTCTTGGCAATAATTTTATGAAAACTATAATCTGCCATCCAGCGCAACTAAAGTTCGCATTTTATTTGCGTTAACGTATTCTTAGCAGAGAACTTGTCTTATTTTACATACGCGATACAACCACGCTGCAGCTGCATGTATATAAATGGGTTGGCTCGACTGGACAACTACCATGATCATATAACCATCTTGATGTACCTTAGTTTAACGTTGTTAGGTTTTGTATGGCGAGCGATAAGAAGCGAAGAGTTACTGATAACCATTTTATTTTCTTCTTCATCAGCATATTAATATTCTAAGTAAGGAGGAGTTTCTGTAATCACCACGCTCGACAGACGAACTCCAGACTCTTCATTCCTTAGACGCTGCTTTGCTTTTAAGATGAGATGGTTATTCCACTAACTTTCGGAAGCCATACAATTTCAAGGCATTGCAGAATAAAAACATATTATGCAATGCTGTGACTATACTGCTCGTGGAAAAGCAATGTGGAGTTAGAATTTTTTCACTCGTACTAAAATGGCGGTGACGTGGTTCGCCACCCGTCACCGCTCGTTTCCCGCGGGGGTGAAAAGTGGACTACGTGTGTGGTCTCTGCGTGGTGTATATAAATCATCATCATAATCATTATTCCAGCGCTCACCAGCCGACTGCTGAACATAGGCCACCCCCATAGATTGTCACAAAACACGGTCTCACACGGCCACTGGCATCCATTGAATTCCTGCAGAATTGTGCAGGACGTCGCTCCATCTAGTGAGGGGTCACCCCATATAGTGAGGGATTTGCCGGTTGGCACGAGAACTTTTCTATATATATAAATATATATTATTAATCTGTCTTTAGATATGACAACGCATTTACATTTTGATTAATTTTATGATTTTCTCATGGATCCTATCATCAGAACTTGACCAAAATTGTATTTAATTTATACAAACGAACATAGAACCGCCTCCTTTTTTGAAGTCGGTTAAAAACACGACTGCTGGCCCAGGCTAACATCAATATATATACACATAATATATTATATATATATAATGTGATACACATAAGTATTACCAATATGGTATCGACGTAGACCTATCTGAAGAAGGGTGGATTTATGAAGTAATTTAACACACTTGGCCGGTGGATTAATGATGGAAGTGCCAGGCGCCACGTAGCTAAGCTGCTGCTTGTTACCTGTTTGCCATATTATAGAAATAGTTATTTTATTTATGTATTTATGTAGGATCGAAATTCTAAAAGAAACTCTCTAGAAAGCTTAATTAGTCCTTTAATTTTAAAAATACACATCTTAATTTAACGCCATGTCTTAACCCTTTCATACCTAGAATCAGTCTCAGGCCATATTAAATTTGTTATTTTCTTCCTTTCTTTTCATTCCTCTTCTTATGTTCTTTCGCACATCTAGTCTCAGATAAGCAATCACTCCGAAAATCAGCCATCCTACATGTAAGTGCATGACATGCACCCCAGACATATCTTTTTAAGGTACGACAATATCATTACAGTAATAAGTAAATTTTAGTAATAATTTATTTATTTATTTAATAGGAAGCCAGAACATAAATTACTTAAAGGCAAACTTAGAATGTTAAAATAAAGTAACAAAAAATAAAGAATGAGCAAAATAAAGGAAAATTAATATTTGTAACAACAACAACTCACGAGGAGGTTTTCTCTTTTTGTACTTGTAAAATGAGAAAGGTATCATAAAAAAATTAAATAAAACTTAATTAGATACAACATACATTTTATGAAACTATATTAATAAGTTATAATACTTTCCTCAGTTCCTCTATATACCACTTTCCAAAACCCATGAGGTTTTCCAGGCATTTCTCTTTGTCGACACTTACGGGATTGCAACGAGGTTGCAGATTTTCTTACATAGCCACTATACGGCATAAGTCAAAAAAGTAATTTTTACTTTATTACAATAAAAAAAATGACTGTTAAAGACGTTATAATGTATAGTTAATTACAGCTGCATTTTTATCGTTAAAGGCCTTGATTTAACTAAAATATGTTGTATGTAATGAATGCATATTAATAAACTTAAAACGCGGTGAGGATTTAAGGGAATCTACTACCCCCATCTCATCCCATGGGTGTCGTAAAAGCCGACAGAGGAAAAATTAAAAATATCTTCTAGAGCATCTGAATAAATAAACTGAGCAGGGAATCCACCGTGTCAAGCCCCCCAAAATGAGAGGTACAAACTTACGTGTTTTGTAGCAATCTATGGGGGAGGCAAATGTTCAGCAGTGGACTAGTGGTAGGCTGAAATGATAATGATGATTAAACTTAAAATATAAACGAAGAGATTTAAGTAGTATTTTGATATACAAAGCGGAATACAGAGCATGTTTTTCTAATTGTTTCTTACAATGACAAACAAAGTAATTAATATGTTTTAATTACTTATTTTCTAGCCAATTAGGGCTAATAACAAATTGTATTTGGAGAGGGATGTGATTCGCTAATGAGATAGAAAGCAGGTATAAAAGGGTTAAATGTTTATTGGTGCCCATCACTATTACCCAGTGCATTTAGTGACATGTTTCCATTGTGCCAAAAGAGTGTTTTAGAAATGTCATTAATAAATAATATTTATACAAGAAATAATACAAGTTTCGGAATCAATACAAATATTACATCCAAAGCCACATTACAATGTTACAATGTAAGTTACTTTTTTATATTTTTAAGTAGGAACTTACAAGATATTTAAATTAAATTCAATTAATTAATTAACGTTCGCCTTGAGGTCCTATTTAGAATTACAAAGAGTTCGAAAATAAATTCTGTATGGCCAGATCATTTGAGGTTTCTGAACTGATGCAATGCTTATAAAATAAATAACGCACTTAAAAACTTATATATAACATTTTTATTTCTTGTTGTCAAGGGAAAAAAACCTCGGATAATAAATACGGATTTTATAAATCGGTAAAAGTTAGTTTTTTTTTTATCAACGCGAGTACTATCGCGGAAATATAGAAAATCATTACGATAGCTACAATTTTATTTAGAGTATAATTTTATAATTTTGTAAGGAAATAATAAGAGTGATTTTCACAGGTGCAACAGATTGTACCGAAAACTGAAGATTTTTGTAAGCCACCTCAAAGTCATGAAGAAAAAAAACGCGGGCATTTGACATGTATGTAAAACTATAACTATTTCACGCGTAACGTTGATTATGTCAATGAAAAATACTAAATAACTTTTTTTTTAATTTCAGTTCGGGGATCACAAAAGATCACAAATCGCAAACGGAGAACTGTGTTTAATACACAACAAATATTTACTTTGGAGAAGATTTTTAAGAAGAAGCCATACGTGAGCAAAGAAGAGAGGCAAGAGTTGATGCAGATGTTAAACGTTAGCGATCGAGTAATAACAGTATGGTTTCAAAACCGTCGTCAATTGTCTGGAAAAAGAGAAATGGAACCATTAACAAATTATAATTCCGATTCATCTTCAGAAGGGAATGAGTTGAATTTATCTTTGGATTATGTTGAATCAAAAATCAAAGAAGCTGATGAACATGGTTACGTGACGTTGGATGACAGAGCAGTGAGGGAATTAGTTACTGTCATTGATTTCGTTCTAGCGGATATTGACCTGGATGAGCTTGACCAGGAGTTAAAGAAAGAAACTTCTACCAATTATACAAATTATGAGCCTATTTCACCTGTAAGCATACAAGATGGTGCGGATGACTTTACACACGTATCTCAGTGGGAACCTTATGAGCCGGAAGAGTCTTTAAGACGCTTATTCGAAATACAAGCATTAACGACCATGTAATATTTGTATAGTACTTAATTTTGAAATAAAATATAGTCATTATTTATCAATGTATATTCGTTTCTATATTACTATAGTTAATAAGAAATAGTGTTGGCGTTCATATTTCACTATAAAAACAGTTAAATGCCATGGTAGCTCAGAGGCCGAACGGTCACCTTTAATTTCATAGTACACGAGTTCGATCCCTAGTATCGGCACCTTCAAAATTGTTCTGAAGTTTTTAGTGATGATATGAGAGTACCTCGTGCTCAACGGTGAAAACCATGGGGAATCTTCATGTCTAAGGAATATAAATATTTCAAGGATACGTGAAGTCCATCAAACCGCATTGGAGCATCGTGGTAGTCTTTCGTTCATCAAAGCCCTCGCAAAAATGAACCCTCGAAAAAAAAATGAGATGATGAAAATCAGACTTGCTGTGACATTGATACATTTCTGGACTGTTCCTTTATTTTAACTGTACAGTTGATAAATTCAAATTATAATTTTGTATTAATAATCAAATATCGTATATAATGTAGAAAAATAGTATTAATTTGGTATTACGTTCTAAAAAAAAAAAATAAAATTGTTTACTATCAGCGTTTATTCAATGTAAACATAGTACAATTATATACAAATATTACAATTATTATTATTATAATTAGTAGTGTCCCGTGTGCCTTTAAATAAAGTATGTAGTAAAATATTAAATAATACCTAAAACAGTGATTTCATTATTGCTGTCAATTAATTAAATATTTTATAGTTACATAGTAAAGATTTTTGATTGTTGTTGAAAATTAACAATTTTATAAAGAAATATAAGAAGAAAATTTGCTATTAGCCGTAGAGCCAGTTTGTTGACTACTTGCATCAGATGTCGTTAAATACGGAAAATACGGGTCTTGTGTAAACGATATATTAGTGGATCGAGATTGCAAACTGTTGTCTTCATAAATTGGTGTTGATGTCGTCGGAATGGACGAGTTGAAACTATACACGTCGGTTGTAGGCGGATGTATGACGACTCCACTCGACAGTGTGTTGTAGTACGAAGATCCAGTCGAGTATCGTATCATATCGTCGTTTAGCTTCAAGTTAACTCCGTTTGGCACATAGCTGTCCGACGTTAGCGTCGATAGTGCATTAGAATTCGGTTGCAGTGAATCATCGTTAGTGTAACGATAAACCTCAGACATCGGTGAGTAAGCTGCCCTACTCGTGCCTGCACTGTAGTACGATGAATATGACAAATTCGGTGTATAGGCGGGAAGTTCGATCGTGTTTTGAGGTCCTTTAATCACAGTTTTAAAAGAGTTCATTGAAGAATAGTCTGGAGGCCTGGATGAAATGTCGTTAGAGCCGACATGCATTTTATGGTGACTTGCGTGATTGTCTGCGAGTAATCTTCTATGACGATCATGTCCTCCGCAGCTTCTGCCATGGCTCATCTTGTGGTCTTGACTAGGTGACATTTCTTTGGAGCTGGTTGGGCTGCTATCGTCCACCGATGAGGTCGGTTTGTTATGCTTGTTGTCTTTTTTATATTTCATTCTTCTGTTTTGAAACCATATTTTTATTTGGCGTTCCGAAAGTTGAAGATAGTTGGCAAGTTCGATTCGCCTTGGTCGACAGAGGTAGCGATTTTGATGGAACTCATTTTCTAATTCCACTAATTGCGAGCTCGTGTATGCTGTACGGGCTCGTTTCGTAAATCCTTTTTGGTACGATGTTGTGTCTGAAGACATGCCTGGAAAAGGATATATAATATTATTTATTTATTATAAATTGGTTGACCCGTGGCAGCTCAGGAGCTAGGCGCTCGCTTTAAATATCATAGAACGCGAGTGACCTGGGTTCGATTCACGGTGCCAGATGCAAATGTTAGTGCTGATTTACCACGTGCTCGGCGGCGAAGGAAAACATCGACAGAAAACCTACATGTCTGAGAAATAAAAAAATATTTCGTAGACATGTGCAGTCCGACAACCCGCATTGGAGCAGCGTGGCGGATTCTTCCTAGCTCTTAACCCTCTCAGGAATGAGAGGAGGTCTGTGCTCAGCAGTGGGACATTTATAGCCTGAAACTTTACTTTTTTTTAAAGTGGTTTTAAGTAAATCATCATACCGTTTAATAAAGTAGATGCAGCGCTGACGACTGCTTGCGGATTGCTTAACGTCGCAGAGGACTTGCTCCAAGAAGTATTCTGGAAAACGATGTGACACACTAAATAAAAATACGTCTGACTACTTCAGTGCTTAACAACACAATAAGGTAACTGCATTACTTTTTTTTAATTGCTCCTATTTGTGACCAAATTAAAAGACTATTAAAAATCCGGTTATTTTGTGGTAAATCACAGTTTGACCAACGTTTTCAAGATAAGTATGCTGTACGACATTAATCGGTATTGCGGTGACATTAAGGTATATTTACCTGGTTGGGAAAACTGGATTCACGTAAGTCGTTAATTTCCCTTACAGTGTCTTTTACAACATCGTCGTCCAAACCGCTTCTATGGTGACATCGTTCAGGTTCATTAGGTAAATAGTTTCTATTGTAAGTAGCTTGACTGCAAATTTGCATATTAGGAGTTGCAAATATGTTATCACTTTTTATACATTCATCGGAAGTCACTTCGTCATTTCCGGACCCGTAGTTATTGTGGGAACTATTGTAGGACTGGTGCAGCCCAAGAATATCATGGATACTAAAGCCCGTCGAGTCTCTGGAATTGTTATCTTGCGAGAAGGTATTAGATATAGCGTTCAATGTTTCGGACTTGCAATCAGAGAATATGTTTTCTTGAGTGCTGTAGGTAACTCCGTCGGATAAGATATCTTCTACTCCATGAGACGTAAGGGTGCTTATTTTGTAGATATTTTTCTGATCTTGATCGATCTCAAGAATACTATTATACTGTGGTTTGATTGTGGAGGAGAATCCAGATGCAGTCGAGTCTATTGATTCTTGATCTGACTGTAAGCTTGGGGGTGATGGAGTTGATGATGACATTTTATAACTTAATAAACAAAATACTTAAGTTCACTGTTTTTTTATAATATCCGTAACAATGTCATTGATGCACAAACACTTTGCACTAAGGCGACCGTACCGTTAAAGATTTGTTTACTAAATGCTTTTTCTTCACCTGAATGTCGTTAATTTGGTAATGACTTATATGTTAGTGTGCTGCATTCTGTCAGAGTCGATTTCTTTGTGTGCTACCGATAAGACAGACATACCGGGTCTCCGATAGTAAACGAACACAAGATAATAGTTTAAAATATATCTCAATACCTAAAAGGCCTGTCACAACTTCTTAAACAAAACGAAATATTTGGGTTTCGGTTACTGATAGCTAAAGGATTGCTTGAATGCAATTTGTAGTTTCGTTGATCAGATATATCAGTTTTGTTTTGGTTTAAGCCCTAATTTAAATAAGATTTTAGAAGGAGCAAAAAGGAAAAAATATTTGTTATATTAATATTAAATATGTTCTTATTTAAAAATTTTCTTTGTCTCAGTATTCAGGTTAAAACGTATTTTTAAAACTAGGTAGCGATATGACGAAACCACAGTTGGTTATGTAGGCCGAGTCGAAGGTAATGTAGGTCCTTTACCTACACGCTGATACTAAACTCGTTAAGATAAAATTAAATCTTATATAAAAACTATAACATTGGAATTATTTGTTAAGTTATTATTCAATTTTTTTACAGGAGAACGAGCAAGCGTCTTACCTGATGGTAAGTGATCACCGCCGCCCCTGAACATCCATAATAGGCCTTTGTGAAAAGAGTAGGCTCTTCTCTTGAAGGTCCGTAAGTTTTATCGGCCCGGTTATCAGTTATTTCTGGCAAAGCGCGTAGTGGTGGAATGCCAGTCATCAAACCAAACGTAGCAGCAAGTATTAATCCAAACAACTACTCGGAACAGTCCCCACGATAGAAAATACAAAGAGAAGCGACGTCTCTTCGCAATATATAATTTCTGTGATGTAAATGCTGTTAGTCTTTTTGGCTTTTACAGCTTCATCGGATACTGTGCTCACGGGTCCAGGGGCCTGCGTGCCATGTTTGGTTTGACCCGAAACATAAATACTTAAATAAACTCCTACAAAAACCTCGAAATTCGGACTTTGTCGCGTTCGCTGCGTGCTTGCGCTGATTTCGAATATCTCAAATGATTTTAAGTCGTCTAATGACCGTCCGAGGGAGGCTGCGGGCTTCCATTCGGACTGTCGACTTGTGTGTCCGTAACTCTGGGCGGCGAGAACCGCCCTGGAACACGGGAGTATCTCTTCGCAAAGTCAGTGGATCAAGCTGATCGGAAAGAACTCGGTCGGAAGAAACAGTGAGGGGAGACTCCCATTCACTAGATAGGCCAACGGTTTTGCGGTAAGGCGATGGTTGCAGGTGTAACAGAGCCATGCTTTGTGCGAATCTCTTAGAGGCTTATGTTAAGCAGTTTACTTTTGATTGGCTGTTGTCTCCCTA
This sequence comes from Luehdorfia chinensis, assembly GCA_019845155.1. NCBI lineage: Eukaryota > Metazoa > Arthropoda > Insecta > Lepidoptera > Papilionidae > Luehdorfia > Luehdorfia chinensis. Next base: position 12,525,905 of record JAHVAK010000642.1, on the reverse strand, counting down.
GCCAGTTTCAACCATTGTAATATTATATCCGTTATAATATTGTTATTCTGCATTGTAAACAAAACTGTATTATACGAGTACCAAACACAATAAAACTCGTGGGCTCGGGGTGGTCCAGTGGCTAAGCGATTGGCTTCTGCGCTACGGTTGGTAGGTAGTGTAGCAGTGTAGTAATGATGAATGCACATGCAATGTTTTTCGGTTCGATACCTACTTTTTATTGCATTAAGTGACGAAACAAGCAAAACGTTCATCCTGATGATAAGTGCAACGTTTGCCCATAACAATTGCTGCGTCACCCATAACATTTCTGTGTGACACCACACTTCGCCCGTCTCCCTGGGACGTCAGTTCTTAAGTCTCATATGCCCAGTGATTACATTAGCTCACAGTGCCCTTTTAATCGAAATACAGTAATGTTTGCACACTACTGCTTCACGGCAGAATAACTGGTCCTGTGGTGGTACCTACCTAGACGGATTCCTGCATAGGAATCTTACCACCAGTATATTTAGCAAATAATAAAATATGCTATGTTATAAATATATCTTTAACGGTATAAGGTATTAAATGTATTATAATATATATTTTGGAATTGATTATTTACGTGCTTTCATTTAATTGCCAATAACAAAATAATATCTAAATTAATTATTTTATTCACCCTCTCGTTTTTGATTATCTTGCGGCGTATGAAATGAAATTAAAATTATTTATTCTTCAACGTAAGAAATATAATTTTTTTTTGTCAAACGTCATTTTTTACAATCTACCACCGTTTCGTAATGATTTTTCTCTGTCGGAGAAGAAACAGGCGACAAAAACTCCGAAGGTGTTCTCTATTTTGTTATTTTTTTTATCTTTGTCATAAGTACACTATAAATAAATTTACAAAGAAAAAAAGTAAGTAAAGTTTCAGCCTATAAATGTCCCGCTGCTGAGTACAGGCCTCCTCTCATTTCTGAGAGGGTTTTGGAGCTAGGAAGAATCCGCCACGCTGCTCCAATGCGGGTTGGCGTACTGCACATGTCTTCGAAATATTTTTTATTTCTCAGACATGCAGGTTTCCTCACGATGTTTTCCTTTACCGCCGAGCGCGTGGTAAATAAGCACTTAAAATTGCAATTAACTATTTTTGTGGTACCGGCATCGGGAATCGAACCCAAGTCACTCGCGTACTACGAAATTTAAAGCGAGCGCCTAGCCCCTGAGAACAGTCTCATTTAAATATTATACTATATGTCACTCCCACACACGACGAAGCTACAATCCACTCTATTATAATTTTCATCAGTCCCCCTTTTAACAAAACAACCCCTTTTTTTATTTAACAAGGTAAAAATAACACACCTGTAGTCACTGGAAGGTTTACTGTTTATTTTAGGTCGGTGAAGATTAGACCGACAAAGTTGTGGCGGCGTATGAGAATTTTCAACCCCATCATATCTTGTAGGCGATTAAGGGTAATGCTGGGAGACATCTCAAGGCATATAACAATCTCATATATGCCATCCTAAATTATCCCTTCTGCGGGAAAAGGCGTCTGCAGCGCTTAAGATTCGAGGTGTCCACTGCGATCGCCAACCCACCGAAATGTGACGATTACAATTCTGCTGATTATGACAATAATTATATGATTGTCATTATCGGCTTTATGCCTATATATCGCCATTAGCTATCTAGAGATATATTTTAAAATGTTGTCTATGTACTGAAAAAACAAGTTTCTTGTAATATCGTACACATACAGTCACGCCTTTTTTCCATGTACAGAGATCATACCCGCAGCCCATTTTATGCCCTTTTTTACTTGAATAATAAAGGACAAACCAACGAAGTACAGTTAGTCATATACATTACTTTTTTTTATATATCTTACTAGCTGTGCCTCGGTGTGGGTGTACCACGTAAAATAAGCTGGTTGCGTGATTGCGCTATACGGCATGGTAGAATTGTTCGGATTCGGCAATCGCATAAGAATTATAGAGATCAGCGCTATCAAAAATAAAAACTCTCTTCTCATTGTAGTAAGATAATATTTAGACGCAAAAAAACGAATCACTTATTAAGATGATAAGAGAAATTATTTGAACTGCCATGAATTAAAATAATAATGACAAAATTTCAAATGAAAGTCGTGCGTAACACGTTCATCCGCATAGCCTCTAATTTCTTTTTTTTATTGGATAAAGTGACAAAACGAGCAAGACGTTGACCACGTGGTAAATGCAACGTGTGCCCATAACAAACGCTGTGCCACCCATAACATTTCTGTGTTGACACCACACTGCGGCCATCACCCTGAGTTCTTAAATCTCATATGCCCAGTGATTACGCTAGCTCTCAACGTCCTTCAGGTCGAAATACACTAATGTTTGCACACCACTGCTTCACGGCGAGTAACTTAACTGGACGGATTCCTACATATGAAATCCTAATTTCTACAGTTTCCGTTCCCGGTGCCGGCCCCACTAAAATTGTTAATTGCAATTTTAAGTGCTGATTTACCACGTGCTCGGCGGTGAAGGAAAACATCGTGAGGAAACCTGCATGTCTCAGAAATAAAAAAAAAAAATATTTCGAAGACATGTGAAGTCCGCCAACCCGCATTGGAGCAGCGTGGCGGATTCTTCCTAGCTCCAAAAAACCCTCTCAGAAATGAGAGGAGGCCTGTGCTCAGCAGTGGGACATTTATAGGCTGAAACTTTACTTTACTTTTTTACAGTTTTTCAGATTTTTACGCAGGAACCCTAAATATTTCCGAAATAAAAATGTTTAAAGTCTTCTTTAATGAAAGTCCCGTCAAAATCAATTCAGCCGTTTCGGAGATTAGTCCAGACAAACAAACAGACAGAAAATTTCAAAAACACGAGAATCAGTTGAGTAAAGACAAAGATCATAGATTACGCGCGGTCTATAATCTGTCAAAACAAACACTGGATGAATCAACATTAAAAGTATTATCGAAAGGTATGAATTTCGCAATAACACCGCGAAGAATCCCGTACGAAGAAATTATTTGTAGTGTTGAGGATTGTCTGTATAAAAATAATATTGGTAAAGAAGATTTGGAGGCCATACGTCAAGACATCTCGTCTATGTTACGTCGAAGTTCTGTGCCAAAACTGAATCTTCCCAAAGACGAATTAAAAGCTTTAAATAACTTACGAAACAGACCCGAACTCACGATTCTCCGCGCAGATAAAGGAAACGCTACGGTGGTAATGGATACGTCGGATTATAATTTTAAAATTCAAGAACTTTTGTCGGACGTTAACACCTATAAAAAGGTCAAAACAGACCCAACTACAAACACGCTCAAAACAACTAGCGATCTAATAAAGAAACACGCCGAGAAATTAAATCTAGACGTAAATTCGATAATACCTTCCTGTGCCAAACCACCAAAGTTGTATGGGTTACCCAAAATACACAAACTCAATGCTCCGCTACGTCCAATAGTGAGTCAGATCGATTCACCAACTTACAGATTGGCTCAACATGTGGCTAAAATACTCTCCCCACTAAGAGGACATACAAGAGCACATACAAAGGATTCCTACCATTTTGTCAGTGAGATAAAAGACCTACATCTTACTGACAATGAAACTATGGTCAGTTTTGATGTTCAGTCGTTATTTACATGTCTACCTGTTGAAGACTGCATCTCAATTGTAACTAGGAAGCTAACAGAGAACAACATGCCATTAGAACATGCAGAATTACTGAGACATTGCCTAACATCTGGCTATCTATTGTGGAAGGAACAATACTACCGGCAAGTAGATGGTGTGGCGATGGGCTCCCCGGTATCTCCCATTGTTGCTGACATTTTCATGGAAGACTTTGAGGAGAAAGCCCTCCGTACTTCTCCAGAAAAACCAAGTTTCTACAAGCGGTATGTAGATGATACTTTCACAATTCTACCTTCTGATAAAGTCACTGCATTTTTAGACCACCTTAACTCCATTAATTCTAAAATACAATTTACAATGGAGTTAGAGACAAATAACTCTTTAGCTTTTCTAGATGTTTTAGTAATTAGAAATCCTAATAACACCTTGAGTCACACTGTGTATAGGAAAAAGACCCATACCAACAGGTATTTAAACGGTGAATCTCACCACCATCCTTCACAGTTAGCTACCGTGGGCAAATCTTTGTTTCAGAGAGCACAAGGGATCTGTGACAGTAAACACCTGGCCGCCGAGCTTCAGCATGTCAAGCAAGTTTTGCAAGACAACAAGCTTCGGGTTCCACGCCTTCGTCGCAGTGACCGAGTGAAGCCGGCCACAGTCGAGCGTGTACCTGCAGTCCTACCATATGTCAGAGGAGTCACGGACAAGATTGGCTATATCTTGAAGCGGGCTTCCATAAAAACATTTTTCAAGCCGCCGAAGAAGATAAGTCAATTTTTACCATCTGTCAAGTGTAACATCCCTCTACAAGATGCAGGAGTATACAAGCTGGATTGTGAATGTGGGCTCTCTTACATAGGGCAAACAAAAAGATCAGTAAAAACCCGCGTAAAAGAACATATAGCTGATGTGAAGCATCGCCGCCCCAGGAAGTCTGCAGTCTGTGACCATGTTCTGGATCATCCCAACCATTACATCAGATTTGATAAACCACAAATCCTCGCAAAAGAACACCGATTCCTACCAAGGATGATTCGCGAGGCTATTGAAATTAAAAAACATCCTAATTTTAATAGAGAAGATGGTTGGGTATTACCACCAGCTTGGGATCCTATAATTAATAAAATTAAGTCAAAAACCAAGCATACCACTGCAAGACTTCAAGACACAGTTAGGTCTTTATTGAGAAATCACAGACAGACACTTTAATGTATTTATTTGTATAGATTGATTTCATAAAACAAAAATGTAGTAAACTCGTCAATTAAAGCTTTTCTTTTAAAGATACTAATGTTATTGTTTCTTTGCACAGTCTGATTTTTTCGTTATAATGCCGTGTTTACCTGTAATTTAAATACATTGTCTATCATCTATAAATTGTAACTATTTAAAAAATTAAGCATCTAATGAGTCCCACTCAAGTCATTCGCGTACTATGAAATTTCAGACAATGCGCGGGCGCGACAAAAGGCGCTATGAGTAATCGTGTTTAAAAATTAATGTAAATTGAAAAAAAAATATTACAATGCAGCTATTGAAAGTTATTCATTAATTTTAATTTGATACAATTTATTCACGTACTCCTGTATCTCCTCCGCACTTGGTAACTTCCGACAGTATTCGGCAATTGTCGCCGTGGTCGAAAATCGCCCAAAGAGACATCATAATCATTTGTATTTAAAAGCTAGATATATGTCTAAAGCTCGTATTAAATCAGCTCTAAAATTACATATGAAACATTTGTTTGTATTGCCGGCATGCCGGTATCGAACCCAGGTCACTTGCGTACTTTGAAATATCGCTCGGCCTCTGAGTTACCTTGGCCTGTATAATGAACAACTTACATTAAATAAGAGGACTACGGTTTATTAATTAGTAGTTTCGTAATTACAAGTTTTAAGTTAATTGCGTAACTTGGTATCTGTTTAAAAAAAGTCTGTAATTGACTTACATACGTCGCACAGGAGGTGTTTCTAGTTAGTAATATATAAATTATTAGTATATAATGTATGATATTGTTATTAGTAAATAATTGTAAGCAAATCAAGAATGTAGTAATGTACTAGGTGTTTATTTAATGTACATACATACAGTCACGACTTTTTTCCTACGCACCCACATTTCGCTGCCGCGGGAAACGAGACGTCACGGGTGTATTTAATGTATGTATAACAAAATGTATAATATTCGCGTAGATATACAAAATCATAAGGTTTTTATTTGTTTCACTTGCAATTAATTAATTCTACATATTATCGTAGGAACAACAAAGTAAATCAATTTAAAAGAAATATATTAAAGCGGCGCCTGTGTTACATAAAACAGCTAATCGAATACCGGTATTTCAATGCAGCATTCTTGGCGGTGTGCTTATTTATACACGATGAGATGTTTCTAATACCGGTTGACAATACCAACAGATAACGGGAAATAATAAAATAAATATTATTTGTCTTTGATATATAATATATAGCAATTCTATGTACTGTAATTCTTACATTCCTAACCAGCCAACCCTTCAGGATCCAGTTATCCTGAAGGTAGGCGGACAAGATCAGCGAATACGCCAAGATGTGGGGGGTTTGTCGGCTGTCAATTTATACATCTTTGGGTATTATTAAATAACCTAAAACAACAACGCTTTTCGTTATTAAAAACGGGAGTGTTGTGTTAATAATAAAATATACCATTTTGATGAAAAACAGTTATTCATTTGTTATCGACGGGGTTTCCCCGTGGTCATTACACTTTATTTTTTCTTAAAAAACGGTTCCCCACTCCCACTTGGGCTTCCCCTGTATTGTGGGTCATATGTATATTGTATATACACCAACACCCACTCCCGGAGTAATTATCTGTATGTTCTACTTATATTTATCCCGTGTAAGAATCGAACCCGCAATCTTTTTCCCAAAAGCCAATCACTTAGGCACTGTGGCAACCGATAACTTCGTGATTGATTCTGGAGTCGAATCTCAGCTGAAACTATAATTTGTGTTACAAATGCGTTATTTAATAAAACTAACTTTAACTATTTATAACCCAACGTTTCGAGCGCTTTACATCACCTCAATAAATAAATGATTTCCTATTGTTTTGGTTGGTGGTTTTTAATTACCGTTTCGCGATAAATTTTAATCCCCACCGAGTATCAGACACTCTATTTCATCTTGTTGATGTCGTAAAAGTCGAGTAAGCGAAATGTCAGGAATATCTCATGGCCTCCGACTGATGACGAAATTACCATCTTAAATATGCCAGACTTAAATGATCCAGTCCGGTGACATGCAGCAGAGTCTAAGGTGCAAAGTGTTAGGTACTACGATCGCCAAACCGCATGCCAAGCGTGGCGAAAATAGCTGTTAATAAGGTTCCTTCGCTGACTCGCCGCTTGGCGCGTTATTGCAGCACACACAGGAATTCTTCGAGCAAATTCATCTTAAAAGCCTCATCTTCGATGCGCTGATAGCTAGACAACTTGCCTACATTTAAGTCCGGTAGAAGTGACGGAAGTGACATAATTGGCCTCGGTAGTACAGTGTTAAGTATCCCCGCCTGCGAGAAAGATGTTGGAGCATAATTAAATCCTTCTTTATGGCTGTCAATTTTATATTTGTTTATCTGTACAACTTGACAATCCTGGAAGTCTGCAGTCTGTGACCATGTTCTGGATCATCCCAACCATTACATCAGATTTGATAAACCACAAATCCTCGCAAAAGAACACCGATTCCTACCAAGGATGATTCGCGAGGCTATTGAAATTAAAAAAAAAACATTCTAATTTTAATAGAGAAGATGGTTGGGTATTACCACCAGCTCAGGATCCTATAATTAATAAAATTAAATCAAAATCCAATTACAATACAATTACTTCAAGACACAATGAGCTCTTTCTGCGTAGATCGGACCAAGAATAATAATTAAAAGCTGAAGGTATACCGGGTTAACTATGACATCGGGACATCTGTCACCTCAGTCCGCCCGTGACCATGAGTACTGTAAAGCACTCGAAACGTCGGATTATAAATAATAAAATTAAATGCGATAAAATCCGTAAAAGTAGTATCATTTAAATGTGTAGTGTTCGTGTAAATATAAGAAATCATAACTTGACAATTATATTTGCAATTACATCAAGACTCAAGTAACAAGGCATTTTTATTTATTCAAAGATATAAAGTTTCTGAACATTTCTTATAAAAAAAATTCAAACAAACGTTAAAATAAAAAAGTACAAAAAGAATAAAAGCTTATATATATACTTTTGATTATAGTTAAGTCCTAGTCGTTTACAACTTTTTAAAATGAACGTTAAGTACTTATTGAGCCATAGTACTCGTAGCTCCGGGGCTAGGCGCTCGCTTCGCGTGTGATCTGGATTCGATTCCCGGTGTCGGGAATCGAACCCAGGTCACTTAACCCCACTAGAATTGTTGCAATTTAATTGTCGATTTACCACGTGTTCGGCGGTGAAGGAAAACATCATGAGAAAATCTGCATATCTGCATTCCCAGCTCCAAAATCCTCTCCGAAATGAAAAGAGCTCAGCAGTGCGATCTTGTCCCTTTCTCCATTTAAAAAACTCAGCTACGCGGACAATGAAACAGTTTGAAATAAAAAATGCTTTAAAATTTTTAGTTTTTTTTTAAATAATTGTTTGGAAATTTGGTATTTTTTTTCAAAAACGAAATCGATGTGGTCATAATTAATTATTTGCCACATTATACTGTCAGCAAGCTTAGCATAATTATATGGCACAAAACTTCTTTAACTTTGCAATTTTGTGAGTATTGGCATTGCTTTGATTCCACAATCGTCAAACCGATAGCTCCAAGTCGTCAGCTGCACAACTGACATCCTGGGGCCATTGTCGTGTTTTGATTAATGCGTTTGCCCCGTGAGAGCTCGATACTTTTACGGCTTATTTTTATTGCCTGCGTTGATATTGAATAAAAGTTGATGTAACTATATGTGTAACAGCTTACGTAAAATAGGATTTAAAGAATTATGCGTCAATCTTAACACAGAGAAAATATATAATTTTAATTGTGTGTAAAAACATGATCATAAATAAAGATGGATAATTGACAAAGGTTGTCTGTCAGTAGCCTGTGTCGTCCACTGATGGACATAGGTCTCTTTCAAATTGGAATAATTCGTTGCAATCGTCACACTTGGAAGGCGAAATTGCGATCAGAGTAACTGTCACCTTCCACCATAGACGTGTTTTATGATTTTTTATTTTGTGGCACCGCTGTATTATTATCTTTAAACATTTCTGTATTTGTGTATCCTTTGACAGATTTGTAAATGACATACTGTGTTCTCAAAAAGGCTGATTGGCGACCACGGCGACAAGTACCTAATACTGTCGAAGCTATCAACTGTGCAGGAGATAGTATAGTGCCACAGGTGTACATGCAAATTAGGCACTCACTCGTCCCAACCTACCCGTGCCTGAAGGAGGCCAGGGTGAGTGACACGAGACAGTCAATTTCACAACACATCCAGAAACGAAAAGAAACAATTTGTGTTTTTGGACAAATTTTAGCGCCGGCTGGGTTTTGAACCCCTTTCCCGGACCCATATTCTGTAGTCAGGTTTATCACTAGGTTGTCAGTAATTAGACTAATTTGGTAATGTCTACTAAGTTTAGATAGACTTTAAAGAAAATAAAAAAAGCAATAAATATGAAGATTTATTTTACGAATATCCCAACCTTGATTCTAATAAATTTCTCTACTTTTGGACAAAAGCAAACTAGTCGATTCGAGGTCCCTCAGCTCATAACGTCAAAGCGATGATATATTACGATTTGCTCAAAGGGGACCCTTTTTTGTTCTCACCGTAATGGTTTCACTTTAATCGACTGCCCAGAGACAACGCAACACGAGATTACCTAAGTGAGAGAGAGTAGAAAAATAAACTGCATCTGTTCCCGCCAACACTGAAAAGTGGTTTAGTTATAGTACTAGGAGATGGGAAGTCACTGTCAACAGTTTGGTGCGAGCTGTGTGGTTGTGATGTTTGGTGTTTATTGCAACTTTAAAATGAAAACGCAACTTATTAATGAAACGAAACGGTGAAGAGCATGCTTGATGCATGCTGAGCTTTTACATAGTTTCGCGTGAGTAAAACGTTTTTTTCAAGTCCTGTAATATTTGTGATTTAATTCATGGTGTGTGCGTTAGATAATGATAAAATATACATAAATGTAAACATTTTGTTGACTTTTTTCGTTGGTGGTTATGTATACAAGTAATATGAAAAATTACGCCATCTTGTCGCGGCTCGCAGCGGCATCCACGAAAATATAAATGCTTCTTGCGAAATATAAATCCTGAAACTCTAAACCTTTAACAGGAAGTAGGTTTCACTGCATACTAGTACAAAATGTTACCCAAAGATGGCGCCAGTATTATCAGTTATATATTTTTAATTAATTGATATACAATTAAATAAAGCGGCCTTTTCTGTGAAGATAACGTAAGTAATATTATATGTTCAGTTAATTTTATTCTAATGACTTAATAGAAAATATTCTAGTAACGCCATCTACAGGAGTTAAATAGGATACTTTGTAATTCATGGTATAATTTTATATACGTCGACTTTTTATTGTAAACGATTTCCACGTTTTTTATTCCTTTTTTGAAATTATTTGATACTAAAACATATTTTTTTGGAAACAATACTTTAGTTTAAGCTAAATATTTGAGGTTATTGGTTCTGTTAGAAAAATAATGTACGCCTTCTTGTTGGAGTACCTGAAATTTCGTAACTAGGCACTACTGCCCCTCACGATTCTGAATAATTTAGTTCTGCCATTAATGTGATGGTTATACCGCCATGATTTTATTTTTTAAATTTATTTGTTATTTTTTTATTTTATACATTAATAGCCTTTACTCGACTCCCTTCTTCTTCTTTTTTGATCCTGGCAATTGGCTACCAAATCGAGCTATTTTTGCCAACGTCGAACTCTTATGACACGGGGTAAAACAGTTTAGGTTAATTCGTTAACGACACCACCAATCGACGAAGTAATTAGAAGTGAAGCGTCTAAGTTTGTATTCGATCAAAATGCTAAATGTAATAACGTTCCTTAGTAAAAGTATTTAACCATATTTACCTTTGTATCAATTGCCTACATCCGAAAGGTTTAATCACAAATTAAATACAGTAATAATTAATTTAACTTTAGTCGATATCCTGTAGGTACCTGTTAAAGTACGAATTTTTGACTTTTCTTAGATTGATAGCAATGATAGTATCATCCAGTTAGTAACTGGAAAACTATTACTACTTGAATGACATCTGTGTATTCTATATATTTATATGTCAAGAGAACACTTTGTACCGATTTATTAGCATATTTCGCGCATGAATTAGTATGAGACATGGCATAGTTAAAGTTTGTATGGAGAAGAAGCTAGAAAGCCAAAATGTATATACAATGTGTGTTACGAATACATTTAATTGAATTTTACATAAACAACATTCATTATTTACGTTCATGCTGACAATTTCATACACATAATAGTCTGTCGTTAGTTACGTTCATACTGCCAAAGTCAAATATATTATGGTCTCTAGTCAAACAGTCGCACAGAGTAAAGATTGTCGCCGTAGAATTTAAAATTTTGCCAACAAATCATTTCTCAAACGTCAACAACGTTCAAAAAATGCTAAAAAAAAATGAAATACGATCGAATTTCGAACACGGGGCGACCACTAGTATACATTTTAAAGCATTAAGTTTCTGCGCAAACACGGATGCCCTAACTCACCCTCACGTTCCCGTAACGATTACTGCGTTTAATCTAACTGATACTGTTAAATGTTAGGATGCCGTGTCAGTGATATGTTTTCACCAGTATTTGTATAGGTGTCCGGCAGTGTAGGTACGTTTTTCACACCGAGGTGTCGTAAGTGGCGACACAGCTGTATTCGTGAAGAATAGTATTATAATGTGCAATGCTGTCACTATACTGATCGCGGAAACGCAATTTGCAATCTGCGTCACAAGTGTACTCGCAAACACACAGACACTCTCCCTTATCAAGCCAACTCAACCTTATCAAGCCGCGTCCGATGTAACGCTCATAGCTCAGGCTCATAGGATCTAGTGTAACACGAGGACAATCACAACACAACTAGACCTTTAAACTAACAATTTGTCTTTTTGTACAAATGTTAGTTCCGGGTGCGATTCGAACAAATGACTCGCGGGGCAGATATCAGGTTATCCGATCACTTAGGACTGTACTGTACTAGAATATACTATTCTCCGTGGATTTTAATTGTTTCTTATTGTTCCAGTAGAATTGAATTAAAGGTCTTCAGCAAAAAGTTGGAAGACATCGAGCAAATGCTGGTTGACAATTCTTGAGAAGATTAACCAGTGGAACTGGCAAGGCACTCCTTTTCGATTTTACCAGCTGCGCGTTCGTTGTTCAGGTAAATAATTTATGAACAAGACGTCTTTTAGTAATGTTAGACAGAACAGAGGTTTTAGTAGAAAAAAAGTATCAGAAAACTTTAATATCAGATCGCTTGAAATCGAAATTATTTATTAGTTTATGGTCTTTCAATGTGAAAAAGTAAAATCATAATAAAGATTAAAAAAAAATAAAGTAAAGTTTCAGCCTATAAATGCCCCACTGCTGAGCACAGGCCTCCTCTCATTTCTGAGAGGGTTTTGGAGCTAGGAAGAATCCGCCACGCTGCTCCAATGCGGGTTGGCGGACTTCACATGTCCTCGAAATATTTCTATTCCTCGGACATGCAGGTTTCCTCACGATGTTTTCCTTCACCGCTAAGCACGTGGTAAATCAGCACTTAAAATTGTAGAATAATAATGGAGGTACTGGCACCGGGGATCGAACCCAGGTTACTCGCTTACTATGAAATTTAAGGGGAGCACCAGGCCCCTGAGCTACCACGGCTCTTAATAAAGATTATTGAAACTAAATTCAAAGAATCTTCGTTAACTTGATATTTATTATTAATAGATTGTTTATCATCTCATAGTGCAGTCAACGAAACGGACTCAACCTCACATTGGATTTGTCATTTAAAATCTCTTAAGTAAATAAATATCCTGCAGTTCCCTTGCATATATAATTAATTGCATTATTACAAAAGGTGAAGATTTTTTTTATTGGATGAAGTGACGAGACGAGAAAAACGTTCACATGATGGTAAGTGCAAAGTCTGTCCATAACAAATTCTGTGTCACCCAGAACATTTCTGTGTGGCACTGCACTGCGCCTGTCCCTCAGAGACAACAGTTCTTAAGTCTCATATGCCCAGTGATTACACTAGCTTTCAGTGCCCTGCAGACCGAAGCACTGTAAAGCTTGCACACTACTGCTTCACAGCACCAGCCTGGGGTGGTACCAGTAATCACTGTGCAAGAAGATCTGTGCGGTGTAGTCATTTGTTATCATTACATGCATTTAAGTGTCCGGCAGAGTAGATTATTATATAGTGCAGAAAATAGCACTGTACCTCTTTCCTACGGAGGTGTCGTAAGAGGAAGGCTAAGGTATTGTATGGACAGTCTCTAATCGTGCACATTAATACTATAATATGCAGTGCTGTCATTATACTGCTCGTGAAAACGCAATGGGAGTATGAATTTTTCGTCTCGTACCAAACTGGCGGCAAAATTTGGCTACGGGATATGATCTCTGCATATCCTCCAAGGAAATAGGCGTAAATGCATGTTTGTATATTTAAGCATATATTAAGCGCCCGTCTGACGTAACAACCACTATGGTATTTTTTACGCATACTGAATATGTCCTTCTTCGAAATTGTGAAAAGACTGCAACAGTAACTTAGAAGTTATAATGACAAATTTGTTGGCGCGAAACATGTTAAGCGAAAAATAATAAATAATGTTAAATTTAAGGTGTATGTTGCATTAACGGCGTATACACTTGTTGCATGCAATGTTTATATGTATCTTAAATATATTCGCCACGATGTTACTTCCTCTTATCGTGACGATTACGTGCTCTTTGATTTCCCGGGTCAAAGTTACAATGTCCAGAGGTAAAAATTGTGCAAAATAAATTAGAGATTTCTGGGTCTGAATAAAAGTATGTCTTGATTGACCAACGCATATCTTCTGATCTGACTTCATTTAAGTTAGTCTAACATTTTAATAATACACATACTAAAAAACATGTAGAAGCAGCACTTAGGTAAGGTCGTTATTTTTCTATTACAAGAAGGGATTGTTATCTAAACATGGGTTAAAGTAGAGAAAGAGAAATAAAGAGATAGATAATATACCCCTGTATGTTGGTGTATACCAATATACCTTATATTCGGGTATATTATGGTACACTGATGTTCTATAATCTGTGCATAAGTTTTTTTAGTTTTTCTTTTACTCTCCATATTCTCGTAATGTATGGGAGCCAAAATAATCAGTTACCAAACTCCGTAAAACAATTAAACAATATACAAATTTCAAAAAAAATGTTTTAGAGTACACATTCATAATTATATCAATACAAACTAAATAATTGCAATACTATAATATACTAGAACACATTATAATTCTATAATAATACAATCCTATTTGACACAGATCAATGCCACATCTAGGTATGCTTACTTTGCGCTGAGCGATAACAACTTGTGTCCATCTGTTGAGTTGAAATTATTTAAAAACACTGTTTACCGCCAGGATGAATGTTCTACTTTAATTATCTTTAATTCTCATTATTTTGAGAAACAAAGTCATTTTAAACCTGAAATATTGAATTACAACCACGAAAAAACCTTAAGTAGTAAACCATTAAATTTAAAAAAAAATGTGTAAGAAATAAAAGCAATACTTGCAAAAACCGTAAATAAACTATAAATATACATAAATAATGTACTTTTTTAAACCGTACAATAGACACTTTGCGGCTTGTATGATGGAAAAGGCGTAAGCGTTTGCAACAAGTGACACGTTAAGAGTTCATTATTTGCATTTCTCGATTCAGAATAACGTATACACACATTCGATATATAAAATCTCATACAGATTACTTAATCATATTAAGTGCCGACAGCTAAGTGCTCACTGCTCACGGTCTGAGTGGATACGGCTCGTTGACGATCTCATGCTTATGCTATGCAAGTCATATGAACCATTACAGTTAACATTTACTATGGGATATACTCGTATTATAGGTAAGATATAGGTGTCCAGAGAGTAAACGTTTTAAATCCAAAAACGTAATTTCAGTAGTTGCCAACCCTCCAAGCGTGGCAAATATAGCACATTAATCCCTATGAGTTTATGTATAGCTATGAGTTTCCATAATCCCTTTGTGTCTATAGGTAAATATAAGAATATTGATATAAATTTACTTATATATTATATTGATTATTAGGGGAAACCTATGTTCTGCAGTAAATTGCACTAAGCTACAATGCATATTAAAATATATATTAATAGAATTCGTATCTTTTTTTTCTACTACATCAAAAAAAAGAAAAAAATATAATTTAAAGTATTTAGAAACAGAATTTTTAATTACCTAAAACAGGTAACTTTATTTTTAAAAACCTCGTTAGATCTAAAAATATTTTACAGTAAGGACATAGAATGCATTTCTTATAAGTATAAAAACAAAAATAAAAAACATGACTTTTTCACTGTTATATGATCCAACGCTTTTTTAGAAGCCCTCTTTGAAAGCAACTGTTACGTTACGTTACGTTAATGCAGAATACTCATTTTCTAAAGCAAAATACGGAATATGTAAATACATATTTTTTTTCTCCAACTAAAGTTGAAGCACAAAAGCGTCAACAACTCAGCAAAAAGAGTGAATAATAACGGAAAGCTCCGTACGTCGCGGGCCGTAAAAGGAATTAATTTCCAAGTTACAAATTTGCAGTGAACATTAAATTGTTCGCGGTAGTTGGGTGCCAAAATCTGCGGTGGAACTCGAGAATGGGCGAAACTTGGACCCGGCTTTCACCCACATATACAATGATAGCTTTATGGTAGTGTTTTGCACACAGATATACGAAACAGTATTTATATTTTTTCCATTTTTATACGTAGTAAAATTATAATTTATCGAAAATCAAGCATTCTACGTTTAATGAATCACATTGTCAACAAAATAATATGAACCGGTAGTTGATTTTTGTTTATAATATTTTTTACATATGCATGAGTTCGTGCAAAAAAGATACCAAATTATTTAATATTCTATGATAATAATATGATGCAAAAAATATACAAATAGCTTGAATGGTACGTACCTACATACTATTCATTCCGTATGTTTAGAACGTTAGGCGTCGACTCAATCAGACAAGTCTTTTCAAGCTGGTTTATAAACTTATTCAAATTTCTTTTTAAACAAAGGAAAAAATATTTTTTTAAATAAATCAAGAAATGACATTCATTTAACTGAATTAATATTCGCAACTAGTTTTGTTTTGTATTTAAATATTTTACACATTTTTTATTAATACATATTTTTTATTATTTTAATAAAGTTAGATTTGATGAATAAATGATCGTGTAGTGGCGGCACATAATAATCTACTAATTAGGGCCACGTCCAAAGTACCCGCAACCGACAAGCTTGTATGAAAACGCTCATGAAAGATGTGTGTCAGGATCATAGCAAGTGGAAAGAGTGGTTCTGCATACTCCAATGGGAAAGAGGCGTGACTTTGTATGTATGTATTAACGAATCGGTAGTGCAGTAGCTATGCGTTTCGTATTTATTTAATGTGTAATGCCTTCTGACTCAGGCGAAATTCTTCCAGGGGGGTAACGTTTTTAATAAAACGATGGACTGTGTCCTCCGAATAGTCCATAAGTATCCAGATTGGCGACGGTCCAGGACTAGGAAGTTGCGAGATGTCTAGTACTGCGATTGCCATTGCACTGCGTTTATGGGAAATGGAATGGGAGGCTTACTCGTATATCAGTGAGTTTAGAAACAGGTAATGATGATGATGATCCACATAAATGAGCGTATGAATTACGAGGTCTCTATGTCTTTCCTACAATATAGCTTAATTAGTTCACTCGTGCGAATATTGCGCACAGTATCGTGATTACATGCACAGTATTGTGAGCCGTGGTAGCTCAGGGGCTAGGCGCTCGCTTTAAATTTCATACTACGCGTAGTGACCTGGGTTGATTCCCGGTGCCGGCACCACTAAAATTGTTAGTTGCAATATTAAGGTGAAGGAAAACATCGTGAGGAAACCTGCGTGTCCGAGGAATAGAAATATTTCGAAGACATGTGAAGTTCGCCAACCCGCATTGTAGCAGCGTAGCGGATTCTTCCTAGCTCTAAAACCCTCTCAGAAATGAGAGGAGGCCTGTGCTCAGTAGTGGGACAATTATAGGCTGAAACTTTACTTTTCCTTTTTATCGTGATTCCATCTTCGTGGCTCCATCTACGTTCTTTAAATAGTGTAAATAACTCCAATAGATAGCTGTCGTGTATATTAGTTGAACAGATTGGAAACAGATAACGCTTTCTACAAGTAAATTAATTAATTCAATATTTTTAATCAGTTTTTTAACGAAAACTTTTATTTTAACACATTTATGTACTTCTTTTTCGTCATTAAAGTGTAAAATTATCTTCAAAATGGCGTATCAATAATATTAAGGCAGATATTTCATACTGACAAAAACACCTTTAAGAAATAATATATATATAGATCGATTACTTAAAAATTCAACAATTCGAGTTTTTCAAAGGACCGATAATGAAAGTTCGAATAAATTCAGATAATATTCTACGATAATCGTTGAGCAATTTAAGCACGATGAAAAAATTGTGGTGTGTGGTTCCGTGCGAGGGCGACAAGTGGGCTACGCGAGTGGCTTCTGCCTACACCTTATATGGGAAAAGGCGTGACTGTATGTATGTAGTGGTATATAATCTCAAATTAATACAGTTAAAGTAGTAGATAAAACATTAATTACATAAGGTTTTATTTTAAATTGAAATCCATGATAGATTCGGCCAAATTTATTTTTAAGTCGTTGCCCTATTTATTTTGTTATCGTTGGAATATGAACATATGAGCATATGAACAAACATTCCCCCAAAAAAGTCCCAGAAAAACTATTTGTCATACAAATGTTTGTTTTGTGTGGTGCTCGAACCTTCGACCCGTAGTTACGTAGCCAAACGCTAAACCACTGCACCGAAAGAGCCGTCATTTTCCATAATCCAATTTATAAAACGAAGCATAGTTTTGTTCGACTGTCTGAGACAATTCTTTGTAAATTTAATTATAATGTATTTTTGACTGAGATAAAAACGGATTTACAGAAAAGATGATACCTACGGAGTTTCTTTCGCCTGTTTCTTCTCCGTCAGAGGATCCTCATTACGAAACGGCGGTAGATTGTAAAAATTAAGTTTGACGGACAAACGAAATTTATATTTCTTACGTCGAAAAATAAAGAATTTTCATTTCATTTCATATCAAGTTTCTGGTTTCAAACAGATTGCACTTCCACTGCCTTTATTCCTATCATAACTAACGAAAGCTATCGGAACGTCTAACGTTATTACAGTCATCGTTTAGACGTTACACCGTTTATGTATTCCGTCTACATTCTCGTTTGAATACGCTATTCGCATTATGACACTGCCAAGTTGCGTATATAACAAGAAAGTATTATATTAAAAACGTTACCAAGGCCTCCGCGCAGACAGATGCTGCGAATGTCCTAGTTAACGCTTCAGTTCTGAACTCATGCCAGCAGCCGATACGTAGCGAAATGCCATATCGACTTTTATTACAGTATATTGTCGCCGCCAGTGTTGCAACTCTGCAGAATCCGTGTCGAATTCTAAAATGATGATTTGAAAAGCCCACAATATTCACTGATAATTTTATTGCGGCTATAAAATCTGCAATCCAATTACAAACGGGATTATTTGGTTTTTACGTAGCCAGTGTTATAGGCAATTATTTTCACCTTTAATTAATGCTACATTTATTGTATAGGGTCCAACTATTATCCGATGTGTTAGCAAAATAAACTCTCATCCTAGTGGTCAGAGTACCTGACTTCTACGCCGCGAGTCCTGGGTTCGAATCCCAGCCGGAGCCAACATTTGTGCTAAAACACAAATTGTTGGTTTGGTTGTGTTGTGTTTGTCCCCGTGTTTATGACACTGCATCCTAGCCTACCTCCGATCTTATCGCATCAGCGTTACATCGGGCGAGGGTAGGTTGGGACGAGTGAGTGCCTCTGTGTTTGCGCGTACACTTGTGGCACTATAATATCTCCTGCGCAGTTGATGGCTCTCGACATTCGGATTCGGAAGTTGTCGCCGTGGTCGAAATCGGCTAGGAGAACATCATCATCATATGTTCTAAAGCATGTACTAATGAAATAAAACCTAACAGTAAAAATAATTCTAATGTTTTTAATTGAATCGATGCCTTTCGCTAAACGTACTATAATTATTACATAATAGTTGATTACTTATGCAACATTTTAACTACATATTCTGTTCTTACATCGTTTAGAAATCAATAAAATTACTCATTCAGATAATTTTATCCATCGTACATTTGTAAATTATATAAAGCTTTATATAAATAGAACGACAAAACACGATAGTTTTAAATTTACCTTAATTTAACCTACTTAATTAAACCTACTCAAAGTGTAATATTTTTATATTCGTAATAAGTCTGCGTATTTTAGACTACACAGTTTAAATATTTAACTATTAATAATCTGTTTATATTCGCAAACAACCAGGCAACTATAAACATAAGTTGGTGCCTACCCTACACGTAATAATACAGTTCATTGCCCTCGGCAAGTGACAATTATCAGAGGGGCTTGTCTCGTTTGGTTACCTACCCGTAATCTGACTCACAAGCTTGTTGTCTAGCTATCTTAAAATGACCGCTAATAATTAAATTCTAGCCGTGTTACAAACGTAAACGTAAAGTTCAATAATAACTGGCCATTGTTTTGGAAAATCTCAATTGCGTATGTTGATGCCTCTAAAGGTTTCGGATATCTTAGTCACATATGTAGACAATGTAATTTATACTGTTGTATTTTGTTTAGGAGTTCGAAATAAATATATTTCAGTCTATAATAAACTAGTCCGCTACTGATCACAGGAGTCTTTCATAGATAATGGGAGAAACTTTCATAGATGCCACATTTGGCAGGCAGCATGCTGAAAATATTTTTCCTGCCCATTCTCTGTTTTATTTCATTCCCTCAATCACAACCCCCTTACAACGCTACCATACAGCAAAGTGCGTAAAACTACATACAGATGATGAGACTAATATCTGTACATTTACAAAAAAGTAAAAGTAAAGTAAATTAACAGCCTATAAATGTCCAACTGCTAAGCACAGGCCTCCTCCCTTTTCTGAGAGGGTTTAGGAGATGGGAATAGTCCGCCACGCTACTCAAATGCGGGTGGGTTGGCGGACTTCACATGTCCCCGAAATATTTCTATTCCTCGGACACGCAGGTTTCCTCACGATGTTTTCCTTCACCGCTAAGCACGTAGTAAATCAGCACTTAAAATTGTAGAATAATAATGGAGGTACTGGCACCGGGGATCGAACCCAGGTTACTCGCGTACTATAAAATTAAAGGCGAGCACGAGTCCCCTCCTACTACGGCATACATTCACAAATATGAAACTAATTAAGTAAAATTGTTTTAAATGAACAATACAGTAATGTAATTAATCGCTGGTGGCAGCATTTATACGCAGGAATTCGAGCAACGACCACAGGGCAAACATTACTGATAGATAGTTTAATTACTTATTACTGCATATGAGACTTTAGACGGGCGTAGTGTGATGCCACACAGTTCTTCTTGGTGACACAGTACAGCCTTGTTACTTACAC
The DNA here is from genome assembly GCA_019845155.1 of Luehdorfia chinensis. Lineage (NCBI taxonomy): Eukaryota > Metazoa > Arthropoda > Insecta > Lepidoptera > Papilionidae > Luehdorfia > Luehdorfia chinensis. Next base: position 12,505,353 of record JAHVAK010000642.1, on the reverse strand, counting down.
GAAAAAAAGTACTATTCATTAATGTTCGTCATTGTATTTTACTGTAATTACGTATCGGCATTAAAAAGCGAATTAACGTCTACATTCTGTTTATTATTCTAAAATACAATTTAAAAAAAAAGTAAAGTTTCAGCCTATAAATGTCCCACTGCTGAGCACAGGCCTCCTCTTATTTCTGAGAGGGTTTTTGGAGCTAGGAAGAATCCGCCACGCTGCTCCAATGCGGGTTGGCGGACTTCACATGTCCTCGAAATATTTCTATTCCTCGGACATGCAGGTTTCCTCACGATGTTTTCCTTCACCGCTAAGCACGTGGTAAATCAGCACTTAAAATTGTAGAACAATATTAGAGGTGCTGGCACCGGGGATCGAACTCAGGTTACTCGCTTACTATGAAATTAAAGGCGAGCACCGGGCCCCTGAGCTACCACGGCTCTACCCTGAGCTACCACGGCTCTACTACAATTTAAGTTTACATATTATTTTAATTATATATTTCCACAAGTCTTTAGTGCCTGTGATCGCATACAGATTGTGGTCTTGCACTACCAGCCAGATAAGAAGCTCGAAGTTGCTCAGCGAGCAATGGAAAGTATTACGTTCGGTGGTTCTCTACGAGAACATCGTAGAAGCGATAATTGTTAGGGAAGAAAGGTTCTCGAATAGCCACCTTGTACCGGCAAACAACAGTGTACACGGTTTTGTGGGAAGTTGATGAAGGCGACTCAGGACCGTGTTGTGGCGATCTCTGGGAAGGCCTATTTTCGTCAGTGTGCTGAAATGATGATTTCTTTTTACGCAAATGAATTATTTTAATAAGGATATCGCAACATCTGGAAATTAAAAATAATACTTGTTGAGCTTTAGTCGGCGTAGACGTGCACCAGTATATTCGGGCAAAAATACGAGTACAAGCCGGTGAAGTCACGATTTTCACGTATATTCAGTAAAATTGCACAGCTCGCTTCCGATAATGTCGAGTCGACAATTTAATATTTTCTTCGAAATCCTTTCTCAGACAGACGATACTTTAGTGACTGCATACAATGTATTTCTTGGTTTTGTGGATAACATTATTTGTGATGTCAGTTTTCATAAATCATTTCTTCTATTTAGATTACGCTAGCTGATTCGCACTGGCTGTGCACGGAAGTTACTGTTATATAAAAGCCTGTATAGAAAAAAAACAGTACCAGCCCGTTTACACATTTAGGAGTAAATCATCATTAAATCCGTTCTTAGTGGGTATTTAATTTCTGTTTGTAAAGGAAGGTCTTGTAGTTCCGAAGATATCGAGATGAATTAGTGATTAATCGCTTTTACGTATTTATTTAAGCAAATCGTTAAACTAATTTAATTGTTCTCAATAAACTTTCATGTTTTTTAGTTCCAGCCGCATAAAAATGTGATCGTGACAAATTTTGGCGACGCAGGAATTTATGAGTTTTTAGAAATCATAGAACCTTAATTCATCTTAGCGTGCGAATCCATGAATGTATTATGTACAATCTAGTCGCAATTTAGGTTAACATGACATATTACCGTACATTGTACAGAAATTGTAATTTGTAGCAATAACTATTGCTACGGCTATCTTTTTGGGTCCATCAATCTAAATGAGTAACCATCGCGACTCGATATATTATTGTGTTCAGCATTTTACACTGTTGTTTCGCATATCTCAATTTTTTGTTATTGTATAAAAGTAATTTCAAAGCGATGAATAATTTCTATTAATAACAGTACAGTCATTATGGTAATAAAAAACACGACTTCTCACACTCCTGCCACTAATGCCACACAATCCTACCACCAGTAATAAAAACAAGGTGCAGATCTTTGTTATTAAAAACGTTTATTACTGTAAATGCAAATCTATTTTAAAATGTTACAACATACATACAGCCCCTCTTTCGTTGGGGTAGGCAGACACCACATCCCCCCAATAGGTTCTCGCCTTGTCGTGGCGGAGGGGCTTAGTAACCGTGGCTTGGTCATCCACGGTGAAGCTAAGAGGGGCCCACATGGTGGCCTGTCGCGTCAGGCTGGTCCGAGGAGGTCGCTCCGAGTGGGTGGCGAATAGGGGGACTGCTGGGGGGAGCAGTACGCTGCCCTCCGCAGCCGAGGTGGAATCGCGAGGGTGTAGGTGTTGCATTGCCTCTCTCCCTAGTCCCCCGCGACTTTGGCCACGGTCACCGTAGATGCGGCGGTGGTGGGGCCGCGGGGAAAGAGAAGTGTTGGTGTATCGATGCCTCTCTCCCTCCGCGGCCGTAAGGTGGTTGGCGGTGGAGCCACAGACCAGATCCGCCGTCGGGACCGGGAGATTAGTGATTTCGAGTGCAAGTTTCCTGGCCTCGTGGCTTTCGCGTGGCGGACTCGGGAGGGTCTGTTGCGCACACCAAAGGTAGGCCGTGTTGGAAGGTGCGTCGCATGTTCCGGCGCACCTTACTAGAAAGGAGACAGGAGAGGAGTTGTCCTCTCCCGAGGAGGGGCCGCTGATGATAGGCGGCCGGCGACGGTGGGGACGCGGATATGTGCGCGAGCAATTCCGTGGCCCTGCCAACAACCTTTCCCCCGTAAAGGCAAGGATGCGTTTCGCATTTCCCCATGTAAAAAAAAGGCAGACACCTTTCTACTTGCTACGATTCCGACACACGTTCTTCGCTTCTCCTACTTTCATGAGCGTTTTCATACAATCTTGTCGGTTGCGGGACTTTTGACGTGAGCTCCCCTTAAAACGTCAATGTGATTGCTATACGTTCGTCTACGTCGATCCTTACCGGCTTGTCAAAGTTATAACGGTCACTTAAAAATTTCTTCAATAAAAAGGAATATTGCCTCCGTACCAAATTCTAATTCTAGAACGATCGCGTCTCTCACCTGTGCGAGATATGTAGAGCCGTGGGTCTTCAATGGCCTTCTGGGGACGGTCACTTCTACTTTCGGCGTCGCGAACTGTATAACTTTAAGTTTATCTCTGATTTTAGTAACAAAAAAGCGCAAGGTACTAAGATTGGACTGTATGAGGGATGAGTTTTTAGTTCTTTGTCTGTATAAGTTAGGTTAGATTGGTTGTTAGTGGTATCTGTTAAACCATACATAATAATTTATCTTTATTGTATTAATAAAAATTATAGAAAGGTAAGCAAAATTAATAGAACCTACAAAGAAAGCAAGCATATTATTTGAACTGTGAATTTCCCAAAATTAATTACAACAACGCTGGAAGGATTTTGCTTTGTGAGCATAAATGTGAACAAACAATCTCGCTTAATCTTTATCATGTCTACATCTGATATAAATGAATGGACCTAGCAAATATGCCCCGCATCCTAAATACATAAACGGGGATCATGGCGGACGCCTTTTGAAACGGAAAAATTTAATTTAATTTTCATGTTCCAAAATATAGAAACATTGTTCCAGGAGTTTGCATAGTTGCTTATATTGTGAAAAGGCGAAACCTGAGGGAATACAGTTTCGTTGCCGGTTTTACAATGGCGTTCTAATTTACGAGGGCGTATAGTTCGATTATTTCCATATAGGGTTATATTATTACATATTTCAAAAGATATGCAAAACTTATTTAAACTAACGAAATAAAAACTAAATGCAAGAATAGCTCGTGGAGTAAATAAAGTATTTTGTAACATTTGTATTGATAGCAAATTGTAATTAAAGTTATATTAAAACAACAGCGTAGGAAAGAGTCCGTTGTGGTATTCGATTCCGGTCGTCGATATAAATTTATTTAATGTTTTGGGCATAAATGTCAATATTAATTTATGTTTAATCATAAAGCCTCAAAAATGTGGGTAAGCCATCGTTCTCACAGCATTGTAAATGCTAAATTACATTAAACGTAACCAACAAATTAGTTTTTGTACGAATAATTTTATTAAACACAAAATGACAGGCGAATAAAAGCCTTTCTTTTTTTCAGCCGCCAAGCCCTGGTATACATGTGACGCCCGAAGCGAAAATGGCACGGTCCAAAATGGCGGGTGAAAGATCAATATGACCTACCAAAAGGAATAGCTGTCTTTATCTAGCACACAAAAATAATTCTTGCATCTCTTTCTAACGTTATTACCCGTCACAGTTACGATACGTCGTATGAAAAGACAGATTTTCATTGCGAATTTTCTACGAATCTTTGGAATTATAAATCTTTTAGAGTTCGCTGTTACGTCATGCTTGTAAAGCGATTAGCGATTTGCGGTGATGTGATTACCTTGGGTCTCAGAGATAACGTTTTAATATGAAAATTTGGACATTAAAAATTATTTTAGTGTGTGCGAAATTTTACTCAATGGTTTTGTTATATTAAATTGTTTTATTGCTTAGTATTCTTACTAAATATAAACAATAATTCATTAATTAAATGAACATAATATAAGTTACTGCTTTATTTTTCAGAAAATCTCTTCATTCTGACATGAAGAGATAATTATTACGAATATTGCGGCAATATAATAACTACCTTTTAAATGTATGAAGTGATCAGAGCACATGAAATCGTAAAAGGCTGTTACTTTTTGCAGCCAACCAATTGTGTCCGTAAACTAACGATGTCGGAAATATTGTACAGGTAAGTTATAAAAAGATTACCCATTTTTTATAGATTTAACAGATAAGTAAAAATAATGTCGGATAATAAAGGTGGAGTTAGTGAACCGCATTTTATATACTTACAATGTAAAATATTTTATTTAAGAGGGTTTCCGATAAGACGTAACAAATGGTTGGTAGAATAGAAAATTTATCGACAGTCTGTTAGCGCATGTTTAATGAAGTCGTTTATTTTTTTAAATTTATACGTTCGGAAATTAAATGGTTTGATCGCGTTACGAGTTAGTTGAGAAGGGCCGAACTGTGAATGCTCAGGTCAGTGAGGTGATTATCTTATGCGAGTCAACCCGCGTAGCACAGCTAGTTTATTATTTATTAATTGATTAAAAACAGTTTTTTGTTAATTGGCGCCGACGAGACATGCCACGCTCGTTCTACAGAGTACGCTGATACTTACTGTATTCTAATGTATTCTGTAGATGGAACCTGCACGATTTTGCGGGAAGTCGACGGATGCTGATGGCTCAGGATCGTGTTTTGTGGCAATGTATGGGGGAGACCTGTATTCAACAGTGGACTATGATAGGCTGAAATGATGATGATGATGATGAATGTATTCTGTACGACCGCATCGCATCAGGGACAGAGTATCTGACTACTGCGCCACAGGTCCTATTTTCAAATCCCAGCCCGAGCCAACGTTTGTGCAAAACCTATTTTTTTTTGTTTTCGGGTCTGGTTATTTTGTGATTGATTCCCTGTCTTTGACACTGCATCCTAACCTATCCCCGATCTTATTGCATGAGCGTTACATAGGTTGAAGTTGGTTAGGACGAGTGAGTGCTTCTGTACGCGTACATTTATGGCATTAAAATATTTCAGCTCACGGGTCGCCTGATCGGCGAGTTAGTGCGAGCGCTTTGGTGCCTAATTTATTGCTGGTGGGAACCATTGCCGACGGTTGATTTTTAGATCCGAGCGGAATTAATGCCGGGCTTAAAAACCGAAACTGACAGACTTTTATTAAAAAAAAATAGTCTAACGTTATTTTTATCTAGTGAAATAACCTTATTGCATGCAAACACACATGTATGTATAAATAATTAGGTCATAATTTGCAACTATGGATAACGCATTCAGTATTATTTTTAAGACATTTCATAAAGGACTAACATTTATGATAAGTCTTAATTAAATAAAATGTAATAATTATTTAAAAGTTATTTAAATAATTATTTTTATAGTAATAACTAAATATGAATCGTAAAAAGTATGTAAACTAATGTTAGTTAATGTTTTAAGTTATTGCGTCCATCGCCAGAAATAATCTGATTAACGTCAAAAACTACTTAATGGGATCGTGTCGTTAACGCTTGTTTTGTACGTCCCTTTGTCTGCCAGTTCGTTTAATACAATAAGTGCCCTTCGTTATTTGATTTGTTTCTTAATAGATTTTTTAATATTATAATATCCTTCTGTCCATTATATGTATATATGTACGTTTTTGTCAGTTTGATTCTAAAATGAAATGATCATTAAAAAAAAATTGAAAATAAATTATCGTTTTTTTACTAAATGCCTAAGTGCATCATTTTTTTCCAATTAAATTAAATAAACCACGATGTAATTTATATTGTTTTTCAAAACACGTTAAGTTGAAAAAAATACTCTCACGTTCAGTTTTTTTTTTCCAATTAAGTTGAAATAAACTACGATGAAATTTATATTGTTTTTCAAAACACGTTAAGTTGAAAAACAGAATTCTCCCGTTCAGCCATTCTGAACAGTCGGAACACTTAACAAAAGCTCTTCAAATCCCGTCACTGGAGTAAAAACAAGGAATAAGAGGTTAATTCTTATTAAGCTTGTCTAACAAGCTGTTGTCGTTCTCATCTCGACTTTAATGTGTTCTTATTTAGTTTAATTTCCCTTAACGTTGTGTTGACATTTACGTCAAACTCATTTGTAATGAAACGCGGTATCGTCCTGGAAGGAGGTAAAAAACTGAATAATTCGCGTACATATCTCGCGACATGGTAGGCGTCTTGGGAGCGGGAACAATTTCCTATTTGGACCAAACGTCAGGCACCGTCATAAAAATACGCCATTCGTCGGAACGAATATGCGGTGTCGTGATTGTGAAACATGGAGATTCGTTGCGAACGACTATAAGCACTTCAATCCTGTACAAATGAGGATAACGCAAATGGAAATTCCAACATTAGGAGATTGCTTTTAAACATTTCCGTGACGATTTAATTCCTAAGCGGAAAAAAGCAAATCATTAAAGTAAATATTTTAGGTGCTACGATTCTTATTACTGTTTTAGTAAGTTCAGGGGCCAAATTTGTTCTCAGGAGACTTGCGATTCTTCTAACTCTATTAAGATGAATTAAAGAAAAAACCAAATCACCATCATCATCATCATTTCAGCCTATCACTAGTCCACTGCTGAACATAGGCCTCTCCCATAGATTGCCACAAAAGTTGTAGGCTCTCATTTTGGGGGGATTTTGCCATAGTTGCCACGCTTGGCAGGCGGGTTGGCAACCGTAGTTTATTTATTCAGATGTTCCAGGAGATGCTGCTGCCCATCTTCTGATTTATATTTTCCCTCTGTCGACTTTTACGACACCCACGGGATGAGATGGGGTAGTAGATTCTCTTAAGCCGCTACCACACGGCAAAACAAAATACAGTATTACTATCTGTAATGTGGGCAACTTATATATAACATTTTAGGATAAACAAACAATCTTTTTACCCTCTGGATTTAGTTGAGTAAAATAAATTTAAAAATAGCATTGGTTATATTTACTGCGGCGGTCGGAATTCTATGTAGAAGTTCGTCTAGTTAAATACCACCAGAGTGCCATTTACCGCTGCAGCAGATTGCAAGTATTATTGTATTCGTGTTAAGATGACACGCAAAGTGCAGTGCGTAGTTCTGGGCGACACTAATTGTTAAGGGCAGGCGTGGCATTTACGTATCAAGTGAACGACTCTCGATGCTTACCATACCATAAATACCTAAAACTAATCGCAAACAGAAGAATTTTTATTTTTCTATTGAGCGTGTATGTAACTATATACATATAAACATAAATCAAATTAAACCACGTAAATTTGCAATCGTTTTAACAATGACTTCGTTTTCATTTATCATATGAATTATCATACATAAACATTTCTGAATCTTTAAATACATGCGAGTCAATTTCGAAATTTCTTCTTTTTTTGACAGTCCATTGTTAAAGAAGCTACATAATAACAAGTAGATGTTAGGTGATCCTAAAAATATTATGTAACAATATTAAAGGATGGGATTGAGGCGATGATTCCCGCAGTAGCTTGCGAGGGTCGTGGATAGATAAAAAGGGTGCGACTAAAGTGGAGCAATATCGCCAAAGGTGGCGAAAGCTCCTTCACTCGGGTTGGCATCTTCAATAGCTCTTGAGCCTAGGTAACATTTAATACTATTAATGGCGTATATAAACATATTCTGCTCACGAGCATTTTTTAATAATTTTTATGCTTGTGTTCGTTGAAAAGTTTATCTCTTTTTATTTAATCAAAATCTAAATCTAAGTTTGACCGTGTGGTAGCGGTTTAAGAGAATCTACCACCCCATCTCATCCCGTGGGTGTCGTAAAAGTCGACAGACTGAAAATTAAAACTAGGGCTATGTTCAGCAGTGGACTGGTGATAGTCTGAAACGACGACGAAATCTAAGTTAAATTATTTTCGAAGATTAAGCTATAATAACCTTAAAATTCTTAACTATTTCTCTATTAGCTTATGAATCGATAGAGATAACATTTTCAATATTAGTATACGTTTCACACTAAATGTTCACATATGTTTAATATGATCTGGCGATACGAATAAGAAAGGATGAAAATCTTGGGTCTGTATGTTATTTACATGAGTATTGTAACGGGTATTAGAAGGGAAACCGAATTCTATACCGCGGTATACGTAATCTCTAAAAGGGGTTGGCGTGATCGCCTTTCGTGCCGTCACCAAGTGCCTCCTTTTCGGATTTCTGTATAGTCGACGCCGCCTATTATGTGTTAGTTTTATAGACGTGTAAGGAGATATTATTATATAAGAGGATAATTGTATATTCTTATATTCGTTTATGAAGCCGGTTACCTGTTTTATAATTCGTGGCTGTTGCAGAGACGTTGAAATACCATATAAGTGTAATGTGTAACCAATTAATGATAGTGCCTATCATTATATGTTAATATTGATTAAAGTAAAAAATAGATATTATTCACAGCGGTGTTAAGAATATTAATCATTAAATGAAGTTTCCATCGACAAGAAATAATTGATGCTATTTTTTTTTCACAAAAACGCAGTGGTATAAATTGAGTTCGTTTCACCCATAACAAGACAAATGGATTAATGTTTTGTTGGTTAACGTAGCAAATTAGCGATTGCAATCAAAAAGCGACCATACGAGCGAATTGTTTCAGCCGATCACCGACGACTAAGGGAACTATTGTTGGGCTTCGCTTTTATCAAGCACCTCTGTTTGCCCACCCTTATAGCTACAAATGGCTGCCGTATAATTATTATCGCGTTGATTTATAGCAAAGGTACCGTTCGCAGAATATAAACGTTATCATTACGCGCCTGCCGTGTAACAATAATCGTTCCTTGAGTGTAGCTAACTTGTTGTAGCAGGGAACGTGACTCTTATATCTCTTTTTTATTGCTTTCTATTAGGTCTCGTTGCATCTCTTTGTATAAGAATTTATTTGTTCTCGAATACGCTTTGAAAATGTGTAGATAATTTAGATGATATATAAAAATGATAGATGATAAGAGGTTTTTTCATGTGGTGTTGCATATTATACTAATATTTTTTTGAAATATTTTCAACCACGGTGACTATTTCTAAATACTGCCGGAAGTTATCAACTGCCCAGGAAGTGCTATAGTGGCTCAAGTGTACGCGCTAACACAGATTCACTCATTGGTACTTATGTACCCGCGGTCAAAATCTTTGTGTAACAAAATCTGGGGCCTGGGGCCGACTGAAATTGGTACAGTTTAACCCTAACGATACACAAGTTTGCGTGTTTACTGCAAAAAAGTCAGTACGTCACACTGGCCCACCGCTTGCAATTTTATAAGGCGCTGGTTCGGCCGCACATGGAGTACTGTTCTCATCTCTGGGCGGAGCACCCCTATTCCTTCTTACATTTGACCGCATTAAACGAAGAGCGGCTCGAATCGTCGACGACCATGTCCTATATGATCGGCTCGATCCCCTGGCTTTGCGAAGAGATTTTGTATCCCTTTGCATTTTTTACAGAATCTACCACGGGGAGTGTTCCGCGGAATTGTTCGGATTAATTCCTGCCGCTGAATTTCACCATCGCACCTTACGGCACAACTTAAAATTCCATCGTTTTTCGCGGAATTTTCTACCACGCACTTGCAATTTATGGAATGTGCTGCTATCAGCGGTTTTTCCGGACCGATACGACTAGGGATATTCAAGAAAAGAGCCTATTCCTTTCTCAAAGGCCGGCAACAGCATCTGCTACTCTTCTGGTTTTGTGGTGTTCATGGGCGGCGGTGATCACTTACCATCACGTGAGCCACCTGCTCGTCTCGTATCAGGTTTAGCCAAGAGGTGTCCATCAGAGTAGAATAGCACCTACCTCTTTCCTACCGAGTTATCGCAAGAGGCGACTAAGGTATTGTACGGATAGGCCATTATTCGTGCCGAATAACACCTTAATACGAGTATATCTTATATCACAACCGTCAAGACTCGTTTTCCTCCTCGGTGGCGAACCGAGGGCTACGTGTGTGGCCTCTGCCTACTCTTTATATGGAAAGTGGCGTGACTGTAGTATCAGATTCTTGGTATGCATTTACTACTACCGTACCTAACTACAGTTGTATTTTTTGGTGTTATACTGTTTCATCGCAATGCAACGTAATTTCAGTGGGTACAGACATAGTATTAATGTTTTTTCTTGTGTTGTACAGTGTCAGAATCAATTAAAGTATTTTTGTTCGCTTTATGTCACTACGTGATATTCTTTCTTAAGATGTCGCTTAATTTTAATGGAGTTCATACACTCATCTCTCCTAGAGACGTTTTTGTATTAAGCAATACACAGCTTTCGTTAAAGCCTTTCCTGCTAAATGTTTAATACTTACTTTTAAATTATATGCTTCGATCATTAATAAAAAAAATAGCAGTACTGGTGGGAGGATTCCTATGCAGGAATCCGTCAAGGGAGGCACCACCCCAAGGTCAGTTATATAAGCAAATATAACTGTGTTTCGGTTCGAAGGGCACTGAAAGCTATTATAATCACTGGGCATATGAGACTTAAGAACTCATGTTTCAGGGTGACGGGCGCAGTAGTGGTGTCAAGAAAAAATATTCTGGGTGACGCAGCATTGTTATGGGCAGACATTGTACTTACCATCAGGTGAAAGTTTTGCTCGTTTCGTCACTTTATCCAATAGAAAAAGAAGATTTTATGGCATGTAGAACTGTTTACCCAATAAAAAAATTTAAACTGTAGATCGCGATAAGACGCGCAAATATTTCCTTAAACATAAAAAACTAGTTACTTTTTACGAATTTCGGTTCGATGTTTTTCTGCGAACGGTGCCTGATGTTTTGCACTGCGCTATTTCTGCATCAATTTAATGACGTTATAAATTCTCGGTTAAATTTGGTCTGCATGGGCTTTACGAGGCGCATGGAGTATACTACAGAGCTTTTTATTTACAAACGTAATTAACGGATGGCCGGAAGTTTGTTGCAATCTAAATTTTATTTTGAATAAAGTGGAAAAAAAACATGTTTGAAAATATTTTTATCTTTCATTGTTGTATTGCGTGTGGTGGCGGCTCGTTAAAAGAATACTACCACTCCATCTCATCTAATGGATCTCGTAAAAAGCGAGTAAGGAATTAAACTGCACTGTGCACCCAACAGCACATGGTGGCGATGGGCTCACCACCTATCACACCAAGTGCATTATATTTTTTGGGTGAAACGTGGATTGTGGCAGTCATCTGTTTTTGCAGTGAGTGCCCAGTCTCTGACTACTCCTTATGGGATACAGTCGTGATCTTATGTATGTATGTATGTTTATAAGGCGAGGAAATATGAATTCATACCTAATTTCGTAATTATTCGTTGACAAAAACTTTTTTAATTCTCGTGCAATATAAAACAACTAAATGTTTATATTGTTTTTGAAGTTGGATGCCATGATAAAATTGTTGAATGCCTTATGCCTTTTCCTAACTTTCATCATCATAATCATTCCAGTCCGCTGTAGTTTATTGGTGAACATAAGCCTTTCCGTAATATGATTGATAGTCATTGTCATAGTTGCCAAGGCATGCTAACGAGATTAAAGATATAAGGATTATAGATTAAGTCTATGCACAGTATTTTCTTGAAGATTGTGACTTTGATTTCATTTAATACCTAATCATAGTGATATTAAAAGTTAATTTGCTTTGACTCGTTGATTACCAACAGGTAGGTAATCAACGAGTCAAAGCAAATTAACTCCAAAAAAACTAAATTTTATTTCTTCTACCTAAATCTTGGGGACGTGGATTACTGGATTATTGGCTTTTGCTTAGGGAATCCAACCCGTTCAAGCTTTCCCACTTTCACCACTTAACGGAATTGGTCGTGTATATAGTTTTCACATATATCCGTACAAAGTCATCGTTGCCGGAAACACTGAACATTATCAATTGAAATATTTATGTGGACTGTAACTTCACTGAGCCAGGTCGGCATGTTGCAAAACTAATGGGTTGGGTAATGTTTGCCGATAAAATATTTACTCGTATAAAAGGATGTGATTTTCTTTTGTTCGGGTGAATTATAGAATTTAAGAAAATAATATAATTATAATAATTAAAAAAAATTTAAACAATTATGTGCAACTAAGTGAGTAAGTAATTTTATTACACTCGTCTTTTGGACGTGAAATTAAAGTAGCCTAAGTTACTCGCTAAAATATCAGCCATTTGTCAGTGAAAGTTCCGAAAAAATCTGTCCAGCTGTTTTGGAGATTAGCCGGAACTAATCAAACAGACAGACAGACAAAAAATTTAAAAATAGTTTTATTCTTATAAGTACCGTATATAAATTTCATAAGGATTGAGTAAAAAGCTGTTATTGGGTTATTACAAACAGAAACATCAAATTTATTTAAGATGTGTTGTAGCTGTTCCTACAGACTGCCTAGGATAAAGTCATTAAAAAATCAATATTAGTCTTTAGGATAAAGTTGTATATATTTAAAAGTAAACACTAATTAAAAATGTTAAAATATGGTAGCAGTAATTTAACAAAATTTGAATATTATTAAAATCAGTTATTTGAAATAAATCACAGGTACATTTTTGGTCACCGAATAGTAGTTACCGTAAACACATGTAATCACCGCTTTATCTGGATCCGTAATAAATATTAGTTGTCTGTGGCAGAGTGCATAGTTACCGCACTTTATGTAAAATTAAAGCAGTGCCGGGTGCGGCTCCAAGTTCCATCGACAGTGGCGACCCCATTAGCTATTCCAGTGGCGGTCTTATTCTGGTATAATCATAAGAGTCATTGTCCGTATGATCTTTAAATTGCGGTATTATAAGAATCTAAAATATTTCTGTAATTGAATGAATTTCTGTAACAAAACAGAGCAGTTATAGCACAGGAGCCCAGCGCTCGCCTTAAATTTAATAGAAAGCGAGTTACCTGAGTTCGATCCCTGGTGCCGGTTATCTCTAAAATTATTTTCCAATTTTAAATGCTGCTTTACCAAGTGCTCAGGAGTTAAGGCACTTGAAATCTGCATGTCTGAGGAATAAAAATATTTTTGAAGACATGTGAATTGCACTGGAGAGTGGCGGACTCTTCCCGGGTCTGAAACCCTCTCAGAAATGATACTTCTTTTTACGTTACTAATGCTGCTTAGAAACGCGAATATTATTCATACATAGATATAAAACCGCTTTTTTCCATATAAGGGGAAGTCAGAGACCACAAATGTAGATTACTTTTCGCAATCGCGGGAAACGAGACGTGACAATAGGCAAACCGCGTCGCCGCTATTTTGGTACAAGTAAAAAAACGTCTTACTACCCATTGCATTCCTACGAGCAGTATATGGACAGCATTGTCTATTATGGTATTATTTTGCAAGAATTAAGGCTGTCCGTACATTACCTTCGTCGCCTCTTACGACACTTCGGTAGGTAGATGCTATTCTACTCTGCCGGTCACCTATCGGCCACGAGTATTATACATTTAATAAAATTAGAGGACTGACTGTCAGATGACCTGAACCCATAGTTATGGAACTATGGCATCAGGTCCCCCGGCATGAAGGTACCCCGGATTAATTATGGAGTTAATCCGGGGTACCTACATCATCATCATTATCATTTCAGCCCATCTAAGTTCACTGCTGAACATAGGCCTCCCCCATAGATTGCGACAAACAAAAGAACCTTTTTTTACGAGCTATATGGCCGGCCCCTTGCCACTTCAGCTTGCTATTCCTTAGAGCTATGTCGGTTACTCTAGTTCTGCTGCTGATATAATTGTTACGGATTTTATCTTCCAGAGGAACTCCGAGCGTAGCCATATCCATAGCTCGCTGAGCAACTCCGAGCTTCCTCAAGCGGCCTGTAGTGAAGAACCACGTCTCAGTTCCGTTGATCATCACTGGCAACACGCACTGGTTAAAAACTTTAGTTTTAGTTTTTAAGAAGTGACGTAGTCGAGCAGCTGAGTTCTCAACAGCAACCGGTATACATGTGAAATGGTCGTTAGGCATGATCTTCGTCTTGTCCATGTTCATCTTAAGACCTACCCACTGGGATGGATGGGATTGGGATTCGCTATTGAGGTCATTGTGCATAGTGCTAAGGTCCTCCAGCGATTTTGTCATCATGACGGCAAATCGAAGGTAAGTATATTATTCGCGATTGACGTTAATACAGTATTCTTTCAAGTTCAGTTGCTTGAAGACATCTTCTAATGCAACGCTTTGCAGTGACTGGGGATATGACGTCGCCTAGTATTTCACCTTTCTGCATTTTAATCGGTTTCGTACTCTGGTTCTATACTCGGATAGTTATCGTAGCGTTGTTATACAAGTACTGCAGCACATCGATATATTGACAGTCATTCCGGCACCGCCATAGCGACTGTAGCACCGCCCAAATTTCTAGGGAATCAAAGGCTTTTTCATAGTCCTCACACGTCAGACAGAGCGGGGAGACATCTTCCCGCTCGGTCTGGCGAAGTCTGTTATACAATCTGGCGAAGGGTATGTATGTGATCTATGGTACTAAAGCTTTTTCGGAATCCGGCTTGTTCGGGAGGCTGAAAGTCGTCTAGGCCGCTTGCGAGACGATTCGTAATGACTCTCGAAAACAGCACATAGATGCAGGCTCAGAAGCAATATCGGTCTATAGTTCTTTAAGAGGGCATTATCGCCTTTCTTGAAGAACAGGACAACTGACGCTTCTGCTCCATGCTTCCGGCGTAGTGCCGCCGTGGATGACGGAATTAAATAGCTTCTGAAGGACTAAAAGTACCGGTTTTCCACCCGCTTTCAGAAGCTCCGCTGTAATTCCGTTCTCACTGGGCGCTTTGCCATTCTTGAGCTGTTTGAGAGCCATACTAATCTCGCTCAGACCGACGTCCGGGATATCGTCGGAATAGTGTCGGACGAGTTTGGCTCTTGGGTCGTAACTCACACTTGTATGTGGCTCCAACGATGATGTGTACAGCTGTCCATAGAATCTCTGGATCTCACTCACAATCTTTGGTCCAGCGGAAATGACGCTAACGCTCTCGGTCCTCAACTTTATCAGTTGGCTCTTCCCGGCAGACAGATCTCTGGCAAAGACAAGAAGACATGAAGATAAGGTACGCGACCCTAGTCGACACACTCCCGATCTTGACAACGTTGTTAATGAGAGACTTGTGGACGATAAAACCGACACCTCCTTGGGACAGATGGTCGCCCTCCCGGTGATAGAACAAGTTACCGGATTTGAGGATTATCGTGCCCTCCCCCTGTCTTCGGACTTCAGATAACCCTATAACATCCCATCGTAACTTGTTCACCTCTTCTTCCAACTCCAGGATCCTCTCGTCGCTCCTCAGCGTGCGTGCGTTGTAAGTTGCCAGGTCCAGTCGTCGTGGGTGGTAGCAGGATCTCCTCCTCCCGAGATTCTTCGCACCCCCTGCCCCGCCGCTACTATGACTGCTACCGTAGCCAGGACTAGCGGAGCCGCCGGAGAGAAGGGCCCGTTCCTTAGTAGCTTTCATTTGTGGGGATTTTGCCATAGTTGCCACGCTTGGCAGGCGGGTTGGCAACCGCAGTTTGTTTGTTTTGATGTTCCAGGAAGATTAATTCAGAGGTAATTTCCCTCTGTCGACTTTTACGATACTCACGGGACGAGATGGGGTGGTAGATTCTCTTATGCCGCTACCACACGGCATACGGATGTGTACAGCTGTCCATAAAACTCTTGATCTCACTCAAAATCTCCGATCCAGCGAAAATTACTGCGTCACTCTCGGTTCACAACATAGTCAGTTAGCTCTTTCCGGCAGTACACCGCCTTTACCACTTCTTTAATAATGACTTTATCTTGGAGATCTGTCTGTTCAGTTGCAGACATGCTGACTCGTCATTTGAGGACTGCAGCTTAATTTCACGCCTAGCTTCCATGACATTAAAAGTGTAGTCGGAGAGCTTCTGGATCTTTTTCTTGCGGCAGATCTTGCAAAACTTTACCCCTACCGCAGCTGCGCAAGCGCATGACATCGGCAGCTGTTGGCCCCTTTGGTTCCGTTGCCCTATTGCAAATTGCCTCACACATCAGCTCATCAGTCTTTCTTCGTGCCCAGTTTTGCGTTAAAGTCTCCCATCAACACCGTGTAGTGAGTTTTAGAGGAATGAATGGCTCTAGAGATATCCCCATACGTTACCTCTACCATACCCTAGGATGTTTCGAGGTACGTGCATATAACTGTATGAATTTTCGGAGGGTATCTTCAGCTTTAAATAATTATTTTTGGTCCGATCTACGCAAAATGAGCTTACAGTATGCTGTCATAGGATCCCAAGGCGGCGGTAGTACCCAATCATCTTCTCTATTTAAATTTAAGTGTTCTACCATGTTCAGGATTATCCCAACCATTACGTCAGATTTAATATAATGGTTGGGATAGTCCATGCAAAAGGCGCGAGACTAATGAAATTTAAAAAAAACACCCTAGTTTCAATAGTGAAGATAGTTAGGCACTGCCAACGACTTAGGAACATATAATTAATAAAATTTTATTTAAAAAATGCTAGTATGCTAATACTACACTGTAAGCTTATTTTGTGTAGATCGAACCAAAAATAATAATTAAAAATCCGAAGGTACCCCGGATTGACATCAGGACATCTGACACCTCATTCCTCCCGAAACTATGGGTACTGTAAAGTACCTGAAACGTCGGGTTATAAATAGTTAAAAATTAAACGCCATAAAATCAGTAGGGCAGACCGGGGATGGTTGACCACGTTTTTGGTTATAATTTTTTTCTTTAAAAACTATTATCTTGGTGTTAATGAGAAATATTGTAAACTGTGCCAAATTTCATAGTCAATTATAAACGAAAGGTTCTATGTGGATATTATTAAATAAAATCGGGATTTTTTCAGTTTTAGGAAACCTCTCCGAGATGGTCAACCTGCCCCAATGCTGGGGTAGGTAGACTAGTCAACTGGAGCAGGTTAGCTTGAATTACGGGATGACAAAATTTAATGTGTAATACAAATTTCACAGAAATATTCTTGGTGACACGGCATTTCTCATTGGCAGACGTTGCACTTACCATCAGGTGAACATTTAGCTCATCACGTCACTTTATCCAATAAAAAAATCATTAGTTTTGCAGAATTCTTCGCAGACGGGCTTTTTTATAATTTAATGATTAATTTTTATCTCAAACTATGATTATTTTCGTAAACCACAAATATTTTCGAAAAACAGCAACGTATGGGTCATAGTCAACAAACCGCAATACGCAATTGGCCTACCAACCCCGACCGAACCTTTTGCCTTCAAAAATTCACTAAACTAAAATGCTTTGCATAATAGTTATAATTGTATACATTTTGTAATAGATTACTTTCAATTTTAAATTCAATTTATATGAACTTGACTATAAATTACAATGTAAGAACGAAAAAGATGCGTTGATGAAAAACTACTTAGGTATCCCAATTATTGATATTGCGCTCTAACTGGCAGTGAGACATTTCGTCGTGTCTCGCGTTCTGTGCGAATTATCGGTCAAGCAGCTGGCTTTCTTTGAGTGCAACATTGATTCTCTCAGTCAAACCTGCAAGAAGCTAGGAGCATCTAGTCTACCTACCTCAGTCCCCAACCAACCCCGGTCTGCCCTAAAGTTAGTTTTATTAAAAGTAGGTATAGTACGATGTAGCATTGTAAAGTGTAAGGGTAAAAATGCATTTTTAGGGTAACTTAGTTTCCATCTTTAACTTTAAAGTCTTAGTCAAACGTTTGTTTAATTACAGTTAAAAATGCGTTGAGGTTAGTTGGAGAACATTTTTATTGTTTATTTCCAAAAACATAATTAACTTAAATTTACGGCGAAGTTTGTGCCAAGTTTTACCAATCTTCTAGAATCGTAAGTCCACGCGACACTTGGAGCGGTACCAACAAAGTGCCTTCGGATGTAATTAACATGTAAATAATAAAACTGTCGGCTGCTAAATAGGTTTACATGATACAGTAGCTATATAAAGTAAAGACAAAAATGTCTATGAAAACGATACAAAAAATACTTTAGACTTGTTAGTAACATGGTTAAAAAATAATAATTTGAAAATAAATCTAGACAAAACGAAAATAATGACTTTAGTCAACGATTGCCAATAATACAAAATATAGAGATTAAGACAATAAACGAACAAATAAATATGACGAAGTAGATACAACTAAATTTCTAGGGATAATAATGGACAAAATACGGCACAAATAGCTGCTTTAAGTAAGAAAGTTAGCTCACTTGCATATGCATTGCGAAAACTTGTTCTCATTTTAAACAAAGACGGCCTACTGACTGCTTATCCCGGAATGGTGGCATCAATTTTAAGATATGGTGTTATTTTTTGGGCAAACTCAACAGCAACTCAACAGCTCAAAAACGGTGCATCAGATCAATGTTTGGGCTTAGACAAACAGCCTCTGTTGACCTTATATTAGAAACATAAAATATTATTATTACCGTCATTGTACATCTTTGAACTGAGTATAGTAAAAACCAATACAAACTTATTTCAGTTTATGCCTATGCTAAATAGTAACCGACGGAGCTGTGAACGAATATGTGTTCCGTAATATATATACATACCTAAGTATGTTTAAAAGTGGGTTCCGTATGGTGCCTATTGTTTACAATATCTTACCAAGGGAGAGAGAGAGAGTGAAGAGATCCAATTGTCAAGTTATTTAAAAAAACTAAGACTTTTCTTACAGAAAAATGTTGTTATGATGTGTCAGAATTTTTAAAGTTTAAACCATAAAAAATAATAATATTTTATAAATGGACATTTTAATGATTAAAGATAACATATTTTTGATATTTTCATTTTTTGCTCACTTAAAAAATCTTACATGTAAATTTCATAATATACTTAATTTGACTTTAAACTACTTTTAACAATCAAAATTCAGTTTATCATTTTGTAAGTGTACCAATTGTAAGATTCCTACGCAGGAGTCCGTCTAGGTAGGTACTACCCCAGGACCAGTTATTCTACCGTGAAGCAGTAGTATGCAAACATTACTGTGTTTCGGTTTGAAGGGCACTGTGAGATAGCGTAATCTCTGGGCATATGAGACTTAAGAACCTATGTCTCAGGGTGACGGGTACAGTGTAGTGTCACACAGAAATTTTCTGGGTGGCACAGCATTTGTTATGGGCAGACGCTGCACTTACCATCAGGTGAACGTTTTGCACCTTTCATCCCTATATGCAATAAAAAAACCGTTACACCGACTATGCTGTAAATAAATAAAATTTGAAATTTGAAATGAGTATAACTTAATAAATATACAAATAGTATGAGTAAAATGATCAGAATTTGTTTATCAAAAACAGTATACATGTATGTTTTAGACAATAAGTTTTAGAATTTTTGCAATATTTGTATTGTCGATACAAGTAAGTCCTAAATATTATTTTTACTCTTTGAAAAACCATACCCATAGTGACCAATCTACCATCATGCAAACAAATATACATTTAAAAGAAGAGAGAAATTAGGGGTTAATTTACTTTAGTGCCATGACGGTAGCGACCATTGTCTATTCCTGGTCTATTTCAACACCGTCTACGTCTTTTGATTTCTGCCAGAAGTTTCTTTCAGAATTACATATGCGCAGAATATAGAAGTGCCTTTGGAATAGATTCTACTAGTGGTGTGTCCTGTGCGGGAATCCGTCTAGGTAGGTACCACCGCAGGGCCAGTTAATCTGCCGTTTAGCAATAGTGTGCAAAAATTACTGTGTTTCGGTCTAAAGGGCTAGCTGAGAGCTGGTGTAATTACTGGGCATTAATTTAATTTGCTATGATCCGCATGCAATTATTAATTACAATTATTGCACGCGGATCTTAGCAAATTAACTTTATTTCCTTCATCATAATAGATTTCCGCAAACTAACGCCTGATTCTATTAACTACAGCATTTATTATTGGCGGACTCTCACAGTCACTTTGTACTATGAAAAGAACAATCCAGTCTTCACCGTTTCTTGGTCGCTGGAACGTCTAAGACATACTATCGGAGAATGGTTATGATACAGGGTCATTTTCATAGACACAACGTATCCAATATAAAATGTGGATTTAACTGGTGAGATAAGGTGATTATTTCACCCAACAGAATGTGCCACACATCAGTTGTGGTGTAACTCAGAATGTTTAAATGGAAAAGTTAAGTTTTGCACCGCACTGCTGTCTTTTTTAACCTTCGTTTATTAGGTTGACCTGTATGTTTTTTTTTTTTTGTTTTTTATTTCATAAAAGTGACGGAACGAGCAAAACGTTCACCTGATGGTAAGTGCAACGTCTGCCCATAACAAATGCTGTGTCACCCAGAAAATTCCTTTGTGACACCACACTGCGCCCGTCACCCTGAGACATCAGTTCTTAAGTCTCATATGCCCAGTGATTACAGTAGCTCTCAGTGCCCTTCAAACCGAAACACAGTAATGTTTGCACACTACTGCTTCACGGCAGAATATCTGGCCCTGGGGTGGTACCTACCTAGACGGATTCCTGCATAGGAATCCTACCACCAGTATGTGTGTAACGGCAACAGGACTTCTAGTTACACAGTACCTCGATTTTTTTAATAAGCTACTTCCTGAGATACGTGATAATATTACAGAAAAAACATTGAATGTAAATAAAATCTTACTTTTTAAATAAGTTGAGTGTTGATACTGCATATTTGATAAACTCCAGTAACATTCCTCCAGTAACATTTGTTTGCATAATTGTAAATCTAGTAATGCTTTTCATTAAATATATAAGTATAAAAATTTGTAATGTCTTTCCCTTGTCCGTATAAATTATACATTGTACGGAGTAGATTTCTCTTTCAAAAGCATCGCCGCGCCGTAACTATGCATGTACGAGTATGTAGTGGAATCTTTCAATTCAATTTTCACACTTCCAGACGCCCGAATAGTTTGAAATTTTGCACGCGTATATAAATATGTATATAGAGCGTTGGCAATACAATAATTTGATTATTGTGACCTCTGTTATCCTCAGGATCATCAGCACATGCTGTTCAGGCGTGTTTTCTTAGTTTTAGAACTAAAATGTGATTATTTAATTCTAATATGCTACGTTAATGTACAAAATTACTCTGTCGTCGTCGTTTCAGCCTATCTAGACCACTGCTGAATATAGGCCTCCCCTATGGATTGCCACAAAAGTTAGTAGCTCCCATTTTGGGGGCTCAACATTTTGCCATAGTTGCCATGCTTGGCAGGCGGTTTGGCAACCGCAGTTTATTTATTCAGATGTTCCCAAAGATCCTGCTGCCCATCTCCTAGTTTTTATTTTCCCTCTGTCGACTTTTACGACACCCACGGGATGAGATGGGGTGGTAGATTCTCTTAAGCCGCTACCACACGGAAATTACTCTGTATAGCACTTAAAAATAGCTTCGGCTGGGATTTAACCCCAAAACCCGCAACAAATTTAGATTCTGGTAGCAGGATTTCTATGCAGGAATCCTTCTAGGCAGGTACCAACAGTTGTGTGCAAATATTACTGTTTCGCTTTGAAGGGCACTGAGAGCTAGCGTAATCGCTGGATATACGGACGGACTTAAGAACTGTCTCAGGATGACAAGCGCAGTGTGGCGTCCCACAGAAATGATCTGGATGACGAAGCATTTGTTATGGGCAGACGTTGCACATACCAGCAGGTGAAGGTTTTGCTCATATCGTCACTAAATCCAATAATAAAAATACTATAGCGTAATCACTGGGCATATAAGACTTCAGAACTAATGTCTCAAGGTGACGGGCGCAGTGTGGTGATACACAGAAATATTCGGAGTAACACAGCATCTGTTATGGGCAGACATTGCACTTACCATCAGGTGAACGTTTTGCTCGTCTCGTCACATTATCCAATAAAAAAAAATACAATAACTACTGAGGCAAGTGTGCAAAGTATATTGAGTATATTTCTCCTTGGCTATCATTGCCGGCTATTCCACCACACCGAGTCAGCAAGGGGCTAAAAATATTCATTAAGTTCATAAAGAAAAAGCCAAAAAATTATTTCATTCAAATTTTATTATAATTCTTCCATTTATTCACAAAATTTATAAACTCCGGATATACCGAATTTAAGCGGAGAATAGAATTCCTCTTGGTCGGTACATAGGTACTTCTAGAAATTAAAGGAAGTACAGCCTCATGGTAGTACCGGGTGTCACAAATGAACGTACGCATATGTATAATATGTTACAAAGTATGTGTGACTATTGCGAATCCCAGCCGAAACTTTGTTTATTAAACAAATTGTGGTTTTCGGGCACGGATGTGTTATATCACTGTGTCACCGATACTGTATCCGACCCTTCCTTCGATCTTATCGTATAGACATTACATCTGACACGGATATGTAGACGTTGGGGTACTCCTAAGTTAGCCGGAATAACACCAAAGTATAAATACTGGTGCAGGAATCCGTCTAGGTAAGTATCACTAGGGTCAGTTATTATGCCGTGAAGCAGTCGTGTGCAAACGTTAGAGCTGTAACACAGTAATATTTGTACATTTTTCGAAGACGGATTCCTGGCAGTAGTAAAGTTTAAGTAAGTAGTTTAAGTTGGCGTGGCAATACGGTGCTGAAAATTTCATTTAATTCGCGTGCAATTAAATTGAGGGCAAGCCACGAAGTAAATATAATATGAGCATAAAGACAATGACAATACCTTTTTTATGTTGTTGTTTTTTAAAGGGAAAATAAGTATTTATTAAGGAGTAAAGCTTGTGTGGATTAGATGCAACTAATCCATCAACCGAGTCGTAGCTTTGAATACCAGTGTACCTTTGCGTAATATGCCAATTATTAGTCTCGTCAATTGCTTCTATAAAAAAAAATAACTTTCATTAGTAATTAAAACAAATGAAATACGTTGTGGTGATGAAATTTGTCTAAGAAATCATCATCATCTTCATTACCTTTATATATTAGATAAAAATTTAATATGTAACGTATTAATACCGGTATATCTCTGAACTTTAATAAGCATGGAAGGACATTTTACGTTTATGAGTAGTAACATAATAAACGTTGCTCGATCTGAATTGAAATCGATATCGAGATTGTAACTTGTTTTAGCAACCTATTCCGTGCTTGCCTTTGTCCTGTGGTACGCTGACGATAATAATATGTATTCAGCGCTGGATTACGGAACGTGAGCCGTAGAGCCAAGTAATACATTAGACTGGCTGGGTCCAAGCAAGCATCGCGTTTGTGTTTAATTAATGTAATTTCACGGAGCGAGCTTGTGTTTGAATATCGCCGTATTTACATAGTGCTGGACATTGTTTTAGTTCTTGCTTAATTCACTTAAAGAATATTTCTGCGAAACAAGGAATTTCAGTTTCATTATATGTATTTAAGCTAGGACGAAGGCAACAGATTTTTTTCCGGTGTCGGTGTAGCACGACGCTGTAACTTGTCTTTCTTACAGTGCAAATAAATTAGACTTTTTCTTGGCTATTATGCTGTACAAGTCTCGTACCCAGTTTTAATAAAAATGAGAGAACAGAACGACTGTTCAGTTAGTATTAACTTTGAAAAAGAAAATAAAGAGTAACTGTTGGTTTATGTAAGTATTTATAAATTGCAAGGTTATGGATACTATACTATACATGTTTATTTATTATATGTTAAGATTTCTTTAGTTGTCTTTTTAGTTTATCAAGTAAAAGAGATTCTAATTTCATGGAAAATAACGAGATAATCTATAATAAACGATAATTTATATTATTTAACGTGTTAATTCGTTAAGTTTGTAGCTAAAAAACAAATGATTATTAATTTAATTCGTTATAAAAAGTAACTTTTTCATTCGAGCATAAAATGTATTTTAGTATATGATCCGGTTGCTTGGATGGTTGCATGGACAGATACGTATTAATCATTCGCTGCCAGGTTCATTCTTTGGAAACTAAAGTAGATCTTGCTTGATTTTTTTGAAAGAAGGTAATCTTACCCTATAAATGTAAGATATTTTAACACGCTTTGTTTAATTAAACTATTCAATAACTACAAATTTTCCAAATTTTATCGCGTTTAATTTTTAAACTATTTATAACCCGACGTTTCGAGTGCTTTACAGCACCCATGGTCACCCGATGTTGACAATTTATATTTAGATGTTGCCAGGGTTTACATCGGCTCGTAGATATGATTTCCTCTTTCGATTCTTCACCACGGCGACAACTTCCGAAGTGTACACATAAACACTGTGGCACTTGCTTGTCACGCTCATGCAATTAGGTTGAATGTTGGGATCACAACAGACACAAGTAGTCACAATACAAATACAATCAGACCCCAAAAACCAAGAATTTGTTTTTGAACGAATGTGGGCAGGGATTAGAACCCAGGACCCGAATCAGCGAAGTAGTCTGGTAGTCTGACAACTGGGTTAAGTGGTCGTTTGAAGTTTATATACACTTTCTGATACCCGCAGCTTCGCCCACGCGGAAAGTAAGTATGCAATCCCTCAAGAACCATTTATTTATTTATTTATTTAACTCTTTATTGCTTCCTTTACAATAAAAGGATACAAAGAGCGGACTCGCGAAAGTTTTTCCGGGATAAAACGTAGCCTGTATTGTTTTCGGACCTCTAAACTGTCTGCATACAAAAAATCAGGTCGATTGGTCACCTGTTGAAGCGTGAAAGACAGACAAATCAAACGAACAAACCAATAAACCAAGAACACCCTTTGGGATTGATAATATATGTCGGGTGTATTAATTTTAAGTAAAGTTTATCTAAAATTTTAAGGACAGTATTCTGATAATTATTACTTTCGATACAATCTTATATTAACATACAATAACAAATGTTTATAACTAAACCTAAGTCAATAAAAAAGAAGTATGCATTGACATCCACCAAGGAAAATGGTCGTATGTTGGCATCCGCCCAGTATTTTATTAGATAGATGTAAGCTATTTACTTGGAAGGTGTTCCTAGTTATCTGTGGATTCCGCTCGGCCGGCCGGCTGACAACGTTGCGGGATTTATCGAGCCGGCTTTAATACGCGTGACCGCCGGATAATCCTGACAATATGTTGTTATGAGTGACTGCTACATAATGAATTTACACCCGCCAGACGTGCTTCGTAGGTGTGATGCTGGCACGTATTAATCCTGAGGAATATCTTCGAGGTTTTTAGAAATGTTTAGGTACGAAAGAATTTTGTACGTATTTCTTTTTTTTCATTTTCCGAGAAATCACATTTTTTGTTATATTACACAAAGTTAGGAATGCATCGCGTTTTTGCCATTCAAAATAATCTTTGTCTTGATTTGTAAGATTATATACTTCTTTGATTAAGCCGTCACAACATTTGCTAACATGTCCACGGATGGATAATTTTAATTTTAAAGTGATTTTTTACTAATGTATGTTATTAAACATATATAACATAGTTTGTTCTTGTTAAATAATAAACAATAGGTTAAGGCAATAAGTATAAAATTCTTTAAGCAAAAATCTAGTCGAAACCACATTGCATAGTTTCAGTACCGAACTGTACAGAAAACAAAGGTACCTAGTGGCAGTAAACAAAAGAATTGTATACAATTTCCTTGGAAACATCTTGCTTCACAGATAATGTAATGAGGGTAAATTCAATTATCTACGCTATGCTCTTTTGTTTTTTGCTAGGAGAACGAAGCCAACTAGTGGGGCCCTGATAAAAGCCGTGATGGAAACTGCACATTCGTTGCGTACTGTACATTGTCGATTTGTACTGTGGAGCGTGGTTCCGACACAACAGGGCGCCCCTTTCACCCCTCATCCCCGGTGGCAGTGGGAAAGAGCCGACGAGGTCTATTCAAATATCCCCTGTCTGTTCACACCCCTCCCCACCCGCCAGCGCCTCGCAGTCTCGTTCATATTTCGTGCTCCTATTTTGCGCAGCATCCCCGGGTACCGAAATGCACCCAGCAGACTTTGTAAGGTCTCATGTTAAACGTTAGCTATTCTATTTTGAACTGTACATCACAGCATTAAGAATAAGTTTCCTTCGTAGGACTGTTTTACAGTTAAGTTTTAAAGCCACGAATCGATGTTGCCTCCCGATGCTTAGTATAGGGGTAGAGATTCAGTACAAGTAGCGTGTAGGGGCGCGGCTCGCCGCAAAGTTAGACGCGACTGAGCTGTAGCCGATAACGACACATCGTGTCGAATGAGAGAACTGAAGTTATAATTTAAATATTTAAAAATAAATTATTAAAGAAAAAAGCTGTTTTGAAAAGGTACGTATTGGTTATTTTTCGGAACAAAGCGCCTTATTTAAGTAAAACGGGAAAGTTTTCGTTATAATTCGATTGCGTCGATCGTTCCCTACGGCGATTCTTACCCTCGCCTTTCAACCGCGTGACGGGCGCAACTGTTGTTGACTTGTTGTTTCAATTTTGTTTTGATTCGTCTTCAACTACCGTCCATTTGAGTTAGTAGAAAGTCTTCTAACATTATCACATGAACGTATTTTAGAAATAAATATTTATGTTATGTTATTTAATTTCAGGTGGTTTGGAGGACATTTTAGAGTGATCCAGTTTAAACGGTAATGTATTATATTCATTATTTTTATTTACTTTTTCATTTGATTTTTTGTCTTACATTATTTTTCGTTGCGAAGGATTTATAATTTGGCAA
Organism: Luehdorfia chinensis; assembly: GCA_019845155.1. Lineage (NCBI taxonomy): Eukaryota > Metazoa > Arthropoda > Insecta > Lepidoptera > Papilionidae > Luehdorfia > Luehdorfia chinensis. Next base: position 12,478,224 of record JAHVAK010000642.1, on the reverse strand, counting down.
GCTCTTGGTGTTATGTGTTTCATTTATTTATATTTCATTTAATTCTATACAATTATATTTAGTTATTGTTCGCAATTTAATATTTTTTTTTGTTTTTTTATTATTTTTGCGAAGAATAAATAAATTAAATATATATATATATATATATATATACGTTACGTAAGAAGTTAATCTCTTAACTTTCTAAATTTTGACGATGTCATTTTAATTAAGTACGGGGTATATTTAAATTGAAATTTAAAAGTAAGTCGACCTGTAATAAACTTTGGATCATAATTTTATAAGGATAATTATATCTATACCTTTAGATCTATAATTATTTCTTATTAAAATTTATGTAGGCTGATTCTGTCTGATTAAAACATACTCATGTCCATGTAAAAAATGTCATCCAACCATAATAAAACTAAATTTCGAGTCTTTCAGACATAGTAAGTCCATTTTGCGTAGACTAGACCACAATAATAATTTTACTGGTGGTAGGATTCCTATGCAGGAATCCGTCTAGGTAGGTACCACCCCAGGGCCAGTTATTCTGCCGTAGCAGTAGTGTGCAAACATTACTGTGAAGGGCACTGTGAGCTATCGTAATCACTTGGCATATGAGACTTAAAAACTTATGTCTCAGGGTGATGGACACAGTGTGTCACACAGAAATTTTCTGGGTGACACAGCATTTGTTATGGGCAGACGTTGCACTTACCATCAGGTGAACGTTTTGCTCGTTTCATCACTTTATCAAATAAAAAAATATAATGATATCAGGACGTCAAACATCTCAGTCCTCCCGTGACTATGGGTGTTGTAAAGTGCTCTTGACGACGGGTTATAAGTTGTAAAAAAAGAACATATTCCTAAAATTAATTTTATTAATAATACACACACTAATTTTATTATTAATAATACATTCATAAACATTCACACGTTCTATAAATATTAATAAACCAGTAGTTAAAGTAATTCTTCATTATTTATTAAAACGCGGCGCGACTATGTTTTTTCCAAAGCAGACAAAATAAAATATTATAACTATTTCAATATGACTCTAAATGTCTAGAATGTCTGAAACAAAATCAGTAAATATTTATCTAATTTATTAATCGATATGATTTAGGAAATAAAGAGTAAATACACAATTACTTTTAATTGATATTTAAAATTATACTAACATGATAATAAAATATAAGGCGACTTTTTTAAACCATTGTGCCTGTGTCTTTTTTCAAATGGTATTAAAAACAAGGAAAATTTGAAACATTTTTGACATAGTTATTTATTGAGTTTATAGAACCGTAAACGTGTAAATGTTATATTAAATTTCATTCTCAAAGAACGTTTAAACTAATACATAAGAAATCCATCCTTCATACTGATATTATAAATGCGAAAGTAACTCTCTCGTTCCTTCTGTCTGTTTGTTACCTTTTCAACCGCTGAACCGATCTTCACGAATTTGGAACAGAGATAGCTTGAATTCTGGAGATGGACATAGGATTATATTGATTAGATGGACATACTTTTTGTATCGAAAAATCAAAGAGTTCGCACGGGATATTTAAAAAAGCTTCAACCGTGCGGACGAAGTCGTGGGCTACTAAGTACTAGCGGACTTAATAATATAAATCAAAGAAAAAAAAACTCTAAATATGAGACATTAACGTTCGTTGTTATTTATGTAGGTCAACTTTTACATTAAACTTAAATTTTGAACAAACTTATATTTAATTGGCTTATCTATAAACATACGAGATAAATTGACCAAATATTAAATAAATATTAAAGTATTGGTGTGTATACGGTTGGCAGGTAAATACTTTAATAAAAAAAGTAAGAGTAGTATATAATAAATCCTATGCATAATAGAAATAAACTTGTAGGAATAAGTTTTTCCATTTTGGTATAAACTGATATATATCGCCGTAAAAATGTTAGAACTTCAAAGTCAATGCCCGGTTTTATTGACTTTTTTATATGTAGGTTGTCGCATATGAAAGTATCAAAATTGTATTTTAAGCGAACTGACATTTTTGCGAAACTTTTCATTAAAATGATTCAAATCCAAGTCTTGCGGCGTAGAAGTGAGGTACACTGATGACGATGTCACGCAGTTGTCGTAATTATAAAATATATCAGAATGACATTTCAGTGATTACTTGAGTTGAAACTTTATTGGTTTACGGATGCTATTAAATCTTCTCCCATCGTTCTTCCATATCAACACTTAATTTTGGACAATTTATGTTGTAGTTGATTTTTATTTATCGTATCTTAAGCTGATAATTTCCACGCAGTTAACCAAATGATTCTGGAGTGTGTCGCAAATATTTTTTATGATGATTAAGTGGCCGTTCTGTTGACCATTCATTATAGTTTGCCGTCGGCAGGGCACCACATTAATACTCCATACCGACACAACCGTCCCTCTCTCTCCCAAAGATAGCCAAACACTTAATTCTCTAGCGGCCCCTGATGTGGTTGAAGCAATTTACTATACGAGCGTTAATACGCCTCGGAGGATTCCTTTGTTTATAGATAGCAATTAAGGCTAACAATATGGTGAATTAATCCTTACATATATGGGAAAAATTGGACAATCCATAAATATATGAATTATTTATTGCGACACCGCGTTCAGACTTGGTGGCTGGTAACGTTTTCGTAAAATATGAACGTAGCAACAATTTTTTTCCGTGAAACTTAACTAAACAAATAAAGTTAACCTAATGTTTTTCAAAATTATATTTTAACCTTCGAGTTGTTCACGAGAATCATATTTTTTTTAATACGCAAAAGTAATGTCCATAATATTATTTCCGCAACTTTATTACTCGATAAAATCGGATTAAAATTTTATCTCCATGCTATCGCAAAATTTTAGATACGTAAAATTAGCGGCCCAACTACGAAAATAAAAATGAATAACTAATGTCTGCTCCGGGAAAATCTTGCCAGGAAACTTTTATTGCCCAATCCCTACTCAAGATGCGTTTTATCTCAGATCTATTCGAAACAGAATAATGTTTAATATAAATACGACTTCGTGAAGTTTCTGTTTAATTATATTTAAACAGTCGATTTTGTTGGAGTCGTAAATTACTGAAGTCGCGAAAAGATGGAATCCCAAGGTGCTTATCTAAAAGTTGAAATTTGTGAACTTCCAAGTGTTTTGTTTCAAATTTAGGTATTTTAGAATATTGTTCATGTAAAGTGGAAAGTAATTTTTTGTCTTAACTAAAGTAAATTTGTTGCTTTTGTCTTTTATGTTATATTTGTTAATAAACAACAAATGTTAGAATAATTTTTAAGTAATGAAACGATTTTTTTTTATTGCTAAAACACATAATATCAGATATTGGTGAATATTCGAATGTTTTTTCTCTTTGAAACTTTATTGTAACTTTCATTAGTAATTCGTAGCAATTACACCTGAATGAAGTATTATTATAATAAATCTGGGAACGTCTTTTAATTGGTGCACTTTTTTAAAATTCGGATTTACCTATCGTATATCGTGTGTTTTAATTAATTACATAATAAAGTTCAAAGTAACGCTTACGTTTTCATTTAGAGGCTTTCATATCATCATCATTGCTCCAAATGGATAGTAAATAGAGAAAGATCGTAAAAAAACTTTATGAAAGCATTTTTCCTTTTCTTTTATTGGGTTCGCTTAACTAATATATATATATATATAACGACGGTTTTGTAATTCGTTTTTGTTAATGTTTGATGACGTAAGTGCATTTTTCAGATAGATGTAGAACTATTATTCTTAATAAATTTTATTCTAAGCACCTTCGATTTTCAGAATAGTCTTAATACATACGAGTAGTTAATTTAAAGGTCTAACTGGCGACTTAGAAACTTTGGGGTTTCGTCGCGTAGAACATAGTTTCGGTCAGAACCTACTCGTAAGAGACCGACAACTTTCTTTTTGATTCTAAATAATGTATCGGGGTTGCAGAGTCATTAAAAGAGACAGTTAATGTGCAACTGCGATTAAAAACGGAGTTTTAATATTGGCTTGTTGAAATAAAACATATTGTATATCAAAGATGAAACGAGCAAAAAGTTCTAATAAGTACAACGCCTGCCCATAACAAATGCTGAAGATTTCTGTGGGACACCACACTGTGTCCATCACCCTGAGACATCACTTCTTAAGTTCCCAAGAATGGCTTTCAGCTTAAATAGACTAATTATTATACATAATTGTACATTATATTATCGATGCAATGAAATGAAAACAATGAAGTTAATTACCTAAATTGTTCTGTTTAATAAATAAAGGAAAACTATGAGGCTTGAACTAAATATAATATTTACCACGATTTTAGATATTTCTATAAACATAGCTTTTTGATTTATAAAATGGATGCCATATTTGTAATGTTAGGTATTTATAAAGAATTTATATATTATTATTGTAAATTCAAAATTTTACTTGTAATATTACTTCATTAAATTGGTATTTTTGGCATTTTTGCCGTCTTTCAGACAGAGCTATAAACCCATGTTCGTAAAACTTATCATTTTGGTCAGCAAAGAACTGAATTACCGATATGAGATTCTTACATCATCTGCGACATTACAAATTTTACCACTGAATGAGTTCTGCCTGGAATGATATAAATTAAAATAAAATAAATGCGAAAGCGCAAGGTCAGCGATATAGTGGATGTGACAAGACATCCCAACCTACCTGCAACAGTTTATGGCGAGTGACCAAAGATATGTATAGGCTTGCATTATCTGAAAAACAACACGTATTGTCTTTTATTGAACTTCATAGCTTAGAGTGAGTTGCAGAACGTAGACGATTGAATTAATCAAAAAAAATTATCGAAAAATCGTTTGTTTTTTTCCATTCAATTTCAGCTGTTTTGTTCATAACAATAAATTAGACCATCTTAAGAAATAGCGCATAAAAATTCCAATTAAGTAAGTTCGGCGAGAAGTCGTAATTGCCTTAAACTAAGTCTTCATTTCTATGCAGTTCAGACATGAAATCTAAGACGTCGATTGCTTGAATCGTTAAAACAAATGAACTGCCCCGTCTCAGTGTCGTTTACGTTCTATGCTAATGACGCTAATAATGACATTCATTACGAATTTAGGTGTTATTTGAATTGCGAATGAAGAACACATTCTTGCATACGGTCTTTACACATCACAATAAATTTTAATTCATACATATAAATAAGCAATTATATTTATATATAATTGTACACATAAATAAGCAATATTTAGAACCTTATCATCGCTTAATATCAAGTGATTGTGATGTTGCCTTATATAATGTAAACACTCATTCACATAGAGCCAGACAAAATAACAAACGTAAAATGAATTATAGGTTCCAATCGCATTTAGATATTATTTAATATGATATATATTTAGTTTAATTAAAAAATTGCAGACATTGCTTTTGCAGGCATTATAAAATGTTCATAATAACTTTCACTATTTTTATGACGAAAATTGGATGGAAATGTGTTTAGTAGAAGAATATGAAAAGAAAAAAAAATACTTTAAATAAGTGTTATGTAAATAATCTATATTGAATAAAAATTATTCTTTTCTACTCTATTCATCGTCGATAGTTTGGCTTAGAAGTCAAGTAGTTGACCACTGCGTCTCGGGTTTGGTTCGAATCCGAGCCATTTCTGCAAAAACACAAATTGTCGGTCTTCGAGTCCGGTTGTGTTGTGATTGTCCCCGTGTCTCCGACATTACATCACAAGTGTTCTTTTTGTGCGTACACTTGTAGAACTAATATCTCTTGCGCAAAAGACAGCTTACGAAAGTATTCGGAAGTTTTCGTCGTGGTCGAAAATCGGACAGGAGAACATCATTTAAAATAACGCTTTCTCGAGTTATGTTGACTCCGCGCCCCTCTGAGAATGGCGACGATAGTAACACCGTAGGGTTTTAGACGTAGGAGGCCGGCATAATCTATGTAGACTACCCCACAAAAAAGGACCCAGTCCTTACTTTACTAAGGTTTCACGGAGCAAGAGGCACTCCGGTACCGGTACTCTATATTCATACAAAACTTATTCAACCGTATATAGATATATATTAATTTGAGAAGGGATTATAGCACAATACTATGTTTATTGCTTGATTGAAGTGAACACTTCTTTAGAAACGTTGTAATTTGTAACTCGATGAAACGAAAAAGCGACTCTAAAAAGAGACAAAATTTGCTCTCATTAGCTCGACAACAAGATCAATTGACGCTGTATTTCAATTATATATTGATCAAACACAAACCAAAGTATTTATTTCATACTTTATTTACCATATTATCCTTAAATTGTAGGCTCTAACTCATCGGATCAACGAGATTTGAGTTTATATACATACAATACTGTACAGAATTTGTCCTTGTTTGCGGGTCGCGTAATCTAATACGTATGCTAATTTATGTTAGCTCTCTGGAATTATAGATGTCGCTCTGGGCGCAAAATTACGACCCACGTTCCGGCCCTCCCATCGCTGCGACCCCTTGCCGCCATCTTGGCGTTTGATTCAATACGAGAAACACAGATTAAAATGAATTAAACTAGGGAAGCTGCATCGCTAATAATTGTTACTTTTGTAAGAGCATTAAGATAAAAAAAATATATTTAAAAAGTTGAATTCGCTTTTTATTATTCAGTTTTGTGTTTATTTTATCCTTTTTTCGTAGGAACCATGCTTTTAAAAAACTAACACGCCGACTTTTCTGTGGGACGATCACCCAAAAAATGTTGCAGTTTAAATGGCAAATGAAAGTCGTAAGATGTACCACGTTTGACTTGTACAACATATTAATAAGTAGTAATACATATCTTTATTGTACATAGTCAGCAGCAGCGTTCGTCAGCTGTTTTAACTAATTTGAGATATCAATAATTTTTTAAGAGGTTTAGTGATGTATATGTGTATGCCTTATACACCCGCCGTGCCAATATTTCTCGGGAACACGTCGACGAGTGCCGGAACAAACTTGTGTCTGAAATCGAAATTTTATTAGACAAAATTTCGCTATGAGGCCTGCTAAATTTATTTCAATTCAACCCTAAGAAGACACAGGTTTACGCGTTTACCGCTAAAAAGAAACCCTTCGTCGTATCCCCTCGCTTTGATAATACGAGTACCTACTTCCCTCGCATCCAACGAAGAGCGGCTTAAATCGTCAACCACCGAGTTCTTTCCGAACAACTCGATCTTCTTGGCTTTGCAAAAAGTCGTTACTCATCTTTACATTTTCTACCACACGGCAGTCGGTCACTACCATGAGGAGTGTTCCGAGGAGTGTTCCGAGGAGTTGTTCGCTGTAGTTTGTTGTAGGCTGCTGAATTCCACCATCGCACATTGCGACACAGGACAAAATTTCATCGGAATCACGTGGATGATTGACATTTCACTTCTGTGCGCTTTCCCAGAAAATTTCTGCCACGCCCAACCACTTTGTGGAGTCTGCCGCAAGAAGTTTTCCCGTAACGATACGACACAGGGACCTTCAAGAAAAGATCCTACTCCTTTCTCAAAGGCCGGCACCGCATCCGGGATTCCTATGGTATTACGGATGACGGTGGTATTCTGCGAGGGCCAGGTCTTTCCGAAGTTAAATCGACCCACTTGTGAGACAAGTGGTCAGAGTCTATTCAAACAAATGTAACTTCTTGTACAAAAGATTTTAAATTCGATATGGTAGATGGAAATGACATTTATTTATTTATTTATTTATTTACTGTTTATGTACACATAAAAATTACAATAGAAATTACAAAGATAGTAAATTAGTACAAAGGCACTGTTTATTTCATGATGAAATTTCGTCCAGCAGGACATTCTTCATATTTTTAAAAGTATTGATTGTAAGAGAACCGCGGATCTATGGGGTATGTCCGTGGAAGCTAGTGCGTCTATTATAGATATAATTGCACCTCAATTAGCCATAATTTTTAATTCCGGTATTGCATTTGGTGTGTTTCCTGATTTGATGAAACATAGTAAAATCATACCTTTATTTAAATCTGGTAGTACATCGGACCCTGCTAACTTTAGACCTATTTCCGTACTACCAACATTAAGTAAAATTTTTGAAAAAATTATACTTAATCAAATGTTAAAACATTTTAATTTAAATAAATTGTTTCACAAAAACCAATTTGGCTTTACAAGGGGTCGTTCTACAACCGATGCAGGTGTTGAACTTATTAAGAATATATTCGAAGCCTGGGAGAGTTCACGGGATGCCTTGGGTGTTTTCTGTGGCCTTCGATTGCGTTGATCATGAAACACTTATCAGGAAACTACATCACTACGGTATAAGAAATTCTGCACTTCAACTTTTAATTTCATATTTGAGTAATAGAACGCAGACAGTAGTTATCAATAGCAAGAGTTCTTCCGGATCAGCAGTATCTATGGGTGTCCCGCAGGGTTCGATTCTCGGCCCATTTCTATTTCTTATTTACATTAATGACTTACGTAAGGGACAACCATGATATAGTGTTATTTGCTGATGATACATCTTTGATTTTTAAGATAAAACGTCAACTTTTATTATATGACGAGGTGAATAATGCTATTTCAAAATTAGTACATTGGTTTAACGTTAATAATTTGCTTTTAAACGGCAATAAAACAAAATGTATTAAATTCACAACACCAAATGTTAAACAATTAGATGTAAATGTGCTTGTGAATGGGGAAGAGTTGAGCCTTGTGGATACTGCTGTCTTTCTTGGAATAACTCTTGACGCAAAACTTCAATGGAGCCCCCATATATCTAAACTAGCAAGTAGACTTAGCTCTGCAGCTTATGCTGTAAAAAAAATTAGGAATTTGGCTAACGTTGAAACTGCTAGATTGGTTTATTTTAGTTATTTTTATAGCATAATGTCTTATGGTATTTTGCAATGGGGAAATGCAACTGATGTGGAAGTAATTTTTGTTTTGCAAAAGAGAGCCGTAACAGCTATTTAAAATCTTGGCTCTAAAGTGTTTCTTAGGGATAAATTTAAAGAAATTAGTATCTTAACCTTGTCCTCTCAATACATATTTGAAAACGTTTTGTATGTACACAAGAACATAAACCAGTTCACTAAAAAAAGTGATGTTCATAATGTGAATACCAAGAACAAGCACAAATTAATTATGCCAGTTACCCGACTTCACAGAGTCAGTAACTCTTTTATGGGGCAATGTATACGTTTTTACAACAAAATCTCAGAAAGTGCTAAAAGTCTTTCTATCAAAAAGTTTAAATTTTATACTAAACAAAGACTTCATAAAAAGGGTTATTATAATATTAAAGAATACATAGACGATGATAACCCCTGGGAATGAGGTGATCGCCGCCAAGCCATTTCTACATTTTTATAATACTGCTGTTATTGTACATTATTTTAAAAATGACTAAAAAAAAAGCCCGCTGGGTTTCTTACTGGTTCTTCCCAGGACAGAGGCATTTTTGCGAACCAGTGTAGTTTAAAAAAAGAAAAAAAATGACTTTCAATAAGTATTATGTAAATAATCTATATTGAATAAAAATTTATTCTATTCTATTCTAGTACTACGAGTAGATTACTACGACGCGGGTTGTGGGTTCGAATTCCAGTCGGAGTCCTATCTTTTAAACCAGTTTTACTCTTTCTGACTGATGAACCTTTACTTTAATGTTCCGCTGTGTAGAAAAAGTACATAGGTTTTTAATAATTATTATTATTGACAATTACAAAGATAATATTTTAAGTCTCTGTTGGAGTTATGTGCATTGCGGCTAGGACTCAGTACTATAAATTCTACTTTTCCCGCCTTCCACTTACAAAGGGGTAAATGTACGATATGCAAATGCAATTTCATCTAACAGCACCGCTAGCTTTATCTAAAGCTAGCGTCTGAGTGCTGGCGTTCAGAATACCTATTTACGAATTGCTATATTACATTTAACTGCATTGCTCCCTACTTTTGTCTTATTGTAGTTTTCGATTATTTTTGACCTTTGTAAGATCATTGGAGTAATTGCCGTTATCTGTAATTGAAGATCAGAGAAAAAAATCAAAGCGTATTTTCGAATTTTCATGTATGATTATTTCAGAAATGTGTATAGTTACCGAAATTTATGTCTCAAACTACTACTGTAAAAAACAGTTTTTAATCGTGTCCGTGGATTTAATTGCTTTGCCCACGTTACTTTAAACAAGTTATAATGTAAACATACCTTTAAATGTTTCATTTCAGCTGTAAATGTGCATATAACTATAGGCTTTATATGTTAGAGACAAGTTAGCTTTCCAGCAAATGCGCATAGTTTAACTCGGTAAGCTCTCATTCTGCAGATACAAACTGCAGTTTAGTGCCCAATTAAGTCGGAGCAATTGTCTAGACTGTGTTGGTTATCTACGCCGTACAAACTGTATTACAGTACTACAGTCACTTGCATAACTGCAGTTAAGTTGAAACTTTGCGTAATTGTCTGCTTTTGTTTTTAAATTAAAGTTGTAAGTTATATATGAAAACATTTAAACACGAATATATAACCACTTTATGTCAAACAACAACGTAAAGAAGGATCCAATTATAATCAGAGGGGTAAAATTGTTTTTTAATAACTATCTATTACGTTCATTGAATACTAAAATTCTTTTTCTTTTTCATCAGCGTACATAGACTTCTTTAAAGTTGGGAGGATTTGCCATGATCGCCACGTTCATAAAAAAATTATTTGAGTGGTTGATTTTTGATTCGATTTTGGTCTGAGCAGACACTTCACATTTTAGATGCTGGTGACTGGTTTGCGTTGCAAATACAGATACTGTACTTATTTTAAGCAAAGGAGGAACAATTTGTCTCTGCCAACGGAATGCGAATACAGAATATTCGCAGCAGAATCAGAGTAATCAGCTTAGACTAAAAGAACAGTAAGCAGTTAGCCTTCTATACCGCTCAGAGAATATAACAATTGCAGAAAAAGGATTCTTAAGTTGCAGCGTACTGCCATCTGCTGTACTGCATTGATGCAATGGACGACTCTCCATCGCAGAATGAACCGATAATCTCTCCAATATTGCGAGAAGTTCTTGGATGCAGGTAGCCTGAGATTGTCTTTTGAGGCGTTTATAGCTGGTATTTATACGGTAGCTCATGTCGAGCACATGCAATAGATTGTAATAACAATAATACTGTAGAACGAACTTGTGAATTTTATTGAAAGTTTTGAAATCATTGACACAAATTAAATGGATTTCATCGTAATCAAATTAAAATAAATTTTACTATTAATACTGAAGTTTTGAGCGCTTTGCAGCGCTTATGCGCGTGGGAGGACTGAGGTGTTAGACGTCTTGATGTCATAGTTTGTAATGCCTAAACCTACAGCTTTTAATTATTTTTTGGTTCTATCTACTGTTTTGCGTAGATCGAAACATGGGACTTCAGGAAATAAATATTATAAATAACACGATAAAATCTGTAAAATTACCTTTTCGTATGGGTAATTTTCACGTCTGAAATATCGTAACAGATTTTTTTTATTGAATTTTCCAAAAAAAAGGATTTTTTGGATTTACGTATTTACGTTTAAGATTAAACATAAAGTGAGGCGTAGGATGTTGTGTAAAAGAATTATATATAAAATACATAAAACCAGATCGTTAACAAAAAAATGATAACACAAGCTCAGTTTATGACTCGGAGTAAAGCGTGTGGTCTATAAAATGTGCAAAAATCTTTACGTGCACTAAAAATTCGAATGCAAAGCCATAAGTGTCAACAATACGACCCTCTCTCCCATTTGATACCGCTATATTGATCGGTTGTAATATGCAGAACGTGTTGCCTAATATAAATCTCATGTGGTCGTACTGGAGCGAAGCCAAGCGCCTATCGCGGATTCTAGCTCTAGGCATTTAGCTGAAACTTTTGTTATCTTTATATTTTTTCACAAAAACCTTTTTAATTCACTATACTGGATTATACTTGGAAAAATCCCAACATAATATTCTTATTCATTGATAAACGTATGCCAAATATAATAGTATGCCTCGTATAAATATAGTTATAAGAGTGAAGTATTTCACTTCACTTACGTAACTATATTTATACGAGACTAATAATAATTTGTATTAGATAATTAAATTTTTCTTGACTTTATTATACTTATAGGTGGTATTTTTTTTTCAAAATAATTTTAACCGACATATTAATTTTCCGACATTATACGAAAGTTGTCGATACTGATACTGTAGTTATTTTATAGCAAAAAAAGGAAGAAAGCCGCCGTCGAAAATCGGCTTAGAGAACTTCATCATTAATTATAAAGATGACATCATGAAGTCAGAACAGAAGGTTTTGAATATAATGTCGACCTCTATGAATTCACAACAAAAAAAATTATCTGCGTAGAAATTAATTCCGATAATGATTCGATCATCGCTCTTCTTGTTAATCTAGAAGTTATAATCTGCGCTGGATATATTACAATGCAGTCAGTATTAGTCAGTGTTAGTCAAACATGAATGCACTCACTCCTTCTTGTACCGTATCCAAAGTAATGCTTATACGATAGGATTTGAATTAACTCATGAGTCAAATGCAGCTTCAGATACGAGACAATCACAGAATCTAGACCTGACCACAAATAATTTATGCCATGCACAGATATGATTTTGGGTGGAATTCAAACTGAAGAGTATGGAAACACATATACGAGTAGTATAATATAGTCTTGAATGTATTAGCGCAATTTTATTTTTATAGGAGAAAGTGACGAGAAGAGCAAAACGTTTACGTACTGGTATGAGCAACACCTGCCCATAGCAAATGCTGTGTCAACCAAAACGTTTTTGTATACTATCACGATGCGCTCGCCATTAGTCTCATATGCCCAGTAATTACACTAGCTATCACACTACTGCTTAATGGCAGAATATCTGGCTCTGCGGTGGTATTTATATAGAAGGATTCCTGGTAGGAAAAAAAGGACGGACGCAGTGTGAGAAATACAGTAGTTAGTATACCAAATGCAAAACGTTTTTGGAGTTTTCCTATACTTTAAACTCAAAATATTGTCATCTCTCTTCGCCATGATGAAGTTTACGTGTAGTTAAGTGTGGTGGCGGCTTAAGAGAATCTACCACCCCATCTCATCCCAAGAGTGCCGTAAAAGTCGACTGAGCGAAAATAAAAACCAGGAGACGGGCAGCAACATCTTCCTGGAACATCTGAATAAATAAACTGCGGTTGCCAACCCGCCTGCCTAGCGTGGCAACTATGGCAAAATCCCCCCAAAATAAGAGCTATGATTTTTTGTGGCAACGTATAGTGGCAGGGCTATGTTTAGCAGTGGACTAGCTATCATCTTCATGATTTCAGCATATCACTAGTGGACGAGTGCACTTGTGGACTAGTCGATCAGAACACCATATACGACTTGAAAGAAAAAGAAGCGGAACGGATTATGGAGCGGAAGTCGTTCTAATATTAACACTTTTACCACCGAAACTAATACCATATGTTATATATTCTTAACAATTTTTCCATATTTCCTTTTGACTATCTACATTACATTACATTTCAATAAAAAAAATGATTACCACTATATTTTTTTGAATAATAAACATTTCTTTAATTAGATTAAGTGTCTAGAAAATCATACTCTGATAACGACGGATGAAAGAATTTTATTAATAATAGTTGATACAAAGTAAGACTTAAAAAGTTACAAGCACTGATACTACGGTAGTTAATAAATACGAAACAAAATTTTAATTACCGTGCTGGAAGTGGGTAATCTCTGAGGAGCATGTGTCCGAAGTTAGCTCGTTTACTGAATTATTAACACAAAAGTTTTTGCAAACGGCCGCAAGCATAATGAGGGCAGGATTTGTGAACAGCGTGTGTTGCCAGTGGTAAGTGTGTAAGTAAATAGATAGTCTAATGTTCTGGTTCATATGTTGATAATATCATACGAGTATCTCTTTCGCATTCTTCATTGACATCTTTTCTAAGTGCGTTCCTACTTTTGTGACTGCAGGATTTATTGATTTAATCTTATATATTTTCTTCTGGTAGTATTCCTTCATTCTGGTGGTGGGATTCCTATGCAGGAATCCGACCCAACCCAGCCATCAAACGTGGTGTGCAAACACTATTGTGTTGCGGTTTGAAGGGCACAAGTAAGTGAAATTAAGAGTCATATAAAAAAGTAAATCAATACTTAAAATTGCAGAACAATTTTAGACGAGCCGGCATAGGGGATCAACCTCAGGTCACCCGTATACTATGAAATTTAAGGCGAGCAGCCGGCCACTGAGCTACCAAGTGGTCATGTAAAGTTTGTAAAAAGGATGTCTCAAGTTGACGAGCGAGTTGCGGTGCTAAAAAGTGCCGGACCAAAGTAGGTGTATACCAGATTATGGTACAGACACCCAGCAGCGGGACTTTGAAGGCTGATGTTTTAAAATTTATAATCACGAATTGTTTTAGTATTCAATTTAGGTCCGCCAACCTGCACTGGTGCAGCATATATATTTTCGGTGATGTAATTGCTGTTAGCCTTCTCGGCTTGGCAGCGTGGCTTATTCCTAGCTCCAAAACCCTCTCGGAACTAAGAGGTGGCCTGTGCTCAGCAGCGGGACATTTTTAGGGTGTTACTTTTTATAGGTAGTATTATTATCAAAATGTTTCTGCCATTAAAATAAATGTCTTGTTACAGTTTTCAGAATTTTCTTTTTATCTTACTGTGAAGCGTATATTCTTCTTTGATAATTCTATCGTTATTGAAATCATCATCATTTCATCCTATCACTAGTCCACTGCTGAACATAGGACTCCTCCACAGATTGCCACAATAGTTAGTAGCACTCATTTTGGAGGACGGAGGACATCTCGACACTCACTGGATGAGATGGGGTGGCAGATTCGATCCGCCACCACACGGCGTTCAAATCATTTAAATCATGCTCTGTGTATTTCTCTTATTTATCCTATAAACTGGATTGTGATTTTTGTTTATACTTTTATATTATTATACGAATGAAAAAAAAAAACTAGAAATTCATAAATTTGTAAATTTTTTCAAAATCAGAATTATAACTTCTATCAAAAGATGCAATTCAATATTTTCTTAGAATGATTGTACAACATTTCAACATTCGCAATACATTAAAATCGAGACGTAAAGCTCATAATTCATTCGGATATTGGAAAAAGTTCCACATATTTATTATCCGCCATCAGAACATTTTTAATTTTACACGGTGCCGTATTTCGTTACGAAATGTTATTAAACTTTTTCAAGCTTAAAATATGATGCGCTCGGGTGGAACTGAAGACATATTGCTTTCGCATAAAATATTGGACAGGCGAAGTAAAAGTTACGTTTGTTTCAGTCAGCATATTGAAATGTAACATTTGGTACTGAATGTTTCAGGAGCGAGGCCTCGCCGGAAAACAAGCCGATATGAGCGTCCCACGAACCGGTGAAAAAAACATTTTACCTAGGTAAGATTTATTTTATTCATGTCTGTATGTAAATGTATATTTTATTACATTTATATACTTTAGTTTTTTGTGTTTTCGTATATCTATTTTTTTTTTGGGAATACAATTAAGGCTTAAAGTGTTTTCGCGTTTATAATGCAGGATTTCAGAAATTATAATTTTTCATGATTCTATAGAAGCCCAAGGGCAATCTCTTTTTACTTTTTTCTTAATTTCGTAACAACCGAAGAAACATAAAATATGTGTTAAGTCGTGTCGTGTTTCTGCACAAAAAAAGGATTGCCTTGTCACATCCTTTAGCGCTTCGTTTGAGTAGAATGAGATATCTTTGTCCTTATTATACGTAATATATCAAAGGGGCCTCAAATAGGGCAAAGAATAAAATCCTTTCGTATTAGCTGTTGAAGAATTGCGCCAAAATCTTCTTATATACGTCACATCGAAATCCATCACTGACAGCTAGAGATTACCGTAGTCGATAAACTTCACGATGATAACTCGTAAAAAAATAATTAATGTGTCGCATCTAATAAAAATTTGTAATTCTCTTCAAAAGCCTGTAGTGAATTAAAAAAAAAATAGTGAAGTTAGATAATAGAAGTTAATGAAAATCTCTGGAATCAGGATAGTTGTTTATACTTTAGATTTGAAATATAATGTAAATGTAGCATGTGTCAGTTATAAATATAAAAACGCTTTCTAATTTACTATCAACATATTTTTTACTTTGTATTTCAGAATCTACTAGTCATGACTTTATACAAAACTATATTAAATATTGAAAATTAGAACCCGGATGAATAAACAATAAGATCCACGCAATTCTCTAGGCAGTTATCATTCATAGCATTACTTCGATAGTTAATAACATCGATGTTGAACAACTCTAAAATCGTTTTTGTAGAGAGAGCGTTGTTTGCTCGACAGCGTGCAAGATTAATGATGGCAGGAGGACACTATACAGAGTCTGGGGAGGTAAAGGGAGGCACAACCGGGGATTTTAGTTCAATCCCTCGTCAGAACAATAATACGCCATTTCTGTTTATACTAATTGCTTGTAGAGAAACCGGGAATATTACCTATATGAGATTTATTAATGCGATTTAATTAAAGGGTGTTCAATTTGAATAAAAAAAAAGTAAAGTTTCAGCCTATAAATGTCCCACTACTGAGCACAGGCCTCCTCTCATTTCTGAGAGGGTTTTTGGAGCTAGGAAGAATCCGCCACGCTGCTCCAATGCGGGCTGGCGGACTTCACATGTCCTCGAAATATTTCTATTCCTCGGACATGCAGGTTTCCTCACGATGTTTTCCTTCACCGCTAAGCACGTGGTAAATCAGCACTTAAAATTGTAAGAACAATATCAGAGGTGCTGGCACTGAGGTTCGAACCCAGGTTACTCGCTTACTATGAAATTAAAGGCGAGCACCAGGCCCCTGAGCTACCACGGCTCCAATTTGAATAGGTGTTTGTAAATCCGTAGGTTGAGAGCTATTTAATAAATGATCTCCTTACGCCATCAAAGGATAGAGCAGTGCGCTGTTTAGTTATTTACGTAATTAGGGTTTAGGTAACTTTAATTAGCGAGTGTTTTATTAGTATTAATTATAGTTGCTACAGCTACATTAATGACGAGCGACCCGGCCCGGAATCGCCCGCGCAAAATTTTGTTTCTATAGTGATTTCATAGTGTCGAAAAACTTTTTCCCAACTTAATTCACTAATAGTACCGTCAATGTTCAGCTCCTATAAGAGCTAGGGCAATTTTTAAAGCATGTAGTCCTTCCTGGAGATTGATATCATAGCACCGAAAACCGCACGCAAATTTGTTCAGTGGTACTTGGGATTAGCACGTTTATACAAAATAAAAGACGCTTGCCTGGGGCTTTCTTTATACAATGTATAGATGATGCAAAAAGCTTAGAGTGCTATTTTTCGCTGCTTTAGATTGTGGTTGACGTTGAAAATATATTACATCGGGGACCGCACGTCAGACGGAATTAGTTCACTGACGTCGAAACTAAATCTCAATCGCTCCAACAACGTCAATCCAAGGAAATTGATGAGTCAGACGATCGAGCGAACTCGTACAAAGGCCTCGCGGGGAAACAATACCCGATCGTCTTTCAGCGCCCTTCCCTCATGCAATTAAGTGAACCTTTTTGTTAGACCGCGCTTTTCTCTACTACATTATCAGTACACAATGGTCGGAATGATTTGCGAGAAAATGCTAAGATTATTTTTTGTGCGAATTCTCAGTAGTCTTCGACGGCGATTCATTTGATTTGTAGCCTTCTTTTTGCATTAAAAGATAGATGATTTATTGTTGTTTTATGTCCAGGATAAAATGTTCAATTAAAGTTAGAAATATTATGCAAGAATTATTTAATGCTACGATTAAACTGCCAGTACGAAAAAGTATAATAAAATTATTCTTGCCTAAATATGGAAACTAGGAATATTAACTTATTAAATTGAATGAGTTTAACTTGGATTTTAATATTATTTAATTATACTATAAATAAATAAAAATATACTCTATAAATATAAAAAAATAGGAATAATTATAATATAAGAAAAAGAATTGAGTGAGTGTAATCTGGATTTTAATAAAGAACAGAGAGATTATGATGTAACACAATCCATTAGCCCATCTCATTCGGTAGTCGTCATAAACTAACCGGGAAATTCCAGTAAAATCTCATTGACTCTGACTATAAAACCATCTCAAAAATACAAAGACCTTCCTAAACTAATAATAAACGCCAGATATGATGGTATGAATGTAGAGATTACAGTAAATTCTCCAGTTAAGAAGAGTTAAGGTCTTTTTCCAGAAAAGGACAGCATATAAATAAATTATATTTTATTTTATGTTGGCACACGTCACGATACGACTTCAAGCGGGTATTGCATCCCGACCACCTATAAGTATTCCGTCGTTTCTCGTGTACTGTTGTACGGTCGCACGATGAAATGTATTAACTCTAAGGTTTTTGCCAAAACTAACGGCACGACATGGACTTGCGAGTATATCTGCTCATGAATTGCTGTGCTTCCAGAATACGTTGAGCTTTTCCATTGTTAGCAGAATCGAGCAGACAAGTTCGTTTTTTAGTATTTAGTCTACCCTATAGAGATATACCGTACCCGTATTCTCGTTTCATCAGAAAACAAAAATGTCACAGGAGCATGTATGCTTACATCTTCACCGTCTAAGAAAAGTGCTCTCGGACAAACTCCGGACGGGATTTGTGATAAGATACCGTTGATTTTGGGCCAGTCGCAGGTTTATGCGATGTTACATTTTATTCAGTCAATCATCATCTTATTGTCCACTTTCTTATCGCGACTTCTTGAACATCGAGTTGCTCCTGCTGGGCTGAACAGCGTTCAAACCAAGGTTGCGCAACCACATCGTTATGTTCCATTTAGCATGTTCTAAGCCATCAAAGCACCAATCCAACCTTCGGTACACTCATTGTACGACTGAACGACTCAAATATGGCTTTCGCGCCACGTCTCGTTTCTTAAATTAAACTTGTTAGAATTTTCTAATAATGTTTTTAGAAATCGCCTAACATTCATGTTAATTTAGTTTCCAGTAATACTTCTGCACAAAAGTGAAGATATTGCATAACTAATATTTCAGATTGATTAAGAGTGCATAATTAGTAAAACTGCGATGTAGTTCCTCAAATACACTTTTAATTGATAAATACCCTTTTTTTTAATATTTGTGAAAAGGTCTGCCTTTTTGCATTTCACATGTCGTCGAAATACTTTTTTTATTGCGAAGTCATGCCGGTTGCATAAAAAATTGCAGTTAGCTCGCGTACTATAAACATTAAAGCGAGCGCCCTGCCCTTGGGCTAATACGGCCCTGTTTGTACTTTCGGGTTCAATGATACTGAATCTGACTCTTACCTTGGTCTTACCTATATTGCCGTGACCGCTGGTACTAGTCAGACAGACAGCGTCATCGTTACCTTTAAGACATGAAATATAAATCGTTGCTGTTATTTTTATTTAAATATTAGTGCCGGCATAAAGTACTTGCGATGCTGAAAATTAAGGGAGCCTCTTCGATAGTTTCAGGTCAGAAGCTACCGGTGCTGCGTTCTGTCAACTTTCGAACATAAAAGCTGATTTTGAAGAACGAAGAACTAAATGGCACATTCGTGATCTACCCTGTAGATCCGGGCTTTTGTAGTTTAGTTCCTCATCAGAAGCTCGTCTCTACAGGTATCTCACGGCTGGAAGACCTCGCTACTTAATCAAAATTACAAGAAAGAAAAAAGAAAATTGAAACGAAGATAAAATTTGTGTAAATTCATGATGTTCTTATGTTTACAGACTGTGGTCGTGTATCATCGTAACACATCATTAGCGTTCATAAAGAAGAATAGGTAAGCAGTAAGCTAAACCGATAACAATTGCCATCAGCCAACTTATATTCGAATAATTAGCTAATTACATTTCTCTCAGGAGTAAGGAGGAAGGTGGTAGTTAAAGAAAAGTTAGTATATTTGTGTTTGCTTTAAGGTAGGTTAAAAAAACCCAATGCCGATGGTCATTGGATCTACAGTCAAGTCGTACGTACTAGAACTTCATTCTACATTATTGGCCATCCTAGTTGGAGTATACAGAGCATGGCAAAATATGACCATATTCCATTCCACTTTCTGTGCCTGTGAACTCGGTTAGCGCAATGGCTAAGAAATTAACTTCTGTGTCGCGCGTTAGATTCCTGTACAGGATGAATACTTGTATGGTCTAAAGATAGTTGTTACAGGTGTGGGTGTTTGTATGTGTGAAAAACGCAACTACGATAAGGGGAAATACTAGTGTGAGGCATTATTTTTCTTTAAGATGATAAGAACAAGATGAAACGGAACTTCCGTTAACTTCGTTAATAATATTAAATTTATGGAGCAACATTCTTTTAATGATCCTGTAAAATGATAATCATACTACTCTAATAAAGCAGGAGAGGAGAGTTTGTTTGAACGCGCTAATTTCATGAAATACTAGTTCCATTTGATTTACTATATCTTAATTAGATAGTCCGTTTATTGAGAAAAGTTTTAGGTTATAAAGCTTTGTGCTATAATCTTAAGGAGCCGCACGTTTACAACCTAACTGAGCAGGACGTACGTCACAATAAAGTGGTCGGGGCACAGCTAGTCATCATTATGATTTCAGCCTATCACTAGTCGACTGCTGAACCTATACCTCCCCCACAGATTGCGACAATAGTTTGTAGCTCTCATTTTTGAGTGATTTCGCCATAGTAGCCACGGTTGGCAGGCGAGTTGGTAACCGCAGTTTATTTATTCAGATGTTCCATAAAGATGCTGCTCCATGCTGCACAATGCTGTTCCATAAAAATGATCTCGTGATTTTATTTTCCCTCCGTCGACATTTACGACACCTACTGGATGAGATGGGGTGGCAGATTCTCTTACGCCGCCACCACACGGCACAGCTAGTAAAGAAAATAAATTACCATGTAACACAGTTTCATTAACAAAATTAGCTTAATTTATCAAATCTAGTTTTCCTGCGACCTTTGCTGAGGTTTGTCATGTGATTATTTATTAATGATCGGTTTTAAATCGGAGGTCGAAAGAAAAATCAAGTCTGAACTATGTTTCGCAGTTAGAGTTACGATATTTGTTTACAACATTATGTAAGAGTTGAGTACATCTTTTCACAGACATACGTTAAACGAAACTTGGCAGTGATCTTGCTTTGCAATTTTTAAGCAAGTCACTATCACTGAAAAACAACTCTAGCCGGCCAAATTCAAATGCGTGGGCGGGTCACTCTGCGGCCCCCCAGCCTGGGGTTGAGCAGCCTTTGATATAAATATAAATATAAAAAAGTTTTAGATAACGGATTTTAAGCTGAAAAAATTTTGTTTCAGTATTGCTGCTAGAAAACGCCCAATATAACTTATATAAAAAGAACAATGTATTATCAATGCTGTGTAGTGACGTTAAGTAGGCGATACAGTTTATTGCTCTATATATTTCCAACGCCCCTTAGAAGGCTTTCAGACGATTTACGACACAGGTCGCAACGTGCCGCAATATACAATATATTCTACTTCAGTACAAACAGTAACTTGGTATTGCCTACTTTGCAATAACTACGTAAAACTTTTTCGTAATAAATACTTGCGGTTGTTGTTTCATGGAGTAAATGAAAAATGATTAAAAAATGCTATAGATTTTAGAAAGTAACATTTCAAGAGACTAGAACCATTTTAATGAAGGAAATAAAGTTAATTTGCTAAGATCCGTCCGCCCTCCGATAGTAGCGTACATGAGCAAACTAACACCGCCACCGGGAACCGCCACCAGATGCCCTCCACCACTATATTGACATGCATTAAATGTTGACTGTTTATATAATAATACTGAACGTAATTTTCTTAATCTACCACTGGTTCGAGGATCATATTTTAATCCTGGAAAGCCCATTGAATGTAAGAAATAAGTGGTTTTTCTTTTTTTTCATTCAACTTTTTAATAAAAATACGCATAAGTAGAAACAATCTGGAAGTGATCGACTCATTCGTAAAGGTAACAACAGTATATTTTTCAATTTACAATATACATGTCTGTTAGTTTAATTTCCGGGATTTTGTCTAAGACAAAAGATTTTTATGTCATGATTTTAAGTGGTTACAGCGGCCCATACGCACTTCAACAAGAATGCGTTCTAATTGTAATAGAGTACAAGATTATGGCATAGCCCCTTGTAGCGAAG
Organism: Luehdorfia chinensis; assembly: GCA_019845155.1. Classification (NCBI taxonomy): domain Eukaryota; kingdom Metazoa; phylum Arthropoda; class Insecta; order Lepidoptera; family Papilionidae; genus Luehdorfia; species Luehdorfia chinensis. The sequence continues at coordinate 12,455,945 of JAHVAK010000642.1, read as the reverse complement.
GCTGGGTGCGTCAGCTATGTCGCTTATACTTAATATATGTAACAAAAAACTCATGTTTCTATAACGCTGGTATTCTGTGACCGGACCTGTGTCTACAGTATATGCTGCAGCGTGGTCAGGTTGTTAAAAATGGTTTCGCATAGCACAATGTCACAATAAATTAAGCTACTAAAATAACTTGAATACTTATAGTAATGACATAAGCGACATTGGGTATCTTGGTGTGTCAACATAATTGAGATGTCTAATTTTTGTACCTTGGTTATTCAGAAAAATAAAACAGTAGTATTGCTGAACCTAAACTCTTCTTAATTTAAAAACATGTTAGTTTCAGCATTGTTGAAATGAGAGGTTACAACAACACAAACGTCCAGACCCGGAACCAATAACTGCAAATCATGTGAATATAGTAGCGCAGGAGCCAATTTGCTTAGCAATTTGCTCAACCAAGATAATATGACAGTTATTAAATCCACGGCAAATCTTACAGGTACATATTGTTTTAATCGACTGTCAAAATCAACGTGTCTAGTCTACCACCAGTTATCCTCACTCTGCTCATATCCCTAACGGTAATAAAGTGAAGAATCTGGGAATATAGTTTGACGCCTGTCTGACATGAACTCCGCATATACGAGTATATGAGACTAGTAGGAAAATGTTCTCTGCTCTAGGCTCTCTACGACGACTACGTAATTTTCTTCCCACTGCTACTAAAGTTGCGCTCGCTCATTCATTCATCATCTTTCTTCTTCATCGTTCTTTTGCCCATCCTTGACTATGCTGATATTCGCTATCTTGACATTACCGAAGCTTAATAAACTTGGGCAAATTCAAAATGTTTGCCTATGATTCATATTTTAGATTCGCAAATATGATCATGTTTCCAATTTACCTATCAGCTCAAGTGGCTTCTTATGCGCAGTATATTTCCCTCTTCCATGAACAGTTCGTTCGTTCTTCTGTCAATCTCTCCCTCCAAACTCCTATGCATTCCTTCCTCTTTCTTTTAGAAATCTGTACAGTTATGCGCTTGTGGAAATCTTTACCCCTACACATTTGATGAGCTAAGTCCCTTTTTTCCTTTAAACATTTCTAAAAGCTGATTACTTGGAACTAATATTTAATGCTTCCTTTTTTTCCTATTTTTCCCTAAACTTTAGTCTATTGTTTTTATATTCGAATGCCTTCATCCTGTGCCTTATATTAATTTATGTACAGACCCACCCCTCTGCTCCCTTCTTTATGTATTAATTACAAAAATTCTGATTACAATGGTTGTCTGGATGAAATCGCTTTCAGAGTTATTGCGCTATCAGCGCTATTGTACATATTTTTACACTGTATGGTTTATTTTGCGCTTATTCATGTATTTGGTGTACAATAAAGAATAATTATATTGATTGATTGATTAATATACCAATTATCTTCTAGTCTTGAAACCTGGGGAAGAGAAAGAGAAGAGTATTTGTGTATTAGACGGGACAATTTCTCACAATTTCAAACGTAATCGTCGGTGAATACGAGCATTTGAAGCAGATATCGACCTGAAATTCGGATTATACATAAATAGGTTTTTTTTCTTATTTGATAAAAGTGACGGAACGAGCAGAACGTTCACCTGATGGTCAGTGCAACGTCTTCATAACAAATGCTGTGTCACCCAGAACATTTCTGTGTGACACCACACAGCACCCGTCACCCTGAGACATCAGTTCTTAAGTCTCATATGCCCAGTGATTACACTAGCTCTTAGTGCCCTTCAAACCGAAACACAGTAATGTTTCACATTACTGCTTCACGGCAGAATAACTGGCCCTGGGGTGGTACCTACCTAGACGGATTCCTGCATAGGAATCCTACAACCAGTAAAAGCCCTGACCTACTGCCTGGGAAAGTAGCTCTTACAATTGCACTTCACGGTGAGGGACGGGAGCCTAATTAATGGGACGCGGCATTCCATCGTGGTTCTCAGAGGTGGATAATAGACCTACACCCCAATTCTTTGTTAACGATTGATGATGTCCATGTCGCGTGAACTACATGCTTTTATATTCTCTTTATTAACACCAAGTATATTGGGCTGTGCCTAATTTGGCCGAAGTGAAATAAGTTATAAGAGAGAAAATTATCAAATCGACCAAACGAAGTCTTGCATTTTTATAAGAATTTGACCATTGTGTTGCCACCTCACGGCAAGGCAATTGCGAAATCTAGGCTTTCCTCATAGATACTTTCAAAATCAATCAGCTATTCTTTGTCGTGGTAACGAATTTAAGCTTCACATATGAATCATGTGTGATACAAGTTTTACGTTAGTGTATTCGTAATTATAATTAAATATGTATGTAAGGGCAGAGAGAAAATAAAAAACCAGGGAGATGGGCAGCAGAATATTTCTGGAACAACTGAATAAATAAACTGCGGTTGCCAACCTGCCTGCCAAGCGCGGCAACTATAGCAAAATCCCTCCAAATAAAGAGCTACAAACTTTTGTGGCAATCTATGGGGGAGGCCTCCCCCATGTTCAGTAGTGGACAAGTTATATGATGTAATGATGATTTATGTAATGAAAAATTGTTTTTCTAATCTTTATGAAGGTAGTTTTCATGATTTACTATAATTTTATACATACATACATAAGATCACGACTGTATCCCATAAGGGGTAGACAGAGACTGGGCACAAAAAACAGATGACTGCCTCAATCCACGTTTCACCAAAACAATATAATGCACTTGGTGTGATAGGTGGTGAGTCCATCGCCACCATGCGCTGTTGGGTGTACAGTGCAGTTAAATCCCTTACTCGCCTTTTACGAGATCCATTGGATGAGATGGAGTAGCAGTATTCTTTTAACGTTATGTGTAATATAAATGTGTAATGTAATACGAGTATAAATCGATCAAGAGTTCGCGTCGTATCTAACGGGTGCTTAATACGAGTATGTTTCAGCCTGGTCACAAGCACAGTAGTACTCCTGTTTCCTGTAACCTATGCTTCCAACAATCTTTGTACAGTTGTTATTTCATAAAATCCGGGTCATCATTGCTGGCACGAGGTTGCAATTATTGTGTTTCATATTCAGTGTTGTTAGATACTTTTGCTAACTGCGTAGATACTCTAAGCAGTTTATAAAACTCTTGAGGGGTCGAATTAAACTTGAATGGGCGTACATGTCATCAAAAACACTGGGGTGCATGAATTGGAAAATTAAGCTCACCAGGCAGGTAGGATCTATGAAAAACTGAAATGGCAAGTGATCCAGGAGCAAAAAGTTGTAGTTTACACTTATTGGATTAGGAATAACTTTTGATGTTACTTTCAATTGTTTTGAGTTAATAAACTTTAATTGTCTTATTTATAGTTTAATTACAAACGGATTGTATCAAGTTCATGTCTGAAAATTATGCCTGATAAATGCTTTTACACCATGTGTTCAATTTTATTTCTCCGTTGCCTCTTTTCATTTTAGTATGAAATATTACTATTTATAGACTAATAAATCAGAGAGACCAACTAAAGCAAAACGTTCGCCTGATATTAAGTGCAACGTCTGCTCATAACAGTTGCTGTGTCACCCAGAAAAGGCATCGCACTGCGCTCGTCACCCAGAGATACCAGTTCTTAAGCCTTATGTGCGCAGTAATTATACAAGGTATCAGTGCCCTTCAAACCGAAACGCAGTAATGTTTGGATACCACTGCCTTTTCTTAATAGATAAAGTGAGGAACCAGCAAATCGTTCACCTGATGTTAAGTGCAACGTCTACGCATAACAAATGCTGTGTCACCCAGAACATTTCAGAGTGTCACCACAATGCTTCCGTCATCCTGAGACATCAGTTCATAAGTACTATATGGCCAGTGATTACGCTAGCTTTCAGTATTCTTCAAACCGAAAGACAGGAATATTTACACTCTACTGCTTCACGACAGAATACTGGCCCTAGGGTGGTACCAATATAGACGGATTCCTGCAAAAGGAATGTGCCACCAGTGAAGGTTATCGACAGAATTACTGGTACTGAATTATTGGCGGCGGTGGTACCTTACTTAAACGGATTCCTAGGACCTTCATATAAATCCTATCACCAGATAAGAATGGTATAATGACATTATCTTTCTTGTCTGTGTTTAGTATATTTTTTGAACAGTGCACTTAATTTAATGATAAACTTAACTTAATGACATTTTACTGTAAGAAAGTGTAAACTATCTCGTAAAAGAGTTACTTTGGAAACTAAAACTATGGAGTCGAGTAATTGTAAAAATAATACGAGTACGTACTGTATCATGAGCTCAGCGCAAGGAAAATGTTATTCTACAAAGTTAAAAGTAGACAGACAGTAAAGGCGCAACTTGGCTTAATAAGCTTCGCTTCACTTCCCAGTAGTTCACTTCACCTGTAGTAGGACGTGGAAAGGCGACGATGTTTAAGGCTTTTTTTAAATACAATACGGATACAAAATATAACATTGCTACAGCGTATAGTGATTTATGGTTTAAGTCATATTTATATAAATTTATGTCATATTACTAAGCTTATCTTAAGGAATTAGGTTCTTCTTTTAGGAGCGACAGCAGAGTGTCATAATTTTTCATTGGATTTTATTGAAAATATAAATATTTGTTAAAGTCTCCTTTAAGTATACGGTATCTTCGTTAAAAAAATATAAGAGCGAGTGACGAGACGAACAAAACATTCACTTGATGGTGTTAACGCAACGTCTGCCCATAACACATTCTGGATCACATTTCTGTTTGGAACCACATTGCGCCCGTCATCCTCAGATATCATCAGTATTAAAACTTATATGCCCACTGACTACATTAGCTATCAGTGTCCTTCAAACCTAAACAGTAAAGTTTGCACACTAAACTATTTTACTGGTGGTAGGATTCCTATGCAAGAATCCGTCTAGGTAGGTACCACCCCAGGGCCAGTTATTCTGCCGTGAAGCAGTAGTGTGCAAACATTACTGTGATTCGGTTTGAAGGGCACTGTGGGCTAGCGTAATCATTGGGCATATGAGACTTAAGAGTCTCAGGGTGATGGACACAGTGTGGTGTCACGCAGAAAATTTCTGGGCCGTTGTTATGGGCAGACGTTGCACTTACAATCAGGTGATCATCACTTTATCAAATAAAAAAAAAACATTTATGGCAGATTAACTGGCCCTGCGTTAGTACCTATCTAGACCTGATTCGCGCATATTAATCCTACCACCAGTAGGAGCACAACGATTGTAAAATTCTAAATATAATATACAGTTAAATAGGTTTTTTTTTATTTAGGTACTAATTAAGGAAATGAAATACATACTACAAAATTGATAAAATATTTATTTATTTATTTTAGGAAGACTTACAGACAAATAATTACAAATAAATATCAAAGTAGGTACACAAGTTGCTAATTACAAGATTTTCGCATATTAATATGCAGTTGTTAACAAATTTTATATAAAAATAAAATAATAATAATTAAGGTATCCCAACGACGTCACACAAAGAAAATCAAATTAAAAAAAATAGTAAACATAACATTAGGAGCCCACAGTCAGATTTATTGGTCTCTGTCATCTTTAAAAAACTCTTTATTCATAAGTCTCCTTACTAGTACAGAATAAGTCGATTTCCAGTTGCAGTGAAAGTTTATTAAAAGATATTGCACTACGCAGGGAGAAAGCATTTCGTCTATAATTAGTATTAACAAATGGTAAAGCTAATAAAGGCCGTTGCCTGAATCAAATGTGATTGGTGGAAAAATATATCTTAAAAATTAAGTAATGGAAATTTGAGGGGATTTTTTTAAACATAATAGATTTTTCATGTAATAACTATGTGCCATTGTTGTGATATAAGGCACAATCATTGTAATAAGATCCCAAATTTCTAATAGTGGAAAGATATAAATATTTTCATGCTTCAGAGAGATTCTGTGGCGGAATTAAAATATTTATTAATAAAAAATAAGAGCTTTGCAGTTACTAAAATTATTGTTATGACTAACGAAATTACTAATAAAAACATTATTATGAAATCATATGAGAAATTATTATTGAGCATGGGCAAATTAAAAAAAATGTTCACTTATAGCTCGAGAGGTTGAAACGAGCTTTGTTGATATGTCTTTATAAAGGTTAAAATTTAAAAACATTATAATTTGTGCGAATATTATTTACAGTTAGGAGTTATGTCGTATATTTATTTGATTTGTCGTAATTACAATACGAGGACGCCCACGTTGGCAATAGTACATGAACGTCCCTTTTTATTCCGGAACAACTACCGGTAAGCGGGACGTTGGCACCAATAAAAAATGTCTGTCGATTAATAATTTTAATTTTTATCATCATAATCATCATTTCAGCCTATCACTAGTCCACAGCTGAACATAGGCCTCCGCCAAAGATTGCCACAAAAGTTTGTAGCTCTCAATTTAGGTGGATTTTGCTATAGATGCCACCCTTGGCATGCGGGCAACCGCAGTTTATTTATTCAGAAGTTCCAGTAAGATGCTGCTGCCCATCTCTTGGTTTTCATTTTCCCTCTGTAGACTTTTACGGCACCCACGGGATGAGATATGATGATAGATTGTCTTAATCGCTACCACCACACGGTTTTTTATTTTTAAAAGCTATTAATATGTATTATAATTGCTTCCTTTGCTAAATTACAGTACAATACAAAAAAGTAGTATTTGTTTTATCGTTATGTAATAAAATATTCAGAACTTAGACAAATTTTAAAGTCTACACAATGAAAATCGCGAAAACCATCCTACAAAAAGATTTTATATGTTAGCTACTCGTTGATAGATGGCGTTAATCTTAACATTTACATCTTTAATAGAATCAGGCGTTACTTTGCGGAAATCCATTATAATTAAGAAAAGTAAGTTACTTTGCTAAGATCCGCATGCAAAATATAAAAATGGTGTATATTACCTAGTTTTTTGAAGTGCACCACCCGCCCTCCCTCAGTAGCGTGCACAAGCAAACTAACACCGCCACCAGGAACCGCCACCAGGAACCGCCACCAGGTACCCTCCACCAACCACTACAATACTACCACTAGATAATACTCTCGACTCGGCTCGGCGGCCGTCTGTCGTAGAGTCTATTACGATTGATAATGCCTCGTTTTGGGGCGAAACACGTGTCGTGTTCTCGACTTCAGTGGTGTATATTATCTAGTGGTAGTATTGTAGTGGTTGGTGGAGGGTACCTGGTGGCGGTTCCTGGTGGCGGTGTTAGTTTGCTTGTGCACGCTACTGAGGGAGGGCGGGTGGTGCACTTCAAAAAACTAGGTAATATACACCATTTTTATATTTTGCATGCGGATCTTAGCAAAGTAACTTACTTTTCTTAATTTACATCTTTGCCCGTTCTAAAGTTAGCATGGCAAAGACGACAGAGAGCGTGAGTTTGTCTAAAATTGATTTTGTTTCTTTTCGGTACATTTTAAAGTCCTATTTGACTTTTATCTGTATTACCGTTATTTCTAGAAACATATGAACATAAACATAAATAGGTAATCAAGAATATTCCAGTATCTGATTTGAAATATTGAAGTGAAGTTATCAAAATGGTCGCTACTATAATATTAAGACCAGTTAATCTTGGGCCTCGGGGTACCTTAATATCAAAGTGTATCGGAGACAACGGTTGCTTTAACGGAGCTCTTAGTAAACTGTTCACCTTAACCTAACACTTATAAAATAAATCACCTGGCTACTATGGACCGCCCATTTTGAGTAGGCTTATCGAACATTGATTAATAGCTTACGAGAGAGATATTTTTGATACTTACCTAAAACTGTTTCTAATCTAAACTCATACCAGTATGAATGAAATGTAATGAGCTGATGGCGACTCGATAGCAGCCTTTTAGAAATCATTCAATCTGATGCTTAAATGAATTTAAATGTGGTAATAATTAATATTTTGTTCATTGTTATATTTTGTATTACCGTCGCTATGATTTTTTTTTATTTCCTTTACAGTTTTTAAAGTAACTTTTGCTAAGATTACTTAGCAAAAGTTACTTTAAAACATAAGAATAACACATATCTGTAATCGATGTCTGATTTATCAGTATATAATGACTCTATATTAGTTATTGTTGCTGGTGGTAGGATTATTATTACTGAGGTTATAATTCCTGAAGAAGATTCCGTCTAGATTGATACCACCGGAGTGCCAGTTATTCAGCCGACAAGCAGTAGCGTGCAAACATTATTGTGCTTCGGTCTGCAGTGCTCACAGTGTTCCCATGAAAGGGGTAAGGTATAGACGCCATACACTCAGCCCGGGTGGCTTGGGATGGGTGGCGAACCACTGATAGCTAGTCTGATTACTGTATTTGTATTATGCTGTATTGTAAAGGTCGACTAGGATGGTCAGAAAATGAAGCGACGACCTGCACGGTTTTGCAGGGAGTCGATGGATGCAGGTAGCTCAGGACCGTATTTTGTGGTAATCTATGGGGGAGGCCTATGTCCAATAGTGGAAGGCTGAAATGATCATGATGATGATGAAAGGTCGACTAAAGAAAATGCCTTGAAAATCTTGTCGCTTTAATAAATGTCGGTATAACCATCTAAAATAAACAAGACATAAAATACCCAATTCGGTGATAGGCAACAGAGTCGAAGGCTGAAAACGTCTGGTACTGCGATCGCCAAAACGTCTGCCAACTTGGGTTAGACTCATATCAGCGTTTATGGGTTCATCATGATGAGATAGTAACACGAGGACAATAACAACCAAATAATAAAACCAACAACTTGTGTTTTTCTACCGATATTGGTTCTGAAAGGGATACTACGGTTAGTAGCACAGAACATAACTTGTTTTTTCTATTATGTGGTTAGTAGTCAGGTACTACGAATAGACCTAGGCGGGCGTCATAAAACCCTTGATCACTTAATATCGACAAACGCTATCGATCACGCACATTCTCATCAAAAATGCAGAAAAAGAAACTAAAACTTGAAAATATTCGACTTCCGAGGCAGCTCTATGTGATATCCTCCAGTTACGAGCATGAGTAACATTAAAAGTGTCTCCACGGTAGCCATAGGCAGTCGTCAGCGCTGATAAGGTATTATTAATGTGATATTTCACGTTTCCCTGTTTACAACACTCTTAACATACACCATGTGATTAGACATTAATTGATTTGAATGTATGTATTTATTGCACTTGCATTTTATAATAGTAAAATTAGAGCACGGAAAAAATTACTTTAAAAAAACTATAAGCAGGTGTAATATAACATAATTCTCTTAACAAAAACAAAACAGATCATTTCCCTCTTTGTGCCGAAAGATTAAATAAATTATAAGCTAACATTAATACCACGTGTGCAGATAGTTTTGTATGTGGTAATTATTTGTAGAATAGTTTTCTATCATAGCAAAAACAAATATTTTTTTCTTAAAATACTCTTGTATCAAGCAGTGGACTATTAGGCTCGTAATTACGATGAATGTGTCTGTTGATTTTGTTGATTTTATATTATACGAAACCTATCTGTTGCATTATAATCAAATTTATGATCACTGACGTAATTAATAATCACGTCATATATCAAAAAAAAAAAAATGTTGAAATATAAATATTTATATTTGAATACAAACGTGGTAAAATCGCTGCTGCATTAAAATGCGTTGGCTTGTAAAATAATGAGCTACGTTCTCGCACATTAACAGCTTTCGTTTTGTATGACACGTGACGAGAACCGAGGACCTATTTACTAGCAACGAAGCAATCCATCTAAGTCTTGAAAATTCACTTACATATTGATTCTTCATCGAGGAAGTAGACCCTATGGTTTGCAACGACTTACGGTCAGATTCGGACAGCGTGTACTTCTAAATGTAATAAAAATTGTAAAATTAAATACGTTTCCATTTTTCATACAGATTATGAAATTGAAATATTTTAGAGTATAGATAGATCTCTAAATATGCCTTTCCGAAGAAAGTGAGGTGCCTGAATAGGTTTGAAACGATTACAGGCTACTTTGGCACACAACAGATAGATTTAAAACCTATCGCCTGCGCTATTCCTTTAGTTTCTATCGTGAAGATATTTAGTTAAAAGAATCAGGCGTTACTTTGCGGAAACCTCCTAGCAAATTAACTGTTTCTCCTTTACTTTTCTGTATAATTTACAGTATAACTGTAGCGACGTCAATTTGTCATCGGCACTTGCTACAACTACAGTTATGGGGCATATCGGACTTAAGCGCCGATATCTCATAGTGGCAAGGTTGTGCGACGTTATACAGAACCTTGCAATACAAAGTTCTGGGAAAAATCGCAACTGTATGTTCAGATACATCGTTTACCATTGATTGGAACGGCTTGCTTGTCTCGTCACTTAAACAAAAAAGTTTTTTTAGATTTACTTCTTAGACACTTGATGATTATCTACATTATCACGATATTGCGATCGATACTAATTCCATAGTTCCATACCTATATTTTAAATGCGAACAGAACTCTCTCTGTCCAACTGTCTGTTTGTTACATTTTCACGGCTCAACCGCTGAACCGATGTTGACGAAATTTAGCATAGAGATAGCTTGCATCCTGGAGACGGGCATAGATACCATTTACCCCGATTTTTCGGGATAAATGGTATCTATGTCAATTTTTTTTTTTAAAAAAACTAAGCCCCGCAGTAGGATTTGTCCTGTGTCGCGGGTGCGTTTTACAGACATAAATTCCACATGCACAAACACCCAGACCCGGAACAACTATATGTAGGCCATACAAATATTAGTCCCGTGCGGGAATCGAACCCGCGACCCGCGGCGCAGAAGCCAAGGGCTTAGCCACTGCGAAAAATAGTTCTTACGGAATATTTAAAAAACCTAAATCCACGCGGACGAAATTGCGGGCGTCAGTTAGTTATCGTATAAGTCTACTGCTTAAGAAATGCTTTACATTTTTTCGCTGCATTGTTATACCTCTAAAAAAACAACCAACCCTTTCATTATGTCATCAATAGGAACGACCAGTTCAATTTTTTATTATATGAAATGAGCGAAACGTTCTCCTAATGGTAAGTGCGACGTCTGCCCATAACAATTGCTGTGCCAACCAGAATAATTCTGTATGACACTGACACAACCACTGACACCACACTGCGCCCGTCACTCTGAGACATCAGTTTTTAAGTCTCATATGCAGAGTGATTACACTAGCTTAGACAACACTAGCTAGCCCTTCAAACCGCAACGCAGAAATGTTTTCAACCTACTGCTTCACTGCAGAATAACTGGTACCTACTTAGACGAAATCCTGTATAGGAATCCTACGACCAGTAGTAGTTGTATTAATTACCTTTAGACATTTCTAATGTGAAATTTCGCTGATGAGACAGTCGGCCCCTTGGGCCGATAGTCTCTTCGGCAAATAACGCAAATTAGTCTGCATGAAGAAACCCATTGTGACATTTTGTGAAAATAATTATAATACCCAAGTAGAAGAAAAGTGTTTGTTATTTTATTCCAAGAATAAAGGTAAAATAAGTTCCAATACATGATACCTTAATGTTTGTATATTAAATCTAAAGTAACATTGCAGAATTTTAAATCCTATTGCTTCCTTAAACAATCATTTTGTCCAGGTTAATAAAATAGACCACCATCGCAATCGTTTTAACATTCAAAATAAACCGGGTTCCTTATAACGATAACTTCGCGATGCGGGTGAAAATTTGCAACTCTTAAATTCGTCTGATTGATGTTGTTCATTTATCACTCCCCTCGTTTGCGCCTCCCGATCGCGCGTACATATAAAACTTTTAAATGGGTCACAAGGTCTCGCTTTGATTACTTCCAGCCACTTTATGTTTGAGTAATTAAAATTGTTAAATCGATATTCAAAAAGATTAACGGATATTTTGAACTTGTGAGTGGAGTGTAAATACCTTTAGTTGGTTGTCAGTAAACATATTAAAAGGTTTACACACCGCACAGTTATTTTCTTATAGAGGTTACATGTTTGTGCACGGTATGACGAGGCAACAAGGATAGATGTTATATTAATGTTACTTTTTATTAACATGTAATAGTACTCTCCTTATTGTAATATAGAACAATGTGGGTGATGAGTAGATCAGACAATACAGATAATGTACGATAGATATTTTACTAGTGGTAAGATTTCATTACAAGAATCCGACATGCGCAATGTCAGCAATGTCGTAACACACAGAAATGTTTCAAGTGATACAGCATTTGTTATAGGTAAACGTTGCAATAACCATTAGGTTAATTTTTTGCTCGTTTCGTCACTTTTCTAATAAAAAAACACATTTTGAATTAAATATACGAAGTAAATTTTTAGTTTCTTTTATAATACTTTATTACAACTTGAATGACATCGAAAAATTCCACTGGTTGTTTAATACTTTGAGTTTCCTTAGTAGCCGGAGTCGTACGTGCGCGAGTAACCTAAACTATGGTCACGGATACCAGCGTCACTAACATTACAAATGTACCACGTACTGTATCTACTTTTTCTTTTATCCCGTCTAGAGCCAGAGTCAGCTTTCCTTTACAATCTACTTCATTTTGTCCAATCTTAAGCATCCTCTTTCATGTTTTCAAGTCGTTTCTTATGAAATCCAGCCAACGTAGTTGGTGGTAGGATTCCTATGCAGGATTCCGTCTAGGTAGGTACCACCCCAGGGCCAGTTATTCTGCCGTGAAGCAGTACTGTGCAAACATTACGGTGTTTCGGTTTGAAGGGCACTGAGAGCTAGCGTAATCACTGGGCATATGAGACTTAAGAACTGATGTCTCAGTGTGACGGGCGCAGTGTGGTGTCACACAGTAATTTTGTGGGTGACACAGCATTTGTTATGGGCAGACGTTACACTTACCATCAGGTGAACGTTTTGCTCGTTCCGTCACTTTAGTGAAATTAAAAAAAAAAGGCCTACCATAGGCATGTCAAAGAAGAAATATTTTTGAGGACGCAATATAAAGTCTACCGACCCACTCTGAAGATACGTGCCGGTCGAATCGAGCAAGCAGTTCACTTGATAGTTAATAATTGTCCACCATTGAATAAGGAGTAAATTTTAAAGATTATTACTGCTCTTTTAAAATTATGTTAGTACAAATTGGTTAGAACAAATAAACACAAATGAATATAGACATTGACGTTAAATATTTGATTCTGATTCAAATTTCCCAAAGCCCTCGTCAAAATATTGACGGCAGATCGCGTTACGGCATTACGATTCAGAACGGCAGGAGATGCTATCGGACGATGATTGGAGGCAAGCGTACGACGTAAACTTACAGGATCTGATCTTTGTGATAAATTAATAATACTTCGTCTTGGTTACATTGAAGGATACGACTGATTTAACAGATGGCAACACACTTTATAATACTCATGTAGGAAAAAAACAGATTTTTTTACTTATCTTGTAATTAATGATAACATTAAGTAACTTTTGTAGCTATTAAATTTGTGTTATTAGTTTAAAATCAATTGACCAAAAATTAGAACGGTTGACATAAAATGTATGAATTACTCGTTTCTATAGAAACAGTAAAGCTTTGCGATTTGACTTTCTTGTTTCAAAGCTTCACTGTTTGATCTGTCCCGCGAAGGGGAAAACATGGGCTACGGTTGTGGTCTTTGCTTACCCCTTATGGGAAAAAAGCGTGACTGAATGTATGTATATTGCACTTACCATCAGGTTCACGATGTACTCGTCTCGTCTCTTCCTTACATAAGAAAATGTTATATATTATTTTTACACTCCTTGAGTAGTGCTTTAAATGCGACGTACATACTCGTACATCATGATCAGACAAGAACCAAGGCTCCTGTTAATTGTTCAAATAAATCAAACAAATACCCTATTCCTCACAAAACTTGGGTAGTTCCACACAAGAGTGGACATACAAAATTCTAGCTTAAGGAAAAGAATGGTATAGCGTGCGGAAGGACAGCTTGCTAAGGGGTATTCAGTCATATGCCCTGCTGCCTGCCACCAATATCATTAATTTTGATTTTTTTCTACTGAACCGGAAGTTTTACAAAACCTGAGTCAGTTGGGTGTTACCTTACTGCTCGAGTCAGCAAAAGTATAATTTATTGTTCTGAATAACGTGTTTTGTAGTCTAATCTGTTTCTAAATTTTTTTTTGTCATCATCATTTCAGCCTATCGCTAGTCCACTGCTGAACATAGGCTTCCTCCATAGATTGCCAAAAAAATTTTTGTAGATCCCATTAATGGGGGCATTTTGGCATAGTTGCCACGATTTGATCTTCCAGGAAGGTACTGCCAATCTTCTGGTTTTTAATTTTCCCTCTGTCGACTTTTATGGCACCCGCGGGATCAGATGGGGTGGTAGATTTTCGTAAGCCGCCATCACACGACATTTTTTTGTTTAAATTTTCAGATTATTCTGTTTTATTTTGAACGCGAAAACTAATTCGTATGTTTTAAAATTTTGCCTGTAATAAAAATAATTGCTTTTTTTGCTACTAAACAAAAAAAAATTTTTTTTTTTGAAAAACGACGTCATTAGGATTTCTCCCGTATTGTAGTTGCGTTTTACATACATCAATTTCACATGCACTACACAACCAGACTCGAAAACCAACAGTTTGTTTCTGCACAAGTGTCGGCTCCGGCTGGGATTCGAACCCAGGACCCGCGTCGTATAAGTCAGGTATTCCAACCACTAGGCCACGCGGTCGTCAAATTTGCAATTTTGTATTTGTAATAGAAGTTGATGGCCGTAATATAATTGTTCAAATACACTCCAACACAAAAAAGATAATAAACTCTTATTTACTTTCCTATTTTGAACAAGTTACATAGTTTCTATGTAACTTGTTCATCATGATTGAGAAGAAATTAAAAAAAAAAACACGTTCATCAAGAGAACGTTGCTGCTGACAGTATGCGTACCACACAATAATTATCCGTCCTCTAGTTCCGTGCAATGTCGCGTCCGCGGTTGTATCGAAAAAGTTTTAATTTAGCCAAGTCTCCTTTGTAAGTCTTTTAAAAAGCTTCAAGTATTGTATGCATTTAACAAGGAGCCTCGGTGACAGTTATTAATGGATTTCCCACTATTTTTCTCGGATGGCGCGAAGGAATCGGCTTAGGTACCTACCGGTCTTTGTTCGTCAGGGTTACATTGAACGAACTTCTTCCGAAATACTTTGACGTCGGAAAATCTAATTTAATACAAATAAAACTATAACTTTGTGTTTTATTAAGTGATTCGTATTTGTTTTAAGGATTAATATTCATAAGGGAAAAATCAAGTTTTTAAAATTGATACTCGTTTTCGAAACGATTTTGTACCCAATATGGCTTTAGGTGCTGATTTGCCAAAGCGATGAAGGAAAACATCATGAGAAGACTTGCATGTCTTACGATTAAAAAAAAAATCAAGGACATTTGAAGTCCGACAACCCGCATTGGAGCAGCTCCAAAGCCCTAACAAAAAAATGAGAGGGGGCCAATTCTCAGCAGTGAGCACATTTATTGGCTGTTACTGGTCACCATAATTTAAGTTTTTTGTCAAATCGTCTTTAAGAAGAATGAAGGGTTGAAGCCACGAGGTGGCGGAGAAGGAGAATCTACTACCCCATCGATCCATACCTCAATCGATCGATGGGTGGAATGAATAGATGGCTGACTATCTTAAATATAGGAGAGTAGCATAAAAGGCTGTGAGTTTTCTGGTACTGCGATCGACTCCCCGCTCGAATAGACAACCATATGTTAATACTTTAAATTTCTACTCGTATATCACTTATTCGAGTTTCATATAACGTATATATACTCGTAAATACGTCTACCCTACTAAACGCTTCAAATAAAGCAGGTATAGTGTTTTGATTGCGAAAACTTCTTACACATATCGCGCGGCGCCTTTGAACCTTGCTTTTGCTCAATCCTCAATTATCAACAGAATTTCAATCATTGTCTACGGTTGGGAGCGAGCGGTATTTTTCCAAATACCCAGCCGCTTTCGCCACATCATTAGTCATTCTGAGCCCCGTGCACAGCGCCGCTTTTTGCGACCACACTTTGCCGATGCAGTTCTGCGACTGACTTTGTTATGCATTTAAATATATTCTTTGATTATTTTAAATATTCCAGATATGGAAATCTTTTATTTTAATGAGTTATTTAGTGATTGTTGCATTCGTTAATTAATTTGTCGAGTAATGGCATTTCATTTTAGTCCACAGGGTGTCATATAGAGACGTGTCATATAGATTCTTCATGGATGTTGAATGTTTATGATTATATAGTCCACTGTCCATGTGTCCACTTCCCTGTGAACTGTATGTTCGATTAGCACATTTACCGGTAGGAGGTAGATAGTTAAGTCCCACCGCAGTGCCAGTTATTCTAACGTGAAGCAGCAGTGTGTAAACATTACTTTGTTTCGGTTTGAAGAGGACGACGACTGATAGCTAGTGTACTTACTGTGCATATGAGACTTAAGAACTGATGTCTAAGTAGTGACAAGCGCAATGTCGTGACACACAAAAATATTCTGGGTTACACCACAGCATTCGTTATGGGCAGACGTTGCATTTACCAGCAGGTGACCGATTTGCTCGACGTCTTCTATAAAAAAATAGTAGGAAAAAGTATTTTTATATGATGGCACTGTTGCATTTAAATATCAAAAACACGATTTGTAAATTTCTCAAACATTGTTTACATTATTTGTATACAAATAAAATCATTCGTTTTTTTTAAATCGATATTTAACTACTGAATCAGTAGCTCTGAAGCGTTATTCAAGTTGTTCCCAAAACGGTCAATTGTTACAGTCGCTTGATGTAGAAGCGCAGCAAACGCCCCCCGGGACCAATCTATCAAAACGTCCAGTACCGATGTTCCAAGCGATCCCCTTAGAAAACTTCGAGTTCTCTCTTATTTGGAAAGCGATTGTTTCGTAATAAGAATATCAGAACGCGTCAAAATATTTACGGTGATTCGGTGCGATTTTCCGGGCGATCGATCAGTATGTTTGTCAGTTGACGGTTAGAAAGTTGTTACGTATTACGAATACGCGTGAAATTGAATTCGAATTATGAATAATCTTATGATCTCTATTACACGCTTCAACCAAAACTTAATGTATACATTGATATTAAATAATAACCTTTAATTCTAGTAACTTTGAGAGTTTTTCGGCTTAAAATAGAGAATATGATAAATTGGTAAATACTATTATCGTATAGTATTTGATCATGTAAACTTTAGCAGTGACAAATATTTTCCCATCCGAGAGTGAAACATACATTTTAGATGATATGAGAAGTGCTGATGAGATTTAGAAGAAGACGCTGAAAATGACGCTTAGAAGATTCGTTCACTTTCGCGAGGATTGCGTTTGTTGTAAAGGCCGCTTCATACTGAAAGTTCTATTTTTAAAGCGTGCGACCAGAAATCACGTCAATGATTTATGGAAATGGGACAGCTAGACGCATGTATGAATTCAATGTTCGTAGAATTGATAGATAGATGTAATTGTTCCATCCTAGTCGTGCGTCTAGTCATTTGATGGTAGCACGAGGACGGACCGTGGTAGCTTAGGGGCCTGAGTGACTTGACTGAGATCCACGATGCCGGCACCACTAAAATTGTTCTACAATTTTAAGTGCTGATTTACCACTGGCTCAGCGGTAAAGGAAAACATCGTGAGGGAACCTGCATTTCTGATCAATAACAATATTTCTACTACATGTGAAGGTTTTCAACCAGTGCGTGTTGCCAGTGATGACTTACAGAACCGAGACGTGGTCTTTCACTGCAGGCCGCATGAGGAATGAGCTCTGGAAAGAGCTATGGTCGGTGTTTCTCAGCAAGGTAAAATCCGTAACGATGATACCCGCAGCAGAACTAGAGTAACATAGCTCTTAGGATAAGTAAGCTGAAGTGGCAATGAACCAGCAATATAGCTTGTAGAAGTGATAAACGTAGGGGAAGAAAGGCTCTCGAGTGGCAGCCTCGTACCGGCAATCGCATTGTAGAGCAACTCCCTACTAGATGGAGCGATGACTTGCACGGTTTTGCTGCATGGATGCAGATGGCCCAAGAACGTGTTTTGTAGCAACCATTGAAAGAGGCATATTGAAAGAGACAGAAATGATGATGACATGTGGTTTCCGCCAAACCGCATTGGAGCACTGTGGCGGACTCTTCCGGACTCCAAACCCTCTCAGGAATAGATAAAGCCTGTGCTTAGTAGTGGAACATTTATAGGCACTCACTTCACAAAGTGAAGGATTCCGCTGGGAAGAATAGCGTATTACCAAAAATATCTTATATCTCAAAAACTACACGTTCCAGAAAATATCTTGATCAAATTTATTTCCGTAGAAAGTGTTTCCTAGCTTCTACCACCTTATTTTCTTTCAGAATTTTTCACCGCATAGTTGAAAAGTTAGAGGGGGACACACTTTATGTGGCTTCAGAAACGCGTATCACACTAATTATCGATTTAAAAAATAGTTATTTCGCAACTTCTTTATTATTTATCAAGACCTATCTAACGATACCTCACACGTGTCACACTTATGTCCACTGTTTTTTATTTCATCTCTCACTTACATGGATTGTCTGCTGCTATATTCTTTCGCTAGGCCATTGTATACAGCTTTTCCTGAAAACACCTTAATACCGTAATATGGCACGGAAATTCTCAACGAAATTATCAGGGTTCCCATTTTACCATTGAACCCGAAAACTGCCACCTGAGTTTCTGGCTGGTTCTTTCCAGGACAGAAACAATAATTGCAAATCAGTGTAGTTTTGGAAAAAAAATATATGTTCAAAGAGTATTATGTAAATAATCTATATTGAATAAAAATAATTCTATTCTATGTGCAATTCTGATCTTGTAGGTCTTTATCTATTAGCAATCTTTTATATAACGTTAACCTCTGTATCCTTCGCATAAGGTTAATTTTTCGAAATATACCGTCTAGGTAGGCTCAAGGGCCAGTTATTCTGCCGTAGAGCAATACTGTGCAAACATTACTGTGTTTCGGTCTGAAGGCCATTGTTATCACTGCGTATACGAGACTGAAAAACTGATGTCTTAGGGTGACGACGCAGTGTAGTGCAACACAAAAATATTCAGAGTGACTAACTAAAAATATTCAGGGTGAATAACAGCATTTGTTATGGGCAGACGTTGCACTTACCATCAGGGAAGCGTTTTGCTTGTCCCGTAACTTTATCCAATAACGAAAAGGCACATATTGTACACTATTGCTAGAAACACATGCAAATTATTAAGTTTTATTTCAAGTGAATGTATAATAGTCAGTACTTAGTATTACCTTAATATTTTTTGTTAATTACCACTTCTATCATTTTATTTATTTATTTTATACATTCCTCCTTATAACCCTGAAGTGGTAAAAAGCTTGTCATATTTGTCGCAGTACTTACATACCGAGTAAGTACTGAAACGAAAATAATGCCTAGGCAACCGTAGTGCAGGATTCTCTCTCTGCTAGTTGGCGCGATTATTTGTACAGGGGCTGATAGGAACTGGACTTGTAAAGCCTTAGCTGCTGCCTTAGGGCATCATGCTGCAATTTGGAAGGGGGTGGTGGTGTCTTGTAATCTATCGGTGGTAGGATTCGTTTGCAGGAATCCGTTTAGGATTCCTATGCAGGAATTCGTCTAGGTAGGTACCACCCCTGGGCCAGTTATTCTGCCGTGAAGCAGTAGTGTGCAAACATTACTGTGTTTCGGTTTGAAGGACACTGTGATGTAGCGTAATAACTGGCCATATGAGACTTAAGAACTGATGTCTCAGGGTGACGGGCGTAGTGTAGTGTCACACAGAAATGTTCTGGGTGACATAACATTTGTTAAAGGTAGACGTTGCACTTTACATCAGGTGAACGTTTTGCTCGTTTCGTCACTCTATCCTATAAAAAAATGTACCACCCCAGGCTAGCTGTTTTGCCGTGAAGCAGTAGTTTCCAAATATAACTGGCAGTGAGAGCTTGTGTAATGTAATCAATGGGCATTTGAGACTTAAGAACTGATTTGAACTGGTTTAAATCCCAGACGTAGCCAACATGTGCAAAAAACCCAAATTGGTTTTCGGGTCTGGTTGTGTTGTGCATGTGAAATTTATGTTAGTTAAACGTACCCACGATGCAAGAGAAATCCTACTGTAGAGCATTGTTTTTTTTAAATAAAGAAAGTCGATCCAAAACGTAAGAGAATTGTTCAAATTGTAAGTTTACATTATAACACAGTTATTTCGCTATCATTTCTGCATAGTTATTGTGAAATGTTTTGAAAAATCTTGTTTGTATTACGAAATCATTAATACGTAAAGTAAAGTAACAGCCTATAAATTTATAATTGCTAAACACAGGCCTCCTCTTGTTTCTGAAAGTGCTTTTGGAAATAACAGCCGAGAAGACTACGCCACGTCGCTCGAAATTGGGTTGGCGTTCTTCACATGTCTTCGAAATATTTTTATTCCTCAGAAATGCAGGTTTCCTCACGAGGTTTTCTTTTCCTGCTGAGAACCTGGTAATCAGCACTTAGAATAGAAGAATAATTTTAAGGGTGCCGGCACCGGAGATCGAACTTAGGTCACTCGCGTACTATTAAATTTAAGGCGAGCGTCCAGCGCCTAAGCTACCACGGCCTTCATCATTATTTGATATAATTGGTGTTATTATCAAATATAGTTATAATACTTTGCTATCAAATGATCATTTAAATTATGTCAAAACATTATTTCATATAATGCAAATGACAATTGGAACAGTAGTTTTTTTCAATTCTAGTTCACAATTGAATTGTAATCAAAAAGCATTGACTATTATTTCTAAGTATATCTTGGATACGATACCAGGCGCTGTCGGCGATCTCGGCTCCGTACCATACGGTACGGACGGAATAGTCAAATTTGGCCTTTTACAACAGTCACGATTACAAGGCGAGATTTACGATTGTAAATCTTATCTTTAGGTCAAAACTAAAAGAAGGTATAAATCTAAGATATAGTAGTGCCATACCTGTATGCTCGAATACAAAGAATATTCCCGCTATGCGCTAATACGACTAAGTTATACTCCAGGACTAAAGAAATCTAAAAATCAATAATCACAAAATTATGGGATCCTGAAATATTCGGTTCGATTGCAATTAAAACCCTTGCTCCATTACTGAGTCCACAAAAATGCAGACCGCTTAGCTACGGGGCTAAGTTAGGACTATTACTTCGAGGACTTTAAATATAATACTTGAAATTATTATATACTCTTATAAATAATATATATACTATAGATTTTGTAAAATATGTACTATTATTTTATAACCTTACGGTTATATATATTATTTATCTTAATGTCCTCCTGGCCGATTTTCGACCACGGCGACAACATCTGAATACTGTCAACTGCGTAGGAGATATTATAGTGCCACAAGTTACGCACAAACACAGAGGCATTCACTCGTACCCACCAACGCGTGCCTGATGCAACGCTTATGTGGAAAGATCGGAGGTAGTCTAGAATGCAGTGCAGAGACACATGGACAATTGCAACACAACTAGATCAGAAAAGCAAAAATTTGCGTGTTTGCACAAATGTGGGATTCGAACCCAGGACCTGCGGCGTAGAAGTCAGGTACTTTATGCACCAAGCCACGGTCGTCAAATGTATTATTTGTCTTATATCTATAATGTACAGCTATTTATAAATGTGCGTAAAACGACAAACCAAAAGAAAAAAACTCGTTGAATATCGTTCTCAGTCCCAGAGGGATTATTCGCGGGATGGAGTGCAAAGAGTGACTGAGGGGTGGAGATAAAGGGGAATGTTTATTCGAACTAAGAGATGTCTCCCGTTAACTCCGTATATAACATAAATTATGCATTGGAATGTAAATGCGTCGAAACCCCTGTCGCTTTGTCGTCCCCTCTTTTATCGGAGGTCCAGTAAATGTATATTTCTGTATTTACTGATAGACAAATAGCGTTGCCATTACTTAAACTTTTTACATTATCATAGTATTATAATGTTAATATAAAAATATTAAATAATATTTACAAGTGGTTGCGGCGTAAGAGAATCTATCACGGTATCTCGTTCTATGCTGTGAAAATTAGCAGAACATTTTGTGACCTCAAGCACATGACGGAAGACGGTATCTCGTCCTATGCTTTTGTGAAAATTGGCAGAACATTTTGTGACCTCGAGCACATGACGGAAGACGGTATCTCGTCCCATGCTTTTGTGAAAATTGGCAGAAAATTTTGAGACCTCAAACAGATGACAGAATAATCATTTCAGCCTATCACTAGTCTTCTGCTGAACATAGACCTCCCCATTAGTATACCACACAAGTTTGTAGATCTCAATTTGGGGGTTTTGCTATAGTTGCCACGATTGGCAGGCAGGTTGGTATATGTTTATTTATTCAGATGTTCTAGGAAGATGTTGCTGCTCAGCTCCTGTTTTTTATTTTTCCTCTGTTGACTTTTACGATACCCACAAGATGAGATAGGGTGGTAGATTCTTTTAAGCTGCTATCACACGGCCAACCATTTCTAATATCAATCTTAGATTATCCAGATTGATGATTGACAGCAGCGTCTTAGATGCGATGCGTCTAACAGGAATACACAACAGGGAGGAACAACAAATCCTCTCATAGGGAGAGTCCTATATCCAGCAGAGGATTATTCACAGATTACTGAAGCCAAAAAAGAAAAATAAATAATGAAGAAGTATAGCCGAATTAATGTTTTTTTCTTAATGGTAAGTGCAACGTCTGCCCGTAACAAATGCTGTGTCACTTAGAACTTTTCTGTGTGGCACCACTCTGCGGTCGTCACCCAGAGACATCAGTTCTGATAAGTCTGATATGCCCAGTAATTACACTAGCTATCAGACCGAATCACAGTAATGTTACCACACTACTGCTTGGCGACAGAATAGATATCACTGAGGTGGTATCTATCCCATCTAGACGGATTCTTGTATAGGAAAAGGTGCCGTTATCCGGTTATATAACTAAACAATTTCAATACGTTAATTAAGTTTGATTTTAAAACTTACGAGCAAGTACTTTACCAGTTACTTACCTCTTAACTTAGTTTAAAGATAAAGTTAAAGAAATTAATTTCATTCACTTTCACTTGCTTTACATATGTAGTCGCGTATTTGATTATCCCGTGAGTGGTCGTGTCGTTTATAAGTCGACTAAGGAAAATTGTTGTTGTGAATTGAGTTCTAAACAAATAAACTGCGGATGCCAACCCGCCTGCCAAGAGTGGCAACTATGACAAAATCCCCCCAAAATGATAGCTACAAAATTTGTGGCAATCTATGGGGAGGACTACGTTCAGCAGTGAACTAGTAATAGGCTGAAATTATGATGATGTTAAGTCCGCCATCGGAGTAGTGTGGCGATCTCTTCTCGTCTCCAAAACCCTCACTCAGAATTCAGTAGGCAGGTTAAGTAACCTGAGCAATGCCGACGTCGATGGCGCCTAACAAACGTGGCAACAATGTTAATTAAGTTTGGTTGTGGATTAATTGCAAAATTGTTTTCGTTTTGTATTCTTCCTTAATTAAATTAGTAAAAAACATCACAACTAAAGAAAATTTCCTTTTATAGATTCAAAGCGACCACCCAGTTTCTCCCGAGATTCTCAGGAAATCGCGTCCAGTATCCAACGTAAGGGCGCAAGAGGAAAAAAATTGTACCGCGACGCCAGCGCCGTTGCACTGTCGAGACTTTGCTGATTAATGGAAGTTCTATTCATTCATCCGGAAACAACCATAAGTGGCAAATAAGCTTATAAACGACAATCGATTTTATTTTAATAACAGTAAAGTTAAAATTGCTTTAAGCCTGGTACGGAGATATAGCTTTCTGTTATGACATATTCGAGAATACCAAACGTTTCCCCTCAACGCTGTAACATTTGACGTTTTTGTGCGACATACGTATGTATAAAATGGCGAAATATGGATTTATTAGCTTTAATTAAAATTGTATAACTTTGATAAAATATTATGAAATATTCTTCACTTTTGTGTGTTATGTAGACCGTACACAACAAACAAACAACAATTTTCTTAGACTCGCAATTACAAAATTTTAAAATAATTGTCTGCCTAGGATTATTGTACTATCATGATGTGTACACTACAGTATCTACCTTAGTCATTCTTACCGAATTACATTCAACAGAACAATTAAGAAAGTCTGCTGCCGTCGGCTGTTTTTCTGGACCGACATGACTTAGAGACCTTCAAGAAAAGAGCCTATTCCTTTCTCAAAGGCTGGCAACGCAGCCGCGATTCCTCTGGTATTGCGGATGTTCATGGGCGGCGGTGATAACTTACCATCAGGTGAGCCACTTGCTCGTTTGCCCCCTCTCCCATAAAACCCAAGCGCCGCAAGTTTTTTAATTGTACAAACATTGTCTTCAGCTGGGATTCGAACCTAAGAGATACGGGCTAGTAGTTAGTTCACAAGTACTATGACGGCTGTATTATAGAAGCGCCACTATATTTTTACTTACTAACTACTACTTATATTTAATTACTAAATTATAATATTTTTCGTTACAGTTAGAACTTTGATGAAGCACCGAGAGTCACGAACTCCCGATCTCGAACTCGCGAAACCCCCAAGTCGTGCTAGACCTCGGTTGACGTCATTTGATTGGGAAAGTAAGGGGTGGTAAGATGGTAATGGAAGAGGGGAGCGATGTCAGCTGTCAAAAGTCCGACACACGATGACGTTTGACGTCAGAAAATTGCGCGAGGCTCCGAAAAGCTTCCTTCAATATTACAAAATTCAACTCAATAAAATATTATTAGTGAATAATTACGTTTTATATGTATTTCTTATATGTTTTATTTTCACGAGTTTTACGAGTATTAATAATAATAATCAATAGTATAATCAGTTTATTTAAGTAATTGAGCACCCTTTAAAAACCGATGTTAACTGCAATTTTGTTCATTTTTTACATTACACACTTTTCTGTAACATTCATGACTATTGCATGATATGTATAAAAAGTAAGTCTTTGTAACGTAACATGTTTACTCGCGTTAAAGTACAGTTCAAATTATTTGTGGAAGAGCATAAACACATGTATGTAGATATATAATCACATAAATTTAACATGAGACCCAGCCCTCGATATGGGAGGGGCGACGCATTGCAAAAAACGTCGGCACTCGACCCTACAAAGATAGAAAACGCACCAAACCCGCCATTACAGAAAATTGGCTGTACGATCCCATATACGAAGGATTGGGGATACTTCGGAATTAGAAATAAAATTAGTTGAGTAACTTTTTTTATTTAAACAATATTTGCTGGCAGGTAGAAAGTTTAAATAACAAGTTTGCCAGTGAAAAATATAGAATGACTACTACAATTAATTAAAAGAATCCTTTGGACTAATTTTGTACGTGTGGTATTTGTGCTTTGTGTTTGTGTCTCATGTAACTTATTGAAAATCAAAAACTGTACGCGATACAAAATAAATCACTTCTAATATTTTTAATGTAACATTTTATTAAGTAAAGATAAGTAAAGATAAGATATAAATGAGTAAATACAATCCACCCAATGGTAAGTGGTCACTAGCCGCTCAATGAGATACATTCCTATATTCTTCATAGAATATATGGTTACTTTGTCATTCTGAGATTCTTGATTAAAAAAAATGCATTGTAGCCTGGGTCCTCACTATCCACCATACAAAATGTGTCAGTGTTATGTCGCTAATTTATAACATTACATAAAACATAACTATTCTACATAATTCAGATCAAAATAGAAATTTATTTTAAACTGGCCCAAAATTATTAATAAGTATTTCTTCTTTCGACGAAAACTTGCAAGTGAATCGACTTAATCCAGAGCTGTATTTAATAGCAAAACAAGAAACAAATAATAGGATCACGGCAGCTAAATAGGTTTTTCTGCAGTTTCGTAAAATACGAAATGTATTATGTGCAATGAAATGGCCATTGAAATCTAATTCAGTATGAATTATTTTAAGGTGCAAATTGAAGTAAAATGTAAAACGCGAAGTTTGATAAAGGGCCTGTCGTATTGTTCATTAAACTTGGATTAAGTTTGCGCGGGATGGAACGAGCTGGCAGGCAGTTAGCGTCACGGCAAGCAGCAGGATGCGGGCACAAGAAACTTTATCAAAGAAACTTTGTCCGCGATAGGAATGTCTTCATTGAATGACTTTGATTTAAATAGCTTGAGACATTGCAGGGAAATTAGGCGTTGTGCCTTTACAATTTTAATTTTTATCTCTCATGAATTACTACCGATGTCGAATGTCCTTGTATTATATATTAATAAGTAATACGTATTTGTGTCAAATGTAATGTAATTTAGTTAAGTTTCAAATGTTCACGAATGATGTTCGTCTGTAATTCGCTTTTAAAAAATCGTGAATTCAAATCTATTTATACACACATCTATCTTACACAAATACAGACATAAACAAAAATACAGTACAACGTACGATCTTATCACTCTGAAAGCAATTTATAAATCAACACAGATTGACTGGAATAAATACGCAAAAGCGTGGAGACTCGAGTACTAGTGTACTATTGACAACAGAAAAAGGAGAAGCGGAGTAAATTATGATTAAGATCTTTGAAATTAAATGTAAAATTTAACATATTAGATCTGTACGGAACCCTAATAATTAATGAACCCTAATAATTAATGAACCCTAATAATTAATGAAAATTTATTAATGTACTCGATTTCTGCTTGCATAGTCTATGAAACAACGTATTCTTTTCTAGTTATTCAAAAATTACTGATTATTTAACACGTCAATTTTCACAGTATCCGGGAACCTGCAAAATTGTTATTTGTTATTTGTAGTGGTGGTCATTGCAGTGGACTGTTAAAGCTAGTGACAATTATATTATTTACACCTTTGTGACCCACCACACATCATGATGACGTGACTTGCCGTATCTATATTAATTCGTATTTAAATAATTGCACCAATTCGATAGCACTTTGGGTTTAAAGTACCTATCTATTAGTAAACGTTTAAAATAGTAACTAAAAGAAGCAGTAATTTATGCCGAATATTAAGGTGGCTGGAACTGCATGTAAGCTGCTGCCTGTAAGACTGTCTCTTCGTCAGTGCACCTGATCTAATTCTTCTATCTCATCGCATGAACGAGAAGATGAGTTAGCGCTTCTGTAATGAAGCTAATGATTACGCAACTATAGTATATCCCGTTTCGGGTAAGTTACGAGCGAGTGCCTCAGTGTTTACCCGTAGACTTGTGTGACCGTACACTGCACACTACCGTACACTACAATATCTCCTGCGCACTTGGTCACTTCTGACAGTACTCGGTAGTTACCGACGTGATCGAAAATCGGCAGGGGAACATCATCATATCCTGTGCAAGCTATACGGAAAAATCTATGCCTATCAGTGCAAAATTTATATGGTTTACTTTAGTCTATATGCCCGTTTAAAATAGAATTCCTATGCAGGAATCCGTCTAGGTAGGTACCACCCCAGGGCCAGTTATTCTGCCGTGAAGCAGTAGTGTGCAAGCATTACTGTGTTTCGGTTTGAAAGGCACTGTGAGCTAGCGTAATCACTGGGCATATGAGACTTAAGAACTGATGTCGCAGGGTGACGGGCGCAGTGTGGTGTCACACAGAAATATTCTGGGTGACACAGCATTTGTGGTGTTGCACTTACCATCAGGTGATCGTTTTGCTCGTTTCGTCACTTTATACAATAAAAAAAAATAGTAACACTTACAACACAAATAAGATCTAATAGCCAAGTAATGTGTTTACTGTTTAAAGCCTATTTTTAAGTCACTAGTAGGGTGACACAAAAATAGGCTTTAAGTAGTTTAAGTGTTCCGCAACTTAGTACTGTTGTACCTATATTGATGGCTAAGGCATGTAATTGGTATTGTATTCTTTCGTACGTAAGTTTCATCTCGAAATGGATCAGTTCTTTCCTATGCTTATGGTATTTAGTAAGTGGAACTGATGCTGCCCGTATCAGTAAAGCGCTCGTCACACATATATATGCATACAATCACACTCTTTTCCCATATAAGGGGTAGGTTCACACGTAGCCCACTTTCGCTCCCGCGGGAACGAGACATCGAACCATGTCGGCGCTAATTTGGTACGAGTCGAAAAAAATCGTTACCACGAGCAGTATATTGACAGCATTGCATATTATGGTGCTATTCTGCACGAATAAACGCTGTCCGCCCTATACCTTAGTCGCCTCCAACGACACCTCGGTAGGAAAGAGGTAGGTGCGATTTTCTGCGCGCATAACAGGCATTACATTGTACACGGAAAGTTTGAACTAGCAATTGCCTTCAAGCTCACGTAGACCTTGTAGCTTTATAGAATATCTTTTATCAACTTTTGGTAATAAAAAAGAGGTCATCATGGTCAAAATTAACCGAGAAAGAAATAATGAAAAAAAAAAGAAAAAATGTATTCATTAAAAATAAACTATATATCATCACTACATTCTTATAATTAGTTGGTATAGTGGTCAGAATACCTGATTTCGGGTTTGAATCCCAACCGGAGCCGACGTTTGTGCAAAATACAAATTGTTGGTTTTCGGGTCTGGTTGTGTTGCGATTGTCCTCGTGTCTCTGACACAACATCCTAGCTTCCGATTTCATAGCATGAGTGTTTCATTGCGCGCAGGTAGTTTAGGACGCATGAGTGCCATTGCGCTCAATTGTGGCACTATGACATCTTCTGCGCAGTTTGTAGTTTCACACAGAAATCCATGGTCGAAAATCGGCCAGGTGGAGGACATGATACGAGTATATCTCATGCGATGCCAAGTAGTGTTTCTACGGCGAAGACTTTCACGGTGATTTCGAACTAAACTAAAACGTTACTAATCTGAAATGTAATTTCTAAACTCAAACCGCTTCGGCACATTCTTAGATCTACGTCTGTTTACCTATTGATCGGACACCCATTGATCGGGTGTTCCCACCTATTGTATATGCAGCCGGTTGGAAGCCGACTGCCGTGACGCAGCAGAAACTCCAGATGATCGTGATAGTGGCATTGTGATCGTCTAATTCAATAAAATCACCGGACATTTTTGTTTATTTGTCGGTACCCTTGTCGGGGCTCCTTAGTGTTGTATTAGCGGCTTAAGACTCATGATAGGTATACCGTGACTATGCTTTGTTCTTGTTGCTTAGTTAGTAAATTCTCTACGGAGATGGTGGAGTTGTCACGGGGATTATTGGGTATGACATGTTTTAGTATTGTAACATGTAGTCGTTTCTTATTGTTTTTAAATTGGATGTTATATAGTTTTTTATATGTTCAAAGTTTTAAATGATATTTTAACATATATAAAAAATATTTGTTAGTAAACATGTTAAATATAATACGAACTCGGTGTATTTTTTATGAGATAAAATTAAAATAGTTCTATGTTTAATTTTGTTTAATTAGTGAGTATTCACAATTTACGAGCTGAAAATGTCACTTCGATTGTAGGCTTTATGTCATTTTAAAAAATAGCCAGAAAAGTGAAGGATATTTTGTATTAAATATTTAAAACGCTAAGCCGCGGCGAACAGAGACCATGTTCATTCGATATTATTATTGAAACGGCTCTTTAATCTTCTACGCAATAAGTTCGCGTCGAACTTTATTCTCTTCTACGTGAAGGGAAAAGCTCGTATGAGTGAGAAAGATAGCTGCAGTCCGACTGGAACAATTGTTACTCTATAGTCGATGTTCCCGTCTCTTTCGTACATTTACAGCATCGACTAAGTGGGAAGGAGACAAAATTTTTGAGTGCCAACGCTTTGAACGTCTAATACAATATAATTTATACTTTATTATGTGTATATAGAGCTTACATTGTATTAAATGTTTCGTTTAAAAGAGGTACTAGAGCAGCTCCGCCTTAAAAATGGAAGGTGGTATGTAAAAATTGATGAACACGTATAGCCAGTCGTTAAAGTGACAGACTGCGCTGGCGTGTTGGGCAGTGTATATTGTCTCAAAATGTTGGGACTTTGCGCGCCTTTGCTTCCATTGTTTATTATCAAAAAGTGATAAATCAAATGACTCTGCAATAATTCTCATAAATACAACATTTGTGAACTGTTTGCGTAAGAGTACTTTAACGTTATGTGACAGTGATTATTTTTATAGTGGACCTTGAGACTTGTAAGTGGTTACAATAAGTGTATTTTGCAATAGTAAATGTATATAAATAGTAATAATTGTAGCACACACTATCGTGGTACGTCTGGCACACGCCTTACATATAAGTAATATTATAATTGTAATAGTTAAATTAATTTTGATAATCGAATTGAAAGTAATCTTCGGTCGGTTGTAGTAACGGTTTTGTGGAAAACTTACAAAAATTTTGATACTGAACAAAAAATGCCTAGAATTATTTATTGTTATAAGACTATTACATAAAAGCATAATCTTTAATATTTTGTATAAATAGAAATCAAAAAATTTGATAATGTAACAGATTCGGCTTGTGAAAAGTTTTATGTTACAATTATTACTATATATAGGTTACATACACAAGGTGAATTTTACAGGCAATTTCACTAAATAAAAATTGGTCACATCAATCGACGTTTGAATGTCGGCCATATTAGCAGGCGTGTTGGTCACACGGTGATGCGCGGTCTCGACCACACCCACGATGAGCTCTTTCCTCATGAACGGTGGATACCAGCCACAACCAGATCCCGAAGTTTCCACCCTTCGGAAGAGTACAGCCAAGCAGATTATATACCACCAGGCGAATACTATCAACACCAACATTTACAGTACGGTTACCAACACCAATATGCGCCTGTGCAAATTGGAACAGGCTACGGATATGGGGGATACTATCATCCTCTACCTCAGCACCCACCAGTCGCACCACCACCGCGGCCTCCCGAGCCTTCGCATCCATCTGATGCTGACCATGGTTACGTTTCTCATAGTGTGGAGATCGCACCGGGACTTGCAGAGCTTGGCCTCCGCTTAGAAAGACATATTGAAGAAGCAGCCCCTGCTGGTCGTAAGTTACATGCTCTGGGTCGTGAAGGCTCACCAGTTTCAGAGTTGGATGATGAAAGACTACTTCTCGATAGTCCACCAGTGGAAGACGACGACTCTTCTATATGCTCGGATAATACCGATAGAGTAATTTACCCATGGATGAAGAAGATACACGTTGCTGGGGCTTGTAAGTATAACCTTTGGTTGATATTATTTTTCTGAACAAAAAATAGTTAGACATGACTATTAATTTTTAAGAGTAACAGAAATACTCAATAAGATATTATTAAACAAGAAATCAGGGATGTCGGTATTATACGTAGTATATAATAGTATAGTCGGTATATAATATAACATATCTAATGCATATTAAAGACGTATGAAGTTGCGTTAGCCGACCACCAGAGTAGAAATGCACCTACCGCTTTACTACCGACGTGTCGTAATCGTAAGGAGCGACTATGGTACTGTACGGACAGCCTGTATTCGTGCAGATTAACACCATAATATGCATTGCTGTCACTACACTGCTCGTGGGAATGCAACGGAGAGTCAATTTCTTTTTGTCTTGTACCAAAATGGCGACGACGTGGTTCGCCACCCGTCTCGTTTACCGCGGGGGCGAACAGTGGTATGTATATGTTTAACCTCTGCCTACGCCTTATATGGGAAAAAGGCGTGACTATATTTATGTATACGAATACATATAGTATATGAATATACAGAGTTGCGATGCGTCTCATCAACGGTTGCGTTGCGGTAAAGCATCGACTGTCATCGATGTTTTTCTTTTGGGTATAAGTTAATGTTTGAGCCATGGTAGTTCAGAGGCCGGGCCTTAAACTTCATATTACGCGAGTGACTCCAGTTCGATCCCCGGTGCCGGAACCTTTAAAATCTTCTGTGTATATTTACCAACTACTCAGCGATGAAGGAGAATATCGTGGGGAAACCTTTATGTCTGAGGAATAAAAATATTTAGGGATACATGTGAAGTCAGCTAAACTGCATTGAAGCAAAGTGGCGTCCTCTCTCTAGCTCCAAAACCCTCTAATAAATGAAAGGATGCCTGTGATTAGCAGAGAAACATTTATAGAATGTTACTTTACTTTTTAATGTTTGACCACAACCAAGTGTGTAAGCAGTGTAAGTCAGCCATGAGATACTGGAGCAGACAAGTACTTTAGCAGTATGACTTTTTCTAGTAGATTGTAATTAGTTACGTTAGGAGTCTATCACCACTAATAGTTTTGGTCGCTTAGTACAATATTGAGATATTTGTAGCAAATAAGGAATGAATACCTTCGAATTCGAGTAGCTCCGTCTATTCAATAAGACATGCGGAAAACGCTTGTAGCTTCAGAAATGACAAACATTATGTTCATAATTGATTTTACTGTCTTATCATGTCTTTTTGTACCTGATGATAATGTCCTACTAAACAATTTGACCACGACGATATTACAAAATGCAGTCGGAGGGTATCAACTGCGCGAGAGATATAATAGTTCCACAAGTGTATGCGCAAAGCAAAAGCGCTTATTCGTATTTACCTACCCGCTCCCTATATAACTACTCATGCTATACAATCGGAGGTAGTCTAAAATGAATTGTTAAAGACACGGGGCAATCACAACATTACAATCCCGAAAATCAAAAGTTCTGTTTTCTGGTACCCGAACCCAGGACCTGCGGGGTAGAAATCTATTACTCTGACCACTAGGCCACGCGGTTATGTCGTACCTTATACGCAATGTTAGAGTTATGGAGGGACTAAAGATCTATACAAGTTTACGTTGATATATTTACAATCAACCTTAGAGCCTTTAGAACTTCAATCAGGCCTCGCTGGTCTGTGTCCTCAATACCTTAAAACTATAATGGTTACTTATAGTAACCATTATAGTTTTAAGGTATAGAGTAGTAGTAAACTACTGTAATCATTTCATAACATTATCTCTGAAGAAAACGTTTCATTCATCAGCTAGATTTGCGATTTTCGACCCCGGCAACAATTACCGAACACTGTTGTAAGTTATCAACTGCGCATGTGATCCTGTCGTCGACATATTGAAATGTGAAACCGCGAGCTACAGCTAGTGGGGCAATAAAAGATTTGGCATTAGATAACCAAATCTAGTCTCTAGGAGAGGACAACTGCCCCTCCCTGCTCCCACTTGGCGACGCCCTTGATTACAAAGTTAATATGCAATATAATATTGCAAAACTTTACTTCATACTCTAATTTTTGATCTCATACCCGACTCCGGCAGGGCCTTAGAGGAGGAGGGGAAAGTGTTTATAAATAACAAGTTTTAGTCTAAATTAATGTGTAATAATAATAATAAGAGGAATTACACGTACCAATTTCATATACTTGTTGTTATTCATTATTGATATTAATACGTTTATCATCAATAACATTCAATCAAATACGGGTAAATACAGCTTCCTTTATCTATCCTAACTATAAAAAAAATTAAGTAACAGCTTACAAATGTTCCACCATATTGCCCACAAGCTTCTTCTCATTTCTGGGACCGGGAAGAGTCCGTCACGTTCCTCCAACGGGGGTTGACGGACTTCACATGTCTTTGAAATATTTTTATACCTCCGACACAGGTTTCCTCACGACGCTTTCCTTCCCCGCTGAGCACATGCTAAAGCAGCAATTAAATTTGTAAATTAATTTTATGATTAATCCCTTACTATATGTAATCTAAAATGTACTAAAGATACTTACGAGTACATGGAATATGCTCAGATTATTGACAATAACCGTGATACTAACTCATGGTGAAACCATCTCGTAAAATACACAGACCGGATAATTGGGAGCTGCGGTTAAGGTGGAAGGTGGTTAGTACTGCAATCGCCAATTCGTCTGTCAAGCGTGGCGAATACGGCAAATCCTCTCTTCTTGGGACAGGCCTGTGTCCAACAGTTGACTGTTAGAGATGATAATGGCTTTTTGACAAATTTCGATCTAACAAAGACGAAGATCGGATCTCAATCCGAAGTAGGCTATGTTGTAGTGTCTGAGACAGAGACAATCACGACACCGAAAGCCAAAATTTGTGCTTTTACACAAAAGATAGCTCGCTAGTAAGCTAGCTAGCAAAATTTAACATTCGCTTAAAATGTATAGTTGCCGATTGATGTTAAAAGCGATGTCCTACACTTGAAATGATTCTGTATCGGGGTGTGTTTTATAGAAATAAGTTGAATAAACACGGACATCCAGAACCGATCACAGACGAAACGGAACTCCTGCGACCCATAGCACAGATGCCAACTTAATTGCACTGATTTTTTTATTTTATGAGCGGAATATTGATCATACTCGTAATTACATAAAATGTTGCTACTTTGTTAATAACATTAGCCACATCACACTGTTTAATATTTATTTTTTTAAAGTATTTTTGAAAACCGTAATAATTCTGACACGATAAGTAAATTCATGCATAGTATTTTCACAATATAAAATTTTATATTAAAAATGTTTTATGCTTAAATGAAAAATTTTAAGAAAAATCTAACAGAAATTACGCAGCTGTTTACAAAATAAAAGTCCACGCCATCAAATGAACAAGCATAGCTTTTTTAATCAGGAGTTTAAATTATATGTAATCAATTTAAGTGGTTAGATAACTTATACAAGTAAATACATACTTGTTTTAGTCACTATCAGAGTCAGGTTATTAGAATTAGTGAGTTTTCATTGCAAACAATTTAATGTATGATAAGAAATAGAAGCTAAACTTGTAACATCGTCGCAGAGGCATCGGTCTATCGATTTTCTATGTTGGTTCCTCCTTCTTCATTTCGCCATTGATCGACATGACAAACCGAAAGATTTCATTATTTCAGACAGATATTACTTATGTCGCTTTTGTCTTGTTGGTAAAATCACTATGCAGATATCTGCTTTTTGTACCGTCAAGCAGTCGCGTGCAAACACCGTGTTTCGGTTTGAAGGGCGCTAAACTGGTGTAATTATAACTAACTAATGTATCGATGAAGTATTCTTTTTATCTTAAAAAATACTTTATTAATCTTTAAACATAATATCCCTTTGCTTCTTAGTTACATTGTTTTTTTGGCTGACAAATATTGTAGGTATAATTGAATAAAAAAACATGAATATAAAATAAAAGTTAATAGGGAGAACAAGAAAGCCACGTTAAAAATCAAATACAAATTCAATAAGAAAGTACTTACTTTGTAAAAAAAAAGGTTTGTTGTGATTAATGTGGTAACATTAACTTTTCCTTTGACGCGTGATAGGCTATTGTATTGCAAATGAGTACAAGTACCGAATACCCATCAAAGTAGGCCAATGTTCGCGGCATTTAAAATGAAAGAATTAACAAATTGCCACCAATCAATAACACAATATTTACGGATACTCAAGATCCTTTAAGGATGTCTTTTGATATGTTTTGACGTTTTACTAATGGGGTGCTATTACTAAGATCCTGTGGAGACACCATAACTTTTGTTATGCGACAATAGAACCCAACACTTATGTTAATGAGTGTCATTTATTTTAATAGACTTTAAATAGAGATTTGTGGTTGAGAATTCGCCGCGGAGATTATCGATTTCTAATAGATTTTTATACAGAGCCCGCTCGATTTTTTATTTTTCAGAATAGTTCTTTTCACACAGATTTCAATTATTCTTTTGACTATTTCTTAGATGCAAATTTATCTGTTTTTATTCAATACATGAGACATGTCACCAAACACCATATGAGCAGCGTGGCGAAGTTTTCCTAGCTACAAAGCCCTTTCAGAAATGACTCAGACCTGTGCTTAGCAGTGGGACATTTATAGGCTGTTACTTAATGATGTTATAGATGTGTGTTATGATTTATCATCATCATCAACATCATCATATCATGTCTAGTAAGAGTTGACTAAGGGAAATCGTTTGGTTTTCAATAGATAGCGGAATACCAATCTAGAAAAATATCATTCACAGAAATGTTCAAAATTTGATTGCCAGCAGCATCTAAAGTGCGAAGTGTGCTACGATAGCCAACCACTCAGCCACTTTAACTGGTGTTAGGATTTCTATGCGGAAAGCCGTCTAGGTAGGTACCACCGCAGGGTCAGTTATTCCGCCGTGAAGCTAGTAGTGGCTAAACATTATTGTGTATTGTATCGGTAGGGCACTGAAAGGTAGTATTATTACTGGGCATATGTGACTTAATAACTGTTGTCTTTGGGCAACTGGGCGTAGTGTGGTGAATTTTTTGCGCATTTCGTCACTTTCTCCAATAAATAAAAAACCAAGCGTGGAGATTACGTCCAAATATCTCTTCGTCCAACAGTGGACTGTAGCCTGATAACGATGATGGTGGTGGAGCAAATGTTCTTCATACATTGTATAATGGCCCTATTAAAAGGTCGTTAAGCATTTCACTTTACGATTAAATGGAATTGACGAGTAATTTCTTTGTTTTACAATAATGTGACATTATCTATAAATTAAAACGTGAAGAGAAAACACATTGCGCGCAGTAAGGAGTGTTAGATTTGGCATAGTCAAAGTTTGTATGGAGAAGAAACGCTTAAATACATATTACATGTGCTACAAATACAGTAAATTGAATAAAATAAATTTACGTTGTTTTACGTTGATACTGTCAATATCAAATACATAATAGTCATTTTTCAAGCAGCCGCACAGAGCAGAGATTTTGAACAAATAATTTTAAAATGTGACTAACAAGTAATTATTTAAATCATCATCCCAACCATTACCTCCAATTTGATAAGCCGTAAATCCTCGCAAAGAACACCGATTCCTACTAAGGACTGATTCGCGAGGCTATTGAAATAGAAAAATATCTTAATTTCAATAGACAAAATTGTTGAAACTACCTACAGCTTGGGATCCCATAATTGATAAAATTAAATCAAAAACCAAGCATACCACTGCAAGATTTCAAGACAAAGTTAGCTCTTTCTGCGTAGATCTGACCAAAAATAATAATTAAAAGCTGCAGGTACTCCGGATTAACTATGACATTGGGACATCTATCACCTCATTCCTCCTGTGACCATGGGTGCTGTAGTTTTATTTAAACTCAAACCCTCAATAACGATGAAACAAAAAAAAAATATGAAATTCGGTCCACCATCCACCAATAAAAAATTTCTGCAATTTTTAGTGCGGACTTACCATTTGCTCAACATGAAGGAAAATATGTTGAAGAAACCTGCATATGTGACGAGTAACAATATTTAGAGGCTATGTGAAGTTCTTCAACCCGCATTGGAGCAGCGTTGTAAACGGTTCCCGGCTCCTAATCCCTCTCAGAAATAAGAAAAGACCTGTGCTCATCAGCGGGAAATTCATAGGCTGTTACTGTACTTTCTTTTTCTTACATTAATGTGACTATATTTATAATAATTAATAAAAGTGGCATCGTCTCTGTTTATTATCTGTGGTTAGTTTAAATTCGATAAAAAGCATGGCAACGTATGTTGATAACAAAAAAGCTATTAGGCATACAGTACCATCGCTGCGGAGTCTTTATGAAGAGGC
The DNA here is from genome assembly GCA_019845155.1 of Luehdorfia chinensis. Classification (NCBI taxonomy): domain Eukaryota; kingdom Metazoa; phylum Arthropoda; class Insecta; order Lepidoptera; family Papilionidae; genus Luehdorfia; species Luehdorfia chinensis. The sequence goes on along the minus strand of JAHVAK010000642.1, from coordinate 12,418,242 downwards.
CGCATTAAAGTTGTTGAGCTATTAAATAAGCGACATTAGTCTTGTGCCGTTGACAGCGTTTTCAATAGAGTCATCGGTAAATTATGCACATTGTATTTCGGCTTCTTATAAACACGACCTGCAGTTCACGTGACACAGAATTTATTTCTTAGGTCATACATAACATCTTGCTTGTTAATCTTTACTGGATAGGCAGACTGACGGACATTACGCAAGGTTAAGGATGCATTTTAACTATATAGGTTAGAGTAACTATAAAGTAGGGAACTAATGATAGGATTCCTATGCAAGAATTCAAGTAATCTAGGTACATACCACGGTATTGCCAAACCCAAATTATCCAAATTATTGTCGGACAGCAGCGTCTATGGTACGAAGTGTCTGATACTTCAATCGACAATCCGACTGCCAAGCGCGGCGATTACAGAAAATCATCCTTCGGCAAACATGGACTAAGCCTATGTTCAACAGTGGACATTTTGCAGGCTGCTGAAAGGAGAATGCAAAATGATTCCTTCGGGACAATTCATCTATTTTGCGTTCATTGGTTATTTAAGCAGCAGTAAGTGAAATAACCGGTGTGGTGGCGGCTTAAGAAAATATACCGCTCCATCTCGTTCCATGGGTGTCGTAAAAGTCGACAGAGATAAAATTAAAACGAGACGATGGTCAGCAGCATACTCCTGAAACATCTGAATAAATAAACTTCGGTTACCAACCCGCCCGCCAATCGAGTCAACTATGGCAAAATCCCTCCAAAATGAAAGCTACAAACTTTTGTGGCAATCTATGGGGGAGGCCTATATTCAGCAGTGAACTAAAATAAACTTCGGTTACCAACCCGCCCGCCAATCGAGTCAACTATGGCAAAATCCCTCCAAAATGAAAGCTACAAACTTTTGTGGCAATCTATGGGGGAGGCCTATATTCAGCAGTGAACTAGTAATAGGCTAAAATTATGATAATGAAGTGAAATGATGTTAATTTGTTTCTAAAATATTACCGACATAAAGTGACCGAATGATAATTGTGTTAATATTTCCTTTACAATAATACGTTCCCAGAATTTCATATTGTATCAGCAAAAGTCTTCCTTATCGATACATGTCACAGAGAGTGTATTTTTCAATTCCACATAATAGTGGAACAGGGAGGAGATTCATCGGCAGTCCGACGTAATGAGGCGGGACCACCAAGCGGGGCCGATAGCGCATGCGTCGCCAGATGGACCCGAGATTAACAGATCGGTTGTGAGACCACACGTTGGTCGCAGGTAGCCCGTAATTCAATTCAGATTGTCATCGTCCCGATGACGTGATAGCCGGGCTAACGAAGCGAAGATGGAACGCTGTATCGGTAGCGGTGTAACGGATATTTGCGCATAAGCTAATTTACTTTACTCTAGTCTTAGCAAGGAATTTGATTTTTGTTGGAATAACTAAAAATATGGGGATATATTATTTTAGAGCATACAGTCGACCTGATGTCGGTAGGATTCCTATGCAGGAATCCGTCTAGGTAGGTACCACCCTGGGCCAGTTATTCTGCCGTGAAGCAGTAGTGTGCAAGCATTACTGTGTTTCGGTTTGAAGGGCACTGTGAGCTAGCGTAATCACTGGGCATTTGAGACTTAAGAACTGATGTTATAGGTGACGGGCGCAGTGAGGTGTCACACAGAAATACTCTGGGTGACACAGCGGGCGGACGTTGCACTTACCATCAGGTGAACGTTTTGCTCGTTTCGTCACTTTATACAATAAAAAAAGAGGTTACTTGTAGGCTTCATTCTCGATGAAGTATTAACATATTTAAGGTCTCCCATTGGGCCTATGAAAGAATGCCTCGCTGCAATTGGATTTTCGGTTCTTTGTACTCATCATTTCAAACACAGCAACTTGAAGCTGATACTTTACGGTATGATGACCACGTGGTCTAGTGGCCAGAGTACCTGACGTCTATACCACGGTCTTGGGTTCAAATTTCAGCTCGAGTCAACATTTGTGCGAAAACACAAATTGTTGGTTTTCGGGTCTGATTGTTGTGTGTGTGAAAGTTTTGACTTTAAAGCGCATCCACGATATATGAGAAATTCTAGTGTGGGACATCGTCTTTCGTGACAGCGTGACTGCATCACAGTACAACTGATTCATTTATATGCAACACCTACCGACCGCATGGCTCCGCCACATAAAAATAGCTAATTATATTTAAAATAAGCCACAACAGTTTCTTTAATAACTCACTCTAATTGGTTTCTAGTATTCATCATGATCACGATATTTTTTGATAGTCTACTACTGGTCTTTGGTGTTTCCCGAGAGGGCAGGATTAGCCATAGTCGCTACGTTTAACCGGCGAATTAGAGGTCTAAGTACTAGACATTTCAAGAATAGTTAGAATCAGTTACTGTCACTGATCTTGATATTTTATATACATGTAAGAGGTTATTCTGGGCGTTTATTATATTTACTTTCGTCGATTTTTACGACATGCACATAGGAGCTGAGGTGGCAGGTGCCCATATACCTCCAAAACACTTAGTCCCAGAGTCACTATCCATAGTTTGTGCGATGTTAATAATATCAGTAGTTTGATATATAGTCGCTCAGATAAACTGACTGTTCACATTACTGTATCGGCACATACAATTCTGCCTTACCTCAGTGTCATGGGAAATAAAAGGCTCATTAATTAAGTAGGCTGAACGGCAAAAGCTGCGGAAAAGTTTGATTGGTCATTTTTCATTTTGTTACGGTTTTCCTGATTTGGCAACACATATATTTAATAATGTAGAGAGAAGCACAAAGAAATTTTAATTTTTAAAACTGTTTATTTTAAAAAAGGTATTAATGTCTTATACGTACTTTTTTTTACGTAGGTAGTATAGCAAAGCCAACGTCGAACATAATATGCGTTTTAGTTACCAGAATTAATGCGTTTACTTTTGGCGTTGACAAATTATTCAGTAGTGTTTTTGGTAATCTGTGGTAGTGTTCACGCATCTAAAATGATTACTGCTATTTAACTTTCAACGTCAACGGCTATTTAAAACAATAAGAAGAAAATAGAAATACGCCGAAGGAAATACGTAACCTTTTTTTTGAAATAGTCTCATCATACAACATTGAATATAGCAAAATAGAATAGAATAGAATAGAATAGAATAAATTTTTATTCAATATAGACTATTTACATAGTACTTATTGAAAGTCATTTTTTTTTAAGCTACACTGGTTCGCAAAAATGCCTCTGTCCTGGGAAGAACCAGTAAGAAACCCAGCGGGCTTTTTTTTTTTTTAGTCATTTTTAAAATAATGTACAATAACTGTATTACAATAGCTGTATTATAAAGATGTAGAAATGGCTTGGCGGCGATCACCTCATTCCCAAGGGTTATCATCATCTACGTATTCTTTAATATTATAATAACCCTTTTTATGAAGTCTTTGTTTAATATAAAATTTAAACTTTTTGGTTGAAAGACTTTTAGCACTTTCTGGGATTTTGTTGTAAAAACGTATACATTGCCCCATAAAAGAGTTACTGACTCTGTGAAGTCGGGTAACTGGCATAATTAATTTGTGCTTGTTCCTGGTATTCACATTATGAACATCACTTTTTTTAGTGAACTGGTTTATGTTCTTGTGTACATACAAAACGTTTTCAAATATATATTGAGAGGCCAAGGTTAAGATATTAATTTCTTTAAATTTATCCCTAAGAGACACTTTAGAGCCAAGATTATAAATAGCTCTTACGGCCCTCTTTTGCAAAACAAAAATCACTTCAACATCAGTTGCATTTCCCCATAGCAAAATACCATAAGACATTATGTTATGAAAATAACTAAAATAAACCAATCTAGCAGTTTCAACGTTAGTCAAATTCCTAATTTTTTTTACAGCATAAGCTGCAGAGCTAAGTCTACTTGCTAGTTTAGATATATGGGGGCTCCATTGAAGTTTTGCGTCAAGAGTTATTCCAAGAAAGACAGCAGTATCCACAAGGCTCAACTCTTCCCCACTCACAAGCACATTTACATCTAATTGTTTAACATTTGGTGTTGTGAATTTAATACATTTTGTTTTATTGCCGTTTAAAAGCAAATTATTAACATTAAACCAATGTACTAATTTTGAAATAGCATTATTCACCTCGTCATATAATAAAAGTTGACGTTTTATCTTAAAAATCAAAGATGTATCATCAGCAAATAACACTATATCATGGTTGTCCCCTACTAGGTAAGGTAAGTCATTAATGTAAATAAGAAATAGAAATGGGCCGAGAATCGAACCCTGCGGGACACCCATAGATACTGCTGATCCGGAAGAACTGCTGCTATTGATAACTACTGTCTGCGTTCTATTACTCAAATATGAAATTAGAAGTTGAAGTGCAGAATTTCTTACACCGTAGTGATGTAGTTTCCTGATAAGTGTTTCATGATCAACGCAATCGAAGGCCTTAGAAAGATCACAGAAAACACCCAAGGCATCCCGTGAACTCTCCCAGGCTTCGAATATATTCTTAATAAGTTCAACACCTGCATCGGTTGTAGAACGACCCCTCGTAAAGCCAAATTGGTTTTTGTGAAACAATTTATTTAAATTGAAATGTTTTAACATTTGATTAAGTATAATTTTTTCAAAAATTTTACTTAATGTTGGTAGTACAGAAATAGGTCTAAAGTTAGCAGGGTCCGATGTACTACCAGATTTAAATAAAGGTATGATTTTACTATGTTTCATCAAATCAGGAAACACACCAAATGCAATACCGGAATTAAAAATTATGGCTAATTGAGGTGCAATTATATCTATAAAAGACGCAATACATTATATGTGAGAACATCCCATGATTCCCAAGAGTCCATATACCTGTCTGCTAAGTCTTTTGGCCGGCTCGAATCTGTAAAGCACTGTTGGAAAATCTGGAATCTGTGTACCACCATTAACAGTACATACACCAAGTAACAGTACATACACCAAGTAGTTGACAGATCCGGATGTGTGAAAGATAAAACTAATTTCTTTGTTCACGGTTAAACCTGCGTCACAATAATATATTGTGCTCAATTAACAATTAGTAGTAACTGAAAGATAATACCGAGGTAAGAGTCGTTAAAAAGAGTGTCCTCTTCATCGTTTGCAAGAAAGTAATAATATAGAATAGTTAGAAGGAGACCTTTACGGAAAGCTTAGAATACATAAAGTATACTAATATTGTACATGGGTTAAATTGTCTACCAAACTTTTCACAAATCGGTGAAGCTCGCGAACAACCTGACTGGTGATCCACATAGTTTCGATATACATTATACGTATCTTTTTTATTAGTAACTATTACATTATAAATCTTTTTTTCTTCTGCTGTCTGTCTATTTGTTTCTGGTTATCAACAGTAACTATCTACTGCGTAAAAGTTTACTTCTGACCCTGAGACTCATAAAGAACCTAGTGCTATTTAAGCAAAATTGTTAATAGTATATCGTTTGTTAATTTACACCTTCTTAGGGAACGGATTTCTAGTTAAATTCCATTCCACTTTGGAATGAATTTAACTTATTTTAATTGTTGTGTGTACTTATTTCGATACTTAATAATCTCGTCCATAAATTGACTGCTCATTAAAGTTAACGTTATTATTTATAATTCATCTGTGCGTGGAATGAAGCATAGTTTTAATGTTTCTAGGAGTAATATTTAGCAAAAAAAAATACAAATTACAATCTTCTGCACGCCATTTAAATATTAACTGTACTATGGAACAAGTAGGAGATAACTTTTAAAAAGACGCGTTTTATATAATATTTTTTAAAGCATGTCTGATGTTTCTTTAAAATTGTGTTGACTTGCCGCAATCTTCATGATAATCAGATTTACCAATCACGGTGACAGATGCTTTGCACCTATGATCCTGCTCCACGTTTTCACTTTTTGTGTTTGTGTATATCCATACTAATATTATGAATGCGAAAGTAACTTTCTCTGTCCCTCTGTCAGTTTGTTACCTTTTAATGACTCCACCGTTGAACCGATCTTGACGAAATTCAGGAACTGAGATAGCTTGCATCCTGGAGACGGACAAAGGACATTTTTTATACCGGAAAATCAAACATTTCTCAGTGTTTTTAAAAACCTAAATTCAAACGGACGTAGTCGCGAGCTTCAGCTAGTGTACAATAATCCTTCCACAATAGGGACAATGTGGAACCGACAATGAGGTCGGTTTTCAGAGAAAAAGTTGACGAGAAGGACTCTCTTCTTCCTTTTTCTCTTTTCCATAAAAGATTTTCCTACATTTTTTCTGAGTCGCCTTTACAACAACTGCAAGAAAAAGGGAGTAATTCGCTAAGGCTGTCAACAAACATTTGCTATGTTACTATCTTAATCGCTGTTTTTAACGATAGTGGTTAAGAAGAATTATAGTACTTCTAAAGATCCAGAAAGAAGTCAGGCATCCTACGAGCGGCCTGACAATAATCATGGAGCTTCCATTTCTTTGAATATTATATACACTTCTACAACAAATTTTCGTTCCGAAATTATAATAGTATTCATATAATTTTTCTATTAAATTAAAAAGCGAAACCATTTGAAAATGTCAACTTTTGATTATATAAATAGATTTTACCGTTTCATTATTTCTACATTTCGGGATACAAACTGAAACTGAAACTGAACTGGTGTTTCTGGAGATTTTACAGAATTTAAATTAATTAATTTTGAATTTAAAATTGAAACTAATAAACTCCTGTTTTTTACAACTCACAAATTGTCTTGCAATGTATTTCAAATATTCCTAGTACAAATGCTTTATCAATGCTTTGTTAAGATGTTTATAAAACTGTTTGAGATTTTTTGTAAAATAGTTGAAGAATTTTTTGTAAAACGGGAACTTGGCCGTGTATATGCATCTTATATAAAAATAACTTTTTATAACTGAAAAAAAGATAAAATCATTCCTGTGATTTTCACTTTATTTCACGATTAATTTAAAAATGACAAACATTTTCAAAATTCGCGTTAGGAAATCTACAATATTAATAAAATTAAGTTCCTGTTAAAATCAAATATGCTTTTGTGATCTACTGAATACAACAATGGAATGTTATTTTAAAATATTTTTCCAGTTAAAAGAGTCGCTTAAAAAATTTTACATTTTTGTCGTCATCATCATCATCATCATTTCAGCCTACAACTAGTCCACTGCTGAGCATAGGCCTCCCCAATAGGTTGCCACAAAAGTTTGTAGCTCTCAATTCGGGGGGATTTTGCCATAGTTGCCACGCTTGGGAGGCGGGTTGGCAACCACAGTTTATTTATCCAGATGTTCCAGGAAGATGCTGCTGCCTATCTCCTGGTTTTTATTACCCCTGAGTCGAATTTTACGACATCCAAGGGATGAGATGGGCCGCCACCACACGTCGTGTGGTCGCGGCTTAAGAGAATCCCTATTTCTACCACCGCATTTTTGTGTCTGTTTGAAAATCGGAAACTGTTATTTCTTATGATTAGAATTTAGAATTTGTGTCTGTAGATATTGTTATACGGATGCCTTATTATGAAATAAACTGTGTTAGTCTTTTGGTTACTATTCATAATAAGGCATGCGTATAACAATATCTACAGACACAAATTCTAAATTCTATTCATACAACATTGCTGTCTTTTTACCATAATATCACTTAAATGAATGTAAAGATGGTCGGAGGATCAAACTGTCTATCTACAAATATAACACAGCCCGGATCAATGTGACGGCCGAGTCCGTGCGACCACTAGAAATCTCGGCAAGCCGACCGCACATACCAGCCTTTCCTCGACCACGAGCATTCAAGAAATTCCCAGTCGGACCCTATCGATTACAACCGTCTCTTTCCTTCAGAGGCTTCTAATCTAAAGTTTTAGTAATCCCTACTGAAATGCTCGTTTTTCACGGTTTTTTTGTTATCAAAATAAACAAAACCAACCTATACTAAACGGGAAACACATCATTACAGACGTTACAATAGTCCACTGCTGGACATGGATCCTTTGAAAAATAGTAAGGATGTATATTTGTTGCAAAATTATATTGCCGCCTACTTGTTTTAAAAATATATTAAACGTATTATGGGCTATGTAACAAGCTAAATTATCTACTTAATAATATTAAATTATTAAAATTAATTTTGTTTTAACATTAATAAAGTTGCATATGCGTACTGGTGGTAGGATTCATATTCAAGAATCCGTCAAGGTGACAGTTACAGTTACCACCGCAGTGCCAGTTGTTCTGCCGCCAAGCCACTGTAATACATACTTTAGAACTTAGTATGCCCAGTAATTACCATAGACCAAGACTTAGAAGTAATTACTATGAAATTTAAACATTTATGTTTATTATCATCTAACATTCAGTCAGTATTGGAGTTGTTCAGCAACATTTAGGAAAGTCATATCCGATATAACGTACTGTGCCGAATATGAGCCTTATGTAAATGAAATATTAAGAGTTTTATTGCATACGCTTCGACGAATCTGTTTTTGTATATCATAAAATTAAGCTTTTAGCTTTTATGTAATTTTTCTCTACTAACATGTAAAATTAAGAAGCTTTTTTTACCGTAACTGTGTAAAAAGATTTAAAAAGTCATATTATATTTTAATTGATATTTTTTAATCAAAACCCTAGTAACGTTAGTCATTCAATAACCTCTTTTACAGAGCCCTTGAACTCTATTTTGTACACGAAAAGCAATTTCCTTCAAAGGAAATTAAAAAATTATTTTGGAATTACTTAAGCGCTTACAATGGTACTCCGATATATTGTTGTTGAAAGAAAGATGATTTCCAACGTTCAATTTATCATGTAAAGGTCGTTCTCCAAACATTTTCACACATTATAACAAAGTTAAAAAGCTTGAATCTCTGATAATTCAAAAGAGCGAAATCCTAACAGAATTTAAATAAAACTAATTCTTGTATTCATAATGCTACTCTATTGAATTGCTTTACTATTCTTTGATGAACTCGGTAAAAAAAATTAAATTCGGAAATTTTTATTTGATGTTATAAAATAAGCTTAATATTATGTACGTTTTTAAAGTTTTAGTTGAAGGAGCCCATTTCGTGATATTGTTTTAAAAATTAAATATAAGACGTGTTAAGTAGTTTATGGTATTGGTAACACACGTTAAAGGGTTTATTTATAATTTAATGATTAATTTTTATCTGAAATTAAATTTTTTTGGTACACCATAAATATTTTCGGAAAACAGCAACATATGTTGTAACGTGTGTTATCAATACCATAAACTACTTAACACGTCTTATATTTCATAGTAAACCAAACGCAATACGCAATTGGCCTACCAACCCTAACCGAAGCTTTTGCTTTCAAAATTCACTAAACTAAAATGCTTTGCATAATAGTCATAATACGTATTTGTATACATTTTATAATAATTTACTTTCAATTTCAAATTAAATTTATATGAATTTGACTATAAATTACAATGTCAGAACGAAAAAGATGTGTTGATGAAAAACTACTTAGGTATCCCAATTATTGATATTGCGCTCTAACTGGCAGTGAGACATTTCCTCGTGTCTCGCGTTCTGTGCGAATGATCAGTCAAGCAGCGGACTGTCTTTGAGTGCAACATTGATTCTCTCACTCAAACATGCTAGAAGTTAGGAGCATCTAATCTACCTACCCCAGTCCCCAACCAACCGTGGTCTGCCCTACTGCCCATTTTTTTAACAGTAACCATCTAAAGTATCACAAAGAATTTTCAAATATTCAAGCGCATTCAGTCGCTAATAAATAAGACGGATCTAATTTATGGCTTGCTAATTTGAAAAATTCGATTAATTTTTACTTAGTTTGGTCAATTATTGATAACAATAAATCTAAAAATTTTATAATCCGATTTAGCTGTTATCTACATCTGGTTGTTTTAAGAAAATCTCCATCTAAGAATTTTATTCATCTAAAGAATACTTCCTATATCGTTATCATATTTACAGTAAAAAAAAAATAAAGTAACAGGCTATAAATGTTGTTTGAGAGTTTTGTAGTCGGGAGGTATCCACCACGCTGCTCCAATGCGGGTTCATATGTCTACGAAATATTTTTTATTTTTCAGACATGCAGGTTTCCTCACGATGTTTTCCTTAAACGCCCAGCACGTGGTTAATCAGCACTTAAAATTCATCATCATTTCAGTCTATCACGAGTCCACTGCTGAACATCGGCCTCCCCCATAGATTGCCACAAAAGTTTGTGGCTCCCTTTTTGGGGGATTTTGCCATAGTTGCCACGCTTGGCAGGCGGGTTGTCAACCGCAGTTTATTTATTCACATGTTCCAGGAAGATGATGCTGCCCATCTCCTCGTTTTTATTTTTCCCTCTGTCGACTTTTACGGCACCCACGGGATGAGATGGGGTGGTAGATTCTCTTAAGCCGCTACCACACGGCACACTTAAAATAGCAATTAACAATTTTAATGCTGTCGGCACCGGGAATCGAACCCAGCTGCATTTCCCAAATTGTTATTATTTACCGCTATCGTAACGCTTGGAAAGCGAATTGGTGATCACAGTATCAGAAGCCACGCACTTAAACGCTGCAGAAAGTTACAAGATTTTTCCTTAGTTGACTTTTACGTTACATAGGATAACAGAGGATATGAACGTTTTTAAATCTTGGTTGATAACCTGCTAAAATATTATTGTAACATTATGATTCTGCAATTTTATGTATGCTTAAATTGGTATATTTCATTTACATTCGTATTTGAATAAATAAAAAAAAAATTCGTAATCATAATTATTTAATTTCTTTAGTTTTCACATGTACTGGATGTGCAGTCTGCCGACCGTCAGTAATGAAATTCTTTGTAATGAAGTTCTATTTTTAGATCGATATGATATGGCAATAGTCAATAGGCATGAGGTTAATGTGTTCTTTGTTACATCTCTTTAGTATTTTTTATTTGGTTGATTGCTGTTCAAACTAGGTCTTATTCTAAAAACGCTTTTTCTCTGGTATTACACTTGTACAAATATTAGAGAACTACACTTCGGAAATCCCGCAAAATTAATGAACATTCTTACTAACATAATCAAGTCACTAAACGTACTTTAGATATTAGTAATTATTTAGCGTAATTAAACTTTCCCAGTTACATTTATAGTTAAAAATTAAAATTTCAATATATCAGTTTTTGTTTAAAGTAAATAAATGTGATTGTACATAAAAAATAATTCTACTGTAAATACCAATGAAATCGCTATATTTAATGCATAAATATGTTCACTGACTGAAACACAGGCGTTCGTGACTTTTATCTAAATTTGCCTACCGGCCATATTGTAATAATACAAACAGCTAATTTACTAGGCACAATTAATCACAACAAAAAAGGAAGCTCAAGCTCGTACACGTGTAATTATTATGCACATTAATTAACACACCGTGCCCCGCGAGGTTGTTACTGCATAAATTATTCAAGTACGGTCCCCCGGCACGCAACGCGCTACCTCATTCAGAATGCTATATTAAAGTAATCATGTCCTATACATAGTTCACATTTAGTTACATTATATATCCCAATGCCTATTTAAACTGTTACGAGGCTATACTATTATAGATAGACATACATTTTGTCAATTTCAGGGAAAGATACGAGTATAAAAAAAAATGAAAAACTGAAGGAAGCGTAGTTCGCTCTTATAAAGGAAAAGTTTAGAATACGTTTGTATAATAATTGTGTTGAACTTCCATAGTATGAAAACGTGCTCGTCAGACCTCTCTATGGCGACATCTTCTGGTTGATAATCAGAATATATCATTTGCGCAAAACATATTATAGTGCTACAGGTATTAGAGTAAACATAGATGCCTATGTGTCTTTCACGCGTCCTTTTTACTATAACGATGATGCGAAAAGATCGAATGAAGGTCAGATGAGCGTTAGAGATACAGGTGACAGGACCGTAAATCACTAATTTGTAATATGTATGCTATTCCATGAGCATTTGAAACTTTGGCTAGGATTCGAACCTAGGAAATAAAGTTGTGGGATTCTTATCCAGGGCTACCAGTTATTCTACTGTGAAGCAGTAGTGTGCAAATATTTCTGTGTTTCGGTTTGAAGAGCGCTGAGAACTAGCGTAATCGCTGGGCATATGAGACTTAAGAACTAACGTCTCAAGGTGTCGGGCGCATTGTGGTGTCACAGTCGAAATTTTCTGGGTGACACAGCATTTGTTATGGGCAGACGTTGCACTTACCATCAGGTTTTGCTTTTCTTCTTTGAACGTTTTGCTCGTTTCGTCACCTTATCCAGTAAAAAAAGAACTCTGACCACTCAGTCATGCAGCCGTCACGTTTTAAATGAAAAGATTTTAAAATATAACAGCTTGTTATGTTTTTTTATTCGATAAAGTGATGAAACGAGCAAGACGTTTAGGTATGTCGGTTAGCGAGTTAAAGATAATTAATGGATAAATCAATAAAATAATTCAAAGTGGAGATATTCAAAATTTTACATCATTTCACAATAAAATCATATATTTTCTCTTAAAAAAATCATTAAGTATTACTCTGTATGTAAAAAATATGTCGACATCTTCTAATCTTGCTATTTTATTTACAGCTAACGGTACGTTTCAACCTGGAATGGAACCAAAACGTCAAAGGACGGCGTACACCAGGCACCAAATATTAGAACTTGAAAAAGAATTCCACTACAATCGGTATTTGACTCGAAGAAGAAGAATAGAAATAGCCCACACTCTAGTCTTGTCGGAGAGACAAATCAAAATATGGTTTCAAAACAGACGGATGAAATGGAAGAAGGATAACAAATTGCCTAATACCAAAAACGTTAGAAGAAAAACAAACCCAGCCGGCGTCACCACGACAACGACAAAAGGAGCCACACCAAAGAGTAGATCAAATAAGAATACAAATAACAATGATAAGAAGAAATCGAATAACAATGGGCGGCCAGATAGCATAGAGAATGTTACTGATAATATTATGAATGACTTACACTGCGTCGGAGCGCAGAATTTATCGCATGACCCAGCGATTAGTCCAATGAGTCATCCCAGTAACCAAATGGCTCCAGGACATCCAATGACGCCTCATCATTTACACATGATGGGTATACACGGAGGCATGGATCCAAGCATGGTTGCCAATCTAACGGCACATGGATCCCCGGTTGGAAATTCTGGATGTGGCACAGGCATCAACTCAGTCAATCCGCCAGTCATTAAGTCGGACTATGGACTCACAGCCTTATAATCTTTGTAAATGTATAGAAGAAAAAAACTATATTTTCATTACCGAACTTTCCTAGATTCTTACCATTCCTTTGTGTCGATAAAGTGTAATAAAGTGATTTGAATTTGTATTAATAAAGATTCATTTTAAGTTGTGTAAGTAAGTAAGATAACCAGTCATTAATTGATGTTTGCATAGTTAAGTGGAAAACTTTACAATGTCAAAAAGTGTGATTATTTTAATGTAGGTTTAGACGTTTTGGATTTGTACGTTTTCTTCAAGTCATTGTTCTTCATAAAATTCTTGCTACTTCTAGACCTGATTAAAATTTAGTTGCTTTTATAACTGTGTACAATGTTTACATGCTATTTTTATGTTAGTTACCAATTTAACAGTGTAGTAACATAAGTACCGATAAATATGAATGTTAAATATATGTCTAAATTATTATCTATGAATCACATATTAAGTGTTGTACTCGTACTATTTTTGTAGAGCACAACTATATACCATGAAGGTTAAAGTATCTTGTAATGGATTTATAAATATTTATTTGTAAAATTCAATACTCAAATTTAATTCTGTTCGGTCACTTTAGTTGTATCCAGATTTTGTAAATTACTTAAAATTGTATTAAATAATACGTTTAATTTGTTTTCAAAAGCCGATTCTTTAAAAATGTATTTACTCCGTGCATTTTAAGATAATGTACAATTTTATTGTAAATAAAAAAAAACATAGGCAGTTATAAAATACACTTATGTGATCTAGACAATGACTTAGGTTTAAGTACAAATTGTAAATTTTAATTTTAAAACAAACAAAACAGTTTTGTAACTACAATAGGAAAAATGTGAATACAAAACCAATAAATATAGTATCGTATTGCAAGATGTTAGACATTCATTTCAAACCCCTTAAATTATACCTACACATATGTGGAAACTACGAAAGTTTTATAGGTACGTATAAAATATATTTACATAATTAGCATCATCAACAACCTCTTAACAGCCCACTGCTGGACTTAAGCCTTTTCAAAGACAATTTGCCTTAATCAAAACGCTTATCAGGTTTACGCAAATTCCTCGCAACTTAGAAACCGCGGCTTGTTACCGGTATGTGTGTTTTCGGTATGGTATTTTTAAGATGCCAATTCCGCTACTTTCCTGTGGTATTTATTTAAATACAACAACGATTTTCCACACAAAGAAATTCCACTACGTTAGCTATGAATAATTTGAATTGTCAATACTTTCTTTACGAACAAGATAACAAAAAAGCTAACGTCGTCTATGCGCATTTACCGATCATCCGTAACCATAGCGTCGATATCATAACCTTGTGCGATTCGTATCGAATGAAATGAAAGCAAAAATCGTAATGTATTCGTTCAATGTGAAGTCATCAATCAACGTCGGCGGCTCATTGTGTGGCCGCACGCAACGTGAATCTTCTACTTATTCCTTACACGAGCTCTGACGTATATCTACAGCACAGTTTTATCATTTTGATACAATACGAGCTATGTTACTCCTTGCTTATTACTTTTTTTTAATATAGACATGTTTCTGTGAGTGCCCAAGGAGGCTACAGTTTGTTTTATTTCTTAGCAGTCGAATTTTAAATAAACTATTGTCAATGTTTTTGACAATCCTTGTCTCGTCTATATGACCGCTTGGAACACCAGCCAACATAGTCTACTGAATTAGTATCTAACAGGAAACCGAAGGAACATATGTTATACTAAAAGATTCTTCGTCTGAATGTACGGTTAAATTTTCATTATCTCTAACATCGAATTAGAATTTGCCTTCGATTGTACAAGGTTACGTTCTTCGTCAGATACTGCCGAGTAGTCTGAATGCGTTAGGCTCTTATAACACCATACCATATCCTTCCATAGTCGAAAGACTGCAGTAGTTGGAAATAGGCTAGGAGTAAATAATCATCACCATATTTTTAATATCTCAGAAAATTAATTTAGTGACATCTATACCTTAAAGTTTAATTAGGCTGTTAAACTGTTCACTAATTTTCATAATGTTTAAATTCTCATGTAATTACATGTTACTATCAAAAGAAGTTATATTAAACCTCAACATTGAATAAGTTTCTTACCAAATTATTCTATAGTGGTAGTTTAAAAGACACGCTTTAATAAATTGAAAAGAGTAAGCAAATAAGAGGCTATCCATCCACTTATTACATTTTGAAAAGGCTTGTGAAAAAAAAAATAGGACAAAGAAAATAATCCTTTTTGCAACGGCGACAAAAAGAGTTAAAATTTCTTGCAATTTTGCTAAATGAACAATGGTTGTTATTGTTATGAGATTTGTATGCAAATAACAAGATTTTGCTACCGTCTTCGTTTGACGGATTTATTGGGGATATTTGCCGACTGTTTATTATTTCGTATATCCCTTGGGAGACTTTATATTGCTGGCGTCCTCCGGTAGCGATTAAACTTACAGTTAGCCATCTTTTGTTGTTTATTGGCTGTAACATAAAAAAGCGAGTTTTCGCATTTCATATTTATAGTAATTTATTTACGGCGAGAAGAATCTATTTTGAAATCGGTACCGTGTTCGTCACTATACGAGTACCTTTTCACTGACTTATAATTGCTGATACATTATGTCCCAAGGTACATACAATATAAGTTGAATTTTTGAGGACTGACTTCAGCGATTGTATTAAAAATAAAATTCAGTGTAGCTGCGTGTTACATTGATTTAAAAGAGTTTCATAGAGTATGGCGTTTCATAGAGTATGGCGGTGACGTTATTCGTTAATTGCGCAGAATATGTTTATAATTTCGATAGTTTCAGTGCGAACATAGTGGAAATCAATTGACCTCACTATCAAATGAAGGTTCGCAGGCAGTGTCCGGTATGTGAGACAGGCATAATAAATCGTCATAATTTCAGCCTATCACTAATTCACTGCAGAATCTAGGTCTTCCCTATAGATTGCCACAAATCTCGGCCCTGAGTCACCTGCATCCATCTATTTGTTATTATCATTATCTCCTGGATATGCACCAAAAGTTGGGAGAATTGCCATGTGATTTGATTGGCGATCTATACCAAGGTCTGAGACGAGGGGTAATCCCAATACGTTCCATATAATACTTAAGACGCTGCACGCCTTGCACTTTATAAGCTGATTTTCGTCCTCTGTCGCATATTTTAGTTTGTTATTGCATCACAAGTAGGTTCCGATATTTACCAGGCATATCGTGAAGTCGACTTTTACAAAAGTCACATGACTTAGTGAACTAATGGATTATTTTTGGGTTTGGGTGGCCTTTAAACTCAAAACCTCACAGAGTACTTAACGAGTAGGTAAGCTGGCTGCTGAGCCCTAGCTCAGTTATCAAAAAATCACATATAAAGTCTATATAATACGATGACATCTTAATTTGTTGCATATGTCACTAAAATAACTATACCAAAGCATTTCAAATGTTTAAATTTCTTCAAAATATTAACGAACGAATCGAACGAAATATTAAGAACAAGTATGCAAGTATCATTAACTCTTTATTATTGGCGTCTAAATCAGAACATTCGAACGAAAACCCAAAGGATTGTCAGATTCTCGTAAAATGCGGAAACAAAGGAGTAGCGGCGAAGCAAAAGGAAGTAATCGACAGGTGAGTCCCAGGTGATCCCCGAACGCGTTCCGAAGATGTCCCAGAGGACTGTTTAAAGAAAATACTACAGCGATGAATCCGATGACTTGCTGATATATCTCACAGTTACATAGGCAGAATAAACGTATCGGTGTTTTTGAAAAGTTTGTAGTAGTACAGTCTTTTCAAAAACAACCATTTTTTGTTTCTACTGTACACGCTATATCAGCAACTGTGTTCGAATGTTACAGTTAAGTGAAAGTTAAAATGAAATTTATAAATATTTTAGTTAGTACCACAAAGCCGTGGTAGCTCAGGGGCCAAGTGCTTGCCTTGAATTTTATAATAAGCCTGAGTTCCATCCCCGGTACCGATAACTCTAAAATTTTCCTGCAACTTCAAGTTCTGATTTACCATGTGCTCAGTGGTGAAGAAAAATATAGTGACATACAATAACTGGCCTGGGGTGGTGCATACCTAGTAAAATGTGTGTAGTATTGCGAACCTATAAGGCCCATGTCCTGCAGCTGACTGTAAAGAGGGTAGTGATGATGATTGACAGACTGACAGAGAAGACTTATAGAATTATTTATATATATTTTCCAGTTAATCTTCTGTGAAACTCTAGTGTGCAACATTACTGTGTTTCGGTCTAATGGTCACTGACAGCTAGTGTAATTACTGGGCATATGAGACTTAAGAACTCATGTCTTAGGTGACGAGCGCGGTGTGGTCCCACACAGAAAAGTTCTGGGTGACACAGCATTTGTTATAGGCAGATGTTGCAATAACGATCAAGTGAACGATTTGCTCGTTACGTCACTTTCTCCATTAAAAAATATTTGTTAACAATCTTATATAATAGAAAAAATACTTATATTATTAATGTGAAAGTAACTATCTTTGTCCCTTTGTCCGGTTGTTACCTTTTCACGGTTCAACCGCTGAACCTATCTTGACGAAATTTGGCATAGAGATAGCTTGCATCCTGGAGACGGACATAGAATTATTTATATCCCCGAAAATCAAATAGTTCCTACGGGATATTTAAAACACATATATCCAAGCAGAGGAAGTCGCGGGCATCTGCTAGATAAATATATAAAAAAATATTTAATTTAAAGCTTTATTTATTCCATATCCTAATTTCAGATGAAGAATAATGTTACTTTTTATTATATAGTATTAGATTTGTTTTTGTTAGTATTAAATATGGATCCCTTTTGGGAAAAGCCTCCTCCATTTCTTGCCATTTTTCGCTATCCTGGGCAATTCACATCCATTTCTTTCCAGTAATTTCATGATATCATCTGCCTACCGTTTCTGCGGTCCACCTTTGTTTCTTTTGCCTTTTGGTCCCGACCATTTTGTTACTTCTAGTGCCCACCTTTTCATCCATTCCATTTGAGACGCAAAGCGTGTTGAAGGGCGTCTGTAAGCTTGGTTCTTAAAGGAGACTACCATTTAAAATTGAAAAGAATATAAAAATACTAAACTAATATTGTATGTCAGTCCTTGAACAGTGCTCAAAATCCGACAAGTAAATACAAAATGTCACAACTTTACAACAGTCAGCATATCCCCAGCATAAAGAAAATCACATAACATGCTGAATACTGAAGCCGGCTCGAGACGACAAATTTCATTATATCGTCTGAGACGCGATGTTGCGTAGGGTCGCTGAACGCCCTCCGTATATTATATCGTATATATTATATACCGGGTGAAATTAAGAAGAGTCAAGCGATTTAATGCACTGATTTTTTATTTAGAAGATAGTTTTTTTTATAGAAACTGAAGAATAATAGAATGTTAAATCTTTCTAACTTAAACGTATTAACTTAAATTAAACGTATTAACTTTATTTGACGAAACTGCAAACAGTTTAGTTTCAGTTGCTGCTCTACTTTATCTGTTCTATTACTCTAAATTTTTTCAACAAAAACGATTTTTAGTACTCGACCCTTAGTATAAGTGGAAGGAGCTTATCACATTTTTAATTTACTGCGAAAATTTACACTTGATAGATTCGGATTAAGTTTTCTGTTGGATGGCTTGGTTCTTTGGTAGATTTTAAGCCCATAAATAGTGTAATAAAGTTTTAAAACTACCTTTTCATACGCATTTTAAGCCGGATGTAGTAATTAGTTACTGCTTTTCCCATGCTAAACTAGATAATAGAACTGTACGTGTATAACTAAAAGAATAACAACAAAAGTCGATAAACATTAAATGCATATTATTCATGATGTAAATATTACTTATACAATTAAAATTAATTTTTCATTGTTAATAAAAAACGCTTACGCCTGTGACTTGTGGTATAACTTAACATTTGCTAGGGAGCTGATGTCGTCAGGCGGTTGTAATCCATACTGGATTCGATTTGAGAGCTGCAGAAACGTGCGTAAGATGACGGAGTGAAGAAGGGAATGTGTATTAGCAGTGGATTTCTTTGTATGAATTGATTCTTCTTTGGATTAAGGCATCCGGCCAATTCTGATTACAGAACTGTTTATGTCTTTACAAACTTTAAATATAAGTTAATAAACGCTGGCTGGTTTTAAGTTGATAATTAACATTTTAGATGATGTTTAATTACTTTTCTTTTTGAATAATTACTTAAAAATATTATGATAAATTACAATTTTTTATATTATAAATAGTAAATTTCGTATGAAATTTATATTGTATTACATTTTTTTTAACGATGTATTAACAAACACTTAAAAAAAATACTCAAAATCCAATCTTTTCTGCATTAAAAATAGTAATAGCAAAAAATATTTGTAAGGAAACGTAGTCTCTTAAAAAAATGCTCCCTCAGTTTCGATATATACCTACGGGAACAATACAACTCTTATACGTAACACACACATATTGTGAGTGTGGAGCACACATCTAGTCGTCAGTAGTCAGTCGGCCAAGCTTTTGTGCCCTTCATTGGGGCGCGGTTCTGTTTGTAGTGACGTATACGTACATTTCTTGATGTGTGTGTTGATTTCCCGACGACGCCGCGCCGCCCGGTACGGTTTCATAAGAACGTCACGACGAAAGTACTGGACTTAGATTTTTTTTATTATTTTATGTATAGACTACCAACATCATCCGTAACGGAAAAGGTTTCTTGGAGTCTGTAGTATAATAGCATAGATTACGAAATATAAACACGATTTGTTATCTTTATTTTGTAATTTAACATTTTCGGAGAAATATTTGAAAATTATAAAGTTAACAAATTTTAAATTAAAATGTTGTGTGACAATATTTATAATAGTTAACTTAAAATAGCCGTGTGTAAATACAGTCTTTTACTTTTTTCTGATATGTAATTCAAGCGTAAGCAACAGAATCGTAAAAATTAACAGGATTGATGATTTTGGTAAATTTATTCAAAGACAAAAGCAAACCAAATTGAACAAAAAATTGTGTTATAATACATATATTATAACTTAAGACTTAATTATGTAAACGTCCTAATACTAAATATGAATATAAAAAAGACTTCAGATTTTGTAATTATCAGTTCATGTATTTGGGTAAGATGTGATATTAAACCCTTGGTCCACTCGCCTGGCTAATTAATAACTTCTCCTGTCACCACATTTTGTACAAACTTCTATAACAAGAAATCAACACAATGGATGTATATGCCAAACTCTCACTAAATATGGAAATAATTGGCATCCAATTTTACATGAAATACATAAAAATGCTTCACGTAGAAAGGTACTTCTATTTCATGGTATCTCCGAAAAGCAAGGTAATGATTAACAGTCCATTCTGGATGTATTATCTAACCACTTTAAGCTACTACATATAACCAAAGCAGACTTTTCAACCTGCCATCGATTGGGTGCAAATACTAATAAAATCCACATAAAATTATTTGTCTAGCTTACCAATGCCAGAGTCTCTTCTTTCTAAAATATCTAAACCCACATCTGTGTCGCAATTTCGACCTATTTCTATTTTACCAGTCCTCTCTAAAGCCCTCGAAAGTATTGTTCATAAACAATTATCGTCCTTTTTATCCTTTCATAACTTACTAAGTCCCTATCAGTCTGGTTTTCGATGAAGTCACAGTACTGTGACAGCTTTAATGAAGGTATCTGAAGACATACGCCATGCTATTGATAAGAAGCTACTCACCGTACTAGTCTTATTGGACTTTAGCAGTGCTTTCAATTCAGTCGATTTTGACATTTTCATAGGCACTCTATCCTCTCTTAACATATCTCTATCAGCAACCGAATGGTTCAGCTCTTACCTGAGAGGCCGCTCGCAGTGTGTCCGCTCTGATGAGGTTTTTTCTGAGTGGTGTCACATTACAGCGGGTGTTCCTCAGGGAGGCGTTCTCTCTCCTCTTCTTTTTTCACTATTTATTAAAGCTATTACTCGAGTTATAACTTCTCACTACCATCTCTACGCAGACGATTTACAAATCTATCAACACTTTAACCTCGATAAATGCAATATAGCCATTGAAAACTTTAATGAGAATCTGGCTAGAAACCCTAAAAAGTCGCAAGCTTTAATCATTGGTAGCAGACATATTTTTAATCTCTTAGATTTTAACAACTTGTCACCAGTAATGTACGAGACTTTTTCTATACCATATACCAACAAAGTTAAAAACTTGGGACTAAACTTAGATAACACAATGTCATGGTCGCCACATATAAACGAGATAACCAAAAAATTTTATACTCATTTCAAACGACTCCAAAATTGATGAAGGAAAGTAAGTTAATTTGCTAAGATCCGCATGCAAAATATAACTCCAAAATTTTTTGCCCTTTGATGCCAAGTTAATGTTGGTACAAACTTTGCTCATTCCTCACCTCGATTATGCAGATGTTTGTTTTCTTGATGCTTCAGAGGAGCTTTGCAATAAATTAGAGCGTCTTCAAAATTTATGCATACGTTTCATATATGGCCCAACTTTTTTTTGCCTGTTTGTTCTTTCATCCGCATACATCAACTATCCTCTTCACTCCAAGGTTTGCTGGAAGAAAACTCTTTTAGAGTTATGCTCGCCTTTGTACATTAACTACTTGTCACTAGATTTAATGTTAATAACATAGTGTACATTAATAATAAATAAATAAATAAATTTTGGTACTGTACTTTCGCGCTCGTATATCTACTATGAGCCGTTTCGTTCAGAGGGCACCCACACATACGCGCTCATCTCCGATTCACGTAGCACACACGCATACGAGGGGTGCGCCTACCCACGGCATGGTGGGGACTGTATTAAGTTCCTTTCTTTTCACTAAAATAATTTTAGGGGATGGTTTTACTTCGATATTTTTTCTGAGGGTCCTCAACTATGCTTGTGTTGAATGCGCTCGCCTGTTTAATTTGAGAAATGGCTGCTGTCGTGGGGTGCATTCGGTAGTGGTTGAGCTTTTTGCGACTGTGTTAGATATTTCTATAACAATAATTGCCTACGTAGGATGAAACGTAATTTACAATCTTATTTTTTAATATTTGTTTATTTATTTATTTGAAAATATTATTACTCTAATAATAAAATCAAAAGTTGACTAAGCAATAATGTATAAAAACATATACATCGTGCAGTTTCACAATTTGATTTTATTTTTTATAACCTCTTACATATCCAGTGAAAAATGTAAAAAATACAAAACTTGTAAAACGTTTAAACGACTAATATGAATTGATTTTTTAAATTAGTAAAAAAATTGTTTTGTTTCATTATTTTGTGATGGGTGCTAAATATTAAGTGATATTTGGTATACAATCGAAATAATATACATTTTCTAACAAATAAAATATCTACAAGACTATTTCTAAAAAGTCAATGTTTCATATTGTCTTACCATTGTAAAATTATCCATGCAATATGAAAAATTAAATAGAGTAACCACGCCCGAAAACATCACGTCGAAGCGGCAAGCTTTCGCTGAAATATTCTTAATCAAAGTTTTTACCTGATAGCAGCCTGCGGCGCGGCGGGCACCAACCGACCTGTCAATCTCTCAAAATGTTAGATTAAAAACATCATCTTTACTTTTTTAGCATTAGTAGGATCAAGGAATTATATTTTGAAGAAAAAAAAACGCCGCGGCAAAGGAATATGATTATAAGGCTACGTTAGATAAACTTTTGACGAAGGTTGAAGTTTTAGGTGGGAAATTTCTGGTTTTATATTATTTAGTTATTGTTGTTGATCTATCTGTTTATATACCGAGCAGGCTATAGATATGATTGTAAATACTAATTATTTTATACACTTTATTTTTATATACATATTATTTTGAATATTTTCAGTTCGTTGATTTTCCGTGATATGAGTTTACATACCAAGTCACCAGTATCATTGATACGTATGTGATAATAATATATACGAGTATAATACAAACTTTACGTTAGTACTACAATTTTTCTTTGTATTGGAAGTTTTAGTTACTTGAAAACTTTTTACTAGTACTGTCAACATATCGAGTGCTAGGGCTTCCACATTTACTTTCAAACAGCATACTAGGTATTCTGTTCATTTATTTTGTTATTTTTTGTAACTTGACTACTTTGAAAGATATAGTCACGCAAATCATTATTAAAGGAATATTCTTTAAATAATCATTCAGTTTTCTATGATAAGAGGATTTATTACATTATAAATAGGTTTCTTGTCAAAATTCAATAGAATTTTGACGAATGAGCAGTTGTTATGAAAGAAATATAGCAACACATTTATTTATGATGTAATTAACATTAGAATCGACTGTTATCTCTAAGCTAATATAAAAGCAAAAACAACTTATCAATCTTGACTAACTAACGCAATTTTAACTCGAATAAACATAGAGGTAAAGGTGGTTTTATTGTAAACGTAAGACTTAAACTTCAAACATGGGTAGTCAAAAGGTGGCAGGTGTTAGTAAGAATGCTGAGTCAGCGCAGTGGCACCGGTAGTCCGTGGTAGCGGGTACGAGTCCCCGGTCGATCACGATTTACATGTCAGACGCGCCGCTTGATATCCGATTGTGACTAGTAATATTGATGCCAGTCATTGTAAACTATCGATAGTTCTATGAAAATACGATTATGTAAATAAAGATTTGGGCCGTTCCAATGATACAATGACAAAAACTTACGTAGCAGACAAATCCTACTTTGATTCCGGAGACGAATACTGTAAATTTTAAAGAAAGTGTATATGTTTATAGATATTACGAAAAGCTTTCTAAGGGTCAAGGTTAGGATAAAATTTCTTTAAAACATTTTTAATTAATTTTGGCTAGTAGTCAAAGTTTTTTATATGTGAAGCTTTGTATTACTCGTACAAAAAAGTAAAGCAACAGCCTATAAATGTCCCATTACTGAGCACAGGCCTCTTCTCATTTAAGAGAAGGTTTTGGAGCTGGGAAGAATCCGCCACGCTGCTCTCATGCGGGTTGGCGAACTTCATATGTTTCGAAATATTTTTTATTTCTCAGACATGTAGGTTTCGTCACGATGTTTTCTTTCACCGCCGAGCACGTGGTAATTCGACACTCAAAATTGCAATTAACTATTTAATCCGGGAATCGAACCCAAGCATTCGCGTACTATGAAATTTATAGCGAGCTCCTAGCCCCTGAGCTACCACGTCTCTTGGTTCCACGTACGAATACCCATGAATCTGTTACTCAGTATCATTCAGTACTTTATGCGAAAATTTTCAAAGCAACAAGCTGGGGCGGGCCGCTAGTATTCATATGAAATGGTATTAGCACGAAGTGTTATTTAAGCATATTTTTTCCGTTTTATCAACATCCAATTAAAAGTCCACTGCTGGACCGAGACCTATCTTAAGAAGGGAGTGGGTGCAATTACCACGCTTGGCATGCGGATAGGCAACCATAGCACCAGTCGCCTCTCACCTTAGACGCTGCTGCCCTTCACCGATGTCTGTATTTTTCGTCATCGTTCATTCATCGGATATCACAAGATATTCCAGATATTTTACTCAGTTTTACTCATATGACATATACGCTATAAGACAGGGTGGCAAATTTCTTTGTGCAAAACTATAACACAATATTAACATTATTAGTAAAGACTTTATGCAAAAAGTCCTTCTCGGAGCCGTTAAGTGCTGATTTATCACCTTTTCAGCGCTGACGTAAAACATCGTGAGGAATAAAAATATTTTGAGGACATGTGAAGTCCGCTAGCCGCATTGGAGCAGCGTGGCGGACTCTTCCTAGCTCAAAAGACCTGTCGGAAATGAGTGGAGGCCTGTGCTCACCAGTGGGATATTTATTGGTTATCCCTAAACTTTTTTTTAATTTTCTTCTATAGGATTCTTAAAAATTAGAATACTCGTATAAAACTGTATTTACCTAAAATTAATTTCGACATTGTGTGTTCTACTAATCGAATGTATAATATCAAGTATTTCTTAAATATTTATATTTTTTAAGCCAACATTGTTCATTTCCTAACGAAAATTATTTATCTTAAATCTCAGAGCAATGCAGTGAACGGCAGTTGGTTCATTTTACTCCCACCATTTCCGTTATGAAGACAGACATGTCAATTTGAACCAATAACCACGAATACCGACTGCGAAGTACTCGCATAACCCACAGTTTCGAATGAGTAGATACATGTCGAAATATTGCGTCTAAATAAACTTGTGTCTTTCTCCCTTTACTTTTTTTTAATTTACGTTGTCAAAAAGCATTTCGAAATGCTGATGTTTAAAACTAAAACATTCTTACAGTTGATAAGACTAAATAATATGGTAAACAAACATAAGTTCATAGAAATATTTAAAGTTGTTAATATAAGCATTCATGAATTCCAAGAAACTGTATTTGTGACACAATAAAATTATTGTTGTATAAAAGTACAGAGTGAATAAAAAATATTACGTCATCATCATCATAATCATCATTTCAGCCTCTCACTAGTCCACTGAGGAACAAAGGCCTCCCCATAGATTGCTACAGTTGCTATTTTTGTAGCTTTCATTTTAAGGGGAATTATGCCATAGCTGCCATGTTTGGCAGGCGGATTGGCACAGCAGTTTATTTATTCTGATGTTCCAGGAAGATGCTGCTGTCCATCTTCTGGTTTTAATTTTTCTTCTGTCGACTTTTACGACACCCACGTGATGAGGTGGGGTGGTAGATTCTATTAAGCCGCCGAAATACCAGGTGTCGATAATTTATTAAAATAACATTTATTATTATAAAAGGAATACATATTAGTCAATAGTGATCCAAATCCTTTCGACATTTTATTCAATATTCGTGGCAACACTTTCTTTTTGAAAGTCATGTTATAAAGTATTAGTCTTCATTCATTTGACGTCTCAATGTTAGGTGATGGGCGTCGAGACGGAAATTGGATCTTAACGAACTTCGCGCAGTAACCGAAATTAAACAATCACATACATTGAAGTTATTTGATACGAACCCATTGTTTTTTTTCTTAATGAATTAGTTGTTGTTACAGCCAGTGAATAATGCCACTTATCAAGTACAAATTTTACTTCTAAATAAAAAAACAACATAACAAATAAAAAAAAACTGCAACTAGGTGAAGAGACGAGAAAGTCGTTAAATTGTAGGCGCCACGCCTGTCCGTAACAGTGACATTTACTTAAGCGGACTTCTGCTTAGGTGTCCTACCAGCAAATAACATATTCTTGACAAAAAAATGTACTTAAAGTAAAAATTACTAAACAATAAAAATAACAAATTACGATCATTGTGTGCTTGTTACGATATTTTGGCGATAATAACCTCTTGTTAATGTGTGAATTTCTATGAATGGTTAACCTTATTTTCATTTTCAAATGGCGTCTCTTCACATCTGTCATATATTCGAAATTGTTAAAAAAGGCGGCAAGATTACCGATGGGCAAGGCACGTGCTATGTTACATGCAGCGTCATCAAGCAGTCATTATCAGGGGTCAACGGACCGTTGATTACCTTTGAGCACGCCCTGTCGTTCATCATTAGCCTAGGTTAGGATGTTTGTAAACATAAGCCTCCATTCACATATTTTGACGTCCGTGTCATTTCACACTCTTATTGGATCTAGTTTATAGCTATATTTTTTTTGCTGTAAAAGAATGTTATCACATTAGGTTGCAGGATCAGGTCATACTGGTGGTAGGATTCTTACTGGTGGTAGGATTCCTACTGGTGGCAGGATTCCTCTACTGGTGGTAGGATTCCTATGCAGGACTTCGTTTAGCTAGGTACCACCCACGGCCAGTTATTGTGCTGTGAAGCAGTAGTGTGCGCACTTTACTTTATCCCAGAACTGATGTCTCAGGGAGACTAGCGCAGTGTGGGGTCCAGAAACATTCTATATTGTTATAGGCAGATGTTGCACATACTGTTAGGTGCACTTATAGCTTGTCTCGTCACTTTCTCCTTTAAAAAAATGTAGTAAACTGTCATTTAAAACAGCAACTTGCCATTTTTGTCATCACTCTCAAATTATAAAAACAAGCTCCTAGCCCCTTAGTTACGTCGGCTGCATATGATTGTTCATAACAAATTATGGAGATATAGCAAGTGGTAGCCGGGGCCGGCAAAAGGTTCTTTTAATTTCATAAAACTCGGCAGTGGCGGCGAATATAAGGAAGGTTTTTCTTATTGTATGAAGTGCCGAAACGAGCAAAACGTGCAATGGTAAGTGCAACGTCTGCTCATAACAAATGCTGTGTCACCCAAAACATTTCTGTGTGACACCACACTGCGCCCGTCACTCAGAGAAAACAGTTATTAAGTCTCAATATGTCCAGTGATTATACTAGCTCTCAATGCAGTTCAAATCGAAACAAAGTAATTTTGGTACACTACTGCTTCACGGCAGAATAACTGATCCTGGACTTACCTAGACGGATTCCTACCTATGAATCCCACCATTACTACATTAGAAAAATACCAATATTTCGAAGATATATGAAGTCCGCAAACTCGCATCAGTGCAAAGTAGAATGGATCTTGCTTTCGTATTTGTATTCAAATTAAAATAGGTAGATGATTTGATTATATATTATTTGCATTTTAAACCAAATTCAGATAAAAATTAATAATCATTAAGCAGTCAGCAATATTTATCCATAAATCATGCACTTGCAGGAGCATGAGAATAATAATATAAATTCATTAGCTGTCATTACCGCTATTACACTAATCAATTTCACATTGATATTTAAATTTATTTTCGTAAAATTGTTATATTTATCACTAGCTATGAAAACTACTTTTTTATTTATCAGGCTATGAAAACTACGTTTTACAACAACATGGCGGCATCGACAGATAATAAATCAATGTGTACACTCAGGCGCACGATTTACAGCTCAACATTTACAAATCAGCTTGGTGCCTCACGATTTGTTCATGGAGCTTTTATTTCTTGATACTTCGCGCAGCACACACCGAATTTATATCCATTAACCCCATTTGGCGATATTGTTTTATAAATGAAATATAACCTCAGACGTGTTAAGTTGTTTATGGTATTCATAACAAACGTTAATCAACGGTAAATTATTTGAATGTGATCTCTGTTGAGCACATGATCGTGGTTCTACAAATTATTTTTGCATTATAGTAAGCCCGTTGGTAGTAGGATTCCTATGCAGGAATCCGTCTAGGTAAGTATCACCGCAATGCTAGTTATTCTGCCATCAAGCAGTAATGTGCATACATTACTGTGTTTCGGTCTGTAGGGCACTGATAGTTAGCGTAATTACTGGGCATATGAGACTTAACAAATAATGTCTCAAGGTGATGAGCGCAGTGTGATACACACAGACAATCACGCCTTTTTCCCATATAAGGGGTAGACAGAGGCAATACATGTAGCCCACTTCTCGCCCCCGTGTGAAACGTTACGTGACGGGTGGCGAACCACGCCGCCACCGTTTTGTCTGGCTATTTATTGTGGAAGGAATAATACAACAAGCAAGTAGATGCTGTGGCGATGAGCTCTCTAGTGTCGCCGACATATTCATAGAAGTCTTTGAGGAGAAAGATACCTGTACTTCTCCTGTAAATCCGAGATTCTATAAGCGGTACGTAGATGACACTCACAATTTTACAATAGACAAAGTAACTGCATTTTTAAACTCTAAAATTTAAAATGTACTTGAGGAAAATAACTCTCTAGCTTTCCTAGATGTTTTAGTAATTCGGAATCTTAATAACACCTTAAGTCATAATGTGTATAAAAAAAAGACCCATTCTAACAGATACTGAAGCGGTGAATCACACAACCATCCATCGCAGTTAGCTACCGTGTGAAAATCTTTGTTTCAGAGAGCACAAGGGATCTGTGACAAGAACCACCAGGCCACTGAGCTTCAGCATGTCAAGCGAGTTTTGCACGACAACAAGCTTCTGGTCCCGCGCCTACGTCGCAGGAACCGAGTGAAACCGGCCACAGTCGAGCGTGTACCTGCTGTTCTACCATATGTCAGAGGAGTTACGGACAAGATGGCTTCCATAAGAAGGTTTTTAAAGCCGCCGAAGAAGATAAGTCAGTTTTTACCATCTGTCAAGTGTAATTACCCTCTACAAGATGCATGAGTATACAAGCTAGATTATGAATGTGGTCTCTCTTACATAGGACAAACAAAAAGTAATTAAAAGCTGAAGGTACCTCGGATTAACTATCACATCTGTCACCTCAGTCCCATCGGGACCATGGGTGCTGTTAAGAACTCGAAACGTAGGGTTATAAATAGTTTAAAAATTAAACATTATAAAATCCGTAAAATAAGTTTTATTAAAAGTTTTATATACTCGATAGTGAGTCGAGATGAAGGATGGCATCCTTCATCTTGAGGACAATGATCTAATGCCTCTTTTATTTCATCGATTGGGTCTCCGGTGTACTTGTATACGAAGTATATCAGGGCAATGCTGTTAGCTGGTAATTTATGGTGGTATTCTGCGAGAGGGTGTTATTACCCTGGTCGAGACAACGTATATGGTACAGTTAGTAGCTGTTACATGGTTTTGACACCTATGAAGGCCCTTTAAAATGTTACCTATTAAAACTTTAATGCTTTAAAATTCATTGATACCAAAATTAATCTAATTCGATCGACGACGACCTGCTACATGTTAGCCAAAAAAATAGGGATGCATCAGATGTAACTATTACATATTAATTAAATTTAATAATATGTTATTCGGAAAATTAGTACATTTCATAAAATTGTGTAAGTTGTAGGCTATTCGCTTTGTGATTGCAATACACTTTGAACTTGTAAAAACTGCACATAATGATACCAGTATTAAATTCTTGTTCATTCTTATCTCGGAGCTTCGCAAAAACAGCGCAGGAGGACTCGTACTTGCACTGAATTGTTAAATTGTTCAACCTATACAGTTGATGAATTTGCGAAAATTTAATATAAGGTAAGCAGGGGGTCTACGCTATGGCTTTTTTCGTGCATATTTTTTAATGATAAATAGGCAATGATGCAGTGGCGTTAACTACCCCACTTAATTCCGTTGATTTTTTACGGGACGAGACGAGCAAAACATTGACATGATGGTAAAGTGCAACGTCTGCCCATAACAAATGCTGTGTCACCCAGAAATATTCGTGGCACCACACTGCGTCCGTTCCCCTGAGACATCAGTTCATAAGTCTCGCATGCCCAATAATTACACTAGCTCTCAGTGTCCTTCAGTCCGAAACACAGTAATGTTTGCACACTACTGTTTCACGGCAGAATAACTGGCCCTGTGGTAATAACTAAAACTTCATGGCCAACATATGTCGGAATAAAAGACTTACTGGTTGTAGGATTCCTATGCAGGAATCCGTCTAGGTAGGTAACACCCCAGGACCAGTTATTCTGCCGTGAAGCAGTAGTGTGCAAACACTACTGTGTTTCGGTTTGAAGGGAACTGTGAGCTAGCGTAATCACTGGGCATTTGAGACTTAAGAACTGATGTCTCAGGGTTACGGGCGCAGTGCGGTGTCACACAGAAATAGTCTGGGAGACACAGCATTTGTTGTGGGCGGACGTTTCATTTACCATCAGGTGAACGTTTTGCTCGTTTCGTCACTTTGTACAATAAAAAAAAAATTGATTTACATTAACACAGAATGACGAGTAGCTGTTTGGGTGTTCACTTGTGGGACCATAACATTCTCGGCGCGGGAATAGCTTCTGACAATTGTGAAATTGTCGCCAAGGTGGCAAAATCAGTTACTGTGACCACCACTTCACTTGCCAAGCATGATGAGAACGGCAAATTCTCTCAACAACGCAAAAGCCCATGTCCAGCAGTAAATTTGTACAGGCTGATGGTGAAGGGGAAGAAGTATTATTATTAGAAAATTCTAATAAACAAGTCTTAGGCGAAGGTATGAACCAAGATTATAAATGAATATTGTAAATTCAATATTTTTTTTTCATTTTTTTGGCAACAAACAGTCATTTCTAAACAATAAATTCTTAAAAATAAAATACAAGAAGACAAATAGTGCCGAAACTTACTACAACTAAATAAAATATTTTTGCTAAAATCAATATAAGGTAGAAATTTATCTACATGTTACTTATTATTTCGTTCGTTAGGTAATTACCACTGTCAATATCTTAATATACTGGAAGTTATTATGCTAAGGTTATAACAAAGGTCATTAGATCATAGATATTTTCACTACAAATAAAAATATTGTTGAAAAAACTGAGATTTATCATTAAGTGTCAATGAACAATGTACTGCCATTCATACATTCAATAATAAACAGTGAAAAAGGCGAAGCTGCTCGAAGGCTAACTTGAATGCGTCTAATCTGTATAAGTAGGTATATATATCATAATTTACGCCTGAGTCGTACAAGTGCCCGGCCGCTTTGATCTCCGTTACAATCGGCTCTAATTGATGATTGCGCGCCAACTCCATACGCGGCGAAACCAATCGAAAGCGCGCGCGTTCACCTTGCTTTGCGCTCTAGTTGATGAAACACCTTATGTAAAATGAAGTGGGGAAATTAGTGTTTTTTTTATTGCATCAAGTGATGAAACGAGCAAAACATTCACCTGGTGGTAAGTGCAACGTCTGCCCATAACAAATGCTGTGTTACCCAGTAAATTTTCTGTGTGACACCTCACTGTGCCCATGACGCTGAGACATAATTCCTAAGTCTCACATGCCCAGTAGCGTAAGCTAGCTCTCAGTGACCTTCAAACCGAAACACAGTAATGTTTGCTCACTACTGCTTCACGGCAAAATAACTGGCCCCGTAGTGGTACCTACCTAGACGGATTCCTGCATAGGAAATCTACCACATTGAAAACATATAAATATATGAATATCAGCTTCAGCTTTTGGACGATTAAATAATTTATTTAGTTAGTAAATGTTCTTAATGTCATAAAACACTTTTAGTTCTGTAACATTGATCCGTGCGATGACCTAAAAGTCGACTAATGAAAATGCCGGAAATACGTCATGGTCATAATCTCAGGTTTGCTAGACCCTTTATTATCCAGACAAGTTACGAGCGGCAGAATCTAATATGTAAAGTGTTTGTTATTGCGGACGCAAATCCGCTTGCCTGACGGTTTGATGCGACGATTTTTTTTTATGGAAATCTGTGACGAGATATGCAAATCGTTCACCTAGTGTTAAGTGCAACGTCTACACATAACAAATGCCGTGTCACCCAGTGTCACTAAAAATCTCACAGTAAGCGAGCATCGTACCATCTATCTCTGTGCCGAATTTCGTCAAGATCTGTTAAACGGTTGAGCCGTGAAAAGGTAACAAACTGACAGAGGGACAGATAGAGTTACTACTAGATTAATAATATTAAGTATGGATTTTGCTGCTGAGTAGTGGAAACGAGTCACATGAGTTTACTACATATTATTATATGAAATTAAATCTTGAAAGGATGAATCATGTTCCAATTATATATTCGAGTGTAACACTCTTCTCAGTGTAATGTGCTGCACGCTGTAGTAGCCCATGTTTTTCCAAATAAATAAAATTTGAATTTGACTGATTCAAACATGTCACCTCTAATAATAAGAATTCTCCACACTGCTTCGAGTTTGCGGATTTCACAAACCTCAGATATTTTATTTAGTTGCGATACGAAGCTTTTACTAATATGAATGCTAAAGTTATTAGCAGGTTATGCAGACAGTGTTCTGGTGATCACAGTTAGGTAAATGGTATTGGTATCATTATAATAATTATGAAAAACTGCGAAGACCTAGTAGTGAGTCTGTGATTTCGCTATTGAATTATGCGTCAGGTTTTGATTTCATGTAATGAAATATCGAAATAACCTTAAGTAAAAAGATCGCTAATTTAAAACTAATAATGGGTTAGTTTCAGATGTGTATTATAAATGAAGACGTTTTAAGCGCAACCTGCAATTTTGTAGACATTTATAATGATAATAAAGCAATTTTGGACATCTGCATCTATGTAAGCGCGAATTAATATTCACTTGCAACAACACGAAGGAAGGGATTTTAAAGAGGATTATGTTATAATTTTCAATTTTCTGTACGTCGCCATCATTATGTTACGGAATCTTGCGGTAATGAAGTCATGTTCATGCAAGAGCCATCAGCCTAATGGATAAATCCTTTTAAGAGTTAATCAATCTTAGTGTTTTTAAAAATGTTATATATATATTTTTTTAATTTAATGTATGTTTTTGTTATTTTATATGAAAAAAATGCCATGAGTATTTTTCAATTAAATTTTTTCTCTGTTGGAAACTGATCCCCTCTAAATTTCCAGTGTTTTACAGCCGGGAGACGGCTGCACATGTTGTCGAAATATTTTTTTTAAAAGTTAATCAGCACTGCAACTAAAAATTTTAACGGCGACTAAAACTTTTAGTTTAAAAAAATGGGACGAAGAATTGAAGTTAGTGTGAAATTTCATCAATAAGTACTTATTAAAATTTTAACGGCGACGTCCCATTTTTTTAAACTAAAAGTTTTAATACTTATTGACAATAAGTACTTATTGATGAAATTTCACACTAACTTCAATTCTTCGTCCCATTTTTTTAAACTAAAAGTTTTAGTCGCCGTTAAAATTTTTAGTTGCAGTGCTGATTAGCTTTTAAAAAAACCATTAATATTTATTATACGAATTTAAAGTGAATTCCCGCACCAATATACGTTTCTAATTTAAAATTAAAGTTTTTTCAAAGTTATTCAAAATAGTTTGATGCTGGATTAAAAGAAAATGAAACATTGCTACATTGTTTCAAGTTTTGAATACATTCTTGTCAGTCGTGTTTGGAGCTTGGAGCGTCGCAACCAAAAGTCGAGCACCAAAAATGTAATAGCTGTCACTGTGCATGATTAATGCAATTAATCCTACAATAGCTACAATATCATGACAAACACTGGCGGACAAAATTATTAAACCGCTTACTAATTATACGTATTATTAAAAAGTATTAATATTTCCTCAGTATCCCATTTTCTTGGTCATATGTTATTATACTATTGTATATCACTATAAATTAATAAATTCACTTTTTTAAAAAAAGGCAAATTAAAACATTCTTCAAAAGTAAATTGTTTATGCTAATTTAATATTAACAATTAGATAAATATTGCAATTATAAATTATGCCGAAATAATAGTCAAAGTTTTGTCTCAACATCATCATCATCATTTCAGCTTATCGCTAGTCATTGATTACCACAAAAGTTTGCTATCATTTGTAAGTGATTTTGCCATAGTTGCCTCACTTGGCAGGCGAGTTGGCAACCGCAGTTCATTTATTCAGGTGTTCCAGGTATTATGCCTCTGTCGACTTTTACGACACCCACGGGATGAGATGGGGTGAGAGATTCTCTTAAGCCTCTACCATACGGTTTTGTCTAAAATAATTCAAAGTATTTTTTGTATAATTTAATGACGGATTATGAATTTTTTCCTACGTTCGTAGTCTTAGAACCCTGATTTAGAAGAAGTTACAGTAAAATAGCTACCTATAAATATTACACTGCTAGTCACAGGCATCTTATTTTTGGGAGGGTTTGGCAGCGGGGAAATCTACTCTAATGCGAATTGGGTCTTTTCATTTCGTCTTTTTACTTTTTAGATATGCCAGTTTCCTCACGACGTTTTCTTTCACAGCAGAACACTTGGGAAATCAGCATTTAAAGCGAAAGATATGGAATACAACTTCCCGGCTCTTGAGCTATCATGGCTCTTCTTAATTGTTAACTTTATTAGAAATTTAACAACTAGAAGAATTCCATTAAAAATATAAAGGAACGAAGAATTCTACAAGCAAATAAAATATTCTTAAACTTGACCATTTAAATTGTCCACCACTGTAATCATATAGATCGAGTCCGCCTGGATAGATTTCATAAATAACATGTAGAATTTTTGTACATAGATTTATTACGTTGCGAGCGAAAATGGTGGGAGATTGTTTTTCAATTTAACCGGCGAACACCCGCTGTTTGACGGGCCGCCCGGCGAGTACCGGACTCGGGATTGGTAAATGCATTGTGCAGCAGTAACAGTGTTGGAGAGTTAGGTATAATGTTTAATTAAACTACGGCATGTTTGAATAAACCTGCAAAGGAAGTCAAAGATTTTACAATTAACAGGACACTAAGTGTCAAGGAAGAAGTTCCCAGACGTCGCTATAGAGAAAGCTTAAGGCATAATTTTCATACGACATTCACACAAAGTGATGTCATTTCTTAAAAATTATACAAAATTTTATGTTATATTGATGTACGTCAGCCGAAGTTTATTCGAAGTAAGCGAAGTAAAAGGAACAGTAATGGACCAAAGTTTTTAATAAAATGAGAGTACCAGATCGTCTCAGATTCGTTTTTACATTAAATGTTTTTAACTTTTCAAGTATCTATACGCTGCTATTTATGAGCAGCATCTTTTTTGTTAGCATTAATCTCACGGTATGTCATAAACAAACCTGCAAAAATAAATCATTTACAAAAGCACTTATAATACGGTCGCTCTGTAATTATAATTCATTTTGGTATGTATTACACTCCGTAATGAATTATAATTAATGCGGACGTGCTCTCTATAAGAGTGCATTTAATTATAAAGTGCAGTAAAGCGTAACAAGACATGATTTTTTGTATTTAGATAAAATTCCCGTACGAAAATAAAACAAGTCCAAAAATGAGTAGAAATTGGAGTACCTGTGGACGTACGTTGTATATAGATTGCAATATAAATTTTGAACAAGGTAGAGTAATACTGCTACTGAATTATGACTCGATCGGACTAAAGTAGGAGCAGTATGTTGATGTTTTTGGTATCGTCAGTAAAGAGAAGCAGAAACGCAATTACTGACAACAGATCAAAGGCAGATCATTTTAGTCCTCAGAAGTGGCAACGAACCTTTATCTTGATAATAATAGATATACGTCATCTATGGGTATATTTAATGTCTGAAATCAACCAAGAAAAATGATATAGACTGTACTGTTTATGACTGGGCTCTTATAGGTCTATAGGTTATAGGTTATCACAGACTCAACCTATTAAGCGCCCTATAGTCAAAACTATACTACAAGTTTACATAGCAGCGAATTTCTTCAAACAGTCCATTCTGCGAATCACAAGTAAGTATGTCCGCATCTCCTCTTAACATAATATTATGTTTTAATTTCACATCTAATTTTGTTTATATATGTATTATTTGTATATTAAATTTATTATTTGTATGTATAAATAAATAAATAATAAGGCTGTAAAATGTAAATTTGCTATATTCGCTGGCTCGACTGCTTAAACTTCCAAGCAATAATACTTGTAAGCAGTCGAGCAAATTTAATTACCTAAGGTAAGTTTTTATTGCATTGTACTTCGCTATACACACAAAGTTACACGCATTCATGACTTTTTAGCTATTCAGAACGTTTTTTTTTCAATACTCATGAATAGATGTGAAAGGCGTGACCTTTCGCTAACTGAGATGAATTTCGTTCCGAAATCTAATCAGAGTAGCGGATGCAAATACAGTTTTTGTAATGAACAGAACGCGTTGATTTATGTCAAACATGCTGTGCCCGTGACTTCGTTCGCGTGTTCCTAAAAATTAATTTCAAGAAGTTATCCAAAATGTTTAGATATATTACGATGCAGTCAAAACTACGTTACTTAAAGAATTACTAATAATGCCTTTGCAAATGTCATGATAAGAGCTTTAGTAGTATTTAAGTTAAATTCGTTTGAACATACAGATTGTCAGTGAAAACAGATCTATTACTTAGTTTGCATCTGTGTAATTTATTTCGTTATATGTTGCCGCTATTTCGGTGTTTTCATTAATCTCATTATAAAATGATTTATGGTGTAAATTAAAATGAGAGCATTTTTTGGTCACTTGATAACACGAGTGTTTGAATTGCATATAATTTATTAGATTTTAACCGTTTCACTAACACGCCAAAAAACTGTAAATTAGATATTAATCGTACATGGGTCACTTTTTTATCATTATCATTATCAATATGTAATTAGTCACTGTGGAACTCAGGTCAGTCCCAACTTAGAAGTATCTGCCATAGACAATGACAGGCAGAGCTATGATTACAGTTCCGGACGCCTAAGACGTTATTGTAAATCAAAGGTTGGGTTTCTAAATCGTAATTATTTAAAAGGTTCCTTCTGACTGAGGAAAATACCTGGAAGACCTTACTAGGTATTTCCCTCAGTCGACATACATGAGACAAATCTCTCTAATTCTTTTACTTTTAAAATTTCTAAGACGTTTTCAGCAGTAGAAATCTCAAGCGTTTTTATTAAGACATAAAAATTGATTAAAACTCAAAACTAGGCAAAGGGAAAGAAGAAGATTAAAAGGAAATGAAATGAAGAAGTGGGTAGGAAGAACTGGACTACGAAACTCACGAAAGTAACAGCTCTCCGACTAGCAATAAAGTGGATGTTATCAATTGCAAGCTTGTGGCACTTGTTCATGTAGCAGGAGCTACGTTTTGAGTTAAGACCTAATAATAGACTAGTAAAAACTAACCAAAGGTATTTGATCAAGTTCTGAATTTCAAAAATATAGACACAGGGTGAGACCTTCTCTTGCTCTTCAACTTCGATATAGCTCGTATGGTATAAGCGGAAACAAGACTTCTAAGTATTTGCCAGAGATCTGCCCATTGGAAAAAGTCTAAATTCTGGCGCCGTCATTAGTTAAGAAGCTGCACATATCGCCGTTGGGGCCACAATGGAGTGTGAATAACAACACACCAATCTGCTGTTATTTTTTTTCTGTTGTTTATGTTTGATGTATATGTACTAAGAGAAAGCTTTCCGTCGAAGTCAACCGCAGCACCCGGAATCTATTTCATATCTTCACATTTCGTATACTTCAAGAGGTAATTACTGTAAAGAGGAAGGTTTAAAATCATGCTGACTCTAGAAGAAAGCTCAAAGTTACTCGGGAACTAAAGACTTCATTCTGCATGATAAAATCCATAACACGAATATTCTCAGAAAAATGTCGCTTAACGTAGCCAAATGAATTGGTCAACTAAAAAGGCAATGGGAATTGCCTTTTGGATTTTGTTTTCTATGTGATTGTTCCAGTTTAGTTTGCTGTCCAGTGTGACACGTAGGTATTTTACCTCTGATGACAGCCGTAGTTCGATGCTGAATAATCTGGAAAGGTGATATCTATTCAGTACTCGTTTATGAACGAACATTATGCATTTAGTTTTATATGGGTTGACTGTTAGGTCGTATTCCTTGCACCAGCATTCTACTATAAGTACTGTGCAAGACCATAGACTATACTAGCATGTTCACCTGAAATTAGAATTCCTATGTCATCTGCGTACCCTATTGTGTAAAAATGGTTTGTATTAATTTTTGTGATGAGGTCGTTGATGATTAAGTCCCGCAGGAGCGGTGACAGCACACCACCTTGTGGACAGCCTTTTGCTATTCTGACCGTTTGACTCTCACCTGAGATACGTTCTGCTACACTACACACTATTCGTTTGCTTAGTGCGTTTATAATCCAGTTCATTAAGGCTGGCTCCACATCATGTTTGACGAGGGCATTACTTACCTATGCTGGTAAAGTTGGTTTTGTCGAAAGCTCCTTCTATATCAGTGAAGGTGCCTGGACAAATATTTTTCTGATGAAAGGCTTCCTCGATCTGGGTGCCTATCTGGTGGAGTGCCGATTCTGTTGATTTACCTGAGCTATATGCATGTTGATTGCTATGCAGGGGTTTGCCTATTAGTGCCTTTCCACTTAGCTTCTTTCACATACCTGTTCCATAACTTTCAGCATAAAGCATGTGAGACTGATAGGTCGAAAGGATTTTCACTGTTTCCCGGTTTGGATATGTAAATGTCAATTGTTTCGGTTCTTATGCAGTATACATTATTTATGAAATTTGATTGAAAGTCACTTTATAATCTATTAATATTAAAAAAGTTCAGTCGTAGGAATATACATAGGGACCCGTACTCTCTTATTATATTATTAGATACATAAATGTATATGACGGAGCATTCTCGAAAATTATAGATTCGTTCCAAATGTACTCTAGGCAAACGAATATGTACTTTCCGATAAATATTAATTGAACTAAGAAAAGGCAAGAAGCTCGTATGTAATATAAACAGCACAACAGATAGTATATCATCCGTATTGTAGTAGTTACTGACAAAAATAAAAAGCATCTAAGTTGTCGTACTTTATAATCGATAAATAACCCCACAACAAAAGTCACAATATAAAGGGTACGTTTTCATTTATATTAAAAGCCCTTATCAACTATCATTAATCCAATTAACGACTACCTCTAACGTAGCAAAGCCTCGCTGAATAATACAAAAGTTCTTGTCACAGTCACCAACACTTAAGACCTACATTGTCGTAAAAGAATGTTCAAAATAGGGGTTCTCTTAAAATGGATAGTGGACAATACGTTAGGGATTGAGTAGAGAGGGAAGAGGAAGACCAACAGTTCTTAACTACCTTTACAAAATCCTAGCTTAATGGACTATATGGGTACGGGCTCTTAACTCCAGCGATTAATTAGTACCTTGACCGGAGGGTTGGCCTCTTTCCATTAACATGTGTACTAGAAATTGAATAACAAGAAACTTTATTTTGTTACTGAAATTGGTAATGATTTTACAAACCAGATAAGTAACAGATAAGTAACAAGCAAAATAACATATTAATCGTTAAAAAATATATATATTAATATTTTCATCTAGACTTTCCTGTCATTTTCATTAGAATCTTACAAGACCACACTCAATTTTCAAATTCCACAGTGCTGGTTTCTATAACTATATTTTCTCTTACCCTATAAAATGGGAGGAGAAATGTTTCTAGGAGGGGCAATTTTTGGAATTAATTTGATTTTCACTAAGTATAAGCGCGTATAAATTTTAGTTTTAATTAATTAATTTATTTTATAATTAATTAATTAAAAGTGGTTAATCAATTTATCAACTATTTCCTTAAGCTGTCAAATGTCCCATTTTAGGACTGGTCTACGCCTAGCTTTAGAGTCGACTTCAGAATGGATATACCACTCGTATCATAGTGATGAATGTAGAAAAACATGAACGCTCTTTTAATCTCTTCGTTAGGTGTTTGTCGTTGTATTGGAACCCTCTTTTCTTGTCCCTCTATATAGGTATCCTCTATTTCGACGATGTCCCCTTCCCCCTTTTTCACGTATCCCCTCTTTGGAGAAGTGTTGATTAGATCAGCTTCACTGGATTACAGAGGGATAGCTGACCACTCGGGCACTGGGAATTGGGAATTTGGGAATTAACACGTTTGGTGCCGGACTTTTGATACAACCATCAAATAATATTACATCGATGTACAATATTTGATATTAATATCAACACAAATTTATTTTATAGCTTTACAAACCGACTTAAATATGTTTCTAAAAATTAAACGGCTGCTCCGATTATTTGTTTTGTTACAAATTATGTTTATGTTTATTATATGTTTTCTATTTACTAATATTAATATGGTAACATTAAATAAAACATAAACACATGAATAAAGTATGTCTAAAAGAAACACTTACGTATATTTATATATATAATTATTATAATATTATTTACCTAAATCAAAATGGGAGAAAATTCCTAAAGGCATTAAATCCGCCTTTTTTATCCTTGATTTGTGAGGGAAACAAAAAAGATTGTTAAATTAAATTATAATATAGATAATACGCAGATGTTGAATTTATGACAAATTGTGTGTTATAAAACAATACTCGTAATATACCCAACTACTACTAGCCCGCGACTTCATTAGCGTGGAAATAATATTTTTAAATATCCCGTGGGAAGTATTTGATGTTCCGGGACAAAAATAACGTACTCGTATGTCCGTATCCAGGGTGCAAGCTACCTCTGCGCCAAATTTCGTTAAGATCGGTTAAGCGGTTAGAACGTGAAATGGTACAAAAAGACAAAGTCACACAGAGAGTTACTTTCGCATTTATAATATTAGTATGCATTTACAAATCCTAAAGATGTTTTTTTTTTTTAAATTTCCGTGCCTTTTTATACATTTACAAAGAATATATTAGTACACGAGCAAAAAAAAATGACTTAAACAGAATCGACACTTTAGATATACTCACAATTATAAGATTGAAAATATATAAAGAACATTTTTTTATTTGTTTCTTTAGTTTGTCACACTGTCAGTACCTTTCGATCCCATATCAAAAATAATGATGTCACTTTTGAAATCGATTAATTTCATTCGGCGCGCCCGCCATCGCCCGATCCGTTTTCATCTCAGATGTTGAAATTTTCGAATTCAAAGGCAATGCTTTATGACGCGTGAAATTGTTCCATTCAATGTGTCAGGCGTAGATGTTAGGATTTTTCCATTTCCACGTTAACAATGCGATACCCCTTAAACATATGATTATAATGATACTAGTTCCCGTGTGCAATATTCTTGACAATGTTCGAATATTACTTTTGAATAACGATTTTCCCCTTTAAAAGTTTAAGTTACTACACTTAAAAAAAGTAAAGTAACAGCCTATAAATGTCCAATTGCTGAGCTCAGGCCTCCTCTCATTTCAGAGAGGGTTTTGGAGCGGGGATTAGTCCGCCACGCTGCTCCAATGCGGGTTGGCGGACTTCACATGTCCTCGAAATATTTCTATTCCTTGGATATGCAGGTTTCCTCACGATGTTTTCCTTCACCGCTGAGCACGTGGTAAATCAGCACTTAAAATTTTAGAACAATTTTAGAGGTCCTGGCACCGGGTATCGAACCCTGGTTACTCGCGTATTATGAAATTAAAGACGAGCACCCGGCCCCCGAGCTACGACACTTAATTTAACAAAACTAGTTAATTTTTCTGAAAGTAAGTAATATAAATAATTAGTCGAACGTATTAGGTTCGACTAAGTTTGTTAACGAATTAATAAAAATATAGAATCTAATTATTTTTAACCGACAATAAATAAATAAATTAACTTCAACTTAACAATTTATTTTTAAAATTTAAGCTCATACTTTCTGTATGGATACCGGAAAACATTAATTATGTTACATATTTATCAGTACCATAGTTATGGTATACGGAATGACTTAAATCGAAATTAATAAAAATACTCAAGAATCTATGTAAGAATTTTTAATTAGTAAAGATAAACGCATTGACAGTGGTATAACTTTATTTATAGACTTAAAAATATTTCGAATCTTTCGAAATTAGGAATCTCTGAAATAAAAATAAAATATTTTAAAAATACCGGCCTAGTGAAGCAAAACACGACGGCATTTCGGTTTTAAGTTTATATTTAGCTTGTCTCAAAGACTGGAACACTACACAGTTCGGATATGTGATTAATAGTTACGAATGTCACATAACTTTGGCATAGATGTGAACCAATAGCGTCCTGTTACAAGGCGATATGTATAAAAATAGTTATTAAATGCTGTTAGTATTTACATGTTAAAACAAAAACATTACATTCATCACCATTTGTTAAATTACAGCTGTGCTGTACAGTGATGTAGTGGACAAAAATGAAACTTTTAACGACTAAGATATTTTTAACGACAGATTATGCTTATGATTTTTAGTAATTCAAAAATAAAGACATATCCATTCCCGATGTTATACTGAAAACCGGCACGAATTTATCGTAGATACCTTTATGGAATCCTTACTGAGAATCAGTTAATCGCTAACTCAATGGAAATCACCTACATGATACAGACAAACAAACATAAACTCCAATTAAGCAGCTTAAAGTACTTAAGGTCATCGACGAAA
Organism: Luehdorfia chinensis; assembly: GCA_019845155.1. Lineage (NCBI taxonomy): Eukaryota > Metazoa > Arthropoda > Insecta > Lepidoptera > Papilionidae > Luehdorfia > Luehdorfia chinensis. Next base: position 12,375,012 of record JAHVAK010000642.1, on the reverse strand, counting down.
ATCGACATGGATATAGACAGACTTTATTCGACATACACAATAGGACGGTGGTAATATTTCTAGGCAGGAATCCGTCTTGGTAGGTTCCACCCCGGGGCCAGTTATCATTCTGTGAAACAGTAGTGTGCAAACATGACTGTGTTACGGTTTGACATATTGATAGGACACTGAGAGCTTGTGTAATCACTGGGCATATGAGTGACAGGCGCAGTGTGGTGACACTAAAAAGTTTTGGGTGACACAGAATTTGTTATGGGCAAACGTTACACTTACCATAAGGTGAACGTTTTGCACGTTTCGTCACATTCTCCAATAAAAAAATCACACACACAAAAATAAAAGTATCATGAAAATAAAAACAAAAAAAGTTAATCACACAACCCTTAACAAACTAAAAGTTGTGATGGATTTTTTACTTCCCTGCAAAAGATTATTATAATCTTTAAAAATATTTTTCAGATGTTCGTTAACACGATTTAAATTAAATTAATATTGTATTGTAACCATCATTATTCTATTCGTATCACTGCTCACACACGCGCTGGACTCCTTTTTGTTGCAATTATGCAATTTTTAAAAGCAAGGGACAGAGCAAATCGTTCATCTGATGGTAAATGAAACGTCTGCCTATAACAACAAATGCTGTGTCACCCAGAAAATTTCTGTGTGGCACCACACTGCGTTCGTCAGCCCTGAGACTCAGGTCTTTTGTTTCATGTGCTCAGAAATTACACTAGCACACAGTAATCTTTGCTTGGTGGCAGAATAAATGACACTCCATTGGCTATTATCCATACTAATAAATGCGAAAGTAACTCTCGCTGCCCATCTGTCGGTTACCTTTTCTCGGCTCAACCACCGAACCGACCTTGACGAAATTTGGCACAGATATAGCTTGCATCCTTGAGACGGACATAGGATACTTTTTATCCCGTAAAATGGAATAGTTCCCACGGGATATTTAAAACACTTATATCAACGCAGACGAAGTCGCGGGCATCATCTAGTAATAAATAAATACTTTGTATATTACGAACAAAAGACATTTAAATGTGTTGCCTAATTGAAGTACAACGCTTACTTGACTAAATGAGCGTAACAATATTCAAAGTAATTAAATACTGGTAGCAAAACAACAGCCCCTTGTGCCCATGAACCATCAACCTCCGTTTGTGTGAGCCAAATTTTACTCAGTTGCAACAGACATACACATGGTCTGTTAAATACTTCCACTGTCAATTAAATTTATACATGCTATTTTGAGTCTTACTTGCAAGTGACTCAGCTTATAATTGGCCAAAGAATTGCGATTCGCGACTAACTCTACATGTTGGCGTCAGTTTGTAAAACTGTAACCCGTTGACCCACATCCTTCAATCATTTCGAGTTTTGTATTTTGCCCGTTGTATCGTGCTGTTTGAAAAATAGCCTTGCGAATGAAAAACTTAAAGTTTTTGGAGACAAAAGGAGTGCGTGGGCGATTTGAATGTTAAAACGATCATTAGCGCGCTATTGTCGAAAATATCAAGAAGGTTTGCAAGAACGTGGTTCTCAAACATAGGTCTTAATGAACACCTTTTGCAAATTGAACAATGTTGAAAACGTTAAAATTTTCATTAGAAACGGTTATTTTTTATAATATTTTTATTATTTCTTATATTTTCCCGAATATTATATATTTATATACAACTAAATTTACGGATTTTGTCGCGCTTAATTTTAACCATTATAATGAATAGTTAAAATTACGCTACTCTGCAACGTTTGCCCATAACAAATGCTGTGTCACCCAGAATATTTCTGTGAGACGCCGCGCTGCCCCCGTCACCTTGAGACATCAGTTCATAAGTCTCGTATGACCAGCCCATTACACTAGCGCTCAGTGCTCGTCAAACCGAAACACACAAATGTTTGCACACAACTGCTTCACGGCAGAATAACTTGCCCTGAGGTGGTACGTACCTAAACGGATTCCTACCACCAGAGAGTGTCTATGAAAAAAAAAACTATTATTGTATCTCCCTTCCTATTTATGTCATAAAATATGTCCCACAGTAGAATTTATCATGTATCAAAACACAACGAAACCCGAAAATCAACAATTTGAGTTTATGAACAAATGTTGGCTCTGGCTGGAATTCGATTACCAGACCTAGACGAATAGATATTTCTATTCGATAGATTTGCCTAAGACCTTGAAAGATAGTCGATAACTTTGATTATCTAGGTCCCAAAGAATAAAATGAGATCTTGATTTAGACAAGCCTGCAGAGTAATACAGATAATAATGTTATCCTATCTTATAGAAATAGATGTAACAACAAAATTATTTAACTCAATAAGGCAATGGATTCGGAACACGAAATATACCTACAGTGCTATGCGAATACCGATAGATGTGATGTATATACATAAAATATATATATTTATAATAAAAGTTTATTTTTTGTCTGTATGTTTGTACGAACGGATTTAAATCATAAACTCTTAAAGCTAGTAATGAATCAAAGGAAATTAATTTGCTAAGATCCGCATGCAAAATTTAAAATGGTGTATATTACCCGAGGTCGGCGGATGTCTGTCGTAGAGTCTATAACACTAGATAGTGCCTCGTTTTGGGGCGAAAAACTTGATGTGGTCTCGTCTTCAGTGACTTATATTACGTAGTGCTAGTGTTGTAGTGGTGGAGGGTATCTGGTGGCAGTTTCGTGTAATGCTCACTGATAGTAATCTGTTTCCTTGTTAAGCCAGTAGGGGACTTGGCGGGACCATGTCATCAGCATAACTAATGTTGTTAACCCAAGTACCATACGTGTGATATCAGATATGCATACTAGATAGTTCCTCAATGAAACTAGACAAATTGTTTGTTTTTTCAATTTATATGTCACGTCATTTATTTTTTACAGAATGTGCATTGTTTTTGGCCTTTCTTTCAGTTTCAATAAATAACGCTCTTTATGGAAGCGAACATATTTTTTATTGTCATTTACTACTTCTAAAAGTGTGACTTGATTAGTTTTAAATATATTTCTCATATCGTCAAAGTAAGCGAATTCGCACAAATTGGTTGATGTAAAGATTTTATTAACAGGTCTTTGTTCAAAATGTATGTGTATTTACTAGTCTAAAACTTCAATGAATCCGTCTTGCCAATTATTCTTCCGCCAAGCAGCGGTGTGCATACCACCGTCTTTTGGTTGGAAAGACACTGAAGCTAGTGTAACTTCAGTGTACATTAGGCTTAAGAAACAACGTCATATGGCGACTAGCGCAGTGCGACACAGAAATGCCTCGATCTAAAACGAAAAAAAACTAGTACTAAGTATTATAGGCACCTATTATAGGCAGCCTATGCATTTACCATCAGATGAACCTCGTGTTCCGCTTATACAAAAAAAAAACAAAATGTTACATAAAATTAAAAATATTTAACCATTTGAGAAACACTGTAAATAAAGCATTATACTACGGTATAGGGTAGCAGATAGTAACTGACCTACAAAGGCACGTGACTTGCAAGACCATGCCTATTGTCGTATAGACCACCTATCAGCCGCCATAAATTACCCCAAGCTTGGCATAATTGTAGCAGTGCGAAACAGTAGTTCCTAAAATTCGCCAAAGGGTTGTCATTGTTGGCTGAATTGACAATAAATCAATTGTCATTATCTGTCTTGCTATATTGGTACCCAGTTGAATTTTAAAAATAGCCCATTATTTTTAATTCGAAGCTTGTAAGTAAAACAACATTCGTGAGATTTTGGTTTTACTTGATAATTTGCTTGTAGAAAAGTAATGTATCTATGATTCTTTTAGAAGTGGGGGCAAATGAGCTAACGATTGATGGTAAGTGCTCACCGCCGGCCATGAACATCTACAATACCAGAGGAATAGCGGATGCGTTGCCGGCCTTTGAGAAAAGAATAGGCTCTTTTCTTGAAGGTTACTAAGTCGTATATGTCCGGATAATCGCTGGTGGCAGCTGATTCCATAAAGTGTTCGTAATTGGCAGACATTTCCGCGAATAACGCACTGTGGTGGAATGCCAAACATCAATGTGGTGACGGCGATGGAATTTTGAATTCTGTCGCAATGTACGAGGGTGAAAATCAGCGGCTGGAAAAAAGTTTCTACTAAAAGTTACGTTTGTGAATTTCTTCTTAATTAAGATTGATATACAAAAATCAATGAACCTATACGCATATTCATTAACGAATATGCTGCTTCATTCCGCGACAGATTTGTGTTTTTATCTTTAAATCGACCATTAAAATATATCCAAAATTTATATGAAACCTATTATGTAAAAAGATATGCATATAAAAGGAAACTAATACGAATTATATATCTTAACATAATAATATCAATTTCTACTCATTAAAAATGTAAAAGACCTAAAATTCTCTGAAGTCGTTTTAGGAAAACCACAAATGTAGATATACGAGTAATATATGATGTTGGAAAAATTAGTTTCTTTATCAAATTCGAGTTTCTTCATATAAAATGCTATAAGAATGTGTTAAAGTTATTTTATTTTTTAATTGGCATTTATTTCTTTTCCCTTTCAGTTTTAATTTCCTCTTCCGCAGTAGGCAGTTTACTGTTTGATTGGCTCCAGAGTATGACTCACCATTTTAACCCTTGCTCTACTGCAACTGCGTATCAGCTGGACGGAAACAATTATCATGTTGTCTGATATTTAGGAATAGTGTATTAACGAGGTGTTTCAGTTTTTAAAGTATTTTTGGTACAGTTTAATAACAAATTTTACAATATAATATATAATAGGTCGGGGAAAAAGTTTTTTCGCATCTGGTATGTATAAACTAGTAATGAAATGTTTTTGGCTATACTATTTGTATCTGGCTGGTTTTGATGACATTAAAAAGGCTAAATTAAAAAAAAAAGAAACAAATTAATTAAATGTTGTTTCCAGCTATTTTTCATTTGTTTTTCTTTCTATCAAAATAAGTGAATCTTATGAAGAAATTCGATACATTTTAAAAAAAATATTATAAAAAATTGTGAAGTTTATGGACGTAATGCAGTGTCAGTAAGAGTAGCACAAAGTTGGTTAAAACGTTTTCAATCAGGGAATTTTGAAGTCAAAGTCGCACCTCGCTCTGGTCGCCCTGTTACTGATAAAATGGACGCCATTTTTGAAAAAGTAATGCTAGATCGGCATATCAGTAGTTACGACATAGCTGAAGAATTGGGAATTGACCACAAAACAGTTTTGACCATTTCAAAAAAGCACTGAAAGAAACCTAGTGAACCGTGCACTCATGTGCAATTATTTATTAGAACGTAATAAAACCGAACCGTTATTGAAGAGATTGATAACTGGTGATGAAAAGTGGATCACGTACGACAAGAACGTGCGAAAAAGGTAGTGGTCAAAGGTAGGACAGGCTTCACAGGCAGTGCCTAAACCCGGATTAACTGCCATCACACTGCGCTTGTCACCCGGAGACGTCAGTTGTTAAGTCTTATATGCCCAGTAATTACTATAACTATCAGTGCACTTCAAATCGAAACAGTAATATTTTAATACTTCTACTTCACGCCAGAATTACTGGTACCGTTGTAGTACTGGTAACGCAAAGACCTTACTTCTTGTATTTATCTATCTACCCTAATAAATTTAAAAAAAATGTAGGTATCCGTCTAATCTGTCTAGGTTGGTAGACAGATTTCTGCATTGGTACTTACTTATGAGAACTAACGATTCCGCGTATATGAAAATAAAGTTAATGTCGCAGTATCAAACAGCCTTGAGGACATAATGAAGGGCACACGGTAGACACTAAGTAGTCCCTGGAAATTACTTACAATTTTTAGAGCGAAAATTATTACATATTTCATCAAAAATCTATCAAAATAGTAAAAAAGGTATTAAAGTTTTCAAATACGAAGGTGACACTGAAAGTTCTTAGAAAATCAAAAACTGAGCAAACTAGCAAGTAATTATTATTATTATATCTTTTCAAAATAGTTTCCATTCACATCAATACATCTACAGCTGCATTCGATAGAACCACCGAGAAAAGCACTTTGCCCACTCGTCCTTAGGGGTCTCTTCGTTGGCCTTCTGGAACGCAGCCACTGCTTCCTTGGCGTCCATAAAATGATTTCCTCGAAGTTTTTCTTTTATTTTCGGGAATAAATAAAAATCGTATGGTGCGAGGTCGGGGCTATATGGCGGGTGACCCAGCAATTCCACGACAGACGACGCCAAATAGTCGATCGTTCGCCCCGCGGTGTTCGAGGAGGCGTGGTGAAGGAGGATCCTACTGCGAGGTCGTTTCTCTCGAACTTTTTCCAAGACAAGTGGCAAACATTTGTTAGTATACCACTCTGCAGTAACTGACTTTTGATCTTCTAAAACAATTGTCGCATAATGACCGGTCCTTCAGAAGAAAGATGCCACCATCTTTTTTCCTACACTTCGACCTCTCTTCAATTTAGTTGGCAACTCCTCGGAAGGAAACACCCACTGAGCAGATTGTCTTTTGGTTTCCGGATCATAGCAATAAATCCAGCTTTCGTCACCCGTAAAGTATGTCGAACACAGCTTTTGAGTCACCTCCGTTAAATCTTTGTATCATTTCACGGCACCAATCAACACGACGGAGTTTTTGGGCCTCGGTCATATATTGAGGTATCCACCGGGCACAAAGTTTCCTAACAGCTAAATGTTTGTGGAAGATTTTGTGCGCTTGACTCATACCGATGCCTAAGCTTGTCCTAATCTGCTGATAGGTTACTCTTGAATCAGTCTCTATCATACACCGCACAACACTGATGTTATCTTCAGTCGTCGCCGTAGAAGGCCGTCCCTCACGCAGAGCATCGTTGAGATTGGTGCGACCAACAGTGGCCCGAGAAGGGGCTTCATCGTGAAAAGCCAATCGAAGTCTGTCATAACATTCTTGTTGACTTAAATGACACCGAAAGTCATAAAAATCATAGTACGAAAATTTTCTCGCGTTAAATTCATACTGGCTTGACATAGACAAATTTAAATTTGCCGCCAAATCATAAAACAAATGACAAATGAATGAAATTAGTACTTAATAATAGAGTTCTAATTTTCAAACTTATTTTTTTATTATATTCTTTAAAAGTGGCCAGTTCTAAAAACGATCAGTGTCGCCCTCGTATAAAGCTTTACCTCATTTTTAAATTTCGGAAACAAACCAATCGTATGCAGTTAAAAGAAGAATCTTACAGTCCAGGAATTCTATGAATAGGCATTTTACTAAATTTGTATACTACGACAGTACTACAATATCGAAGCTTTACTAGAACTAGTCAGCGATGTGGTGTGGGTAGAGTATGCAGCTAAAACTCGTGATTAATGATGGGTTACCCACGGCGGGCGCCGGCCGACGACTGCGGGTGTACTGTGAGCATAGACTATGAAGGAAGATGATCAACTTCATGGAAGTAATTTAAAAAAAAAAGATATGAGTCATTACTTAATGTTACGTTAGTAGTTTAGTTTACTTAAAATAATAAACATTGTCTACGTTGGTACGACCGTAGTAGCTCAGAGGCCGGGCGCTTGCCTTAAATTTTATAATTACCGAGTTATATGCTTAAGATCCCGGTGCCGCTCCTTAATTGTAAACTGCATTTAGTACTGACTTACAAAGTGTTGATGAAGAAATCCGAGGAGCTCTGCTAATTTTGAAAAAATATTGTATATTTTGACATGTGAAATTCAGCAATTGGCGTTGGCATAGCGTTGCGGAATCTTCCTGACTCTTAAACCCCCTTTTTTAAAAATGAGGAGAGGTATGTGCCCTTAAGTGAGACATTTATAGGCTGTCACTTAACTATTTCATTATTATCAACATTTCAGTCCATCTTTACTGATGGTAGGATTCCTTTACAGGAATCCGTCTAAATAGATACCACCGCAGGGCCAGTTATTCTGCCGCGAAGCAGTAGTGTGCAAACATTACTGTGTTTCGTTCTGAAGGGCACTGAGAGCAAGTGTAATCATTGAGCATGTAAGACTTAAAAACTGATATCTTAGGGGGACGGGCGCAATGTGGTACCACATAGAAATATTCTAGGTGACCCTATATCACTATCTGCGAACGTTGCACTTACCATCAGGGGAACGTTTTGCGTGTCTTGTACCTTTCTCTAATAAAAACAAAATCACAAGTCCACTACTGAACATAGGCCTCTCTCATAGATTGGAACAAAACACGATACTATGCCACCTGCACTCATCGAATTCCCGCAAAACCTTTCAGGTCGTCCCTCGAACTGGAGTCACCCCACACTGCGTTATATGCGGTACGAGGTTGACACTCGAGAACCTTTCTTCTCCAACGGTTATCGAATCGATTACGGGCCCATTGCCACTTAACCGTGGTAATCTTTAGCGCTATATCGGTTACTGTAGTTATCCTGCTGATATCATATCTCTATCTCACTGAGAAACACCGAGCAAAGCTCTTTTCATATCTTGTTCAGTGACTTTGAGCTTTTTCATGCGGTCATCGCTGGTAACAGGCACTGGTTGAAGAGCTTTAAGATTTTAAGGCATACTCGACGAGAAGATATGAAGATCTGAAGCTAGTCGCACAATCTGTCTTAGGGTTCACATTCATCGATAACTTCAAACACAGTGTTCACAGCTATTACCTATATAATTGTGGCATGAACGTCAAACTTGATTTTCTTGTTGTCAATGTTTCTCTTAAGGCCTACAGCATTGACGTTAATATCGAATATTTTCCAGTCTAGTAGCTTGAAGACATCTTTCAATGCAGCGGTGAGGAGTTTTGTGCATATAACATCACCTTGTCTGACACCTTTCTGCAATTGGATCGGTCTCCTCTGGTTCTGTACTCGGCCAGTCAGTCATTTCGTAGCTTTACTATGCACTGTCTGCGTGCGAGAAGATTTGTAATGACTCTTAAAATAGCACGTAGATGCGGCTTAGTGGCAATATCGGTCCATAGTTGTGGTGTACTCATCGTTTGACTCTTGATCTCACTCAAAATCGCCAGTCGAGCAGAAATAATTGCCCTGATCTTGGTCTGAAGCTCACTCTTTTTGGTAGACCCTCGGGAAAGACCTTGGAGCCTTAGTTACGCTCTATTGCTTCTACAATACGGGATGTATTGAAGTTGCGTCGGTCTCGTCGCATACATTAGGAGATATTATTTTTCAAGCGACTTCAAACAGGAATTCTAATTTTTATTACCTCATATCTTCGGCATTTTGGAAGAGATTTGTATGATTGTTTTTTTAGGGAAAATTATATACTTGCGGTGTAATTTTACGTAAATATAAAAGTGAATGTATTGTGATTATCATACCCGCGTTTATACTACTACGTTTTATCCTTCTTGCGATCTTGTCACGCACCTGTATCTAACACAGACTGAAGCATTTGGCCATGGCTGTATTTTTATATCGTCTAAGACGCCATCATTGTCATCATCACTTGACATGTCTTTACCGAATCTTATTACTCAATCAAAGTCAAGAAGTACCTTACAAATTTATATGACCGACAAATTTTATGCTGACGGATCTATTTTTTCTTTGTGTGGTAAATTCGAGTATCTCTGCTTCCGCAGTTACTCAGAAACTTTCAAAATAAGTAAATTATGACAGGATACTATATAAAAGTATCATATTTTTAATTTGACGTTCTTTTAAATTGACTTTTAATTAAAATTATCATAGTGATGATTATTATTTTAGTCTATAAGCTAAATTGCATAATCGGGGAGGTATACGTAACTTTAGAGAAGATTGTAATTGAAGAATTCGCTGATTTCGCTTTAATAGCATTTGTCATCGAATTCTACTATGATTTTCACTGCAATATTACACAGATGTTGTTTAGTTGCATTACATACTAAGAGGAAGCAATTATTTTCTTGTTTTTAAATTTATTTTTCAAGGAAGTCGCTTCATCAATTAGGTTAGCTATTAGGTCAATATATAGAGCGCATATTATGGAGGCTGCTATCGATAATATATAAAATAGTAAAACCATTTTGGTCTACAACAATGTGGCGAAACAATATCAATTTCATATAATACAAAATAATACATTATACGAAATACATTTTATCTAAAAATGTCCACTCTGTCGGAAATAAAATAGTTAATCTTTGATAATAGTAAATCGTTTCTCCGGGACTTGATTAAAAGTTCGCTGTGCAATGTTGCAATAGGATTTTGATATGGAAACTGCAACACTATAGCTTCAAGATTCTTGTTCCCCAAGTAACAAAAAAAAATTATGCCTTCCTTATATAATTTTGTTCAGTATCTTATTTAAAACGTTAATTATCATTATCAGCCTGAAAGTAGACCAGGGGAGCAGCTACTGTGTAACTATGGTTGGTTTCGTGATCGGTTCATTTGATTCCATTAACCAATGAATGAGCTTTATTTTGTCGTATGAACCTCATTCATTGGTTAGTGAGATCAAATGAAACCGATCACGAAATCAACCAGTTACACCAGTTACAGTTCTCCCAAGTTAAGAGGAATTTGCCGCAGTGGTCACTCTTGGAAGGCAGATCGCTGTACATACTCGTATATTAGAGAATCTCATCTCAAGTCCACAGACGAGGCTAGTCTATTGATTTGGAATTTCTTTTAGTTGATATGGTAGGATGGAAAGTCATATTCGCTGTCATCAAATGGCGATATTAAAGTGAACGAAATCTCATGTAGTATTATTTTAAATTTTCTACAACTTTCAATTTAACTAACGTTCGATTAACGTTTTATATCTCCGAATTCGTTACGGCTTGTATTTTGTTAGTAAGGATTTAAGTAGAAATATTAAGTGTTAAGAGTCTGAATTACTTAGCAGAGGGCAAATAAAAAAAACTTGTAAAAATTAAAAATTTTAAATGGGATCGCTTAACTTTTTGTTAAAAATCGCAAAAGGTAAAATATTTTAATTAATTTTCAAAAAAAGAGCTCTTTTAAAAAAAATCGCTCGGGACATTTCAAACATAAACGGCATGAATAATAGTTTTAAAAGTATTTGAATAAGCAGTTCATTAATTATGTGTCGGGTATAATAGTAATTTTTGACAGGACCCTTCCTGCTTTCAATACAGTTGGTTCAGTTACACAATTTCTGATATGGGGGCTTATTCTGCCATGAAAGTACGAGTAGATATGTTCGTGCAAATTTAGACATCTGGCTTTATATTTTTTCGTAAATAAATAATTTTTTAAATAGATAAGAAATGATTGTAGATTTTCTGGAGCTAAAATATACAAACACGCCTTAAGTTCCTATGTATAAAATACTCAGATTTTTATGTTATATTAGGAGATCACTATATAATTATTCAATATTGCAATATTTGATATACCTTTGATATAGTTTTTACCTCCTGCTCTTAGTAGTTTTCATATATTTTAAAATACGTTTTAAAGTAACATTAGAAGTCAATCATAACATCAATAAGTCAACCTCTGATTCCAAATCAAGTCCCAATTTAATGACATGAGAATAGGTACCAGCCTAATTTTTCAAATCCCTTTAAGCTCATTAGTTTTGGCACAGATGCAGAACTTAATCCTGGGTCTGTGTTAGTGAACTCTTAAGTTTTAGAGTAGCTCGTAAGACGCTACTGGGACCGCCTCTCATGATTAATAGTTCTTATTACTTGGAAAGGTGAGCCTCTGGATACTGGATATGTCGGATTTTCATGTCCCCGCGTCGAGTTACATCCGTTGTCCGTTGCTTAGATAAATTAGCAAGAGGTCGGTAATTACCTGTCAGACATTGTGAACGGTTTTCATTACAACGATTTACAAAAGTTGTGGAACGAAAGCATTATAAAGAACTTCTAGGGAGACAAAATTTGCAAACTACTCTAGAGACGTTTCTTAAACTACTGAAACCAAATTGTAGCTAAAAAGTACGTTAATTATTCCCTGATCCATATATAAGTACGTATGATTTCAAATAAGATTAATCACGATATCACACAGACACAAACTAATAACGGATTTTAAGGACATTTACACATTTAGGTGATGTGTGTAACGGACTGTTTTTCTCTATACAGACTTTAACATAGCAATAACTTCAGTGCAAAGCCGTGGTGGGTCTGCTAGTATTTTATAATATAAGCTGTTCATCCTGTAGTTGCGGCTTAAAATCATCAACATCATCCCCTGGGTTACGCATAAAATATAGCCTTTTAATAAACGGGCTATCTAATGCAATAATTTCCTGAGATTATCGCATTCAAACATAAAAACTCTGCAGCTTTATTATTGTAAATTATGTATTGGGAGATTCACCTGCTAATCGTAACAATTAATGCAACATATGTCCGGTCTTGGACTGCCTGGAGGCTCATGATTATAATGATTAACGAAATTCGAAATGAGATGGAAGATGAAAACTGGAAATTTCTATTATATACTACTAACCATTTAATTTTACAATGAATTTATTAAATTTTACAAAACAAACAGTCTTATGAATATGTTTTTCCTCAATTTGGTTATTAAAACCAGCGACCGAAATGGTAAACATCTCATATTTTACAGGCTGCAGTCGTCTCATTTTATGGTGGTGTTAGAGAGTCTGTGTTGTGTAAAAGTCGGCTTAGAGAGAAAAAAAAATAAGAAAATTCAATGTCCTACGATTGGTGGCGGAATAACTATTTCTAAGAAATAAATTTTTGAAATTAAAATATAATTTATATTGAAGAGTACGTTGAATATAATAAGATATTTCGACTTTTTGTAAAAGTTAATAGAGTAAACAAATAAGAAGAATAAGAAAGTTCGAGGACGAGATCCACAACTTATTGAATCTGATGTACCTAAAGCATATATGATAGGACTGGAAAAAAGATCAGGTGAAGTATCACAGACGCCAGTTAATTAATATGATAAGGATAAAAGTAATCATTTGTGTGTTGCATAAATACTGCTTTTTTATACAAACCGATGTTACGACTCAACACGCCTGCCAGGCGTGCAATTATGACGACCGAGTACGCAACGCAGCATAATGTATCAAAATACCTTCTCCTGAGTTCTTGTTGATAGCTCCTGGGTTAAAATCCTACTAGCCGAAGCCAATATACTATGTGACCAAATCCAAAAACCGTAGTTTTTGGATTTGGTCACATAGTATTTGTCCTTTTGAACGTATCGCATTAATGTTACATGATATAACGCCAATAGCTAAATGGTTTAGGCACCAGACTTCGACACACGTCGTCGCAGGATTGAGCCCGACTATTGTCGTGAACCAACTCCTAGAACATGAATATAAGTAATGTTAATAGTATTAGAAGAACGACGAGAGGTAAAAATACATCCTCGCAATTGGACAAAATCAGAAACCAGGGTGGAAGTATTGTGAAAGGAGAGGAATGCATTCTAAAGAAATTGAAGGAATATTTTGAAAACTTATTTGAGAAAGGAGTTATTCAAGTACAGGCCCCATTCGGGGATATTTAACCTTTGCTGGAGGAACGGCAACGTACCAGGAGACCGGTGCAAGGCCGTCATCGTACCACTTTACAAAGGAAAAGGGCTGCAGGAAGACTGCAAAAACTACCGAGGCATTAGCTTGCTCAGCATTGTTGGCAAACTGTATGCAAAGGAGTTGATTAAGAGAGTGATGAATGATACTGACGCGAAGATATGGGATGTACAAGCGGGATTCCGGAGAGGAATGGGATGTATGAATCAGGCCTTTTCCTTACGAAACATAGCCGAAAAATTCTTGGCTCAAAGTAAAAAAATCTATTGCGCATTTGTAGACTTGGAAAAGGCTTATGACAGAGTGGTGAGGAATGAACTGTGGTCGACATAGTCTATATATGGGGTGAACGGTAGCTTGATACAAGCACTGAAATCACTGTATAAGGATTCCACTGCTTGCGTCAGGGTAAACGGGGATTACACAGACTGGTTTAACATCGAAAATGGTGTTAGACAGGGATGTGTGGCTTTACCATGGCTGTTTAACCTATTAATAGACAATTGCTTGGAAGATCTTAAAGAGAGCGTTTGGATTAAGAATGTATGAACTGACCGTCAAATGCCTCCTATACGCCGATGATCAGGTTATATTAGCATCATCGGATGAGGAGTTGCAGGCGATGGTTAATATTATGCACGATGCTCTACAAAGCAAAGGAATGAAAATTAACGTAGATAAAACGAAAGTAATGTTTTTTGAAAGAGAAGAAAGTATGTCGGATTGCAAAGTTCTGATTGAAGGAGAAAGAGTGGAACAAGTGAAAGAGTGTGAATATTTGGGTTCAAAATTTTCGAGAGACGGAAAGTACGACTGTGATATTGAACGAAGAGCGTTGGCAGGAAATAAATTATATGGGGCCCTGCATAACTTTTTGTGCAGCCAGAAATTATCTAAAAAGGCACGACTGGTTGTACATAGAGGAGTACTGGTCCCAACACTTATGTACGGTAGTGAATGTTGGGTCTGGCAGAAGAAGCATGAAAATAAGATTAATGCTGTTGAAATGAAAAGTTTGAGAAGTATAGCTGGAGTAACAACATGGAGAAACAACGTGATAAGAGAACGTTGCGGTGTGGTAGAAGATGTTGTGACAAAGATAGAGAAAGGGATGCTTAGATGGTTTGGACACGTAGAGAGGATGGATGAAAGAAGATTGACGAAACGGATTTATGAGGCGAGTTTGAATGGGCGAGCCGGTAAGGGTCGACGTAGGCGAACGTATTACGATCAGATCGAAATCGTTTTAAGGAAAGGCCACGTCAAAAGTACCCGCAACCGACGAGCTTGTATGAAAACACTACTGAAAGTAGAGGAAGCTAAATATATGTGTTTACCCCTATGGGAAAGAGGCGTGACTGTATGTAATAGTATTACTAGTATTCTTTTTATTAAATTCAATAGAATGGGAAGAGTAATAAGTGGCTCTATGTTTGTAGGTTTTCTTCGAGCAATATAATATATATACAGTACAGATAACAAACTTCTAAGTGTTAAGTTTCGGCCGCAACGTCAACTGTGGGTAGGCGTGGCAGTTACCATCATGTTAACGATTTGCTCGTTTCGTACTTAGATTAATTAAAAAAAAGGTATTGATGATGGTATATTTAGAATTGAATGCTTCACTGAACATATGGCAATCGCAAGACTTCTGAAAGCTGAAAGGGCTCGTTCAGCAGTTCGGGCCAATTATGAAAATAGCCCACCTGCGCTTGTCAAACACGGCCGCGCTTGTCGGCCGGTCTGCACTAATCATTAATCTTCTTCGCTCCTTATATATACATTCCTGGTACCTCAGCACCGGTTTCGCGATATGAACATTGTTATGGGTCTTGAAATATTTATGTTTCTAAATTATTGTTAATTATTAATTATGTAACAATAAACTTTAAACCCAATTTCAAAGAGACATGTAATAAAATCAAAAACTTCAATTATTTTATTTAATTATCGAAAAGAAAAATAAAATATATGATAATTAAATGATATGAGATAATTAAATGGTAGTCTTAAAATATTTGTATATTTATATGAAATTAAATAAACTGATAATATTTTTATTAAACCGTAACGAATGTTTGTAGTTACAATGAAAGAAAATACGAATGTTTATTTAGATTCAAAAAGCATGCGATACTTATGATTGCCAAAGTCTTCGGGCCTTCGGGTAAGCATGGAATTTGAGTTGACATCACAACTAGTGATGCAGCGATTATTGATTTAAGCGATGAGATGCCGATAACTATTAGCGTCAATAGTCAACAATTACAGTGGCGATTATGATTATTTAAAAAATAATAGAAAGAGAATATGCACTTTTGTTAGTCTCATACGCAACCATTATAAGAAAATTTATTATATATATGGTCGGAGAATGAATCCGGCGGAAGAACCACGCGTACTAGGCTCTTCTTCCGACTTTGTTTCGTTATATATTTAATGTCTCATACGCAACACATAAATATCCCATTGCTTCCCATATTTTTTATATTGTATCAATCTTAGTAATGCTTTTATTGCTTGAGGTTACCCACGATGTCGGAATCCGATGAAGAATCACGCCCACACAGTCCTGTTCTCAACCCTACTGCGATATCAGAAGTGGGATACCCTCGAGCACAACAAAGAAAAGAAAATTTGCAGCCGCCACGTGTTAGTGAAGATTTGTTACGAAAAATATTCGAGCTGCAAAACAATAACATGCTGAACCTGATCGAAGCCGTGAAACAACCGTTACGTGCAAATAACATCAAGCTACCTGAATTTAATCCTGAAAAGCCTGACGCCGATGCCGGGGCTTGGTGCAACACGGTTGATCTTTGTTTAGGCGAAAAACCGTTAGAAGGAGGTCCGTTAATAATAGCTATCAGCGGCGCATTGAAAGGGAGTTCTTCACAATGGCTATCACAAGTCTCCTTTCCTGGAATGCAGTGGTCACAGTTTCGAGAGTTATTCACAGCTCGGTATGATAGTGTTGAGACACCCGCAGCTACACTTATTAACCTGCAAAGTAGCAAACCGAGAGAAAATGAATGCTTGTCGGTTTATGCTGCCAGACTGTTGACGTCGTTAACCTCAAAATGGCGAAACATGAGCGTAGAAGAGATTGCCGTGTCTACTGTCCTGGCGCATATAACGCAATTCGATAAGCGCTTACAACGTATAGCTTTTACAACCGAGATTATGACAAGAGACATATTGCAACGAGAACTCAAAGCGACCACCTTTATGAAGAGGAAATCATCATCAGCAGTTGAAGAAAACCACTCTTATCCAAAACGAAGCAAGGTGGTGCCTTCGATGAAGTGCTTTAACTGTGGCAAGGTGGGTCATCGGGCTCATGAGTGTCGATCAAAGATAAAGGAAAGAAAATCGTCGGTAACAGCTTCATCATCTGCTGCGACGAGTAACCAGCCACCCCGAGTCATCTGCTTTCGCTGTGGGGAAGTGGGTCACTTCGCTTCAAAATGCACCCGGACGTCAGGCGCCAACGTCGCCAGCAGTGGAAGCGACGCGCAGCAGGCGAGCACCTCGGGATCGTCGGCTAAGCATGGACGCGATCGCCAGGTCAACGTTTGCAACATAAGCTGCCCACGTGGTCAACTTGTTAACAAAGGTACGCCCTATTTATTTTGTTTTGATTCTGGTGCTGAATGTTCCCTTATCAAAGAAAGTATTGCTAACAAATTTTCGGGAAAACGCATAAACAATATTGTCAAATTAACGGGGATCGGTCAACAAAGCGTAAATAGTTCACTGCAGATTTTATCTCAGGTGACAATTGGTGATTTTAATTTGGAAATTTTATTTCATGCAATGCCCGATGATTACCTTAATGATGATATTTTAGTAGGCCGGGAAATCTTGTCGCAGGGTTTCAATGTTAGTGTGACGTCAGATAGTGTAGAGTTAACATGTCGTAAACAAGTTCTAAGTTGTGAAAAGTCAAATCAGAGTTACGAACTGGATTTCACCTCCATTGATACTGATGTACCTTCGGAATTTAAACAAAAGTTAACAGATGTTTTGCAAGATTTTTCGACGTCTTTCTCTCATGGTGTGGCTACATCGCGCATCAACACAGGACAGCTGGAAATTCGATTGATAGATCCTGCGAAAACAGTTCAGCGTCGTCCCTATCGTCTCGGTGCTAATGAAAGGCAGGTAGTTCGCGACAAAGTGAATGATCTACTGGAAGCTGGTGTGATAAGACCTAGTTGCTCACCGTTTTCTAGCCCCGCGCTATTGGTAAAAAAAAAAGGATGGTTCAGACCGTATGTGCGTGGACTACCGCGAGTTGAACGAGAACACTGTGGCTGATAGGTATCCACTTCCACTGATTGAAGATCAGGTTGCTAGATTAGGTGGAGCTAGATGGTTCACACGTCTAGACGCTGTCAGTGGTTATCATCAGATTCCTGTAGATCCATCATCAGTAGAGAAGACAGCATTTGTCACACCTGACGGGCAATGGGAGTGGTTAGCGATGCCTTTTGGCCTAAAAAACGCTACGTCAGTCTACCAGCGAGCTGTCATGAAGGCCTTAGGAGAACTGGCCCATACGTTTGTCGTCGCGTATGTGGATGATCTGTTGATTGTAGCGCCAGATGAAGAGCACAGTATAGACCGTCTTCGTCTTGTTCTTGATGTGTTGACCAAGGCAGGCTTCACGTTAAACTTATCCAAATGCGCGTTTATGAAACGTCGTATCGAATATCTTGGATTTGTTGTTGAGGATGGTAAGGTCATGCCCAACCCTAATAAGATAGCAGCTCTAACTCGCCTCCCACCCCCAAGCACTATCACACAGCTCAGACAATTTATAGGCTTAGCTTCCTATTTCCGGCAATTCATTCCCGAATTTTCAAGGAACATGGCTCCTTTGTTCAGATTGACAAGTAGCAAGGGCAGTGAAATTAATTGGCAACCTACTTATGAGCGGATCAGACAAGAAATCATCAGTAACTTGACATCGCATCCGGTGTTGACGATTTTTAATCCCGATCTCCCGATAGAGATTCATACTGATGCAAGTGCGGATGGGTATGGGGCAGTATTTATCCAGAAGATGGATGGCAAGCAACATCCAGTTGCTTATTACAGTCGACGTACGTCTCCCGCTGAGTCTAGGTACCATTCCTATGAGCTCGAGACCCTGGCAGTGTTTAATGCGGTCAAACACTTCCGTCATTACTTGAAAGGCCGAACGTTTACAGTAGTTACTGACTGCAACTCTGTGAAGGCCACGAAAAGCAAGACTGAACTGTCCCCCCGAGTTCATAGGTGGTGGGCTTATCTCCAGTCATTTACTTTTGACATTGTGTATAGAGAAGGGTCTAGAATGAAACACGTGGACTGTCTGTCTCGTAATCCCCAGGTTCCCTCAACATCCTCAAAACCAGTACAGGGTGTAGACCAAAAACGTGTCAACATAGCTGAATTGTCCAATAACTGGCTTCAAGTGGAGCAAGAGAGAGATCCGGAGATCCGAAAGATATTGTCAGACCTTCAAAATGAAGCTTTATCGGAGGATATCAGAAAAACGTATGAAGTTAGGTCAGGTATACTCCATCGTAAGATACAGAGGAACAGCAGAAATCGATGTTTGCCTATAGTCCCGCGAGCTTTTCGGTGGTCTGTAATTAACAATGTCCACGAGTCAGTGATGCACTTAGGTTGGGATAAAACTCTCGAGAAAGTTTTTGAGCATTACTGGTTCGATGGCATGTCAAAATTTGTACGGAAATTCGTCGAAAACTGCATTACTTGCAGAATCTCAAAGCCAAGTTCGGGTAGGGTTCAGGCTGAGTTACACCCCATTCCCAAAGCGAATATTCCGTGGCATACAGTGCACATTGATGCTTCAGGGAGACTTAGTGGCAAAAACGATGTCAAGGAATACGTCTTCGTTTTGATAGATGCATTCACGAAATTTGTCTTGCTTTTCCACTCAATGAACATCGATAGTAAGAGCAGTATTAAAGCCCTAGGACTCAGTGTAGCTTTGTTTGGTGCGCCTACACGTGTAGTGGCAGATCAAGGCAGGTGTTTTGTCAGTAAAGAGTTTGTCGGCTTTTGTGAAAGTCACAACATTCAGCTTCACCTGATTGCAACCGGTAGTAGTCGCGCAAATGGCCAAGTCGAAAGGGTGATGAGTACTCTGAAGAGTATGCTAACTGCTGTAGAGTCTAGTAGAGAGCGTTCTTGGCAAGATGCGCTTGGTGAGGTACAGTTGGCGATGAATTCCACTATGAATCGTGTAACAAAGGCCAGCCCTTTAGAGTTAATGATCGGCAAAGTGGCTAGACCATTGGGGCTAATGACAGTAAGTGATGACGAGGTTCACGAGATTGATATTGATGCGATACGGGAACATGCATCCCAGAACATTCAACAATCCGCTGTATATGATAAGAATAGGTTCGATAAGAATAAGGCTACAATAAAATTGCTTGATGTGGGGGACTATGTTCTTCTACAAAATGAGGAAAGAAACCAAACCAAGCTGGACCCTAAAATTTAAGGGCCGTTCAAATCATAGAGTTGTGGAATGATAGATATCGACTTGAAATCCTTAATTCTAGAAGGGCATAAAGTACCCACGATAGGGTGAGGAAATACCAAATCACGAGTTCCTGTCGAATTGACGATACAATTGAGTCATTACATCTAGTGGTAATGGCGGCAGTGGTGAAAACTGCCCGGCGTTGTAGTGCCGAAGAATAGCTGCACATAGCTTTGTAGCGTTTATGCCTGGAAGAGGCGTGTTGCGCCCTTAAGAATAAGTATCTATTGTCCCTGCTGATACATGAGCCGTTGGTGCGCTGAATGTTTCACTACGTTACGTTGGGTGCGTAAACAGGATGGTCGTTGGTGCGACTACATGTTTTTTTTTGGTTACCCTCATTTACGTGGGTTGCGAAATGAGATGAGCAGTTGATGCGGTCTGTTTAGTCTATTAAACTGATCTTTGCGTAGTTATCCATTAAGATTGTTAGTGATGTGTATAGTAAGTTCTCTTGTATCCTAATAGAATAAAGTTCAAGTGGATTATTATTGAATAGAGATTTTCAATACACGTCGTTGTTATGTTTGAGTATCCATAGTCAGAATAGCCGAGCAAATACTGCGCTGATGTTGTCTTTACAGATAATACACACGAGGACGTGTAAGATAGCAGAGATGGCCGTGTCGGAGAATTGAATCCGGCGGCAACCGAACGCAAGCGTGACGTCACATCTAGTCAAGCTTGGATGCGGCCGATGGCGGGGGCTGTTTTCGGTAGGGTATAAAAGTGCCTGGCCGCTAGAGCGGAGGGTATTCTACCTGGAGAGCTCGTGCCCTGCGGACGTGTCTGTTCGGTCGTACTATAGTATTTTGTGTTATAATTGTAATCAATACAGTACTTAGTGAAATCGTTCTTTTATTGCTTGAGGTTACCCACGATGTCGGAATCCGATGAAGAATCACGCCCACACAGTCCTGTTCTCAACCCTACTGCGATATATATATTAGAATATATATATATAAATTAGAAGCTGTAGATGTTAAGTGTTGTAAGTCTTAGGATAGTAGATAATGCATGTGGGTATGTATATAAAATTTATCATCATTATCTTCTGCTGAACTTGATCCTGGGTCATTTGCCGCTATCGATTTACAGCTTAACTGTGCAACTCGTCGCTCCATCTAGTGGTGGGTAGCCTTACAGTGTTTACCGGTACGAGATTGCTACTCGAAAACTCCACTTCGCAAACAGTTTTCGGTTCTACGGGCTGTATGATCGGCACATTGCCACTTCAGCTTGCTCATTCTTGGGACTATGATGGTTATTCCAGTTCTGCTGCGGATATAATTAACGGATCCTTTCTTTAATATTTCTAATGTATAATTAATTAATAACAATTCACAGTTATGAATCGTTTACGTTTGATTTATATATTTTCTGGCGTTTTAAAAAGATTTATTCAATACTATTTTGGATACAATTTAGAATAAAACTTGATGAAAATATTGTATTCACTGCCATCTATTGATAAGTGGCAAGAAAATCTCTTGGTATCCACGAGAAGTTAATCGCGCCATCTACCGACAAGCAGCTGTTTGAAACTATGTACCTACCTAAAGACTCCTGGAGCACCCAGTATTGATTTAAAATTATCAGATTAATTCATGTATCCACTAATTTATGTACTCCGCCACCGTTCAATACTTTCAACGATGGTTACTAATATTTTGTGTATATAAATATACACTTATAGAGTAAGTAGCCTACAATACCATCGAGACGTGTAAATACTTGTAAGTAGTTAAAATGTATATCCTACGGTTCATTATCAATCAGATAATTATTTAATCAAAGAGCCGATTTTAACGTAACAGATTCAAACAGAGTTTCATCATTTTCTCATGGAACCTATCATCAGAACTCGAAAAAAATGTTAATAGGGATCCACACTTCGAAATCTTCTTTCTAATAAAAAATCTTTTTTTTATGTTTACTTCAGAAGAATATTTTTTTATAATATGTAATTGATTCAAAACATTTACGTCTAGACTGCATCTTTTATAACAAAAATTTAACTCTGATAATAGTATCAGTTACTTTGCGGATGCCCATTATAGTAAAGGACAGAAACAAAGTTGATTTGCTGAGATCCTATTGCATTTTTACGATTTGTATTCCGATTTTAGCAAATAAACATTGTTTCTGTCAATCGTTTCCAGCGAGTTCACCACTAACATTCTCATTATACACATAGACATGAATGAGTTTTTCCTTTATATAAATAATTTATTAATTCAAACCATTCAATCCATACTTAAACTCGTAAATGCGCAAGTTACTTTGTCTGTTTGTTACCTTTTCACGGTTCAACCGTCAAACCGATCTTGACGAAATTTGGCCTCGATATAGTCTGCATCCTGAAGACGGACATGGGATACTTTTTATCCCATGTCCGTCAAATAGAAAATCAAATAGTTCCAGGATATTGTGAACACCTATATCCACGCGAATGAAGTCGCGGGCAATAGCTAGTGTTTTATAAAGCTCATCCTGAAAGAAAGGTACAATATTCACATAGTATTAAGTATCTCATAGTATGTCTCAATCAACTCGTAATATTGTGTAAATGTTTACTAGACCTAACGGTTACTTTTTTGGCTGGTGGTCACTGTTAGCATGAAGGCTTTTTACAGTTTCGCTCGGATGGAAAGGTGACCGAACTCGGAGGGAGCTTAGCCGAACCTTTAGTGTGGGTAACTAGCGCAAGGGCTCTCGAAAGGGGACCTCTGCTTAGACAGTTACCCTGTACCCTGACGCGAAGTTACTTCCAGCGGGAGGACGTTTAAAACATCTATGTTACTATAATGAATGCTTAGAAGCTGGAAAAGAAATAGCGCAAGAAACTCCAGCGGCGCTTCTTATTGTAATTAATGTTAAGGAAAACCAGCCTGATGGGGACCTAATGTGGTGGCGATGTAAATCATACATTAGTGTCGTAAAAGTGTACTAAGAGAAATAGCAAGAATTCGCGTGGAGTTCAAAATCGTGTGGAGTAATGATTTATACCTAAAATAATTAGTCAGGTGTCGAGAAGTAGCTTCCAAGGTGCGAGGGATCTTGTACTGCAGTCGCCAGCCACCTAAGCGTGGCGATTTAATCTCCTTAATTTGGAAAAGTACTGTGTTCAGCAGTGCTGTGTTGAGCAGTAATCATTACAGGCTCTGATGTCTAAGAAATATTTTACGTGCACTAATATCTTTATAACGTACACACTCAATATCTTAAGATTCAAATATATTACTTAATCCTTACTGGTGGCAGGATTCTTATACAGAAATCCGTCGAGGTAGGTACCACCGCAGGGCCAATAATTTTGCCGATGAAGCAGTACTGGACAAACATTACTGTGTTTCGATCTGCAGGACACTGAGAGCTCGTGTGGTTACTGGGCATATGAAACGTAAGAACTGATGTCTCAGTGGCACGAGCGCATTGTAGTTCCACACAGAAACGTTCATTTTTTATGAGCAGACAGTATGTTAGTTAGAATCCTAGCCGGAGCGAACATTTGTACAAAAACAAATTGTAGGCTTTCGGGTCTGGTTGTGCCTGTGAAAGTTATGTCAGTAAGTGCATCCACGACCTGTATCGTGAGGGTAAAATCCTAGTGAGGGGCATTGTTTAAAAAAAACAAGTGCTATATAATAGTAAGTTATTGATTAAAACCAAATTTGTTTAATTAATACAACCTTTTCCAGTATTGTTCTCAGTTATTTACCAGAATGTTAAAAAACATTTACGCTTGTTCATCGTTTTAAGAATTAAATAAATATTAATACATTGCATGTTGCATAATTTTTATCACTTAAAAAATGCTTTATTTTATTTGCATGTATGCTTTGCGATTATTTTTGCATTATGTGTGTACTACGCAATACGTGTGGCTTATCTAAACTATAATAATTATATTATAAAGAGGAAAAATTTGATTTTTTGTATGTTTGGTTGTAATGAATAAACTCAAAAACTACTGAACCGATTTAACAAGTTCTTTCACCTATATACAAATACATTATCACCGACTAACATGAGTAGTATTTAATTAAAAAAAACACCGAGTTCCTTACTAAAATTGCTATGATGTAAGTCAAGGTATTAAAAATTTACTGATAAAAGTCATTATTTGGCGTGCGCTGCAAAAACTATTGACGATAAAGAAAGTAATATACTAAATTTTCATAGTACTCATCATTACTCACAAAAAATTCCGCGAGGTTATATGTCTAACTATTATAGTTAAGTCATAACAGCTTTTTGTTCAAATTAGTCAATCAAAACACGGGTAGAATCGAAAGATGCTGACATTCGTATCACGATATTAATCCTTATCCTAAAGAAGAGTAAGTGTGTAAGAGAACTTCTTTAAATTATTCGAATCGGACCTACCGTTTAGATATTAAAATAGTTAAAAAAATGCTAAAAGGAAGAAAAATGCCGCGGTGTGAGCGAACAGCCCTACGCTCGCCCTCGTTGCGCGCCAATATACTAAGTTCTATTAATTACTTACCTACACATATAATTTTTTGTAAACTAGAAACAATTGAATAGTGGTTCGTAATTTTAATTATATATATTTTTTATTGAAAACTTTGAAACGCTCTATAAAAAATACAGCGGCCGCGGCTGTCTCTCGTACGCCGCGCCGGCTTCATGCAACTTGGGTATAATGTAGGTGTGCCTTTGCGCACCGGTCGTTTTATTTTGCGACCACGACATCAAATATTGGCTATTTCACAGCTAATGTTCCCATAAATAAAACATTATTGTGTTTGTTCTATGTGTCCAAATCAAAGTACTAATTTATCTTTCTAATATCTTATAAAGGCGATAACATATACAACACTAGTTAACAGAGCTGTCACGCATTATGCCTGGTATGCATAGTGTTTTAATTTGTTAAAAATCGGAACTTTGGAAATACTTTTTATTTTTTACAAGTATTACAAGTATTCAAAAATGTACAGAAATAGTGACTAAGAACAATAAAAACTCTAATCAACATTTTCAAATATCTTTAATTTCATAAACGCTGAATTGTAGAAGTTACAAACATCGCATCCAAAAATCAGTAATGAATATTGGAGGCGAGGCAATGTGCTTGAGACCTCCGGAACACTAGTCTTCTCTTCAAGCGATCGTAGCAGTGCATGCACCACACAAACCTCTCTAGAACCGAATTTGTCGCCTCACTTCAAACAAATTCGGATCTACAGGGTAGATGTAGGGCACTAATATTGATGCCGTTGGCACCAATGTTTGTAAGACTCTTCTTTCTTGGTAATACCTGAAAGTATACAGTGCAGAATTTGTATAAATAACATTTAAAAAAGGGCTGTTGGATAAAGGTACGTAACCAAAAGCGAAAATTGCAGTAAGATATTTTTCGTTAAGGAATGTGTGAAACATCTTTTTGATTTTAGAAAATGTAACGTCTTATTTTCCGTTTTTACTGTCCAGCTGCTATGCTTTTAATTTTATTAGATACTCTAGAGATAAACTGTTTTAATTGTGATTAAACTTCAAATAGATCGGAATGTGCTCTGTTTTTTTCTTCAGGAAAAGATATAAGGAAAATATTAAGAGATTAAAATCTAAAAATATGTAAATTACTAGGTAATGTAGTGTGGTGACGGCAATAATTTAAAGTGAGTTTGGGTGTAAAAAATTAAGTAATTTAGTAAAAAAAAAACTTCTCTGTAAGACGCAGTACGACGTGCTGAGTCAACACGACATCTGAAATCAAAAAAGAAAACATTTCGTTAAATCTCAAAAAATTCACCAATCGTTTATGAATCATTTATCTATTTTTAAACGAAATGTCAAAACACGTATCCATCACAATTTGAAGCAGTGATGACAACGAGCAGCGGAAATTTTATTGATTACAGTGAAGTTACCGTACTTTATAAGCTTATTACCTACACAATGAATCCATTTTAGCGTGAAACTAGACACACATACACTAGTAGCTTTCTGTCGCAATCGATCATCGTAATTGTGGTAGGCTATCTACAAACAAGTGTATTTAAATAAACATCGGAGACATGTGAGGATGTCCGTGTTTGAACTGACTTAACATGCTGAGTAATAGTCAAGTCGTGATCAAATTAACGTGATAAGGTTTGAAAGCGATAGGCGAAATGAGCTGCGAAAAAATATTTCAACGTTTATTGCGTAAACCGGCAACGGAAGGAAATCGTATATAATAGCAGGAGTGCCTTTTAGATAGCGCTCGCTAATCAAAATTCAAACTACGTTATGCAGACACGTAATATATGATGCGTTTCGCAAATGTTTCATCGACGTGAATCACTGTGGAGTAATTTTTGACTAGAATGTCTTTCCGACTTTAGGATTTTTATTTTCTGTCATGAAATTTTTGTAGTTTATATTATAAGACACAGTTTACAAATTTCGTGCTAAATACATTGATCACAGATAACCACAAAATTGATTACACATTTAAGGTTTCCTAATACAGTTTCACGCGTCACTTCGTCTGCACGAGCTGCTACTTGGCCGTTTGATTCACCAACCTTGGCGTAACAAGGCCGCCTTCCGCTCGGCGGCGAAGCGTCGCGACGCTCGCAACTGGGTCAGAGGACGCGCAGGCGCTCTCCGGACACGAGCAATGAGCGCCCGCCCCCAGCCCGGGATCGAATGAATGGTAGACCCCCCACTTTAATATCGACCGACTTAATATGGCCTCCCTTTTCCGTACCCATCTCCCTCAATATACATTTACCAGCGAAAGCTTCAAAGCTCTCCTCCACCTGGGCGTGATTTAAGCAGCAGTTGGACAAATCTGTTGACCGTTCGGCCCACTAGTTGCTAAGCTGAGTCTAGGATATTTGATTAGATCCATTGTCGTTGGCGTAGACATTTCGTTATTGTTAGCAACTATGAACTAACCTAATAACGCCGCCTACTGAAAGTCTTATTGAACTAGGGAACATTCCATTTATTTCTCTAGATGAGGTGTTGACTTACGTCATACATCAAATGATAGGAATGACGCGTTTTAATTATGTCCATTAAAGTTACAATTAACCGCGTGGCAAATTGTAACCTTGTACACAAATTCTGTGAGGTTTAGATAGTAATAATATCGTGTATATTCACGTGTATATGTCGAGAATCATACTAAAAATAAAAGTTTAATGATCATTAACGTTAAGATATCAATAAAAGTGGTCTCGAATATTGTAAAGTTGTATTTGCAGTAGCCACAAATAACACGAAATAATAAATTTTCTGTTCAGATACTCCCGAATGACCATGTATTACAAATCAGTGCAAATTTATGTAGGCAATATCTGTTCAGTAGCAACAGTTAGGATAAAATAATAAATCTGTTCTGTCTAGAATTCATTTAAATGAAATTAGATTGTCAGGCATATGTATATTGCAACACTACAAATTTGTACAAAGAGATTGACAGTTTTATGTCAATGGACACTTGTAAGGTACTAGGCAAGAAAAAATTGTGTAAGTGATTAATATTGTTTGATTGTTAGCTCTTACCATTAATACATATATAATTTATATAATAATGAAATACTGCACCATTGGGCTACAAAATAATGATATATAAGTAATAATTATAGTTGCTGCAGTAGTGCGAAAAAATAATAAAGGAATAATGCAGGCGCTTAAAATTGAAAGATATAAAAGAGAATCCTGTATATGTATACTACTCACCTATAAAAGCGATCACCATTTTTGATTTGGAATTTAATTGAATACGACGATACAGAATTGAGTAAAGCACAACCAAACTGAAACTATATCAATAAAGCTCAGTATTTAAACATGTATGTGATGCAGGAATGTGATGTGTTCACAGCGAGAGACAATCTCACTCTGATAGTTCCTGCACGATGTATCGCCTGTATCTATTGGTGATGAAAACTGTTAGCAGGCTACTAATTGTACGGCAGCCTACATAAGCGGCGGTAATTGCCCCATTTACACGTTTTGTTAGTTCGCCCTGCATAATTGTTGCCTGTTTATACGAGATACATGAATGTGCAAACCACGAACTGAATGCGAATAGAAGAAAATTATTGTAGTACTTACGTACTTAGTAACGGCTAAGGGACTAACTAATTTAGGAAGTGTTTACAAATTACGCAAGATCATAAGTCTTGCAGTACCTATGAATGGAATATCAACAACCGTTATAAACATATTAAAATGCTATTTAATATAGCATTTCTTCAATTTAAAAGTTTTGGCTGATGTAAAATGTCTAAATATAAAACAATCGGTTATGATAAATGCAATCGTATTTAAAATATACTTAACAGTAGACAAAGTTGTTCTGTCTAGATCACTCAGTAGTGATTGCACATCTGTATTCGATAATAGCTAAGAAGTCATTCAATGAAATAATACATTTATTACTAAATAATATATGAAAACAAATGTTATTGTTATTGATTCCATGGTAATTCAAAAAAAATTTAGGTACGCATAGTTTTGTGTCAGCAAGATGGAAATACCGCAAGCTAAAATTGGTACGCGTTATTTTAGTAAAGGAATAGATATGAAATATATTAAATGCATTAGTAATCGTTGTCTATATATACTTTCATGCATTGAAAGAATAAAATATGTTGGAAAATGTCAGTCAACTGATTTTACAAATATTTATTGGGACTATAAGTTCTACACCATGAACTACAAGAAAAGCATTTAAGGTAAAGCAATAAAAACATACTAATTGAAACAATAACGAACGCTTACAAAATTTTAAAGCTATTCAAAACGAAACGTTAATAAACCTGACCCAGAAAGTAGTTGTAACAAACAATTATCAGGATGCCTTTGTTAAATAGACTAATTCCCAAAATACTGAATCTATTGTTCAACGGTCGACACGTTTTATAGGAGCTATTTATTATGTTTAAGCTTTAAAATGTAATCGAGGATTGTGTTTTTACTTTTTATATTATTTAACGAAACATCCTTGCTTATTTGGAAAAAAAATCACGATGTGATAAAGGAATATCGTTATTACTTTTTTCTTCAAGAAAAAATAGGCAAAACATGATTTAAAATCGTCTAGAACTCTATTAAAATGAACTGTTTTATTACGATTTTACCATAGTTTAGTTTTTTGATACCTACTATATAAAATGTGTCTATTAAATGTTAATTAAAATTATACTTACATAATTTGCTGGAGGCCTAGGATTCCCAAGCGGCTGGCGTACTCAAAGGCGACGTCTGAAATTAATTAATAAAAGTGATAAGAATTAATTGACTTGATAATGAAATAGCTCCTCTAGAACAATACGAGGAAGCCCCTAGTGATGAAAACCAACCTTGTTCATCCTGCTTGTTACGCGCCAAACTGGCGTTGACTTGACAGTCCGCCAAACATGGCGTCCTCTCGTGTGGGAAGCGGAAATACACGAATTACTACGAGTGAAAAAAGGATGGAACAATCCGAACGCTTGTGCAAAAACGAGACGGGAGGCAGGTCCTGGTTGTTTCAAAGTGCAGACAGAGATAACGATATGGAATTTGACAGGCGGGTGAAAGGATAGGAATCTCGTATAAACGGTTTTTAGGGTGGAGTTGTCTGGACTTTCGGATCGGCGCGGCGCGCAGATGGCAACAAAAAGGGACCAGTCCCGACTTAAATTTGGGGATAAATTGAACGACATATTTGCCACATTGCTACGCTGTCCTCTTCGCAGTGCAAGGACACGCATTTTAGTTTTTACTCTAGCCGGCATTCTTAAAATGAATTAAGTATTTTTATTTTAACTTTCACTCGTAAAAGGTATGTTTTGGATATGCCACAGTTGTAGTAGTTTAGGGTCCAAAATACATTCGAAGTTATACGCTTCAATTATATAATAGATGACAGAAAGATTTTTTCTATCTAAACTTGTTTCACATTACGGAATTACTCATATTCAAGTCACGAGGTCACTGACTCAGGATTTATTGTACGCTTCCTGCGTTTTATTTAACTTCATATTTTAGTCAAACGCGAGCATTCATATTAAACGTCATAAACCATATTTTTGTAAGAGTATTCGAGTGTCAGCTTCTATATAACCCGTAATATATTTATTAAATATGACTGAAATGTTTGATCGACTTTAATTTTTTTTCTTACTAGCTCGTTCTTCTTTTCAGTGTTTTATTTATTTATTTTTTAATTCTCGTGCTTGAAATTTGTCTGTCTAAGATTACATAGGTGTCCTTCAAAGTAGAATAGCACCTACCTCTTTCGTACCGAGGTATCTTAAAAGGTGACCTTTATTCGTGTAGAATAACATCATAATATGCAATGCTGTGACTATACTACTTGTGGGAACGCAATAGGGAGTAAAAATTTTTTGACTCGTACCAAAATGGCGGCGACGTGGTTCGCCACCCGTCACGTTTAGTTTGAAAGTAGTCGTTGTTAAAAGTGGGCTACGTGTGTGGTCTCTGCCTACCTTATATGGGAAAAAGGCGTGATTTAATGTGTGCATCAGAATGTGGTAATTTCACATTAAACTTGGAATAAAAGAGTGCTGGCGACGAGATTTCCGATATTAGTTAAATTTATTGAAATAATTAGGATAAGTATTCAAAAAATATTTTAGATTTCATAATAATACTTATATCATTAACATGAAATTTGAGGTTAGCACCCATCCCCTGCGCTCTCAACTATTAGTACTATTATTGTATTCAAAACCGTATATGTAAAGCATTTATTTAAAATCTATAATTTCAATTCCAAGTCGAATTAAATAATACTGCACTCAACAAGATCGTTTTAAGATAACCGATTAAATATTTAACCCAAATAACGCTTTAAATTTGCTTTATAATAAGGTTTCCACCAGATAAGAGATTAAGGCAACGGAAGCTGCGGTACCAAGTGTTTGCATGCACCTTATAACTTCATATCAATGTAGATTAAAGCTGTATATTGTTTGTCATGCGTTGAACAGGTAGTTGCTGATAAAACTTTATTTAAGTAAGATATCTGAGATTAACGCCTGAAAGAATTTATTATCAACGCGGCTTAGAGACGAGGTCGCAATATTATACTAAAGTAAGAAGTTAAAAGGTTGCCCCATACTTAAAATATGCTGCTAAACATAACTACACATACTATGTGTGTCTAAAATACTCGTGAAATATAATTGTGCACAGTACTAACGTAATTATAAGTAACTAAGTTAATAAAGTTACAACCTATAAATGTCCCACTGCTAAGCACAAACCTCCTCTAATTTCTGAGAGGGTTTTGGAGCCGGGGAGAGTCTAATTTCTGAGAGGGTTTTGGAGCCGGGGAGAGTCCGCCACGCTGCTCTATTGGGGATTGGCGGACTTCAAATGTCTTCGAAATATTTTATATTCCTCAGACATGCGGGTTTCCTCACGATTTTTTCGTTCACCGCTGAGCAAGTGGTAAATCAGCACTAAAAATAACAATTTTATAGGTGCCGGCAACAAGGATCGAACTCAGGTCACTCGCATACTATGACATTTAAGACTAGTGCCTAGCCCCTGGTCTACCACGGCTCATAATGTCAATATAACCATTGCATAATGCGATCCTTTAAAAAACAAAACATTAAAATATACATGGTAATAGTTCATCTAACTCTGGACTTATTAACCCCGAGGACAGATTAAAAAAATCAGCAAACACGCAATTGCGGAAAAAATATCATTGATTTACATCAACATTTAAAGAACTTTCGAAGTTTTATGGCAATGAAAATAACTTAGTCTCGTAATAAAATACATTAATTGTATACAACTCTGTCACGCGATTCTACCATGCTTGTGATTTTGTGGCGAAATTTTACAGAGAAGCTTTATGTTTCACATAAAACTGAGTACCTACTCTAGCTTTGATACTTATCATGTCAACGCTTTATTACCCTGAGTTATTCTGAATGTTGCTTTCATAAAGAAATACACATTGTGTTTTTAGCGTTACTTTTAAGTTCCATGACGTGTGGTGGTGGTGTAAGAGTATCTGTCGCCCCATCTCATCCTGCAGGTGTAGTAAAAGATGACTATGGAAATTCGTAGGAAAATTTGATAACTTCCGATTAATGCAGGGTTAACCATCTCAATTATGTGAGACCTAAGTTATTTCTTTCTTTATTTAATTAATAAATTATTAATTAATTTGCATAAAACATATCTCAGAAAGCTACATCGATTTTGACACTTTAAACACCCATACGGACTAAAGATTTTTTTTACAGCGGAAGAGGCAAACAAGCGGCAACGGATCTCCGGATGCGTTGCTGGTCTTTGAGAAACCTATTCCTTTCTCCCCCCTTCCTTCTTTTCTTGAAGGTCCCAAGTCGTATCGGTCCTCAAAAAGCGCTGGCGGCATCAGATTCCATAAATTGCATTGCAGAATTTTCCGTGAAAAACCCAGTAGTGGAACGCCAACTATCAAGGTGATGATGATGGCATTTTCAGTTTTTCGCAACGTACGATGTAAAGATGTCTTGATTCTTAAAAAGCACGAGCGAAGCAGTCCGCGAGTACTTAACAAGGATGACAACTTTTAGAGATTAGGTATCTTATTCATAGAGACAAGAAAAACTAAAAATGTATTATTATGTATCCAATTGTGTGCACGTTCTTATACTGAATTGATAGTTGAATAAAAATTAGGCACTTTTAGATTTACAGGATGACTCTCTGCTGATTTTAACTTACTAGTAGTATACCTAGCTGTCTTTTTTAACCCCGTAAATACCGAAGTTTTCGTTAAAAACATTTGACTTCTCAAATAAACCGATGCTGTTTATTCAAGGGGTGCAAGCATATGGTACGCGGGACAACGGGTAGACGTTTAAAAGGGCGAAAATTATAAACACGGGGTTGAGATGATATTTATAAGAATGTGTAATAATAATTGAAAAAGAAGTAATTATGGAACTTCAATACATCTTTAGGCATATAAAATTTGATGTTTACTGATGCTGTTGAAAATTTAATGTTTAATATTAATACGGGTATCTATATACGAGTACATACTCTATATAGGTATTTATCGGATGAAGAGAAAACTTTGTACCCCTTTTTAAGCATAATGCGCGCACGGAGGAGTGTGAGATTTGGCATTGTCAAAGCTTATATGGAGAAGGAGTGCAGAAATTTATGTATAATAAGTGTTTGTAACGATTATATCCAATATAAATCGGTGAACGAATTACGGTCGAGTTTCGACTATTGGGCTACCGATAATAATTATAATCAGGTCCACAGTTTACAAGCCCTTGTCTTTGTAAAACTTTCTAACTATCATAAATGTGTAAGTACTGGGCCTCTCCATGGGATGAGTTACCGTAATCGCTACACTTGGAAGGTGGATTGGAGATCCCAGTACCAAGCACTTCGCATCTCAGACGCTGCTGTTCGTCACCGACTAAGGTTTTTTTAGATCAGGCATTTTTGAGATGGTTATTTCACCATCAGTCTGAGACTCCGAGATCTTTCGGGTATTAGCCGATTTTTACGAAAACCACGGGCCGAGATTGTGTGTGTGTTGTTATATCCCACTCCACACTGCAAAACTTTTAGAAGTATAAGGAAAACTCCATCACTTTTAAAAAATAAACTATGTACACTAGTATTTTCTCCTGAGTCACGGATGCTTGTCAAATTGCACAGAGTCAAATTTCATATGCACAAACATCAAGAGCCGCGACTATCTATATGCTCTACAAATATGTTTATCCCGCGCGGAAATCGAAACCACGACCCGTGGCGAGGATGCCAATCGCCTAACCACTGCGCCGACTGAGCCGAAATACATTACACAAAGCTCAATACAATGATACGATATTTTCGTATCGCTTTATCAACGTGCATAAATTGTGTCCCTTGCTCGGAGCGTTTTGATTGGTGCTGGATATCTCGTGAACATATCAGTAAAAACAATTTTATTTGTCAATCGAGATCTCGTTGATGGATATGCTCCTGTATTGAGATGTAGTTACCTCTGAGAAAAAGCTTTTATGAAACTCGAATCCGTTTAAATCCATGGGTAAAATTGTTCAACATAGCCATGAGTTAAAAGTAGATTATAGATTTCGATTAAGTTACTTTTTTTATAACGAATCATTTTATTGACTAAACCGGTTATTTGAAATAAAAGTGGCATTAATGGTGGTCCATTATCATAACAGTAACAGTAGCGTGGGATGAAGAAAATAGAAACATGAGGAATGTGTTTGCAGTCTTGTATCACAAGCTTATTTATTGGTGAATCATTCAAATGATGAAATGTAATTTAAAACAAAACTAAGTTTTTTTTTTAATTCAAATGTGGACAGGTGTGTACCTCTTCTGTGCTTATTTCAACATAAAACAGGTACTTCAAGTAAATTTTGTAGGGATTTATGACCTACACAATTATTACGACTATACGACTTTAAATGGCGGAATAATTAGTGGAAGTGTACAGAATCATACTTGTTATTTTTATAGCTCTTTTATTATCATTCCTGTCACTTTTTTTCTGAATTGCAGTGTTTTTCAAAAGTATTATTAATAATTTATTATATCTTGTACCTAAACTCTATTGGTTGATCGTTGAAACTTTATAGGGTTCGATACTTTTTAAATTAACTTATGCTAGCTCTAGTGTTTTATATCATAATATTGTGCAATAATGAGAAAAAGATAAAGTTGGAACCGACCTTTTTTGATAACACGCATTAACATGCATAAATGTGAAATCAAAATATCATCGAAGCGCCGCCAAGGCGTTCCGCACATGCGTACTAGGAGCGCAGATATTGACGGGCGTGAGCACGGACGCGGCGCGCAGGCTCCGACGTACGCCGATAACGTAAATAATACAATAAAATAATACAATCCCAACATTTCAGTGTCTTCTACTGTCGGTAAGTATATAACTTCGTTAGGTGATATTTCGGGGCATCGTTTCGGCACGTGACTACTTTGATATGAATTTTATGAGGATAGTATAAATCATGGTCGCTGTTGACCTCCCCAGGCGACGGATGTCTGTATCAATATTTGCAGGGAATTTTACTCCGTTATATGCATCGACTTAATATGGCGAACAAGTATTCCTGACGGTTAACGTTGTTGATTTGTTTCGTGATAAAGAAACCGCTTCAGACATGTCATCCCCGGGGCATCTCGAAGACGAATTTCAATAATCGCTTCGAAGAAAGTTCATGTCGCAAAAATGTGAGACTTGATGATGTCAGTCTATTTATAAACAACTACATTGAATGTTATATAATTGTAGTTTAATTACGATCAACGGGGAAATTAGGATATTTGATCTGTTCTTTTCATTAATTCCTCAAAGTAATTTTGGCTGCGTTACTATTATTATGGTATTTATATGCATACTGCTTTCTCGTGTGGTAGGGATATTATTATAATGTACTACATGTTTGCATTGTACTAATTTTAACATAATTTAAAAAAGTAATATAGTTTCAGTTGCTACTTTAATTATTGGAAATTATTATACAGCATATACTCGTAAATT
The DNA here is from genome assembly GCA_019845155.1 of Luehdorfia chinensis. Classification (NCBI taxonomy): domain Eukaryota; kingdom Metazoa; phylum Arthropoda; class Insecta; order Lepidoptera; family Papilionidae; genus Luehdorfia; species Luehdorfia chinensis. Next base: position 12,339,399 of record JAHVAK010000642.1, on the reverse strand, counting down.
AAGACAAAGCAGATAAATTATAGAAGCATGTAATAAGCTGTTCTTGATTTTCTGATGTTAAGTTGAACATGTTCACGTATAATAATGCTAAGTAGAATATGTGCACGTACATAATGATAATAATGCTAATATATGCGTGCACTAACAATGCCGATTTGGTATTTGGTATATTCATTTAATGTTTCAATTCTATAATGTATAATGCTTATTACATTTACATTTTATTTTATTTTATCACATATTTTGATAAAAATATACTTTTTTATTAAAGGTAGGTACTGGTAATGTTAAGAACATGTATTAGGTGTTTTCGCTTGGATCAATTAAATAACTAGTAGTATATCTGCTAAGTATGAAATATGTACATAAGAGCAAGAAAAAGACATTCGTTTTTTGAAAATTATTCATCAAATATCTACAACAATTTTTAAAACATCTATAACATTTTCATCTACTTGTACGTAAAGGCAAATAATGAAAGGAATGGAAACAGAATATTCATTCTACTCGCTCCATTTTCATAATTCTACAGCAAAAAAACTATGGTATCATTATCTCTGTAGAAAATAATTACTTATATTCAAATACGTAGCGTTGAAAATACGTAAATATAGAACAACAATTCGGCACGATGCCAAATGATCATTAAAATCGAAAATGAGATTCCGTTTTGTATCGATTCTTAATTAATTCGTGTAACAATATTTTAAATACAATGATTTTATTATTGTATATATTTTTATACACAAGAAACAAAAAACCCGATTAATAACAAATGGGTCATTAATATTTTATTGTATAACAAACTAAATAGTGAACGCTAATTTCGTAATTTTGTTTTAAATAATGAAATTAAAGGCCTTTAGACACCAAAACGTCAGGTGATAATATTGAAAATTAAAAATATAGACTGTAACTCAAAAAAATTAACAAATATATATGTATATAAAGACGTCAGAAATTTTAAAATGAGGTACTTACCCTTTAACAAAACGTGTCCGAAGTCATGAAGTCTCCGTCTGAAAAAAAATCATAATTTAAATCTAGCTTTATTAGCATACATATTTTAATAAAAACGCCAATGACAAAAGAAGTAAGACTTAAGGCAACAGTGTAAGAGATCGCTTACCGAGCGCTACACGGAGTCGTGTGGGGCGGCCGAGCAGAGCGGGGAGCGTCAAACGACAGACCTTACCCAAACCCCGCGCACCCCGCCCCTCCTCCTATCTCCATACCTCCTCCAATTTGCCTACCTCATGGTTACCAGCCGCCCGGGTTTCCCTAACTTTATAATGTTTGGAGACTGGGCGTAGTCAGATTATATAATTTTCACATTACACCATACAGTTACAGACAGTGAAACATGTCTGTAGAAGTATAAAAATGTTTAGGAATTCTATTAAAATCGAATTCTTAAAAATTTCATTTTTGAATAAAGTATACGTTTCAGGGGAACTGTCTACATTCGAAAAAGACAAGAAGGAAAATGAAAAGTTGTAATATTTAATAGCAAAACGTATTTTTTATTAATGTTATAACTACTTTTGTTGAAAATATAAAAAAATTAAAAAATAAAGTCTTAATAAGAAAATGAGTAATACCTCAATTAAAATAATGCAAAAGAAGTTTGTTTACAATTTGTCTTTTTTCGGAAAACGATCTAATTTACATTTAGATTGCAACAAGCCTGAGATAAAAATAACACTAAAAGATGTATATTTCCATTGAGTATGTCGTTTGGAGTAGCGGTGGGCGTACATCCTGATTTCAGGATGAATGGAATACGAATTTCAACCATAACTAATGTCAATATTATTTATCATCAGAAATATACAAACACACAGATACACATATTTAACACACACCTACACAAATACACATCCACACATAGTATATTTTTGGACTAAAGCCTATATAGCGAAAACTGTTCAATTAAAAAGTAATTAAGGTGCTAGGAGTCCCATAGCACTGGGTTATAGTCCCATAGTTTGGGCTCTTATCTCTAACAAATGGGATTAAAAAATGAGTGTTAGTGAAATACATTTTATAATAAATTAAAAAGCATTTTTAATTAACCCAAAAACATATGGGTATATGTTGTGGTTGGAATTTCTGTGGTAAAATTCGGAACAATTATTTTGTAAATTAAAGTCAGCAAAGTCGGCTGCGATGCTTTATAAAAAAAAAATAAGACTAGGCCAGAGCCTAGATTCTTTTCAGTCTATCTTAAAAATAAGGCTTAGGCAGTGAACACGACGTTGAACCCGTAATTGCAACGCTTGGCAGTACCTTAAACTTCGGAAACCCTCTGTGTGGCTCTGTGTGTGGTTTTTCTGCCAGCTGAGACATGGTTTTTTTCTGGCCACCTGAATAAATAAACTGCGGTTGCCAACCCGCCTGCCAAGCGTGGCAACTATGGCAAAATCCCAATATGAGAGCTACAAACTTTTGTGGCTATCTATGGGGGAGGCCTATGTTCAGCAGTGGATTTGTGGTTGGCTGAAACGACGACTTTTACGATCTTCATGGGATGAGGTGGAAGATGACATTACATAAATTGTAAGCCAAACGCATTATTCTTCTTAAAGATCCTAGAAGAACTAATTTATAATTATTATTTAAAAAAATGGCTCAGGATTTTTTGGAGACCATAGACGAGTATAGCACACCAGTCATGAGAATGTCTATTTTTACGGTGGACTCGCGATTGACTGTAAAAAAAAAATTATTCACATTGCGGCTTAATGTTTTAAAATAAGTCGTCGTATCGGATAAAAAGGGAATGTGTTTTTATTTCCTATCAATTGCTAATAGAAGATATTACCCGAATTTAAACAGAATGGCAGTATCAGTATATACAAAACTAAAAAAAAATGTATGAATGAGTTTTAAATAAGTTTTCCCGTGTCTTATTTCGATTTATACTAGTTTTTTTTTGTTATAAAAAGCTACGTATTGTACATTGGATTTATTTGTCTGGGAACCGTGAGAATGTATGAATAGGATAATATTGTTTTAAATTCAAATGATTTAGATACTTGTCAAAAAATGTAGTACCGTTCATTTATGAGCATGTTCTTAATTGGTGTGATGTTTGAAAGTAGTAAAATAGTACAAGTTAAAAATGCCAAGAAATCTTTAAGCAATCAATAGTTATAACAGTAATGTTACGTAACTTACAACGAGTACATAAATATACAAATTTTAACGAACAAAAAGTGGTAATTGACAGTGAAACCGTTAGTAGACGGTCACACGCAGTGACGTAACTCGTAGTAGCCTGTATATGAAGACGTGTTCACAATGAGTTGAACATTTTAAAACGCCGTTGATTATGAAAAAACAAATACAAAACTATTACACATTTATGCTGAAATATGAGATGTAATAATATATACATACATTTTGAAAGTTCATACAGGCAGAAAATGTTCACTTTTGCACAAGGACAGGTCAACATTTTTATTTCATTTAACACAGTAGAAGTTACTAGAAGATTCATTTAAGGGCCTTAGTGCTGGTGCAGGAGTCTTCAAAGCCATTTTTTTTTCGTTAAATAATAATGATTTATTTTTGTCTTTTTATCAAGAATTAAAAAGTTGATATAAATTTATAGGTTCTAACACACTGTAATTTAGCTTATGTATATATTAGATTCATTACATATATATTTTCAAACAGTTCTACATGATATTACAAGCGGTATAAGCGAATTCAATACATCATATAATTATTACAATAGTGTCCTAAGTTTTGATGTGAACATCCCTAGTGTTCCTTTTGTAAAGTTTAACAACCTCACATACGTTGTAAAACTATATAATATATAGCTAAATTATGATTAATATGATCTGTATTTTCATAGAAATTTAATTAACTATCTATTGTGACTCTTCGACATTGTATTTCACCAATCCAAAACGGAATTTTGACCATATCTGATTAATATGAGATTTAGTGGCCATTTTATCCCTTCTTATTTCGAATATTATTAATAGCATTTGTTGGAGTAACGTTGTTAGACTGACACTAAGACTATATTCCTACATGATTTTATTGAAAGGATGCTATAGTCTGGTACATCAGATTCTTGAATTCTACTATAAATTTTAACCCGTTGACCTCTGTCCACTTTACGAGTTATAGGAATATAAACTTAGATTAAAACTAAAATATTAAACGTCAGGTTGAGTCAGATGGGTGCAGGTTTACATATTTTTGGTTAAAACGAAACATTATTTGCGTTTGTAGCTAAACTTTTTGCCCCTACATTTCAATCCTGATCGCCTTTGTTATTCTTAACCTTTCAAAGGACTTCAAATTCTTTGTACAAACTATTTGATATATTGTTTAATGCTTCAACTGCATCTGAAATTGGAAATAAATGTTTGTAACTATAATGTAGAAGAAATATTGTTTTAATCAATTTTTCATTACTAATCAAATGTGTTTAAATGTAAAATATAAGAATGTAAATATAAAGAAATAAAATTACATCAGTGTGAACGCGATATGCCTTTAGCGACACGTCCGTCCGGTATCTATGCTTAACCAACAAGATGCCATATGGTGCCTTCGGTGACTCAATATGAATACGCAATACCTTTTGAATCCGACACGAGACGAAAACGTAATTTAGCACTATTATCTAAGATTTAACGGACAGAATAAAATAGCGGTTTATGGTATAGTAAACATTTCTATGCCAGCTGTGATATGTGTATTTGAATGAACTTGGTGAGATTTAAAAAAAAATCTATCAATTCAATCTATATATCTAAATTTGAAAAATCATCAGGCTATTATAAATACATTAACTGTATTTTCTATTTTTATGTCATACTACCTCAATTGTCGATTGCTAATAGTTAAGGTTTCCCTATCATTTTTTTATAATACTAATGCCACGCTTGATAGGTAGGTTAACGACTGCGGTAGTGTAGTAGTATGTTATAATATAATGACTTATTTACTACTTTCTTCGTTTTCTTGTTTTGAAAATTCATCATGCATAAAGGCATTATGAATTCTCTTACATTATCGCCACAAGACTAAATGACAATCACATTCTAAATTCTGCTAAGCTTGTTACTATCGGCAAATGCTCCTAATTTGGGAGGGGTCGATTGTCCAGCAAACGACTGTTTGCCTATTCTTGATGGTAGTTGACATATATCCAGTAACGTTTATTTATATATATCTATACATTAATGGAAACACTTGTAAAATTGTAATTTTATCCGCAGGTTCGGTTTGACTTTGAGTAAATGAAAGAAAGTGCTTTCATAATTAGAAGTGACCAAAACTGTCAACGAAACGCAAAGGAAAACTAATGACACACATATGAAATGGTCTCTTTACTAGTGATACTGACAGAATAATTAGTCCGCATATTTGTAGTCAGAACTAAATGAGCAGGCGGCTATCTAACTAATATCTAGCTAATCGTAACTATCAATACTAATACAAATTTAAATACTAACAAACTGTAACAAAGAACAAAATAAAAACATTATATGAGCCTGCATAAATGTAATGGTACCAAGCGTGCATGGTACTTACGCATTGTGTGTCATGAACAATTGTGTTAACAAAATTTCATATTATTGAAAACGTAATTAATTCGTATTTGAATTACCTAAACTATTTTAGGAATATGCTATAAAACACTTTCCGAGCGAAAATAATTTCACTAATGCTTTACTAAATAAGGTGCAGCAAAGTGCATCGCCCCGTGTCAATCAACCCTAAGATTATTTCGCATGAACACGCAGAGCCAATCCCGTACCACCCTTTCCCCTATTGGTGAATTTTAAAAAGGAATTTCAATTTAATCTGCTCCCCTTTGAAGACAGCTGACGTGGAGGGCCTTTAAATCCGACCATTTTGTCGGTTTAATATCAATGGACCGGCCGTACATTGCAACTGAGCTGAAATGATACGTTCCTTACAATAGCATATATTTTCTTGCCTATATTGTTTTTGATGCTAATAATATAAAAGAAATAAGTAAAACATGATTGGAAAAAATCTTTGCTGGATTTGATTTGTCAAGAATGGTGTATAATGTATAATCTGTAAGCCGAAATTCGTTAGAGTTATTAAACGCTGTCTCACCATGACTAGCGAGTTGTTATTCTCTAGTAGAATGCCTTGATATATAGGTTATTAGATCTTTATGCCTACACATTTTATAAGACAAAATAATCTTATTTTTTCGATTCAGATGTAGCTTTCACAAAAATAATATTTGCGATGTGATATTATTTAATTAACGTATGTATAATAATAAAGAAAATACTAAATAAACGAAACACTTTGTCTAGTTTATGTAATCCGTTAATTAAAATAGTTTATAAGATAATAAAATTGTTCGAAATAAATGGACTAAGTTTATTCGGTTCAAAGCTAATATAAAATTATAATTGTTATACCACAAAGGATACAAGTTTTCGCCAGGTTTTACCGTTATTTCACTAGACAAATTTCCGTGGTCGCGAACACTGCTTTCGCATATTGTGATCACCTTCGCAAATTTGCTATTATGAAAATAAAACTAGTATTTAGGATAGGCTTTATTGGGTTGAATTGAATTTTATCATTATCATTTGGGGCCTTGACGGGCCTTGAGCTAGGTTCGTACAGGTATCCGTTGACAAGTATCCGATGAAGATAGTATCCGATGAAGCTGTAAAAGCCGAGACGGCTAACAGCAATTACATCACCGAAAATATATATCCGTTGACTGTTCATAAATTTGATACTTTTTGAGATTTTTATTTTTGTATTGATTTTTTAAAAAAAAAGTATATTATTTACATAACAATGCTTCTGTACCGAGAAGAACCTGTACCAGACGAAGAACTGCTGTTGCTAACCCGCCTGACAAGCGTGGCAACTTTGGCAATATCCCCCTAAAATGAGAGCTACACAATTTTGTTGCACTCTATGGGGGAGGTCTATGTTAAGCAGTGGCCTAGTCATAGGCTGAAGTAGTGATGATGATGATGATGATGATGATAGGATGTCTATAGTTCACAACGATCTCTTATCGTCAGGTTTACTGTGTGGTCTTATGTCACATTAGTGCCTTCAAATATAACTAACGTTTCTACCTGCTTCTTTACTACTTTATATATAAAGCCGGTGGTAGGATTCCTATGCAGGTATCTAGGTAGATTCCACCTCAGGGCCAGTTATTCTGCCGTGAAGCAGTAGTGTTCAAGCATTACTGTGTTTCGGTTTGATGGGCATTGTGAGTTAGTGTAATCACTGGGCATATGAGACTTAAGAACTGGGGATCTACTGTGTACACTAGCTCACAGTGCCCATCAGACCGAAACACAGTAATATTTGCACACTACTGCTTCGCGGCAGAATAACTGCCCCTGGGGTGGTACCTACCTAGACGGATTAATTACTGCATAGGAATCCTACCACCAGTAAATTATAAGTAGGTCGCGTATCAAAAAATTTCTACACCTATAACACCTTTGAAAATTAACTAAGACAATTTTTTAACCAATTTACTGATTTTACTTTTTTGTAAATTCAGTAAATTAGTTAAAAAATTGTCTGGGATGAGATTAAAAATTTCGCCTTAATATTAGCAAAGAAGGCTTGAAAGAGTTACATAAATTACATTATTTTTGACCATTGATAATGCAGAGTAACTTTAAAAATATGAAATAAGATATAGATTATCGGATTATTTACTATATAGAAAAATAGGTACTACAAAATCTGTGAAGTGTTATTGATTAAAATCGGATATAATGTTTTATTACAACATATAAACATTATTCATATTGAATTTTTATTACTTATAATGGTAAGAAGTTGGTATAATAAAACATTTTTATATACATAGTTATCCATTACTATACGTACCTATATCGAATTCGAGAATCTATAGAATGAAGTTAAGCTTTCCCGGTTTGGTTCAATCAAAATGCGCAAGTCCAAAGACGGCGCAGACGCACCAGAGGTGCCTTTGTGGCGGCCATATTTTATTGCTTTTTTTTTGGTCAGCCTTTAAACGAAAATATCGCCATTCATGGAAGTCAGGTATAAATTTCATGTTAACAGTTTTTGTGCCGGGGGCATAATGCAACGAAGGGCTACTATATCTTATGTTGCTTGGGATTAACTGAAATTCTTAAAGGTTTATTTAGTTTGAGCATTTGTTGTCGAAAACATAGATATGGATGCTTTGTTAAATAGTTAGTGATATTGGATTGGATTAGATTAAGAGGTTCGAATTCTTTTGTAATGCTGTAAAAACAATTAACAAAAACAAAAATACAGCAAAAAAATGTTCAATTGGTCCTTAAAAATTGCTTATAATATATATGTTTACTATATACTTGCATAAGTGAACATATTTCTGAATTATACAAAATTTCTTTAGTTATGACAATAATTTATCTGTAAGGGTCGTACGTCTTTTGATCAATATTTAGATTCATCAAAAGTATGATGATGATGTATAGTTCTATAATAGCTATTTCAAGTTATACTTATTAATACGTAAACGTTTATAGTACTTAATTGTATATAATTTCAGCTACGACTTATGAAACCTGATATTTTACAAAAAAATATACTTAGGTAGTTATTACCATTGTAGAAGTATAATCAAAATATGTATCAGTATTATATGCGAAACTTACCTTTCTGTGTTCTTCTTATTATTAATTCTTATTTAAAGTAATAGCAGAAGGGCGAGAAGAATTAGCAACGCAGCCTCTACTGAAGCCTAAAACGACACTACGAGAGCTTTTGCAGTCTGTGAAAAAGCCTGGGCGACTGCTTTATCAAGGGATGTTTACGGATTCAGTTGAACGCCATCTGTCAATGAATAGATACACTAATAGCTCTGATAGGACATTTGTTGTTAACGAAAGTTATCTTCGTATTTCAGTTTATTTTTGCATAGTATAAAAAGTAGTTTGGATAGTTTCAGTTTAAAACATATTAATTAATAGTGTTAAAAAGTTCGTTAAATCTTACTAGAAAATCGTTTCAATTTCGTTTTTCTAATAAGATTTTCATTAAATCAAGAATGAAGACGTGTTGAAAGCGACATCTTTAGGTATATATTAAAACTTATTTGAGCACTTAAGAAGTTACTTTCGGACGAAACAGAGCTACATTTGAGATGTTATATTAAGTTCGTAGTGACTATGTTTCTCGACAGATGCCGCAAATCATTATGAATAAAACTTTACTAGGAAACAATTATTAATTTGTTAAATAACATGATATTTAGTATGAGTCATACATTTAATATAAGTTGTTTTTGACATCATTTTGCTCATGATTAAATAATAATTAATTGAATATTCGAATTAAAAATTAAGCTCACCGGATACCTTAATGCTTCGCTTGGTTTTTGAGAGATGGCACTGCTCAAAAATTATTTTTATAATTTTTTAATAGAAATACAATGAAAATCTTCAAAAGCACGATAGCTTTGTGAAGTTCGCCATTTCAGCTAATAGCATAAGTATGTTTCTCAATCGTCAGGGAACTTAACAGAATGTTCAGTGCACTTCAGAGTTAGCTGCAGGCTTCGCTGTGAGTAATAAAACTGTTTTAATCCACTTGAAGCAAACAGGGAAAGTAAAACAGCTTGAACGGTGGGTACCACATGAATTGAGTGCAGCAAACACACGTCGCCTGCTGCGTTATATTGCTCAACCGGCGATGGATTTGAAGGGATTTTAAATCCTGTACGACGACCGAAAGCGCTCGTCGCAAGCACATTCAAGCGAAAATTTACTCAAAAAAAGTTACTTGTGTGTGTTTGGTGGACTTAGTGCCGATGTCGTTCACTAAAGCTTTCTAAAATCTCGTCAAACGATTACAGCAGATACCTATCGTCAGCAACTGCAAACCATGATGGAAGAACTAGCTGCTAAACAACCGAGGCTGGTCCATAGCTCTAGACCACTGCTGCTTCAACTCAACGCTGGAACACACACTGCACAACAAGCGGCTGCTAAACTAGAAGAGCTGCAATTGGAATGTCTGCGACATCCACCGTACTCCCCGGACATTGCCCCAACAGATTACCATTTCTTCCAAATTTTGGATAAATTCTTACAAGTAAAAAAATACATCTCCAATGTGGCAGTCCAAACCGCCTTCAGAGAGTTTGTTGATTCTCGCCCCCATGGTTTTTTTTAGTAAAGGGATCAATGAACTACCTACGAGATGGCAAAAGTGCATAGATAACAATGGTACTTTGATAAATTACATTTATTTTATAAAAAAATGACTTTATATTTCTCCCACACAAACCGCCTAATTTCATACGTAACCTCATATTTAACCTAATATTTAATTTAATTTATATTTGTTACTTACTACAGGATACTTACTTTGATGGATCATCTATAGTTATTACTGCCCAATATTAACAATATTTTAAGCTGACGCATAATAATAAAATTATCTGTGATGTTCTCCTAGCCGATTTCGACCACGGCGACAACTGCCGACTGCTGTCGAGAGCAAAAACTCCGCAGGAGATATTATAAGTGCCACAAGTGTACGCGCAAACAGAGAGGCACTCACTCGTCCCAACCTACCCGCGTCCGATGTAACGCTGATGCGATAAGATCGGAGGAAGGCTAGGATGCAGTATCAGAAACACAACAATTTATGTTTTAGCACAAATGTTGGCTCCGGCTGGGATTCGAACCCAGTACCCGCAGCTTAGAAGTCAGGTACTCTGACCACTAGGCCACGCGGTCGTCTACCAAATTATCTACAATTTTACTGACTACCTTCAGGTTTGTTTGTGTTTGTGCTATCTTTTTACGTCTACATTGTTCTGGATCATTTTATATTTAGTACTCCTCTTTTCGTCATTTATTATTATTATATCAAGTCGACTACTGTATATCTTATGTGATACCTACGTGGCACAGGCTGTTTTTTTTTAAATCTCAAAAGGATAGGTATATTGAAGCTGCTTAATTTTGGCCATTTTGCGTCATATCTTCCAATTTATATATTTTAGAGATCATATGATGGTTCATGCTTAGACATCATGTATTTTAGGTTTTCCCAACAGACTAGAAATTTTAAAAGAAATTAATAATTTTTTTTAATAAACGGTGCACCCCAGTAGTATATCACCTGTACCTTGGAAGCGTTTGCAGACATAGATTTTAAATGCACAACACAAGCAGACTCGAAAACTAACTATTTGTGTTTCGCACAAAGTTGGCACTGGCTGGGATTCGAAGCCAGGACCCGCGGCGTAGATGCCATGTACGCTAACCACTAGGCCACGCGGACGTCAATAACATTATTTGCAGGATCCTAGCTGTAATAATATTTTTTTTTGTTGGACAAAGTGACGGGACAAGCTGAGCGTTCACTTGCGAGGTGAATGCAACGTCTGCCCATAACAAATGCTGTGTCATCCAGTCTAGTCATCTCCACGTGTTGTCAAGTCTCGGTTGCCAAGTAATTACACTAACTAACCGTGCCTTTTAGACTGAAACACCGTTACATCATTGATACCGGAATAACCATCTGGTATATGCAAGACTTAACTTATCCAGGGCGGGAACATGCGTTTATGTTGCGAAATATCTGGTACTGCGACCACCAATGTCCCTGCCAATTGTGGCGATTGCAGCAAATCCTCTCACATTGGGAGCTGCTTAGCAGTGGATTCTTAGGCAGGGGAAGAAGACGGGGAAAGCATCCAATAACTTATCACGTCTACTGCTTTCGTAAAAGTCGACGAGAGAAAAAAATCGTGGCCCCGACATCTACATCCTGGATTATAGAACAACAACCTATATATTTAAAGATCCAAAATGTGCGAAATGATAACGGGAAGCTGAATTCAAGGTTTCTTCGGCCAATCTTTTGATACTGTGGCCGGTATCTAGTAGTAGTCTATTTACGGGCTAATATTGATACAATAACGCATTTCGCACACGCATTTGATTTGTTTTAATAGTAATTTTTATATTAAAAAAAGAAAAGTAACAGCATGTAAATGTTCCACCTCTGAGTACAGAATTCCTCTCATCTGAAAGAGTTTTGGAGCCGGGAAGACTCTAATGCCGGTAGAAGGCCTTCACATATCCTCGACATATTTTATTTCCTCAGATATGCAGCTGTGCATGTCTGAGGAAATAAAATATTCTCTATCTCTATCTTCTAAATGAAATAACATCACGATGTTTTCCTTCATCGCAAACATCGAAAAACTAGAAATGCAACTCAGGTTACTCGCTTACTATGAAATTTAAGGCGTGTGCACGGCCCCTAAGCTACCACCACTGTTTATTGTAATATTGTTTAATGGAGAAGATAATACTTACGAAGATCAATTAAATATGTATCCATAACTCATTTTATTTTGTAAATGAATTGTGAGTGCGTTTTACAGACACGCACAACCAGACCCGAAAACAGATTATTTCAGTTTTTACACAAATATTAATTCCTGCTGCGATTCGGACTCAAGACTTGCTGCGTGGAAGTCAGGAACTCCAACCACAAGACCACGCGATCTTCTAATAAATACTGTCATTGTCTTACAAATTCATAGAACATATTTTTTTACATATCTACGACTTACTTTTGAACTATAATGAAGCAGTGATTGATGGACCTCTTGTTCACGATTGTACTTTCAGCCTTTATATTCCTCCGTCCATCGCGGGGAAATTTTTACGTTGCAGGGAGTTTTCTCACTTCAGTAGTTTTCAATGAAGACATTTAGTGTATATTATAACATATATTTATCATTCCTTTGATATGAAAATATTTTACTTGAAGGTTCATTAATCGTTGTGTCAATGCAAGTGCAGTTAAGAATGTTTTGTTTACTTATTTTTGGTATTATTAAAAGTGAAAGATTTTTATATATTTTTTATATTGACTTCCGTCATCATTCTTGATGATTATAAAATTATATGACCAGTCTACGAAGCTTAATAATGAAGGTTTGAGTTCGATTTTCGTGATCCGCCTCCTAACGCTCTGGTGATAGGGCAAAGACACCAGGGCCAGTTGTATTGATTTTACTGTGTTTCGGTCTGAAGGGCACTGAGAGCTACTGCAATAACTGGGCATGTGAGACTTAAGAACTGATATCTCCTGGTGACGGGCGCAGTGTGGAGCCACACAGAACTATTCTGGGTGACACGGGGTGGTATGGGTAGACGTTGCACTTACCATCAAGTGATTTTAATAACTCCGTATGCCTGATATGATACTTGCTACAGTCAGATTTTCTTAAATGTTTAAATCTAACACAATATGTTTTTCGTCTTCTAACTCAATGCCGCTTTACTGTCGGGCGGGAATATGGTCAAGAGTTAACTTTTTCTTAATTAGCTTAGTTTTGTTTACGATTGTATCACATTACTAAGAGGCTAAAAGCTTACAAAGAACAACATTAAGTAGCGGTGAAAACACCTATTCGTATGATTTTGGAGTGAAAGAGTAACAACTCGTACAGAAACACATCGTTAATAAGTAATTGTAGTAATAAATGAAACTATACATGCATATTAAGACCATATACAACCATCAGTATATTCCGATAAGCTAAGACGATCGTTATTCATATGCTGATAGTAGTTAGTACCAAATATTTAATTAGTCTGTATTATTAGTCTTTAAATGTAAACTGTATACTGGTGGTAGGATTCCTATGCAGGAATCCGTCTAGGTAGGTACCACCCCAGGGCCAGTTATTCTGCCGTGAAGCAGTAGTGTGCAAACGTTACTGTGTTTCGGGTTTGAAGGGCACTGTGAGCTAGCGTAATCACTGGGCATATGACTTAAGAACTGATGTCTCAGGGTGACGGGCGCAGTGTGGTGTCACACAGTAATTTTCTGGGTGACACAGCATTTGTTATGGGCAGACGTTGCACTTACCATCAGGTGAAAGTTTTGCTCGTTCCGTCACTTTTATGAAATAAAAAAAAAAAAAACTTTCGGTACAACAAGACACAGGTCTTTATAAAGTCATGATAAGGATTACAGGATTTACAACAGGGAGTGTTCGGAATAATTCCAGCCGCTGGTTTTCACCATCGCACTTAGTGGCAGAACACAAAATTCCATCGTCACCACCTGGATGGTTTGCATTCCACCACAGTACATTTTTCACGGAATTTTTCCGATCCGATACGACTTAGGGATCTTCAAGAAAAGAGGCTATTCCTTCCTCAAAGGCCGGCAACGCACCCGCGATTCCTCTGGTATTGCGGTTGTTCATGGGCGGTGGTCACTTATCATCAGTTGAGCCACTTGCTCGTTTGCCCCCTCTCCTATATAAAAAAAGTGAGAATAGAAGTCGTTTGCCCACGATATGCGCACGAATGACGCCAAAACGGAGATATGTAGTTTATCAGAATCTGTATTTAAAAACTCCGCAGTAGCTGATGAATCAAGTTTTTTCACTTCTGGCGCTAAGCCATCGGGCTGGTTAAATAGACGATGCACAACAAACATCCCACAGTGAACTATAGAGCAATCGATCGTATTAGAAGTATGAGTATAGACCACCTTTTGACGTAGGAAAATACATTAGAAAGTTCAAAAGAGCGTTTGCAGCACTACTGACAAGGGAATAGTGAATGGATAAGATGGCGATATAATGATGATCGTATTGCAAAGAATAGATCTATACTTACCATTCAATATTAGATATCAAGTTTTAGAGCTGTTTATTTCTCATAGCTTTACGGACGAGCTGTTGTTGAAAAAAAATAGCACTATTGTGAACTCATTTACTTTATTAAAGTGATTAATCATTGACAAATACAACTTCGATGTTCTGTAATCATTCACAAGATTTTTATTTAATGACATTTGATTTGTATTGTCTTATTTAAAACAATAACACTTAACGTGTTAAAGAGTTGTTGTAATTTCTCTTAAAATCACTAACTTTCATCTCTGCTTTCCATAATAATTTCTCAAAATAACTTAAATGGAATCTTATCAAAGTTGTCAAAACGGTGTCTTACAAGGCCCTTACGACATCAAGCTCGATGAAAAATGATTCGCGACACAGCACACCTTAATGCGTGGTATCTCGTAATCGCCCAGTGGTCTCCACAGATGGACAGACAGGTCGACATTAATAATATTACTCATTGTTACGATACACTATCCGCGGAGTAATCTCGAAGGGAATGCCTTAGAAAGTATGCGTTCCTGTTTTGTTTTGATTTAAGCGATGGCAGGCATTATGTAATATTTACATTGAACTTAAAATTAATAGACACGTCGTAATAGCCGATTTTAATGTAGAAGTCGCAAAGATGTAATAAATATCCTACACTAATATAATTTCTATAGTAATTTATAATTGTAATCGATCATGGGATTGTTACAACTATATAGGATATACCTTAAATAGGAATTAACTTCTGTAATTATGTCTGCCACTGTAAATGTCATAATAATTACCACTTAACACACAACATAATAACATACTTCTTGTATGTAATTATATAATGTGTTTATGTAATTATATATGCAATAATAAAATTCTTTTATAATGTTTATAAGTCTTCTTATCTGTGTTACATTGGTCACCAATTGCCTGATCACAATTTCGATTACTTGACAACGCAGATAATAATTTACCCAATTTACTTGTACCATAATTGTAGTAATATTTGTAATGCTGATATTTGAATCATATAGTCTCAGTAATGATACTCTCGAAAGTATGAAAAAAAATTGCATTAATATGAATAGTTTAAGCCACAACATTATTTTGAACGAAAAAGCTATTTCAAACTAGAACCTGGATCTATTTCCGCCACGCAAAATATTAAACCGTTTCCAACGAATACTGTATCAGACTGAAGTGAACAAAACAAAATATTCGGTCGGGATGATTTATAGGTTCAGCCTCCGATACGCAACTCGCGACCTACAAACTAAGGCAACCTTCACATTTTTCGACACTCTTTTGTTGCCGGCACGTGGTGTTGGCGCCCCAGGTTCGGCTGTCATGTCATTGGTATGCGGTTCATTTATCATCACTCAATACTGCTATCAAACTGAGCGGCGTCTAACTGACGCTAGCAGCTACCCGTTTGAAAGCCAAACCCGTAAAATTTGTGAGCGAAAGTAAAATATGCCCTCTGAAATATTTGTTGTGGCATTGCAATCAATACCAAGTATTTATTAAAAACAGGTAGTTTAAGGTAATTTTCATTTTAATGGTATCATGTTTCGAATAATTAATGAAATAATTGAGTATCTTCATAATTTATTTTATCATTTTCACCAATTTTTCAAATTTAATACACTTTATTCATACAGTACAATAATTTAAATGATCGTGGAGCATATTCTCCTTACAGTACACATTTAAATTGGAATGAACGATAAACATATTTATATTTTATTAATTAGAATGAAATAACACAACTAAATAAACAGTATATTACAAAATAGAAGGAAGATCGGGAAATATTGAAAATTAGGCCGCGTCTTATTGCACAGTAATTTAAACGAATGATACATGCTGATAAGAAACCAATGATACATGCTGATAAATATACTTATGCGCGTACTTTTAATGAATTTGAACATTATTTAATTGAATTATCCTAATTAATACACTATTTACAAACAATAAATAAAGGAATAAACAAACAAACCGGTTGAGAAAATGAAAACAGTTATGAACACACGGACAGGAAGAATAATTATTAAAACTCAAATCGCTCTGTTTCACTTAAGAATAAAATTTAACAAAATATCACAGTTGACCACGACATTTTAATATAACAAAACTTGAAAAATTTCAGTGTGTTTTCAAATGAACATAGATAATGAAAACAAAATTTTAACAACTGTTATGTTTGTTATTTAAGGAAATAATAAATTTACTCGCTAAACATATTTAAGTACATTTTACAAATACGACATTAAATTTTTATAGTACGAAATAGTCACAATTAATAATTGGTATCGTTCGTGAAAAATACAAAGAAAAATACGCTATTTATACTCTAAATGATAATATTAATTGGTTAGGCATGACGAACCGTATTTAAAGTGAGATAAATATTTTATTATTTACAACTAAGAACAGGAACATAAAACAGTTCTTTGAGAAGTACTAAGCTGAATAATATATTAAATTTTCACCATACCAACTACTTGACAAAACTCTATATACATTAAAAGAAGAAATTTCTACCTATTCACATTTTTTAATTCAATGAGCTTATATTTTTTAAGTAGTTTCACAACGCCTTTACAAGCCTTCCCTATAAAACAATGGGATAAATCTTAAACTGTCCTAAGATGAATTTAACCGAACCGAATTGAATCGATTTTTTTTGCCAATATTTACTTAATCCCTGTACATTTCCGAATTTGTTGTATGTATGACAGTTAACATATATTATCAAATTTCTGATTTTTTTCCAGCTCTGCACTGCGCGCAATAAAACAAACGTACGACTACCTTAAATTCTAACTAGCCATCACAATTTACACTACTAATCTTTAATTTAAATTATTTTACAATATTAGGAATATTATGCAGATCAATTTACGGCTTATGACTAGGTAAAATTCTTTCTACTCCAATGTTTGACATTGTTTTCAACGTTTTAGTAAACGTTGAAACAATAAATGTAATCGAAGATTTCCTTCAATCAAAACAAGATTCCAATTGAATCCTCGGGTACCTAATAGACTCTAAGAATTGAATTTATATTATGTTACATGTTTGGTCTTAAATAAACGTTTCTTCCATCCACATGTCTTCTTCTTTTCTTTATGTAGCACAAACACTAAAGTCTTTACTGTCACTGGTAATGCCACAACAACTAGTTCAACAAATTAGTCTAATACATTGGAAATTTTTCGAGCAGCGAATAACTGATCCAATCTGGTTATTGTAACATCTTAAACCGACGTGGATGAAGATGGTACTAACAACCCCGTCCGGCGGACGGTCGACTGCTAGTTTCAATAAATCAGTTATCCACTATTCGAAAAATTCCACTGATCCTATGCGGAGAGGTGAGCGAATTGACTCGGGTGAAGGTCAAACTGATAAGGATGGCCGTACGGATTCATATGGTACGGTACGATATTCATCGATGCCATTTTGTGCTCCTTCTTCCACTTCATGCGTCGGTTCTGGAACCAGATTTTGATTTGACGTTCGGTAAGGCATAGCGCGTGTGCGATCTCGATTCTTCTTCTCCGCGTCAAGTAACGGTTGAAGTGGAACTCCTTTTCTAGCTCAAGGGTCTGGTATCGAGTATACGATGTCCTCTGACGCTTAGTTTCCCCATTCGCGTTGACTGTACCTGAAAAGCATTATACAATTGATTAGAAGTGATACAAAATTCATACACAAGTTTATTTATTACACTATTATTCTAGTCACAAAACGTGAGGCACGCTACTATTTAGAACTGAATGCCCGTTTGAGCGCCAATGAATACTTGGCTCGATCGACTTCGTGCCTTTCTACGCATGCTCGATTGTAATATACCGCTAATAGCAGTGCGCACGATACAATATCGAAATTAAAAAGAATAAAATAAAAATTACGCAGTTCTTTCACTTATCATTTAAAATCCAAGATATCACATCTTTCTGCGCTTGAAAAGAGTAATTTAGCCGACATTTTGCAGTATATTTTGTTAGTTTTTGACACATGTTATACTCGTAGCAAGAAAAATCAGCGCCCGAAATAGACTTCAGCGGAGAAAATAAAAATAATAATGTAGTAAATAAACAATAATATTTTGCGAAAAGTCGACAGAGATGTGAAACGCTCAGCGGATATCAAAGGAGGGACTGTCGAACGACAGCGTGAGCGTCCGAGTCATCGGTTGCATGCCGCACCTGTCACTCTATGTTCACGGTGCAGCCCACCACTTGGTGCGGCTTGGACGGTCGCCAGTGGCCCTGTGATCGATACGCGGTGAGTCTCGAGTATGTCTACCAAATTAAACCGCGCCATTAGTTATATTTCTTTAGGTAGCCTCGTTCACTAATGAGTTACTTTTGCAATATGATTTATACTATAAATGAAACTATCGTAGTTAATTGTCTGTAAACTGTATGATGTTATTTACATATCAAGCATAAACCAAATGAAAATGCACCCGTATTATAAACACAAAACCTTCGGAACAATCGAGTGAAAGAATAAAAAGCCTAATGAAAACAGTAGTAAGTCTCTTTTCTGACCGAGATGTCAAGCTCGCGTCAATAAAGATGTTAAAACACTATAAATATTTGATGCCCGAAGAACTACAAGTGAAGTCGCGGCAAAAACCCTACTCGATTGAAATGTTAGTGACAGTCCAATGCACAAACAACTGACTGACAGTATTATTTTAACATAATCCTTGTATAGAAACGAAACGAATGGACTGCAATACGAGGGCATATGAATTACAATACGATCTCACGAATATGTTGATTTTGATAAAACGCTAACATCGAGTTTCTAATTTGAATTAAATATGATTGGGAAGTGCATAAGCGTAGGATTAAAAAAATAAAGAAACAAGTTTACAATGAGTTTTCATCATAAAATAGTAAATTAAAAATACGTAACTAAACAATACTGATATTGAAGTTGGCTCCCATCGCGTAATAGTGAATTATTAGATTAAAATTTAAAACTGCCCATTTAATAAAATTGGAACAAAGTAAATTCTATGCCGAAATCGGAAAATAATAAAATAACTCAATTTTAGATCCAGATTTATTTTAAATTATAATATATAGGTATAAAATATGTATAAACGTCCAAAAAATAGTGTGTCTTTTTCCCATAAAAGGGGTGAGGCCACTCACGTTGTTCACTTTTCGCCATCGCGGGATACGAGACGTGACGAGTGACGAACCACGTCGCCGCCATTTTGGTACGAGCCCAAACATTCTTACTTACCGTCGCGTCCCCACGCAGTATAGTGAAAGCATTGCATATTATGGTGTTATTCTGCATGAATAAAGGCTGTTTGTACAACACCTTAGTCGCCTCTTACGATACCTCGGTAGGAAAGAGGTAGGTGCTATTCTACTCTGCCGGACACCTATCGGCTAACATATTTAGGTGATAACAATAAAATCAACATGTTTTCAGCCGTGCTGTAAATATGACACCTATATCTAGACTTTAAATACATTCATATTATTAAACCTAGAACTATATGCTTGGATAGATATTCTTACCTATGCTGAAATTAGTTTACCTCAACATTTTAGAATTTTATTTAAATAAATTAATAATATAATAAATTTAACTTCAAGTGCATATAACGCATAATAATTTACGCTCAAAATGAATAATTACGTAGTTATTTATGTAACGAATAATTGGTTAAACAAATTCTTCAATGTTTATGGTAATCGAGGCCTATCATGAAAATTATTGTTATAAACAAATCACGCAGATATTAAAATGAATGGTAATTTCATCGTCCAGCCTTGCAAATATTTTTTTGTTAAATGACTAATATCTCGCAAGTTTCTATGCGCAATATTAGTAAATTGAAACACTGAAAGACTTGAACTAAATTACGAAGATATGTATGAGTCAAACCACTATTTTAAAATATATGAGAAGGTATAAAACTGTAATTAAAGAAGTTATGATACTTTGAGTCATTAGTATATTTGCATTAGTTATCGTTTTCTAATGGCTTATAGCAAAATAAAGTAATAGTCTGTAAAATGCCCTACTGTTGGACATACGTAATATAGTTAGGCAGTGGACAAATGATTTTTAAGTAAAGTTGAAATATTTTAGAAAATGTAATAGTTTAATTCATCATTTTTTATTTACAATTAAATCATATTTTGTCTTAAAACAATATATTTTAAATCGAAAATATTTGAAATGCTTTTGTCTGAATACATATAATTATACTGAAGTTGTAAATATAGCTTCAAAAACATATAAATAATATAATATTAACTGGCCGAAATAAATATATCAACATCTATGAAAAATTGTCGATATTATTGCCAGCACGACAAACAGGTAGCAGATTTTTTTATAAAGCAGGTAATTCTAGGTCACAGACCATTGATATTCCGTCTGCCTGGATCTAGACATATTGCATGGTCGAATTTTAAGCGAATGTATTACCTATGGATGAGACTTTATTTGTTAACTAAAACAGCTAGTGTCTGGAGACGAGTTCATGTGATTTTCAAAGTGAATTTTCAATCTAAGGTAGATAGAAACAGCAGGTTTTTTTTTTTAAATATATTTTTTAAGATAAACGGTGCCATGCCGCACCCATGGATTATTCCGGCGTCATGAGTGCGTTTTCCAGACATGAGTTCTACACACACAAAACACATACAACACCCGCGACCACTATCTGTAGGCAATAAAAATATTTGTCCCGAGCGGAAATCAAACGCGTGACTGTGCCGTAACTGGTAGTAGCGTTGTTTTTAGTAAATTATTTTATTTATTCTGCGTGAACTCAGTCAACTCTCACATAATAGTTACAATAATTTTGTATTGAATTTCATAATTAATATGTTTTCATATATAAGTACCGTTTTTTTCGGACGACACAATGCAAGGCGCATTTACAAAAAAAAAATGGACTCAAATTTTGGGATAGGTTGATGGTTTATTTAATTGATGGTAACATTAAAAAAAATATTAATAAGTAACCTCTAAATTTGTGGTACGCCTTATAGTCCGGAAAAATCGTACGAGTGACAACAATAGTTAAGATGAACCTAATACGAACGGCGACATAGACGATTTAAGTGATAATACCGAGATTAAAGATAACCTGAATATTGCTAGTACGAGTTATGTTAACAATAATTTTAAAAAAAATCCAAATATAACATAAAAATATATTCTCTTTAAAATGATTGGTTAAATGGAATGTTGACCTTGTTGACTGACTCTTGACGGTTTATGGTTTACGATAACTTTTAAAAATAATGACTTTCTCTGCATAATAGTAGGCGTTATCGTGTGGTAAATTGATGAATGTCTCACCAAATTAAGAAAACTACAATTACGTTACTTAAAGCTTGAATGCCTGTGAACTGATCATCGTCTTTGATAATATTTGATAAATAGTTTTCAGAAAAATTCAAGAGTTTTTTCCAAACAAACATTTTGTTACAAGTGTCGTTTAACTCTCAATCCGTTCACACGCGGCAATATTTTTAATCGCCAATGTCATTCTCTTTTTCCCTTTTAAAATAAATCTGGACATGATAAATTAACATACATACAACTTGTAATATTTTTCTATCAGGCGTATATCTTTCCATCAACGTTGATACTTAATAATCGTGCGTCTTTGGATATGCCAACATAAAAATGTTTAGCGATAAAACATCAAAGAGAGCATGACTAATGATATCTAGATGAAAACAGAATACATGCAATAAAAGTGTCACATGTTTTATTATAGCTACAGTCAATATTACTATGGTCACAGAGCACACTGTCCTTAGACACGATATTCTAGCGATTTATAAGTAATGTAGGTTTGAAATTGGTTTTAAAATAATTTATAAGTTAAATATAGTAAAGCAAAAGCAAAGAAGTAGCCAGCAGCCTAAAAATATCCCACAGCTGACCACAGGATATTTGGCCCACAAGACTATCTATACTTATGGGCTTACGCAGCTGATTAGGATGAGGATTAAATATTGAGCTATTTTGTTTCCTAAGTTATGTAGCTTACAAACAATTTTAACAGGTACTGAAAAACTGGCAGCGTTTCACTAACATTCATAGTTACAAACTACACATGCCCTTTCAATTAAAAAAAAAAAACAGAATATAATATTCATATGACTGAGTAAATTGTAACGTTTGTCGCATATCTCCAATAAGTCGTTGAGCTAAATTAAGTTAAATAAAAAGTTATTTGGGTTAAAATCAAATTCTTCCCTGATTTACTTTTGAGATGTCTCTCAATATGTAACCTATGGTTTGAAATTATATAATTGTATACAGCTGTGTAACACTTTATAATTCGCCGTGGTATTTTTACGACCTCGTCTCTTTATGAAAAATTAACACCACTATCGTCTTTGTTTATTGCTCGCATTTTACATCGTTAAAAAATAATGGTCCAAGACCGAGTGTAAAAACACTAAAATATTTTGTAACAGTTAGCGTGGTTAAAAAAAACAATTTTATCACTTGACATCTAGGTTTCCATCGAGTAATTCCATCGAAAATGGTAGTACTTTTGGCGTCAACTCGAAAAGTGACGGTAGAGTTTTAATTGAATTTTGTAATTTCTGTTTAATATTAATAGTTTTTTATGCAGAAAGTGCTTGTAGAAAGTGTATTGATTGTACTTTTCGTTTTGTCTCCATTAGTGCAGCTCTTCAGTAAAAGACAACTATCATTTTACTGTTGATCGAAATTTTGAATTATTAGTTGTCACACCTTGACTGACTTGACACTGGCAGAATTCTATTAAGAGACGCCAAAATTAAAAGAAGAAGAAATTGGTATAAGAAAAAAAGTGCTGTTTTTTTTTAAATTACACTGTGCTCGTGACTTTTTTCCGTTGATTTTCGAACCGAAAACTTCCATATTTAATTCGAAGTCTTTGTTTATTAAGCTTGTTGGCAGATTGCTCTGCTGTCGATTATCGGTCTAAGAAAACTGATGCCGGCAAATAGTTGCAATATCTTGCTGTATGCACGTTACAAACCGCTTGTGTGATTCTGAGGTACTTCAACAACAAAATAATGGAATCTTTGGAAAGTAATATGAAATAAAAGTGAAGTTCTCGGATTAATAATAAATTATTTTACAATTTCTATAGTTTTTATATTACATTCATTCGGATATAAAAATTCTCTGCCAGACAGTACCTGCCTTATTGTTATGTGTTGTATAGACTGATCCAGGACAAAAAACCACACTGCTCTGGTACTTGTCCACCGCAATGAATTCATAAAATTCTCATTAGCACAAAAAATGTATGAAATGTGATGCGTGTTGCTATCAAAATTTCAATAAGTTATACCTTTAAAAAAATGTTACAAAAATAAGAAAATATGTAAGGAGTGTTTCCGCTATGAACACGAAACATTTGATAAATTGAAACATCCGAACCATAACGACTGAAATATTTAAATTAAGAAGTACGTAAAATGACAATGGATAATCTAAATATCCACCATCTTCTTTTCGTGAAATCAGGTGAATCAAAGGATTTAAAAAAAAAGAAATATAAATGGGATTGTTTCAAAATCCATAGAGCATTAAATCAGTTGCCAAGGCGTCTGCGCAATTGAATGTATAACATCTGCCTATTACAAGTAGTCGGTGCATTGTCAAGCAGGTCATCACGCAATATTCAATACGTACAAACAGTCACATTAATCATGAATAGCGGGGGAATTTTTAAATTTCAAACTAGTGTTTTAAATTTTCAGCTACTTTTGTTCGACTATTCCAGGCATCGAACACATAATCTATAAATAAAATATTATTTAAAATTCCACTAGCATAACTGTCATTGCATGAATTGTAAAACAAATAATAATTGACTTTAGTTTGCTATACTTTTTTTACTTTTTACTGGTGGTCCATCAAGGTCCACAATGGGCCAGTTATTCTGCAGTGAATCAGTAGTGTGAAATATTAATGTGTTTCAGTCTGAAGGGCTATGAGAGCTAGTGTAATCACTGGGCATATGAGATTTAAGAACTGATGTATCTGAGTGACAGGCACAGTGTGATGTCACACAGAAATGTTCTGGATAACAGACCCAGCATTTATTATGGGCGTTTATGGTGAACGTTTAGCTCGTCTCGTCACTTTATCCCACAAAAAAATATTTCTTGACTTCACTGTTCGAAACGAATCAAATTGAGCTATGCAAATAATTAGAATTTTTATATTTATGTTATAGATAGAGTGTGAATGTGAGTAAATATTTATTTGTAATCTTGTAAATTACTGGATCAATTTTTAAAAATATGCTTCAATACTAGGCAAGGTCGGATGACTAATTCGGCGAATTTTTATTATTATGTTGGCTGTAAAAGTTTAATTTTATGGTTATATCCGGTCTTTCTTATAAGTAAATGTTTGGGATCATGGTCTTCGAACGTACGTACCTATCTTCTAGCAGGCATGATTTTTTTCGTAAGTTTATTCTGTCCGTGTATACAGTATACCTATTTTTAATTGAATGTATTGTTTCATACCTTCACTGTGTACGTAACCACATAAGATGCTGACGTGTTAAATAAGTAAAAAAAAAGAAAACTGCTAGCTGTAAGTAAGCTATGTGTAGACATACCCTAATGGCGCCAGTTCACCTGCGTTCAGTGCGTTGTTTTGAGTGGTGACTGACAGGCGCAAGGTGACTGTCATGTGAGGGAATCCCAAAAGTACCTTCCCGTTCCGCTTAAAATCACCTGTTATTTTTATTTATTGTTTTATTTTAAAAAAATGTAGCTCTTCTTCTTTATTTCAAAAAATCAACAGTCAATTTGCTATGAAGCGAGAGAGAAAATTATTGTCATGCAATGATATTACGTAGTATAGTGAAGCTGTGCCCAGCTGTTGGGCTCTGTAGGAAAATCAATCTCAAAATTTGGAGAGCTCAAATCGCACAGACTGGTGATTGGTATCATTAAAGTTGAGAAAAACGTACGATTTGTCGTTGTCGCTTCCCTAGAAAAAGGCCTTTGTCTAGCAATGGATGTAGATAGGTTGATGATGGTGATGGAAAAATAATTATTTTTGATGAAGAATCAAACGGCTAATAACAAAAGTACGTCCGCTATTAAAAAAAATTAAGCGGTACAAACAAATGTCGATCTAGTTATGTTGTACAGCTTGCAAGCTTAAAGGCTACGTTTAATCTGTATTAAAGCTCAAAATCAAAAAGGCCGCCGAACATAGAGGACTCACTACAAGGCAATTATTTTACCATGTCGCCTACCTATCACGAGTCTACCTACTTTTAAGCGCTAACCGCGCATCGTGATACAAAGTTGCTCGGGAAGGCCTTTTATTTTTTTATTTTTATTTTTGCCTCTGACCGTATCTCAGGAGGACTATCGCCGCAATGTGTTAGCCTGTCCCGCGGTGCCACTTTAAGGAACTTTTGATTTACTCAACCAGAAAGTTTTCCTTTTTTTAATTTACGAAAGAATCGCACAGGGAAGTTTTTAGGAATACATACGATATTTCAGTGTTTTCGTAGTATTTAAATAATTTAACCTCTTTGACAATATTTTTTTGTGACAGCCTATTACTCAAATAACCTACAACTATTTTCGTTTCCTTTTATGTCATACATATTGCCCTTTCATTTAATACTTATTTTAGATTTTATTTATACGATATGAAACTTCTTAATTTTTCTTTTAAAATATTAATAACAATTAATATAGTTACACGTTCACTTCAGCTATAATACAATCAGCTTTAATAGCTTTCTAATGAAATACCGAAAGTTTTTTTTTGAGAATATTGATTATGTAATATAATATGACCGTGCGGTAGCGGCTTTAAGAGAATCTACCACCCCATCTGATCCCGTGGGTATCGTAAAAGTCGACAGAGGGAAAATTTAAACCAGAAGATGGGCAGCAGAATCTTCTTAAAACATCTGAATAAATAAACTTGCCAACACGCCTGCCAAATGTGGCAACTATGGCAAAATCCCCCCAAAATGAGAGCTACAAATTTTTGTCGCAATCTATGGGGGAGGCCTATGTTCAGCGGTGGGCTAGTGATAGGCTAAAATGATGATGACGATGATGAATATTATGTGAAATCTGGTATTGGATACTACATCAAATAGTTGATTAAGACTAATTAAACAGTTATCTTGGAATATTGCGACTACACGAGTAAGTAGATACTTTCATGTACATTGAAAACTATCAAAAGTTAGAAAAACAGTCCTTAAGCGTAGTTAAATACGAGTTAAATTAGAAAATATTGCGTTTGTTTCTGAACACAATTCCCACATCATAAGAATAGGTTCGTTGATGTCACAGGCGGCTGAGAGTCACGGGAGCGTATAAAATGTAGGTAATGAAATATGGACTGTTAGCTGGTGCGGACTGCGCTCACGCATGTTTCAAATTATGTCATCAACCAACCCGCCGGATCGTGTTCTGTTATTCCAAATGTCATTGCCTATCCTCTTCTTATTGCTTGGCTCGCTGCCTTGCTATTAAATTAAACATATGGTAAGGAAATTCAATGTAACCTTTCTGAAACTGTCTTTCATCTGTTTAGGAAAGTGGGTTTATTTCAAAAATAGTTACCCACGAACAATTGCACATATATACATATATTGATTGGCAAATATGTCCAAATAATAAAAAAAATGTAAAGTAACCGCCTATAAATGTCCCCACTGCTAAGCACAGGCCTTCTATCACTTTAGAGAGGGTTTTGGAGCAGAAGATGCCGCCACGGTGCTCTAATGCGGGCTGACGGACTTCACATGTCCTCGAAATATTTTTATTCCTCTGAACATGCAGGTTTCCTCACGTTGTTTTTCCTTACCGCTGAGTACGTGGTTAATCAGCACTTAAAATTGCGGATCATTTTTGGCGGATCCTAGCATCAGGGATCGAACTCGGGTTACTCACGATACGGCTAATAGTAGTAGTGTTAATTTTAAAGCTTAATTATTTTACTACTGACTAAGCGAATTACTTACTTTGGACATGTAATTTGTCTTGTTTGAAATTTTAAACCTAATTCGGTTGTCTATATAAATAATATTCGTAATTACTTTCTAATCTTTACTTAAAATTTATTTGATAAAGATAAAAAATTGTTATTTTAATTACAAAACGGTAATGCATTGTAAAAAAATACGTTCGACAAACGAGTTGTATATTTCTTCTATCGATAAATAAAGATATTTTTTTTACTATATCGTAAGATGGAGACTAAGTAAATAAATACACTGAAAAATGGGCAACAGCATTCTTTTCTGCAAAGTACAGTTAGCATGCAGCTACTGAGTGAGAGCCTTGTTCAACAGTATTCTTAAATGGACTGGTGTTAGTGAGCAGACTTTTCCCGAAATCCATTGTTTATTAAATTTCAGAAACAAGCTTGATACCAGTAAAAAGTTTCTACAGAATAATACTGGTCAAAAGGCAACGAAGTAGCTGTGGTGCATAATAAAAAAAAATATATTAAAAGAAGGCGCACATATTTTCGAACATTAAAGCTAAATATCTATTTGCGGCACCAAACGCAACGAAGAAATAATGGACGGTGCTTAAAAGGGAATCCGAAGATTGCCCGATTGGAAGCCGAGTGAGCACGAAGCTCGAGCATTAAGAGTGAATATCTCACGTTCGTGGTTCACTAATCACGACGTGGAAATATTAAGGACGCTAATATCTTGTACACATTTACATAACATGCAATAAATCTCTATGTGCGCGGGCGCAACCGACGGCGCCGTTGATAAATTCTTATTTGAACTTTTTGATGGTCTATTTCGATGCGACAGTGTACGGACTCAATCTTGAATTGCGTTGTCGTATTTTTCCTGCATTTGCTCACTGACCTCTCGATGGTCTTTGATGGATAATAGAATTGACTTGATCGCTTAATTTTAATTATAATAGTTGTTAGTGTTGCACGAAAGTATGTGAATTTCCCAAGATTACAACCATGGATAGACAACTAAATACAAGATTGATTTTTTTTTTGCATTAGATATCCCTCTTAATAAGGAAGATATATTATAGGCCCTCCGTGTGATGGCGGCTTAAGATAATCTACCACCCCATCTCATCCCGTGGACGAAGTAAAAGTTGACAGAAGGAAAATGAAAACCAGAATATGGACAACAGCATCTTCCTGGAATATCTGTATAAATAAACTGCGGTCGCCAATCCGCCTACCAAGCGTGGCGACTATGGCAAAATTCCCCAAAATCAGAGCTACAAAGTTTTGTGGCAATCTATGGGTGAGGCCTATGTTCAGTAGTGGAATAGAGATAGCCTGAAAAGTGTGTTCTTTATGAATGATGCCATCTTTTAATTGTATGTAAATATTTTTTACGTCAATATATAGGGCGATAGGTGTCAGGCTGAGTAGAATCGAACCTACCTCTTTTCTACCGAGGTGTCGTAAAAGGCGACTGAGGTATTGTACGGACAGCCTTTATTTGTGCAGAATAACACCATAATATGCAATACTGTCACTATACCAAAATGGCGGCGACGTGGTTCGTCACCCGTCACGTATGGTTTCCCGCGAAAACGAAAAGTGGGCTACATAAGTGGCCTCTGCCTACCCCTTATATGGGAAAAAGGCGTGACTGTATGTAAGTATGTATGCAGTATGTAAGTATGTATATTAATCACAGAGTTACTCTCGCTAGTCCAGTCCGTGTAGAAATCTGCTCTTGGATCGCTGTAGGATGGATATGTCAAATCAATGTTGGTAATGCATTACTTAACAAATATCTTTATTTTCGTTTACATAACATTGGCTTCAAGCAATTTGCATAATTGAAAACAGATTCTTATTCATCCTCTTCACTAACTGTTAGGCGTAGCGTCGGTTAAATCAGGAAAACGAGAATGTATAGGAATGAGGAAATGCTAATATTCATATCGTGTAAATGATTATTGCGCTTCTGACATACTCGAGAATATATTTTATGTTAAACTTCTTCTACAGCATGTTTAGTGCGGAAATTAATAGAAACAGTTCATATGATGAAATTTTTGAACACTTAATTGAAAATAAATTAAATCTTATATTTTAAAAAATCGATTCTCCTCCAAGTAATTTATGTGGCGTATTTTAGAAATTTCCGGCCTCAACATTTCCAATTTTTCATATCTGATAATTTACCTTATTTATGAACTAGATAAGGTTAGATGCAATGACAGAGACATGACGTCGTCACGGGATATTCATGTTAGAAAACTATTTTTTGGACTTCAAATAAAATTTACTAAAAACTACTAAATCTAGAACTAGTTAGCCTTTATAAATAATTTGTCGCTGAGCCTTGTGGTCGTCTATAAGAAGAGTTAATAACATAACAGAATAACTGCGTCGAAAAGTTTAATTTCGATTGTATTATGTAAACCGGTATTTCTAGAAACGTTGAAAGTTAATGATTCTTTTTGTTATTTAAGTTATGGGCAACCAATTGTCGTCTTATTTATTCAACAAATACTTAAATAGCTCTAGTAAAACGAAAAAAAGTCCGGACATAAAGATGATTTGAACAAAAATTATAATTTTAAGAGACATTTTGTTACCTACTTGATCATAACCACAATTATCTTGCACGTAGTGAAACCGGTAATAATTTGATAAATATTGCCCAATAAATGATGCCATAAATTAAAACTAATAATACGCACGCCCAACGCAACGGCATCATGTGCGGAAAGCTAATTGAATATTAATTTCATAATAAATCTGGCCGAGTCAGTCTCTACACACATACTCTTTAATTTATAACTTTTACGTATGCTATAAATACACATAATAATTATGTTAGGTATTTCGTAAGTTTTTGTTTGTGACTAAAAAACAGAATGCGTTCTTAACTTTAAATTGTTAATTAACGTAAGGAAAACAATAACTTAGGACTTGAAGATAAAATTTTAGATATTGTAGTTGTGACAACGACGCAAGACACTGTTTTGGTAAAGGTACAATCATTCACGTAATCACACAATTTGACAATTCTTAGCATATTGAAATTCATCTCCTAATATCGTGAGACGCGTCCCATACGGCGAGCATAACAAACATCTTCCGTTTCTTGTAATTTATTACTTTTATCTCGAGCACGGTCTGCACTGTGCACAAACAAACGACATCCCAGACAACAAGACAAATCGACCGATTACAGAACACTACCTGTCCGTGGTAGGCCGGGTCCAGTCCATGCAAATCGCAAGTATTTTTTTCTTTGAATCGGTCATTATTACTTTCTTTCGGAACAAGTAAAAGTGCAGTCACTTTCTTTGACATCTATTAGTATATTAATTGCTGTGCCATTATGGAAAGAATGTCTTTTCGATTTTCTGTTTCGTTAACAATCGAATAATTTAGGGAAAAAAGTGTTTCAATGCAAGTCGACCTTGCCAACTAATGCACGCAAGACAGAGTTGGGGTTTTGCAACATTTGGTCAATTTCGCACAGGCACATGATTTATAGTCTGTAGGAAACATGCTTTGTTATATTGAAGCTTGAAACCACGTTGTTTTTAAAACACCGCTTGCTGTTAATTTATTAGCAGGGTTGAAATTTAAAAAGCAATGCAAATTCATTCCAAGAGTCTACCATAGAAATGTAATGAATGCATTAAGTATTTACAATGTCAGTATTGTCTACAAACAATGGTATATCGGATATAAAGACCTCGACGTTTCTACAAATATAATTGTACTCTATAATGAGCCAGAAATAGACCATGATATCATAATACTTACTCACGCGCCCGCTTTAAGCCTTTGATGGTTGTCTATCAATTATAAAAAGTATTAAATAATATAACTCGAAATTGAACCGAATCGGCAGAACGTGTTTTGCGGCGAATATGACACCACTCGTTGAAACATAAATTTGAATGGTATAGTTACGTCGGTATGTCAGCAAGTAGAGAAAGAAACTGGTATCGTTTATCAATTTTATACATTAATCTAAGACTAGATAAAGGCCACTACACGGCAACCGGTGCCTCGCCGAAAGAAATCTCCATACAAAACATTACTCGACTGTGTTGAGCGATTTATGCGACGGCCTGCGGCCTGCGAAGCACTGTGAGCTCCTTATTGTATATTATTGTAGTGACACCGACTAATTTGTTAGCCGACTGATGAGTAAGGATGGACTGCATTAAGGAAATATAGATGATCCCATTACAACGATGTTACGACCCGAAGTTCGAGTTCTACTATAATGACATTTAGTTAAACATTCATGCGTTATGTATTGCCTGCTGTTTGATTAAATAAATATAGATTAATTTTCAGCATTTTGTTTATTGTTCCGCATACTGGAATCACCAGAGCTTGATCTAGTCTATTTATCACTCATACGAAATGTTATTTAATTAAAAAGCAGCAAAAAAGTTTATACTACATATTTTGTATGTTCTTTACTTTTACGTCCATCCTTATATAAGTTTTGTCTTTCGTTAATATGTTATACTTTTATCTCGAATCTACTTATCAATTTCGTCGTCTGATATGGCACAGTGAGCTGGTGTCTGCGCTATGGGTCGCGGGTTCGATTCTCGTACGGGGCAAATATTTGTATGGCTTAACGATAGTTGTTCCGGGTCTCGATGTTTGTTCATGTGCGATTTATGTCCGTAAAATTCACCCACAATCCTGAACAAATTCTAGTGTGAAATATCGTTTATTTAAAAAAAAAACTTTCAATTCCAATTGGGAGATATCTTCCGGTGTAACCGAACCGCATCTGCATTGAACTTGAAAAGATACGATTTATGAGCATAGTGGAGAAAGAGTTGATTATTGTTAAAGCAATATATAATATTAATGTCAATTGTGAACATACACAACCGGTTACTTTTAGTATATCTTTACATTATAAAATACAATATATCATGAGTAGTAGTACTATTCGATATTTAGGGTATACTAATCTCTCTCAAAGTACTGTTTTTGCAACGTTGAGTTGATACATAAATATGTAAGCCCAATATAAAATTCAGATAATAGGAATTTATAAAAATATTTTTTTTTGCGATAAGTGATGGTCGATGGTGGTGATGGTGGTTTTACTGGTGGTAGGATTCCTATACAGGAATCCGTCTAGGTAGGTACCACCCCAGGGCCAGTTATTCTGCCGTGAAGCAGTAGTGTGAAAACGTTACTGTTTCGGTCGGAAGAGCTCTGAGAGCTAGTGAAATCACTGGGCATATGAGAACTTATGTCTCAGGGTAACGGATGCAGTGTGGTGCTACATAGAAATATTCTGAGTAATACAGCATCTGTTATGGGCAGATGTTGCACTTACCACCAGGTGAACGTTTTGCTCTTCCTGTCACTATATCAAATATAAAAAAAAATGAGGAAATCGTTCAAACGTTCTAAAGGGCAAGGTCTGTCGGTTGCGATCACACACAACTTCGAGTTGAAAAGTTCTTTGTATCACCGCAATGCGCTCATCACCCATCATCAGACATCTGTTATTAATTCTCATATGCCCAATAATTACTACTAATAAATACTATTAATAACTACTACCTAAAGTGCCCTTCAACGAAACGCTGTAGGTTTGCTGTTTGCCCACTAACGCTTGACGGCTGAATGGTGACAATTGGCTACATGCTGGCAATAGTATCCCTCTCGATGGATTCCAGCAAAAATCAAACAAAATCAAACAAAAATCAAACCTCAAGATCAGATTATTTTCAGAAATCAAAACAGTAGGATTCCTATGCAGGAATCCGTCTAGATAGGTCAACCCCACCACCCCAGGGTCAGTTATTCTGCCGTGAAGCAGTAGTGTTCAAACATTACTGTGTTTCGGTTTGAAGGGCACTGTGAGCTAGCGTAATCACTGGGCATATGAGACTTAAGAACTTGTCTCAGGGTGATGGGCACAGTGTGGTGTCGAACAGAAATTTTCTGGGTGACACAGCATTTGTTATGGGCAGACGTTGCACTTACCATCAGGTGAACGTTTTGCTCGTTTCGTCACTTCATCCAATAAAAAAAAGAACAGGCAAAAAATTAAACAGGATAAACTATGGGACAGACATTTTAGACACGTTCGAAATTCGAAAATATTTTTTTTTTGTGAAATATTAGTAGTTTCGATTGAAATTTATACTGAGAAAATAACTACATTATTGATTGACGAAGTGACTAAAGAAGATTATAGTTAATGGTGTAACCTAGATGGTGCGCTCTTGATTCGTTTTGCAAGATTTTGTATAAAGACTGTATACTTAAAAATATAAAAACCGTGAGAATTAAAAAAAAAACAGTAAGAAAAAATAATTTGTTTTAGTTTAATGGTAAATAGAACATAGTGTCATGAAACAACATTCAAATTTTGTTGTTCCAGATCCAGCAACAGTTTCATGCATTATGAATACAATTAACTAAGCGTAACGGAAAGTCACGTCCAATATATAGGGAGTTTTCATCTTAATGAGTGGATTTATTTAATCCGCCATCCTACAAGAGATGCGCAGTCGCTGTCACATCCACTGACAGCAGTTGCACACGCGCGTTTCTCTTTACACTTTCAGACGCTGCTATCGTAAAACTTACGTGTATTCATGGAAACTTTGATGTTTGAATTACTTGGACCTGGTATTTTGCATTAAAATTCAAATAAATCATGTATAATGTAATATACGATTCCACAATTCTCAATATAATAAAGTTTGCTTAATTTTTGCAACTGTACAAACATTTTTCATTTATGTAAAACAGACGAGGGCAATCTAAAATTTTTCGTTTGAAGTATACGTGTGTAAATAAAATATAAAAGACTTAACTACATATTTATTTTATTTCATTAGTAGTTATATATTGTAACCCCACGTTAGATAACCGGAGAATTTTTGAAGTTTTGTTTCAAATAACTTTAAGAATGAGTCCATAAATATAGCGTTACTATAATGTTACGTTTAATAAATGAAAAAGTTGAAATGAAAACAATAAGTTTTTGAAGAAAATCCGGCATTTTTCTCTAACGCCGCATACCACTTGATAGGAAGCGAGTGGCTCGCTAACGCGGCTGCAGACATTTCAAAACAAACCGATCTTTCGCTGGTGTACGTACGTCAGTATTTGGACGTGTTGCCCGCCCGATTCCGATCCTCTTTGAACATGTTTTGACTACTCGTAAATCGGTGTATAAACCACTGCTCGTATTAATATACTTCGGTTTCGTTTTAATTATTGTTAGTTCATTTATCATTGGTTTCAGACACTCGGTCCAGACCTTTGTTAATTTAATTTGCTTCCTTTTTGAATAAGACTTGAAATACAATTTCTATGTAAACATTATTGAGCTATGTTTAATAATAGAAAAATAATAGAATTAAAAAAAAAACAGTAGTGATTGCAATATATAAATATT
The DNA here is from genome assembly GCA_019845155.1 of Luehdorfia chinensis. Lineage (NCBI taxonomy): Eukaryota > Metazoa > Arthropoda > Insecta > Lepidoptera > Papilionidae > Luehdorfia > Luehdorfia chinensis. Next base: position 12,304,288 of record JAHVAK010000642.1, on the reverse strand, counting down.
TCGAAATTTATTGACAAATTATTTCAATAACTTTTACTTTACTACGTTTTAAATTTCTTGCATTCCTATATAGAAGAAGAGAGTACCCAAAGAAAGAAAGTTCCTTGATTTTGGCAATTTTCTTCTTGCGTTTTTATTATCTATGATATAAACCGATACGATAAAATACTTTCAGTTCAGTTTAGTAACATAATATAATATCAGCGATACGTCAATATCAGCCTCTCTTTTATTATCGAAGAATTTAGTCCTGTTAGCCGTTTCAGCTTTTACATGTGCATTTTACAGTGCAGTGGCATGGTGCCCGTTAGTTTGGTTTGGTAAATATCATACTTATACATACATATACATATAAAATAACATATACCGTGAAAACTGTCAACATTGGCCAAATATTAAAAACTAAGTAAAATATGTGAAAAAAAAAACATTTTTTTAACACGCTCATATTTAGTGTTTAATTGTAGTATTTATTTACTTTGGACAACCCTAATCCCTTGAAAACACATTTATGAAAAACAGTAAAAATTATTGGGTAACATTGGCCATTGCGCTGTAAGTACCTACTGATAAATTTGTAGCTTTTGTGGCAATTTTTTTTAATCTTCTCATCTTTGACCCGTTTCCCACCATAGTTCTTAATTATATAATTAGTTGGTTCATGACATTTTAGCAGTGGCTAATGTTGGCAGAAAGTAAAGGTAAATTTGGCCGGAATAGAAATCCTTTTTTTCATTAAAAAAAGTCATAAATTTCGCGATATAATTTAGTTTAACCAAAAGTTAAAGATGCACTTAGCTTGTATACATAAAATTAATTTGTTAAGAGCGGCCAAATATGGATGATTTCGCGGTACATATTAATATATTGCGTATGCTGCACGAGAGCTCGTTGCAACTTAAGTCGAAACCTTGAGCATATAATTCACCTTAAGACTGCGAAGTAGGCTGGGAATTCCGTTCGGAATTAAAACTCTCTCTTTTCACACTAGTTAGTAGAAAAGGCTTCTGTTGCCCATTCTCCAATTATTTATAACCTTAGTCGACTCTTACGACTGGTAACCGTGATGGCGGAAAATCAGCAGTAGCATCACAAGTAACGAGGTTGCGGCATTAAGCTGGCCAACATGCCTGTACTGAATGGTGACTATTGGAAAGTTTACTTTGTTCAAGTTTATGTTCTTAGTGCTTTTCTGAAAATGATTACCAGTGAACTTGAAAGGCTGATGATGAATTTGAAAAAAATCATATTATGTGTGTTTTTTTTCTATTTCATTTCGATTCATGAAACCAAAAAACCAGTATGTAATACAGTTTAAGAATAAACTAATTCTAAATACAATCTATTCTTCTATATATAATATAATCTATTATTTTTGCTATGAACCATTTTGTATACTTAATTTATTATAAATTTATATCTAAAACTCATCCGTAAAAAACTACGAATCATTGATCTACGTACACATAATTTATATATGTATTCATATCACGGCATGGGATGCAAATCATATAACAGAATATACATTAACTGTGGTCGAATAAATTATAATCATTTTGCAAGCTCAGAACAGGTTTTTAGTTCGAAGCATATGCGCACGGCCCTATACAGACCATTCAAACTGCACCATAACTGCACTGCGGTAACCAGTAGGTATAGCATGTATGCATAAGTTTGCACGTGCGCCGGCCACGCCCAGTCCGGCTGATAATAATTATCCAATTACAGAATGACAACCTATCGCCGCCATTTTAATTGGTTCGCGTTGATTCGCCTCTCGCTATGCATTGATCCATAAATCTGTCGCAAGACTGCACTGTTCCATCGCATGCAGATATATTCATTGGTTTCATTCCTTGCTGATATTTATATTGGAAATGTTCAGATCATTTAGATAAATATATTCATGATGGTAGTTTCAACAACTGCGTTCATTGTAGACAAAAAGATTACAGTCCTGCAATTAAGATAAATCTTCAAAATATTAGTAAGTTAAAGTATACATATGACCATAATCCTAGGAAATTTCGTCAATTTAGTGAAGTATTTAAATATTAACATTTGTAACATTTTTTAATAGAGAATTACAATTTCATTCCAATTCCTTTTGAGCATTTATAAGTATTTCCACTTCTGTTTAGTGTAAAAACTATGTACCTATTAGTGACTAGAGTTTAAACATTTATTTAAAATCAATATTTCTTAGTTTGATATTATTCAAATAATGTCTCGATCAATTGTTTAATAACTTTTATTTTGTATTTATATAAGTTATACATTTTATAAAGTATTTTTTTTATCGGTATAAGTGACGGAACGAGCTAAACGTTCACCTGATGGTAAGTGCAACGTCTGCCCATAACAAATGCTGTGTCAACCAGAAAATTTCTGTGTGATACCACACTGCGCCCGTCACCCTGAGACATCAGTTCTTAAGTCTCATATGCCTAGTAATTACGCTAACTCTCAGTGCCCTTTAAGCCGAAACACATTAATGTTTGCACACTACTGCTTTACGGCAGAATAACTGGCCCTGGGTGGTACCTATATAGACGATTTCGCAGCAAATCCGCTTTTTACATCGTATAGAATTTACAATTTACGGAACATCAGTTTGTGTGAAGTGAATTTAAATATAAGCTAATTCTTTATGTAAATAATTGTCCACTGCTGGAAATAGGCATGTCCCAAAAAGAGTCGATTTACCATAATCACCATGATTGACAAGTAGATCGGTGAAACAGTACCAGACACATCATATCTTAGACGCGGCAGCCCGTAACCTGGTTTTCGACATGATTATTCCGCCACCGCAATTCGCAAACTAAAGATCGTCATTTTTATTTATCCATACTATATTGATCCTTACTATATTGATAATGTCCTCCTGGCCGATTCCGACCACGGCGATAACTTCCGAATATTGTTGGGGGCTATTCAACTGTGGAGGGGAAATTAAAATGCCACAAGTATACGCGCCAAAATAGCGGTGTCGTGGGTAGCCACCCGCCAAAAGTGGGCTACGTGTGTGGTCTCTGCCTACCCGCTATATGGGAATAAGGGGTGATTATATTAATGTAAGTGTACGCGCCCTCCGTCCAATATGAGATATGAAATCCTTCCTTCCAATATCCCTCATAATCCTCATAATCCCTCCAATATGAGAGTTACAAACTTTTGTGGCTATGGGGGAGGCCTTTGTTCAGCAGTGGACTTGTGATAGGCTGAAACGACGACGACGACGAAGTGTACACTATTATACTCGGCCCAACCTACCCGTACCCGATGTAACGCTGATGCGATAAGATCGGAGGTAGGTTAGGATGCAATGTCAGAAAACGGGGACAATCACAGCACAACCAGACCAGAAAACCCAAAGTGTTTTAGCACAAAGTTGTCTCCGACTGGATTTAGAACCCGGGACCCGCGGCGTAGATGTCAGGTACTCAGACCACGCAGCCGCATACTAATATTATAAATGCGAAAGTAACTCTTTCTGTCCCTCTGTCTCTTGGTTACCTTTTCACAGTTTAACCGTTGAACCGATCTTGACGAAATTCATCACAGAGAAAGCTTGTTTTCAAGAGACGGACACAGGTTACTGTTTATTACGGAAAATCAACAAGTTCCCTCGGTATTTAAAAAAAAAACCTAAATACACGCGGACGTAGCTGCGGGCTTCGGCTAGTTTAATTTTATGACCTACTAGCTGATGCCCGCGAATTTCCACGCAGAGGAAATAGGTTTTTAAAATATCAGTATTTGATTTTACGGGATAAAAAGTCCGATGTCCGTCTCCTGGATGCAAGCTATCTCTGGTCCGAATTTTGTTAAGTTCGGTTCAATAGTTGAGTTGTGAAAAGGTATTATTGTGATGATCCTCGATACGATTAAATAAATAAACATGATCAATTTAGGCGTTATTATTCTTGCCACACAGATTGTAAAGTTTTGCAATTATTGCGCAACATTCCAAAAACAATCAATAGCCATTCTACCTCAGAAATCGAAGCTTTTAACGTTAACCTCCAAAATATATATATTTTTTCCATCACTTAATCAAACCATCAATCTGTTATTGGCGTTTTAATTGCACATTGTTTATTGCGCTTTAAAAGCCCGGGGAAACGAATACGCAACAATATTTTTTCTATATAACCATTAATAACTGTCGGCGTTTCCTTGGTGAATGTTTCGCCCCGGTGTGCGACCGGGGGAAGTTTCGGCCGCGCCTGATACGATTGCTGTGTCGATGCTTTTGTTTACAACTATGAATTAGGAATCATTGTTTAACAACGATGCATCGACACTTGCCACGAGTGCAGATCCTTCTTAAAATTTAAATATTGATGTATTTAATTCCTTAGATTCTTAACTTATATATTTGCATTGCACTATACAAATAATTGGTTATACGCCTCGTGCCTTTTTGTAACGAGCAAATACTATGTTCGAATGACTTCTTTAAGCTTAGCTGAGATTGACTCTTTACCATCTTTCTTATAGTCAGTTCTATTCTACAATAATTTGTTTATTTTTTACTACCTAAAAACTACGCCCAACTTAAAAATATGCAATCCCTCAATGTATAGTTACATCGTTAGTCTATTATCTAGGTAGGTACTGTCATGAAACAGTAGTGTAGCCTGCAATTGTTATGCTTAATTGGTGGATAAGCGACCACAGTCGTCATAGTATAGTTACCAGAGATCTTACTCCCTATTGCATTCCCACGAGCAGTATAGTAACAGCATAGCATATTACAGTATTATTCTGCACGAATATAGGCTGTCCGTACAATACCTTAGTCGCCTCTTACGACACCTCAGTAGGAAAGAGGTAGGTGCTATTCTATTCTGCCGGACACATGATCATTTTCCGGTTGGGTTGCTGCAGTAGCTGAACGAGTAACTTCTGCGCTACGAATCGTGGAGTTCCATATTAGTATTTCCTACAAACATTTGTTCTTGGTCTATGTGTTTGTGCATTTAGACATTGTCTCTATAAAATGTGCCCACGATATGCAAAAAATCTCAGTGTGGGGTAATTTTTTATTTTAGAACTGCTTAAAACAGTAGCTTAAGGGTTTCTGCCATTGACATTCTAATCGCACAATAAAATTCATCCTAGAATAGAGAAAATAGTTCCACACGCCCGCCATGTCGCGTTCATTGATCAGACGTTGTTCAAGAATTAATGAAGTCGGCATGTCGACCCCTGTCACTGCTGACGTCTGGCCCTGTCCTGCCCAACTCCTGAATTCACCTTAACATCACTGACCTTTTGTTGGAATGTCTATACAGAACGTGTGGACTTTTGCAATAATGTTAATCGCTTAAGATTATATATGTGTCCTTGTAAAATTTGACATTGTTTATTTAGTATTTTATAAAAAAATACCACAATCATGACAAGTGTGTGCGTCGATTAAAACCCTACTATTAAGTCAGTGACAGACTTTTAATATATACTAGGCGCTACCGGCGCTAACTTTAGAAAACACTATTAGATACAAATTAAGAACACTGTATGGGAGAAAAATATATATGAAATGAATGGAAAAAGGGAAAGAGAATGGAAAAACTAAAAGAAAATTCCACAGGCGATCCAATCTTTTGACATAAGATATTGCATTGAATAATTGAAACCACCGCCACCACCATTTCCGCCTACCATTAGTCCACTGCTGAACATAGGCCTCCCCCATAGAGTGCAACAAAAGTTTGTAGCTCTCATTTTGGGGGGATTCTGCCATAGTTGCCACGCTTGGCAGGCGGGTTGGCAACCGCAGTTTATTTATTATGATGTTCCAGGAAGATGCTGCTGCCCATCTTCTGCTTTTAATTTTCCCTCTGTCGACTTTTACGACACCCACGGGACGAGATGGGGTGGTAGATTCTCTTAAGCCGCTACCACACGGCACGAATTATTGAAAATATACATATTATATACTATATTACTAATATACGTGGTTGTTATTATAGATTAATGGCCTTCGTTTCAAGAAACACTCGTGTCTTGACAAGAACAACGTTTGATGTAGGTATATATAGATTTAATGAAAAAATCATAATTCTTTTATCATAATTAAAAATAAATATCTAACACAAAACATTAATATAGGTGTTTATATACCAGTACAGAGCTACGACTTCGATGTTTTAAAATCCGATGCTATTTCTTTCAATTTCTAAAACGATTGATGACAGCTTCATAAATCAAAATAGACTGTGGCTGGTACCCTTAAGAGCTAATTTAGAATATAGATCTTGGAGATAAGTCTTTCTTTGGCTACGAATAAATTCCAGTTGCTCGTGGTTGAGGCATTGAAGCTGTCTTTAGACTATTTAAATTCCAGTTCGGTTCGTTGCTTTGCTGTTTTATACGAAGCCGTTAATTTCAGTGAAATTGTGTTAGGGGTAACTATCGATCTTATGTAGATTGTCAGGAAGTTAGAGAAAGTAAAAAGAAGTTAGAAAAAGAGTTTAAAGTAATGAGTAGGAGAAGAATATATAACATACCTAAATTTTGTGACCAAAACTCTTTTACCTCTTTCGTAATGGGAATGGTCAATTATAAATTCCATAAGTACCTTATGGAATTTAATATACCAGTCGAAAGCTAGAAAAAAAACTGGGTTCAAAACCCTGCAAGTTAGTGATACAGTCTTGCCTGTCAGTTAGTGATATAATAACAATATTATTCAATTAGAGAATAACAAAAAATATATTAACTATCAACTGAAATTGTGATCTTTTTTCATTTTATTTCTGTGTACTCAAAGGAATGTGTTAGGTAGACACTAAAGATTAATATGCCTTTTTAACGTAGTTTAAAAAAATGATTAATGAATAAACAATAAGAATTGATATGGCTTGTTATATGGAATATAAAATAATTTTGCCTAAAAGTAAATTGCATTTAGCACAAGATATTTCCAAAAAATGTAAACAAAGAATTCCATTCCCTTTATTTCACAAACGACTGGACTTCATTATTAAAAAAAAAACGAGTACTCGTACCTTATATATTGCCTTACTAGTAGGTAGTAGTTGACAGAATAATTATAACGAGACTTTGCAATTTCTAGATGTTATTGGTTTTTTTTTTTGGAATAGGGGGCAAACGAGCAAGCGGCTCACCTGATGGTAAGTGATCACCGCCGCCCATGGTTTCTAGCGTGTATAGCTCTAATTTTATTTGAGTTAGAAAAAAATAAGGAACCTCTTACGTGGACTTGATTTTGAGTTGTTTTTTGATTTCACAACTGTTCAAAATCATAATCATGGCCGAAAAAGCAATGAGTAATAAAAAAAAGTGTATAAAAATTACAAATCATTAAATTCCTAAAGTATAATTCTGTGGTCTTAGCTTAAATTGCTTTGAGAAATCATTTAAATAGTAAAATCGGTTGGAGAAATGAAAATTCTCTCCATATTTTTAGAAACGTGAAAAAAAACGGGAAAATAATTCAAAGGCGATAGAAGATTGAGACAGATGGGCAACAATGAAGTAGATAGTAAAACTGAATGTAAATTTAATTACATCAAAATATAAAGCAGACTCATAGCCATCGCGGACAGATGTTTTGACAGCTCTAATATTAATTGTGACGTTGTGCTGTCGTTAGGGCATCGCCCAGAACGCTCTTCCGCTTCCACGTCATTAATAAAATGAGCAATAGTCGAAATATTTATCAATGGCATAATCGATACCGAAACAATTATAACCACATCCATCAAAATTCCCGACTCCGATACAATTGTGAGGTGTCCAAATTCTTCGATTTTTCCAGTCGATCTTAGACTTTCACTCTTTTGGTTACGATTCTAAATCCGTCGCCAAAATGTTTGTGCGCCTTAAAAGATATAAAGACTCTTATTACTCTGATATAGAGTGTAACTTTCAGTGAATTGAGTTGGAAATGAAGTACATCGTGCTATTGAGTAACATTAACATTCTTATCTCTGGTCTGTCACACAGCGAGAACGTCAAAGTTCGAAGTGAAGAACGCATTATAATTAATAGTCGATGATACGCGTGGATCGTAAACAAAAGCTGTGATAAATGGATTAAAGTCTGATACTAGATAATAGGCACTGTGGGTTGTAAATCATAGTTTTGTAAGCGGGACGCCCAATGGCTATTTTTTCTATTATCGACTTTCTATTTCACAGTACGATTTAACAGTATTTACAATTACTGCAAGTATTGTCATCTACTGTTGCTTGAACATTAATTCAGGCTTAGTACCGTGGATGTTAATTACAAATGAGATAAAGAACATGTTTAGCAAATTCTGTGGATAATCTACCCTCATTAATTTATTTGAATTAAAAAAAGACATTTAATCGCTGTGTTGTACATATTAATCAAATATAATTAATTAGCCGAAATTTAATTAATTCCTTCATCGTCATCGTTTCAGCCTATCACAAGTTCACTGCTGAACGTTGGCCTCCCCCATAGATAGCATATGTAATTTTAATACTTTTTAACACAGGACAATTTGGATCAAATTTTAGCTATACTGCCTGACTGATATTTTCTCATCATTATTATTTTAATATAATTAGTCCTTTTTACGTAAAATAATATTATTATTTAGTGTGTATAGTTTTTTTTGTATTATGGTTTAAGAAAATTATATATGTATGTATATGACATGCCTGTAATGGTGTTACACACTGATACGGAACGGATGTATATTTTTGTTAAAAAATCCGTTTTAGTGATACTAGCGTGTTATATTAAATAAATAAAATCTTAAAAAAATAATAAGGATTAAAAACCTTTTATCCTAAATTAAAAGATTAAATAATTCCTTTCACAAATAAAAATGTTTTACTAACAATTTTTTTTTTACGATATTTATCTTGAGATTTAACGTCAACAAACGAGAAATATGTATGTGAAAATATTTTTATTTAATTTCGGGAAACATGTCTTAAACTATCCCAACTTACTAAAGCTAATCCACGCGACAGTACAATTGATGGTTTTTAACTATTAAATGTTTTGACTAAGTTGGCATATCATTCGTCATAAATTTGAAGGCGTTGCATAGCGCCATTAGATGTCGATTTATTATTGCTTTGTTATTGATTGCGTTTGACAATAATTTGTAGTTCACCTCTGATTGTGTGTGAGAACTGTACTAGCTGTTAATATTCGGTATGTGATGAACGCCTTTCATTTGCGATATAATTTTGTATACTTTCTGATAGACGGAACGTTTTATCAAACATGTCATCACAAAGTAAACAGGCACAATCATCTAATTCTAAAGAAAATGAAATAATTAAAAAATGTTCTTTTATTAACTAAGTCACGGTCTTAGACCGTAAAACCGTTCTTCTGTTGTCTTGACATTTGACTATAAGCAAAAATAAAGCCTTTTTTATTAATAAGTTTAGTCCAATATTTGAAACCTTTAAATTTCTTTTGAAATTTCAAGCAAAATGACACTCCGCGAACGCATAGAAGGAAAAGAAATAGTCGTCTTTTAAAAAAATAGCAAACAGGCCATCTAAAATCAGGAGCTGTCCTATTAGGTCAAAGGAATAAAGAATATTCTTCTAGCTTTTTAAAATTATTAGTTGCTAACAAAGGTATCATTAAATGGCATGAACGTAAATACACAGTTTAATTCTTCACAACATAGAAACAATTATTGAGTTACGCCTTAGGGCGTTGCGGGACAATCAATTATTGTATCTATAATGCAAATATGGGCCTTTGAATAAATTATACAATCTACTTAGTAACCTCAGCATGATATGAATACATTCAGTTTGAAACGCAGGTGCTAGACAACAAACTGTAAGGTGTTCAATTAACATATGAATACTTCAACACTAGAAACACATTTCAGTTGCTAGTATCTTTTGCTTTTTATACTAGAAGATGCAAAAAAGCAAAACGATCACTTTTTAGTAGATGATCACTTCCGTCTATGGACACCTGCAGCACGAGAGGTCACGCATTAACAGACTTTATAGAAGAGCTAGGCTCTGTAGCTTATTTTGATATTGATACCAGGTCGAATATTTTATGTCGAATAATATTCACGATTGCGTACCTTACAAAATGGCAAATAACATAAAAAGTATAAATTCTAGTATGCCAAAACCTACAGATTTAATCGATAGGAACTATATATCGGTGTTAGGTATTTAATATTCGTTGATAATTACAAAATCCACTTTCATTTGTTATTTTGTAATCTGGTAACAATACAGTATAAATAAAAAAAATATAAGACAGAATCACGTCATCGAAAATTTTAACTGGTGGCAGGATTCCTATTCAGGAATCCGTCTAGGTAGGTGCCACCCCAGGGCCAGTTATTCTGCCATGAAACAGTAGTGTGAAAACATTACTGTGTTTCGGTTTGAAGGGCACAGTGTAGTATCACACAGAAATGTTCTGGGTGACACAGCATTTGTTATGGGCAGACGTTGCACTTACCATCAGGTGAACGTTTTGCTCGTTTCATCACATTATCCAATAAAAAAATGATATAAAGTCAAGTCCGTATAATATTTAGGATCTGTGATAAGTAAGATAGTTAATAACCATAACTATTAATTATCTTCGTTTGTAATAGAAAGAAAGAAAGAAAGAAAACATTTATGGCGAAATACACGTAATCTATTCGTTTGAAAATCAAAAGAATCAATATTTTTAGCGACTTCGTTACTTACCATCGTCACATTGTGGTTGAGTTATAGTCATATGATTGATAATACTTAACTTCTTCTTATTAAATTTATTAAGGTAAGGTGTTTAATTAAAATATGATTAGTGCTGAAGGTTTCAGTATCTGCCGGTACATTTTTTTACAAATCCTATAAAATACGCATATTCAACCTCCTTAATAATTTTGTACCAGTAGTACAAATAACGATATAAACATAAATATCTATTTCTTATCAAGAAAGATTGGCGGGTTTGGCGTCCACAAAATTTCATTATGCTGTTGAGCAATCAGATGTAGTGAAAGTGGTTTTATTTTACTTTTAACTGGATCAGGGTTTTATTTTTTTTACTTTTTCTGCGATAAACACATTAAAAATAGACAAAGCCATACTACAATGTTATCAAAGACACATTTTTAATGATTTTTTTTAAGTTACGATTACGTTTTTAATTATTTGAGCACGTTATGGTGACGATAATTTCCTGAATGTTTTCGACCAAGCATGTTTTGCTAGGAAGTTAATAATAACTACTCAAGATATTATATAGCGCAGGTAAGTGTTCACCAAAATACAGAAGGACTCACTCGTTTATCATTCCATATGTGATTTTACACTTAAGCAATATGTTTCGTAACTCACGTAACTTCCGTTCTCGAGTGGAGCAGAGTACGCAGTGTCAGTGGATATCAATAATATGGGTTACAAGGAATTAATAATTGGATTAGAACCCACAGCGTAGCGGATAGAAACGCAAACTTTAGCAAATTAATTTCGTCAGCTAATTTCCAAAATAGACGCTATTTTTCTGAGTCCCGCATATTTATTATGTGCTAAACGAAGTATTTAACCGGTATACCTATGGTCGTAACTCGCGGCCGAAACAACCTCGACACGTGTGGTTCCGAAATCAAATTAAAATCATGTTTGATAAGATCGAGTGGCAGTTATGGGAATTTATGACTATATTACCTGCGCGGGCGCATCGCGACCGACAAAAACCAGGTCCGGACTACGCAATTATTTATGGGGTCCGCAAATGATTATAGTTTACGATCGTTTGACTGGATACGCCTTTGGCGTGCATGGAGCGGCGCACGGTTTAACCGAATCGAAAACTATTGTAGTACTATAATATTACAGATTATACTAGAAGAGTGCAGGTTATGTTAAAATGCTTTCCTAGAAGCTACGTGAAGCGACTAAAACAAAAATAACCGCTATAAACCACGGAACTCACACAAAAATGTGTTGACCGCAAAAGATACAGAAATAAATCAGACAGATGACAATTTAAAGTGGTTAACCCACTAACTGTGACCATTTTAGATACTTTGATCAGATCTTGTCGAAACCGAACCTGCGGTTGGTAATGCAGGCAATTTGAAATCATATTTACTTAGTTTAAAGTTGAAATCAGTTTATATATAGGACATAAAACATAAGTTAGTGGGTGTTTGTTCTACAGTCTTTAGAGTCGCTATAGAGATTTATGTTTTTATTTAAGAATTAATGATATAGTGTGAGTAATAGCCGTTATGCTAATTTACGCATTTAAATCTCAGCTCGTAAAGATAAGTAAAATGAATGTTTCAGAGTTACCTGCCTGCCCATTGGTAGCATTTAAAACGTTTAATGATTAACATCTAATTAATTTACATCTAAAAATTAATGTTCTTAGCTAAAACAAAATGTTTGTAAGATTAATTCTTCTACAATGTATCTATGTAATTGCTTAACCTATGAAATTAGGTTTCAAATTCTGTAAAAATAGAGACTAGAGACTTGAGACCTTGCACTTAATCGATTATTGGTTTTGTTTAAATTATTATTAATGCACGAAAGAATAATCAAAATCTAGTGTCCAATAATTATAAAAGTAAAAAAAATTGTTTTAACCTTTAACTTTATGTTTTTTTTTACATCATTTTAGTAGTTTTTAGGTTATGTAAATGGATTGTGCGGAACCCCAACTATGTTTCTTTTGCATTAAAGCGAATAGGCGATTAAACCATTCTAAAACTAGTTCTAGAGAATAAATTTTAAAATTGCTTAAAGATAAAATTGATAAACAGGTATATATGCAATGGATTCCATTCTCCACTAAAAGTAGTAATTAATCTTTGAATATCATTTTGAGATTTCAGTAGTAATATTACTTGGGATTTTTAATAACAACAAATAACATTTTAATTAATAATATATGTGTACTTAGGCAAAACAGTCAATGATGGTTAAAAAATTTGGAACAAAATCTAGATTTATATCAATATCAACGTATGGAAACATAACAGCTGTAAAGACTTTATTGGCTTTATTACTTGCTAGCTGATGCCCGCGACTTTATCCGCATTGATATTGGTTTTTTAAATATCCCGTAGGAACTTCTTGATTTTTCGGGACAAAAAGTATCCTACGTCCGTCTCCAGGATGCAAGCTATCTCTGTGCTAAATTTTGTCAAGATCGGTTCAGCGATTGAACCTTGAAAAAGAAACAAACAGACAGGAACAGAGAGTTACTTTCGCATTTATAATATTAGTGGTTTTACTGGCGATAGAATTCCTATGCAGGAATCCGTCTAGGTAGGTACCACCCCAGGGCCAGTTATTCTGCCGTGAAGCAGTAGTGTGCAAACATTACTGTGTTCCGGTTTGAAGGGCACTGAGACCTTACGTAATCACTGAGCATATGAAACTTAAGAACTGATGTCTCAGGATGACGGGCGCATTGTGGTGTCACACTGTTCTGGGTGACACAGCATTTGTTATGGGCAGATGTTGCACTTACCAATAGGTGAACGATTTGCTCGTTCCGTCACTTTTATCAAATAAAAAAAAAGTACTAAAAAGTATGGAATCTAATATGAAATAAAAGTTAATATTGAAAGAATTTTATATTATTTCCTTATTATTTTCCATATTCCAATTTCCATAACAGAAGACGCATATAAAAATCTATAATCTTAAATAGAATTTAAGTAACTTAACGCAAACTTACATTCCCCACCGTATTATTTAGAGTTTTCTCAATAATTTGCCCTAAACGCTCCCAATTGCCACCTGGCGCCATTCTCGTTGCTTACTCTACTTTACGATCTGTTAAAAGACTGACTTTACTGCCCAAATTAACACGAAATAAAAATGAAACTGATGCGCACAAAAAATGAGCGAAGGTAGAAGATAAAAGCTTTAAAAAAGGTTCATGTCAAAACATTTGATTGTATTAATATTTATAGGCTGCACCGCCGCAGGAAAGTCGGTTTCTGGCTTAAGATGAAAAAAAATGTTTATCAGTCCGTTTAGCTTTTGTGTAAACCGCGAATTCTTTTGTAAAAGATATTTATGGCCTCGAAAACAATTGCAATGTTACCATTATATCAATATAGACAGCAATGACACTATTAAAGTTTTTTGTTGCTTCGGACATGATATTAAGACGTTTACTTCGTTTGTGCTTATCCAACAATGCCATTGTGTTTTTAGTTCAGTCAAAGTTGATATTTTACTTCTTTATTAAAGCAAAATATTCAATTAAGTATTGCACGTTTATGATTCTGTTATTATCACGTAACATATGGATGTCTCTTTATTCGCCAGTTGTTGCCATATTATTTTGTTATTAAATAAAAAAAGATAAAGTGACGATACGAGCAATACATTCACCTGATGGTAAGTTGAAAGTCTGCGCATAACAAATGCTGAGTAACTCAGAACAATTCTGTGTGGTACCACACTTCGCTCGTCAATCTGAGACATCAGTTCTGAAGTGTAATGACGCCTCGCTACTCGGCGCTTCCGTCCGGTAGTTGTCTGACTAGTTTAAGCTGGATAGATCTGTATTAGTGCAGTAGATTATAATATACTTTTTAAAAATAAATACTATATAATAAAAAAAAATAGATTGTAATTATGTTGTTACTGGTGGTAAGATTCCTATATAGGAAGACGCAAATGCTTTAGTAGTATCACCGCAGAGGCAGTTATTCTGCCGTGAAGCAGTGGTGACACAGCATTTGTTACGCGCAGACTTGCCACTTACCATCAGGTGAACGTATTGCTCGTCTCGTCACTTTTTCCTATAAAAAAGTTCTTTATAGGCATTCTTTAATTCGTTTAGTTCTCAAGAGTGGCAACGCACCTACATTTTGGTTTTTAGTCTCTAGCTGCCTTCTGTCATTCTGTCTCATGCCGTGGGTGTCAAATTCGACTGAGGAAAACGCCTGTAAAGTGTCATGACTTCCGATAGGTGGCGGAATAACTCTCTCGCAAATATCCCAGACCTCAAATAAATATAAATAAACAGACCGGTGACGGGCACCAGCCTCTATGGGGCGAGCTGAAATGTACTACGATCGCCAATCCGCCTGCCAAGCACGGCTATTACAGCTAAACCAACCTTTTCGGGAGAGACCTATGTGCAGCAGTGGACTATTGAAAGGCTTATGAACAAGAAGAGAGTTCATAGTGACTAACCTTAGGTGTGCCGTTTGTCACATTTATTAAAAAAAGTTTTTGTGAGTATAACCATTGTCCTATATAACAACCATAAATATTCACGCCTCTATTGCATTAGGGTAGGCAGCGACCACATTTTTCCACTTACTACGATCCTGATCCTCATCTTTCGCTTCTTCTACTTTCATCAGCGCTTTCATACACGCTTGTCTGTTGCCGGTACTTTTACCGTGGCCTTTCCTTAAGACGTCTTCGATCTGATCGTGATACGTTCACTTACGTCGATCCTTACCGGCTTGCCCATTCTAACTCGCCTCATGTTTCGAAAATCTTCTTTCCTATATAACAAGTTTTAAATTCTTACAGACTACATCCGATCCGCCTAATTAAGAATATCAATGTAGCGGATCATGAAATATTAGATCATTGATGCTCACAGACGCTTTCCCACGCCGTTAAAATTATTTTTAAAACGATGACTGCGCTTCCCTTTTTTATTTATACGAGATGAAAAGAAGTTTGTGAAAACAGAACTCTCTCCTATTAACTTAATTGACTTGCCGAGTTTTTAAATCAACTATCAGGTTTTTCATGTAATGGAAAGACATTGGATTTGGATGTAATGGCAAGCCATTGGATGGGATTGGATATCAGTCAATGGATAAAGTTTGCCTTCCGAAGCTTAACGGTGACGAGCGGATATAAAAAGGAAAGTACAGCCCAATAATGCGCACAGAACTCAGTTTTGTGAGAGCCTGGGACACGAAAGGCTGATTGGTAGTGTTCACTTGTCCGTAAAATATTTTTTATTTCTCAAAATTGCTGCTTTCCTTTCGGTGTTTTTCTTCCCCGCTAAGCACGTGGTAAGTCAGTGCTTCAAATTGCATGTTACAATTTTAGTGGTGTCAGCACCAGGAATCAACCCGAAACTATCGAACCGAAATGAAATTCAAAGCAAGCGTCCGGTCTTTGAGCTACCACTGTTATCTATAAGCGTGAATAAATGCAACTAAAGAGAGCACCCATTGAATATTTGATCACGCGGAACCACAGAATTGTTTAAACTATAGACGCGCTTGAACGCTACGATTACTACCGATTTTTTAGTGATGTTTTAGACCCTAATATCTTTTTTCTTTTTCCTTTGTCGTTCTTAATAATTTTCTTATCATATTCAGTATGATTTTGTATGTCTAGTACGGTGTTAGCCAGTGATCTTTACACTTTCGTAGAAAGTATCATGTCTAGTACGTTTTTAAACGAAAGGGCATAAATTTTACTGATAGCTTTTTTCTCTTTATACTATTAGTACGTTAAATTTCTTTCCGAAAATAATTTCTGGATTAAATTTAAATGAATGAAAAACGAATACAATTCTTTTTTATTTTCAGCAGAATAATTAATTGCAATCATTACATACAATATACCTATGTACGAGTATAACCTCTGATGTCTAGGTCAGTGGTCATTTTGAAGAAAACTGTGAAATATTTGTTAGGCAGATCCGGTACAGGTTGAAATTTTCCTAATAATTATAAATAATAATATCAATTTACAATTTTAGTAGTGACAGCGTCGGGGTTTAAACTTGGCTTGCTCTTGTACTAGTAAATTCAAGACTTCAGTATAGAAGCCGAAACTGGAACTAGAAGGACATTTAAATGTCTGTGAAATAAAAAATATTTCGAAGAAATGAAAAAAAAATGTGAGTTGAGGCTGAGGCTGTTTCTTTACTTTTAACTTTAAAATGATAGTTATGCAGAGGCTTGAGCACGAAACAGTTTAAACTTTCGAACAGTAAAGGTTAAGTTATCACGTGGAGAAATCTTGTATAAATGAGATTTAAGAACTCATGTCTCAGGGTGACGCGCGCAGTGTGGTGTCACACAGACATGTTCTCGCTGACACAGCATTTGTTATAGGCAGACTTCTGCCCTCGACGTGTCACCATCAGGTGAACGTTTTGCGCGTTTCGTCACTTTATCCAATAAAAAAAACGTGAGCAGCGCTCCCGTGATCGTATTTGAAACTAAATTTTGCACGAGTCGAATGTACGTACGTTAAGTAAAACGAAACACCGCTATGACGTCGTTGTCTAGTTTTTCTAAATAAATTCTACAATTTAGCAGCATGAAACCTTAATTGACATTTATTTTCGAGGTTTCTGTTCTCATCAACGTTTTGATTTTGTATGCCATGTTTTGTATGAGATAGTAAAATATCGTATTTTCATTGAAGCAGAAATTAAAAAAAGTGTACCGTAAGTAAATAAATCCAATTAAAATTTGTTAAGTAAATTTCTTGAAAGTGCGGACCGGTTCCTCTGTTAAGTAACGATCCAAGACGCCTATGCTAATTTCGAATACGCAATATATTGTGCAGGCGCAACACATGCGCGCATCAGAGGAGCCTTTATGGGAAACTTAATCAGTGTCTGTACGGCGACATGGGTTATTGAAACGAAATTAAAGCACTTAGTCCGTTTTCATTATAGCTCTCGTGTTCATTTTATTCTTAATTCAAATGCTGTATAAATGGATACTGTCAGTGTTTAAGTACAAAAGTATTACCAATTTGGAATTTCGAAATAGATAAAATAATTAAATTTGTCTATAATTGCAAAAAAAGTAAAGTAACAGACTATAAATGTCCCACTGCTGAGCACAGGCCTCCTCCTGTTTTTTAAGAGGGCTTTGGAGCTTCGAAGACGCCGTCATGCTGCTCTAATGCGAGTTGGCGGACTTCACATGTCCTCGGAATATTTCTATTTCTCAGACATGCAGGGTTTTCTCACGATTTTTTCCTTCACTGCTGAGACGTAGTACATCAGCACTTAAAAATGCGGAGCAATTTTAGAGGTGCCGGCACCGGGGATCGAACTCGGGTTACCTGCGTACTATGAAAATTAAGGCCAGCGCCCGGCCCTTTACCTACCACGACTCGTATACTGTACTGTAATGTACTGTATATTAGTAATTAATTATGGCAGTAATCAATTAATAGATAAATAAAATTTCAACAGCTTGGTGTGATTTTTATTGACGAATGGTGAATAATTGGCAACTGTTTTATAATGACGACATTTTTTTAAATAATATTAATGACAGACATTAAAACTATTTTATATGAACAGTCTTACAAAGTAAATAGTAAATACAATATAAAAATTGCGAATCGAAAAAATATCAAATAATACTCTTATATGTGATTAGTAAATAAACTAATTCATGTATTGGCGTAATGTTGGGTGTTTTTGTGGCAATAAATAAAATATGCGAAGACATAGCCGCCAACTTTTTAAAAATCAGCTATTAAAGAAAAAAATTTACTTTTTGGGAACTCAGAGAAAACCTCACTGAAGAAGCCATTCTACGATGGACGTTTTAAAATCGAATACGATGTTAGATTTCGATCTTTCCAGAATTTTCTCGCACTATAACGCTATTTATTTTGTATTTTTTTATAAAATAGCAAATATATTTACAATTTTCTGAAGAGTCTGCTCTCATTTGCCTTTAATTGCAACGCGAGAAATAGATTCTTGTTCACTATTTATAACATTTTTACATAGTATTTTGCCATCGTCGATCATCTGCTTGGTATTTATCATCATCATTTATAATTTACATTACCGGCAATAATTATGCTTATAAATTAATTTGCCACATTTGCTTTAAAGCTTCATATTGTATGTATCTTAATACTACCATATTCAGTTACGAAATAAATAACGCATTGCTTGCTTATCAATATTCACTAAAACACTATGAGTGTTCATTCATACACTTTTGAAAAACGTAAATGATTAATGACAATATTTACTGCCATTATCATCATTACCATCATTATCACAATCAATTACATTATCAGCTTGTCAGCAGTGTAGCAGAGTCTAACATGGTATTTGGTACTGCTATCGCCAATGCGCTTGAGAAGCGTGGCGATAATTCCCTTCTTTTAGGGATTCCTATGTCCAGCACTAGAAAATTTATTAGCGGTTGATGATTGATTATTTCCTTACTTATATCGATAATGGTTTCAGTTATTATCGGGAAATTAATGATAAAATTAGCACAGTCTAAAAACCTCCTACATCCTTTATCTTACTTTGTCCTTTTTTCTTTATTCGAACACTCGCACACGTTTTGCGAAAAAGATACGAAAAGTAATGACCGTCGCGAATATGAGACATTAATTAAAACGAATTCAACTCCATATTAATTACCTTTCGTGCAATTCGAAGTGATATATCGCAATTGAAAGAGATCAGTCGTTACAAAACACCTGTTTCTACTTAACATTTAAAATAGAATAAAATTTATATATAACTAGTTTTTAAAACTAATTATTTTAACACTTTAAATAAATGTATTTCTTAAATTGTATAAAATATTGTACAAAATGCCCGTTGAATATTAAAAGAAACGTATTAGCAAGTAGTATAAAAAAGTAAGCTATAAAAATGGTCAAATCCACCGCAATATTTTATAAGGCTAAAAGTTTCCATCAATAATTTAAGTAGGAACGTCCGTGGGGAGTAAAGAAGGGCTTATAGGAATTTTGATGTCGACTGTACTTTTTGTTTATGCTCACTGTACCTACAAGTGTGTGTAAACTTGTACCCATACAGTTTTAGTAGAAGAAAGTAAATATTTTATAACTAGTAAGCATTTTTGATGATTTAGTTCGATTTAGTTAGTAATAGAATGGATATTCATTTTAAAGTGTAATTTGAATGTATTGATAAAAGCGTATGGCTTTGTTTCAATTTCAAATATATAAAATTACTTTATTCGATTACAAGTACTTATCTGACAGTCGATTAACAATGTAGATTGAGCCGGTGATCCTGAAACTAATCGAAGCATATACATTTTTTAGTTTCACATAAATGTTTTATTTTTTAGTTTAATTTGTCATGTAGCAAAGTAATTGGTTTTATTAAATAAAAATTCTACGAGTTTACTGTTACGCCGAAATAAGTGGGTCAGTTTTGCGATCAAATTCTGCAATATCATCGTCGCCATCGCTTTGGTTCGAGACCCGACCAACCACGCCTTACCCGACCTCACTAATCCCCTTACTGCTTTTTATTTACTTATTTGTTAACCAGTCAAGCTTTAGGAGTTTATTTGCGAACCCTTTTATGAATAGGTATTTGCCTCACCATGAGTGGTCGTCCCACATCAGGCGGGGTCTTGTGTTCTAGAATTCCTGCGATAAAGCCGATCTCAGTTTATCTCTGCGTCGATCGAATTTCTTCTTTATATAAATTATACTTTTAATCTTGGTACCTTTGGCTCATGTTACGAGTAGAAGTTGGGCAATTAACACAATTTGTTGTTGTCTGACTTTATATGTTTCACTGTTTCAACGCCTAACACTTTTCCCAAATAAAATAGAAGTGTCTGTTTGTAATTTTTTTTAACTTTCCTCTATCAAGATTATTACATTAAAAATTAATTGTTTAAAATATCGAATTCTATATATTCTACTTAGAAACTATGTAAGCTTGAATATTGAACTTGCATAGATAACTCTGGGATTAACACAAATGTAAATAAATTTTTTAACTTCTTTAGAGACTCAGCAGTAAATTTACAGTCTATAAGCTGCTGTGACTGCTACGAGCAGGCCTCCTTTCATTTCTGAGAACTTTGAAGAAGGGAAAAGTCCGCCAACGTGCAGCGGGTTGGAGGACTTCAAATGTCTACGAAATGTTTTTATTCCTCAGAGATGCAGATTTCCTAACAATATTTTTCTTCATCGCTGAGCAAGTTTACCATCAGCACTTAGAATGACAATTTAAAGGTACCGGCACTGGGGATCGAAGGCAGGTCCATCGCGTACTATTAAATTTAAGGCGAGCACCTGACCCCTGAGCTAACGCTGCTCATAAGCACTACATTATACTTGTTACTGATTATTAAAATTATTTATATTTATTACAAGCACTATTACACATCGTGGGCAATTGTTTTACATTAATTTCGTTATCACGATTGAAGGAGTAGCTACGATATGCACTACGAACAGCGTTGATCACTCCAATTACCATTTATTATGAAAATGACTCTCACGAGATGCCTGCATAGCGATGGAACCATAATAAGCAGTTTATTACCCCCTAATCCAAGCAGAGAATCAATTAGGTAATTCACTTCAATTATCACGAAAGCTTCTGTGAGCGTTCACCTACGTGTCAGTTATTGCCTTGAAGGGCTCAACAGTTCTTCAACAGTTAATTAATGGTAACACGATTGAATTGCAATGTTATTTCAGTATTATTTATATTCAGTGATATACTCGTAGTTTAGTAATAATATGTAAAGATCCGTGTGGCGGCGGCTTAAGAGAATCTACCACCCCACCTCATCCCGTGGGTGTCGTAAAAGTTCACAGAGAGAAAATAAAAACAAGGAGATGGGCAGCATCCTTCTGGAATATCTTAATAAATAGACTGCGGTTGCCAACCCGCTTGCCAAGCGTAGCAACTATGGCAAAAACCCCCAAAAATTAGAGCTTCAAACTTTTGTTGCAATAATTGGAGGAAGCATATGTTCAGCAGAGAACTAGTGATAGGCTGAAATAATGGTGACGATGATGTAAAGCCAAAATGTAAACTATAATAAAAGCTAGCACTCAAACTTACTTATCTTATTGAAAGATTTGGACCGTAGTCCGCTGCACTCTGCGATAGGATATCAGATTAATCATGATTGGGTAAGTGCATTGCTGCAAATGTGATTCTCCAAAGGATAACCACAAAGCCTCAAGCCACAGGATCTCAAGTCTTCGACATTCATCGACTTCTTGTATAAAACATATCGTTACTTCATCTAGCGGATAACCGACACTGCGCCTGCCGTTGCTGCTGCTGTCGAGTTTGCGACAAACCTTTTGTTTCCTAACAACTATCGGTTCTACTAAAACAACACGTAGTACGAGTAAAGTCATGTTGCAGCTATGTCCTCCCGGATCACCGGGATTGGACCACGCTTTCACAGAATACAACTGCAAAGAAGCAGAATAATTGATAACGCACTTGAAATTTAATAAAGGTTGTGTCTATTTGTATGGATTATAGTGACTACTTTGATTTGGTAGACTATCTGCTAGTTTTTCAGTTTTAGTTCTATAAAAAATATCACTCTTCTATCAGATTCTTTCGAGCTGAGCGACTTCCGAGTTTTTTTCATACGATTAGCAAAGAAGAGTTACATTTCTCCTTTGTCTTGTATATAACACATTATTCTGTACGCTGCGTAACTTAGCCTGTCTCATCTAGAATAACCTCCAGCCTAGAAAAGAGGCATCCGCTTAAATTGCCTCTAAGGCGTCCGGTACTGCGATGGCTGCCTACCGCCAACCAAGCGTTGCAATTATGGTAAATCTATTCTTCTTGGGAGAAGCCTATGTCAAGTATTGAACCATTAATAGAGCAATGACGACGTGTAAGAATAGCTTAAAAAAGTCAAATAAATCACAAAAATAATAAAATTCTATACTTCTAGAACTTTATGTATATAATTTTTCTTAAACATATGAACGAGAAAAAGTAATTTGAAAATCTACATAAAGAATTGCACTGTTCACTAAAATTTACTCAAGTGTTTCATTATCCAGAACTAAACTTAAAACATGCTAACTACAGCACGAAGCATGCCTTACCATAATATTATTTGAGTCATAATTTACGGCGTACCGCGCGACCGATCGACTTGATTTATGTATGTACGTACAACTTCGCCGCTAATCTTTACTGGAATTTAATTTGTTATTTATTTACTAATCGCCGCCGGAGTATATCTCGGAACAGGTAAGTTTTGCATCTAATTTGAATCCGGGGAAAAATCCTGTTGGTTGCGGTGTGAAGCTTTTAGCGAAAATCTTATACGTTTAATGATAAATTATGCACCAACACAATGTTATGGTCTACTATTTGTATTGATTGTATATTAGTATTTTATAATTTGTTCATGTGGGGATTTATGAGCGACTTCTATCAGTGCAAGTGTGGTACTGACACACAGACCTTGATCATCCGAAATCTTTTATGCGTGCCCTGCCTGCAGGCAGGAGAAGCTAATAGTTGGTGCAAGTAATGCTGTTTGTGTAGCGAAGTAGACAGGGTTAGGTCCCTTCAAATTTTGAATACGACAACATATAATTATGATGTTGGCCATTAACACGACAGAAACAGAAATATTTTCTATACAGTAGGTTTTAGTGAATAAAATGAATATTAGTATCATTTTTAAAGTATAATCAAATATGTAATTATGTAGTTTACCGTCAAAATTATATATTTTTACACATTCATTTCAGATCATGGTAAATTATAATTGTAAGCGGTAGATTTAAATTATTAGAAAGTAGTAGCGCCATAAATGCTACCAATATTTTTCTTTATTATATATTATTTTCTACCTAAATACTTGAGTTTACTACATCCTATATCTCCAATTTCCGAACGCACGCTACATATTTGACGTCCTGTGCACTGAGTGGTCGCCTAAACCTCGAACCGAAATTCAAAAATCGTTCGGTTTTTGAATCAATTGCTCGCTCACAACCGTCCGTCGCGAAGAAGAATTTCTTTCTTTTTTTTACTACGCTAATTACCGTACAGCCTAAATTTTGGTGCGCTCTGAAATCTGCTTCAAAAATTCTACATCATCGTGAACCTCTGCTGGAGCCCGAAAGGTCAAAAATCTGACTTTTCGTGAGCACAGGTTTAAGGTATTATTTTATTACTAAACGCACCTCGCACCGCGCTACAACATGGCTGTGGAAGCAACTATTTTTCATCTCAGGAGACAGTTGTCTCCAGAAAAGAAATTGTTAAAATAGCTGTGTCAGGAACGGAACGGCAATCAGAGTACACACACACAGTATCTCAGTGTCTCATCTCATCTCATCTCTCATAAACTGCTGGACTCATTGTTTAATCACCACGCGTCTAGCAATGCTATTAACACTATTAACATTCCGGAAAACGACGCCATCTAAATTTCAAAGCTTGTGCTAGGAGGTGGTTTTTTTTTTATTTCATAAAAGTGACGGAACGAGCAAAACGTTCACCTGATGGTAAGTGCAACGTCTGCCCATAACAAATGCTGTGTCACCCAGAAAATTACTGTGTGACACCACACTGTGCCCATCACCCTGAGACATAGGTTCTTAAGTCTGATATGCCCAGTGATTACGCTACCTCACAGTGCCCTTCAAACTGCCAACAGTCAGTTGTCTTTATATATAACAAAAAGTGACAAGAGCAGAATGTTTCACTGATGGTAAGTGCAACGTCGAACAAACAACAAATGCTGTATCACCCAAAACATTTCTTTATGTTACAACATTGCGCCAGTCCTCCTAAGGTATTAGTTTTTAAGTCATTACAGTAGCTTTCGGTGCCCTTACACGGTTACGGTTGCAGCGTCAGGCACCTAACTATCTTGATGCTTCTGCTAATCACCAGTCTGTTTATAAAAGTTTGAAATTTTTCAAGGTAGTAATTGGAAGAGATTCTTCCAGCATTTCTTTTATGTAGGATAAGACAGGACATTTACGACATCCACGGGATGATAAATGTTGATTTTCTCACGCCGCCACCATACGGTACGATAATATTACCTACAATGGTGGCAAAAATATGGCACAATAATGCTTAAGCTAATAGCAAAACTTTGTTTCAAAAATGCGTCGATCCGTTTAAATACACTAAGGTAGATTTCTTTTCGAACATATATTCTATTTATTATTTATTCCCACTCATAATTAAACATAAAAATTAACTTAATAGTTTTTAAATTTTGTACATTCATTATTATTACAATAAAAGAAGTGAATGATTATAATACTATAGGCCTATCTATTTTAAATCATAATAGCCACCTAGTGGTAAATGTCGGATATAGCAAAATTTTAAATTAAATGCGATAAAATTCGTAAAGTTAGTTTATTAAATCAAAAATAAGATCTAATGTTCGCAAACTCAGTAAAAAATATAGAACTATTGATATTTATGTGAATTAAGTTGTTACGAAAGTCACGCAACTGAATCTGTCTATGAAAGCTTGCTTAGTCGTAATTTATTTATGTAAATTTATTTTCCTAGACTTTTGTACGTAACGCAAAACTTTTGATATACCCTTTATCAGATTTTATTCTAATTAAGAAAAACAAAATACAATTTTCATGCATTCATCATGTGATTAATAATCATATTGATAATAATATATTGGCAGATTTTGATAACGGAAAGGCATTGAGGTTAATCACTACTAGTTATTCTTTCATTTTGTCGTCGGTGTATTGTAGTATCGTAAATGGAAGCATGATGATGATGATGACATGTAAGCTTAAACACAGAGGCAATTCTGAAATCTATGATTTATGTTACTGTAATTAATGGTCTTAGTAGCACTTCGAAACCAGATTAAACATTGAGCTTTACAGTTGGACTTAACTGTTAATGCAAAAACCTTAGCGTTCATTCGCCCGATCTCCGTTAATGTGCCGATCGAATCTAAGGGAATAAGTTTAGGTGGAAATGTAGATGCACCACTATTCACAATAAATTTTCGATTGAAAAACATTTATATTACTTATATACAAGCAAACATATCACATATGTTTTTGTTTTCGCTTGACTACGAATCGATGAACCAAGCTTTTTTGAAATTAATACAAATTAAAATTACTCATAATGTGCGACTAGTTATTTGTTTCACTTCTTCTAAAGGTCTAGTATACATTAGAAATTTTGTGGATGTTTATTTAATATTTATTTGGTTTTCACTTATTCAATATTTGAAGTAACCAAGCTCTAACAAAGGTCCAGAAATTTTACTATATGTCATTCCAAATTGTACATCAATTGCTATGGACTTTCTGTACTCATAAATAACTACTCGTAATAGAATGTATAAGGAATTAGAATCATTTCTTAAGTAAATTGCTATTAATTTTTAATAGAGATTTTGTTTCGTGTCTGTATAATTAATACTTAAAGATCATATATATTCACATGTCACCCATGCAACTACATTATATCTATTATATTTGGTTAGATGTTAGGTTCCACGGGCCATTGTTACTACCATAACCACCAAATTCACAAAAAAGAAAGTAAGATTCACAGGGATAGTTGCATTGCATAAAGAACTGAAAACAATCGGTATATGAGCTTTGGCTGGGTTGACTCATGACTCAGCACGCAAGTTGGCTAACTCTAGAGCTACGTCAGTGTCGATCGGATAGTAATGAATGATTCAAAAAATGAATAAAGCCTATACAACTCACAATGCTGGTAACAGGCCTACAATGGCGAGGTTTCCCTCACAATTTTTAATCATAATTGAATTGAAAGTGTATCTATTTTTGTTATTTATAAGCTATGACTGCGACGCCTTGTTTACTGAGTTCAATAAATCTAGATGTTCTTTTTAAATATGATGAAAGGATTACTACGTTACTACCGTCATTTCAAACTTTATGCTAATAACTTCAACAACTTTCCTGTTAGAAATGCTTGGACTTGAAAGGTTTATTTAACATCAGATTTGGTTTGATAATCGAATGTATCGGTACTCAGATCCGTTGGTGGTAGGAGTCCTATGCAGGAATCCGCCTAGGTTGTCCCTACCGCAGTACCAGACATTTTGCTGTTCAGCAGTGATGTACAGTGCACTATATAATTGCTTTACCATTTTTGGCAACAACTTCCAGTAAATTAAACTTCCACTAAGGTACTGACTTTTATTTACGTATTTAATGAACTCAATATTAAATGGTTGAATGTAAGCCACTCAAAGCATAGGTTAAAAGTGCATCTTGTTTTAATTTTTCTTCTAAAGAAATAGATGTTATTTTTCTACTAATATAATCTAAATGTCACTAGAAACAATGGAGTTTTAATGTTAGAACCTTGTTGGAAACCATTATAAAATAAAATGTTTTTTATGCTATTTGAATATATCCGAAAACGCAGAAATAATTTAATTACATTCGGGATATAAGTCAAATTTTGAGAGATTTAAATATATCACGTTTCACCGTACGAATTTGAATTACGCAAGAAGACGAAGAAGGCAATCTCCAAAATCACAGGTGAAGTTGTCGACGCTCCAAAGTAACGAGAACGTAAAGAACGCAAAGGAAAATAATGAGACGTGTGTATGAAGAAAACCGTTTTACACCTACAGCCCATTTTGCAGAACAATTTGGCAGTCAGTGTTGAAACTATTCGCCGCCTTTTGCACAGGTAACACTACTGGCCCACAAAGCAGCTTGGTTGAATTTTGCCTAAGAGTTACTAAATTTCGATTGGTAAACCACAATATTTACATACGAAAATACCTTTAAACCCAGCCAACATTGTCGATTAAATTCTCTGGCGTTACAACAATACGAGATCTGATGAAGATCATGTTTTGCCTATCACTGAGTCTGGTAGTATTAGTGTAAACATTTGAAGCTGGATGTCGACTGATGGATTCGGTGAAGCGGATTACCTCCAAAAGCAACAGCTCTTAATTATGTCAATACTTTAGAAAACGTCATGTTGCCGACCGTTCGGAACGTTTACACAGAAAATGAGCGACTCCAATTTAACTATTTACAAGACAACTGTCGGTACGGCTAGTATTACGCGCGACAGATTCTAAAGACACCAATACATTCGGCTGATACCGTCGGCCGTCAAAATCGACTGATATACACAATTTAAAATCTTTGGGGATTTGGGGATTCCATAGTTGCACCATAATGGTGCAACTATGGAAAATTACAATGACGCAATGAGAGAACTTGTTCCAACTTGTTCTGTAATCTGTTGATGTAATTCCATCGTTCTCTTGAAATGCCTTTGTAAGTCATTGCAGAGGGGTTTGGGATACGGATATATATACGGGGTACGGATATTTAGTTGCGACTTGTTGGTTCAATGAAAAGCCGATTGCTAGCGATTATTGAAGGAAATGGCGGAAATACTTTTTACTAATTCAAAATTCTATTATCATTCATGAAAAAATGTTTCAACTTTTATGCTGATAATAATTATAAACTTGAAGGAAGATCGGTTTTTTGTATCTATTTGTCTTTTATTGATATAACTCAAATAATAAGCAAATACAGTAAACTAGAACAAAACTGAACTACAAGTAATATTTTGTATGGTGTCGTGAATTACACGGTGGTGTGCTTTATCAATGGATATGCAAGAAATGATGTAATAGCTCTAAGTTGGAATATAAAGTAACAAACGCGGAATTTAGTGAATTACACGTCACTGACGTCATGACGTGCTGACAGGAGTTTTTACCTGTCACATTAATATTAAAGCAATAATAGACCTTGTACTTTTGAGAAGTGCAAACGACATTCAACCTAAGGGGGGTAGAGTAATTTCATTGTTGACTATACAAATTTTTTCGGTTTAGAGGCACACAAAAAGTTGTCAAGAAAAATAATGTTTTAGCAATATATGACGAATCTGCTTAATGTATATATCGAGGATGATACGTGGTGCGGCTCATATATTCTAGCACCTGAGAACCACAAAACAAAACGGCTGATATACTTAAAGTGGCCTATGATTGCCTAGTACCTCATCGTTGCATCAAGGCAACCACTGCGATTTCACTGGTTTGCCTCCGTCTATGATTTGCCAACTAGGTAAAGCTATTTTACTAAATCTTTCTTTCGTGTTACAGCGTGCTGCCAGGTGTTCCACAAACGAACAATCTCACATTTAAAGCGATAGTGAGGCTCACGACTATGAGCATATTGACTTGTAATTTGTAGAAATTAAGAAAAGAGATTCAATTAGGCAACATACTTAAATGCAGCAAAGGTATACTAGTAGCCTAGAAGTAGTGGAAATTTGCATTCTTCAACAAAAATATAACTAAAGTAAATTTTTTTGAGGAATAGATGAACAAGAAATTTCAAACTATACTTGGCTAGTTATTTCTTAATAGGTAAGCTATAGCTGGCTAGAGAACAGGCAATAGAACCTATAGTAAAATTAAATTTGATGACGGAAACGACCCGTATAAGGGTTTGTAAAATAAACTATACCATACATTTCCCGGAAGCGATTACATATATTCCATTTAAAAGGCGTATTTTTAGTAAATGTTGGGCCTACTCTAATACATTATTATTAAAATATTAGATATTACATAAACTTCATTTGGATCTGCCTTACTGGACAGAGTACCTGACTTCTGCGCCGCAGGTCCTAGGTTCGAATCCCAGTCGGAGCAAACATTTGTGTCTGGTTGTATTGTGATTGGTCCGTGTTTCTAACACTGCATCCCAGCCTACCTCCGATATTATCGCATCAGTGTTACATCTGGCACGGGTAGGTTGAGACGCGAGAGGCCTCTGCGTTTTCGCGTTCAATTGTTGCACTATAATATCTTCTGCGCAGTTGATATCTCCCGACAATACTCGAAAGTTGTCGCCATGGTCAAGATCGGCCAGCGGACATAGTATGTATACATTACGCACGTATATATACGGTACAATCTTAACGAAGTTAAAGGAAATTAAGTTTACGGATTTTATCGCGTTTAATTTTTTACTATTTATAACCCGACGGACTGCGTAGATCGAACCAAAAATAATAATTAAAAGCTGAAGGTACCCCAGATTAACTATGACATCAGGACATCTGTCACCTCAGTCCTCCCGTGACCATGGGTGCTGTAAAGCACTCGAAACGTCGGGTTAATAGTAAAAAATTAAACGCGATAAAATCCGTAAACTTAGTTTCATTTAAATGTATAGTGTTCGCGTAAATATAAGAAATCATTATAATCTTAACGCAGGTTAATTTTCGTATATTATGCGATTGCTATGTTTTATGTCAGTATGAATATGCCACATTGGGAAAGGTTTAATGAAAACACAATATTTTAAGTATCGAGGTCTATTTCTAAAAACGCTCAGTCACCGCGCCAATCGAACCGTTATTGTAATTGAATCAATTTCTTTTATTTTTATGACTTAATAATGATTATGCTATGTATTTACAACTTTGTCCAGGAGTCGTTTTACAAGAAGTCCGGTTGTCTACCGAAACCGACACCTATATTATTTGCTGGAAGGCCGACACGCATACTTTTAGGTCGCTTTAACTTCCAACCACTTTCTGAGTAATGGCTGCCAAGCATGAAAGAATCCATTATTTTAACTTTATTAGCATAGTTTGCCATGCTTGTGAAAAAGATCTAGCTTGTCCATGGCGTTTTATATATTTAAGAAATACCCGCATATATTATACGTTACCGTTAGTGTATGTCCTATTAACACTGTATGTCCTATTAACACTGTCGGTTTTCTCTATCATGTATATATTTGTCACGCAAAATTTACATACATTAAATATTAATTCTAAGAGTCTATTTTAAGGCGATCCTTATACTTGTTAAATCATTATACATACATAATACTTTGTGATTATAATACCTAATGCTTGCAAATAAACCTGATGAAGGAACAATATTTTTTCTTTTTACGGTCGTTCAAAGTTTAACTTATTTTATCCCAAAAGCCGATTTCACCCCGTGCCTGGTGATTGACAAACTAGGCTCTAGCAATCGCCTCTGGCGAAAATTTTGTTCGAATTCGCCTAACTAAAATAACATATATTAGTGCAGGTAAGCTGTATCACTTGTGTGTGCATCACGGGTATCGGCACTGTGCTCAATACTGTGTAATTTACAAATACACTAAGTATTGGGTGTGAACACAGACAGACATTAGAGAAAGATATTTAATTGTTGTGTATACTTACATTGATCCCGAGCTACCAATACACGTAAACCCAATAATTATATTTTTAACCGACTTTTAAAACAGCAGGAAGTGCTTTGGTCAGCATAATTTGTTTCGGGCATAACTTCTTTGTTTATGAACCGATTTTATGATTAGAGAGGAGGTACTGTGAGAGTGGTAATATATAAATTTGGTCAAGTTTTGAGAATGGGATACATAAGAAAATCATGAAACTCTTACAGTCGCATAAGCATGTTTGGCAAGCTGCGTTAAAGTCGGCTTTTTGATGCAAACATTGTTAACAACAATTTAGTACTGCGGTGTGAAATGTTCGAAAGAAAACGAAAAATTCTTTCCTGCTGAAATAGTTCAAGCCAAGAGTTCTTATTTCCATTTATATTACAACAATTCAAGAATTTGGAAATCAGACCAACACTTGTTATTGATGGCAAAAATATAAATAGAAAGCATTAGAATTACAATAAGACATTTTAGATAATAGGAAATGAAAGAAAAAAAATTAACAAAGTAACTATTCTGTAAATGTCGAGTAATATTTCGTGACGGTTTATTAAAGTCAGTGTTGCAATGTATTTTAATTACTTTTATTTTGTAGACCGCTTCAATTATCCATTTATATTTACAATAAATGGTTTTAAATTAAATGATTAATGCGGGTTTTAATTAAAAGCCCAGGTCAGTTATACACACATTTGCAATTTATAAAAAATGCATAATCTTAAAACTTTTTTGTTAAATAACTGCAGCAAAAAAGATAAACCATTTGCAAGTAATTAAACGAACGTGTTATCTTCGTCGACTAAATGGGTTATTTTCCTCTATTTGAAGCGTATCCGATCTTATCTCACAAGTGCTTTATAGTGTTAAATTATTGTCAGTAGAATTAAAAGTTTTTTTTTTTAATTCAGATAAAAAACGTAGAGCATTCTAACATTAACGGAGTGTTCATATTATTTATTTTATTACTTGTAAGTAAAATAAACTATCAGCGTCGTATCAACACAGATGTAAGAAATAATGTAGACCATTACATGATTTTTTCCATATATTAAATTCTGAAAATCTTAACGAGGTAGACAGAATATAAAAATTTTCTAAATCTCATCTTGTAGAAACAGGCCTCATTCGAGATAGTATTCTTAATGATGGTCGGCATCATGATGGATTATCACGGCATTATTTATTCGATTAAATATCTAAAGTTTATATACGCAAGATATATTACAGTGCAGTAAGAACTAAAGCAAACACGAATACACTCAATTTCTTAATTTTTCTTTATCACTTATACTATACTATACCTAATAGAAAAGAATGGGTGGTTATAGTATCAGAGACTGAGACTGACGGCATACTCGTATATCTGATTAGAAAATCAGTCATTCCAGTTTTTTACAAATACTAGATTCTGATGAATTCGAACACCTTACTCATAACTAGGATGACCACCAAAAGCAATTGCTTATGTTACAAAACAATTTCTCTTCATTTCCGTTATTTAATTAACAATAACAACGAAATAAATAAGGTATTATTTGCAATAAACAGTTGTATTATTTGCGAACTATGTAGCGTAGGCAATACAATAAATTATAATAAATAAATTAAATTAAATACATTAGAAATTTTAAGATTACAGATTTTTTAAAACCTTGACAAGGTCAAAATTAATTTGAATGTTCGTGAAAACAATACAATGACATCGTGATTCCCGGAACAGCGGAGAGCAACATCTGCGCCTGTCTTTATCTCAGGACATCTACAACGTGACAGCCGTATTGCGTTTGTATGTCTCATGTTATGTTCTTTATTATCATTTGGCTGTCTTTTATTTGTATTTTTAATTGCTTTGACACTTTTGATTGCACGCCACGCTCAATATTGTATCTAAGTCTATTAAAAAATAAAAAAAAAATCGAAAACAAAATTACTCTGTATTTTAATTGTTTGTATACGATAGTTCTGTTAGTGAAATATATTTTATAACATTTACTATTATGGAAAGCGGTTAAATAGCGGACTTATTGCCTATATGTAGTCTATTAATCAACTTAGATCTTATTAATTATTATTTGCGAAGATGTGATGATAATGTTATGTCCCACGATGAACAGCGTGCTTATAAATTAATTACTATATTATTTGGTCCTAGTCGTGTGGATGTCTATTTGAACAACTAAACTAAAGTCTTCGAAAAATGCAAATAACTACTGAGCCTCAATTTAAAAGTGATTAACCTCTAAAAAACTGATCTACGGTTAACACCAGTAGGTTAGAATCCGTCAAACCACACGTCACGGTGACGGCGCACTTTCCCCATCATTAGGAGTCGAAAAGAAAAAAGTCTTCGGATGTTCAGTTGTAAAGCGCCCGCCAACAAAGCCATTATGCCTTATTATGAACATCATCCATTAGACATCCACATTGATCAGACAGTAATGCATGCTAATGTTTTATAAATAGATATATAATTTATTTTGTCTCCACCTTGGCATCCAATTGATGAATTGTTTAGTAAAATGATGATTTTAACGTAGGCGTGGCTTCGGTCCCAGTTCTAACGCGGAAACCGTTGATTTCACGCCGAGGTAAAAAAGTGTGAATCGAATTTTTTACGGAATTCATTGTTCTCGCGCTCTATGAGCATGATCAGGCCACACAGTTATTAATTTAGCATGCAAATAATAAATGTATAATGAAGAAAATTTACTTACTTTGGCCGAGATGCACTCGCTTCATCCAGGGGTAAATTTGCGGAGGATTTGCTTGAGTGTTTGATGATGTTTTAGAATTCTTTGTGTTATTTGAACTGGAGTTATTCGCTTCATTGCTTTCATTGCTTGATGTGCTTGACGCCGGACTGGAAATGTTCTGGTTCACATTGGCTTTATGCTCTACTGGTGATGCAATAGGAGTTGTAAGGCCGAGTTTTGTGCTCGTTGTTCCACCAGTATTCTGACCAACACCGCCGAAACCCGGCGACGTTCTACCGGGTCCAGATGATGTAGAAAGATCTTGCGGAGAAGCCACTCCAGTTGTAGATGTAGAATCAGCAAATTTACAACTAGCGTTAGCCGCTTGGCTAGGCGGCGTCGACATCAAATTAGGTGATAGCGCTCCAGGGCTCGGGTTCGAGTGTTGGTGCATATGACTCGGAGTGCTTCCGAGTCTTTGAGGATGCAGTTGTGTGTAATCGATCATCGTTTGTGGCTGCATGTGTGCACCAGTTGCAGGTGTTGCATATGGATGTTGTGGGTAATGATGGCCAACTTGTGGAGGTGAATAACAAGTATTCGGGTAAGCCGATGCCGCAGCGTTTGGATTATAGTAGTCAGCCCCCGGAGTGGGCAAACCGGGGTGACCGCCTTGTTCAACAGGCGTCCCAGTACGCCCAGGCGCCTGATTGCCATAACAGGAAGCGAGCGAGTTGACAAATTGATAGGAACTCATTCCTGCGTTGTAATTTAGGATCGTTCATCGATAACAGATTATCTTCACCTATTTTCTCAAGTTTACTCGAAGGTTGTCATTCTTTAGACGAGTACTGAATAGTCTAGATGGACATATTAAGTGCTGCAGATGTCCGCGATCCGTTACAATTGTCCTCTTGTAGTGGAACTTGATTGATGGACCTGTGATAGAATGAGACACATTAGTTGGTCAAGTGTGATATTCTGTTAGAGAAGACGAATGTTATCATTTATAAGGAATGTGCGAAGGCGATATTTCGCTTACTTTGTACTATAGTTTTCAAAGAAATAAATTGTTCGTTTAAAACCGAAAGACATCATACGAGTAGAATACAATAACCCATATCTGAGTTTCATGTACGTGCTCGAATATGCTGTTCCCTGTTAATTAACACGCTATAATTAGCGCTCGATCGCTATTTTAATTTAAAGGTGCACGGAGTGTGAAAAACAGACACGCGATCAAATTGTAGCTATAGTTCCAATGATCTTGTTTTTAAATGATATCGTAAGTCTATCTTCATGCCTTCTCTGTATAGGTAAGCAGAGTTAAAAAAAAAGCGAAAAATAAGTGTATATATCATATTAGGGAAATAATTATAACGCAAACATGGTACTTATCAAAATTTGGTACACTTTACAGCGAACAGTACATATGTACTCAAGTTTCCCAAGATTAGGAATAAGGTGTTTAAAGAAAGCTTAAAAAACATTAATTATAGTTATTATTATTAAATATAGTTATTTTCCATTAACGTTCATAAAATTTTGAATAATGTATGAAATGAAAAAGGCCGCTTACGTAATATCGAAAAATAGATAAATAGTATGCAAAATAAAACAACTAACAAAGACATGGGGGTCTATTACGAAACAATATATTAATAAAGTGACTTTCATGTCTAACGACACACACATGTCAAGTCAAGTGCGGAAAAAATCACATCTCCGCCACGTGGTAGGGCTATAAAAGTGTCCGTGAAGGTTTATGGGTGTAAGCGGTAGGCCGAATGTGACTGCGACCGATTTATGGACCGTTCTCGATGCATACATCTTTAAGAGCAAATTAGCAGTCATTGTGCATTCGATTTATTCGTCGCTTACGCGGCCGAGATGACAAATGTGTGAAATTTCGGCCAAAGCGTGCGATATTTTTCCGCGTTTGCGACGGATGACGTATTTAAACTTTGTATTCCTTTTTGAAATGTTTCTACCAGTTTTTATAGCAATAAACATTTTTGAATATTTCGCATAGTTAATAATTGTTGTTAATTGATTTTACTTTAGTCAAAATAAATCGTTAAGACTCTATGTTATATTTTAAGATCTAGAGTCATTACCGCTTTATTTAGGCCATTATTATATTTCGTGGTCCAGGGTAATAGCTAAACTGTAATGTAGCCGTATTGTGCAGACATTTACTGTGAATGCTATGTTGTTATATAATTTAAATTCGTGTCAGTCGAAGTTTAAAGTATCTAAAAAAATCCTTCTTTTTTGAAAGAGATCTAAGTCCAGCACTGGATTATTTACAGGCTATTAATGATAATGAGGATGATAAATAAATATGTGTACAAATAACACCAAGCCTATATAACGTTCAATACATTTGGCGACTGGCTTAAGCCGCCACATTTGATCTTTGGAACGCTTCAATATTATTACTGATAATTTTTGGTGAATTATTTATTGAGAAATATGGATTATCATCGAAACTAAGAACATTTATTTAGCTTAAGTTAATTATTCCTTGTATGCATTGTTAAATAGAAAAAAATACACTTAAGTTTTAAAATGAAATAACACCTGCATATACTGGAACAGTGTATTTCGTTATCATCTCACTTAGGTCTTGTAGAATATTCCAGACTAACAATTCTAGCAAATGAATCTCTCGGTGTTGTAATAATTTCCGAATTTAAAGAACGAACGAACACTGAAAGTTAATTAGATTTTTTAAATTAAGTTACTCGAAAATTCGTAAAATATTTATATAACAATTTTATGTACCCCTCGGTACTCATCTCAGAGTCTAGGTAAGTAAAAATATATTTTCCGTCCGTGTCTGTCCGAGTTATTTTAGAAGTTTTAAAATGTACAAGATCACAATATATAGCAGTACTCCTAGATATTGTTTCTGGGAGAGATACAATATACTTATTATATAACAGTACAAAACTGATTTGTTAGTTTATTAATATCTTTTTTTATCTATTAGTGATATACATTTCTTTAACCATGAAAATGTTACAGACAAAGGCAATGATACACGATGTCTCAATAATTTTTTATAAAGTTTTCTCATGAACATATATACCGTTAATTGTTCTTTTTATCCTTCTGTTAATCCCTCTGTACACAGCTACAGAGTCTGACATCGAGACGACATGTGTTGGGTTTATTTCAGTTTTAAATTTTTGTCAGTCCCGTCCGGTCCAAATTAAATGGGCCGAACGATTTCATTGCTTTTTATTGTTTTTCTTTATTTTCTACCATTTTAAACGTACTCAAAGCCGACATCCTTTGATGATGGAACATAGTTTTAGATGGCGAGTTTAATTATTCAGTATTTTTATTTCTAGTAACATTTTGGATTTGATTATTTTTTTTATTGTTATCATCATGTCACATCTGTTCATTAGGGAAACAATACACTGTTTTGTAACAATTTCGTTATTAATTGTTTAAAAAATAATATACAATAAGCTTATCGTATTTTAATTTAATCGTAAAGTTAAACAGCGTTATTATGAAAAATAATTTGCGTATTACATAATTCTACCATAAGCATAAATTCAATTTAGTAAAGTAAAGTAAAGTTTCAGCCTATAAATGTCCCACTGCTGAGCACAGGCCAGTTCAATTTAGTGATGAAAGTTTATTCCCGTCGCAATTAACATTTATTTTATTAGCCAATCATAGCCAAGAACCTGAGTTATAATAAACTACGCCGCATCAAGTGGACAGTTTAAATCCACAAAGTCCGGAAAGATTTACTGCGATACGCTTTGATTTTATGACTTCGCGCCTTCGTTACACAAAGTATATCAATTGCACATTATTTTCTTTACAAAAGAACTAATCTAAGATTAATATACTCACTTCTTCTACGCTTAAATCAGACACTGCCAACGATTTTTTTTTAATATAAAACACAAGAAAGTCATAGACACAATCATCCCACAAATGTTTTAAAATTATCTATCACTTTTCACAGGTCATAAAATTAAAAATAATAACTTCGAAACTTGAATCGAGACAATTTGCCTACGAAAATTCGAACGCTTGAATTAGATGCGTTCGGACTGTCGTCCGAAAGTTCGGTGCTATCGCGGCGGAAAACGGCTCGTGTTTTCCCGGCGTTCGGGCATCGAGTGCAGCGCGCGTCTGACTAGGTGAGCGGTTGGATAGCTGAACTGAGTGGAGCGGGCGGGGCGGGTGCGGGGCGGGGCGCACCTGGCCCGCCGTACCACGTGTGCGCGCCCGCTCCCGCTCACGCTTCCGCGCTCGCTCGACGCGATTAGCGTAATTAGGGTACACCGTCGCAACACCACGTATCCGATTTCAATGGACCGATTGATGATTATTGATGGTAAACGATCTTCGCTCCGTGTTTTGTGGACTTGTTTTACGCCAATATACAATTATGGCTATTTTTTCATTATGTTACAATTCAATTTAGGAGCATTTATTTCTTCAGACTCCCATTACTATCATTTACCTGTCATTGAAAATGAAAAAGAACGGCTCGATTTTCATAAAGCTATCGTAGCGTTTTTGTCTGTATTACAATCAGTAGCTATGAAAAACATTTTCAGGTAATCAAATATGTAAATTTTACCACAAAGTTAGGAGAGTGTTAGAAGAAGTTGTTAATAATAGTAATTCTTCGTTTGATTTGATTAACGAAGTGACATTTATGTAGATTGTAATCAGAAATACTTCCTTTGAGATACCGGACACATTGACATCATTACAATTCAGCAAAAAACCAACATGCGCATACGTCAAAAGCGGAATTAAAATGATTCCTCATACGTGGTACTTAGTACGAGTATAAGTCTAAAGAAGCGGACACTCGCCATGCATCAGTCGTGACGCGACATGACATCTTTGTGAGGAGTAAAAATTGCCGACCGCTATCCATAATAAATAACTAACACTAGTATCTATTTTTATGCACCGTAGTGTAAATTTAAACGGTTGCATTGTGTGGAAGTTAATAATATGTCTAGATTTAGACCGCCATGCTCAAATAATGCAGAATGGACGTTGCAGGTAAGAATTTTAAGATCGTTTCACCATAATTTTGACTTAATTTACACTCATATTTTATTATATCTTTTGATCACATTTAAAATTTTGTAATTCATTAGTAAATATCATTATTATAATTTTATTAAGTAACGCGTAGTTAACGATGCTAGAAAGGGTTTCATTGTTATAATATGTGTTATATAAGACTACGTAACTTATTGTTCTCAACTTTTTCAAGTGTGGAGTCTTTTTCAGGAGTTTTTTTTATTATAAGAATATATCTCCTATTTCAATCGTAGACGGTAAACTATAAGCTTCTTCGACTGATTTTGTGTGGTTTAATGTCTACTGGTGTGAGCGTCGTTCGATTCTTCTCTTTACGACACTCTTCGTAAACCCCACTAAAAAAAAAACATTAACTTAAAATGTGTTTGCACTTACTAATTTTTAACGAAACTACTACTATGTAATGCCTCTTTGTCGATAATAAACTCTCTGGTTCTCATCACTACTTATTAAAGGGAAAAGGATTATGTCCCTTTTTACTTAAAAGAGAAGGAGACGAGACGAGCGAACGGCTTACCTGATGGTAAGTGCAACCTCCGCCCATAGCAAATGCTGTGTTACCCAGATTATTTCTGTGTGAAATAACACTGCGCTCGTCCCCCTGAGAAATCAATTCTTAAGTCTCATACACTCTGTGATTAAACTAGCTCTCAGTGCTCTTGAGACCAAAACACAGTAATGTTTGCACACGAGTGCTTCACGGCAGAGTAATTGGCCCTATGACCTTATTTTATGCCGGTATTCTGTGAGAGCTCCGGTTCAGTAATTTACATGTCACAGTCAAAATCTAGCTCCGGGAAGGTTCTACCCGATGACTCAAATATATTGTATTTAAGGAATATACGTGTTCTAAGATAGACATTTGTTATCTCAAACTGCAAACTGCAGACTGATGTGGCATTGTGGTAACCGTTGAAGAAGCCATAATTTAAATTGTAGAGTCCGTTGCCACGTTTAGGCATACGATTTCTATGCAGGAATCCGTCTAGGTAGGGGTGGTACCACCCAGGGCCAGTTATTCTGCCGTGAAGCAGTAGTGTGCAAGCATTACTGTGTTTCGGTTTGAAGGTCACTGTGAGCCAGCGTAATCACTGGGCATTTGAGACTTAAGAACTCACGACTCAGGGTGAAGGGCGCAGTGTTGTGTCACACAGAAATATTCTAGTGACAGCATTTGTTGTGCTCGTTTCGTGACTTTATATAACAAAAAAAAAACGAGTTGTTGTGCATCACCTGGCTAGATGGAAAGAAATCTGCGCGAGGCGGCTAGCAGTGCGTGCGTGAAGCCGAAGATTTTACTAAAGGGCGCTTATTGGAAGAGGTCTATGGTCAACACTGCCGCAGGCTTAAGATGATGAAATCTATTTACATAGGCAGGTAATAGATGAAGTGAATGTAGAAGTTATAAGTACAGTTCCAGATTTAATGAACGTTATTTAGTGTATAAGTTTTAATGTTGAATTACTTACTATATGTTGGGCGGCGATGGATAAAATCATATTTACCTAATGTCTGAGAAATATTAAATATTTGGTAGCGCGATCCTGATGGATGGAGATTGATGTCTAAGCTGCAGTGTACACCTTCTCCAATACCCTCTTAAAATTTAATAGGGTCTGTGTCCAACTGTGGGATGCTCACAGGTCGTCACTAAAACTTTACTGCACCTCATGTTTTATATAGTTTACATTCATTAATGTACAATCCGTATTAGTTGACAAATAACTTCACACTGCAAACCACGTCCGCATGTGCCTTAATAATGACGGACATTTGTTTTAGGCGCTTTTAATTGTAACGAAGTGCTAATTATGCGATACACATTAGTCTGATGAATTATTTACGTAAACACCTTCAGTTTTGACTTTTGCACGAAAATCTACAGAACATGTTAATTAAAATTATTCATGTCATGGATTTAACAATTAATTGGACGTTTAATTAATTAAACACTTTGAATTTTGTAGAAACTTACTTTAAGTACATAGTTCGGGCTTGATTTGTATAGTCTTTAATTTTTCTTAAGGTTTGAAAATACAAATATCAATTAGAGTAAATACGAGTAAAACATGTTATCGTTACTTTTTTGCATGCAAAACATTTAAATGTGCAACAGAGACTACAAACTGCGTATTTAAATCACGTCTCAGTTATTGTCTTATAATGAGTTTTTTCATTGAATAATGTGACGAAGGGAACAAAACGTTCACTGGATGATAAGTGCAAAGTCTAGCCTATAACAAATGCTGTGTCACTCAGAACATTACTATGTGTAACACTGCGCTTGTCACCCTGAGACATCAGTTCTTATGTTTCATATGCTCAGTGATTACGATAACTCTCAGTGCCCTTCAAACCGAAACACAGTAATGTTTGCACGCTACTGCTTCACGTCAGAATAACTGGCCCTAGAGTCGTACGTACTAAGATGGATTCCTGTATGAGTCAAATACAGTCATTTATTGAAAATGTAGATCTGTAAGAGGACCAAGAACTTTAGGTGATGATAACAAATCGCCGGAATTACCGAACTACCTATTCCTTATATCTGATAATTAGAGGGATAAAGATAACTCAAAAAACTTGAGAATTGAATACAGAATATTTGTGTAGTACTAGTACAACGGTTATTCATAACGTGACGAATCGAGTCTATTGGAATCGTTATTAACTTCAACTTAAAACAATATATTTAGCACACTCTTTAATATCTGCGATTAATAAAAGTCCCTATCACGAGCATCTCAATATATAGCATTATATAAAAAGACGTGATATTAAAGATCTTACCTTAATCCTCACGTGACACCTTTGTGTCCCAACGGTCATAAAATTTATTAGAACTTAATAATCCCAAGCTAACAACACACGCACATGCTCCAAAACATAACTCAACTGGTGGCTTCACTGACTCCAACAAAATTTACGACATAAGGGTGACTGCAGCTATCTTCTTCATTTATACCCGATGTGAAAAGGACGATATTTGTTGATTCGAAAATCGTTTACGACTATTTAATTGAGCCGAGGGTAAAGATCATGATGAAATACGCATTTGTTCTTCTGATTTGAAATTTCGGACAAGATTTAATACCGATGTGTATATTTTATCACACTGAAGACATTTTGCTGCGCTTTGTTATAAAGTTTACTTTTGTTTTAAATAGTTTCAGAAATGTGAGATCACGTGTTTTAAGTATTCTTATTGGAATTTTTCAGTAATGATTTTTTAATATATATATATATATATATATCAGAATATTCTGTGAACAGACAAAAAGGTAAGACGTAGATAGAAATAGAAGGTAGGATAGAGTTTAAGCCGTGCTTTTGTACTCATCGGGTATGCAAAGACATCGAAATAACTACCCGATTCAAATACATATTTCAAAACTTACATTATTAAACTTATCAAAATGTCTAGTCAACTTCTTTTAAGACAAAATCTCTAGATAGTAAAATTAGTAATTCCTTATCCGACTCTACATTTTCCATTTATATTCAACGAATCGATATCGAAATTAGATCCTAATTCATTAAAAAATAAATTTGAACGTTATTGAGGCTTGAGTAATTGTTTTGCTGGGAACACTTTAAATACTCTGTGCTACTGTTTGACCAGAGACTGCGTGTTTGACATTGTCAGTATGAAGAACGTAAACTCACGAAAATTATGTGATTTACAATGTCAGTATGAACGTAAATAGTGCATGTTTTATTTTATTAAATCCATACTTCCAAACTTATATTAAAATGCGAAAGAAACTCTCGCTGTCCCTCTGTCTGTTTGTTACCTTTTCACAGTTCAACCGCTGAAGCGATCTTGTCGAAATTTGGCACAGAGATATCGGGATGGACATAGGATACTTTTCATCCCGGAAAATAAAATTGTGCCTACAGAACATTAAGAAAACCTATATCCAGGCGGACGAAGTCGTGGGCATCAGCTAGTATTAATATAAATTTGAATAATATAAATTTGAGCTTTCTCGCTTTTTCTCCATACAAACTTTAACAATTCTAAATCTCACACTCCACCGTGCACGCAATATGCTTAAAAGGGGTACAAAGTTATTGAATGAAAAGAAGTTATAAGAAAA
Organism: Luehdorfia chinensis; assembly: GCA_019845155.1. Classification (NCBI taxonomy): domain Eukaryota; kingdom Metazoa; phylum Arthropoda; class Insecta; order Lepidoptera; family Papilionidae; genus Luehdorfia; species Luehdorfia chinensis. The sequence goes on along the minus strand of JAHVAK010000642.1, from coordinate 12,261,430 downwards.
TTATCGGTTTTTATTAGAAACTGATAAAAAAACTGATTGAAAAAGTTTAATTATAGTATTCTATAAAACTGTGTAAAGTTTCAGGACACTACAACATCGCTTTTAGTTTTTGCGTCATAAATGTCATGTTTGATTTCTGTTAACAACATATTGTAGCATTAATAACCATTTTTTTATTTTGGTAATCTCTTTTAATTTATTGTAGCGCGTTTTTCTATACGCCAACAATATAAGTTAGTAACCTTTGTGATAAAAGTATTATTAATAAATATGTAGAAGTAGTATCTTTTCCGATAAAATACCTTTGTTATTATTCAACTTTAATTTTTGTATGCAACCAATGCAAGCACATAATAATATATAATTATTTAATTCACCAACTTAATTTGCAATTGAATACAAAAATTTGCATGTAATCTCTATGGAGGAGTATGCGCCGTCCTTCACGCACACACCTCATTTCTATAAGTGTGAGTGGAACAGACAGTGCACCATGATTCGACTGCAGTGTAAGCATGCGTATTGCAGTGGCGATGGGCGAGGCGTGTTGCGTGAAACTTCGTAATGCCATTGGTCGGTACGAGTCGGGCAAGTGGGGTGCGAATGTGATCGAGTAAACTTACGAGATTTTAGAGTTAAAAACTTTAGTAATTATTGAAAATCATGACTGAAATTGTATATTTCAATATGTATGATTTGCGTGTAATGTTTGATCTAATGAGTATGTCATATATTATTATTATTATCATATGTTACTTCTGGCATATGATTTAGAAAACACTGAATGTTCTGTATAAAAAAAATATATGTTTTGTATAATTACCTCAAAAATTGATCATGATCGGTTACGCAAATTGTAAATATATGTTAAAAACAAAGTTAAAATTCAATTATAATTTATCTCAATTTATAAAAGTATCAAACTATTCCCAGATTAACACATAATTAATAACTTTTTTGTTGACATTATGATAAAAAATATTATGTATTTTTGACAAGATTTACTGGTGGTAGGATTCCTATGCGGGAATCTGTCTAGGTAGCCACTACCACACTGAAGGGTACTGAGAGTTAGTGTAATTACTGGGCATAAGAGACTTAAGAACTGATGTCTCATATGATGTGCCATACATAAATATTCATGCATTTGTTATGGGCAGATTTTGCGCTTACCATCAGGTGCTTGTCTCGTCACTATCTCGTATCCAAAAGAGATGCAAGTATGTTGTCACCTCTGAGCACTAAAATGATATATATTTTCAGTGATGTAATTGCTGTTAGCCTTCTCGGCTTTTACAGCTTCATAGGATACTTGCACTAAAATGAAACGCTGCATCCTAGCCTACCTCCGATGTTATCGTATCGGGCGCGCGTAGTTCAGGGTTGGTGAGTGCCTCTGTGTTTGGGAGCCGTGGTCAGAGGCTAGGCGCACGCTTCTAATGCCATAGTACGCGAGTGACCTGGGTTCGATTGCCGGTGCCGATACAGGAGGCCGAAACTGGCCGAAACTGGCCAGGAGGACATCTCTTCTAGATACTGTCTATAGCACATAAAAGAGCCGATCCGATCAGGGAAATCTCTGCATCTCTAAGTAGCAACAGCATTTTCTGCGTTTCTTAATTTCAAATTCAGGCCAAAACACAGTAATGTTTGTACATTACTGCTTCGCGGCACAACAACTGCCCTGCGGTAATACCTACCTAGAGGGATTCCTGCATAGGAATCCTACCACCAGAAACTATAAAACAGTGTACTGTATACGACGTCGAACGTATACAGTACTCGTTTATAGTTATACGTGTGTATACTTTGACGACCGCGTGGCTTCTACGCCGAGGGTCCTGGGTTCGATTCCCAGCTGGAGCCAACATTTGTGCTAAAACACAAATTGTTGGGTTTCGGATCTGGTTGTGATGTGGTTGTCCCCGTGTTTCTGACACTGCATCCTAGCCTACCTCCGATCTTATCGCATCAGCGTTACATCGGGCGCGGGTAGGTTGGGACGAGTGAGTGCCTCTGTGTTTGTGCGTACACTTGTGGCATTGTAATATCTCCTGCGCAGTTGATGGCTCTCGACAGTATCATCATCATCATAATTAATAAGCTTTCCAGTTATACCTACTTATCACTCTCAGTAGTGGTTATTGGTTTAATCGTAATTAGATTTTCACACGTATTATTCACATTTTTAAAGCATTTTTTTACTTAAAAAATTGCTTAATACTATTTTATATTTGTTACAAAGAAAAGTGGTCACGATGGCCCATAGAAGGTATATATGGGCCACAATTATCACTTTACAGCTTGTTGACTGTATGCACACATAAAAATCTTGTCTATCTGTAGATCTTAATTTTTCTTTACGATTTTATTTTAAGTAGAAAGTTTTCTTATAAGAACTTAAAAAGTAGTTTTTAAAAATGTAATTAAATGATTAAAGAATGTGTATGAAAAATGTAACAAAACCTTATAAGTAAATTTGAGATTAACATTGATAGATCAATAATTTATTGTTGTGTGCATTTATAATGGATCATATACTAATTTGAGTCTATATTTCATTATTAAAATAAAATTGATAATTTTAAGTATACAATGATTTTTTTTACCCATAAATATTTTTCAATTAGTTTGAGAAGCTGTTATTTATCAAGTATATGTTGAATAATCACTTATTTTAGGTGATAATTGATCAATCGGTACGGGGGCAAAGCCATTAATCAAATTAAGAATAATTTGTATGTTTTTTACCAGCATTACTGGCGACTAGATTTCGATGCTATTAACCTTTTTTTTGAAAGAGTTTGATACTGACCTAAAAAGTCTCTCAAAATATTCATTGATATGGTTCTAGGCAGCTTTTCTGTTGTAGTATAAAAGTGTTAACAATGACTTTGCAAATCCATTATTCGCTAGCAGTAATCATCATCGTCATCATTTTACCCTATCACTAGTCCGCTGCTGAACATAGACCTCCCCCATAGATGTTCACATAAGTTAGTTGTTCTCATTTTGGGGGGATATTTCCAACCGCAGTTTATTTATTCAGATGTTCCAGGAAGATACTGCTGCCCATTTCCTCCACCTCATACAAATTTATGTCAACTAAGAGTACTAGAACAAAGTCAGTTCTATACGTAAATTTTCACTCATTCCAATACAGCTAAAATTTTTACTTAACACCCAGAATTTGTCATTTGCGCGGGATATTTTTAGTGCTGTAAAAAGTGGAAACAGAATTTGTCCTCTACTCTTAACCTTGTTTCATTGTATCGGATGGATGGACTCAATCGATATGCACGAGGGAAGTAGATAAGAATGCAGCTTCAGCGTCGTTGTGGTAATTTATATTGAATAAATATATATTTATATATATATATAACACAATATATTATTTATATATATATATATATATATATATATATAATAATATATTGTGAAAAACATTACATTACGATTTAATCTATATTAAGCGAGGGAATATAATTGTTTTAGCTGTCCTTGTCCTTGATTTAGCTGTCGGTAGGATTCCTATGCAGATACCACCGCGGTGCCAGTATTTTTTTATATGAGAACGTCTTAGTGCAACGTCTTCCCATCCGCCTGTGACATCAGTTCTTAAGTCTCATATGCTCATATGCCCTGTAATTAAGCATGCCGTACTGCCGTCAACCCGTAGTAATACTGTAGCTAGTGTTATTACAGAGTACGAGTATATGAGACTTAAGAACCGATACCTTAAGGTAACGAGAGCCGTGCCGTGCCCACCAGACCTCTCTAATACAAAGTTCTGAGTGGAACCGCAGATGTTGGTCACATATTTACTATAAAATATATACGTAAATAAGATAATGATAACTTCATATCATGCATAAATATTAATGTGGCGAGTTTCAAACCCAAGACACCAGACTTAGTAAGCAAGTTCGCCGATGCTAGACTGGAATTCATTAACGATAAAATTATAAAAAATCAAAAACGTGTTAGATTACCTACATATTAGAAACCTATTAGATTGTTAGATAGATCCAAGAGACTGTCAAAAGATGTCGCTAGCTAGACACAAAAATGCAAAAGCATTTGTTAGTTTCACGGACTACAAGAAATCCGATAGACGAATACGACTGTGTGCCAAAACTTGGAATTTTGTAAAGATCTCATATGTAGAATAAAACGTTGATTAACTTACTGTTAACATTTTGCTGCATAACTGTTAATTATTTTAAATAAAAAAAATTAAAACGTAAATATAAGAAATCAAGACTTTTTTTATAGGATACGGTGACGAACAAAGCGTTCACCTGATGGTAAGTGCAATCTGCATAACAAATGCTGTGTTAAAAGTCATCATTTCTGTGTGTCCTTCAGACCGAAATACAGTAATATTTTCATACTACTGATTTACGGCAGAGAACTGGCCTGGGGTTGGTACCTACCTAGATGAATTCCTGCATGAATCCTACCAATAGTAAATACATGCATACAGTACACAATCAGCTAATATAAAGACAACATGTAACATAACTGTATGGTAGTTAGGTAGTAGTACAGGGGTGGCGTACGAAAATCTCATCTAGTAGTTGAAGAAGTGTCTAGATATATGGATTGCTAAATAACCATCTCGAAAAGTGCCATTAAAAAAATACACAGATTGGTGACGAACAACAGCATCTAAGGTGCAACATGTCTTGAACTGCGCTCGTCAGTCCGCTAGCTTAGCGTGGTAATTATTTTTATTTATTCTTTATTGTTGATACCTCCCTTACCTGCCTTAGTTTATAAGGACTACAATGGGCGGACTTAATTTCTTGTGGCGACTGCCACAAGAAATTAAGTCTGCAGTCTGCCAGTCAAACTGGTGGATGGTAAGAAAAATATGGCAGGTGCTATCTATTTAATAATAAAAGCCTGGCTTTTGATAATGTATAAATAAAATGAATATATAAATGATATAGAATATATAAATACATACATACCAAAATAATTACAACTACGTATTAATAGAATTAATAACATACACAAATAGATAAAAGTGAAAGACACATCTAGTCAAATCGGTCAAATGTCATTTATTTATATATTTATTTCAGGATTACCAACAAGGCTAACACATAACAAAAACACTTAATACTAAAAGACAACCACGGAAAGTCAGGTGATTTTACCACTTTACAGATGAATTATAACTAGATTTAAAACAATTTCAACAGGCCGTGTGGTGGCGGCTCGTTAAAAGAATACTACCACTCCATCTCATCCAATGGATCTCGTAAAAGGCGAGTAAGGAATTAAACTGCACTGTGCACCTAACAGCGCATGATGGCGATGGGCTCACCACCTGTCACACCAAGTGCCTTATATTGTTTTGGTGAAACGTGGATTGTGGCAGTCATCTGTTTTTGCAGTGAGTGCCCAGTCTCTGACTACCCCTTATGGTACACAGTCGTGATCTTATGTATGTAAAACAATTTCTATAATTACCATTTTAAATTTACATGAGAAAAATAATTACTGCAATATTTTAAGAAAAAACTATTTTCAAATTAATTTAACTATTTATATTAGGTAGCAAAAATTTATTCATTCTCGAACTAATGTTTTAAATATGTTATTATTAGGAGCGTTTTTGATGTCACCGAGGAGGGCGTCTCAGAGCAGTATAGACTGACCAGTAAAAGAAGAACTAAAGGAATACCAAAGTATGCTGCGTGATAGTGATCTTATATATTTGGTTTAACGAACTAGGTATTAACTTTATTTTTCAAATATGATGGAGATTTTGGATTAGTTAAGATAGAAATCAAAATTTTGGAGCAACGACTTTGTCGGATAGGAAGCCTTTTACACTTGGAACGGTAACAGGAAACGTGGTCATATTTACGTAAGCCGAAAATAAATCAAATGCGGTTGTTGAGAAGGCGCTACAACATATTGAGAAGATTACTAGAAAGATCCGGGTAACACACATCAGCATAATCAATAGTAGGTAAAATTAGGGAATAAACAAGCATCAGTTTTGTTTTAAAAGGCAAAAATTGTTTGAGATGATGAAGGGATCGAAAGGTGGCATTAACTTTACCTACGGCTTATTTCGGAAACCTGAACTCCTCAACCCAAGGAATGTTTCTTACAAAGGTAGAGAAAAGAATTAAGCCTATATTCTATTATTTACTAGGTCGACAAATAACTGCTGGACAAATTTTGCTGTCTACCTATTATAGGTGTCCGGCAGAATACTATAGCACCTTCCCTTTTTCTACCGAGGTGTCGTAAGAGGCGACTAAGGTATTGTACGGACAGTCTTTATTCGTGAAGAATAACACCATAATACGCAATGCTGTCCCTATACTGCACGTGGGAACGCGAAGAAGCATGTGGTCTCTCCCTACCACTTATATGGGAAAAAAGCTTGACTATACATATGTATGTCCAATATTATACACTGCGCGTCGGACACTTTTTATGAAGTCTTTGTTTAATATAAAATTTGAACTTTTTGATAGAAAGACTTTTAGCACTTTCTGGGATTTTGTTGTAAAAACGTATACATTGCCATATAAAAGAGTAACTGACTCTGTGAAGTCGGGTAACTGGCATAATTAATTTGTGCTTGTTCCTGGTATTCACATTATGAACATCACTTTTTTTAGTGAACTGGTTTATGTTCTTGTGTACATACAAAACGTTTTCAAATATATATTGAGAGGCCAAGGTTAAGATATTAATTTCTTTAAATTTATCTCTAAGAGACACTTTAGAGCCAAGATTATAAATAGCACTTACGGCTCTCTTTTGCAAAACAAAAATCACTTCTACATCAGTTGCATTTCCCCATAGCAAAATACCATAATACATTATGCTATGAAAATAACTAAAATAAACCAATCTAGCAGTTTCAACGTTAGTCAAATTCCTAATTTTATTTACAGCATAAGCTGCAGAGCTAAGCCTACCTTCTAGTTTAGATATATGGGGGCTCCATTGAAGTGTTGCGTCAAGAGTTATTCCAAGAAAGACAGCAGTATCCACAAGGCTCAACTCTTCCCCATTCTCAAGCACATTTACATCTAATTGTTTAACATTTGGTGTTGTGAATTTAATACATTTCGTTTTATTGCCGTTTAAAAGCAAATTGTTAACGTTAAACCAATGTACTAATTTTGAAAAAGCATTATTCACCTCGTCATATAATAAAAGTTGACGTTTTGTCTTAAAAATCAAAGATGTATCATCAGCAAATAACACTATATCATGGTTGTTACCCCTACTACATACATACATGGGTGTTCCCCTACTAGGAAGGTAAGTCATTAATGTACGAGTAAATAAGAAATAGGTTGTTCCAGGACGATGCTGCTACCCATCTCCTGGTTTTTATTTTCCCTCTTTCGACTTTAACGACACCCACGGGATGAGATGGGGTGGTAGATTCTCTTAGGCCGCCAACACACGGCACAAAAAGTATCATATGTACATGAATTTAAAAAATAGATGCATATTATAGCGGTGGCGGTGGCCTATTATATGAGCCGAGTGGTGGCGGCTTAAGAGAATCTACACCACCCCATCTCATCCCGTTTTCCTATATTTTTGAAGTCTGTTTATTATTTCGATTTTGATTCGTTTGCTTAGCAGTTCCATAGATATAAATATAAATTAGTAGGTTTTATACTAATACCCCAAATAGGAATATGTTTTTCATTATTTGGAGTTTGTCGATTACTGTTCGAAATATCTTGTAATTGATAAATTAAAGTTTAATTTATTAACTAACACTATAGTAATCCTACCACCTCTTACTTATACAGGAATCCTTCTGCGTAGGTACCACCGCAGGGCTAGTTATTCTGCCGTCAAGCAGTAGTGAGCTAGCATTACTGTGTTTCGGTTTGAAAGGTACTGACAGCTATTGTTATTACTGGGCATATGAGACTTAGGAACTGTCGTCTCAGGGTGACGAGCGCAGTTCAGTTTTGCACAGAAATCTTCTGGGTGAACCAGCATTTGTTATGGGTAGGCGTTTGACTTACCATCAGGAGAAGATTTGGCCGTCTCGTCACCTTCTTCCATAAAAAATGGCGCCTTCTAAACCCGTTACTTTCGTAGAAATCGACAAATTGAAAGAGAAAGGGAACAGGAAAATCTCATGGCTCCCGACAGAATGGCAAATAATTAACTCCAATATGCCCAGTATACACAGGTTTAACATGTACGAGAAGCCGTGTTTAAGATGCGAGATATCTGATTTGTAATCACTAGCTACAGCAAATGATATAAAATTAAGAGGTGGTTGAAGCCGTGGTAGCTCAGGGGCTAGGCGCTCGCTTTAAATTTCATAGTACGCGAGTGACCTGGGTTCGATTCCCGGTGCCGGCACCACTAAAATTGTTAATTGCAATTTTAAGTGCTGATTTACCACGTGCTCGGCGGTGAAGGAAAACATCGTGAGGAAACCTGCATGTCTGAGGAATAAAAAAATATTTCGAAGACATGTGAAGTCCGCCAGCCCGCATTGGAGCAGCGTGGCGGATTCTTCCTAGCTCCAAAACCATCTCACCAAACCAAATGAGAGGAGGCCTGTGCTCAGTAGTGGGACATTTATAGGCTGAAACTTTAGTGGTAGTTACCGGTTTTTTTTCTTTTTTCATAGGAGAGGGGGCAAACGAGCAAGCGGCTCACCTAATGGTAAGTGATCACCGCCGCCCATGAACATCCGCAATGCCAGGGGAACTCCGAATGCATTGCCGGCCTTTGAGGAAGGAGTAGGCTCTTTTCTTGAAGGTCCCTAAGTCATATCGGTCCGGAAAAACCGCTGGCGGCTGCATATCCAATAAAGTGCTTGTGCGTGGCAAAAAAACGCACGGTGCTGGAATGCCATCCATCAAGATGGTGACGATGGAATTTTGCGCTGTGCCGTAATGTGCGATGGTAGAATTTAGCAGCAGGAATTAATCCGAACAGCTCCTTGGAACACTCCCCATGATAAAGACGGTAGAAAATGCAAAGAGATGCAACGTCTCTTCGCAAACTCAGTGGATCGAGGTGATCGGAAAGAACTCGGTCGTTGACGATTGGAGCCGCTCTTCGTTGGATTCGGTCAAATGGAAGGAGCTATCACTGGGGTGCCTCCGCCCAGAGCTGAGAACAGTATTCCATGTGACGCCGAACTTGCGCCTTGTAAAGTGTCAGACGATGGGCCGACGTGAAATACTGTCACTCGATATGTCAACGCCAAGGATTCTGATACTAGCTGAGGCAGTGAGGGGAGTATTATCAAAACGAGGGTATGCGAAAAAGGGTTTCTTTTTAGCGGTAAACGCGCAAACCTGTGTCTTCTTAGGGTTGAATTGGACTAAATTTAACTAAAAAGACTAAATTAAACTAAACCCCATACCGAAATTTTATCTAATAAGATTTCGATGTCAGACACAAGTTTGTTCCGGCACTCGTCGACGTGTTCCCGAGAAATATTGGCACGGCCGGTATATAAGGCATCACCAGTACTGTCATCTGCATAGCAACGAATACTAGTTTGCTATAGATAATGATGAAAATATTTTAGATCTTGATTGGTACTTGTATATTATAGTATTCTTCATACTTTTATATACGAGTACCTTTTGGATTATTGTCTTTCATCTTGTTTTATTTTTCTGATCCCGGCAATTAGCTGTCAAATCGACCCATTTTTGCCAATGTCGAGTAATAATTTAATTATGACTTCATTTTGATCGACAGCAAAATGATAGTTGACTTTGTTGAATGATGATGGAGATGAAGATATAGTAGTATAAGTACAATTTTGGTATTAAATTGAATTTTGCAATCACTGTACATTGTCACGAGCTCTTGCTGTATAATAAACTATCAGTAATAAACATCAAAACTTAAAATATACACAGTAATTATAAAATTCAATAAAAACACCACCGCCACTTTTCGAGTTGGCTCCAAAAATCCACTCTTGTCTTTTATTAAGATTTTAATATGTAATGTTGCCAGTGCTCATAATAGGATATGAAATTCACTCGATTTTCTAGAACTGTGTAGAACCCATCATTATGTTTCTTTATGTTTATGTTTGTATAAATTATAATCTTGTTCACCTTATAACAACTATTTTAGTGAATTTGAATACATATTTGTTTATTTCTAACAATCCTTAGCAAATATATTACCCATAGTCATAGCTGAATCCTGTCAATAACACTATAAATATTTGTGTCTTGCTATATATATATTTTCGGTGATGTAATTGCTGTTAGCCTTCTCGGCTTTTACAGCTTCATCGGATACTCGTGTCTTGCTAAGTTACCTTATTGCCGTCGTCGTGAGTCGTCTTCTATATGTTCACGTCACAAGTGTCAGAGCCGTAGTAGCTCAAGAGCCACCTAATTTCGATCTGTTGTCGCAAAAATAAATAAGTTATAGTTTTAAGCGCTGCATTATAACTGTAATGCTATAAGAAAATGTTACGAGGAAGTATATGTGAGAATGAAAATTCTTCATATTCTGGCCTATTAATACAAATTAATAATTTATTATATTTATAAAGTGTAGTCATGGTTTAAGAGAATGTAGGTACCACCTCATCTTATCCCGTGGGTGTCTTAAAATTCGACACAGGGAAAATTAAAACCAAAGATGGGCAGTAGCACGTTCCTGGAAAATCTGAATAAATAAACTGCGGTTGCCAACCCGCCTGTTAAGAGAGGCAGTGTCAGTTTGGGGAGATTAGCCTCTCTTAGAAAAATCCCCTCAAACTGAAAATATTGTACCAATCTATAGGGGAGGCTTATGTTCAGCAGTGGAATAGTGATAGGCTGAAATGTTGATTTTGATGAATGATAAAATAAATATGAGTATTTTTACTGACTTATGGTAATACAGTAAAGTAATGCTGCTTTGCAAGTCCACACTGTAATGGTTCGGATAATTTGGCTTGTATTAGCAATATTGACTACCTAGTTCATTCGTAACCGAATTTACTACATGAAACGTTTTATAGTTGATGCTAGTGCAAATTTATTTCAGCACATAAAAAGTGTTGTAAAGGGTAATAAAATTCAAGTAAGATTAGCATGTTCTGACGATTTTCTAAAGCTGCAGATTATACAATCTGAGAAAGTATATAAAACCATTTTTTTGCTTTTGTTAATAAACGAAAATATGGTATAAAAGGGAAAGTATAATTCAGCTAAATGGTGTAAACTCTTTAGACTATATGGTAAAAAAATGGTGCATCCCAGGGATCTTCCCTGGGCTCTTTTTTCTTACTCATGCATATAAATTATCTACATTATTTGTATAACAGTTATACTATTGTATTCTAATGATACAGTGAAATTTATAGTCAGTCGCTATACTCTCTTAATGAAGTATTGCGACTATAGGAACTATAGGACTATAGTATTGTCGGTTTTTATAAATCAAAGTCGTGGTTCTCATATGTTATATATTTTAGTCGATTACACACAATGATCGTTACATACTATAGTCGAGTACACACTGTAATAGTTTTCACAGTAATCGTTTCCTGTGACCACTGACTGTTGTATATGCGAGGATCTTCTTCTCTGAACAATCACCTTGTACCATACTGTGTAATGCGTAATTATTAAATATTAGCTGACCCGTCTCGGCTTCGCACGAATGTTATTGCTTATGTCAAAAAAGTCTGTTAATAAAAAGAACACCAGATCATTTACGAGACATAGGTTTTCCTAGTTTAAAAAAAAAATTCCTTCTTCATACGTTAATGTAAACAAATTGCTTTGCATCCCTCATTACTAATCTATCCGAAAATGGTTCAGCTTTGTAACGAGCAAGATTTTACTGAAGGTACGAGTATGATTCAGTATGTAAGAATCCATCTAGGTAGGTTATTCTGCCACTGGGGTGAAACAGTAGTAGTGCAAACATTATTGTGTTTGGGTTTGAAGGGCACTGAGAGCTAGTTTAATCACTGGGCATATGAGACTTAAGAACCGATGTCTAAAGGTAACGGGCGCAGTGTAGTGTAACACAGTAATGTTCAGGGTGACACTGCATTTGCTATGACGTTGCAGACGTTGCACTTACCATCTAGTGAACATTTTGCTCGATACGTCACTTTATTCAATTAAAAAATGTAAAGAACATGTTATTCTGCATACCCAGTTTTTTTCCGATAGTTTGCGCGGCACCCACAGGGAGTATTTTAGTGTTTATCCTAATCTATGTATAAATTCGGAAACGCCTAGCTGCGACCCAATATCTAAAAATGTAAGAAATGGATCTTCTTTTAATACCGCCTTCAAATCGTAGTCATCAATTAAGGGCGGTCTTCCAGAACTAGATTCATCGTTGAAACTTAAATCCACATCTATGAATTTCTCAAACCATCTTTGCCATTGCATATAGTGTCATCATGTGGCTTGTCGTCCACTTCCCAGTAATATATTTGAGGAGAGGGGATTGATGTGGTGGAGCTAGATTGTAATTGCATGCTGTTTCTAGAGCTGGTACGTTAGAGTTTGCTATATTTAGGTATTGATTTTTATTTTATGTAAAGTTCGATTGTTCTCAATCACACACTTTTTCATTATTTATTATACTATATATATTATGTATTTCATGAACTGCTTAGTATTTTAATACTATTACAAATATCCCTGACCCATCTCAAGATATATTTATAATATAGAGTTGACAATATGTGGCGTTCCCCCCGTTCACATATGGCTTATCTGTACCTTTACTTACTACTACCTTTCTATAACTTTTTTATAATTTTCCGCATAATCTGACTTACATACACATATGAACTAACATTACATAAACAATAACATACACTTACATAAATGCAAATCTTAATTTAAGATAGTAGACTCTTTTACTTTGTTGAAATATTAATAATTATAAAAGAAATGCGTCTTCTTTCCATTTTACTTGATCGATTTATTTTATATTATTTTACAATAGTTAAGATTCCGGAAGAGCAGGGTTTCCTGACCAAACTCATCGTCATCAATGATATCATAATTTCAGCCCACCACAAGTCCACTGCTAACCATAGGTCTCAACCATAGAGTGCCAAAAAACGTACGTATAATATACATAATGCATATCCACAAGTGTAATATAATAAGTAGAAGGGTTTTATAAATTCACGAACTAACTTCGACCCAAAAACATTGCTCATGCACGGGTTTCAGTTGGCGTTCCAATATAGATTGTATAGACAAAATTTTATTTTTAAAGGAAAAGAACGCCCCCTTACGTATCTATTTATATTAATTAAAACTCTTTTTCCATCAAAATAAACTTTTCTCGAGTATCAGGCATCAAGTCATGAAGTTTGCGGTATCTTAATTTCTTTTACTTTCCTTCACACTAATAGTATCTTCGACTCGAGGAAAGCGGAACAGTAACATTTAGAACGATTAGTCAAACTGTCACCCCTTGTCAAACGTTGTGAAGTTGCCCTTTCGACACTTGACTCGCGTTTAATACTGCTAAATACTTGTACCTCCCACATGACGTGTGATGTTATTACTTGTTGGGACTAGAATTCAAATTTTTCTTTAACATATATATTAGATTTTATTTACAGTAAAAGAGACGAGACGACCAAACGTTCATCTGATGGTAAGTACAATATCCGCCCATAACAATTTTTTCAGCTACGCTGTAATCAAGGCCTGCCCACATGCGGAGAAAAGAGAACACCTATAAGTCGGCGCAAGCCCGACATAACTCGTCCTTGCATCCGGAAGAGTATGAAGGCATTGCCAGAGACACAGGTACGAGTACAATCACAATTCAACAAAACCCAAAAATCAACTATTTGTCTTTCTCAACAAAGTTGGATCCGGCTGGAATAGAAATCCAGGGCTCGTAGAGTAGCAGTCAGTTACTCTGGCCATTTGGCCTCTATTGCATGTTTACCAATATACGCCAAAAAACAGCTAAAAGCCCACAGGATATTTTAGTAAACCTTTATCCATGCGGACAAAGTAGTGGGCATCACCTATATACCGTATAAAGTTATTTGACACAGTAAATGTTTTTAGAGTCTGAAAGAAAAAATCAAAAGTATCTTACTTTTGCTCTGCATCATGTATATTGGTGGTACGCTTACTATCAGCTATTACACTATTAATTGTTGAGCTAGGCAAACATGAATATGAGATGGACGAAGTCCATGTTGTAGTTCTTCTTGTAGGAAAAGTATTTACCTCCACTTTAACATTTTATTATTTATCTCCTTAAATTAGGAGGAATGCTTTTTATTGTACACCATAAAAATATACATAAAGGGAAAAATAAATTAATGAAATGTACAATGGGCGGCCTTATCGCTAAAAGCGATCTCTTCCAGGCAACCTTTGGATGGACAGAAATTAAAATTTGACAAAAAAGGACGGCAGTGTACAAATTGATAAAATCAAATCAATAAACTACATAAATAAAATTTAAATATAATATATATATACACATACATACACATACACACACACACACACACACACACACACACCACACACACACACACACACATATGTTTTTGCTGTTTTTGCACATAATGAACTGAATTGCACAAAATGAGCGTTAACTCAGAACGCACTAAATTACATATTGCGTCCGGTGGACTTCACATCCAGTCCCAACAGACAAATTCTTTCTCCACTAAGAACAAGCGTAACATTAATATTTTGTAATAGTTATTGAAGGCCGGTCTCGCTGCGAATGTGTCGATTCAAACACAGTACTTTTGTCTTGATGCTAACCTTACCTTATTTAGTTCTGACAAAGTTCACTAAAAAGTGTTATTTGGTATTTTCTAGTGTAATGTGCGCACCGTTTTGAATGTAGTACCGATAGCAACAAATTCATGGAACAAGCTGTTTCTTGATGTGATATGTATACTTAAAATAAACATAACATTAAAAAAAACATATATTTCTCAGTGTTAATAAGTAAATTATATTGTCTTTATCAGATAAAAAAACAGACGGTTATATGTTTTTTATAAAATGATTTATTTCCGACGATGGTCTTCTTATCTCCTAGTAGTTTCAAGCAAGCAGGGAGGTTTCACGATCTGCAAAAAATGCATTTATTAAATTTCATGACAAGTGTTTTTTGTTTACTTTGCGTAATTAGTATTTTCCTACATTGTCGACTTGGGCGTTAAATTACAATTGCTGTTAAAACAGTTATTATCATAATTCATTCATCCGTGTGGTGGCGGTTTAAGAATATCTGCCAACCCATCTCATGCCGTGGGTGTCGTATAAGTCAACAGAGTGAAAACAAAAACCAGCAGATAGGCATCAGCATCTTCCTGGAACATCTGAATTATTGGACTGCGGTTGCCAAGAATGGCAACTATGGTAAAATCACCCCAAAATGAGAGCTACAAACTATTGTGGCAATCTGTGGGGGAAGGCCTATGTTCAGCAGGGGACTAGTGATAGGCTGAAGTGATGATGATGATGATGATTCTCATTGTCCCGCATCCTAACCGAACGAGTAAATAATACGATCGAACAATCATTAAAAACGGAAGGCGTCAGCCACTGTAGTAAGTTAGTAATCCCGTTAATGAGGCTCAAGACTCAATTATTTTTGTTAATGGCAGTGAACAAATTGTAAATAAAAGTAAATATAATAAATATTGTAAAGTAACAAAGAAATTATTATAAAATTTGACAACGTCTCTGTATCAAATCGCAGCGACGTTGGAAAACTTTTATTGTGACATAGTTATAAGAATAGTGAAATAAGAAATAATAAACTCTGTGGCAACTGACAATACACTCCCATCGGGTGTGGTGTAACCCCCGGTGGAAATCATAAAAAAAATCCCGTTAATGTACGATAACTGAAAAGCCACATGGTCTACAGGACATGCTTCCCAAGTTGGGAAGATATGCCTTAATCGCCACGCTTGACAGGCGGATTGCCGATCGTAGTGCTATACTTTTCATCTTAGACGCTTTTCGCGTGATCTGTAATAATAAACAATATGAAATAAAATACGGCATACCTGCAGGCCATAGTAACTGCAACTGTTTAATTTCATTGTTATTATAATATGAAATAAGACATTTATTACTGAATATAAGAAATATACCGTGTGGTGGCGGTTTTAGAGAATCTACCACCCCATCTCATCCCGTGGGTGTCGTAAAAGTCGAGAGAGAGAAAATTAAAACCAGAAGATGGGCAGTAGCATCTTCCTGGAATATTTGTATAAATAAACTGCGGTTGCCAACTCGTCGGCCTAGCGTGGCAACTATGGGAAAATCCTCCGAAAATGAGAGCTACTAACGTTTGTGGTAATTTATGGGGGAGGCCTATGTTCAGCAGTGTACTAGTGATAGGCTGAAATGATGATAAGAAATATTTCAAATATAAAACAATTCTCCTCTCTACGGAGAAGCTTAAGCCCAACAGTGTGACTATTGGCAGGCAGATGCTGACGATGATGAAGACATAAAACAATAATTTGGTCATGTAGATAATAATAAAACATCACAAAAAGGGTGAAGTCATTATGAAGGTAGACTTAGGAAGAATATTTTCAATGGTAAGTACCCTCTGTTGGTTTTACATTAAGCTGGTTAAAATATACTATACATACATGCGAGTGTATATTTTGATGACTGTATACGTTCGTTTCTAAGAAAATAAGCAATAGGTAAGCTCGGCGGCCAGGTGTTTACTGTCACAGATCCCTTGTGCTCTCTGAAACAAAGATTTACCCACGGTAGCTAACTGTGAAGGATGGTGGTGAGATTCACCATTTAAATACCTATTTGTATGGGTCTTTTTTCTATACACAGTGTGACACAAGGTGTTATTAGGATTCCGAATTACTAACACATCCAGAAAAGCTAAAGAGTTATTTGCCTCTAACTCCATTGTAAATTGAATTTTTATTATATTTATTTCATTCATTAGTATTGTAAATAGAGTTTAGGGAGTTAAGGTGGTCTAGAAATGCAATTACTTTACATAAAGTAACTGCATTTCTAGAGCTCGAGCTTCTCGAGATTCTGGAGCTTCAGCATGTCAAGCAAGTTTTGCAAGACAACAAGCTTCGGGTTCCGCGCCTTCGTCGCAGTGACCGAGTGAAGCCGGCCACAGTCGAGCGTGTACCTGCTGTTCTTCCATATGTCAGAGGAGTCACGGACAAGATTGGCTATATCTTGAAGCGAGCTTCTATAAGAACATTTTTCAAGCCGCCGAAGAAGATAAGTCAGTTTTTACCATCTGTCAAGTGTAACATCCCTCTACAAGATGCAGGAGTATACAAGCTGGATTGTGAATGTGGTCTCTCTTACATAGGGCAAACTAAAAGATCCATTAAAACCCGCGTTAAAGAACACATAGCTAATGTGAAGCATCGACGCTCTAGGAAGTCTGCAGTCTGTGACCATGTTCTGGATCATCCCAACCATTACATCAGATTTGATAGACCACATATCCTTGCAAAAGAACACCGATTCCTACCAAGGATGATTCGCGAGGCTATTGAAATTAAAAAACATCCTAATTTCAATAGGGAAGATGGTTGGGTATTACCACCGGCTTGGGATCCTATTATTAATAAAATTAAATCAAAAACCAAGCATACCACTGCAAGGCTTCAAGACACAGTAAGCTCTTTCTGCATAGATCGGACTACAAATAATAATTAAAAGCTGAAGGTACTCCGGGTTAACTATGACATCGGGACAACTGTCACCTCAGTCCCCCCGTGACCATGGGTGCTGTAAAGCGTCCGAAACGTCGGGTAAAAATAGTTCAAAAATTAAACGCGATAAAATCCGTAAAAAAGTAGTTTTATTTAAATATCTATTTCTTTTATTAACACGGATAGGTACTTTTCAAAGACCTTTCCATATAATTAAAACAAGTTATTCTATGAGTAAGTAGTAAAAAAACTAATATAATAATACCTATTCACTCAATAATACTATTTTTTTACTATACTTGCGACTATGCTCCGGAAATCTGGGTCCCATAGCATGTAGAACCAAACAACTTTGAAGTCCGCGAGAAGGGTTATTTTGTAATACAAGTAACAATCTGGAGGAAAATAATTATAGAAAGAGCCGGCTTCTGGGTACACGAAGGCTATGGTGCGTCGCTCAAACAATG
Organism: Luehdorfia chinensis; assembly: GCA_019845155.1. NCBI lineage: Eukaryota > Metazoa > Arthropoda > Insecta > Lepidoptera > Papilionidae > Luehdorfia > Luehdorfia chinensis. Next base: position 12,243,277 of record JAHVAK010000642.1, on the reverse strand, counting down.
CTAACTTACATTTAGCTGTCAGTCAAAAACAATTTGGAATTTTGTTCGCGCCGAGGGTCGGCATGAAAGATGGGAAATTTATAGAGGTGTCCATATGCCTCGGGAATTTGTTTTATTTACGAAAAAACATTGATATGATATTTAGGCAACTGTTATAGCAATTTCTGTTTTTGTTGGTTTGTTAATGTTAGTTCTAGTTGGTATTCCAACCCAAAGATCCGCAGTAGGATACAGATTCTCTAGTCGTCTCGTCATCTTTCGTATCGTCATATAATCGTATTGTGTTACGATTCCATTATATTCTAAATGTACATTTAAGTAATGTTACATTTACTTTCAATTTAACGTGTAATGTACATTTAGAAGTATTGTTATCGAAATACATACATACCCTAACGCCTTTTTCACATATAAGAGACCATATCCATAGCACACTATTCGCCTCGGCAGGAATCGAGACGTGACGCGTGGCGAACCACGTCGCTGCCATTATAGGTACGAGTTGAAATTCTTGCTTCCCATTGCTTTATCATGGGCAATATAGTGACAGCATTGCTAGTATTATTCTCCACGAATAAAGGCCGTCCGACCAATACCTTAGTCGCCTCTTACGACAACTTCTATAGGAAAGAGGTAGGTGCTATTCTACTCTGCCGGACACCTATCGGCGAACTTAACTTAACCCATAATTAATCGAAATAAGTTTTTATAATAAATACATTTTAGCCATATGACATTTAATAGCACTTTATTATTATATTCATATTTACTCTTATAAAACAATAATCTATTGTAGTTCACTTAAAACAAGTACTCTACAATAAGTCTTACTACAAAATTATATACATTTGAAAGTAATATCAGCTCTATAGAAATTGAAGTAGATCTTTCGTGTTTCAGCAGCGTGGCCCGCTTGCTGCGCCATCTATCATTTCCTCCATCCACTCGCCGGGTTAAACACATAAGTGACATTGACGCTGATTCTAGCACCAGCATAACTTGAGCTTCCTCGAAAATTGCACAGCTTATAATAATAGCCGTTAGTTTACGCTTTTCTAAATAAAACTGTGGATCAAATAAAATTGGGCGCTGGATGGACTCTTCTGGCATTGTTTGGTACGTCATGTTACGTTACGTCTAGGTAAATGAAGGTATAGTTTGATTTGAACTGTGCCTGACAACTTGATGTTATTTCAATTTTCTTAAAAATGTGTTACATTTGATCTAATAAAACGAGATTCAGATACTTTACAAAAGTTATTTTCTCAAAAGATTAAAAGTAGCTGTACTGTGTGTGACTGTACTGGACAGATATAAAGTTATTTTGAAAGATTTTTTTTTAATCATTTTTAACTAAAATAAAGAACCTGTGCAAATATAAATGTTTATGTCATATTGATAACAGGCTGCAATTTTTCACAATTCATTATAAAATATTTTTTACGTTTGTCATATACGATTATATTTAATATTTTTTATGAAAACGTGTTATTTATTTGAATTCCACTTAAAAACTTGTGTTATATAAACTTATAACTTATAGTTTATTATATTATCTGTAAACTTTAAATATATAATTTAATTACATTATAATTAAATTATAAAGACATTTCATAAAAAAAAAAGATTTGAAGGTGTGATGTATTCCTCAATAACTTTTATCTATCCATTCTACTGATGGTAGGATTCACTATAGTGACTACCCCAGGAAAGTTATTCCGCCGTGATGCAGTATTGTCAAACATTACCGCGTTTCGGTCTGAAGGGCACTGAGAGCTAGAGTAATCACTGGGCATATGAGACTTAAGAACTGATGTCTCTGGGTGACAGGCGCAGGTGTCACAAAGAAATGTTCTGGTGATATAGCATTTGTTATAGGCAGACGTTTCACTTACTATCAGGTCAACAATTTGCTCGTCTCGTAACGTTATCAAATTAAAAAAATAAATGATGACCGCCTTTATTCAGTCCATTAAGAGCTGTTTCCGACTTTTATCTATGTTTCTGTTCAGTTTAGCATAATATTTAAACCTTAATATGATTTTTGCTTTTTATCCACCTCACTTATTCTCTAATGAGGCTTTATATACCTTCAATTTAAATTTTAAACAATTTTCCTTACATCCTTTTACATTTTAGTTTTGATAATGAAGATATTTATAATATCGGCTTGGAGCATAAAAACCAAATTAACGTTAATAAGCCATCTAACAGAAGCCTTTTGCAATTTATAACAAAATAAAACATGAGTCGATCAATTGAGTTATTATGTATTTCGCTAAGGCGTCAAATTTCAATATTATAATCGTAGCTATTAAATATTACTTACGCAGTGGTTACCAGAAAGGCCGATCTTTTGTAGAATGGTCAGTTGCTTAATTCTTGTTGTAGCAGGCAGGGACTGAATATTAAAGTGAGCAAAAAAAAAAGCGCGTGCAACTCAGTAAACGTGACCGAACTGAAACTTATATACACTATAAATTTGATTAAAAAAAATCTATTTACAAAAATATTACTCACTGTAAAATAACTGCTCAGTATATAAACAATTAGGAGTGACCAGGACAAAATCGTATAGCTAGGGGGTTTAGCGCTGTAGGTCTTTTTTTATTGTATAAAGTGATGAAACGAGCAAAACGCTCACCTGATGGTAAGTGCAACGTCTGCCCATAACAAATGCTGTGTCACCCAGAAAATTTCTGTGTGACACCACACTGTGCCCATCACCCTGAGACATAGGTTCTTAAGTCTCATATGCCCAGTGATTACGCTAGTTCACAGTGCCCTTCAAACCGAAACACAGTAATGTTTGCACACTACTGCTTCACGGCAGAATAACTGTCCCTGGGGTGGTACCTACCTAGACGGATTCCTGCATAGGAATCCTACCACCGGTCATTCATTTTAGAATGCAAATATATCAAATGAACGCTTTTAATTAGTCAGTCTCATAAGGAACACAATCACGATATAATACTTTCGAAAATTTCAAAATTAAACAAATAAGAAAAAACGAAAACGAAAACGAAACCTCTACTTATTCCGGTTTTGCCCCGACAAATGGACGAAACCGTATAGTATATACGATACTGCCCCAGAAATTAAAATAGATGCCGATAAGAAATGATTGAACTCATTTGACCCTGTACAGCCTTCATAAGCCCAACCTTCACAACCAGTATATTGGGCCCAACCTTCATCCATGCTAGCTATCCTATTCTTCACAACAGTACCAGAAAATGTAATTTCAGGTACATACTTTTTTTTCTTATTTTACTTTTTTTATTTTCGGTGTCTGGCTTAGACTGACTTAAGGTTTTTTTCGTTTTTGAGGTGTTTATCAACCTATTTTTTATTTGATTTTTAGCTTTTCTTCAGCAAATAACGGTTGCGCTTTTTCGTTTTATTATTTTAGGAACTGGCCTGATATCTATAATATTCGCAATAAGAATTGACAGCGTAGTAGAAATGGCGTTAGTTTAACGAGAGGCTCAGTAGAAGTTGATGGCACTGGGTCATAGATTGGCGCGGCAGAATTTGAGGCAAAAAGTTTGGTTCCCGAATACGTTTCGGTTAATTGGAAGCAAGAAACGGCGTTTATATCTTAGCCGCCTTACTATCTTCTCCACAAATTATCGCCAACTGAAATTGTGTGACTAGAGAAGTCCAGCCAGACATCAATTGTAGTCAGTCAGGATTATTCATTAGCAACATATTCACCTCTCGGTCATAATACGTGCTCACTGGATCCATGACAACTACATCTAGGAGTTGTAACTTGTGGGTGCGGTGAGGTGGAAAGTGGTAATCCCTGGTTTTTTCAATTAAGAGATTTTTTGTAGCGAGTCTAGTCGCTATCGCACAGAAGTAGGACTGAATCTTCTATCTTGGGCTTTACCGATGAAATAGAGTAATTCAGCCAAAAAAAATATTCTATTTCCAGACACTTGTTCCTGGTGTAGCAACATCGAGAAGTTCTGTGTTCGTTCCAACACAGGGGAATATCAGTATTGGAGGAACATAGTTTTAGTATAAGTCATTATTATTCGAGTCTACATATTGAAACATTAAACGACACAGAACGAAAAGTGACACCAAACAACAGTCTTTTTTTAGTTAAGACATGCTCAACTAGGCTCTTTTCTTGTTAAGTTGACAAATCCGTAAAAACGGCCTAAACACTTATGTGTTAAGGAGACGATACTGGGTATAGGAGATTTAAGAACGAATGTCTCAGGATCACGGGCGCAGTGTTTTATCACACAGAAATGTTCTGGGTGACATAGCATTTGTGTTATGGGTGGACGTTGCACTTTACATCAGGTGAACGTTTTGCTCGTTTCGTCACTTAATCCAATAAAAAAAAAAAAAAACAATTAAACACGGTTGAGAAGACATTTACTTATAGTACACGTAAACGGCACTACTGATGCTTGAATTCTCTTTAGAATTAGATCAAGACAACCGCAAAACAATGAAACGAAATATATTGTTTATGCGGATGCTTGCAGCGACAAGTGTTTGTTGACAAATATCTAACATTAGTGGACGCAACTGAACGGCCTGCGCAGGGTAAATTTTAATGATTGATAAGTAAATAGAAATACCATACAGTTTCCCAAAATTAATGAAAAATTCAAATTAGCCTTTAAAATATTACTATCATGGCGCCCAAAAAACTTTCACTTTTTTAAAAGATGAAGTGACGAGACGAGCAAAACGTTCAGCTGATGGTAAGTGCAACGACTGCTTATAGCAAATGTGACAAACCCTGAAGATTTCTGCTAGGCACCACACAGTGTCCGTCACCCAAAGACTAGACTAGACAGACTACTGCTTCACGGCAGAATAACTGACCTATGGTGGTACCTACCTATACGGATATGTTTTATAATATTCCTTTAACTAATACCGGTTGAAAATATTTTATGCAATTTTTATGATAAATAATAATCGTAACTCGATCTCTACGTTAAAATTTTATATAATGCGAAATTAAACTTTAACTTAAAACAAATAAAGTATAACGAAGCCTAGGCGCATAAATTTGTATACACTAATTTCCTAAACTGGGGCGAAATGATACACATCGCTTGTCACGTTATACCAACAACGGTGTCCATATAAAAACGTTCCGGTTTGTCAAAAGAATCTGCTGGGCACATTGTCCTGGCCAACGATCATTTATCACCAACGCTTCACTGCCGGCGCTCGAACGCAGCCCTGATCAATGTTGAAGCTGGGGTGATTTGGTTTTGAAAACCATTAAAAAAATTCATTTGGTACGCGGAAGTTTCCGTGTTTCAATACACATCGAGGGAATCTTTTCGTTATTTGATTAAGTGACGAGGCAAACAAAATGTTCAGTTGATGTTAAGTGCAACGTCTGCCCATAACATTAATGCTGTGTCACAAAGAACATTTCTGACAGACAGAAGGAAAATCACAACACTACCAGACCCGAAAATCAACCAATTGTGGTTTTGACTCCCGCTGGGATTTGACCCCAGGACCCACGACATAGCAGTCAGGTACTCTAACCGCTAGGCCATGCTGTCGTCAGTATACAAGATGGCATAACTACCATAAGGTGATAATTTTAAAGCAGGGTGCTTACACGATGCAAGGCTTAATTTAAGAACTTAAATAAAATTTAATTTCATTTAATAATTTAATTTAGTGCTACGACTTAAGAAAGGTTAATTTTGGAAAATTACAAAATGGTGTGACTCCTCAGTATTGGCGTCGGCCAAGATACAAACTCAGGACCACGTCATAAAAGATAAGAGCTTATAATAATATATCACTAACATAAATTATGTCGAAGATAAAATATATTTTATATACATACATATTTTTTAATTTTATTAAAACTACTGCCGATAGGTGTTCGTCAGGGTAGAACGTAGCCCTATTTCCTATCGAGGTATCGTAAGAGGCGACTAGTTTCGTCACCTGTCACTTTCCTTTTCCCGCTGGGCTAAAAGTTGGCTATGGATATGGATGTCTGCCTACCCCATACGGGAAAAAGGCGTGACCGTGTGTATCCACGTATGTAATAAAAAGAACGTGTCCCACAAAAGGATTCCTCCTATGTGTGTGTTACACTCATACATTGCACACGCACTAACACCCAGACCTAAACAACAGTAGATCATACAAATATTTGCCCGGTCATCATCATCATCATCATCATTACTAGTTCACTACTGAACATATTTCCCTCATGGATTCCCACAAAAGTTTGAAGCTCTCATTTTGAGGGGATTTTGCAATAGTTGCCACTATTCTCTATAAGCCGCCACCACACGGTCACGACTCCATATTAGAATAAAACTTGCGCTCCATAGCGCAGAAGTCAGTCGTTACTGCTACTTTCGAGCTATCCTTTCCCATCCTATGTTATGCTTGGTGCTTGATCACTCACTATCACTTCGGTCTATCACTAGTCCACAGCTGAACATAGGTCACTCACTATCACTTCGGTCTATCACCAGTCCACAGCTGAACATAGGCTTCCCCCATAGATTGCCACAAAAGTTTGTAGCTCTCGTTTAGGGGGATTTTGCCATAGTTGCCATGATGGCAGGCGGGTCGGCAACCGCAGTAGAGTTGGGTTGGTAGATTCTCATATGACATTATACCACATGGCAAGGCGCATGATGGGCTAATTAAATTTTAAATCGGCCAGGTTTGTCTAAGAACTCTAACCTGACAGTTATCCTTCCGAATTTCGTGCGTCTTATGTAAAACTAGGTAGCTTGTCTACAGTTAAATTATTACTGGTTTACTTTATACGTTGTAAGGTCTGACTTTCACATAACCAATGACATAAGATTTTTACACTGGATTTCTTTTTTGCTGCCAAGTGGTGGCGTCATAAGAACGTCTACCACCCTACATCATGCGAAGATTATGTTAAAAATCGACGAACTGAAATGCGACATGTAACAAATATATACGGTGTCCTCCCGGCCGATTTTCGACCAGGGCGACAACTTCCGAATAGTGTCGGAAGCTACCAGCTGCCAGGACATATTATAGTGCCACAAGTGTACGCGAAAACAAAGGCACTCACTCGTTTCAACTTACTCGCGCCCCATGTAACGCTCATGTGATAAGGCAAGGAACCAGTGTTAGGGACACTGAGACAATCACAACACAACCAGACCCGAAAACCAACAAATTGAATACTGCTTACCACTAGGCCACGCGGTCGTCCAAACACATATACCAGACCGGTGACAGTAGCACCTAAGGCGCGAAGCTTCGACTGATCGTTACTGTGAATGTCACTCCTGCTAAGTGGCGATTGCGGAAAACCTTATTTATTGGTAAAGTAATATGTTGTGTTTTCTTAGATTCTTACATAATTAGAATCTCCACATCGTACTTAAGGACCGCATTACGTAAGAATATTTGTAGCGAATACCTCATTGCACATCTTCTGCTGATTGGCGAATTATTATTTGATATACTCATCATCATTATGTTGACTTAATCTAAACTTAATTGTTATTTTATAAAAAATATACGAAACGCATATACACGCATATGCCATGCGTGTGAGAGTAATGGAATAAACGATAATTATTATTAAATGGATATGAGAAGAAATTATAGTCACACATCAAACAAACACTTTATAATGAGAAATGGTCTTATACCTTGCTGCCGTGTCCATCATTTCTCATTATTAAATGTATTTAATGCAACTTCGTAATGAAGTCGTCGTAACTTTAAATAATTGCGTTCAAATTTATGACCGTTGATAACGCCTCACTTTGATCGAAGAATGTGATCAAAGAGCTCCTTGTAAGAACATCTGTTCTTCAAATTTACGTTCCACGATAACACAAAAATAACCGTCAATAATGTTTAACTAATATATATGTATTTTTAGAATTATTGAAGACTACCAAGATAAATCGTTACATAAAATATATTTAATACAGCATGAATACTCATAGCTATATATGAGACATAAAAGTTAAATTACTTTTTTCGACGTGGTTTTGAACGTCAGTCATACCAGGCAAAGCTATACAGCAAAATGAATATATATATATATATATATATATATATATATATATATATATATTAATTCTGGACAATTGCAGGTTTTATATCTATTTTACAATCTTCTTAGTTATTGTCATATTAAGAAAAGTTGACGTGGGATTGTATTTCAGTTAAATTGTTAATACAACACATAATACAAATATACAACACAACATAATACACTAATGTGTTCTTGATATAGGTGTAATATGGCTTAGGTATGAGAACCTGTCGCGTGCCGGAAGAGTGTTGTAAAGAGAATTGCCAGAAAATTCATGACCTTATAGTTTTGACAGACTGACCGTTTGAAATCTCTAAAAAGGTCAATTAAGATCTGGCATACCTCAAATACATAGACCAATAATTAGCGACTCCGTCGAAGGTTGGACATATCTTTTAATGTAGTCGTAAATCTAATAGACAAGGTTCGCGTTTAAATCAAAACACCACTACATCGGAGGACCAATGTTCAGAAGTGAACAGCAGAAGTTGATAATGACGAAACCAATGACGAATAACTTTGTGTTGAAAATTCTTTAAATATACCTTATCTACTTAGTGTTTGAACTAACAACGTAAGAGTGATTGAGGCGTTTGGAATCCAAAACACAGTTCACTTTATTTGTAAGCCAGGCAACATTCAAACACGATCCGTTAAAGGCAAATACGTACTATTGCATTCAAATATCCATTAGAATGTTTCTTTTGATCCGGCTTCAGTGAATGCTGCCTCGTTCGACGTTGGAATTAATTAGACCTGCCATTCACTGGCTATTCAACGTAACTCCAGCCAACTATGGACGGACCGACAATCTTGCATGTCGGAGGCAGAATGTATTGTCCATAATCCATTATAGAATATTATTCAAATCAGGTCTTTGACAATTAACTTTTGCTGTAAGACCCATCAGGATTCTTAGTAAAATTTTTACACATCAACTTTTTATCTGCACCTACTGTCTAATTGTTAATTTTTTTTTTCGTTTCTACAACTTTATCTTTGCTTTCTTTAACATTTGAGGTATTTTTGTATATGCTTAAATGTCTCATATCTCGGGTGTCGTAAGAGACGAGTAAAGGGAATACCTGTAAAATATGAAGGCTTCCATGAGCTGGAAATTAAATTCCTATGCAGGACTCCGTCTAGGTAGGTACCAGTGCCAGTTTTTCTGCCATTGAACAGTAGCGTGCAAACGTTACTATATTGCGGTTTGAATGAGACTGATAGCTAGTGTAATCATAGTTGGGAAATGCTCACATATGAGACATAAGAACTGATGTTTCATGGTGACTAGCGCAGTGTGCTTGGTGACAGCATATAATAAGTTATTGCAATAAATGTTTTCTTTCTTTCTTGCTTTCTTTCTATATGAGCAGACGTTGCATTGCCATCAGTTGAACGACATGATCTATTCGTTACTTTCTCAAATAAAAATGCCAGATCAAAAATATAAGCATCAATAACTGATAGTGTCATCTAAGGTGCAAGACGCCAGCTACTATAATCCTTTATCCTTGGGATTCGCACTTATTCAGGATGATAAAAAAAGAAGAGGATGCCTTAGCTCTAATAAAATTCATTTCAAACTTTCACGAATGTAGTTTAGAATTTATGTAACTTTAAGTTTTGGGCTTGGTTATGTTGATCACAGAGTTACTGCCTATAATCTGTTCATATTTTATGTTAATAGCTTTAGTAGCCTTTAGTTAAATCCGGTTGGACAGACGGAAAGATAATTTATTAACTTTATTAATTGACAAGTATGTTTTATAAGGCCGATAGGTGTCTGGCAGAATAGCACCTACCTCTTTCCTACCGTGGTGCCTTGAAGAGGCGTCTAAGGTAATGTACGAACAGCGTTTGTTCGTGCACTTTACTGCTCGTGGGAACGCAATGGAGAGTTTTGTTTTGTAGCTCTCATTTTGGTGGATTTGCCATTGTTGCCACGCTTGGCAGGCGGGTTGGCAACCGCAGTTTGTTTATTTTGCTGTTCCAGAATGATGCTGCTGCCCATCTCCTGGTTTTCATATCCCTCTGTCGACTTTTACGAAACCCACGGGACGAGATGGGGCAGTAATTATCTTATGCCGCTACCACACGGGCTATGTTTTATATACAAAAGAAACCCACATCGATAGGAAAATCGTGGGCGCATATTACCGACATAAACTCCGCACGAGAACCAAACCCGTGATCTGATGCGCAGCAGCCAATCACTGAGTCACAGAAAGCTACTTCTATTTATTTATGTGTATATTCTAAGCCATCTCATTTGAAGACTTTTCCTCAAACTTAATCAATCTAACAGTTGGAAGTTGGTATACCCCGTATTTCATAATTGTTTGTTAAACGATAAAATTATGATATAGCTAGTAATTTTTGAATATTTAACTACGGCCTATTTTAAATTTATCATAACATACAATGTTGTTGTACCTTAATATCAGTGCATGAGACGTTAAGGTGTATTATGCTTTGACTGAAATTCTGTTCGGCGATAGGGGACCACATATGACAGTGGCTTCCTAAGCGCCTTGAACCATGGGGTTATGGTGGACCACTATTATTACCATCGGGTCCGGATCTTTAAGTTATAGTTTGAGCATGATTGAAGCTAGTGTGTTCAGTCACTTGATTTACTCCTTATGTATCCGATAGAAGAATTTTAAGATCAAACAGTTCGCGGATGACTTACTATGTAATGTCTCTACAAACTCGCCGTTAGTTGAGTTAATAATCCTTAACTCGATAAATTAAACAGCTTTGTGATGCATTTATATAAAATATTTTCTCTTTTCTTACGAATTTAGAAATAAAAAAATGAAATAACATCCTTCTTTCTCTTACTACTTATAATAAAAGTTGGTATGTCTATTTGCCTGGTATTGACATGCGGTTTCTATACATATATTCTACATTTACGTATATTTTTTACACGATGCCCTACACTGAGTATCAGAAGCGTCGCGGGAGTTTCTTGCCCCAATTCTTCTGCAGCGGAAACGCATTTCGAATTGGTGGTAAATTTAGTTAATAATAATTCAGATAATATTAATAGTAGTAGTAATATTGCTCTCCCGATTTAAGTAACTGACCGAGCCGAGGCCGGCGCCCTTGGGCACACTCGAGACAGTTACTCTCGCGCACTGGTGACGGTCCAAGCCGAGGTCCTCTCTCGGGGGCCCTTGCGCCAGTCATCCATAAATAATGGTTTCGGCTGAGCGCCATCAGAGCTCTGCTACCTTTCAATCCGGCGAAGCTCCTTAAGCCTTCGAGCGGGTCACTATTAGTGACCATCAGTCCTAAAAAAGGCCTACACTAGGTTTTATCCTGTATCGTGAGTGAATTTTACAGACAATAATTTCACAAACACAACACAACCAGACACCAAACCCACCAATTTGTTTTTGCAAAAATATTGGCTCCAGTTGGGATTCGAATTCAGGACCCGCAGCGTGTAAATTAGGTACTATGAACACTCGGTTAACGTTTACGTCAATATACAGTCGTTTTTCTTCTCTTATAAAATCTTGGAGCCTTGTACACAATGACAGGCGCTCGTTTAAGTACATAAGGACAAAAAATTAAGTGTAACATTTGATAATACTTAGTCTAAACGATGTTTGGTTCGCTATTTTAGCATATATGTATAGAGGTACGATTCCCATGGAGGAATCCGTATAGGTGGCCGTCAAGCAGTAGTATGCAAATATTACTGTGTTTCGGATTTAAGGCCACTAAGACTAGCGCAATCACTGGGAATATGAGACTTATGAACTGATGTCTCAAGGTGATGGGCGCAGTGTGGTATCACACAGCGTTTCATTTTATCCAAAAAAAATTCGCTACGCTTAATAGTACTGTGGCAGATCAGCCACTAAGAACTTACAGTCACGCCTTTTTCCCATATAAGGGGTAGACAGAGGCCACTCACGTAGCCCACTTCTCACGTAGCACGAGACGTGACGAGTGGCGAACCACGTCGCCGCCATTTTGGGTCGAATCAAAAATTTGTCTCCCCATTGCTTTCCCACGAGCAGTATAATGACAGCATTGCATATTGTGGTGTTAGTGTAAATATACGGGGAACAACAATATATCGAAACAATTTTTATTTATAATAATTTTTATTTATTGGATATCGTGAAGAACGCAGAACAACGAACATGTTATATGATGGGCCATGCACCCAAGTACCATATTTCGCTTTTATTAAAATAGTTTTGTTTTGAAGTTAATAACTTTTTAATACTTATTTTTTCAATTTGCACGCTCACATAGGCAGAATAAGTGAAACTTTTTTATATATTTAATTCCTGTTTTGTAACCTTATTCAAGCAAATAAATGATTATGATTATGAATCATACCCAAAATTATTATGGAACTCGCATATATATATATCATTCATACATCATCTGTTTAATATAGATAACGTACAAGATAGAAACAATAAGAAATGTACTGTAATATAGAATATAAATAATATAATTAGTTTAATATTTTTATCGCATCACTACAAATACTTTACAGTGACGTTACAGTGGTGTATCACGACATAATCTTTTTCATTAAAATTAAGTTGAGAAGTTATTGTTAAAGGCAAAAAGAGAATCAAATAATAATAAATAAGCAAGTGAATTACTTATTAATTGTTATTCTATACTTTTCTTTTCCATACTCGTATAATGCTGAATTTTAAGAAATTTAGGTTATCGGCCATTTATGGTTTAATTCAATAGAAAATATTGGATTTACAGAACAATAATTTGAAAGGCTTGTTATAGAAAGCTTAATTATACTTACATGATTCTCCATATCCAATATTGGTCACTATTACATTTAAAAACAAGTAAAATACGAACTGCACGCCAATAGCCATTTTGTTTAAATGTCGGCAGCGCATGCGTTGTACCGATCGCCCTTGAACAAGGGGATGAAATAATGCTTTTTCTCTTTCTGATTAGGGACCTATGGAAATGCTGCTATCTCTTTTGTGTTTCTATTGTTGTTGTATATTGAAAAGGACAGAGCAGAGGGTCGACTTTCTAATATAAGGACGATGTAAACTGAAGTTAACTGTGATTTTTGGATTTCTTTTATTAATTGTTTATGTCGCTAGAAATTTATTTCAAGAAAATGAAATATTTAAATTTACTTAATTTCATTTAAAAAAAAAAACTCCTATATCTATAGGTGACCTTAAAGACATACATTTCACATGCACATCACCAACGGACTTGAAAACCAACCAACCAACAAATTGTGTTTTTGCACAAAATGTTGGCTCGAACCCAGAAGTCGGCGTTGAATCAGTTACAGTTACAGTTCTGACTTTCTTTAAAACTATCATTGACGGTTAATGAGGTAGGAAGATAATTTATTAAATGGTTACAATCTTACTCATCTACGTTAAACGGTCTGTACCTTTCACAGCTCTATCGTAATCTCAATAATATTACATTGAGACTACTATGTTAATTGTATGTATATAGTATGATGGTCTGAAAGGCTTTTCAAGCAGAAATGAGAGGAGGCCTGTACTCAGCGGTGGAACATTTATAGGCTGTTACTTTGCTTGTGCCGTGTGGAAGTGGCTTAAGAGAATCTACCACTCCATCTCATCGCGTGGGTGTCGTAAAAGTCGACTGAGGGAAAATTAAAATCACAAGATGGGCAGCAGCATCTTCCTGGAACATCTGAATAAATAAACTGCGGTTGCCAACCCGCCTGCCAAGCGTGGCAACTATGGCAAAATTCCTTTCAAAGTGAGAGCTACACACTTTTGTAGTAATCTATGGGGGAGGCCTATGTTCAGCAGTGGACTAGTGTTAGGTTGAAATGATAATAAATGTCGGCTTGGTTGGCGCAGTGGCTAAGCCCTTGGCTTCTGCGCCGCGGATCGCGGGTTCGATTCTCGCACGGGATAAATATTTGTATGGCCTACAAATAGTTGTTACCGGGTCTGGGTGTTCGTACAAGTGGAATTTATGTCTGTAAAACGTACCCACGACACATGGAGAAATCCTACTATAGGGCATCGTTTTTATACACAAAAAAAAAGATAATGATGAATGATGACTTTGCTTATTTTTAAACGTAGAAACTAAGAACTCACACCCCATGACAATACTTTCAAAGACACAAGCTGTGTGTCCGTGCTAAGCCACTAAGCTAATAACTCTTAATATATATTTATAATATAATGTAACAATTCAGAAATACAGCCAGAAGACTCGGTACTATGCCACAAGCACCGCGTGTTGACGGTTTAAGAGAATCTACCGTATTATCTCATGCCGTGGGTGTCGTAAACGTCGACAGAGGGAAAATTAATACCGGGAGGTGGGCAGCAGCATCTTCCTGGAACATCTAAATAAATAAACTGCGGTTGCCAATCCGCCTGCCAAGCGTGGCGACTATGGCAAAACCCCCCAAAATGAGAGCTACAAACTTTTGTGGTAATCCATGGGGGAAGTATGTTCAGCAATGGACTAGCAGTAGGCTAAAATGATGATGATGCCACCATATGAACGATTTTATGGTAATTTTAGTATTAATATTTTTTTAATATTTGAATTCGTATAAATATTGAATGGATGTTACATTAACATGTATAGACTTATAATATAATATATATCCATATAATATATGTCTTTATATTATAATTATAATGATCGGCCTATAAGTAGTCCACTGTTGGAAATGCATGACAAGCAGATTAGCATTTTTACTGGTGGTAAGATTTTATTTATGCAGAAATCTAGGTAGGTACCAACGCTTATTCTGCAAGCACCAACGTATGCTTTGCCTTACCGCTAGGCATTATCAAGTGACACAGACTCTACGACAATCAACCGCCGCTCTTTTTTTTACTCCGATAATCTGTTTGTAATCTTTTCAGGGTTCAACCGCTGAGCCTATCTCGACCAAACTTGGCACAGAGATTATCCTGGAGCTTATATCCTGGAGACGGACATAGTTTTTATCCCGAACAATAAAACAGTTCCCACGGGATATTTAAAAACCAATCTCCACGCGGGCATCAGCTAGTAAACTTTATCTATCTATCGGTACTTAAATCTTTGTAAACGGATACAAATAAACAAAAATATTAATAAAACAGTAACAACACCGGTAGCCTCCGTATTTAAATGCCAGGTAGTCAAGTTAACAGGATTACGAAGCAAAATCCCCAACACTTTCAAACAAATCCAATGATCTAGTCAAAACATGTCAAAAATGCCGAAAATATTTGCACATTTAAATGGTCCCTAGAGAGCAATGAACTTGCAGTATTTAACCGAGGGTCTTTTAAAGTTTATTACTAAGAAAGGGTTCGAAACAATATTTTTTTTTTTAACAATAGATGTTTGGAAATCAGGACTGTTTCAAAACGGATTATTTCGTAGAGCCCCATTCAATAATTTTTTTGTTTTCGGCACAGAACAATTAGTATACTGCATATTGTTTTAACAATTAGTATACAGTACACTAAATTGTTAAAAATTCTGTGCGGAATATAAGCCGCCATTGTATGTAATCAAGCAATACAATAAAGTAGATTGTATTAACTTTAGTCGACCGCGTGGCGTAGAGGTTAGCGTACCTGACTTCTGCGCCACCGGTCCTGGGTTCGATTCCCAGCCGGAGGTAACATTTGTGCAAAAACACAAATTGTTGCTTTTCGGGTCTGGTTGTGTTGTGGATGTGAAATGTATGTTTGTAAAACGCACCCACGATACAGAAGAAAATCCTACTGTGGGGCTTCGTTTTAAAAAAAAAAAAAACTTAAATACTTATAAATATGACAATCATGGGAAAATCACAGGCCGCGCTTGCCTTAAATTTCCTACTGCATACGCGATTAAAATAAAACCGACATGTTTTAGATATAAAAGAAAATACTTTTACGTGTCCATCAACATGCACTGGCGCAGTGTGGCGGAGTGTTCTTGGCTTCTAAACCTACTAAAGAGAGGATGGCCAGGAGAGAGATATAAACAGGTGATAGACAGTGACTTAAAAATGAAACACATTTTGATGACGCTGACCTTAATTCGTCCTAAGCTTGTATCTCATAAGGTACTATTACGTTTTCTTTTTTATTGGATAAAGTGATGAAACGAGCGAAACCTGATGGTAAGTGCGACGTCTGTCTATAACCAATGCTGTGTCACCCAGAAAATTTCTGTGTGACACCACACTGTGCCCATTACCGTAAGACCTAAGTTCTTAAGTCTCATATACCCAGTGATTACGCTAGCTCACAGTGTCCTTCAAACCGAAACACAGTAATGTTTGCACATTACTGCTTCACGGCAGAATAACTGGCCCTGGGGTAGTTATGTAGTTAACAGAACGAATAGGTTGAAAAGTTTTTATTTAGAAAAAATCAATTCTAATCAAAAATTTAGTCCGTAAATCCGAAACTACGGAATGTTTTTTTATGAAACATGCAAAGATTATAGATAACAAATAACCCTAATATTAGCTTAAAATTAGTTTTCATTTCAACCGAATATTCCGAAAGAATTACAAAAAAGATTATTTTCATAACACCTGCTAAGCCTTGGTGGCTTAGATTGCCCTGTGACAAAGATTCCGCGCAGTTGGTCGCGGGTTCAATTCCCGCACGGAACAAATATTTATATGACCTACAGATAGTTATTCTGGGTAAAGAAGTGACATACCTCTCTTTTCCATTGGGGTGAGTAGTGACCACATCTTACCACTTGCTACGATCCTGACACACATTTTTCGCGTCTTCTGTTTTCATTGGTGTTTTCGTTACTTTTTGTAACTGACAAGAAAACAACCAATTACAATATGAAATACCTAAAATTAATGTTCTTTATTTATCATGAAGTTATATGTGGAATCCTGCATAAGGATCCTATCACCAGTAAACAAGCTGTGTCTTCGAATACTGCCGCATAGTCTTAAAACTTTTTGAGATTATGGCACAAGAACTAAGTCAGAACTGGATCTTACTTTATAATACACATGCCAAAGCGATTCCGAAATTTACATTAGAAGTAAAAAAATTTCATAAATATAATCCATAAATGTTCGTGATACATTAATACGCTACCCTATTATAGGCTTACGAAGAAGTTTGTGATAGAAAAACGAAAATAGTGTTAAATTAAACTAAATAATTATTTAATATTCAGGAATCAAAACTCCTCTTTATTGATAGCGCCCTTGTAACTGACTAGAGAAGTACAATTTGTCATTCATAAATAATCAATCTTTAAAAAGTAACTTATCACATAGAAATTATTATCATACTTACCATGTAAATAGGAACCATTCTCTTAAATTATTTTATATACAAATACTATTACTTATTTGGCAAATTATTAAACTATTTATTTAAAGTGCCAGAAAATATGACATGATATAATATTATAAGACTATTTTATAGAAATAGAAAATGCGGTCGAAAACTTTTATGTGATATGTTATATGAAATTTGATAATTATTTTTTATGGTAAAAGACACGCAAGTTATATCGTTAATAAAAGAAATATGAACAACCAGTATTGCGATTTCAAAAAAACTAGTAAAAATTTTAGTGTTGCCGAAGTTATACAATAAAATCGCTGTTAAAGCAAGATTAATTTCTAAAAAAAAACTAAAACAGTTCTTACTAAAATTTAAAAATTAGAGTATTTACAAAATTACTTTTACGGTCAGTCTTTTGAACATATTGGCCACTGTTGACAAAAATAAAGTCCAGCTATTACTAAATAGGTTTTTGTCACATCTTTTGAATAACACTTCCGTAAGCCGGCATCATGCAATTTTGGGGCATATTACCCGTTACGTGATTTAAATTTGGCGACGTACTAGTATTTAAATGATAATTAGAATACTCGTTAAGGCTGGGCATTTGTTGTCTAGAGTCCATATATTCGGGTATATTTCCTAACTTAGTAACACTGTCTTCAACTCCGTACGGGTCGGGTGAGGTTGATAATTTTCCATCTTTCTTTGCTTTCATCCTACGGTTCTGAAACCAAATTTTTATCTGCCTTTCTGTGAGCCCAAGCGCATGAGAGACCTCTATCCGTCGTCTTCTTGAAAGATATTTGTTGAAATGGAACTCTTTTTCCAACTCTAGTGTCTGGAACCGAGTGTAAGTTTGTCTTGTCCGTTTTGACCCTTCTTTCTTGTCAACTCCTAAAAATAAACAATTTTTATTAGAATTACGTATAAGATACGTCATTACCTTATAAACAGATACAAAAAAAGTTAATTAAGAAAGGTTAACGTACCACCGGTACTCTTCATCCATGGGTAGAACGCTTGTACATCGGGTGCAGCGGCCATTTTGTTCTCGCCATAATCCGCATTGTCCCCGCCTGCATCGACCCTTGTCACGTCCTGACAGGTCTCTTCAGTACCTAGAGATGACTGTGCGCTCTCTTTTGCAAACGGTGCCACACCCACGGAGTCTTTGCTGTTGATTTTTGTTTGATCCTCTACGCTGTTTGGAAATTCACCATGAAATTGAGGCAAATTTTGATCCGCATTTTTGGTTTCGTTTTTTTTCCAACCATTAACTTCAGCCGCACGGTATCGTTGCATTACTTCTTCGGTATAAGACTTCTCATATTTAGCATAAAATGGCTGATTTATTTTGTCATGAGTATTAGTCAATAGTGCTCTCAAATTAGGTGATTCTTCTTCATCTGTATTTGTTAATTTAACAGCACTTGAGGTACTATGCGGTGAACCATAACTGGCTTCCGATATGCTGCATTGACCAGGTGAATTCACTGAGCGAACGTCCTCACCTTTACTGTCGTAGCACATATTATGCAACGAGTTTCTCTGATTAAATCCATAGTTATGATTGTGTTGTGTATAATAATTAATTTCACGCCACTTATTAATCATATCCACATTCATATTGCCGGAGTTCGTCGGGTAGTTATGCCAATTTATTGGTTCGGATTTCACTATACTGTTGTTTTGATTTTGAAAGGATTTGGTTAGATTTTCAGTATTCTGCACATTTGCATATACATTGTTTTGAGGACAATGGTTGTTTTGGTATTGGTGAAAGCCGGTCGGTGCCATCGGGTATTGGTAACCATGGCTGTGGTTTGCCTGCCGCACACTTTGTGAGTATAGATCTGCACTGTTGGTCCACATATCACTAGCACGATTACTTGTAGCCACTGATGACATAACGTTTTATCACCTTAGCTTATTCACTATCACTGGCACTGATTTTATAAATAATTCTACTAATACAGGACGGCGTGGGAGGTGTTCTGTCTGCAATGTTGACTGCGAAACGAATGCAGTAAGTGCCAGCAGGCGACACGACCCTACAATTGTAATACTTTTATGTGACCTAAAAAAAGTTTGGGGTACTTTCAACAATAGCGTCGCCATTGTCCCTTTGCAAAGTTGTAAAACCAGTTTTGCCGTCTCTGTCTATCTGGAACACTGCCTGCGTTTAAACATTTACGCGCGACAGAGATGGATAGATTTTAGGGGAATAGATTGCAAATATCCTATAAATGTTTACAATGCCAATATTTTCAATACTTTTGTATGTGTGTGTTCGTGTACCAACGAGTAAATCATTGATTGATTTAGGAATGTGCAAGTGTGAGAGGGATGGTATTAGATTGATTTTATTCTATTATTGGTTTAGTGTAAAGCCGCGTATGTGTGTCACTGTGTTGCATTTGCGATTGCATTTATATAGGGTGGCCGCTAAATTTTGTTTCTTAATAACGATTGTCATACAACATTACCTCGAATGTATATTTATGGCTATCGGTTAGATTTTTTTCGACATATGATATATTTTAATATTTTAAGCCGACCACGTAATATACGTTATATTTATATATACATATCTTCTGAACTCTGCAAGATATCAAAATAGAACATACACGAAAATTATAGTTAAAATTTCTGTTTTACGCCCCAAAATTTTCTTTGAAATCAGTTGAGCGGTTTTGAAGCCTATTCGAGACACAATTTCAGATAAACAAACAGATAAAAATTTTGAAAACGGTCATTTATGATTAGGCATTATATCAGGCAAATAGTTTTCACATAAATTTTGGCATTTATTTTAAAATACATTAAAATTTTTAGTATAGATAATTTTAAATAAATGTTTTCATTTAGCACTACTACTTTTTGAAATTACACATCTTTGTCCTTTCCAAACCGACAAATGTTGCCTTACACATCCGTTTTACACATCCTTGTCCTAAAAGTGGAAGTTAAAAATGTTAGGTAGCAAGGTAACTATTCTATTCCATCGAGATACATACAAGTGTTATAAAAAAAAATATACTTCATTAAAAATATTTAAAATCATCGTACAGTGTAACATTTTCAAAAACTATTAACAAATGAAAGTAAAAAAATAGAGCATCCCGTAGAAACCGGTTTGTGTAAAGCACATAACTCATACGGCCGTAACAGTTCAATCGGTGCACAATAGCGCTGCGAGAACGTGCGCGTGCGCCTGCCCGTTTGCGACTCCACACGCGAATGTCGCTTAATAGTTCCTTCCTAATGAATTATGTATTAAAATTAATTTCATAATTAATAACATTGTTAAAATGAATGTTAGGAAGGAATTGGGAGATAGCTTATGTTTAGCTATGGACTAACCTAGAATGTTCGTAATTTTTGAAAGGCAATTTATTTAATAAATATTTAATCAAAAAACCGACTTCAACGCAATAGCTCCAAACATAGTTTCATAATTTTATTATGGATCAGAATTTGACCAAAACTATATGGGCAGACCCTTACGATATACTCTTTCTATTAAAAAAGTTATGATCGAAAATATGCTAACGATGAATTGAGAACCTCCTTCCTTTTTGAAGTCGGTCAAAAAGGATTTCATTTTTATAATAGTGAATCCAAACAAACTCAAAATCTTTAAATAGATATCACGTCGTTCATAAAACTTATTAAAAATCACATATTTTGATCGTCGATACCTTAAAATATTCAACTTTGAAAAAGAAAAACACTCAGTAGAAGTAGGAACCTTCAGAAAACTAAGCTTCGATAGAATTAGACTAATGCAGATTATCAGGAGTAGAATAATTAAAGAGTTTATTTATAATAACGTTATTACAAAGTTTTAAAATTATTTTATAGTTTATTCTACATTTATTGCATTACATATAACATAGAGTCTCTAGTTTCAATTTCAACAACAGACGAATGGCTTTTGGTGACTATAGTACTCTTAAGAAATAAATGCTTTGGATTGGATTTGATCAATACATATTTGAAAACAGCGTCAGTTACTGTTTGATCTCCTAAACATATACATCTATTTGATCTCTTAATCATATAGATGTATATGTTTGTCTCTTTTTAGTATCGATTTTTCATTTAATCGAGATTCAAATCACAACGATTCTTAAGAAGTTTCACTTCAAAAGCAGTAAAAACATAATATATAAAATAGCTCAAATTTGTAGGTTGCTGTTGTCGATGTCGTTACTTCGCTTTGAAATGAGTTTCTTAGTTAAAACGTTATGAAACGTTTAGACTAGACAATGAATTTGATAATACTTCTACTTCAGCCACTACTACTTCAGCCCATCACTAGTCCACTGCTGAACATAGTCCTCCCCCATAGATTGCCACAAAAGTTTTTAGCTCTCATTTTGAGAGGATTCTGCCATAGTTGCCACGCTTGGCCTTGGCGTATGCTGATTATTATATTGTCAGTTAAATTGGTAAAAAAAAGGTTTTTCTTATTACTACAGTATTCGTTCCATGTCGTTATACATTAATCTTGTAAATTTAATCGATTTGATTAGTTATTTCCTATTAAAAGTATTGTTGTTACAATCTCTTGATAAGTGCAATTAATTAAACTAAATAATACACTGTGTATTAAAGTCCTCGAGTCGTTATTACTGTAACTGTTTCAGCTAGTAATAAATAACATAAATTACAAAATAGTTTATTTAAATATAATGTTTTTATATAAAAAAACATATTTGACGTCTCATAATACGTACTAATTAAATATTAATATGACGTTAAGTGAATACAATTTAAATACCTACAGAAGATGTATTCTTAAAAGCTGCTGACTCACGTTACGTTCGCAGTATTGCACGCCCAATAGTAAACCTCCGCATACACTACCGCCACTGCGACATATGGATGCTTTGTTTAAGTGCACACCTCCCGACCGAATCGAAGCTCGCATCTGTCGGACAAGCGCACACCCACAATACGCGCATTGTGAGCTCTCCTTTATAATTCTTAAGTTAATATAAAATATATGTAGTTCCGTATACATTAAAATATATTATTATTATTTACTTTTTCTATTTCGCGATGCATACTTTTGCACTGACGCAACCAGTGATTAGAAGTAACTAATTTCATAGAGTAAACAGAATCTCGAAATTAAAAAATAAATTTAGATTTAAAGTCAACAATTCACATACATAGACACTTGCGATAGTAATTAATTTTGTTTCTATAAAAGTGACGAGACGAGCAAAACGTTTACCTGATGGTAAGTGCAACGTCTGCCCATAACAAATGCGGTGTCACCCAGAACATCTGTATGTGGAAGCGCACAGCGTCCGTCCCCCTGACACTTCTGTTCTTAAGTCTCATATGCCCAGTAATTACACTAGTTCTCCATGCCCTTTAGACCGCAATACAAATGTTTGCACACTACTGCTTCACTGCAGAATAACCGCCGGTGGTATCTACCTGGACGGAATCCTATTATCACTTATGCACAAATAATCTTGGTCTTCATTACCAATAACACCCATAAATCATCACATCCTCTCCGAAAACGCTACGGAGACCGATGTTCCGCATTTAGCCACAGCCAAGATGTCTTACATAGGTATAACCAGGAAGTGTAAGGCGGAGAAAAACTTACTTTGTTTTTACGATATTCAAAGAAGGTTTATGCCATAACCGCCTTGCTACAGTCCCGTCGCTGAGATAATGCGTTATAGACGTCTGTCAGTTGTATCGTTTTCTTAATTATTCGTTGATGATGATGTTCTCCTAGCCGATTTCGACCACGGCGACAACTTCCGAATACTGTCGAGAGCCATCAACTGCGCAGTAGATATTATAGTGCCACAAGTGTACGCGCAAACACAGAGGCACTCACTCGTCGCTGTCGTAACGCTGATGCGATAAGATCGGAGGTAGGCTAGGATGCAGTGTCAGAAACACGGGGACAATCTCAACACAACCAGACCCGAAAACCAACAATTTGTTTAACCACAAATGTTGGCTCCGGCTGGGATTCGAACCCAGGACCCGCGGCTTAGAAGTCAGGTACTCTGACCACTAGGCCACGCGGTCGTCAATCGTCGTCGTATCATTCGTATTATTCGTTAGTAGGCCAATTAAACGTTAATAATATAAAGTGTTCGCCACTTCAAACTTACAACGTTCATTCGATGACGACCTGCCAGGAACGCAATCTCTCAGCGGCCGGGCGAAGAAAGTCTTTCTTGTCGTTTACTTGTCTTGAACTAGTTTATTTGGGATGATGTTGTAGCACTTCCTTACATCCAATATTAGATTAGAAGGAAATAATACCGAAAGAAACAAATAGTAGTAAAATGGGGGAAACACACTTTCGTGTTACGAAAGTTTTCTAAATTGGATAAGGTGAAGAAACGAGCAAAACGTTCACCTGATGGTAAGTGCTACTTCTGCCCATAACAAATGCTACGGCACACAGAATATTTCTGTGTAACACGACATTGCCCCGTCACCCTTGGACGTCAGTTCTTAAGTCCCATATGCCCAGTAATTACACTAGCTCTCAGTGCCCTTCAAACTGAAACTCAGTAATGTTTGCACGCTTTTGCTTTACGGCAGAATAACTAGCCTGGGGTGGTACCTACCTCCACGGATGCCTGCATAGGAATCCTACCAACAGTTTTACACCATTCTGTACCTTGTCGCGCCATCAAGTCGGAGTTTAGCCCAACGTTGGCATATTTTTAAATTAACTTGTCTATACAAATCAGTTCTCTACGGACGGATTCCATCTATTAATATTAATTCTAATGTTAAAGAAACACACTTAAAAAAATTTGAAGTCATTAAAAAAAATCAGTTGTTCATTTTTGTGTTCATGTATCTGTAAAGATAAATATGTCTAAATATTTCTAACCAATAACCCTTTCAAGTATACAAGTAATCATGACATAACTAGTTTCAATGCAATGTAACAAATAAATATTTAATAACCAGATTAAGCGCACTAAATCGACCTCACACCGTATAACTTTTAAATAGAACTTACGTTCAATTTCACACTGAATCCCAAACAAAATTTTATTGAATCCCTTTAAAAAACTCACTTCTATAACATCCTACGAAGAGATCACTCTGTTAAATCATAATAAACTTAATAGGAAAGGCATATGGTTGTAATTTACGTAATGAAATTATAAAAAAAAATCATTAGTATGTCGGTTCAAAATGATTTTATAACGAAATTAACTCGGTCTTGCGCATATGAAAATAGAGCACATTTTTGTTGGTCAAATCCGGCATACATTTCCGTCATACTGTGTCGCTGACAATACCGCACCATCATTAATCTTGCGAAATCAATCGATGGCTTATTCAGAATACTGTATTTGGTTTTGCCGCGGGTCTTTTCTCTGTATATTTACTTTGAATCTTTTTCTCTAATTTATTAGTTATGAAAAAATCCTACATCTGTCGTAAGCATGCTACTACAATATGTTAAAAAAATATTTAAAAAAAAAATAACAGTAGGTAACTATTGCTTAGAGACGCCAAAATACAGATAGCGGCGATTTAAAACAAAAGACAAATATTCCTTTGTCATGTTTATAACAACCTTCATAAAACAATAAAATACTTTCTACGTATTCATCTGTCGGCGTCCCTCCTTTGAAATTGGTGCCGGTAAGCTGTGAGTTATAAATCCTTTTACCTGCTTCTGGTATTTGCAAATTTACCTAACATACTTCCAATGAAATCGGTGATTGAATAATTGTTTTAAGAACACCGACAGGCTAAAACAACAGCCGTAGACTCTACTTAAATGATTAAGTATTTTTAATATAATTTAATTGTAAATTAATGTAATCTATAAAGACGTACTTATTTCTAGGTCACATTTGGAAAACGTGTTGTGATGTGCAAAATATCAGCAGATTAGGTATTCATTATGGTTCTTTCTGAAATCATAGGAATCTTTCTAAGAACTGAATCTTCGTGCCGACATAGATATATTTTTCGACAGTGAACTCTTTTAAAAAGTTAACCGATACTGTTTATTACGAAAGAAGTAACTAATCATTATTCTCAAGCTATCTTAGCAACAAGTCAAAGTATACATGTTCTCGCTTCACGGTAACAATTGAATAATTATCAGAGAGCATTGTCTCTCTCCATTATTTTGTCAACTGAACGCTTGTTGACAGTTAAAGTAGTAAATTTGAAGATTTATGGTCCATACGTACGAGGAATGGAACGGGATCCGGGCACGACGGGAGCGGAGGTACCGTTCGAAATTCCCTTCCTCCCGAAATGAAAACTTATTTCCTTGTAAATAAGAACAATAATTGGACATAGAATTATTAGTAGCAATAGAAATATGAAAAACTGACTTATATTTAAAAAGACAAAAATAACTTCATACGTAATAGATATTAAAGTTTTTTTTTAATTCTCTCTTTTACATTTCCAGTCACCTAACTCGCCGTTATAGTTTCTTAGAGTTAGACTTCTGCTGAACAGTTAGAAAATCTTTTTCCAATGCAACCGCTATGAGCTGAGACCGATGATATCTATGTATAAGTAAAAAGTAAAGTTTTAGCCTATAAATGTCCCACTACTGAGCACAGGTCCTCCTCTCATTTCTGAGAGGGTTTTGGAGCTAGGAAGAATCCGCCACGCTGCTCCAATGCGGGTTGGCGGACTTCACATGTCATCGAAATATTTTTTATTCCTCAGACATGCAGGTTTCCTCACGATGTTTTCCTTCACCGCCGAGCACGTGGTAAATCAGCACTTAAAATTGCAATTAACAATTTTAGTGGTGCCGGCACCGGGAATCGAACCCAGGTCACTCGCGTACTATGAAATTTAAAGCGAGCGCCTAGCCCCTGAGCTGCCACGGCTCGTATATCTATGTATACGAGATGATATTGTTTGATGTTCGAACTACAAAAAAAATAATTTTTCCAGTAACTTTCTTTTCACAAACACCTCACACCGATGAACGCTTCATTTCTTCGCTAGTTATAATTTCGTAAACAAGACATACCGATTTCGAAACATTGTTGTATTTTAGGTACCACGCGTTTTTCTAGTTGTTTTTGTTAAACAGCAATGTTTGTTGGAAGATCAAAATCGTTGGGGTAAGTTTTGGATGCTGTGTATATTTGAAATGAAAGTCCCACATGTTTTCGCGTTAGAGAGTGTATTTGATCATTATTTGTTGCTTATTTAGCTTCTCCGCAATCTGATATTGCAGAAAAGACTATTGCTTATATTTTTAAACCATGAAATGACCGCCATCAAAGTATTTCGACACAGAAGTAGAAGGAGATTTACTCTCCCTCACGTTAAATTTTGTTTGCTTCGTAACGTAAAGTACCGGAAGTACGCTCTCGAAAATAAAGCGTTCTGCCATTTACAAAAAAGTTAAAGTTCGCCGCGAAAAGATGTAGCTTAACTATGTATTACTATCATAAAATCTAATTTATTATTTTTTTAACTATTTATAGGAGCTAGCTCTACATATATATTATGCTCTACATATATATCAGGGAAACATTAAAAATTAAAATTATAGAAAAATGTTGCACCAATTTTACTCACACAGTCAATCTAAAAGTATGTATAATTAAAACTATTCTTAACGCCCTGTGCCACCACATAAATGAAAATGTGAGCTAGAATTTTTAATTATTATTAACTATGCAATTTTTATGGCTGAAGCCGAACCTTTTGCAAAAACTCACTCGACCGTTTCGCAAGTCTTTTACTTAAAGTTAAAAAAAACAATGATTTTGAAAAGGGAATTATGACTTCTTAAACAAGAGAGACCAATAGAAAACAATATAAGCGGCGACTTAAAAGACTAAAAACTGTTTACTCATAAAATAAAGATGTATTTTATCTATTCTTTGACAATTAGGGGGGTTATAAAGTTTTTTTCAGCGTTTCTCCGTAATTTGTCTTTTTAGGCGCTTGTCGGAAATACGAAACAAAGAACAAAGCAGTTTTTCTTATATTCACGCGAATATTATATATTAAATAAAACTATGTTTACACCGGGTTTTCGTCGGGTTATTAAGTTTGTAGTGTGGTAGAATTTCAATGCAGAAATCCGTCTAGGTAATTACCACCCCCGGCCAGTAATTCTGCCATGATATATATATTTTCGGTGATGTAATTGCTGTTAGCCTTCTCGGCTTTTACAGCTTCATCGGATACTGTGCTCGCGGGCCAGGGGCCCGCGTGCCAGGTTTGGTTTGACCCAAACATAAATAAATAAATAAAAACTCCTACAAAAACCTCGAAGTTCGGACTGTGTCGCGTTCGCTGCGTGCTTTCGCGATTTCGAAAATCTTAAACATTTTAAGTCGTCTACTGACCGTCCGAAGGAGGCTGCGCGCGTCCATTCGGAGTCTGCCGTGAAGCAGTAGTGTGCAAACATTACTGTGTTTCGGTCTGAAGGGCACTGAGAGCTAGTGTAATAACTAGGCATGTGAGACTAAGAATTGATGTTTCAGGGTGAATGGCGCAGTGTTGTACCATATATAGTTGTACCATAACAGATGTTTCACTTACCATCAGGTGAACATTATGCTCGTCTCATCACATAATCCAATAAAAGAAAATATTCAAAAAAAACGCGAGAAAATCCGTAAACTTAGTTTTATGAAATGTATATCTGTTGATAACACTTTTGGAAATAGTATTTTTCTATATGATCACGGTTTCATAATAAATATGCAATTAAACAAACTGAAGCCGTGTGAATATGGCATAACAAAGCGGCCATTCCACCTCACCCCGTGGATGTCGTAAGAGTCGACAGAAGGAAATGCCTAAGGAAAGTCTTATAGCTTCCAACAGGTGAGACGGAATAACCATCTCGAAAAATGTCAGGCCGAAGAATCGCAGACCGGTGACGGGCAGCAGTCTAACGTACTGTGCTCAACAATTTGCCTGACAAGCGTAATGGTTACGGCAAGTTCTTTGTCCTGGGAAGAGAAATATGTCCAGTAACATATTATTATAAGGCTGATGAAGAAGAAATTACAACATATGAATAAGTGAAAAAGGATAGATAGATAAATAATAGATAACAACAACCAGCATTCATAGAAATATTAAACAGTATATTTTGTCCAACCGGTCTGTCCTAGCTTCATAAACCTTTTATGATTAAAATGGAAATCTTTATTATCTACTCACCAATAAATAACAATCCTGATAGTATGTACAAACGTACTTATATATTGATAGCAACATTCTTATCGCTGTAAATGAAGCGGCGTGTCCACAGATCATCGTAAATCCCATAAACTTTGATTTTAGCAAACAAACAGTTCCCGGTCAGCTGGACGTACATAATCTCTCGCTGCGGCATTATGCCGCGATACCGTCGTTAGGATCGCCGTACACTGTTGTAATAAGTGGTAGTATATAATTGTAGATCGGAAAAAATAATTAAAAGCTGAAGATACCGCGGGTTAACTATGACATCAGAACATCTGTCACTTCAGTCCTCCTGTGACCATGGGTGCTGTAAAGCACTTGTAAAATCGGGTTAGAAATAGTTCAAAATTAAACGCGATAAAATCCATAAAAATATTTTTATTTAAATGACCTGTATTCGCGTAAATATAAGAAGAAATTATATATTTTTTGATTACAAAATATCATATATTTTTGGTGTGGATTATTTTGGAGTAATTAAATTTTTGTAAGCGTCTAGATTATCATTACATTTCGGGAAATTTACGTAGGTACATAAGTTTTCCGACGTTTTTGATAACTTATGTAAAATAATATTATTGCAACGATTATACTTCACTTTATTCTGTAGTAAAAAGTAGATCTTATAAATATTGTATATTAGACCAAACATGGATAATATTATTTATAAAAATGTTACACCCAATTAAAAAAATGAACATTTAAAGCAGGTAAGTATATAGACAAAACAACGAAGAAAGCCAGTTGCGAAATAATTGTCTCAACTTTTAGTTTTAGTAATAAATTTGTGTAATACTTAAGGAAACTTATTATAAATAGAAAATAAGTTGAATGTGTTTTAGTAAGTGTTGATCCTTAGCTACCCCTCACTGCACAATCATTAATCAGGGCTTCGATCCTGAACTCCTTACAATAGGGAGTGTTCAGAGCGCCGTGCGATCCATTAGAATAGCAATAATTACTCTTCTATTCGCAACGTCATAAAGAATCTGAGCCGGAGCAGGATTTAAAGTTTCCAAAGTGATTCAGTTAATTGACATTTAAACTTGTTTTTATCCTTTAGTATCAAACACAGCTCTCAAGTTGCGCATTTTGATATTGTAAGACGACCATGCAACTGAGTAAGCAGTGTTGAGCCTCGTTTCTCGAAAAAAAATCTCGTGAGTTATGCATGCACCTTCCTCAATAACGTTAAGACGAACAAGTGCCTTTGTGCTCACACGACTAGTTGACGCACTATAAAATATACAGAATAGCTAAAAGTCTTATCTAGTGACTGACTAGACCAAAAGATCGCTCCGTTATGTTGCGTTTATCAAGTCTTTCCTAGTTGTATTCGGTCTCTTGTAAAGCGAATACGGCCGTATCATATGCGATTTTTATATCATCATTCATCATCATCATCATTTCAGCCTATCACTAGTCCACTGCTGAACATAGGCCTTCCCCACAGATTGCCACAATAGTTTGTATCTCTCATTTTGAGGTGATTTTGACATATTTACCACGCTTGGCAGGCGGGTTGGCAACCGCAGTTTGTTTATTCAGATGTTCCTGGAAGATTCTGCCCATCTCCTGGTTTTTATTTTCCCTCTGTCGACTTTTACGACATTGACGGGATGAGATGGGGTGGCAGATTCTCTTAAGCCGCCACCACACGGCGTCGATTTTTATATCATTCTTATATTTACTCAAACCAACATATTCATACGCACAAAACTTTAAGACAGAAGATTCTATATTATAGTTTTTAGTTTCAATAATTTGTTAATTTAAGAAATTGTATGTTTGTTAACAATATTGTTTAAACTGCTACATATTTTTAAGTTAATTTTACAATATTTAGGATAAAATTTATTTGTTTAAGAAGACTCCATCTCATCCAATGGATCTCGTAAAAGGCGAGTAAGGAATTAAACTGCACTGTGCACCCAACAGCGCATGGTGGCGATGGGCTCACCACCTATCACACCAAGTGATTTATATTGTTTTGGTGAAACGTGGATTGTGGCAGTCATCTGTTTTTGCAGTGAGTGCCCAGTCTCTGACTACCCCTTGTGGGATACAGTCGTGATCTTATGTATGTATGTATGTTAAAAAAGAGTTGGGTCTCCGGACACAAGTATATTATTAATACTAAGTAATTAATTATACTTAATAGGATGGCTCCAACCCACTGTATGTGTTATATAATTTACTGTTCTGAAAAAAATATTTTTCATTTTGTGAAATAAAATATTTTAATTTTAGCACCATGCTCTATGTATACATCTGATCCACCCGATTCTAATCTAAATGAAGTAGTCTAAAGTCCGTTAATAAAAATAGATTATTATGAAATATAAAAAAGAAGTTTACGTAAAAGTTTCGTATTCGCTAACGGTATTTAAATAAACCAAAAGTAGTGATATAACAATTCAGTCACAATAAATCACAATCGCTGAAGTAGCTGGGACACGGTGTGCGTGATTCTTAACAAAACACGGCCGACTCAACGGCTCCAAGAAAAACACCGCCGGACTGATTTACGAGACAATTTTATTCGAATACGCGGCTAGAAATAAAATTAAATCATGGAAATGTCTGACTAACATTTACGCACCAGATTAGCCGTGAATTAGATAACTTGGCATTAAATCAAACTTTGGCGCCAAGCTTAAGCCAAACTATGCATACTTATATATATTGTATATTATATAATATACTAAAATAAATCTGTACTATAACTTAGTTGTACTTAGTTGCCACACAGCAACTGGATCGGCTTGACTGGGGTTTAAATTCTCTCAAATAAAGCAGCGTAAAATAGATTTATAGTGTTTATTGTATCGTTTGGTAAGTGCGCCTCGAGATCAATTTACTGCCTACGAAGCATTCGTTCGTAATCTTACAAGTAACAAAGCACCTAACACTAATTCGTTCGTTTGATTTTTTGGGAGTGATTAAGCAGTTTAAATAAAAAATCCTAGCCGGTAGGTGTCCGACAGAGTGGTGGTAGGATTCCTATGCAGGAATCCGTCTAGGTAGGTACCACCCCAGGACCAGTTATTCTGCCGTGAAGCAGTAGTGTGCAAGCATTACTGTGTTTCGGTCTTTCTCGGATTTTGTTCTTTGTTTATTTGTAGGTATTTTTGTCACGCATTCATATTATTTGTCTGAGGTAAAAGTATTATGGAAGAATAAGAACGCATACATTGTCGACATGCTCTTAGTAAACTAGGGAATTGAAAATAAGCATATGCAGTGGACTATTATCATAGTGATTATGATAATAATGATACATAGTTGCAGTAGTTAAAATCTAACGAAACCCCAAAATGAACCCAAATACCAGCCTGCATTTTCTGGTAGAATGGTTGTGTTTAACCTTTCAACGAAAAAAGAACTAACATTTTATTATAAGCAACAGTGATCAATTGTTTGCTCACAATAAAATGTTGTTTCAGAAAACTCGTCAATGTAGTAATGCATATTTATTAACCTACTTTAAACGTACAACTTTCAAAACAAGAGGTTTGCAGTTCGACATGTAGATATTTTTATGTACATATGTTCGGGTATAACTTCGGAATTGATGTATATTGACTTCTTCCAACCCCAATTTGCTAAAAATCGATGATGCTCTTCTGTTTCTAAGCGAAAGTAATTTTTGTTTCATAAAGTATTACTTATGAATTTAATTCCATATTATACACCCATTTAACTTGGTTTTGCATGTGTACAATAAGGTACGAAAACATATTGAGCGCTCGATTCACGATTCACGTTCTATTTCCTACAAAGCCTTACCATATTACAACTTTTGCCAAAATTATAGTCAGGTGGCATACAGTAGCTATTCTAACTATAGATGTTTTTTGGAATAGTTATTTTGCGAAATACTAACCAGTCCCCGTGACTTTCTTCATTTTGGGGGGTTTTGCCATAGTTGCCAAGCTTGGCAGACGGGTTGGCAACCGCAGTTCATTATTGATATGTTCCAGGAAGATGCTGATGCCCATGGGTTGACATGGAGTGGTAGATTTTCTTAAGCTGGCAAGTTTTGGTATACTAGGAGAGAAATACTAAATTGGTCCCCGGATTGCTATCTATAATCGGAGTAAATTTCATATCAATAGGTTTTTCTGTTTTGAGTAGAAAGAAAGATAATTAGTTCTTCGCTGTACTATATGGTTTCATAACCACGATCTTACATATTACACGCTGATGCGCTTCATAGGTCTAGTTTTAGATCTGGCATATTTAAAATGATGAAGAAAAAAAAGTTAATTTGCTAAGATCCGCATGCAAAATATAAAATGGTGTATATTACCTAGTTTTGAAGAGCACCGTCCGCTCTCCGACAGTAGTGTGCACGAGAACTATCACCACCACCGGGAACCGCCACCAGATACCCTCCACCACTACAATACTACCAGTAGGCAATATACACCACTGAAGTCGACACGTGTTTCATCTCAAAACGAGGCATTATCAAGTGATATTGACTCTACGACAGTCACTGACTGAGTCTCTTAAATCATAGCAAATTAACTTTCTTTCTTTCATTATAATGGATTTCCGCAAAGTAACGCTTGATTCTATCCATACTAATATTATAAATGCGAAAGTAACTCTCTCTGTCCCTCTGTCTGTTTGTTACTTTTTCATGACTCAACCGCTAAACTGATCTTGACGAAATTTAGCACAGAGATAGCTTGCATTCTGGATACGGACATAGGATACTTTTTATCCCGTAAAATCAAATAATTTCCACGGGATATTTAATAAACCTTTATCCACGCGGACGGAGTCTCGGGCATCCGCTAGTTAACTATATATCTAAAATGGTTATTTCGACAATTGTCAAAGTCCATGAGACTTTCAAGGAATTTTACTAAACATACTAGACGAGATAGGTCTAAATTTCTCGAGCCGCAATAGGACAGCATTATTTATTATTAATGAATAAAAGATAATATTTTTAATTTAATTTTTAAAATCTGCTTATATTTCAATCTTTTTATAAAGCCGATAGAGAAACCTATCGGTTTCTAACCGTTATATTATAGTATCTTACTGAATAGCACCTTTCTCTTTTCTACCGAGGTGTCGTAAGAGGTGACTTAGGTATTGAGCGGACAACGGACAACCTTTATTCGTGCAGAATAACACCCTAATATGCAATGCTGTTATTATACTGCTCGCGGAATCGGAATGGGGACACTTTTGGACAAATTTGACTAGTTTCAAAATGCTGGCGAAGTAGTACGCTACCAATCTCGTTAGCCGCGGGAGCGAATAGTTGGCTACGTTTGTGGTGTCTGCCTACCCCTTATATGGGAAAAAGGGCGTGACTGTTTGTATGTTTTCATAAAGTCTCTAAGCCGTAGTTTGTAACAGTTTATAGAGATAAAAATGAAGAAATTCATAGACAGAAATCAAAACAATGTTTTCATTCTTGGCAGTGTAATATAATGGAAGAAATAATCTATTTATAATGTTTTGTTTCAGTTCCTTTCTACGTGTTTCTCTGTTCGCAATCCAAGAAAGGGGATGCAGAACCTTGACGGGTAGCTTGTAAAAATGATATCAATGCCGACATAGGAATACACTTAATATTTCTCTATTCGACGATATCTTCACATCGCTACGCCGAACCTTTTGGTAATCAATCATGTTTTATGCTGCGACAGTTCTTTGTAAGCTAAGCTATATAGTAATTAACGAGAATCATGTGACTTCATTCGACCTAAATATGGAAAAAATCTATATAAATATTTATACATTTCGTTGTAACTATGAAAAAAGCGTTAGATTGTGTTGCAGGCTTTTGTTTCATTGAAGAGAGCTTTTGTTTAGTGCGTAATAATGACTAAATGATATTGTTTTTTCCCATGTGTCAAGGGAGCCTTTTACAGATATTCAAAAATACTTACTGGTGGTAGGATTCCTATGCAGGAATCCGTCTAGGTAGGTACCACCCCAGGGCCATAT
The DNA here is from genome assembly GCA_019845155.1 of Luehdorfia chinensis. Lineage (NCBI taxonomy): Eukaryota > Metazoa > Arthropoda > Insecta > Lepidoptera > Papilionidae > Luehdorfia > Luehdorfia chinensis. Next base: position 12,208,735 of record JAHVAK010000642.1, on the reverse strand, counting down.
ATTCTGCCGTGAAGCAGTAGTGTGCAAACATTAGGTGTGTTTCGGTTTGAAGGGCACTGAGAGCTAGCGTAATCACTGGGCATATAAGACTTAAGAACCGATGTCTTAGAGTGACGGGCGCAGTGTGGTGTCACACGGTAATTTTCTGGGTGACAGCATTTGTTATGGGCAGACGTTGCACTTACCATCAGGTGAACGTTTTGCTCGTTCCGTCACTTTTATGAATTAAAAAAAAGAAAAAACCATACCCGAAAACCAATATTTCATGTTCATGCACAAATGTGGGCTCAGGCTGGGAATTGAACTCAAGACCCGCAGTTTGGAAGTGAAGTCTCTGATCACGCTGTTTCAATTTCTTGAAACAATCGCTAAAAAATGTTTAGTTAAGTTACAGAATATTTTTATAGTTACCATAAAAAAGAAAAGTTCTTGGGTGGCAACCTCGTACCAACGATCGCATAATAGATTGACAATGGCAACCAGAATGTGCAGAAAACGATGGTTAAGGTTTTTTTTTTGGTACTAATTGTCAAGACAAGCAAGTCCATTATAGTTCCAGTGTCTCCTTTTGAATGCAGTCCCGAGTGGCAATGCATCGCGGTCAATAACCTAGAGATATATGTTATTCAGTCTACTTCTGATTTACGGTTGAATAACTGTCACTGTGGTTGCGCCTACCTAGCATCCAAGGTTTCCTCCTGCACATATGCATAAGGCAATTAGGTAGGTGCAACCATCGTTACAATGTGGTATATGGGCTCGGACTGTGCTTTGTAGCAATCTTTGCTTGGTCACTGGACTGAAAAATAGATTACTTATTTTTAGATAAAGATTTTTGGTTCTTTTCTCGATTACAGATAAGTATTTGCTTTTAAAAATACTGTAAAAATGTTGGGAATAATTGTTCTTTGGATTATCCAAGCTGTAGTTTTCTCCTAGTTATAGTAACTACGTTGGTTACTAGGTAAGTCTAACTTCAGCGACTGATGCAACTCGATAGTATAGAGTTCGGGAACTGTTCCACATGTTTTCGAGGCGAGTACCTCGATGTTTTAAAACAAATGTTTTCAACCAGTGCATGTCGCCCTGAACTGCTAGAAAGCTTTAGTGCAACCGATCCCTAAAAAAGGCGACCGCTCAGATCAGTTTAAACAGGCCGATTGCAATCACACCTCCTAATTTTCGAAAGTAATGGAGTCCACCAGTACGGGTCGCTCAGCTGGTTTAGTATCCGATGAAGCTGTAAAAGCCGAGAAGGCTAACAGCAATTACATCACCGAAAATATATCAGCTGGTGATCTTCTTGTCTACCTCTCTTAAGGCTTTGAACGGGTCTGGCACAAAAGGGCTTCTCTCGAAGCTTTCCTTCGTATGGGCTTCCCCAGAAGTTATGCAATTGTTACACCAGTTTTCTCACAAACCGGAGCATCATAGTCTAATTTCAATAAACTATTTTTTACGAATTTTATCGCGTTTAATTTTGTAATATTTATAACCCGACCTTTCGAGCGCTTTACAGCGCTCATGGTCATGGGAGTACTGAGATGACAGATGTCCCGATGTTATAGTTAACCCGGAGTACCTTCAGCTTTAAATTATTATTTTTGGTCCGATGTACGCAGAAAGAGCTTTTTTTTATTGCATAACGTGACGCAACGAGCAAAACGTTCACCTGATGGGAAGTGCAACGTCTGCCCACAACAAATACTGTGTCACCCAGAAAATTTCTGTGTGACACCACAATGCGCCCATCACCCTGAGACATTGGTTCTTAAGTCTCGCATCTAGCTCTCAGTGTCCCTTCAAACTGAAACACAGTAATGTTTGCACACTATTACTTCACGGCAGAATAACTGGCCCTGAGGTGGTACCCACCTAATCGGATTCCTGCTGAAGTGAAGCTAACTGTGTCTTGAAGTCTTGTAGTGGTTAGCTTGGTTTTGGAAATAATTTTATTAATTATAAGATCCCAAGCTGGTGGTGGGTTAAGAAAAAAATATTTAAAAGCTGAAGGTACCCCTCGGGTCAACTAGGACATCGGAACATCTGTCACCTCAAGTGGCAAAATAGGTGACAGTTTTATTTAAATGTGTAGTATTCGCGTAAATATAAGAATTCATTACATAAAGGTCTAGGTTGACGGTACATGCTCGGACTATAAGTCTGTGAATGCTGGTGTTCCATAAAGCTCCGTGCTATCGTCCACCCTGTTTCTTCTGGATATAAATGATATTTTTTAAACACCGTCCGTGCCAATATTTCTTGGATACCCGTCAATAAAATCCAGAACAAGTTTATTCTAACTCAACCCTATGAAGACACAGTATTTCATTCTAGCCCACCGCTTGCAGCTGAACAAGGCGCAAGTTCGACCCCACATGAAGTAATGTTCTAATCTCTGGGCGGCGACAACTCTGAGTCAGCTCCTTTCTTTTGACCGCATTCAATTAGAGCTGTTCGAATCATCGGTGACCATTCCAATATCGCACCTTGCATATTCCAATATGGCATAACTGAAAATTCCATCCATATCATCTGGATAGTTTGTACAGTATCAGGGAATTTTCTTCCACGCACGGCCGCTTTGTGGAATTTGCTACCGGAAGCTATTTTTCAGAACTGATACGACTTAGGGACCTTCAAGAAAAGAGCCTATTCCTTTGTAAAAGGCCGTCAATGCATCTGTAATACCTTTGTTATTGCAATGTGCTAGGTGATGAGCGGCGGTAATCATTTACCATCAGCTGAGCCGCTTGCTCGTTTGCCTCCTATCCTATAAAAAAAAACTTATGATGATGATGATAGATGTCAACTTGTAGTAATTAGAAGATAACATTTCATATTCTACCGAATTAGAGAAGCAAGAATTCGTTATCATAGCCACAGTAAGTGGTCACCTTTTTATCGTTTGTGTGTCGCAAGAGTCGACTTAGCGAAATGCCCGGAAAACTTGTTCAAAGCTTCCAGACAGGTAGCAGAATAACCATCTAGAAAAACACCGAAATCGAAAATACACAGGCCAGCTAGGAGCAAGAGCGTCCAAGGTGCGAGGCGTTATGTATCTACTGCGATCACCAATTCAACAGCCAAGAGAGATCTTGGGAGAGGTTTATGTCCAGCAGTGGACTAATAAAAGCTGATGATAAACAAAAATATGCCAGTGGTACATTAATATTAAGTTAATAAAGTTGTTATTTTAATATATGGCCAATTCATTATTTCTTAAAATATCAAATTGTGTTTTGTGCAACGGCCGTCGTAGATGTTTCATTATTCTATGAATTTGCTAATTTTTTGTTATGAATTTGTAAGTGTAAAGTAATAAATATCTTACATAAATTACTATTGTTCCATTTACTCTATTTAGGTATAACCCGTCAACTAGAGCTGAAGTCGCGGTGAGCGAGGAGAACTGGGAGCCGCGAGCCCACATTGAGAGTACGTTGACTAACGACCTGCCAATCAGGCCCCAACTTAATTGGAAATCCGTGTTCGTGAAACCACTCTCCACGCTTTCGAAGGCTTTCGTTGGTAAAAATTAAACATTTTACAATTGCCAATAAATACTTAAATTTGTAAGTTATGAGTAATTACAAATCCTTTTTCTTAAATATTAATAAAATATTTTCTGTGTGTGTAATGGTTCAAACGCAATATTAATTTTATACAAAGTTTTTATACATAGATTGATGTTACTAACGCTTCTTAGAACAGATAATCTATGAACAGAAATTACCCGAGTAGGTATCACAATACCGTATAAGGTAAATTTTATTTGTCTCAACGCCTTTTTTCCACATACGGGGTAGACAGAGATTACACTCGTGGCCCACTTTTCACCCCCGCGGGAAACGAGATGTGACAGGTGGTGAACCACGACGGCGCCATTTTGGTACGAGTCAAGAAATTCTTACTCCGTTACTATTTCGTTTCCAGAAGCAGTAAAGTTACAGCATTGCCTATTATGATATTATTCTGCACTAATAAAGGCTGTCCGTATAATACCTTCAGCGTTTTTCAAACCGAAACACGGTGGTGTATACTCATCTCTGCTTGACGGTAGAATTACTGGCACTGCGGTGGTACATACCTAAACATATTCCTGCATAAGAAAAACCATCAGTATAATTATTTAATCAAAAAATCCGACTTCTAACGCCACGTACGTTACGTAATTGTAACGCAAAATGTTAATATTTACAAGGCGAGCGGAAGTACGAGTATAAAGAGCGATATTGTTATCGGCAGACTCGACTAGTGCATGCGACAAGTGTATGGTTTGGTGTATGGTAATTTCGGCCGGCGACACGAATGCTGCCTGTCAAACTTGCTCCCGTTAATGTCCCACGCTTCGTAATGTTGTGTGGATAAGCTTATAAATGAAGGATTACGGGGTAAAGAGCAAATTTTTTTACAAACTGTGGTAATATTTACACATGCTACAATATAATAACTTCTCTACATTTTTTTTAATATTTTCTCCTATCCTCCATTTTTTATTACTAATAGAAGTATTTAAATTCTATGAATACAAGAGAATTTAATATTATTAATCAAGCTACAATGACAACAATACCTTTTGATATTTTGATCTTGTTACATAATTGTTAACAAAATATTATTTATTATACAAAAACAATTAATTTTTTTTCAATCCCCAACAATAGCTTTTGTGTATGCATTAAACTGGAACATTCATTATAATATTTGTTAAATGTTAGATTTAAACAATAAGCCGTATCTATTAGTTTCTATCGTGCGTCGGTCTCGCCTTCCTTGTTTGGGGATATTAAAAAATTGTTCCGGCTAGCGTGTCTAATCTCTCGCAGCCGGTGCTTTCCCGCTCACTCAAACAACGTTTTCGAACATACGTGACTACAAGAACAATTTTAAATTACGAAAATTCAATTGGCATTGTATAAAGAAAAACATACTGAAGCAGCAAACATGAGATTCCCACGAAAAATATCTTGCAAGCTCTAAAGCAATTTTAGGTTTAAAATGATTTTTTTTTAGAATAATTTGCAAGCATTATGGTTATCAGAGACTGTAACCATCATTAGGGCCGGTCACTAATTTACAGGCCAAATTATAATATACATTTTTTTTAAATAGTAATATTGAATTATAGAAAACGTACATAATATATTTATTCTTGGATAAATATATTATGTACGTTTATGTAAGTTAATCCAAATTATAATTTGAACTAACATACACGTCATTTTATACAATATGTGGAATTACTATATTATATACACAGTGCAAGTAATAAATGTAAACGCAATGACTGACTTTATTTTACTTATGATACTTTATTTGCCTTGTCCGGCAAATACAGTACCTACTCCTGTCTGTCTGATGTCTTCTCCTGCTCGTTCCGAGATAGTAGCCATAGGAACACAACGGGGTGCAAGAATTTCCTCCGAGAAGTAGGCTTAGTAAATGGTATATAGTATGTATGTGTGTAAAAAATGCTAGCAGTTGTTTTATTTAGTAGGTACTCAAAACTCTTTAATAATCACACCAGCCCAAAGCCAAATCTGGCGAATATCAGTATTTTTGAAAAATCTGATGTTGATCTGTGATTCTTAAAAAATCTCTCCCAAGAAAAGTGGTTAAATATAATAAAAAACTAGTAATGGCGTTATAGAAATTGTAATAAACACTGTAATCGAATTAAAGTTCAACAATTTAAAAAAAACACGCTTCAACAGTAATGAGCTGATGATTCTGGTGATAATACCAGTCTTGAAAAATATGGTCGATGGTCTACAACATGTGTGCTAAATTTCAAATTATTCGGACATTTGGAAGTGGCTGAAAATTTAATTGTAAGATTTTATTACATTGTAACTTTTTTTTTATTGATAAAAGTGACGGAACGAGCAAAACGTTCACCTGATGGTAATTGCAACGTCTGCCCATAACAAATGCTGTGTCACCCAGAAAATTTCTGTGTTACACCACACTGTGCCCATCACCCTAAGACATAAGTTCTTAAGTCTCATATGCGCAGTGATTACGCTCGCTCACAGTGCCCTTCAGACCGAAACACAGTAATGTTTGCACACTACTGCTTCACGGCAGAATAACTGGCCCTGGGGTGGTACCCATCAAGACGGATTCCTGCATAGGAATCCTACCACCAGTAACATACATACATACGGCTCGAGCAAATAAAAGCGTGTTAAAGCAAATGAAATTGGCGCGTCAGTTTTTAATTTTGTCTTGTATCTTCCGATATTTTAAATATAAATATAAAATAATGTGTGGTCTTTAAGCTTTCATTTTTACCTAATCATGATTGCATTTCATGTTTGCCTTGAGTAATCCCATATTTTTTTTAAACAAAGAAGTAACTAAAAGTAACGTAAAACTATGTGTAAATAACTGTCTCAAACAGAAATTTCCTAAAACTGTGAAATTTCTGTTAGCCTCTGCAGGTTTATTAAAATGACCGATGTTTTTTTTTAATCCTAGTAGTTTTTTAACAACAGATAATAAATATTTCGAAATATTCACAACTTTGATCATGTTAATTTTTTTATTAATTGGCGTAGATTATTGCGAACAACTGCTGTTTGATAGTTATTGAACGCCGTTCCAGGGGTTTCGTAAAATGCTATTTTCATTTGCTTTATTTATTTGCGTTTTTAGATACTTACATATTTAGTATGTTATGCCGTACAATTATTATAGTCGTGATGACATCTTCTGCATTAAATCAGAAAATGACTCATACTTTTAAACACTGTCAGAACTTATCAACTGTGCAGGAAATTCCATAGTGGCACAAGCGTACGTGTACTAGTGTAGGCACTCACTCGTCCTAACCTACCTGTGCATATATCGTTCGTGTAATAAGATCAAATGTAGAATAGGATGCAGGCCATAGAACTGGACACAATTATAACACAACCATACAAAAAAATCGACAACTTGTGTTTTTGCACAAAGTGGGTTCCGGTTGGAATTCAAATTCAGAACCCGCGGCTTCTGGATTGATGATTCTCTCTGATATGCTATTCTAGCATCGTAAGTATACGCGAAACCACCAGAATTGAATTAATTTTCGACATGTCAGTGTTTGAAATAATTTGCTGTTATATAGGGTCAGAAGCAACGTCAAAAACATAATGGTCACAATTTACACAAATATTGGCTCTAGCTAGTATTCGAACTCAGAATCTAGAATCAGCGGGCAGGTGCGCTTACTACATAAACATGCGCCGTCTGCGTACAATACGCATATTAATGACTCATATAAAAAAGGTAATTGTAATATTTATATTAGGACATATACTACGTATTACGTTACTCCAGAACTTTTAGTCTTTTTATTACAATTTTGTCCTTTTATTCCCTATTGTTGTTTGTGTTTTTACGTTTAATTTACTATATCTAAGTTTTTTTTATAAGAACATTATGCGACAGTTAACTAACATGGAATATACTTCAGTAGACAGTACCGCCATCTACATTGTTGTATAGGAAGTAAAAAAACCGGGAATGTCTGACATAGCGCCATCTGGAAGAACTTTAAGAAATTACAGTCATCCCTTCCTCACTAAGGGTTGCAAGTGAAAATCTGCAAAAAAGCGCCACTTGCGAAAATACGGAAACTTTATTAGTAAAAGTATAGATAACCGAAAGTAATTCAGATAAACCGCAAATATTCTATTTTAAGATGGTTAAGAAAAACGGATTTAGTTTATAAAATTAAAATGTATGCAAAGGGATTGATGAGTCCTTTTAATATCAGTACAAAATATTAGCTGTACTTTATAAAATGTGACTATATAGAGCGGAATATAAAGATGTTCTATTCAAAAGAAATTACAACGATTATTAAAATCAATATAGGCATTGTTTGAGTTAAACCAATTCAAAACTATTATTGTGTTAAATAATCGGATAATATAATGATAAATTAATATTTTTAAGTGTATAACAGAATATAAAACTGACTGTATATTAACATTAATCTATAATGCTTCAAGCATATCAATCACATCTGGTATTATTTACGGGGTATACAATAGAGAAAATTTTAAATCAATAGCAACTTAGTCGTACGTACGAAATGACAAATTGCAGACCACTCCTTGTACTGTCACACGGAGAGAAGATTAGCGGTTGTTATTTTTTTATTCCAAGTAGGAAAGTATTCATTAGTGTTATAAGATCGCAAATTATACGATATTAGATATTATAAAGACTGATGACAAAAAATTAACGACACTGACCGCAAAAAGTACTGAGTCAAATTTTCATTATTTACATTTCTAATTTTAAACTATAAATAGAATTACACATTTTTTGTATCTCACATACGAAGATGTATAAATAGGTTTTGATCGTGAGGCTGAAACTACAAGGTAATTTCAAAATTTTAACGTTTAATAGATTTTTTTCCGAGGCATGAATATCAAGATTTATTGGTATTTTTATTGCCAATAAGATTGTAAAGGTTAAACTTATTTGCAATCTTATCTGTAAGCTATGCTGACATCCAATTTTTGAACGACGCATACAGAGTGCAGACCAATTAGGAGGGAGGCTTGTCCTACAATCGGCTGTCGTAATTCCCAACAAAAAACTCCAAACGACTGGCAGCATCTCAGGTCACTGTACTCTTAAAACGTATTCTTTGATACTGCAAAATTCTGTTTAAGAATATCGTCGTTGTTATTTAATAGTCATGGTTGTATTCTAAATTCGTTCTGAAATTTATTCGTCTTATTTACAGGTCTCTCTCGTAGGTCATTTTTGATGTAAGAGTGAAGGCCACTAAACCAGTGTTATCCGGAATTAAAACAAAAGTTCGATATACACAAAACGAGCTTACAGTGCCTTAAAGTATTGCAGTGGTATTGTTGTTTTTGGATTTCATTTTGTTGATATAGGATTGAATGTTGATATCTATGTCAGAATAGTACGAGTAGTATCATTATTTTTGATAATAGTTAAAGTCGTGAACGCTCAATCAAATCACATCTAAATTGAAATAAAATATATTTCAAGTACTTCCTTTTCCAAATAAAGCTAGGAAATTGTACATTTCTTTTGCACAATATTATTGATTGAACGAAGTTAAAAAAATATTAAATAATGTGACCTAATAATCGACGAGTGATTCTACCATTGTGCGACATCAAAATGCTAATCGTTCAACAGACGCCAAACTACAGTTGAGCTCGAATAAACTACATTATGCTCTGATGCTCAGATGTTCAGTTTTACAGCTCAGATAACAATCCGCGCCGAGGGAGCCAGCGAGAGAACTTTTAATTGGCGTGCCATTAGAGCGGGCGGGAAGCACTAAGCGATTTGTGGTGTACCGGCCTGCTCTCTTGAGCTTTTAATTTCTGTTTCACCTCCCTAGATAGGGTTGTGTTGGTTGTGTATTCGGCAAGAATTATAAAAGTTAATCCCTTTTTGTGTTGAGTACGGCACAGTCGAATTAGATTTACTTACGAAGGACTTATTTTTAAAGTTTTTGGTAATTAAGAGCCTTTTAATTATTTTCCTGGCCGATTTCTACTACGATATTTTGTAGGTTAATACACAACAGTTAGTTATTCGGGATTTCCTTAACATAATTACAAGAACAGAAAGAGAAAAGTTTAATAGGTTCGGCAGCAAAATAAAATTATCTGTACTTCATCTAAAATTAGGCAATACACATTAATTGTGCATTATTCTTATTGCGAATCCTGATTGATATAAGCAATTTTTATTTCTCTCTCATTAACATATGTATTTTGTCATCTGCGTAAGTTGATTTATATTGCCCGTAACTATTAAAGTAGATATGAAAGCTCTTACGTTTCTTCTTCTTCACGAAGCCTATCAAACCCCTTACGTGATAAGATCAGAGGACATTTCAGAGAGACGGGATACTCTTACAAATTCAGGCTCAAAATCCAGAAATTTGTATTTACCACAAATATTGGCTTCAGCTGTAGACTAAATTTACGACCTGCTACTCTATCAGCGAAGACGCTGACGCGGTCAAATTAAATATTGAGGGTACACACTTTTTTTACTTTTTTTTAAGTAACAGTGAAAAACGATCATACTGTCATATCTGTCGGTGTAAAGTGGTCACTGCGACATATCTCATCTATCCGCAATTAAATATCAAAACACTTGTTATCTTCCCTGAGGACTCAGACTTTGTTGTCAGTAATTATTTCTCGGTGCAGCTAACCGCCTACCACTGTAGTTTCAATTATTTTGCCGTCAAGTAGTGGTTTGCAAATACCAACTTGGTTCGGCTTGATGGGTACTCTACTTGATATAATTACATGAAATACGATACTTAAGAGATGATGTCTCTGGGAGGGGAAAAACGATGCTACATAGAGCTTTATGATTCAAAACTCTGGATACATTTCAGGCAACTTTCGTGGGCAGACGTTGTACTTACCATCAGGTAAACAACTTACCCGTCTAGCCCCTAACTTCCATTAAAAAAAAGTTTTGTTCTGTTTTCAGTATTATCCTGGTACTTTTCGCTGGTATTTTGCGAGAGTGTGGATATATAATTTCGGTGATGTAATTGCTTTTAGCTTTTTTGTCTTTTACAGCTTCATCGGATACTGTGCTCAAGGGGCCAGGGGCCCGCGTGCCAGGTTTGGTTTGACCCAAAAGAGTGTGGATCTCCTTTGGCCTAGCCGATATATTTACAAATCTGCAGAGTAACTCTTCTGCTTAAAAACGACTGCTAAGACGCATTACTAAAACTTATTGTATCTTGCAATGATGCCCATTTTTTTATGTACCGGCTTAAAAGTATTCTTAAAATAAAATCTAAGACGTGACGAACTGAGGAACAGCGAAAGTTTTGTAAAGCAAACATTTTATGCACAAACCGAAATACAATTCGATGTACGTTTTCTAATTAGTCAATTACATGCGTCTTTTGTTCCAATTCTCGTTTTTCTGTAACAATCCCCGGACATCGAGGACGAGCATGTCTTTCGTTAACGACACCTCGTTACCGTCACAAATCTCGAACATTACAACGTATTAAAACTCTAAAACTTGAGTCGTCGTGCCATTTGGCTGGAACAAAAACTTTCTTACATCACGAAGATTAAAATTCAAGTCTCGAAATGCGCTCAACTCATGAAAATTTTTGAAGCGAGGCCGTCTAGGCTAGATATAGAAAAATATTTTATGTTTGGTGACCTACCACTGATTTATCTCCGGAAGACAGTACCAACTAGTATGCTGTTCAAATTCCATCTACGTAGAAGTGAATTACTAGTTTCATGTAAGCTCACTATTAAAATAATTAGTTCGTATATCATACAATGCAAATACACTCTCAGACTATCAGGCCGTTTTCATTCTGTACTATAATAAAATTTGTGATTCAGAAAGAACATAAGGAAATACTCGTATGTAACTTAGTTGACACATTAAACTAGTTTTAGCATAAAAAAAATGTATAGGAGTATTTCATGTATAAGCTCCAAAACTGTGTCACAGAAAAAGGTTTTAAGCAATTATTAAGCAGGCGTTCTAATTAAATATATTTATTTATTTTAAAAGGCACACCAGTAGCATAACACGAACAATATTTTTAGTATACGCTGAAAATGGAAAACAAGCGACAAAAAGTTTGGTTGCTTTACTGTTATTTTGTTAGTACTGTGTGCCAGTTAAAACCTTTGTTGTCCTTTTTTTTGCTATGTTGGCTTATAAAATGTAATAACGACATTAACTTACTTTTACTACTATAATCACATGCTGTGGTAGGATTCCAATGCGGGAATCCTTCTAGGTAGGTACTACCCCAGGGCCAGTTATTCTGCCGTGAACCAGTAGTGTACAAACGTTCTTGTGTTTCGGTTCGTAAGGGCAGTGAGAGGTAGTGTAATCACTGGGCATATGCGACTTAAGAACTGATGTTTCGGTGTGACTGGCGCAGTGTGGTGTCACACAAAAATGTTCTCGGTGACACGGCATTTGTTATGAGCAGACGTTGCACTTACCATCAGGTGAATGTTTCGTTCATTTTGTCACTTTATCCAATAAAAATATTTGTTTTGGATTAAGCTTCAAAAGCAGGAAACTGATAAAAAAGATTTTAGCTCCTAATAAAATCCATCCAAATGTTTCATGTATTTCAGAATTCATCTATAATTTCGCCAGTCAATTCCATAACCCATTACACATTATTGGATTAGAATTTAAAATCGGTGGACGTAATTTAATAAGTTCGGTGGCTTAAGCTCTCACATCCCGTGTAATTCTGTCCAACCCTTTTCTGCGTTTCCCAGGCCACAACGTCGCTAAGTGGATTTTCGGGTCGTCCCGCATTTGGGTAACGGCCCTGCACTGTCGACTCGTTAGTGACGTCACTTCTCTACTTTGTTAGGGATGCCATCGCATTATATCCTTGTTACGTTAAAAATATTAATGTTAACTTAAATTTAGGAAACACGTTTGTGTACAGGGGCGGCGGACATTTTTTTTGGAAGGTAGTGATGAGACATGGATATTGTTCACCTGATGGTAAGTGCAACGTCTGCGCATAACAAATACTGTATCATCCAGAACATTTCTGTGGCGTGGTGGGAACATTCTGGCGTGTGACGGTAAACTAACTTGCAGTGCGATGAAGTACCATCGCACTGCAAGTTAGTTTACCGTTTACCTACACGGATTTAGATATATATCTATCCTACCATTAGAAAACAATGGCGACCGACTGACTGTTATGAGGGTTCCATTCCATACGTATTTTTTATAGAATAAGTCACCAGACGAGCCAAACGTTCACTTGACGGTAAGACCAATGTCAGCCAATAAAAAAATGCTGTGTCACCTAGAAAAAATTCCACACAGCACCAGAAATCCGGTTCTTAAGTCTCATATGCTCAGTGCACACTAGCTCTCAGTGTCGTTCAGACCAAAACACAGTAATGTTTGCACACTATTGGTGCACGACTGGCCATATAAAGACAATAACTGGCCAGTTATTCTGCCGTGAGCAGTTATTCTACCTCGACGTGAAAAGCATTTTTTCTAAAATATTAAGATATGTTCTGTTAATTTCCACGTGAAAGCACAAGAATTTCCAAAGTCATGAGGTAGTCATAAGTTAAATTAGTAGAAGTTTTAATAGCCCAGGGTCAAGGCGCTTGCTTATAATTTCGTAGTACGCGGCTGACCTAAGTTTGATCTCCGGTACCGTTACCATTAAAATCTTTCATTGCAATTTTAAATTCTGATTTACCGCGTGCTCGGCGATAAATAAAAAAAAATGCCAGGAAACTAGCATTCCTTACGAATACTAATATTCAAAGACATGTGAAGTACATCAATCCGCTCTGGAGCAGCGTAGCGAAGCTCTTTCAGAATCCAAACCCCATTTAAAATAAGATGAGTTAAGAAGACTTTTTATATTTAATTAAATGATTACACGATTAAGTGCATTTACTAAATAGATAAACTATGCAAATGAAGAAATTTGGCAAAAACTGATAAAAAGTGAAGTGGTGCTTAATAACAGCCCTGATATAAAACCAGCTACCTCTTTCGCTCGTTTATCTTCAAACGTACTAATTATTACGTGTGATGAAAACATTTCGCCGTCAACGCGTCGTACCGCGACTTCCCCTGCCCCGTGCTATTACTCTCAATTTTACATGTGACATGACGCGTGAATTTTTGTGTTGAAAAATTTCCATACTTTAAATGTGAATTTTCGAAATTTTTTATCATATAATAAAACACAATATAAATCAATGTTAATTGATGGCGCCGTGCCGTGGCGGCTTAAGAGAATCTACCGCCCCATCTCGTCCCGTGGGTGTTTAAATGCTGATTCACCAAGCGATCAGCGGCGAAGGAAAACATCGTAACGATGTGACATGCAAGAAAATGCAATCGAAATATTTCGAAGACATGTGAAGTCCGCTAACCCGCATCTAAGCAGCATGGCGGACTCTGCCTAGCTCCAAAGCCTAATGTTATTTCCATTTTTTCTTTACATAATATACTAGGTAATGGAACCTGGCGCTTGGATTAAATTTCATTGTACACGATGTCTTAGAAACAAAAAAATATCTAAAGCCCTCGAGCTCGCACTGGGGCAACGTAACAGACTCTTTTCAGCCTCTTAAAAAGTCTGTGGCTCAGTCGGTATTGCCCTTCTGGGCAGTTATACGCCAATACTTTTCTTCTTTCCACTCCACTTGTCATCTACTGAGTCCTTACAGCTTTTTCGTGCCCTATATTTCATTCTGCATGGAGCGTTATCGATGAAGTTCATAACAAAAATACGAACACATAAAAATCTCCTCAAAACTTTGTGTTTACCTTGAGATTTAACAGCATTTTAATTTTTAATATTAACGATACGTGTAATCCGATTTGAGCTATCATTATTTTCGTCTATTCTCTACTACAGGGAGGGGGAGTCTACTTCAGGGACGTTGGATGCTTTTAGTTATACCGGAGAAAAAGCTGTCGACGAACTCTTTATAGGAAAGCGGGTTATGTTATACTAGATTTTGGCTTTGTAAGACTGACAAATAAAACATTATAGGCAAGACAGCTTAAGTCCAGACTGATTAGTCTAAAGATATATTTTAAAAGATGCTGGCAGACTGAGCTCAATTTTTTTATATATTCCTGGCGAAATCGAATCGCATGGGTGAGTACGAATAAAATATATACATCTTGTATTTAAAACTAAAAGGTCCATGACGCAAAAGTTGTAAGAGACCCACAAATGCTGTTATTCTGTCATAGTCTTACATCACAAAATTATAAACAGTACATATTACAAAGGCATGCCACCCGCTACGATGAATAATGTGAACTACTGACCTCCAAACATCAATATCTTCATATTGATGTTTGGAGGTCAGTAGGTAAAACTTCTTGAGATTTCAATGCTGCGTTCTTTAGGTGGTGGTAGGATTCCTATGCGAGAGTCCGTCTAGGTACGTACCACCCCAGGGCCAGTTATTCTGCCGTTAAAGCAGTAAAGTGCAAGCATTACTGTGTTTCGGTTTGAAGGGTACTCAGAACTAGCGTAATCACAGGGCATATGAGACTTAAGAACTGAGGTCTCCAGGTGATGGGCGCTGTGGGGTGTCATACAAAAATGTTCTGGGTTTCCTGTGTGATACTCCACTTAAAAACTGTTCTCAAACAGCATTTGCTATGGGCAGACGGTACACTTACCATCAAGTGAACGTTTTGCTCGTTTCATTATTTCAATATTTTATTTATTATTCTATTCCTTTAAACGTTTAATTATTTTATTACTTTAAACAAAAAAAAATTCTGGCAATTTAATCCTTTATTTTGAAATGCTTTTAACGTAAATTTCTTTTAAAGACCCACATTTCGCATCTTTATAAGAGCGTAAACCAGACGCAGCATCTAATAATGCGGTGGGTTTTGTCAAAATTAATTCGCTTAGAGAGGTTGGACATTTTATGGAAAGCAGATTTTGCTTGTCAAATTCTGCATTTCTCTTCCTCTGAGTGACACTGGTTAGATGTGAAGACACAACCGAGGTATTCAACAAGTAAGACAAAGTTGGACTTGGCTAGTTTAGGCAGTCACCATAGTTTTTGTTGTGCAAAAGTCCCTCGGAAAGTCCCATGTCTTTGCTTGTTGTGGCTACTTCTGTCAGTAAGTCCTGCAGATCCGCTTCCTAGTTAGAAGTCGGCACAGTCTCAGTGTCAGCACATCTAATGTTATTGACATTGAATCCATTTAAGGAAATACCTTTTAGTTTACTTGCTTAGTAACACAGTCAAGATATCTCCCGAATACTAGTTAAACAGGAGAGGCAGATATTATTTTCCCCTGACTAACACATCTAGTAATTGGTTTCCAATAGGTAAGCTTTCCATCTACCTTTACAGCTTGCTCCCTATTTCAGTAGAGGTTTCTAATGAGTCTTAGCTCTTTCTCAACTAATTCCCTTTTCACCCTTTTCAGCAAGCACATCTATCATTTCTGGTGTTGCACACGGTCAAATGTCTTTTCGTAATCTCTGAAATATATTGAAATACTATATATAACAACTAGCTGGCCCGGCAGACGTTGTCCTGCCGTTTCCAGTTTGTAACGTGATGAGTTTGATTTCTGATTTACTTTTAAGTGTGAAACTGTGATCACCCGCCTATTTTTGCCATCCTACCGGGTCAGATTTTTTAATTTGCTTTTTTGGTTTTCCACTTAAATTTTAGAATTATATCAACGATGTTCTGCCGGTAACGATTATCTACAGTTATATCGACGACGATGCATTGGATATCCACCGTTGCCAGTAATAGTCTCCACCGTCAAATTTCGTGGATAACACTTTAAACACTTGCCCTTGACCATGCACGGTGATTTGACCCTACCTTGAACAGTAGGACTATCAGAACGAAAGTGAAAGGAAGGATTTTGTGCTGGACAACACTTGTCAACAATTGACAACAATTGTTCCGTATTCGCCACTTGTTTTCCAAAACACTCAAGGCGCATTGCAAGTCAAATTACAACACTTCTCGTGTTGTTATTTTCATCTGCAGTCGACTGACTCTCAATAATTTGAAGTCTAATTGGCTTCGATGTGAAAGATTAGATCTTCAGGCACGCGGCATTGTAAATAACACTGGAATAGTCAGGTCATACAATTCCAAACTACATAATAAATCAATTATCAATCACCAATTTGACACATGAAATTTGACAGACTTACAAAAGTAAACATCTTCGAAGGCAACTTACTGTTTGACTTACAAACGCAATAACGGTCGAAAACTGAATGAAAATTGGTGAAAACTAAAAAATACTGATAAATCGCGGTGCCTGTCTGCACAGCTAGCTCAATGGTATGAATTTTTTTTTATTGGATGAAGTGATGAAACGAGCAAAACGTTCACCTGATGGTAAGTGCAACGTCTGCCCATAACAAATGCTGTGTCACCCAGAAAAAATCTGTGTGACACCACACTGTACCCATCACCCTGAGACAGAAGTTCTTAAGTCTCATATGCCCAGTGATTACGCTAGTTCTGAGTGCCCTTCAAACCGATACACAGTAATGTTTGCTCACTACTGCTTCACGGCAGAATAACTGGCCCTGTGGTGGTACCTACCTAGACGTATTCCTACATAAGAATCCTACCACCAGGAACGCTCTGTTGAGGGGATAATGAAAGAAGGCAGAAAGAAAGAAAAAGTATATAATGTCACAGAACTGTCATGCATACAAAATAAGTTTTGTTGTATCACAGATGGCGGTGTATACAGAAAATGTATGGGAAAATGAATTTCTTTCACGACTTTTCTTTGTGATTTTTTTCGATGTTTTAATAGTTACTTTGCTACTCGGAGAGGAGATAAATCCAATAAATCCAACATCACGAAAATCAATCCAGCCGCCTCTTGAATTTCTTCTAGATTAGTAATAAAGTCAAGTGTAGTGTTTCAAAATTTCATCGTCATTTAGTTTCAGGAGGAAAATCTACCAATTGTGTTTAACATTAATGAACTATAATGTGATACATTTTTCTCAACTCAAATTTTTCCTAATGAATTTCTTACATTTCTTTTTTGAAGTGAGTTTTTGTTATTCTTAATTAATGTTGATCGATTAATTAATAGTTGTTTAAATACTGAGCAGGTTTTTTATAGTGAGTATTATTTTTGGTATTAATAATATAATAAAATTAAATATATTAGAAATAAAATGTAGTATAATAGTTCATGTTCATTTATTATCATTTTAATCAAATTTCTAATATTTCAAGTTTCACTTCGTCACGTGTATTTAGTTGCACACGCTCTTTTTTATTTCATTTAATTACGCGATACATTTTATTTACTTGGATATGACGAGGTGAGTTCGTTTTATAACATAAACGTCTGCGTGTTTTAAGGAAAAAAGAGCAATTATATAGCATTCCATAACAGGAAATAAATTATTTAATGTTGCTTCGATCGATTTCTAAGCCGCACATTAACTACTGGTCATCAGTGCAACCGACAATATATGTAATGAGCTGATATTTTACACGGTCCAAGTAAAAAACTCAAAGTATTGTTAATTACGTCAAAGACTCAACTAGTGAAATTCATGCTTTAAGAGATTATTTGACACCTTTAAATAGTTACTTTATTATTAATCTATTATTAAATCATAAACATAGTATGTTAATTCATTGTGAGATAAGAAAAACCTGATATAATTGCCGTTATTATAAGTATAAATGATGCTTTAAGTAGTTATTGATAAAAGATTACTTTATAATTAAAGTGAAATATCTACCTAGGCCTATGTTCAGCAGTTGACTAGTGATAGGCTGAAATGATGCGTGAATAATATCTATTAAAAAGTTGTCATACAATCCGCGATCACTTATTCATAACGCCAACAAATTTCATTCTGAAAGTACGCACCGCAAAACGGTACGTTTCCACACCTCATTGAGAGCCGACACGGCTGTTACAAATGGCCCTATGATTATACGGCATTATGATAATGGAACCACGTAATTAGAACAACTGGCTCAGCAGTGCCGCTTTAAAAAAAATTGCTATTTGTGAATTTACGTCTTGATAAATGGAGTACAACGAAAGCAGAAACTGCAAGATCACGCTATACGTAAGAATGTTTTAAAGTTTCTCTTGGGAATACCGTTTCATAACATTTTATTTAAGCATTTTATAATTTTTTATTTTATAAAGTGACTGTAAAAACGATCTTATAATATAGTTTGACTTAATTTTGCCAAATAAACCTTTGATTTTAGAAGTGATCTCTGTCTCTGTGCCGAATTTCGTTAAGTTCGATTCAATAGTTGAGCTGTAAAATGGTAACAAACAGATTGAGGGACAGAAGCCGTTACTTTCGCATTTATAATATTATTATGGATGAAAATATCGTGGTTATTGTTTAGATAAGGACTCTCTGAGAAGTAACAGTAAAAAAAAATTGATCGAAATCTATCCAGTAGTTTTTGCGTAATGCGCACACTAAGGCAGGCCGCTATAATTTTATTTCCATAGATAGTGACGAAACAAGCAAATTGTTCACCTGATGGTAAGTGCAACTTCTGCCCATAAGAAATGCTGTGCCACCCAGAACATTTCTGTGTGACACGACACTGCTTCCGTCATCCTTAGGTACGAATGAAGAACTTAACGTACGAACGAAGGTTAAAAACCGTTAATGCTGGTCATTTCTTTTCATTCAATATATGAATATTTATTACATGAACACATAAAAGATATTGACTTATGGTATATATTGACTTATATATCTGACGCACAGATTTTGGAAAATAATGGCATTGTTAGTGAATATAAACTTGTAAATTATGAAAAAGATTGCTAATTGTAAAGTACACACTGTTTCTAATCCAGTTAAATAATTAAACGAATCATTTTTTTTACCTTCAGGACGCTTCGAATAACTATTCTATCGATTTAAAATAATAGAAACAGTGAATCGGTCTAGTCCTTCACTGTCCTTGTTTTTAATAATTATAAAGCGATTAATGAATATATCATGGGACTTGAATGTATTTATAAAATACTCCGTATAGTGTCATTGACAATTACAGAACAAGTCAAACAAACTATTAAATCATGTTAGAATATATTTTGAAGATATAATATATCTTAACATCAAATTACGGTAAAAGTTGACGTTAATGACTTTTAGGTAACAACCATTGGCTCCCACACTAACGACGTGATAGTCCGGCCCACTTTTTTACCGTCGATACGTTTTGGTAATTTTCTTTTTCTACTACCGCTTACTGTGTAAAATACTTTTAAATTACATTATTTTAGAAGTCATTTCTACAACGGACTGAAACAAAAAAAAATCATTAAGCATATTTATTTTAGTTTTAATAGTATTTCAGCTTTCTATTTATTAATACCAACTTACAAAAAACTCATATAACCTCTCGTAAACGATAGATAGATATTCCTTCTAAATGTATTTAGTTTGTATCGCAAAAACAAAAGGGAAATTTATGATAAATAGCGAAAACTGAAGAATGCGGTTCTTAGCTTAAGCTATGTACGAGTACATTAAAAATATTATAATAAAATACTTGGGATGGAAACTTTTCTACTTTTAAACTCTTTGTCTTTGTGTTTGATTGTTAATTTGAGCATACTGCGAAAACTACTGAATCGATTTGATGCACTTTCTACTATTTGAAATCCCATGGTTTAATAAAAAAAACTGCGTTACATCATACCGAACACATTCCGAAGATCCACTATAGTTGAGTTTTCTTGCATGTTGTTTGGATTAATTACGATCATTACCGCCGTGTGGTAGCGGCCTAAGAGAATCTACCACCCGATCCCATCCCGTAGGGTGACGTAAAAGTCGACAGAGGGAAATT
Organism: Luehdorfia chinensis; assembly: GCA_019845155.1. Lineage (NCBI taxonomy): Eukaryota > Metazoa > Arthropoda > Insecta > Lepidoptera > Papilionidae > Luehdorfia > Luehdorfia chinensis. Next base: position 12,188,333 of record JAHVAK010000642.1, on the reverse strand, counting down.
AAAACCAGGAGATGGGCAGCAGCATCTTCCTGGAACATCAGAATAAATAAACTGCGGTTACCAAACCGGCTGACAAGCGTGGCAACTATGGAAAAATCCCTCCAATATGAGAGCTACATACTTTTGTGGCTATCTATGGAGGAGGCCTTTGTTCAGCAGTAGACTTGAGTTAGGCTAAAACGACGACGAAACGACAATTACCTCATTGTGATTTAATTAAGTAATAAAACAACTCTACGCGAATGAACTCGCGACGACCCTGGTCAGAAATTCAATAATAAATATTTTCATAGCCTAATAAAATTATATTAAATAGTTTACATGAAAATATTGACAGATTTTTTTTAATTATAATACGTACTCGATAACGTGGTATTAACATTACGGAAAAACAATAATATATGCAACCTATTGAATAAGCTTACAACCGATCATTATGTTTTCTCAATTATTTATTTATTTATTTATTTACACTTTATTGTTTCCCCTTAAAGGATACAATGGGCGGACTTAATGCCAGTTGGCATTCTCTGCCAGTCAACCCAAGGCGTAGCGAAACAATGTGACAGGTGTAAAACTTAAAAAAACTAAAAATTACATTTTAAAGACTACTGATAAATATGATAAATATTAAATACAATATAAAAATACTCAAAAATACATATAAATAAATACATATCAATATATAATTATGATAAATAAACAATAATACATAAATATGTACATACATATAAACTTACATACATACACACATACATATACATAAATATATGTGGTGGTTCGACATAAATTTAAAAAAAAACAGTCCACAAACAATTTTAAATTAAATCTTTAAAATAATGCTCCCGTACTAACCTCTTAAAACTGATCTTATTTTGGGCTTTTTTAATGTCATCGGGCAAGGAGTTCCAGAGCAGTGCAGCCTGAACGATAAATGAGTTACCAACGAATTTGGAGAAGTGTTGCGGAATTGCAATCGTATAATTTGAAGCGGAACGAAGAACTCTTTCATGAGTTAAAGAAACGTATTGAAATTTGTCCTGAAGATAAGTAGGAGAAGTGGAATCATTTAAGATGGAGTAGAGAATATAGAGAATTCTAGAGTTGCGCCTCTGTTTGATAGTGAGCCATTTAAAGCGAGACCGATATTCAGAAATATGGTCATACTTGCGGAGACCGAAGACAAACCGGATACAGTTATTAAGAAGGCGCTCTAGTTTATTAAGCGGCACTTGGTTCAAATCTGGATAACATACATCAGCATAATTAAAAAATTAATTATAACATACATCAGCATAATTAAAAAATTAATTACTATATTTCAAATCGATTTTATTGTAAATACCGCCATTTATCTGCCTCGCTTATAGTAAACGATTAACATATCCTTTGCTTGTGTAGATACTAAAAAGTATACGATTACTTACATTGTTCAGAAGAGAAAGTTTTTGATTTAAAAAAAAACTTGATGTAAAATGGTAAATCGACACGTTATATCATATATATTTGTAAGACGTCAGAGACGCTTACTTAGTCAATCTTTAAGGAATAACTATGTGAGGAATGTTTAAAGATCCAGTGTGCCTAAGACCAAGTTATTTGCAGCAATTTACACTTTTTCACAAAATTCAAATGCTGCATTATAGCTAAAGTAATTTCCTTATGGTTTACGTATGAGGCTTCGAAACAGGGTGTTTTGTTTTGTTTTAAACAGACGGTTCCACGTATTTACTAGCAGTTAGCAGCTATTTAAATCTGATGCTGAATATGTAGGTAACTTTTTGGATGAAAATGCAGGCACTTGCATTTTTTGAATGGTGGATGCAGTTGTCTTTTGGTAATGCCACCAGAGACGATGGTTTCATTTTATTATAAACACAAATGTACTTAAACATTCCCTATGACTTTTACTTCAGTATTGAGAAAGTTCTATGTGTTGCACTCAGAGACATAAAAAGAAAATGATTTTTTGGAACGATTAATAAAGGATATATTTTATAATATCAGCAATGTAGACCACATTCTCAATACTGAAGTAAAAGTCATAGGGAATGTTTAAGTACATTTGTGTTTATAATAAAATGAAACCATCATCTCGATAAAAGTTTCATTGTATTCTGTAACCTTTCTGTGTATTTGTATGTCTGTATGTTCTTTAAAAATATGTTCGATTTTTAATTGAGATATACTTAATTTTCTAAGCAAAAATGTAGAGCTAGCTTATTCCCTTGATTTGCATCGCCTGAAAATCTTGTACACGTTACAATACTTGCATGAAAGTAAATCTCTCTATCTCGTTAAACTACCAAAATATATATATTAACGTTTAAAGTAAAGGGTTCATGAAGGTAAACGTGGTCAAGACATTAGTAATAGTTCATATATTCTTGTTCAAAGCAGTAAGCATAACTGTATGGTGTTTACGGAATAAGTGACATCAAATTCAACTCGAATAGCTACCTTCCAAAATGGGAGCGATTGTCTCAGCGTCATTTCGATTCGACGCGCATGCACACCAATTTGTCGCAGTCATCCGTTCGCCACTGTTGCTTTTCTAATGTTTGTATAAAAAAATGCCATTAAGTTATAATTCCCGTAACAAAGTAAATTTATGTTTTATTTATGTCTAAGGCACACTTACGCAAAATATACATACAAACGAGTTTTTTTATTTTTTATTGGTAGTGATGAAACGAGCAAAACGGTCACCTGATGGTAAGTGCGTCTGCCCATAACAAATGCTGTACCCAGAAAATTTTTGTTTGACACCACACTGCCCTCATATGCCCAGTGATTACACTAGCTCTGAGTGCCCTTCAATCCGAAACACAGTAATGTTTGGACACTACTGCGTCACGGCAGGATAACTGGCCCTGGAGTGGTGGCCTACCTAGACGGGTTTCATGCATAGAAATCCTACCACCAGTTAATAAATATATTTCTGTATACGGAACAAGCTTACGAACGGATGTTACACAAGCGTAAATTAATCAATCCAACGTGTGGCTAAATTTCCTCGCCATGGACATAAAATTGCACAGCGGAACGTTACAACACAAAGATTCCATTTCCTTGTAATTTGTTTCTGCGTGGCTTGAACTTTAGAGAAGTTTAAAACCTATTGCTGAAAATGTACTTAGTCTTTAAGCCATCGTTTTCGTCGACGCTAAAGTACACATCTTTGCTTCACAGAATAAATATCAGATTGTATAATTTGAAACAAAGATAAAAATGGCAGTTAATTGAGTCCGTACATATATGTTTTCCAATAATCTTAAAAAGTGCACAAAGTTACATTTCATGCAACAAAATCATCACACAAAGGCTTTTTTTTCTTATTATATAACTACGTAATATATGGATGATAATAATGAGAATAAGATGACCCTGCCAAGTTATTTATACATAATTACGTTTATTATGTTTTTGTACATTTTTGTATAATAATTAAATAAAAAAATTACATGCACTTTCTTACCAAGGAATTGATTTAATTTTCAACTAATTACAGTTTCTAGTATTTTTAATAAGTTTGATTTTATTAAACGTTTTGGGTAAGATGACATTACCAAAGAATTTTTGAAAATTCCTTTACTGTTTAATTACATACATATAGTCACGCCGTTTTACCACACACTTAGCCCACTTTTCGCCACCGTGGGTAACGAGACGTGGCGAGTGGCGAACCACATCACCACCATTTTGGTAAGAGTAACAAATCTTACTTCCCATTGCATTCCCACGAGCAGTATAGTGACAGCATTACATATGATGTTGTTCTGCACGAATTAACGCGGTCCGTACAACACTTTAGTCGCCTCTTACGACACTGGTTGGAAAGAGGTATGTGCTATTCTATTCTGCCGGATAGAAGTCCGTAACGTTCAATTAAATTCTTTTAGCGACCTACGTTAAAGGAATTAATAGAACGTTTCGTAGTTCCGTTCGAGTACATACATATATAAAAAAGGAGAAGTTCATACAGTATTAGACAAACACTACTTAAAAATAAGCAATGTTATCCCACATGCTTTGATCCTAATTCAATAGTTGTGCCTCTCAGAGACGATGCATTTTTAAGGTAAAATACCAGTAAGATGCCCCTTCTTAGTTACTTGTTCATTGAATCTCCGGTACCTTCAAGCTTCACTCCTATACATCAACGCTTACCCACGCCTCTGATGAGAAGATGATGACCGTAATTTGCGACGCACCAAGACGTCTATGTCTCGTGTTTTTTCACTGAGCTCAGGTATCACCCGAGTACGAAATTACAAGTCATTTATCGCTTGTACGCTGGGATAACAGGACGGTATGATGCGAGTGTAAATATTTTTAAAGTATCGTGGTAAGATGCGGTACGCCCATTATATTATAAACATGTAACGGTTTTTTATATTTGGTATATGAAATACATAATATAATACATATATTTGATAATTAAAAGCTTTAAGAGAATCTACCACCCCATCCCATCCCGTGGGTGTCGTAAAAGTCGACAGAGGGAAAATGAAAAACCAAGAGATGGGCAGCAGCATCTTGCTGGAACATCTGAATAAATAAACTGCGGTTGCCAACTCGTCTGCCAAGGGTGGCAACTATGGCAAAATCCCCCTAAAAAGAGAGCTACAAACTTTTGTGGCAATCTATGGTGGAGGCCTATGTTCAGCAGTGGACTATTGATAGGCTGAAACGACGAACGACGACATACATTCATACACATAGTCATAACTTCTTCCCATGTAAGGGGTAGGCAGAAGCTAAGCATGCAGCATAATTTTCTCCCCCGCGAAAAACGAGACGTGACAGGGGCCGAGCCACCTCTCCTCCATTTTGAACGATTCAAAAAAAATCTGTCTCTCGGTTGCATTCCCACGAGCAGTATATTGACATTGCATATTATGATTTTAATCTGCATGAATAAAGGCTATCCGTACAATACCTTAGTCGCCTCTTATGACACCTCGGTAGGAAAGAGGTAAGTGCTATTCTACTCTGCCGGACAGGTATCGGTCAAAAATAACGCTGTGCTAGACAAAGCTAATAGTATCTTTATTAAAAAGGCTTTGAAATATTTTAAACTAAATTTCATTAATCAGAAGTGTAAATCTAAAATTGTTATGCGTGACATTATTATTGCGTTAAGATGGACACTAGCTGCATATATTATAACAGGCTATATAGCTTTCTAGTAACACTAGCTAAATACAGCGTCTTGATAACTTCACTTCAAAGGGTTATTATAACATTGAAGAATACATGGATGATGATAACCCCTGGGAATGAGGTGTTCGCTGCCAAGTTATACACATCTTCGTAATCTTGTAATTGTACATTATTTTTAACTAACTAATAAGAAAAAAAATCCCGCTGGGTTTCTTGCTGGTTCTTCCCATTGGCATTTTTTGCGAACTAGTGTAGTTAAAAAAAGAAAAAAAATACATTCAATAAGTATTATGTAAATAATCTATGTTGAATAAAGTTATTACATTTTATTCACTTAATGTTGGGTACACTACTGTCACCCTAGGACATCAGTTCTTAAGTCTTCATCCCGTTGATTACTCTAGCTCCAGTGCCGTTCAGACCGAAACACATTAATATTTGCACACTACTGCTTTAGGGCAGAATAAGTGACCCTTGGGTGGTACCTACCTAGACGGATCCCTGCAATGGAATCCGGTAGGATTGCGTGGATTGGCATCCGCGATTGATTGATTTTCTGGTGGTAACCAGTAATTTTTTTCTGGTGGTAACCAGACTACTAGGTAACTTGTCACTGGTTAGTTCTGTGTAGCACCTTACGCTTTGTCCCCAAGCCTAAGTCCCTAAACCTACGCTTGTCACCAAGACTCATGATTTCTTAAGACCATGTAATCACACCAGCTTTACTACTCTTCAAATTAACACAGTGGTGTTTGCACACCGCTTCTTGACGACAGAATAACTTTCACGACGGGTTTACCTATCTTAGCGGTTTCCTGTGCTGCGAATACTAGTACTACCAGATATTTAACTTTATTTTTAAATGTTGCGAACATGCTGTTACGAACTTATCTAAAACTATTAAAGGGCAACGATTCTGCAACACATACTTTTCTCGTACATTCGGCAACGATCGCCAAAATATCTAGAAGTATAATAAAGTTCAGGACCGTGTTTTATGACTACATGACAATAAATTATATGGGAAAAGACCTATTTTTAGCAATCAACTACCAATAGGCTCTAATGATGATGATGCTGCGAAATATATATTCGGTATTTCTACCTACTCGTAGCTCTCTACTTATTTACATGGATTTATGAAGCTCAACGAAGATTCTGAAGCGCAAAATTATTCAGCCTATGGCTGCTTTAAATATACCTAGTAGTTCACATTAAATACAACTACGTAATGGTCCACACCGGTTGATATTTTTATAATGACCACCTTATTTAAAAAGCACGCCTAGCACACCGCGTGGTTTTACAAACTGTTTATTTTGCCTTTATTCTGATTCCGACACGCCGATTTCGTGGCTTTATAGTATGCAGCATTTACCATAATGACCATTACAACTTTAAAGGCAACGTGTCGTAAAATAAAACTTAAATATGTAACATAAGGTCGCTATTTCAATAGTTGTAGTGCATTAACGATATTTTAATTGAGTCGATCCTGACGTAGAGTAATGATTGGATGTAACATCGATTTATTTCGAGTTCTCGTTTCTGATTGGCGGTGGCGATAAGTTGGCATCTATCTGGTAACGTTATTACAATCAATGCCTTCAGAATTTCCAGGTATTTCGTAAATATAGTGTCTACTTACATATTCTAAGCAGTAAATATAACAATACAATAGGAATGTCTTAATAAAATGTATTAATTTACTTTTCACTCCCCGTCTTGCCTCAAATTAAATTAAACGTAATACTCGTAGTTTAGTTCTATGTAATCATTGAGAACAGATATCACTATTCTCTAAAGCTTTGTTAGTCAATTGAGATTGCAGACATGCCTAATATCGTAAACATGTTTTTGATATTTTTGCCAGAATTAATAGACAAGTACAATTTCAAATATCTTTGCAAAAATAATGCATGCATAATCATAAGAAATTGCACATGACTAGACTTTTTACTGAATATCAGTTACGTTTAAGTGTCCATGGACATATTTAGAAGTTCTTAATCCCTTAGGATTCAACTAACCATCCCCAACCCTAAATGAGCTTTCCTTGATAAATCGTTGTTCCAGGCCCGCCCTCTTTCGGTGATAAGGCAAGTAACTTAAGTTCGATTTAGTACATATCTTGCGGGTTGGGAAGAATTTTCCGATATGTTAGTTTTAAAATAGAATCGTTTTAAATTTCAATTGTTACTGTCATTATTATATATTATTATCTGCCTTTTCGGCCACTTTCTTCTTCACATAATCCGTGAATGTTTAAAATAATAGTATGTATAAAAACACCGAAATTAGAACAAAACAATAGCATTTTTTTTTATTTGTTAAACACACAGTTATCTGTTAAGTTATAAGAAGCAACAAGAAACTAATACAATGATAATTGGAATCACAGTTAGAGTAAAAAAATTTGTGCAAGGATTAATCGTAGATGTATAGTAAACTTCCTTCCTGTCCAACCCAAACGTTACACCCAAATACTTTAATTGCAACGGTATTTTTTTTTTGAGTACGTATGAAAATAAGACAGCTAAATATAATTGATCATACGATTTGACGACTCTATCCAATACTGCGCAGACGATATCTCCTTGAATTTCATACCCAGTAACCAGGGTAACATGGCATCGAAGAAGTTTAATTTTGTCTGATCGAGTTTTGAAGACAAATATCAATTGGTATTCAGGCTAGACAGTTGAATTACTCACACTTTAGGGAGATCCACTGTACTCGGTGTAATAAGTAAAATGTAACGAACCATGCTTTTATATAATATAGTACCTAATGAAGTCTTAGACCCTACTAAGAAGACCCTTTCTAGAAACAAGGCATTCCATCTTCAAATGTGCATTTAAAATGTAGCTACGTAACATTTTAATTTTACAGTAAGAATGGATGAAGGTCAGAAGCTGACGACTTGGTTTCCAAAAAAACGTGTTGGAGAGGGGAGTCCAAACGATAGTTTTATTTATAGAAGAGGGGCAAACGATCAAGTGGCTCACCTGATCGTAGTATGACCTATTACGGTTTTAAGTCAGGGCGCACCAAAAATATAGGAAAACTAGTGTGGGCAACTTTTTAAAAAACTGAAATAAAACTAAAGAACCCATAAACAGAGTTATGGGCTACAGTTACCACTGTTATCTCGTTTGTCATCCTTACTTATCCTTACATGACAGAGATCCATATACAAACCTAGATCGTTTGAGAATCTGCTTACGGTTAAAACGTAGACGTGTGAGTGTAACTCAAGTGTGCGGTGTCACACTTAACGCCATTAAATAATCTAAGTTAAATTGCTAACATCCGTCTGAACGAGAAGCTCGCGAAAATCTTAATTAACAGATAGGCGTAAGTCATTCATCTTACAGCTATGTGATAAGGTGAGGGAGGACGCCCCTTTAAGGATCAGGTAACGATCTAAAAGTGATGATGGGAGATAAATGATTGATCGCTCTAACGAATCATTAATGACTTCAGTAGCCGGTGTAGTAATGTTGTTTGATTTGAGATCGTTAGATTGAGCGATTTGTTAAGTTTTGAATATTCTTCTCAGATATGTTTGCATGTATGCATGATTTTTACTGGTGGTAGGATTTCTATAAACCCTGCTGAAATGGATTCATTTCAGCAGGTCCGTTATTCTGTCTTGCAAAGTTAGTGTGTAAACATTATTATTTCGTACTTACGAGCACTGAGAGCTAGTGTAATTACTTGGCATATGACACTTAAACTGATGTCCCAGGGTGACGGTGTGGTGTAACACAGAAATGTTCTGGGTGACACAGCATTTGTTATAGGTATATAAGGTAATATAAGGTGAACGTCTCGTTACTTGTCTTGTCACTTTCTCCTTTATAAAAAATAACCGAGTTCGAATCGCCCTTTATTTGTGCCACACATTACAATAGTTGACAAAAACGAATATTTTATTTATGGACTCTTTTAGGTAGGTACCACCCCAGGGCCAGTTATTCCGCCGTGAAGCAGTAGTGCGCAAACATTACTGTGTTTCGGTCTGAAGGGCACTGAGAGCCAGCGCAATCGCATGGCATATGAGACTTAAGAACTCATTTCTCAGGGTGAATTTTCTCAGAATCTTCTTCAGTTATATAAATATTGCAATAACACAACGGTTATTCTAATTGTATTTTTGATAAAAATTGTTATGAATTGGAAAGTAATAAAATACTTTTATAAAATCATATAAACGTACATAAAACAATACACATGAAATCTTTTATAATTACGTATCTCCGAAAAAAACGTTAACACTATGACAGACATTAATGAGTATTTTATAGATAACCAGCAACGTCCGCAGCTTTTCGATTTGTTTTACTTATTTGTATTGTAACACGTTAAGGAAGTGTGTTTAAAATTTTAAAAGACACGTACCGTACGATTTACGAAGCAAATTATAAAAATAGATACAATTCCTTTCACACCTATCTTTTTAACAAATCAGAAACATCAACACGTATTAAAATACAAAAACACAATAAAGAAAATTACTACGCGCCAAAAGTGACTTACATTAGGGCCGTACTCTATAATTAAACATCAATACCGTTACAAAAAGTAAATAAAGCGGGTATGTATGGCGTAGCTGTGCGAGGAGGGAAGGGAGGTCTCGACTATGACTAATGTCCCGCGATTCGTCAATGTCACTCGAGGGCCGAGGGGGGGCGCCACTTTCCAACAGGGCCGGAGTTAAGGATATCCTTTCGGAATAACATTTTCCCCACTTTCATGTCGGTACAGATATGTATCTATATGTAAATCATAGAATTTTTGTATCGAGCGTTCAGAGATCTGACATCGGAGATAACGCGGGTGAATGTTGTCTGTAAAAGATGTCATCTAGCGTTGGAGTTTATTTTTAATAAATGGTTGTGTAAAAACAAATCAGTACAAAATATTTTTTCTTTCACCAAATAGTCATTTCTTAAAGAAACCTTAATAAATCTATTCATAAGATATTTTAATTAAAAAATTATCTTATTCATCGTCGTTTTTTATGAACATTTTATGTATTGCTAATATTTTTCGGTTGAAACCGTAAGCGACGTATGATACAGAGTATTGTTAAGTATTTCAATTACTGTGTTTCAAGAGCGTTTCTGGTGTAAGATAATATTTTGTAGCATGTGAATTCTGTTTTTAAGTAGTTCTTGAAATACAACTGTTACATTCTATCGATAACATTATTTACATATTTTATAAATAAATTTATAAATCGATTGTAAAATGATACAAATAATACTTATGCGCTTAAATATAAGTTCAGACACAAGTCGAAATTTTAATAAATAATGAGTATCCTAGGTAATATTATCATACGCATCTGCGAAGTACAAATCATGTTGGAAACAAAGAAGAAGAGACGGGAGTATAGAGTGGAATATATTGAATATGGATTTATCGAAAATTCGACAAATCCATCATTGCAGTGTGCCTTATTTGTCAAAAAAAAAAAAGATTTTAACGACGAAGTAAATTTACTCATAATAAGACATTATTACATTATGCAACAACAAACACTGTCACTGAAAGTAATGATAATACTTGGGCAAAAATATTTTTTTCACATTTTTTTGCTCAAGTATCAAGCGTACTTTGATTTTTTATTCAAAGAACGGTAATGTAGCAATGCGCTATTAAGTTCATTTTTATGCACCTTTAAGAATAAACTTTACATGTTTCTCCCCATTCGTCTCTGTGCGGGTTTCTCTCTTTCGAAATTGGTTTCCGCGCAGGACAACAGAGCAGATACTCCGCGACACATAGCCCCATCTCTTGGGTATAGCGGGTCACAATTAGGTGGGATAAAAAAAGAAATGAGTAATCCCGGGCCTGACTAGATCGCGTTCAGGGCGAATCCCGTGAAATTATATCAAAAAATAAATTAGATTCGGACGGTTACAAATTTCAATGAAAATGGTGTTTCTCTGTCCGTTTTATTTTGCTAAAAAATAATAATTATCTCTCGATAATACTGCAGTACTAGCGGTCTATTTAAAAAAAATGTTACTTTTAGACACAATTTTTATTTATTATTAACATAACTCATAGACAAAGAATTTAGATAAATCGGTGATTCCCCGCTTGTCTTGAGATAATTTGCGTTATACTTACCTTCAATGGCGTACCGTGTTAACGGGACTATAAGGAGTACCTCAAATTTAGAGATGGCTTATTAGAAAAAAATATTTTTATGTTACCTTCGGACCATAAGGCGCGCCCAAAACTTGAGCCCATTTTTCTTTGTAAAAACTCGTGTCTTATAGTCCGAAAAATACGGTATATTCGGTGATAGTTCATGCTGTTAGCCGTATTGGCTATTACAGCTGCATCGAATAGCTGAGCTAGGTGGTAAGAAGCAACCTTGGCTATGAGTAAACGTGGCGTATTAGATCTTTGAAGACCACTTTCCTTCATCGTCGAGCACGATGTCAATCAGCATAGAAATTGAAATTGTCACTTCTGGTTTCGTTGCATTAATTTCTTGACATAAATATACATTGTTAGCGTAATCAAGTGACAGTATTTGTATACTAAAGCTAAAGTATTACCACAATCCCACTTAGTATCAATGATATCGTGTTATGGCGATATGATATTGATTAGATGATGATTAGCCAATGGCCGGAACGATCTGAATAGTTATTATTAAGTTATTCCATGAAACTAAATTAAAAGAGCGCGTATATACCGGAGATCATTTATATACTCTTATAAATATATTTTAGCAATTGAATATTACTTAATAGTATAACATTTTTGATAAAGTACCTTTTTTTCTATTATTGAATAAAGTGAGGAAACTAACAAAACTTTCACCTGATGGTAAGTGCAACGTCTGCCCATAACAAATGCTGTGTTACCCAGAACATTTCTTTGGGACACACATTGCGCCCGTCACCCTGAGAAATTAGTTCTTAAGTCTCATATCTGTGATTACACTGGATCTCAGTGCTCTTCAAACCGAAACACAGTAATGTTTGCATACTACTGCTTCACGGCAGAATAACTGAACTTGCGGTGATGCCTACCTAGACGGATTCCTGCATAGGAATCCTAACTCCACCTATTGGACGGTTTCTTATAGGATAACATTGAAAACTCTTCCAATAAGATACTGGTTTAGGTACATTAAATCAAGAGAACACCAAACTCTTAATTGTATTAATCCCTCATTGTAATTAATTATTATTATGTATATTAAATAAACATGCACACAATGGCATAATTAATTAAATTAATTAGTAACGTAGCACAAATACTGTTACTTTAATTCAATACTTATTGAAAGAAAACATTGCCAATCCGTAAGCAACCAAGATGTGTTAGGCGTAGGATCGATTTTACCCAACAAAAAGCTTTTCGGTAGCTCATAAAATGAGATATAAATCATACACACCAAATAAGACTTAGTCTGTAATGCTTTATGATCTATTATCGTGTGCTGTAATGTTTATGGAAGTTTTTGGAATCTGTCCAGAAGTTGTCAATTTAAAATGTAACTAAGGTTCGTGTGGTTAGGAACCATTTCTCTTTAAGCATTGTGTATTCCCCGGCGCCCCGACCCGCACCTCACTCTCTTAGACAAATGACGTAACATTTGTCCAAATGATGGCGCGGGCGGCAGAGAGAATGAATTTAAATTATCATTCAGTGGTACCAACATTCTGCAGGACTGCCCAAAATTGGGTTTCAGTTCGTTGGGTGCATCTTCTTATGTATTTTGTTAATCTTTTTCCTTTCCATATAAATATTCGAACCTTACAAACTTCGATCATATTTTACTTATGTTATCTCTTCATAATGTTCGAATGAAAATAACTAAGATATTACTCGACATTTCTATTTACTTAGGTATTTAATTTAATTATATAGGTATAAATTTTACTACGATGGGAATTAAATACGGAACAATACAAGTATATTTTCAAATGTAGGCATTTGAGGGTTGCCATTATTATACAAAACTAATCGGAATATTACATGTGCTTAGTTATATCATAATAACTATTAAAAAACACACCCACACAGTTTTACTTATTTAATGTTTTCAATCGTAGCTTCAAAACCTCACTATCTTTGAAATCTTTTTACGTGTTCTTTTTTTAGGCGGGAAGGAAATTGAGTAATGGCGTCGTCACAGATGGCATCATGGCAGATTGATAACGCGGAATGAAGAGAGAACCGTTCAATTCTGTCACGACTTTGTACAGACGTATTATTTTATATAATGCATTGCCTAAGTACTTGCATTGTATGATTGATAGCGAATTATGTTGGATTCTCAAAACACAGCATTATTTAACGTCTAACTGTTCCATAAATAATTAAATTGTTTTACAAAATAATGTGTTTTTTGAAACGAAATTTTTGTATGTAATCATCATTATATTAAAAAAAAGCCTAATTCAAGACGATTTTAAGAAGAGCCCAATCCAAGACCTATATCAAGACGAAGTTATAACTCGAAAACATTTTTGTCGTTAAATAGCTTTTGAAGTGTTTCATTTGAGCTATCCGGGTATAGCAAATATTGTCGGATATATAATTTTAAAGCCAATTTATCCGTTTAATCGTATTTTAACTAATGGCCATAAAGGCATAAAAACACATTTCCCAACTGACTGTAACAGAAAACAATCCCGCCTGTGGTACCTCAAAAAAAAAACAATAGGGTCGTGATGAAGACGTAGCCATTGTGAGCATCGAGCGCGCCATATTTCACGGCTTTGTATTCCTTCCAGAGCCCGATTAATTCTAGATATCTCCATTCGCCTATACGGCATAGTATGATGAAACCTTATTCTTGATTCAGTGTATGGTGTTAATGAAGAATGCGCGGTGTGGGCTGCGTTGTGAACGCAGTTTTTTAGTGGGTTAATTCATGTGTGTGTGCCAATTTTGAATAATTTGTTACTCTTGGATAATACTGTTTAAGCAAAGATGGCACTGAGGCAAAGTTAAGAAAAGATACTCGACAATAATGCAACTTACAGTTTATACCGAAGTCTTATTTTCGAAGAATAAAGCATTATTCATATCTATTATATAATTATATCAGAAAAATATTCAATTCATTGTCATTATTATCATCATTGAACTGCAATGATAATCCGTAATCACCATTACTGAAATTAAGCTTATTCCACAAGTTTCCATAAAGCACGGTCCTACACCACCTTTTTGTACTGACTTGAACAACAGCAGCCTAAATACTAGATGTAGCGACCTTTTGTCAAAGTGTGGGCACTTTGACAAAAGGTCGCTACACTTAGTGTTTCTTTATTATTTAGTATTTTACTTTCATTTTCATCACACGAATTTCTTACGGCAACATTATTTCTTACAGTTATCAGTCGTATGGGCTACGTGGCTGGCCCATTTACATTTGAACTTACTAATCTCACGGAACTGAGAAGTAGTCCTACACTAGATACCACAACATAAATTGTAAAAAATTGAGTTTCAATCGCATGTCTATCAATATATGCGCATGCATGGTTATTTTACAATTTAATAATTTCACCAAACATTTTTAGTCATATTATTAGTCATATATTATTAGTCATATACTGTGACTGCGATGGCGGCGGCCATATGACTCACAGCACCAGACTACTCTCGGCACAACTCGTGCTCCCTAGTCTCTCAGCCACTGAGGATCATCAACGGCGGCCCCACAGGCTGAATCCTGCATCAACACTGTATCCATTCCAGACACAGCTTCCAGACTGCACATCATCGCCCGACGTCACAAGTTCGCCACGCTCACTACGACTTCCAATCTCAGGGGGGGTGATGTAGCGGCATCTATGTCGCCACATGAGAAGCTCAAGAAATATGTCATTTATTCCATAATAGCGCCATGAAAGTTTCTGAGATGCGCTATACATACAACGTCTAAATATTACTAGTAGGAGGAGACGTCCTCATCTGTACCGATCTGGCGGGTAGTTACCCTTTTCCTTAACATTATCAACCGCCAAAAATCTAACGCAGTAAGATTTGACTTGCATCACCTTAAGTCGACTTTTACGTAAGTCGATATCCACAGGATAGAATATAGTTGCAGGTTCGCTAACGCCGCTATCACATGCTCGAGTTAGAAAAGCTTAGATGTTCTAATAAAGACATATGTTTTTTTAATTAACAAATACAACTCGACAACAAAGCGACCCTAAGTAATGTAAATTGCCGTATATTTTCGTTACATAAACTTTCTAATCAAATACAGAACTACGCAGTGCCATAGTCTAAACGATTTTCATACTCACCTACTTTGAGAGCAGGCGGCATTATGCAAATAAAGTAAATTGAATTACCGGAGTTAATGTCGTATAAGATAAAAACGACGGAGCAATCTACTATCCAATGAGGAGACGTTGGATTAACATATTCAAACCCCTATTGAATATTTATATAACGTAGGATGTTCCCCAACTGGTGTCGACTCTCCATTCAGCCTTGTACCACTAATGGACTACTATCTCTCTTAACGTATCAAAACAAAAACAAAAATTGAATTAGTGGTCGGCGGATTTTTTCTCCCAGATGTTATTACTACAACAAAAACAAATGAGAAAATATATTTAGACCGTAATAGGTATTTCTTAGAGGTTTTTTAGTTGCAAAGGTAAATACAAATGTAATTGAAATAAAAAAATTATTAATGATTGTAAAATTTATGGAAGGTAAAATATTCTACCACCGATAGAACAGCGGAGCCTGAAAAGCGTCATTACAACAAAGCTCTTTCCCTTAGAAGAAGCTTATGTTCAGCAGTAGACTGTTAAAGAAGTAGAAGTTTTTTTATAAGAGGAAGTGACGAACATTTCTGTGTTTGCACACTACTGCTTTACGGCAAAATAGCTGGCTCTGCGGTGTTATCTACCTGGTGGTATCTACTAGATGGATTCCTGCACAGGAATCCTACCACCAGTATATAAAAAGTATATAAGTAATAAGTGGAAAACGAGTACTTGGTCAGCTTTACAGAAAATCCTATTAACCAATCAATTATTAAACCACCTTTCGCTAAACTTCGAACGTAGGAATGACGACTCAGTTAGCAGCCTAATATATTACCTACATAACTATTGTCATGATATTAGGTAATATAATTAATAAAGTACTATAATTATAAATAAGATGTAAGTACCTATGTAAAGTATATCTAACGAATTAGGTACCATAATTCAAATGCTTTACATATAAAAAACGAATTATAAAATTTACATTATGCTATTAAATATTTAGCTATTATAGGCACTCTAATGGATAAACATCTAACATTACAATAAATAAAGTAACTCGCTTAGAATCAAGGCTAATACTAATAATTTCTTATGTTTACGCAAATAATATATATTTAATAAAACTAAATTTAAGGAAGGGTTCACACTCCCCCCGTCACCATAGTAGCTGTAAAGTGCTCGAATCGTCGGGTTATAAATAGTTATAATTAAACGCGATGAAATTAGACTATTGGAAAACGTCGTCATTTTTCCAAACCATTTATTATCAAAATATTTAACATTGTAAGGACTTAAGCTTTAAAGACAGTAAGATTCTGAAATGACAAGTCTTTAATTAGCAGCAGAATACACGTGTGTGTTGTCTAAAGAGCTGTAGCTGGGGCGCATAGTGCGCGAGTGATGTGGGTTCAATCCCCGGTGCTGGGATTGCTGTTAATCTCGTGCCCGATCACAAAGAAAAATATCGTGAGGGTATCGACATGTTTGAGAAACAATAAATATTTCGAGTATTTCACATACTGTCTGCCAAGATGAACCGGAGAACTTGGAATACTCTTTCCTGCCTCCACTGCTGGAACACTGGGAATTTGTACACTTTTTGACGTAGACAGATTTTATTAGATTCTATACGTCTGTGCTTCAAGTCCTTTCTTTTTGTCAGAGCTGTATTTAAACACTTTGGAATTTATTTGTAAGTAATAAGTCAAAAAAATATACTTACTAAAAGAAGTTCAAGCCAAGTGGATCCAGCTTCCTCTTTGGGCTACTTCACTTCGGGAATGGAGTTCCGAGTAGGCCCTGCAATAAATGTTTAATTACAGTTACATTAAAAAGATTGATTTTTTTTGTAATACAATTATAAAATATCACATTCAAACAGAGACGTATTTTTTATCATCAAAATGATTAATTGATATATTGAAATCAACGTTAATAACGCTTTGCCAATATCGACTGTGAAATCTGCTAAAAATTTAAAAAATGTGCTATTCATCATTTTAAGCAGAGATCCAATAATTAAAGATGGGTCTGACGGTGAATGTTAAGCACTCATAGGCTTATGAATAAATAAACAAGTGCCTATATTATGTCTGGGCAGGATTAAAATTCAAATATTCTGACAACTCAATCTACATTCCCGGGCGGTCTCTGAGCGCCCTCCGCGCGGACAGTGCGGTCGTCGCCCACAGTATATTGAAAACAGCCGATCATTTTTATCAGTATTTTTAAAAAAACAACGATTTTTAATTAGCTCAACTCAAACCAAGTAACAAAATTAATGAAGTGAGATTACAAGTTGGTCAATAACGATAAATGACGACCGCGTGGCCGAGTGGTCAGAGTACCTGACATCTACGCCGCGGGTGCTGGGTTCGAGTTCCAGTCGGAGCCAACATTTCTGCAAAAACAAAACTTATTATTGGATTTCGTTTCTGGTTGTGTATGTGAAATAAAGTATATCTATTAAGAGCACTCAAAATACTGGAGAGTTAATGTTGTTGCATTCATGGGGGGTCATTTAAAAAAAACTATTAAAGTTATTATTTAAAATATAGAACATTTTGGAACATAATACATATATAAAAATACATATCTCATATATTTTATCATTACTCTTTTACACAAGACAGATATTCCGGTTAATATAAAGGCAAATTGCATCAATTAATATTTATATGACATAAGTGAGCATTATCTTTACAGCCAGTAATTAATGTAATTAAGTATTTATTAAGTCCATAAATTTACAAAAAATATGAACATTTTATACTAAAACAAATGAACAATAGCTACAACGAAATATTTAAGAATAAAATCTAATGTGGTAAAAAGGAGTTTGATTTAAACATGTTGTTTTCAAGCAGCATCTCAAATATTTGCTTGTACTACAGACATTAAGCACATTCAGTGCATTTGCATACGTTTCCGACACTGGATACCTATGACTGTTGTATTATAGGCCTCGTGATCCGGACCCTTTTGGCACGTTTTCATGATTAATTCAATCAAAATGTTAGTTATAACAGTCAAAATCTACGTTTTCTAATTTTTTTATATACTTTTTCGTAAATGGTTTAGTTTGTTTTTTATTATTCGTGTTATTTAATTATTATTAATAATTTAATAAACACAAAATTTTAATAGAAACATGTAAAAATAAATAGAATTGTAATATTTTTATTTTTTTAAGTTAGGTTACATTAATTATTTCATAAATAAAAATATACAGCGAAAATTTTGATTAAATATTATATTTTTTAATTGATCTCCTTAAACTTTCCAATAAACTATACACTTTCAAATTTGAAAACAACAAAACAATGGTACGACCAATAAGTTCTAAATGATTAAAACAAATATTGGCATAATAAAAGTTTATTGTAATTAGGCCAAATAATCTTACCTAGTTTCAAAGTTCAATAAAAAAATATTAAAAAATGACATGGACATTGTAATTAAAGCTGCAACACTTTATTATCAAAAATTAAAACGTCAGAATCGAACAAAAGACGCCATATTTGGTCGACGTGCACGAAGTGGAACACGCACCGCTAACAGAAAATAAGGGACACACAGAAAGACAGGAAGGGCCTGTGGGAGCGAGTCAGATAGAAAGCTGGCTTAAAGGCGAAAGGGAAGGCGATAGTGACGCGATGATTGAACGCACCGCAAGAAAAATGATCACCCGTCAAGCGGCGACTGAGAGAAACTACCCTCGAATTGTAAAATAAGGATAAAGATAGAGTAAGTGCTCGGGTGCGATAAAGACGGACTATACCAAAATAGGGGTGACGTGCGGTGATGGATTATGCTTTTCTCTCTAAAGAAGGGAGGGGCTCACAGGTCGTTATGGAAAAAGCCGAGGGAAGTGGGGGCCGACATGTGTCGGGGACGCAGGCCATGCCGATGGTGCCCTTAATTGATTCCTATATGAGTTCAAAATCAAAATTACTAGACTGGACATATTTCAATATCATTACATTAACTGATATTGGTATTTTTGTGAAAAAAAGTCTAGGAATAAATTGAATAAAGATGTCCATTAAATGTTGTAACGTTTTATTTATGGTTGAACTATACATAAGGTTTTCGATACATACTATATTTCGAATTAAACAATATTTTTTGTTGCATATGTATAAAAACAAATATTTACTTCATGACAGAACTAAGTCTTTTAAGAAATTCATGAAACAAAAATTAAGTAACTTTTTGTTTTTCCACAAAAAATAAAGTCTTAAACAATCTTTGTAACATAGCAACTGTCTTTGTAGTTTGTGAAAAACGTACATATAAAATATATGATAACAATGATTAGTACTATAAAGTATTTAACACACCGAGTTAATTAATTAACAAATACTCAATATGTCCAGCTTATAAGGAGTCACAAGTAAGTACGCGTTAATAAGCCGGACCCCGACAGACAGGACTTCGCTGACCGATCCCCCGTATTAAAAATTTTGCGAGGGGCATCTAAAATGCCACTCACAGAAATGCTATTGTCCGTTTTGAAGCGGGTTTATTGTTTTATGCCTTTGTTATATGAAAATTTAAATCCTTAATTATTCATAGGATTGTTTTGCTTGACAATATTTTCACAATAGGCAAGGGTTTTCGCGAGGGAGGTAATCGGTTTGATTAATAAATTGTCAAGTTGGATCCAGCGTTAGAATATAAATTGTTGCCGCAAATATTTCATTCCATTATTACGCCGAGATCCTGCTCATTGTTTTACGAAACGTCATATCTCATTCTGTCACCTGATTGTTTCAGTTTAAAGGATTCATTTGTTGGTGTTGCCCGAGTTAAATCAATTTGCGTTTCGGGTAACGTAGTTCATGCGTTTAATAAATTAAATAGATCGGAGACTAGATGAATACACAACGTTAAAAAAATGGTAAAAAATGTTTTATACACTTTTTCCAACACTGAATGATACGTACATAACTATCTTATAAATGATTCATAATATTTGCATTGATTTACGCATAATTCATCAGCAATTTGAATAACAAATATACCTGTTATTCGAAACTATTTAAATATATAAGACAACCGTTGAATTAACAACATATTTCCGTTACAATTCTCGGCGATAGTAAACATCCATTAAAATTTGTTTAACATTTAATAAAGTAACAACAAAAGTTCCTTCTGTACAATCTACGAAACAAATTAATTTAGACAAGAGGAAGATGTAAAAACTTCCAAACAGCAATTACGTTTTATTGCCCGCCATTATATTAATCATCGGCGAAATTAATTTTTCATTCGGACAAATCGCCGAGTGGTCTGAATAAATGTCTTTCGGGGTTGATTGATATTAACGCTCTGCATAAGAATTTTCGTACTGAAGCAGACTGTGGGACTCACATCTGGCACGTCTTAGTAATAGCAACATATGTATGTATCATGGAAATCCACGAATCAAAAAATATTGGGGCGTTTGAGGACTGTTAATATGTTTTAGTACAATCTGTGGCTGCTAAGCGCCAACAGTGTTGACTTTTCTAGTACACGAATAAGAATGAACCTGGTTCGGACACCGAAAATACAACTTATATTTCCTGAAAAAAATATCTTTATTAAGCAAATAACCAACATTTGGAGACTACGTTGGGTTAATATTCAATAACCAAAGCGTGGTAGACCTCAGCAAAACTTAATGCGTCCACAAAGCGTTAATTTAATATCGATTCGTCGAGATAGGGACCACCCCCGGGACAGTTATTCTGCCGTGAAGCAGTAGTGTGCAAACATTACTGTATATCGGTTTAAAGGGCACTGAAATGTAGTGTAATCACAGGGCATATGAGACTTTAAAACTGATGTCTCAGGGTGACGGACGCTGTGTGGTGTTACACAGAAATGTTCTGGGTGACACAGCATTTGTTATGGGCAAACGTTGCACTTACCATCAGGTGAACGTTTTATTCGTTTCGTCACTTAATCCAATAAAAAAAAAATATTGTGTCTGTATACGATACTATTGAGCGTTTTGTGTAATGTGCTTTTTGACCTATAGATAATAAACTCAAACACGTCACACTATTAAGTTTCCTGCAAAGTAACATCGGATACTATTAAGTGCTTTTTTTCAATCAAAAATTAGAATATTAGGTCAATAAAATTACTATTTCACAGTTAACATTTATAGAACAAATACAAAATTACAGTTCTTCGAGATGCTTGTCTTAAAAAAAATGTTATGTAAAACATTTTATATATTTTTCTTTTCGTTAAAGTAGAATAGTATATCCATCAAAATATTCCAGATTTTAACCCACAAATAAACTTAAAAATGTCACGCATAAAAATTACACACGAGTTAAGTTGATTTACCGCGACATTGCTGAAAAGCCTCCGCATAATCAGTTGTTCAACGATATACCAGAGCAAATTGCGCTACCTAATTGCAACTGAATGAGTATAGACAATGCCATATTTATGTTCAGCAATTTATCAAACAATGAGGCGATGTCTCGGACGCCGTCGAACACTATACTTTACAAAGCCATGAACAACTTCAAAAATCGAGCTTAGAAACACTATTAGCATGAATATATACAAATGAATACAACAGCTCTCACTTATGTTTCGGAATGTAACAAAAAGGTAACGCATTAAAAAACTTAAAAGAAACATTTACATTATATTTGTAAGCTTATTAATACGTTGTAAAATCTTAAAAAGATCTAAAATTGAGAATTTAATTTGTGAGAAAATAACTTGGAAAACTTTCTAAGGGATGTTGAGAAGAAATACAGAAATGTGTATTATTTTAATAAGAGTAGTAAGTGCAGTTATATGCAAAGCAAAATTAGTTACTTTAATGTCACTCTTTTAATACAATATTAACACGATGATTATTATTCTTTAGGAATCTTTAGGGTTAAGTAGATAATGTGAGCCACGTCACGACAAACACCTATCGGCAAACAATAAACAAGTAAAGTAGCGGAAATTACATTTAAAAATCAAGATTCTGCAGTTCGGAAATTTTGTATTAAGTTTAGCAAATTGAACAAAAAGGGGGTTAAGTATTAGAAATAATTACCTAATACTAAACTACCTAGTAAATTAATTGCATTCTAGTCAACATAGTCTTTATTCCTATTATAAATGCCACTTATTTTTACTTAACTAAAATGACCAAGATTAATATAGTGTATCCCTGGACATCACGATTCATTAATAACGGGCCTGTGATTATTTTGATGGATACCGTGGAGTAAAAGCATCAGCACTCCCTCAGAATCTCGAAACCGAACAATAGAGAAGCACGTGAGACTCCCTTCGCATCCGAGGCTAATGCTCACCCCACACAGAGGAAGGAGATGTAAAGAAAAATGCGTATTTATAGCAAATACTCGTACTCAAACAGTCCTACATTGTGTACGAGTCAAATAAATGAGTATCATTTTTCGTGCTGTCAAAAAAATCTGAATGGAAAAGAAAACGCGGCATCAAAAAAACGGCTCGCTGCGGAGTTTTTATATCGTTTTTAATGTAATACTGATTTGGGTTGTTTCAGATATTAATTGCATCTTACCTGAGGTGGCGGCAGCGGGGTGACAGCACTGAAAGAGTTCTGCGACGCTGATCGATCGCTGAGCGCGGATTGAAAGGAGAGAAACGTGAAAGGTAATTATTCATTTGACGACTAGAATAGACCACTTTTGTACCTTTATCTCGGGTTCTTTTTTCATGTGTTTTGCACGAAATTTGCAAGTAAATGGATTTTGCGACACGGCTATTTGTCTAGGTTGACGTGTTTCAAATTCTCACGAAAAGGATCTCATGATTTCCGAATATTTTTATAAGCATAATTAATCATTGATTTAGTATAACCTACTTAACAATCAATATATTATATGTATATATACATGTGCGCTCAGAAACGAAGAAATTGTTTGCAAATAAAAGTTTGTCATGTAGACAAAGAGCCTATACAATACTTGATTACAATATCTGTAATCTTTTGAGCATAACAGAAAAAAATTGCACGCCGGCATTAACACAAAAGCAGCGTAGGAACCCGGAAGATTGTATAATGCCTTGCACAGAAACAAAGGCTCGGGGGCACATGTGATCCTGACCTGATTTCACGAAATCCGACTTGCATAGACAATAAAGACGCCAGGAGCCTCGACTCAATAGCCTTTATGATTTATGTGACATTTCTTTGACATTTTATGACGCACGCCTCATTTGAATACATCCACTTGTGCTTTGCACATTGTATCGCTCGCCCATACTTATTTTTTCGAATGACCGCGCAATAGTGAGCCACGAGTCCTTAGCATTTGAATGAACATTTGGTTACCAGATTAGGTTTCTATGAAGCAGAACTGTACATCAGTAAACAAGTTAGTAACTCATTAACTAATAAGTCGTCAAACAAAACATCGTTTGCATCTGAATATATCGTGACTGCATTGTAATAAAAAAGTTTATCGGAGTAAAGTTTCTTTGGCTTTCTAGAAAAAAATATATAGTATATAATTATAGAACGAAAATACATGTTATTAACGAGACTATACGAAAAATAAGGATATCAAAATGAAGTCTTGAGGATGCTCGAGCCCGAGTTATAAAATTACAGGCAGCTAGGCGGCGAAAACTGGCAAATTATAGTCCCGGGACCGCAGATATTGGTCGATGTGATGGTCGGGCGATAGACATCACGGCAATCACGGACCACCATTGTAAGAAGGACCCATTATGGAAAGTTCGCTAAACTGTTAAGTGCATTCTAAGAGTGTACCTCATCATATCTTCTAGATTTCGTGACGATCAATATAATAATAAAAAAAACTTTGTAGGAGTTTAGCCCTCGTAAACCTAATGTTATGTCTCGACTCGCTTTAATGGTATAGACTCAAACAACCAATTTTAGATAGTTAATTTTTTAGGAATTTGTTAGGATACAATAAGTAAATAATAAATAAGGATTTTCTGTTTTAAAAGTGACAAAGTATCTAAAATTAAAAAATAAATTGTATTGCTTTAAAAACATTTTTCCACATACATACATATGATTAACAGAAACTGTACGGGGATAGACCAATTTTTTCTCCAAATTTCAACCTCATCTGTAGGCATCATGCTGACTGACGAAGAAAAGGCATCACCAGAATTGCGCTTACCAACCCGGCTGCAAAGTGTGGTAAGTATGAGCAAAAATTACGAAAATGCATGGCAGGCTTTATAGCGTAGTCTTCGAAAGACCTAGGTTCAGCACTAGACATTCGAAGGGTGATGATGATAATGATGAGGCTATAGTTTTTAAGCCCTGTAATCCTTCATTGAGAATTGAGGGCTTCTTTTGACGACCGAGGAAGATACCTGAATAATCTCAAAAGTTCCGGCAGGTGGTGGATTATCAATTTAAAAAAATGCGTGACAGAATACACAGACCTTGGGAGTCTAAGATGCAATTGTCTGGTACTGTGATCGGCAATTTGCCTGTAAACGGAAACGGGAAACAAACGCACTCTAAAAATCACTATAAAAGTCTAACATTTTTAGAAACATTTTTACCACGAGTTAATAAACTCGCTTTCGTGAATGTCTGTTCAGGTCAAATTTAGTAATTTATTTTAAACTAACTTCCCGAGGAGCTAGATACATAGCGTAGAACTGGATGATAATTCATTGATCATTTCATCGTCATCGTTTCAGCCTATCTCTATTCCACTGCTGAACGTAAGCCTCTCCCATAGATTGCCACAAAAGTTTGTAGCTCTCATTTTGGGGAGATAATGAACTGTTGCCACAGCTGCCAAGCGCAACAGTGAAACAATTCGTTATTAACTCGCTTTCTTGTCTATCTGTTTGTATGTCTATTGGGCACAAATTTTGCAATTGATTATTATAAACTAACTTTATACTTATAGCTCGTTTTAAGAACATGGTATATAAAAGCTTTTTTACGACACTGTTTAATATTTGTGTTAAAAAATTATTGTTTAGCATTGGTTACATAGTTCTTTTGTATTTGTCAATGTTACGCGAGTTACATATACTCGTAACTAGTCCGTCACTTGCGATGTAAGTTCTTTGTTCGTTCAGTAAAATGTAATAAATATACATACATTTTTAAATTAATTTCTATTTAATGAGAACATAAAAAGTGTTAATAATATCTGTACTAACTAATTGGAAATGGAAATAGATACCAAGAAATAAAAATTAAGAAGTGTATAAAAAAGTTTTCATATGTACACACATATATACTTTCTTTATTTAATACTTAACGTCCCCTGCCTCCAATTCATCGCAATCTAAAACATCTTAATATACAAGTAACGAGTTGATCATTAATTCAGGGATATATCGGGAGATAACTTTATTCTGGTAGCCGACTGCTTTGTATTCCGTGGTCCGTGTGTCCGTCATTACGTCCTTGCCACTTTATGCCCGTAACGAGCTTTGCAATACCTTTCTTATGCCCTTACGTTTAAGGGTTTAGGGTTTGATAAATTCATCTTTGCAACCGTGTTCCGATCGCTTTAATCTTATTGGTCGACCATTACGCCTAAATTTAAACTCTTCATTACTGAGAGCCGAGAAAACCCGCGATAACAGACAGATGAAATACAGGTAATGAATTTTGATAAAGGAGAAGGTGTTCGTTCGTGTATAGATAAAAATTAATAGAACCGAGAAACTTGTTTTGATGAAAAAGCCAATAATGAATACGCTGACAGCAATGTAGTTGATGACACTGATAAACGTATAATTTATTATGTATTGTGATTAATGCAAAGATAAGAAATATATATATGCTTTTTCTTAATGTACACCTATATTTCAAAATGTAGACATATTTTACGCTCTCGAGGAACGTAAAGCGATTTTTTTTATATTATCAACAATGCAAAAGTGTGAATATACTCGTACCATAGTATAATTTGTGAATTCCCCTTTGTATATCTTTGAAGCTATCAAAATTTTTCTGCAGCACTCAATAACCTTAGTTGTTCAGAAACGGACGCTTGCATTAAATTTTTGCGAGTTTGATCCCTTTTCTGGTACCACGAAAAATGTTAATTGTTGATTTAGGTGCCGATAGGTGTCCGACAAAGTAGAATAGCACCTACCTCTTTCCTGCCGATGTGTCGTAAGCGCCGAGTACGGTATTGTACAAACAGCCTTTACTCGTCCAGAATAACACCATAATATGCAATGCTGTCACCTATACTGATCGTGGGAACGCAATGGAGGGTAAGAATTTTTGGCTCGCTCGACGTGGTTCGCTACCCGTCACGTCACTTTTACCGCGGAGGCGAATAGTGGGAAACGTGTGCGTGTGTGTGCTCTGCCTACCCTTTATATGGGAAAAGGCGTGATTGCATGTATGTAGTTTTAGGTATTGATTTACCAGATGCTCGGTAATAAATAAATAAGTCTAAGTCTAAACTTTAATTTGCTTAATAAAATAATAAGATTCTTAAATAACAGGAATAAAGCGCTAAAAAAGAACTGCACAGAGATGAAAAAGAAGCTAGTTCTGTATTTCATAATCATTTTAACTTATAGGTTATCTTAAAACCACTGCATGCATGAAATTCCTATAAAGGCCAAGATAAAATATGTCACGATGACATAAATTTATTTTAATTTCACTTTGCTTAAGTTTTTAAGTGCGCTTCGTTAAATTGGAGGCTTTTTCCTATAACAAAGTATTCCACTGAGTTTGTTCGATATAGAATGCACTGCGTAAGTTAAATGCTTTCAATATCACAGCCATACGTCAAATATCTTAAATATTTGTTTATGCTGATTTAAAGTAATGCAGGAAGTTCAAAGTGAGAAAGTGCAGACCGTGAGAAAATGTGGTGAGGGTAATAAAATACTTTGTATGTTTTATATTACTTAACATCTGAATGCAAGACACTTAGAGGATTGAAAAACAATATATAACTTTTCGTTCCTTTAAAAAGATTTTCTTCGTGGTAATTCCACGTAAAAACTTACATAAACAATTTCCTGGTAATCGATATATTTTACGACGCAAACCAAAATCGATTACCTACAATCGATACTCCCTCGAGATCGGGCTGGGGAGGGTGGGGAAGCTTGTCTCTGCACCAGGCGTTGACTAATCGAGACGCGTCCGCGCGGAATAAGACTGATTGCAGTGTAGCTCCTATGCCTGCTATGTGGCTCGCCGGAGCCCTCCTACCTACACAAACCGACTATTATTTAAGAAATCAGCTCGCTCATGCGGCAACAAAGGGAGTTTTTACCGCCTACGTTATGTTTTTAAAAGTAACTGTTACAATAACCACTCCTTGAAATGAAGAATTCGGATTACGGAACAACGAAGTTTACGTCCTTTATAAATGATATTTAAAAGCCTTATGTATGTTTTTTTTCAGGATTTTGAAAAAAATAAATATAAGTATTTAAATTTTTCAATATTTGAAAAAAAAAACTAGCAGTGTAACTGATGATATTAAAAATGGTTATATACTCGTAAATTGATGGATTGAATTGATGACATGATTCCACTTATCTGTACATTTTAACTATAATAGCTATAAGTTATTATCATAATGTTGGTAGCAAAGTAATTGTACGAGTATGTAAGAAGATGATCAATAATTTATTCATAATTTACGCTTAGTAATAGTGTGCAATCCACGCCCATTTCCCTCAAACAAGTTCATTGCACTCGTAGCGATCACTAATCAGTGGTTTTGTTTCAATTAGCGGTATATGATATAACAAAGATGTAAGATTCACGACCCGTTTTGCGTATTGCGTATGAATTATGACATTGCGTCATAATTGGCGCTATTAACGAGTCACGCGAAACAATCGTGCCGAGCGTTTTGATCGCGTCTCACTGAACGGGGTAAAACTCTGGATGACAAAGCCGTGGGCAATTTCGATTCTGATCGAACTTTGATACCGATATAACGCTGACATTCTTGATTGATCTTTTTTAGCAACCTTTGTATTAATTGCCGTTTTAAACAAACTGGGCGGGAGTGAACTTTGGAACGCTGTTATAAGGCCTTCTGGGGCTTTTTAAAAATTGTTATGGAAATTGATGAATGATATATCTTTAAATATAAATTTAATTAACTACACCTTTTTTAAGAGTCATATAAATAAATTTCGGCCTTCTATTTTTGTCGGTACCGTTACTTATGTAAATGGTTAAAGTGGAACGTTATACGACCATACTTTGATTTTACTTCAGTGTTGATTTGGTGTTACTTTAGAACACTTGCATATAAATAGTTTTATCACATATTTTTACTGAATAGATTATAAATGCGGTACTATTAATTTATAAACTAACGAAGTGCCAGTTAATATATCACCGAATAGATGACGTAATTGTCGAATAGTCTAAGCGAAATCACCGAATACTGAACGGATGGTTACAACGGAAGGTTTTAAGATCATACTTTTGCTTTATATGCTGAAAAAACAATTAAATCAGCATAAGGCATTACCGGCGATGGACGCATCCTGACAGTTCAATAGACGGATAGCGAATGCGATCAATGCTGACAAATGGGTGTCGACACGGGAACACGATACACGTCCGCGGTATGCGGCTTGCACTAGTGCGTTATGCGATACGATTGCATGCCGTAGTACATGACTTAAATACCCGCATGCCGTAGGGAGTGAGCCCCACGTATTATTATTGGCCGGTATTATTCAAGTCGTGATGATGAAAAGACAGCTGATGGTAATCTCACTTCCTCGGAGTGATTTCACGTTTGATTAGGAGTTGTTGTTATTTTGTTTCACAGAACAATAATAGTAATTATTATCTACTTTACTATTATATAGTACTAATAGCAGTGTAGTACTATACTATTACACTATTATAAAGTATTTATAATAGCAAATTATGATACTGAAATAAAATAATGTTATGTATCAAAACAAGTAAATATGAATATTGTTATATCAAGTATGCCAGCCAGTGATGATCGTGAATCGAGATGTGTCTCGATTCCGTATGTCGGGACAAATGATCACGGTCCATAACTTCAGGTTGCATTGGGATCTCAAAGTCGCTCAGTAAGTTAGGAAAAGGGCTGTGACCGGTGTTTCTCTGCGATACAGAATCCTTAAGGTTGATATTACAGTAGAATTAGAGTAAAGGACATAGCCCTAAGGATCATCAATCTGAAGTAGCAATGGGCGGCTGTTTAGCTCATACAGCCGATTACTGAAGTAAAGTAGTAACCGACCTCCCACTAGATGGGGCGATAACCTGCACGGTTTTGCGGACAGTCGATCGATCCAGGTGACTCAGGGCGTTGTTTTGTGGCGTATTATTTTTCATTATGATTATTATTAACTGTCAGACCATTCGAAGAAACTCAAAGTCAATAAGCGTGTTAGTCGGAAGTTGGAGATACAATCTACAATGAGAATATCCGGCGAAGAACTAAAGTGATCGACATAGTCCAAAAAATCAGTAAACTGCAGTCCACATAACTCGCAAAAAATCGCTGGAGAAATTAGGTTCTTGAGTGGCAGCCTCATATCGGCTATTAAGACGATCCGTGGACATCCGAAAAACTTGGAGATTCTAGGCCATTTTTTGGTGCAATATATGCATGCACCCTTTATATTGTTTTATATATAACATTTTGATACTTGTCCTTGTTATTAAGAAGCAATAACAAATTGCACATGACTTTTTCCGTAGCACAAATTATTTATGCTGTTGCTTTTCCTCATATTATAAATTGCTTTTAGCTATTTCTACACCGTCGCCGATGACTAACATATTTTTTTACTTTTTCGTGCCAAAAAGTTTTGCGTTGTTGTTTGACCTTAAAACCGTACTTTTTTCTTTTTATCATCTCTCTGGCTCTGATTTACTATTTACACTGTATAACTACTGGTATAGATAATAAACAGAAAGCTAAAGAAAAAACCTTAAAGAGCTTACAATAAAAAGCTGAGTAGTAATGAACCTAGTATTACCATTCTACTTATACTTTTTCGCAATTGATTACACATAACAGCTGTCAGCAAAGCCAAAACACGTATCCCTATTATCGATACTTAATTGTATCGATACTGTAGCAATCACTCTCAGATTGATGCTCCGCTCGGACATATTGCATACCTATCAGTTTTATGCGCCGACACTTACCGCTAATGCTTTTAGAAATGCACGGCATTAATTTGTAAGCTCGGCTTAGTCATTTGGCAGCGTTTCCTTGGTGACAAGTGGATCTTTTAGGATCACATACGCTTAAAATATTGTTGTGGAAGATTTAATGAAATGAGCTGAGTGTAAATTATTAAAATGACGCATTAAAAATTTGTTTTAGGAGTGTCCAAGAAAACAACATTCTCAGCATAAGTGGAATATTTTTTTTAATGCAACATCAGTATTTGGGTATAACAAACCGTGCAATTATTAATAGGAAATTAGATTCCGATAAAAATATGGGCATATAACTATAATTAGCGGTATCACACATTACGGAACCAACTGTCGATGTTTTAAAAAAAATTCGATACACAAATGCCGGCGCAATATTTATAGATACTGATTAATGATGTGGAAGTGAGTAGGGGACGTGTTTCGACTCGCCGTGGTGATGGATGGCGTATCGAGTTATTAGATAATGGTGTTTCAATAGAATTAGAAACTTTGTTCTTCCTGCCCTCACCCGGGTCAATGCAGGGCCTTTGAATATTTATTTCGTAGTATCAACTATGAGGCTCGCTAGAATAAAACGTAGCAGGAGTAGCACTTAAATAAATGTAAAGTAACAGACTGTAATCAACCTACTGCTGGGCACATACCTTCTCCCGTGTACTATTTTAGTGTACGTTGCCAGTTTGCAGATATCCTCGAAATATATTTTATTTTTCACACAAAAAGGTTTCCTTACTACATAACGTCCACCTTCGGCTCGTGGTGAATCAGTGGAATTAACAATTTTACTGGTCAATTGTAGTCGCAGCTGGGTTCAGACTGGTTGTTCGAAATTATGAAAATAGAAGCTAGCTCCGGCCCTTGACATATCAATAAATTTTCTTTAAACGCTGGGTTTTATGTTCTTCAGGGGCTTGAGCTAGTGACGATTTTAAACATTTATTTTTTTACAGGAAAAGATAACTTCTGTTACAAACGCATTGCAAAGATCGATGTGATATAAACTTCCTACAATTCTGTTTACACCGAAATGTCGGGCATCAAAGCGTTTCAAACTTGTTTGAATTCTGAACATTCAGCAACTATTTAATAAAACTGAGATTATTTTTATGTAACAAAATTAAATTTTCATATACTTTAAGATATCATAATTATTGATAAACCAAACTTATTATAGTTAATCCAATCAGACGTTACTTTGCGTAAGTCCATTATGATGAAGGAAAGATAGCTAATTTGCTAAGATCCGCATGCAAATGTTAGATTTTGTGACCACTGTGTAAGCCGAAAAATTATTGATTTTCGGGATTTTTTGTGACAGGGAATAAAGGAATATCAGCATAGTTTTTTAATTATTTTATTTAGTGTACATCCAACAAAATTTGCATGTATTTTATTAAAGAATGTTAAATAATCCTAAAGATATCAGGTTTGTCGTAGAGCCTGAAAAAAATTCAAGTTCATTATAATCTATGTGAGTGTATAATGGTTTCTTATATGTACGCGAATACTACACATTTAATTAAAACAATTTTTAGGGATTTTATCGCGTTTCACTTAAACTATTTATAACCCGATGTTTCAAGTCCTTGGTTTCGGGAGCACTGACGTGACAGATGTCTTGATGTCATAGTTAACCCGGGGAAATAACATCAGCTTTCAATTATTATTTTCAGTCCGATCTACGCAGAAATGGCTTACTGCGTCTTGAAACCTTGCAGTGGTATGCTTGATTTTTGATTTAATTTTATTAATGATAGGATTTCTAGCCGGTGGTAGTACCCAACCATATTCGTTATTTAAATCAGGATGTTTTTTATTTTGAATAGCCTTGCAAGGATTGCAAGGATTTGTGGTCTATCAAATCTGATATCGATGCTTCACATCAGCGATATGTTCTTTAACACTAGATTTACGAAGCCCGTCAATTTGACGGGTTGTCAATATTATGTTTTAAATTCTGAACAAATAAATACTATTCTATAGCGATTATTTATTGGTTTTTAATGATATTATGCAGCAAATATATATATCTAGTTGTTGTATCTGAAGCACCTATATTTAATTATATCTAGATGTTGTATTGATGACGGGTATATTACGAATAGGTAGCTATTCGTAATATACCCGTCCCGTCACGTCCATCAATGCCCGTAAATCTAGTGTTAATTAAAGATTAATTCAAATCATATAGCTGATGCTTTAATTAAAGAACGTATAGCTGAAGTGCCGTTGCCGTGTGGTAGCGGCCTTAGAGAATCTACCACCCCATGTCATCCCGTGGGTGTCGTAAAAGTCGACAGAGGGAAATTAAAACCAGGAGATGGGCAGCAGCATCTTCCTGGAACATCTGAATAAATAAACTGCGGTTGCCAACCCGCCTGCCAAGCGTGGCAACTATGGCAAAATCCTTCCAAAATTAGGGCTACAAACTTTTGTGGCTTTCTCCGGGGGAGGCCTATGTTCAGCAGTGGACTAGTGATAGGCTGAAACGACGACGACTATAGCTGAAGTGAAGCATCGACGTTCTAGGAAGTCTGCTGTCTGTGGCCATTTTCTGGATCACACTAACCATATCAGATTTATACCATAAAACCATTGATCACAGTGGCCTTCCCGCTTAAATATGTATTATGGAAGTCGTATGTAGTACAAGTTTATCTTAGTGAAATGTAGTATTTCATACGGTGAGTGAAGTAAACTAGAAACCTAATTACTACTAAAGATACATGTCTCCAGTGTCCGCAGAGATCTAATCGCAACCCATCTTGCTTATTCATTGGGAAAATTATATGTCATGCCATGGCTCAGCGAGTGACCAATTAAAGGTCAAAAATATTTATTTCAATTTAGGCTTTGTTCAAGGTCCCCGTGATTATAGTATCAAAGGTACTTGCAGAGCCCCTCATAAAATGTAATAAAAAACTATGATAGTAAGCAAAATGTCCTAATTTACCCGCTGCTATAACTAATAATTACACACAGTAAAGCTTCAACATTTTTTATGGCAAGATTCGCAATGTCCTTCCAATAGCTTTCTTGATTCAAAAAAACACCACACATTGAAACTTATAAGTTTTACGGTTCTTCCCTCAAGTTTTAACTTACCATGACGTACAATGTGAGCTCATTGTCACCCTTATTAACACAAAAAAAAATAAAAAAAAATCATATTAATGACTGTCACATATTTTTAAGTATCGTTATCATTGTATGTTGGCGGTTGGTAAGAAATTTTA
Organism: Luehdorfia chinensis; assembly: GCA_019845155.1. Lineage (NCBI taxonomy): Eukaryota > Metazoa > Arthropoda > Insecta > Lepidoptera > Papilionidae > Luehdorfia > Luehdorfia chinensis. The sequence continues at coordinate 12,154,479 of JAHVAK010000642.1, read as the reverse complement.
AATCCTTTTAAGTTAAAAACGCAAAAAATACACACTCATTAAAACGCATTGAAAAGCGACTATTACTGAGATACGACTGTGCAAAATCGTAACAGGTACTTTCTTTGCACCCTTTTACACTAAATTCTATGCATTGTTTAAAGATTTACAACCGCACACAGGATATTTTCGCCGCAAAATACGGAAACAAAACAGAAAACAATAGCAATCGACGAAAAGAAAAGTTTTGAAGGTGACAATAAATTTGCAAAAACGCTAGTGAAAGTGACCACCGTCGAATTCAAAGCGATTGACATTTGAAAGCGTTGTAAGAATATTGAAAAGAATTGGAGCAGAAACAATGAGGCAAATGACAATTGACCGCCTGCCGTTCGTACAACATTTAAATATTATTCGCAAGTTGAAAAAAATACGAGTAAGTTTCGTTTTCACCTCAATCTAAGTCACCACTTCGTTTAGTACTTTACTAGAACTGGCAAGCGACAGTCAAAAAATATTATAAAAAGAAAACTAAAATATCATAAAGCGCTATTAAAAGTAATGAATTACCAAAAGTATAATACTATTAAACGGGTAAAGAAGATTTAAAGAGTGTACGGAAAGTGAACAGCGGAAAATTCAATCGACTTATAAATTTATATCATCGAGTAATATAAAAAAAATAATTACATGTGTAGAGACTAATCAAAGAATCGGTCCCGGGAAAGAGATGTCAACAAGGTAGATACGGCTGCTGTGGCTTACATTAATATTTTTCCTGAGATTTGTGGCCAGGTAAGCTCACATAAGCGGTTTTATTTATATGGTGGTGCTGGTAATAATGTGGAATGTTGTGGAGTCGGGCCAACGGTTGGTCGAAAGGACCGCGGGAGGGGGACTTGTCCGCCAGTCGCGTGTCTAGAGGGTGTTCAGGTTATTCACCGGTGACTAGAAGTAGTAGTGTTTTCGCTAATTCTGCAATGAAAAATGACAAAAAAACAAAGTGGGGAAAAAAGTTAATTTCCTAAGATCCGCTTGTGTCAATCGAATTGGATGTGAATCTTAGTAAATTAATTTATCCTCTCAGTTATGATTCTTTTTATTTGAAAAATGTAAAAAAATCACTGCGTTCATGTATGTTCCTGTATGTTGTACTTTTGTAGTAAATATTTAGATCAGACATTATATAAGTTTTGAAACTTTGCTTTAACTTCATGCTCATGTTAAATAAAAGCCAGACAGAAGCAACGACTGGACTTGCGTTTCCAAGTATCATTTTATACTATTTTTTTTAAGTAGGCTTGAATGCTAAAATAAATAGTTACAGTTAATTATAAGGGAAAAATTAGATCACAAAGAATATAATTTTATGAATAATGAAAGAAGTTATTAAATAAAACTGAAGGATAAACGCAGTTAACAATAACTGACAGTGTGCTTTCTTTGTTTTGTCTCAAACAAAAAACTATGGCCCACACTATCCAGTAAGCTCTAATCAAAAATATATATTTATACATATAGAAGAAATACGTTTAACATTGATTAAAATTATTTTTATTTAAAAAAGGTCATTCGGTATACAAGCCTATTAGTATTATCTTTATAAACGTTATATTATTGTTTCTTAAGCATTACATAAAAAAATTCTAACTAAATTGTACTTTAATTTTAAATAAAATTTACCTAATGTTTCTATGTGCGTGAGGTTTTTTAACGTATTTTTAATACGCAACAGTCGCACCCCCTGTACAATCGAGAGTATGATATCAAGGTTAGGCTTAGCGGAACACTCCACATGTGGTCAACCTAATAAAGTGCAATAGAAATACACTTTTCTCGCATGGACGATAGAGACCGATGTAAGAGCTTAGCGGCCATGTTGTATTATGGATGCCTATCATATTTTGGACCCGCTTTGGACCGGATTATTCTTTTTTCTTTTGCGCCTTCATCTCGTAACCGGTCTTGGAGCGACGACCACCATTTATTGTAGATTAAAGAGGCTTGTTGTCTTAATTTTAAGCTACATTTTAATTTATTGCCACGTATTAAATGCACAGTCTCAACCATTTTTTCTCCTACGGACAGACATGTCGATGATTTGTTTATTTGTATTGCCGCTTTTTATTAATTCGGTTGCGCTAGTGCCCGCTAATATTTTGTGCTTAACTTAATGATTTGGCAATTAAATTAAATTGTTCACGTTGAGGTAGCTAAATTAAAATTAACGACCGCGTTGAGAGGTTTTAAGAGCGCTGTTGTCGCTGTTGGACATGCATTTGTCATGTTGTCATTGTTAGGAAAATTTGCTTTCAAGCTAGTTTTTCAATTATTATATTTAATAGCGATAATGTTGACAAATACAGAATGAATACTGGCAAGGATATTTTTTTTTTTAAATAAATGTTATACTATTTTCCGTTATGCATTATAAATGAATACAGTAATGTAATTCACCATCACTTCGATACATTAATTATAAATTCGATATACAAACCAAAAACAAGTACAAGTTTCCATGTCCGAGTAAAAAAATAACAGCACGCTCGAGCAAACCGAAAGGACGCCAGCACAAAAAGCGCTACCGGTGAAAAAAAATGATTTATTGCGTGAAAAATGTAGAAGCACACGCGGAAAGGGAGTAAGCGGTGAAAGCGCTGGAATTTTCGCACGGCGAATTTATTAAACCTGCTTACTATTTTTTTTTCAAATCCGTTTAAATTGATTTTCACCGTGTTTTTATGTATTCGATTTTAAAACGTTGTATAAATTTTTAATGCCCAGTAACAATATTTTATTTACAATTTGTATTTTTGAACACTATATAATACTTATATAGTGTTCAAAATATTATTATTCATTGATTTATTTCCAATAGTTAATATACTTTCAATGCATATTACCCTTAACCTTTTTCACTTACCCGACTAGGAGTAAATCGAGAATATTATCAGATTATATTAAAAATTACTTGGTCAGGCTTTTAGAGTTTATTATTTATTTTACATATAAAAAGTAACAGCCTATAAATGTCCTACTGCAGAGCAGAGCCTCCTCTAATTTTTTGAGAGGGCTTAGGAGCCGGGTAGAGTTCATCACGCTGCTGCAATGCGGGTTGGCGGATTTCACATGTCCTTGAAATATTTTTATTGCCGACATGCCGGTTTCCTTACAATATTTCCCTTCACCGCTGACGACGTGGTATATCAGAATTTAAAATTGCAAAACAATTTTAGAGGTGCCGGCTCTGGGATAGAGCTCAAGTCACTCGCTTACTATTAAATTTAAGAAGAGCACCTGGCCCCTGGGCTTTTATTGCACGTATTAACATATATTACGCAGTAACAGCTCTATTTAGGCAAATGCCAAAACAGTTTCATGTCCTCCGTCAGATGCTAGAATCTTCCAGACTCAGGAGAACGTCTGTTCAGCTGTGGACTTTTACACGCTGCTGATGGGCCTACATCGATCGATTAAAATCTCTTAAAAAACTCTTAAAAGATGTGATTATAATTAATGTGTGTGCTATTTGCTTATAGACATATGTGATTTGTCGGTGGCGTCGTAAGTAAATCTACCACACGATTTCATTCCCTGGAAGTCGTGAAGGAAAAGTGAATTAAAGGTCAAAAAAAAAAATTTCGCACCAACTGCTAAGGTTCTAGCTTTCTATTACTGCGTTGCCAACCCGCCTGCTCATAATTATTATACGTGACACGTGCATATCATATGCAATATAATACACTTTGTTGTCCTTTTCATAAATATTAACACGTTAAACGGCCAACGTGCATATATGCCCAAAGATATCGAACGCATGACCTGTCCTTCTACATCGCGGGATCCTGTTTTCGAGTCCGATGTATAGTTGGTTTTCGGGTCTGGTTGTGTGGTGCATGTGAAATTTATACCAGTAAAACGCATTCACGATATAGAATAAGCCCTAGTGTGGGGCATGGTAATAAAAATAAATAAATGTGTTTAACGTCATAATAAATTCGACTTACACGTCTAGTTATCCTGATAGCCTTTTTCGGTAATAACATAATATAGTAATGGTACGAACTTCATATTTACTCCACATGCTTATACCGATTGTATATATTAAGAAAAACGTGTTATTTGTTCACGTATCTCGATCTTGATCTCCATCGGCATTAACTGCCGGTGGCGAATGCAACCACCGTATAATTATGATGCGTTCAATAATAATTCAGTCTTAATAGAGTGATAATCATTTTCCCATCTGATACACAAAATTCTGCAAGTGCAAATTAAGCTGTTTTTACATTGTTAGTCACTAAATAATTATTAAATGTCGATCTAGAGATGGTTCAGAACTTTGTATTGTATAAATCTAAAAGATAATCTTATGTAGGAAGTGTTAATGGAGTATTTGACATTTAATTTATATATTATAATTAATGGGAGTAGTTATTAAACATTTCTACGAGTATGTCAGTACTGTCCGAAAAAGCTAGTTTCCTTATGGATACTGTAAAGCATAAATTGAAATTTTGTTGACACCAAAAAAAAATTTGTTACGAGTACAATAGAGTTTAGTTACAGGATTACCATACATAAAAAATCCCGGTAAAATTTTAATTTTAATCTGTCTAGTTAGGCACCATCCTAGGGTCAGTTATTCTGCCGTGAAGCAGTAGAGTGCAAACATTACTGTGTTTCGGTTTGAAGGGCACTGTGAGCTAGCGTAATCACTGGGCATATGAGACTGAAGAACTTATGTCTCAGGGTGATGGACACAGTGTGGTGTCACACAAAAATTTTCTGGGTGATAGAGCATTTGTTATGGGCAGGCGTTACACTTACCTATCAGGTGAACGTTTTGCTCGCTCAGGACTTAATCCAATAAAAAAAATCCGATTTGATTTCAAATCTTATAATTTTTACAAGATATTTCTAACTTCATTTGTGCGGAGCTTGTTATAAATGCTGTATTCCATTTATTGCGCTAAAACCCTGTAGTTATATGTGATATTTTCTTTTATGAGGCGAAGTCCTACAATAACATAATCATATTTCGAGGCTAAATTATGATAATTATTCATACTATAAATCTAACTTAATAATATTTTATAGCTATCAAAGATTTTTTTACATCGTATTTTGTGTTATATTCGGTTTTTCAATACTACTAATTTAAAACTAGCACTTGAAGTTACTACCGCTCCTAGGGTACTGTTACTGCGCCACTTTATTTGTATTATATTTTATATTATATATTTTATATAATTATAAAAAAATGCATACATTACGTCATGAACTTAATTAGATAATAACTACAAAAACAATGTAGTATTTTTTTAATCACGTAAATCTAATTTTAAGCGTCTTCAATAACGTTGTTAATAAATAGACTTAATAGGATAAGTTTGTTTTATCAAAAACAGTCCTAATATTCTAATTCCAAAATAAAATTATCTTTTCATTGTTACACTTCTAAGCTTAAAGAAAAAAAAACTATTTTAAAGCTCAGCTATTAATGTCTACTTCACAATTTCTATGATAATTCTCAGTTACAGTTACAGCAGCTAGTGAAGCCGGAAAAATGTCTTAAACTGTATTCCATATTACGCTAGCGCATTGTGTTAACCAATGAAAAATGTTAAAAATACTCGTATTACCTTAAATAGGGACAAATTTTAGACTTACGTGGTAAAATACTCACACGTTTAACCCTTACATAGTTATTCCACGGATTGTATATGCCCGCTGACAGATACGGGGACGCGCGGCGGATCTTAGGCGGAAATTAAAACTAATAATTCAAAAAGTTTCCGCGCGACCGAGCCGCCGAGCCAGATTTATGTTTTAGCCAGTCTTGTGAGCGCTTCCTATATTAGGAAGACTTGGATGATTCCGAATCAGTTCACTAAAATACTAACTATTATATAATGAATATTATTGCTATTATAATTTTGCAAGGGATGTGTTGGCTTTTGTACCATATTTTGCGTAGTAGCACATTAAGAATGTCTAGTCACAACATTTCTATGTAAAAAGGAAATTGAATGTTTTATTCCTATACATCTTCTTTCAAGAATATATTTATGTTTTTTTTCTATTTATATACACAAATAAATTAGATATACCATCATCAAAATAATTTCCGTAGTTAGATTTTTTTATTTTTGATTGAATAAAGTGATGAAACGAGCAAAACGTTCACCTAATGGTGAGTGCAACGTCTGCCCATAACAAATGCTGTATCACCCAGAAAATTTCTATGTGACACCACACCATCACCCTGAGACATAAGTTCTTAAGTCCTCATATGCCCAGTGATTACGCCAGCTCTCAGTGCCCTTCAAACCGAAACACAGTAATGTTTGCACACTACTGCTTCACGGGCCGTGGGGTGGTACCTACCTAGACGGATTCCTGCATAGGATCCTTTTAGCAGTGCCATCCATTATTACAGTGTAAACTGAATATTTATATATATATATATATATATATATCAACTTAAACAGATTTGTTTCCAGAATCTTATATTTAAAAAAAAATATTAAACATTGCACTTTTATCTTCCATTGAATAGAGCTGTTCAAATTCTATGGCGAGAAATATTGATTTAGGACGAGACATATAGATAAAAAAAGATAGGTAAGAGTAATAAAAATTAAACAATCGTGTTAAGTCGTATTAATCTCCACTAAGGTAAAATTGCTACCAAATTGTGCTGATTTTAAAGTCAATACAAAAGATCAAACAATGAATAACGTTTCCATTTCAAAAATATCTCCTAGATACGATTTAGTTTTTGTAACACCGAGGGACTATGTGCAAACAGCTGAGAAATAAAGTACCTCCGAATGTCCGACATAGACGGACAGTAGCAAACGGAATCGAACTGATGTTGGGTGCATAACGACAGCAATACGTCCGTAGCAGCTAAGCATCAATCCCAGCCCCGCTGGCGCAGGGCGAATGCATCAATGCACTCCTGCACTTTTTAACCAATTCACCAACACATGTAAACAAACTCTAATTCTAATTTATCTTACATCGCTCGTTTATTTCCTTCTCTCTAACATTATCGTCTAAAAAAGCGAGTAATAGATAGAAAATCTTTATTTTTTCCTGACTTTTGTTTTACCATGGTAAGAGTTTCAACAAGGTATCAATACGCTAAGATCGGAAAATGTGTTCAATTCTCTATGTCCCTTCGTTGACCATTTATATCAAATTGCAGTAGTCTTTGTGACTAGAATTTCGGATTTTACAGTTACAAGTATAAAAAAATTACATTTGTAATTTTATTTAATGAACTTAAATACTACAGAGTTATTTATCTATCTATCTACAATAGCTCTATTACTCAGAATGCTTGTAAAATTAATAGTGTATTGGAGCCGGAAAGAGTTCGCCCCCTGCTCCTCAAATGTGGGTTGGTGGACTTCACATGTCCTCTAAATATTCTTTATACAATCAGGTGGTGGCGGCTCGTTAAAAGAATACTACCACTCCATCTCATCCAATGGATCTTGTAAAAGGCGAGTAAGGAGTTAAACTGCACTGTGCACCCAACAGCGCATGGTGGCGATGGGCTCACCACCTATCACACCAAGTGCTTTATATTGTTTTGGTGAAACGTGGATTGTGGCAGTCATCTGTTTTTGCAGTGAGTGCCCAGTCTCTGACTACCCCTTATGGGATACAGTCGTGATCTTATGTATGTATTTACAATCAGGTTTCGGCACAATGTTCTCCTTTACCGCTGAGCACGTGGTAAATCGGCAGCTAAAATTGCAGAACAATTTTGAAGCTGCCGGCACCGTGGTCTCTCACGTACTATGAGATTTAAAGTGAGCATCCGGCAGCAGAGCTCCGACCAAAAATTCCTATTTCTTGCAGTGCTGATGATGATAAACATTAAGAAAGTTATGCTAGGTTTTGACTGCAATTTTGACGAAAATAGTATAATGCACTGTTTATGTAATTCGTTTAGTATACAAGCGTAGGTAGAGTAACTGTTTATTATTTAGAATGTGTAGCGATGGAACGACGCGAGTCGATGCTCGCTCCAAGTGGAAATCTTTTGGGATTACATCGCCGTCAACTGAGTTACGCTAGGGGCATACCAAATAATAAACGGTATATTTTTTATATTTATTTTTATATTGTGATTTTCTTCCAGGGTCCGACTTTCGGCCACGGCGACACCTTCTGAAAACTGTCGAAGCTATCAACTGCGCAGTAGATATTATAATAGCGAAAATGTATGTGCAAACTAAGAGGCATTCACTAACCCCTTCCCGCGGCTTATGTAACGCTCATGCGATAATTCAGCTCATTGGAGGTATGCTAGGATGCAGTGTAAGAAACACGGGGACAATTACAATACCACCAGACCAACAATTTGTGTTTAAGCGGAAACGTAGTCTTCGAAATCATTCAAATTAAAATAAGAATTTGTTTGCCCATTAAACGTATTACTTACGCGGGACCGAATCAGATTTCAAGAAATTTAAAAAAGCAACCAAAAGATAGCATAAAGAGAAGGTTTTTCTGGCTTACTGTAAGATGGAAAACCTTTCTCATCGTTTCTGGAAATAATAAGTTTTTGAGTTACACAGTTTTGTAATAGCAGTGCAATATCTAATTACGTAACAAAATACATAGAATTCATAAATTAAATTATATTCGCAGCCATAAGTTTCGTCAAATCTTCTGTCTTTACCATCTTATCTGGTGGTAGGATTCCTATGCAGGAATCCGTCTAGGTATTTAACACCGCAGGGCCAGTTATACTGCCGTAAAGCAGTAACGTGCAAAAATTACTGTGTTTCGGTTTGCAAGGGCACTGTGAGCTAGCGTAATCACTGAGCATATAAGACTGAATAATTGATGTCTCAGGGTGTGCGCAGTGTGGTGCCACACAGAAATATTTTGGGCGATACAATATTGCTATGGGCGGGCGGGCGGAGGTGAAAGTTTTGCACGTCTCGTTCCGATTATAATAAACAAATCGTTAAAAATGCTTTTCTTTTTTAATTATACTACTCTTTAAAGTTATTTCAGTAAATTGAAACCTCACACGATTTCAAAACTCTGCTCAGTAACTAAATCAAACGTGAGTTATCTCCCGGTGTGTCATCAACATAAACGTCTCAAGCGTACCACGCTATGATGTACGAGAAGGCGACGCCTGGCGAAACCTAAACCGGAGTAAAGCCTCCATCACATCAAATGAATACTAAATCACGGGTGGCCATTTGAATTTCAATATCTAATATACCATGCTCGACCAGCACGGCCTAGTACATATCTTACGTATTCACGAATTCAGTCTTCATTTTTATAGATGTTTTATTTGTTATTGTCAAAGCTAAATCTATCGATTGCTTTTAAATAATATGCACTTCTCTATAAAGATTTAAATCTGAGTGAGTTGTGCAAAAACACAAATAGACGGTCTTCAAGCCTGGTGTGTTGTGATTGTCTGTCCAATCTTGTTTAAAAAATGTGATATCCTCCAGGTCTATTTTCGTCGTCGACGTTTTTTAAAAATTTCACCTGAACTACAATCTGTCGTAAGATGCAAGGATTGTGATACTGAAACTTATGCTAATTTACGCGATCATTATTTTAAAAGCCAATTAAAAAATTAGGTCGTAGATTCCGGCATGTAATCGTTTATAAAACAAATTATAAATAAAGAATTTAGTTTCTCCAAATGTACTAGTGATAAAGGAAAATCTTGTGCCAAATAACTTAATGAAACAAAAGGCTCCGAAGCACCTACTCTTAAATTGCTATACATATTCCGAGCACATTTATCAGTGGCAAAAAAGCGGGAGCTGATTCAGCAAATATTTTTTCTAGGCGATTAGTGAAAATTCTCTCGAAATACCTATAGACTGACAAACTTGATTTTTCCGTTGTAAAAGTTTCTGAATTTCAGGAGTATCACTTATGTGATATACAATAAAGTTGATAATTATCCAGAAACACATTCAATAGACGGATTCAGAAGTTCGTATGTCTTCGAAGGTTCAGCGTGGGAACCGCCGAGTCGCATTGACCCCTCCAATGCTTAGACAAATGATTTCCAAGAGTATTTTCTTGAAAATGTTTTTGCGCTTTGCCCCATTTTCTCGAAATACGAGAACTTAAGCGCCTAAGTAGTTTTATATTGTCTGTGCATATAAATGTTCATTTACAAAATATTTTTAAGTATATTGTCTGTATTTTTTATTTCCGTATTTTGCTTTACTTTTGTTGTGTTTTTGTGTAGTAAATTACGGTTGTTTATTGAGCTAATAGGTTGTCCCAATCATATAATTAACCGATAAGTATATACCTACATATGTATGTATGTAATTTTAAGAATATCTTTGAGATATTTTACTGAAAATAGTAAAAAAAAAATCATTATCTATATTTGGAAACTGTATCCCCAAAGTCAGTCAGTCCCAATAGTAAAAATACAGATAATTAATCATACACTTTAAATGTTAAGATTTCGAGTACAGTGAAATAAGTGATCGTGAAAATTCAGAGGCAACTTACTCACACACATTTTCTCGTATTCGGTGGAATGTCTTTATAATCCTATTCAGTATCAGCCAATAAATGGACAAACCTCTCATTTTAAGAAGATTTAGGGGTAGGAAAGAGTCTGTTACGTTGTTTTAATGCAATTTGACGGAGGACACTTGTCCTCGAAATATTTTTAGTTCTGAAACATGCAAGGGAGGAAATCCCTCACGATAAGCATGTGGTAAATAAGAACTTAAACCAGTAATTATCAATGTTAGTGGTGCCGACTCCAGGAATCGAACTTGTCACTTGTATACTATGAAATTTGAACTGCCGTTCGTTAGTTACACAAATATTGGCTTCGTCGACACAGAGCTTCATTTATAAGAATACGTTTCTGCCTCCCTTTTTACTCATAGACACACAAAAGTGCTACGTTACAAGTTTTGATAATAAACTACTAAACTACATAGTATACCCGTAGTTAGGTAAAATGAAATTTGATTTCCTTGCGACATAATTTCCTCTTTATAAGCCCGACGCAAATGTTTATCATAGAACGTGGGGCGACGGCTCCGCGGGCGCATCCTTACAATTTTTCTTATAAACCGAACATGACAGATTCGTACCGTGATTGATCGAGCGCGCCGCTGATCCGCTGGGGTGCCGAATTATAATGCGGAGGGTGTTTGTGATGCCAGCGACGTCCGTACCTACTCAATGTATTAAATATGTATATATATGTATATTCACGAAGAACCGGTGCAACCAAATAGAATGTACATTGAAGGTTTCGTGCTTTAATTTATTGATAATTGTTTTGCGAATTTTTACCAAGTTATACTCCTCTTATTTTCAGTACCACTAAGCTTCTTCATGTTTAAACAATATTTTTATTTGTTTACTTAGTTGAAACACTATAATCGCTAAAAGAAGGAAAATACTTTAAGGTTGATAAATTAAATTTATTTTAAATTGGTAATAAAGTATATTATGTAAGAGGAACTCATGTCAAAACGGAAAACTACTGTATGTTAAATTTAATTTTTTGTTAATTTATTGTCTGTCGAATGTCGGTAGATAGGCAGCTCCTATTTAATTTCCACTTATATAAAACATTAAGATCAGTTATTATTCTTTTAATTATATTTATTTATTTTCCAGTTCCGGTTACTTATCTTAATTTTGTTTCAAAGTTGCCATTAAAAAAATTTTTCGTATGTATATGACGTTTTGTCTTCATATTACGAGTCTACGTTAATGAACATGATGAAATCGAACATTACACCTATCCATTAAACAAAACGAAATTTTATTTAATTTTGTCAAATTTACAATTTTAGGTTTATATTTCAAAATGATGATTAATTTGTTTTGTATCAGTTCGGAGTTCAGAACAAACTGTTTTATCGAGATTGATGATACTGGCCGTAATAAACCTATACAACCTGCTTCGTAATTTATTTGTTTTGAATGTAAATAATTTCAAAATCTGATTTTTTTTTAAATTAGATTCGTAACTATTTAAGCACTAGCAAACAAATGACAATTTAAGCTTCTTTCAATTTCCCCTCTCGTGTTCAGATGAAAATCTTCATTCGTCGGGGGGCGAACTACCCTTGAAAAAAATATAAAAAGTATTATTAAAGAAGGAGACAGTTCGGGCAGCATTTGTAACTGTCGTGGGCCGTATGATGAAAAATTAGTTCACTCCTTGTGACAAAGGCACGCTAAACTCACTATACATGTTTATCTCTTTCCAACTTAACAAGTTTAATGGGAAGAAAAGGGACAAGCGCCTGCGTTTCCAATAGCAAATGACACAGATAGCTTAGGGATGACCGTAGGAGCGAACAGCAAGTTTTTGACAGCGGCCATTTATTGTGTATTGAATATCAATATAATTTCCGTGAGAGTCGATTTTAGCCCCATACAAGACGCGTCCCTCAGGGACGAAGTTTGGGCACACAGATTATAGGCAATAGCAAATATTGCGGATGATTGATATAGGTACCACTCGCTCTTCGGTTACTTTATTTGTTTGTTTCCCGATTTTGTTTTCCAACGTGTTAAAGTAGGTAGTATATTTGAGACCACCGCTTGACAACTTTTGATTTTTAGTCTTTAATTTCAAAAAAATCTACTACTCGAATAAGTTTTACTTATGTCATACTTATTATATGCTTTCACACACATTGTTTTTCACATCACAAGATAATCCAATAAATATTTTGATTGTTTACACACATACGTTAAACAGTAGATACATATTCCATGAAAATAAATATTGGTAATAAAACTATGAGAATAACAGATATTTCTTTAGCTTACTCATTGTTCTACCGCTATTAGAACGATTACTCGTATTATTACTACTACTTTTATTATTACTCGTATTACAATCAGATCGAAATCGTTTTAGGGAAAAGCCACGTCGAAAGTACCCGCAACCGACGAGCTTGTATGAAAACACTAATGACAGTAGAGGAAGCTAAAGATGTGTGTCAGAATCGTAGCAAATGCATAATCGTAGCAGGTGGAAAGATGTGGTCTCTGCCTATCCCTATGGGAAAGCGACGTGACTCTATGTATGTATGTACTCGTTGCTTTTTAAAGGTGAGGTAAATGAGGACCATTGACCAAAGGGCCAATTTTATGGACCAAGCGTGACCGTGAAAACTGCAACTGTAATTTAATATACTTATACAGTTTAATTGATTATAATTTCGTTCAGAATACAGATCAGTTTTATTTAGTAGGTATAAAAAAATGTCTTTCACGTAAAGGCACAACTAAATAGAATCAAGTGTAAATTACACCAGAATTAAACACCTTAAGTGATAATTAAAAACATTCCGACTTTGGACAGTGAGGTGGTAGTTATAAAAATAGACGAAAGGCGTTACTTTTAATACCGGTCTATTAATAACGTCTCTATCAACGAAGTCGTAAACGTGATTTTGTTGGTTACCTCTTTTAAAAAACCTGTCTTAATAAAACTCAAAGTCTTACAGTTACACTAATTGATCTGATTTTTTTTTAATCTGTGTATTAAAAACTACGGATATATATTAGTAATTCTTTGATGTAGAACTTAAAATGTGTACAAGTACAATAACAATGCATCTTAATTTGGTACAACCTTAATGTCATTATATTTATGTTTTACCATAATAGACTAATTTAAATTGCCCATTGCTGAACATAGTTGAGCCCTGAGCTATTTTCCTCAAAAGAGCTTTCTTCTTCACAGGCAATTTATTGTAATAACTATGTGATCGGTCCATTACCACTTCGATTATCCTAGTTCTACTGCAGCTATCCTCTTTTTGACCTCTGCCTTGGAGATAAACTCCAAGCGTAATCATAAGCAAACACTTTCAGTGATTTTAGTTTCTCTAAACGACTTGCAGTAAGAAACATCTCGGTTTCATATCTTTAAGACTTGTTTAGGAGGTAAGCAGCAGCATCTTCCTGGAAGATATGAATAAATAAACTGCGGTTGCCTTGGCAACTATGGCAAAACCCCCCAAAATGAGAGCTACAAACTGTTGTGGCTATCTATGGGGAAACCTGCTAAATCACCACTTCAAATTAACTTTAAAATGTATTGAATGTGTATTGGATGAGAACATATGACATACTCGTAGTTTCACTCCCTCGACTCATAATCGACATTGTTGACGTCGGTAGTACTACTACTAGGATTATCTTCTAAAGGATATTTGCTGAAGGTCATACAAGTAAACGCACCATGATATATCCTGATAATGCGATATAAACAGTGTATGAGGACATTTTAATAGACAAACGTTAGCTCGTGGATACTACCTATATATAGTATATATATATATACCTATATATATAGTAGCTATAAGTGTTTTATGGCACATAGTATAAATAAGAGAAGCTCTCTAAAAACACTCTCAATGTATAGTTCAAAACTATATGCTATAGCTGACGTACGACGTATAAAATATAAGAAACAATTTATTAAGTGTTACAGAATTGTTATTTTAAGAAATTAAACATTATGTAAATGTGATATAGTGTGATATATCGTTTTAAATAAAGTAGCTAAAATTTTAAGTAGTTTTAGTAACTACTAAACTAACTAAAAATATTCATGAATATTGATATATTGTTTATGAAATGCATGTTGAAATACAAATGGAATAATACATACAATATGAATTAAATACTTATTTATTTATTTATATTTATTACAAATTAGTGTACACCACTGTAATTGAAAAAGTTAAATACAATAATACGACTAAGAACTGTTACAAAATAGTTAAATGGAATAAAGAAAAATGGTAGCACACGTCTAACATCGATTCAAGCACTGGGCACGGGTAAATGTGGCGGGATTATCTTGTAATGGTGCGAGCATTCCGGCTAAGTACGAAACTGCTATACGTGGCCGGCCGTACATAATCGATTGTCTTGCTGCTGCAGCCTTTGCCACCTACGTTTTTACAGCTATACGTTTTCAATTTAGATTTTAGTAAACAATATTTTATAATTCGGAATGTAATTAGATCTGAATCTGTAATATAAATAAATAAATTAGTGAATATTACACAGTTTTTCTGTTCGTTTTTTCGCTAACTATAATACACTAACTCAAATTTTTAAAGCAATTGACATATAGTTTATACAGCTTATAAATTTTAATTTAAACGTTGACGCATACTAGGTGATCTACTGTATCGACGATTCACGACCAGAACTGAAAACCAGAGATTTCTGCTTTTGCACAAATGTTGACTCCGGCTTGGATTCGAACCCAGAATTTGCGTCGTAGAAGTCAGGTACTCTGACCACTTAGCCACGGAGTCGTCAATGTGAAATTTTCATAACTTACTAGAAATAAAACTAATTTTTGTCCTTTTTTAAAATCTTAAAATGCTCTGGTTAGTTAATGAGTTCTAAAATATACACAAACAAAGTCGCATGGGCATGAAAAAAAGTTTTTTTTTCAAATGAAATGAAATAAGCGTTCGATAGTTTACGTGATCAATTATTAAACGTTTCTTTATCTAAATAAATTATACGAAATATGAACGAAAATTATCACAATCACAACAAGGAAAACTAGCCAAAAACTACATAATTACTAATATACAATAGTAGGATTCCTATGCAGGAATTCGTCTAGGTAGGTACCACCCCAAAGCCAGTAATTCTGCCGTAAAGCAGTAGTGCGCAAAAATTACTGTTTCGTTCTGTAGGGCACTGTGAGCTAGTGTAATTACTGCGCAAGTCTCATGACTTAAGAACTGATGTCTCAGGGTGACGGGCGCAGTGTGGTGGCATACAGAAATATTCTGGGCTGACACAGCATCTTTTATAGGCAGACGTTGCACTTACCATCAGATGTTAAACGTGAACGTTTTGCTCGTCTCGACACTGTATCCAATAAAAAAAAATATACTTCGTTATTGGTTTCATCGTTCTTTAAATGCTGATCAATTTACAAAGACTGTATTTAAAATTATACATAATTTTTAATGCCCTTTCAGATAAGCGAACATTGACCGATAACTTTGCATTTTTATAATATATTAGAGCTGCTTGCGGAAATAATTTAAACTTAATGAGAATGCATCGATTAAGTCGCACTACTGATAACTTGTTGTACTGAAGTAATTCACAAACTGACCCTTAATTAATCTGACAAATTTTTTATTTAGTGTTTATTTAAACCTGTTACCTGGTAATTAATTTAATCCTTGCAAGAATCTCAATTGTGTTTATAAATGCAAATCGGAATTCAGATTCCGATCTCGATACATAGAAGGTGTTACACAATCGGTTGACCGTCGCGCAGCGGCAGTGGCCGCAGGCAAATGACAAGGAATTAGTTGGTAATGGCGAGACCATTTCGACTAACTGCCTCGGTGGCCTCACCTAGCCATACATAATTGATTATTTTACCGAACCCTTTTGCTGTTCAACAACTTAGCTCTCTCTCTCGAACTCCGTATTAGTGTCGAATTTTTCGGCAAAAAAACTATAAGAAGCAATAATATCACATATTACTTTAACGTTTAGTACTACAGGAATATGTTAATAGCTCTATAAAATATGAAAGTACCGTAAAGGACGAAGAAACAGATTCGTAAACCGATAATATCTGTTTAATAGTCGCTCCATCTAGGCTGCGGGCGGAAGACACCATGTTTGCCTTGACGCGGTCTTCTCTTCAGGATACGTTTATTCCAACGCTGTTCATTCTTGCGACAGATGATGTGACTAATCTTCTACCACCTCAGCATGCACACCTAAAACGCTATGACTGTTCCTTGGGCACTCCGGCGCATTTACAGAAACACCAGGCAATGTTCTATTGCTTTCTGACTTTTAGCTTGCGAAGTATTCGTAACGTCAGTGACAATGATTCTACGTTAAGCATGAGAACAGCTAAAGCATTATGTCTGCGGATTTTGTAGTACTAACAATGAGTGAATCTGACGTAGCTTCTGAAATGCTGCCCAGTGTAACTGAATCTCGACATCTTTCTCGAAATGGTTTCTATTTGATTTCATTGCCTGATAGAAGTTTAGGCTAGAGTTATATAAGCTCCAACCACTAATGCGACAACTACCAATGCGAAATCCACGATCTATTTCATGAATTTTGCTATAGAAATTCACAATAACTGTATAGTAGTAGTATAGGGCGAAAACTACTTTACTAGTTATTTTACATCAATATCCTGAAAGACTGAAATACCACATGAGAATCATACCAAAGCTTAATAAGAGATTAAGCTTTTTATTAAGCCAGGACTTTTTATTAACCTGACGTTCATGCCGCAGGTCCTGGGTTCAAATTCCAATGCAAAAGGAACCAACATTTGTATAAAAACACAAATCAAATTGTTTGATTTCGGATCTGATTGTATAGTTATTGTCCATGTCTCTAACACTGCATCCTACTCTACCACTGGTCTTATCGCATGATCGTTACATCAGGTGCGGGGATTTATTAGTAAATAAGTGAGTGCCTCTGTATTTGTTAAAACACATTTGGCACTATAGTACGTCCTGTGCAGTTGATAGCTTCCTAGGAAGATAGGAAATTGTTGCTATGGTCTAAAATCGGCTAGGATTATAGGACTAATCATGCAAATATTGGACAATTCCGAAATTTTAAGTGACTAAAGGTGACAAACGAACACACAGCCTATGTTCTACCAGCCTTTAAATGTCCCTCTGCTGAGTACAGGCCTCCTCGTCACTTTTTTAAGATGACTTTGAAACTGATTTGAGTCTTGTTTGAAAAGAGTCTGCCACGCGGCGCCAATGCGGGTTGGCGAGCTTCACTTGTCCTCGAAATATTTTTAATCCTCAGGCATGCAGGTTTTTTTACAATGTTTTCCTTCACCGCTGAGCACGTGGTTAATCAGCACTGAAAATTGCAAAAAATTAAGAGGTGGCAGCATTGTATTCAAACTTAGATCAGGTCAAAATCTAAGGCGAGTGCCCGGTGCCTGAGCTGGTAGCTCTTCTTCGGCTCTTACTTATGAAAGCTGAAATGATGATGATGATACTTAAATCATGTTCCAATGCTGAACGTAGTATATAAACACGTGTCTTGTCGCATAGAGATGACCACGTTACTAATTTGCACACAAACATGCAGTTCCACGTGCTTTTGGAGATTATAACTATCTCATTAATGATTTATATGTGATAAATATTTACCTATTCACTATACTACTTTTCTATAATCAAAATCTATTAAAAAAACACTTCTTCTTGTAAATAGAACTAAAATGTGCGTAATATAGGACAAAAATGGAGTAAGCAGAAAGTAAAAGAACCAAAAATACATTAAAATTCGGATATACGATTTTAAAGCTGTAAATAGTTTAAATTTTTGTCAGTTACGGGAAGATTATATAAATTTTAAATATGTTAACTATTTTAAATGTACATTACGCGATGCAGAGGATATAAACAAAAAACATACATCATATGATACACGTTGTGAGAATTCAGGTAATTAAAACAGGAACCACGACTTCAAGGTTGAAAATGCTTGAATAATCTTATTTATCTGTGTCAGGCGTCGGCTTTTTTAGTAAGACGAATCTGTCACAGATTATCTCGACTCATTTTTCATTCCTTTGGTGGAGGACCAATCTGACAGCTGTCTTAACCCTTTTTAACCAATGGGAATGTCATAGACACACGATTTACATTATGCTGTATTTTTTTCTTTCCTGAGCATAGATTAAGAGCTTTTATAGCATTTTAATATCTCAGAGAATTAATATTGTTACGTGCAATCTACGAAGTAATTTTTTTATTCTGACGTGTCGCATTTTCAAATTAAGTAATTCATTTTGTTGCAACACAAAGAGATTTGCGTTTGTAATTTAAATGAATATACACGATTTAAATGTAAAAACATTCATCTTTAGTAATACTTATTGTAGAAACAACCGTTATTCATAGTTACTTTTTGCAACTTTAGTGACTGACCACTTTTTATTTGTATGCGTTTAATTACGGTACTCGTATTACAAACTATTATTTTGTTTTTAAATTATTCTCAAAATTATTAATGAACAAGGAAAAACATTTAAAAAAATGTAAGCGACAAAACAATGAGAATTTTAAGGAAGTGTTTAATGCACATAAAATAAATGATCCCCATAATGCATCACCGATGTAGCTATCAATAAGCGGCTAAATCTTAACATCTCGGTAACATCTCAATTTCTTGTATTTGAAACAACAATAATATTTCCTGAAACAGGATATTTATTTAAAACAAGGCGTTGATAAAGTAATTTTCTTTTAACCTTAACCATGTCTTTATGGAGTGGTCATTACTTAGCAATGGTACACAGCCCGCTCTGAGCAATGGCTGCGTATTAATCAAAATGCCATACTTGCATCTCACTCGTTTTGTGTTATCTCTCTTCCACTAGTCATGGATATGTCGCTATTCTTCACTGGAGAGATAACAATTACCTGCGATATTTATATCATTGTAATATATACTTTATACCCTCGCTTCTTAGTCGAATTTTCATTATGCGCAAACAAAATTTACAACATTTTGTATTGATGCTGATCACTCAGGCCTTGCAGTCTTACTCTCTTGAGGTTCCTTTTTTTCGAACGAAGAACCTTTTTTCGCTTTTTCCAAATGGGCGTAGGAAAGTGTTCTTTTCTTTGCCCTTTCTGTCTTAAGTATTATCTTGATATCGGAAATCCAGCGTATCCTGAAATTACCTGAAATGATTTACTTAAATGAATTGATTCTTATTTAATTACTTTACTTTGGATATATAAAAATTAACACCTCAGAAATGTCCCACAGCACAGGTCTGCTCTATGCTCTGAGATGGTTATCCTTCAAAATCTTTAAAAAATTCAAGGGTTTAATTTCACCGCTTCCAACACCCTAATAATGATGATCTTCTCGTGCCCCTGCCCTGATCATTAGTAACTTTTAATTTCTCTAGTCTTAAATGATGATGTCGATGAAAATCCATTATCACCACGACTTACTTAAAGATCCTTATGTCGCACTTGCGCCATTCCGTAACGATAATGCCCTCTACGTTACGAATAAACATACAGGCCTCATGTAGACGATAAGTCGATAGATGACCCTTCCTTAGATGTTATTGCGTAGACATTAAATACAAGTTACTGAAAATAAGTTGGCTTTGTGTAAACGTTAATACTTACGATATTTGAATATATAATTTTATTATTATTATTATTTTATTTAATAGACTAGCTGTGCCCCGCGATTTCACCCGCCATTGAATTTTAATGAAATTACTCCTAAAGGCCGTGTGTAAGCATGATGTTATTTCATATCACCTGTAAACTTCCTCAAGAAATGAGCTATCAAATACAAAAAAAATTCAAATCCCACCGGTGGTTCCAGAGATTAGCGAGTTCAAACAAAAAATAAACAAAGCCCTTCAGCTTTATTATTACTATATAGATTAGGTTAAAATAATAAAGGTCACTTTTTCACATAATACCAACGAAAAGTATAGGTGATGGTGGTGAACCTGAGACCTACTTAGGTCTAGAAGCAATGAGTCATAATATTTCTCAATATTGTATAGGTGACCACGAACACACATTGATTCTACATTGATATTTCGCGTCTATGTGTTGCAATGACCAATTACAATTGGGTGAATTGGCTACTCGTTCGACACATACCTAAAAAAATTACCTATTATATGGCAGTGACAACGTCAATAATGTAGTCATCATATGCTTGTAATTAAAACACTTAAGAAGTTGTTAATTCCATAATCTGGCAATTTTTTTACTATCTCATCCATACATAAAAAAAATTGAAGTTTTTGTTTGTAATAACAAAATAACATAACAAAAAGCTTTTTACTCCATGCTTATGAAAGTTCGAGTATATAGTTTACTTAAAAGATAAAACATTTTTTTAAATTTTTGTCTGTTTTTCTGTCTGTCTGTTGGTCTCTTTGTTTCGGCTAATCTCCGAAACGGCTGGAACGATTTTATCTGGACTTCCATTGACAGATAGCTGATATTATAGCGGCTAACTTAGGCTACTTTAATTTTAGAAAAATACTCAGAGTTCCGCGCAAAAACATTCAAAATATAATATGGAAGTATATATGTATATCATCGATCGGAGTCGGCTTTTTTACGCGGGTAAAACCGCGGGGCACAGCTAGTATTACAATATATTTGCATCGACTTCAGCCTTATAAATATATAGTACAAAGAATTTGGAATCGTATATGCTTTCATATATGCATTTTTTTATTCCACCCTCGGTCTACACTTACACGATGAGACGAAACAAACACGCAACGCGACGCAAAGCCCACGTGTACAATGTCAAGAGTTTCTTCCCTCTTGAAGTGCTGTAAAGCTGTCTTCGTCGCCCAACATACCTTCCGGCCTTTAGTGAGTTTCTTTGGTATTGTCAGAGTAAAAGCTAGTTTTGTCAGTTAGTTATGTATATAAGCTTTAAATATAATTTATTTTTATTTGTTTTTATTTAATGAATATATCATTTTATATATAAATATTTCTTTTGCATAATTATGGAATGGTTAATACTGATAATTCGTTGGCGCATAACTGTCCGGGTAAAATCTCCTGAAGAATTGCGTACCTCAAATGTCCGAGTTGTTTTATCACCGCCTGTGTACTTCTTCATAATGCGTGGTAATTGCTATTACCAGGAGAGCCACCGCTTGCTCGTTTGCCCCCTTTTCTATAAAAAAGTAGCTAAATTTTATACCTATCCTTTACGTATCCACATTCACCTTCACCTTACGTATTCACATTTTTAGTACAAGTTGACAATTTTTAGTACAATTACAGAAACTAAACAAGTATATTAAAAATATTAAACAAATTATCTACAGTTTAAATATAAAAGCTAAAACTCTTGCTTTTGAAACAGAATAAAATGACATAAAAGAACAGGTTCCATTATGAAGTCTATTAAAAGTTAGTGCTGTCAAATTAAATTTTTAACCTATAAAAACAGGCTATGACTGATAGTCGAAATTTAAACGGCCTCATACCACCATTTCACCCATTTTGCCTCTGGCCATTCATCATAAGTCCCAGTCCAAGTACCATTTAGATGAATCAATATTATTTACTTTGAACGTCGTGTAGAGAACACGAGGGTGAACATTTGCATAGAATAGCCCGCTGCTGTAATGTCATCTGTCAAACCTGTGAATGACATCGAGGCTGAGCTTACACAGGCTGTTATTAAAAATAAAAGATGATTGTGTAACTGCTTTTACACATATTTCTAGAATTTATAAGCCGCCACCACACGGCATAAACATATCCATATCATTCTAGCAATTATTGATAACATCTACAACCAAACTTTTACATTGAAAACAGTTTTGTTCTAACTAAATTATGAATCAATTTTATATAACTTATCATTAGTCAAATTCACAAGTCTTAATTTTTTATCCCGTATAGTTGCAGAAAGCGAAACACGTTGAAACGTCGCTGACGACTGCATCACCACCTGCAAAAATAAAGATTAAAATAAATAGAGGTCGCTAATGGAACACCATGTAAATAAAGGGAGGGTATGGGTAAATAAAACCTGGCGGCGGAGCGAACTGAGGCATTCGGGTAAGACGCCATTGTTGTCATATCGGTAGATAAACTATGACATTAATCAATTGCTTACGACAATGGAGCCGCTTACCTCAAGAATCAAACAGTGGTTGTTGACCTCTAAATGTAACGGCACTCCCCCTGAAATACCTTTGTTATTCAGTTCAGGGGGAAGCAGTGTAGTTCAAATTACGTTTGCCACCATATATCGATGTGTTGCGAGTGAGTTCATCGACAAATACCTTCACAACCGCACCATATAATAACGGGGCTTTTACCGGCATTCAACTCTTTTAATGTAAAAAAGGTAAAATTGTAAATGAGGACGCGCATACATATGTAGTTCATAGCGTATTTTGATTTTGCTTTATTCTAAGTAAAAATTCGTCGACGTTACGCTAATCACTAGCTGTGTATCTTTTTATTCAGTATATATTTTTTAAGATTTTGAAAATAGAATTTATATTGTATGTTATTCAGATGACACGTTACTACTAGCACTGCACCTACAGCCATGGGTAGTCTGTGCAAAAATATGAACTAAAAATTAAAGCGTTTGTAACATACTTATTAGTATAATATACTATTTGTCATGTAGAAACTACGTCACTACATTTAATTCCTGCAGTTAACGTATGATTCAGAAATTATTTCATATACGTAAGAATATAGATATTCTACGTATATGAAATACGAGTACGTAGAATATAAGTATCCATAGTTTTACACTGCTAATGTTGCAGCTTTATATTATTATTAAAGGGATTCAAAAGTTGGCATATATTTAATGATAAATACATGAATGGTCTTCTCGGGAACAATGTTCTTTTTAATCATTAACAATATATTTAAATGATTTAAATACAAAATATACTCTGTCATTAATAAGAATAAATTCCCCGTTATTTAACAGCATCGTTTAATCACAGCCCTCGCGATATTTTCCAAAGCGAATAGCAAATAATTTCATTAGCCGTCTCAGAAATCCGCACAAACACATAAGCTTTGCGGGAAGTCCGCATTATTCATACATCAGGCCCCTTTGTCTGGCGACACGTCACTGCATCCCTTACGCGATGCCAACAACACTACCATAGAACTTCTTTATCATTCAAATTGAGATATAAATTAATAAAGATAATTCTCACATATAGTATTAAAATGTTAAAACTAATTGAATTTGATTAAACTCAGCTATTTCTTGAGTTGTCGTTTGTTTTCTATACTACACAATAAAGTAACAAACTATTTGAAAATGGAATTAACATGTCAGTACTTTATTCGAGTTAGCTAATTTAAAAAAAATCAATGTTTAATGATAAATGTGTTTCTGTATATAAAAAAGGAAGAGTAATACATTATTTGCCTATGAGTGATGACGTTAGACAATTTATGTCTCATTATCACGTAAATGTGGTAAAAGTCAATTGACATAAAAGTCAGAAAATTCTCGTAAGCTTCGACAGACGGTATAATAACTATCTTTAAAATTCTATGATCAGTCAAGGATCTAAATTGCCAACCGTAGCTAATACGATAAATCGTTGCGACGTTGAAGTTGAGGAGTGACCTATTAAAGCTGGCTTGATGTAGGTGGTAACTTAATGAAATACAATCAAAAATAGAATACATTTACAACTTTTTTTCAGTAAGTTCCTCTTTACATGTACATACAATAACATTTACATCTCTTATTGTATTTATATCTATCTACATGAACTACAACTGGTATGTTCGAGAACTTATAGTACAAAATACGAATTGAATTTCGACCTCTTTCGCTCCATAAGTCATAGCGAAAGCGGAGAAATAAGTGACAAGTGAAAACATACCTCCTGTCAGGGACGGCGTACCGAGTCTCGAAACACTAAATGCAGATTAGTTTTTTAGTAGTGTTTTGTTTACTTCTTTTTAAAGGTACCTATGTTGAGCACTGGACTGTTAAAAAACAAGTATTTATTAATAAAGGCATATTAAATCATGCTTAATAATTTTTAACAGTTAAGCAAGTGATAGGATCTCATAAGACGTTGACTTGTTCTCATTTAAAAAGTTCTCGTTCACCTGATGATAAGTGCAACGTGAATACTTTCGTGTGACACTACAGTGCGCTCGTCACTCTAAGATATCAACTATTAAGTCTCAATGTCCTAAAGACAGGAACAGGACAGTTTTGCATAGTACTGCTTAGACTGGTACACGGATTCCCGCATAGGAATCCTACAACGAGTAATTATTTTAATTATGATTTAGATCGCAGGATTAAGGATCTGTGCGGGGTGAGCTTATTATTAAATTCAAATTAGAATTATTTATTTCAAATGTGACAGATCTTAGTAACCGTGGCTTGGTCACCCACGGCTGAAACTCAGGGGAACCCGGTAGGCCTGTCCAGGCTGGTCCGACGCGGTCGCTCCGAGTGGGCTGCGTAAGCCCACTCTGGATGCGAATATGTAGACTGCAGGGGGCAGTAGTGCGCTGCCCTCCGCAGCCGAGGTGGAGTCGCGTAGGAAGA
Organism: Luehdorfia chinensis; assembly: GCA_019845155.1. NCBI lineage: Eukaryota > Metazoa > Arthropoda > Insecta > Lepidoptera > Papilionidae > Luehdorfia > Luehdorfia chinensis. Next base: position 12,129,342 of record JAHVAK010000642.1, on the reverse strand, counting down.
GGAGTTTAGGTGTAGCATTGCCTCTTTCCCAATCCTCCGGACTTTTCAAAAAAAAATTGGAAAACAAATCAGAAATATGCATTCAACTAATACTACAACGAACTGAAATCATAGATGAGGAATTTCTACTGTCCTTAGAAGGAAAAAACGTTACAATGTTGCAATGCAATGTAATTTATTATACACAGCGTGTTGGTCGGCGCAGTGGCTAAGCGATTGACTTCTGTGCTGCGGGTGGCTAGTTCGATTCCCACAAGTAGCAAATATTTTTATGACCTACAGGTAGTTCACATGGTGTTTATGTAATTTGTGTCTGCGAATGCACTCATGACACCAAATGAATACAGGTGCCAGACAACCTTTTTGGAAAAACTAAAAAATAAAGTACAAATCAATCGTACTTCATTTGTAGCTTATATATGCAGTTTATCTTTTAACTTTAAAATGCCGTTCAATGCTTGAAAATTAATTTTATCGTACTATACAAAAGTATCCGACTCAAGTACATCTAGTACATTTAAAATATATTTATTTTCCACTTCCACTTACATCAGATGACATTAGAATCTTAGTTGCGACACACTTTAACATCACGAAACGCTTATGCAAATGTTATGAGCCGACCTTCGTCTGACAAAGAAAAGTAAAGCAGACTACTAAAATCACCCGGCGCAACAACTTTAAGCACAGGACACACTATGTGTTTAAAGCAAATTCTATGTATATATAGATTTATATTATAGATTTTGTATTAACTGTGTGTGCTTCGTTTAATGGAATACTACCGATAAACATCAGGTGGGATCGATGTCAAACTTTCGCTTAAAAGAAATAACTGGTGGTAGGATTCCTATGCAGGAATCCGTCTAGGTAGGCCCAGGGCCAGTCATCCTGCCGTGAAGCAGTAGTGTGCAAACATTACTGTGTTTCGGTTTGAAGGGCACTGTGAGCTAGCGTAATCACTGGGCATATGAGACTTAGGAACTTTTGTCTCAGGGTGATGGGCACAGTGTGGTGTCACACAGAAATTTTCTGGGTGACACAGCATTTGTTATGGGCAGACGTTGCACTTACCATCAGGTGAACGTTTTGCTCCTTTCATCACTTTATCCAATAAAAAAAATTCTATACATACTATACTACTTCTATAAATATGCGAAACTAATGCAATAAAATGTATTACTTAAAAAATAATGCATTGATTAATCTATTATCAATTTCATTTTTTTAATGGAGGTAAGTTACGTGACGATTTTACAATTTAACTGATGGGAAGTGTAACGCATAACAAGCATGCATATGTGCGGTTTCTCATAGATATCTGAATTGGAATGCACTAAGCGACACCACACTACGCTTGTTACACTGAGACATTAGTTCTCGACATCATTTTTTTCTGATACTTGAGCGTGGAAAAAATGCTGTAGTGTGAACGTACGTTTTGTCGTATATAAAATGTTATACAAATTGACGCAGTGTGTAGTAGTCAAAGTCGTGTGGAGCGATCGCTCATCCGATGAATACCGTTAAATAGCACCACATCATATTTAGAGGTCATTTGTACTTGTAAGTCGTACGTCGGCTTCGTTTAAGGTTTATTTTTATTTGCATAAGTAAAAAATACTTACACTAAAGTGACTGAATTAATATTCTGCACTTATAAAAGTAAAAACGAGTTTGATTTTATACTCGTATATAGAAGAGGGCCTCAAACTAGCAATCGGCTTACCTGATGTTAAGTGATCACCGGCGCCCATGAACATCCGCAATACCAGAGGAATCGCGGGTACGTGGCCGGCCTTTGAGAAAGGAATGTATGTTACGTTTATCTGTTAATGTGATGTAAATATAATTAAGTGTCTAGGCAAGATGCCGTCAACAATCGTAAACGACTAGAGAAAAAATATCAAAAATTGGCATTCAACCAGTATTAGTCGGTCCTTATCATTTTTGAACTTCTCGTGTCGTTAACAATGGTAGACTGCATTTTGTCTAGACCTCCCCTTAGTAAAAGCGCTTGGGGATATACGTCAATTATACATATTTAAGTTATTAAATGATTAAAATAGGCTCTTGCGCGAGTGTTAACATTTCTTCATGTTCCAACTACAACTTTAAAAATTTTGTCTTGCACACTTTTGGTACAGATTTTCTCTAGAAGCATCCTACGTAGGAAACTTGCAATGTCGAGAAGCACATTAATCAAAAACAAGGAAAGTCCGTTAACCCGCTTAAGAGCAGTGTGGCGTGCTTTATCTTCTAAAATAACAAGAAAAGATCTTTCTATTCTTGATTCAGTTATAATAATTTAAGTGATACTTAAAATACACAATTGGATGAGGTATCTGTCTTCAAGTTCTTCTGTTATTATCCATGCATCATAATCAACATTTCAGCTTATCAATAGTCCACTGCTGATCATAAGCCTCCCCCATAGATTGCCACAAAAGTCTGTAGCTCTCATTTTGGGGGGATTTAGCCGTAGTTGCCACGCTTGGCAGGCGGGTTGGCAACCGCAGTGTAAGATGCTGCTGCCGAACTTCTGGTTTTAAATTTCCCTCTGTCGACTTTTACGACATCCACGGATTGAGATGGGGTGGTAGATTCTCTTCAGCCACGACCACACGGCCTTTCAATTCTTATTATTCAATACAATAGGTATATATACTTATACTTCTTATTCTTTTATACGTGATGTAATCACGAAAGAAAAGAAAGAAATGAAAAAAAAAGAACCTCACTTTTCGCCCTCGCGGGAAACGTGACGTGACGGGTGGCGAAACTCGTCACCGCCATTTTAGTACGAGTCAAAAAACTCTTACTCCCCATTGCGTTCACTAGCATTATAGTATATTCTGCACAAGGAATGACTATCCGTACAATAAGTTAGTCACTTCTTACGATACCTCGGAAAGAGGGCTTCGTGAATGGCCTGTGCCTACCCCTCATATGGGAAACAGGCGTGACTGTATGTATGTATACAATGAATTGCAAAAGTTTTAGAAAATATTATCAACATTAACCACTAAATTTAAGTGTATTTTTTCATTTTATTGATACCTGTGTATATTTATTTTTTAACTGTAATCAATGAAATCATGACTTATGTTTTGTTTGGTCGCATTATTTTAATGTGACGTTTTGTAGAGTTGGGTGGGTGGTGTTAAAAGTAAAAAAAAATTGTTCTTCTTTAGTACACATGTAGTCAACCAGTCAGCAAAAAACATCTTTTTTATGTAAAATTTGGCTTAGAATCTTCGACTATCAATTTTAAAATTTATTTCATGTTCATTACTTTATTTTCTTAAAATGATTTTCTCGAAAGAATTTATAATTATAAATAAGAAAAGCATTGATTCCGCAAATGTCGACTTAGTTTGACATTTAACCAACTGTCGTTGTCACCGACTCTGTAAAACTATCAAACACAGCTGTTAGTTTTATATTTAGTATGAATATATTTTGGTACAAAATGCTGTTGGTTTTGGTACAAAATGTACTTTTAATTATTTGCTTATTATTGCGCTTAAGTTAATATTTTAATTCCGATTACAATTTGAAAGTAACAGATACCTTTAAACTAGATTAATCTGAAATACACCTCCTTGAATGTTTTTCCAGTATTTTCATATTTTATTTCAATCTTTTATAATATGAAAACAGCGGGTTAATTTTTCATACTTTATGTTATCATTTTATCAAGGAATACCTCTCACATACTTCAAAGATTTCAATGACAAAGGTAATGCATTAGGCAGTATCTAGAAAATACATTAACATATAGAGAGAGATTGGGCTTGACAAGTGAGTTATGTACGAACGTGGTATGTGGTGTCGATTCCACAATAGCGTTGTTACTTTGGGGTGCTAATGTAAAATAGAAAGAAGTGACATAAAAATATTGAATAAAATAAAACAGGCCTCTTCGATATATTAGCTACTCTCAAGTGATTTAATCAATTTGTTTGTTATGAAATTATGCGACTTATCGGTTTTCACAAAACGTGATATATTTAAAAAAGGGAAATACTAATTTATTTGTAGAGTTCTTTACTAAATTTAAATCATTCTCACAAATGAGTAGACACATACGCAATGCAGTGGGGAATTTTACGCTTTATGGTTTTGTATTAACTAAAGAATAAATATCGTAATTAAAACCATCTTTTGTGAACCACCGACAGAAAAAGCCATAGAGTATTACAAAATTAGGCGTGCGTACTTTAGCAAGAAAAGAAGAAATGGTGATAGCGTACTTTTTATATTCAGCGTAATTTCAATTCCAACCACCAAAGAGAAATATCATTTCGCTTTCTTTATAAAATTAGTAACGTAAACGTAAAGTACGTACCTAACGTATACTCAAACTTTAGACGTTTCTTTCCTTGGAGCATATGTCAATTTCTAATCACATTCTTCAGCGTATATATATTTTTCTGATTCTGATATAGTTGGCATTAGAATCAGGAACCATCAACTTGGCGAAATATTCTATTATACTATAATTAATATGTATTCGACGACAGACAACTCATGTAACGTACAATGTAACTATGAAATCCTTTATTTGTACGTTTCCTTTATTTTTGGCGGCGCTTGTGTCTCGTGGCCGTCGGCTACGGGTTATTATTGGATATCCGACGGGTGAAAATGTCGTGTTAGACAAAATATGTATAATCATGTATATGTTACTAAAGAATAATTAGAATGACAACATCAGAGTACAGTCTTTAAAGTATCGGAGTGTATGATTCGATTTCTTTTAAAAGAAAAATCATTACTAACTTACGTGTGCATAACGTACGTATTCATATGAATAATTATATGTGAACGTAAAATTCTGTATCATCTGTAGTAATCATTTCAGAAAATCAAATGTTAAAAGAAAAATTTAACGATTGGTAGTTTAATCTATTGTAAAATATATAAGGCAACTATCTCACATCAACGAGTCTGTGGAAGATTATCTATCGTCTATAGCATTTTCAATAATAACTAACAATTACAATTAGTCGGTATATTAAAGGGGATAACTTTAATTAAAGCTAAAGTGATATCAGGGACAGCTTCATTCGGCAAGTGTCACATTAAGTCTCTTAGTGATGAAAAGTGGGATACGTGAGTGTCCTCTGCCTAGCCCTTGTATAGGAAAAAGGCGTGATTGTATGTATGTATATACTTGTGTCGTTTGCTATAGAAACGATCTATCCAAGTTATTCTGATTAAACTGTATCCGCAACTGGTCAGTGCCGCTGGTTACAAGAGATGGTTAATTTTTGGCTTAAATGTTAAGCCTTTAACCATTTTTTTATTAGATAAAGTGATGAAGCTAGCAAAACGTTCACCTAATGGTAAGTGCATCGTCTGGCCATAGCAAATGCCGTGTCACCTAGAACATTTCTTTGTGACACCACAGTGCGCCCATCACCCTGTGACAACAGTTCTTTAGTCTCATACGTCCAGTGATTACATAGCTCACAGTGCCCTTCAAACCGAAACAGTAATGTTTGCAAACTACTGCTTAACGGCAGAATAACTTGCCCAGGGTAGTACTTACTTAAACGGATTCCTGAACCTTTAAAACTTACAATGGAAATTCAGCTGGGCATCTCGTCGCCTATCACGAGGAGTAAAATTTTATGATATTTCAGTTATTAAGCTTTAATTATTGTAAATATTGTGGGATGTATTCAGTTCATAGACCATTAAATAAATTTCATCTTAAATTAAAAGAAAAAAATACAATTTTCAGCTAATAATAGTTAATAAACGTAAATTGCTAGCACATTATTAGCATTGCAATGTGTATAATTACTTTTTGTTAACACTTATATAATTAAAGTCGTTTTAGATACACTTTTACTTAAGTAATGGACGGCAATTAATTTATAAATCATGGCAAATTGTCTCTCACCTGATGATGAATTAATCGTCCGGGTGTATGGTATAGTTGATGATATTATTTACTGCATTATAAGGCAATTATAATATGGCGGATTATGTTGTCAGTCAGCGGTTATTGAGTTAGTTGAATTATGGTCGAGATGAAATTTCCCTACGTGGAAGAGTTGTGGATACTGGCTGTGGTTCAGTTGGGCCGTGTGGCCTAGTCGTAACTCACTTTTTACGATTTTAGCGATGCTATGTTAATGAACGCTATCGTTCTGTGAGAGAGCGCTTCTTTCTAATTCATAGATATATACATACATTCACGGCTCCTTCCCCTATAAGTCAGGCAAAGTCCACTCCTCGCCCCGCGGGAAACGAGACGTAACGGGAGGCGAACCACGTCGCCGCCGTTTTTGTTGAGTCAAATAATCCTAGTGACAGCATTGCATACTCGTATTATGGTGTTATTTTGCACGAATAAAGGCAGTCCACACATCCGTCCGTACCTTAGTCGCCTCTTACGATAGAAAGAGGTAGGTGCTATTCTACTCAGCCGGACTCCTATGCCGATAGGATATCGTGTTCAAGTGTTTTAATGTCCTCTTGGTCGACCACGAAGAAGAAGCTATCAACTGCGCGAGAGATGTTATGGTGCGATAAGTGTACGCATAAACACAGAGGCACTAACTTGTCTTTATCACCACCCGATAGAATCGGAGGTAGGCTAGGATGCAAAGACGGGAACAATCACAACACCAGGCTCCAAAACCCACAATTTCTGTTTTTGCACAAACGTTAACCTCAGCTGAGATTTCAACCTAGAATAATAGGTTAATAACTACGCAGGATACATTACAGCGCTTATGTTTATTTAAGAGGCTTTTCCTATTAGGTTATTGCAACAAGCTACGATATAACCATTTAAATATTTTTTACTTGTTCACAGGTTATCATCAAGCTGGAGGCAGTCGTCGATTTTAAATCTTCAGAATCTTCCAGACTGTAAATAGATTTCACTAGCATAGAAATTGTTAAGAATTCCATCAACATCGCATAGAATGTAGGTACCTACTATTCAAAGAAGCAACAGAAGCTTGCATTTAACAAAATATGACTAACATTATGATTATTTATAACAGGGACTTTTGATAATAATAAAAAAGCAGACTCTAAAGTGTTTTATATTAATAATAATTAAAATTAAGTTTATTTTATGATGCTCAAAAGGAAAAAGTAGTTCGACATGTTGCCGCCACCTTTTTTATATAAGAGGGGGCAACGAGCAAGTGGCTCACCTGATGTTGCTGAACGTCTACGATACCAGAGAAATAGCAGATGCGTTGCCGGCCTTTGAGAAAGGAACAGGCTATTTTCTTTTTTCTCTTTCATGTAAATAAATCTTATTGCGAATGTCTTGCAAACCTATTATAAAATATTGTTGCTTGAAGACTGCGTGCTCTAGTGGTAATTGCATCTGACTTCAATGCCGCAGGTGCTGCGTTCGAATCCAGGTGCCAACATTTTTGCAGAAACACCAATCCTAGGGTTTCGGGTCCGGTTTCGTTGTGCATGTAAAATTTCACTTACGATTTTTTGAATTTTACTGATATCAAAAAATGCACATCGATGTGGGATTAAATTAAATTAAAAAAATGGGATTACAACAGATTTTATAAAAATTATTTAATCGTCACTTTTTAATAAAAAATTGCAACATACAACTTTTTACTAATATCTAAAGAAAACGAAATGGTAAAGAAAAATGTTTAGGAAAAGATGTAAACGAAATAGCAAGTAGCCATTAATAAGTCTTAAAAAAGAATTAAAATGTTTCGAAGTTCATGTCTTTTATTTACTTGTTTATTTAGAGTTTCTTATATTTAATCATCTAGAAACCAAACACCACACGGCATCATATCATGGATTTATTAAGAATGGATATGCTCAATTTCCGTGCATAGTACTATACAATAAATCACCGGTGGTAGGATTCCTATGCAGGAATCCTGGCCCTGCCATAACCGGCCCTGTTATTCTGCGGTGAAGCAGTAGTGTGCAAACATTACTGCGGTTTGAAGAGCACTGAGAGGTTGTGTGATCACTGGGCATATGGTACTTAAGAACTGTTCTCTCAGGGTGATGGGCGCAGAAATGTTCTGGGTGACACAGCATTGGGCAGACATTTTACTCACCATCTGGTGAATGTTTTGCCGATCACGTCAATCCATCGCCGATCCAACAAAAAAATCATATACTCTAAGAAAGTAATAATTTCTATAATAAGTATTGGCATAATCATATAAAAAGAGCCTAAATATGCCTAAAATTTCATAGTAGGCGAGTGACCGGGTTTCGATCCCGAAGCCGGTACTCCTAAAACTGATAACGGCTATTTTATGTGCTCATTTATTGCGTGCTCGACGGTAATGGAAAACATCTCGAGGACACCTGCATTTTTAGGGTATAACAAGTGTAATTCGATAATGCGGGTGCATTAGAGTTCTTCTCAGCACCAAAACTCTCTCCAAAAAATGTAATGAGGCCTGTGCTCGGCAGTTAGATAGGCTGTAACTTTACTTTTTTTATTAAATGCTATACGACTTTTCTTAATGTCGAAAGAACGAAATCACCTTAAAACTTCATTGTTTTCTTTTTCATTAAAATGAAATGAAATAAAAATTCTTTGTTTATTTACGTAAGAAATATAAATTTCGTTTGTCAAACATCATTTTATTACAGTTTACCACCGTTTCGTAATGAGGTTCCTCTGATGAAGAAGAAACAGGCGAATGAAACTTCGTAGGTAACCTCTTTATTATAAATCATTTTTTATCTCAGTCAAAAATATATTATAAATAAACTTACAAAGAAAAGTCTCATAGAAAACCAAAGCACGCTTCATGTTAAAGTTTTAGACAAGATTAATTAAATACTTTATAACTTTTTTCAGATATGAATGGTCATGTTTGGAATATTGTTTATGATAGGTAAACTGTCAGAAGTAAAGAGTTCACAAATATTAGTACAAACAGTGAATTAGAAAACGAAATACTTTTTTTTCCAAAACAACTGTGCTCCGTACTAAAATTGTCCCTGTTCTTGTTGTTCCACAATCACACAGCACAGCTGATGGTTAGTGGCAACTGTAGCATAGTACTCGTACCTGCATCCATCCTCGAAGAATCTAGATGGAAGTTTGTTGTTTGAGTATTATTATGTATTGCCTCTGTCAATATGGTCTCCTGTTCTATTCACTACGAAACATAATTGGGAAGTATCTCTACGCTGATATCTACAATGACCTATAATGATAAGTAATGACGGCCGCGTAGCCTAGTGGTTCCATTCCCAGACGACGCCAACATTTGTGCAAAGACACAAATTGTTGGTCTTCGGGTCTGGTTGTGTTGTGCATGTATAATTTGTGTCTGTTAAACGCACCCACGATGCAGGAGCAGTCCCAGTGTGATGCACCGTTATAAAAAAAAGAGAAAAAATTAACGATTTTAGGAAAGGCCATGTCAGACAACCGATTAGCTAGTATGAAAACGCTCGTGATAGTAGAAGAAGCGAAAGATGTGTGTCAGATCGTAGCTAGTGGAAATGTGTGTGGTGTGTTTGGGTGTATAAAAATGAACAAAGTTCACTTTTGACTGCAACCATTTTCATAATAGGTAGGTAGGTTAGGTAATACCTACTTCCCATCCCATCCAGTGGGTATCGTAAAAGTCGATATAGGGAAAATTTAAACCAGAAGATGGGCAGCAGCATCTTCTTGAAACATCATCAGTACTGCTAAAATGTGTACACTGAAATGTTTATACATACATACAGTCCGCCTTTTTCCCACACAATGGGTAGGCAGGGGCCACTTACGTAGCCTACTTTTCGCCCCCGCTAGGAACGACACGTAACGAGTGGCGAAACATGTCGCCGCCATTTTGGTACGAGTACAAATTCATGCTACCCATTGCGTTCCCACGAGCAGTATAGTAACAGCATTCCTTATTATGGTGTTATTCTACACGAATAAATGCTGTCCGTACAATACCTTAGTTGCCTCTTACGACACCTCGGTAGAAAAGAGGTAGGTGCTATTCTTGTCTTCCGGACATTTATCGGCTGTGAAAATGAATTTTTTTATAGATTTAAATTTACTCTGAAGGTATGTAGAGACCACATCTGTGGCCCACTTTTCGTCCTCGCAGGAAATGAGACGTGTCGAGTGGCGAAACATTTTGGTATGAGTTTAAATTCTTGCGTCCCCACGAGCTGCTAGCCATCGGCACAGCAACTACTTGCTTGGCGAAGAGGAAAGGAGTAGGATTAGGTAAGAAATGGACTTGGGTTAAGGATTGGGAAAGGAACTATAAGGTGTAGGATACCACTATCTCGGAAGGAGCAGGAGGAGACAGCAGTAGTTCTACCGTATTCAAGGCAACTAGGTCAAGTATCGTAATATCGTACTATAGCTAATAGTAACAAAAGTCTGTACAAGAATAGTATCATATGTCAATGGAGTATGATACTCTTGGAAAGAGGCACTAACTTTAACTCTAACTTTTTAATCTTTTTAAGTAGAAGGAAACATCCTTCTACTTGTAAAGTTTAAAAAGTTATCAATTTTCTTAGATCATTTAAAATTGGCGTCATAATTATGAGTTTTTGGTTTGTTTTTTTTTTATAAAATTACCTTTTAACTTACAGCTTGTGTCTGGATATCTTATGGATATCTTACTTAATAATTTGGAAGTAGTTTGTTTGCTTGTATTTGTGCCAAAAAAGATTTGATGTTATTGTTTTAAATTGTATTTTCTGAAATACTTTTAAGCGTAGTGCTGTTAGGGTTTCTGTGCAGGAATCCGTTTAGGTTGGTACCACCCCAGGAGCAGTTATTCTGCCGTGATGCTGTAGTGTACAAAAATTACTGTGTTCCATTATGAAAGGATTGAGAGCTAGTGTAGTCACTGGGCATATGAGACTTAGGAACTAATGTTGGGTGGCGGGCGCAGTGTAGGGACAAACAGAAATTTTCTGGGTGATGCAGAATTTGTTATGGGCAGTCGTTGCACTTAGCATCAGGTGAACGTTTTGCTCGTCTAATTACATTATACAATAAAAAAAAACTAAATTATTAGCGAATACCTATTCTATACTCTTCAATGTCTGATTAATCCTATTAGATATTTCCCAGAAGTGGACTATTTTTGGTCAGATATTGATGAGAATATTTTTTAGACGTAGTTGTTGTTGTTTTCTTATGAACATTTTAACACTAGATTTACGGGCATTGACGGACGGGACGGGACGGGTATATTACGAATCGGCAGACAACATCTAGATATAATAAAATATTGGTGTTCCAGGTTAAACTACTAGATATATAATATTTGCTGCTTATTATCATTAAAAACCAATTCGTAATCGCCAAAGAATAATATTTATTTTTCAGAATTTAAAGCATAAAATTGAAAACCCTTCAATTTGACGGTTTTCGTAAATCTAGTGTTAATCATTTTTACGTGCGGGATTGCTACTCATATGCAATATATTTCTAACTAAGCATCGATCTTATTTTTCTATTTAGAAGTACCTGCTAATTTTAATTAACTTGTCTCAAAGATTCATGAACAAATAAAGATATTCTTTATTGAAATATCTTTCCAAATCAAGATCACAATCTGAACATGATTTTTTCAATTTCCCCAGGCGTCTATAGAAATCTAGACATCTAGGTACCCATACGTGACTCTCGTTAACAAGTGACGTAACAACCCCCTCCACCCTATAACTGTTGCGTTTGAAGACGAAACGAGTGTTACTTTAATTGACAAAGATAGATATACCTAACTTACCGTATATGGAAAGGAGATAGTTGATCCGCTGTCAATAGCACCTTTAAATGCGGCGCTGTTCTGTATCCAGTGGAAAAAGGTTTCGTCGATCACATTTTGAGGAATTATTTTATACATTGAAATTAGTTAATTGCGTTTTATTGTCGGTTGCTTGTACTATTGTAACTTTCTATTAAGAAAAACTTTAGTTTCATTTAGTTGACAGACGAAATAAAAATGATAGCAGCAATAATAAAATAGTTTAAAAAAAATAGCTGTGTCCCATAAGATAAGTATTAGATACGCAGGAACATACCATACCAGAACATTGATTCGTATTTGTTTGTTTTGTTTTTTAAAAAACGAAGATCCACTGTAGGATTTTTCCTCTATTGTGTTTGCGTTTCACAGACATAAATTTCACATGGACTGCACAACTAAACCTGAAAACCAACAATTGGTGTTTTTGCACAAATTGTTGGTTTAAGTCAGGTACTCTGACTACTATGCCACACGGTCGTATTATGTTCTTGTTACTTACTGTTGAAGCAATTTCTTCAATAAATGTAGCAAGATATATTAAATTCAATGTGCACCAAATTTACATACTTATATATTTGTTCAAATTACCCTACAACTTCATTTTTGCAAGTAAAACAAATAGATTACTTTTCGTAAGTAACAATTTTTATATGTGTGTAATTTGGAAAGATTATTATTAAATAACGGAAAGCAATATTTTAATATAACGAATCCCGCGCAGAAACCTGCTTGGATCACTGTACAATATAATAAATGAGTCGGGTTGCGTCCGAGTGGCAGGCACACGGGTGTGGCGAAGGCGGGGCAAAAAGAGGCCCGCCTTAATCAAAATGGCGGAGTCTGCGCGCCAATTTTTGAATTTGAATTTAGAATTCCTACGAAAAACACGTTGCACAAAAGTACATCACTTTTTTACTTTTAAGAGACTACTAAAATGGCACTACTACTAGTGTACTACTACTGCAGCAAGCATTTTAAATGTTTTGTCTTAATGATGTTCAGAAAATAGATTTAAAATAATATCGTTTTATAGATATTTGAGTTGTATCAACCCTAATTACATTAAATAACTCAATGATTATGATGTAATATTACAAGAAATATAAATCTACAGTAAGCCATTAAATATGGCAACATGATATGATAATAAATTAAAGCCTCCAACAAAAGCTTTGCCGACTTCACACGAGCATCTATAAACAAATCGTTATTGCGATTTAAGGATCCATTTAAAACCTATAAATTACACAATACAACTTAAAATCAACCACACACGATACTAATAAAGCTCAAAATCAATTGAACAGTACGAAACGCTTTAGTACTCATAAACTATTTTCAGTATCAGCGAAATGAAGAGTCGGTGCAGCTATCCTTTTCGGACTAATACGAAATTATGTAAGTGTGAAAGAGTGACGTGATATTTACGACGTGTTTATATCGATAAAGCGGTGTTGATTTAACCATTGCTTTAGTTTATTGCAGTCAATAAAATTGAACGTTATGAGGCAAGGTCGCAAAGGAAGATCGCCGGTGATTTATGTCTTCATCCGCAGACACTACAGTTTTAATACATTCGGGTGTAGTTTTTGTACTTTAAAACTTATGAGCATTCATAAAAATAGTATAATTGCCATAGTTATCAATAGTACAATATTAAATAATAATTATTAATATTTACTATGCATTTATTGATATATATTTATAGATAAATATTTATAGATATATATATAAATATATGAGAGAAAATTTGTCTTTGATTTTTTTATTGTTACTATATGAAGTGAGTTCTAGAACATATCCAAGCGATATCTCAAAAGATCAATGTATATATACGCAGACGAGACGAAATATTCAATTTCATCTATGTATTACAGGCATCGTCACTGCCTGATGAATAAAATTATTATACTAGTAATAGTATTAATTGGGGTAGATGAAAATGTTACCGCTAGTCTTTCATGGCACAGAATAAATCTAATATAACATAGTCGTCATATAAAGAATAAGAAGCATCATCATATTTAAACAAAAAAAATATATAAACATCTTTCATGCCAGTTTCAGATGCCCTGTGCTTAGACTATATTTTTTATATCAATTCCAATTGCCTAACATAACCCTTTAAGATAACGTAACGTTCGTAATTCGATGATTATTAATAGTTAAATTACCTTGATTACAAATTTTAAATAATACAAATAGCATATCTGGACATTTATATGAAATGTTTCGTTTCGTTTTACAAAAATGTAAATCTAATATAAATAAATTCTCTAACTTCAAATAATGACATGTAAAATAAGATTGTGTTGTCAGTTGGACGGACGACACACGAAACAGTGTTATTATCTCGTCGTGGCCGTGAACCCAATCTGTAGCAAGTGCAATGTGCTACACATTTGAAGGAGAGGCACATAAATAACACTTGGTGTCATTGCGGCCCGGGATGACTGACTGACCAATTTACATTGACCTTTTGATCCATCACTCACATACGTGATATGTGCACTTACGAACCGAGTAGTAAAGATAAAGACCTGGTGAATGAGGAAATGTATGAGATAAAAAGCTTAATAACGTACAGATTAAATAATGTTCAATTTGACAGATTACAGATTTATGCACAAAATCTAAAAAAAATATATTACCATGCATTTTAAATTAAACGCTATCGCTTCTAATGTAACTGAAACCTCTTATAAAGAAAATCGGTGATTTTTTAAATGAAAAGATCCTTTCATATTAAATAATATAACACCGATATTCTTGTAAAAAGGAATCTCACAAAAAGTTAATCATAAGACGGGTCAAACAAGGTATCATTACGAAATGTCTATGACCGAATAAAAAAAACATCGATGAACAACTTCCGGAGCGCCTATTGCATTACTGAAACGTCCAACAGATAAATACGTGGCCATTTAAAACCCTGCAAACCATAATTACCTCAATTTCAAACTTGTCAAAATCGCATTAGTTCACCTTACGTGGAGAATAATGGTGCGCCTTCAGCGCTCATTGGACGCGAGGGATTATTAAAAAGTCATTAGCGTCGACCACACCTAGCAGCATAAATAACCCCGTTCGTGTTTTGAAACAGAAAAAAGCAATTTCCAGATTTGTGGGGGGCGAGGCGGGAACCAATCAGCCGTGACTGATACGGAAGGAGCCGTGCCCGTATCACGCGAAATCATTATTTCGTCGTTAAGGATACGTATTGTAATGTTGTATCTTGGTTCACGATCTGAATGGAAGTGGTAAGGTTCCTCACGAACGAGGTACGTGTACGTCAAACGTACGTGAATCTAATAAACGAATGGACGAATTGAGTCACAACTGTCATTGCTTATTTTAGAGCAAAATGTTTTACGATACAGTCGTAGAGCAGACGACGAATATATTCAAAACATTTCAAAAAAGCTGTGAATGAAAGGACCTGAGAACGATGAAAAATAACAAAGTTGTTATCGTTACAGAGACTGGAAATCATAACATTCACTGTTTAATGTACAATAAAAAATGTAAAACTGCATTCGAATCTTACATAAATTTTAACGCAACTTAAATTTGTGAATGAGAGCCATAGTAGTTCATTTACGCAAAATCAAGATTCTGTTGAAACTTATTGAACAAACTGTAGTACCTTCATAAATTAGTATAATAATCTAAAAATCAAATATTCAAAAGGTGTAGGTGTTTGTTAGAAATAAAGACTTTCGATACTTTTATATGTATCAATGTTAGGAACATACTGTGCAGGTATTAGGAACACAAACTTCCACAGACCACAATACAAACTAAATAATTTATTGAATATCTATGTGTAAACCAAATTCTTTGCGATTACGTAAGGTGACGTCCTTATAATGAGCAATTATAACTGAATTTTATTACATTAACAGCTCTTTGAAACAGTATATTTTTGATTTTGATTAGTAAGTATCATTAACAGGAATTGAATAAAAATCTTATGAATACAATCATTATGCTTTATTAATTTCATGTATTTATATATTTATGACAATATCGTCTCGCCTAATCTTATTAAGTTACTAATTATAGTTATATTTCATAAATTTTGAATTGATAGGACATAATGGTAAACAAAACAATTCAAATTAGTTTCCTCGTATCTTCTACGGGCCTAATTTCGATTTTTAGAAACTTTCAGGATAGATGTCAGTACTTAGATTGAAACTTAATAGTAAAGTTTGCAATTAATTTAATTACATGTTATTAAAAAAACTTTACAAATCAAGTTTAAATTAATAAAATCCATCTGGCAAGGGACACAACAAAATTTTACATTTCTGTAACATTGCAATGCAATTTCTTACACTGAAAATGATTATTATTATTGAGATAATGCCTACAACATGGTTTTAAAAAGTAAAATAGTTTTGTAAATTATTATTCGAGAAAAACCTCCTTACTGCTAATAGACATTACAACACAAATATGTCGGGGTTTGAGCAAATTTTACACAAATAAAAAATAACATCCCAGCCAGACAGCGACTGAACTATTTACGAACACAGTAATTAAACGAACCTGACCTTATTAAGCGAATCAATAAATAAATATCGTGTAAATATCGACAATATACAGTTATTACAATTTACACTTACATAACGAACACTGCACAAAAGAGATGTGTAATAGATGACAGGGCTCACTGAGTTCTAAGTCAAAACATTCACTAGTTACATTGCTATGTGTGAGAAAAGAAAAACAATTTACAATAAATATTTTACATTACCTCTAAATAAGTATAATGGGAATTCCTCATTCCTGACATAACCTCAATCGATATATCTCTCCTCAATTTTAGAGTAGTCGTAAAACTATCGAATTACATGTAAATATTTAAATTTCGATATTCTTTTTTTTACGTATATTCGTTTCATTAGGCAATGATTTTTTTTTATAAAAAAATATCTCTTATTACGCGTCTTCAAGAGACGTTATTTGTTGTGGCCATAGGATACCCATATGCTTAGTACATTTAGAAGGTACCTACTTTCGATGAACGCTAAAAGTCAGCGTATTTCCTAACTTTGGTATACTGTGTCACATCGCTACTGACCTCCCATATACATTTAAATAATGAAGAAAATAAGTATCGAGTCACATCTACGAGATTGAAGGTAACTTTTGTTTCATTGTAATGACGTCCTCCAACAGATTCAGTTGGAATTAAAAAATGTTGTCTACACTTAACTCCATCAGATGGCACGACGTTTTTGTTTCGTGTATGAGAATTCAATAAAATTATATCAAGAGTCATAAGTTTCATTTAACTTTACAATAATAACATTAAATTTCGTATTTTTTTATTATCAGTATTAATTACGTATAATGTTGTCTTCGAAAAATCGTATACATTGCACTTGTATAAACTGGCCTTCCTACCATGATGTATAAAGTAAGCTGCAGAAAATCCACAAACTGAACACTCATTCCCAATGAATTCAAATTAAAATAACAGAGAAACAATTGACGTTTTTCTTTTTAAAAAAAAAATAATCTCCATAATATTATTCACACTAAAACAATTGTACATAATTATAAATTCTAAACGTTATCGTGTTTTATATGTACAAAATAGCATTCTGATAGCTTAATTAGAAATAAAACTTCAAATATATTAAATAATAACAATATCGATTCTAATTGCCTTCTTATCAATGGTTAATTATAAGAGGTCCTTATGGTTTTGTGATTCTGTTTAGTAAAAAATGTAATTTCCTGACAAAGAGCTCGACAGTATAATCTGTATAAAACGTTACATTATATCATTGGTTTTTATTTCTTCTAAGTTTTGTTTGCTGGGATATAGAAAAAGGTAACAAAATAGAAAATTAAAAATCAATCACACACAGATTAAAAATCGAACACTTTGACAGAAAAGAGTGAAAGAAATTAATTGCAACAGAGTATATATTTTTTCCACTTTTCAAATAATAACCCAACTATGTAATCACATAAACGATGCAGTTTTCCTAACATTTAAACACTGCTTTTTTGGTAATTATTGGTATTGAGATTGTTCTATAAATTAATTTATACTTAACAACTGTAAAAATCTCTTCATCACACTATCGTTATTCTTTATGCCAAGTCACTAAGTTACGTATTAGTTATAATGTAATATTATCAAGAAAAGTCCAACATACAATTTATACAAATTAAAGTTCTAGTAACTTCGGCCCCTGAGTCGCTTGTTTCAGATAGTAACCCACAAATTCAACGTTGTAAGAAAATAAATTGTCGATGTTATGTTGGCTGGATGGAATCTGAAACGGACCAATATTGTTTCAGAGCGGCGACCGTTGACCGAAACTAAGCTAAGGTTTTACTGCGGCGAAGTGGGCGGACTCATATTGTCCGGCTCGTCTCCAGAACCTGGCTCGCCTTTGGTTTTGTTCTCTTTCTTCCACTTCATGCGTCGATTCTGGAACCAAATCTTGATCTGACGCTCGGTGAGACAGAGCGCGTGCGCGATCTCGATCCTTCTCCTTCGCGTCAGGTACCGGTTAAAGTGGAATTCCTTCTCAAGCTCGAGGGTCTGGTACCGGGTGTAGGTTTGCCTTCCCCGCTTCCGTTCTGAAATAAGAGAAATTGAAGAAATTAACAAATGGTATTATGAAATATATTTGCCGTGTGGTGGCGTTATAAAAACACGGGCCATCGTATTTTAATCCCGTGGGTGTTGCAAGTCGATTAAAGGGTAATGCCAGAAAAATGTCATGGACTCTAGTCGAGGACGGAATGACCATCTCAGTTGTACCAGACCTAGTGACGAGCAGCAGCGTTTAAGATGTGAAGTGTCTGGAAACAGTGATCGTTAACGAAGCAAGCTGATCATGGCAAATCGTCTAAACATACATGCACATACGAGTACATGGGAGAGGCCTATGACCAGCAGTGTACAGGCTGACGATGAATAAGAAAAAGACTATGAAATAAAAAATCCCACACTTGTTTTCTTGAATGATTGTCAAACGATATCTCTATAAATATCATTTACTTCATTGACAGTCATATCACAACCAACAAATATAAGCATATAAGCAACCCTAAATGGAATCAGACGTTAAAAACTGCATAGGCATTTCTGATAAATGATGGTTATTTGTAAACGGCGAACACTCCCGGCGAAGTTAATTGAAAATTGTTTTGAGCTTATCAATTTGTTAATTGTTTTTGCTTGTTCGGCATTTCTCTTCGCTGTCGGGAGTAACAAAGTTTTATAGGAAACATAAAATCATTTGAAACTCTATCGCCAAGAAATGAAAGCAAACAGTAATATTGTTATACGTGTAAATTTGTTGAGTAAAATGAAATAAATAGAGCCTTTACTCTTCTACAAAAGTAATTAACGGAAATCATGAATGTCTACTCTGACACTGCACCTGATCCTTCATCCGATCCAATAGAATGTACGTTAGTTACATCGGGTATGGAAAGTTAAAGACGCTATCTATATTTACGCTACAATTTAAGGCACTTTGATATATCATACAAGTTGACAACTGGTTAATAATCGGAAGTCTCTGTTGTAATACTAAAAGTAGTTCTGACTTCTAAATCCTCTTAAAGGTGACAGAAGATTTGTGCCCCACAGTGAGAAATTTGTATACGGTTTAGCCGATCCTAAACTTAGACCAATCTCTATTAGTATGTTTACACTGTCAGTTCCGACATACATTTTGAAGTTGGCAAACTGAGTCTTGGACACGTCACACTCGTGTCTTTCAGTCTGTTCACTTTTAAATACGCGTTCCAAAGCGCTACCGGAGCCAATTAAAATAATTTAAGACGCTGCGGGCCTTTTTCATTTTATACCAATTAGTCTTCGAAGGAGATGCGAAGCCTATTATGTACGGTTTAGAAGATGCCCTGTACTCTGTAATTTGTCAGAATTAAAAAAAATAAGCTTAAACCACACAAGATTAGCTACAGATATTATAGAGATCGTAGATTGAAATTCATTGATGTAATAAATTATAATGTTATCAATAAAATTGTTTTGACGTTCGTATAAAATATGCCAGAGTAAATAACAAAATCAGTCAATATGTTGTTATCGTATCTCAACAGTATTATAATTCTCATACATACATACAGTCACGCCTTTTTCGCATATAAAGGGTAGGCAGAAGCCAATTACAGTAGTCCACTTTTCGACCTCGCGGGAACCAAGACGTGACGGGTGGCTAAAAACATCGCCGTCATTTTGGTACAAGTTGAAATTCTTGCTCTCCATTGCATTCCCACGAGCAGTATAGTGACAGCATTGCATATTGTGGTGTTATTCTACATGAATAAAAGCTTGCCGTACAATATCTTAGTAGACAATCTTACGACACCTCGGTAGGAAAGAGGTAGGTGCTATTCTACTCTGCCGGATACCTATCGGCTGAGTAGAATAGCACCACAATGAGATACAATTGAACTTTAGACGTATAACCATTTTTTTAAGCAAATTTTAGGAATAGATATGATTTAGTTTTTAGTGTTGTGATACGTTCAGCATCAGTGTGTCAATTAACGTATCACAAGCATCGTCTGCTTAGTATTGGTGACGAGTCTAGACTCTCCAATTACGCGAGATCAGGCAAAACTTAATGCCAAATAAATAGCCCAAAATTAACTTAAATAATTTATAAGCAAACTTAATATATTCGTCTGCAGATAAATATTTAAATATGGCTTTTCAGTTGCTACAAGGCTTAAAATAACAGAGGTGTGGCTCTTGCGCAAGGTTCACATGAAGTAACTTGAGGTAAAACGGGGAATAATTAATGTGACACTATCAGTAAAATCATTTATCAAAGCATGCAACAAAATGGTTATCAGGACTTCACGTACTTTTAAGGTCCTTTGGATCATATCAAGGTAAAATCACCGCATAAACTTAATCAAGTTGTGATTACATACCATGTTTTAAATGGAATGTTGTCAAAAGGGGGGGAATCAAAAGGGGGTTACCCTTTTGATTTATAGTATTTGTGATAAACGAATCCATGGACTCCCATTTCGGCATTTCTTATAATTTTATTATCAGCTTGTTCAGCGTCTAGCAACAGTCTACTACCACTCATCCATTCTCGTAATCACCGGGCATGTTTGGAATGCCTGGTTTTTCATCATCTGAACGTATCATCTCCTCACCTGGGAGGATTATTAAGCCATGTGTCGGAGGCGACCTGATTTACTTTAGCATTTCCTTAGCCGACTTTTATGACGCCTGCGAGCTGAAAATACGAAGTATATTTTCTTAGCCAACAGACGGCACACTTGCTTAGATTGTTGTGACATGCTCTTTACTATGAGTAACTAGCAACACATACGCGGGTTCCTACAATTGACGTCCATGAACCACCAATACTAAACAGAACAGAACTTAGACGTGACGTATCAACTTACATCAAAAGAAAATAATTTGTATTTACCTTAAAGTTGAAATGAAAATCTTACTTAACCTGAAAAATATTTTACTTCTTTGTAATGGACTGGAAATTCACCCAACGTTTAATCGACATTTTCTTTTATAATATTTAAATTACTAAACCAAAAACGATACTGAAACGTTAATTTTTTCCTTATAAAAAGGAGTCAGTAAACTTTAGTCCAAAGTAAATTTGTACTACATAAATTCAATGAGAAGTGAAACAGCTGAAATAAACTTTCTCGAACTAAATTCAAGCTTGATTATTTTCATTTCGAAACACGCAAAACAACTTGCTTTATAAGACAAACACGCGAACTTCGAAGAAATTCGCCGCAACAAAATGCAAGGATTACACATCGAGCGACGCCGACCTAACCACTGTTTCGAAGAAATTTAAATTTCATAACTGCATGGAAAAAGCTAACATGAACAGAGACATAAGGGCATTTTGTAACTGTTCATTTTGACGTGACAAATAGCTCTCTAAACGTGGACATCATGAAGATAAGAAATTACTAATTACTGGCAGTAATATATCAACATTTGCCACTTTATATTTTCGTTGGACTTTTTATCAAAAACAATCAAGCTAAAATTATTAGTTTCAGGTTAAAATCTTAACTAAGTGAATAAGTGATTAGGTTGTTTTTAAAAGAAAGGCTCTATAAAAAAGAAACTAGAACAAAGTTCACACACTAAAACTGCAGCGCCATTTTGATTTGATATAATATCTGATTTGTCTCGCGCAACTTATTAAGCTACATTATGAATTCAGGATTTTCACATTAGATTAGATTAGATTCATTCACATATTGATTACATCACATATTTACACTAAAAGAAATGAGAACAATAAAAGTGTTCTATAACAAATCGTTATCGGTAACATACAATAGTCCTTTGATAAAACACTATTACGAGCGTATTCTTGAGTCACTTTAAAGTGTCCCAATCCAACTGAGATGTTCCTTTGAAGGAATAGCGTAAGTCCTGTTCAGCAAGTGGCACCGCCACTGCAGCCGCGTTCAGAATTATCGCCCACTTGTTGCTCGGGGAATTGATAACAGCACCGCTCACGGATTTTGGGACGCATTCAAGAATGCAAATGTTGCCCACTGTTCGATAAATTACAAATACATTGGCTATTCGAAACGTATTACAAACGCGTTTGCTATTGAAAACCGATTTAATTGTAATCAATGTTCGAATGTATGTTCCTGACAACTATACCTAACATTTTACTTCGTGTAAACTCAAAAAAAAAACGAAATATATACATAGGTACATATAATAATAAATTAGCCTTCCGAGAATTAAGTTTTTCTAACCTTTGATCTTGAAACCAAATGCAAAAACAATTTTGCTGAATTGAAATCTGAATTTGGAATAAACTTAAAACATAGATATCTTCTAAGTACGTTTCGTACCGCTTTATATATGAATTATGAAATTGTACTCAGTATTTTTTTTTTCGATGTGTTGTTCAAAATATGCTTTATATATGAAATATTTCTCAGCTCAATCTAATTCAATATAATTTCTACGAGAATGTCAACTAAACTCTTCCCTGATTACTTTCAATATCAATAACTAAGCTACAGTTACTCAATTTTGAGCACGTCTCATTATGGTGATACTACATGACAGACTTAACAAGCAGCATTTTAATGTGTGTCCTTCATGAATTCTTCTTTTTGTTTGTTTTGTTAAGTTGAAGTCTGTGACAAAAAAGTATCCGGAATAGAAAAAAAAAATAACCAGCTGATCATTGGTATGATATAAAACATTTTATCTACGTCCACTATAGAAAGTTATTTACTTCAGATATAATTCGTCTACGTCAAAAAAGTCGAAAAAGTTATTTCTGTTAAACTTGTTAACTTTACTACTTCATGGATCTCAATGTTAGACATTCATTCACAAGAACCATTCCTTAGTATAATAGAAGGAGGCATACTTGTAATATATATACTATGTAATATTCATACATAACCTCCCGTATTCGTTTTCAGCATTCATAAACATACGAGTACTCTGTGGTATTCGCGCAGCGCGCGAGGTGAAACTACCGATACCTCTGAAGAGAAAATTTAACCTCGGCATGAACGGGTCATCTTGAGTCAATCGAAATGGCCGGTATTTAAAAAAAAATTGTCAATTTTTAAAGCATGATTTCAATAATGCATTTTCACTGTAACTTTACAAAGCCTTCGTCTGGCATTTGATATTAAATACCTCTTGATATTAACGTATCCAAAGGGTTCGAAATCTCGAACAGGTCACAGATACATAGTCAAAAATAAAGTGTACGATAACATAGCTCGTGAAATCCTCTTGCCCGCTCTCTTTATATATTACACTGGCGGGTTTCATCGCGCACTCGGATGCATAAAACATGATCCCGACGTCAGATTTAAACCGTACGTAATAAGAGCATTAAGTTGGACAATTCTGAGGCGGCAGAGACGTTCGTCGAAAAGAGAAGACAGTTACGAAGCTTTGAAACCGTAGTTTCAATTGTTTTAGTTATTTTCATGATCAATACGATATTAGTTTCGCTGTGTCATTAATATCTTCTCAAGATTAATTAAACAATTGTATTTGATTCGATTTTAAGTAAACACACATTATTAGACACATTTTGTTCTGCACTTGTTTATTCATATTTGGATATATAATGATTATTTCTTATGTTGATTCTAATACTACTATTTCAATAAATAATGATGATTAACTATAACAGATTTTAAAGTACATTTTTTTTAAATAATGTAATGATGTCCAAACATTACTGTTTCGGTTTGAAGGGCACTGATAGCTCGTCTGAATACTATCCCAAAAACAATATTTAACCACTGGCCTACAGTGGCACTTTTATAGAATCGATCTTATCTCATCCATGCAACTTGTAAGAGATGACCAAGATGATACATGAAGCAAAAGATCCTCATAAATTTTCACCATACCGCTTACTAAGCGTGGACAATATTACAGTATGTATATTATTATTATAATGCTCAAGTTCAGCAATAGATAATTGACTGACTGTAATAATGATGAATATTTCTGAAATATTAGTAGTGTTGTGTTGAAAATGCCTTGTTTCTATAATTTATTAATTTCATTACAACTATTTTTAAAAGAAAACGCACATGATCATCTAATTTTAATAATATTTATAGTGTTTTGCTCTAAATGACTAAAATCATCAAACAGGCATTGGAAACGCAGCGTTCTGCCCGCCCGTCTGATGTCCTGCGAAATCGCAGCTTTAGGGGCGTCGGGCGCAACGCTGCATGTGTCGTCGGGCGCACATAAATCATCGCCGGGGGGAGAGCGGAGTTACAAAATCGGGCCGGCTTACTTTCACGACACGGCAGCGGCGCGGCGCGGACAAGCGCGCGTGAGATTATTGAAGTTTGTACGAAGCGCAACGTGCGGAGGTCAAACGCCGTATGTGATCAGGAACTTAGTTTACAGCAAATTTTGTATGTATTTTCGTTGAATTTATCGGACAAACATAATCTTTCTAGCTATCCGTCAAAAAAATACGGTTTGAAATTCAGGCTACAGATAATATATATAAAAATTAATTTGATTATCTTTATTTCGAGACCTTATTAGTCTCGAAATAAAGATAATCGAATTAACACACATACAATGTAAAGCAAATGGTCACCGTCATTACAGAAGAACTGAATAAAAACCAGGAGATGGGCAGCAGCATCCTTCTGGAACATGTGAATAAATAAACTGCGGTTGCCAACCCGCCTGCCAAGCGTGCCAACTATTACCTAGGCAATATCCTCCTAAAATGAGAGCTACAAACTGTGGCAATCATTGGGGGATCCCTATGTTCAGCAGTGGACTAGATAGGCTGAAATGATGATGATGATGATGATTAAAGAAATAGTTTCTAATTCGTTTTACTACTTCTCATATCATATATTACAAAATATACATGAATAATCCATTAATATTGTATATTTTAAATATTACAATCAATACATAAATAATATATAATAAATAAATATAAATAATATACAATAATATATATAAATGCGAAAGTAACTCTCTCTGACTTTCTGACCTCTAGGTAACTTTCTGTCTGTTTACTTTTTCATGGCTAAACCACTGAACCGATCGCGATGAAATTCGGCACAGAGATAGCTTGCATCCTGGAGACGGACACAGGATACTTTTTATCCCGGAAAATTAAATGGTTCACACGGGATATGTAAAAAACCAATATCCACGCGGACGAAGTCGCGGGTAACTAGTATGTTATAATTATTTCTCTGCGTTATACTTCCATTTGAAGTTGGTAGAGAGCAAGAACAGAACACACACTTGAAAAAAAACATGAAAAACTTTATATAATACGTCCACAAAATGAAGTATGAAACCAACTTTTTCAGTTATCGGGCTTATAACATCCATACAGTTGGGGCGAAACTAATCTTCGCCAGACCTCTAGGTAACTTTACATTTATCCGAATAGAGTGCGTACTAAAATATTGACCGGGCTCGCACCGCTATCGCAGATCGCATTTGTACTGATTACCGGAGCGATAGAACCGCTAGGGCACCGGAGGTAAAGGGTCGAAAAAACCTAACTGTACCGAGAATGTTTATTGAATATACAACAATATTTACACACAAATCCACGATGACGAGATAGTAAGGTTAATGTTTTATCTTTCTTTTTTAAATGTTGCTCTACACGAGAATTTCTCGTGTATCGTGAGTGGCTTCACAGACATAAATATTAAATGAGCATAACAAAGACTAGCACATTCTCCTTTAAATCTTCATGTAGGTATGCATTTGCTATTTATTATTTTCTCTTGCAATCATCCTACCTTATTACTGAGGCGCGAGGCCTGGGTTAAAATTCCAGTCGAAGCACATGTGAAGAACCTCAACAATCAGTCCCAGTTCAACTGTGATTGTCCCCGTGCCGCTGACACTGTATCTATTCGTAATTACGTTAAGAGCATTATTTCTTCGACTGTATTTGCGTGAATACACCATCATCATCGTCGTCATCATCATCATTATCAGCGTTTAAGAAGTGCATTGCTGGATATAGACTTCTTCTAAATCCGCAATCCATATTCGCAACGCTCGCCAGGCAGACAAGCGTTCGTAGTCACAGACGCCTCGCACCTAAGATGCTGATGTACATCAACGATCTGAGGCCTTCGGGTCTGGCATATTCAGACATGCCTAAAAGTACACCGAGCTACCGACAAATGTCCGACCCTGAGGTCGGCTCTAAGTACCACCGCAGGGCCAGTTACTCTGCCGTGAAGCAGTAGTAAGATTCCTCTGCAGATCTATGCAGTAATCCGTCAAGGTAGGTACCACCCAGGGCCAGTTATTTTGCCGTGAAATAGTAGTGTGCAAACATTACTGTATTTCGGTTTGATGTGCACTGTGAGCTAGCGTAATCACTGAGCATATGAGACTTAAGAACTTATGTCTTACGGTGATGGCCACAGTGTGGTGTCACACAGAAATTTTCTGGGTGACAAAGCATTTGTTGTGGGCAGACGTTGTACTTACCATCAGGTGGACGTTTTGCTCGTTTACCTGATGGTAAGTACAATAATACAATAAAAAAAGGGTATTGTATTTCGTCTTCAAGGGCACTGAGAGCTAGTGTGATTACTGGGCATGATGAGACTGATGTCTCGGGCGCAGAGTGGCGGCTCACAGATTTGTCATGGGCAGACGTTCCACTATACTACTAACACCACCACCACTTACTACCACTTACTAACAGGTAAACGTTTTCCTCATCTCGTCACTTTCACTTATAAAAAAAGACACCACTTTTTTATGCCATTTCCATTAGTCGGCTTTTACGTTACCCACTGTCCATCTGCATAGTTCGACCTACATCTAGTTTTCCCGGGTTCGGGCGTAAGTGCAATTTAAATTTGTAAACGCGCTGACGTTATAATTTGACGAAATAATTTAAAAAGAAAACAGTACAATCGTTTTAAAATCGCCATTCTTTATATATGAGAACGCCATTCATATTTCATTTGTCTATTTAAACATATTCTGTTTTATTAAGGAAACGTAAAGCAAATATTTTGAAAAGATTAATCTCGTATACACAGTCAATTATCCTATAACTTATAACACGTTAAAACTACATAATTAGTTTAAATTTCTTAAGCGAGATCTTGTTCTGTGCAAGCACTTATCAATTATACCAAGAGTAATCACTAATTTTCGCTCAGTTGTGTTAACATACTCTAAATTTGCAATATTACTTATGCTCTTTATTAAAGGCCCCTCTAATTTTAGACAGGAACATAAAGTTTAAAAATTAATATATAACGGTATAATACAAAAGCCGACCGATGGCTGGTTATGTCAAATTTTACAAGCTATGCAGTACGAAGGGAAGCTATTGCATTTTAATTATATCGTGACTTGGTTCTCGAGGATTCTACATCTAAAACCTTTAGCGAAAAATTGAAGAAGACCAGAATAATTTAGTCCCTATCTATAATCGGTGGAGTTTTTTTTTTGAATCTTTTAAGCAACATCCGCAAAGACAGACAGGAAAGGTCAATTTGATTTATTTCCATTGATACAGGACGGGGTTAACAGAAACCATTGTGCGTAGGTATGAATAGGTGGTTAATTCATAGCCGCCTTTGCACATTATCACTACACCACTACCTCAACTACTACAACAGTCGATAATTCATTCTTTAAAAGAGAGAGAGATATATATATTCTAACACCGACTCTGCACAGCAATGCTGAACAAATGATAAGAAGCTTTATACCTAAACACATGACTTACGGTTATTTTAACAACGAGTACTGAAGTTTGAATTTTAAGCAACCTTTCGAGATTTGATTTAAAAATCTCGGTTAGTGCAGTGGTTAAGCGATTAGTTTTAGTGCTAAGGGTTATGGGTTCAATATCCGCACGAGACAAATATTTTTATAGCCTATAGTTAGTAGTATGTGCATGTTGAATAACCAAAGAAGAAATTCTAGTGAAGTATATCTTTTTAAAAAAATCTAATTAATAACTGCCTATCGTTATCTGCTATGTTTTGGACAATGACTTTAAAAACAACAATCGTCATTATGAAAAATACTACTGTAAGTTGAGCACGCAAATAAAACATACTACATATAATTACAATAAATAACTAAAGTCTAAAATAAAAATTCATCAAGGGATGACAAGTTGAAAGAGCTTTTAATTTAATTCGTTGTGGTATCGCGCCGGAGGAGCACGAAAAAAATACAGCAACAGCTTGGAGCGATATCGACAATCCATAATTCATGTCCTACAATTTCATACGTTTCAACACCATCGTACAGTCGTAATGGTAAAACAACAAAACATTCGATTTGCAACTTTATTCTATCACGGAAAAGCTTAAAGTAATTTACGAGTCATGTGTGGATGTATCGTTTTGCATTGCATTGGCCACTCAGAGCATTGCAACATCGTACACGGTATCAAACGGGTATTCAGATTAATGAAATTTCTCTTAAACGCTTACACGTCGTAAATAAAATTGCCAGTTCCCGAAGAGATCTCGGAACCAAAGGCCAAATTGTTAATAAGTTTAATTGATGCAACAATTGCGAAAAGAGATGAATGGAGCCGGACATCTTGATTGCTTTGCATTTAAAACTGATGTAATTAAGCTGTCAAGCGAAATAAAGCATATTCGTGGGTCATCTACAGTCTTTCATCAGTCCGAATATTCATTGTTTGTTGCTGCTTAAATATCTTACATTAATGTTGATAACAAAATTACTGCGAAGTAAGACGGTAATTAAAAACGCTTGATGTGGTGCTCCTCGTTCTATAAAAAGAATCAGTTTTAATGAGATACAGACAAAAAAGTCAGGTAATTAGAAACATAATTAAGTAATGCTAAAACACTTATAATTTATTTGATAAAACTATAATAATTTTACAGATTTCATCGCCTTTCATTGTAACGACGTTTCGAGCGCTTTACAGCACCCATGGTCACGGGAAGATTGAGGTGTCAGATGTCCTGGTGCCATAGTTAATTCGAGGTAATTTCAGGATTTTTATTATTACTTTTGGTAGCCTTGAAGTATTACAGTTGCTTATAGTTGAAACAAAAAAGGTAGCGAAGTAATTATCAAGATACACAGTCCTGTGACGGTCTGTGTAAAAGTAGGAGGACCTTTTATTGTTGCGATCGCAAATCCAGCTACTGAGCGTTGCGAAACTGCCGAAGCGAAGCGAAGCTGCCAAAAACCCTCACTTCTAGACTGTGGCTTACAATACGTAAACAGGCTGATGATGTTGAGGATGATGACATACATTTTCGTCAATAATAAAATGTTGATTAATAGAGAGTAAACGTAAGCAGTGTAAGCAGTATCTAAGGGGCCGAGCGCTCGCCTTTTAGTTTCATAGTATACAAATGACCTGAGGTTCGATCCCCGGTGCCGGCACCTCTAAAATAGTTCTGCAATTTTAAGTGCTGATTTTCCACATGCTCAGCGGTTAAGGGAAACATCGTGGTAACCTGCATGTCTGAAGAATAAAAATATTTCGAGGACATGTGCCTTCCGAGCAGCGTGGCGGACTCATTCCGGCACATAAGCCCTCTCTAAAAAAATGAGAGGAGGCCTGTGTTCAGCAACGGC
This sequence comes from Luehdorfia chinensis, assembly GCA_019845155.1. Lineage (NCBI taxonomy): Eukaryota > Metazoa > Arthropoda > Insecta > Lepidoptera > Papilionidae > Luehdorfia > Luehdorfia chinensis. Next base: position 12,099,438 of record JAHVAK010000642.1, on the reverse strand, counting down.
TCAGCAGTGACGGACACTTTACTTTACTTTTTACATTTAGACGTATTCAATGTAAGCTGATCGGTTTTATTTCGTAACATCAATATATAATTTATTGGAACGGAAATTTGTAAACAAAATTACAATATTCTAAATATAGTAAAGGTTAGTATGCTTGAGTCACATCCGTTTGGCCTCCAAAGATTTAATTAAATGTTGTTTTATATTACGCAACACGAATATGACTAATCGAATGTAATCTATACTATGTTATATGTTTTAGATTATGATTCTGTGTTATTACGATAAAATACACAAAAATGGTACCTGAATGACAGCTTAATTATATTTAAACATTGCTACTGATATCAGCCTGCTCATCGGTCAGAATAAATTTCCGAGTGCCTCTGTATTTCCACGAAAATACACACTCGTAAACTTTCCAATATTCGATGGGAAGTCTAAACAATTTAATCTTGGGAAGATACAAATGCAGTGTAAACTCGACAAAGAAGAATCAATATCCATCTACAGTACCAAAAACCAATTATTTTTGAGTCGCAAGAATCCAGAACCTACATTTTCGTAGGCGGAGATGCTGACCGAATGGGACAAACAACAAGCACAATCTCATCGTGTTTTTTCAATACACTATTAGATTGTGCAAGGTTAATAATTAAAAATATACTTAAAAATCTCTACTTATTAGAGAGATCTTATTTTTCCCGGTCGATATTTGAGCTGTGCTCATTCGTATTTCAGATACAATATCGCAGGTCTGTAGCTGAAATAAGATACGATACGAACAGATCACGCAACAAACTAATTAAGGTCATGTAGTACCTAATTTACCGAAAACAAGAACATTGCACCTGTTTCTCCGCTATAGAAAAAAAAATTGTAATGCAGTAACAATAATTAGAAAAGACTTTATGTCCAACAGGTAAATGCTGATATAATTGTCTGAGAGTCAATTAGTTTTTTATTAATGCTCTTTTTATACATTAATAGTACGAGGTACTAAACTCGTCTTTATTATGTGTTTAAATTTTACAAGAAGATGATCACAATACTTTCCAAACACATAAAAGCAAAGACTTGAAAGTATAACATTTGGAATCAGTCGGATTCAATCGAGGAACTGCTGCTCTTTAAAAAATATATATAGCGTAAAATTATTCATTCTCTGTCTTCACATTTCACAAAAGTTACAAAACAAACGTCGGTAACAGAAAAAACCGACCGAATTTAATGATATTAAAGCCATGTAAATATGTGCTGTATTCACAAAGCGAATTATTAAGGACACAAATCTTGATCCTCGTGTTGGAAATGAAGGAAAGCAATGTACCGATCTAAGTGAATGTTAAAATGAAAAAGCATGGCTGACTTTCAAGAGTTGATATTCATTAATCATTGGCGTTGGGCGGTGCTCAGACGTATCTATAACGAAACCGCTCTATATACGAACTTAATGACTTCGTCGGCTACATATATTTATAAAAAGAGTAACTTAGTTTGGCTATGATAACGATATTACCTTTTGATTTAATTTACTAGCGTGCAAAAATAAAGATTTAAAAATTAGGACTAATTTTAAATTTACTTGATTATTTCAAAGTGCACGTTCATATAACATTCAATAATAGAAGATTATGGAATATCAGCATAAACATGTCTTGATTAGAATAATTAGTTATTCTAAAACTAACAACAAAAATGAAACACATGAGTATGAAATAGGCAAATGTCACAAATCGTAATAAAACACGGCAAACATTTGGCCGGACCTCAATAAGAATTTATATCGCGAGCGCAGAGCCATCAGTCAGTGTTGTGTCGACGCTGATTCCACCGTGTTTCGCATCCCAAATGGAATGTTATTCACCGAAAATTTCGCTAACGTACGCGAAAAATTACGAGAGCCGAGTCGGGGATTGAACGAAATTCCAGCCGCGCGAAAAAAAAGGTGTCAAATGAAATATTCAAATATATTTTAATATAATTCATGCGGCGGGCGTTTCATTTCTCTCCCTCGTAATGGAATGCTAAATTTTCGGGCTAACAAAAAATATATATTAATGCGCGTACCTAATAGCTTATACAAACTCGTTTGTTGGGTATTGTTGCGCACAATGGGTGCCATAACTCCGCGTCGCCGCCACGGCCGGTGACGTCTTTGTTAGGCCGGAGCTTTGTTCTGCACCCGACTCCGCCTGTCGACGCGACATCCCATCCCGACCTCTGCCACACAGTCCTCCATACCTACCCACACTAGCTGTCTTCATTTTACACAATTAAAAACGTAACAAATTTTACTTCCATTAGGGAAATTAAAACAACGCGTTTAACACTGAAAGAATTTCCCTAACACGAAATTATTTTGCGGCCGCCGTAAAAACGTCCCTCCCTACACATAGCTAATTACTAGTTTTGTTCGAGCCATTACTGTAATTTACATGAATAGCGCGAATGAATATTTGAGAAGGCGATAGAAGGTGAGTAATCGTCTTGGATCACGAAGCGAAAAGTTATGAAAGGTGGACGGCGTTGGCGATTTTTCAACGCTTCTTGGCGTCGAAAATCTTAATGAATAAAATCAAGATGCTCTTGCCAATATTCTTATAAATAAATAATACGTTCAAAGGCAATCTTAGAGAACAGCGGCGGGATATAGGCACGTAAAAATTCATTCAAACGTAATACGGAGCGCGAAACGCATTAGGGCATCAAGATGAGCTTCGCCGCGGGAAAGCCTGCCCCAGGGGTCTCCCCTGCCCCAAGCCGAGCGGGGGCGGTCTCCGCTCCAGAGAATATTTGACACGGGTCTGGCAGATAGACAGGCCGGTCATGTGTGATCCCCAGGCAGGAAACCGAGTTTTTTCCCTCTATCGACATTGCTACGATGTCTATGTATACATGTGGATATAAAGTTATGTTTATGATTTATGTGCTACCGTTGTCCCGCACATGTGTACGCATCATGTGATCCGACTGTTTTTGTAATCGACTAATGATACGATTCGTTTTAATATCATTAATGAGTTTTTTTCTGTTGATGGAGTTTAATTTCTATAGTGCCGTAATTTTCGTCTGTAATTATTGATAATTACAGTTGTAGACTCATTGGTAGTTGATATTGCGATGTAATATACGTAATTGATGTTATTTACTGAATTACCGATAAGCATTTAATACCATTATGTTTCAATTTCAACTTCCAGCGGCTGATATGAAAATGGAATTTTAATACCACATAATAAGTTCGGCATCAACGGCTAAGCGGCGCGGCGGTCAGAATTTGATTGGCGTCCTCTCTCAATTTGTAATTAATGTTAAGCATACTATCTTTACTTCAAGTCGGAAAAATATAGAAACATCAATACAACAGAGACAAATAATACCAGACGGTATTACCAGATTGAATGTTTAAATCAGCATACAATAATTTACCACAAATTTAAAAATATACTATTTAATACCAAATTTTTAAGAGATCATAATTATAAAGTTTTAAAAGAAAATATATTTAAAAAATTAGCATTTACCGTTTTGTCTTTTGTCGTAATCTATTCCCATAAAATAACAGTCTGATATTCTAAAGAGTAATAAATGAATAGTATATTTTAGTGATTTTTTTTCTCAAAAACGTTCATTACTTTGTATTATTATTTAATGAAAAAACTGATTTCAACGCAGCAGCTTTAGAGTGTCATGACTTTCTCATAGATCTCATCATCAGAACTTACCAATTATATGGGACCTCGCTCACATCATTCATCATTTCAGCCTACCACTAGTCCACTGCTGAACATAGGCCTCTCCCATAGATTGCCACAAAAGTTTGTAGCTGTCACATTGGGGGATTTTGCCGTAGTTGCCACGCTTTGCAGGCGGGTTGGCAAACGCAGTTTATTTATTCAGATGTTCCAGGAAGATGCTGCTGCCCATCTCCTGGTTTTAATTTCTCTCTGTCTCCTTTTACGACACCCACGGTAGGAGATAGGGTGGTAGATTCTCTTAAACCGCTACCACCCTCACGATATACCCTATCTAATAAAAAATAATAATTAAAAGCGGTTTGTAAACAAAGAAATTATGCCCGAACATACTTAAAAATATATATATATATATATATATATATATATACAGACGAATTGAGAACCTCCTTCTTTTTTGAAGTCGGTTAAAAATACAGAGAAACGCTAATTTCCCTACAAATTGTTTAACCAAAAAGTGTACTAGTTGGTACGAAAAACCGATATATTTTTATATTTTCAAAAGATCTTAACACATTTTTTTTTACAAAAATATTTAAAAGATTAAGTCAAAAAATCCAATATTAATGTTAAAACCATTATCTGGCAATCCTATCGGTTACACAAGTAAAACCACGCACACAGGCAATTTGTTTATACATGTTAAGATGTCGTGTTTTCTCATCCTTTGCGTATTGAGTGTAGTTCAGCGTCGACGGACATGTATTAATGGGATTGGTGCTTTTCTTTGTGGGTGTATATAATTACAAGATAGTCATAATGTTTTTTTAATAAGCTTCAAACCTTTTTGCTCTTCGAATCTTTTTTTCATCCACTTCTTCTTAAAAGATGTACATCAGAAACAAAAATTATATTCTTTGTTGAATTATACAGATGTAAGTGGCAAATATGTTTTAATGTCCTATTTGCATCATAAATTAAGTGCATGAATACCAATAAAAAAAACGAAAATATTATACATAAATTAAATATAGAACGAAGTTTTCCGTGCAGTTCAAAATAAAAAATAACGCCATCTGCCGCTAAGAACCGACATTACAGAGAACAGGTATGCTTTAAATAATGACGCTAAGTCCGTTAAAGTCGATAAAGCTGCGTGTAAAAGAGATGATACAGTTGCCTTACCCGTACTGTGACCCCGTATACCGAAGTGTAGCTATAAATTATATGCTATGTTACTGTCCTTGGTACAATTATAATATTGGTAAGCTATTTAATGCAATTTGTTTAGTGATATCGCGATACATGCGATATTAGTATTCAGTTTTTTATAATAAACTTTTAAAATATAATATACTACAATAATAATAATACTACAACAATATCAGCTATATTACAAGGCGTAACAACGTTATGGTATTGCTGGTGGTAACAGTCATATTACATATTTATTCGTTTTTGAAAGTTTAATTTAACAGCATATGAGACTTATCTGATGTTTCGTAGTGACGAGCGTAATGCAATGCCAAACAGAGCTATCTAATTAAAAGTTGTAAGTAAGACCGCAATGTTCTGGCCAGTTACCAGCAAGTGAACGATTTACTCGTCTATTCGATTACTTGAATTAAAAAAAATGTGCAATACATCACCCGATTTTAAAATTTATAATAATACTAATTTGATGAAAATTTTTAAAGCAGTTAATTGCTTATTTTCTTAAATTATAATGTGGCCAATTTAATCAATTCATCTGTGCTTTAATGACGTTTGTACTCGTATATTTATATGATATTTACGCGTAAAAATTGGCGACGATGCGCAATCAGTGCATGCAATATGGTAAATACGAATAAAATGTGTGCACTTTTATAGTTATAGTAAGTAAAGGCGGGAGCAGATACGTTTTGTTTGTAATCTAAAATTAAAGTAAAATTTCACGTCATTTAATGCAAAAAATACATGGCACATTGGGTCATTTCTTTGTCACTAAAACATTTTTAAGGTTGTAAATAAGCCAACACAACCTAAAAAAAATATAAATAACAATCATTATTGAAAATATGATAAGTTTTGGATTAATTATTCATAATTAATTTATTATTGCATCTTTGTTACGAGTATTTACAATTATATTATCATAAAAAATACCTTCGTTGTCAAATAATAAGAAAGAAATATATTTATTCTCTGAAACCATAGACATCACATACTAGAAAATACTGCAGTATGACAATAGAAATAAAAAGAAAATAAAAATAATAAATAATGGGGTGAGTAACAAGGCAGCGAAATTTTAAAGTTGTAAAGAAAAATGTAATATACCTAATAATACATACATATAGCCTTGCCTTTTTACCATATAAGGGTTAGGCAGAGGTTCGCCTACTTTTCGCCCTCTCGAGAAGTGAGACGGGACGAGTGATTTTGGTACGGGTCAAAAAATTATTACTCCCCATTACGTTCCCACGAGCAGTGCAGTGATAGCATTGCACATATTATGGTTTCATTCTGCACGAATAAAGGATGTCCGTACAATACCTTATTCGCCTCTTACGACACCTCGGTAGGAAAGAAGTAGTTGATATTCTACTCTCAAATAACACCTTTTTGTTAAAAGAAAAACCTCTTCTCAGTGTCCGAATAATAAAAAAATAACTAAAATTAAAGTTCATCATATAGCCGTTTGCATTTTAAGAAAAGTTTCCACGGTAATAAAAATATTACATAGTTAAAACCAAGAATATAAGTGGACTCTATCGTCTAAGAAACATTTGCCGCAAGTTCAAAGAAAGCGACTTAAAAATAATATCTCAGAAGCAAAAATGCCATCCGTCAACGTCCCGCTTACTACCGGGCCACACCGGAAAGTTGGTGGCGTACAGAATTAGAAATATATTTTTACAGTCACTGCACCCCTGTACAGAGTTAAAAAAAATCTTTATGCAAATAACAGCACGTGTAAATACGGAGGGAAGTTGGGGAAACGGGACGTTTTTAGTTTAAAGGAATGAAAGCAAAAAAAAACGTTTTAGGAAAAACATTTTACGTTCGAAGTTACTCGAGGGCAACTTTGTTTGGAATTTAATGGGGCTGAAAGTAAACGACAAATTAATTTATTACCTTTACTGATTTTAATTTCACATACCACAATATTCATTGTCATATAATATTCATAATATTCCAGCGGTGATGTTGACCACAGAAAATTACAATAGATATTATTTTGTGAATAAATCTACGTAATATTGCTTGCAAACAACTGATTGTTGATGGCCGATAAGAAACGAATTACATAGGAAGGAAAAAACTGAAAAGATAATTAAGCTGCATAATCGTTGGTTTTGCTGTTTAAAGAAAATACACAGGTTTGCTTTGTATGCGTTGGTTCCATATATTAATTTGTTTTATAATTGAGGGGCCGGGCGCTCGTCTTAAATTTCCTAGTACGCGAGTGACGAGAGTTCGATCCCCGATGACAGTACCACGTGCTCACGCGGTGAATCAGCACGTTATGGAAAACATCGTGAGTAAATCTGCATATATGAGAAAAAATATTTCGAGGACATGTGAAGTCCGTCAACTCGCATTGCAGCAGCGTGGCGGATTCTTCCCAGTTCTGAAGCCGAATTTTTAAATGCGAATTTAAAAAAACAAACAAAAACAGCTAAAACTTAACTGAATCCAGCTGAAGCCTATGTTTACTTAATATCCCTCCAAACCTATAATCAATACCATTAAAATTCCGGAAAGCCTGAAACGCATATAGAGAAATAGCTGCGTTAAAAGATTAGGAATTTCAATCCGAGGAGGCATTCATCGTCATTGTTTGCGACAATCGATAGTTTATCAATGGTGTAAAGAACCCCGCAATGGGTCTTATCGACTGCCGAATGCCTGAGAGGAAAGGTTACACGCGAGTTTTATCGTAATGTAAAAAACTAGGGATTAATTGTGTTTGAGTTATTGTATCTTGTTATTAAGATAAGTTTTCGTATACACATAATATACTAAAGTGGAAGTAATACAGACGAACTCGCTATTCCTAATGTTTCTGTTTCCGATGAAAAACTGCAAAATGAAACTACAAAAACAGTAATTAAGGCGGGTGGACAGTCTAACACATACAGAAACGGAAGCCAATAATTTTTATGTTTCACAAATACTGAGACTAAAACCCGGATTCATGGCTTAGTAGCTTACCATCAGCCATTTAGTTACATCGTGAATAATGCCAATTTGAAATTCTGTAGTCAATAATCAAACATTTATTCAATACTATTGACTAATTTAGATGCAATATCTTTACTGTATTATAAATAAAACAATATTTGGTACAATTCTAATAAATATGCTTTTAACAAAATCATTATGCGATTGTAGTCCTTCGCATTGTGTAATTCTTTAGTAAATGCTTCAGAGTTTCGATCTGAGACGTACAGAAATTCAGCGGAAGCTCATTTATAATTGTATTATACGTCTCTCAGAGTAATACTATCGAAGCTTTCAGTGGCAAACGTTGGAAATCAGTGGCAGGCACCAAAACAAATTCGTGTATTCTATCATCAGGCGTTCACAAAGGCCTCGGGCCTGATAACTGAACAATGAAATGTAACAAGTCGTCTATTCGGCATTGTACGAGACGACGAGGGTGAAGGGGGATGTGGGCGGGGGATTTCCATTATATTTCCATTTCCACCTCGATTCCCGGCGACTTATCGCGGCCTCTCGGACTAGGTGAGTCTATCTTTCTATACCGTTACTCATTGAGTCGCGTCAAATCGGATTCCGGTATTATGCGATAAGAGTAAAGAGGTATTATGTATTTTAAATGTTAATTTTAAAAATGACACTCCAAAAAAAATATTTTAGGGTACCATAGAACGTTACTAATACAAAAGGCAGACCTGACTAAATTAACTCATTTTGTTGTTTCTAAGTTTTTATTTTTTAGTTCAAGCTTGTAGATGAAGAAAAACCAAAGTAATAAATTAAAGTGTTTTTTGACATTGTCAATCTTCTTTTAACTAATTCTTTTTAAATTTTACTTTGCTAAAGTATTTTTAATCTTTAAAATTTACGAATAAAAAGATACGAATCCCAGGTGATGCTAAAATGGCGCATGCAATATATAAAATAGAATTGAAACTCATGTTATCAAAATTTTTATTTAATTACAAATAAAGAAAAATATTTTTTCACTGTATAATAACTGTTCACTATATAAACAAATATAAATTAATCAATAAATAATAATTAAGAATAACAGAAGCGTTGCACGAAAACGCTGCACTCAAACTCGACCATGAAATTTTACCCACATCGCGCCCAATAAAGACTTCTTTTTTTTAATTGGATAAGGAGACGAAACAACCAAAACGTTCCACTGACGGTAAGTGCAACGTCTGCCCATAACAAATGCTGTGTCACCCAGAAAGTTTCTGTGTGACACCACACTGCGCCCGTCATCCTGAGACATCAGTTCTTAACTTCCATACGCCCAGTGATTGCGTAATCAAGCTCGCTCTCAGTGTCCTTCAAACCGAAACACAGCAATGTTTGCACACTACAACTTCACGGCAGAATAACTGATCCTGGGAAAGTACCTACCTAAACGCATCCCTGCATAGGAATCCTACCACAGTCAAAAACAATAATGAATGAAACTAATATTTCTGTATGTCTGTTGTATCCGACGTCTTCACTCAACTAACGTTTTAATATTCGCTTTATACTATTATATATTATACTATATATAATAGTATAAAGCGAATATATACTATTTACCGTTGCCTACTATATTTCACGGTAATCTCGTGGCCTGGTGGTCGGAGTGCATCATTTAGCAATCATCAGGCCACAGTTTCTGTGTTCGAATCATAGTCGGAACCCAACATTTGTGCAAATCATAAATTGCTGGGTTTTGGGTGTGGTTGTGTTGTGATTGTTGTGACGTGTGACACTACATCCTAGCCTACTCGTACCTCCATTTTTATCGCATGAGCGTTGAATCGGACGCAGCAGGTTAGACAAAGGTACTCTAAGGACTACGTTAAGATAAATGTTTTGTCTCCCTGTCTGACCGAAAGTATGAAACTCAAAAAAATAACAATAGGTAGCGAGAAAAACATTTTATCGTAAATCCGTGGCCTTAAAGATTCTAACATGACTTCTTAAGTAATATGTATTGGCAAAAGTGATGTGACAAGCGACGTGTTTACTTGATGGAAAGTGCAACATCAGATATATTTCCATAGGCAGATGTGCACTTACTAAAAAAATCTGTCTGAAGTCATCTTATTATTTTGTGTATTATGTGGTAGAATGCAAGTTCAGATGGCCCGGCCGGAGAAGTGTCACGCTCTAATAGCATACCAGCGCATAGTAGAGCTGCTAAGTTTTGTACGGTGAGTGAAGATGAAAGCCCAATTACTGGTAAAGAGGTATTCTATTTTTTAAACGATGCCTCTCATTAGTATTTCTCCAGTTTCGTGGGTGCATTGACCGATCCGGACCAACTTTCTGTATCTTTTTTTAAGGTTTCTGTAACTTTCCATTATTGTATCCACGGGTATTTTCATCTCTTTCTAGATTTTGTTATCCAGGATGGATGTTACTGTGGGCACAGTAACGTTAACTTGAGGTGGACTGTCTTTGTCTTCATCATTTCAGCCTATCACTAGTTCACTGCTGAACATAGGCCTCCCCCATAGATTGCCACAAAACACATAAGTTTGTAGGTCTCTTTTTGGGGGGATTTTGCTATAGTAGCCGCGCTTGGCAGGCGGGTTGGCAACCGCAGTTTATTTATTCAGATGTTCCAGGAAGATGCTGCTGCTCGTCTCCTGATTTTTATTTTCCCTCTGTCAACTATTACGACACCCACGGGATGAGATGGGGTAGTAGATTCTCTTAAGCCGCCACCACACGGTCTGTCTTACTGTAATGACCTTTCGTTTACTTTCAAAGACTGTTAACCGTGCAGGATATATTACAGTGCAGTCAGTATCAGTAACAGTGTCGGCTAAGTGGGGCCGGGTGAAGTAATTAAATAATTAATTACTGTAACTGTTTTAGACTGTTCTCGTTGAAACAAAAGTTATTGTGTAGTAGGTATAAAAATATGTCAAAATTATTAATATTATTAAAGGAGCGCCTTCCTAGCGCCGCCCGGCGCCGGCCATAACACGGGCGCAGGGTCTTTGATGGTACGGCGAGCGATGCATGCTCTTTGGAGGCGTCGCGAGCGGCGCTTGCCGTCTCCTAATACCCTCCACCATGGGTAAAACAGGCACTGGTCAGTTTTCACGCAAACATTCGCACTCAATCAGTAGTATCTTTAGAGCAGGGGTACAGTGTCAGAGATATAGGACTGTCACAATACAATGAATACCCGAATAAAATAACGTGAGAGTTGCATAAATACTAGGTTCGACAGGACAGCTCTGTACATAATAATGCTGACCATTGACCATTGATGTTAATTATCGAACTCTTATAGCTCATTATTAAACGAGTAAAAAATACACTATCGTACTGGCAATGACTACAATTAAATGGCTTAACAAACGGATATCATTAGATATTAGCGAGTATATACCCAGAGACCGGATGATTAACGACACGTCTGCCTCGGATCCATATCTATTTCCAAACAAAACGAGACCATCGCATTGGTCGATTTTTCTCGAATGGCAGACGAAAATTTGAAGATAATTAATGAACTGCTCTTGAGCAGATAACGTGAGACTTATACAGGAGTTTGGTTTAAGTGCGACGTATTTGCTACTGTACAGTAAGTGGTGAGCATTTATCATGAGTTAAATAGATTCATGCTTCGCTCTCGAAGAAGTTTACGACATTTTTGCACTCTTTTCTCATGAAATGAAATACAAAAAATATACGCTTGTGCCTTATTATTAATATTTCAAAAAAAAATCATTAACAGCTATGAAGAAATTTAAGAATGTAAAAAACAATAAGCGAAAATAGACAAAAATACAAAAATCGGTATTTTTGTCTATTTTCGCTTTAGTAATATAAAAGAATATATGTCACGAAATAAATTAAAATTTTAGAAATTTCGAATATTATTTACAGTTAATTTTGACGAAACTGTTAAACTGAAAGCATTCACTAAATACGAGTATATGATAAAAAATTGCAATTATATTGACTATAACATTCTACTTTAATTTTGTTTGTAAGATTGCGAAGTGAAATTGCGGCTACCGTTTCATTACTGGCCAATATTACTACTTAACGTCTTACCATGGTCATAGCACGACTGACATAGGTTATATAGTTAAATTATAAATTTGTGTTTTTTTTCTTTCGGTATTTTCTCGTGGTAGATTTAAACTACCGTCTCGGAAGCCTATTATCATCGACATTAATTCTTAGCTTATTACGTCAACAAGATTTTTTGGATAATGTGTTGAAACGTGCAAAACGTTCACTTTCGATGGTAATTGGAACGTCTGCAGTAAATGCTGTGTCAACCAGAACATTTATGTGTGACACCACACTGCACCCATCACCCTGAAGCATCAGTTCTTAAGTCTCATATGCCTAGTGATTATACCAGCTCACAGTGCCCTTCACACCGAAACACAGTAATGTTTGCACACTACTGATTCACGGCAGAATAACTGGCCGTGGCCGTTTGGGTGGTATAAACCTCGACGGATTCCAGTTTCGAGTCTTTCTGAATTTGATACTGCGTCTGACAATTTTTCCGAAGTAATTGCATAACATATAATGCGTAAGAATCCCCCGGTGATACATTTTAAAAATGTATACGACGTTTTGTATAATACGCCGATAGATTTATCAGATAATTTGCATGGATATTATTCAAAACTTCATTAATTCCACTCTCATCAAAGGCCTTAGAAGTTCGAAATTAATTAACTACTACGACTAACTCCGAAATGCCTGAAACTAAGTCAAAATTGGCGTCTTATCGGTAGATAAGGGTTATGACATGGACCCATCGAGTCGCCAGAACTTGTACTTTGTTGGACGTAGATTGTTTGTGCGACCCACACGACGCTTGTACAGATAGCGGAAAAAATTGTAAATATTAAAAATAAGAAATAAAAGTTGATTAAAAATTTTAAGCCGGACTTTCTTACCTTTGTCTTTACGATGAACATAAGAAAGCACATTTTATTGCACCTAAAGGTTAACTTTTTGATTACGAGTTTAATTTATATCACTTTGATTAAATTTTAATTCAATTTTATTAATAAAGCAAAGTTGTAATACTCGTAGTTAGTAATTTAGATAATCGTCTAATGTATACACATTTTATATTAGAATAAGATTCAAAAAGTTTTCTATCCTCCGATTACTTCTTCAAGTAATCGTGAGTCTTTTTTAATAAAATTAAGGATATGTGTGAGTATTTAATATGTGTAAATGTTATTCACAATTTAACCAGAATACATTGAAACGCGAATTAATTTGCTGATGTTACTAATCTATATGTCAGTAAAGACCATTATCTATGACAGAATTTAATGAATAAAGACCCACGCGCTATCTACTAGAGGGAGTATTCAATTTAATCTCCCTGCTTTGACTCATCTTTTCTTATTAAGATAAGACTTCATTTTAGTTATAATCCTAACAAAATTAAATCATATATATTTGGTATTAATCAATCATTAATCTAAAAGTAAAGTTTCAACCCATAAATGTCCCACTGCTGAGCACAGGCCTCCTCTCATTTCTGAGAGGGTTTTGGAGCTAGGAAAAATCCGCCACGCTGCACCAATGCTCAAATGATTAATCAATCATTAATGTAAAGAAACAGATTATAAAAAATAAATAATTTTGTTCATAGTGGACTGTGATTCCTCGTTCAATTATCGGCACATTTATAAGGGCTGGTTTACAATGGACTATTATGCACTTAAGTCCGAGTGATGATGATTGATTCGCTGTGATAGTATCAAACTCGTAGTATTTGTATTTTCACTGAGCACTCTTTTCACAATTATATATTTACGATAACATAAAAACTAAAAGTAACTTGCGAAATGAAGACGTGAATAGCGCAAGCACGTAAACTAAACTAAAAAAGATGCGACAACTTTTGGAAGTAAAATTTGAATGACCTTTCAATTACAATAGAACCAGTAAATCAGGCAACTGGACCATAAATTAATTCTAAGGCAAATTCGAAAACAGTAGGCGACGGTAGCGCAACTTGAGGGCGCTTTGTTCCGTTGCGGCGTCAGCAAAACAGAAGGTGAACGCCTTTGTGTCGAGAGTTGTAAATTTTATGAAAAGTGAAATTCCTTTTGAATGCTTGTTCGGTCCATAAATAACTTGCGAATAGGAGCAAGGCCATTGTTTCACAGACTTATTGTTTTACGTCGATACGCACGCGAAGTTGGAAGTTTTGCAAATTTGGGGAGTACGAGTATTGCGCTTTGCTACCTGTACGATTGTGCAAATGAATGCGGTAACGCCTTTTAGTTTGAAACTCTTGTTCTATTTAATAATTTCGAAAGTGAAAATCGTATTCAGATTGGCAACGTTGTTAACATCGTTTTAAATTTGTCATTGTTGATAAAAAAGGACTGCTTAATGATTTAATAAGCCTTTATCAGGGCTTGTAACAAAATATATTATTTTGTAATTAAATTAATTAAAAGAATCACTTACCAAACTGACTCCGCATCCAGGGGTATAGTGGACTGGGCAGCGAGGCGTTGGTGTTCGGTGGAGGTTGTTGTGGGGGCGCCTGTTGTGCATGCATGGACTGCTGATGCATGGGTGGCATCTGAGTTTGATGCTGCAAGTCGTCCACTGGGTACATAAGATGTTGCTGGTGCGGCACACCGTGCTGCACCATGTGCTGCTGTGGGTGCATATGGTGAGGCATCTGTTGTGCCTGTTCCAATGGAGGGCTTCCAGGAACGCCCCCCGCTGTCGCTGCCGCCGCTTGCAATTTGCATGACGTGTACACTGCCGGCGTTGGCGGCTGATGTCCATTTGGACCGTATCCGTCCGTTTTCGGACCCATATGACCCATCTGAGAGGGACTGTCGGGCCGGTACCCATTCTGCTCCATTTGCTGGTAATAACCCAACCGATCGTATGGAGGAAACCTAGGGTACGGCATCCCCGGCGCTGGCTGCGCAGGATAATGGTGCTGCGCCGGCCTGAGCTGTTGATCGCAACCGTCCATTTCGTGCCCTTGCTGCGGCACGGCACCATAGTGCGCGTGCGCTTGCTGATGCTCGTGACCACCTCCGTTCCTCATGTCTGGCATATAAGCGTTAGAGAAATATGTCATGCTGTCGCAATTGTTGGCGCTCATCGCGGGCCCGCAGCCCGCGCTGCTCGCGTCCGTATCTTCCGTCGCAGGTTCTCGGCCACCGAGGCCGACACTATCACCGATACAGTCACCACACAAACACTTCGGATTCCATTCACTACACGGCAGCGATTGAACCCGCTGATGGTTCACGCGATGCCAGTGGACGGTGCCTCCTCATCGGAACATCGGCAAATCTGAAATGAAGAGGTGAATGCACTTAGTCAATCTATATTTAAATTATTTTTCAAATGGTGAGATGCGGGTGGCGATCATCCATCGAGCAAATCTTAGTATTGGCAAGCTCGCGGTAAGTTGCGGGAGCTTCATCGCACCGCTACCGACCTGGCGGCCGATACTGACTAACACGTGTCCCCGGCCCGTAACACACATGAAGCCATAACATTTCATATATTCCGAGTAAAACGCCTATTAGCGACAACCTGTCTGTGATACATGCCCCGTTCGGTAGAGATAACTAAGCGACGCATTCTTAAGCGCTAGTAACTTTGAATTCCGTCTTTGTCTGACTGAAGGAAGTGGTTCCTCATAAATGAGACAGGGAGATGAAATAGTGTCACGTCTCGTTCGACATGTGGCTGACCCGCCGTCATATCCTCGACATTTCCCAGCAGTTGATGGAGCATGAGTGACAACCGCGCCGCTACCTAGCGACATAACTTTGCAGTGACGTTAATTCGTGTGCCGAGGGATAAGTGTCGCCGAAACCATGCCGTTATCGTTAGATCTCATTCTACTGGTTTTAAACTATAGAATTTATGATGCACTTTATAAGACAGCTACTAGAATTTACCGAGTAGTGTAGTGGATTAAAAAAGTTTTCCGGGTATTTTATATGTAAGCATTATATTAATGAGAGATTTTGTTTAATAACATTATTATTATTTCTAGACGATAATTTTGATGAGTATAGAATGTATATTCGATGTTCTGAATATGGTTGATGGCCCCATTACAAAGTTACGTCGTTATATTTTTGATATGGTTAGTTAAACGCATGTCCAAAGTAAAAAATCTACATAGCATAGTACTCAAGAGCAAAGCCCGCCCCTTGGGGCTGGCGCAAGTTATTTAAAACTCAAAAGCTCAAGCTTCATTAGCGAAAGTTAATGACGACCGCACCACTACTACCGTATACAACATGTTCTTTAAATACGTTGTTTAATTTTGTTTCAAATACAAACATTATTAAAACCACAGAATAAGATTTTCAGCTGCATTTTACTGGTGGTAGGATTCATTACTTTAGGGCCAGTTATTCTGCCGTGAAGCAGTAGTGTGCAAGCATTGCTGTGTTTCGGTTTGAAGAGCACTGTGAGCTAGCGTAATCACTGGGCATTTGAGACTTAAGAACTGATGTCTCGGGGTGACGGGCGCATTGTGGTGTCACACGGAAGTATTCTGGGTGACATAGCATTTGTTGTGGGCGGACGTTGCACTTACCATCAGGTGAACGTTTTGCTCGTTTCGTGACTTTATATAACAAAAAAAAAACGTGTTGTTGTGCATAACCTGGCTAGATGGAAAGAAATCTGCGCGAGGCGGCTAGCAGTAACTGAATGCGTGAAAATTTAAAAGGGGCTATGAAGAGGTCGAGTCACACTGAGGCTTTTGAAATCTATTTACAAGCAGGTCAAGCTGAAGTGATGTAGAAGTTAAGACAGTTCAGTTAATGACGTATGTTTAAGTTTAATTTTAATAGAGCGTGGTAGCTAGGCTAGGCGCTCTTTAAATTCATATACGCGTGACATGGGTTCGTTTGCCGGCACACTAAATGTTAATTGCAATTTAGTGCTGATTTCACGGATCGGCGGTGAAAGGAAAACATGAGGAAACCTGATGTCTGAGAAGTTCAAGATGGAGTCTGCCACCGTTGAGCAGTGGGATTCTTCTAGCTCCAAACCCTAATGAAGGAGGCCTGTTCATTATGTTTATATAAACTTAGTTTTAATGTTGAATTACTTTACTATATGTGGGCGGCGATGGATAAAATCATATTTACCTAATGTCTGAGAAATATTAAATTATGTGGTAGGCGGCGATCCTGATGGATGGCGATTAAGCTGGAGTCTAAGCTTGCAGTGTACCACTTCTCCAATACCCTCTTAAAATTGAATGGGGTCTGTGTCCAACTGTGGGATGCTCAGAGGTCGTCAATGAAACTTTACTGCACCTCATGTTTTATATAGTTTACATTCATTACACATGTACAATTCGTCACTTTCCACAATAAAAAAAGGTATTTTCATTGTTACCAAGTACAAAAAGTCTGTTAGTTTCATTAGATAAAACAAAAGAATATTATGTAGTACATCACATGACCGATGTTATCTATACGTGTATCGACAGTCAAACAGTTTTTTTTATGGAAATTACTAATTGAAATACATGAAATGTAATACTTCATATACACTCTGAACCCAAAATATTAATTGTTAAGGTAAGCGTGTAACAATTGAAAGGCAAATTCGAAAAATTTGCATGCTGAGGGATAGACAATTTAAATTTACGATTTCGACAACCCCATGCGGGGCGACCCTCGCATTTTTTTAATTTTTCAATTTCCATTTACATTCCACCAACTATGGTGTGTCCAATCTACGGGCATGTACTCTACTACATACTACTATAATAAAAATAGAACCAGAATTAAACCTGGTTCATTTTCAGTACTAAGCGAATTCAATAGAGAAGATTAAACTATTGCGAAAAGGATATAATCATAAGCTTGCTTAATAGATTATCTTTTATTTTTTCATCTGTGTAGCTCACCATCTTAGCTAATGTATCTAGCCTGCAATTACGAACAGCAGATAATGATCTCGGAGCTGACTTGGTTCAAGGAACATGTCTTTAAACTGACCGACAAGGAAATTAACAGTCTCACGTGCTTTTGATAATTTGATAACGAACTGTACTTTGATTTATTTCACAGAAAACTTGTTTTATGAGTCAACCGAGATCGGTCGCGTTCACATGCCCTTTAGCTGGGGCCAGCATGATACGTAGATTACTGAGAAAAGAGTTTTATAATTATATTTGTAATATTATACAGCGAATGTTTCATAGGAAGGAGACATTTCGTCTGCAGCTACCGGCTACGAAGAAAAGTTTTTAGTAACAAGATAAAGTAAACTAAAAACATTCCGTAACTTGCCTCTCTTGAGAGATGTCAGTTGCGATATGTATTTCGAAGTACATTTACCTGTGGGAATTAAAACTAAAAAGCCTGCTACAATGACGAAACTACATAGAGTTAATGATTTTTGTTTAAAATAATAAACAAACATTTAACAAACAACGTAACAGAACATTTTAGATTTTTAACACGTATGATAATACAAAATTATCACAATGTAATCTTCGATTTAAATAAAATCAGTACAGTGTCATAAAATAATATTGCAAGTTATTTTCATAATGTAGCATGGCAATAAATTATTATTTCAATCTAATTTACTACACTCGATTTACAAAATATACGTATTATACATGTAAATTTCATTGAAGAAATAATATATGACACAGTATATATCATTCAAAATAGTTAACATAAGATGTGAACTCAGCGTTAAGTATTCTATGAATCATATATAACGCTTTTTAACTAGCTGAATAAAATAAATCATACAAAAATACGTGCTCTATTAGACCAGAGGCTGAATTAAAAAGAATATAAATAACATTTCGCGTACGACACTCGGTTACTGTTAATCAAGCGACGATCAAAGGATATATTTTTGGAAAATTCCCAACGAGTGTATTTATCATTTCCACTATTTGTCAATTAAGGAGCTATTGTGGGCTCACAAAGTAGTCTTGATATATGCAGTGTATCGGCATCACGCAGACTTGAAAGCGGAAGAAAAAGTGTTTTATTGCATCGGATTTTTAGCACGGATGGATGATGACATGGATTATTTCATCGCTTATTCCTGTTTGTTTAAAAAATATTTACGGTTATTTCCCCATAATTTGATACGAGTAGATACAAATAATCGACAAAGCTATTTGTATCTGTTAGTACACAAAGGAGTATCAAGAGAGAGAAGAGTTATTAATTATCTGTCATCTGATTAGATTTATTTTCCTGTAAGGGTTGTACTTATGTGTTGACGACCAATTGGATTTTTCAGAAAACTTATTAGAATATCTCTCGTACTTCATAATTCTTGTAATAAGACTCGTTTCCACACGTTTTGTTTCAGGGTGTTAAAAGAAGAAATATATGGAAAGTAGTTGAAACGTAGACAGCAGGAGTTCCTTAGCATATCTCCAGTTTATCCAGTCTTACTCTCAGTTCTCAAAAGTTCTTCGTTTTCTTTAAGTCTTTATAACGTCCAGGGTAGGACAAAAACCTCTCCTTAGTGTGCCCGAAGACGATTGGCTGTAATCGCCATACTGGACAGGCGGATTGGCGATCGCAGTACCAAAACCTTAGATGCTGGTACCCGTCGCGTTTCTGGATAAGTCTGGAATAATTGAGATGGTTATTCCGTTATCAAACGAAGGCCAGGAGATTCTTACAACATTTCCCTTAGTCGACTTTTACGACACACATGGGATGACATGTTATGACGGATTCTTGAACACTTCAATACGGCAAGAAGTCTTTTAATCTTAGAAAGGTTATAGTTTAAGATTAACACAATATATACGTTATTTACAACCACTAGTATTTCTGTAATTTATTTAAATAGTTTAAAAAAATATTAATTTAAAGAGTCTGGTTAGAAGCTAATAAGAAAATATAAAATGTAAAAATATCACAAGCGGATTTATACGCTTGCATTTCAATTGATGTCAGTTATTCGTCTCAGGTATATTGCTCATAACAGTTTAAATTCAAAATGACGAGGGCATTATTAAAAATTATTCTTTAAGCGTTTCTCTAGTTTGATTATGATAAAGATGGTCTCCTATTGGTTCTGTAAATTAAATTGGAATATAAAGCGGATCTCCATACGAATTATGATGAAAATATACATTGGGTACATTAAGACTTATTTGATGTGTGCAATATTTGTTTTAATTATTGTAATCTGTTGTGTATGAATTCCGTTTTAATTATTTTATTATTCTAAGCATGTTTCTAATATATAACTGGCATGTATCCAAAACCGTTCTTAAAAATTTTAAAGATTTGTATTTCTTTTCTTTTAGACTAAGAGCACATGTTAGTTTTTGAACTAACGAGTTTGCTAAAAATACTGAACTTGCTTAATTAGATAATTGTTTTACTAAAAAAATATGTAGTTCATGTATAGCAAAGATCGTAGGTTCGAATTTGCCACTCGCCTATTGTCTTAAATCATCTCCTAGAAAGAATATTAATAATTTTATTATTTTTATTTTCTAATTTAAATTATAAGTTTTCATACATAGGACATATTCACTACATATAGTATACAAAATAAGAATGTATGATTTCTTTTGTTTATAAATAGTTTATCTCGGCCTTCTTGGCCAAAACTCTCAAAGGACAGAATCTAGAGAACATTCATTATCGCGCACGCGCACATTTATCTATGTTCCGCTTCTTCTGATCTCAATTTGTATCCATTCTGTTTAAACTAATATGAATGTTACTCCAAGTAAAATAATTAGATAAGTTTTTTGCTTTCGATAATTTGTACTAATACACTATTTTTATTTGTAAAATCAAGTATTGTTTTGCTGTAAATTGAATTCGATATTAAGACGAAAGTTGGTAATAGAAATAATTTCTTTGTTACAGATTTCATTCTACATTCTCAACGGTCAACACCAACAGCAAATAATAATTACGAGTTACAGATATGAATATCTTAATTAATTGTTTTTTTAAACCACTGCAAAATAAATCTTATTAAGGTTATACATAAGTCGTTTATTTTCTTTATTATTTTCGTAATTACGTCAAACTATAAGTCAAACTTATTGCTGGAGGAAGAAAAATTAATCATCATCATGAGCATAGGTTTGTTCTACGGAAGTACAACCTCTCCCAATTTGTTATGGGAACACTGCACTTACAACTAGGTGAACGTTTTGCTCTTCTCGGCCCTTTCTCCAATAAAAAAAATGGATAATATATTTAGATTAGAGCCGCGGTTGCTCAGAGGCTAGGCGTACGCTTTAAATTTCATAGTACGCGTGTGACCTGGGTTCGATTCCCGGTGCCGGCGCCACGAAAATTTTTAATTGCAATTTTTAGTGCTGATTTACAACGTGCTCGGCGGTGAAGGAATACATCGTGTGGAAACCTGTATGTCTGACAAAAAATATGAGAAATGAATATGTAAAGTCCGCCAACACGCATTGGAGCAGCGTTGCGGATTCTTCCTACCCCTCTCGGAAATGAGAGGAGGCCTGTGCTCAGTTATAGGCTGTTACTTTACTACTCTTTATAAGGTACGTAGCCGACAGAGTAGAATAGCACCTACTTCTTTCCTAACAAGGTGTCGTAAGAGATAACTAGGTATTGTATAGACAGCCTTTATTTCGTGCAGAATAACACCATTATATGCAATGCTGTCACTACACTGCTAGTGGGGGCGGGGTGGGGAGTGGGAATTTTTGACTCATGCCAAAGTGACGGCGACGTCGTTGGCTCCCGTCACGTCTCGTTTTCCGCAAGGGAGATAAGTGGGCTACGTGAGTGGCCTCTGCCTGCCCCTTATTTGGGAGGGGGCGCGACTGTATGTTACTTTAACATTTCTTTCAATAATAATATCTATCATACTGCAGAATACTACAGCAATAATGAATGGGTATAGGAGTAGTCGCTCTCATTGCTCTACTCTGAAATTTCGCAAGCGTTTCGCTATTTTTATGAAAAAATACGAGTATCTACATATACAAAAATTATTTCCACAAAGCTTGATATATGTATTCTTTTAAAGTTATTCTTTTAATTTCTAAAATTGGCAGCAGAATCTTCCTGGAACATCAGAATAAATAAACTGCGGTTGCCAACCCGCCTGCCAAGCGTGACAACTATGGCAAAATTCCCCCCAGTATGAGAGCGACAAACTTTTGTAGCAATCTATGTTGGGGGCCTATGTTCAGCAGTGGACTAGTGGTAGGCTGAAATGATGATTGTGTTGTATTCTTAAAATTTACTTTTCACAAATTATATTGATACAGGCAAGATAAGAACCCGGTGCACTCCAGTTCGTGTAACTGACATTGAACGCATTCGCCTTAGCTACTAAGGCTTGCTAATATTCAATATAGATTATATATTACCTAATAAATATATTTTTTATTATTATCAGTTTTATTTGTATTCTATTAGAATTAAGCAGCCATCATAAAAAAATTGCTCATACTAACGATTCTCCTGTGTAAATCCGCGGAAGAGCTAAGCGGGCCCTGAGTGAAATGCGATGTTTCCGCTAATTACCCGCGCCAACTTCTGTATTTAATCAGACAAGTTACGCAATTTTCACCGCGGCATCATTATTTTTCATAAAAGTTGTCATATTCGAAAGGCGACGCCTTGTTTGTGTGTCAATTAGGCGCGTTGCCCAACAGTGAACAATTTAGACGAATGTTGTACGAAATTTAATTTTATAATGAAAGGGCATTATTCATCTGATTGATACAGTCCATTTGCCGTGTGGTGGCGACTTGAGAGGATCTACCACCCCATCTCATCCCGTAGGTGTCGTAAAAGTCGAGAGGGATAACAAAAACCAGGAGATGGCAGCAGCATCTTCCTGGAACATCTGAATAAATAAACTGCGGTTGCCAACCCGCCTGCCAAGCGTGGTTACTATGGCTATATCCCCCTAAATGAGAGCTCCAAACTTTTGTGGCAATCTATAGGGGAGGCCTATGTTCAGCAGTGGACTAGTGGGCTGAAATCATAATGATGATGATACATACCTAACATTGCTAGGAAATATTTGGAAATATAGGCTAGTAATAGAATCTAGTATAGTATAAAATTTACACAGCTTTGTACAATACAATTTGTAGTCATGAGATTAACTATTATAGTTTGGCTGATTTATTATTTCTGAGTTATTTATTTCTTAGTTTAGTTATTATAAGAATGTTTGTCTGTCTAGTCTACTTAATATTTTGCTTTTTAGATACAACACGTATCACGTGACTTAATGTGTTGTAGCTGATCTCTTATCTATGACACCACTAACTTTTTATATCGCTAAGACATTGTCTTTCTGTGTCGAAAGATGAGAAAAAGTGGGTGCCACTGCGCAATGTTATGTCACTCCTAATAGTAATATCGCCTCCCCTTTATGTCTGTAAAAATCTTATCAATATAAATTTATTTTAGAAAGGAACAGCTAATAAATCTTTTACCGCTGAGCATAGGTTTCCTCTAATTTTTGCGAGGGTTATAGAGCCAGGAAGAGTCCGCCACATTGCTCCTGTGCAATTTGACCGACTTCACACGTCCTCGAATTGGTTTTCAATTTCATAGAAATGAAGACTTTCTCACGATATTTTCCCTGACCTCGGAGTAAATAATATAATAGCATTGAATATATTAACAATTTAAGTAGCGCCTGTACCAGGAATGAAACTCGACCTGAGTTTATATTTGCGGATTATGAGCTGACATTAAGGCAAACGCCCGACCCCTGAACTACCACGGCTCTATCAATGTGTCTGCTAAATGAAAATTGTTTTTGCTATAAGCATAATATGTTTATGTTAACAGAATTTCATTTACCATACATTCAACTGTTTCGTGTCGGAGTGATATCATTTAATTTGTCGACGTGTTCGCATGTCGACGCATAAAATAGCATGCACTACCGTGCTAGGGTTGGAAAAGTGCAGTATCGCACATACACAGTACGGTGGTATTTTTGTTGGGAGATATCGCGATTACCGGCTCGTAGTATTGTGTTTACCTTTTTTATTCAAACTAATAATTCTTCTTTGTAATATAAGAACGAATAGCTTTTTCAAAGCTAGTGCGTTTAACATCCAAAACTACATCGCCTCTTACCATCATGTGGGATCGTAGTTAAGCACTATCGTATATATAATTAAAAAAAATTTTTTAATTACAATTACATTTTTTTTTAAATAAGGCTGTTAGTTTACTTTTTTACTTCAAGAATGACAGTGTAGGTGTCTATGTCTTGTGCCGCCGAAAAAGTTGACATCTATGAGGTGTCTGTATGTCTGTATTTAGCTTTTACTCGCATAAAAAAAATCGACTATAGTTCGTTATATTTTGCATTCCTACTATGTGTTATATTTTTGAGACACGAATCTGCATAGTAAATAGCTTTACCTAAAACTGTACATGCGACCCTATCCACAGAGTATCTAACAGGTAGAGGTAAAGGAATTTGTTAATCAAAGCGAACGCAATCAATAACGCACCGCGCAATCAAAATGTCTGGCATTCCTCTGCGTCCATAGGGCACGAGGCATCTTAAAGGATTGTTTGTGCTGTGCCAATGGTGATTTATCACTCGATAGCGATTACAAACTATTAAATGAAGAGTATTCTCTTTATTCTAATTTGTTACATCGATGTAATAAGTGGATAGTAAGGGAGAAAATAAGACAATTATTAATATTACACATAAAAACAACCGAAGATTTAATGTTTTACTTTGGTTTTTTTTAACTGTATATACTGACGGACGAGCTCAGTTCAAATGATGGCAACTGCAACGTCTGCCGTCTGTCTGTTGTCTTATTGCAGACTTACGGTTATTCTTAAAGAGAAATTGGAATAGAAGATTCGAAAATATCGTAGTGATATCAAAACTTTTTACTTTTTCCATAAATTACTTAGTTAATTAACTAACAAATATTGTTTAACGAAATATCTTCCGAATCTTCGTTGGAATTAAAATATTGAAAAATATTACTGTCTGTGAAAACAAAACTACAGCTTAAATTTAATCGTACTCATTCTAATCTGATACACGAGATCCGAAATTTTAATTAATGTAACGTAACTAGCGTGTTGATAAAAATATATATACTTTATTTCTTCCGGCGAAGTGCTAAATATGCAAAACCAAGGAATAGTGTCTTTACTGCTTTAAGCTTTACTGACTTTCACTTTTAAAACATCTTTATCCGTTTTAATGATCGACTTAACTTAACTAGCAGCTGTTGGTCTATCGGGTAAGAATGTGGGGAAAATGTATTTAGTTATTAAAATAAATAATCGTTTGCAGGTGCAAAATATTTACGGGAATTAAAAAAAAACTTTACAATAATTATTATTGTGAAAACCCCCTAAAAATGGGAGGAGGCCGTGCTCAGCAATGGGATAGGCTGTTAGTTATTTTATTTTTATGAAAATAACGTCTCAAATTTTCTTTCTTTTTAATATACTTCATATTAAATTTTAATTTTCGAAGTATCAGCATTTTCCAATTTGTAACTGTTAAGTCCATGTTACTTATAAAACTGAAGTTAATAACAATTTTTACTGAAAGCAATAATTAATTTTTCATTCATTCTAAATGTTCCTTAGGTTAAAATCAACAAATAAAGTCATTGACTACAACTAATGAATATATAACAAGTATTTCGAGTGAATATTAATAGATCTGAAAATTTAAATAAAGGATGAATTTGAATTTTCGACTTTAATTAGAATTATATAATTAAAAATCAATTTGGATTTTGTTGTTTGTATTCTAAAACTGATATTGCCTACGGGAAGTTCATTTGAAATTCCCTTTGCTCTGAGGTTGCTTTACAGTTCCAAAAGCGGCCGCTGTGGCGTTGCAACGTTGACATTATGGTAGTTTAATTAACATTGCTATCGTACCAGCTAATTGTTATATCGCGCAAAGCTGATTTATGAGAAGACACCAGCGTCCGACATCTTTGTAATTACTACACGTGATTCTGGTTTGTGTACGCTTCAACAATAGGCGCGCGCAGTTATTAAAATATGCTTTTCATATGCCTGTACGATACCACAATTCTCGGAGCAAAGTAAAATAGTTTTACATCTTAGCATCATAAAACTATTTTACATTTTTTAAGTACGTCTTCATAAATAGTAATGTAATCTAAGGATTTTATATAATTAGTATACGTACAACATAATTTTTAACTAGACTGGTATAATGCAGCATTTATGATATTTTCAAAAACTTATGCTAAACTCGAAAAGAACACGCAATACTTGAATGTAAAAAAGCGCCATCTTTTAAACGTAAGTTATGTTTAGAAATAGCGCCATCTGTATAAAACTAAACGAACAACCTCGAGAGTTTAAAAGGTGTTCTTTGAGATTCTCAGAGATCTTGAGAATTAAAAAAAAATAAGAAAATCAAATTGAAAAGTTATACAAAGCTTATAAAAATCTGTTAAGATTTCAATGTTTAAATACAAGTAAAGAAAGAAAAGGCATACTTCTGCAATATGATCTTAAACCTCCAAAACTCAAGATTTTTTAAATGATTTTAATTTAATAATTTTTAAGCAGATAGTAACTAGCAAATTTGTAAAAAATAAAATACATAAGCAAAATTACAAGAAATCCTTATTAATTAAATTAAATCTCAAAAGTGGAAGATGCACAGTGGGAATATGTTATACATGAACATAACATATTATTCAACTAAATGAAAAAATATAGAGTAAAATTTTATTTTATTTCATGTTTTTAAGCCTTTGATATTTAGCCACAACATTTAAAAAAACTTATGAAATTGTTTCTAATACTGACATTCAACTGTTACTGAAGTCGTCACTGATTTTACTAGAAAATGTAACAGAAATGAGAGCGGGTTAAAATACCATCACATTAGATCTGGTAGTTTCCGCCCTATAGGCGAGCGACGATGAAATTCATTTATCACTATTCGGTCACGGCGTCGCTTCCAATAAGCGTTTGCTTTACCCTGTCAACATTGCTGCTTGCTTTTTATTGTATGCTTTCAGTCGTTGATTTAAGGACCGGCTGATGATTAGATTTGAAAATTTGCTTGGGGTAAATAATTCAACTATGTTTTAAAATAGAACATAATGTTGTAAACTTATTTGTTTTTGCAGTAGAACTTTTTTAAATAAAATTTCAGACCTTGAAATTAAAAATAAAATAAAATTTACGGACGGTAAATACGTCCGCCGTGCAACGTTTTCGTAGTAACGTTTACGTTATTCTTAATTAATATTTATCGATTGATTACTTAATAATCGTTGATATCCTGAGTCAACATTTTACAGTGAGAAATAATTTTCTGAATTCAAATACAAAGAGATTTATTCCGACGCTCTCATCTACACATATGATACAGGTAAACATAACATTAATTAAAGAAGAACTACTAAAAAAATGTGTTTTTTTGTGCTGTAATGAAGCGACGGAAGAGATTTTTTAAATTGAATTTCTAATGCAGTACTGAGTTTTACGCGCTCTTTTTTTGTTTAGTTAATACTAATTATTGGATTTTATACATATTATATTTAAGAATTCAAAATAATATAAATGTATACGAGACGACAATTAAATGGCTTGTTCTATAGAAATGTATAAAATAAAAATGTTTTACTATTAAATATATTTTATTATATATTAAATATATTTAATAGTAAAACATTTTTATTTTATTTTATATTTTATATTATATTTTTATTAAATATATTAAATATATTTTTCTAACAAATTTTTCGTAGTGGGAAAACTCAAAATAAATAAAAATAAATGTGTACTTTATATTACAAAACTATAAATCGTCATTAAAGAACCCTTATTGTCATATTTTGCTAAATACCTTCACGAACTATTAATTAAGAAGCTGTCTAAAATGACAAGGGTTAAGCCTTTCTGTTGTAGAATTCAAATATAATACTGAAAATAAGGTTAAGACATTAGAATTAAAATCGAGGTGTAGTGAAAATGTATCGAAAGTTAAATAAAATTAACAGCACCATCTGCTAGCATTCAAAAGAACTACGTGCATATGCAGTCATTCAAGTTTAACAAGTTTCTTATTAGTGACCTCTATTGATGAGTAGTAATAACATGTCGGTTTTTAAGTATTCGACTTTCATATATTTTTATCACAGATGGCATCAGAAGCCATTTTTTAGTTTTTTAACTTCTACGACGTCTTTAGGCGTAAATGTAAAGGCATAAAATTGAGAGTACAGTAGCAAACCTCATGTATGTACTTATTTTTTTTTATACCCACACTTGGCCTTAATGCTACAGGGCTGTCAACTCCGGCTTACGTAAAAAAGTGTGATGCAGGAAAATAATTCTAGGTATTGTTCATGTTATTGTAGTAGAATATATTATATTATATAAATATACAAGTACTGATGCTTCTTTACATACTTAATGCTCACTACTGTGTGTTACTGTTAGAGTAAGTAAACCTCAGCATTACTACCGAAAATATTGTTTACAGATTATTGCAACATGCGAGTACAATCAAATGTTCTTCCGAGAAGTACTGAATATTTGTCTTATACGTGTTTACTGAGAAAGTTATGAAAGAATTACTTTTTCGACTTTATAATATCTGTATTAACTATTTGTTATGTGTTTAAGGTACTATACTATATTACAAATAAAATTTCATGTACACCATTCAGTTTATCAGTGCAATGCAAACAAATCTTCAACATAATTTAATACTAACTTTATTCTACAAACGAGAATATAATCAAAAAGTTCATCGCAGAAAAAGAAGTATCAGATAAAGTATTTCCATTCTATCCCAAATTTAATTTTGAAATTCTTTGGTGCACGATTTGGAAAAAGGAACGGCACGTTAGGGATGGGATCGGCGTCTGTCGAGACTTTTTGCGCGATTTTTTCGACGTTATTATTATGAGAAAAAAATTCGGAGTCAGTAAAGCGGAACGTAGGGTGGGGGCTTGACGAGGGTTCCCGGTTTGATTGAAGCGGGAGGTGGGGGGCGGGGCGGTGACGTCACGCTCTCATAATAGGCCGTGCCGTGCAGTGATGGCCGCCGTTTATCAAGAACAAGTGTTAACTCCCGTTCTTACTTAACTCGAAGTTAGCTATAAATTCTTAATTTTACAAATTGTTTTGTTATAATGCGAATGTAATATGATGTTTTCCGCTATCTTGTTAATTTCAAGCGGGATTTTCGGACGTATGTTTTATTTATTACTCATAAATAAAATGATTGCTGCAGTTAGAGTCGTTACAGAAATTACTGTTTAAAGGGTTAATATTTGTGGCGGGTAAAGTTAACAATAAATTAAAATAACCTTCTGTAAATTTTCTTAGCTTTTGAAACAACGTAAGAAGATTTGTAATAAAAAGTTAAATTAAAAACTGTAGCTAAATATTAAATTTATCAGTTAATACAAGCTTGGGATAATGAAAACCAAAGCATCTTCCTGGAACATCTTAATAAATAAACGGCGTTTCCAACACGCCTACCAAGCGTGGCAATTATGCCAGAATCCCAAAATTAGAGCATTTGTGGCAATCTATGGGGAGACCTATGTTCACCATTAGACTAGAGATGGCTGAAATGATGATGAGGATGATGATTTTAAACTGACTGTTGGATTGAATTAGTAAGTAAGTATTTACCCTAAATTAGTACCTACTAAATATTTCAAAACAAAATTAAATGACTAAAATAAAGTTACTTATTATAAAATCCTTACTGATATTATGAATGTAACTATCTGTGTCTTTTCAGCAACCTGGAGACGGACAAAGGATATTTTTTATCCCAAAAATCAAATAGTTACCACGGGATATTCAATAAGCTTTATCCACGCGGACGAAGCCGCGGGCTTCAGCTAGTCACAATTAAATATCACTTCATCTTAATTGTTAAGTATCATTTCAATTTGTTATCATTTTGTCTATTATACATTCAAATATAAATTCTACGTGAAAAAGATAGATCTTTTTTATACTCATATGAAATCGCTTCACTGTTTCATTTTGAGGAATAAATTTAAATTTGCTTGATAGACAATCGTCAATCATCATTTTAATACCTCTTTAAACTACGAAATTGTAAGAATTTTGTAATAATGTTAAAAGCAAATTCGCTATATACGGTGCGTGAGTATGGGCGGAGCGGAGTTCGCGTGACGCGCGGCATTATCGCGGGAACACCTCGCGGCACATCACTAGCTACGCCTATGCCCGCCGGTTGGTCGACTATGATTTTATATATTTTTTTTTGCATTATAGATGCATCGAGTCGGTTTCTGCATCGAATTAAGTGAAAATCATTATTGATTTACAAAATAAGTTCGATAAAAAATTAATTATATGTTTGCGTTATGGTTAAATTATGCTTATATATATACATGAAAGTTTAAACGAATTTAGGTACTTTTCTGTAACACATCTCATGTAAGAAGTACCTGTAAATGTCCCACCTGCTGAGCACAGGCCTCCTCTCAGTTCTGAAAGGGTTTTGGAGCTAGGAAGAATCGGCCACGCTGCTCCAATGCGGCCAATTCGGCGGACTTCACGTCTTCGAAATATTTTTTATTTCTCAGACATTGCAGGTTCCCTCACGATGTTTTCCTTCACCGCCGAGCACGTGGTAAATCATAACTTAAAATTGCAATTTTAGTGGTGTCGGCACCGGGAATTCGAACCCAGGTCACTCGCGTAGTATGAAATTTAAAGCGAGCGCCTAGCCCCTGAGCTACCACGGCTCAAAATATAGATAAGATGTATAAAAATATCTTACTTACGAAATAAAAAAAAAATAACGCAAAATTTGCTTTTTATACATTATTGAAAAAGAAAACATGTTCAAAAACTTAGACTTAATTAACTTGTGCTAAATACAGTGTTTTTAATTTCCACCGTAACAGAAACGACTACTATTTTAAAAGTATTTTAAAACGTTGTAGATAAAATAAATTAATTCAGCTTTCTACAAGTTTTTCTGAACAAACAAAGATACATAAATTTAAATGCAAATTAGATACCAAAATTTAAATTCTGGCATTAATTACTAATTTTACCTTACAAATTTATTGCACAGAATAAACATTAACTAAATATATTGTAAAAAAATCATAATTCAATTCCTTATCATGCACAAAATATAATACTTTCATTTATCTTTTAAATCTAATATGCAAATAATGAATGTCACGGATGCAATATAAATAAGTTAATTTGCTTAGTTAACATTATGAATTATGTTGCGGTGTCTTATATATAAATCATTATATTTTTAATTGGAAACCTTATTAATAGTTTTTTATGGGAGAAAGTGACCAGACAACCAAAACCTGATGGTAAGTGCAATGACTGACAGTAACAAATCCTGTGTCATCGAAAACATTTCTGTTTCACTGCGTTCATCACCCTAAGACATCAGTTCTTAAGTCTCACATGTCCAGTAATTACACTAGCTATTAGTTCTCTTCAGACCGAAACAGTAATGTTTTCACACTACTGCTCCTACGGCAGAACAACTGACACTGCGGTGGCACTTCATCATTTCGGCCTATCATAGTCCACTGCTGAACATAGGCGTCCTCCATAGAATGTCACAAAAGCTTGTAGCTCTCATTTTGGGGAGATTTTACCATAGTTACCTCGCTTGGCAAGCGGGTTGGCAACCGCAGTTTAATTATTCAGATGTTCCAGGAATATGCTGCTGCTCATCTCCGGGTTTTTATTTTCCCTCTGTCAACTTTTACGACCCGGACGAGATGAAATGAGGTGGTAGATTCTTGTAAGCCGTTACCACACTTACCTAGATTGATTTCTGAATAGGAATCCTACCACCAGTAAACTTAAAGATTTTTTCAAAAAAACTGAAGCTTTTTGTAGAAATTTGTTATATTAAGAAAGTGTTACTCTACGCTAGCGAGGTGCCTTTACAGACCTTAATTTTTAATTTAGATTCTATAGATATTTGTACCGGATTAGACCCAGATCCGGAACAAATATCTATAGGTCACACAAATATTGTATTATGACATACAGATTTTACGTGCAGAAATCGAACCCGCCACCCATATCGGTAAAGCCAATCACTCAGCCATTGTACTAACCCTGCTAAACTGAATATAGATAAGAAATAATAAACATACACATTTCTTTCAATTAACATGTCACAGTACAGAGTATACACACACATACAGTCACGCCATTTTCCCATATAAGAGGTAGGCAGGGGCCACACCCGTAGCCCACTTTTCGCGGGAAACGGGTGACGGGAGGCGAACCACGTCGCCGCCATTTTGGGTACGAGTCAAAATCTTCTTACTTTCCATTGCGTTCCCACGAGCAGTACAGTGACGGCATTGCATATTCTGGTATTATTCTGCACGAATAAAGGCTGTCCTTACAATACCTTAGTCGCCTCTTACGACACCTCGGTAGGTAGACACCTATCGACTGATACTACTTAATCTGTACTCCGTACAGATTAAATATGATATAATATTTGAGTATATATTTTTTGTATAAAAAAAGTCCTATCATACTACGTAAATTGCAGTTAACCTCACCACTGCAGATCACAGTATCAAGATTTTATCGATTCAATAAAAACAAATATCCTAGTGACATTTCGCTGCTAAACAAAAACCTTCTGTCAGTTTAGAAAAGCTTTTAAAGCGGGGAATAATCTGTCTCGCCGCTGAAGTTCTAATTGTCGTGAATAATGTTTTGGTTCTAAGACAGAGGCGTATGACGTAGTAAAATAATAAAAATGTCAGTTAACAATATCAGGCATTACTTTCAATAATCAAAAGAAAAAAAAAAACAAATACACATTAAATAAAACTAATTTTTACGGATTTTATCGCGTCTAATTTTAACTACTTATAACCCGACGTTTCGAGTTCTTAACAGCACCCATGGTCACTGGTGACCATGAGACCCCCGCTGGTTATAACTAAACGCGATACGTTTGTTAAAATTAAACGCGATAAAATCGGTAAAAAACAGTTTTATATAAATGTGTAGTATTTGCGTAAATAAAAGAAAACATTAAATAGCCATATTGTGCTGTCACATCGAGAAACAAATTCTGAATTAAACAGAGCAAATAAATTATGAACATTAGCAGACTTATTATTAACCGTTTTGTTTGTTCAGGTGCTGGCGATGATGCAAGTGCGAGCCGACTGCTCGATATGTAGGATATGTTACAATTAGTAGCTGCTTATAGAGCATAGCATTGTGAGTTACAGTTTAATGTTATGGAAATCAAATGTCTGTTTCTTTAATTGTTTTGTGTAAAGTTTTTTAAGTTTGTTGTTTTATAGATATTTTACAATTACTGCGAGAGACGAAGCATTGATATACGTAATAAACATTCCATAAGTTCTAATATATTTTCTTTATCCTAGTTTTTCATTTTGCTGTATCAGTTCTCCGCGCTGAGGTTGAGATCGCTTTCAGTGATAAGACCGCCTTTTGTACCCTAACTTAAATAAACTACTTCGTCTTCATTTTTGTATTGGTCTACAAAATGATTGATTGATTATTTAATTAAGTATCTATGTTTGAATTTATTTAAGTTTTTATGTTTGAAATGAGCCTTTCATGTTCAGACTTCAGGTGTCCTTCGTGTGGAGCTATAATAATTTTATTTAAACAATCTTATTTTTGCATATACTGGCTGCACCTCGTTTCACTAAATAAGCCGACCACATGATTGCGTCGTACGGCATGCTACCTCGTTGACTTGAGCATTCACAGTTCGGCTGTTCTCCGTAATGTTCGGTTCTCAGCGTGCGGCTCCTTGAGGCCTTAGGATGAAGTTTTATAACCTAAAATTCTCTTCTCTATAAACTGGCTATCAAATGCAATTTTTGGACTTTTAACGCCAACGAGAAAAGTGGCGGTAGTGTTTTTAATGAATTTTGTAATTTTTATGTATATTTTGAGTTTCAATGTTTAATATTGATAGTTTATTACGCAGCAAGTGCTCGTGAAAGTGTACAGTAATTGGAAAAATCAATTCAAAACCAAAATTGTACTTTTGGTTTTGTCTCCATCAGTCCAGCAAATCTTTATCTGCATCATCATTCATCAGTCCAACAAATAAGACGACAGATTTATATTCAGAGATGGATTCATGAAATATAATTAAAATTATTTATTCTTTAACGTAAGACATATAAATTGCGTCATAATATAACACTGATATAACACAATTAAAGACGGTAATAAAATTAGCCTTCTTAATTTTTTGCTGCCTGACGACACTTAAGTCAGAGATACCGCATACTAGTTTCCGTACATTTGATCAAATATTAAATGATTGAAAAAAGCAAACTCATTCGGCAAAACATTCTGCTTTTTTTTCTCAACAATGAACACCAAAACTTGGACACGAACGTGTCCCTTACGTGAAATCGAATTTATTTTTCAGCTGATGTAGTTAACATTTGCATGTTGCAGTATGAGGGCAGGTGGTGCTCAATCAGGAAATACACGCCACGAGTTCTTAAGGCGGAAATAATCAAAATAAGTATAGTCTACTATAAATCAACCTGTAGACACGCTCCTTTACCAACTTTAAAAGAAATTACAGTGTGTGCTCATTGCAATTATTATGCAACGGTCGATATAATTATACTTTTATTTCTGAAGCACCGATAGCCTAATGGCAGTGTATGGACTGCGAAACATGACAGCGACATGAAGAAGAAAAAAGATCCGTACTAACAGGTGTTTCATTGGTGAATCTCACCACCGTCCATCACAGTTAGCTACCGTGGGAAAATCTTTGTTTCAGAGAGCAAGAGGGATCTTTGACAACGACTTTGGCTTGGGATCCTAATATTAATAGAATTAATTCAAAAACTAAGTATACCACTGCAAGACTTAAAGCCACAGTAAGCTCATTCTGCGTACGTCAGACCAAAACTAATAATTAAAAACTGAAGTTACCCTGGGTTAACAATGTCATCAGGACGCCTGTCACCTAAGTCCTCCCGTGACCATGGGTGCTGTAAAGCGCTGGAAGAGTCGGGAAAAAAGTAATTAAAGTAAACGTGATAAAATCCTTTAAATTTAGTTTTACTAAATGTTTAATATTCGCGTAATTATCATTAAATCAGTAATCACTACATAACTGTTCTGTTGATTAAAATACAACACAATATGCTGGTGGCAGGATTCTTATTCAGGAATCCGTCTAGGTGTGCCTACCCTGTACCATCAATTATTCTGCTTAGCAGTAGTATGCAAATATCGCTATGTTTCGGTCAGAAGGTGACGATCGCGTGTCCTAGTGGTCAGAGTATGCGATATCTACGCCGCGGGTCCTGGGTTCGAATCCCAGCCGGAGCCAACATTTATGTAAATTCACAAATTGCTGGTTTTTGGGTTTGGTTGTGTTGTACACATACAATTTTTCTCTGTAAAACGAACTCCCGATATTGGATAAACATTGCTGTGGATCATCATTTTTTTAAATATAAAAATGTAGAAATACTCTGAGTATCACACCATTTGTTATGGGCAGATATCGCACTTGACATCAGGTCAAGGATTTGCACGTTTCGTTATTTTCATCTATAAAAAATTGCGGTAGTCAAACATACATAAATAGGTCACACATGACTGGACACGAGGACTGAGATATGTGATATATGAGAGAATATGAGTGTAAAGTTACTGCACAAAACTGCTAGGAGTATATCGTTTTTTGTTTTTAATTTTCTCTTGAAAACATCCACATTATAATTACTTGGACGTAGACTAAGGCGAAATGCTCAAGACATACCTTGATTATTTGTGACAAAGGAGCTGTAGTTACAGGTATCACCTGTAATTGTAATGAGACTTAAGAACCGATGCCTCATGGTGACGAACGCAGTGTGGATTTGAACTTTCCTATGCGAAGATTGTAGCCACAACTGTTATTGGCAGGCGTGGCTTTTACCGTCAGGTGCTAGTTTTTCTCGTCTCACCATAAAAATGCTACGATCGCTAATCCGCCTACCAAATGTGACGAATCACGGCAAACCCTTCCAAATAGGAAGAGGCTAAATTCAGCAGTTGGTTATTGACGAGCTGTTAATGACGGCGAATTTACCACAAAGAAACCTTTAAGAACAGATGAAGAACACTTAAAAAAGAGATTCATGTTACATTTAATAAATTTACATTCAATAAAAAGGAATATACATATAAAATAGATTTATGTTTTAAAAACACTGTTACTGTGGAACCAATCGCTAAAGTGCTGGTTTTAAAAGGCGTTTATACAAAGTATTACATACATAAATGCTAATCACAAATATGGTGGGCTTATATGATGGATAGCTTCAAAACTGCATGCAACATTATTGGCGACCGATTTGTAATATTGCATGTTGTTAAGTAGTTATTGGTACTAATGTTATGATGGACCAACTGGAACGTTTAGCAAAGTACTATATTAAATGACTTAATGTGTATGTTTTGAAGTGTTTTTTTAAAAGCTGATATTAAATAATTATGCTGAACTACCGGAATTGTTATTCTGTGGTGGATTCCATGTACGGATCATTGGAAACGGAGTATTGTTATCAGATTTCTTAGTAAATAAGTAATAATAGTAAAAAATATTAGTTATTTATAACATACTACAGACTGTAGGTACTATTGTGTTAGCAATTGCTTGATATGAGAGAAATATGGGCTGACATTATAATCATTTTTTCATAGTTAATCATAGGTTACCCTTTTTTAACAAGAAGGCATTTTGCAAATTTCCGTAACGTCGTTAGATTATTAACAAATTGTATCATTTATGATAAAAATTGTTCTTAAAATAATCTTCTAATATTGAATAGATTATTGTAAAGTATTTAATGATCAAATTGTCAGTCTTTACTTAATAAATGCAAAAAGGATTACGAACCCGTACACCTTAGCGTTCTGCTAAAACTTTTCACAACATATCTATACATGTTTTGATTTCTTGTAACTCTGTACCTCTATCATCCCATGTGTCTTTTATTATATTCTTGCATGCAAGTATTGTCAGTAAAAGAAATTGTCCGACCAGGTAAATCCAATTTCGATTATAAAGTCAAAGGCCAATCCAACTCAAGGCAGTGTTTGAGAATTTACGCTACACATTCTCGTCCAATATAGAAACTCTTAAGTCTATAACAATAGTTTTTAATCAGTCCGTGTTGCCAGTGATGACATGTGGAATTGAAAGGCGGTCTTAAACTGCAAGTTGTATTCGGAAGCTCAAAGTCGAATCACCGAGCTGTGTGGAGAGAGCTACGCAGTAGAACTAGAGTATTTAATGATCAGAAGCTGAAGTGGTTCATAGATATAACCGATAACCGGTAGGGTTGAAAGATTCTCGAGTACCTCGTACCGGCAAAAGCTTTGTAAGACTACTTTATATAAGACAAGAGCCAAACTGTCAAGCAGTGGATTTGAAATAGACTGTTATGATAACAATAAAGATGATGATTATTTGATAATTCATGTACTAGGTATCCAAATACTTAAAAAAACACATTGGAAGTGCAAAAGAATTGGTTGATGACTTTTCTTGCACATTGTAGTATATGTGCAACAAAAGTCATCGGTTATAAACATAAAATATATTTGACTATATTGATGAACGTAAGAAGACGCAATTAATCATTTTGTTATTTACGCCAATTGTAATTCTAGCCTTATATTACTTAAAGTAGAATTGTTATAAACTAAATATTTTAAAACTACTATAGATCAGATCGAAAAAACTACGCCTAAATTATGGAAGAAGGCAATATTTCTAGCCGGCGGCGTATTAATCACTGTAATTTTGTTACTGAAGAACCATGAGTCAAATTCCAAGGTAAGGCATCATATATATCTTATTTTTAATGTTATCCACATATTGGAATAATTGTCTGAGTTATAAGAAATCATGAATTTTCAAATATCATCTTTCTGTTGGTTCACTTACATTATGTTATCACTAATCGTACTTCCACAGCTAAATCAATGACTTTCGTACTAAAATGACTTAAAATATGAATAAAAAACTTGATTACTTCATTACGGTCTAAGTAAAAAAAAGATTTATCACTACAACGACTAAAAATAATAATCCTAAAATATATAGCATAACTAACGGTGTGTAATGACTCAAAATGAATTCAATATAAGTTTTTGTCCGCATTCTGAGTCAGTTTAAAACTATTGATATCCAGACAGTGTAGCCGCAGGCAGCCGCAAATAGTTGTCTACTCAAATTTAGATGGGGATATCTACCTATCCATTACAGCTATCTAGATATCTAGTCAACCCGCGAGCGTGTCTATTAGATTCACTTTCGAAGCAGATAAATTCTTATTTGTGTTATAAGAAGTATTTGTAAGATGTAATCATAATCCAATAAAATGTAATTCTTTAAATTATTCGTGAGTTTTCGTTGTTAAAAATATTTATCATCATCACCCTGGTCCACTGCGGGACAAATTAATAAATAATTCTTTGTAATGACCACACTTGGCAAACAGACTGGCGATCACTTTACCAGATAACATGTAATTTAGTACATATTATCAGTATTACAATTTTCGAAATGGTTGAAAAAATTGAATTTTCCCGGAATTTCTTTTAGGAACATCATATAGATCAATATTGACGGAAGGAGCAGTTTAATAGCAAAATTTCTGCCGTTAAAAACACTTTGCTGAAGTGGATGTAGTTACATGAGTTAAGCTGGCCTGCTTTTCTTTATTTTCGTTATTTCTTGTTTTACTTAGTTATTAATGGTATGTTTTAGAAGCACGCTGTAGTCTTTAGTAATGATACAGCCATTACTAGAGACTATTTTATTCTATAGTATAAAAGTACTATTCTTTCTTAAACTATCACCATGAATTACCAATATAATTTATCTGTTATTTGTGGTGAGAAAAAAAAAAGATCCAATTTGTGGCAAGGATATCTCTAGTGGAATGTCTTCCACGATAGTCTGCGAGGATGACGACCTGAGAATGACCACTTACCACAGTCAGGTTGACAATATTTTACCAATTAATATTAATATTTCTACAATGTTTTTAATGATTTTTCATTTCATCCTAAGATGATTTTAAATTTGTATACCAACGTACTAACGAGAATGTCGCGAACATTCCCTGCATTGTGTACGGTCAGTCTTAAAACGGCTCACCCAACTCAAACTCCACGGACACTTAAACAACACAACTAATTACATCGCATAGCTATCTATATGTATAAAGAACCATTGTTCTTTTGTATACGCGTTGTATGTAAATAGGTATAGAGTGTCGTCCCTATCGATTCGTATAATTAAGAATATGAAAATAGGCATTGACGTGTTGCGACTGGTCGGTCACAATAAACAGTCATACCTACGGATTTTGTATTGTATGCAATTATTACAATTTTTATTGGTGTTGTTTAACCTGTAGTTATATCCGGGTGGT
Organism: Luehdorfia chinensis; assembly: GCA_019845155.1. Lineage (NCBI taxonomy): Eukaryota > Metazoa > Arthropoda > Insecta > Lepidoptera > Papilionidae > Luehdorfia > Luehdorfia chinensis. Next base: position 12,060,051 of record JAHVAK010000642.1, on the reverse strand, counting down.
CTCACTGACCAATTACGCACTGCTGGACTATAACAATAACTAACGACGTAAGAATAAGAACGAATATTCCCATAGGACGGTAAACAATGCGATGTTTCATTATATCTTTAAATGTCCATAACTTAATTGATTGGATATAACCACAGTGCTTGAAAACTGTGTCCTCTTATTTATTACTATTCGCGAAAACCATTAGTCCATCATTTTTTATTTGATTTTTTTTAATGGAAAATATGTTATGCAGACATACGAAATAGACTAATTGCTTTGACTGTAAAATAATTTCTACTTATATGAAACGTTAAGCATTGCGGTCACCAATATAATCTGTAACTTTAACTAGTGGTAGGATTCCTATGCAGGGATCCCTCTAGGTAGGTACCACCCCTGGGCCAGTTATTCTACTTCACTGTGAGCTAGCGTAATCACTGGGCATATGTGACTTAAGAACTGATGTCTCAGGGTGATGGGCGCAGTGTAGTGTCACATAGAAATGTTCTGGGTGACATAGCATTTGTTATGGGTAGACTCATTAGGTGAAAGTCTAGCTGGTTTCGTTGCTCTACCCAATAAAATAAAATATAAAAAAAATAACACTACGTTTCAATTACTTTTAAATTCCTTATACATTTTCTGTTTCATCCTGTTCTTATTAATAAAATTCCAATCGACAAAATCGATTTTGAAATTTAAAATAAAAACTTAATCTAACGTTTCCGATCGACTGCCAGCGCAGCACTAAGATTAATATTCAAATCGCTCGCTCGATAATTTTACAAATTCGCCGTACAAACGAGCGGGTGTTACGAGGCCTATAATATGCATTAATTTTACCGACGTCTCATGTCAAACCTGCAATCCAAGTATGATTATCTTTATTTAGTGATAATTTATCAATGTAAGTGTTCACCTTTGATCGTTCTTTTGTTATAATTCACTCGCGAATGAGGAGAAGGCTTCGATGCCTTTTTTACATAAACAGCTTTTCATTATTTATAACGTTGAATACAGGTTCCGATTAGAAGTGGTCTAGCAACATGATGAATTAATTAATCTATGGATTAGTTTTATTGTTCCATTTAAGTTACCGCGTGACTTTGAGATCAGAGCATGTTCATTTTGAGACGCAAGCTTTGGGTTCGAATACAAATCGAAATCAATATTTTTGCAACATATAATTTATTGATTTTGAGTCATCCATTTCAATTATAAAATTTTACTCCGAGTGCGTTTCCGTTTTGAGCCTTTGAACTTTAGGTTCGAATCCAATACGGAGTCAATATTTGTGAAATACATAATTTATTGTTTTTTTTTAATTTAATTTGTTCGTCACCGGAATCCTCGTTAAGCTAACAGAATCCTATTGTCCTATTAGAGTGTTATCGTTACATTTTAGGCTCTATGGTCACAGCACTTTTATTTCGAAACATAAGTACATTTTCTGCCACGCATAGACGCTTTGTGCTATATGTTGCCAGCAGCGGTTTTTCCGGACCGATATGACTATGAAAGTCCCTACTTTTAATAAACGAGCCGATTCCTTTCTAAAGGCCAGCAATGCACAGTGGTATTGCGGATGTTCATGGGCGGCGGTAAACATCTGGTGAGCCACTGCCTCGTTTGCCCCCTCTTTAATAAAATAAAGTTTTAGATTTCAATCCAAACCGTCAACAAAAGTTACAGATATTGATTGCAAATAATACTTTATTGGTTTTCGAGTCTTTCATGTCTTCGAAGCTAAATCCGTCGTCCGATTACATAGTGACTTATCTTCCCATGCGGAAATCCGTCTAGGTAGGTACCACCCACGGGCCAGATGTTCTTCCGTGAAGCAGTAGTGTGCTAACTTTACTGTGTTTCTCAGTGCCTTTCAGACCGAAATGGCACTGGCTTATTACTGGACATATGAGACTTAAGAACTGATGTCTCAAGATGACGAGCGCAGTGTGGTGCCACACGGAAGTCTTCTGGGTGACATAACATTTGTTATGGGTAGACGTTGCATTTACCATCAGGTGCGGTAAAAAAGGTTTTGTGGGGCTTAGATGTGGGACCTGTATTAACTCCTAAACAAAATTAATAAAGAAAAAATCTAATTTAATGTTTTTATATCCTTATTACTTATGACATAAAGTTATTTAAATATACCAAAAAAACATAAAACTACCTATACCACCCTGTCTGGTTAAAATGAACAAGCTTAGAATAAAATTTTGACGGAATTATATTTAAAATTATGACAAGCAACTTACATATCCGTGGAAAGTTAATTAAAATACTTAATGAGGCAACCGTTTCGTTAGCGGGAGCCGATGACACGAACAAATGATATTAAATTAAAGATACGCCAAGGTGGGCGTAATCATTCCTGTCTCGTATTAAGAATTTAGATAATACTTGTGGCAAATTAAACATGAGACTGTAAAGTTGTAGATAAAAAAAAACAAACGTCGAAAAAGAAGAATTTATCATTATTCTTTTTTTATGAGCGTCTTCTTTTTGCGTGTACTGTTTACAGTATTAACATTATTTAATCTAGACTCTAAGTAATATTACGATTAAACAAAGCTTTTAGTCCAAGGGTTATATATTAAAACCAACAATTTTAGATGTTTGTATTTTGTTTTTTAAGTTATATCTTACTGATTACAAAGAAACAGTAGTGTAGTAAACATTTCTGTGTTTCGGTTTGAATAATAGTGTAGTCACGGTTCCTATGAGACCTGAAAATATACGTGTTATATTTTAGACATTGTTGATATTCAAAAAGAAAAAGCTGATAAAAGTTATGGTCTAGATCCACTATCTATTGACTTATATAGATTGACTGATGTCCTTCTGGCCAACCACGGCAAAGGATCCGAATGTCGGAAACTATTAACTGCGCAAGAGATATTATAGTGCCCCAAGTATACACACAAGCTCAGAGGCTTTTAATCGTTCTAACCTGCCGGGCCCTATACAATTCTCATGTGATAAGATTGACAGTTGGCCAGGATGTAGTTCCACACACAAGGACTACCACATCACAACCAGGCCCGAAAACTAACAATTTGTGTTTTTCTACGAACCCAAGATCCGCGGCGTGGTGGTGAGGTGCTTTGACCATTTAGCCACGGGGTCACAAATCTGAGACTGATTATTATGTACGGTATTTCAGTAGGATCCTTCCAAGTGCTTGGTCTTGAAAACTTAGATTAAGTCAAGCTTAAGAATTTTTAATTCAACTATTAGTTCTGAAAAGTTACTTAAAGACTGCCTAGTTCTGATGAAAGCAAATAAGACGATAAAATGATCGAAAGAAGCTGTTTTTAATTAGAATTATTTGGAAAAATACTTCTCTATTTCATAAAAAAATTAAACAAAATATGTTTGAATTCAAAAGGCCATTTGGATTGCAGCAAAAGCAATAAAAAAACTGTAATAATGTTGAGATACTATGTTTTCGCAAATAAAATCCTGGTTTTCTCTCAATATTCTGCCTTCTCCTTTCTGTGTCGTGTACAAGGCCGTGAATAATTCATTTTTTTCTGCTTCTTGTTTTTCATCAGTCAGCGAAATAACTGCTTTTTGCTAAGTTATATTACCGTGACGATAAAATCTCATTCACTTATTAGAATTTTTAGTTGGCACTGAAGAACCACCAACTAATGACATATTTGTATTTTATGTTTGTTACGTTAACATAATCTATAAACCATATTGAATATTTTAAAGCAGTATTCATGTTAATGACCATTGTGAATAAGAGTTCTGAGTCTCCATAGAGAGTCACTCCCTATTATAGAGTACAAATGTATAATTAGTTGCATCATAAATAAATAAAAAAACTCCTGAATGATTTAACAGGTAATACAGATAGCTAACATTTTTGTGGAGTTCGTATAGAAATAATAAGGGCAATTTCTTTAAAACAATGAACATAGATTTATAGATTGTATCAAAAGTTTGTAGCTCTCAAGTTGGGGGATTTTGCCATAGTTGCCACACTTGGCGGGAGGGTTGGCAACCGCAGTTTATTTATTCAGATGTTTCAGGATGGTGATGGTTCTTTATTGACTATTTGTTGAAATGTTGTCTTGTTTTCCAAGACAACATTTCAACTTCATCGTATTCTACACCAAATATTTTAAATAAATTTGAGATCAATTTAAAACAAATTAATACAACTCAAAATCATTTCTTATTGACAATTATCCATTGTGGCAGCTTTTAATTTTAAATTGTATGAAATGATTTAAATTGTACCAACAATGCACTTAATAACATTCATTAAGCATTAATACCGAAGAGTTAATAACACTATTTTGCTAAATGTAGACAGTTCTTATCACTGGTAACATTTAAATACAGATTCGAGTCCGTATGATAAACAAGGCATTTTTTAAAGTATATTCGTTATAGTTGTTAAGGGCAATCCAAATTTGAACGAACAAAACCGCCGCTACGTCTCTAGTCTTCCGCTCATAGAAAGTCGTGCGCACAGTCACGCCGCATTATCACATCTACCAAATCTCTGAGTCTGTTGCACATTAAAATCTTACATGCTGTTCACTTTATTAAAGCAGTTTAAAAAAGCAGTTCATCTGATGGTCAGTGGATAGCGGTGAAAGGTACCGTTAGAATAATAGCCGGTAGAAAACCACCTCATGTATCCAAATGTATACTACGAAGCGTTTATATCTGGATTAAATTTGAGAAAACTTGTTTTTATATGTCGATGCTCTAATAACATATTTTAAATCGGCGAACATTTATTTCATTGTATGTGCTAATTAGTCTTTATAGGTGTTCTAAGCAAACGATTACATAAAACGTAATAAATTTAACTAAATTGTTTGTAAAATTAATATTCTCTCAATTTTAGTGAGATGCGACGGAAAAGTATATTAAGAATAAAATATGTATATCTGCATCGTATTCTATTAATGCTTGTAAAACTAATAGGTATTGTGATATTTTAGAAGATAAATTTATCGAGCTGTGGTTAAAATGCAAATATGCAAAACACAACAAGTCCTAGGGAAACCGGTAAAAACGCGGGATATATTTTTTTCTACCATCATAATTAGAAACTGCGTTCATCAAACAAATTCATGCGTTTTTCAAAACAAAATACTCGTTTAAATTTTTAAAAAAATGGCCGTCTGTCGTAGAGTCTATGACGCTTGATAATGCCTCGTTTTGGGGCGAAACACTTGTCGTGTTCTCGACTTCAGTGGTGTATATTATCTAGTGGTGGTATTGTAGTGGTTGGTGGAGGGTACCTGGTGGCGGTTCCTGGTGGCGGTGTTAGTTTGCTTGTGCACGCTACTGAGGGAGGGCGGGCGGTGCTCTTCAAAAAACTAGGTAATATACACCATTTTTATATTTTGCATGCGGATCTTAGCAAAGTAACTTACTTTCCTTCATTATAATGGATTTCCGCAAAGTAACGCCTGATTCTATTAATCTTTCTTAAGACAAAGCTTCTTTGTGTTATAAAACAGAATAGCGATTTATTTTACTTTAATCTATTATCAAAAATTGAAAAAAAATGTACCTTTTAGGCTCAAAAAGGCCCACATATAAACCGCAGACAATTTATTTCACGACAGCCCAAATAACTGCGTAATATGAGCACTATTCGTTGAAAGATTTTCTTATACTGTTGGGAATCTTGAATTCTTCGCGAAGGGAAGGAGGTGCCAAAACTGCGGTTTTACTTTTGGATATATATTGCACAAACCACTTAAACATAAGATTATTACACAGACCATTGGATCTTCCATGGGCTGTACCGATCGACGATTATGACGATATTATTAATTCTCCGCACTACTATACTTTTTCTAGTACTTAAAATATCGCTGTAGTTAAAATAGTTTAGAAGAACTAATTATTGTCTTGAAGAGTACGTTACCTTACTTCACGAATAAATTGTGAGAGTGTTATTGTCCTTGTTGCTGTGGCAATATTCTTACCGTGTATGATCATCATCATTATCAATATCAGCCTATAACTAGTCCACAGCTGAACATAGGCCTCCCCAATAGATTGCGACAAAGTTTGAAACTCTCATGTTGGGGGGATTTTGCCATGCTTGGCAGGCGGATTGACGACCACAGTGTATTTGTTCAGACGTTCCGGGAAGATGTTGTTGCCCACCTTCTGATTTTCATTTTCCCTCTGTCGACTTTTCGATTATCTTAGGCCGCCACCACACGGCTATTATGTCCTCTGACTGATTTCCGACCATGGCTACAATTTTCAAATATCGAAAGCTATTGACTGTGCAGAAGATATTATAGTGCACAAATGCACGTACAACCACAGAGGCCCTCACTCGTCCTGATCTACCGGCGCCCGGTGTAACGCTCGTGCGCTAAGATCCAAAGTAGGCTAGGATGCAGTGTCAAAAACACTCAAATTACAACCCAACCAGACCCACGGAGACATAGCACGGAGACATAATGTATGTAAGTATTGTAAAGAAACATTATGTTTATACTCTTAAATATTCGCCTTTTGCTGGCATTCAGGTCGCTTAAAAATGTGCACGTTGATTTTCGAATACAGACAGACTAAAAACCTACACCACTTCATTTTGCTAATAGTAACTAAATATTATAATTAAAATCGATTAGTAGATAAATTACTTTGACGACAGGAGCTAAGAGCCTGCCTGCCACTTTAAAGGCCGCTTGTCGAAATTATGAATCACAGAATGAATAATTTTAAAATGCGAATCTAGACTAATGATATTTGAAAATACATAAAAAATGAGCAAAGTTCTTAGATTGCTTTATTTACGACCTGGTTTATTAAATATATGCGATAGGTAGCTCTCTCCTAGAATTAAGTATTTAAGGTACTATTTGGGTATTTCAATAGTCTATTAATGCACAGTGTTTTAAAACTCAAAAGTTATTTTTTTAAAATTCTAATAATTATCCCATGCATTATTTTTACTACTTCAGTCATCATTCGTATATTTATTAATATCACAAAGTTTCTCTGTGATACTTTGTAATCTATATATTATTAGGTGAAGAGAAAACCTTATAACTCTTTTTATGCAAATTGCGCGCACGAAGGAGTGTCTGGCATAGTTAAAGTTTGTATGGAGAAGAAGTGAGGAAGCTAAACTTTTTATAATATGATGTTTTAATACATTGAATACAATTAAACATTCAATATTTTCGTTTATACTGACAATGTCAATCACATAGTAGTCTGTCGTTTGTTTATGTTCATACTGTCAATGTCAACATATAATGGTATGTGGTCAAATAGTTGTACAAAGTCAGAGTAGACATTGTCGCCAAATAAAAAATATTGCCAATAAATGATTACCCAAACCTCAATAACGTTCCAACTTAAAAATTTTAGGAATTACAGGTCGAAGTTCGACCATAAGTTTTAGTAATTATCAAAACGCAAGAATAAAGTTTTTAAACTTCATATGCTACATTCTTGAACATTTTAATAATCAGTAATCTTTTTTGTCTAAATATCTTTTATTTTTCAGTAGGTTTCAACTAATTTATTACGGAATCGATTTATCGTATCTCATACTTTAGATAAGAAACGTAAGATTATTATTCATAATAATTTCTGATATTTACGGGAATATTACACATTAATATAAAACAAATTTTACGGACTTTATCATGTTTAATTTTAAGCTGACCCGTGACCGTGGGTGCTGTAAAGTACTCAAGACTTTGGGTTATAAATAGTTTAAAAAGTAGTTTTATTAAATTATTATTCATCTCAAATCTGATAAAGTAAAAAAAAATCTAGTATTTTTATTAATAGTAACGTTGCCAAATTGCAATTTATTTGTATTATTTGCAAATGATTTAAAAGTTTTGACATATTTTTTTAACGCAAAATATTTAGGTTTTGACTGCGCACATATAGCTGCTTGTTATATAACCTTAATACGCATTTATATTACAGAAAATGTAGGTACTAAACGCTTAGCGGAAAATCTTAAGTCTAGGAAGGGATGTAGGAAAGCTTCTAAAATTTCAATTACCTAGACTCCCGTGGGAGAGATCAATATAGGAAAGGCGTTCGCTCAGTAGGGGGTTAATATGGATTATCAAAGAGATAGTTTCAGTGTTATAATTTCTTTGTAACGATAAAGTAAAGATATTTTTCAAAGTTCAATTATTACGTATAAAAATCTTTTACTACTAATTCCACACTTTGCAGGACCGTTAAAGTCCGCTTAACTTTTAAACTATTATTTAAAGTGACATTAACTGATAATCGAAAAGCATTCAGAACACCTAAAAACAATTTCCGTATTAGCGTAACTTTACTACTCTACATAAAAGTGAGGTTACGCGGCTTTTAAATAGCGAATTTGAACAGATACAATTTCAACCACGTCCATTTCTTATATACAGAGAACACTTCATTTCTCTTAATGTTAAGTCGGAGAAAAAGTTTGATTAATGACCTTTTAAAAGGCGATGCCTACCGTCTTTGGGATAGACAACTCTATCTACTTGTGCTTTTCGTTCAGTCATTTCAAAGGGAGTTTTGATTAATGATTACGGATTCCCGGTACCTGCTTTTCGGCAACACCCACAAAAAGATGTCCGAAGTGAGATATGTAAAGGAAACAATATTTATGGTTATTTGTGTTAATATATATATTAATCTTGTTGACATGTGCATTTTAAGCCGATATAATTCTCTCGCGCCGATGCCGACACAGCTGTTTAAATTAGCATTTTGTTGTATTATCTTAGTTAATCTGTAAATAACTAATTTTTGTAATTTAAAATAGTAGTAAATTAAAAAAAGTAAAAAAAAACAACCACTATCTTAAGGATTTACATTTTTGCACATGATGAAATTGTATATTTCCTACAAAGTTAAATTCAACTAACTTGTATTTACCAGTTTATGTATAAAAATATATAACATCATTTATAACTCACCAAAATACAATCCGTCTTGTTTTAAACGCATAAACAAAGCGCCAAAAATATTCCAAGCTCTACAAAAGTTGCTAAAACCAGTCACTAATTGCTAAATTCACTATTTATTTTAGTTTTACACTGTTGAAATGTTGCAAAATGTATGTAAAGAAAACTTTCTACACATCACAAAACAAATTATTGTCAAATATACAAAAATCTTTTATCATCTCTTTCTTGCCATTCTTAATTGATTTATTTAAATATCTTCGTATCTCGTTTACAGAGCGTGCCATAAATTTTTTTCAGTCGTAAAAGGCTTTGTCGCTACTTTGTGATGTGACCACCAAACTGCAAACAATATTTTATTCATACCGTTGCCCCTCAAACTGATTTTCAACGCAGCGCGTCTAATTGCGAACATCATAAGTTAAACACTCGTTGAAACGGGCCAAACACAGATCAATCGGAATATTTGACACATTCTGATACCGCGAAATACAAGTTCAAGTTCGCGGGAAATCCGCGTACACTTCAAAATCACTGCGTGTGCAACCCGCGATAAATTAAGCTAAGTCCGTTAGCGCACGTAAATAAATAGTCTAGTTATTTTACAAAAATTACATCGGTCGTCGTTTAATGAACGTCTGAACCCGCATTGAGCTAGCTGTCAAATCTACGAACCGTCATAGTCGGCTGCCATGAGTGGGCACGCACACAGCAAAACAAGCGCGTGTCGCGATAGCCACTACTACACTGACAGCCTCCAGCGGAGCGCGAACGTACGGATACTCACACAAGCGAAACTTCGTGAATCATACGTGTTCCGCGCTAGTGTTGCGGCGGGTGGGAGTGCGAACATGCAGCGTGCTTTTAACGCGGCCAGACGAAATGATGCCTAACTGCAAAAGGGAGTGTGAACTGTATCGGTTCTACAAAATGGCTGGTTAAAGCAAACGTACACGCGCCTATGTGGCCGATCGCATGCGAGATTATCCGAATGCGTGTGAATGCATGTAACGCCGCACAACGGATGGGCGGGAAACGCCATGAAGAGATGCGTCGCTGTTTCAGCGATCGCAATCAAAATGAATGATCTCTTATTTAACATTCGTAAGAGTCGAACGTAGTGGGTACTTCACTATTAAAAACAACTCGTAGACCTATAATAAGAACGGCGCCTACCTAGATAGTGCATTTAAGACAGGTATTTGTTATCTTGCTTTATGAGAATTTTGTAATTTTTAATTTCACGCATTTTAACAGTTGCTATGTTAACTTTAGTTCAATGTTAATACAATTTTATTGTTATTATTTTTTTTTTAGTCTTAATTACGTTATATCATTAATTATACGTAACATGTTATTTCAATGATTATTAATTTTAAACCTAAACTCCGATTTTCAGTAGTTGTTCAACCGACACAGTCGACTTGGCAAAATACAACTTAACGGCATCACGATTGAACTGTTAATCCCATGGCGACTTCGTTACAAAACTAACAGTCGTCATTGTACGAGTATGTACGCGAAACGCAATATATTATTCTATCCATTACTACTTTTGTGTGTAGTACAAGTTCAACGCGGCAACTTACCTGTAATAAAAGAAAATTGGTTAGTTAACAAATTTACTAAATCATATATAGAAATAATCTTACGTCATCTTTAATAGAACTAGATTTTACCATCTACCATCTATCTATCCATTACATATCATCCTTGAAAAAAATTCCGTCGCAGCATAACAAGTGACACTACCTACTCTACATACACAACTACTATATTTCTCTATATATGTATAAGCGATTTACTGAGTGACTTTCATTACGATATTTCTAAAACAATAAGATCCATTTACTCGAAATTTAGCATAAATATTCCTTTCGGGAAATAGACACTCACTAAGAACGGTGTTTGGTTTATTTACTTCTAAAAATCTAAACAGCTAGTTTACAACAAGCTACGCTTCCGCCTTAGCATACAGTTTATAAATGCATATAAATCTATAATATTAGAGAACTCATAACAAAAATGGCTAAGCTAGTCCTAAAGTGATTTTTATTATATAGATACCTGCGCAGATGTCACGATAATAACTTTAATAATTTTTAAGATCCGTTGTAGCCGATGAACAGAAAAAAAAATAATCTGTTGGGATTTATTGATCAAAATATATCAAGAAGTCTCTGCAATATGCAATATATTTGCACTTGAAACCTACAATAAAGAAGATCCGATGGAAATAAGTCATTATTACTTATCTAGAATACAGGAAAAAAATATTTTTAAAAAGTACGTTGCCTCTTTATATCTCTTGACCTACGACTCGCATATCTCTTGATATGCAGACAGGGTCAGGAGTATTCCACCGCTGATAAGTAGGTCAGTATAGCGCTGTATGAAGATTTTGCTTACATATATTCTGGTCAAGTTCATTCCAGTCGTTTAATACGCCCTCTGGGCTCGAGCACTTCATTGTTTAAAATAATTTCAAACAGAATTTTTATACAGAAATGTGAAAGGCATTATTTTACAGGCGTGTGGATAACGATGCTTCCTATCTAAATAGGACAATAACTTGCTAACATAGTTACAGATGTACAAACACACACCACCAAAGCTAGTATTCGTTCGGTTCATGACAGTTATGTTTATATTTTGCAACTATGTATTTTATTACTTCAAATCTGTAAGTAACGACTAATTAAACGATCAGAGGTGAAACTAATTGTAAGTTATTGAAATAAATATACTTTCAAACAAAAGCCAAGGCATGGAACAAAACAAGTGAAACACACAATCTAAGGAAGATGATAACTAAGCGAAGCGCAAACAAAGGTTGAATAAAATTAATAAAAATTAATTTATTGCTTTCGCTATCAGCTTATGAGCGTCAGAATTAAAAATATTGCACATAGATAAAAAAATCGTAAACACAGGGGTGAACGTATTCAGTGGGCGATGCTTACACACATATATCTGGATTATTTACGTTCAATGCCATCACTAGTACACCTTTTCGACAACAATTGATGATATTTAGCCCGAACGTTATACATAAAATAAGAATTTTAATAGATCAACAAGCATGTTAAACCATTAGCCTATTACAGGATAAATAACAAAGACCGATACTAAGTGCCTTAAAATTTAGAAAACCGGTGAAGTATGAAGAACATTAATGAAGTCGTCAGCGATTTTCCACGTCTCTTAGGATGATGTATCTGCCGTGAAATTATTAAAAATAGAACCCGACTACTTACGACGCTCCCCCGAGAGTTATTACATTAATATATTTACCAAACACACTCCTATTATTACGTTTTCATGTACTCGTTTACGCATAAATTAAAAAGTTGCCGGTTTTTTTGCTTTTGTCCCAACCCTTATTTGGTATTCATATTTGATATTTTGATAATACAAAGGGTAGACGCATTACAAAATGAAAACACAAAAACGTGTTCATAACTTACACAAGGAAAACCTGTTTTCAAGAGCAAAGTATGCTAAAGATACAAATTGTGAAAGGGGCAATCCTTCATATGTTTCTTATCTGTCGTTGCATTGGCAAAGTATTATGTGCTTTTTTACTCAGAAGATAAGCTTTCGATTCTAGCGAAGCCGGACACTTCGCTTCAATTATGGTCATATTGAATGATATATGGTATAAGTGAGGGATATTAAAGGGCAAGCGGGGTTTATGAAATGTGAACTTTGAAATATATGCAGCTATAGCGTACCCCTTGTTTAATTTGTCCCTAACTAAAAACCGTAGCGAAGCGAGCATTTTTAAGCGTGGATTGATTTTCGCTACTAAAAATTTCACTTTTACACAAAACTGCTAATTAATGAATAATCCATTTTGAGTTTTTCGTGTTTCTTATTGCTTCCGCAACGAATTTCGTGCGACCCACAAGTCGATATGATTGAACGTATTGGGCATTCGCCGGCAGCGGCCAACTCCAATTTAGTTTTTCGGATTAGATACGGCGCACATAATAACATAATTGCCTTAATAACAGGCTAACCTCGCCGTGCCTTACAATTCACTTTCCAAATTGGTTTATTTTTTCCCTCTGGTCTGTCTAAAACTATTATGATTTATTATCAAATTTTCGTGCAGGCAAATTACGGGGCTTTTTCGTCCGCGCCAGGAAACGCTGCTTTCTCTTTCCAACTCATGGCCCGTTTCACCATCAGATAAGGACGCAAGTATTCACATAGTATTTCCTTGGAAACCTCACGGCGTTGTAGATTAAATAATTTACAAGATATATTTTTTGTAATTAACTCGTAGGAACAATAATTGGTTAGATTAACATGTTACGTCTTCCCAAAAATTTTTAATTTCATTGAGCTTGTAACAAATTTAAACAATATTAATTTTGCAACCGAAACAAAGAATAGGTGATTATAATTCAGACATTTCTCATTAAACACTTTGGTGCTATACCGATATTATCTATTAAGAATATTTTTTTTAATGTTTACTATGTCTGTACAACAACATTGAAGTTTTTTAAAATGTGCTTTTTCTATTTACAAGCAATTTTACTGAAAAGTAACATACTAGATGATGCCTGCGACATCGTCCGCTTGGATAAAGGTTTTTTTAATTATCCCGTTGGAACTATTTGATTTTCCGGGATAAAAATAATCTTAAGTCCGTCTCCAGGATGCAAGCTATCGCTTTGCCAAGTTTTGTCAAAATTGGTTCAGCGGTTGAACCGTGAAAAGGTAACACACAGACAGAGGACCAGAGAGAGTTACTTTCTGGGATCTTAGCAATATGTTATTTGAAAAATTATGTTGTATGAAAAATATTTGAAACAAAAATATATAACCAAAGAATACTTTTATTCTTCGGTGTTGAAATTGGAAAACAATTAAAGCCACCAATTTTACGGAGAACGTATCGTTTGCTTTGGTGAGTTAGGTAAAACTACAAAATGTTTGAAATAGTCCAACGACGAATTTTCCTGACAACTGACTGCATTAAACATGAGTCCTGCCACCGTCCGGTTTTACATATAAACTTAGCTTTCACGTTTATAACAAGAGCGGGGACATACAAGCAGTTCAAATGGTTTCTACGCAATTAACAATTGTTATGTTTTGTATTGTATAAAGTGAGGAGACGATGTGCTCGTCATTTGACATTCATTTGATGATAAGTGCGACAAACAACGTCTGCGTGTTACAAATGCTGTGTCACCCAGAACATTTCTGTTCTTAAGTCTCATATGCACAGGGATTACATTAGCTCTCAGAGCCCTTCAGACCGAAACACAGTAATGTCTGCACACTACTACTTCACGGCAAAATAACTGGCCTATATGGTGGTACCTACGTAGATGGATTCGTGCATAGGAATCCTACTACCAGTGATCAGGCACTAAGAAAGAAAATTTTATTACTGGTGTCAGACTGATGACCTTTCAATTTGATAGAGGCCTTAGTTCTGCAGAGGTATGTTTACGGGCTGATGATGGTTACCATAATAACGATGACAGTTTCTTTTCTCAGTATTGTCCCATTTTCTAAATTGATAGAAGTGAGAAGATAAAGTTTTTTCAGTTTTATATCTTTTTAGGTCAGTTAGAATTCTGACGGAAAGTATATAGAAAAGGAGGGTACATTTCTATATAGAAGACAAAAGTTAAAAGAGATGGTTTTTTTTTACAGAGTGGTAATATTCAAATTCTCTAAAAAAATGAGTCTCTAAAAACTAGAACTTTATGGCAGAAAATTATTCCAGAAGACATTTGGCGATATGTTACTGCTATGATAATAGGTAATAAGTCACGGTCATACACGGTTTGACATCTTCCTTAAGTCGATCCCACCGAAATTAAAAATGCATTTGAATACATTTAAACAGCAAAAAAAAACCCAACACCCACATTCAATTAAAATAATTTTAAAAGCAAACTGTTTGGGTCGGAACTGAAGTCGTCATATCATGATAAAAGCCATGTTTTTAAGATTTGTTTCTATTAACATTGGTCGTCTTTATAGTTCCTAAAGCAAATCTATTGCATACTTTTAATAAAGTATATTCCAAGTCAAAGTCAATATTTTTACAAAGCAGTTGTTAGGAGTTGGGTCCTTTAATTTTTTTATTCTAGAATTTTAATTTCTAGCCTTTCTTAGTACAGTAATGGATAGAAGATTTTCCTGGAAAGCGCTAGCTTGATGAACAGAGCTTGGTCTCTATCATTATTCAGAGAGATAGTTCGACCAGTTCAATCCAAGTTCCGAATTAGATTCCGTTATGAAAATTATAGGAAAACCTGCGATGAAATGCATATTTTTATACATACCATGCAAAATTTTAGATTTCGGTTATGTATGTCCATGTATATTTTAAATTTTGCGTAAAATGTAACCGTAATAAATACCGAAAACTTGAAGCTAAAACTTCTTTTTAGGACATAGGCCTCTTTTAATTTGGGAGGACTTCCATTAACAGACGTATCTTTCACCTTAGACAGTGCTGCCACACACCGATCTGCATAATTCAAGTTTGCAGATATTTTTATCGAAGTGGGGACAAATGAGCTAGCGGCTCACCCGATGAAGGCGATCACCGCCGCCCATGAACATTCGCAATACCAGAGAAATTATAGTTTCGTTACCGGTCTTTGAGAAAGATATAGGCTCCTACGATTTGATACAGTTATTCCCGAGGGAAGCCAAGGAGTACTTTACCTAGTTGCCTTGTCCGGAAAATACGGTAGAGTACCGGGTAATCGATCCCGGCCTCACAAACTACTTTTATCTCCTCCTGCTCCTTCCGAGATAGTGGTGTCCAACACCTAATAGTTCCTTTCCCAAATTCCGCATTCATGTTATTCCGCTATATGGCAGAAGCTTTCCCCATGCATTTTCTTTTAGTCGATTTTAACGGGATGAGATGGGTGACAGATTCTTATCTCTGTCAGTGTCTCGGGCCGTATTTACCAAAAAAATCAGTGAAGTTGTTTATTTAAAATTTGCAAAGATTATGGATACTAACATCTGTAATTATATGCATCATAAAGGCCGTGCGAGTGAATTCGGCAGCCCAGCTGAAATGAATCAGAATAAGTCATTTTTTTTTCGTCTAGCTAAACGTTCACCTGATGGTAAATGCAACGTCTGCCCATAACAGATGTATTATCAACCAGAACACTTTTGAGTGTCAGCACACTGCGGTCGTTACCTTGAGACACTCAGTTATTAAGTTCCATATGCCCAGTGATTACACACCGTAGCTCTCAATGTCCTTGAGACCGAAACACAGTAATGTTTGCACACTACTGCTACACCTGTCTACATCCGTCTAGGTGGTACCTACCTAGACGGATTCCTGAATAGGAACCCTACCACCAGTATAAAATGTAATTTGTGCTATTCATAATTTAGCTAATGATTCTAAATTTAGTTGATAGTGACGGGAGAGACTTTTTTGTGGAAGACGACGACGACGGGTGACGAGACGAGCAAATCGTATATGCAACGTCTGCCCATAACAAGTGCTGTCACCCCAAGACATTAGTTCTTAATTCCAATATGACCAGTAATTCTACTAGCTATGCTTTGAAACCGAAACACAGTGATGTTTGCACACTATCACTTTATGGCTGAACAACTGACACTATGGTGATACTTAACTAGACAAGAACTAGACCTGCATAGGAATCCATCAGTTTAGTTATGTTAATCAATCCACATACTGGAGCTTCGAAGCATAGTTTTAGCGCAAAGCTTCCAGAAACAAATTATAGTTTACTAGAGACTATTTACTTAATCACAAACATGTATACTTATCAGAATGTGTTCGTTTATAAATATTCGGGTAGCCGCCGCCACCTCCGCGCAGATATCGCGCGTGGTGAAGCGGAAGAGACCTCCGACAAAGGACTGTGACAATGAACCCGATATTCTCGTAGGGCTGCAGTGGTTTTTATGTAATATGATGTTTACGTTTAAATATCACATCTTTCAAGTGTATTGCAATCATTTGGTAACTGTTAAATGTTCGACGATATATTTAAAGATTACTTTTGTAATCGTAAAGGTGAAATCTCTGTTAGTACAGATATTGAAAGACATAGACTGACAAGAATTTTAGTATTTATGCTAAGGCAAAACTGTTTAAGTAACCTTTGTATAATCCGTAAATTGTTTTAGTCGTTAATACCAAAAAACGTAATATTAACGTAAAAATTGTTAGTAGCAGCCCTATTCGCCGGTTGGTCCGACACACCCGCCCGGACACGTTTCAGGATCATGAATTATGGCGCCAGCCGATGTGACTTTTCAATTTGAAATCATCAACCTGGAATTAATTTCATTTTTGAAACCCATTATTTCTGTTATCTCCTGATGTTGTACAATATGCGAACGCTGCTTTATTGTTGTGACGAGAATATTTCACGATGTCCTGTTATTGGTTTAACGTAAACTACCTACCGTTTTAATTTGGTTTTCATCTGAACGTTTCAACTGTGATGTATTAATTTGGTAACCATTTTATTAAATTACTTTTAATTGATATTAGATTATTCAAATATAATTAATTAAATCTTTTTATTCTATAGTAGGTACTACAAAAATGTATTTTGTTTAGAAATGTCTACACTTCTAACATACTTATTATGACTTTATCTTATCGCGTCATCATTAACAATATTCATCTTTTTTATATAACTATGAATAACACATAGTCCGCTTCATGTTAAAAATACACAGTAGACCATAGACAGATATATTTCAATCAAGGCGTAGGTGTATTGTCACTCAGGACTGTAATGAAATGCCTCATTACAAATGATTGGGTTTCCGGCTTTCGTCCCTCATCATACGTTATATATCCACATTAAGATGCTACTTCAAACTGGCGTAATCTACTATTTACTACAATTTTGAGTAATTATTGTATTGAATGCATTGAGAAAAGTAAAGCATTTTATAATGCATATCTAGTCTATCAATGACGTTTATTAAATATATTACATTTTCTAAGTCTTGCTTGTTCTCACAATGTATATATAACGTACAAAATAATACGTATTCGACAATCTAAAAGATAAATACAAATATTTATACTTTCCGAGATCGTCGCGTTACATTCGTCTGTAATTCACAAATCTGTCAGTGTTGGATACCCACATAGAATCTCTCGGCGCAACTATTCATAGTGCCACCTATCCCGCTCGCAACCGTTACCGGTGTAGACGAAAGCCGAGCCGAAATAGATGTCGCAACGATAAATTTTATTCAAAATAAAACTTGAAATTTTATTTCTGAAAAAACACGCGACACGTTTTTGTTGTAATAATCGAGGGTGTTCGAAAAAAAAATTCTCGAGAATCGCCTAGTCACGGCCGTTGACCCGAAATTCCTTCTGTTATTTACTGCTGTCTAATTTGAATTTTTATGTTGAATAAACTCATGGTGACGTGAGAATTGCGCGATACGCTCGGTATATCTCAATTTTCCACTTGACAAAAGTCTACTTGAATTTATTCGATTTAAATTCACGAATAATCCTAATATCAATGACATATAAAGTTATTGACGATTCCGTCTTTATTCTAACTATTACTAATTCAACTTCGCGATTTGTTTTTTATGTGTGTATAATTTCGCGGCTAATTCAGTAACAAAGTAACGTTCTTTTTCTGTAATCATTCTAGTCAAATATTATATTGAAGAAAGTTACACAATAATAGAAACCGTAAAATAATTTGTATTTTGTAGTTACTAATATTTGGACGGGTTTATGAGATTTAACATATACAAAATACAATGAGAAGGTACACTGAAATCCCTAAAGAGGAACCTTATAACAAAGCTAATATTAGACAATCATTTCCTGTCAAAAGGGAGGCGTTGCCCCCATCCTCACCGGGCGGGGAGGTTAGAATACCACCTCGTCTCTCCAGATTTCGCAGTGGCGGTGTTCGAGTGTGAATCTGAATTCTTATTTTTTTGCTTCCAATGTGATGAATGGATTTTTAATATCCTCTTGCAGCGGTCTGAAGACGAAAGTATTTTGATGGAAATTGCTCTTCTAAAGGCTTACACTCTAGTTTTTATTCGTCGTCCATTTAATAGATCTCATGCGATTTAACACATAGCTTTTCTTAGTACCGTTTTTTTTTACACGCGTTAACATTATTACTGACGAGCTTAAATTAACACTTGTTTAAAGAAAAAAGCGGATCGAAAATAAATGTCGCCGTCATGTCAAAAGTATAGCAAAGGCAGGGCAACAAGACATCAGCATCCAGAGACGTCTCAATACGCGCTGGGCCTTACGGTCGGCAAAAAACTCACCGTTCGTTCTCACAGCACGACTCTATTACGACTCCGCTGCGAATAAATAAAACATGACGGGCCCTTCTCACGTATCTATATGCACATAGTTATATCTGGCCGTTCATATGTAAGTGCTCGTGCGGATGTTACCAGATCTCGATTCGTTGATCTGATTTGAGACGCTTTCTCCCGCTTTGGTTTTTAAACGTGTAGGAGTTTTAATCACGCGATATTTTTGTTAACACTGATTTTGGAACGCTGTACCGTATCAGTTTACACAATAGTGTCAAATAAGCTAAGCGCGTTTGACTTTCACCTAGAATACGTTATACGACTGTATAGTCTTTAATATTTTATTCTAAATCTTAAAAATAGCTGTTTCTAAAATAATAGTAAAACCACTGGCTAGATACAATAAATATAAAGATAAAGCTTAATTATAATTTATAATGTTAGTTTAAACACGTAGGTATTTACCAAGGTATTGCCAGTTAAATAGTTACATAATTACAGTTAAAACCTCATTACGAAAGAAAATTAGGTTTTAACTACAAAGTAGTATGTTCGTGATATGTAGAACTAAACTCGAAACTATTTAAGGTCAGGCATCGTGTGTGTTCGCTTTAGTATTAGTATTGCCTGCACGCGGAAAAGTTATAAAATTAGAAAGGCTGAATGACAGTTAAAAGAAAAGATGGCGCCTCCATGTACTTGCCTTGTTGCGATTAAAATTTCTGATATGTTAAAGGCGCTTACTGAGTTTAAAAAACTTGACTCGTGTCTGCGTAACCTGCTTCATGTCTGAGTTATCTGGTTTTATAATCATTGACATGACTTCTAGCGCCTCTGATGTTATACACAGTTTTTATTATGGATCAACAGCAGGGGTGTTATTCAATTTGTAGGATTTACTAATAAAACATAACATTCCTTGATAAATTAGGTTTGGAACCTTTTTTTTAAATTATATATATAAATACCGATGCTATACTACTGCTAGTGCTTATGTTATTTGTGTAGAAGAAATGTATAAAAATGCATAAAAAAGTGAAATTGTTCTCGAAAGGTGAAATGCTTTATTCAAGAACAAAAGATCGTTTTGTCTTTTCAACACGCATCTATTTTCTCTGTTATTACGTCATTACCATTCGAGTCACACGCAAACTTGATATTTTCTATCGTTCCCAACAAGCTATTTTCAGAGGTCTTTGGTGTTACAAACCACAAATAGATTGTACAGAAGGTGTAGGAGTTCAGTCTGAGCTACGTCCATAGTAAGTGGACTATTAATTACTCTATCAAAATGTCGGTGGTTCTAAAGTTTCGTCGGCATTGCCATATGAACAGTTGGTATATCAAAGCGCTTGCCTGTTTGTAAAGTAAAACCACGAAGTATATCCGAATAGATAACAAGATGCTATTATATTCTCCAAACTCTTTACTACTACAGGAATACAATGTATTTAATCTACAGTCCTAAAAAGGATAAAATGTGAAGGACATCATTCACCTTCGATTTGTCATGCTGACATATGGAAAAGAGGCGTAGATCTTAACTGCGGGCTGTATGATAGTTTTATGGAAATAGCTAATTTGGAAATTCTCTAGTAAATAGAAACTGTGACGAGAATTTTCACAATAGAACTGGGGTGGTCGACGTAGCCCTAAAAACATAAAGCTGTAGCAGTAATGGGCCAGCAACATAGCGTATAAAATATTGCAGAAAAAGAACTAAAGAACTGATGTATCGGGTTGATGAGCCGTAGAGGACCAATTTTGTTGCTGGTGTCTTTCTGATATTGAGTAGTTTACGAGCGAAATATTTAGACATTTATCTACATTATTACACAGATGCTCGTTAGAATATGAACGGAGCCACGGGCACGGATTAATCATTAACATCGGCCCGAAATCTGGTGAACAGTATAAGTTGCAAACTGGGCAAATGAGACTTAAGAACTGATGTCTGGAGGGAACGGGTGCAGAGTCATACATACATTCATACAATCACGCCTTTCCCCCATGTAAGGGGTAGGCAGGGGCCACTCGTGTAGCCCACTTTTCGCCCTTGCGAGAAACGAGATGTGACGGGTGGTGAAACACGTCGCTATCATTTTTGTACGAGTGACAGCATTGCATATTATGATGTTATTCTGCATGAATAAAGGCTGTCCGTATAATACCTTAGTCGCCTCTTACGACACCTCGGTAGGAAATAGCTCCTGTACTCTGACGGACACCTATCGGCTATCGGCAGAGTGGGATCGGGATCGGGATGCCACATAGAAATGTTCAGGATAACACAGCATTTGTTATATCTATTTTAGTCTTAGCGCCGTTATCATTAATGTAATTCCTCGTAGCAAAAAAGCGAACGAGTTATCATTCCTTTGACATATTTTTCTTAGCTCTATTAACATTATGCATGTTGGACTGTGTGTGGCGGTCCGCATAGATGAGTTAATAGTTAGGCGGCTCTTGCGCAGATGACAATAAAAACATGTGACGGAGTACCGACGCTACATTAACGCGCTCGCCATACTTGGCACCACGTTAGCTCCGCCCGCTGGCAGTCAGCATGCAATGTGAAATATCAATAGAGTTGAATAAACATGTATAACTAAATATATCGATAGACGAAATCAAATGATTACTCTCACAAAAATATTAAATGGAACGGATACGTTCATGCAAAATAGTCATTACATTCATTATAAATACTAAAATATATAAATTAACAGTTATAGTGCAACAGACGGTTAATATCATCTGAAATAAAAACACTACAGTTACATTTTATATCTAAATCCGCACTGTTCAAGTCTGCAAGAAAAATCATTTACAATAAAGTAGATTCTTAATTTGTATTCCACAAACATTATTATGTGTACATTTTGTAAAAATAATACATTTTAACAATTGTAGAATTGAGAGAATTCAAACGGAAGTCATGAGCTCGAATGTGTGATGTAAATTTCAAAACTTACGACCGCATGTATGCATATGACTTTAGTTAAAAAAGTTTTTCTAGCTTAGATTATTTCTAGTGTTAGGCTCATGCCATACGTGAGTAATAGTTTCTATTTATGTTGTTTATATATTTATGCTGGGTAGATTGAATAAAGTGATGAAACGAGCAAAACGTTCACCTGATGGTAAGTGTAACGTCTGATCAATTAAAATGCAGTGTCACTTAGAACATTTCTGTGTGACACCCCACTGCGCCCACCCTGAGACATCAGTTCTTAAGTCTCAAATGCCCAGTGATTACACTAGCTCACAGTGCCTTTCAAACCGAAACACACTAACGTTTTCACACTACTGCTTCACAGCAAAATAACTGGCCCTTGGGTGGTACTTACCTAGACGGATAGGAATCCTATCAAGCTCGCGCAAGCTCAGTTGTCCTAAGAAGTTGTAAGAGCCAGCAACTTCACCTATACAATATGTAGTAGTTTCTATCCATATGTACGAGTATGATGTATATGGTTATTTTGTCAACATAATTTTAAAGGGATTAAATAAATAAATTAAAAACTTGGTAAATACACGTGTTAAAAATTTTCACAGCAAATGGCTGACCGGTGTATTCTGGAAGAATAGTAATAGTAAATATTCAATAATATCGATTATAAACTGAAAATGTATACTTTATTATACGGCGCAAACCTTTATATTTCGATCGCCGCCGCAATGCTTTCTTTCTATTATTATTTTTCGAATTTCGGTCGCAAGACAGATGGTAACAGCGGCTGGGAATTTGTAATACAATGGCGGCCACAATCCCACAAGTGATCCCTGGCACGAGATGCGTGACAAGACGGCTGTTCCTTTACTTCAATACACTTGGCACTCAATAATTTTCCTAGTTTCGTATCGAAATAAACTGAAACTTCTATCAATTTATTGCGACAAACTTATATCTTAATGATTGAAAGAAAAGAAAGTCATACAAAATTTTAAGTTGAGCAAGAATTTTGTTAGTTTTTTTATTTTTATTATGTGAACCAAAAAAAAATATTTTAGCTTCCATGATACGCGAGACCCACTGTCGAGTCAGATTTTTAAGTTAGGTTCCGCTACGATTTCAGCAGGGATTTCGTAATTTTTTTTGCTTGATTTTACTTTATAATAGCTTGTTGTAATAAACGTTTCATTCCTGTGTTAAAGCAAGTGAATGAAATTATCATCATCATCATCATTTCAACCTATCACTAGTCCACTGCTGAACATAGGCCTCCCCTATAGATTACTACAAAAGTGTGTAGCTCTCATTTTGAAGGGAATTTTGCCATAGTTGCCACGCTTGGCAGGCGGGTTGGCAACCGCAGTTTATTTATTAAGATGTTCCAGGAAGATGCTGCTGCCCATCTCGTGATTTTCATTTTCCCTCTGTCGACTTTTACGACACCCACGGGATGAGATGGAGTGGTAGATTCTCTTAAGCCGCTACCACACGGCAATGAAATTAACGGAATGAAATTAACCAACAGATAATATATATTTCTTGTACCTCTATGTTACCCTACTCATCGCTAATTGTAAGTCTGCGAATACGTTATAGTGTTTACTCGTGTTAGCAATATGATAAGTGAAGTTTTGGAAATGCTATCCATTACCCGTAACCGCGTAAAAAGAAGCTGTTATGACAGCCCCATACAAGCGCTGGCACATTTTGTCAGTGGAGGATGTAGTGCGTGGCGACGGATATTTATTTATTTATAACATTGAGGGGCTGTAAATTAGCGGTGAATTTACGGCGCGGCAGAGAAGTGATCGCGCGCAGTTTATTTTCGGCGCATACGCATGATTTAAACAGTTCCCGGAGTGGAGCTGTTAGAAATTGAAGCCGAACGGGGATTTGTGACTGAAGAAGCGTATATTGTGCACTTATGTTGCAAAGGGCTAATTAAAATAACGGACGCCGCGCGTCTTTGGTGGTTTTGAATGACAAATAGCGAAGTTTTTTTTATTTTGAGCATTCTTTGTTTGGCACACACCGTTAAATAATTATCGAAAGTTCTTAATAAACAGAATCTTACTAGTGTTACTCATATATTGAACATTTAAATAAATACGTAAAATAGCGCTTATTTCTACTACGTTTTCACTTTTAAAACTTCAAAATTCAATATGGAATAAAAGTAAAAAAAATATATGTTAGTCAAATGGGTACAAAATATACATAAATTTTTAGGGTTATGAACGCAAACAAAAAGCTGATACATTTACTAAAAACCAAATATAATTTTTGAAAAACAACAAAAACATCGCGACATTGAAAAATGAACCGATGCCTATACTACACTATAGGCATAGAATCAATAACATTCATAGTTATGTAGATTTCATATTAATGATGCTGAGCAAAGTTTTATTTAGTTAACAATGTAGGTATTTAGATATTTCATAATATTAATACAAATACGTAGTCGGCATTTTGCAATACAATACTGATATCATGCCCATATCTAGTCACGAAAACGGTATATTTGCGCCCACTTATTATTATCCGACATACGTGACCTTAATCTTTTTGATCTAGCTTTCGCTTGAGATATTTGTGCTGTAGCTTAGTTATGATAAAAAAATACTCACTGTGACATATCACATACTCGTTGTCTACTACAGTGGTATACAACAGTTGACGATAGCTTTTTTCATTGGTCACGTTTAAAGACTAACTATTTTATCATAAGCCACTAAATCCTTCACATTTAGGTGAGGATCAAGTCCTGGAGGACTTCTACCTCGCCTAAGTATGAAGGATTTTCGTAATAACAATACTTAGTCCATTTCTCAATCGCAGTACAAATGGCTCGAAACATAAAAGTTGATGCACAAACCCCAGTCAGGGTATTTCAAATTTTCGAACTGTTCGTTGAACTTCGATGCCCGTTTTTCGCAGAAATTCTGCCGCCAAGTTGTAATGTAAGCATTACTGTGTTCCGTTTTGAAGGGCACTGTGGCTAGTGAAATTACTGAACATATGAGACACAACAACTGATGTTTTGGAGTGAAGAGGGCAGTGCAGTTACACGCAAATTTTTGTAACCGTGGCAGTTACCGCCAGGCGAACAACAACACATCATTTATGAAATCAATTACCGTCATCATGTCTCTTAAAAATAGTCCATCACGCTGCTCCAATGCAGTTTACATGTCTTAGAAATATTTTTATTTTTCAGGTTCCCTTGCGATGTTTTCCTTCCTCGCTGAGCACGTGGCAACTCAGCATTTAAAATAACAATTTTAGAGGTGCCGGCACCGGGGATCGAACTTAGGTCACTGACGTACTTTTAAATTTAAGGCGAGTGTCCGGCCCCTGAGCTACCACTGCCCTCATCTCCCATGGTTGACGTAAAAGTCGACTATTACGAGTATAAATGTCAGGAAAATTCTGAATAACTGTCTCCTAAGACTCGACATGACAGCAGCATCATATAGTTTAACCTCCCGGCTAAGGGTGACTAACATAGTCAAATATAACTATATATATACCTAACCTACCTGCGCCCGATATAACACTCACGCCATAAGATCGGATGCAGGCTAGGATTCAGTGTCAGAGAAGTGGTTAATCTCAATACAACCAGGTCATCAAAAAATTGTGTTTTGCGACTAATGTGGACTACTACTAGACTAGTCAGGTACTCTGACCGCTAGGGCACGTGGTCGTAGGATGGAGTTTATGTAATGATGATTATAATCAAAAGTGTTTAAAGGTTGAGGGCTTCATGTATTAGTAAGTAGATAGACTTTTTTATATATAGAGAAAGTGATCGTCCCGTACCTATAACGTCTCCCCGTAACAACTGCTGTGCCACGCAGAACATTTCTGTATGGCACTAAACTGCGCCTGTATCATCAAGACATCAGTTTTTAGTCTCATATGCTCAGTAATTACGCTAGCTCTTCCGACCGAAACACAGCAGTGTTTGCGCACCACTGCTTTGACGAAATAATCGACTTTTTAGTGGTCTCTGCCAAGACGGATATCTGCATAAGAATCCTATGACCAGTAAAAGTTGCCGATGGACACATTATGATGCTTAATATGTAATATGCGTAACATGTTTTACATGTTAAAGCTTATTACAGTGTATGTATAATGTATAACAAACCGCATTATTAAATATTTTAGCACAAACCAAACGTTATTTTGTTCTTGAATAATTGCAAGAAGATGACAAAAACTTTTGAATGACTACACACGCTCTACGAATAGAAACATTAGTGTCTATAATGAAGTCACAAATCTATAATGAATTGCAAAGTTATAGTTTCGAGGACAAAAAGTAAGAATTTCAATTACTTAAGGTCCAGTGCCACTAAAAAGGCGATGAATGTAATTTATGTGTTACCGAAGAGCGGCCGACGTTGCAATGTTGACGAAGTAAGACGAAGTAATTTAAAGTTCGTTAACGATGACAAATGGTTAAAAAAACACGGCAAATTGTTAAGGGTACGTGCAAATTAATGGTGACGGTGGTCGAATGTGACGAACGGCCTGCGAACGAGTGTTTGTGGTACAGATTAGCGTCAATGCGGTTGGCGATGCTCACATTATTACGCTTCACCTGCTGAATGTATGAACAATAAAAGTGACATTGAAATAGTTTTATTCGCCGCACTCGCCTAATGCGGCCTGATTATTATGCTTTCGAAATATACGTTTGTTTGTTACTCGCACACATGTTTCTTTTTTAGTAAATAATGCCATTTCATATAATGAACTGGCTTAATAATGGAAATGTGATCTAATTAATTAACCGCATTTTAGGCCTTGCCTAGCCAAAGAAGAACCTAGTCTCAGCAATAGTCAAGCAATTACCAGAATGACACAGTATTTTTTAAGATTAATTATTATGATAATTATTTCAAACTGTTTATAATTAAAAGTTGTAGGCCGTCTCCAACACAGAATAGGGGCTATAAAGCCTAGTTGCCATGCTTGGCAGACGGGTTGCCATCACACAATAAAGGTTTGTTGAACAAAATAATGTCGATGACATTCCTCTAGTATAATCTATTCTTTCATTTACCACTTGCGCTCCTAATGGCGTATTAGATATTCTTATGCCGAAACCGTACGCTATCATTACCGTGCGAATTTAATAATAATAAAAGTAAAGTAACAGCCTATAAATGTCCCACTGCTGAGCACAGGCCTCGTCTTATTATTCAGAGGGCTTCGAAGACTGGGGCTGGGAAGAGTTTGACATACTGCTCCATTGCGGGTTGACGGACTTCACATGTCCTCGAAATATTTTTATTCTTTAGACATAGCATGATACCTCACGACGTTTTTCATCAGCAGTTAAAATTACAGAACAATTTTAGAAGTGGCGGTTCGGATCGAACTCAGGTCACCCGCGTAGTGTGAAATTTAAGGCGAGCGTCCGGGGCCTGATGGTACCCTGGCTCTAATTTATTTTAATGATAATAAAACCTAACCTTCCGACATACACTTTCCGACTTATATAAAAGAGAAGAATCAATCAAGAAAAAAGAAACTCATCTTTAATTTTTGTTTTGTTTATAATTTTAATAATATATGTCTTGTACAGAGCGGAAGCATTCATAGTCATAAAGTTTACATTTAAAAGTAAACCTGTAGTATAGTACGTTAATGAAATAATAAGGTGGTAATAATAATACTAACAGCTAATGCGGACATTTTATGAAACGCTGTTTTACATTGGTTGGGATTTCAATCAAAACACCTGCATCGTCTAGTAAAAAGCAGTAAAACTACTCTTTCCTAAATTTATTATTTTAAAGGTTGTTGTTTTCAAACAGTGACATCTTCCAATAAAAGAGTGAAACTAAAAAAGGCAAGTGATTCGATAATAAAACCCGACCCTTCCCTGATTATGCGGCGTTATGGCCAAAACTTCTAGTAATTGATTAGTTATTTCTATTCTGTAATGAAATTATGCCGGTAGGATAAAGCGCAAGTAAGTACAAGGAGCACTAACAAAAACTATTGATCTCAGTAATGTAAAATGGTAGAAATTATTTATCCTTAAAAATCTTGTTATCGTCATAAAAGAAATGTAAATATAATTAACAAGAATGTTATACCATACATACATACGTAAAAGCAATCATATTTTATAAACTAAATCAGCCGGTCCATCAACTGCCTTGTATAAATCTTCATAGTATTCAGCGTAGCCAAAAGTCTACGCGCATGTTATACTCGTATGTATTTTTTGTAACATCGATGTAAATCAAAAACGTGACTGGTTTCATCGATTAAAACGAACTTTCGTAAACATTTAATTACTTATATTTTTTAATTTACTGGCTCAAAGCAATTCGTTTAAGAGGGTGTTATAATAGAAGTAACTGTGCCCCGCGGTTTCACCCGCGTAAAAAAGCCAACATCAGGTTAATGCTATACATATATACTCGTACTTCCAAATTTGAATTAGATTTTGGGATTTTCCTTTTTTTTCGCAGAACCCTTATTTTTAATAATTATTTCAAGAAATAGATTTTATTCAAAATGTATTTAAATAAAATAAAATTTTAAAACTTTCTAGAGCAGTCGCGAATACACGGAGTTGGTGACTCGCTATAGCGGGACCACGTTCCTGCGGCATAAATCAACAGCCCCGTTTGTTTTGCCAATAAAATTGATTCTATCCGCGATTAAATTCCGAACGAATACAACATTTTAAAGCGGAATATAAAAACTGAAAATGGCGACAGAAACTGGCAGCACAATTTTTTTGATTAGGTATTAATTTAAATTTTACATAATTAATTAAAACACATAAGTACATTTTGTGGTCACGATAGTGGCCATAAACGTAAATAACAACCTCCTTGATGTCTGATGAATATTGATAGAAACAGAATTGACCTCTAAAATTGAAAAAAATATATCATTAAATAAGCTATAATACCTTATCATATAGCATTCTCAGTTAAGTTTCGAATTGTAGAAATGCTGTTTTTTATTTAACGTATTTCATTAACGGTTCGTTGAATTTAATAGGCGAATAAAAATTGTATTTTGTTGATACGAATTACACTGTAAAGAAATAAATCAAGCCCTGTCGATAGTTTCAATGGTGTTGCCCCACTAAAAGATAATCTATTTATCAGAATCATACAATAGTACACGCGCGAAGAATTGTTAAAAATGGCACACTGACAATTATCTTAAACGAACTTGATATATTTGATAGAAAATTGTCAGATACATAATGCTCAATAATTTAATACGTTTAACGATATGTGATTTTAATACATGAATGATAATCGATTAGTCATTTTATAACGTGTTTGCATCTATTAAAGTTTTTAGCGGTTTACGGTTGTTTTGAATTGAAATTGTTATTATAAAACTGGGATACAGAATGACATTGTGAATATCAAAATATTAATCATTATAGGGTAAGAGATATAGGTCAAGCCACATGTAACAGTATCATATTTTTTTTATCAAAGTATAATGATATTAATTTATGAATAATTATTACGAAACATGGGGTGAAGAAGATACATTATAGAAATGTTAAATGAACTGTAAAAAATCATAACAACATTGTAATTACATAATATCAACTTTTAGGAAAACTTTCCACTACTAGCTTTGAGTAAATTATTTCTAAGTAATGTACATAAAGCCCAAGCAGAAACACACGATGAGTTCTAAGACTTATAACTCACATGTGTGGTAATAGAGTACCTAAACGATAATATTGTGAGTGCTGTGTTAGTGCGGGCTTTATTATTTATTGTACGGAAAACAGAGCAAACTAACCAAAAGTGTCCGCGGTACGGAAACAGTGGGAGGCAACGCAACAAAATAAAGTGGAATAAAGAAAATAGAACGACGTGTCGCCGCACAGGGACCATGGAGTATCTTCATAGATATATTTTAAATTTATAGATTTTGATATCTCTCTATATAAAAGACGTTTGTAATTATCGATTTACGTCCGGTTTCATTCCAACATTTACGCGGTATAAGCTTTGATAGTACTCGTATTAGTGGCGATGGGCTCACCACCTATCACACCAAGTGCATTATATTTTGGTGAAACGTGGATTGTGACAGTCATCTGTTTTTGCAGTGAGTGCCCAGTCTCTGACTACCCCTTATGGGATACAGTCGTGATCTTATGTATGTATGTATGTATTAGTAAAGAATAATGTTCTCCTGGATGAATTTCATTTTCTGCGCTTATATAAAAGAAATAAAACATAGAAGCACTTAATTGATCTGATATCCCTGTGTTCTATGTAACGTATATGATAAGATAAGAATAAAAATTAAATAAGAGATAATCACAATTAAATTCAGACTCGAGATAATGTAATGTACGTTAATGTAAAAGATACAAGAAACAATGAGACAAAATGTGAGATAGGTATATTATTATCTACAGATCATAATAATGTCATTTCCAAGGAACTCCTGGACGTGACTTGAGTTTTATACAGGTACGCAAAACTGATCAATACCAAATGATTCGACTGCTTCTTGCTAATATATTTAAACATACTGACATATATTTTAGGTAATTTTTAATATTCATCTACTACAGATAATAAAACGTGTATCACTTTTTTATATTATTTCCTCTAATTAGATAAATATGTCGGCAACAAATAAATTACCGGTGGTAATTCAAGGACAACTCTAATGCTTTCATTAGTAGAATGAGACAGAAACATCGAAAAAGGAAAGCTGGGCAGGAAAACGGGACAAAAAGGGTGGCGTGTAGTCGCCTCGGTAAACCCCGTGAGGGTTGAAACAGGGAGAGACCAGCGTGCGCGGGCGACGGAAAATACAAATATGTACAAAACAAAGTTTACTATTTCATTTACCGCTTTCTTATTTATACTATTATTTCCGGTTTAAAATAAAAACATGTATTTAAATAAAAATATTGATTTTTTTTCAGCAGAGTCTTCTTGGAACATCTGAATAAATAAAACCCGCCTGCCAAACGTGGCAACAAAAATGATAATGTTTGAAACAAACAGACAGACAAAAGTGTAATTGAAAAATTAATGTTTCAGATTTTGTATCCTGCAAATAATTATATGGGATTAAGAAAAGTCTATACAAATAATATATAATATAATAAACAAATTATTGATGTCATTATTTAAAACTTAAAATATTTCTCATTGGTCAACTCTAGTAACTTAAAAATTAATTAAAAGTCTGGTTATTAATTTTAATAATCTTTACGAATCGTAAATAAATTATTAAAGGCTTAAAGGCGTTTATGTCAACGAAATATAATTTATTACTCTTCGTAACACGTCATTATTGAAATTTTATTTCGCTACATGTTCAGTTTATTTGTTTTCTGTCAAAGATTTTAATATTTTCGTTAAACTATGAGAAATGGATTTCACCTGGTTAATTTCGACAACGACGAATCTTTCGGAGACAGACCAGAAGTGCTCAGAATATATTATACAGCCGGAAAAATTTGCACAAGCACAAAGTCACTTTCTTGTTATTAACTTTCCGTACCGACATAACTTATGGAAAATCTGAAGATCAGCTGCAGTCTAGAAGACACGAGACTATTATAATAATAAATAATATGTAATAAATGGGTGATAAGAGCCTCTGAGAATTATTAACCTCGCAAATATATAGTACCATAATTTTGAAAGAAATAAAAATATTTTATTCAACGGCACGACATGCACCACAAATATCGAAAATAAACACACAAAAAATATTAAATTACAATACAAAATTAAAGGAGATTAAACATTAAAAAAAAATATTTAGCTTAAAACTTAGATAATGCCACCAATAGAGTAGTCATAGACTATACAGAGAAAAGAAAAAACGACTATACTGAGGTGCTGTTTTTATATGTGCTGCTGCATTGCCTAAATAGTTTGTCCTGTTACTTCTCCTTTATCCAGATCGAGTAGAGTAAACAGTCCTAGTCAACCTGCTGTTTTACCGTAAGTCAAGGGCGTCGCGGACGAGACATTTTTTTTTTATTGTATAAAGTGACGAAACAAGCAAAACGTTCACCTGATGGTAAGTGCAACGTCCGCCCACAACAAATGCTGTGTCCCAGTGTGGTGTCACACAGATTCTGTGTGACATTACACTGCGCACGTCACCCTGAGACATCAGTTCTTAAGTCTCAAATGCCCAGTGGTTACGCTAGCTCGCAGTGCCCTTCAAACCGAAACACAGTAATGCTTGCACACTACTGCTTCACGGCAGAATAACTGTCCCTGGGGTGGTACCTACCTAGACGGATTCCTGCATAGGAATCCTACCACCAGTGAATATCTTGATATATCTTGAATCAAGCTTCTATAAGAACGTTTTTCAAGCCGCCGAAGAAGATAAGTCAGTTTTTACCATCTGTCAAGTGTAACATCTCTCTATGAGATACAGGAGTATACAAGCTGTATTGTAAATGTGGTCTCTCTTACATAGGGCAAACTAAAATATCCATAAAAACCCGCGTTAAAGAATATATGTTCTTTAACGCGGGTTTTGCGGCTGATATGAAGCATCGACGCTCAAGGAAGCAGTCTGTGACCATGTTATGGATCACCCCAACCATTACATCAGATTTGATAGACCACAAACCCTTGCAAAAGAACACTGATTCCTACCAGGGATGATACGTGCTAATATTAAAATTATAAACAAACATCATAATTTGAATAGAGAAGATGATTGGGTACTACCACCGGCTTGGGATCCAACAACCACTGCAGGGCTTCAAGACACAGTTAACTCTTTCTCCGTAGATCGGACTGAAAATATTAAATAAAAGCTGAAGGCACTCCGGGTTAACTATGACATCAGGACGTCTGTCACCTCAGTCCTCCCGTGACCATGGGTGCTGTAAAGCGCTCGAAACGTCGCTTTATAAAAGTTTTAAATTAAACAAGATATAATCAGTAAAAATAGTTTAATTTAAATATTTAAAAGAGAAGATATTTTTATGTGCTATAAAATATTTACTATGTTGAGATTTTAGCTATAAACATTTTTTTAGGTTATAAATCGTTATTTTGTCCTTATTGGCAGCATCCAAACAGTCCACTGCTGGAGATAGTACTTTTAATCGCCACTTTTAAACAGCAAACATGCTTGGCGCATGCTCAGACACATTGATAAATAAGGCCTGGCATATTTCTGATTGTGTTGCCAGTGATGACATATGGAACCAAGACGTAGTCTTTTACTGCAGGCCGCATGAGGAAGCTCAGAAATATATGGAAAGAGCTACACTCGGTGTTTCTATGCGAACACAATCCGAAACGATGATTTCCGCAGCAGAACTAAAGTAACCGAAATAGAAGATAAACTTTTTTTTTTTTTAAACTGCATCACAGTAGGATTTCTCTTGTGTCGTGGGTGCGTTTTACAGACATAAATTCCACATGCTCAAACACCCAGACCCGGAACAACTATATGTAGGACATACAAATCCGAGCATACATATTTGTCCCGCGCGTGAATCGAACCCGCGACCCGCGGCGCAGAAGCCAATGATTTAGCCAACGAGCCGACAACTAAAGAGGCAATGAGCCGGCGATATAGCACGATGAACGGAACCGTTGGAGATGAAAGATTCTGGAGTGGTAACATTGTACCGGCAAACGCCGATCTCCCACTAGATGGATCGACGACCTGACCGGTTTTGCGGAAAGTTGATGCAGGTAGCTTCAGAACCGAGTTCTGTGGCAAACTATGAAATTATTCTGGCTTTTCTCTTAATACTTTTGTCCTAACGAAAGTAATTTAAAAAATATTCCTATGTTTGACAGTAACAAAACAGAACTCGTAATAGAAAAAAAATTAATAACAATTAATTTGTAACTATATGGACTTTTTTTTTCATATAATTATGCCATTTTCATTGTAGCGTATAAATCATATTACATACATTATAATGATACTTCTTCTATCTTAAATTATGTTCAACAGAAAAATTAGTCACCTTGTTCTTTTGCATAAAAGTTCTATGAGCTAATACAAAACCAAGACAACCTATTAATATAAAATTACCGCGTTCACAGCACATATGCAACGGTAACATTGCACTCTTTTATTTTCCCTCCATTTTTCTATTTCCGCAAAGCGAAAGCGACTTTTCAGGG
Source organism: Luehdorfia chinensis (assembly GCA_019845155.1). Lineage (NCBI taxonomy): Eukaryota > Metazoa > Arthropoda > Insecta > Lepidoptera > Papilionidae > Luehdorfia > Luehdorfia chinensis. The sequence goes on along the minus strand of JAHVAK010000642.1, from coordinate 12,025,693 downwards.
CGACTTTTTACAACGGAAAAAGCTGCGAGGAATTGTGGTGAAAATAATAATAAAAAAAAACAATGAGCGAAGAGAAACGGAAACAAAAATTTGCTTTGTCATAAATCGTGAAACGCTTCCGGTTGGTTGCTTTAACACAAAGAAAGTTTGTCGGATTTATCAAGTTTTTATTTTCCTGGGGTCTAATGAAAATGACAGGTAATTATTTGCTGTCAGGTTTTTAATCTCATTGCTATTAATGTAAATATGATATGAAATTATTTTTTTTTATTCTTCATCGTAAGAAATATAAATTTAGTTTGTCAAACGTCTTTATTTTACAAACTACCACCGTTTCGTAATGAGGTTCCTCTGACGGAGAAGAAACAGGCGAAAGAAAGTCCGTAGGTATCCTCTTTTTTAACTTATAATGAAATTTAATAAACAATAACTTTTTTTTTAATTTTACTAACAATCAATGAAAATATATATGTATATGATCTATAATTAATATCAAAAATAACTACGGAGCACTTAGTACCTAATTATTATTACGTTTTATGATAATTATAATCAACAAGATTTGCTTTTTAATGGACAAATGTAAAAAAAAAACGATAGTAGGTCAGGCTCTTAAGCATATTGTAAGTAAACGGAAGCGTTTAAGCACATCACTCGACACAAATCCCAAGCGGAGAGATTCCATTAAGAAAATCAAAAAAGGCCTTCTCAGTTCACGGCACGCGACTATTTTCATTTAGCAAAAACAACCCATAAATTGTCATCTTAACGAGATTTCTGTTTTTGCTGGATTCGCACCCCCGAGCGTTCGTTAACTAAGAGTTTGGTGATGGCATTGCTTTCAAGGGATTGTTGTGTCAGCGAACTTAGCAAATCTATGTATTCGTGAAGTTAAAATTATATAAAGAAAGTGAGATAGGCAGTATCGTTTACACGGCCACGTCTTTTAGGTGTGAAGACGTCTGCCTTTAATGAATGAATTTTGGGAATAATTTCCTCTTTTCTATTTTCTGTTTGGTATTTAGCCGAGACTTAGTGATGAATGGCATTTACCTTAAGAGGGTTTAGTGCAAGAGACACGGGACAACCACAATACAACCACACACGAATTCTAATTGATGTTTTGGCACAAATTTTGACTCCGTCTAGGATACGATCCCTGGACCCGTGGCGTAATAGGCCCCACGATCGATGTATTGGTTGCTTCTTTATATTTACAACATTGCAACCGTGTAAATGCCAGTAAATGAATGCAAATACTTCAGTTAAGGACATTCTAAACGGTCTGCGCAAACGTCGTGTATTGGCACGCGAGTTCTGCGCATGCGTGTCAAGACATCGGCTAGTGCCTGCACCCGCCCGTTATTTATCGCCGCGCCGATGAGTTAGTTTTGTTTATAACATCTTTCATTTGCGACTTAAGTAAAAAGCTTATGAATAAGTTAGTGCTCTCACTCGCGCCTTTAATGAGAAACCGCATATAAATTACGTTGTTTTATCCTTTTTTTTCTTATCGAACAATGGGTAATATTATACGAATATTGAATTAAATTCAGCGTTTTCTATTAAATAGAAAAAAAACAAGAATTTAAAAGTAGATATTCTACTGTTAAATTCTCGTTTTATATTAATATATGCATTAATGTAATTAAACATTTTGTAACTTGTGGTGTATATAATATATAAAATAATAATATCATCGTACACTTTCATTTAGTCTTAAACTAGGATTCCCTACATCTTGGCTAACGGTTGGAGATATCATAAATATAGTATTAATAAATGTTTCTTAATGTTCAATTTACCTTCATTACAGACTTTTGTCGTCTCAAAAATGGTTATATATATAACGGTTTTAGTATTTTATCTTAAAAATGACCAATAAATAACAGACACTCCTTGGCAATTATTTGTTAAAATATTCGATTAACCGAAATACACATAGAATATCATAATTAAAGCGCCGTTTCAGTTCGGGTGGCAGTCACGTGATACCGTTGCCCAAATTATCCGGGCATCGTGTCATCTTGTCCCAATCCAATATGGCGCCATAAATCCTCGAAGGGGGAGATGGTAGAGGGGGCACGTCACTCAAACTTTCTCTGTACTCCGTCTTGCCTCTCGTCTTGCAGACTGGGGTGAGTACAGACAGTCACATAATACGTTTTTATTTACAATTTCACGCAGAAACAGTTTTTTTTTAATCGTTACAATCGCATTTCTTTTTTCATTAACGTGTCATAAGTTTTCATTTCTCGCCTTGATAAGTAGCGACGTAATGCGATAAACGTACGTTGGAGCTCGTTAGTTATGTGCAAAAAAGTGAGCGATAGTTTATTTTTAAGTTTATTTGTTTTTACGCTTTGTGACGTTATTTTGTTAACGTTACGATGTCGGGCGCGGTGGTGCGCTTCGTGGAATTCTTAGATAGAGTTCGAGCGGCGGGATGAGTAATCTCTTTTGTTTTTCTAAGAACATTCGAGCCCGCCTCTTCGTAACGTCGATTGTACTCGATTATCGACTTGTTTGCTACACACGAAATGTAGTTATTGTTTTTCGTGTAAGTATTTATAACGAATAATTATTTGTTTTATTAAGAATTATTATTTAAGATTTATTTATTGTTAATAGACCAACGGTTTTTCACATTTTTTGAATCTTAATGCAAATACTAAATATTTTAGCTGAACATTTATTAATATTAGGCAGGATAATAATATTTCTTAAACATGCGACATTATGCAACACCAGAAGTGAATGTGGTAGACCGACTAAGGGGCAGTTACTGTACGACATGAAAACAGTTACAGTTGAATATTTTCAACAATGAAGTGTTACCTTAAGTAATCATACTTTTAATTTTACTTTTAAAGAGACATCCAAGTAAAGATTTTTTTTTATTTGTCGTAGTTTGTTACATGCTAAAGATATTAAAAAATCCTAAATTGTTACAAATGATTACATTAATATGAGGTCATTGTTATTAGATTGTGGCTTGTCGTTCAGCTAAAAATATTGTTATTTTAAAGACACAATGGATGAGTTGAACGGACGCGTTCACTACTACATTTGACATATTCAGTTTAAGGGAGATTCGGTTTTCCTTGGAGAAAACAAGCATGGACTCTTTAGCTCAGTTTTTTGACACAGCTTAAACTTTTTTTTGTACTAGCAGCAATATTGTTGAATGCAAGTCTAAATACACTATCTGCACAGTCCGTCAAGAAGAAAAAAATATTGTAATAAAGTGTGTAAATAAAAACTTTAACAACTTACCTACCGCATCTCTAAGTAGAATTTCATAAAACAAACCTGGCGTGACTAGGGTTGCCACCCTTTTTCAAATAAAGTAAAGTATATGAATTTTCAGATATCAAAAATAAGGAACACGGTATAAAAAAAATTCGACAAACAATTTTTTTTCTCAAAAGGGGTTATCTTATGAGGCATCATATACTTATACAGTCTAGATAGGTTTCACTGTGTGTAAATTGCATTAATAGGGTTTCGTTTGAACGATATAATATACAATACTCCATTACACTCCACCCATATATTAACGAGAGTCAACCCTAAGTGAGACTAAACAGCCCGCAGCTGGGAAGTGTAACGCATTCGTGACCTAACCGCAAACTAAAACGCCGCGCTAAAACGTAATTGTGCTCCAAGTATACTTATCGGCTCAATTACACCGCCTTTCTTATGTTTTTGTTTCACTAATTTAAACTGTTTGCGTTTAAGTAATATTGCAAGTCTCTACAACATTTTTGTCTTATAATTAGGGTATGTTGTACTACACATTACATGAATTGTTCGTATTAACTTCTATCCGCGTTATAGATGTCGATTTAATTACACGTTTAGTTTTTTGTTTAATAAATAGTATATTCGATTTAAAATATTACCAGTGTTCAATAAAGATGATTAATAATTTAATTTCACACCATCCTCTGAAATATCCTAAGGCGCGAAAACATCATATTATCACATTCCAATATGGCGGCTGGACGAAGAGAAACTAGTGCAAACGTCTATTAATACATATTGTAGGTTACATAATTATAATATAGAGCTGGCTGTTTTGAATTCAGTTAGAACTTCCATCAAGCTCCAGTACGTATTCAAAAGTTTCTCTTGGATAATGTAATTAAGCTGCGACTACCACAACAATCTTACTAGAGTTCGCGTGACCACACACTATGCGGTACGGAATAAAGTTACGTTGCTATTGGTTTTCAATAAAGTGACCATCCATCACGCCGCCTTAACTCACCGGGGGGCGACTATATTAGAAAACCTTCATCAAATCTGTATCTAAGTACTTAGGTAAGGCTTGTGAAGTGCGAAAGATATAATTAAATCTGCTGCAAGAAATACACTATATCCACACATCCTTAAAACTTAGATAATTTCGTGTACCTTTATAACTAAATATGTATCAACAAACTCGATAACGTGTTCAAGCAATTTTAACATTCTAACTTGTCATGATATTCAGGCGCAGGCATAAGTGTTCTTTTGTATTTGTTTGGTACCATTTTGTTTTAAGTAATTTTCATTTTGTGGTTAACCAGTACAATGCTTCTTCAATTATAATGAAACAATGCCAGAAAAAGGAATAAAAAAGTCAAAAAATTTTAAAGTCTCATAAATTATTTATTTAATTGCGTTAAACAAAACGAGGATGTACAAAAAGTAATTACATTTATAATGCCATTCATTACGGACATTGTTTTATCTATTGGGAAAAGTAGAGTGAATAATTGTGAGTGGAACAAAAATGATTTTGACAACCCTAGATCAAATAAAAAATAAACTAAACGAGACCTTAACACATTGTGTCAGGGACCGTAGAGATGTAAATATAACGTGGCGTGTTCTTGTATAACCCGCTGTGTTTACGAGTATAACGGCATGAGCGGGATCAAGCGGTCGAACGTTTGGGATTTCAGGCTAGTATTAATTATGCAAACAAAACAAGTTTATTGTATCTTCGGACAAAGCACGGAACTATTTGGACATTTTGCGTAATTTTGGACAACATGAACCAATTAACAACAAAAAAATACATTTGTTATAACTGTGTAAGTAGTCTTAAAATTTATTAAGGTTTTCGACCTGAATACACATATTTTGTATCGATATCTTGTTTTACATCTATATATAGGTTATATGTATGCTTATTTTTTATTAGTAGTTTAATGAAAATTGACGTTCGCAGGAGCTTTTAAATAAGGTTTGCCGCATAGATGGGTATATTTTGTTACATTTCAAATTAATTGAAGGTTACCTCTATAAAATACCTCGTCATGTGACTGCGGTCATCCACCAATTTATTCTCATGCTTAGTTGGCTTTGTTTTTTCGGTAATTTATGAAGCCACTCAAAATATGATTAGCCCAACACGAGCTATATAAAGACGTCACTCAGTCGTTTATGGCCTCTTTTGGACAATTCGAGGGACTTCCTTGAACCATGACTGACCGTACTTATGAGACCTCTATCAAATTCACTGTAACAAAATGATTTAAGGCCGTATAATCAGAATGAAAGATCAACTTGAAGTGGTAATAGATATTTTGTATATGCTTTGATCCGTCGGATTCGATTATTAAAAAAGACGAGACACAATGTTAACGCGGGCATCGTAAACTTTATGGCCGTTGTGATGAGCCGTGAGAATTCTTAATGGCCAGTCACATAGTGGATACGATTTTATAAATTATTAAACTAATTTGTTTCAATAAAATGATAAATGCACTTTGATATGACGTGATGATTTTTATACTGTGATCGTAAATAATGCACAATCATTTTTTAATGGCCAAATACCTAAATGATTTCCTAGATTATGAGAAGTGTTGGAGTTATAGAAAAAAATACCTAATATCTCAGATGTCAAAATGTGACATTGAGTGATTTGTAGCTAAGCTCCGCCTGTCCCGTGTTTCAAACATCACCGCTCGGGGCAGACAGCTGAGCTCTAAGCTTTGCAGGGACGCAACGGACATGCATACACCTGTTCTATTCGCACACATTGAAAACGCGTATCTCTATTTCACACGTCGGATAAGACTCTATCCCATTCTATAAACGGCACTACCTATTACATGGTATACTTACCTGAGAGCTTTTGTGTAAAAGTTCAACGCTTTTTCCTGTGCAGTTTTGTATCTAAAATGATTTTGTGAGAAGCGCATCGCACAAAGAAATTTTCGCCGTTGTATTCCGTTGTACGTTTCAACGTTTAAAATAATCGATCTATTTTCATTATTTCGTTGTCGGACAAATTTTCTTTATAATATCGTAATAAAATAATTGTACAATCAGATATTATACTCGTACTTATGTAAGACATCGATGATTACGGGCTGGAACGTACCTGAAAAAGAAGAAAAAAATGTTAATAACAATTAACTTCGAATTCTGAAGAAGGCGGCAATTGCATCGAAAATGAGTCATACAAATTAACATAATTAAAGTGCGTTTCTATTAAGCGTATCGTTAAAATTTAGGCTAATGTTCACAATAAACAAATAAGTGTGTTTACAGACCTATTTATTGATTCGTGCCACTTAATAGACATGGACATGTGCTCTTTATGAGTGAGCGTTAATAGTCAAACACTTTTTGAATGTGTTTATAGTTGTGCTAGTCGTGTAACTGAATTTTAAAATTGAATGTACAACAACTATGGCCTAACAAACAAAGTAAACACTTCGTTTTCCCTTTATTTACCTAAAAATTTGTATACAGTTACAAAAGATATTTTTTTTATAAAATTGATCGTGTGTTTAAATGAAACTAATTTTACGGATTTTATCGCGTTTAATTTTATTATTTATAACCCGAAGTTGATCGTGTGTTTCTATTTGTAATTTATTTTTGAATTTCTGTGTAGATATTGTGAACTTTAACACTTCGAATTTATTGTCCTTGCTGCAATGATTCATTGCCTTCATTTCCGGATTTTTCGACTTCAAAATCGATTAAAAATTTAACAGTAGATTTCCCGCTATGTCCGTCCCAATCTGTCGTCCGAGTAACCCTCGGATGATATAAATAGCTTCGCTTTAAGTGGCAAAGAGCGCCGACGCGGGCCCTTCGCCCTTCCTTAGATAACATCGCATTAGCCCGCCGAGGGAAACGACACCGTCCGCTACTGGTTTTTGTCATATTCATAATGAATGTTAAACATAGTTGGTGCTAAAGCGAATTGACCATAGTTTCGTTCAAAACTAAGAAGGCCATGTGATATAGTGAAAACACTATATTATTTAAACATGAGTACCTACCGGCTTTAAACATATTTTTTTTTAATATCCATATATAATGGTAACAAAAATAAGGTTACGCAAAAAAAAAATAATGAATTAAAGGTTAATTACAAAGAAATTATACAACAAATTGGAGAGTTTAAAATTATTTCTTCGTGCTTATCTGTCACTTTGATTGCAAATTATAGTAGTAATTGCAAACATCCCTTGTATTTTTTCGTCCGTCAATTTAAATTTATTATTCCTTATCCGATCTCCGCGGCAAAATGAGGGGATACCCACACACTAATTTACAAGACATTTAAAGTTGACAGTGCGATTTCGTACGCAACTTTTATTAATAATCTTAAAGAAAGGTGAAATAATTAATTATTCCGTTTCGAATTCATTGAAATTATAATGAAGATAAATACCAAAGAAATCGGAGACGAAGTATATGCAACTAGTTCGTTTATTAACGCTGTGGCTGAGTAAATAGTGCATTGACGTTGATTCAACCGGAAAGCGTTTCGGTGTCGCGCAGTTTGGCGTGGACAAATTATATTCATTAAGAAACTGCGTCCAAGATAAACATTTTAGCAAATATATAAAACGCATTAAACATTAGATTTCTATTGGTTGATGGCACGTGTTAATTTCGGTCTTAGAATATTGTTATCTTATGTTCTGGATGAAAGTAGTCTTAAAATATACAAAGCTCTGTTTCTGTAAAATGAAAATTTAATTATTTTATTTGTTGGCGGCGGTTTCGTTGTATTTCTCTAAGAAGTAAATAAATTTATTTTTTGTTACTCATCTGATATTCTCATAACTTCTATGATTTTCATGACGCAAATAAAACTTTTAACAAACTGTTACGAAATACATTTACTTTAAAATGAAAGACGTTCGGTCGATTTATCAAATTTAACTATCAAATTTAAAACTATGCAAACGTGATGACAAAATCTTTTCGCATGAAAATTACAATTTTCATGGCGATGTCATCGATGCTGTAATGGGTAACTTAGCGACCAACTTACAGATTATAACAATCTTGATATTGTCCTTCTGAACTAGTTTGCCTACGTTGCCAATTTCAGGTTAATGACCAAACGTAGTCCTCGTAACATAATATATTGTATTGTCGTAGTTATAAACGTGATGCAAAAGCTCTAGCTTATTTTCAGCTTCGCATAGCTGAAAAGGCTTATGTTAGACACAGTATCAGAGACATGTTAAACAATAATACGCCGAACCGAATAATAATAAATTTGTTTTTTTTTTTAATTGTATTATTGGCCACTAAGCCACGCATTTAGTAGTTGAAAGAATTTAACTATGAAACAAGTATCCTATATGGAATGAGTATGGATCAAGTATGATAGTATTTCTGTGTAAGAATTCGTCTAGATAAGGTACCACCGCAGTGACAATTATTCTGCCGTGACGCAGTGGTGTGCAAACACTACTGTGTTTTGGTTTAAAGAGCAATGAAAGTAGTGAAATTACAGGGGATGTGAGACTTAAGAACTGATGAAATAAATTGTGACCAACGCAATGCGGTGCTACGCCGAACTTTCCAAGGTATAGTACTGGGTGCCACAGCCACTAGTACTCCTACAGAACGACTTGCTTCTTTTGTCACTTACTTCCAATAGAAAAAAAATACTTTTTTGGTAAAGTAAAGCTTTGCTGCACCGCGAGCATCGAACGGCCTCGCCACAATCGGACAGCGGTTGTCCTCAACGATTCTCTTCTGCAATTTTTTTATGTCAATTAACATTGAATCCCAAACTAACTACGGCAACACGCCCGTTGGAAGTTAAACGAAATAAATTTGCACTTGATTAAGAGGTCCCTTACTTTATTCCGTACTAAGTAGAATCAATTTTAATATTTAACTTTTTACGTCTTTCAAATAAAGCTGCTAATATAGAAATATCTAGGTAAGTATTTAATTAGCATACAATTTTATTCTGAATTAATATAATTTATAATCTAAATGATATTATTTCATTTCATCGTGACATAACGCCTACTTAGTTTCATGTAAAACGAACGAAGACTATACTTTGAGGTTAGTCAATCAATTTAACAACCACGTATTGGATTAACATGTGTGTTGGATTAATGTACTTTCATCTTAAAATCACAGCCATTAAGAAAATTAAGTTTTGAATTATATTTAATGTAAAACATATCGAATTTTAATAATAATTAATCGCTAAAAATATTAGTTAATCGCGTTCAAAATCAAAGTTGACGTAAATTATTACTATCGTGCTGAACCAGCGAATTTGTACGTTACGGTACGACTTTACAATTCATGCAACGCCAGAATGATCTAGTCATTTCAATGAAACCAAGAAATAAATTTATCTCTGAGTTAGTACTGATTTAATTTTTAACTGGTGGTATGATTCCTATGCTGGAGGAAGGACATTATAAACATTATTGTGTTTCCGTCTGAAGGGTACTCAGAACTAGTTTATCTACTGGGCATATGGGACTTAGGAACTGGTGTCTCAGGAGGACGAGCGTAGTTTGGTGCCACACAGAAATATTCTGTGTAACACAGTATTCGTTATGGGCAGTCGTTGATCTTACTATCAGGTGAACGTCCTATAAAAGAGTAATAATGTGTGGAGAATTTTTTTATTAAATACTAAGTAGTTGTGTGTGGTGGCTTAAGAAAATCTGAAATGCCTCTATACCCGTCGATGTCGCAAGAATCAATTGAGGCGTCCGACAATTAGTATCCGACTGTCTAGAAAATTGCTAAACCGAAATTTCACAGACCGATGACGGGCAGCAATCCCCTAAGTTGCAAGGCGTTTTGTGCAAACACCACTACGCCTGCCAAGCATGGTGATTATACATATTATATAATCACAGATTATAGGTTTTACTGGTGGTAGGATTCCTATGCAGGAATCCGTCTAGGTAGGTACAACCCCAGGGCCAGTTATTGAAGTGAAGCAGTAGTGTGCAAGTATTACTGTGTTTTGGTTTGAAGGGCACTGTGAGCTAGCGTAATCACTGGGCATTTGAGACTTAAGAACTGATGTCTCAGGGTGACGGGCGCAGTGTGGTGTCACACAGAAATATTCTGGGTGATACAGCATTTGTTGTGGGCGGACGTTGCACTTACCATCAGGTGAACGTTTTGCTCGTTTCGTCATTTTACACACAAAAAAAAAACAAAACCAAAACGTTCCTTCTTCCGACTGTTAATAAGCTGATAATGAAGAAGAATATTTCTAAATTTGATTTTGTCGAATAAGCGAACACACAGGAATAAATTGTGAAACACAAAAAATGGAAAATCACATTCACTTCTATTTCATTATCGTTTTGAATATCAAATTGATGTCGTATTATGCTTTCACCTCTTAAATATGCACATGGATTTTAATTAAGCAAATTGTGTAAAAGTTCAGTAGCAACAGTAATTGCATGAACTTTAATATAATCACGTAAAGACTTATACAGCGGCTAGAGATGCTCGGAAGATTATGGTTGTAGACTAATTAAATTGTTTATGCAATGAGTTAATATTTAATAACCGTGTCGCTGACGTCGATAATTTCCCAAGATAAGTCGAAAGAACGCCCACAAGCTACCTGTTACCTTGTTCCTATGTGCTTTAATGTTCTTGTAAGCATGTGTACTTAAACGTAAATACAATTTATGTCCGAGCATAAAACGTTGGTGGCACTCAAAAGCAATATAGGAATTGCTTTCAAATCGATTCACTTGTACTTAACATTTACGGTTGATGGTATCGATAGACCATAGAGATCCAATATCGATAATAAGGTTTGAACGGAGTGGTGTTCTTATAAAGTATTCCTATCACACACTGTTCAGTTCAGGGGTCTTATTCCGTAGCCGTTAAATCCACTAATACATTTCGAGCCCAGTGTCGACATCGAGCAAAAATCAGGGCGAGTGTTGCCGCCCTGCATAGCAAGCAGGCGGGATCGGGAGTAAACGTTCTTCACCCACAAGATAACTTTGCCAGACTTTTTAAATTAGGGAAATCCGTTTTATTTCAGTAGAAATTTTCCAAGTTTAAAAATGTTTCCTTAAGCCTGATAGACTATTTAACAATTAGAAACTTTCGTCGCAATATACCAAAAAGAAGTCCTCACTGGCCGGCACATTTGGTGACGTGATAAATACGTACCCAAAAGCTATTATTCAATTTTAATCCTTAGACAGATGCCTATGTGAGTAATTACGTCATTGGTCAATAAATGGGTATGTACTTAAACTATTTATATGTATGTAGTTGCTATAATAAATAATTGCTTCAGATTAAACTAGAATACTTAAATAAATTATGCATATAATAAATTAAAGAGTAAAAATTAAGGTAAAATATAATTTAACAGAAAAGTATTTAATGACTTAGTTAATTTTAAAATATGACATCATAGTGTTATAAGCAGTCGTGCCCTTTGCTCTATAACGGCTACAGAACTCTTTTTATAATTGACCATGCAAGAAATAGGCGCTTAAGGCTAAAAAATAATTAATAATGACTATAATAAATAAATACTTTCGGACAGTGCCTTCAGGGTTTAAACTTTGACAATGTATTGTATTATATTATGACGAAACTAAGGTTACTATCCTCAGATAACAATACCACATTAATAAGAGTATATGACATTATAAAATGTCTAACAAACATAATAATTACGTTTAGTCTAATTATTATAAATTTTGAACGTCAATTAAATGTTTAGAGAATTTATAGCGTCGGGCTTTATAATATACTTTAATATACTATAAACCTCCTCATTATTTGACGAGTGCATAAGTTAGTTGCTAACATAACAATTTAAAATACGAGTAGTGTACGTGTACTACAGGAATTTCTGTGTTTCTAGTCACGCGATGTGCAACGCCCTGTCTGCACACAACGGGAAGATGCACAAGATACGGACAAAGCTTTCTTAATTGGGTCCAATAAATATAAATAAACTTTGCCCCTCATTTAACCTCCCTTTACACGTACTTCGTTTTAATGGAACTTGAGTCGTTATGTAATAAAAAAAAACTTTTAGTTTGAGCACTTATAATGCGTTCATTGCGAAAAAATGTTTCGCCGCAAGTTGTGAAACAGATGGTATGTTAAAATATATTGGTTCTTTTAGGAAGTAAATCGAGTGAATTTTGTGTATTTTATAGTTATTAGTTTAAAAACCAATTGATTTCAAAATACACTGTTAAGAAAGTCAATGGCCAGTAAAGGTCGGCATACAATTGCATTTTAAAAAGCAAATCTACTCTATAATTTATTGTTTAATACATTGGAAATGTTACGCTAGTTGAGATCGTAAACAGAGGGATTCCCCACTTAAATGATGATCATTAAATTTTACTTTACGATGCACTTATCAACCTACAATTACGGAGCGTTTAAGCAGTCGGTTACGGAGATAACAGTAACATTTTTCGGATGGTTTGTTAACTGATGTAATAACTGAAGAAGCAAGATATCGTTTTCGCTCGATGAAAACATTTTAGCGCCATTTTGTAGGTAAGTGTGGGTGTTGTAGCGTGGGTGCAGGTGGGTGTGCAGGAATCCGTCTAAGTAGGTACCACCCTAGGGCCAGTTCTTCTGCCGTGAAATAGTAATGTGCAAACATTATTGTTTCGGTTTGAAGGGACTGAGAGCTAGCGTAATCACTCGCATATGAAACTTAAGAACTGATGTCTCAGGGTGACGGGCGCAGTGTGGTGTCATATCTCCATAAGTGTTCTGGGTGACATAGCTTTTGTTATGGGCAGACGTTGTATTTACCATCAGGTGAACGTTTTGCTCGTTTCGTCACTTTTTCCAATAAAAAAAAGAAGTTCAACTGATGATAAATAGTCACCGAAGTGGGTATTTACATGTATGTGTCCTCTAAAAACTAAGAAGGAATGTCTCGATTCCTTGAGTCCCCAATTCAGACCACCTACTATGCAAAAATAAGCAGCGTTATATGCGCGGTTTTGTGTTGCCTACTTTACGGTGATATTCTCTGATAGCGTGAGGCTATTCGACCCGGGTAAGTTGTTTATCATTTATGAGGCTTATGGGCTGCAGCATCTTCCTGGAATATGTGAATAAATAAACTGGTGTTGCTAACCCGCCTGCCAAGCGTGTCAATTATGGCAAAATCCCCCCAAAATGAGAGTTTCAAACATTTGTGGCAATCTATGCGGGAGGCTTATCTTCAGCAGTGAACTAGTGATAGGCTGAAATGATGATGAAGTTAGTATTTAAAGAATACAACGGACATTATAATCTTTAAGCTAATAAAATTTTACATAGTCGTAATACAAAAATGTTAACAAATTACAAAATGTAAATGATTTATAGTTAAACATTTCCGTCTGGGTTTTTGTTTAAATGGCATGGGAACGAAATTAATTTTATTCGTAAATTTGTCAATGATGCGAAAAAAACATTTTATTTGTGCTACCAGAATGCAATTAAATTAATAGATGTATTAATGTGTTATGCATGGAAATTACACGATTACTGAACCATACCATTTAACTGTTACTTCATAAAAATAAACAACAATAAATGAATGTCATGCTCAAATTTAACATTGAACAATTTGTAAATGCAATTCCAATCTAAACCACCGTAAAATTTTGCATGCAAAAGCTGTAGGTAGCCGATGCCGACATTTTTTTCAATTGCAATTTTTCACTATTTCCATATTTGCGTGGTTCACGCTCACAATATCACTTTCATGTTTTCGAGTCCCTCACAACCAGCCGCGTAAATTCGAAATGCCTGATTCTGGCGTACACCAGTATTTTAATTACTCGTTTCGGGTATGATTTATATCACGCTCCGGCACAAATGGTACTAGCATTGTTGTTATGATCATGCTCATGCTTTTTTTAGCTTTTCGCAGGAATTTGCGTTGTGTGGTGTGGCGGATTAATGCTTGATCTTCAGCGCGATCGCAACATCGTGGTTTTTCATTCATTTAAATATATAAAATGAATATGTGTAGAAATTCGTGGTGGATTATTTTGTAAGAGCGTGCGAATTTGTTGCAGTTTCGTAAGCTTTCCAAGTATGGAAGTCGTTGAGAAATTTATGAAGTTTAGACACGATCGCAAAGGAAATTGAACTGGAAAATAAAAATAAGAAGCCGCTAACCGGGTCACGGAACTCGTCACTTTACGAATATGCGCGAGAATTTTTAAGGCTATCCAAAGCTATACATAATAGTCATTTACATTTTCTCTTCAATCATTCGTTTGTGATAAAATGGCATACCACGGCTAGATGGTAGAATAACTGGTACCTGCCCAGCCATGGAATCCTGTATGTATCTTTAATCATCATCCATTCAGACTGTCACTGGTTCACAGCTGAACATAGCCCTCTCCCAAAGATTGCCACAAAAGTTTGTAGCTCTCATTTTGAGGGGATTTTGCCATAGTTGAGACGCTTGGTAGGCGGGTTGGCAACCGCAGTTTATTTATTCTGATGTTCCAAGAAGATGCTGCTGCCCATCTTCGGATATCTATCTTCTTTATCCCTCTATCGACTTTAACGACACTCACGGGATGAGATGGGGTGGTAGATATACATCTAAGAAAAATGATCATAGGAAAATGCAGGAATCCGTCTAGGTAGGTACCACCACAGGGTCAGTTATTCTGCCGTGAAGCAGTAGTGTGCAAGCATTAGAGACTTAAGAACTGATGTCTCAGGGTGACGGGCGCAGTGTAGTGTCACACAGAAATGTTCTGGGTGACGTAGCATTTATTGTGGGTGGACGTTGCACTTACTATCAAATGAACGTTTTGCTCGTTTCGTCACTTTATACAATAAAAAAAAATATGGAGTTTTGGCTATTTTAGGCTCGGAAAAAGACTTTGGAAACGACGTTTGAGAACTAATTGCTTCGCATTAACAAATACATTCATACTCAATAATCAATAAACCCTCGCTTTCACCGACCACCCATAACAATAGGAACTAATATCTTAAATGCATATAAATCGTTGTCCACGAAAATTCCATAAGAAAAACAAAATAAAGGTCTCTTGCGCAAGCCCATTCACGTACCCACATCATTGTTACCGTTTTGGGATCTTTCGTAACATTGTAATGCAATGTCCCGTTAGGCCCACGCAGTAATGCGCCTAAAAAACTAAACTCGCTTCATTCCTTTTGTATCTATCTGGACAAAGGGTCGATTTTGATTTATGACACTTCTGTTATTTGCGCGTTCGGTTTTTTATTAAAACAGTTTGTATTTTTATATGTAGCAGCATGTAGTCTTCCAGATAACATTTCATCTTTTGTTTTAATAAAACACAAAAGTAAATTTTTAAGTTTGCATTTTATGAAATGAGCATAGAATACGAGAAAATAATAACACACTAATTTAAATTAATTGCTTTAAGATAATAAAAAACTAAGCAAGCCGCGCGTGTAAGAATATATATTTCACAAATTTAGGAACGGATGGAGACGAATCTCATTGTATACTTTGTATGCAAGATAACGCTAGTATATTTCCATTTTTTCTGTGACGCGATATTCCCATGAGATGCATATACAGACTGCAGTGCAACATTAAACTACAGATTAGACATGTGTGAGAACTTATACATACATTATTAAAGTTAAGCATAAAATAGTGATGTCCGCTTTATACAGTTATTATTAACAGCAAATTATATTTATGGCCATATAAAAAAACTGCTTCCGCTTGTCACGGTTTATATCGAAATACTTAAAGAACGTGTTATGTTAATCGGACCTTGATTTCATTAAAGTCAAATACACTATACCGAGAGAAAAACCAAAGACGATTGAACAATTTATTGACGCACAACACGTTTAGTAAAACGCGAATGCAAATACAAACGATTAATCAAACTTTCGGCGCGTACACGTTTTGCGTATTTGTCGGCTGCTAAGTTTCAATGCTGGATTCAAAACAATCGAGGTACATTCGATTTACGATCGGCATTCGTTAGTGCTAAATTTAAGTTGTTAGGCTCGGGACAAACA
Organism: Luehdorfia chinensis; assembly: GCA_019845155.1. Taxonomy (NCBI): domain Eukaryota; kingdom Metazoa; phylum Arthropoda; class Insecta; order Lepidoptera; family Papilionidae; genus Luehdorfia; species Luehdorfia chinensis. The sequence goes on along the minus strand of JAHVAK010000642.1, from coordinate 12,009,382 downwards.
ATTTGCGGATTGCGAGCGCAGAAGTCTTGTCGCTCTGTTCTCCGTGCCGCCTATCTTGATTTAGTGTGTAGTGTGGCGCTAAATCATACCCTATCGTGTCTTTTGCAGGGAAAATATGCATATTTGCGTTAGCGAATGAAAGTAGCGTATAAGACAGCAGTAATGTTGTCTGCGAAATAATGAACGATTTGTTTGATATACATTTTAATATTAATATTGTCAGTGTTTGTTTTGATTTTTTTGTTCAACGGAGCGTTTTCGGACGTTCCACGTTGGTGTTAGTTACAGCATATTACGTTAAACTTTCGATCGCTATATGAATTTCAACTTACCTAATATCACTCCCGGTAAAATATCGGTATGAACAGTAGCGTTCACGTCGACTTAAACTACAATCACATTGAATTACATACAAACTGACCCTGTATTATTCGTATGTATCCTATAGACTCTACGGATTTGCTATATTACAAACTTTGTACTTTAAAAAATACTAATATCTCTAATATAATACAACTTTTGTACTAAGTGAAATGAAAGTGAAAATATCTACAGTGCTACAAGAATATCACTCGAGTGAGACACACGTCAATGTAATGGTCCAAGTAGGAGGAGGATTTGTCGAACTTATTCAGTTTCGTGCGTGGTGAGGCGCGAGTTCAGAGCGCGTGCGGTGCGTGGCGCGCGGAGCGGGCGACGGACGGCATCGCGGCGGGCGGCGGGCGGCGACTGGGCGGGCGGCGCGTCGGCCGCGCGCGGCGCACTGCCGCCGCCGCCGCCGCGACGCCGCCCCGCGCCCCGCACATCCGCGACACCCACCCCCGCACGTCTCGTTACAAATTCTTCGCAAACTTTCTTACTATACCTACTAGGCCCAGAGATGACGTGGTCAGGATTCCTAAAGTCATGTATCAGTTGTCAATGATCGGAAAAGCTTGTGCTGATAGCCTTCACAGCGGCAGCTCCGCTTAAAGTTATGATTTTCCCACGCTAGTGTAAGTATACAAATTGCATAAATTATTTTCGCCGTCCAAGGGAGGTTCGGCTCGGAAGGTTAACTTGCGGTAACTCGTTTATCTGGGCAGTGATTACCATTCCAGTATGACCGTTGTACAGGCCTCGTCGGCATCACGTCCACGCTTAAAATTATGATGTGTTCATTTTATATGTCGTAGGTATATACTAGCAATACTTTTGTTCTAACAATTGTCTTTATCTTTAATGACGTTCTACGAATCTACGGTATTGTACCTAGCGTGAATATATGTACAAATATGTATGTGTATAAAATACGTTCTAGGTAATACGTGATTAATAATTGATGCGCCACACGACTTTGATCGCGTGAACTTGATAATTTAAGTAAATATATTTGTTAAGATATGACGATAGAATAAGACAAAAGACGATGCCAGTACCAGGGGCAATTTCTATAATCTCCGCAAATTTCATGTTTTTATGTCATATTTATTCGAATAAACCAATAAGCAAAAAAGACTGAGTTGAATAAATTTATTACACAATATCTATAACATAACTACTTTAAAGGCTCCAAAAATTATATTTCTGGATTGTAGATAACAGTGCAAAATATTTTCAAAATGACTGGAAATAGCTAATAATAATTATTGAATATAATATACGATGAAATAATATATAAGAAAACACATGAGCCTCGAACAGGCAACTTTCGTTAAAAACATTTATTCTATATTTTTTGGATTAAAAAAAATACTAATTCATTAAAAGTAAATTAATGAATACGTAACTTAACTTTTAAACATAAAACTACGTAGATGTTAGAAATGCGTATAGCGATTGCCCCCACAACTTAAGTGGCGACCGGATTACAACGGACCGGTATTTTTAGTCGGGTCCTTGGCATTATTTGGCATTACGAGGCCGGAAAACTATAAGATATTTTTGAAATAACATAAATTTTGTGTGAGAAATTCCGGCATTGAATTTAAATTAGAACTGTAATTTACATGTCCATATTGCAGGAAAAATTTTCGAGTTTGAAAAACAGCGCACGACGACGACATTAAATATATCACTAATTGCTTCCCCATGTACATTACTTAGTAATTTTAGCGATAAAAAAGAATTAAAACGTTTGCAAAATATATTTAAATGAATATTAAATACCGTGAAGTCTTTTTGAAATTTTAGTTATGTCTAGTTTCCGGAATTATGTTATGAAAATAGTTTAATACTGGCACAGTAAATATAGCTAAATATATTTACTGTGATGTCCTACCACAGAAAGAAAATACAGGGTCCGAAATATTTTTAATATAATATAAATTTGACATAATGTTTCACAAAGTGTTTTTGCACAAATGTTGTCTCCGGACCAGTCTCGACTCGAACCCAGGACCCGCGGCGCAAAAGTCAGGTGCTCTATAGGCCACGCGGTCGTCACTAAAATTACAACATTACCCGAAAATCAATAGTTTGTGTTTTTCACACTTTATGTAGCATTCGAACACAGGACTCATAACTTAACAGGTAGATTCGCTGACCACTGAGCTACGCGATCGTTGAAAATATTCAAATTTTAATACATCGAAATTTTTTATATAAATGCATAGATAATTTATAAAATACCTATTAGATATTCCTTTCCATTGAAACTGACCGCGCCACTTCAATCAATTTTTAATCAAAGTAAACGTCAATCAAGCTATGAATACTGCCACCTACGGTGAGCTCACAAAGGACCCTTCTAATCGGCCCCTGCCCCACCTCTCGCCAGGCACCCCCGGAAAAGCGTGACGACCCACAAATATAATTTAGGTAAAACTTTCCCTCGATGGTTATGAATGCCTACTGTTTTCGAGTGCATTAACTACAAAGTTTCGTTTGCGCTTCAACTGATCGCTTAAAGCTATTACCCCGCTTAAGTTTCTCAAGAAAGCGATACTACAGAGAAATAATTAATGCCCATTTGAATGTCTATCGATAAGAATGAGCATTTTATTTCGCACATCACTATTTTTATGCGATTTTTTTGTCGTGTCTATTATAAAGAATAAGAATAGACGAGAGTTTTTGAATGTTTTTAAACGACGTAAAAAGTTACACTTATCAATATCAAAAACTTCAAGTATTTTATTTCAGTATTGCTTTCCATTTTTAACAATTAGAATTTATATGTTATAATTATTAGAACGTAGAAGTTTGATAGCTATTAACTATTAACCCATAATATTTTGAAAATTTATAAAATTAATACTTAAATTAAAAAAGGTGTACATGTGTTTTAAGATGACCTTGAGCTCTCAAAATATATTAATAAAAAAGAATATAAAGTTCGAAGGATATTACTTCAAATTCCACGTAACGTTAATAACCGTACACCACTAGACACAGTTTTGTTGCTCGCAAAATCGCGACACACATTTTAATTTATTTCGTCCACAAAAAGCGTTTTGCTGTTTTATTTCCATTTCAACGGCGACTTGCGCTGTAGCGGGATCTCTATTTTTATTTATTTCGCTCTCCATATTTTTTTTGTTCCTCTTTTCAATTCGGTCTCGATCGACGCGGGCCCAAGCGGAACGTAGACGGATCTCATTTTAAATTGAATTCGTCTCTTCTTTTGCATTTTTCCTTGGCGCTCCTACGCAACAATTCTAATTGGAGATATTTGCATGTGATCCCCTATTGTTTGGTTTAATTGAAACTTTTGTTATGATAAAATGTGTACGGTAAACACGGACGCGTGTGTGCTCGTCCACACATACACGGTTATAATGTTTTACGCCATCTGTTTTTAGAAAAGTTATTCGCATATTTTTCATTTATAACATTATCATTTAATTTTGCTGGTAGTACCAGTCTTATATAGGAATCTGCGTAATTAGGTACCACCGAAGCCGTCGTCTCCTTTGACGTAGTGGTGTGTAAACACTGATGTCATTAAAGGCTATGATATCCTTCTAGCTCGATTTCGAACACGGCGATAACTTCCGAATACTGTCAGAAGCCATCAACTGCGCAGGAGGTTTTATAGTGCCTAGTGTGTACACACAAACACAGAAACACGGGGACAATCACAACACAAGCAGACCCAAACAGGACCCAAATAACACAAACAGCCCCGGCTGGTATTCGTACCCAGGACCCGCGGCTTACAAAACAGCTACTCCTGACCACTAGGCTATGATACTTAAGAACTGATGTCTCACGGTGACGAGCGCTTTGAAGTTTTATACAGAATAGAGCTTCTGGGTGACACCACTTAACAGTTGAATTACTTGTTTGTCTCGTAACTTTTTTCTTTAAAAAAAATAGGAATGTGGAAGTGCTTGGATTCTTTTATTAGCTTTAGATGCTTTTATTTTAACTAAAAACATTAAATTTCTTACGTAAGTCCTGATATCTTTTACTTTAACAACTTCGCCAGTGCATAAACTAATCAAAAGGAACGTTAGGGCATTAATGTTTAAGGCTTATTGTCAGAAGCAAAAGCCCGTTTGTTGAAGATAGTTCATAAGAGAGCGTAAGTCACTGAGGCTTGTACCTATCGTGCTAAGTTGCGGCAACCCTTACCTAATACCATTAATTTTTTAATAAAGAATCTACGCCTTGTAAGATGTAAGCATAATACTCCCCAGTATGTATATATCGCTTGTAAAAGTTACTTTTATCATTTATTCAGTGTATAGTCAAGGTGCCATGAAATTATAAATGACCATAATTAAATTAGAATCATTATTATCTAAACGTATTAACTTACTAAACGGGGGAATAGATAACGTTATCTATAAATAAGTCTCCGTTTACACTAGCGTGTTATAGAAAGTTTTTGTACGTACAATATCTTAAGCGTAACTTAACGTACTTTAAGCGGCTATGTAATACTTGTTTTAAGTATTTGATGTACTGGTAAAAAATAAAGTAACATTGCACATTATTTTACAACTAATGACTATATAATAGGTTGCTGCAGTGGCTAAGCGATTCGCATATGCGCTGCGGGTCGCGGGTTTAATTCCAATAAGAAACAAACGTATGACCTACACATTTTCGGATTACACACAGTTGTTCAGGGTCTCACTGTTTGTGCAGGTGCCATGAATATCTATAAAGCTGACCCTTGTGGAAAGGAGGGACTAAGTATGTTTTTATTTTATTTTTTAAATAAAAAATAGAGGAAAAGGCGCCGTTAGAATAGAAATAAATTATATACAATGTAAATTAAGTGTAAGCAATAATAACAGGAAAGGAAACGATATTCGATTTGTTCAACGGAAAATTATGTTCTTGCAATGAACGGCATGAGTAAACATTTGTTAATCAGTGACATTGCAGCATCTATATGCAGGGAGGATTTCTGTCCATCAACCTATAATATTTTTCATATAAATAAAAAAAATTTTGATAGCTAATAAATTTATTTCACAATTTTAGTGACAATTAATTTTAATAATTCAATTAATTAAACGTCAGTTAAATTAAGATATTTTTATATTTTTTTAAATTTATATTTACGAGTATATTTATTTATTGGCTGTTTAGAATCACTCGAGTAGTGGAGTATCTTAAAGATACCGGTAGATTTCCACAAATTATATTTTTCAAAATAATGTTAGCAATAAACAGAAATTTTATTGTTTTTATTTCATTCCGTGTAGCAATGTCGCGAAAACCGTCATTGATATTGACTGCAGGCTGATATTGGAATAATGAATATGTATGCGGGCAGGTGCGCAAGCAACATGATTAAGTAGGTGCCACCAACGATTTTTGTACGAAACAACATCGATAGATAGCGTATCGACGTACAGGGTTTTTTTATCCATAATTTTAGTTGCTTCATTCGCAGTGTCATGACTGTTTTGTTTAATGAAATTAAAGCGATAGGCAATTGCAGAATTTCTTATCTCATTATGTAGTTAACATACGTTATTATTAAACAGATGTGAACAGTTTGTAACCAGCTTAATAAGAGTTTTCTATAATACTAAGTCATACTTAATTTTTTTTATTTGCGATCCACGCCACGCTAATTAATTCTAATATCAACGCTAAATAAAGTCGCGCGAATTCACTAATTATTATATTTAGTTCGTGTTTAGTTATAAGAAACAAAAACTCTGAGATGTAATATGCTACATTGGTTCCATATTAACATTACTGTGTTTCGAATGGAAAGGCACTGAAAGCTACGAGTAGTCAAATTACTGGGCATTTACGAGCGTAGAATGGTGCTAAATATATCAGGTGCTTTCTTTACTGTACTATTCAGGTAGCTTTCGGTCCGTGTGTCATATAAAATATAGTATCATAATTTTAACGTCTGAATGATAAACAAATTTCTTAGAGTAGTACAACCCTAATCACAGTACAAAATCTTCAATAAATCTATCGAATCATTCCCCTGCCGACGACACAATAAATTGTTTACAATCAATTACCGACTTGCCTAATGCCTCTGTGGATGACACTGTTCTGTAGCAGCAGCTACTAATCACACGTACTTTTTTGTTTATATTATTTATTATATTAATATTAGCCGATAGGTGTCCGGCAGATTATGATAGCACCTACCCCTATCCTACCGCGGTGTCGTAAGAGGCGACTAAGATATTTTACGGACAGCGTTTATTCGTGCAGAATATGTAATGCTGTCACTGTACTGCTCGTGGGAACGCAATGAGGAGTAGCACCTACCCCTATCCTACCGCGGTGTCGTAAGAGGCGACTAAGATATTTTACGGACAGCGTTTATTCGTGCAGAATATGTAATGCTGTCACTGTACTGCTCGTGGGAACGCAATGAGGAGTAAGATTTTTTACACTCGGAACAAAATGGCGGCGAAGTGATTCGCCTCCCGTCACGTCAAGTTTTCCACAGGGCGAAAAATGGGCTAAGTGTGTAACCTATGCCTACCCCTAAGGAGTTCTAATTCTACCATTGAAGTATGGGAAAAAGGCGTGACTGTATGTATGTATTATAAGATGATGATTGTGATGATGATGACCTCGTGGCCGATTTCAACCATGGCAACACAATCTATTAATGAACCAGATCTTCCATCTGTGCCAGATATATTAAAGTGGCGTAAATACTAGCACATGCTTAGACGCCTTTGCTATTTTTTTCCTTCCATCATTCCCGTATCCGATGTAAGTCTTACGCTATATAACTGCTGGCAATGTATACTGGTGGTAGAATTCCTATGCCGGAGTCCGTCTAGGTAGGTACAACCGCAGTGTCAGTTATTCTGCCGTCAAGTATTGATGGGCAAACATTACTGTGTTTCGGTCTGAAGGGCACTAATAGCTAGTGTAATAACTGGGAATACGAGACTCAAGAACTGATGTCTCCAGGTGACTAGCGCAGTGTGGTGCTACACAGAAATGTTCTAGATGACACAGCATCCATCCGGTTACCATCAGGTTAACAATTTGATCGTCTCGTCGCTTTCTTCGATGATGATGATGAAAACAATGTTATCTAGATACGGAAAATAACAATTTGGTGTATTGCAAAAATGTTAGCTTCGTGCTTTATGATTTGAGCCCAGAACCTTTATAAGTATCGTAGGTTAAATTTTATTAATATCATAAGTGAACTATATGTCTATTAGAATAAATATATGTATAAAGATTTAGTAATATAATATTACCCTAACGGGAACAAAAGTGGTAGGATTCCTATGCAGAAATCCGTCTAGGTAGGTACCACCCCAGGGTCAGTTATTCTGCCGTGAAGCAGTAGTGTGCAAACATTACTGCGTTTCGTTCTGAAGGACACTGAAGCAAGCGCAATCACTGGGCATATGAGACTTAAGACCTAATGTCTCAAGGTGACGGGCGTAGTGTAGTGCTACACAGATATATTCTGAGTAACACAGTATCTGTTACGGGCAGACGTTGCACTTACCACGTTACTTTATCAATAAAAGAGAACACCTCTTCTGTGGCTGTTCTCCAAAAGTTAGCATTTTTAAAATACATTTTGATGTGAACAAGTACTTTAGACTTTAAAAATATTTATTAATTCTTCGAAACTGGAATATAGTTGTATGTAAATTTGTTGAAATTAAATTAATTTAAAATAAAGAAATGTCACCATTTGTCGTTTATTTTATAATGTATGTGACACATGCATGTGTTTATCAATTAAAATATATCAAAGCTTTTATTGACTTCCAATTTATCGATAAGCATATAATTTAACTTAAAATGTGTATCGTTAAGCCAGATTCGTCAAGACAAATTGGAACTGGTTTGAATTGGGACTAGCGTTAATTTCTGAAGTTTACGATTGCTGTTCATTTTTAATTTTTATTAATCAATAAAAACATGGCAGATAACCGAGGTTCTAGACCTGTATTTAAGTATATGTATTAAATAGGAGTTTTTAAAAGAAAGACTCAGAAACCTATCGTGATATTCACGAGTAAATATAAATGTGCTACTGGTGATCATAGGCGTCTTCTCATTTCTGAGAGGGTTTTAGAGCCGGGAAGAGTCAGCCATGCTGCTCCAATTCGGATTGGCGCACTTCACATGTCCGAGTGCAATATTCGTCGTCCTATTTTCTGCCTATCACTAGTCAACTGCTGAACATAGGCCTCCCCTATTAATTGCCACAAAACACGTTAGTTTTTGCCATAGTTGGCAGGCAAGTTGGCAACCGCAGTTTATTTATTAAGATGTACCAGGAAGATCCTGCTGCCCATATCCTAATTTTTATTTTCCTTCTGTCGACTTTTACGACACCCACGGTATGAGATGGGGTGGTAGATTCTCTTAATTCTCATACAGGTTTTTTTACAATGTTTTCCTTCACCGCCGAGCACGTGGTAATCGAGGTAAATCAGCACTCAAAACAATTTTAGCGATGCTGACACTGACGATCGAATTCAGGTCACGCGCATACTACGAAATTTAAGGCAAGCGCCCGGCCACTGAGCTACCACGACTCATGTTTGCAAGTGTAGTTCGACTACTTGTGGGTCCTAAGTTTGAATCTAAACAGAAGTTAATATTTATCTTTCTTTCAATCTTAACTATTCGACTATAGCTAACGACTTATATCACAGACACATACATCGAATGCCACGTAGATTACAATTTTGCAATCAAATAAACAGAAGATTTGTTTTACGATATGGACTTGGATGATCAAGCCTTAATTCGGACTAAGTCTATTAAAAGATTTTATTCCCCTCCTGTAATGGAATTACGTGACGTAACGAGAAAATCATTTATCTAACAATAAGTACAACGCCTGGCCATTAAAAATCCTGTGTAATACAGAGAATATTTGTGTGGAATCGCACTGCACTCGTCCTGAGACATAATTTCATAAATCTTATATGTTAATTATTCCTGTTTTCCTTCCTATTTCTTTATGGCAGAATATTGCGTGGTCAACTGCGCAAGAGATATTATAGTGCCACAAGTGTACGCTCAAACACAGATGCACTCACTCGCCCTTACGTACTCGCGCCCAATGTAACACTCATACGATACCATCAGAGGTAGGCTAGAATGCAGTGCCAGAGACACGGGGACACAACACAACTAGACCCGAAAAACAGCAATACCTGTTTTTGCACGAATGTTGCTTCCGCACGTCTGGTACTTTAACCATTAAGCCACGTGAACTTGATTTTATTTCTCTATACTTATGTATAATATCTGCTATCCTTTACGTCATTTCTTTTTAAAGCCATTTCAAGTGACCAGATTAAACGATAAGATCAATACAAATTACCCGGATTTTTTTTGTAACCGCATTAAATTAACTCGAATTTAATTAAAAAATTGTTGATCAAATTGTGCTTTAGAAAAATATCAGCTCGAATGTCATTTGAATAATTAACAGAGACTGGCATGTTAGTAATTAAAAAAAAAGGAAGGCAAATTCTAATAATCTCAAAGAGATCGAAATATGCCGTTAATTAACTAAATATATATTTATTTAACGCCATACTAAATTTCTCATTGAAACTGATTATGAATCGAAGATTTCACCCATTAAATATTTAATCTAGTTTACCTCATTTACATTTTACAACCACAAATTGAAGTTACTACCGTTCCCACGCTGGAATCAGTCGAAATTATTGCGAAAGGTAAAAAATATGAAGTATCAACTTAAGACTCATGGGATTTTTTGTGCTATTTAATATGTATTTAGGACAATATTTAATCAAAACTTCCATTGATTTCGCAAATAAAAACAGAGTAGCCACATTAAGAAAAAGTGTTTATTTAAAGAACACTGGCAACACTGTAAACATAAGTAATATTCTGGTTAACCAGTCCAACTATGCTTAAAATCTTATGCTGGGAGATGGTTCACGACAATCGTCGAATGGCGAATTCAAACTGAGAAGCTGTGTTTTGCAGTCCGTTCCCGAAATCAAGGTTACTACTATATTCTCCTAGTATATTTTAAAAACGGTACCTTAAATATATTTTGCTAAGCCTACTATACTTTATAGATCATTAATTATTATTCAACATCAGACTCTTTGTACAGACATGTAAGAAGCTATGGGACGCTACGGTATCTTCCTGATTAGCCGACACGCTAATGTTTATCCAATTTGAAAACCAAAGCTTATGAGTTAAGTAGTAAGCGCGCCACAAGCTCAGAACATACTGCCTGTCATACTGCGGTTCTGTTGTGTGTATCGACGTTTTAGACCACACATTCATAATCTCATACATTTTATCAGATCTCTGATCCTCAAGACTATAAGCTCAATGATAGAGGAAGCTATGTTGCTTATACCTCTTCGAAAAATATTGCACATATTTAAATTACGTTTGGTAAAACAAAACTCAACAACAATAAATCTAACACCACTAAATAAAATATTTGCCGTTACTTTTACAGCGTAATTAATTAAGCCTTTATTAACATACATAAGATCACGACTGTATCCCATAAGGGGTAGTCAGAGACTGGGCACTCACTGCAAAAACAGATGACTGCCACAATCCACGTTTCACCAAAACAATATAATGCAGTTGGTGTGATAGGTGGTGAGCCCATCGCCACCTTGCGCTGTTGGAATGCACAGTGCAGTTTGATTCCTTACTCGCCTTTTACGAGATCCAATGGATGAGATGGAGTGGTAGTATTCTTTTAACTTGAGCCGCCACAACACAGGCTTTATGAACATATGCACGTGTTACGTGATATTAGAATAAAAAAACAACTGTTATTATTTACATGTGTGGGACAGTACCACGTCAAGGAAATACCGTCTCTTTTAATATTTTTTAACATAATTGGAAAATAACTTAAAGTCCTACATATGTACATACGGTCACGCCGTTTCCCCATATATGGGTTACGAAGAGGCAATTCCGTAGCCCACTTTTCGCCCTCGCGGGAAACGAGACAGGTGGCGAATTAGGTCGTCGCCATTTTTCAAAAAAATCTTATGCCCATTACGTTCCCACGAGCAGATAGTGAGTGCATTGCATTGCATAGGCCCCTGTGGGAAACGTGATGTGACGGGTGGCGAATCACAAACCGCGACACCTCGGTAGGAAAGAGGTAAGTGCTATTCTACTCTGCCCGACACCTAACGGCCTTGCAATCATCTAATATGGAAATTACATTAATTTTGTTATACTTATTATATTTTAAAGATAAACTAATAAACGTTGACATCACTTAATATTACGAGTATTCAAGATTTGATGATCATCAAAATTAAAATGTTGATAATTTTTTTTAAGTAATTAAAATATAACGTTAGAACGAAGCAAATGTTCTTAAAGTAAGAATTAAAATCTGATATTATTCGATTACGAGAATATTAATTGATATACGACATAAATATAGAGAAGCATGGCACATTCGGCAACAAGTCTAGATGGTGGTCTCGAGAAATGATGCGCTCGAAATCCGGTGAGTTCCATAAATTTACATTAATTATATTAACCAGATGTTTCTCGCGCTAACGATTTTCATCAACTGCGGTGTTAATAATAAAGAAACAAATAAACAGTCAAATATAATGGGGCGAATAATTTGATTTCTGTTATATTATTTATTAAATTTTTATTGACCATATAAAAGTATAGGTACAATAGGCGGACCTTATATTATATGCACCTCATCTCATCCCGTGGATGTCGTAAAAGTCGACAGACGGAAAATGAAAACCAGGATGGGCACCAGCATCTTTCTGGAACATCGGAATAAATGAACTGCGGTTGCCAACTCGCTTGCCAAGCGTGGCAACGATGGCAAAATCACCTCAACATGAGAGCTACAACTTTTGTGGCAATCTATGTTTAACAGTGGACTAAATAATGATAGCCTGAAATGATGATGCTGATGATAGCGAGTATTAATAATACTATCAAACAAACATAACTCCCAACTGCTACTTGATGTCAATTTAAAAAATGTAACTTGCATATATTTTAAAGTAAAAGCTAAAAGTCAACATCAATGTTTTTTTTTGTTTCAGATTTTTCGTCTGAGATTGTTTAAATAGACTAGGATTTATGGACAGACGAAATGCTATTTCCGTTGGTCGAATTCGAGTCGAGATTTATTCGAATTTGAAACACGACCCCGGAACAGAAGTCGAACGAGGTTTAAAGTAGATTATTAACTTATACTGCGCTATTGTGAAATGTGATAAAGCTTTGAAGTTATAAAATGAAAATAAGGTAAGTTGTTTTGTCATTGTACACTGAGAACTGTGTGTGTATTTAAAATGTGAAAGGAATCAGATAAGCTTGGTAAAAACTTGTTTTTATGACTTTATATAGCGTAGTAGTTAAGTTATAAACCAAATGACAGCTAGTTCCCACGTCGAAGAAAAAGGGCAGATGTATTTAGTAATTACAAAAAAATTAGTTAGATTAGCTGCTCCTAGGAAAATCACTTCTGACCTCTCGCCTGATTTACGATAATTGGTATTATTATAATGGCTTTTACTCGATTTACAAAAATAGGATACTCTAAAACTTTTAATTTTCTAATAAAAATACGTAAAAACAATATTATTTTTTGCAAGGTATAAATCCTTGTTATTTAATATTTTGCAAAAGAAATTCTACAACACACCATAAGCATTTAACTTCCTTTCGCAGGTACATATAATAACGCCACTCGAAGGAAATCCTTAAGGAAGGCACAGACGTGGCCGACGTAAATCTCTAGCTTCTTTTTGGCCGGGAAAAAGTGCATAGGAGCGAAAACTAACAGAGAAAAGGAATGGGTTCACTTCCAGTGTCAGGGAAAACTAATTGTTTCTTGTTATAAAATGTGCTTTTTCAGCTTCTATTTTCTTCCTGTAATAAAGTTTTTTTCATTTAATGTGAGCGCCTATGATAATGTTCGTATACAAGTAACAGCCTGTAAACGTGCCACTACTGAGCACAGGCCTCCTCTAATTTTTGAGGGGCGCCACACTGCTCCAATGCGGGTTGGCGGACTTTACGTACTCGAATGATTTTTTAAAAAAAAAAATGATTTACTTAACCGCTGAGCGCTTAAAATGACAGAAAAATTTTAGAGGCGCACCTAGGATCCAGCTCATGTCACTCGCATAGTCTAGGTAGGTACCACCCCAGAGCCAGTTATTCTGCCGTGAAGCAGTAGTGATCAAACATTACTGTGTTACGGTTTGAAAGGGCACTGTGAGCTAGCATAACTGGGCATATGAGACTTAAGAACTAATGTCTCTGGGTGATGGACACAGTGTGGTGTCACACAGAATTTTTCTGGGTGACACAGCATATGTTGGCAGACGTTGCACTTACTATCAGGAGAACGTTTTCCTCGTTTCATCACTTTATCAAATAAATAAAAATCATATATATATATATATATGTATATATATATATATATATATATATATATATATATATTTATGTAGCTACTAGATTTTGTAGGCATTACCCATAACTGACTCTAAGGATAAGGAGCGATAAAGAAGTACAATTTTTCTTATACCGCCATTATACGATAGTGGTTTAAGTTACTATCGATATAAAAAAGTTGTATTTGTTTTATCAAAAAACAGCGTATCCCTTTTGTCAATCTTTTACTTTAAAACAAAACGACTACGTCGCTCCACGAAAGTTGGAGTTACGTAAATAGCTCAGGCGCGACGAAACTAAGAAGTCCAAGTTTTAACAGTTCACTGTGACACACAAATCTCAAAAAAAAATGTCTTGTCAAAAACAAAACTATGGGATCATTTAAAATAAAATAAATTTAGGAGTCGCATAAAGCTTTCGACACTCCCCGACATTCACAGAATCCTACTCGTGACGTAAATCACAAACTTTGAAAAAAAAAACGACGAAATAAAGAGCTCACGTGAAAGTTCAAAAATATCAGCCGTGAATATAATTATGAGAGCGAACACCCGCTGGTTTCCGGCCTTAAAGATACCTTACTATTGTATACATTTTTATAGACGAAGTCGTTTGGAACTCGATCCTGATATCTCTTTGCGCGAATAGACGTCGAATCGCCCACACTTCTGTTACTAATATCAAATATCAGTATCGTGTGCTGATCGAAACAAGAATGTAGAAACCTGAAATGAAAGTAGCTAGCTAGACGATCACAGACCTATTTTTGAACACTAACTATTATTATACAATATATACGATCCCGTGTGCGTTCTCGAGAAGGCAATTTTAATTACTCTTTATTTATACAGATTAATACTTTTTGAATTGAATTACCGTTATAAAACTATATGGTTACACTTTACTTATATTAAAATAAATAACTTCCTCCGTAAACGTCACTTGTACATACTAAAACATTAGTTAACAATGTACCGTTTTACAATTTGGGTATTAATTTTCGTACGCGTGTGGAAGTAGACCATTAATTAATTAACCCGTATTTGTAAAACAGAAATTATTGTTATTTTTTAAATTTTTAATCGTTAAGGTGTACGTACGAGTACAAATAGTTGTGGAATAGAATGAGGGATTTCTTAGTTATAAATAAAAGATAAAGTCCAAAGTCGTACCTGCGGAGCGACTGCTGTCTGTGAATTGCAAATACCAGTCTGAAATAAGCGCAGGAGATAAAGAATGACTTTAGCGCCAAAGTATACTTTAGACAACGCGTCCGAAGCTCTACAAAATTTATTCCAATTTTGTGCGCATTATTTTTTCCTACTCACATCGTTATACAAACCAGTTATAATACTTCTGTAAATTGGAACACATCTGTGCGAAGAAATTCAAACATCTTTGAACCCCTATAACAGGGTTAATGAGTGTATCAAAATAAAACCATAAATAGGATAATTAGGCATCACTTTTTTCCGAGTACGAATCTTAACAATAGTGCTTATAACCGTACGATGCTTATCACCGGTGAAGTAATTAAAATGGTAATTAAAATAAGTAGGAAACTAACCCAAAACCGGCTGTAAAACGTAGGCGCGAGCACGGCCACAACACGATCATAAATTTTTTTACGCCCGCACAGGTTACCTTGCGTAACAGAGACTATTTTATATCATTGTTCGTTAAAATATACATATGGTGTGATATATATTTTCTTAATAAATGGCGGAGCCCAAGGTCATTGATTTCATTTCAACGTCAATTCATTGAATTTACAAGAGTTTTAAATAGTCGTGTTAAACGATTGTATTATTTTAATGGCTTTGTTAATATTTTTTACCAATAATTATGCAATTTTCAATGCAACAGATTATGATGTGTAAATGTATTTTATATTTTAAACAACATACCTTAAAAATTAACCAAGATATACTCGTATGTAAATATTAATAAATCTTAAAAAAAATCAGTCTTGCGAATCTCGTCTTGTGAAACGAATAATACTATTTACCAGTGTCTCTGTGATTTTCATTTTAAATAATATTCTATAGCTACACTACGGAACGTCTTAAAATCTTTTCTTACATTCCGTTCATTTTCGTGTGGTAGTTAAAAGTAAAAATGTTGTACTTTTAGCTTTTTGTGGTAAAATACATCTTTTTTATTAACTTACTCTGTAGGAGCGTTCTCACAAACACAATAACGTGTTTTTAATAGTTACAGAAATATTAACGAAAATAATTCAAATAGTCAGATTTTAATCTGACGTGGGGTTAATAAAATACACAAAAATTGTAAATGCTTACTTTGAATTTATCTTGTTTCAATAATTTATATTTGTTACAATTCTTCGTTAATTAATCATTATTTATCGAACTTATACTTAACAATCACAAAGATCTCGTTACAATCTTGATTCTAGACAAATTCAATACAAATATTTAAATTAGAGTAGAAAATAGAGTAACATAGTACAGTTCCTGTTAAAGCCCTGAACTTACAAAAAGAAAAAAGTTTCATCCTTTACTTAGCTCTACAGATAAAATTAAAAAGACTACAAACAAACAAAAAGTTTGTACAACTTTTTAAAATCCGAGCAATTTTAAACCATTTGCTAAAAGCTTCGCGAGTTTCCCTCTTAAGAAAAAAATGACAGAGCCCGGAGGACGCTAAAAGCAATAGACTTTAGGTTCCTTGAGACTAAAGTTAAATATCCATTTAAATCTTCGACGCCGGGAGGACATCCTCCGGGAATTCAGCAGTGCAGCGCTAGAAAGCGCTTGTATGAAATTTAAGTAGGTATATCAAGTTGTTTTATATCAATTTGTGGTTGCGGTTGTCAGCATGAATGCGTTTAAAGAGTTATTTGTAAATCGGGTTCTTACAATAATAATGATGTTGTTTTGTTGTTTGATATATACATATAATTTTATTCAAAAGTTTGAGTGAATTAGTACTCAAATATATAAAATGCCTACAATAACATATAATAATAACATCTTATCGAAATATTTAAGAGCTGTTTTAAATCAGCGTAGGGATCAAATATTTCATAACAAATTTGGTAATTGTATGGTATGACATATTCTAACGTTCTTACGATTCTAAATTTACAAAACGTAAAATCAGTCACTCGTACAGGAAATCTTGTGAAGTGTGCAAGAAAGAACATATTGAATAGAAAGTGCAAAGCGCAACACTCCATTATCAAACATCACAAGAAAGCGCATCAAGCGACACCGAACTATACTTCTACCTAGTACATAGCTCCGTCGACGACGGCACTAAATCAATACGAGCCATCACGCCCTCCTCCCCCACACCCACATCCACCCCGCGGGCTTCAAGCCGCTTTCCCGCCGAAAGCACCACCCTTGAAAAGCTCGCGAGCTGAGCTCCTACTTCTGTTCGGCTTTGTGGAGTTGTAGCGCGAGCGAGATGTCTTGGGATTTGCTGTGAACTCACCAATTGACAGCTTGTAATTTGAGAGTGAATTTCTAGACTACTTAGGGCAAGCCAGAATTTACCTACAGGATAAAACAGTAATGGATACTACATTTCTTTGTATGTTAAGGCACATTGTAATATAATATATTTTAACAACTGCAACCAGCAACAAAAATCAGAACTGTCTATAACCTCATCAATTATCCAATTTATCTTTAAACACCTAAAACCACAAACATCGTAATGTAATCACGATTGTTTGGTGTTTTGCAAACAATCCAATAAAAAAACCGAAACATTTTTAATTACCTCATTCATATTTATCATGACATGACATGAAATTGCAAATTGTCATGTCATTTTAACATAATTCAAAGAACCATAGTAATGAATATTTATTATGCTTTTTGATTTATTTTTAATGAATGCTTAGCATTATAGTAACCTTTATAAGCAACATTGTTAGATAAAAAAATGCCGTGGTGGCTCAGAGCGCAAGCCGCTCTCTAAAATTAAAAAAAATCATTTCTCAGTCTCATAATTTATTAATTACAATTTTAATTGCTAACCTGTATGTCTTAGAAATACTGAGTAGTCCGCCGTCGTGAACTTTAGCATCGTGTAACACCGAGAACTCTTTTTGGCTCCAAAACTTTAAAAATAATAGTGGCGGTAATAGTAAATTAAAATCCAAAAGCAACATTCGTTAAAGCATTAACTTTATTTAATCCTACTATAATTATCCGTAATGTTTCTACTAAACGACTGTATAAATCAAACATGCGACGCTATTGTTCGATTCGTGTTAGATTGATAAGGTTATTCACGAGTGTGAAGGAGACAGATAGTCCACCAGTACTTTCCCTTCACAATGGATTGTAGAGTAAACGTAAAATTCAGCAAGTATTTCTTTACTAGTGTTAACGTCAGTTGCTTACTAATGTTTTTCTGATTTAGTTCTTAGCTTTACCGTTCGGAATTAAAATAGACAGAAAGTACAACTAGTTCAGATGTACATATTAGGATGAAACCTTTTTGCAAATTGGGTACAGATTTAGATATCTGTTCAAAAGTTTATGGCGCGCACCTCTTTACGTCTGTTATAGATAATTATTTGCATAAATATAAATAGATTGCCTACTTAATATTATTAAATGTAGATATTCAATAATATAAAGTAGGCAATCTATTACACTTTTTTTTTCAAATGAACTTCTTACGTTTTTCATTTTTACCTTTATGATGTAATTATTTTACTTTTTATTTTCATTCATTGCCACTTTGTTGATACCTGCAACAAAGACAGAAGAAATACTTTAGTTAAAAACATAGAATTTAGTAGCCAGTATCAATGAGAAAATAAGTTACTATAATATATAATGAAATAACTTGTTATCTTGCATATTTTTTACACCTACGAACTTACGAACTACGATTACCACCAATTGGACACTTCTAAATACAGTTTAAATAATCTTTAAATTTAATAAGAAAATTCATCATTTGTACTTGCTAATTCTACTGTTTTCGTTAATGCGCGGTGGTGGAGAAAAACATTAGTGAAAAAACCTGAATGCCTGAGAAATAAAACATTCTAGAATGACATGTGAAATTTGCCTGTAGTGGGCCTTTTAATTTTTTTAATTGTTCTCATTTAAAAATAAGAATGTTTGTGGATGCTCCAACGCCGCCAGCGTTAGAGTATCCACCACCACCCCATGTCATCCAGAGAGTGAAGGAAAAATCGACTAAAAATCACATCAAAGAAGCAAGCTAGTAAGGAGTCAAGTATGTGGTAATGCGATTGCCAATACAGCAGTGGACTGATAGCAGACTGATGATGATGATGATAAAGACAAGAAGAGAATACTAGTGCATTTAAAGATAATCCGGGCACTATAACATACGCTTTGATTTTGATCTCATCTATCATCGTCTCTAGCCTCGTGGGTGTCGTGTAGTGCCAGAAAAGTGTGTTAGACCACAAATTATACACCAAAGATCTCATACATGCATGACTTAATTACCTATACCTGGAAATTCCATTGCTTGGCAATACCTGAAACCTGGAACTGGACCTGGAAATCCTATTGCCAATCCTCTCCTCCACCTTACGGGAAATCCTTCTAACTCGGATAAGTTATAATATAGCTTGGAATCTACTCTGCTAGTAGTATGATAATAAGCGACTCTTAATTAACCATCATTAAAGTGTTTTTTTTTTAGCTTTAACCTATGCTGGGAGAATCAGATACCAAAAAGATAATTGTGATCTAAATCGACCAAGAAAACACCATAATTACCACAATACAAATTACAAATACTTGTATCAACCTTAAAATGCGAATGACAATAAATAACTAAAAATAAAATAAAAATGTGACGCGATCACTGTTTTAGTATATTTAAAGTTTTGTAGGGCGTTCGAAAGCCGCGACTAACAGTAATGAAATAAGCGCAGGACAAATATAATAAATCTCGGCGAGATGCGAGGGCGGCGCGGTAACTTCCTCTTACGATATTTGAATTTAATTTAGCGCTCGTATTGTCCCTTTCGACAATTGGAGTCCTTTTTTAATATCAGAACGGGCTTCGATGTTCTGCGTAGTTAGCTTTTGAAATTTTTAAGCACGGTAAAAAAAGAAATTAATTTCCTATTTTCTGTTGTTTGTTATATTTTAGCACTGTTATCTTTTTATGTTCATTGTAATGCCTTAAAGAATTCATCTTTAATAAGAGATTTATACATACAAATATTGTTTATTAGCTTACTTAAAATACTTAGAGTACCTACCAACTAATTACAGCATTTAAAATGCCTTGCTTCTTTTCAGTAGCTAAGGATTGGCTTTTATCCTTAATGATTTAAGGTTTATATGAGCTGATTTTTAACTATAAATAAGTAATAAGGAATATACATATTTTTAAATCAATTGGTTAAAGGTAGCGAATTTATGACCATATGTTAGTTATTTTAACTTTACAAAATGTAACTTAACATAATCTTATTTCTTGATATCCCGGGATAAAAATGAAATATCGGCTGTCTTTTTGCGTGTCGTTAGAAGCGATTATAACACTTGGGAACTTCTGTTTAAAAAAAAAACAGTTTCTAGTAACGATTTGCGGCATCATACACACTCGTAAACATATATTTTTTTTTTATTTGATAAAGTGTCGAAACGAGCAAAGCGTTCACTTGATGGTAAGTGCAACGTCTGTCCATAACAAATGTTGTTATGGACAGATTTACATTCAATATTTCTGTGTGACACCACACTACGCCCGTCACCCTGAGACATCAGTTCTTAAGTTTCATATGCCCAGTGATTACGCTAGCTCCAGTGCCCTTTCAAACCGAAACATAGTAATGTTTACACACTAATGTTACACAGTACTGCTTCTCGGCAGAGTAACTGGCTCCTACCACCAGTAAAGTGTTCACTTCGTTGTTGCTATTTTTTTTAAATAATGTTTAAATCTTCAATAGAAAATCTTTTTATAATTCCAAATATTAAACGATGAAGCGTCGTCGCTAGTAATTTGCGTAAAAAATATTTTAAGTGAGGGTGGAACGCTGTTCGACTCTGGTAGGTGATCGTGTTTCGCGTGTTTACATCCAGGATTATCGGCCATTTTAACTCACGGCCACGACGTTCAGGTTGAGACACACTGAGCCGTTTTAACATTTCGTTCAAGTTTTTTTTTGTTATTTACAACAATTTCAACCTATATATCGATAAACAAATGTTATGACATTTATAATATTTTCTGGCAGTAAACTGTATAATCACAATATATGTTTTTTTAATAACTGTTTGTTTAATTCATTAATTTAACTCTATTTAACAACCTAAAAAGATTAAACAAATATTACATGTCATATACAATACCTGAAAAAGTTTTGTATACCGTACTTTTTACGCTTCTCACAGTATTCAAGAATAGGCAGAAACATTCTATGAACACGAAATACGTAGTTAAATTTCATATTGTATATTAATTCAAAAACCAAGTGTATCAGATCATCAGGCACGAAACTGATAATTATCGTATGCTTAACGATATAATCATCAACCTAGATACATGATCTATTAGACAATTAGTTCAGCCAACCGTTACAGTAGTCCACCGACCAATTAAGATTCTATACATTAATTAACCAATATTAAAATTACCTGCGAATCAGATACTAATTATCGAAAATAAATCGAAGAAAATTTTCTAATAAAAAATGGGTTATGGCAATTAAAGTAATAATTGTGATTACCAATTGTTAAGAGTATTCTATTTAAAAAAAAGGTATTGTAATGACTTTATAAATAAACGATTTACAATTACTATTTACTTCAGCCGTGGTAGATTAGGGGCCGGGCGCTCGCCTTAAATTTAATAGTACGCGAGTGACCAGAGGTTGGATCCCTGTGCCGTCACAAAAAATAAAAATTTCTTTCACCATTTGAAAGGTACGTTATTTCACATGGACATAGGCTATATATTATGTATATATCAAACTATATTATGGATAAAATTACATCAGCAAGGCCGTGGCGGGTTTTTTGCTCATTAGATTTTTCTGGTATAGTATATAGTAGATATATATGCGTAAGAAAATCATTGGTTAATTAAATTTAATAACTATAGTTATTAATGTTGAAGTTATGTTATGATGAAATGAAATTAGCAAGTTTTTTCAATAAATCACTTAAAGACCAGTGCATGCACAGCTTTATTTTTTGCTCGCGATGATAATCAGATTCCGGCCACGCTATCTATACGTATTTAAGTGTACCTAGGCTTCTGGATACCAACCTAACGAGGACTGTGGTTTTTAAACTCTCGCCCCATGTCTAGATAGTCCAAATCGTGACTTACACTAGTACGGCCACGTTATAATTACGGCAGATCACAACCAGCGATTACCTATTCGCCGTTTTGATAATAATACGTGAGGATAGACTATAAATCATGCATGAATGAATTTACTATAACTATACCTCCCAAAAAAATGTTCTAGAGTAATTCAATAAATTATACCACATACGTTCCTGCAAGAGAAAAAAAACGTATGTAATGTTATCAATTTTATAAACATGAAAGTAAGTTTGTTTGGATATTTGTCCTTTAGTCACACTTCAACGGCTGCACGCATTGATAGACATAAAATAGATTATTTGGTAGGATGGAACATGGGATAGCTAGTTTTGTCGTAAAAATCATTACTACATTTGAATTCATACTCTGCGAAGCGGGCGGCTAGCGGTTAATTATATTATAAGAGAATCAACCATTCCATTACACCACGGTTATCGTTAAAATGTTCTGAAGGAAATGCCAGTACAATCACGGAATCAACATTTCAAATATGCCATATAATCATCTCTCATGACTTAAGTTATCTAGACCAGAGGCCAGGCCTATGGTGAATGGTGTCGAATTCAACCATCGCCAATTCAACTACACTGTGTGGCGATTACGTAAAATCTTTCAAATTCGGATAAGGCTTAATTCCAGCAGGGGATGACGATGATTTACAAATGAACTAAAAGTAGTGTTCTATTTGAAATATATATAGTTGTATATGCTGTGGTTGATATTCGACCGTCATTCATATTTTTTTAAGTTTGAACGTTACTCAGGTCCTTCTTTGGTGACAATCTCTATTCTGTGCCACTGTTTGACCAAAGACTATTACGTATCTCACACTCTTCCGTGCGCGTAATTATCATAAAAAGGGGTAAAAATGTGTTCTCCTCACGTATCCCGATCCCCGATCACTACAGGTAAATGCAAAGTCGAAGTAAATAGGTACTATGCGAAAATTAAAGTATTATAAACGACCGCAATCTTGTATAAAAGCATGATTTTTTTTAATATCCAAAATGGCTTACAAAGTTCACACGAGTGTTAGTAGGTGCGGCTGGATGGGACGGAACTGTGATGGGGTGACACACTGTTATTATTAGTTTTTTGTCCCCACTCTCGAACCTCCCCGCCCGTGTTGGCCGCCATTTCTCGCTTTCAAAGCACTTTTTGTGCATTTTCGTATTGACGAGTCGGTGCGCTTTTTTCGAAATGTTAATATGCCGGATTGGATATTGCTCCGGATAACATTTGTGCTGAACATAAATTTGATTAAGATTCTGTATAGCATCTAAACAGAATATCCATACTAATATTATAAATGGAAAGTAACTCTATCTGTCACACTGTATCCGATCTCGATGAAATTTGGCACAGAGATAGCTTGCGTTTTGGAGGCGGACGTACAATTTTTTAGCCTGAAAAATCAAGTTCTTGCCACGGGATAATTGAAAAATCTATATTCACGCGGACGAAGTTGTGGGCATCAGCTAGTAGAACATATATGAATAAAGAAATAATAAATAAATGTGCATTAAACGTTTTCTATTTACGTAAATAAAACTACTATTAAAAAAAGAAAAAAAAACCAAAGTTAATTTTATTGCCCGTTAAAACTGTTTTGGATACAGGCACGATTCGCTTATAATGATATTGTAATATTTTGTTAAAAATGATTTTAGGAATGCGGAAAGACAGAAAAACAGTTAATGTATATGTTATTATACTATTTTGTGACGTCATCAAGATTATATCTTCCAGACCGATTACAACTACTACTATTGCATCTACTATTGTAATCTGACATCTACACCCTGGTAATAGTCTGTAGGAAGAATTAATTTAATAATTTCGTTGATATTCCAACTCTGGACCGTCAAATCAGAAAACTGGTACGCCGATTTTGACCACGGGAATTTCGAATACTGATGGAGGTTAAAACTGCGCTAGACATAAAAATATAGTGCCACCCCCGCCCGATATGACGCACTTCCGATAATATCGGAGGTAGGCCAGTATGTAGTGTCAGAGACACGGGGACAAACGCAACAGGACTAGAACCGAAAACCAACAATCGTTGTTTTTTTTCACAAACGTTAACTCCGGTTGGAATTTGAAGCCAGGACCCGCGGTGTAGAGTTATTCTGACCGCTACGCCATGTTGTCATCAATGTAATTTCACTACATCAATACGAAAGAACAATAGTTTCGGTTTTGCAAACAAGTTATAAATAAACCGTATGCAAATTACGTTATAGTTTTTTTACCTTTTGTATATAAACGTAGATGATGGATGTTACCTCAACGAAGGTATAATCATGCGTTTTATCCATAAACTTGTCCAACCATAATCACTTGTGTAAACAGCACGCCATCAATACACTATTCGATATAATTACGCAATCCAATTCACTCGTCCCTGGTCCGTGATCAATTAGCGTGCTTTGCCATAAAAGTCGTAAACCTCACAAAAAGACGTGTAGCAATTAAGACTAGTGATCAAACGATACACGAGGAGTGACCCCCGAATTATCGCTCCAAGGCGTTACACAATATATTGTTTATTAGCGCCTATTTCGTAAACTGTTTTAAACTGTGGCTATAAATCTTAGTAACGTACAACCACTGAATTTTAATAAGCATCATTGAATGAACCGATTTAAGAACGCACCTTTACGGAGCGGAGGCGGAATGTAACTAAAATCGAAAATGCAAAGATCGGTAGTCCTTGAGCACTTTTGTTTATAAACAAAGGACGTGTTATGCAAGAGGTTGTAAAGGTTGGATCGCGTAAAGAATCGGGTTTTACAGGGCGCATTATATGGACGGGGCGAGATAAAGCGATTGTTTTGGGTCGTAAATAAGACTGCAACAGGTACGGTGCCAACGGGACTCGACAATCACGGGCAACCGACGCTTTCCCTTTCGTTTGATATCGTTGCGTTCATGTGACACGTTTTGCGTTGAATATATTTTAAAGGACTGTTTGGGTTTATGTGAAATAATTTTAGGAAGTTGATAAGACTCTTCAGTACGGAGTAAATCAAACCTTCTGTCCTGTAAAATTCGTTTTAAACATTACAATGGCATATTACATTTGTCGAATATCACTACAAACAAATAAAGAAGTGTCCTTGCTCGTATTTTAGGTTATAAATACTTTGTAGGAAAGCAAATTCGCTTACTAAAACATTCATACTAAAAATACACTATTAATATGCCTACGTCTAAAACACTTATACTGATGTGACTATTGACAAGTAATTTGCACGCATTATAAAAATAGTACAAGTAACCTCAGGGACAAAGTTACATTTCTTTCATCGAAATGTGATGAACTACCTTAACTCTGAAGTCCACATAACAAACGTCACAGGCGTATTTTGTTAAAAAAAACTATTTATGAGTTTATGCACAGTAGTAGTATAATAATATATATTTCAACTTACTGAGTCTGCAAATAGGACGTAGTCTACACTTTACCAACTGGCCCAAAATAACTAGAAGATAAAATTAGGGCTAGCGCCAACTGCCGTCCAAGACCCACCTAAAAATAGTAATTGAAGAGGTCGCAGTATGAATAATATTAGGGGCGTCGTCACGCGGGGCCTTGAATCGATACGTAATTATAGAGTGAAAACGTACCCCTCATAAATATTATATCCACGGAATAAGGCGAGGCAGGAATCGCCCGTGGCGGCCATTGTGTGAAGCTACTAACCATGCCAGCGTTAGGTGACGTCAGGCCGTTTGAAACGCATGACATGAAAAATGTGCTTAAATTTTACCAATAAGAGTTTTAAAAGCGAAAATAAATTAAAAAGGTATAATACTATAATCTATAACTCGTTACGAACATTTTGGAAATTTAAATTAATCACGTTCTTAAATGGTTTTATGTATGAAAAATAAATGTTTTAACACGCTTTAGATATTAACCGTTTATAAATTCAAATACAATAAGAAATTTTATTTTATTTCGAGAATATTTAAAAACAACAATTCACAATATTCGACTTAGGTTGTATCAAACAAGTTTTAAAAGCAACGTAACGTAACGCAACGAACGTAACGCGAACTACAAATTTGTTTAATTATAATCTATTTTTTTGTCTTATAATGTTTCAATATTTATAATTTATTTAAGACTGAACTGGAATATATCTGCTAATAAAAACAGAAATAATTTTTAACAAAATAGTAGGAGGTGATAATAACAGTACTTATTAAATAAGTAATAACTAGATTTCCTTGGCAGTTCTTACAACTAATATAAAGTCCGTAGTTTGTTGGTATTATTCATTCAGGGACTTTTCAACGTTTCCTCATACTCTAAATTGTTTCCCTCCCTTATCTAATTTTGGTCCACGCGAGGTTTGCATGTCGAAAGGCAGTTAAACCCGGTTCAGATTAAACCGGTGCCAACTTCCTACGAATCGTGTAAAAATTGACCGTGAAATTTCTACTCTCCGTTGGTTAACGTTTATCATTAATCTTTAAAATTTTACGTTATACATTAGGTATTTTTTAATCACATAACGTACATTTTATTCGTTAGCTTATCCATGACTGTGATAAGACTTAAAAGTAATGATTGAAAAAAAATTAACAAATTAATGAAATGTGAAATATATTGGTTGCCTTTACTTGTATTGTAGAATCCTAGGCTTCTCAAGGCAAGGCATTCACCGTAAATGTTATAGGAAGAACCTAAAATTGCATTGCAATTTTAAGTGCTTATCTACCACGTGCGCTGAGGAGAAACTTTGTAAAGAAACCTGCATGTCTCAGAAATAAATACATTTCGAAGACGTGATATCCGCTAACTTGAACTCGAGCTGCGTTGTGAATTCTTTTCGAGTCCAAAACTCTTTTGAAATAAGACGAAGACTTAACGGTAGGACATATATGTGCTATTACTTTACTCATTAAAGTCTAGGTAGGTAAAACCCTAGAGCCAGTTAATCTGCCGTGAAGCAGTAGTGTGTAAACATTACTATGTTTCGGTCTGAAGGCCACTGAGAACTAGTGTAATCACCGGGCATATGAGACTTAAGAACTGATGTCTCATGGTGACGAGCGCGGTGTGGTGCCACTGATGTTCTGGGTGAGACTGTATTTGGTATGGGCAGCGGTGCACTTACCAACAGGTGAACGTTTTGCTCGTCTCAACACTTTATCAAATAAAAAAAACATGAATTATTTAAAACGAGTTTAAAGTTTTCATTTGTGTTGATTTATGTACATATTTATATTTTATTTAATTTCAATATGGTTTTATTTCACTGTTCCTACATAATTACCTATATTATTGTTAATAGAAAAGAAGACCAATTGCAAAGTGTGACCTATTTTGGAGACTACTTCGAAACACTGGTGATAGGATTCCTATGCAGGAATCCGCCTAGGTAGGTGCCACCCCAGGGCCAGTTAATCTTCCGTGAAGCAGAAGTGTCCAAGCATTACTGTATTTCGGTTTGAGCACTGTGAGCTAGCGTAATCATATAAGACTTAAGAACTTATGTCACAGGGTGGTAGGCACAGTGTGGTGTCGCGCAGAAATTTTCTGGGTGACACAGCATTTGTTATGGGCAGACGTTGCACTTACCATCAGGTGAACGTTTTGCACATTTCATCACTTTATGCAAGAAAAAAAAAATTGCAAATTGAAGCGACCACAAATTACGAAACAAATGGTCACGCGTTTAACTCCTATATTGTTAGAAAGAAGTGGACAAAAACAAAGAGCTCGCTTAATCTATGAGAGCATTTATTAAACATCTGCCTTTAGGAATCCACATCGCATCTGTTCCTCTGGCGTCGGTTCTTTTTACAAAATTTCAAATGCGCGCGAGCCGCTTCCAGCTCAAACAGGCAGATGTACATGTTACGTTTACATCTTAATGAGAAATCTACCTTAAAATTGTAAACATAAAACTCAATTTCTTACAGCATGAAATGTCACTTTTCGCTTTGAAGTCTTTTTATGTATATAATCCTTAAAAACTTAGATTATGATGTCGACATTTGAAATTCGGGAGCGTTTAAGGGAAGCGCTATGGTAGCGATCGACAAAGATAACGGTAAACGGGGTCATTTTTATGGCCTTACCCTCTTTTGAAACTATTTAGACGTAACGTGTTACATTTATCAAATGCTTTATGGAAGAGAACTTGAAATAATTTTCTCGTTTGTTTTATTACTTCCTCTTTAGTAATGACTTTATTTGATAACTTATTACAAGATGTATGCCTTAAGACAATTTATTTAAGTTTCAATTGTATGATAATAGAAAATATAAATATATAGTAAATGAGCAATGTACGTTGCTCTCTATATAACATACATCTTATATATAGCAACGTTAATTTTGTTCCGTCATTTATTACGTAGACTCCCAGTGCTTAGCAGCAAACATAATTAAACCAAGATGAACAATTTCAATTCCATCCTACAAACTAATAACTCAGTTCCATTTAGAAATAGAGCGCGAAATCCCGAGAGCTTCTAAGCTTCTTCCCATAAATTTAGAATTGACTATTTATACATGAAAAAACATTAAAAAATATATATATATCCTGTTTACGAATTTGGGCTTTAACGCAAAACAATAAGATTTTATTTAGATTCACAAGCACACAAACGAAACAAGGGGAAATGAATTAATGTAACGAACTCAATCAAAGCGTGCGTTTCAAGCAATTGTGAAGGGATGCCTAAAATTTGGATGTTCTGTTTAATCAGCAAAGAAACACGCAACTTCGAAGTGAAGCTATATTAGAAAACAGTCTTATCGTTAATAAGTGTATTACGTTATATAATGCTTCATGTTACGTAGTGAAAACTTTTAATAAACCAAAATTAAATGAAAAGTTAGTTATAGTATTATTGTACATATGATAACAATTACGCCAAACATTGTGTCTTGTGTGTGTGTCCTTCTGACCAGTTGCAATCACAGCGACGTCGTCGTTCCGGTTAACAATCAGAAATTTTCATCTGCACAAGATATAATAAAGTGCTTTGTAAGTGTAACTACAGAAATGTTATCATCATCATCATTTCAGCATATCACTAGTCCACTGCCTCCCCATGGATTGCCATCGTCAGTGTTATTTGGCTTCGGAGAATTCGTGTGGACGTTTCGCTATCAGTCCGTCGCCAGAGCCGTGTTATATGTCGCGTTTGTCTGAGTATTACCTAGACAGATTATCAGCTGCGTCAGTTAAACGTGTGTAAAATGAATATAAAAATATTTTTACATAAAAGTAGCAAAACAAAAATACCGCGTGCAAATCAGTAGAAGTAAACCTATATATATAATAGAAATTTGATGAAAATAAAAATATATAAACATGAATTAACAAATTCAGATGATAAGCTATAAAGTTACAGCTCATTATATAAGCAATTTTTAATTAATCGTTAAATATGAAATAAAAAAAAAACAGAAAAAAATTCGACAAGATATTTTACTCTCATCGCCCCAAAGAAGTTTCACTTCAAAAATATACGTCAGACTGTTATATAATCTATCACTACTTAACTTTAGTATTATGATCTAACATTGGTATTCACACTAAGCAGATCGTGAAGGCCTATATACGATTCACACTAAAATACACCCACAAGTTTTCAATCAATTACTTTAAGAAAACAAGCGATATAAGTATGAGGAGAAAACATGAGGAGAATAGATATTTATTTGAGAGTTTAATTATAGTGGTGTTATTTACTTGGAAGAGAGTGATTAGACGGCCAATCGTTCAAATGATGGTTACTGCAGCGTCTGTCCCAGTCTGCTCGCAGTTGCGATGTGTTACTTAAAATTTTTAATTCGCAAAGTTCTGTGGGTCACCGCACTGCGCTCATCACGCTTGAAACATCAGTTCTTAATTCGAATATGCCCTGTTATTACATTAGCTCAGTGTCCTTAAAACCGGAATACGGTAATGTTTCACATCAGAATAACTGGCCTTGGGGTGGTGCCTACCTAAATGGATTCCCACAGGAATCCTACCACCTCTTATAAAGCTTTTTCTATCATTCGGGCTAAAATTCGGGATCAGCGTCTAAGGTTCCAGTTATCTAATATTGCGATCACAAATCCGTCGGCCAAGTGTGCTGATTACGATAAATGTCCCTTGAAGAGGTATTTTTTAAACGATGTCCCGCACTAAGATTTCTCATGTACAACACAACCTGACCTAAAGACCGACACTTTGTCTTTGCACTAATTCTGACCCCGGCTGGGATTCGAAACCAAGACCAGCTGCGTAGAAGACAGATACTCTGACCACTACGCTAGGCGGTAGTCGATTTGTAAAGCAGAGGGCTATTAACAGGCTGGTGATTACGACTATCTAAAATACATGTAGGTACGTTTCATTAATATTAATTATACTTCAATCAATCGCATCGCAGTCACGTGGCGTTTCAAATGTACGAGTCTACAAAAGACTTATTTCTTTGACCCTCAAATTTAGTAATTTAAGTTTTCCCCTCCGGATAGCATTTCATTTACCTCTTCAACCGATACGCTGCGTGGGACGAACTAATCTGGAACACAAATTGTCGTGGAGTAGTCCATTGACCCTAGAATATCAAATAAATCTTCCTCTACATATCGTAGCTATGTCACTTACGCTTATAGTTTGGTGTACAATGTACAAATAATAAACTTAAAAAAAATGCTTTAAAATTTAAATTATGAAAAATGTACATAGCCTTGTTAAGAAAACAGACAAAAAAAAAACAAGTTAACTAGTTAGCTATGTTTTTTTTTAAATTTTAGAATCGCGTAAAACTACTTTGAAATGATAAGTTATCTTACGTTTTTCAAATTAACGAGTATTTTCTCTTAAAACAAAGCCCTTGTATTTATATTCTAAGACAATTGTTTTTTTTTTCTATGTAATATATGTAACTTTTCCATAAGATCATATAAACTACCAATGCGAACTAAAAGTTGTATTACATAATAACACAAGTGCTCAGAAAAATATAAAAATGAGAAATCATTATCAAACATGTAAAGGCTGTATGAAATTTTCACGTTTGATCACATTCTTTATATACATATATTGCTTAAGAAGGTCAAGGATGAGACAATTAAGTTTATTTTTTTTAATAAGGACGAATCTGCATGCATGTCGCAGTTCCGATAATTCCCTCCATTGATTCGTAACGCCTCCCGCGCCACGCTACAATGGTCGTGAGTGAGCCCCGACATTTGCCATTGTGTTGTTGTCTATGCCCTGCTTTCCTTTATGTGCAGTTATTTATGGAATGCAATATACTTATGTATATTTGTATCTATTTATCATTGAATTATCACGTTTTAAATCAGCACTGAAAAAATATTCAAACACTAAGTTTCGACTCGTTTATATAAATTGTAATGAAGCGCGTATATCGCTAGTACAAACCTTAGAAGAGCCGTGGTAGCTCAAGGGCCGGGTGCTCGCCTTAAATTTCATAGTTTGCCAGTGACCTAAGTTCGATCCCCGGTGCCTAAAATGTTTTGCAATTTTAAGTGTTGATTTACCACGTGCTGCGCTGAAGGAAAATTACGTAAGAAAACCTGAATTTTTAAAAAATAATGATCGTTCGACGACATGTGAAGTCCACCAACCCGCATTGCAGCAGCGTGGCGGACTTTTCCCAGCTCCAAAGCCCTCTCAAAAATGCGAGGAGGCTTGTGCTCAGCTTGTACAAAGCTGAGTCTTCAGTTTTGTTAGGCTTTTAATTCGATTTTTAAAATTCGTTCGCGGTTGAAGTTGCTTGTTGGTAACATCTAAGAAGATTGCCTCGCGTAAGGATTTAAGAATAAAATTTCCATAGTTAATTTTCCGTGTCCACTTATCTCTACTACGCCAAACCTTTATTTAGATATCCCAAGGTTTCAAACGCAAATGGACCTTTTAAAATGTTTTTTCTTTTAAGTAGTCAAATTGTATTTGGTCCAAATAATAAATTACTTATGTATATAAGAAGTTATTTTGATCACCTAAAATAATGAACGACACATTAACCAAAAAAATATTAAATTTAATATAAAATACATAAAATATGTTCCAAAATATATAGGTTTATGTTACAAAGTTTCTTACATTAATCGTTGTGGATAATCAAGGTAATGTTGCATTTAGTCGTAAATTATGATAAGATTTAAAAGGACCAATAATTAAATTAAAAGTCTCTCCTGGGGATGAAATCCACTAACCCAATGTTCGTTATAGCATAGCGAACAGAAGAGTGTGACTGCCGAAAATAAACAATTGTTTCACTTGCAGGGGCGCAGAGCAGAACACACTTGCGAAATACGAGCAATGGGGAGTCGTGTGGCTGCCCGGTTTAGAAGCTACTGAAATTTGATTCTAAAAAAAAAAATATACGAAATGTGCATATACGAAATGGCCAGTTTCCTTTTACGTAATTATCTTTGACATTTTTTTTTTATTTTGGCAATTAGGTATCTACGGATATTGCCAATGCAAGATTTTGTCGGTAATCGTATGCTTTTATTTAATCAATAAACTACCGTAATAAACCGTTTCTGTTAACGATAAGTATATCTTTGACATTAAATAAAACTATTTTGTAGAAATATATACTTCTAATATTTACCTCTTAATCTTTGAGAACAGACATTTTAACCAAATCATATTCTTATGTACCTACTTTACTTAGGTATGTGAATTTAAAAAAACGTAATGATTAATATCATAATTCGTTTATTATTATATTTATTCTATATAAAATATAAACAGAAATGTGTCGTTATTTCTTCTCTTTGTTGCCTTTGTTTCATTTTTCAAAAGAAGTTTGTGAAAATTTCAGTTGCGTCTTCTGTTGCGGAATTCGATATTGTACACGGTTGCCACACCAAACGAATCTGATCACTGACCCATGAAGCAAGCAGAAAGGAAATTTTCTTCTTGCGAAGAAAATACGACAATATAAATAACTCCATTGGCCCCTACCTACCACTACATCACCCTATGACAAAAGAGTTATCGGTGCGTTGAAAACAAAAATGGCGACTTGATTTATTGCTGAGGCTCGCGCATTAGCCGTGCGATTCGAGCTTTGGTGGTCGAAGCGAAAAATTAACCCTCCGGCCTTTTCTTACAATTCTTAGACGATAGTCCTAATTGTAATTTAACGAGACTAATAAAATAAATATTTAACCATTATCGATATTTTTGAAACCTCAGCCCCTAAGACTAATATAATTACTGGTCATATTTTTTGGTCTGGTCAGGTTTTTTTATTGCATAAAGAGATGAAAAGAACAAAACGTTCACCTGATGGTAAGTGAAACGTCCGCCCATAACAAATGCTGTGTCACCTAGAAAATTTCTCCGTAACACCACACTGAGACATAAGTTCTTAAGTCTCATATGCCCAGTGATTACGCTAGGTCACAGTGCCCTTCACACCGAAACACAGTAATGTTTGCTCCCTACTGCTTCACGGCAGAATAACTGGCCCTGGGGTGGTGCCTATCTAGACGGATTCCTGCATAGGAATCCTACCACCAGCAAGCCTATCAGTGACCTTCAGTCACATTAGTGTTTGTACAAGACTGCTTTACGGCATAATAATTGGCAATGCGGTGGTAGACGGATTCCTACATAGGAATCCTAGCACTATATTTTTTAGCGATCAGCGTTGCTGCCTTTTGTGTCCGTGAGTCTTGGGTTCAAATACCTGCAAATGACAATGTTTGTGCAATACACAAATTATTCGCGGATCTTATTGTTTCGTCGGCTCAGTTGTCGCAGGGATTTTTGGCTGTTACGGAAAAGGTAGCGAGTACGATGCCCGATTAAGAAAATTTTGTAGTTGGTCCGGATCGGATGTTTTTGTAGTTGGTCCGGATCTGTGTTTTTGAGCATATGCACGGTTACCACAATTCAAAATTGAACGACGACGTGGCGTAGTTGTTATAACACCTGACTTCTACGCCGCGGTCCTTGGGTTCGAACCCCAGTCGGAGCGAACGGTCTACTACACTAATCGTCTAAGAGTCTGGTTGTGTTGTGAGTCTGTTCTGCTGGTAAAATGTATGTCTGTGAAATTGATTCGCGATAGAGGATAAATCCTATCTTCCTACTTTAAAAAAAAACCCAGTTTTGACTTTTGTCTGACACAGCATTCGAACCTCCCTCCGATCACATAGCATTAGCTTTCCATATGATATGAAGGATAGCAAAGTGAGAATGAAATAAAAGAGTTGTTCTCTAATTATTGCTTAACTGATTACATTTTTACATTTTTACTTGTAGTACTAAACCGATATAAGTCGCCACCGTTAATATATACTAAATCGAAGTCATTATGTTATAAAATGTAAATATCAAATGCTAGTAATTTATTACCTACTCTTAACAAAAATATTCTGGAAACTATTAAATATTTAAACGGATTTTATATCTGTTATATATGCATATGGTTGAAACATAAACTGTCTAATATTTTTCAAATGAATAAAGTTTACTTATATAAACAGATGTGTTTGAATTATTCAAAGTATTTCATTGCATTTTTAATTATACTAACATATTAAACCATTAATGGTTTTTTTATTAACATATTTTTGTTCATCGACCTGTCCGGTCCTGATTTTCAAATAAAATGTTAATGTACTCCATACTAATATTATTAATGCGAAAGTAAATCTCTCTATCCCTCTATCTGTCTGTAATGTTTTCACGGATGATCTTGACGAAATTCGCGACATAGATAGCTTGCATCCTGGAGTACAGACGCAGGTTACTTTTTATTCCGAAAAATCAAAGACCTCCCACGGCATTTTTAAAAAACCTTAATGCACGCGGGACGTAGTCGCGGGCTTCAGCTAGTATAGTATAATATTAAAATTCTTCTGAATCTTTGAATTAATATATCTGAAAATTTACTTTTAAAATTATCTGAGTTTATAAAAACTTTAGAGACCAACCTAAATGGTAAACTCGATATTTTCCCTTTTAACATTGCGTTAGATTAAAAAACAACAAAGTTATTCAGAATATTCTCGGTCACCTTTAAACAAACATCGTCGATTATCTTAGCCGTGTTTATGCTAAAAGTAAAACGTTATTAACTTAATGAATATAGACATAATTTATAGTCGTTTTTCAACAATATTTTAACAATATGTAGACCCGTTTGGTGAGTATCAGAACTGTATCCGACTGAGTAAATTTAATTGAAATATTGTTAATGGGTAAAAGTCGCGACGCGGTCGGCACAAGGGCTAATAAAAGCAAGCAAGCTAAGCATTCGACTTCTTCTTTGGGAGAAGGTGGGACGTGGGTTCGATTTCCGCACGGAAAATATGACCTACAGAAAGCTGTACCGGGCCTGCAATGTTAAATCAACGTCTTCATGAAAATAATAGTATTGGAAAACATATTTGAAAATGTTGTGTGCCTTGTGCAAATATAAAAAATGATACAGATATAATGTATACGATATGTACATATATTAGGTAATATAGGATAAAAGAAAGAGCAATTTCGATAGTGGAGTGCTTGCGAAATGTATGCAACACAAAAAATATCTGAAAATGAATATTCCACGAGCGTCATAAATCCATTCGCGACGAAACCGAAGATTAGGAGCAAGCAAGTGAAGCCAAAACTCGATATTGGGTGAATAATCGTCTCCACTACCGGCGCGGTAGCCGGCCGGAAGCGCCAGATTTATACCCGAGCGTACCCGGGCGTACCGGCCTGTGACCGTCATGTACCCATTTATACCCGGTTGTAGCGGCCTATGATCGTCGTGTACCCATTTATACCCGGGTGTACCGCTACGTCATATCCGTGCTGTCGTCGCTCCACGCTCTTCATAAAGCACCCGATATGCCTTGAGGGCCGCGATTTATGGTGTGGAAACGTCATCGGAGCCCGTGTTTGGCGATAAATCATATGTTTGTTTAGTGCATGAGACGTCTAAATTTCTCGGATGTATGCTTGAACTGTCTTTGTATTTATGGCCTTGGAGGGATAGATTCAGTTAAGGAATTCGTGGATAATTATTTGATTAAGAATTTAAAACGATATTTGTTAATTATAAACGATATTTCGAAACAAGAACTTAACAAGGAGTTAAACTTAGATTTGTGATTGATAGTGTTATATTTGTTAATATTATTCGAGGCGTGGCATAGTGCTCAGTGCATCGAACTGCTGAGTTATGGGCCTTGAGTTTGATTTCCAGCCGAAGATTACGTGTCTGTATGTTTTGCGATCCCATATGCGTGACACTACCTGTGATTCGTCCTCCTGTCTCGTCGTACATGAGAACGTGGAATGGAGTAACAGTCTTAGTTTATATGCGTTTATTCTCGACAATATTATCGTACGTAACTGACATCTTCCGACTGCAATCGAAAGTTATCGATGTGGATATAATATATATGATGCCAGATTTTTCCAAGATTACTCCCGTATCGTTTTTGTAAAATAAATTACACGTGCACTAACACCCAGACTCAGAACAACCATACACATGTGTCCCGTGCGGGAATCGAACCCACAACCCATAGCATAGAAGCCAATCGCTTAGCCACTGCTCCAATGGACCCGATCATAAGCTATTAGCATAAATTGATTAATTTTCAGTTGCACTATTGATTAATACTACCTGGTAACAACACTGGACAAATACATAGATAAGCAACAACCTATTTATAGTATGACAATTTTGTTGATCCAAGT
The DNA here is from genome assembly GCA_019845155.1 of Luehdorfia chinensis. NCBI lineage: Eukaryota > Metazoa > Arthropoda > Insecta > Lepidoptera > Papilionidae > Luehdorfia > Luehdorfia chinensis. The sequence continues at coordinate 11,972,516 of JAHVAK010000642.1, read as the reverse complement.
GTCTAGTTTATAATATAAGAACAAATTCATAAAAGAAACAATATTGACTTCTTACTGTAAGTTATTCTATTGTAATGAATTGAACACCAGTTGAGTGACAAGCACTAGCTACCGTATTGCCGTGACCAGGTAGCTGAAAAACAATTGAACGTCAGAATTAAAGACAACAAAAGATTTGGATCACCTTCCTCAGGAGAAGCTTAAAATTTACGACCCGCATTGTCAAGTTGACTGCTTATGCAATTGATTTCAAAACAACAATACATCAAAAATAGGAAGTCAGGTATATGTTTACTGCGACTTTCAATTTGCGTGAAGTTTTAGCTTTCACTTTTATTGTACGTAATTACAACGGCCGAATTTCGGAGCATTTTAGGAACTGGACATCGAGTTATTCGATTGTATGAACAGAATTAGATGAATCGGAGGTGCTATTTGATTTTTTAATTTTTTATTTTGGAGAAAGTGACGAGACGAGCGTAACTTCACCTGATGGTAAGTGCAACGTCCGCCCATTACAAATGCTGTGTCACACAGAGCAATTCTGTGTGGTACCACGCTGCGCCCATCACCATGAGACATCAGTTCTTAAGTGCCTAGTAAATACCCTCTCAGTCTTATTCAGACCGAAACCCAGTAATGGTTGCACACTACTGCTTCGTGGCCGAATAACTGGCCTTGCGGTTTACTGGTGGTAGGATTCCTACTCAGGAATCCGTCTAGGTAGGTACCACACCAGGGCCAGTTATTCTGCCGTGAAGCAGTAGTGTGCAAACATTACTGTATTTCGGTTTGAAGGGCACTGTGAGCTAGCGTAATCACTGGGCATATGAGACTTAAGAACTTATGTCTAAGGGTGATGGGCACAGTGTGGTGTCAGACAGAAATTTTCTGGGTGACACGGCATTTTTTATGGGCAGACGTTGCACTTACCATCAGGTGAACGTTTTGCTCACTTCATCACTTTATCCAATAAAAAAAATTCCACTGCGTAAAACTATAAATCTGAATTAAAAAATTGCAAATATACGCGCCACAAGTGTTCCAGTACAAAGTTCACATTGATCCTCACTGGTCATAACTAAAATAAGGAGTAATTTTTTATGATTACAATATGAATCAGTTGCAATGTCTGACATTGTCAAACAAGGTCGTATTAGAACACACACACACGACCAGAGAACTAGTATTTTATGTTCTATAAAGATTGTAACTGATTTGTGAGTTATAAAATTATTGATTAGAAATTGAACAAAAATGAAGTATAAATACTCTGAAGCGTTTCCAACTAAGTGGAGAAATACTTAAGCAAAAATGGTAAATAGTATTTGAGAAATGGTTATTTAGCAGCACAAATTACAACTGAAAAAGTGAAATGTGTTGTGTTGTGGTGTTGAAGGAAATATGTGGGCATCGATACTACAGACTGGTGATGGCAGTAGTCTCTAAGATCAAGGTAACTGAATAAGATAAGACGGTCACCGATACGCCTAACACGGTGATTTTTTTATTGGATAAAGTGACGAGACGAACATAACGGTCACCTGATGGTAAGTGCAAGGTCTGCCTACAACAAATGCTGTGTCACCCAGAACATTTCTGTGTGACACCATACTGCGCCGGTCACCCTGCGACATCAATTCTTTAGTCTTATATGCCCAGTGATTACACTAGCTCTCAGTGTCCCTCAGACCAACACGCAGTAATGTTTGCAAACTACTGTTTCACAGCAGAATAACTGGCCTAAGGTGGTTCTACCTAGACGGATTGCTGCATAGGAAGCCTTCCACCAGTAACCTTCTTGGGAGAGGCTATGTCCAGCGATAAACTATAACAGTCTGAGGAACATATAGTCGAAAATAATGTAGACTGCAGAAAGAGTAGTTTACAAACTCCAAATGACTATTATAATGATTATATCATCATTTATCATTTTTCATATCATTCTTATCATATATTATTCGTTAATATATAAATTAATGTTATAGGTTAAGAATCTAGATTTACTTGATAGGCACTAGACATTAATGAAAAAAACTTCTGTATTATTATTGATATTTACGCAAAATAGTAGAACAACACATAAAAATATATTACCAAAAATAAAAACAGTAAATTCGCAATTATAATAAAATTAAATATCCTTTTACGTTTTTTTTTTAATTTCCTGTAATTTATTAATTCATGCTTTCGCGTAAGCCTGTGACGGCACAGCAAAAACAGCATTGAATCATAATTATCTTTACAAAAACTATAACAGCTTAAAATTTTAACGCTAATTACAGTAGTGCGTTATATAATAAAGGTTTTCGTTTTATTAAGGTTTTCTTTTACTTCAAAGGCGCTAAAAGTAGTAATGCATGCATATATAACTTTTATCAGCATTACTTATAACCCTATATTTGAAAGCTCTTTACCAAAAACTTTACAGTAGCGACATCTCCACCATTTGTGCTGTATTATTTCAATGCGCGCTAAACAACCCCCACCCATTCGATATAAACCATTTCTACCCCTTAACTACCCTTGACGCCGTTTAGATTTGAACCTTTAATATTTCCTTACTAGCGCCATCTCTGGGATGGTGAAGGAACTTTCGTAAAAGCTCGTAGTTCAAGCTTCAGCCGCTAGGTTCGCACAGCGGTAGAGCTTTCAATGAAATATCTTATTATATTGAAAATGTATTTTATGGCCCGGATAATAAAGTTGTAATTTACTTGTCAAGATTGTGGTTGCTTCGGACGGAGTATGCAAATTAACGCGCCATTACATGGTAATTTATTTGAATCGAATGACCACTTTGCGGTGCGGTGCATCGGGCTCTGAACGTTTGTATGGGGACCCTGACCTTATAACAGCGTCAATTTACAGCTCGATGCCGTTAAATGCTCTTTTACGTAACAGCTGTTGTGTCTGGAGTGACGTCTTAGTGATCCCACTGACCTTATTTTACATAGACTTTCACCGGGAAGTTTGCGTTGTTTACATACCGTAAATGTAATAGGTTTACATATCTCTAAATTCGCGATTAATTTACGAATGGTTTATATAGTACATACTAGTATGTGAAAAAGGGTATTTAGACACTTATCATTATCATCATTATCATCATTTCAGCCTATCACTAGTCCACTACTGAACATTGGTCTCCCTATAGATTGTCCACAAAAGTTTGTAGCTCCTATTTTGGGAGGATTTTGCCATAGTTGCAACGCTTCGCAGGCAGGTAGGCAACCGCAGTTCATTTATTCAGATATTCCAGGAAGATGCTGCTGCTGCCCATCTCCTGGTTGTCATTTTCCATCTGGCGACTTTTACGACACCCACGGGTTGAGATTTGATGGCAGAATCTCTTAAGTCGCCACAACACCGCATTGAGACTACATGAATAAAGATATTTTACATCTTTTGTAAAAACTGTTACCGTTAAACGTTAATATGTAATTAGTCGCAGTGTATCTCCGTTTTTTTTTGAAAGGAAATGACGATTACGAGCATGTCGTTTACCTGATGGTAAGTGCCACGACCACAGCAGTTAAGATGTCAACCTCAACTCTGCTTCAAAAATTCTGTACAGCATCAAAATGCATTCTTCTCTACGAGTGACATATGCCCCGTATTTACACTAATTTCAGTACCCGTCAAACCAAAGCGCAGTGTTTGCACACTTCTACTTTAAGGCAGAATATTTGCACTAGCACTGCTGTGGTATCTAGTTATACCTGTGGTCCTACCAACTAGTATCTCTACATAATTTGCAACAACAATGAACGAAAATTCTTGACCACGTCGAATCTGATGGAGATCGTCTAGTCTAGATCATCATAATTTCAGCCTATCTTAGTCCACTGTCGAACAAAGGCTCCCCCTTCGTCTAGATATAACAGATTAAAACATTAAAACATGATGATATTCTCCTGGCCGATTTCGACCACGGCCGACAACTTTCGAATATTGTCGATAGCTATCAATTGCGCAGGAGATATTATAGTGCCACAAGTATACGCGCAAACACAGAGGCACTCACTCGTCCCAACCTACCCGCGCCCGATGTAACGCTAATGCGATAAGATCGGAGGTAGGCAAGGATGCAGTGTCAGAAACACGGGGACAAACACAACACAACCAGATCCGAAAACCAACAATTTGTGTTTAAGCACAAATGTTGGCTCCGGCTAGGAATTCGAACCCAGGACCTGCGGCTTAGAAGTCAGGTACTCTGACCACCAGGCCACGCGGTCGTCAACAAAAACAATAAAATTAAAACAAATAGTTAGTTAAAAAGGCGTATCTATACTCCTTATACATTTTTGTATGTAATCGAAACACTGAAACCTATATCAGTTTAAAATAAGCTCGTATTGTCATTGAAATAGTTATTCGTTTCATTAACACTAACTTTCTTATCAAATTCATAACAGAAACATAAAATCGCGAGTGTTGATTGAGACCTTCATGTCTTATCAAACGTCCACTGGCGCGAATAAAGACACGAGCAGGTATTTTATTTATGAGTTTGAACAATGTATTTGTAAGTGCTGTGATTTATAAAGACAGCGGCTGTAAAAACACGACCGAAATAAACAAGTGTTGCGTTCGAAAAGTTACTCGAATGTTGCTTATGTTGGTTCTTACATGAGATTGATGATGTTGCTATATACAATAAAATTCCTTACTGTTTAAAATATTTATCGTAGTATGAATTATCTGATTTATCTTTAAAATACATTAAGGGCACATAACTAAATAATGGCTTATCGCTTTGTAGGACTTTGATAAATTTGTAAGGAAACATTTGGTTCTGAAGCTTCAAGAGACATTTCAAGAATGACAGTGTGTCAAGACTCAACTCTTCCTTATTTACAAGTACAATGGCATCAAATGTTTAATTTAATTTTACATTTGATGCCATTGTACTTGTAAATAAGGAAGATTTGTTATTGCGGATTTGATACGTTTAATTATTACTGGTAGTAGGATTTCTATGCAGGAATCCGTTTAAGTAGGTGTAAGTTATTAAGCCGTCAAGCAGTAGTGTGCAAACATTACCGTTTTTAATTTAAAAGGGCTCTGATAGCTACTGTAATCACTAGGCATATGTGTGTGTGGGTCTCAGAAATGTTCTGGGTGTACTAAAAATTGTTATGGGCAGATGTTGCACTGCAGTTGCACTGCAGATGTTCACAGCAAGTCGTTCGCAGCATCAAGTGAACGATTTGCTTGTCTAAATGAAAAAAAAAATATATACAGCAATTTAAACGCAAATTATTAACTAATAGTTTTCGAAAATTACGAATCAATGTGCTATTTATGAAATATAATAGTATTCTATGAAACGTGACGTTAGTCTTAGCTCTAAGAAATAAGTGGGCTTGTAAGTGTAATTTATCTATGTCATGAATAATGTCTATTTTATTATCGTGGTCTTTAAGTTACTGTCAGAAATTGTCATCTTTACCGGATAAAGTTTTATTTTTAATAAAGTTAAAAAAATAAAGTTAAAATAATATGTTCTTGCAAACATTAAGTACTCAATCGACATTATACTTCTATATCCTATGGAAAATGATCTAAGAGCTTTCGGTGTCCGTAACGAAACTAATTTATCAACATCAAACATATAAATAATTCACGGAATCGAAATTCTTCTTTTTTTGTTAATATTCTAATTCATATAATTAATTATCAGTCGATTTGAACAGATTCATTTAAAGCAATACTTAAATAAATCGTAACATTTTTTTACTACTGAAAAATGCAAAATTCATCTGACAAGGCATCCTTGTCAATTAAACGTGGTAATTGGCAGATGAACTAACAGATAAGTCATTTGCTAGTTGAATTTATGGTTAATGTTATTCTTTCATGTTAAAATTAGTACGCACAGTTAAAGACAACTGGTGATTAGCATTTCTTTAAAGAAGATCGTGACGACACGAGCAATACATTCACCTAATCGTAAGTACAACGGCTGCCCGTAACAATTGAAGTGTTAACCCAAACATTTCTATGCGGCAACGTACTGCTCCCGTCCCCCTGAGACACCAGTTCTTAAGTCTCATATACCCAGAGATTACTAGCTCTCAGAGTCCTTCAGATGGAAACACAGTAATGTTTGAACACTACTGTTTCACCGAACTGAATAAATGGCCATGCGGTGATACCTACCTAGGTGGATTCTTGCAAAGGAATTCTACCAATAGCCTACATCCTACTGAAGACTTTATTTGAAAGTGGTGAAAGAAGCCCAAACTTACGCGTACGAAAGCAGACGCAATCGTTACTTGCTGAACTGAAACAATTTTGAAATTTTCACATTTTATGCTTACCTGCTCACCGTTATGGACCTTATCGCTGCTTAACATTAGGTAGAACATTGATTAACCGCTAGTATATTCACATTACAATAGATATTAATATACTAAGAACTTAGTATAGTACAAAACTTTTCAGACACAAGATTCTATCCATATAACAAGAGAAGTAAGAAAAAATCAAACTGACAATTTTGGAATCGATTGAATTAATTTTGACAAAATGCCAAAATTAACTTTAATTACCTGACCTCTAATTTTACCATTAACAATAACTTTACAACATTCTTATATGGTCGCTTGAAAGGTTAGATTGCCGTTATTTTGTTTAAAAGGACGACGCAAATGCTTAATCATATTTTAATTTTATTGTACGTAGTTTTTTCTCTGACTGTAGTAATTTTCGAATAATAATTAAATTAATATGAATAATTTTTCATAATTTAGCATAAAACATCAATTTAGAAATCAGCAGTAAGATAATTAACGGTCCATTAATAAAAGATGTTAATCGGTTGGGCTAATTCATTGTGAGTTTTTGTCATCTATATTATCAACGAAAAACGACAGTTACTGTACTTTTTGTCGCTTAATTATTATTGGTACTACTTAATTTATTGTTGTCCTTATAATTAGATCGTGCGCATAGAGTTCTGTTGCATATTGATATTTTTTTTGAGAAAAGTCATCATAATAAGGCCATAATTATTTTAATAGTTTTAATTGCCTGAAATGATGGGGCTGGATTACAGGTTAAGGGGTTTTTCCTTTGGAAACCATTTTGCCACTTCAAATAAATATTTTTCTCTGAACGTATTATATCGTCGTTACAAATTACAAGACAAAAAGGAAGGAAGCTGCCACTAGTCGAGTAGTCCAGTGTTGATAGGATTCTCATCATGAACTTTTCGCATATGGGAAGATGAAGACTGCATGGCTCAGTGGTTCTCATATGTCTCCGAAGCATACTGTGCTTCTGAGACATATATTCTAGGTTCGAATTATAGCCGAATCCAATACTTTTTAATCATCTTCAAAAACAGAGAAGATTCTCAATTTGTCGCAATCTTTTTATCAATATATGATAATTCTCTAACACCCGATTTCGATGATTCTTTTTTATTAGAAGAGAGGTACCTTAAGGAGTTCCGTATAAATTTTGTCAAGTTCTGATGGTAAAATCCATGAGGAAATCAAACTCTTAATTCAGTTTAGCGATTTTCAGATAAACTGCGCGGAAGTCGGTTTATAATTATTATTCAGTGAAGAATAAATAATTATTCAGTGTTCATGAATTTTCTTACAAACACAGAAGCACTAGCTCCGCGTAGGAATTGGATGAAAATGAATAATTATTTGTTGAAGGATGTACATTAATCATCCATCATTGATCAATCGATTCCCCTCATAGTGATGGGTAAACCAAGCTCGGAATTAAATGATAGTCTTTATTTCCGAAATAATTAAGAAAATCTCTTGTACTAAACTGATCAGATGTCCGTTTGCAAAAGAAAATAAGAAATTCAAGCACATTTTATTTAATTAAATGATGACTTTATCTGAAATCTCATTTCATTCGATAAAAATTAAACATATAATAACCGCGCGTTCTCATGATAAACACATAAATTAGGCAATTATAATTTTTAAGTCACGTAATGACCTTAAGAATTGGCGGCCCATTAGCAAGGAATCATAACACTTCTGAGTTACGTTATTTCGAACCGGCGTGTCAACATTAAATGCTACGGGGAAAAGATATAAACACGGCAAGAAAATAAACTTTTTTGTCGACAATGTCACCTGTTCGGTACGTGTTGGCGCGTCAACTGCTTAAATGGACATCTCGGTCGATGTAAGCGGGCGGTTTGTCAGAAGCGCTCGCTAATGACCCGCAGTGCAATCAATTAATTTAGTGGAATGTTGGAATATCGACCTTAAAATTTTACTCTAGATGTTTCTTTGACTTGAAAGTTTCAATTTACGAAATGAGATATAAAACTACTGATTTACCACGTTTAATTTAATAAAAGCTCATAACATAAATATTTAGTTTCCAGTTTCTTTCTACGATCACGAAACACATAGTCTGCTACGTAACAAAGTTGAGAGCGTAGGATATAGATTTAGCTGTTAATATCGAAGACACCGTGGTCTTCTACGCCGTGGGTCCGGGGTTCGAATCCAGCAAACATTTTCGAACAAACATTTGTGCAAAAACACAAATTGTTGGTCTGGTGATGGTCATGCGAAATTTATGTCTGTAAAACGCACTCACGGTACAAGAAAAATCTTTGTGTGGGGGGCATCGTATTTAAAAGAAAGATCCTATAAGAATCCGCAATAAAAAAATCAATGATTATTATTATTGGTTATACGTAAATATATGAGAGCTGCCGTAGCTCAAGAGCCGAACTCTGGAACCGAATTTCATGATACGCGTGCAACCCTAGTACGAACTTCGGACCTAGGATAAGACGAGTTAAATTATTAATTACAATTTTAAGCACTGATTACCACTTACGGCTGTAATGAATAACATGAGGAAACCATCCATCAGGAAACCATCATGAGGAAATTGCCAAATCCTTTCAAAAACAAAAGCATGTGTATACTTCTACTGTAGCTCTAATTTTTGGGATATTGTGAGGTGTCCATCTCTTTTCTAATCCTAAAATTCCCTTAGAAAAAAAATCTTTATCTTGACTCTCAAAAAAGTCCTCAACCGCGGCCATCACGTCGCTATCATCGTCAAATTTCTTGCCTCGGAGGTGTTCCTTGAGTCGTGGAAAGAGATAGAAGTCGCTGGGGGCTAGATCTGGTGAATAGGGGGGGTGTTCCATCAGCTCAAAGCCCGCTTCCTGAATGGCAGCCATGGCAATTGCAGCTTTGTGAACCGGTGCGTTGTCTTGATGGAACAGCACTCCAGCCCGCAGTTTGCCTCGCCTTTTCTCCTTAATAGCCTCCCGCAATCTTCTTATTTGTTCTGCATAGTAGGAGCCTGTAATAGTGGCCCCCTTTTCCAAGTAGTCCACCATGATTATTCCTTCAGCGTCCCAAAAAACAGACGCCATAACCTTCCCTGCTGAGCTTGACACTTTGAATTTCTTCGGCGTCGGTTCATCGGATCGTTTCCATGTCATCGATTGTTGTTTTGTTTCAGGATCAAAATGGTGGATCCAGGTCTCGTCCATGGTCACAAAACGTGACAAAAAATTATCCTTGTCTGCCTGGAACTTTTCGAGATTTGCTCTTGACATGTCGACTCGTTTCTTCTTTTGCTCGTCGTTTAACATTTTCGGTACCCAACGCGCGGAGACCTTTCTCATATGCAATTCGTTCGCAAGGATTCTTTGAATGCTGCCATATGAGATCCCTGTGACCTCAGCTACATGCCTGATAGTCACTCTTCGATCTTCCAATACAACTTCTTCAACTTTTTTCACATTTTCTTCAGTGAGGGACGTCGATGGGCGTCCTTCGCGGTGTTCGTCTTCCGTCGATGTTCTTCCCAACTTAAACTCCTTAGCCCAGCGTGCAACTGTGGAATATGGAGGAGAAGAGTCCCCTAATGTTTCCACCAAGTCGCTGTGTATGTCTTTGGTAGACATTTTTTTCAAGCAGAGGTATTTAATGACAGCTCTGATTTCGTATTAAATAATTACTTTATTATTTATGAAAATCTTTTTTTTTTTTTAGGAATCCGTCTAGGTAGGTACCACCCCAGTGCCAGTTATTCTGCCGTGAAGCAGTAGTGTGCAAACATTACCGGGTTTCGGTTTGAAGGGCACTGTGAGCTATAGTAATCACTGGGCATATGAGACTTAAGAACTTATGTCTCAGGGTGATGGGCACAGTGTGGTGTCACACAGAAATTTTCTGGGTCACACAGCATTTGTTATGGGCAGACGTTGCACTAACCACCAGGTGAACGTTTTGCTCGTTTCATCATTTTATCCAATTAAAAAAAATTAAAAGGGAGTATTGCGTTTTTATTTCTAGGCGAGTATATTGCCAGTAAATGATATACATTCGCGCTTGCTCACTTTATGAACTTGAAAATAGTGAGGTAAGTCGCTGTATGTTACGAGGTAAGTTACGCAAGTCGAATTACAGACATATTGGTGAATATGAATGGTCTAACATATTTTTATTCATGATACACTTATTATTTTCAAATATAAGTAGGTAGTCGGCTTGGGAGAGGCGTTTGTCTTAAAGAGGACCGCGAAAATACTGTCATTACAGCTACTTCGCAAAAATATATAATTGATGGAATAATTTTTATTGTTTTATTTTTAATCCCAGTAGCGTTTATGTTAGATAATACATACATACATATAGTCATGCCTTTTTCCCATATGGGGGTAGGCAGAGGCTTCACATGTAGCCCAATTTTCGCCCCCGCGGGAAACAAGACTTGGCGGTTTACGAACTACGTCGCTGTCATTTTGGTACGAGTCAAAAAAAAATCTGACTCTGTTGCGTTCCCATGATCTGTGACAGCATTGGATATTTTGGTATTAATCCGCACGAATAAAGGCTTACCGTAAAATACCTTAGTCGCCTCTTACGACACCTCGGTAGGAAAGAGGTAGGTGGTATATTCTACTCAGCTGGACACCTATCGGCTTAGATGAATGAAGTGAGAAAAAAGTATTAGGTCAAGTTCTTTTACTGTTGTGCCTCATAAAACTCCTTGAAAATATTACTTATGCAAGTATCTCTACTACGTTTGAACAATAATAGCGACAAAGGTAATTTTTATACACAGTTCTATATCCAAAGCCTTTAACCTATTTTTCTAACGGATAGATTACTCGGCTTGGTTAACATAACAAGTCCACAACTTTAGTAAATTTACTCAAGTGTCTGAAATAGGTAGCTGTCACCTATAATAAGACACCTAGAATAATCAGAATATATCAATATAGAATCAGGAGTACAAGACAAGAAATACATGCATACGTACAATCACGCCTTTTCCCAAATAAGGGGTAGGCAGAGACCACACCAGTAGCCACAGCCATAAAACAAAACGTGTCGGGGGGCGAAACGCGCAGCCACCATTTTGGTACGAGTCAAAACATTGTTACTCTCCGTTGCATTCCCATGAGCAGTTATAATGACAGCATTGCGTGTTATGGTGTTATTCTGCAAGAATACAATACCTTAGTCGCCTCTTACGACTCCTCGATAGAAAAGAGGTAGGTGCTATTCTACTCTGCCGGACGCCTATTGGCAAGACTCCTATAATAATCATTTTAACTTTAGCATATTAGGATTACAAATGAGTCTTTGAATTTTGCCAGCGACAATACTTTTTAAGGAGATGCGTACGAGATAAAAATATTATGAAATCTTTCAAAGTTTACGTAAACATTCGTTAGGTGGTTTTGTATGTTTATTTTACTGTAGTTTAATCCTCTAATCAAGTTAAAAGTGCTGGGAATAGCTAATCACTCCAGTATAGGTGGTTCAGTGGACCAATCGTAATGGTGCGAGGGTGCATGTCTGCGATCGTGGCTGTGAGATAGCATTGTGCGGTCGCTAGCGGCGATCGCGCCGCAGATTGGGGCTGCCTGTCGCTTACGTGTCGCCTCTCCCCATATCGCCGACCGGATCGCACGCAAATTATAATCGATACCATTATTGTAATATCCGACTGTAAAGCGCTATGCATACGAACAGATTTGATGTAATTTTTTGATAAATTGTTACTCACCGATTCAATTCTATCAGTACAGCTAGTGGTCGCAGGGGATATTTTTTAAATTTGCTTCATGTTAAACGAATTTTCGAGATTTCCGCGAGGTTTGGTTTCAGGCATCTGCATATTTGTGGTCGATGTACACAACCAGTATGTGTGAACAGGTGCGTGTTTCTATAATTAAAATAGGTTGGTATTCTCTGTGAGTCTGTTCAAATGTAGGTCCTATATAATAAAAAACTTATCAAATTAAAGTTCGCACAAGGCAAAGTTACTAAGTGATTAACTTAGCTTTGCTTCAATGTTATGTCCCAAATTATATCAGATTAAAAAATAGTCAACTAACTCAGGAAGCTTAGCTAAAAAAAGTGTTGTGGAAAATGATTTACTGTTACTACTCGTAACACAATTTACCTATTTATTATATTTACATATAATTATTGATTGTATTAGAAACTGTGAAAGAGGTATGTAAAAACGCTGTACGGTGTAGTCAAGTGAATAATGTTTATAGAAAATTTACAGAGCGGTTTATAAAACCCAGACTCTAACTTACACAGTAAAATAAATGAGTTGGCAAATTGTTTCACAAACTACTTTTGCGATTTTAGCACAATCAATGAATTCCAATTACTATGTTATTGTTACAATAAATTACAAGGTAAATCGCTGTAATTTTTTCTTCTAGAACGTAATATTATTGTCGCAGTGTGCACAACCCTTAACGTTCGCACGACTATTGTTCGTTTTCTTTGTCTCGAACAAAGCGCCTAGATAGGTGATAGAGAAAAATATTGTTGTTTTAATTGCGGCTTTCAACAACGAAAGATATACGTGTCGATGTCGTTTGTCCACTGACAGGTTTTTGATATCTTGGAAGTACTTTTTCTTATTGCGATATCGCGTCTGTCACATTGGTATTTTTGTTTTATTTCACATTGGGTTTATTGTTTTCAAGCCGTTAATAAATTCGCGTCATAAAGGGAACAAACTGTCGATCACGCTAAAAGGCTTGGTCTATACTCGTAAATTCATAACGGCCGTGGTAGCTCAAGGGCTGAGCGCTCTCCTTAAATTTCATAGTAAGCAATATCGATCCCCTGTACCGGCACCTTTTTAATTGTACTGCAGTTTTAAGTGATTATTTAGCACGTATTAACTAAATGGTTAAAAAAAAACATCCTGAGGAAATCTGCATGTCTGAGAATTAAAAATATTTCGATAGGACTTACCCACACTGGAGCAGCAAGGCAGTCTCTTTCCGGCTTTAAAATCTCAAAACGTCAGACCTCAGGAGTGGGAAATTCATAGGCTGTAATTTTACTTTCTTTACTATACCTCTTCGCTTAAGCTTATGACGATGTTGATGATGATGTTTAGGATGGTGGTTATTTATGGCAACGAGAAGTAGCCAAAGTTAATGCGACGTGTATAGGGGATCAATGTTATCGAAATGAAGATGCTGCGTTAGATGTGCGGAGTCAAGAGAAAGAATTGTATATGTAACTAGCTGAAGCCCGCGACTAAGTCCGCGTGGATTTAGGTTAAAATTTGGGTAAAAATACCGTGGGTACCCTTTGATTTTCCGATATAAAAAGTATCTTCTGTCCGTTCTCAGGAAGCAAGCTGAAGTTGAACCGTGAAAAGCTAACAAACAGACAGAGGGAGAGGGAGAGTTACTTTCGCATTTATAATGTTAGTTAGTATGAATGAGCACAACCGCGGCAATTGTGTTAGTTACACGAAAGTTACCATCATCTAATCCTATCATTAATCCGCTGCTGAGCATAGGCCTCCCCCATAGATTGCCACTAAAGTTTGTAGCTCTCATTTTGGGGGAAATTTGCCATAGTTGCCAGGTTTGACAGACGGGTTGGCAACCGCAGTTTATTTATTCAGATGTTCCAGGAAGATGCTGCTGCTTCTTTTCAATTTTCTGTCTGTCGACGTTTACGACACCCACGGGATGAGATGGAGTGGTAGATTTTCTTAAGACGCTACCACCCGACACTGTTGATTGTGATGATTGTTCATGTATATTCGTATCAAATACTTCCTACCATCACAAAACCTGACTTTCTATCACTTCGCGTAGGTTTTAAGTCTTCTGACATATATTTTTACAGTAAATGTCTTCTTTTGGAATATTACTGCTTTAGTCAACTCACCTTTTCGAAGTTATCTTCGTCATATAAACAAACTCGCTCTAGTATCGATAACGGGGTTTTAGATGTCTAACAAAGAAGTAAATGTAACACTAATGGCACAGGTCAGTCGCTTGCAGAATGAAAAAGAGTAGAAAGGCACTCTTGGCAACCTATAGCAGATGTTGAAAGCTCCAGTTAAAACTATAATTTCTACAGTGACACAGACTGACGAATGGATATAGATTAATTCTGTGAGCTGAATAATATACTGAGTATTACGTTAAGCCCTTTAGAGAAATCGGGTTACGCTAGATCTATCTTAACTTACTTTCGAATTTTCTTTACCACTTCGTTTGATTTCGATAGAGATATCAAGTCTTTCCTAACATATGGTAATTTATTAAAGTAGCTTTTAAAAACTCACTGACTAGATTTTAGTTTTTTTTATTTTGTTGACATTGAGAGCAACGCTTTACCAAGTATAGCACATAAACAGATTATGACAGCCCGATTCGATCGAAGAGGAAAGAATCACACTGTTACATAATATACCCAGAGAAAATTAATAGCATAATGAAGCGTTTCGCATGATGCATACATACATACAGACACGCCTCTTTCCCAATGGGGAAGGCCGAAACCACATCTTTCCACTTGCTACGATCGTGACACACGTCTTTCGCTTCTTCTTCTTTCATGAGCGTTTTCATAGAAGCGCGTCGCTTGCCCATTCGCACTCGCCTTAAAAATCTGTTTCGGTAATCTTAATTTATCCATCCTTTCACGTCTACGTCTTTCACCACACCAGAACATTCCAGATATACTTCTAAAACTTCTCATTTCTACAGCATTAATCTCACTTCGATGTCCCTTTTTTGCCATACTCAACGTTTACTACCTAATTACCCTATATACATTACACCGCTTTACATAAGTAAGTGTAGGGAACAGTACTCGATTTTACTCCATTTTCGCATGATGGGAGAAAAAGGCGGAAATTTAAACGAATCATCCATTTTTATTCTACAATCTTCGTTACTGCAATGACTACCGGGAAGGTTCTGTGTCCGTTTGTAAACCTTTCTTATATTTTTAATACATCTATTATTATATATATATGTATATATATATATATACATATTTAATTGTAATATAGGTAGAGAAATATATGTGTGTAAAGTAAATAGTGCAAAGTATAAAACAGAAGGTTAGTTGGTATTCGCGTGTCCATACAATATCAGAACTAACTTCAACTCACCTAGGTAACTTTCCTACAACTAAGTTTGAAGGTACCAGGGCGTAATAAACACCGCGGTGTCAATAAAAGTCACAATTCAACCATACACATGTCTCTTCTTCACTAGCAGGTGTACTACCAATGGTTTAAGCGCCGTCATTTCAAGCCATTCAAGCCATCACGCCATTTCAAAGTAACACATTACCGGGAAAGTTATTTTTAGCTTTTCAGACGAAATTCGGCACAGAGATAGCTTACATCCAGGCGACGGACTTGGGATTTTTTATTCCGGAAAATCTTACTGTTAGTAGTTAATAGTCGCCGGTTTCAGCTAATTGTTTATATTATATTAGTGTAGGACTAGTGGTTAGAGTATCTGACTTCTACTCCGCGGGTCTCGGGTTTGAACCCCAGTCGGTGACAATATTTGTGCAAAGCCTCATCAACCACGCTAAGTCACGCTTTTTTCCATATAAGGGGTAGGTAGACACCACACCCGTAGTCCCACTTTTCGCCCCCACAGGAAACAAGACGTGACGGGTGACGAACCATGTCGCCGCCATTTAGGTAGTAAAAAAATGTTCTTCCCATTGCGTTCCCACAAGCAGTATAACGACAGCATTGTATACTATGATACTATTCTGCACGAATAAAGGCAGTCCTGGACCATACCTTTGTCGACACCACGGTAGGAAAGAGGTAGGTGCTGTTCTACTCTGCCGGATACCTATCGGCGACATTATATTGCTAAAAGTTGCATAATAATTAATAATTAGACATGTTAAAGCTTTACAAATATGCCTAAGGGAGTAACTACTGGTGGTAGGATTCCTATACAGGAATCCGCCTAGGTAGGTACCACCCCAGGGCCAGTTATTCTGCCGTGAAGAAGTAGTGTGCAAGTATTACTGTGTTTCGGTTTGAAGGGCACTGTGAGCTAGCGTAATCACTGGGCATTTGAGACTTAAGAACTGATGTCTAAGGGTGACGGGTGCAGTGTGGTGTCACACAGAAATATTCTGGGTGATACAGCATTTGTTTATGGGCGGACGTTGCACTTACCATCAGGTCAACGGTTTGCTCGTTTCGTCACTTTATACAATAAAAAAAAAAACATAATTTCAGAGAATTTTACTTCCCTATATCTACACCTAAAAAATTTACTACGAAAGTTAAACAATATAAAAATTATTAAAGTCAAATAATATTAATCGGAATGCCTATGAAATACTTAATAACTGTCCACTCTAGTTAGTTCAAATTCGTAAACTGTTGGAGAAATGTATTTAAAATATAACGGCTTAACTTGTATTTACGACCTTAAGATTGTAAAGTATATGTATCACATTGGAATCTAATAGCATATCAAACAATTGCCGATACTACTACTGATGTAATGAAGATATTTATTAAAAATATAGCTGCATATAGCTTTTTCTTACATTGTAGGCGACTCTTAATGAACATATCGAAAGACACAACTATTGACAAACCACAGTAGAACCATCTCCTAGCATACACTCTTAAACTTAATTTGGGGTGCTTAAAAGAATTATTACTAATATTAATTAATATTTCCTAAAAATAAACGTAGCCGTATTTTTTAAGGGAAGACGAAATTGTGAAGTGATGAGATTGGGCAAATCGTTCATTAGATTCTAAGAGCAACGTCTGTCCATAATAAATGCGGTGTCACCCAGCACGACACTGCGCTCGTCACCGTAAGAACAGTTCTTAAGTCTAATATGCTCAGTAATAACACTGGCTAGTAGTGCCCTGTAAGACGTAACATTAATGATTGCATACTAATGCTTGAAGGCGGAATAACTGACACTGCATCTGCGAATAATTGTTGCGTATTTTCGTAGTGTGGCAAGGGGTCACTTTGAAAAGAATCACGCCTACATAAAAGTCAACGGTGGTGCATGTCGGGAATCTACAACCTGATTACTAATAGAGAGAAATTTACTTATTAGTCCTTACATATGACAATGCACTTGTTCTTCAATCTTGATTATTTTATAGAGGATGGATGTAGTGTTTGTGTTACTGTGACCAATTACCATCACTATATGAACTTTTCACACTTTTCCATGTAAAAACTACTTAATATTGTTTTACATGCAATACTTTTCTAGTAAGCGATTCAAACATTGTAAAATTTTGAAAACGACGATATCACACAATAAGTAGTGTCAGAGCATTTGTTATACAGGCACTTTAGAATAAACTAGTTTAGAATTGTATCAAAGTCGTCGTTTACAAACAAGGCGTGTAGACAACAACCTTTCCTATCAATAATTGAACAAACTAACGCCAATCAAACGCATCCGGCACAACAAATCGCGAGCGTGTCCACCGACAGCTGGACTTAGCGGATGTCAGTGTAACTCGAAAGCTCACAACGAGGTGTTTAATGATGCAATAATTTGCATAGCGGCTCCACACAACGACACTCAACCTATTCTCACGTCTGTCTTCACCACTTTCATTTTAAAGTTACGACTCTTGTTATACGAAGTCGTGTAAAACATCGTTGCCAATATTTTTTACGGCTCACTGCACTTAAGTATGGCGTTTATTTACATCTTAACAGCTACCAGAGCGAACGCCACGGATGCCAACTCACCATTTAATTACACCCTGCCGCTAATAGCCAATTTGAGCAGCAAAATCGTTACCTGCGAATGCAAAGAAATCGTTTAATTATACGGTGTGCAAACGTCATAAATGTCAGTGAAATTTTAACAGAATTAAAAAGAGTCCAAATTGAAAAATGTGTGGAATCAATTAAGGTTCGGCGTTGTGAGTGTTCAGTGGGTCGGGAGCGCGGGCCGCCTCGCTAAACCCCGGCGCACAATCTGACATTTATGAACGCTATAAAAACGCTCAAGTAGTGACTTTTACTACTTGTTTAGTGAACATAAATGTCTTTGCCTTCCCAACGCTCAACGTCGTCCGTATTTAAAAGCGCACAGTTTCGTGCACAGTTTTACTCCTTTTTATTTACTGTTGCAACTGTATAATGCTTTGGTTACTTTTCAGCTGCGATTTATCGTTGTCGTCTTTTGTCTTTATGTTGTATGTGCTGCTTATACCTTTCAATTTGATAGCATTATGCTTACTGCTTAATATTTGTATCATGATCCTTTACTAATATTTTGTGATACATTTTAAAATTATTTCAAACTAATAATCACATCATAGTCATATATACATATAATTAAATTGGTGCTAAACTTTGTTCACAGCTCAAACATAAGAATCTTTAAAATCTCCAAAGAACTAAAACTCCGATGATAAGACAATAAAAAAAAAAACAAAAGATTAAAACAACAAATTAAAATGAACACACAAATTGCAAATAATAAATGGTTAACATAAAATATTTAATTTTTCTTTATGTTTGCCATCACATAATTGAAAAGCTTTGACGTGGGGACATGTCATACCGACAGTATTTTATTAATCACAGAAAAACAGTAACAAAACAGTTTTTGCATTTGATTTAAACTACATAATGACAACAGGCGAAGGTTTATTAGTTTCCACTTTAAAACGCAGATTTTTTCCAATAGGTCGCTCATTAGTAGAATTACTGATTAGCTGCACAGGTGGTCATTCTTCTTCTATAGCTTCAGGAGTTATGTATTCCGCATTCGTCCGTCTTTTACGGTTCTAGATAAAACGTATTTATTATCACTTTGGCATAGGCCACCCACATGTGTTACTACATAGCTCCAGGTACTACGGCAAGGCCTTCAAGGAATAACAATGTTGTGCCTACGCTAGGCAAGGCCAGGACAATAGACGCCTTTGATTGCTCTTTGCCCTATCCGATTCGATGACTAATCATTGTTTATAGAATAGCTGATGATCGTTTTGTTTGTATAATTCATTTCAATAACACAGAAAATTCATTATAATTCAGAAACAATGTTATTTTTTTTATTGGATATAGTGATGAAACGAGCAAAACGTTCACCTGATGGTAAGTGGAACGTCTGCCCATAACAAATGCTGTGTCATCCAGAAAATTTCTGTGTGACACCACACTGTGTCCATCACCCTGAGACATAAGTTCTTAAGTCTCATATGCCCAGTGATTACGCTAGCTCACAGTGCCCTTCAGACCGAAACACAGTAATGTCTGCACACTACTGCTTCACGGCAGAATAACTGGCCCTGGGGTGGTACCTACCTAGACGGATTCCTGCATAGGAATCCTACCACCAGTAAAATATATGTTCAAGTAAAAATATTGATATCAATTTAATATCTACAATTTTTTTTTACACGAAGGTGAATACAAACTACCTATTAATATTTCCGATGTCGCCAGGCCTATAACAAAATAAATATTCTCAATAGCTTAATTTTATATGTTAAATTTCAGAGAATTATTTTCGGAGATTAAACGAGCAATGAGATAATGTCGCCTTATGTTAAATAGGTGGCAAGTTAGCTGTGAAGTACGGTACTTAACATATGTCTAATATTGTCTACTACAGAGTACTAGCGTTTAATTGTGCAGTGGCGGCGAAACGGGAATCTATTAATCTAAAATTCTTATAAAAATAATGTAAGTTAATTTTTTGCTTTATATCGTTTAATTAGTAGTTCCTAGTAACATTTTTTCACGATTTCCTATATAACTGTAGTTTAGCAAAGGTATCCCTAAAAAAACTATTAAGTCCTGCTTATTATTCTTTATCCGCCTTTGTTTAATTCAATCACCAAAAGAAAGTCCTTCTGCATACCGTAATAATACATTCGTCCGCCAAACCATACCCTGTTTTCGCCACAAATTAGACGATTAGGAGTCCGCGGTTGACGCTATATCTATTCAATTAAAGCTGAGTACGCCCCGGTCACCTACCGCGTCGATTTTTTAATCGTATGTATGCAACGTGCGAAACGCGGTGGCATTTCGCATATCAATGCGCTGGACAAATTGATGAAAAATAAAATAGCAGCGCGTGTCGAACGGAGGTGTGATCGGAGATTTTAAAATTATTGCGGCTCTGTGCCTTTTGTTTTCATTCGGAAATCAAACGGCAAATTATGTTTAACATTAATTACACAAACAAAATGTCACCGAAAATTAAAAGAAATAAGGGTCTTGTCATACTTTAGTAATTAAGTTACCAAAATGCGCCTACCGTAGTAAACTTTCGAAATAATATTTTTAGTTAGTACGCACCAATTATTATTAAAAACAAAACATTTACTGCACGTAAAACAAACATCGAAGCCTTTGGTGGGAACTTCATTGGTCATATACAGGATGTTACTTTTAAAATCGTAAAATCCAGTTATTTCAAGTTATGTTGTTTAATTTTCGTGAATCTACATAGTTTGATTAATTAATACAAGTACAGTGATTGTGAAATACAAGCAACCGAATTTAAAGTTGTCTCAAATTCATCCCTGACAGTCTTAGAAAAGTAGCCGCTACTTGATTTGATTGATATACTTGACCAATACTATTTATTAATAGACTTTTTGAACGTTATCATCGACTAATAAGACAATAAACAAACTAGAAACTTATAACTTGGGCATTGGCAGAAGGTTTACGACTATTGACATTACTACAACAAAAAAACTACAGTCAACGAGTAACTCCAATATATTCAAATCAACAAACTCGTTGTGATCGTTGTCACACAAAGCGTTTTTAACTTATTCATTATTTTCCCTTCTATATGGCTTCGTTTGAAAGTCAAATATAGGTGTACAATTAAAAGTGTTAATGTTTGCGAAGCGCGGTGCATCATAAATTCATGGGATGGCGTGTTGTTGGATATGTTCATGATGTTTATATTGACACAATATCAATACGTGTGCAGACGTACTTACAAAAAACAAATTAGTTTGAAAAGTCCAATTAACAAGATGTTGTTGAAAAAGATCCCTTATGCATGAACTCAACATATTTATCTAATACTGTACATTATAGTAACAAATTCAATTTCAAGAATTTAGTAAAATTTAAACAAACGTATAAATTCTGAATTTTCGTCCAATTAGGTCGTCGTCGTCGTCGTCGTCGTTTCAGCCTATCAATAGTCCACTGCTGAACATAGGCCTCCCCCATAGATTGCCACAAAAGTTTGTAGCTCTCGTTTTGGGGAGATTTTGCCATAGTTGCCACGCTTGGCAGACGGGTTGGCAACCGCAGTTTATTTATTCAGATGTTCCAGCAAGATGCTGCTGCCCATCCCCTGGTTTTCATTTTCCCTCTGTCGACTTTTACGACACCCACGGGATGAGATGGGGTGGTAGATTCTCTTAAGCCGCTACCACACGGCCAATTAGGTCAGTTTCGATTAATTATTTATTCGAATTAGTGTGAAAATTTTTACATTTACGCTGAACAAATTTTTATTTAACACTTTTCGAACTATTGTTCTTTAATTATCAATTTAATATTTTCATAACTTTTATAGTTTCCTTCAATTTTTTATGTACTGTTGTTCAGTACAAGTGTTAATTCGCCAAAATCGTCATAACATTCATGACATTTACGTTCATCCTACGAGTATTTACGATCCGTGATGCTAGACAACGCGGCAAAACAGGCAGTTATATTGTCTAGTTGTCAGACAACGTAATATTATTGCAATGTTAGATGCATTTATTCGTCTCTCATCATATATAGGCCGCATGCATCTCAGTAGCGCAATTTGTCAGATATGTTATCAGCATCTAACAGACGCCTGGCCGCCGCCCTGTCGGCCACTATATCTTTCAAGCGGCTGTAATGGACACACGCTAATTGTGTCTTGATACATTAGAGTTAAATGTTTGTAATGTTTTTAAATAACACGCAGAAGAAAAGAATCGTCACAGTAACAGCCACAGCTGGAGCAAACTTTTTCATTTATTTGAAAAGAGGACTTTTAAGACAGGATATATTTAAAACATTTTTTTTTAAGTAGAAAGTGACGAGAAGAGCAAAACGTTCACTTGGCGGTAAGTGTAAAGTCTTTGTGTTGCACCACACTACGCTCGTCAGAAGTTCTTAAGCCTCATATGCCTAGTAGTAAATAATTTGCGAACTACCGATTATGGCAAAAAAACTAGCCCTGCGGTGGGTACTTACCTTAAAGGATTCCTGCATAGAACTTCTACCACCTATAAAATACACACATATATGAGACTAATATCAGATATATATAAATACGATACGATATGTTACAATCGCAACTATATTATTGAATTGTTTATTATTACAATAAAATCAGACTAAATTTAAATTAACCTTTAAGTTTGAGCTTAAATGCTACAACACTGAAAGTCTAGCTTTATTACTCCAGTGCAATTAAAACTACATTAGTTAATATATACGTATATTAGCTAATTATTTGCAACAAAAAATATGTTTGCTTCATTCAAAAAGAAAAGTAAAAAGCTGCTAACAGCAGGTCTTTGTCCCCGGGAGACAACGAATATTAATGCCTTTTTTAATACGACTACTTTATGCGCGAAAGAACATTGTACATATTTAATTTTTGCAAATGAGATTAAAATATGTAAGATAAAAAGAATAATCGCTGGAGGTACGTACTCTTGTGCAGTTTACATCGTTGTGTGTATAAATATGAATAATAATATTGAAAGATTCTGTATTGAGTTATAATTACCTAATCCGAAACACGATCAGTTCCATGTTCATAGTGTAGTAGTGACGTAAGCAACCAGTCGCTGCTTATATGGATGTCGTAAAACAGACCAATGGATATGTCAAAAAAGTTTTGGGGCCTCTGATAGATTGGAGCATATCGGTCTCAAAACAGTCAGACCTAAAACAATCAGGTAAGTGACCCGAATCAGTATAAAGGGTGAGGCGTTGTTAAATGTACCGCGATCGCTTGGGAGTCTATTGGCTAATAATGAAATAATCGTTAGCAGCTACAAAACTGCCTGTACTTAATCAGTTTCTAAGGAGATTTGTTGATGCTTCAAGCCATTTTGGTCCATGAATACGTTTTCAATTGCTACGAAAAGTTATCGCTTGTGCAATTCTCATCCTCATCTTTCCATACCTTGTCGAAGTAATATTACTACCACGTGCAGAATTCGGTTACAGACACAGGTGATTGTAAAATCGATATTATGTGTATTCATCAAATCTCAGCTTTTGCTCGACTTCGAGGGCAGTAACGTTGATAGCTTTGACACGCGGTCAAAAATGATGACAAAACTTCTATTAAAAAGACGGTGGGGCATCTTATTATTATTACACGCCTACTAACTTGGCTGGAATTTAAGTAAGGTGTAAATATGGTTTCTAAAACACAGTGTATTTAAATTATGACGTAAGAAATAATTTAGTTTGTTAAATTTTTTTTTGATATTATCATCTATGTATTCTTTTATATTGAATAATTCTTTTCGTAAGGTCTATAATAGGTAGCACACCTATGAATAGGAAAAACTTTGTGGACTTCCTGGAATTTTGTTGTAAAAGCATATATTTTGCCCCATGAATGACATACTAACACTTTTGAGTCGAGTAATCCGCATTACGAGCTTGTGTTTGTTTGTGTACATTATGTAGTACGGACATCACATTTCTTATTAATGCTATTTATGTTCTAGTCAAGTTTAAATAATTTTCATATAACTGAGAGGTTTTAAGATATTTATCTCTAAGATATACTCTAGAACTAAGATTATAAAGAGCTTTTAGGGATTTCTTTTACAAAACAAAAATTGTTTTTGCCAATATGCTATGTAAAAAACTTAAATTAATCTCGCTGATCAACTTTAGTTAGACTTCTAATTTTTCTTACAGCATAAGCTGCGCAACTGAGTCTGTTTACTGGTTTAGAGACATACTCGTATTACCTAAAAACTGATATGTGTATCCTTAAAGACTTACTAGTTTTCTAGAAAACTTTCCACGAATTGCTTAACAGTCTTTAACTGTCTTACTCTTCTTCTTTATATAATTTGTATATAAATTGAAATCTTTCACAATTAATAAAATCGTCAGTTTAACAATCATTTCTATTTTTACTCGCCTATATACGAATCTATCCCATGGTGTAGATAAAGATTCATTAGTTGATAATATTTAATAAACGAACATTTATTATTATAACATATCAATTTATTCAGAATTCGGTGGCTCATATTTTATCAGCAACAGACTGTTTAGTAACTGTAGAAAGCATTTACTTAACTAAAATATTGTTTTTAGCAGTAATTGTATACTTTAGAGTACACGCTACATATTAAATGTAGTTTATTCTAAATAAAAAAGTGCCCAGCTGTAAGATTTATACGGACTTTATACAAAGCGTCATAAATTCTGGCGACTTATTTAAAAAAAAATATCCAACTTGCTCAACTTAGAAGTGGCTCATGTCTTATACCAGTCCAATCTAAAATCTAATGACAAGGAAATGCTTTCTGTCAAGATTCTTGATATGATTTTTTTTAAATTTCGTTCCAACCCGAAAACTCATAGATTCCGTGAATGCTTGCGAAATCTATTAACAAATATATCGATCATATTCAGGTCTATTATAGGTATCTCTAATTATAACCCATTTCTCCTCTTCAGTGGCAACTAAACGCACCCAACACTGATTTAAACGTTAATCGTCGGGTGTCGAAATTATTAATTACTTTGGACATTGGAGCGCGGACGTTACGCATGCAGATTGGTATGCTAACGAATGATTAACTATGTATGTATTGTGCGTCCAGATTTAGTTTTGCGTTGTTCGCATTTGGCTGTCAATCAACAATTTCAGCAACTATAAATACTGTAGTTGCAAAACTCTAATTGGGAAATTTGAATCGGTAGAAGAAAAATATTTGGTTATTACTGTGAGATGATACGTAATTAAATGTATGAGTTCTATATGACAAAATATATATATCACTCACGTCATTTTGTTACGAAGAACATAATTTATTCAGTTAACATTTTCATAAGTGTTAAAAGTGCGATCCAGACGTTTTAACCTGACTAAGTATCTTAGTTTAGACGCTTTTGTGACCCAACAGACGCCAGATAGGTTGGAAAATAGTAAAAAAAGAGTATAGTAAAGTATTAGCTAAAAAATGTCCCACTGCTGAGTACAGCCCTCTTCTCATTTTTGAGAAGATTTTTTTGAAGCCGAAAAGAGTCCGCCACGCTGCTCCACAATGCGAGTTGGCCGACTTCACATGTCTTTGAAATATTTTTATTTCTCAAACTTACAAGTTTGCTGATGATGTTTTCCTTCACCGCTGAGCACGTGGTAAATCAGCACTTACAATAACACAAAAATTTTAGAGGTGCTGGCACCGGGGATGGTACTCAGGTCACTCGCGTACTATGAAATTTAAGGTAAGCGCCTGGCCCCTGAGATTACAAACAACCGAACACTTTTAATTAAGAAAAGATGGAGAAGTTGAATAACCATACAGTCTATTTCTTAACGAATATGCAGACTTTAACGAAATACAATAGATATCAGACAACAAAACTAAACACTAAATATAAAAAGCTAGAGCGCGGAAATATAAACAGCCTGTAGGAATGGAAAAATATTTTATTAGGAATCTAAAGAAATAATAATGTCTGAACGACAGTAGAGTAAATTGTCCAGTTTGCTAACATTAATAACAACATCTCAACAAGTCACCGCGCCACATAAAATTTCTGCGCCATTTACCGTCCACGGTCTTCGCATGATGCATGACATGATTTGTGCCGTCGTTCGCTTAAAGCGTCTACCATCGATATTAGCTAAGACAATATCGCGAATAGTGTCGGTTCAGTTGATCCAATTATTCCATTATGTTTATGTGAAATATTTATTGTTTACAATAAAATAAATATTATATTAAAATGTACATTTAATAGATGACACTTATATATCACACGTTCATATTTCAATTTAACCTTTTAAAGTGTTTAGTATTTAGGAGGCAAAAATGTCAATAGCAACTGATATCACTAACACTGATTTGATTTGTATTTTAAATTAGAGTGAAGCCTGACTTAAAAGTATTAATCCGGGTCATTTTTTTTAATGATATTCATGTCTTATACTAATAAGGTCAAGAATCTGAGAATATGTTTTGATACCTGTCCTTTCTCTGCACTAGACTCTCTTTAGAGATTACGCAATTTCATTTGCTCATCGGGGTTACTTTTACCTTTTCTTGGCTATTCTTATGTTTGTAAATATAAAGTCACCGGTGCGCAGCTTTATAAACTTAGGAAAATTTGTGCCTTCATTCATTATTTTCATTAGAAACATTCAATATAATGATAATATTGATAATATTATCATCATCAGTTTCAGCCTATCACTAGTCCACTGCTGAACATAGGCCTCCCCCACAGATTGCCATAATGGTTTGTAGCTCGTATTAGGTGATTTTGCCATAGATGCCACGCTTGGCCAGCGGATTGGCAACCGCAGTTTATTAGTTCAGATGTTCCAGGAAGATGCTGCTGTTCATCTCCTGGTAAGCCACTACACGGCGATATTATATAATATTAAAATACGATATTAAAATAATTCAAAATTTTCACCGACATGTTTTTATTATATTTTTTGCACGATTATTATGTAGATAATATTAATACCAGTAATCTCGCATAATAATTAAACTTACATTACGCGAGATTTCTAGTACTAATAACATAATAATAATATATTTAAAATACAAATATGACTTCAAGACATTACTAACACACTTTTATGTCAATATATTTATATAAAAAACAATTGCCGCATGACGCCCAGCAAAAAGGGGCCGTAACAGCTAGTTATTAATAAATAGAAAGGAAAGGAATATGCTTACGTCTTCTGAAATGCATCCTCTATTTAATTTTGTTCGCAGAGAAAGTTCGAAATATTTGTTACGGAAACTAGTCTATTTCACGTTCCAATATTGGAACATATTGTAGAATGGTGCCGTGTGAATTGATTTCTGCGTACACACAAGACCTCATGCCAAACGTTTATGAAATCGTTGGCGATGGTCGAGCATAATTTTCGAATACTATCTGTCAAGACAAATAACATCTTTGTCTGTCGCATCTACTGAAACTGAAACACTGTGATTTAATTACTTTATAAATCTTTTTCGTTCTATTTAGAATACGTGTCTATTTAATATTAAACTACGATGATACGACAAAAATTTCAATAGAAAAGTCCAGTTACGTTTGTAGCAAAACAGGAGCACGCTGTCATATAAATCGTACACCGAACAAATCCACAATTTCCATATCTATATTTCCCGGAAGTAAAACCGTGTCACAATGACACCTTCTGTTTGGTCCTACATTAACATTCACCGGATAGGTGATCCAGGAGTTATCACGTATCAAATAGAATGGAGTCATTATATTTTATGACCCCTTGTTCGCCTTACTGGTCACTGTATTCGGTTCTGGAATGTTAAAATGACAGAACCATTGGAACGATTGATTGGAACGCTTAGAACACAAGGATGTTTCCTTCAACATCAACATTATATATTTATGACAATTTCGTAAAAAAAAATTTTTTTGCGATGACGATCGAGTATCACTTGTGAAATTCATTAGTTTTGTTAAAATGATGAAGTTTATGAACTTTGTGAACTTAATAGGTGTTGGGATTTCAATAAGATTACATATATTTTGAAGTTTTTGGACGATTTTTTATCAAAATTTGTTATGAATTTTAATTTTAAAATAATCGTATAGTAAAATACATTTTACAGTGGTTTCTTTTTCGGTTGGATTGTTTGATTTATGGTGTTGTAGAGTTCAAGTCGTGTGAAACTGTATCAAAGTTAAGAAAATGATAAGTTTTATAAGATACACGATTAACTAGATTTATTTTAGTATAGATCTAACTTCATGAAATACCTCGCTGATTGTTAATATTATATATAAATCATGACGAAAAGCAAATGTATAGGAACCTGTAACCTGGAATCCAACAAACTTGCTATATTTACATTATTTGCAAGTCATTCAAACTTTTATTATATGTACAGTTTGTAATGAAAAACGTCAATAAAATGCGAAGTTCGACTATGTACACACCTCGCTGTAACAAAATGGGAATAACGAGTTTAGAGAGTATAAAGGCTAAAGCGTTGTTAATATAAATACAGAATTTATATATACACATTTACTTTAAGACTATCTTCTTACGCTACTTTATTTAATTACGCGCGACGTAGCGCCGAAGTCAATCGCCAAAAAGCAAAAAGTATTCGCAACAGTTTGGTTGGCACGGTGGCTAAGTGTTATACTGTATCGAGATATAATGTTATTTTTCTTTGTACTATTTCAGTGTTATATATTTATAATTTTCTAAATTCTTAGTGTTACATTGGACGACCATGTGATTAAATTTTTTTTGAAATGTCGCACTTGCGGGTCACGTCTTCGAAATATTTTAATTCCTCAGACATGCGCGTTTTATCACGATGTTTTCCTTTACCGCTGAGCATGTGGTAAATCAGCATTTAAAACTGTAGAACGATTTTGGAGGTGCCGGTACTGGGGATCGAACTCTGGTCACTCGTGTAATTTAAGGTAGGTACTTAATTTAAGGTCTCTGAGCTACTATGGCTCTATACAATATATACCACGCAAATGATAACTTCTGATTTATTACTTAAGATTCATCATTATTTGCCATTATACAGTTTATTGCAGGACGAAATCCTCTCTCAAGTTGGTATAATTTGCCGTTATCGCCATTCTTCGCAAGCGGATTGGCAATTGTAGTCTTCGGTCTCTAGACTCCGCTGCCTTCTAATTAGTTGGATCCTGCTTTATCGTCACTTTTAAAATTACTCTACTAATATTATGTCTACATAATGAAAACATTAAATATTTCATCAGACATAAGAAAGAGATAATATCTCTTTTATTCAAACCTGTTTGCAATAAAAATATTAATTTTATTAATTTGCTTGAAATACTTTCTAATGTTTAAATAAAACTACTTTATTACGGATTTTATCGCGTTTAATTTTTGAACTATTTTTACCCGACGTTTCGGACGCTTTACAGCACCCATGGTCACGGGGGTTTTTTACGATAAAATCCGTAAAAAAGTAGTTTTATTTAAATGTGTAATATTCGCGTAAATAAAAGAAAACATTATACTTTCTAATGATTGACAATTTTATGTAATATGAAAGTCTAAAGATTGTTATACTTTATTACTCGCCTTTCAGGTCTTTCGAAGCGTAAAAGAGTTCCTCTAAAATAAAATAAGGTTAAGTGATAGCATTAATCTGCTATCTCTACTCAGATTAGAACGTCGCCGTGGAGGCAGGCAACTTGCATATGTTCAAGTGATTTTTCACGGCTACGGAACCCGTGTTCAAAGGGCACGCAGCGCGGTGTCGCAATCACGATCCTTGATCACGACTGGCCCTCTACTAT
This sequence comes from Luehdorfia chinensis, assembly GCA_019845155.1. Lineage (NCBI taxonomy): Eukaryota > Metazoa > Arthropoda > Insecta > Lepidoptera > Papilionidae > Luehdorfia > Luehdorfia chinensis. Next base: position 11,942,692 of record JAHVAK010000642.1, on the reverse strand, counting down.
TTATAACGTCCACTCTCTGTGACCCACTTACACGAAAATGATGTCTATTAGTCCGCAAATAAAGGCGAAGCTGTTAGTAAAAACAATTTGGTTGGAATTATTTACGATTCTGCGTCGTTGACCGTCGACATTCGACCTTAAACCTAGTCGCATAGGAAACTGTTTGAGTGAATCTCATAGATGGCGAGTTAGTAAAATGTCTTTAGACCGTGTCGCTACTACCCGTAAATGCATTAAGTTTGTTTTAGAGATAATAATCGTTGCGAATGCGAATGTTTTGTTGTCTCAAAGATAGAGTTGTCGTCAGTGATTTATTTTTGGTCAAGTTTTGTTAGACTTAATAGAGATTAAAACAATGCCGTATAATACGATCGGCAAGAAATTCCGTTTTATTTTACTCCATTACTTTACTCCTTTACTTTACTCCTTTACTGAAAGATCCTAACAAAACGTGCGCTATGATTCCTTAAACAAAGTATGACACTTACAAACTAAATTTCTTACGAGCTTTAGGCGTTGTGTGATTGTAAATAACTTTTGTTTTGAGTGACATACTTTTTAATTTCTGTAATTGTAGTTAACGATCGATTAATGTATTCTTTCCATTTAAAGGGACACCAATCAATTAATAAATACAATAAAAACTTAAAAAATATTGAATTAAATACTATATATATATATATATATTATATTTGTGTGCAACGAAAGCAGAGAAGAAAGAGAAAGAGTGCAGCGAAGCAACGAGCTAAACTTGTCAAAACAAATAAATAAAACTGTTGTCTCCTTTTTATCTGTCCAACATAGACAAAATACATAACCTTAGATAACTTACTTAGTATTTCTTACGTCAATGAAAAGAGACTGTTTTATTAACTATAGCCGATATGAATTGACTGTATTACCTAATAAGACTACCGCTCACTGATTTGCCTTGGAATCAATGAAAGATATTTACTACTTATCAAGGACTTATCAAGGTTCGAGAGACCTTCATAGGCGCAGTTCTTAGTTTTCTATGCTGACCGTACATACTGTAACAGTATTACTAAATTTAACAAACACGTATCTTAATGATTTGTTATTAAGTTGACAGTTATGTTCGAATTTTAAATACAATATAATATGTTTATTTCAGTTCATTTGAAATTAATTACACATATCTATGTATCTGTATTATGTAACTAAACACAAATCTGGAAAAACAAGAGGAGATTTTGTCTATGCGTGGAACTTTACAAAAGTTAAATAAGTTCGCAGCTTTACCACAGCGACGCCCTCAAGATTCGGGGCAATAGAATGTAAACTACTTTTCGTTGGTTAAAAATAGATGGGTCCATCTATTTTTAATATTCTTATTCTATTTTTATAACCAGATATGAAAGCCAGAATAAGAAGTAAGTCCAATCTCGAGTACCGCTAGCATACTCACGTCACATATTTGTTCATCGCTACAACGTAAGTCTTTATGTCAGCAGTTCAATGTTCGATTTAAAAACATATTTCGATCACGGCGTCTTTTCAATATAGGTATATATTGTCACGAATACATAGTTCATCTGATGGTAAGGAGTCTCTGCGGCCCGAAGAAATGTACATGAAATATTTACACAATTTAATTTCCCTTTCCCCTTTATATCATCGGACAACTAGACACACGACAGGTTTGCATCCTTTTGCTGTGGATATATTCGCATGGTGGCGATGGGCTCACCACCTATCACACCAAGTGCATTATATTGTTTTGGTGAAACGTGGATTGTGGCAGTCATCTGCTTTTGCAGTGAGTACCCAGTCTCTGACTACCCCTAATGGGATACGGTCGTGATCTTATGTATGTATGTATGTATATTAAAGCTAGCATTATTTTAGTCATAAATACTCTCTTTCCATCTGATTTCAATGTAGGTGTCTTCAAGAAAAGAATTAATGAAATGAACATTCATCATACATCCATTCTCGATTAAGTCAATCCTGAGAAGTATGATGCAATGTAAATTTACATTCACATCACAGGTTGTCTTAAGAGTATTATAGTTCATATGATAAATGAAGAGAATTATATACTCGTACATATTTACTAAATCTTTGTTTGTAATCTGTGAGAGCACAGTACTCCCAAGGTCGATCCGACACATTTATGTATTGCAACGTGGCTTCATCATCATGTTTGAATTGTATAAGTAAAACACAGTATTATCAAGAAATTTTAAATATAAAGTCATCAACTCGTGGTAAAGGACATCATTTACCAGATGTAACGCGTATGTGATTAGATCTTAGGGAGCATTAGAGGATACAAGGCTATTAAAATACAGCGAAACCTGAAAACAAATTTTTATGAGTTGCACAAATATTAGTTTCTCCTGGAATTCTTATCGAACATCGTTGGTGAGCCTGAAATGGGTGAGAAGGACGGCTGGTGACTGAGCAACTTTTCATAGAAACTAATCTGATTAAGAGGTCCCGTTTTGAATATAAGTTTCGAAATGCACTGTTTTCAATAATTGGTTAATAATCGACAGTCATATAAACTGGACTAAGACTAGAGCTGTGGAAGAATCAAGTATGATATGCAAATATCTTTCGGTAAAATGTTACTTCGCCATCTCTCAATCGCTACAACATTTTTTTTGATCAGTTCCTTAGTTGACTTCTAAAACTGAACGTCAACGGGTAAATTATTTTCTTTACGCAACTACCAGATAGCAAGTTAAATTGATTTTATTTCAAAAATTGTCTTTGTTATTTTAACTTTATACTAAAATAAAGGCATAGGTAATGGTTATTCAATGTAAATCGAAGATTTATATGCGTACAACTTTATTGCTTCCCAAAAGAAACTTTTCTCATTTCTCTCTAGTTTCGAAGGGAAAAAATCAAAACAACAACCTAACCTGGTTTATTAAAATAATTTCGATGAAGTGCGTGCGTTGCGTTCCGATACTGCCTAATATCACGCGAAGAACGAAATTACAATTTTCTGTCGGATTTTCACAAACTATAATTTGGTATTTTATACTTTCAAAATAGAGTCGTATTTAGCATATTTAATTTGGAAACTGTAAAGAAGTCGTGGCTTTGTTATATAAAAGTAATCAGACGTTGAACTTGTTCCTGCAACTTACAGTTATACTGTATTCATAAACATAGAACTGTATTACTTATGCCTGAGTGACACGGAAAATCCAATTAGGGAAAAAAATTAATGAATCTACCGATGGTTATCTTGACGTCATATCAAAAGCAATTAGTAATTATTGCATATTGATTTACCAGTACGGTATCATACTTTTTGCCACATTAAAAGGTATTTCAAATCTACTTTAAAATAAGCCGAGGTAGCTCAAAGTCCGAGTGCTCGCCTTAAATTACATAGCACGCGAGTGACCTGAGTTCAATCCCCTATGCCGGCACTTCTAATTGTTCTGCAATTTTAAGTGCTGGTTTACCACGTGGTTAGCGCTGAAGGAAAACATCGTGAGGAGACCTGCATGTCTGAGAAGTAAAAATATTTCGATGACTTATTTATTTGGGATAAGCTAATAATTTTTGTACCATGACATTACAGAAGTACAATATTATAAACTTGAGCGGATTTGTATTTGAGCTTCGCAAATATGATCATATATCTGATTTTCGGAAACAACTCAAGTGGCTTTCCATCCGGCTTCGCAGAAATACTATATATTCTTTCTGCTTTGTACTGCGTGCTGTTCAACCCATCTACTCCTTTAGGCTTAAAAAATCGTTTTGAGTATATTTCCCTCCCTCATGATAAATTTTGTCGTTCTACTGTCAACGTCTCTCCGGACTCCTGTGCATTACACTTCTTTCTTTTAGAAATCTTTTACTGTCACCGCTTTGCGCTTGTGCACCTTTTTTTTTAAAAACCTCGTTAAAGCTCATTACTTGGAAATTTAACTGATGTTTTCACTAATCTTTTCGTTTTTAATTTCTTTATCCTTAAGTCTGTCACTTTGTACATGGACATGCTATCATATTGTCTTTTTTATACATTTATATGCTTTAGTGTACACACACTACACACAATAAAATATTGATTTATTGACCGCTTCCTAGCTATTTCTAAATCTTTAATATACTTTTAAATGAATGACAAAAAAAAGAACAAAAATACTGCCACCTGGGTTTTTTTCTGGCTAGTCCCAGGACAGAGGCATATTTTCGAATCAGTGTAGTTTAAGAATATGGCGTTCAAAAAGTATTATGCAAATATTCTACATTATATAAATATAATTCTCAAAAAAAATGATAAAACAGAAGCTATCTTTTGGCCCATATATTGTTTATAATATTTATAGGTGTATAGATATAAACAACTGTCGCACAAACACCCCCTTACATCTTGCTCGAGTAGATTCTCGGAAGGGGCGAAGTGGGGGTCCGACAAAGACAAATGACGCGCTGCTAGCGCCCCTGGCGGCGGCTGGATGAATTACTGCCACCAATCGAGAGCGGTCCCGCCAGCGGCCATTTTTAATTTTTAGGGGTAGTTACCCTTATTCAAGTATTATTATTATTGGTATGTGATCCACTTGCTTTAGAGAGTATAATAGCAGATGGCTTCCACCTTCCATCGAAAACTAATAACAAAAAAAATATTAGACGTAGGTAGGTACTAACAAATTTAATATTAAAATATTACGTATTGGTATTTATAATTTCATAAAAATGTGGAAGGAAACCAAGCCCCACAATTTTAAAGTCTATATTATTTTATTTATTTAATTAGACACACCAACAGTGAACATATCGGAAATAGACCATAACATAGACAGTACAGTACATTATCTTGACTTTGCATACTTACTGCACATTTACTTTTACGCGTGTTCAACATTCAATAATACGTGACTAAAAAGTACTTCAAAAATGTACAAAATTAATGAAAAAAAGTAGAAATGCGCATTACAAATTATATATATAAATAATATAATTCTATTTAAATATTACGATTATTAAAACAATTGAATTATCTTAAAAATCGCATCTGATTACTTAAATTGGTATAAAAATTTTGTATAACACTCAGTGTCTACAATGGTTGTAGTCATAGCTAAATTGTAGGGCTGCCAATCATAGTATTGTACCATAATATCTTGATCTCGAGTAATACATGCATACTGTTGAAATATTTACATACCTAGTACGCAATAAAACGATGGGTAAAATATATATTCAATTTTTTAAATTGCGGTTTTATTAAAAAATATTAAAAATTTAAAGACATCTTTATTGCTGCCGTGTGGTAGCGGTATAAGAGAACCTGCTAACCCATTCCATGCCGTGGGTGTCGTCGTCGTGGTGTGTAAAAGTCGACACAGGGAAAATAAATCCAGGAGATGGACAGCAGAATCTTCCTAGAACATCTGAACAAATAAACTGCGGTTGCCAACCGGCTTGCCAAGCGTGGCAACTATTGCGAAATCGCCTCAAAATGGGAGCTAATAACTTTTATGGAAATCTATGGAAGGCCTAAAAGGTTCAGCAGTGGAGCAGTGATAGGCTGAGATGATGATGATGATGATGATGAGAGCTTTAGGTTCTAAAGTATAGTATATATAATATATTCATTTCACTATTTCAAATTAAGTACCAACATATATCCGCAGATCTAATATTGCGCTAACGTTTTATAAATATTCTTCTGTTATAGTAAGAGAAAAGACAATATTTATAATACACAAAGTTTAGCACCTCAACGAAATCCAAGTATATTATTATATAATCGCAGCTCATAACATGCTTAAATGCGTCATTAATTTAATTGCGTTTAAGTTACGCTTTCAAAACGCCGATATAACAAATTGAAACATAAAACAAACATCAACATTGCCATAAATCACGCCCTCTAGCGCCATAATATTGAACTACGGGACATTTGTCGCTTCACTATCTTCTCAATCTCGCTCGCATGATGGACGACCACTTTTATTGCGATACCGGCTTGTTTATTTACCGCTCTGTAATAGAACGTCAATGAGCAGTGTTCATCCACTGAGTAATACGATAAAATATTTATGAATTGCCGTATGCTTTGAGGCAAAAGTGTATTGAATAACAAGAACAGTTATTTTTAAAAGCGACATCTATCGGCAGATAGAAGAATTTGAAAAAACACGAATTACGGAAGAAAGTTCTAGTTTAACATTAACTACGAGTACATTCAAAAAACTTAACAGAAAATTGAAAACTAAACAGCGATCAGATAACATATAAAAAGTTTTTCTATGTTTATGAAAATCTATCACGCGTTGCAGTACATCAATAATTCATTTCCAATAAGGAGGCATTGACGTAATTAGCGCAATTACTCGCCCACCCAGCTGGTTTCTAGGCACTACGCCTCGGCGACCGCTCTAAAGACAGTGTAATTGAATTACTTATCTGTAAGTTAGTGAACGTGAGATAAACGCATTCTCCACCTTCATAGAATGCGAAGAGGTTAGACCGCGTGCGTAATTAAAGGTAAATTGAACTGAACGATGACAATAGGCCGGAGGCTTTGTTATAAGATTGGTGGTATGATAATCTTTAATTTATTTAAAATATTTATTAATGCTTTATTGTCCATGTAGTATATAAATAATCTTTAAAGCGGTTTCTTTAGGGATTAGGGACGCTATTATGCTATTAGATTATTATGTAGACGATTGAAATATATGCATTATAACTAACGTAAATAATTCATATGCCTTGGCAACATATATAACGTGCATTTTAATTTGACTACGATGAATAGAATACAATAGAATTCGTTTTATTCAATGTAAAGAATTACATAATATATGTAGAAATACACAATACTACCTGAATAGAAGTAAATACCACCAGCCTGGTCTTTCTTGTTAGTCACATATAACTTATATGTTGGTAATCATAATATTTATTTATTCACCTTTCATTTAAATGTATTACTAGTTAAACTGAAATAGCTATACAAAAAGAATATTAATATAAAAATAAAATTAATATAAAAATATAAATTTACGTAGTTAAAAGGGGAACTACAATTAATTAATTTAAGTCATTAAGGCTGACTATAAAACAATATGAAACCCAGAAAACAGATATTACTGATAATTAAGGATAATTATTTAGTTAAACACTTGTAGAGATTAATATAGAGCGCGTTGGGTCAATTCGACCCTCGCGTTGGTCAGACCCTAAGGTTCAAATTTAGGAATGTCCACAATTACCGAGGGTTAAAAACTAATGTCCCAAGTTTTGGATAAGAATGTCGGTTTAAATTTCTGTGTATAATATTTATTATTAACGTTGTAACTAAATTGTTATTTGTCTAAAAATGTATGAATACATTTATGATTTAGAAATTATAATATGTGTGTTTCTATTGTAATAAAGTTATGAAGGTCTATCAGTTTTAAGATTTAAGTATATAAATATGAACAAGTAAATGAACTAAAATAATTCTAATTGGATAGTCCCATGTGGCAAATATATATGATAACTGACATGTCTCTAAGAGGCAATATTTACAAGATAAACAGAATATATTTAATTATGCTACTTAAATTTAAACAAAACGATGTTTGATGTTTACATACAAACATGTGAAATGGTAACACCTGACAATAGAGTGATTACTTCCAAACAATTTTTAATAACGCATTTTTGTATGTATACAATTTTTGTATACTTTTTACAATTACAATTAATCAAGAGAAAAAGTAAAAGCTGAGTTTTATACTGGATCTTCCCTAATCTGAGGCAGTTTTTCGAACCAATATTAAAGTTAAAAAAATTACTTTCAGCAATAATTATCAACATTAAATTAAAATATTATATTTTATTTTGTTAGATGTGGTCTCTGCCTTCCACAATGGGAAAGAGGCGTGAGGCTCTATGCATGTGTGTGCTTTATTCTACAATCACGTATTGGGTAATCAGAGGTTTAAATGAACATAATATTGGTTACATTGTAAAATAATCTTCTGATTAGATTTTATGTAAAGTTTAAAACACGTTAGTTATGTGATATGTTTCGAATAAACTAAAATTATATTCGTAATTTTTGGCACAATGTCTTAGGACGATGATTTTTACCAAATTTATTACCATTATTACCAAAAATACAAAATTTATTTTTGTCAATTATCAAATTAATAAATAACCCATTCGGATGTTTATCTGTACGAGTTATTGTACATTATATGGGAACAATTACACAACCATTTATCACAGAGATCCTCCGCCAGTATATTGCACGGGCCCTCCGGCGGTAACAACCCTTCCCAGTTTGAATTACGCCCTTTTTAGGCGACATCCTAACACCAAACTTACTTACAACTTTACACTTGATTAGCTGCGGTGACTTTGAAAAGTGGATTGTGTATGACTTTGGAGGGATTTTATATGATTTACAGACTCTTATATAAAGTTTTACTTTTTATTATTTATAATGGTAAATTTTTGAATATATTTTAATGGTCCAGTCAATGGAGTTTATAAGACTTTTCCTATTACGCATTCTGTATAATATTTATCGCAGATAATAATTTCCTTCAATAAAAAAAATGTAAATAAGCTTATAAAATTAGTAATATCTAATTTTATAAGCTTTATGTGTATAGGAAAAAGACCCATACCAACAGGTATTTAAACGGTGAATCTCACCACCATCCTTCACAGTTAGCTACCGTGGGCAAATCTTTGTTTCAGAGAGCACAAGGGATCTGTGACAGTAAACACCTGGCCGCCGAGCTTCAGCATGTCAAGCAAGTTTTGCAAGACAACAAGCTTCGGGTTCCGCGCCTTCGTCGCAGTGACCGAGTGAAGCCGGCCACAGTCGAGCGTGTACCTGCAGTCCTACCATATGTCAGAGGAGTCACGGACAAGATTGGCTATATCTTGAAGCGGGCTTCCATAAAAACATTTTTCAAGCCGCCGAAGAAGATAAGTCAATTTTTACCATCTGTCAAGTGTAACATCCCTCTACAAGATGCAGGAGTATACAAGCTGGATTGTGAATGTGGTCTCTCTTACATAGGGCAAACAAAAAGATCAGTAAAAACCCGCGTAAAAGAACATATAGCTGATGTGAAGCATCGCCGCCCCAGGAAGTCTGCAGTCTGTGACCATGTTCTGGATCATCCCAACCATTACATCAGATTTGATAAACCACAAATCCTCGCAAAAGAACACCGATTCCTACCAAGGATGATTCGCGAGGCTATTGAAATTAAAAAACATCCTAATTTTAATAGAGAAGATGGTTGGGTATTACCACCAGCTTGGGATCCTATAATTAATAAAATTAAGTCAAAAACCAAGCATACCACTGCAAGACTTCAAGACACAGTTAGCTCTTTCTGCGTAGATCGGACCACAAAAAAAAAAACAAAAAAAAAAAAAAAAAAAAAAAAAATAATTAAAAGCTGAAGGTACTCCGGGTTAACTATGACATCAGGACATCTGTCACCTCAGTCCCCCCGTGACCATGGGTGCTGTAAAGCACTCGAAACGTCGGGTTATAAATAGTATAAAATTAAACGCGATAAAATCCGTAAAATTAGTTTCATTTAAATGTGTAGTGTTCGCGTAAATATAAGAAATCATTATGTGAACCAGTACGGACTGGAAATCGCAAACAAAATTCGCCGGTTAGAAGATCTCAAGACCAAGCGCGCAAGATTTATAACATCTTTAAATTTCTTGAAGAGATGCAGAGACCATAATCTCATTCCTACGTGTGTCAAAATATCAGCTAAAAAGGACATTCGAGGAAGCGCTAAGATCTTAAATCAGGCAAGTAAAAAGTTGTTACGAACGGTGATTCAGCAAAACCGTACCGATCTACATACAATAAATACAGCCATAGACAATTCATCCAGTGAACTAAAAACAATTTTAACGACATTTGATTTTAATAATTGCATCGAAACCTTAAATAAGCGTGAAACAGCTAAATATAATGAATGCAAAAATAAACACATAGAAAAATATCAAAAGTTAACGGCCAAATTAAATGTCAAACTTCAATCTCAACGAATGAACGGAACGCGACCGTTGAGTAAAGACAAAGATCATAGATTACGCGCGGTCTATAATCTGTCAAAACAAACACTGGATGAATCAACATTAAAAGTATTATCGAAAGGTATGAATTTCGCAATAACACCGCGAAGAATCCCGTACGAAGAAATTATTTGTAGTGTTGAGGATTGTCTGTATAAAAAAAAAAAAAAAAAAATAATATTGGTAAAGAAGATTTGGAGGCCATACGTCAAGACATCTCGTCTATGTTACGTCGAAGTTCTGTGCCAAAACTGAATCTTCCCAAAGACGAATTAAAAGCTTTAAATAACTTACGAAACAGACCCGAACTCACGATTCTCCGCGCAGATAAAGGAAACGCTACGGTGGTAATGGATACGTCGGATTATAATTTTAAAATTCAAGAACTTTTGTCGGACGTTAACACCTATAAAAAGGTCAAAACAGACCCAACTACAAACACGCTCAAAACAACTAGCGATCTAATAAAGAAACACGCCGAGAAATTAAATCTAGACGTAAATTCGATAATACCTTCCTGTGCCAAACCACCAAAGTTGTATGGGTTACCCAAAATACACAAACTCAATGCTCCGCTACGTCCAATAGTGAGTCAGATCGATTCACCAACTTACAGATTGGCTCAACATGTGGCTAAAATACTCTCCCCACTAAGAGGACATACAAGAGCACATACAAAGGATTCCTACCATTTTGTCAGTGAGATAAAAGACCTACATCTTACTGACAATGAAACTATGGTCAGTTTTGATGTTCAGTCGTTATTTACATGTCTACCTGTTGAAGACTGCATCTCAATTGTAACTAGGAAGCTAACAGAGAACAACATGCCATTAGAACATGCAGAATTACTGAGACATTGCCTAACATCTGGCTATCTATTGTGGAAGGAGCAATACTACCGGCAAGTAGATGGTGTGGCGATGGGCTCCCCGGTATCTCCCATTGTTGCTGACATTTTCATGGAAGATTTTGAGGAGAAAGCCCTCCGTACTTCTCCAGTAAAACCAAGGTTCTACAAGCGGTATGTAGATGATACTTTCACAATTCTACCTTCTAATAAAGTCACTGCATTTTTAGACCACCTTAACTCCATTAATTCTAAAATACAATTTACAATGGAGTTAGAGACAAATAACTCTTTAGCTTTTCTAGATGTTTTAGTAATTAGAAATCCTAATAACACCTTGAGTCACACTGTGTATAGGAAAAAGACCCATACCAACAGGTATTTAAACGGTGAATCTCACCACCATCCTTCACAGTTAGCTACCGTGGGCAAATCTTTGTTTCAGAGAGCACAAGGGATCTGTGACAGTAAACACCTGGCCGCCGAGCTTCAGCATGTCAAGCAAGTTTTGCAAGACAACAAGCTTCGGGTTCCGCGCCTTCGTCGCAGTGACCGAGTGAAGCCGGCCACAGTCGAGCGTGTACCTGCAGTCCTACCATATGTCAGAGGAGTCACGGACAAGATTGGCTATATCTTGAAGCGGGCTTCCATAAAAACATTTTTCAAGCCGCCGAAGAAGATAAGTCAATTTTTACCATCTGTCAAGTGTAACATCCCTCTACAAGATGCAGGAGTATACAAGCTGGATTGTGAATGTGGTCTCTCTTACATAGGGCAAACAAAAAGATCAGTAAAAACCCGCGTAAAAGAACATATAGCTGATGTGAAGCATCGCCGCCCCAGGAAGTCTGCAGTCTGTGACCATGTTCTGGATCATCCCAACCATTACATCAGATTTGATAAACCACAAATCCTCGCAAAAGAACACCGATTCCTACCAAGGATGATTCGCGAGGCTATTGAAATTAAAAAACATCCTAATTTTAATAGAGAAGATGGTTGGGTATTACCACCAGCTTGGGATCCTATAATTAATAAAATTAAGTCAAAAACCAAGCATACCACTGCAAGACTTCAAGACACAGTTAGCTCTTTCTGCGTAGATCGGACCACAAAAAAAAAAAAAAAAAAAAAAAAAAATAATTAAAAGCTGAAGGTACTCCGGGTTAACTATGACATCAGGACATCTGTCACCTCAGTCCCCCCGTGACCATGGGTGCTGTAAAGCACTCGAAACGTCGGGTTATAAATAGTATAAAATTAAACGCGATAAAATCCGTAAAATTAGTTTCATTTAAATGTGTAGTGTTCGCGTAAATATAAGAAATCAATATCTACACACATAAAATAATGATAACGTAAAAAAAAACTGATGAAAATATTGTGTTCCGTTTGTTAGTAGCGTGTCTAGTAGAGCAGGCTGAAGCAACTGTCTCGGTATAACGCAAGGCCAATTCGCTGACCAAAACACGAGCCAGCTCTTGGGTCACCAAAGACGTTGATTAGGCGCGACGAGGTATCTCTGTAGCAACGTCTCTTGTCCGATTCCCACGGCCCGAGTGTCTCCGCGGTAAGCGACATAAACACGTAGCCTTAGCATCTATCTATTTGACATTACTAATAACTTACAAATGTTACGAACGAGTTATGGAAAAACCTTAGCGAAGCAGCTCTAATATTAATTACTACGACATAAAGGTCTAAACAGCAGATTAGTTACGCAGACGTTCATAACGGCATTTTAAAGAGGCGACGTAAGCGCTAGGCCAGCGGTGCGGACATAAATAATTTTGGCGGGAACAAATGAGCCAGCTGATTAATGATTTACGCAGCCAATTCCGCGCTGTCCATGAGGGATCGCGACTGTATATAATGTAACACGTGTACACACGACTCTGTTGAAGAGGTTAGGCGCTATTTGCAGTTGTTTTTTTTTTTTTATTTCAGATTTGTTTATGTCGTTTGGTGTGGAACACTAGTTTATCTTTACAAAGTAAATGTGTTTTAGTGGTTACTTTGCGTAGGTGGAAAACGAGCATGATGTATTAACAATTGCACGATGATTTAATGATACAAAAACAATGACAAGTATGTATATATTTTGATCATCATCATCATTATCATTTCAGCCTATTACTAGTCCACTGCTGAACATAAGCGTCCCCCAAAGATTGCGACAAAAGTTTGTAGCTCTCATTTTGGTGGGATTTTGCCATAGTTGCCACGCTTGGCATACAGGTTGCCAACCGCAGTTTATTTATTCAAATGTTAATTTTTTAGAAGCAAGTGACTAGTCGAGTAAAACGTCCACCTGATGGTAAGTGCAACGAAACCCAAAATGATGGCTATTATAGCACGTAAATGATTCAGATCGACCGGGGGAAGGACAACACCTCTACAGAATTTACCTTAAAGTAGTAGTATAATATGGCTGGGTTTGGTTTGGTATAATTATTCATCTTAGTGTCAGGAGTGACAGGGCACTTACATATTGATTATTCGTTTCAGATGGAAAGGTTATCTGTGGGCCACAGAGTTCACTTACCGGCACGTTTTACCACTATTTCTACGAGGTATATTCTCTTTAATTACCATAAATATTATTTGGTTAACAAATTACTTTCAATTTGTATGGAATGGCAAGTCATTAACTGCAAAGGAGATATTACAGTGCCATAAGCGTACACACAAACCCAGGAGAACTCACTCGTCCTAACCTACCCGTCAGATGTAAAGCTCATGCGATAAGACCGGACGTAGGCTAGGATGCAGTGTCAGAGACACAAAAACACTCACAACACAACCAGTCCTGAAACTAACAACGTGTTTTTGTAATGATTTTATTTATTTACGCGAATACTACACACGTATTTAGTATTCGCGTAAATTTTGGACAACTGTTTGCTGCGGCTGGGATTCGAACCTAGGATCCGCCTCTTACCCTGTACTCTAACAACTAAGCCACACGGTCACCAGAACATCGGATATAAATGTCTCATGGTTGCCCATTTTGCGCTAGTAAACTTCGTTCGATCCCTGGTGCCAGCCACTACTAAACCACCACTAAAGTTATCAGCGTAACCTCAGCGGTTAAGGAACAACTTACAACCTATAATTGACTTGTGAAGTAAGAAGGGCTCCAAAACCCAGTCAAAAATAAGAGAACGTCCACGCTAAGTAGTTCAAGGACATATGAAGAGGTGTCGCTTCACCCATTTTGAAATTTTTAAAAGTTTTAACGAGGTTTTGTTGTTTTATTAACTGCATTTTCATAACTTAAAAGAAGCAAAGTTGTGACGGGTTTGTTTTGTTTCATTTGTTTTAAATTGGTACGGTTTCGTTAGCCATTACAAAAGTTTTCATAAGTGCCTACAATTGTTACAGCGCAGATGCATCAACAACAGAGCGGTCTCCCCTAAGGGTCCTCTCTAAAGGGTCAAGAGTCCTGCGCAAAACTTGAGGTTTTAGCATGATTTACAAGATTACAACCCTCTTTGGAATTGGAAGCCATTTTTTCGTTGAGAAGGAAAATTCGCAACTACGAAATTACGTAAATTTTCGGATGGAAGGACAATTTAGTACTAAAGAGTTTATAAAACATTAATCAAAAATTAACTTTTAGAAAGAATATACCTAACTATTTAATTGGGTAACCTAAAAACATTTGCTTCCATATTTACGATTCGATTACGAGTGGTAGCTCAAAAGTCAGGCGCTCGCCTTAAATTTCATTGTACGCGAGTGATCTGAGTTCGATCCCTTTAAAATTGTCATTTTAAATGCTGACTTACCACGTGCTCAGCGATGAAGGAAATGCGAGGAAATCTGAATCTTTGAGGAATAAAAACATTTCGAAGATATGTGAAGTACGCCAACCCGCAATGGCGCAGCATGGCGGACTTTTCCCGGCTCCATAACCCATTTGGACATGAGAAGAGACCTGTGCTCAGCAGTGGGATATTCATAACTTTGCAACTTTTGCTTTTTTTATTTTTATACGACTCTTAGGACTATTATATTATTTTGAAATAAGAAGAACTAAGGATGGTCCGTTGGCCCAGTAGCTAATCGCTGGGGCTTACACTTCTACAAATAGTCGTTCCGGGTGTAATAGCATACAATACAGCAGTGTTCCAGGTGTGTGGAAGATATTTTTAATGAAGAAATAAAGTAATATAATGATATAAAGAAAATCTAAGATAAAGTAATGTTCAATACTTACTTTCCATTAATTTCTGCATAGTGGATACAATCAAGTGAATACATACTCGTTTCAAGAAAAGACGTTTATGAATCACAACAAGCACCATATAACAATTTAGTTGTGGCTTTCGATACTTATTTTCTTATTTCTTCAGGTGCTTTAAAACAATTTCTTTAATCTCCTAATTTTTATAATGCTCTTTTAATAAGTCATATTTAGAAATCTAAAGTATTACAAAAAACTAAGCAATTTATTTGGATGGAATTTCAATCTCATAATACCTCATAAATAGACACCTAATTCTAGAGTAATAGAGAATTCTAGTCACTATTTTCCATTTCGGCCTCTAACAAGTCCACTGCTGAACATAGGGCCTCCGCCATAGATTGCCACAAAAGTTTGTATCTCTCATTTTGGGGTGATTTTGCCTTAGTTGCCACGCTTTGCCGTAGCATTGTAACATAAAGTTTTGTAATATCTCTTCATTTAAATATTCATAACTTTTTTTTAATTATCAGATCGTTAACAGCGATCTAATAGTCTGATTTAATACCTTGTGCGATAGTCTGCTAGTATTATAGAGAATATGCATAAATATTGTAAATAGACAGACTACGAAACAGAGCGTTATGGTTGTCATTTGAACGAGTCTGTATGATTATTAAAATGGGATAATATTCTAAGTAACAGCTCTCCATAAGATTTACTAGCTGGATAAAATTGGCTTCCATTTAGCATCGGCACCGATATCACAATACCGACTGCCGGCCGATTTAAATTTATTTCGGACGTCGGTAACTTCCAATTTAAACCTCTTAATCCTCTATGATGTATGTCGGTATTCGGCGGGATTAAAAGTTCCACGGAAAATAACCGGGAAAACCTTTTCCGGGGTCGGATTGACCCGGGCAGGAGCGGGATTAGGCGGCCGGGATTGGATATACATAAATCTCGGACAAGGCTTTAGGTCCGACGCAATTAAGCCTCAAGCGCTGATATGTCATTTGTGACGAGCATCGGGTCGGGTCGCCCGTGACCCGATACTAATCGCACGTCTCCCTAAACGTACAGACACGCTTAATTTCAATATTAAAATTCAGTCGCGTCCGCTGGCAATGGTCGCGCTTTCGTGCGTGGACCCGTAAATTATTCAATTTCATTGTAATAAAACAAGCGTGACCGGCGTTACGGCGTGAAAACTTTTCAGCAATTACGGTTTGAATATAACAAAAAGCGTGTATCGATCGGAGAGCGGCGGGGTCGACGGGACCCGTCCGACGCACTCGTATATCATGCGTCAGCTTGCGAGGAAGGGTTGGCCGCGAGTGCAGCGATGACTTATAGTTTATATTAATACGCTTCCCAAATGAACACGGGAATCCAATCCGATGATAATTAATAAAGACAGAAAAGATTTTCAATTGAAAATTGATGAATGATTATTGAGGACCATATCCTCATTTCTTAAAAACAGGTTTGTATCTTTTTATAAATTAATAATTCTATTACCTGTGGTCTTTAAATTAAACGATACGACAACAATTACGTAACTAATATTATTATTAAGTGATACGTCTTTCTTGACATTTAATGTGATTGTCAATGTCTTATTAATTTAATTATAATGTCACAAACTAGTGTCGTAATATGAAAATGGAATATAAAAATTACTAGATAGGCTGTCCATTTCGACCACGGAGTAAGATTAATATGGAGGCGACTTTTCTATGCCACTAACAATAATTAAACAAGTTACGTTATTTGCAATAATAATAACATATTAACCAGGTTATCCAATTGTTCAAAACAAATTACTTATTTATTTATGATAAATAGAATAAGAAATGGGAATATTTAAATATATAAATACAAATAAAAGTCTCAAGCATACCCCTTCATCTATCCTGCTGAGGCAATAAAAGTAAAAAAGGCAGAATAAACGATGTGGCTACTAGACGTAACAAACCCATAAATGACTGATTTATTGCACTATAATTACAGCAATTAGTCACGCCTCCGGTGTTATAATTCCCATTGACATGTAGGCAAAGCTGCTTTGTGCTAACTTAAAAACTCCATACCTACTTCATATTGCATGCTGATTGATCTTCATTGCAATGATTTAAGCGGTTAACACTTTCCGCCACCTACATAATGCATCAAAATCGAAGTTGTTTCATCTTCAAATGGAATAGAAGCATTACATACCTTTTACTGGCTTTAAAAATACCGGTTATCCATAATTTGTTAAGGTTAATAATCGGTAATTTGTTTTGGTACACTGAAGTATTTTTGAGAATTTTTTGTGGTGGCTTAGTTTACGCCTTATCGTGACTTAATTATTTTTGTAAATTAACAATGATGTTTGTTTATATTAATAATAATTACGACAGCAAATTTGGTTTGTTTATAGTGTTCATATTTAGGTACCCAATTTTTTTTCATTTGAATTCATTTACTGTTCCTAACAAATAATATTATAAATTATGTTAGACGTTTAATAGATAAGCTTAAGATAGATAAAGCATTTTTTTTTAAATTACTTGTAATTTAGTAATATAAATAACACAAATTCAAGTATTATTTTTAATAACGGTCAAGAAGGAATAAGTGTTAATAGTTATATAATATAATATCATTACTTCACTTATTACTATTAAACTACAATCATAATTATTTATGTAGAATATGATTGTTTTCTAATGTCATAGAATTCTATTCCACACTTATTTGTCCGGATGTAAGCGGCCATTAAAATTAGGGTTGGGCCACAAAACTCGCGGGCAGGGCACTGCCGCGACGCGCCCATGCCTCGTACTCCGGCACAGAAAAAAATGAAGTCGAAAATATACAATGAATAACTGCCGGGTACCAATGCCGATGAGATGAAAGATTTCTCAATGTCCGACTGTAGTTCTTGTTACATGTAACTCAATATTAGTATTCGATTTGCTTTTATTTTGCGGTAAACATACGATGTACACAGCGTGTGCTCAATATAATATTTAAGATTCCTCGTACAATTTGAGGGTATTTATTTTATAAACTTTTATTTTTCATTTATATTATGCATTGTTTGCATTTAATAGTGTAAAGATTTTTATTTGAAATATTGACATTTAAGAAAATATCACTAAAGCATATCACACTATCTATGATAGTGTTATTGTGTGTGATACTAAATTGTATGGTCAGTAGACCATACAATTAAGTATCATTTTTAGCATACTCATTTGCAATCGTATTGGATACAAAAAAATAACTCTTAAAATAACGAAAACGTATTTAATTGTTTAATATTCATTAATAGAAAAAATATAGAACATAACATTCTTTTATGTGTAACAGTGTGGTTATTTATACCTACATAATATGTACATAATCGTTTTCATAATGACTTTATACTTAGTTACACATAGGCCTGATAGCTAAATGATTATAGATGTGAAAAACTCTGAAATGCTTCAAAAGTCTACTTAATAACGGGTAAAATTAAAAAGCAATTTGGTAACCGTTACTAATTTAGAGCAGCGGAGCTCTCAATTTGGGGGCGCGGCCGCTCGGCGCCGGGAGGAAGGGGCCTAATCTAAAAGCTGTCAGTTAACGCGCAGCTGCGCTCGCCCGGTATGTATACCCACCCTTACTTTCGTAAATAGATGTTCGTATTTTGCTGCTGGTACCAAAAGCGTTAGTTTTTTTTTAAAGAACTAAGAGGCTATCAGGTTTTTAAGAAATTTTCCATTAACAATAGAAAACAACTATTTTCTATTAAATGTGCTCATTTCCTTAAAGATTTATTTTAAAATTCTCTTTGTGAGCAGTTTTTCAAATTAAATTAGTCTTCTTATTATAATACTAACTTTTTTATACAAAGAAAAGAATTATTCAAATTACTTTTCTGTAAGAATAAATAAATACTTTATGAATTATCTTAAATCTTATAATTTCGTTTAGTGATAAATATTTTATATTAATAACTTTAACAGTATCCAGTGGAAAAGCCAAGGTCAAGGTAAGGCCGCTTGGCCGCTCTGTTGTGTCTGTATGTATATTTTGCAAAATTAAACATGTCAATATTTTAATTTCTATTTCGTATGAAATAAGTCATAATAATTTATTATATTGTTAAAAGAAATCAGTATAAAAACTATCAACAATATTAATACAAATATTATTTCGACTATTCCAAAAATTTTAAGTAGTCATTTTTAACGTTATATTTGACAGCGTGATCTTAACAGCGTTGTAAATTAAACGACGTAGTCGAAGCATAACGTTACTTAATTAACAACGCACCATTTTGATTTACTTACAGATTCCGTAAAGCACAGACACCGTTACCAACCTATCTCATTAGCTGATAAATTCAAAATGGAAAAGCGAAATTTATATACGTACAGAAAAGAAAAATACATAATTCACTGCCTACTCGCGCGCGGGACAGAATTTAATCTATCTAATCACAACCTAATTCTTCCTCGCCTACGCGTCTCTAAATTTGAAATTCCAATAAGCTGTAATATGAACAGACTGGTTGGTTGTCTTTACGGGAAAAAAATAAAAAAAGTCTCTCGTTTAGAGGATTACACAATTAGCATAAGACGTATCCGATTTTTCCATTTGTGGTGGCACTAATTTTACACGTCTTGTTTATGGCATTATGTATTTACGTCCGCCTATCTATTGGCCATAATTTCTTTAACTTTATTGGTGAATATACTCATAAAGTTGTCTATGTATAGTTCTGTGGTGTCAAATGCCACATCAAACTCTCAAATAGATATTTTTAAGTTTACTCTAAAGCTTGTTACTGATTTTAAGCTATTATTAAGCAGGCGATATCTAAATGTGAATTTATGTGAATTTTTAATAATTAATCAATAATAATAAACTTAATTCCTTGCATATCGTAATATTGAAAAATGTTTTTGTTGACTTACTATGAACCGATCTAGACGAAATTCGGCTCCAAGAAAGCTTACCTCCTGGAGACAGACACATGATATTACTTTTTATTTCGGAAAATCAAATAGTTCCCACGGTATTTTAAACAAAAGTCTTAATCCACGCGGACGTAGTTGCGGGATTCAGCTAGTTTAATATAAATTAAACAGCCAATAGCCTAATGGTTTAGTTTATGGACTTCGAATCATTACGTAGCGGGAACGAGCACGCCATTCGACTATTGTCGTGAACCATCTCGTAGTACAAGGTTTTAAGTTAAGCTGGAGTAGTTAACAAAAATATAAGTGATGTTAATTGCCGTGCTATCATTCGGTATATTGTGGAGGATAACTAAGTTTCGATCAATTATGAAATTTTTAAAATTTAAAATATTTTCGCACCAATGCGAGCAAATTTAAAATTCAAATGCTAGTTGCTTAGACTCACGTTCAAACGGTTCTGAATCAGAGAACCGGTTAGCCGCGCCTCGCTCGTCCACGAGGCGAGGGACAATTTATAAATTTAAAATAAACCGATTATGCAAAGTAAGTCTTATGCACGTTGATAAATAAAATCGTCGAATATTTCTATCATATTAGCGGTTCTATCATGGAAACAGTAAAACTTTCGTGATGTTCATAAACTGCCGTAGAAAAGTCCACAAATACATATATGGAGAAAAGTCTATATAATTATTCTAGTAAATATTACATTGCGATATAAAATTCAGCATAAAACTTTAATAATGCAAATAATTATTCTTGCACTTTAGCACCATAAGATAATAATCGATGTATTGCTATACATGACACAATTAAAAAAATGAGAATTGGGACGTCTACACATATAGTTATATTAATTATATTATTTGCTTTTATTTGTATGTATATTTATTTCACAATTTTAGAATGCACGGACATTTACAATATAGATAACTGGTCTTTTCAATATGTAGTAGATTGCTTTTATTAGGAATTCGAAAGAGTTTTACAAAAAAATATACAAGATATCCAAAAACTAAAAACCTTCAGCTCAGATTGCCCGCTATTCGCAAAGAGCATTTAACGACACTTGCGTATAGCGCTTTTAAAAGAAAGCAGAAATTTCATTATCCCACGCGGCGTCCAGTTTTTGTCGGTCAAAAATCTCTTTACCCGGTCGACAATTCAATAGAGACTAAAAAATTAACAATAGAAAAAAAAATCATCTCGCAAGGCTACAGTGGAAGGCCGGACGAGGCTAAATGAAAGAACTTTGTAAAAAAACTTTGACACATTTTTAGAAACATCAGGCACGCAATGTTCGTTCTCGCGGACCGCTCGTAAATTTTGTGCAGCGTCAGAATGAAAAAGGGGACATCATTGTTGAAAGTTTTTGAACGCGCTCTGTGATTACGAACGTTAAACCGCACCGTGAATATGTTTAATGATAATAATTTACATCGGCGCAACCGTAAAGCACTGAACGTGTGCGTTTGGTTTCATGATCTTACTTGTGTATTTATATTTTTCGCTGCATCACTTTGTCAACGATCGATAATCTATTCATAAAGAAGGCATTCTTTGGCTCTCTCTTTTTCTCTTTACCTAACTCTCGATTTTATATGGGGCAATTCAGGGTCGAAGCTAAGGCTTAATTTATTTGTACGCCGAAGTAAAGGTATATATATGCCAACTAGATGGATAAACTTTTCAAAGACTGAAGCGTAATAACGTACTGCTGATCGGTATGTTTTCAATGAATACATACGTAGTATATAATATACGGCATAAAATCAAAACTTAAACTAGGGTAGAGCACTGATGTTGTAAAATAAGGCAATGCCCCCTACCTCTCCTCACTGTCCTTTATTGCATTTAGTTCTTATCGGGTTGGAAGAAACCTAATCACTAATTTTTAAGTAGCTGATTGGTTTCTCGATGCGACTTAAGTCCCATTATCTAACAAAGGTAGCCGGGAGCAATGTCTTAAGGAGCCTACCGAAGTGTCATATAATTATGCTACAATTACATGCTCATAAAATTTTCGTAAATTAAACGTTTCTACATATTTTTTATTCTACTAACGCTAACAGGTGAATTAAATTGTGACTATTATACTTATCGTATTGCGTTCAATCAGTCCTCCAATATTTGTGATTTTATCTAAAATCTTTATTGACTATCGATAAAAATAAAACGAATGTGGCCTCTCTATTCATGTTTCAGATATTCGAACTAAAATTACTTAAAAACTACCAAAGCTGTGGATATGAATTATAGTTTTTCCCATATTATAGATATTAAACATGGAACCAGTGAATAATAAATTTCATCGAAATATCTTAAAAAGTTGTGTAAAAAAGTAAAGTAAAAATCTATAAATACTATACCCACTGCTGGACATACAAACTCATTTGGATAATTCTAAAGTCGGAGCTTTTCTTAATAAATGTTCAAGTAATTTAGTTAATTTTTTATTTCATTTTCACCTGATTTGCCATATTAATGCGATTTGACTTCTAACAGTCACTTAAAGAAATATTATAAAGCAATAAGTTAATATATTTAATTTTAAAACTATTTTTATGTAGAACAACTTTGCACTAACTATTATCCATTGCTTAATTATCGAACATATTTCCCTAACAAAACGATAACTTGCAAGCAATGTACCTGATAACTCGAACGTTTACATTATCGTCAGAACTCATTCAATCACAGTAATCCATTCAATTTTGCCGCTCCCGCAATATTTACTAGGATACATTTTTGACTAAGCCCCGAGATTGTTGCGTGATTCCTTTAAGCAATCAGATGTTATTGCCAGCTCGGCTGCTCCCCTATATATTTCCTGCGCGGATAACAGAAAGAAGTGGGCTTCTTTCCAGTGAGGCGCGATAAGAATTTCATTTCCTCGCTACTGAGAAAGCCCTCGCTATCTGAGGAAGTCGCTGACAAAAATACCTAAGTGATAAAAGCACTGAATTCGGTTCAGGTGCCGGGAATATTGCGCTCGCGGCTTTTTATTTGCGATTGCGGTGTTTTTGGGGAAATTACTTGCTATGAATAAGCTTATACGCGAATTAAATTATTAAATAGGCTGTCGATAATCGCACGTAGACATTTTGTTTTTATATTGATTATATACGAATATTTTTTGCAATGTCTATGCTTAGTGCATTACCTACTATAAATTAAGTAATCTCGATTAAAATTCAATAAAAGGATCGAACCACAGCATCTAAAAACGAAATATCAAACTATATTGTGCCTAAAATATTATTTTTATTTTTAGTAAATGGAATTCAAATATTTTCTTTTGGATTTCAGCCTCTTCGCCGAAATAAAAAGGCATCGACCTCGCTTTAGATTTTCTTAATTTCCAAAGCTAGATCGGGCTCTTTTCGAACCCTTTTAGTAAAAATTTAAGAGTGCTGCTCTAATTTTGTCTTTCTTGCTTTTGTTACAACAGTAATTTTACAATGACAAGGAAATCGTGTTTGATTTTGCTCTCGGGTCGAAGATTCCGGATGAAATCCTTTATCTCGATACATTTCAACCCGATCTTTAGGCGGGCTCAGTTAAGCTGCGAAAATATTTTTATTCAAGGTTCAAGGTCCTAACCGCACATTATAAAATTATTTAATGTCTTTTTTATATTGGTGCAAATAAAGGCGCGCGAAACTCTTCATCATAAGTGTAAAATTTTAATTTATTAAACTAAAATTGAACAGAATTAATTTTTATTATTTAATAATAAGTAATAGCTATGGAGAGCATTTCTAATTAATACTAAGTTATTATAATAAAAAAAAAAACAAAAAAAAAACAAGCATAGGTATAATACAAAAACAAGCAACAAACAATAATTCAAATGAATTATTAACGATTTCATATGCTTAGAACGAAATATAAAATTGTCATTTAAAGTTTTTAACAACGTAAAATTTGAAGTTTGGTTTCATTTTATTTCAAGTCACAAACTAATAATGAAACAAAACTATTAATTCTGTAAATATTAACTAATACTTACGATAGTGTAAAATCCTTCTAAGTAGATGATATTTCACAATATAGTATAAAAGGCGTCACTCGTACACAAGATAATATCAAAAATCACACAAACACAAATTCCGCGTGTGTTCCTTTAAGTTTCTAATTGGACCACTGTACATACAAAGTAATTAACAGCGCTAAGTTAACTTCGACCGCCTTCCACTTGTCCGATACGTATAGTCTATACAAATCCTTATTTACAACTGACACCGGTGTTCATACTTTAAGAGAGTTGTGTTCGTAGCTAGCGGAGGAGGCATTTACCGGCCATCCATAAAAACCTAACCTACAATAAACGAGATATCGGAATTAATTTTTTTCCGATAACACTACTCTACGACCCTAGCACACAATCGCGACTGTACAAAAAAAGTGACGAGGTAGGGGAAATTTTCGTAAGCCATTAGACTACACAAAAGTTTTGACACGAGTGTTGCGCTTGGGCAAAGTCTATTTTAGTGTGGCGCGACGGCGATAGTCGGGGGACGTCTAATCTCCGCATGTGTGACGGAGACGGCTAGACGAATGTATGTCGCATTTAAATAAAGTTTAGGGGGACCAGAAAGCATCGTAACCGCGGGACGTCGAGTAGGTGGATATATTTCGTTCCACAGCTCGCTCCCAAATCGAATGCGATGAGTAATAATATTTAAAAAGCAAGATTTGTTACCTGTCGACCGACAGGAGATAATGCGGCGCGTTTTTTTTTTGGATGAAAAATACAATTTACTAGGACCTGATCGTAAATCATCCTGTCAAGGGCGCTGTTCTTTGCTCTGGTTCAGGTTGTTCAATTATATTTTGCCCGAAAACGTAATTTGGCCGGCACGTGAAAATTACAGTGAATACAAGATATATGTATGAAAACTACAGTGAAGCAAAAACAAGCTAGAAGATATAATTATCGCAAATACAACATTACTGACATCGTTCTTATGTTATGAAGTTAAAAACGGTCTAATCTATAAAATTAAGATGTAAAAACAATTATCGAAATGTATGTTATCATGTATGTTTAATTTTAAAGTTATGTACAGTAAGAGTAATAATCTTATTGGATGTAATTTTAAAATTATAAAATCCCTAACCCAAGCCTCAATTACGAAAGCTCGAGCATCGAGCGTTCTGTTGGTACTGTCTCGCGTACGAAAATTGCAACAAGCCAGCGAAGAAATTGTCGGTCGAATGATTTCAGAATTGCAGCCCGGCCGACACATCGGTGCTTGAACAGTACAAATTACGAAGCCGACTGCAAGTCGACTCTTTTCGAAAATTGCCCACAATCGAGAGATTGTGCTAACCCTAATAAAGACATTAACTCAAATCGAATCGGCTATTGCTGAGCGTTATGGTGTTTATATTAATTTTTATGTGAATATAATTTTATTACGTCCCACGCTATCGTAGGCGTTACACGCACAATTTATATAGTGTTGTTATTGCTCGATTCGTTTCTGTTAGTTCATCGTAATCGATATTTCTTCCGCTCTGATTTAAATCTAAACGATGATCAAAACAACTTAATAAACATAGCTCAGTAAACATTTACATTGTCGTTTAGTCGCCATAAATTTCGAAAAAGAAAAGTTAGCAATCAGTAACAGCTATTTAATTCAAGCGACATTAAACATACTACTATCTGGCACCGACATCGATATTTAAGGGTGCGTTAAGTGACTGACTACATCTGAGGCAAAAATGTTTTGAAATGTTGTAATGTTTATCGTTATCGGTAAGAAAAATAGACATTTAATATAACGACGATACCTACTTAACTTAGTTCGGCCGCACGCGAATTAAATCTTCTAAATATCAAAATAAGCGAGTTTTAACTCGATTCGCTTCGCTTCGCATATACCGACGTTAGAAATTCGTAGCTATATTATAATGTAGGTTTGATTTATCTTATACACGAACGTTTTTCACTCGATGAACCTACGTCTACATTACACTTTATAACTCAATTTATCTCTTACTGTGTAAATGTTAAGGTCTATTGTTTAAGAGTCATCATTGAAGAAAAAATAACTGCTTTTAGTTTTGTTTTAGCTCTCACATAATAATCTCAATAGACTTTCATTATATGTAAATGCAATGCAATTTTAAATTTATTATACATTTTTTTATTGATTAGTTAGAAATATTGTAATGTTTAAGTGATACTAATTTTCAAGTTTTTAGAGGTTACATGAAAAGTAATAATGTAAACAGTGTCAGTCAGTAGTAAAAAAAAAAATATTTATTCATATTTGAGAGACTTTAATTTATTACAATAGTGATAAAGTTTTTTTCTTATTTCTACCACAAAATAGAGATAATATTTTTACGAAGCTAGTATTTAATATCCTTAATTTAAGAAGATGACTGTTTCCTGTTGAGCGAACTGATATTTATAGTCAAAACTAACGCACAATCTTTTCGTATTCAGTTGTGTTTAAACAAAATTTAATGAATAAGTACCCTTATATTAACACGTATAAACATAAATACAATATGATGTATCGTGTCTATAATGAACGGCGCCGCAATCGATCGAGTACACCTCTTGATGAAGATATTACAAAGAACAGGTTATTCGAATCGGTTGTTTGTATTGATTCATATGTAGCGTAATTTTCGTACGGCCTGATGTTTTTTATCCCATAGCTTATGGAGAAAGTTTTGTTCAGCTGTATTAAATTACATATATACGATAGTTTTATTACGACAAATGTAGTTTGATGCATCAGTTAGGTTTTGCTACAGATATATGATCAGCATTCTTTAGGTATCAAATATAGCGTAACTGCTCTTTAATAAATAGAGCTATGTAGTAATTTGTTATTTGTTGCATATTTTGTAACTCATTTGAATACCCTATTTTATAATCAATATAAGCCAAATAAAAATGATAAATCTAGACGATACTCTAAGCCGTAAACTACGCTATTAGCTTGTTTTTTCTGAATACATAAGTTATTCAGAGTTATAACTAATTCAGTAACTTCCTTTCCGAACTTAATACTTAACGTATATGTTTTTTTTTATTCGATTAAGTGAAGAAGCAAGCAAAACGTTCACCTGATAGTAAGTGCAAAGTTTTTCCATAACAAATGATGCAGTGATGTCACCCAGAACATTTCTGTGTGACGCGACACTGCGCCTGTCACCTAGATACATCAGTTCTTAAGTCTCATATGCCAAGTGATTGCACTAGCTCACAGTGCCCTTCCAACCGAAACACAGGAATATTTGCATTACTGCTTCACGTCAGAATAACTGGACCTGGAGTGGTACTTACCTAGACGGATTCTTGCATAGGAATCCAACCACCAGTAAATATATTAATTAAACTTCAAAATGCGCTGATGCATGAGAACCCTCTTCTTCGTCAATACAGGTGCTACAGCCAATATAGGCATTCCATCTAAGTGCTAGTGGATGAGTGCTATATATATATATATATATATATATATATACATAGTATATATAATAAACTCTTGTCTAGCATAGAATGAGGTATAAAGTTATAAATACATGAGACGTTTCCACATTTTAACACACATTCTATAACTGGACCTGGAGTGGTACTTACCTAGACGGATTCTTGCATAGGAATCCAACCACCAGTAAATATATTAATTAAACTTCAAAATGCGCTGATGCATGAGAACCCTCTTCTTCGTCAATACAGGTGCTACAGCCAATATAGGCATTCCATCTAAGTGCTAGTGGATGAGTGCTATATATATATATATATATATACATAGTATATATAATAAACTCTTGTCTAGCATAGAATGAGGTATAAAGTTATAAATACATGAGACGTTTCCACATTTTAACACACATTCTATATTTAAGCATTCAGCTGGACATAGTTTATAAAGGTTTAATTAGTATGTAAGTCGATAATGTAATTTTAAAATTTTTGTGCAATACTTAACACAGTGCCAAATGGTTCTTTTTTATAATGCACTACGTTAAAACCAGTACTGACATACTTACGCAAATACAAAATTCCTGAAGCTATTTTATGCTTGACGTAGTTATGGATGAATCCTTATCTACTTCAATTGTACTTAATGCAGTAATTGCAATAATCATCAAAACGATAAATTGAATATTTCCACTGTACTAAGAAATACACCTTGCATTCCTTGAATGATAACCCTAATGCATATGCATCTCTGTATAGGCCACGATACACACTATTAATACATCATAGCAGTGCCATCCCCCCCATCCAATATTTTAAACACCAATAAGCCACTAAGGCCTCCAGTGTTCTAATCTAAACGGCTTCTAAAACTAATAAAAGAGCTCGTTAAAAATAGCCACCGAAAATTTTCGAGTGTTTTAAGCGTTTATCTTTCGTAAACAAGAGCCATGTTCGATCGCGTGGTTAATGATAGGTATCCGTCTACTTCGTGTGTATAAATATATTTGACTTGGCTAACAGATGTATTTGTACAGGGTTGCCAGGTTAAAAATATAGTTGCCTAGATCTTGGGTGTATAGAAATAACATTTCATTAATACAGCATCATGCCATTAGCTCCTCCTTTTTAAGCACACGTAAGTTTTGCTTTGGTATAAGCAAAAATCTATTTAGTAAAAATCTTAATCGTATCTGTTATCAATTGAGTAAATTAAAAGATATCCATAATTAATTAAAACTTTAGTCAATTTTACGATTTGATTTTTTTGATCAATATCGGCAAAACTACTGGCAACCCTGATTCAGTTGGTCTTTCAGTGGGTGGTTTCACTAGTGTGTTGTTTTATAGCTATTATTGTTTCTGTTTATTAACCATTATATCGTTCGTTAATGGAAAAGCGCATATCACAACAATGTACAAACGTTTTTTTTAATTTTCTGTACTAATACTAAGACTTTTAAGCTTGTTTCACTGTCAAGTTTGATAGTGTGTTATTAGAACGTAATCCTTTATAATGTTTTAAACGCATCCAGATACGTCTTAAAATACAATTTTTTGTCATTTACCAAAACTTTTCCATATATAAATTTTTTTGTATAATTTGTATATGAGAGACATAGGTATACAAATTACAAAAATAACGAAACAGACGATTTAGTGATATTTTTAAGATTGATTATGATTTGTTTTGTCGATTAAAGTAAAAATATCAAGAGTTCTTTAGAAAAAGATCAATAACCTTTAACTCCAATTCGGTGATTATCAAGGGCGTCCATGATAATGAGTACATTCTCCTTGAAAATAACAAACGTAGCTCATAAGGAGTCCACTACTAGAACTGTTTGGCAGGCGGATTGGTGATTTATGTGAATTGCGCCGTTGACGCTACTCCCTGTCACGTATCGGGATATTCTAGATGTGGCATGGCATGGTTACTACGCCTTCTGTCGCCTTCTGTCGCAGTTTGAGAGAGTACAAAGTATGTCTTACGTCAATTTAAGAAATTAAGTAGGTATACAATACTTTTCCGACTTGTGTTTATGCGTTTAAAGCTCATAAGTCTTAAGGATTGTCTGCCCGAGAAGACTCAGGATATATTTTCAAAAACGTGTGATAGTCATGTATTGATAGAAGCTGCTGTGCGATGCATTGAGATATAACTTTCTTAATATCTCGAACAACAGACCCTGCGGTGTTGCAATCGCTTTATAATTCTGCACTGATTACAAAGGGGAGCCGGCGGCCGTAATTTCGTCTTGTACCGATCGTGCCGTACATAAATTATCAGTTATTGATGAAGACATTAAGCTTTCGTACAGCGTAAAAATTGTTAGTTTTTTTTTATTAAATTGATGGTAGGGTAAAGACATTTTCTGTATGTCAGTATCTGTAGTAATTGGATTTAAATTTGGTAACAAGTTTGAATCCAACCTGGTAGTTCAATCGTTGCCTGTCAAAACTTTTACGTGTGACAATATATACTATGATGTAGCCGATTTCGACCACGGCGACAACTTCCGAATACTGTCGAGAGCCATCAACTGCGCAGGAGATATTATAGGGCCACAAGTGTATGCGCAAACACAGAGGCACTCACTCGTCCCAACCTACCCGCGCCCGATACTACGCTGATGCGATAAGATCGGAGGTAGGCTAGGATGCAGTGTCAGAAACACGGGGACAGTCACAACACAACCAGACCCGGAAACCAACAATTTGTGTTTTAGCACAAATGTTGGCTCCGGCTAGGATCAGATCTAGGAGGATCGCATGCCTCAGTTATCAGCGTATCTGCTTGATCAGTTGTGGGTCATGTAATGACATCAAAATAGGTTTGTGGAAATTGTTATACGAGTACGTAAATCGTTGTGAAAATCCTGGCACTCAAAAAGTAAAGCTAATGATGACAAAATAAACTATACGAATACGGAGCGGACGAATAATTTTCATCTTGGCATCACTGCCAAAATTAAAGAAAAAATTAGCAAATAACTGCCACGAGCAAAATAATTAATAACAGCGCCCTACTTTAGGACACGCGCTTGTTCTAAAATGAGGATATTGGAGTTAAGTTTATTATAATAACAATGAGGCGTGGCGCAGTTTAAATATATTTAAAAAATAATATTCACATTTTGTACATCTAAAATCAAATATGCCA
The DNA here is from genome assembly GCA_019845155.1 of Luehdorfia chinensis. Taxonomy (NCBI): domain Eukaryota; kingdom Metazoa; phylum Arthropoda; class Insecta; order Lepidoptera; family Papilionidae; genus Luehdorfia; species Luehdorfia chinensis. The sequence goes on along the minus strand of JAHVAK010000642.1, from coordinate 11,912,017 downwards.
TTCTTCTGAAGAAGAGCAGAGAATAATTTATAAATCAGTGTAATCAAAGGTCTATGACCTACCAGTAATAGACAATTAACATCTGCTTCTTGGTATACCAATAAAAGAAACGGCTGTGTTCCTTTTAAGTGCGGTTTATACGTGGCTCTACTGCAGAATAAGGAGTTATCCACGCCGCTGTACCGTTCCAATCGATGTTTTGCAGACACTATATTAATCAGCTATTGTTTTCGCGTCAGCTTTTGCACTTCGCTGAATCTGATTTTCGAACCGGTTTTTTCCGACCGGTTTCGCCTAATTCCAATGTTAATGCAACCGGCAGAACAAATGTAATTAATTAGCGCCATGACTTCAATTAACTGTTACTGCGAAATTTTCTCACAATATATTTGAGGGTATAAAATGTGTTATTGGCGACATATTTTTTTATTGATTTGAGCGACCGTGCAATTAGGCATGTATTCTTACGATTTATTCTTTAAAATATAATCGTGCAGCGAAAGACGACGAATGATTTATGGCCCCTCGCGCCTCGCTTTTAAATAAAACATCGCCGTGAGCTTTCAGCGTCCGTGGACCAAAGTCACGATTGCAATTTCGAGATGTTGATACGGTTATCAGCGCCCGTTGTGCAATCTATCCGTAACCGTATTGTTAACGGATCGCATCCTTTAATTTTAGACGTTTATTTCGAGATGAATCTATTCAAGTGCACGCCATGTGACAGAGTTACTACCACTTGTGCTGCAACCTACATGGGAACGAATACATCTGTCAGTGTGTTCCGAACTCAATAGCACGGTCTCATTCATATGTTGTGAGTGTAGACTCTAGATAGAACGACATGAGACAACTCGGGACTGCTCGAAAGCGAAAGGCATATAATAGGTAGACAGCATGTGACTCGCATGCGGCATTAGGTACCGGCTGTCTATCCCAAATGTATTGTTTAACTAAACTTAAACTGAATTAGTTCAATGTATTATATTATTTTTTATTTTGAAAGGTTTATTATTCGATCAAGTCTTTATTTACGTCACCTTAAAATTCAAAAAACTATTTGGAATGTGTTATATCAAAGTAAATCTATGCTTTTTATACAAAATTGTCTCAAGCAAATTTTGGCCTTTTAAAAGAAATTTCTATTTAAGTATTTTATTATGATAATACTGGACATTTTTGTAGATGATAAATAAAACTAGGTCACTTTAAAGTCTTCAAACCGCACTGAGCTTGAACGGTAGCTAATATAGTTTACGATGTTCATTGTTTGCTCTGCACTATACAAGTCGGCTCTGATGCATATCCATTGTGTTCAAGCGGACCTGAGACCACTATTTTATTGACTTCCTACGAAGAGAGTAGTTTATTGTGATACACACATGGAATACAAGTAGACATCGACAAATATATTAGATAAGGAATTCGTAATAGTCATGTTTAAAAATGCACATAAAAAAACCTTTATGAGAAATGCGGATAAAGTATTATCTTACATATACACGATAATATTAACATAAAAGTAAAATAAGTTTACTAAAGAAGCATAATACTATGAAGCGAAAAATTACTAGGTCCCCAAATATACCTATAGCTTGTGATACATTTGCTTCCTAATCCTGAACTGTTAGCATATCAAAAAAAATCTAAAAAAAATTATAATTGCTAGTGAAAAGCTATGTAATCTAGTCTTATTTCTTTATAAAAATAACTTTCACGGATTTTATAGAGTTTATTTTAATTACTTGACCCATGGTCACGGGAGGGCTGAGATGCTTGACGTCCTCACATACATAACCCGACCGATCTACGTATGTATAAATTTCTTTAGACTATGACGAACCTAATGACGAAGAGTTGTTAAAAATTTAGTTTGAAATGGTAGCTAACGTTTCACGTTCATCGGGCAACATTCCGTATGAAACAAGTCCAAAAAGATTTAGAGGACAATCTACATTGTTGGAATTCATCTTTTGGGTTATTCTTAGTAATCGTTATACGTTCATCGACATCGAATGAAGCTTCTAATGGAATGCCTGATCGCGAATATACCATTATTTGCAACTTTCGTCAAACCTTACGTTATTACGTAGATTAATCTACTGTATGGCCGCCGTGTGGTAGCGGCTTAAGAGAATCTACCACCCATCGCATCCTAAGAGTGTCGTAAAAGTCATAGAGGGAAAATAAAAACCAGAAGATGGGCAGCAGCATCTTCCTGGAACATCTGAATAAATAAACTGCGTTTGCTAACCCGCCTGCCAAGCGTGACAACTATGGCAAAATCTCCCCAAAATAAGAGCTACAAACTGTGCCAATCATTGGGGAGGCCTATGTTCAGCAGTCGACTGGATAGGCTGAAATGATGATGATGATGAAGGCCGATAGGTGTCCGGCAGCCGATAGGTGTCCGGCAGAGTAGAATGGCACCTACCTCTTTCCTACCGAAGTATTGTAAGAGGCGACTAAGGTATTGTATGGACAGCTTTTATTCGTGCAGAATAACATAATATTATGCAATGCTGTCACTATACACACTGCTCAAGGGAACGCAATAGGGACTAAGAAATTTTAACTCGTACTAAATTGGCGGTGACGTGGTTAGCCATCCGTCACGTCTCGTTTCCCGCGAGGGCGTGGGCTACGTGAGTGGCCTCTGACTGCACTTTATACCTATGGGAAAAAGTGACTGTATGTGGGGATCAAGTTTATAATTTTAAGCTTTTTGAATTCTAATACTTATTTATCATTTTTCCAAAACTAAGCCTTATTTTAATATTGTTTGACTAAAATGTTTGTCTATAGTTAGATTCCGAATCAAAATTTCAAAAAAATAGTTTTCAGGTCTGGATTGATTGTAATGGAGCCGTATTTCTCACACTGCCGACATTCTTATTGCTTAAGCGATATATAGGATAAGGGAAGGTAAAGACAAGTTTTATAAAAAAAAAACGAACGATGCCCCACAGAAGAATTTCTCCTGTATCGGGGGTGCATTTTACAGACATACATTTCACATGCGCAATCAGACTAAAAACAAACAATTTGTGTTTTAGGCCAAGTGGACCTTTAGGTCCGGCTGGAATTCGAACCCTGGTCCTGTGGTGTAGAAGTCAGGTATTCTGACCAAAAGCCCACGCGGTCGTCAACGCATTTGAAGTTTTGACTTGTTTGAAGTGTTTGAATTCTAACTATAATATGTCGGTTCTTCATACCGGCGCTTAGTAAATTACAGTCATTAAAAATAACGGGAAGTAATTTTGTAATAACAAAAAACATTCATTTATACATTTTTCTAATCGATGGAAATGTTATAACTATCTCCAGTGTTCATCGTAAACAAGGTAGGCGATTAAAACATGCCGATTGGAGTTCGTTCGCACTAGTCGAAATAAAAAAGGAGTCGTAGAACTCATCGTCGTTCATGAAATGCATGTGACAGGCGGGTGTATGCGAAAATTCCCCACATTGAGTATTTGCTGTATGCGCGCGGTGTCGGCGCGGTGTGTTAGTGAATAACAATCGACGAGCGTTGGCAGTGAGCCGCGGTGATGAGCTGAACGCCTACTACGGATTTCATTTTAATTTTACTTCTAAAACATACGAGTATGTAAATGAGGCTGAAGTGACATTAGGTTGAGTTGATCTAATAATATTTGATATTAATGGAATCTATTGAAATACGTTGAATTGGTAATGTCACGTTTTTTAGTTAAGTTATAATGATCTATTTTGCATTTAAATAACGTCACTATGGTGTCGTGTGGTAGCGGCTTAGGAGACTCTACCACTCCATCTCATCCCGTGGGTGTCTTAAAAGTCGACAGAGGGAAAATTAAAACCAGAAGTGGGGCAGCAGCTTCTTCCTGGAACATCTGAATAAATAAACTGCGGTTGCCAACCCGCCCGCCAAGCGTGGCAACTATGGCAAAATTCCCCTCAAAATGAGAGCTACACACTTTTGTAGTAATCTATGGGGGAGGTTTATGTTCAGCAGTGGACTAGTGATAGGCTGAAATGATGATGATGATGATGACTATGTCAGGCATTACTGAAAATGACGTGATGAATGTAATCGAAACTCACTGTTTCCGAACTGAAATAAATGGACTTTTTCATGCATACGTATTTTTACAAGTATTTTTTTACATTATTAAAGAAACAGTGTAACAATAAAAAGTTATTTTTCATATAATATTTTAAGTAGGTACATTTTTTTAAAGTAGTACACGTTTCGTGTTGCCTTAAAATCTATTGAATAAAAATTAACGTTAAATGTGTTAACTAACTGACACAAGAGCATTTATACGACATCGGGCTACTGCAACTAGTTTACTAGGATTACAATAATGTATTCTGCTAGAAACTTAATAGCACAATCGGTTGACTATAGGATAACAAAATATTGAGATGAAACCATATCAATATCGTCAACAGATTCATCGAATGCAATGAAGATTTCTTCACTGAATTCTTTAAAAAAGAAAGTGAGATATTGTCGAGATTATTTCGAGTTATAGAAAACAATGGTACCAGTTTCAGCTGCAGTCATCTTAGCAGCTTCCAGGCCGCAATGATGTTGACAACGGGAAGGTTGAGACGCTGGCACCATGAGAGACATGTCCGGTTAATGTGACATGGGAACATGAAAACGATATTAAATTATTTATTATTGCACTTCGCGAGCGCAGTGGATTTGTTCATCATTTCTTCATGCTGGGTATGATTGTGTATGTTCATAAAAATATTTAACATAGTGTATATATAGGTAGGATATGGTTTTCTTACATTCTAATGTTTTATTTAGGTGCTAAGACAAAAGTATCATGATTATTTATGGTATTTTTAACTAATGAAATGCGACGCGATACGAAACATTTATAAAAAAATTAAATAATTGCTGATAATGCTTTAAATAATTGTAATACTTCTTATACACAACATATATATAAATAATTGTACTCTTTGCCCTGGCACTGATTAGCATAAATAACGAAAAGAAAACAGTAAAGAAAGCAGTCAACACTAGTAGTGATCTGGCAACCATAAAATAGTCTAAGATATATCGAACGATGACTTAATATATATCGAGTCAATGTATGACTCATACCAAGAAAAAAAAACCCAAATTATGTAACGTGCAAAACAACGGACTGGTGACTTATACCCATACTGGTTATACAATATTAGCTATCCGCTGCGCATCTAATTGATGAGGTTGTAGCTGAGCCTCGTCTTCTGAATACTAAATACGTCAGTACTCCTGCTCGACTTCCTACTTATTATAAATGTGCCAGAGGTAAACTGAAGAATTGTTACGAGAATAATGATTATATATTAATGTTTGTAGAAAAATGTTTTAATTTAGTAAGGTAATGACGACATTCAGGTCTACTTCATCATCATCATCATCATCATTTTAGCCTATCACTAGTCCACTGCTGAACATAGGCCTCCCCTATGTGTGTAGCTCTCATCTTGTGGGGATTTTGCAATAATGGCCACGCTTGGCTGGCGGGTTGGTAACCGCAGTTTATTTATTCAGATGTTCCAGAAAGACGCTGCTGCCCATTTCTTGGTTTTAATTTTCCCTCTGTCGACTTTTACGATACCACGGGATGAGATCGGACTACTTAGACAACGAAGATCTTATCGGATGAGCGTTAACATCGGGCAGGGGCAGGTTGGGGAGAGTGAGTGCCCCTGTGTTTACGCCTACACTTGTGGCACTATAATATCTCCTGTGCAGTTGATAACTTTCGACAGTATTCGGTAGTTGTCGCCGTTGTCAAAAATCAGCCAGGAGAGCATCATCTTGGGGGGGATAAGAGAATCCGATTTTTTTGAAGTTTGGAAATATTAAGTAATTCGTGTTTAAAAAAATATTTTACATAATTGCCGTGACCAATTCTCAAAAGTGAAGTAAAAAATATCTCTCCTTAAAATCTCGAATTTAATAATACAAGTAGGAAACAATACCAATAACTCTACAATTACACATAAGTCTTGCCAATCTTGTTTAAACATAAACACACACATTAAGCATACGGAGGAAAATTACTTAATTCTGTTGAACGCACCACGATTTTTCATGCAAGCAACAAAAGGACCGCGGTTGTAAATTTCGCTTATTTTTCATTCGAGACAGGTAATTTTAATGCATATTTAATGGACAATTCTTGGCTTCAAATACACTAAGATAAGGTACGGCCGTAATGCATGCAGTTTGCCTCTGTATTATTTATTGTGTGATTTTTGGCAACGGAATGTTGGTACGCTACTTGGCTTCGCTAGATATGCAATCTTCATAATGCATGCACTTTTTCAGGGCATCGCTTGCGGCCAGTTTTTCGATGTTTCAATGTGACACGGTCATTCTGAATGTGTATTTAGTAGAAAAAGTTATTTTTGGAATGCAGAGTAATTTTTTGGTATTTTTCATAATTTAAAATCTGACGTCATACAACGTCGTTTTTTAAATTTGGGGATTAAATGTTATAACATTATCCGTTTGCTTATTGCTATTAACTTGAAAGTATCTTATCTTATCTTTCTACTGAAGTAAAGCTTATAATTTTAAAAATAATTCTAATCCGATTTGATTTTTTTTTTGTCTTAAATAGCCCGTTTATTGAGAAAGCTTCTAGGATCTAATATATAATACTTTATGCTGTTACCTAAGGAACCGCACGCTGAGTACCAATCACAACCGAGATGGGCCGAACTGTGAATCCACAGGTCAGCGAGATGGGCCGAACTGGCTTGAATGCACAGTTCAGCGAGGTGCTGTCCCGTATGGTGCTGTCATGTCGTCGATTTATTTTAAGTAGGTCCACCGTAGGGCACAGCCAGTCATTGACAATATAAATTTAAAAAACTAATAAACATATATACTGTATGTGTGTTTGTATGTTTTTTTTAGTTTTTTAGGCCTATGTTCCATATAAGGGGTAGGCAGTGGCGTCGACCGCGTGGCCTAGTGGTCAGAGTACCTGACTTCTAAGCCGCGGGTCCTGGGTTCGAATCCCAGCCGGAGCCAACATTTGTGCTAAAACAGAAATTGTTGGATTTCGGGTCTGGTTGTGTTGTGATTGTCCTCGTGTTTCTGATACTGCATCCTAGCCTACCTCCGATCTTATCGCATCAGCGTTACATCGGGCGCGGGTAGGTTGGGACGAGTGAGTGCCTCTGTGTTTGCGCGTACACTTGTGGCACTATAATATCTCCTGCGCAGTTGATGGCTCTCGACAGTAGTCGGAGAACATCATCATCAGGCAATGGCCACTCACGTAGCACACTTTTTGCCCTCGCGGCAAACGAGATGTGACGGGTGGCGAACCACGTCGCCGCTATTTTGGCATGGGTCAAAAAATTCTTACTCCCTATTGTGTTCCCACAAGCAGTAGGTATAGTGCGTTGCTTATTACGGTGTTATTTTACAAGAATAAAGTCCTCAGTCGCGTCTTACGACACTTCTGTTAGGACAGCTATCGGCTGCTCGTAAAACAGTGAAAAAATAGAAGGTACCACCGTAGTGTTTAGTTATTCAGGTAACGTGAGTGTTAGTTATTCAGCGGTGAAGTATAAATGAAGAAACATTACTGTGTTTCGGTTTGCAGGGCACTGATAGGTAGTGTAATTACTGGGCATATGAAGAGCGCAGTGTAAGTGCAACACATAAATGTTTTGGTTGACACAGCATTTGTGGGCAGACGCTGCACTTACATCAGGTGAACGTTTTCTCGTCGTGTCACTTTCTTCCATTAAAAAAATATCGTGGGTTATACATAAAGATTTCCACATTATCCAAAATGCTTGAGAAACGCACACTTAATCAAAAATATAAAAGAGCAGTTATTACTTACGTGCTATTGCGTAGTGTTAAACTCTTTCCAGCGCTTTCACTTCGAATAAAATTATTCTGGTTGCTGCACGTACTTGTACATACCTGAAGACAAAGTGAACGATCTTAATTAAGTCGAAATTCTCATGTGTAAAAATTGTATAAATCATTTGGGCGTGATATGTTGCCGGGTCACGTCATGAATAATTCTGTCCCGCTCATGTCCGGTCAGTAAAGACGCTTAATTGAGAGAACATTAAGATATGTTTGTCGTATTTCCAAGCGTGTGAAGTTTTTTCTGAAACCGCGCAACCTGTTTCCACATTGCCGGTTTAGAAATTACGAAACCGACTATTTGTACAGTTCATTTCGACGTAGTCATTATCGGACTTAAATGGGGGTTTGAAGAGTTGCAAAATACAAAATTATTTTCTTTTTTTTTCGATTCATTAATTACAAAATTGATGTAACCAGCCGGTGGTTAAAAAAATTAAAAAAAGGTATAATAAAAGTTCAGAAAGAGTACACAGCCCATTTGATGGTAATTGTTCGGAAGGAAAAAAAGACAGTCGTAGAGTCAATATCACTTGATAATGCCTCGTTTTGAGGTGAAACACGTGTCGTGTTCTCGACTTCAGTGGTGTGCCTAGTGGTACGTTTCCGGTGGCAATATTACTTTGCTTGTGCATGCTATTGAGAGAGGGCGGGCGGTACTCTTCAAATATAGGTAATACACATCGTTTTAAATTTTGCATGCGGATATTAGAAAAAACCTTTCTTTCCTTCATGCGACTGGATTTCCGCAAAGTAACGCCTGATTCTATTAACTATAGGTACTATAGTAATTGTACTGTTCCTATACTGTTCCCATATTGTTCACATGTAGGCGAGTGATCACTCCAGAGGTTAGAGATGAAACGCCTCGTTGCCAGTAATCGGGTCTTCGGTTCTCGTCACTCACCATACAAAGCTCAGTAGCGTTTTGTCTATTCTCTGGTTTCTCCGAAAACTCCTTTTGTTTTACTGTTGTTCCGTTACTGTTTCTATCTCGCATGAAATGTCGGTTCGTACAGCTTTTAGAAGAGACTTTTAGGTTCCTGTGGATGATACGTTTTGGTTCGCGGTGAGATTAACAAATAACTGTGATTTCATGTTATAACATTTTCGTCATCCTTGTCGATTTTCAATGGAAGCTTCTAGTGCTCCAAGTGTACCTACAAACACAGAAGCACTCATTCGTCCTAATTTACCCGCCCCTGTAAATATCGGAGTTGGGTTACGATGCAGTGTCGGGAACACGGGGACCATCTCAACATAGCTAGATCCGAAAATTCACAATTTGGGATTCGAACCCAGGGCCTGTAAAAATGTTTATATTTAACTTTTAATCTGCACTTTCCTATTACCGTCAATTGATATGAAAGAGTAACCCACTAATTTTGTAGGGGTTATACTCTGTCTGTGTACACCTATCTGCTCTGACCACTGGATCAAGTGGTCGATTGTTTTTATACTTAAAGTAGCTCATAGCCATGTCAAATATTACTGTATTTTTTCCGCGTGGCGATGGTTTTACACCAGTGCTGGCGACTCATTACATATATTTAACATTAAACTATAGCCCGATCCCCGGTGCCAGCACCTCAAACTGTTAATTGGATTTTAAGTGCTGGTTTACCACATTCTCGCCGGTGAAGAGAAACATCGAGAGGAAACCCAAATGCTTGAGAAATAAAAACATATTTCGACGACTTGTGAAGTCCATCAACCCGCATTGGAACAGCGTCTTCCCACCTCAAAAATGAGAGCAAGAATTGGATATTTATAGGCCGTTACTTTACTTTCAGCTTATGCCACGAAAAAAAACTTAGGGGATTATTCAGTAATATACGCAGTGATATTCATCGTCATCATCATCATTTCAGCCTATCACTAGTCCACTGTTGAACACAGGCCTTCCCTATAGACTGCCACAAAAGTTTGTAGGTCTCATTTAGGGGGGAAGTTTATTTATTCAGATGCTCCAGGAAGATGCTGCTGCCCGTATCCTGGTTTATATTTTCCCACCGTCGACTTTTACGCCACCCACGGGATGAGATGGGGTGGTAGATTCTCTTAAGCCGCTACGGCAGCTCTGTAGGTAAGAGCGCCGATATTAGTCACACTTAAATAACAATTGCATTAGGACACTAGTCAAAACACCAACAAATGGGCAGCGGAATTTAGTATTAATTCTAAGTACTCGATTCAGCGAATGAAAAAGAAGTGACATAATATATTACATTTACTTGTTATGATTTATGTATGTAACCCGAAATACCAATCGGACTAAGCACCGCCTACGCGCAGGGTCAACGATAAATCATGCGCGACAACTCAAAAATGCCAACTTCGAAAACACGTTCGCCCATGGCCAGTACAGCACGCACGGATGGAAAGACAAGAAAAACAAACGTAAAAAATAAATTACTTTTGTATACCTCCTTTCTTTCCCGTTGTTGGACGCCGAACAACTCATAAATCACAGAGAGATAAGCATAAAAAGATTGTATGAGGTGGGTACACGGTAGAACTAAACTTTTCGTATTTTATCTTGCGTCAAGCGAGTTAAAAAAATAAGTACTGCACACCTTTCTCCGAACACTCTCTAACTCTTTGCGTAGTTATCACGATATTTTAAATCGATTTAATACAGTTCCTAAGTAATTTTTGCCTAGATAATAGTGTATCTCATTAATTAACCACTATAGATACAGCTATAAAATGATAACATGCCTTCCATGTCTTAAATAAAAAATACGAAATGAAATGAAAATTAGTTGATATAAATAATTGAATTTATATCAACTAATTTTCAACTATTTTATTATTAATTTAAAACTATCGTTTGTTTTTCTACGTACATAATAATGACATTACAGTTGTTTCTGCGAATATCTTGGATTACTTAATCGCATTTTTCATTTTAAATACTAAACGTTGTATTTTTTTATTTATTACACAATGCACTCTATTACCATCGAATAAGCGCGTAAGTTAAACAAATAAAAATCACCGGTCACCTGTACGTTGAACAAATTGCCGCCGCGTACCGCGCTACCACATGAGAGGCCATTTGTCAGCCAAGACTATACACGGGCGCCTACCGAGCAATTAGATTTGTTAGCTTGTACCCAAGCAGTTTCATCACGCCCCCGCTCAACAACAGATGCTTGGACTAATAACCTCTCGAAGTTTCCCCTTCGTCCCCTCACCCCTCCCTCGGGGCTTCTGAGCTACCCCAGCCTCCCCCAAGCAACCCAACTAAGATAGATTGCGCCACCATTCTTGCAATTTTCCTGTCGTATCTTGCCTCGTAAATTCCTGGTGATATATTGGTTCGGATCTTTCGCGATGAGGCCAGGAGCATACTCGAAATATGATAAGAGTTATTTATTATTGTTCTTATTGGTTTTCTAAAGGGTGGTATGTAAAAAGTATTTCCTTATAGGGTGCCATATATAATATTGATCGTGCCCCAGTGGTGTTTTTGTATATATTATATATTTTAGGTACAGAAACTAATCGACGTTTGTTCAAGCGTTACAATTAAATATAACGTATTTGATGCTACATCACGTAACGAGTACTTTTGAATATTTAACTACAAATCAACATGACTCACACGTTTGGAACGTAAGTAAATACATGATAGATATAAACGAATGAAAGCGAAGCGAAAATGGATTTAACGCAATAAGAGCACAACAACATCCTGCGGATCCCGCATTTTCAGAATGCCACAACTCTTTGAAATGAAATAACGAAATCTTCATTAATTTTGCGTCGAATTAAAAACATCCGAGTCCCTTTCTCCGCAGCAGGCGCCTACATTTCCATATTCTAACAGCGATTAATAGCCGTCGCGGTCAGATGGTGGAAATGACATAAAAATAGATTGTTCTGCAGCAACAATTAATGTTTATAAACAAGTGTTTTGTACTAAAAGTTAATGTAAATGTTTTTGACATCGGAAGAAATAAGTATGTTTTTTAAAACAAACAAAAGTTTCACTCTTTGATACACAAAATATTTAAATCTGCATTTTATGTTATTTCGTTAAATTGTATACTCGTATTATATAATTGGTCTATAGTAAACATCTTTAAAACACCTATTCGGTTTGATAACCTATATATTTTTATGAAACTTGTTCTTTCAGTTGACATTGAGTATTTGTCGAAGGCATAAACAATTGGGAGGAAGCAGTTCCCTCGTCGACGCCGGAAGTGTGCCGAGTGTCGGTACCGGAACTGTTATTGCCGGAACGACTACTACATCCGGTCGTGTAGACTTCAAGTCTACTCCCGGTAATGCTGACTCTGTTCTCTAATGTTTCTAAGGTGTGTTTCTTAACAAGCAACTTTCCTTCTTATGTAATAAACCCATTTTTTTTCTATTCTCTATGATTATACAAGAACAATGACGTTTTGTATATTAGATAAAATGGCCATGTGATCTCGTTGTCAGAGTACCTGATTACTGTGCAGCAATACTAGCAGTACTAGCGGTTCTATGTACTAGAACTAGGTTCAAATTACAGCCGGAGGGCAAAAACGGGTTATAACGGGTCGTAACATACTCGTGCAAATAGCTCATCAGTTATGACCTATTTTAATTTCGAGAAAACTACTTACGAAAACAACACAGTTTGTACCTTTATGACAAAACAAAAACTAAACAGAAACTTAGAGATCTTACGAAGACATTTTAGTCTCTAGAATCATTGGAAACATTTGCCATTAATCCAAGTGCCAGAGCGCTTGGTACTGATGTTAAAACAAGATTCAATCTTGGCATCATTAATAATTTTGAATAAATATTTAAGAAAGAGATTTATACGTATATGAAATAAGTGAAAATAACTACATTTATGTTTATATTTTAAAAACTTACTACTACGTCAACTGTGTGTTCATTTGTCATTTTTTTATTTGAATACGCCTAATTGCAATCGATTTATGTTATATTAATTAAAATAAAATAAATACAAAACTTCATCAACAATTCAACATCACCTGGGTGGTTGGCATTGCATCACAGTACGCTTCGCCAGAAATTTTCTGCCACGCACTACCATTTAGTTGAATCCGCTGCCGCCCGCCGCGGACCGATACGACTTAGGGAACTTCAAGAAAATAGCCTACTCCTATCACAAAAGTCGACAACGCACACGAATTCTTCTGGTACTTTGAAAGTTCATGGGCAGTGGTGATCACTTTGTATCAGGTGAGCCGCCTGCTCGTTAACCCCATTTTCTATAATCAATTGAAATCGCGAAAGTACTAGTTAAATAGCTAATTAAAGCTTATATTAATTGTGTAGCATCATCTTATGTTTCCAGAGTGGTAGTTCAGGAGTAAAGCAAGTGCCCGGCTTTACCTTAAATTTCAAGTGCTGATTTACCGCGTTTGTGGTGGCGAGGGAAATCATTGTAATGAATTCGACGTCTAGATAAAACTAAGAATACAAATGTTCGACGATGTGTAAAATCTCTGGAACATCGAACTTTTTTCGGCTCCAAATAAAAATGTGAAGGGCTCAAATATGCTCAATAGGGCAATTTTAGAATTTTACTATATATTTTCGAACTTACTCGTTAGACAACTATTGTTTCTTTATTATATTTAAAAAAACGAAATTTAAAAATGTAAAGCTAATAAATGACTAAAAAGAATTCATTCTTTCTGGTCATTTATCAGCTTTACTACAACTAACAAGAAGTCATACATTTTGGTTACTGTTTACTGGTAAATGACTGATTTTATACTTTCTACTTTTTGAAAAAAATCCAAAATCATTATTTTTCTTAGGTTGTATAGAAAACCGTGATATTTCGGGGTGATAACAGAATTATGGCGGAATCAATATCTCATTATACCACATCTGTAGGTAATGCATATAAGCGGCGTCGCTGCTTTAAAACGCGGAGTACTGCGAGTAAAGCGTTTTGTTTCAAATCCTTCAGAGCGCTGGACAAGGCCTGTGCCAGCAGTGTTTCTGGCGTATGGATATATATATACATACTTACGAAAATTGGGAAGCTATAAATTATATAATACAAAAGATATATATATATATATATATTCACTGACGCAATTTCATATCCCAGTCCCATTTAAATTATTTCAACACGCGACGCAGAAAAGTCATAACCTTAAGAATGCAAAGGACGCGAAACGATTTTTAATACACCCTGCACCCCATAATGGATGTTTTCGCACCCTTAGTCTGCGGTGACATTTGAAACCCGACGCTCTATGAAAAAACAAAGCCGAAAACATTATGCAAATGGCATTATGTTCGTATTTTTCTACGATTCGCCAACTTTATGAGCCGAATAGAAAGGGTTGAGGGGTTAAGACGATGCGGGGATGACGAGTAATTTTTTGATACCACATTGTGCCCATTGCATTTTATGTAGTGAATGAAATAAGCGGCAGTAAATGAACTATTGTACTTTGCCATATTACTTAGCCTTTGCATTTTAAATTTTAAATTTAAATTACTTTCCGTGGTATTTAATTACTTAACGAGACAACTTTCTTATTTGTTACAGATCATTTTAATACTATAAGAAGGCGGCTTTCGCTTCTGATTGTTGGGTTCAGACTTTACTGTTTCTTTATATGTATGCATATATAAATATACAATTCAAATTACAGAGCTATGTATTAGTTGCGTAAAAGCTGTCGTCACATAATTTCTCTCGTGGCAGTCGGAAGAGGCGATAGATAAAATAAGTAAAGCAAGGCGAATGCATAATTGTATAGTGGTTGTGTGTATTAATTCCTCTGGAATTGCAGATGTTCATGGGAAGCAGTGATTAACCCCCCAACCATTACATCAGATTTGATATACCACAAATCCTTGGAAAAAATCATCGATGTTTACTAAGGATGATTCGCCAGGTTATTAAAATTAAAAAAACATCCTAATTTGAATAGGGAAGATATTTCGGTACTACCACCGGCTTGAGATCCTATTACTACAAAAAATTAATCATAAACCTAGCATACCACTGCAAGGCTTCAAAACACAGTAAGCTCTTTCAGCGTAAATCGGACTAAAAATAATAATTAAAATCTGGAGGTGTCCCGGGTTAACTATGCCATCAGGACATTTACTCGTATCACCTCAGTCATCCCGTGACATGGGTGCTGTAAAACGTTCAAACATCGGGTTATAAATAGTGTAAATTAAATGTGATAAAATCCGTTAAAATAGTTTTATTTAAATTTGTAGTATTCGCGTGAACATAAGAAACCATAAGATGATTACTAGGTAATACCAGGTGCTCGTATGCCCCTTTTAGAACTCTCCTTATTATGTGACTTTTACCACACCGGCAATATTTTGTTCGGTGAGCGATCGTTGTAAATATTTGTAAAGAAAATAAGCTTTTATCAACAGTGACAATAAGTGTCAAATTTCTCTAAACAATTTAACAGCTGCGGGACTGATTCGTTACTCACATATTTGACAGGGTTATCGTAATCTGGCCATCGCGCTAAATTCCATAGGATATTGGACAAGTTGTCTTGATGTGTGGCATCCTCAATTAAGGAGTATCTACGATGCTGTCATCGTTATTAGCCTGCATGTCGATTAATTTACCTAGGTCAATCAACCTATGCTTTTAGTTAAAAAACTAGGCCTTTATAACATAACATAACAACCTTTGTTTATTTGACAAAATTAGAATACATTTGTACAATACGGATGAGGTACTTGCCTACCCCTTTTGGGAAAAAGACGTGACTCTATGTTATATTAAAGTGTACTATCGGAATTTAAAGTTTTCCTCATGGTTTTTCTCTCTATGTCTGCCGGTAACATATGCAGTGTCACCTGTAACTGAGTTGTAAAGTCCGGTGCGGCATTGTTCTTCGCTCGTTACATCAGTCGTCAGTTATCGAGTCTCGCATACCAAAAAAATAATTCTAGCTACGGTCCCCTTCAAATCAAACAAAGTGATGCTTCCACGTTGCTACTTGGATGAAGAAAAACGGGCACTGTGGTGGTATTTACAGGGACTCTTACAGAGAAGTCATACAACCAGCTAAAATTGTAGTTGTGTTATTGAAAAAGTAATGAAGATGTTTTTAAGTTGGTATTGTATGATTGAATGTATATGGATTCTGAGCTAGGTACTGATTTCGATTTCGGCGGCATTTATAAGAATTTTCTTATGCGCAGTAAATGCCGCATGTACATACGCGTATATGTACGTTGACATAGAAGCGCACTGTTGTCTTTACTTTCCTGCATAATATAAAACGTTAGTTGTAATTATTATTAAATTATATGTAACAAAAATAAATACGAAGTATCTAGTACAGCATTAAATTGTGAAACGCCTAAGAAACGCCGTTATGTTTCTCCACGAAATCGTCGGAATGTTAAATGCTATCACTATGATTTCTTAATCTAATCAGGCTTGTTTAAATAAGATATATGTGATTAATTTTGTTATAAAATTAGTCGTTAGTTGTTATAAAATAGTTATTCGTTAGTTTCTTTAAAATTCTCTGTAAAAGCGCTATGAAATTTAAGGGGAGCGTCTAGCCCCCGAGCTACCACGGCTCTAAAAGGTGTTAGGATTTAATTAATATTCTTTAGCTGTATAAATGTAATTGTTAATAATTTAAATTATTATTTAATTTTTTTTAAGCTAATCAATTAGTCTTTTTTCACAAACAACTGTATCATAAACTTAATCCAAAATTTACATTGCTACTTCAGCTGGTTGGTCCTTATGTATTTGACGATAAGTGCATTGGTATCGAACATATTTTCTATATATAACGAACAATCGTATTTACATCAATAAAGCTAAAGTTCTAATCGAGTACGTATGGTACGTAGACACCCGATACGGCATTTGCATAACCCAAGCACATGTGGTCATAGACAAAAGGGTTGTAATGGTTCCCGTATTTAATTTTCATAAAACGAGTCCCGTTTTAATACGTCTGCGGCCAAATAATAACCTTACCCTTTCTATTTCAAAATTGGCTCCGGTCGGTAATAAATTATTTTAGTGTACCTTTGTGGAACATGATAGTATATAAATTAAAGAAACAATGATCTAAATTAATCTTTTCTGTATGTTATGTTGCTTTCGGAATCAAAGTTTCAATTATTTGACAATATAATATGTTTTCTTATATCGTTTATTTTTTATATCGTTTAATTTTTTTGCTTTGTCCTCCCGTGACCATGGGTGCTTTAAAGCACTCGAAACGTCGGGTTATAAATAGTAAAAAATTAAACGCGATAAAATCCGTAAAATTAGTTTCATTTAAATATAACATGTATGCAGAATCTAATTTTATTTAGAATCTAATTTTTACTATGGTTATATTGAATAATTTTCTTGCTTATGAGTGTATGTAGCTAAGACTTATGAAAAATTTGTTGTACACTACTGGAAAAATTTAAGGATAGAAAAACTATTTAAGTTTCTAGTTTTAAGGTCTTTAAGCAAATTAATTTTGTGAGCTACGGTTGTCGCACAATCTTATGATATACTTATATAATATTTTTTTTTTACTCTCTCTACGTCAATTCTTTGCTAAAATATCAGACTTTAAATTGAAAAGGACCCTATTGTCTTTAACTATCGACCAATTAATGATCACACAGTAAATTGAAGGACGGTTTTAAAACTTGGATAAATTCTCTACACGAATCTACAATGATCTACAATGATTCTACATTGTAGATTCTTGGACATTTGTAATTTTTGTATCGCGCTATTCCTTATGCAACAACCGAAACTCACATAATTATTTTGCCAAAGATCTTAAAACTAGAAACTTAAAACTTAGAAACTCTTATTTTAATCTTAATATGACTATTTTTACACATTCACTATACAGCCATTCACAACAGATACAGACTTTCAAAACTCCACCACCACCACCATTTCAGCCTACCATTAGTCCACTGCTGAACATAGGCCTCCCCCATAGAGTGCCACAAAAGTTTGTAGCTCTCGTTTTGGGGGGATTTTGCCATAGTTGCCACGCTTGGCAGGCGGATTGGGAACCGCAGTTTATTTATTATGATGTTCCAGGAAGATGCTGCTGCCCATATTCTGGTTTTAATTTTCCCTCTGTCGACGTTTACGACACCCACGGGATGAGATGGGGTGGTAGATTCTCTAAAGCCGCTACCACACGGCACGGCATTTCAAAACTCACTAAAAATGATTTATATATAATTTATTTATAGATTTTTTTGTTCCTTTAATTTTTTCCAGTATTGTCACATAACGTTACGTAATCAACAATATAAAAAATACTAAGCGCACGGTCTGCTCGACCACCTTCCAATCCGGCTAAGCTGTGAAAGAAGCTAAAAAAAAGTACACTTCCCCATTTCTGGGTATTTCAGTTCTGGCATATTTGAAATGGTTAATTCGCTGTGTGTCGGAGGTCATAACATTTTTCTGGCATTTTCCATTGTTCCTTTGCCACTCTAACGAACGTTTTGAGAACGAAGTACCTACCCAGTCCCATTAATATATAAAATTCAAATACATACTTAATTTATTTTATTTACTTACATATTACTAACATAATATCTTAGCTTAACTAAAACTTTAAGAACTATGAACTGAAAAAACACGTTCAGTATGCTTTTTAACGTACAGCTCCTGAAATATTGCCGATGTGATATGGTATCGTATGTTATGCCACATGTTATGTAATGATATAACCGTTGCATATCTTCCAATTACTGCGATTACTACATCAGTTTTGCATTCGAATACTTGTAGATTGCGACATTTTAGTAACATATCCGGCTACAAATTATTTTCACCAGATTACAGCAATCTTATTTCAACGCATTAAGTACTAAAATATTTTATTTAGCATCCTATTTTTTTTTATCCAAAGCTGCTTACCTGATTACTCATTAAAAACTGTTCTTCTTATGTTTTGTTTCAATGGGTTAAGGTTTATTTTTCTTTGCAGAGGAGTCATTTATGCTGTTTCATGGCATCTTTATCAGTCACTTTAGCCAACAGCCGATGCGCCGAGTAAATTTATTAACTGTGATACGCGTTCAGTGTTGCGAACTAAAAGGTGAATTTAATTAATATTAATTATGTCCACACCTCTAATTATTGTAATTCGCGAGATAAGCAGTTCATTGCAAGCGATATATTACCATTCGTCAAAGGATATCAATTAAACGTCGAATTCAATCAAACAAACATTAAAGCATTTACACACGCACGTTCTTGTTTTTTATTTATATACGTATTAAAAAAAGTTTATATCAGTATTCAAAATATAGTGCAGTTCTAATTCGTCGGCTCGGTTGATGTAGTGGCTAAGCCCTTAGCTTCTGCGCCGCGGGTCGCGGGTTTCGATTACCGCACGGGACAAATATTTGTATGGCCTACAGATAGTTGTTCCGGGTCTGGGTGGTTTGTGCATGGGAATTTATGTCTGTAAAATGTACCCACGACACAGGAGAAATCCTACTGTGGGGCACCATTTTTTTTTAAATTGCAGTGTTACCAGTGTGCACATTTTGCTCTAAAGTTATTTAGGTATTGTTCATAAAATTTATATTATAATGTTTTTTATAGTTATAAATCTATACTAACATTATAAATTCTAAAATAACTATCTCTGTCCCTCTGTCTGTTTGGTACCTTTTTTATGGCCCTAACCGCTTAATCAATCTTGACGAAATTTGGCACAGAGATAGTCTGCGACGTGGATATACGAACATAGGATATTACTTATTCCGGAAAAAATAAAATTATTCCCCCGGGATATTTAAGAAACCTGTTTCCACGCGGACGAAGTGGCATCAGCATAGGGCATCAGCATAGGGCATCAGCTAGTTGGTATATAAAACTTAATGTTTGTTTAAAACCTTGTCAGAAAAATATTTTATTTATTATACAATGACTGATATATTAATATTGAATTCAGCAACGAAACTCCTGAGTATCGATATATTGTTTATATAGGAGAAAGTGACGGGAAGAGCTTATCGTTCACCTGGTGGTCCAGCGTGCAAGTGCAACGTCTGTCCACAACAAATTAGTGTCACCTAGTATATTTCTGCTTAGTACCACACTGGGCTAGTCACCCTCAGACATCAGATCTTAAGTATCATATGCCCGGTTATCACACTAGCTTCAGAGCAGATTAACTGACGCTAGTATAGCCCCTATAATGGTACCTACCTAGAAAAATTTCTGCACAGGGATCCTACAATCAGTAATATACAATATCAATAATATACCAAAATAAGATCACGACTGTAATGAAATCGTCGATTAAGCCGGCACATACGCTGAGTTCTGATATAAGCAGTAAAATTCTTCCAAAAATACATTTAATCTACTTGCCTGTTTTTAGATGTATATTAAAGAAAGAAGTATATTTTAAAATTATATGAGAAAAATGTACGTACATTTTCTCATGCTAAATACTTTCAGGGTCACGGCGAGGTAGCCAAGACTCATGCCCTCTACATTCCTGTCCATTGATTTCTATAGTTTATCGATATATTAGCATCTTCGGAAATTTAACTCTAAAAAAAAAGTCCAAGTTCAGTACTTCATCTTTCACCACATAACTTTTTAGAACGTCGAAACTAATCAGCTGGAAACAAGGTAACTGAGCATCGCAAGCGAGAAATTAATCAAAGTTTAAAACAGTGCCGTGTAGAGGGGGGCGGCGGGGGCGGCGGGGGGCGGCAGAGCTACTAAACGAGGTGAGGAAACCACAGTCTTAGAAACATATCTTGCTTATCGTTTATTATTATGTGCGAACTTTGTTTATATGCAAAATAATGCCGGATATATTTCGTGATGAACAGATTCAAAGAAAAGAAAATATAAATATGCAGGAGTAAAATATTCCAAAAATAATTTGTTTTCCGACCAGCCAATCCAAAATCATATTTTAATAGTTTCGACGTCATGTCAAATCCAGCAACACACATTGGAGCAACGTGGCGGACTCCTCCATGCTTCAAAACTTACTCGGAAATACGGGTAGACCTGCGCCTCCCCGGTGGGACAAGTTTATTCTACTTAACTTTTAAATGGTGCTTTATTATTTACCATAAACGAACTCTACATGTACGACAGCGTACGCGTAACAGCAAAGCAATGTAAGGAAGGCGACAAGAGCCGGAGATATTGCTGGGACGCATCCTGCGTGCTATTTGCGGCCTCGGTATGCGACCTGCTATTGCGACCGCGCTAATGATTTAGGTACGTAGCAGATATGTGTCTCGCCTTAGACAGCGCAAGAAGCTGTTTATTTGGATCAGCACTTAGTTGCTTTAATAGTACTGGCACTTTTATAGATATTTTTATTTGTATGTACTTTTAAAAAGGCGCTTACGTATGTTAACCAACAAAATAAATAAACACGTACAAAGATATGCTGCATTAGGTATTAACGTTCAGTGTTACATTATATATTTTAATAGAATTTATTGTCTTATATTAACCCGTATTATTATTGTGACATTACTGTCATAAATACACAACATTATTTCCTTCTGCTTCTACAATGTATTCAAATATTTTTATAGGAGAAAGTTACGAAAAGAGCAAAACAGTCAACTAATGGTAAGTTAAAATAGGACAAACTAATATATCTATAAAAACCCGCGTAACAGAACACATAGCTGACGTGAAGCATCGACGCTCTAGGAAGTCTGCAGTATGTGACCATGTTCTAGATCACCCCAACCATTACAGCAGAATTGGATAGACCACAAATCCTTGCAAAGGAACACGAATTCCTACCAAGGATGATTCGCGAGGCTATTGAAATTAAAAAAAAACATCCTAATTTTAATAAAGAAGATGGTTGGGTATTACCACCGGCTTGGGATTCTATAATTAACAAAATTGAATCAAAAACCAAGACTACCACCAAGTCTACACGCAAGACTTCAAGACACTAAGTAAGCTCATTTTGCGAAGTGACTGGAAGCTGAAGGTACCCCGGATTAACTATGACATCGGAACATCTGTCATCTCAGTCCTCCCGTGACCATGGGTGCTGGAAAGTACCCGAAACGTCGGGTTATAAATAGTTTAAAATTAAACGCGATTAAAATCCGTAAAAGTAGTTTTATTAAATGCGTAAAATTCGCTTAAATATAAGAAATCATTAAGTGTAACGTTTGCCCATAACAAATGCTGTGTCCCCCAGAACATTTCCACCACACTGCGCTCGCCAGCCTGAGACATTAATTCTTAAGTGTTATATGCCCAGTAATTACAGTAGCTCTCAGTATCTTTCAGACTGAAACACAGTAATATTTGCACACTACTGCTCCACGGCAGAGCAACTGGCTCTGCGATGATACCTGTCTGGATGGATTCCAACATAGGAATCTTACCATCAGTAATATACTAAAATGAGATCACGACTGTAACTAAATCGTCATTTATTGAATGATCTTTTTGATATACCGTCCTGTTCGATTTCTAAGACTGAAGAAGATTGTTTTCAGTTAAACAACTAGGAGCTGTTGCATCAATATACAATAATTCGTGATTTGCACAAAATTTACCATACGCCAAATTTACCAATTATCAAATGTAATTGAATCGCTTACAATCTACTATTACAATTTTCGAGCCTAAGTGATACACAATATTCAATAAAAAATAAACAATATCACTGTAATAATTCTAAAGCATACTTATAAAATGTAAAACACTAATTCAAAACGTTATTGCCCGCAAGACGTTAACTTTGAAATAAAAGCATAACATCGTGAAACAACTTTATAAAGCCTACCCATGTACGGCGCCGCATCCACACATAAATATCACGCACTCGCTCCGTTCAAATTTCGCCACCGTCTGCCTTATATTGATATATTGTATTGTTTATGGTGCGGCCGAATCAAAACGTGATATATTGTGCTACGCGCGTGGTGTTCGCGACTAACTTTCATATTTGGTTGGGTTATTGAGATATAACCTTACTAGATAAGACATTGTGCTGCAATAACTATTGTAAGAGAACAATACAATTTTAAATGACTAAACCACGACATTGAAAAATGTTTCATGACTTAGAAAAATATGATACATGAAATAGTTACGGCCTATTCTAGAAATTTATGTTATCTATCATAGCAATCTTTATGTATGACTCTAAAATGATGAGTCTAGGGTTCAAATCTCAACCATGAACAATATTTTTGCCCACAACTAATTTATTTTCCCTTACATCTTTCTAAATGGCTGGCAACTAAACCGGAATTGCTCTTGTATTGCAGATGTTCATGGGCGGTGGTCATTACTTCCATCAGGTGAGTCGCTTGCTCGTATATATTGTATAAAGAGAAAAATCACCACGTTTGGTAGGTGGTCACAGTATAAGATATCTTGCATCATAGACTTGCGCGTTTTCAATCTAAGTATTTTATGTGCGGCATATATTAAATCAGAATATATTTAATATTATTGAATCACGTATAAAATTATTTTTTTATAAACATTGTGTATATTTTGCGAAGTGCGCTCGAACGTTTTCTCTCCTATTCCTTCCAGTGACTTCTTTGTACAATCGTTTATTCGATATACTTATACCTAACTATATCTTGAGCCAAGGGAATAGTTGGGATGAGGAGGGATAATTTATTGCTTTCTAGAACTATGTGTCTACGCCATATGTTATGTTACACTGTTTTAAGTTACGACCCGAATTATGCGTAAGGAACATGTATTTAATCAAGTACCTATATCAAACATCCTTATGCTTATCTGGCTAGCTCTTAAACTCGACCACATAAAGATTGTTTTTCAATGCAAATTTTATTTGTATTCTAGATTAGTATAAGAGAAGTGGATATCATAAACTTTGAAGATGGAAATCATATATTTATATATACTGGTGGTCACCATGTGGTCTTAATTCGACCGTAATTCATAAAATTATTAAGTTTGAGTAATTATTTGTTGGCAATATTTTAAATTACTATACCGACAATCTCTCTCTTGACATAGGCAGTATGAACGTAAACAAACTACAGAACATTATATGATTGAAATTGTCGTGATGAACGTAAATAATGAATGGTTTTATTAAATCAATTTAATGTATTTATAACACATATTATATATCAATTTTAGCTTCCTCGCTGCTTCTTCTTACAACCTTTAACTATGCCAAATCTCACACTGTGTCGTGCGCGCAATATGCTTAAAAAAGGGTACACAGTTTTCTCTTCACGTTTTAATATATAGAATATCATCACGATAAGTTGAGAATTAGTTACTGAAACTTATTTAGCTACTATCCAGTCATCTTAAACATATATTTCGTATAAGTAGTAATAACGCTATTTATGTAACCAACTTTCCTATAACTCAGTGTAATTATAGTTAAAAAATAACAAATGAGGTTAATATAGTTAATAGAATGAAGCGTTACTGTGCGGAAATCCATTATAATAAGGAAAGAAAGTTGATTTGTTAGGATCTGCACGCAAAATGTAAAATGGCGTGTTACCAAGTTATTGAAGAGCACCGCTGGCGCTTGACTCAGAACAATTATCTGTAGGCCATACACATAATTGTTCCGTGCGAGAGAATCGAACCCGCAACCCGTGGCGCAGAAGCCAGGAGTCGACTGCTTACCTCATCCCAGTCCTTCCAGTGTTGTAAGAGTTGACTAAAAAAACATGTCTTCCGTCAGGTGATATCGGCACCATGGCTCATAAGCATCTCGAAAACTTCGGAAATCGGAAATTATTCTTGACAGACAGTATTAGGTGCCAGGCGTCTTGTTCTGGCCACCGACCCATCTATCAAGCGTAGCAATTACGGCAAATGTTCTATCTAATATTCTTAAGAGAAATCAATGTCTAGCAGTAAACTTTATTGGTGATAGGATTACTATGCAGGAATCTGTCTAGATTGGTACCACCACAGGACCAGTTATTATGCTGTATAGCAGAAGAGTGCAAACATTACAGTGTTTCTGTTTGAAGAGCACTGAGAGCTTGTGTTACTGGGCATATAAGACTAAAGAACAAATGTCTTAAATTTTCAAGTACAGTGTGGTGCCACACAGGAATATTCTTGGTGAAAGTATTAGTTATCGGCGGACGTTGCACTCACCATCAGGTGTACTATTTGCTCGTCTAGTCACTTTCTTCCATAAAAAAAACTATTAGATATACGATGATGATGGTGCTGATTCTATATATATAAATAAAAATCAATGGCCGCATCTATGAAAGATCATCTTGATTTGAGAACGGCGCGACCGAAATGCCTAATTTTTTTTGAAGAGATCGGATTGTCAGGATAAGGTTTGTAAGAAAGATTTTTTTTGGACAATCTGGATGGTATTTTTGTATTATAATCTCAATAAAACAAAGTGACGTTCAGTTTGACAGTTCTGCTGTCACATGTTTTCAGTACTTAATATTGTTTTGCAGACAGCATTTCTCATTTTTTCATTAGTAAATTGCACCTGTGCGAAGCCGGGGCGTGTCGCTAGTTTGTAATAAGAAGATTTATAAACCACATACAATTTTTATGAACTCAGTACTACCGGATAAAACTTGTCAAAGAAGACATAATACAGAAAAAAAAATCTCAAATGTTTTAATGCAATTAGGGGAGTCTAATTTTCTTTGGTAATAGAAATACAACATGTTAAACAAAATTCATTGGAAATACTTAAAATTCGCCGGGATTTGGAGCTGTTAATAAAAATAATCAGCCGACAGATATGGACTCGGGGTCATCATCTACTCGATACTCTAAGATGAAGTCGGCTCTGTTAGCTCTGACTTCTGTGCTATGGATCGCGGATTCGTTTACTGCACGGGATAAATATTTGTTTGGCCTATATATAGTTGTTCCGGATTTGGGTGTTTGTATCTTTAAAAAGCTCCCCCGATACAATAGAAATCCTAGTGTGGGGAGTTTAAAACAAATCGTTCGAAAAACCTCCGCGGTTTGGAGCTGGATTTAAAAGGACACGAACGAAAGTTGTAACGCTGACTTCTGAATGCAATATGTAATGAATATCTTATAATGACCGTGAAATGGGCAGGATTAGGAGGGGAAATATTTTTAATAATATTGATTGCGTATACAATCAACAATATAGTGGACGCGCCCTTAGAGTATAAAGTATGCGTATTGCTTATATACTATTCTTGCTTCAATAACGGTCGAATACCTTTCTAAGAAAGAAAAAAAACTTTATGTTATAACATAAATCACAAAGATAATTAAGTAAATATTTCTGTACACATAATGCGAGTACCGTGTCCAAAGAGGGCGCACAGGCAACTTCTCACTTAGCCCGAGAAAGTTTTAATGCATTAAGTACGTAATCGTCAGGGCACGGGCTACCTTTCAGAAGTTCACCGCTAATGAACCATTGACACGAATGTGGAAAATAAATTATTTCTACTAACTATAACTTAGTCGATCAGGTACGTTTTTTATAAGAGAAAGTAAAGAGACGATCAAAACGTTCACCTGTTTGTATGTGCAACGTCTACACAACACATGCGTCCGTCACCCTGAGGCATCAGTTCTTAAGTCTCATATGCCCAGTAATTACACTAGCTGCCAGTGTCCTTCAGACCGAAACACCGTAATGTTTTTACACTAGTGCTTCATGGCAGAATAATTGGCCCTGCGAATTCCTGCATAGGAATTCTACCATCAGTAAAGGAAGTGTTAGTTTCGAAAATCTACATGATAGTGAGCATGTAGATTTTCTCAACACAAATAAATAAATAAGATATATCTTCTTCATCTGTATGTCTGTAAAAAGCTACTGTAATGGATCTTGCATGTGATATATATGCTACAGTTAAAGCCTGAACTACGGTAAATCCTAAGATTTTCTAGCAAAACCTAAAATTTACCAACTATTAATGGTAAAGGTCCGAACAGTCCTGTTTTCTGCGTTTATTTCTAACTTTTACAATCATTCATTAGGTAAATCTTAGAATTTACCTTAAAGACACAGTAAATGTTTAAAAATACATGTCATAACGTAACAATCTGCAGCCAACAAAAAAAAAACACAAAATTGAATTTGGAAATCCAAGCTGAAAAAATTAAACCATATCGGCTGATGAACATGCAAATGTGAAAGTTGTCCAAATTTTGAGACTGAAAGTACTTGACATTGACAGAGATAAAATTGACATAAGACAAAAAACTGTCTTTTTAATTTTTTTGTTAAATACCAAATAATAAGAAAAATACCGATTGAGTTAGATAAACCAACGTAAGAGTTATGTTTGTAAGAAGATAATTTTATTTGTTAAAATTTTTAACTGTTTAAGAAGTACATATTTTAAAGGTGTTTTAAATTTCGTAGTTACTAAAAAATAATTAATACCAAATGAAAACATTTTATAATAGGTAAGAATATGACTGATTAGTGATATAAAATATCAATAATACTCTTTTAAGATACATAAAAATATGTAAGGTTTTGACTGATAGTTAATTGAAATAAATGATAAAAAAGTAGGTTTGCCGTGTGGTAGCGGTTTAAGAGAATCTACCACCCCATCTCATCCCGTGGGTTGACTCATTGTTTGATTTCCCCAAACAAACATTGACCACCCGTCACTTTTAAAACGTAGCATATATTCAATTCTAAGTGGTCGGTAAATCCTAAGATTTACTGTACATGTGAACAGTGAACAGGTAAGATCAACCAATATACGGGCTTTTACAGTAGCATATATATATACGATAACCCTGAGACTAAGTTATTCTTTGTTTTACTATAACATAAACTTCTATATTTACGCAAACAAATTGTGGTCACAGTTGAAATATATTACTTTATTTTTCACATTTGTTTTTCTTAATTATATCACGAGCCACGTGTAGGTTATACTTTACTTTAGAACAAAACTACTGTCGGATTATTACAGCATATTAGAGCCGTATGGTGGCGGCTCGTTAAAAGAATACTGCCACTCCATCTCATCCAATGGATGTCGTAAAAGAAAGAAAAAAGAAAGAAGGAATTAAACTGCACTGTGTACCCAACAGCGCATGGTGGCGATGGGCTCACCACCCATCACACCAAGTGCATTATATTGTTTAGGTGAGATGTGGATTGTGGCAGTCATCTGTTTTTGTAGTGAGTGCCCAGTCTCTGACTACCCCTTATGGGATACAGTCGTGATCTTTTATATGTATGTATGTATTACAGCCTAAAATGGGAAACTTGCTTTCAATGTTCGTTATAGTTTTCGCGATCTTTGGAATAACGTAATAACCCTAAACGACTACATTATTTCTGAATCTGAAGCTGATTTTGATAAAGTGTATGACTAAAACCAGGCAATGATTAGATATTCCGGAGGAAATAATTGTGCTGTAATATTTGCAGAAACACAGAGGCAATCAATTAACTTCAAGTTCCCTAAACACGTGATGTCATTAAAGAAATGGGACAATCAAAATACATCATTAGAAGCATTAAGAAACATTTCGTGTGACAATATTGACTTTGGCTGGGATTCGAACTCAAGACCAAGCGGCCAAGCTTTGGGTAGCCCATTTGACGCAGTGGTTGTGCGATTTCGTTTTGGATTTCTACAGGTCGATGGTTTGAACAAATATTTGGATAATCTACAAATCGTTGTTACGGCTCTGGATGTTTTTGCTATTTACGACAGAAGAAATCCTAAATTCTGAAAGTACCGTACGTAACCGTCAGGGCAGCGTAGCCCGTGCCCGTTACGTACCTCATGGGGCTAATAGCTTAACGCGCAAAGCAAAATAATTCCTAACATTGATAATCGTTTTGATTATTAACATGTCACAACACTAGATATTTCTCAATAATGCTGATCTTAATAATGAGTTGTGTTTCTTAGAAATACTCTGAAGACTATTTTTTCAAACAATTCAAAAGTGCAAGAGATAGTGTGAAACTTCTTTCTACATGAAAATTGTACAGCTTGCGATACATTAAACATTATTCAGTTACACAATTTATTAAAACAAAGACCTCAGCATCCAAATGAATATAAGATAAACAGAATTGGTTCATAAGTCATTAATTACCATTATCAAACCAAAAGTAGAATAACAGCGTCAGAGAAAACTAAGAATTTGCAAGCTAGTATGACCACTTAGTAGGTATATTGTTTTTAATATTCATAGAACTGTGTCGATTTAAAAAATGTAGGTGTGCAATAAGATTTAAGAAATTAGGTATCTTAATATACAGTTTTTTTGCAAAAAACAAATGCTGTGTCATCCAGAACATTTCTGTGTGACACCACACTGCGCATGTCACCCAACATCAGGTCTCATATGCCCAATTATCACACTACCTCTCAGTGCCCTTCAAACCGAAACACAATAATTTTTGCAGACGAAACTTCACGGCAAAATAACTGTCCCTGCAGTGGTACCTACCTAGACGGATTCCTGCATAGGAATCCTACCACAGTCCTAGTTAATGATGAATCTCATTGAGAAACTCAATATTATTTGTGTAAAAGACGCTAAAATGCGTTTATTGCAGCGTTTCAAGAATAAACCAAGATTTTGTAAAAAAGTTTCAACCTTCTAATGTTTTTCGTAAATGATATCTTTGAAGAAAATTGATAATAAATTGAAAACTCGAATTTTAACTTAAATATAGTGTGGGATATAGTATATTTTATGCTAGCAAACATTGTTGCAATGACTATTACGTGCACCACACCTTACCGTGAACAAGTTTTTTTTTGTAGTATTTTATTCTGAAGACTTATCAGTATCATATTGTTTTATTTACATTCGTTTTATTTTTACATTTATTTTATTTACCTTGCGTAAATGCTTAATAGATTTTGTTTAAAATTATCTACTAAAACATATCGGTGATAAAGGTAAAGGTTTCACGATAGTGTTTCTCTTATATAATTACAATGCTGTAATGAAGTATACAGAAGTGCTATCGTGGTTGTTTTGACCTTTTGTTAATGTTAAAAAATTGATAGTAACAATTTTTTTAGAAGTAGAATGATCTACTATTAATGTAAATCAAAATGTTAATCTTGGACGGAATGAATAAGAGTAAGATCCAAAAATCTTATTTTCACAGTTTGTCCTGCTATGATAGGTGTCCGGTAGAGTAGAATCGCTCCTAACTCTTTTCTACCAAGGTGTCGTAAGAGGCGACTTAGGTATTGTACGAACAGCCTTTATTCGTGCAGAATAACGCAATAATATGCAATGCTGTCGCAATGCTGTCACAATACTGCTCGTGGGAACGCAATGGTGAGTAAGAAATTTTTGATCGGTACCAAAATGGCAGAGACGTGGATCGCCATTCGTCAAGTCACATTTCCCGCGGGGTCCAAAAGTGGGTTACACGTGCGGACTCTGCCGACCCCTTGTATGGGAAAGAGGCGTAATTGTATGTATGTATGCAGTCCTGCCAATCTTAGCTCCTATACAAGAACAGTTTCTACGACCTCGCCATTCGTAGTGATCACATCCAGGATTTAAAAGCGATTTTGATTTATATTTGATTTTATAGGCCGTTATTTATTTTTTTGAAATTCAAGATTTAAGGGTTTTGGATAACATGATGCGGTAATCACTGCTGGTCGTAACCCTAGTGATCGCAGAGGTATCACTGAACAGCTACCACGTGGTTTTCAAGATTAAGTCAATTTAGTTATTAGTGATACCCCCAGGATTGTAATCCTAGTTCCACTTTCGATCGAGCCCATCCTGGAAGAAATATTTTAAGAAGATTATATTAGATTATGTTTTATATGGCCCATTATCAGCACAGCGTCTTTCTACCTCCTATGATTCCCGTAAAGAATAGTTCCTATATACATATACATATAAATATATATACATAAAGGAATTACAAATATTAACATTGTTCAAACTAGTAGAAACAAAATATTTATGCACAAAAAAGTAATAGAGAGCATGCGTCGACATCGCGACAATATATCAAGAGGGCGTTGATTCACTGGCAAATAAAAGTCTGCGTCGCAGGAGGTGCCACGACTAAAATAATTTCATACACACAAACATTTCCCGATACATTAGAACATCACACGTACTAAGGTTATAAGTTTTTTTATGGAAGTAAGGGTGACAAGCGATCACACAGTCCAACTAAGTGTCATATGTCTCATGAACGTTCAGAAAGCGGGAAAACGCTATTTGAAACCACTTTCAGCGAGACACATTAATTCATTCATTTTTGGCGGATGATATTGCCAAGGGAAAGGGTAGCTACCCACCAGATCGAAAGGTCTGATCTGGGGAGGACGTCTCCTCAAACTAGTAATATTTTGATTTTGTATATAGTTCGCATCTCAGAAAACTTTCAGAGCGCGATTAAGGAATGTATGAAATATTTCTTGAGCTTCTCAAGTGGCGACATCGATGTCGCTACATCACTCCCCCGCAAATGTCAACCACGGTGTCTAATCTAATCTACCGGTAAACAATTAAAAACTTGTCATCTAGGCATAATATATAAATGTCTAAGTATTAGCGTAAAGATAGAGTCATATTTCTGATACCTAGACAGAAAATCTAGTCAAGTCCATGGTACGTTGGCGAAGCCGGCTTTTCTTTTTACTTGACTCGTGATGCAAATATCCAAATTGTTTATGGATATAAATGATACAAAAAATAATAAATACAAACCTAATGTCTGCACATCGACTTTGTACAATTATTGCTGTTTAATAAATTTAGTAGAAAACTTTTAAATTCACTTGTCATGGACAATTCACTGAGTTTTTTTTTAATCTGTGTACATAATTCATAGCTCTTTCTGAACAGATCGCCGTTTAGCTCTATATTGCTGTTATAGCCAATCTTAAGTACTTACAAAATTATGTCCCCTGTGCTGTCCCCATGTTTCTTAAGGGGCTTAAAAGGGGACTGCAACCTAAATGACTCTCGATACACCCTTGTCTTCTGCACTCGGGCAGGGCGGAGACGATAGTGTCAAAAAAAGATAAAAATAATATGGATTGCGCATATACACAAACTCTCCCTCAATTCCTTGTTGGTACTCATATTATACATATTATATTTCTTATATCTTATGCTATTCATTATATATTGCTATGTTCATAAATATGTGTAACATATTGTATCCGATTCTTAAAGTTTGTGCCAATTTTAATTGTCTTAACTCAAATAACTCTTTAACAAATAAGTTAAGAAAAACGTAACGCATGAATGTTATACAAAATATTGATATCATTGTAGCTACAAATATTTTTTTTATTGTAAAGGGAAAGATGAAGATATGTGATAAATATTACACTGTCTATAAAATTTGCAAAAAAAAAATTAAGTTGGTCTATCTCTACGAACGGATTAAAATTTAGAACTACTAAGTCTATTGACATGAATTTTACACAGATTATAGATAATAACTGTGGGACTAATCATGTTTATATTTGTGTTTGTTTCACTGGTTCTCAAATTATAAACACTTCGGTAAAATTCACCAGAATGCCATCTATAGTATAATAGCAGTGAACCCTTGACCATAGAAAACTTAGCATGGAAAATTAATGTTAAGAGTTTTCTAATTCATTCATTTCTAATTTAATTAGTTATCTAAAATTATAATAAATAAGCGACTCGCCTTGGCTTCGCACTGGTGCAATTTCTCAATGACGGAAATGAGACTGCGCACAAAAAAATCTATCTATCTCCAGAACTGCCAAACTCAACGTCGCCTATAGACGATAGAAAAAGAAGATTAGTTTTACTTCACATACTTTTGTTAATAATCTGTCTAAATAAATCCAAAGGTCCAAACAAATTCAGGTACAGCGAATAATATATATAATTTTTAAACAGTCAATGTGTCATGGCAGCGCTTAACTTTAAAAAATGGCGAAGGAGACATTTGAGTAGGTACATTAAAATCACATTAGTAAGATCTCGCGGAGGGTCTCGCGAATTTATCTCTGACAGTGGAGAAAATAAATTAATAAAAAAAATCGTCCCTAACAAAATATTTGATTGAGGTACTTTAAAAATTAATTGAATGGTAAAGATTAAAATTAAATTACCTTTAAACGAAATAAGTTCCTGAAATCATTCAATATTATTTTCAAAAATTGTACGATTAAAGTTAAAGCAACAATAAATCATAAAACACATTTATGTACTGCAAAATATTATTGAACATAACGTTTCATATTTGTTCGTTAAAATTCGTTTTGTAATATTCATTTCAACACTACAAAGCTTTTAGCTTAGCTGAATCGAAATTAACCAATTGTTGCTTATAATGTTACATATCTTCACACTTAAGTAAATTAATCAGTTAACAGCGCATACATTTTTGCAGGGCGCAAACACATTATCACTTCATCAGTTGAGGCTACCAACCGCACAGTCGCAGACAGGCTCGCAATTTGCCCCACCAAGGCATGTTTAATATTAGAAGTCCTGATTTATGACCTGCCCCCGTAATGAAGTGTCTCACTACAAACGTGTGTGCATCGCACTAATTCACTAACCAACGATTAGACGGCAACTATGGAGGTGGAATGCGAGAATATGGTACGAAAAGAATGTTAAAATCGTTTTATAAAAGAGCTACTTCGTGAACATAATATAAAGTTTTTTTATGGAATACAAACAGTTCTCCAATTCAAGTTTTTTTTTCTAGTATAATTTATGGTTTTTGTGTGCTGATAAAAATATATATTAATACATTAAAGAAAATTGGTTTAATTCACACGGCTGCGAACTTTTGTTATGGTTAACTACTGTTAGTACGTTTACTTACGTATTCTTATGGTCTCCTATTTGCTTTTTTATTCATAATTAAGCCAACGTCTGACCGCAAACGTCTATTCGTGAGAATAGTTGAAAGATAATAAGATATTTTACGTTTTTAAACGCTATTAACTTCAATTTTGATTTGGTACTGCAATTAATCGTGTTAACGCCTGACTCCGATTTTAACAAACTAAAGTAATCGAACATCTTTTAAAGACACGTGTGTTATTTTAGGGGATCACTTAATAATGTTTCATTAAATTCATTTATAAATAGTGAATCACCGCGACAAGATCTGGTGAAATCAACTTGATGAATTGTAAGTTTATACCTAAATGTAGCTTAAGCAAACGACCGCTTAAAGCCAAAACAATGTCACACATAATTCCAAATTTACGTCCCCAGAAGTCAGTTTCTGCACACCCCGGATAAGTTAAGACGAGCACATCACACGTTAATCTTAACGCAAAGAGTAAATGCAAGCGAACCGTATAAATCCAATTAGTTTAAGAACTCATTAAATCAATTCATTTTGCAGACAGTAATATATAGCAGAGCCCCTGTCTTTGTTTTCAATGGCTACAATCCAAACTATTTGTTATTTCTGTTAGCTCGCTGCTATGTGTAAACTAAAAAGTATATTAAGCACCGGCGACTCATTGGACTCAACATTGTTGTCGTTAGAGTAAATTACATAGACGTTTATTGGATCAGCCCCAAATATTTCACAACTGCATTCGTTTTTGCACCACAAAAAAGTATTTACATATACTTATACGCATTTAAGCTTACAAGTGGCTACTGATTATTAAGTGAATAATACGCATTTTTTTACCGTGGGCTGGCTTAAGATACCAACCACCCCTGCTGATCCCGTGGGCGTCATAAAAGTCGATAGAGGGAAAATTAAATCCAGAAGATGGGCAGCAGCATCATCGTGGAACATCTGAATAAATAAGCTGTGGTTGCCAACCCGCCTGCCAACTATGGCAAAATCCCCCCAAAATGAGAGCTCAAATCTTTTGTTGCAACCTATAGGAGAGACCTATGTTCTGCAGTGGACTAGTGATTTGCTGAAATGAAGATGATTATGATGCAATGTTTTTCCTTAAAATAATTACTAATGTTGATGCATAACGTATCTGAAAATGTATGATTATTTTTACTTCTTTTATCGACATTGTAACGATCTAAAAGGATAGCCAGCCAGAAGCTAATTGTTAAGTATTTATGGAAAGAAGAAGTAGCAGCAATAACAATATTTAAATGAAACTAATTTTTAGGGGGTTAGAAATAGTTCAAAATGAATCGCGATAAAATCCGTAAAAAATAGTTTTATTTAAATTTGTAGTATTCGCGTAAATAAAAAAAATCAATAACAATATTATTACTCTTGGAATATTATTATGATAAAAACAAGCTTTCAGTAACGATGGTTAATTAAAAATACCTGATCTTACTAATTACCACAAAGTGGCATACATGTTAATCCGCTTAGAAATATATTTTCCGTTGCCTGTAGATCCGATACAAAGGCCGCTGCCCGTTGGAGATGCAATAAATTAGAAGGAAAGCTGCGAGCCAGGATTTCCCTTGGGTTTATTCTCACTCAAGAGCGCTACACCTAATCCAGAAAGCCTTATTATGCTACCCTTAATACAGCGCTCAAGACTACTTGAAAATTTTCTCGGAGAGTAAACACTTTAGTTTGAGATTGCATTTTTTCTTAAGCTGACACTGAATTTTATCGTTGATTTTTTTAACATACCGGTTCTTAACTTGATTTACTGTTAAAATGAATATTACAGTCTTTATGGTTACATAATAGAAAGGATATGAAAAGAACGTCTAATCTTTTGTAATGATAATTGGAATTGCTAACCATGTCCCAATTTTAGGAAACAATTCAGATATCATATTTACTAACCTTCCTTTTTTTTTATAAATAAACTTATTTTAAATAGAATTTTCTGGTATTTATGTATAGATAAATAATAATTTGAATTTTTATCGATTATTAGTATTCAGTTTTGTTAATAAAAGCAATTACATTACCGTTCCAGTATAAACATTAACTTTTTTTAATATACGTTACGTCACTCTTTAACTTTATATGTGTCCACATTCGGACATCAATTTATTCATTATTCGTTATTAAATATTTATGCGCACTGGCATCACCGGAGCTAGTAATATGTTATCCGTCGTATGCTTTATCTACATACGTCAACATTTGTCCGTTATTACCAGTTCCCCGAAGTACCAGACTACCAATTTCTCCAATTTAAATTGTCTATGAGCGCCGCTCGACTGAAGTCAGCCGGCACATTCCGCAGTTATCGAATGCGCGAGCGCAGGCGCGAGAAAGGGACGGACATGGCGATAAAAATCACGCGTGACAAAGACGCACGCATGCCCGGCAGGCGTTCGTTTTTTAAATAATTGAGTCGGGAATGACGATAGGCACCCGGCGATTCGAAGCATTTTATCGAGCTGGCAACCCTAGCGCGGACAGAGGCCATGTAATTTGTTTCCTTGTAATTTACATTTTAAAGGAAAAATGTGAGCGAAATTTCTGATTTTTCGCCTTATTTTAACTATAATAACAAACATCATCATCATTTCAGCCTATCACTAGTCTACTGCTGAACATATATTGCCACAAAAGTTTGTTGCTGTCATTTTGGGGGATTTTGCCATAATTGCCACGCGTTGCAGGCGGGTTGGAAACCGCAGTTTATTTATTAAGATGATGATCCAGAAAGATGCTGCTGCCCATCTCTTGCTTTTTATTTTCCTATGTCGACTATTAGTACACCCACGGGATGAGATGTGGTGGTAGATTCTTTTAAACCTCCACACATAATAACAATACTAACACTTATTTTTGTGTTTTTTTTTCTATATCTACATTTGATTTTTTTTTCCACTTCAAATAAAATTCTACTCAGTACCGTGTAACATGTAAGTAAAATACACTGTAGATACATATAAAAAATGTATCACAAATAGCAGTCGCAAATAAAGAGGATACAGATTTTCTCCAAAGATAACTCATAAGTAACTCCATTGTCAATTAGCTAGTGCCACAAATGTCGCTCCTAATTTGAACACAGCTATAATTACGCCTCAAGCACTGATTGGTCGGCTGCTCGAACTAGCGCACTTTATTTGCTACAACTAGTTTATTTGCTGGTAATATCTAAGCACTGGCTATCTTTAAAGCGAGCGTACTAGTGTGGCGACATCTTTTATCGCGGGTTGCGCTTCTGTTTTTGTTTTGTTTCGTTTGTTTTCAAACTGCGGAGCCATATTGCACTCGTAAATTATTACTGAGAGAGATTTGTTTCCATAGTTATGCGGCTGCAATACATCAGCGTTCGCCGGATGTTAGTTTATGTTGACGCTCGCTTTGTATTTGGCGATTTCGTGCCTGTCAAACTCGACAGACTCGACAATTGTAGCTTTTACATGTATCTAAACGCGAAGTGGATTATACAATACTTTATTACTGTATAAAAATTATCAACAACAGTTTGTGGATGATCAAATTTGGTGTAACTCTATATACATAAAGCAATCTTAACAGTTACCGTAATTGATCTTACTACTGACTTTTCCTATTTATTACTGTTTTTATAAACATAAATGCATTTATTATTTGTTAATGGATTTGAGTCCTTTGCCCTTTTACTGGGTAGATTTGTCCTAGTTAAAGTTCTTTTTTATTTTTGTTATAATTCTGTCACACTCTGCCCAATTCAAAAACTTTTGGCAATTTCTAGTACGACTTTGTTAAGAAATTGCAAAGTTATTGATAACTATTTTATTCGCAAGAGATCTCAGCATCTTTTACCGTTCGATCGCCAGTTCGAGATGATCCTAAACGATTTGCCTCAGGAAATTCTATAGAGCTGTTAATGTCCTTAAATAGTAAAAAAAAACAAATTATTAGACACATAACATATGTCCCGAGTACACTTATTTATTATGCACTTTGTTGTTACTTCCCGCCTGTTAATTAATTTATTGGGTTAGCTTGTAAATTAACGAACCCAGGAAGACTATAACGCGATCAGATTTATGATGCCCGCGTGCCGAGTTTCATATTGAATATATATATACATATATTAAAAAATCCACCGTAATTTCTCCATAAATTAACTGAATGCAAATAAATGCATCAAAATATACATCATAAATGACAAATAAAGATCAATTCGAGTTTCGTTGAAAATTAATTGCAGTTTAAGGAGGTTTTGACAGCTCTTAGCATATTTACCGTGGTCGGGACAACTGCGTAATGTTTTACGGTATGGGGCGAGACAATAATGGCTTGCTCATAACATTACTCGTCCCCGTGCCTGTACCAAGCAATCGTACAGTCTGGCTGAATTTGGGAATTGTCGCTGATAGTCAGTGTTAGCAATTCCTGTTTTGTACGACCTAGAGTATAGTGGTACAGGGATTTCAAGATCGGACTTTTACTGCGAATCTGTTGGTTATTTGGTTCAAAAGTAGTGAAGTAGTAAAACAACTATTGTCTATTATCTGTACTACATCGCTAAATGATTTGGTTTGATTTTAAACTTTTGAATATCAATATGCTTAATATTTAACTTAAATTATTGTTTATCTACCTTAGCCGTTACATTGAAAATACTTTGTGAAGGATTTATTTCCGTATATCACTTATTTTGAAAAAAAATTGGCATGTGCATCTCTCGAAGTTGTATATAATATATTATATGTAATCAATAAACATATATTATGTACATAAATGTAGAAATACCTATTTGCATACACTAAACTTATATGAATATTTATTATTACAGTTTCTGAACTGATTTTTATATTTCTAAGGTTTTCTGCATACAAAGTTAAATCCTTGCGTATGCATTAATCAATGCATGCAGTTATTATTGACCATAAACATGGGAAGACCGCCATCTTTGTCAATGCGTCATCGCCTTAATATAATATTCTAATTGATAACTATCTCAGTTTAATGTAGGCATCTTAAAAAGTATTACGGTCAACTAGTTGAATGACCGCGACTTCGTACTGCGTGGATACAGGTCATTTAGATATCCCGTGGAAACTATTTGATTTTCCGGGATAAAGGGATTGATTTCTATATCCGTCTTCGGAATGCAAGCTATCTCTGTACCGAACCGTGATAAAGTAACAAACAGACAAAGGGACAGATAAAATTACTTTCGCATTAATAATATTAGTATAGAGCTTTACAGGGCAATAATCACGAAGATTCATTATACAAAGTTTGACGACCGCGTGTTATAGTGGTTTAGAAATACCAATTGTTGTTTTGCTGGCCTGGTTGTGTTGTGACTGTAGTCGTGCCTCTTACTATGACCGTTAACACTCTTTAAAAATATGCCAAATATGCCTTTTGCAATTATTACGTTAATTATTTGACAACATAAAATAATAAATATCAGAGAAGTATATTTAGCTACTTGGATGCAACATTTTTATATTGTTATAGAAGTCATTAAAATATAGCTACACAAAAAGTGAGATAATCCTATCTCTGTTGTAGATGTCGTAAAATCCCAGTGGCCTCTAAACACCAACCTAAACATGCCATACCGGTGGTAAGCAGCAGCCTCTAATTAGAGAGGTTTCTGGTACTGGTACCGCTAAGCTAAAGTATAACCTATACCGGTGGTAGCATTCCTGTGAAGGAATCCGTCAAGGTAGGTACCACACCAGGGCCAGTTATTCTGCCGTGAAGCAGTATTGTTGAAACACAGTAATGTTTGCAACATTACTGTGTTTCGGTTTGAAGGGCACTGAGAGCTAGCGTAATCACTGGGCATATGAGACTTAAGAACTGATGTCTCAGGGTGACGGGCGCAGTGTAGTGTCACACAGTAATTTTCTGGGTGACACAGCATTTGTTATGGGCAGACGTTACACTCACCTTCAGGTGAACGTTTTGCTCGTTCCGTCACTTTTATGAAATAAAAAAAATTAAAAAAATGGTATCTCTCATGAGTGAGCTCAATGTCCATCACTGAACTGTTAAGAGAATGAATTATGTGGTGGTAGTTACTCCTACGCTATAGCAGTGCAAATTATTCTGCCGTAAAACATTAGTGTGTAAACCTTACCATGGACGCCGGTAGGATTATTTTCAGGGAGGTGCATCTGTACGAAAACATTATATTTTATTATAGGGGCTACGACGTAGTACCAGACGGCTTAAACAAATCAAGCAATGCAGCCTTAAATGAATCCCTTGATGAAGACGCAGATTTGATTGCTCAAGCCACCCCGTTTTAGGCATCCGTATATGACAATCTTCTATGATAGGGGTCATGACACTATGCCTCAACTTCCGATGACCATGAAGACTGTGTTTCTGTTGGAAGGCCACTGAGAGCTTCTGTTATAACAGGCTCATGTGCCCTGTACTTAAAATTATATATATAAAAATTAACTGACTGTCTTAGGGTGACTAGCAGAGTGCGGTGCCATACATAACTTGGCAATTGAATTTTCTGGGTAACAGTGGAACTGTTATTGGCAAACGTTGCAATCGAACAGATGAGACGAGCAAATCTCGCCACTTTTAAACAAAATGTTAGTAGAAACAATTGTTTTTTTTATTCCCTGTACTACTGATATTTATCGGTCGTAATCTTGAATAATGCACAGTCGTTGACTTTGCTTTGTACTCTCACATAATAAGAAAATGTTTGTAATGGGACGTCCAAAGTTTTGCTTTGTTGTTATTAAGTTGTTAAATGATTGACGACCGCGTGGCGCAGTGGTTAGCGTACCTGACTTCTGCGCCACCGGTCCTGGGTTCGATTCCCAGGAGGTAACATTTGTGCAAAAACACAAATTGTTGCTTTTCGGGTCTGGTTGTGTTGTACATGTGAAATATATGTTTGTAAAACGCACCCACGGTACAGGAGAAAATCCTACTGCGGGGCTTCGTTTTTTAAAAATAAAAAAAAAGATTATTTAATACAAACTCCATCAACACATTAGGAAATAAACAAAGCTAAACGATCAACTAGCCATGCGAGGTATTTTAACAACGAAAACAATTACGGTAGTAATGTCTTATTTAGTTCCGTTAATGCAGAAATCATTTCAAGAGATCGTCAAAACATTATTTTCTAACGCACCAACACACAGTCTCACAGTTAATTATACGCGCGTAAAAATTGTTCACGCTTCCCTGAATTTGACGTAGTACGACTTAGTAATGCAGGCTATTAATGGCTCATAAAGTTTCCAGCTAGACTGTATAGTTATACTCTACTTCATCAAGCAGTTAGTTAGGCACTAACTCCTATTTTGGTCCAGCGATACAGTCCTTACGAGTTTTTTTAATACGCTTACTATTGCTACTAACGATGTATATTTTCACTGTACTTTATAAAAGTAAAGCTGGATTATAACTGCTTTTTTTCTTTTTGAAGATAAATGCTAGAAATGTAAAATAAATATAGTACCTATTATATTCGTGTTGAAAAGAGTAAGATACTGAAGAATAGTAAGATCGTATGTAATACGTTCTTCTCGTTTGTAACCGCGTGGTCACAACTTAATAACGTGGGCAAAAGTATGCATATTTAAAGATTAAAAAAACTGAAAACTTTTCGTTTGTGTCTTGAAACTTATTCTTTCATTTAAAACAAAGTTAGTAGTTTTGAGGTTATGTCATAAACATTTATTATATTAGTACTGTTGTGTAGTGAATATTGTATTCAAAAAGCTTAAAAGTTGTAATATAATTACTATAGCATAACAAACAATTCATGAATTTAAGTTTCAAATAAGTATATTTACATTTAACGTCTTACGTTAACGCAAGCGCGTAACTCTTTAACGCACGGTTTGATCGCTGAATTAGATTAAGGAAAGGTGAAATTCGCTACGGCAATTTACGAGCATGCACATGTTTAATGAAACTGTTAACAACGGTCACTTTCTGTACGCAATTCCCTGACTGCGCGTGAACTTTATCTAGCGAATTCTAGTCGAAATTCAACCTTATTGAATATTATAGTCTATAATTATTTTAGTAATATCTATAATTATTTACGTATAGCGATAAGTTTGCTTTTACGAACACACAAACGCAATGACTACTTTTGATTTTCAATGTTTAACGTTCTAATCTAGTTACCACTACTATACTTATAGTCTTTATTATCAAGTAAAAGAGCAGGTTTATATTCTAGGGCTCTTAACATAGCAAATGCAATAGCAATAACGAACTGCAAAGCAGAATACGCCTTAAATGCATATAGAGCTGTAATAATTGCAACAAAATTGCCCTTACAAATGCGTTTAATTGATGATGTCACTAGCAGGCCCGTGTTCGTTGCGGATTGTTTTTTAATTTGTGCGAGACTGCCTTTTAGCCATCAATCAAGCTTGTAAGCTCGCTCGATTCCATTGAACGCATTCGCTTGCGTTCGATGTTGAAGGTTCTAAAGTATTATAGTTTTAAATTCGTTTAGTAATATGGTTTAATTCAGAATGCGATTTTCATTCAAATAATAATTTTTCTGTCATGCTTGTATTTGAATACTTATCTATTAATTCAAACGATAACATTCGGATAGGTCTACGTTGTGCGTTATTAATAAATATATTAATAATAAATAAAGATATAATTGTAGTAGTTGAGGGCCGGGCGCTCGTCCTAAGTTTTCATTTTATTCCAATAAATCGATTCCACAGATCGAAGAAAAATGATACGTCATATTGCTTAGTATAAATTCCTTTCTGAATTGCACGATTTATTTTCGGTCGAATATAAATGACAAAACTGAAACTAAATAATATTTCATTATGTATTCGTAAAGGGTTTATATTTTTTAAAAGAATACTAATAATGCTATTAATATTACTAATATTCCTGTTAACCACTCCAACAAAGCTTGGAAACCTGTCCTGGAGATAGTTTACATAGCAATAATAAACGAAGTGCGGGTTTGATCCTGTGACATAAAGATTTAAACTCTTAAATATTGTTTTAGTAAATCCTTCATAATCATTAGCATTTTTATTTATATTCACAATAACTAAATCATTAACATAATAATCTCTATTTCAAGATTTATATTGTTATCTGTAATTTTCGTAATTTTTAATGATCATATTTCAAAAACCAAAAGTATAAACTTTTAGTATTAAGTCGTCGTCGTCGTCGTCGTTTCAGCCTATCAATAGTCCACTGCTGAACATAGGCCTCCCCCATAGATTGCCGCAAAAGTTTGTAGCTCTCGTTTTGGGAGGATTTTGCAATAGTTGCCACGCTTGGCAGACGGGTTGGCAACCGCAGTTTATTTATTCAGATGTTCCAGCAATATGCTGTTGCCCATCTCCTGGTTTTCATTTTTCCTCTGTCGACTTTTACGACACCCACGGGATGAGATGGGGTGGTAGATTCTCTTAGGCCGCCACCACACGGCTTAGTATTAAGTATTATACTTTTATTTATCTAAATAATATAAAATAATACATAATATACAACGTGACTCTCCGCATTACAATTTACGCAGTTTATTTTTTTTGGTTTTTTGACTTTATTAAAGACATTAACGCGTAAAACATTTTGCCAAACTTTGTCAAATTAAAAAAAAAATAATTAGTGCAATATAAATTATACCGATTAATATATTTTATTCTAAATACGTTTCAATGCATTTGAGATGCAAAAAAATAATATACATATTATATCGTCGTAATATATAGTCATAACATCATATGCATTTCACAGAGCAGTACAATTATTCACGTGGAATGACTGATTACTGCAGCAATCAAGGTTTAATACACAACACGTAGGCGACTACAATGTAATGGCAGAGTAGTGTTCTCGCTATTTAGTTTTTATAGTAAAAT
Organism: Luehdorfia chinensis; assembly: GCA_019845155.1. Lineage (NCBI taxonomy): Eukaryota > Metazoa > Arthropoda > Insecta > Lepidoptera > Papilionidae > Luehdorfia > Luehdorfia chinensis. The sequence continues at coordinate 11,868,437 of JAHVAK010000642.1, read as the reverse complement.
ACTCCGCTTCTAATACTGTTGAAATACTTTCATTAACGCCGCATACCTTGCAATAAAACATTGAAGAAGCATAATGATCGTTCAAACCGGATATTTGTAAATAATTGATTATGACACTTATGAGTGGCTGCCTTCGTGTTAACATTTCTTTAAAAAAAAAGTTACAACGTAAAGGTAAAAATGTCAAGTGTAAATGTCAAATTGATGTTAATAAATTCGGGTGCGATGATTGTACAGTAGCATTTTACGACTAATCGGCTGTACAACGCAAGTTCTGTGGTAGCAAGTTTTACAGGGACTCAATTATTGTAGGCGTCGATGCTTACAAAGATAGAGAATTTATTTCAACTACGTAGTGGTAATTCATTCATGGCTATGCACTTTGACATATTTAATACTCGTTGCATTTGCCGCTCTTCTTATAAATGACCCCTTTACCATATATTGATTGTAAATGTCTTCATTATTTTATGTTATCCAACAATGTGGAGCTGATTAAAATTAATAATGCGGAATAATGGTCATGTTTACATTAATACGAAATTAAATTAATAAACATTTTGTAAAAATAATAACAGTTAAGATTTAATCATAAAAATACAGAAGTCATAGACCCAACTTAATGTAGGTCGGTTATTATGGATAATGATCTGCTCGACGCAAATAACAGTACTCAAGGTAGCATATAAAGTTAACGTTTCAATCACTAATGTGAAATAATTAAACATTTATAGGCTTGTTGACAAGATTAGATAAAGATTTTACATAGAATTTCTTCCAGGACAGGTGTTGGAGCAAATTATTATCTCTTATCACTTATTCGCATCTCTCCGCAGTTGGAAATAGGCCAGGGTATCAAATGATTGCGCAGTTTCCGAACAAACTCATACTCTAGAAATGTTTTATTAATGATATGGCAAGACTATTTGTCAAGACATTGGGTAAATGCATTCGTATGTCTTCACACCTTCACGTCTGAACACCGGTTCTTTGTTTGAGGACATTCAGAAACCCAAAAGCTTTTAGGAGTACGGTTGCGTTCGGGCAATCGGAATAACATAACAATGTATCTAAATATAATAAATCGTCAACAACAAATACGAGGCCGGAGTCATGGGCATAGCTTGTAATAAATAAAATGTATCCCATCCTATTACACAAATCGTTCATTAGTAAATATTAAAAAAAATTCCACACTTTAAGACATCCAGATTTACTCCAGATTAGTCTTCGTGGTTATTGTTGTATAAATAGTTAAGCTTCTACAAAGTACATAAGCTTAACCGCTGCCCGTAGAACAGTTGCTAGTTTGAAACAGATTAAAAGTTATCATTTATTATTCCTTTTTAAATTAATTTAATAATTTTCTTTAATCCACAGTTGATACACTTTTCGTATTTGAAAAGTCATCTCTTTTAATAAAACAAATTCTATTGTTTGTCAAAGATTATCACAGATCACATACATTATTCGTCTTTCATTGTTCGAAAATTAAAAGTAATGTTGTGTCGGCATCGCAATCGCTTAAAGAGTGAAATTATATAAATAATCGCCCTATGCTTCGAGTGCACGGCTATCTAGCAAGAATCGTTTTTTGTTCTGCGTAAGAAATTCAGTGAATAACATTAATTAACACTTGAAACAAACAGGCGAAGTAAGAGAGTAAAACTTTTATTTTAGTGTACTTTAGTGTTAATTAATATAAATTATGAAACCACGTATAATTATTACATAGTTGTTTGGATCGGCACGGTAACTCAGGGACCGGGCGCTTGCGTCGATTACAATTTCAAGTGCTGATTGATCACGTGATAGGAAAGCATCGTTGGGATACCCATATACATGAGAAGAAAATTATTTAAATATCTGTCCGCCATCTTGCACTAGAGCAGGGTGACTCCTCTCAGTTCCAAAGTTCATCTGCTAGTTCAGAAGCATCTGTGTTCACATAATTACAATTCCTTTTTTTAAGTTCTTTAAAAAAAGGTAAGTGTTATGACAGTCACTTAACCAATTTTATAAGAAGAAACCTGAATGTTGTATACAAATAAGTGTTAAAAAGGGTTTGTACGATATATTATCTTGTGTCAACGCTCATATGGACTAGGCCCGTATAAGCGGGACCACCTATACGAACAAGCAAGAAACGTTTAATGCGATCAAGTGCCTATCTATATCTGCACCTTGCTTCAGCAAAAACTCGAAATTAATTAAGAAGACATAACATAATGTCATTATAACCAATAGATCGCCAATAAAAATTGCACATTAGTACACTACTCACAGAGATTAAATTACGTCGTAATTGAATAATACCGGTAATGATTATAAAACGGCATGTGGTATGCAGCAGCAGGTTTCTTCGGTGCGATGCATTTTCATAGAAGTGCGAGCTTTTTTCCAACACCTTTCAATTGCGTGAATCGAATTCTAGAAAGCTACGCTTATTTTTTAACGATTCGTTTATGTGGCGCATACTTTGGCTTTATGCAATTTCGATAAATATTTTCCATATCTTAATTGGCAAAAAGAAATAATAATGTTGAACCTAACCTTTTAATGATTGCTTATGTAAATTACTAGTTACGTTATATCGATGGGCCACAATCCCAGCATAAAGTAGCTACGTGAAGCTCTTGGTAGCTTCGTTTGGTGAATAACGAGATCCGCTTAATATGGAACTCCATTTTAGTGACTATGGATTTGGTAGGTAACGTAGATGCGTTCCTACATCTGGATGGATTCTTTAAGCTACAATGTCCACTTACCATCTGTTTAACTGAAATCAATGTCCAGAAGTCCTTTGGCCAGAAAAGAGATGATTCACGTAGAGCAGCTGAGTGGCAACTGGACGCAAAAGGCCGACAATATACGAGTAGCTTACTGGTGGTAAAATTCCCATGTGGACCGTAGGTGGGTACCACCGCAGTGCCATTTATTCTGCAGTCAAACAGGAGTGCGGAAACATTACTGTGTTTTAATATGAAGGGCACTGTTAGCTAGTGTACTTACTGGACGTAATGATAAGAATTTATAGTGACGATCGCATTGCAGCGCTCCAAAGATGTGTTCTCTGAGACACAGCGTTTGTTATGGGTGGAGGTTGCACTTACCATAAGTTGAACGTTTTGCCCATGCTATCACTGACTTCCATAAAAAATTAGCGCCATTTGGGAGCCTTCGTCTTGCACTGTATAGACTGTCGCAGGTTTATGAGAATGGTCACGAATCATAAAAATTGCTAATCTACTTGCGTCATGAACACAGTATGCAAATATTATTTGTTATCAATATCTAGGAAATAAAAAAATACTGTAAGCTGTACCATCATTTTTATTTTATTTTTCTGACTAACAATGTTCATTCATATGTTCTGAGACAATAGACCTCATATCGGGCATCAGTGTGATAAACAAATAATCTAAAGAAAATAATCTATTTTGTATCGTAAAACATGAATCATTTCCTTTATTGGATTTCTTAGGTAATCTTTGAATAAAGGATAGCAATATGAAACATATAAATAAAAATTAAATAAATAACTACTTTCAAATAATCAGTCCTCAACTAGAAAATAAAAATGTCCAGCGATATTTTTATAAAGATTTAATCTAACACAAGCTTCCCTTAAAATAGCTCCAAAGTAAATTATCTTCAAAACTATCAAAAAAAAAACTTTCTACAATGCTATATGCGGCAGCGAATGGAATAAAGCGAAAGCATAAATAAGACGGGAAAGGTTTTGCGGCGCAGCCGGGCCAACGAGACGAGGCAACTTCTAGCGAGTGCTAAGAGTTGAATTCTTCAAGTTTCCTGGCGATGGGCGCGAACTTTTGCAGGTGCGGTTTCACACGCTGACTTAACAGCGGGAGATTCAATTTAACACAGAATATAATATATGATTGCGAACGCTTGGAATGATGTAGTAATTTTAAGGAGGAATTTCAAAATTATTAGACAGGTGTTTTTTCGATTAAAATTAAATGAATTTTCTACTGCCATTTCTAATCTAGTCATACATATAAAAATATCGACTACATTTATTTAGTTTATTAAAGATACAATAGGCGTGAAACCTGTCGTACCTTGTGGACATAGCAAAAATATATCTTATTTTAACATTTACACGACATAATAACAGAACCGGATTCTGTAAAATTCTATAGGTATATATCATCATCATCATCATTATTTCAGCCTATCACTAGTCCTACTGCTTGAACATGGGCATCCCCCATTTTGATTGAGATTGCAACAAAAGTTTGTAGTTCTGATTTCGGGGGGATTTTGCCATAGTCGCCACGCTTGGCAGGCGGGTTGGCAACCGCAGTTTATTTATTCAGATGTTCCAGGAAGCCCATCTCCTGGTTTTCATTTTCCTTCTGTCGACTTTTACGATACCCATGGGGAGGAGATTCGACGGTAGATTCTATTAAGCCGCTACCACACCATTTTTATGGCAACACATTAAGTCAACTTATTGTCTTGAACCACTTAAACTGTATGAAATTGCATTAGGATCAATATGCCGCTCATTTTCAGCCGATAGGTTTCCAGCAGAGTAAAATAGCACCTACCTCTTTCCTACCGAGGTGTCGTAAGAGGCGATAAAGGTATTTTACGGACAGCATTTATTCCATACCAGAATACGCAATGATTTGAATTGAGTAAAATTTTTGCTCTAAACATAATATTCTTCATATCTTACAACTTACTTAGACGAGAAACGATTGCAGAAACACCCAAAGATGACTGAAAATATCTTAACAATTCTTGTTTTATAATATTAATATATTTATGTTGCAAATAATATCTAAAGAATTCAGTTATTTTCGTTAATAATTTAAAATCTTCTATAGGTAGATAATATCAATGGTATTTGAAGTCACTTAGTATTGTAACCTTCTATTCCAATTTAGAAAAAAAACAATGCGATTGCATTTCATTCTGCAATTTATACTTACGACAATTCGATGTATGGCAACACTGGCACGTGTTTGACGCGCCTGCATTGCTTCTCGCCATATACAGTAATAGCTCTTATGTCGACTAGATCTGGCTAAGGACATAACGTCGCGTGACCGATTCCAAAGCGCTCGGTATTACCTAAACTTTGTTTCTGTGTCACTCACTCACTGTTTGTTAATGTGCCGAATAATTCATAATTTTAAAAAAATAGACGTCGTATATTAACTGTATTAATGCTATAGTGTAATCATACCCTTGTAATTTCAATGTCAACAAATATTTATTTATGATATTAGGAAACGAGACGATCAGACCCTTTTCCAGGACTTTTCTGGCACACACGACCGCTCCGTGGACTTTCTGCAGCCGCTTTTCCGGACCGATACGACTTAAGAAACTTTAAGAATAGAGCTTATTCCTGTCATAAAGGCTGGCAACGCTCCCTCGATTCCCATGGACTTGCGGATTTTCATGAGCGGCGCTGATCACTTAACATCAGGTGAACCGCTTGCCTCGTCTACTATAAAAAAAATGTCACTCAACCATAACAGATGCAGTGCTACCCAGAACTATGAACTGTGAGGTCTCGTATGGCACTTCACTGCGCTAGTAACCTTGGCTTGAGACTATATAGATTGATACAATATAAATATTTTCTCTCGTTTACCCAGTAATTTCACCAACTTCAGGTTCCTCAAAATTGGAAAACAGTGATGCTTCAACATTGCTTGGCGCCAGAATGACTCGCGTAGTGGATGTACCTAGACGGATTCCTGCAAAGAAGTCCTACCAACAATAAATAACGCTCTATTGCGTTGCAATGTAGTATTTTGTATCGCACGCCTGTTATCACGTGGCCACAATACATCTGTATTATTACGTCATTAAACCATAGCTTATAATCTCGGCAGAGCCTCGCTGCAGCACATAAATGGGTCAGCTCGACCCAGAAAGTAGCAGGTTCTCACAGAATACAAGTATATAGTAGTACGACAGCACTGTTGTTTTTTTTTAAGTGACGAGACGACCAAATCGTTCACCTGGTGGTAAGTGCAGCGTCTGCCCATAACGGTTGTGGTATCACTCAGAAAAATTAATTACAGTTTCATGTGGGTCGCACTGCGCTTGTCAGCCTGAGAAATCAGTCCTTAATACTCGCCGTCGTCGTTTCAGCCTATCACAAGTACATCGCTGAAGGCCTGTCCCATAGATAGCCACAAAAGTTTGTAGCTCAAGTTGGAGGGATTTTGCCATAGTTGCCACGCTTGGCAGGCGGGTTGGCAACTGTAGTTTATTTATTCAGATGTTTCAGGGAGATGCTGATGCCCATCTCCTGGTTTTAATTTCCCTCTGTCTTTTACGACACCCACGGGATGGGGTGGGGTGGGAAATTCTCTTAGACCACTACCACACGTCGGATTACACTAGCATACCCTTGAAACCGAAACACAGTAATGTTTGCACGCTGCCGATGGTCTAATTCCAGTAAAATATTACATTCAATGACGCCCTCCTCCTGCTTAGGTAATGTCCAGAAACATTTAAGATGCGAGGGTCAGGCAGTCAACAACAAACGCCAACGCGCAAAACTTGGCGATTACACAAATCGTCCGCACTTGGGAGATGCCTATGTCCGTAGTGGATTATTTACAACCCGATGATGATGATACAATATAAAGAACTGTTCTTTTGCTTTTTTTCATCCTGTACAAGGATCAATAACAATTTTTGCTGTTATTTGGAATAATAATAATCTAATATTCAAATATTTACTTGGTGAAGACGTATCTAAATTGATTGATGTTTAGTCATTGTGAATTAGGTATAGGGACAGCTTGTGCGTGTTTGACGTCCGCGCAGTCGTTGGTGAATACAGTTCCGAGTGGTAAATGAATGATATTTTAATTCATCATTTAACCGGTCTTAGGACTGTATTCTTCAGGGTTATCATTTAAATCAGCGTTGCGCTTTTCAGCGCAACAATATGCTGAGTGATGACCCTTTTGGCATGACCCGCGGCGTACATACAATAGCCAAACGTACAGCTTAGATATAAGATTAGTGGTAAGGATCAACTTCTTATGGTTACTTTTATGTTAATGTTGTTTGTAAATGCATGTTTTGTACATCAGCGGTTTTTGTCGAATAAACTTTTTCTTTCTTTCATTCTTTTCTTTTCATTGTAATAAACTGGTAATTTATTGAATATTTTAATTGCCGAAAACTACTTTTACATACATACATACACATAGTCACGCCTAATGCCCATATTAAGCAGTAGAAAGAGGCCACACACGTAGCTCACTTTTCACCTCCGTGGGAAACGAGACGTAACGGGTGGCGAACAACATCGCCGCCATTTTGGTAAGTCTAAAAAAATTTTACTCCCATTGGGTTCCCACGAGCAATATAGTGACAGCATTGCATATTATGGTGTTGTTCTGCACGAATAAAGGCTATTCGTATAATACCTAATAATACCTAATAATAGTCACCTCTTACGACACCTCGGTAGGGAAGAGGTAGGTGCTATTCTACTCTGACTGATACCTACCTATCGGCTAACTTTACCATGGTACATGTAATGTTCTCATAAAACGACTTACTTCTTTTCTAAAAGCGTCATCGGGCATTGGAAATAAATGAGGTTGTGCTTCTTAACAAATTAACTTACAATATATAGAGCCTTTTAACTGGTGGTAGAATTCCTATGCAGGAATCTGTCTGGATGAGTACCATCGCACGGCAAATTATTCTGCCGTAAAGCAGTAGTGTGTAGACAGTGTTTCGGTCTGAAGGGCACTGAGAACTAGTGTAATTACTGGGCATACGAAACTTATGAACTAATATCTCAGGGGGGTGGGCGCAGTGTGGTGCCACACAGATATGTGCTTAGCGACACAGTATTGGTTATGGGCAGAAGTTGCATTTACCATCAGGTGAATGTTTTGCTTGGTTTGTGGGTAACATACCTCATTAATGATGATCCTGGCCGATTTCGACCACGGCGACAACTTCAGAATATTGTCGAGAGCTATCAAATGCGCAGGAGATATTATATTGCCACAAGCGTACGCACAAACAGAGAGGCACTCACTCGTCCCAACCTTTCCCGCGCCCGATGTAACGCTGATTACATAAGATCGCAGGTAGGCTAGGATGCTGTGTTACAAACACTGTGTTACAGACACAATCATAGCACAACCTATCAGATATTCTGACCACTGGGCCACAGGGCAGGTAGATGAGCGTAATTCATCATCCTTCATGTCTCAAGATACTTCGTACGCTAGTAAATCGCTGCATTGCCAATTCATAGGCCTTTCCAACGAAGCCTCACTTGGCAGGTGGCTTAGGGATCACCGATCGTAAGAGAATCTACCACCCCATCTCGTGCCATGGGTGTCGTAGAAGTCGACAGAGGGAAATGAAAACCAGGAGATGGGCAGCAGCATCTTCCTAGAACACCAATAATAAACAAACTGCGGTTGCTGTCCCGCCTGCGTGCGTGGCAACTATGTCAAAACCTATGTTCAACAGTGGACTATGACAGGCTGAAATGATGATGATGATGATTCGCCACATCTGATTCTTCTCTTCTTTTCTCCGTCGCATCTTTAATACTGCTTCTCACAACTGGTCGGTTATTTTAAGTCTGGCATACTTTCGGATGTTTTTTAGATAGCTGTCATACTAGATATTTTAAACTTTTCTTTTAGTCTGCTTTTACGAACCATCGCAATGAGGTGGGTGATAGATACTATTTCGCCGCAAGCACGTGGTGAATGATTATAATAAAAATAATTACTTAGTTATTATAATATTAATAGTATTAATGATTTTCTTGCTACCGCTGTTCACTTAAACCATTTGTCTTTACATGAATAAATCTTACACATCCCATTATCGATTTAATAACGCGATTGTTATGCTGATATGCAATTTTCTCATAATTTTCGCTTTCCCACACCTACAGCGAGAAGAAAGAATTAAAAATGGATCGCGGAATCCTTCACGGCGATACACGTACGAAGTCGTTTAGAGGTTACTAGGCTTACCTCAGACCGGTTTGTCACATGGTCCAAAGCACGTGCGGCCTCCAGAATATACCTACATACAGCTACACACTGAATGTTGGCTATATGCGTGGAAATGGTAGTTGAACAACATAGTTGATACATAATAGACTTATTTAAGAACCGAATCCAAAGTGGATTTATTATCTAAATTAAAAATACTACGTATACAATTATACTACGTACATATATTTTTGTGTGTATAATCGTCAACTAAGAACATCTTACCACGAATCTCAAGTATTTATTTACAAAATTTGTTAACTGTAAAATATGCAGACTGTATGATATAAATACATTCGCGGACTTAGACAACAAATTTTAATATATAAATTTATATTTAAATTTACATTTACAAATAAAACGACCATGATTTTATATCCACACAGTTATTGTATGAAGATAAGATTCGAAAAATACGCGTTAATGTAAATAAGAAGCGGAAACTGGCCATCTTGTGGCATTATTTATTTCAAAATGGCCGGGTTCCCGTTTTTGAAATGTCTTATGGTACAAATAATCGCTAAGCTTGTCGAGGCTTAATGAACCGGGCGGGAGAGAGTCTATTTTGATCAAACTTAAGAGCAGAAGTTGGAAAACAAGTCTTGGGGTAAGTCGGCACGCACGCCCAGGGATGGAGGCAACCACCCTGATTCAAACTTATCGCATTATTCATGCGAACGCGACTCTTGAGTAATTTTGAAATATTACAATTTTCAAGCCGCACCAGTGCGCCCACAGCGTGCTTCGATGGACCCACGAACATATTTTCATAGATAAATATTAGTCAAATAAACTTGTGAGTTTCTGTTATTTATAATAAAACTGATGGAATTCACAGTAAAAAATAAAGGAATTTTGCTACATTTTTGCAAAAAAAAGTTTCAATTGGGAAAAATATTTACCAGGAAATTATATTCATGAAATGTTTTGTCTTGTACCAATTTAACCAAAAGCTGTCACTTAATTATGACTCATAAATAATGCATCAGTTCCTCTCGCAAGGTATTATACATGTGAAGCTCGATCTGTAAATTACAAGACCGAAATATAGCAAAAAGCGAAACCTCTTCTTAAGCCTTGACAATAAGCCATGGAGGCATTAGGCAAGTTTCAATCTCTACGGACTATACTGTAATAACATCAGGGTAAATATAGATTTAAAGTTGTAACATTGTTCTAATATATTTAAAATTATAATACCTTGTTAGTTACAATAAGAGGAGCCACAGTCAAATAAGCGTAAAGTGTAAAATTGTAAATGTACCTATTCATAATTAATTGATTTAAAAAAATATACTTAACATAACAAAAAGTTTTTTTCTATTATTGGATAAAGTGACGAGACGAGACAAATGTTCACCTGACGGTAAGTGCAACGTCTGCCCATAACAAAAGCAGTATCACCAAGAACGTTACAGAGTGGCACTACACTGTGCACGTCACCGTGAAACATCAATTCTTAAGTCTCATATGCCCAGTGATTACACAACCTCTCAGTGCCCTTTAGACCGAAAACAGTTTGTACACTACTGCTTCACGGCACAATAACTGTCCCTGCGATGGTATCTACCTAGACGGATTCCGGTATAGGAATCCTACTACCAGTAAAGTTGTATAATGGATCATTTGTAAAATTTAGAATGAGTAAAATTAATTACTAGGGTTTTCTCATGTGATCTGCTGGTAGATGACGGCCAAGTAAAGTTTGATTATAGATATCATTACATGTATTCAAAATTTTTGAAAGGGATCCCTAAAGTTACTATGTTAAAAAAATATTGAAACAAAAAATATACATGAAAGATCCACGTCTATTTTTGCTGCATACAACAAAACAGAAGCTTCTCAATAAATAAAACAAAACAAGGTTTGATTTAAACAAAAGCTGCATTTAAAAATTGTTAATAATTTGCGAATTACAGACAATTTGGAGTGTTACTGTAAACCCAAAAAAGCGGTACATTGTTTACTATTGTATTAACATTGGAAAAAACGCAAATTTTGCAATATGCAGGGCCGTTATGTTTACGAATTCCTTTTAAGGTCCGTTAAGTTATAAAAAAATCAAGAAAGGCATTATGCAACCATCAATAAAAAAGGCGACAGGAAAACAATAAACGTTGCACAAATTAACAAAAGAAATTTGAACAATGCTCATTTCTAACAATTCACCTGCTTAAATACGCAGGTAACCAATTATTATGCTAATGTTCGTGACAATGAATTTATACACGGCGATAATGTTTTGAGGAATTGTGGCCAAAGGCTAACTTACATTACAACACCTTGTGGTAATTTATAGTTCTATTTGTGAGGTTCATAACAAAAGTTTGTTTCCGTGTTCTTTATCGCCAATCGCTATCATTTGACAGGGAAATTTACTGCTTTCGGGGTCGGGAGAGGAAACAAAAAAATATCGGTAAAAATCGGCAAAATTTCCAGCAAACTCAGCACCGGTAAGTTGAAAACATCTTTCGATTTCGAAGTCTAATGAAATTCGTTTCACAACTTTAGAAATAAGTTGTTTTAAATGATATTTCAATTCGATAATTAACAATGTTTGAACGCGAAACGAGTTATCGACCAGATGCGGTGAGGTTTATGACAGCTAATAGACTTTATGGCTTTTTTATTGACATTAATGTTCTCTTGACTCCGGCGTTTACGATCGCCTCATTCATTATCAAACTGTGAGGTCAAAACATCTTTAAATCATAGGCGAAAATATGGATGCGTGGACGTTACCGACACTATTTTGAATATCTATTCATTCATAATTTACGGTCATTAAATAATCATTGATAGGTTTATGAGCAGTCAACTTTAGTTGTTTGCTTTTCGTTCTGAATGTGATTACAACAAGATTATGGAATTTTATTCAAAGCCTGTGTTGTCTGCTGTAGAAGCTTCCAACTTCCTGCTGTAAAGATTGTTAGTTAGAACCATTTCATAAATTAAATTTATTTCTCAAGGTGCATACGAAAATCATAGTCTCAATTATTTTATATAGGATACAGTGGTAAATAAGAAAGTGTAATATACTTTATGAATATTATATTTATCCTTAAAATATGGTGGTAGGATTCCTATGCAGGAGTCCGTCTAGGTAGGTACCACCCCAGGGCCAGTTATTCTGCCGTGAAGCAGTAGTGTGCAAACACTACTGTGTTTCGGTTTGAAGGGCACTGTGAGCTAGCGTAATCACTGGGCATTTGAGACTTAAGAACTGATGTCTCAGGGTGACGGGCGCAGTGCGGTGTCACACAGAAATATTCTGGGAGACACAGCATTTGTTGTGGGCGGACGTTGCACTTACCATCAGGTGAACGTTTTGCTGGTTTCGTCACTTTGTACAATAAAAAAAAATATATATATTATAACAAATATTGCCGAATTGAGCAAAAATCGAAAACGATTTCTTTAGTTGCTATATATAAATGGTGTACAGAAGTAAATAATTTACCTTTTTTATGTTTTACTATTTTGTATCTAGTAATAAAAATAGTTTTCCACACAAATTTACACTTGCGCACTAAATACTTGCGTATGCGAATCTTTTGTTCCGTAATAAAATACGCGATGTTAAACTAAATTGCCCGTGGATTTATGATACTAGAAAGTAGCTAACCCCTGACACTGGAGTTATCGGTCTTGAACGCTAATCGTTTCCTTATATTATTACAACACAGTCGTTAGATGCTTGCTATTTGTATTTGAGTCCAATTATGTAATCATTTGGAGTGTAATTACACTAAAGTTGAATCGTAGTTGATAGATTTTATATCAAAATATAAATTAAAAAAAAATATAAGAAGTTACGTAACTAACTGAATTAGACGATGACGTAAAACATACCAATAACGCTATACTAAGACGAAAGTACAATCGACGCTAACTCCCACACCTTACAATTTATTACCTATACGATAATTATGCGGATTTAAAGCTGCCGTGGTTTACGGCCCGGTTTACGGTTCTTTACGGTTTTCAGACGCATAAGGCATTTTCGGTTTTGTTACCGAACCGGTAAGACGGTTTCCGCTCGTTCTCAACACCGGAGCGAAACAATCGGCTATTTGCTTATTCCGCTACAGCACTGGGACACTCGCTCGCCACGTTTGAAGTGACTGCAATTTGTCTCCAGCGACGTATTTCAAGTAGATATGATCGTGTGTACGACCAATGCTTACATAAATTTCTCACAAACAGATGTACGTTTTTTACATGGCCTGTGCTGTAGGTAAGATATTCACCTGGTGCTTTAATGCTTGACGCAATGTGACGATGCCTTTTTATTCAATTAAAAATTCAATAGCACTCCAGTTTTCGTACAATGACCAGTTAGGCATAGTCTCTATTTTCTACTGAGATCTACTGCATTAAGGCTCATTATAAATCACAGTGCGTGATGTGAAAATCATGCCAACTTCATGCCGATTGCAGACCATCTGCGCAGAATATATTAAAGTGCCTAACGCAAACGTAGAGGGCTCATAGTCGTCCTAACCTTCCCAAATCTATACAACGCGTATGTGATATAATCGACATCTTTACCACTAACTATCAATTTATACCAAATATACGCTTTATTCAATTCAAAGATATTAAAAGCATGAGTATTGAATCTATTAAAATAAAAAAACATTCTAAAAGACCGAATCATTTCCACTATCCAAATTGTAAAATTTCTATACAGGTGAAAAACTTACGTGTCACTATTTTCAAAGTTTCTTTAAAACAGCACATGGACAGTCCGTCAACATAAGTAGGCGAATGATAAATAAACATGTACGATAATGAAATTCAATATAGGCAGATGCACTGCTAAGTGGACTTATAGGGCTAAAACGGGTGCCTGCAGCCATACATTGGCACTCGAATCCCGGACAGACAAAAAGTCAAGTATCGCTGCTGCTCATTAACTTATTAGAATGCTATTTTATGGTCACAAATTCAATTCTGCGCTAGCTAAAGTTAAGTCCTTTGTCGCTTTTATTGTAGTCCTACAATGGTACTCTTTCTACGACCACGTGGCCTAGTGGTAAGAGAACCAAACCACTACTCCGCATTGTGACAATTTCGCATTGCGCAACATTTGTGAAAAACACAAATTGTCGGTGTTAGGGTCTCGTTGCGTTGTGATTGTGTCTGTGTCTCTGACACTGCATCCTAACCTACTTTCTATCTCATAACATGAGAGCGTGGGTAGGTTAGGAAGAGTTAGTGCCTCTGCGTTTCCGCGTACACGGCACGCGTGCGGCACTTTAGTACCTCCTATACAGTCGTCAGCGTCGTCGAAAAGGCCTATGTGCAACAATGGACTAATGATAGGCTAAAATAATGATGATGATAATAATATGTTACAAGGAAAGTGTAAGAATCAGTTTTACTACAACGTTACTACTCAATAAGTTGGTTGTTTTTAAATGATCCATTGTACCCTTTATTTCTGCATGTCTGTGATACTAGATGCATTATCTGTTATATGACCTTGCTGCCTGCAATTGTCAGTTATTGAATAAATTATCATAATTGTAAGTTAAACAGCAGAGGCACATTAACACAATGTAACAAAACCGCTACATTGCTTATTCAAATGCATGCAGACTGAATTTATATTGCTATTTTACTTTATTTGTAAAAAAATTGAAGACGGTGTTTTTGTATTGGAGAAAGTGACAATGCGAGCAAAGTCAATGTCAAAATTTCTTTATTCAGTTTAGGCTTGTATTAAGCTCAGAATGTCATAATCCACACCGGTTCAAACAATAAGACCTTCTCAGAGAAGAACCGGCAAGAAACTCTGGGGTCTTTCTTTTTTTCAATGCCATATTATATAATATCACGTATACAATATATATTTTTAATTACAATATCACATATTGAATAGCCAAGGGAATTACAAGTGCAGAGTAAGAGTTATTTCCATACATCTCTGTCCCCTATGTAATGATGTAGTTATTTTATAATACGCTTTTTCTAATAATGTCTTCTTGACAAATTTGTTGAATTCTAAGTCAGTTTTTTGAGTCACACTTTTAGGAATTTTCTTAAAAAATTATATGGATCTACTAAGAAAAGATTTTCAAGTTTTGGCCAACCTAAACACAGGAACCTCTAGCGTGTCGCCTCGACCTCTTCTACGGGATACAGTCACTTTTTTATTAAAATAATTCATGTGTCATAAATATAAGTGTCAAAATATTAGTATCCTTGAATAGTACTCGTAGCGAATCGCGAGGACCCAAGTTATAGATTGCCCGAAATGTATGTTTTTCCAAATAAATATTGTTTCCAGACCGGCCGCAGATCCCCACAGTAATAAGCCATAGGATATAATGTTCACCTGATAAGTAAGTGCATCGTCTGGCCATAACAACTGCTGTGCCACCCAAACATTTCTCCATACCGCGCCCATCCCTCAAAGATATCAGTTCTTAAGTCTCATATGCCCAGTTACACTAGCTCTCAGTGCCCTTCAGACCGAAATATAGTAATATTTGCACACTACAATTTCAAGGCAGAATAATAGGCCCTGCGGTGGTAGGTACCTAAACGGATTCCTGCATAGGAATCCTAACACCATGTATATGCAATTTACGTTTATAACTAATTTAAAAGCATTGTATTACTCGTATTTTAATATACTTTCTTAAAAAAGTGAAATGAATATAGATTATTTTATAAATTTCTGTAATTTTTGGAGCTTAATGTAACACTGCTGGCACGGTAGCGTATTGACTAAGCGACTAGCGATTAGTTTTTGCGTTATGGGTCGTGGATTCGTTTCTCGTACGGAACAAATAGATAGTTGCTTCGGGTATGTGCAAGTGCAATTTGTATTTGTAAAACGTTCCTACAAAATTTCATTGTATTCTAGTGACCTGATTTCGCTCCCCGACCCGGCACCTATGAATTTGTTCTGCAATTTTAAGTGCTGCTTTACACCTTGCTAGATGGTGAAGGAAATCATCGTGAGGAATTCTGCATGCCTGAGGAATAAAAATATTTTGAAGACATGTGAAGTCCGCCAATACGCATTGGAGCAACGTGGCGGACTCTTCCTTGCTCGTTAGCCCTCTCAAAAATGAATCGAGTCAATGTTAAAAATTATATTTGATACAATTGACATATTAGTAAAAGTTTATCTTACTTTCATTTATATTACAATAATTTAAATAAGTAAATTTAGGTTTAGAACGTTTTAAACATCTTTCTCGAATGGAGTCGATTATCAAAAATAAAAAAAAATGTGCTACTCACGCAGGAAGAAAACTGTATTCATCGACCCACCATTTAATTAAATACGACCCACCGAAGCGAAGCCTTTCGACAAGAAGCGAAGGAAGCGTAACTTGCTTGTCATACGTACGTTATGGATACTTCCTCGATTGGAAGTTGCTAGTACCTACACGTAGCAAAGAACCATTAAATTTTTAATGGCTTTGTACTTTTTAATAAAACTTTATAAAGTTTTTATAGTTCTTTTGACGCATCCACGGCGTGTAAAATATTAACAAATTTTTATTGCTAATGTTATCAAACAGATAAATAAAATAGAACTCACTGTCTGTGGTTTTGGTATTAAATATTCATATTTTTTATTGGTTAAAGTGATGGGACGAGCAAAACGTTCACCTCTTGATAAGTGCAACAACTGTCCATAAAAAATGCTGTGTCACCTAGAACATTTCTGTATGGCACAACAATGCGCCCTGTCTTCATTAGTTCTTGAGTCTCATATGTCCAGTGATTACACTAGCTCTCAGTGCCCTTCAGACCGAAACACAGTAATGCTTGCACACGACATAATAACTGGCCTGAGATGGTCGCTATCTATACGGATTGGTGCATAGGAATCTTTGCACTAGTTTCCTGTTGTATTAATTAATTTAGCTTGCTTTAGAAAATCTTAAGGTAATAAATGGCCTCTGTCTGTCTATATTTACTGCAGAGATATTTATGCAATTTAATCAAATTATGCACAGCAAATCTGGGATCAATTTAACCTAACCTTATTTCATTGCAATATTTTAAATACTTCCGCAGATAAATAGATTCTTAAGTCTTCTAGTACTACTCGTATATAAAACTTTTTCAGGTATGCTATTTCATAAGCTCGTTAATTCTTTCAAATTAGTAGATTCCTATTTTTTTAATACTATTAAACTGGTGGTGCAGTGGCTGAGCGATAACCTTCTGTATTTCGAGTCGCGGGTTCGATTCCCGTTTGGTATGGTCTATAGATAGCTGTTCCAGATCAGTGCGTGTACATGTGCAATTTATATCTTGAGCTATACCCACAACATCAATGTAAATTATTACATCAGCTTACAGTTCAGTTTTATTAACATCAGAACATGGACCAAGAACCTGTATTTTATATTAAAAATAATTTCTGCAAACAGTGAATCATCTGTAGATAGGTAAAAATTACAAAAACCGGGCGACAGTGGCACTGAATAATAAGTAAAGATTGAGATCTAACGAACAGGGTGATGTGAAATAAGACAAATATGGCGGTGCGCATGAGTGGAATTTAAAATGAACGCCTACACTCTTGTAAATCCTTGTTATTGTGCGCCATGAACTACTTTTTGTGTTCCACTGTTTCTGGACTTCAATAATTATTTATCAAGGTGATACAACATATGACTGCCCTTCTAGAAACACGGGCCATCCTTTGGTGGTAAGTTTTCTATACTGGAATCCGTCTAAGTAGGTACCAACACAGGGTCAGTTATTCTGCCAGGAAGCAGAAGTGTGTAATCATTACTATGTATTGGTCTGAAGGCCACTGGGAGCTAATGTAATTACTCGGCAAATGAGACTTAACACACAGAAATGTTCTGGGTAACACAGAATTTGTTATGGACAGATGTTGCACTTACCATCAGGTGAGCGTTCTGCTCATCTCGTTACGTTTAGGCACTTTTATACTGTTTATATCAACATTGAAGGTTTTTAATGCTTTAATTAACAAACATTTTTAATTAAGATTATTTTCAATACCGACTCATTGACCGTCATTTTATTAATCTACACTGATTCGCAAAAAAAATCTCTCTGATCTGAGAATTACCAGTAAGGAACACAGTGGGCCAGTCATAGCCATAATAGCCATATCAGCCAAAATATATCAAAAATATGAAGATGTAGAAATAGCTTTATAGCGATCACTTAATTAACAGGGATTGTTATCATCCAAGTATTCTGTAATATTATAATAACTTATTTTTTAACTCTTTGCTTAATAAAAGTTTTGAACACTTTCTGGGATTGTGTTATAAAAACTTATACATTGTCCCATGAATGAGTTACTGTCTATGTGAAGTCGACTAACAGGCATTTTGGTATTGATTTAGGTAACACACAAGTTTAAAAGTATTGTCTCCAGACCTTAAAGTATACTGGACGATCGTACTTTCTGAAACGGGGAAGTATAGTGCTTAGGCCCTCCAGCGATTCTATCGTAATGACGATTTCGCCGGTAAATCGAAGAGGAGTGTTGTATTTGTCTTTGACCCTAGCATCTTAACCTTTCTAGTTCAATAGTTGAAAGTATTATTCGTTACATTGGAAGGGATATGACATAATTGTTTCGTAATCTGGTCGGATAGAAATCGTGGCTTTATCGACATTGCGATATCTGGCACCTCTGAAAAGTCTATAGCAACACCCAAGTTTCAACTGAATAAGGCTTTCGCAGAGCAAAAATCCGCAAGATATAGCGGCTGATTGTAATAAAGTCCTGTGCAATCAGAAAATGTTCTGTACAAGGTTTTGTTTTATTGGATAAAGTGACAAAACGAGCAAAATGTTCACCTGATGGTAAGTGGAAAGTCTACCCATAAAAAATGCTGTATCACCCAGAACATTTATGTGTGACACCACACAGCGCCCGTCACCCTGAGACATCAGTTCTTAAGTCTCATATGCGCAGTGATTACGTTAGCTCTCAGTGCCCTTTAAACCGAAACACAGTAACGTTTGCACACTACTGCTTCACGGCAGAATAACTGGCCCTGGGGTGGTACCTACCTAGACGAATTCTTGCATAGGAATCCTACCATCAGTAAAACAATAATATAATAATACTTTTTACTGACTATTGACTTCATAGTGAATCAACAAATTTCTTTCAAACAATCTAAGAAATATTTTATGAGATACTGTACTTTCTACAATATTTACAAAAAATGCTATATGTAAAATGTATTATAAATTACATTATTTAAATTTTATACATATTAATCAAAATTAAAATTAAATAACATTACAATAATAATAGAAAAGCTATTCACAAGTCTAATCATGCTATATTAAAAAAAATTGTAATATAGGTATGTAACATATCTTACCACTGTGTGGATTTCGTGCTAGAGACAGAATAGAGTTATGAAGTTTGATCTCAACCAATAAACCGTAAGGGCGGGATCTTGACTTTTAAAAGTGAGCTTTCAAACCATCTACATAAAGTTCAAGAGTTATAGCATGGAAGTTTCAATTTTACAAACTGTTTTGAATTTGTTATAAATGTCTTTAGTGAAAAAGCTATTGAATAAGAATAATTACTTATAATGATTCAATAGTTCTGTTCTGATGTTGTAATTTACACGTTAATTGTCTATTAGTTAATATTGTAACAATGTAAGCTCATATTATGGAATTTTAACGATTAATAATTAAATTTAAATTTCAAAAAGGTTGTAATGTAACTTACATTACAACCTTTTTCAAAGGGTTACAATAAAATTCAGCAATGTATCAAAACACTGCTTTTAATATGTCCACAAAGAAATAATGTCTGTGGCATACGAATATAATTTCTACTCTATTAAATAATTTATTCGACATTTTTGGTGATGGTTGTCGTTATTCATGAATTTAGTCCCAGAAATAGATACTTTACTCAAAGAGAATGTCTGCGACGATATTGATGACACCATATTGAAGAGGAAAATTATAAATTCGATATTTAATTTCTAAAAGAATTAATGATTACGTTTGAACTTGGAATACAAAACCGTGTGACTGCTTACAACAATGGTGAGTACTTTGTACAACAAGTTTGTTGGTAATATGTGAAAAATAGCAACGTGCAAGAAAGTGATATTGTCATAGACATTTTGCATGCCTCAATTGTCAGCGTGCCTGCTTAGTTGTGGGTCCGAGTTCGAATACCATTTCGATAATATATTTTTGCAATATATGAATTATGCCTGATCCATCCAACGATCTTATTGCATAAGGATTTCAAATGATTACGATTAAGATTCCCTGTGTTTGCGCAAATACTTATATATATACACACAGCACATTATATATATATATATATATATATACATACAGCACCATCCTACAGGTGATTTCTGGTCGTTAACCGTAACATTTTACCTTTGTCGGAATGATTTAGTAAGACATGACGATGATGATGCTCATTATATAGTTCTGTTATGATACTGCATATAAAACTTGATTTAGAAGTATTCAAGGTAACGATGTGTAATGGAATAAATAATTAATTATGATCGACTGAAGTAACAGCCTAATTGTCCAACTGCTGACTGGTCTTCTTTCATTTTTGAGAGGATTCTTGAAGTCAGAAAGGGCTCACGTGTCCTCTAAATGTTTATTATTTTTTGGACATGCCGGCTTTCTCACTATGTATTCCTTCACCGCCAAACACGTGAGAAATCAATAAAAAACGGAACAATTTTAGTTGTGCTTGCATTGGGGATTGAACCCAGACCACTCGCATGCTATGACATTTTTAACAAGCTATCACAGGTTTTTTGTACCTAGAAATGGATTATGCTGCAAATACTTTTGTATGTAACGTGGTAGATCTTTCATTATCGTTGACATTAAAATTATAAGATATGTAATCTTTAGTATATTATATAATTATATTAATAGATTCTTAAAATTTACTAGGTGAATGAACCCCAAAAATTATGTAATATTTTAGTATTAGTTATATATTTGTCATATCCCTTGGAACATACTTACACTGTTATTGTTACTAAATATATTTTCCTACAAAAGGTCTTTTAGGAAAATATAAAACAAATTAAAACAATATCAATTTTATTGTGCACATAATATTTTAAGTTTCTGTAACTTTTTTGTAGTATGTAATAAGTATTATTTTTTTATATACAAATATTCGTCTAGTTCTACTACAAAAGTGCATTTAATATTTTCAAATTATTCCTTCAAGAAGGTAGGTAAATTTATGCACTAAGAGTTAATTAGTGTTTATGTATGGTCCCTGAAAATCTAAATCTTAGGCTGTATATAGCTACATGAAGTAGTGACTTGTAGACAGTATTTTTTAACAATATAATAAAAATGTAACAGGATAAAACTTTTTGCGTCAAAATAAATTTACAAGTGAAATTCATTATACTTAAAAGAGTCACTCGATTGCATAGGACCAATAATTTTCTACTTGTTTTAAATAAGTTACAAACTGTAATAGTTCACGAACGTCGTTTAGACGTTTGGCCCGCGCAAAACTTTGTTTGCCAAACAAAACTTGCGGCATCGCTCCCGAGCGGGCCGGCTCGGGTGCCATAAATCGGCAATAAACTCACCTTAAACCGGCCGGTTGTTCACCGACGGGAAGCAGTATCGCGCCATAGCACGCCCTCACAAAACTCACAGAGTCAGTTCACTCGGTCAAGTCACGTGTCAACGTTTTAGTGACGGCATGAGCGTAATACTAAATGCGATCGCACGTGGTAGTAGCGCCAGGTGGGAAGCGATCACGTCGCGTTGTTTATGACGGTCGGTTACGCAACGCGTTGTCGCCGTGACGCGCGTCAGTCGAGTGCCGGCCGATGCTTTACGAGCGACGCCTCCCCCCACGAGCGCGCCGCGACGCCGCACTAAATCTGCGACTCGAAAAGGACACCCAACCCCCTTTAATCCGACACCATTGACGTACAAAGACAACGTTAATCGTTGCGATTAATTGAACGGTTTGGTTGCAACTCGATGGGATCGTATCGCAGTGGTCGGACACAGCGCGCCCGAGCTCGGCAAGTGCGGCGTCGTAAAGTTTCTTCGTGTATCGTTCGATGCACCAGACGTTGATAGCGCTACGTTCGGTGTAAATGTTGCTCTACTTCGTGCGGTTAAACTTGAATAGATGAAAGTTATTAAATCTGTGATTTAATTCTAATACAATGGAATGGATTGTTAATGAATTTTGATTTACACCAAAAATAACACCAAATCATGAAATTACTCATTTCATCTAGTCTAGATTGGGCAAAGTTAAATATCGTATACTTAAAATTATGTAGTATTGGACACAAGCATCTTAGCAAGTAGAAGTTTAAACTTGAGAAATCTGCCACACAACTTCAGTACTAGTTGGTGGGGGATAAACATAAAATTTTGATGAACATAAAATTGATACCTAGAGTATATTAATGTTTATTTAAGAGGTTATGTGAAGTAATTGATCGGCAATTACTTCTGTGTATGAAAGAGACTGAAGATATTACACAAGTATACTTGTACATCTACATCTTTATCATGTGTTAACTTTATAAATGCTATTTTTTATGTAATTTGTTACATAAATACAGGTCCCAAAAATATAACAAATCTCCTCGCGGAGGATGTTTGCAATGATCTAGCTACGAGATCATTACAGTGGCGACCATCAGAAGACACTTCTGTAATTTTATGCTGTCTTGAGACAATATGAAGCACAAATAATGTTCGATCTGTAAAAATTCTATATAGGTCAGAAGTCTAGTACAAGAAGGGCTTTGGATGATTTACTTTTAGTAGATATTTTGCGCGCGTTTTAATTCAATAACATAAATCTTAGCTGTACCACTCCAGACTTCAATCCTGTATACTATGAAAGATTGGCTCAACGCATAATAAGCTATTTCATCCATCTTTATCTTATCTTTAGGTGTACTGCAGAGCAGAATTACACCTAGCTCTTTCCTAACGAGATGCCGTAAGAAGTGACTAAGGTATTGTACAGACAGCCTTTACTCATGCGGAATAATACTATAATATGCAATTACAACAACATCGTGAGGAAACCTGCATGTCCGAGGAATAGAAATATTTCGAGGACATGTGCAGTCCGCCAACCCGCATTGGAGCAGCGTGGCGGACTAGCTCTCTTCTCTAGCGTCTTCCTAGCTCCAAAACCCTCTCAGAAATGAGAGGATGCCTGTGCTCAGCAGTGGGACATTTATAGGCTGAAACTTTATTTTTTTATGCAATTATGCACATACTGCTCGCAACAACGACGCAATGGGAGAACGAATTATTTGACTCATATCAAATGGCGGTGACGTGGTTCGCTATCCCGCCGTTTCACGTTTCCTGCGGGGAAGAAAGGCGAGCTACGGGTGCGGTGGCAGAAACACTAGGGAACACAGCAGTGTGCTATGATTTTATGCACATTTCCCTCAGGCACAGATGAGTTTCGGATAGCAAAATGCAAGTACTTAATTCTCTTACAATTCAGGGATAGTGGGTTCGTTTGAAGCCTTCCAGGTGTCGCTAGACAAAAGTAGAGCTGTATCATCAGCGAATGTAATTATTCTACCTCTTTGAAGACTCATGAAGGTCACACAAATCATTAATGAAAATGAGAAAAATGGTAGAACCAAGTATGCTACCCTGTGGAACACCAAAAGAGATGAAGGAATCAGAACAGATGTCTTTGTGAATAATATAAGCACTGCTACTTAAAAAGTACAATAAATGTATTACTCCTTATTTTGATGCCTTATTCTATTTAGCGCTTCTCAACTTGAAACGCGCTACCGGCTGAAAATAAAAAGACGCAAATATATTATCTGCTGCCGTGTGTTGAGGGAATAAAAAATTCTGCCATCCCCATGTCATCTTTTGGGTGTCATAACCACAAAGACAAGAGAAATCCCTGAAAAATATCATGGCTTCCCACAGACAGAGTAATACATATACCACTATCGAGTAGCAGGTGCGAGGTGACTGGTATTGCTATAGTCAATCCGCCTGCTTAGCATAGCGAGTACGGCAAATCCTCTCTCCAAAATTATATACGAGTACGTATCAGCAGTGAAATTTTAACAGGCTGATGGCGGTCTACTGCCGCTTACGCCACTAACACCGGCCTTAAAAAAAATATGTAACATGTCAAGCTACAATAGTGCATAAAATAATCTCGTCACATAAGTAATCCTATTTCCGCTTTCCAGTGCAAAATAGTCCAGTGGTTTTACCATACTTGAACATTGATAGCGATTGGGGCGAGGCCAATGAAGCTCACTAAAACTTGGCAATAGGGGAAATTTGTAATCAAAAAATGCTATCCATGTTAAATGTCTCTTCATCCTTGAGGCAAGGACCCAAATACAACTGTGTAGGTTATAGAAATAAATAGAAGTACTGAAATCGAATCGGATGCGAATCTTTGACCAGAAACCCACGTATACGATGCAATTAAGCATGATACTTGTTTTATTATTATATTAATAGGCCATTCGTTTGACAAATACTCCACCTAGTGTAAGGTTGTGATAAGGGCCAAAAAGAAGGAAATTACTGTTCGCTCTTGTTTTATTGCCTGTTTATTTTAAGTTTCAAAACATTTTTTAATTGTTATTGCTAATACAGCGGACTTAAAATATTAATTATTTTAATATTGATGTTTTAAGAACCTACACAATATTTATATTATTATTTTAAGAACATTCATCAGTATTCTTATAATATTTAATATAAATGGTTTGTACAAAATATTCTCGTACACTACTATTACATTTTTAAGACATTTAATAAAAGAAATCCGTGCGAGACTGCTGCAGTTCGACAAAATATATTTTTCGACTGCTGTTAAAATCCAAGAAAACTGTAACTTTTTGGATTTTAAGCAGATTTATGATTCATTACTAAAACATGATAACATTCTATTTTTATTTAAGTGTTAAAGTACTATATCTATTTATAGTATTCTCGTAAATTCACAATTTACGACCACATCTGCAATCGCAATTGTCAATACTGCGGCTCATATCAATACGCAAATATCCAATCTGGGTCAAGTTTATTTTTAATACATACATATAAGATCACGACTGTATCCCATAAGGGGTAGTCAGAGACTGGGCACTCACTGCAAAAACAGATGACTGCCACAATCCACGTTTCACCAAAACAATATAATGCACTTGGTGTGATAGGTGGTGAGCCCATCGCCACCATGCGCTGTTGGGTGCACAGTGCAGTTTAATTCCTTACTCGCCTTTTACGAGATCCATTGGATGAGATGGAGTGGTAGTATTCTTTTAACGAGCCGCCACCACACGGCTCTTAATTTTAATTGAAGAACTAAATAATAGTATTAGGCTTTTTATGCCCAGGATTAAAACTTACCTTCCGTTCTTATAAAAAAGGATCGTCTTCAGCATTTTTATTTATTTACTGTTGTTATTTTTGTTACTTACATTTAGAGTGACGAATATTTTAATAGTTGATACACATTTTCAAACACTGATCATGGTTTTGAATAGCGAAAATCATATATTTTTTTAAATTAATAATTAAGTTTCTCCAAATGTTGTTGACACTATGTTTTATTTTGATTATACTCTTTTCCTACAATATTTTTATAATTACCTTTGTTTTCAACACAATTGGTTGTCGGGAAGAAAATGCTTTCTGAGCGAAACGACCGCCTGTTACACTATTACCTATGACAATATTTTGGTTTCGTATTTTCTCTTGCTGTACAATGTTTTCATTCAATTATTCACAGTCAGAAAATTGGCAATCACAGACAGTAGATTCAAGACCACTTTATAATAGTAAAGAAGTTTATTATATTTCATAATCTCTTCATTAACCCAGTAATAAGTAGAACATTTAATTTACAATTAATTTCATAAAAAATATTACGTTGTACAATTTCACACTCACCGTAACGACCAATCTCTTCAAAAAGTTTCTATATAATGAATGGTTGCCCAAAAAGCCGATTAGGGATAACCAATAGAATCATTTCTGAAGCCGCCATTTTGGTTTCCCCCACTACTCGCGTCCCTAACGTCACAGTGAGATGAATGCTAGCGCCATGCGCAATGCGCGTACGTCCACAGCATCCGTCGTAGAGATTACATTCATTGGACATTCACATTGCCTTTAATATTTTCATTCATCTCTAGTGTATTCAAAAAAAAATTATTTTGTTTTGAATATGTAATTTACAGTTTGCAGTATACTAGATATTCTTTAGTGTTTCCTCTATTACATTGAATGAACTAGTTTCGTGTTAATTGAAGAGCTTACATCTAAAGAAATTTTCTGTAATTTATCAGGATAATAGCAGATAATAATTGTAGAAGAGCTTATCAAGAATTGTTTTTATATGAAAGTGCCTGGCATAAGTTGGCGGAAATAATGCTAGAGAAACTAAAAAAATTGGTTAATCTTCTGAGAACTGTTTGTGTAAGTTATTGAATACTACCTACAAGTATCCTGTGATCTCAAGCACAAGTCAACTGCTGTCACTGAAACTCAGAGCATCAAAATTCGATAACTTATCATGATATTATTTCGCGTTGCAACGTTGCATTATTACTTGTATACACTTTATATGTGTGTACATTATGTATGCGATGTTCAGAGATATTCTAGTGACACAAGTGTACGCGTAAACACATAGAAATAAGCAGTAGAATAGAATAAATTAGAATAGAATAATTTTTAATTCAATATAGATTATTTACATAATACTTATTGAAAGTCATTTTTTTTCTTTTTTTAAACTACACTGGTTCGCAAAAATGCCTCTGTCCTGGGAAGAACCAGTAAGAAACCCAGCGGGCTTTTTTTTTAGTCATTTTTAAAATAATGTAATGTCGTCGGCCTAACCTTTCTTCTCTGGATGTGCCGATTTCGCCATAATATCGGAAGCAGGATAGGATGCAGTGACAGAGATACGAGGACGCTCACAACACTACCTGACTTGAAAACTAGTAATTTCATAGTACGCGAGTGAGCTGGGTTCGATTCCCGGTGCCGGCACCACTAAAATTGTTAATTGCAATTTTAAGTGCTGACTTACCACGTGCTCGGCGGTGAAGGAAAACATCGTGAGGAAACCTGCATGTCTGAGAAATTAAAAATATTTCGAAGACATGTGAAGTCCGCCAACCCGCATTGGAGCAGCGTGGCGGATTCTTCCTAGCTCCAAAACCCTCTCAGAAATGAGAGGAGGCCTGTGCTCAGTAGTGGGACATTTATAAGCTGAAACTTTTTACTAATTCTCGTACTTTGACAAATTTCATATTATGGATAGATCTAACACTATCGCTTTTATTCTGAAAGCTTTCCTCATAGGTATGGAATACATGGAATACATGTCGTTTGTTAGCCAACAGAGTTCGAGAAGTCATTGGGTTGACTTTGTCTATACGCATTCCAAAACAAAACATGATATAATACCAGAACTCTATGAAACTAATGATGAAACTGTAGCGACTTTACGGAGTGAGCTTCTCCTACAATGGAATGAAATTACGCTAAAGTTCACAAAATGTAATAATGGCTCAAACATGACATGCTCGATTATCACTGTTGAAACTTGAAGCAATTTAAGCCCGCGGTAGCTCACTGTTCATCTTACATTAAAACCTACAAAGGCTACGAAAGTACCAGTCATCCCATATCGTCGGAAGTTACGTTATTTGTAATATGCAATCGATGTTTTTTTCAACTATAGTCAATCGTTTCATTTTTGTTAAAACAAACTAAATAATGCAAACAAGAATAATTTTAACTCTAACTAAAATTATCGCATTCGAATAAGCCATGATTCTGTTTCACGACGACCCCGTAGTTGGTTTGTGAATTGTCCAAAAGCTGAACACTTCGACTCTTGGCATAACAGTGAAATGATTTCATGACTTTGAGAAGGCATGTGTGTGGTAGCGGCTTAAGAGAATCTACCACCCCATCTCATCCCGTGAGTGTCGTAAAAGTCGACAGAGAGAAATTTGAAACCAAAAGATGGGCAGCAGCATCTTCGAGGAACATCTGAATAAATAAACTGCAGTTGCCAACCCGCCTGCCAGGCGTGCCAACAATGGCAAAATCCCCCAAAAAGAGAGCTACTTACCTATGTGGCATTCTATAGGGGAGGCCTATGTTCAGCAGTGGACTAGTGATAGGCTGAAATGATGATGATGATTATGATGATGTGTTTTCCACAACATTTTAATACATATTATTATAATAAAAAAAATATTTTGAATAAAATAAAGTAGAGCAACATTCACAGCAATACTACAGCACATTTCGTTTGCCACATTCCTCAGCGCGTTTAAAGCATGCTCTAAACAGCTGATTTCCCGATATACTCCTGTCTCCTTTATCGTGCAGTAAAACAGGTAATAAAACAGAGAAAACTATACTTTATGCGCTCCCACTGGAAATGTGCGGACGACGAGCGTAACCTACATGCGGCCATTTCGAGATTTACGATCTGGGAATTGTGTGTTAGAGAGGGACGTAAATATACATCTCTTTGCTGATAGCAAGCTCGAATGTAGCGGGCCCGTTGATGCGCCGAGGACAAGGCTGCTGTAGTATATGCAAAAATTTAAGAAACTTTTTCATAACTTTCATACAAACTCGGCTACCTTTTATAACTAAATAAGTCCACAAAGTTTGTACCCATTTGGTAATGTATAGTAGTAAAAGGAAGTATACAAAAAACTGCATGCTTCGTGAACATGATTAATCTGCAAATTTTGATTGTACTACCACGATGAATCGCATACTAGCTCATTTCGTTACGTTTGTGTGTGTAAATTAAACTATCCGCATGGGAGCGATAAATATATAGCTTTCTCTTTTGTTTGGCTGAGTTATAGCTGTGTTAGAGTGAGAGGTCGTAAATCGTTTGATGCGGCACGAAGTGACATGTTTATGGGCGTAACCGTGGCGCGTGCGGCAATGAGTTGGGAGCGGCAGTCGCGAGTATGGCGCCGCGGAACGCAGCCTAATATTAATTTGAAAAATTATAATTAGAAAAATGATATTATTATTTTATTCAAAATTACATAATTATTACATTTTTGATGTATTATTATTATTATTACTGTGTTATTTTTTTAGAAGATCCCATTTAATAATAATCAATAAACACTTTTTGTTTATTTTATGTCACCAAATGAACAATATACAGACTGTCTGCTAAAGTTATTAAATGTTGAAAATAACTGATTGAAAATTATAATTAATTCATACATAATTATTATTTTTAAAACGTCTAATACTGGTTAAGTGACTACGAAAAACATTAAGAAAAAAGCTAAATTAATAATTTTACAACAAAACAAAATATAAAAAAACTATTACTAAATACCAATAGTTATTTGAAACAATTCGTCACTAACATCATAAATAAACTCGGATCACTTAGTTCATCCCTAAATTAATATTCTCATTCATTCACTCAAACAAGCAATAGGAATCATAAACACGCGATTCATTCAGGCATATCGTTCTACAGGTGGCAAATTACGCGCAAATCCAATAAATTAGAGCAGAGCGCCTCTCGGAATCTGCTGTTAGTGAAATGTCCGTAAGTCATTTTACGAGCTAACTCCGAAGTGGGTACGAGCAGATGTAAAAAGACCTTTTTTAAATTAAAAGGGACCCGTTGTAAACTCAGCTTTATGAGATCGGCAAAAATTCATCGTAGAGAAAAACAGCCAAATTGTTTTAGAATAAATTTTCGATAATTGCACCGTAACTAACTATGCTAGTTAAAATGGATGTATAGACGGGACTGCAAGAAAAATAAAAATTTATTGGGGTAAACCGATAATTTGTAAAAAAAATGCGAAAAATATGGAAAGATGCTAAATACTAACAAAGACTTCTTCCAAGGTAACTCTTAACTATAATTCCCTGAAAACTACCTATCACTTATTTGGATTAGTAATTCTAATATTTTATCGAATTGTTGGTGAGAGTACAACTTGTGTACATGTCTACAAATATGGTCGATGGGGTCTGACTCTGACACAGGATTCATATTCTTTTTTTTTAAATGACTTCGCCCCACACGAGGTCTTCTCCCGTACCATTGATGCGTTCTATTATATAAAATCAATTGTACATATGCAAACATCCAGACAAAAACAGATATTTGTACAAATATTTGTTTCATGCAGGAACCGAACCCGCGAATAATTACGTAGAAGCCAGTGGCTTAACCACTGCGCCAACCGAGCCGCCAACTTCTTCCAATAGTGTTGATTAAGCTTTATTTTGACTAATATGTCCTATGTTTGACACGATATTGGCAGAATTTTCTCAAAAAGACTCATTAGAATGGAAAGAAGAAACGAATTTTTATTAGGCAGGAGAAGTTGTTAGATACGGCACCATGAGATTTCCAGCGCAGATAACAAATTCTGGTACCTAATACATGGAAGACTATTATCGAATAAGTCATCTTATGTCAGGAAAACACAATTACTTTAAAGATGAGATTTTAAAAAAAATGCAATCCAAAGATTTCAAACTTATAGTGAACCCTGAACTATTGCTATCGTTTTTTGTTTTTTGTAACCAGATGAGCAAATTAACAAAGAGAAAAAAAAAACGTCTAATGACATAACAAATCCCGTGTCACGCTGAACATTTCCATGTGGCATCACACTGCGCTCGTTACCCTGAGAAAATCAGTTCTTAAATCTCATGTGCCCAGGAACTACACTAGCTATCAGTGGCATTCAGACCAAAACATAGTAATGTTTGCACACTACTGCATGACAGCAGTATGACTGGGATTTCGCTGGTATCAACCTAGACGGATTCCTGCACCGTCGAGCTTAGGAATCGTTTCCTTGCATATACACTTAAAATAACTTCGCATTTATATACTTTCGAATTACAATAATAAATTATCAGTTGATTAATCGACTTGATAATTTAAAATACCATTCTCTTTGCATTATTTTTATTGAGAATGTGTGACTGACTGAGATATCTTATGAAGTGCTGCAACACGGAGGGAGATTGAAAGAACTTTGTCGTAAAAGAATGAAGAGTGGGATTGAAACAAGAAAGTATACAGAGGGAGGAAGAACCCGGACCCATTCTACTGGAAATGGTTTTAGATACCAGAGAAGTCGGTTCTAAGTGGCGTTGCCATGTGTCCCGATTTTGGCGAGACGTCCGGCGAAACTGACAATTTTTAAATGTCCTGCTGGGACAGGTATTTTTCGCGATTTGAGTATTCAGTTAGTGGTGGCCAGGGGTTCTGATAACTTTTATGGATTTCTTAACAATGTTTTCGCAAATGCATATTAAATGGACAGACGTACGAAAGCGCAGTACACAAAATCTTATCCAATCGGAGTTGTTAGTAATTTAAATTTCAACAAGGCATTTATAATTCTTTAATGAAAAACGAGCATCTGTTCAAAAAAAGAACTAAAAGTTATGTAACATAAATAAAACACAATAATAAATTAAAAAAAAACATTGTTGTTTTAATTTTTCTTACCATTTTTCTTGATGTCCTGAATGCTTTGTAATTTTGTGTTTCGAATATCAGTAAATGTCCCGTATTACAGTAAAAATACTTGGCAACCCTAGTCTATTAGAGAATCTACCACCACATCTCATCTCAAGGTCTCCAATAGACGGTAATCATGTCAAATACTTAAGACATAAATAATCCAAAGAGGTATGTTACTACGATCGCCAAGTGTGGCGATTACGGCAGAGCTTCAAACTTGGAAGGACTGCTAACGTCAGAGAGCAGTGAGTTTTATTAATGCTTATGATGATGACTAGATATCATAATGGAAAACGACAGTAGTCATTCTCTATAGCTCAATCTCCAGACACAATGAGGTCTCTTATGATACATCAAATTTTATTTTAAAAAGTTCACACGTTAAACATTAATCAAGTATGTCTTCGTCAAAATGCAACTAACTTCGGCTTGTACTAAACCTGATTTTACCGACACTTTCAGTAAGGGATTTAAAATTCTTAACACCGATCAGCAGTAATTTCCAATACGACTATAATGAGGAATGCTACCAACATTATAAAATTCGACGGGACGTCACTGACGCCGAGGATTCCGTGTGAAGACGGAAGTTTTGGGTCTGCTCTCTTACGATTGTTCCAAAGCAGAGACCTACGGTACCGCTATTGCATAAATATACTCGTAAAATACGTGATAGTAGGGCAGACCGGGGTTGGTTGGGGACTGGGGTAGGTAGAATAGATGCTCCTAACTTCTTGCAGGTTTGAGTGAGAGAATCAACGTTGCACTCAAAGAAAGCCTGCTGCTTGACCGATCATTCGCACAGAACGCGAGACACGAGGAAATGTCTCACTGTCACTTAGAGCGCAATATCGATAATTGGGATACCTAAGTAGTTTTTCATCAACACATCTTTTTTGTTCTTACATTGTAATTTATAGTCAAGTTCATACAAATTTAATTTGAAATGGAAAGTAAATTATTATAAAAGGTATACAAATACGTTTTATGACTGTTATGCAAAACATTATAGTTAAGAGAATTTTTGAAAGCAAAAGCTCCGGTCGGGGTTGGTAGGCCAATTGCGTATTGGTTGACTGACTATGATCCATATGTTCCAATTTTTCGAAAATATTTATGGTTTACGAAAGAAATCAAAGTTTGAGGTAAAAATTAATCATTAAATTATAAATAAACCCATCACGGAAAAATTCTGTAAAACTTTTGATTTTTTTATTGGATAAAGTGACGAGACGAGCAAAACGTTCACCTGATGGTAAGTGCAACGTTGGCCCATTGCAGATGCCGTGTCACCAAGAATATTTCTGTGAAATTTTTATTACACATTAAATTTTGTCATCCTGTACTTCAAGCCAACCTGTAATAGTTGAGTAGTCTACCTATCCCGGCATTGGGGCAGGTTGACCATCTCGGAGAGGTTTCGTAAAACTGAAAAAATCTGGATTTTATTTAATAATATCCACATATAACTTTTTTTTTATTATTGACTATGAAATTTGGCACAGTTTACAATATTTGTCATTAACACCAAGGCAATAGTTTTTAAAAAAAAATTGATAACCAAAAACGTGGTCAACCATCCCCGGTCTGCCCTACTTTTTTACAAAATACCACGATCTACACGTGTTCCTTATGTACGTCGAAGAAATCTTACTATTACTAGATACATATTAATTTTCTTTATTAATATGCTATTCTTTATTAATTTTAAAGGATTTGATAAAATAAATTTTAGAACTGCAATGTATGTCTCTATCGCCGATAAAAAAAGCAATTAATAAAACTAGGTATTCTTTTTTTGTGTAATATGATTAAACTGCGTACCCATATCACTAAAAACAATTAAAGTTAGATTGACAATAAAGTTTTTTTGTGTCAATAATGTTAATCATTTACTAATACCTTCTCCGAATTTATACGAAAAAATAACAAAAGAAAATCTAGAAATATACGAAAAAAAATTCGAGCTTAATATTTTAATGACTCTTCAACCTAAGGAACTTAAGGAACAACTTAAGAAATGCATCTATTTCTGCGATTACTGGTCAAATGTAGCTCAAAAACTTTCTACAAATCAAAAATGGAAGCAAGTGTGTCAGAGACCTTACCATGACTATCATTTGACCCTCAATGTAATGGGCGATTCCTCTGCAAGTCACGGTGCTTGTGCGCCGCCTATAGCTGCATGGAAATTCGGGCGCGCCGCGTAGGGCACAAACGACCGATTCAACTACATCGAACTCTTTCCTACGCACCTACCGTATGCATACCAAGAAAATAAAAAGTGTCATTCGACTTACAAACCAAAAATATGTAGGTTTTTAATCTTACTTACGACTTCTTTTTATTTGAATATGTTGTACATATAAGAGCAATAAACAATATTAGTAAAACCGGCACCGTTGATCAAACTGTTTGGCGTATGCCTTGGACCCGAGGTTTTTGTATGGTACAAGTCCCATAGAAACCGCTCGATGAATGAAAATAAAAAGTACCGCAAGTAAAAGTTGTTCCGGGGTATAGACATAAAATCAATTCGTCCGTTTTTACGTAAGGCGTACAGGGGAACAGACAGACAGATAAAAAGTCCTAAAAGGGTAGTTTTGGCTTCTACTGCATTAGATGAGTCTCCCTAGTCCCTATACCAAAATATTTACAATGTACAAAATTGACTTGCCTACAGTTTTATTTTATATACCTATAGATATAAATAGGGTTGAGTATTAATAATAATAATAATGTATTGCTTAAAACCATGTACATTATATAAAAAGTCACATTTAAAAGGAACATGGTTCAAAAATTAACTTTTTACGTATGTTACCTATGATCGTCACACTAGGCAGAAGCCTGTGAATATATATAAAAATATTTGTTATTACATTTCAAAATATGTCATTCTATATATTTTTTGTTAATTTCATTTATTTCCTATAGATAGAAAACATTAATATCATAACATACAAAAGAAAATTGTTTTTACTTAATATATTATTGGCATTTTATTATTATATGTTATATGTCATTGCGGAATTATTTTCTAAACACCATGTTAACAATCACTAAATAATAAACGTATCAGAAAAAAATGATATGTATAGGATATTAGCAAACGCATTATTAGAGCAAACTTTACGCAACGATTCCTAATATTCAAATGAACCGGATGACATTTGAGAGTAATTTATGACTAGCTTATTGATTATTCAAATAAGTTTATAAATAAAATGGTCGCTAATGTGTGTGAGTCCTTTTAATATTATTATACGGCAAATAAATTGATTTTTTATTTTTGACCACAGATTAGGTGTACAAAAATTATCTGTCCCCTAATCGCTACATAATACTGGCCGGTCTCATTTTTCTCCTTTTGTCGACATCAAACGTAATTTCTTTTCTTATTCCTAACAAGAGGTCGAGTATGAACATAAATATAATTAATAACAGCCCCTGATGCTTTTCTGTCTGAAGTTTCATTTGTTCGCAAAGGAAAATCTCCGCAACATGTATCTAACCTATGCATTGCCATCTATCTTTTTCCACAAAAGCCGGACATTATTGTTCGGTCCAAACACTCCTAAATCTTCGGAAAAGTAATATATATTCGTTTTGCCCGCTGCGGTGTGGGCTACATAGACGCCAGTCAGTTGCCTCGGTACTTTTCTCTATCTACTAATGTTTAATACATCGCTCGTCTACCGTTTGTTACTTCAGAGTATCAGTTGGATACCCGGTGCGATGGAAAAACGAACAAAAATTTTCCCCGCTAAGAATGTGTTTTCTAAAATCTTTGGAGTTTCATTACGACTGTTTCAAGTAAGCGTTCCTATTGATGTAACGTATGCCACAATTTCATTTCGACATGGTTCTATAATAATCGTGTTGACAAACTAAAATAAAACATACTGTATGGTAGTAAGGTTAAACTTTGTTAGTGCGACGAAATATTTTTAAAACTGTACCTTACTGAAAAGTTCTATAATTTGTTTGTTGCAGAGGTACTTGCAAATGTGGATGAATGTGAGAAGTATTAAGACATTATTTCATATAGTAAACGATACTTCATTGTATTCGACGTATTCAGAACTTGATAATTTGTGAATGAAACTCTTTTAACAAATTTAGTCTGTATTTGTCTTTATGCGTCAGGTATTATACTGAAGTATTTATTACTTTTGATTATTAATATCAATATATTGTACGATATAAATTCGGTTATTAATCCAATTCTGTGCACATTATTTTGACTCTTCACTTTTTTTAACAGTAAACACTGATTTTGTAACACTGATTAACATAACATTATTATTATATATCTTTTAGACTTTACATATAAGTTCAAAAGAAAAAATACGTTCATCAAAAAAAAACCTGGAGCATTAGGTTTACCAAACAGAGAAGTTGTTACCTGTTAGGACTCATACTTCTCAGTATTATATAATGGACGAGCGTAATTTGAGAATGAGCCCAGTAAAGCAGCGTCAAAATATGTAAAGATTCTTATCTTTCCCGTAAAATGGCTTGGGAAAAAACATAAAGAAGGTGGTGTCACCTGATCCCGACAGGCGTGATTTATCGGCCGCGGTGTAGACGTGGCCTTAGGTCCCGACCCCGAGTTATGACGCCCCGAAATAATTTACCTACATGTGACAAGAAACAAGTAGGCAGGAACCGGTATAGTGAACGCGGTGACTCAGTTCTTTCGCGTTTTATATTTCTGCTTTAAGTTCCAACTAAACATTCATCATAAATCTAATTGATTTGATTCGTCTAAAATGAACATTCAATGTTGAAGCGATTTGTAATCAATCAATGGTAAACCAATAAGAAATTTATTACGCACGTTTATTTGACATAGGCATCTTAATCAGTCTGTTAATAGTCCGTTGCTGGATGTAGGCTTATCGCAAGAAGGGAGGACTTAAAATCACAGTATGCTGATGTTATATAGACGCTATTCCCCGTCGCCAGCATGTGTATTTTACGCCTGAACGATTTTTTTTTGACTTTCCCTCAGTATTTTCCAATATCACCCGGGACTCTCGCACTTTACCACAAGACTAAATGTCAAAGAGAAAATTATTTTATTCACTTTCGGCTTAATTTCAAGCTTTTATGAACGTTAAAAATCTAATAGAGTTACGAGGCTGCATTGTTATGAAATTAGTATTTTCAAATTAAAATACGTTTAGTACGGAACCTAAGCACGAAGAGACAGCAGACACTTGGCCTTATTTTTACGTCCATTAATATTATGGAGATGGACTTCGTTTATATTTATTTAAGTTACAGAATAATAATTGTTCACTTGATAAAGCCGTACTCATATTAAAAAAGATAGTTTCATGGTCTATGATAAATTTAATTAGACTGGAAAAGTATTACGATTCACGGAATGTTAAGAAGTATCGGTTGGAAAACGTAACTAAAAAATATTAACTCGTGATATATTTTTTTGTAATAATGGCAACAATCGCAAGCTTTTTGCTAGCTCGTAACATATGCAGATCAACATATGTATATCAATATGTACAGTTTTTAGGAATAAGTGGCAATCAAATACTTCACATATTGTCCGAAAACCGTCATTAAAATATTAGTACGTAGTTAATTATAGGCCCATATAATGAAGATGTGTTGTGTTGCTTTGATGGACACAACGTAAAGCACGATCACGGCCTTGATTTGAATTTTCTATTGTACTTTTTCTCAAGCACTTTGGGGCATGCAAAAATCTAATATCGAAATATACATATCGTTCCATTTCGAGTTGGCGCCAAGTCTTATTACTTACTGTATATGACATGACATTAGATCATAATATGCATTTTTTTAAACGTAAAGAAAAAAATAAAGTTGTCTAACACTTGATGTTAAAAGTATATAAATGGCTACTAAGTGTAGTATTTTATTTTATCATTTAGGGGCATGATAGAGAGGAGACCTCCTCGATAGTTAAATAGATTATTCTTTTTTATGTAATCAAGAATTATTGGGGCTTTTGGTTCAATTTTAAAATTACCAGAAACGTGATAATACAAAGAAGTCGATATCAGGCAAAGAAAACTTTAATTTGTTTATACAAATAAGCTGCTAACATTTTTAATTGCGTCTATGAATTTTTAGGTTTATTTTTTCTTAATTTTAATTTTATTCACAATAGCTTTTTGAAAATATCGAGGATGATTTGTTCTAATTTAAAAGCCTTTTTATATTCTAATTAGTGGAAATATTTAAAATAACTATTAAGTATTCTTAGTATGGGGTTTATAAAAGTACTTCTTCAGACATAAAGGTAAGTTGTGTAAAATATAGTAGGAAAATCTAACTTGTTATTAATTGACGTTTAATAATACTCTGACATCAATAATATTAATGACGCTAATATAAACTATAAACAATACTCACTTCCTATTACAATCTTAAAAATAAAAATGATCAGAGCCGCAAGCTTATCCCAAAATATCTATTTAGCTTAATCAAAACAACGGCCTATCCACGTATTACGGTACAAAGCATATTGCACTTTAAGATGAAGGCGTATAAGGCTAAATTCTTTACGTATCTGAAGTGTAAATACGCCGCAAAATTTGATAGCAATGGGAGCTCAAGTAAAGTGGAAGAAGTCCCTAAGAAAATTGGCACAAGTGGTTTTAGCTGGAATGGCAAGCGCGAGGCGCGGCGACGTACGGGGACAAAACACAGCATAAGCAAATACAGAAGCGACAAAGCAAAATATTATTTCATGAATAGCCCAATTTGTTTTCACTAAATGGGCTTTGAAAGGAACAATCGGCTAATATATGTATTGTGGGTGGAATAATAAATGAATCGTGGGTCTCCTTTGTCTGTTACATTTTCACATGCACAACAAAAAATAGGCCGAAAAGCAACAAATTGAGTTATGTACAAATTTTGGCTCCGACTGGGATTTCAACCTAGGAACCACGACGTAGAAGCCAGATACGCTTACTGCTAGGCCACGTGGTCGAATCTTAAAGAGTAGCAGTTGCATAACGCTGCTTCATTACATATGGTGTATCACGAGAAGTAAAGATCCTATTACTAGCAATATTTGTATAGAGTATAAATATTTGGCATTGCAGTATTTTAGAAATTAACAAATTATATGTAGTTGCCAGAACATACCCAAAATTGCCGCAGTAAATTAAAATACTTTTGTTTGTCAATAACGCATGTCAGCTTACTCTTACTATATATAACTTATACTATAATTTGGAAAATCCAAAAGTGCAATTCTCATGAGGGTTATTTAACTCTTAATAAAAAAAATTGTATTGAGGTTCAAATATTTCGAGCCATTTCCATTTCAGATGAAAACAATAAGAAAAAACTTTTTTTTCTTAATAACTACAAGTGAAATAGGAAACCAGTGGATACAATACTGGACAAGATGAAGAAAACCCGGTCTCGATACGTCAATGTTTTCGGGAGTGATTTTTCAAAATAATTTTAATTAATTAAAGTGTTTCCTTGACATAAGTCTATTCAAATTAGCATATAAGTGCAATATGACTGTGATAGAGGCATTTGAAGACCGCCGAATGGCTTGACCTTGACATGTCGGGTATATAGCACTATCTGACGCCGCTTCGCGCCATGAGACGTGCAAAACTATTGCTATATAAAAAATTTAGTAAGCATAACTTATTCAAATAAATGAATCCAAGAACATCTGTGATCCTGTTTAATCTATGACGACAGTATAGGGGTGGCCGTCGAATGTTCGCCCAGAGATAGCACTCGCGGCAAGACGTATTGCTGCTTACGAAAAATTTTCAACAGTCTTCTATCAGATTGGCCCCGAACGGAAAATAAGAAGGGGACAGCGACGAATAAATGAACGTTGTAAATATCCCTATGACAATAATACAGGTCAGCAATAGATTTCTTTCGAGATAGCGTCGCTATTATTAATGTAAGAACAAAATAGGGAAAAAAAGAAAGACGATTGATGAAGTTGTGTGTAAAAATGCTCTATTAGATTGACAAAGTTTTTTCACAGTGATACTAAAAGACATTTACAGCCTTTTGATGGAATTCAAGACTAAGTTACAAGCACATTTGACGTTATTTTTATTATCAATGTCATCAACTTTAGGCTGCCATTTTCTCGGAAACGGTAATCGAATATACTTCAGTATGAATGATTTATTTATTTTTATGACAATTTATATAATGAATAAAATAAAAATAGTCAGTAGGAGTTTACTGTTATACACACACTGATGAGTGTTACATTCATTTGCTTTAGGAAACATTGCACATTCATAAACAACCGTGGCTAAAACCACTATATATATTTTATCCTTGCGCGAATCGTACTTGCAACCCATACTTCAGAAGTCAATCACTTAGCAATTGCGCTAACCATGCCGTTTTGCAAAATTACGTATTTAAAAAGCGGTGATTACTTGATGATTTTAAATCGAACAATATCGATACTTGGTTATGATAGTGGTAGGATTCCTACTGGTGGTAGGATTCCTATGCAGGAATCCGTCTAGGTAGGTACAACCCCAGGGCCAGTTATTCTGCCGTGAAGCAGTAGTGTGCGAACATTACTGTTTCGGTTTGAAGGGCACTGTGAGCTAGCATAATCACAGGGCATATGAGACTTAAGAACTGGTGTCTCGGGGTGATGGGCACAATGAGGTGTCCCCGTGTTTCTGACACTGCATCCTAGCCTACCTCCGATCTTATCGCATCAGCGTTACATCGGGCGCGGGTAGGTTGGGACGAGTGAGTGCCTCTGTGTTTGCGCGTACACTTGTGGCACTATAATATCTCCTGCGCATTTGATGGCTCTCGACAGTAGTCGGCAGTTGTCGCCGTGGTCGAAATCGGCTAGGAGAACATCATCATTATCATCATCAGTTATTTATCATATTTAACGTTTACACCCTACAAGTACCTACTCAATGATAACTATAAATATCTCTCCAATTCATTTGTGTAGATATTTATGCTATAGCTGGAATAATTCAATTAATAATACAAATCACACGTTCCAAGCGAAACTGTCTCGGATTTTTCTTTCGAAATTTATTTCCGTGGGCCCCCCTCCTCGGGACGCAGTGGTGAGGAGCAACACCCAAAAGAGGGGGGCGCGACTTCATTTCGCCCGCGTCGTTTATCTTGAGAAACATAATTCAGGGACGAAGTCTCTGTCAACTTATTCCTATTCTCTCGCCTAAGCGTGAAATGGGAGTGTTATACTTTTTTTATAGCCGCTACGAGACCGGGACTTCCTTGTTTTAAATATTTTAAATTTAAATTGATTATACGACTTTGCTTCTGTCACTAGAAGTTTTACTAATTTATAACATGAAGCGGAGCAACCACTATGTCATCTGGATAAGTAATGAAACGCCGTTCCCATTTCTATTCCTTCTCTAAATTTTATTTGGATGGATTTAAAATTTACGTAAAAATATACTGAAACGTGTTTTTTTGCAACTTAATGTACAACCATAATATACACATTTTCCCACAAATGTGTTTGGAAAAATGTGTTCGAATGAATTCTGGACCTACAGATTAATACAGTGTGATTACAATAAAATGTCGACTTCATAGGCGCAATATCTGAGCGACTGGCTTCTGCGCGATAGTTCTCAGGGTCGGGAGCTTGATTCCTGCACGAAAAAAATATAAGTCTTGCCTACAGATAGTCTAAGTGTGAGTGTGTGTCCATGTGCAAGTTTTGAGGATTATAAAACAGAAAGCCTCGACAAGATTACACTACATTGTACCAGTCTCATTACATTATGAGAGGACACTAGAGTGTAGTTCCCCCACGAGTTGACAGACTTTGCACGCCTTTAAATAAACTTAGACAAGCAGGTTTCGTCACGATGTTCCCTCCACCGTAGAGCACGTAGTAAATCATCCGTAGCTAGAATGAACATTAGTAGTCCTTCAGACGAAATACAGGCACGTAAAAAAAGGTGAACATCTCAGCCAATGAGCTACATAGCTAAAAATGTTTAAATCGAATTTATATAGATCAAATTTTCTATTATAAAATATTATTCAATACTCAGAACACATAACACATTAACGAACTCTTCCGTCCACCTTCATATCTAACTTCGTGCAGTTGTCCTGTACTCAAAACTTATGTTCTCTTGTCGATTACGAGCACTGTGATATTAATTGGAGAAAGAGCCAGGTGCTGCTTCAGTGAGATGAGACAAAGCAACCCAGATATAATGAAAAAAAAACCCAGTCCTGAAAACCAATAATTTATACGTTCACAACTATTCTCTTTTGCTGAATTCAATCACGATTCAGCAGGCAGGTCTCATCATCATCATCATCATTTCAGCCTATCACAAGTCCACAGCTGAACACGGGCCTGCCCCATAGATTGCCACAAAAGTTTGTGGCTCTCATTTTGGAGGGACTTTGTCATAGTTGCCACGAGTGGCAGACGGGCTGGCAAACGCTGTATATTTATTCAGGTGTTTGAAGAAGATGCTGCTGCCCATTTCCTGGTTTTTATTTTCCGTCTGTCGACTTTTACGACACCCACGGGATGAGATCGAGTGGTCGATTTTCTTAAGCCGCCACGGCGTCAGGCACAGGCAGGGCCGCTGGCCACTAAAAAATAAGCATCAGCATAACTAAACGCTATTGTGAATCCAAACATCGATTAACTTTCGAGTAGTTTCCAATAACATATTAGATTATGTATTCATACCATAGCGGTATTCTTAGATCGACTTAAGCGACTAAAACGAACGACTATAAAGAGCGTCGCACATAATTCATTCAGTAACCGAATGTAATGGCGATATGATATTGGGAGGGACGTTATCGGTCGTCTGCCAGTCTGCGGCTCGTAAATAACCCGCATTCATTACACCCCCATTACGTGAATGTTAGAGAAAAGTATTTAATAGAGAAGTCGCTATTGTACTGACAAATGGAACCGACTATTATGACGTACTGCACTTTTCTATAATATCGCACTAGTAATGTTGGTTGTCAGCAATCGCTTATTTTTTGGATAAAATATTTTAAACTTAATATAACACAGAGCTTAAACGTTTTTGGCTGCCCGTACCGTACGTATACTAATTTGCCAGTAACATAATCTACGTGACATATATTCTTTGTATATTAATTTGACGAGCACTTGATGTTAAGATAATGATGATGTTAATTTTCGTTTTCAATGACAGAGACTTTTCTGTATAATATAATACTGTATCGTAAATATTATCGCTAATATATACTTATATTTAAACTGTAGTACAGAACTGCGATCCTCAACCTTTGAACTTAGAGATCAGTTCTTAACTCTGAAATGTCCATATCATTACCGGTACCGAGCCTTTCAAACCGAAACCGAGGTGTTTCCACACGACTATTTAACAGCAAAATAACTGGCACTGTATTTATACTTATTTGCACTGATTCCTGCATAAGACTGTAACCATTATAATTAGTATTATTAAATTATTTTTAAAAGGCCTAAAGAAAAATTCCCCTGGGTTTCTTGCTGGTTCTTCCCAGGACGGAGGCATTTCTTTGCGTACTATTGTAGTTTAAAAAAAACTTTCCATGAGTATTATGTACTCGTAATCAATATTGAATAATAATTATTCTATTCTACTAGTAAACAGTTTCAGTTCCGAGTTTTGTGGAAATCTTTGGGGGAGGCCTATGTTCAACAGTGCACTATGATAGGCTGAAATTATGATGATGATGATGATGAAATATTTTCAAGATCAGTATTTAAAAACAGTTGGTGTCAGTATACTCTGTTAAGTATGTTTTCGTCTTCATGGTACGTCAACATATTAATGAAACTCTATTTTTCATTTATAACATCGTGTAAATATCGTACCACAAACTGTAATTCGGGTTTAAAAAGAATCTTTAGTTTTCATAAGAATTAAATTCACTTATATGAAAAAATTATAACTATTAATAAAATATAAATAAATATTTTTCGGCTACTCGTAAACTTGTGAAAAACGTTATTACATTATTTGTCTTTCCTATAAATAATATCTCTACTGTTTGAACTACTGTTTGTACTTTTATTATGCTAAACGTATTCATTTATTTTAATAACATGTGGAGTTTCATTAACAACGAAGAACTTTGTTTTAAAACTTCTTGCATCAAAACTAGTTGGGTCTCCTTTGTTGTTAAGACTGTAAAGTCGTGGTTGTACTGTCTCTTCAATAGACAAAAGATAAACTCTTTTCTGTTCTTACACTGTTTTTGTTTAATTTTATTTCTATAATAATTTGCCTATATGTGTATACATATATAATATACTTGTGTTTACTGAATATCATATGTGCAAAAGTCACAATTGCATTATTTCACTAATCTCCTTCACCAAAAGTGTACCTGGACAAAATCGCTGTTGACCGATAAGGCCACCTGTTAATATAAATGTAATATTTTTAATGTGTTTGATCTAAGTGTGTGATAAAGAGTACAAATAAATAATTATACTCGTATCTACTTACAAAGGTGTTAATTAACTGCAATATATATATGCAATATGCTTAGCTAACTATAATAATATCATTCTAAAGGATTGTATTAGCAGCTACTTATCTATATAAAATATATAAAAATTTGACCAATAGGTACTAATAATTGTAATTATATTTACTATTTAAATGTTTACTACCCAACATGGTTTATTTTCATACGACACAAATTATCAACGTCCACAAACAACCTAATATACAAAACGAAAACTTGGTAGACGTCACGCGTAAGCCATCCTTAATCGTACGTACAACCGATACGTCATTTGACGCAATAACGGTCAAACGATAAATATCGCTTTGCGCAGACAACACGCGCAAAGTAATATATGAAGTTAAGAATAAATAGGCAATTTAATGCGGGACGCACGTTCGGCCGAATATTGG
Source organism: Luehdorfia chinensis (assembly GCA_019845155.1). NCBI lineage: Eukaryota > Metazoa > Arthropoda > Insecta > Lepidoptera > Papilionidae > Luehdorfia > Luehdorfia chinensis. The sequence goes on along the minus strand of JAHVAK010000642.1, from coordinate 11,823,894 downwards.
CGAATATTGGCGGGAGCGGGCGGTAGATTTCCATACCGTATCGCGATTCGTGGGGTGCGTTTATGGGGTAAAAATTAAGTCGGCGAATTCGGTGCGCGGTGTGCTTCAGATTGAATAGTCAAAAGTTATATTCGTGTTTGAAATTTTGGTATCCTTCATAATATCCATTATAATACAGTAAAGAGAGTACGATTCCTATGCAAGAATCCGCCTAGGTAAGTACCACTGCAGGGCCAGTTATTCTGCCGTGAAGTAGCAGTGTGCAAACATTACTGTGTTTCGGTCTGAAGAGTACATTTTTTTATTTGATAAAATTGACGGAACGAACCAAACGTTCACCTGATGGTAAGTGCAGGGTCTGCCTATCACAAATGCTCTGTCACCCAGAACATTTCTATGTGACACCACACTGCACCCGTCACCTTGAGACATGTTCTTAAGTCTCATATGCCCAATGATTACGCTAGCTCTCAGTGCCCTTCAAACCGAAACACAGTAATGTTATATATTGTCATACTCTAGTCGCGATATTTCTATGATGATATATATTGTCATACTCTAGTCGCGATATTTCTATCCTAATTTTTTATTACAAAAAAAAATCATGCAAGTAGCCTCAAGCACCCTTCGGTTATGTCCCGTCAGACAGACAGATAAACACAGAAGGACAAAAATACATTTATTTTTTATTAATCTTAAATCAGTATTTATATATTTCATCATCATCAGCCTATACTCCACTGTTGAACATGAGATTATACCAAGACGAGAGAAAATACTTCACCACTTGTGTACTTACCGTGTGGTGGCAGCTTAAGAGAATCTACCACCCCATCTCGTCCCGTGTGTGTCGTAAAAGTCCACAGAGGCAAAATGAAATCCAGGAGATGGGCAGCAGCACCTTCCTGGCACATTTGAATAAATAAACTGCGGTTGCCAGCCCGCCCGCCAAGCAACTATGGCACAATCCCCCAAAATGAGAGCCGCAACTTACGTGTTTTGTGGCGATATATAGGGGAGACCTATGTTCAGCAATGGACTAGTGATAGGCTGAAATGCTGATGATGATGATGATGACCTCACCACGCTTGGACAGTTGGATTGGCGATGGTACAGTATAAGTCGACTTGCATCTAGAAGCTGTTGGTGTCACCGGCCTTTCCGATCTGGCATTTTCGTGAAAGCTATTTCGCCTCATGTCATGTTTCGTGAAGTCATGAGATATTCCAGGTATTTACCTTATTCGACTCTTACGGCCACAGCGATGAGACTAGGTGGAAAATTTTCTTACTTACTTAGATTATATAATACTCTTCAGAAAATAAAAAAAATCGCGAAAAGAACGTTACAATTACCTAATCAATTTTATTTTCTAAAATACTAACGGAAGTTTTGCTAAAAAGAAAAAAAGTATTAGGTAATTTCTCCAGAAGCATATAAGAAGTCGTTTATTGTTAAATTTTAAATCTCCGTACCCGCATAAATTTAAGGAAGTACGTTGTATGAAAAAGATCAGACCTTGCATAAATTTAACTATAAAACCCGATAGAAATGTGAGAATTATTTTTTATTCCCCATTAAATCTTTCTACTAGGTCGATAGGTGGCGCTAAGCTGCAAAAAGATGTTTGAAAAACACATTTTCGTAAGAGGTATCAAATAACACTAAGAATTTGATTGGGAAAAATAATTTTGATACCACGAAGAGAGTTAAATATTTCAAGTCAGTTTAGTCAAATAAATTCTATTAAAATTAAATATATAAATTCATTGCGTTCCCACGAGTAGTTTAGTGACAGCATTGCATATGATGGTGTTATTCTGCACCTATAAAGGCTATTCGTATAATACTTTAGTCGCCTCTTACGACACCTCGGTAGGAAAGAGGTGGGTGCTATTCTACTATGCCGGACACCAATCGGCTAATTTATAAATACATTTTCTAATACAATTTACAATTTAAGTTACGAGCTATAGTAATGAAAGTTCTGTGTCATGTACGAGTATTAAAACAATACAATTTTAAAATATCTCTTGTACTTAAACACATCAAAAGTAAGTCAAAAATATTTAAAAGCCCATAATAGGCACACAATAGTGTTATTAAAAAATAACTGTCCCATAGAGAAGCATTTTTGGAACGTTTATACTTTTATTTAATTCCTTCTACGATATTAGCATTTCATTTTATAAAAAAACAAAAGTACAATAATAATCGAATAATTAAGAGTATTAAGGGATTTCAAAAGATATTTAAATAAAAAATATATCTCTCTTTAAAAAAACAGTTTTATAGAGAAAATGAACATTGAACAAATTAAAAATTCAAATTATCCGTACTTTTTGGCGTAGAGTTATCCTACCCTAAGTCAGCGCAGACCAAGACTCCCCGGGCCCACTAAGGTATTACTGCGGGGGTGCGCGAAACGAAATGTGGCTTTAAAAATTTGGAACACAATCCGGCTATTTGTCTTTCCAACGTCTCTTATAAATCAAGGAATAAAGCAGCCAACAATGCTTTATGGCGGAAAAAAAGAACCTACATAAGATGGGGAAATAGCATACAGACCTTTGTACATACATATATAATGAATGTTACTGTTGCGAGAAAATGCTGTCTTTCGTTATAATAACTAACCAGAGATGAAGATAATGTTTTCTTTTATTTACGCGAATATTACACATTTAAATAAAACTACTTTTTTACGGATTTTATCGCGTTTAATTTTTGAACTATTTTTACCCGACGTTTCGGACGCTTTACAGCACCCATGGTCACGGGGGGACTGAGGTGACAGTTGTCCCGATGTCATAGTTAACCCGGAGTACCTTCAGCTTTTAATTATTATTTGTAGTCCGATCTACGCAGAAAGAGCTTACTGTGTCTTGAAGCCTTGCAGTGGTATGCTTGGTTTTTGATTTAATTTTATTAATAATAGGACCCCAGGCCGGTGGTAATACCCAACCATCTTCCCTATTGAAATTAGGATGTTTTTTAATTTCAATAGCCTCGCGAATCATCCTTGGTAGGAATCGGTGTTCTTTTGCAAGGATTTGTGGTCTATCAAATCTGATGTAATGGTTGGGATGATCCAGAACATGGTCACAGACTGCAGACTTCCTAGAGCGTCGATGCTTCACATCAGCTATGTGTTCTTTAACGCGGGTTTTAATGGATCTTCTTGTTTGGCCTATGTAAGAGAGACCACATTCACAATCCAGCTTGTATACTCCTGCATCTTGTAGAGGGATGTTACACTTGACAGATGGTAAAAACTGACTTATCTTCTTCGGCGGCTTGAAAAATGTTCTTATAGAAGCTCGCTTCAAGATATAGCCAATCTTGTCCGTGACTCCTCTGACATATGGAAGAACAGCAGGTACACGCTCGACTGTGGCCGGCTTCACTCGGTCACTGCGACGAAGGCGCGGAACCCGAAGCTTGTTGTCTTGCAAAACTTGCTTGACATGCTGAAGCTCGGCGGCCAGGTGTTTACTGTCACAGATCCCTTGTGCTCTCTGAAACAAAGATTTACCCACGGTAGCTAACTGTGAAGGATGGTGGTGAGATTCACCATTTAAATACCTATTTGTATGGGTCTTTTTTCTATACACAGTGTGACACAAGGTGTTATTAGGATTCCGAATTACTAACACATCCAGAAAAGCTAAAGAGTTATTTGCCTCTAACTCCATTGTAAATTGAATTTTAGAGTTTAGGGAGTTAAGGTGGTCTAGAAATGCAGTTACTTTATGCGATGGTAAAATTGTGAAAGTATCATCTACATACCGCTTGTAGAATCTTCGATTTACAGGAGAAGTACGGAGGGCTTTCTCCTCAAAGTCTTCCATGAAAATGTCGGCGACAATGGGAGATACTGGAGAGCCCATCGCCACACCATCTACTTGCTTGTAGTACTGTTCCTTCCACAATAGATAAAAATAGTATAGATAGAAATAGGGTAAAAATAGTTCAAAAATTAAACGCGATAAAATCCGTAAAAAAGTAGTTTTATTTAGAGATGAAGATTTTATGAACATGATTCCATTTAAAAATATTTCTTACAAAAATCATCAATTTATGAGAATTCTCTAGACCTCTAGCATTATTACAAAGCGATATTTTTATATTTTTGTGTATGTATCTAGAACTCCTCGTAGTAGCACTTAAGTCATAAACAGAAAAATTTAAAATCGATATTTTTAACAGTAATTATTAACTACAAGGTATTAATTACTGGAGCTCCAGTTGTTAATGAAAATATAATTGGCTTATTTTTACAGAATCAATAAAAATTTAACAAATAAGTAACAACAAAACTAAGCTTTTACGACTCGTTTATTTTCATACCGCCGAAAAATTATTTTCACCAGCCATTTTAATATCCAACGTCATTATTTAACCAACGTCACATCCGTCCGCACTAGTCGACGCATTCGCAGAATTATTACCATGTAACGCACTATATCATGGCAAATTTACGACAACCTGAATATGATAGATTTTCAATCCGCTGCCCATAATGTACGGCGAAAAATGCTCCGCCGTCAATATATAGAAATAAATAAAGTTGTGACAACCAATTAATAACTAGTAAAGTGTCAGATCTCGATATAAAAACTTTGGTTCGCATAAAGGGCGGAGAGGCACACAATGAGGAGAGACGCATGTAAAAAGGCCCGATATCGCCCATAAATTTGGAAGGATTCAAAACAAATCGCCCTTATTCATTACACGCATGACTTATTGCCGCGGCAGGTCGTAAAACATAATGCACTTTATATACGAGACAAAAGTGGAATCGTCTCACAATACAGTTTAAAAGATTAACAGAAACAATCCCGAATCGAACAAAGCGCTGATTTCGGTTCATTAGACACGTTTTTCTACAACGTTTTCGTTTCTGAAAAGATATATGAATATGCATTTGAAATGTCAATATATTACGACCAATAAACAACTGAGATAAATTTAAACATGTTATTCAAAATGTGCAATAAATAAAAATTAGCATTACTATATTAAATGAAGTGGCAAATATTTATTAAATTATCCAAAAGTGATTTAAACGCGTTAGAAGAATGTATAGGTCTTAGATAATACAGCTATGTATATGAAATATCGAGTTTAGTCGATGTATATGAATAATAAGTATAAGGAAAGAATAAATATAAGCAACTTTAACATTCGAATCAAATGGAGCATCAATACGAGTTATTTCATTTTCTGATACCGCGTAACGAAACCCTCATCAACTGCCGCAAAGCGTTATGAAACGTCGAATCGAGAAATAAATGGCCTTTTAAAAGTGTGATCCAAGATGTACAAAAGAGGGGGAAAAGATGTAAAAAAATGTTGGGCAAAATAATAAACTTCCCTGGTTGAAGTAAAAAAGTTAGCGTTTATTTATGATCAGGTAGTGCATTGCGCCTTGAAAGGTCATTTTATCAGATCTCGTTGGGCCGTGCATTTAAAAGTGTGGTCGAGCCTGCGATTTGACATGAAAACGATGTTTCGCTTATCGACAAAGTATATCGCTTTGATGGCGGATAAGTGAGTATTTTAGAAACAATTTAACTGCATTTTTTAATTGAAGATCTGAAAAATAAAAACATCTGATCGTTAAGAATTTAGCTCAGACAATAAGTAAGCGAGATTCATAAAATGTGAGAAGTTGCATCATAAGTTTATTGAATATCAGTACCCGCCCATATATTATAGATTTTTTATTTAATAATATTTTAAGGTACATCTGCGATGCGAAGCCGTGGTAGCCCGAGTGACCTTAGTTCAGCAGTTTTAAGTGCTGATTTACCTCGTGATCAGCAAGGAAGGAAAATATCGTGAGAAAGCTTGGATGTTTGAGAAATAAAAATATTTCGAAGATATGTGAAGTCCGGCAACTAGCATAAAAGCAGCGAAGCTGACTCTTCCAGCTCGAAAGATCCCTCTCAGAAATTAGAGGAAGCCTGTACTCAGTAGTGGGATTGTTATAGGCTGTTACTTTACTTTTTTTTACTTTAACGATGCGCGAAAGACACGAAGTGTTACTTTTTATGTCATTAGGTATACCGTGTTATATATTTTTATGAATAATGATGAGTTATAAATTAGAAGAAAAAAAAATATTTAAAATCGCTTAAAATCCGGGTCACTAAACATATGAGTAATAACATTCCTAAGCCTTGCATCACGAATGCAGTGAGTTGTTGATTCAAATGTTCGACAAAACCGGACCGGACACACTATATTTCGACCAAGGATAACCGCGTACTTTGGCGATTACAACACAAGTGATAAATTTATTTGAGTAAACATCAAACGATAGCTTAAACATTATTTTCATACCGTTGCGTTAAACGAAAAATGACATTGATAAATATGAACACGGACTGGGATAAGAATATTTTGAATTAATTGTACGAATTTGATTGAAAAGATTCTTTAAAAAAATTGTTTGAATGGATATTCGCCGCAACGCCTCAACCATAGTAAGACTCTCAAGGAACTGTAAATTAGGTAAAGAAAGAATTTATTATTCTCCAATCTCCTTTAGAGCGACCACAAATCACGACGGTGCTCTAGATGTAATTGAAAATACATTACGCAACCAAATTAAAGTGGAAAGTGGTACAAGTTAGGAGAGGGCGGCAGGTGGCGTACCCGCGACATCCCCCCCACCCGCGGAATGTTTTGGCATAAAATATCGTTTCAATTATTTACGTGAAAGATTTATGGCACTTAGGAAAGTGCGCCGAGAAAAAACTGCGAGCGACGTGTGCACTGAAAGTGTTTTCTTTGAAAACTTATAATGGGTATGAGAGTAGGAAAAGTTTTTGAATCTCTTTTCTATGGTAATTTGTTTTGACTGCACTTATAAAGATATTACAGTTGTGTTAGTTGTTTATTGAATACAAAATGGAGTCTTGTATATGAGTCATTATATTATTATGTTACTTTTAAAGTAAAAAATTGGTTTCACTTTATTAAAAAATAACTTAAAGTTTGGCAATAAAGGGTTGTAAAAAAAGAGAGTAATTTTTGTTTTGTTTAACATTTAAGCATATTTATATCTTATTCTACGTTAATTATTTCAATGATGTCCGGTAAAGTAGATAGCTCATACCTCTTTCCTACCAAGGTTCGACTAAGGTATTGTACGGACAGCCTTTATTCCAATGCTGTCACTGTACTGCTAATGGGAACGCAATGGAGAGTAAGAATTTTCTTTGATTCGTACCAAAATGGCGGCAACGTGGTTCACCACCCGTTACGTTTCGTTTTCCACATGGGCGAAAAGTGGGTTACGTGTGTGGCCTCTGCCTACACCTTATATGTGAAAAAGTCGTGACTGTACAAGCAAAGAGAAAAAAATTCTTGCTCTGTACTCAAAAGTTTTTATAATATACTAACTAGCTAATGCCCGGTATTGCAATGCCTATTCCAAGTAGGTACGAGTATATACAAAGCAGACACACTTACATTTGCAAAATAAATAAACACAATGATTTCTTGTTCATTAATTTCGCAAGTGCCAACAAAAACTTTGAGAAGAAACGTTGAGCATCCGCAAACACATAGAAGGCGAACACACAATGATAATGATTTCTTATACTTATGTTAATAATACACATTTAAATAAAACTAATTGTACCGGATTTTATCGCCTTTAATTTTGAACTATTATAACTCGATGTTTCGAGCGCTTTGCAGCATGCCCATGGTCATGGGAGGACTGAGGTGACAGATGTCCTGATGCCATAGTTAACCCGGGGTACCTTCAGCTTTGAATTATTATTTTTGGTCGGATCTACGAAGAAAGAGCTAACTGTGTCTGGAAGTCTTGCGGTGATGTGCTTGGTTTTTGATTTAATTTTATTAATAATTGGATCCCAAGCTAGTGGTAATACCCAACCATCTTCTCCATTGAAGTTAGGGGTTTTTTTTTTTTAAATTTTTATTGCATCATAAATCATCCTTGGTAAGAATCGGTGTTCTTTCTGATCTTGTTATTCAAACCGTTGTAAATTTTGACGCTTACCTAAAAGCTATAAACATGCCTACGTTGAATAAAGATGTTTAGTTTTTAATCACTGAATCTTTCACTTTTTGGGAAGGACAGAGGTTCTCCAACCAATACCGATATGAAGCAGTCATATTTAATAGAACGTTGGAATTGTTGCTAAACTTTGAAAGTTGCTACGAAGTTACCTACTGCAATTAAATAATACTTAATCATATAAAGACACAGACGGATAACACTATCGGGATAAATTATCATATCACTGTATAGGTTCATCTACACTAATGTTATAAAGAGAGAGTGCGAATTTTGTGAGTTTGAGTATATGTGGGTAATCTTCGGAATCACTATTTGAGAAGTTCTTTCGTCGTTTGAAAGGTACAATATTCCAGATGAATATAGACTTTATATTATGTATAAATATATTTGTTACGAAAGTATCCAGGCCGAGTCGAGGCGGGCCGCTAGTAATTTATAAATAGCTTCTATTCAAATTGTGCATTAAAATAAGTACTTATAATTGCAATAACTTCATCATGATGACCAAACGACAGCTGGGGTAACAACCGGCAGTGACCTACGTAACTTCAATACAACCCGTATGGAAGAAGCGATAAAGCGTTACCAATACTCCTAAGTCTTTGCTAGGGACACGCCTGCCGGAAAAAGCCAACTGTCTAAGTTAAGGACCGAGAGCAGCGCCGACATTTCCACCGGATCAGAGATTTTGAATGAGATCAGGAGATTAGGATACACCTGTATCCATCGCGTTGGAACAACAGACCAGTGTGAGTAACGACCCAAGAGAAAAGCTCTTCCGACACTGTTTCAAAGATATCCCCGAAGTTAGTCTAAGCATGATTAGTATGACTCCTGAACAGCTTATGAGTGGCAAAACGCCGGGTGAAGACGTAATTACAACGGAGCTTCCGAAAACCGGTAGTCCTTCAGAAGCCTCTTAATTCTGTGATCCGTGGCGCCGCCACGCCGGGTGGACTTGACGGGCTAAAACGATGATGTGAGGTGATAATGAGAACGACCGTATGGTGGCGGCCTAAGAAAATCTGCCAGTCCATCATCATTGGTGTCGTAAAAGTCAACTATGAGTAATGACAGAACAAAGAAATGATATCTGATAGATAACCATCTCATATACGACAAACCTTAAAAATGCAGAACGGTGACCCGCACAAAACGCAAAGTCCGGTAGTTACAGCAATTTCGAATGCCTTTTTCCGACACTGCTTTCTTACCCGCCATGGTTATATCGATTAAATAGATACATCAGATAGGATAAGCTAACATTGCCAACGTTATAATGTGGCATATACAAACGACAGAAGCTGGTATTAACTGGAATAAACATGAATGGTTAACATATTCCCTGTAGCTTCTTAAATCAGCAAAGTAATCAACAGAAACATTTATTTTCGAAACATGGTTGTAAACAAGCGTAACGATGGCAAATATTTACGACTTAAAGTTAAAGAACGCTTATTCTTTTTCCGTAATAAACAAAATGTCCCATACAATAGGAGAAAAATGTTGTCAATATTAGATAATTTATCATAATGAAACAATTCCAATATTCATGATACATTTATCGAAGAGATAATCTCGTTGTTAATTTTGGCCATGGTGGGATTTTTAAATTACTACCAGAAGCAGTAGCTAGCAGAAGCAGCAGTATTGTCGAAGGAGGTAATCAATAGAACAACTTAATGAAAATAAAATTAAGTAGGTACATCTTAAGCATCGTCGTCATCGTTTCAGCCTATCACAAGTCCACTGCTGAACATAGGCCTCCCCTATAGATAGAAACATCAGTTTCAAGCTCTCATTTTGGAGAGATTTTACCATAGTTGCCACGCTTGGCAGGCGGGTTGGTAACCGCAGTTTATTTATTCAGATGTTTCCGGAAGATGCTGCTGCCTATCTCCTGATTTTCATTTTCCCATGTCGATTATTACGACACCGACGGGATGAGATGGAGTGGTAGATTCTCTTCAGCCGCAACCACACAGCTTAATTACAAAGTTAGTGTGCGGACAGCCTTCATTCGTGCGGAATAATTTGAGTTTTGCGAACAAGTGTAGTTTATAAAAATACGTAAAATGAATATTATGAAAATAATACCTATATATTGAATAAAAATTATTATTCAATATATATTATGTGTGGTATAGGTGTAGTTGACACCCAAATACGCATAAAATACTTTAAACTTATCAAGACGCTGGGCACTAGCTTAAGTATCCGTGCATCATTGTCATAATTATCATCAGAATCTCTATTGTTTACTGCTCAACATACCTCTCTCATTTGGAAAACTATGTTGGAAGATTTTCCGTCATAACTTTGCAGGCGAGCTGGTGATTTCAATCCCCGCGGTACTCCTCGATCTGCGCTGTCCGTCATCGGTCTGTATATTTTACAAGATGCTTCTGTTCATGGTTGTATGGTTATGGTCACCACTTGTAGGAAGCGAAAACTTACGAAACCCAAGGGGTTGAGGCATTGTGTTTCTTACGCCGCCATCACATGGCAATACTGTAATACTCGTATAATCTATACCTGAATTTTTATTTCCGCCTCTTTATACAAAAAAAAAACAATACGTTAAAATTTCCCTTACTAATACGAGTAACATTATCACAAGGTATTTTAATTCTGAAAATACTCCAACTCCCTGTAAAAGCTCTAAGGATCATATAAAGGATCCGACACGTAGCCTGTTTAACTACTAAATTGAAGGAAACACGGCTGCGAACTCACAAACAATGATAATACGTGTGACATCGTGAGTCGCATAAACCTTTCCACGCATGTTTATTTTTCATTTACGAGGCGCGCTACGGGTAAACACCGGCGGCACTATTAGATATGGTAATAGGCGACTAAAATCCTACATGCTTTTACAGTAGTGCATTATCGCAAAATTTAATAAACTGAACAAACTTAGTAAGTGTACATGACTTTACTACGTCAATGTTAGTATTACAATTTTCATTGACTTTGTCAAACTAGCCGATAGGTCTCCGGCAGAGTAAAATAGCACCTACCTACTTCCTACCGAGGTGTCGTAAAAGGCGACTAAGGTATTGTACGGACAGCCTTTATACGTGCAGAACAACACCATAATATGCAATGCTGTCTCTATACTGTTCGTGGGACCGTAATGGGGAGTAAGAACTTTGTGACGCGTACCAAAATGGGGGCGACATGGTTCGCCACCTCCTCTTTTACCCCGAGAGCGACAAGTGGGCTACGTGGGCGGCCTCTGCCTACCCACTATATAGGAAAAAGGCGTTACTGTTTGTATGTATGTTTGTCAAGCTCCAAATACGGTTTACTTACGAACTAATGTTCATTTAAAAAACATTTATAAGAAAGTATACATAGCTTTAAATATTATTACCTACAAATAAAGTAAATACATATGTAATCTACACACTATTAATAATAAAGCGCAAAATCCTTGAACAACAAACGCTAAAGCCTGGATGAAAATATAATGAACAAATAAAAAACCTGTTTCTTTTTATTGTATAAAGCTTACACTTTGGGTTTACAGAATTTATAATAATGTAAAATTTCGTGGTCCTAAGATAATGATAGGTGTCGAAAAAGATAAGAAAATGTAAATATAAGATAATAAAAATACTTAATTCAACACGTAATAGGCGACCGCTACTTCTGTTGCTATATGTCTGCGTGATAATCTTCAGTAAAAATTTAATTGAATCTGGGAAATGGGTGCAGATGGGACAGCGTATTGTTCATCCTTAACGGCGCATATTTGTACATTCGCTTACTTCAAGGGCTTTTCTCTCAAGGGAGAACGAATAAAGCCCGCCTTGTATTAAACTCCTTGCTGTAAACTAGGATTAGTTTTTTTTTTTATTGTATAAAGTGACGAAACGAGCAACACGTTCACCTGATGGTAAGTGCAACGTCCGCCCACAACAAATGCTGTGTCACCCAGAATATTTCTGTGTGACACCACACTGCGCCCATCACCCTGAGACATCAGTTCTTAAGTTTCAAATGTCCAGTCAATACGCTAGCTCACAGTGCCCTTCAAACCGAAACACAGTAATGCTTGCACACTACTGCTTCACGGCAGAATAACTGGCCCTGGGGTGGTACCCACCTAGACGGATTCCTGCATAGGAATCCTACCACCAGTAATTGTTAATTGATATTTATAAATTATACAATAATGTATGAAAATTTTAATTCTGCTAAACATTATGACTCAAAAAATGCTTATGTGTTTCAAGTCTGTCATAATCATTATCCATCAGATTGTAAATAGTCCAGCGCAGGACGTAGGCCTTGCCCAGGTTTACTACAAACATGGCTACACAATCGCCACACTTGGCGGGCGAATTAGCCACAAGATGTGCAAGGTGTAACAGTGTTAATTCAGGTCTATATTTAGAATTATATTTAAACAAACCAGGGTAAGTACTTATTATTTATCAGCTAATATTTACAATAACAATTCATTAATCGCGACAATTACTGTTCAGTACAACTAGCTATGTATAAGGTTTTTCATTATAAATAAAAAATAAAATTATTGAGCCTTATACTTCTAAAGATTACATAGGTAATTTAAAAAAAAATATAGGTATTTTTATTTTAAAAATTGTTAAGAGCATACGATTAATTACATACTCATAAAACAAATTTTATCTGAAGCGTCAACATCTCACAAAACCTCGTGCGGGATCACGCTTTAATAATTGCGATAAACATCTAAAACGTAATGCTATTTAGCAGTAGGCGCAGTGTTAAATTAAATGCTGAAAAAGGTAGGCGACAAAAAAGCTAAAATCCTCGCGCTCTTTAATAATTTGTTAATGATAAATAAACACATAAATCGAGGTGGCGCGCGCGCGAATTTGTTTACAACAGATCTACATTTAAGATATCGCTGCCGCTTTGTCGCTAATCTCCTAACAACTTTGAAGCTAACATTTTAAATCCACGAACGCTGCCGGGTTTTTAATGAAGAAAACTTACCGTTACGGTGCTATTTTAGCATGTTCATGAGCTTTCATTTTTTCCGGGAATTTAAAACAAAGCTGATAATTAGTGCTGCACATCCCGGTTTAAAATATTGTTGCAATATAAGCCTTTTTTGTGACTAGCATACATTTTAAAACAAGCCCCATATAATATGGTTATAAAATCTACATCAGTGACGTTTTGAAATACATTGGAGTACAATACGTTAAAATAAAAAGAAGAAAGACTTCTCGTGCACAAATACAATTAGACCAGAAAATCAACGATTTGTGTTTTTGCAGAAATGTTAGCTCCAGCTGGGATTCGAACCCACTCGCGTCGTAGACGTCATAAAATTCACGAAATGTTACTAATAGTAAATCTGTATATTTACTGTTAGTAAAATTTCGTACATTTTATTCGTATCGCATTATTAAAAAATATTCTGTACTGCGGAGTGGCCGTCAGCTTGAGCCTCCTTTATTCAACTGCCGGCATCTCGAAACTCATCCACATTTCAAATTAGGGATTCCTGGAAGACGAATTACGGAAGCTTAGCATCCTTTGCGCCCTTTGGAAGACATTATGCTAAGGCACGTAGCTGAATGTTTTCACGTATACCCCCTCTCATCTTGGGACCAACCCCAAATATAATATATCTGGCAAACTTTACATATATTTGTCTCGTAAATCCTCTTAATACATCGCTCTATTTTTGTTTGTCGCCTCTAAATTTAAGTCAAGAATGTAGGTATTTAATGAACGTTAATGTCAGCTCGGATTCGCGTTCCGCAATTGGTGTAAAGTCGCTAGGAATTTGCGTTTCGCCTTGTGAAACTCTTTCCAAAAAATTTGTTTAAAGCAGATTAATAAAAAATTGGCAGTTTACAAAGTACGTGTTAACAAAATTAGTAATGCAAAATGTATTTAAAGAAACCCTTACTAATACAAGACTAAAGACGGTCGATTTATAACGTGAAAATGGCCAGGCTTTGCCCGTATTTGACCTGGTAGATAAATTGATATTTATAAGTTAGAGGGACATAGATGCCTAGCACGTTTGAAAAGATTCCCTTTATTGCTGTATCGCTGAAGGGCGGACGCCTGGTTCCTGTCTCGCCTCAGGTTATTATGAAATATACGGACTCCGTCTAACTTGAAAATGTCGAAGGTATATTTATTGGACAGAGAGCGGAGGAATTATCGGTGCGGTCGGATGCGGGGGAAGCCATTATTATCCCTTTTATTGGTATAATATTTAATTTTGGGCCCTTAGCTAGTCTGCGATAGTAGTAGTTACATATAAATCGAAGAATTATTTAGTAGGTCTCGATAATAGATTTTAGTCTCACTTCACGCTAAAATCTAAGAAAACAATTTCTATTTATTTAAACAACATTGTTTTAAAGATACGAGTAGACTATATTTTCAGAGTAGAATAGCACATACGAGTATCTCTTTCCTATCGAGGTGTCATGAGAGGTAGAGGAAGGTGTTGTACGAAAATCTTTTATTCGTGCAGATTAACACTATAATTTGCAATGCTGTCACTATACTGCTCGTGGGAACGCAACGGAGAGTCAAAATTATTTGGGCTACCCAAATCACGGTGACATGGTTTCAAATCACCGTGACGTCTCGTTTCCCGTGGGGGTGAAAACTGGGCTACATGCCTCTATCTACCGCTTATATGGGAAAACAACGCGACTATATGCATGTATATTCAAGCAATCTTCTTATGATGCGATGGTCAGAGAATCATTGACTTTTTTTCTGTAGTTGCCAATCTGTAATCTGTCTGTGATATGAATCACAAACAGGCCTGTTTTTAGTTCTGTATAAAAACAGATAAGAATAACGCATGATATAAAACAAAAAATAAAAATTGTATTTAAGTTATTTTTATCTCGTTCAAACCTCCTAAAGAGTACATAATATAGTAAATTAACCTATATAGGGTTTAATAGCAGTTGCAATACCTTGATGAATAGAAAAAGAGTATTTTCTATTCATCAAGCTATTCAGATGTCTTTCTTTAATTAAGAGAACATTGTAGTGGAAGTTTATGACTTTGTAGTGGAACAAATTGCCAATAATACGAATAAAGGTGTACATTAAAAAATGCCAAGCATTCCTATAGTGTCGTATAATTTAAAAAATTAATACTTGTACTGTAAGTAAAAACTAGATACACTTATTGAAAGCTTAATGTGTAATTAATTCTGAAAACGTGTCATCTCCATACTCTTAATCAATTTTATATTATATAATCTTATTTTTCTTATTCTATACTAGCTGATCCGCCCAGGCTTTGAACGGAATAATACGTTATGTTAGTATGTATAAAAAGAAACAGCACCAGCTCGTTTACTCACTTCTTAGTAGGTATCTATATCGGGAAAGGAATATGTATACCAATTTCAAGTCAATAGATCTGTAGTTTCGGAGAGTCTGTGGTACATCCCTTTTATATGTATAAATTATACATAATAGTTAAAAATATTGCACATTCGATCGTAACGTTGTGTCAAAATTTCAAAGCAAATGGTGAAGAACTGTGTGAGGATTTAAGATTTTGAGAAACGGACATAAAGTAAATTTAAAAGGTTCTTGACAAATTTCAGTCACGGTTAAAACTTTCGGTCTTTCCTTTTTAAATGAATTATATATTTTAATAATTATACGTTGTAAATTCGTGTAAAATTTCGAATTATACTTACATACACAATTTTATTACGTAGTTTGAATAGAGTTTGAGTATAGTTCAAGCACCTGTTTTATGTAACTACGAGTAATCAAAATGGGTGTTCCTGACACACATGTTTCGCTTTCACGAGCGTTTTAATACAGGCTCATCGGTTGCGGGTACTTTGACGTGGCTTTTTCTTATAACGTTATTGATACGTTCGCCTACGTCGACCCTTACCGACTTACCCATTCACACTCGCCTCATCACGTTTCGTCAATCTTCTTTCATCTAAGCATCCCTTTTTCTATCTTTGTCACTACATTTTCTAGCCACACGACAACGTTTCCTTTATCTCGCTGTTCCTTACTTTGTCCAACGAAGTCACTCCACTCGACATTTACCTAGGTCTTAACTATAAAAAATTAATCAAGTTAATAATTGCTGAGATCCGCATGCACAGTATAAAATGTTGCATATTATCTAGTTTATGAAAGACCAGAACCCCAGCCCCACAATAGCCTGCAGGAGCACAACACTGGAACCAAGAACAAGTGGTGTGTATTGCCTAGTGGTAGTGTTGTAGTGGTGAAGGGTAACTGGTTCTGTTCCCGGGGGCAGTGTTAGTTTACGTACATAAGTATAATGTGTGATTTACGCGAATACAGAACGTACTCGTTTAATTATGAATACTAGCTATGTAGTCGAAATTCGACTGTAAAACATATTTTTTAATTTAAATTTGAATAATTATTTCACTACTCTGTGCGCTGTTTGACCATAGACTAATAAGGGTTTTGACATTTGCATTATGAACGTCTTTACGTTTCTATAAACGACTGACTATTATGTGATTGGCATTGTCAGTATGAACGAAAATAATGAAAGTTTTGTTTAATTCAATTTAATGTTATTGTAACACATATTACGAGTATATATAAATTTTAGTTTCCTGGTTTCCTCGCTTCCTCGCTCCATACAATCTTTAACGATGCCAAATCTCACACTCCTTCGTGCACGCATTATTTTAAATAGGGGTAAAAAGATGTATATATATATTTGTATGACTAATTTAAAAAGGAATAATCGAAACTTTTAACCATAACTGAAATTAGTCAAGAACTTTTAAAGGAACTTCAAAAATAGATTAAGGAAAATCAGATTATTTATTTCAAAGTTATCTTAGCGAATTAACTTTCATACAGTGAAAAAGTGGGAGACAATAAAAAAATTTCAATACAAATAAATAAAATGAAAACAAACTATGAAAGATGACGATGAATCTTAAATTTCTGGGTTTAGATGTATTTTAAAATCCGTAGGAATCGTTAATGAAATAAGTGTAACTTCAATAATTGATTTTAATTCAAATGTAGTTAATATAACATCAAAATATCCACATTATAATATTGTTTTAAGTAACTTAGTTACAACCTTGGTAGTTGCATGTTTTCAACATTTCTTACTTCCCGGTAAGGATAGTAAAATTAAAAGCTACTACTAATTTTAAAAGCTTTTATATTAGCCGATAGGTGTTATGCAGAGTAGAACATAGAACGTAGAACATAGAAATGTTCCTGCAGAATAATGGGAATGCAATGGGGAGTAAGAACTTTTTGGCTGATACCAAAATGCCAGCGACGTGGTTTCCCACCCGTCACGTCTCGTTTCCCGCGAGGACGATAAGTGACTACGTGAGTGGTCTCTGCTTACCCCTTATATGGGAAAAAGGCGTGACTGTATATGATCGAAAAATACAAAACGTAATCATACCTTAATCTGAAGAAACAACCCTAATTTGGATAATTATGCTAGAATGAAATTAAATAACGGAAAGTGACGTAGGTTAATAAATTATAGTGATCGGCTGCAAGTTTCAGGACGGGTCAGAGGTGTTCAGCCAGGGCGCGCGGGCGGCCCGCAATTATCGGTTTCGCTTGCATATAGCCAATGGAGGTGCTCAAATTTATATTATTTTTTGCTTTTCTTCTGCATCATTTGATAATTAGCATAATGCTAAGATTATTCACTTTTTGACAAATGGTAACTCTTGCTAAAATTCGACTTTTTCAATGCTAAAAATTTGAAAATGAGTAACTTCTATACATCTTTAACTATTGCGTTTTGACTTTGTGTTTATGCTATAACTCTCACTTAAACATTGCATAAATCTCCTAGTACGATGAAAACTATTTTACAGGTAGTAGAATTCCTATGCAGGAATCCGTATAGGTAGGTACTATCACAGTGACAGTTATTTTTCCTGCATTACCAGTATACCAGTATCTGTTGTAGGTGTACCGTAGTGCCAGATTGTTTGCCGTCAAGCAGTAGTGTGCAAAGACTATTGTGTTCCGGTCTGAAGGGTTCTTGTAAATGCTGGGCATATGGGACTAAAGAACTGATGTCTCTGGGTGACAAGCGCAAAATGGCACACAGAAATGTACTGGGTGCCACAGCATTTGTTACGGGCAGACGTTGCACTTACCACCAGGTGAGCGATATAACTTCAACTACGACATACCAAAAGTTGTACTACTTGACCGTACTCAACTGTTTAAATATTTTTAGTTAATTGACACACTATAGTAAACAAATTGCCGAAAAATACAGACCGAAAATACAAAGACCGGTGAGCAGTAGCAGCGTCAACGTACAAGTGGTTTGATTTTTTTTATTGGAATGTGTATGAGCAAATCGTTCACCTGATGTAAAGTTCAACGTCTACCCGTAACAAATGCTATGCCACCCACAACATTTATGTGTGATACTACACTGCGCCCGTCACCCTGAGACATCAGTTCTTAAGTCTCATATACCCTAGCTCAGTGATTACGCTAGCTCACAGAGCCCTTCAAACCGAAACACAGTAATGTTTGCAAACTACTGCTTCACGGCAGAATATATATATATATATATATATATATATATATATATATAACTGATCCTGGTGTGGTACCTACTACTAGACGGATTCGAGCCATTTCTCTGGCAAGATCGGCGATTTCGACAAATCCTCCTTTCTTGGGTTATCCCAGTAGTGGACTACTACCGAGCTGATGACATGATAACCCGCTCTACTAACATAATAAATTGTATTTCGTATGCTAAATAAATCGAAGATTTTTAATGTTTTCTATCAAATTTATATCTTATCCAGCGTTCTGTAGTCCGTGTTCCAGCGTCACCCGCACGCAGTAGATAAAGTAAAGGCCCGGGGCGCGTCACCCGGGCTGATTTATACAGCAGCCCTTATCCAAGATTACAATGACCGCGATCCGCTTGCTTACTTTAACCACTCACATATGTTTTGGGTATGTATATATTTACGTCGCATAGAATAGGATTAAACAATACATTGTAAATAAGGATTAAATCTACTATTTACCCAGATTAACATTACTGGCTACTGAGGAAAATCTATACCAATAACTTTTATTGTGGATTTCAAAAAAATGAATCTATATTGTTACTCGTTCAAATTCAGTTTCCGTGATATTTTGTTGGTGTAACGTCTTATATCTTATCAGTCACACATTAACTGAAATTTCGAAAAATGTAAAAGAAACTAAACGGATTTTTTATTTCTTTTACATAACAAAAATTCTTTCGCCAAACCATATTGCCATTCGAGTCAGTAATCAAAATTTGGTGGCAGATAATTTTTGGTACGTTTAAAAAAGAGTCAGAATATAAGTATCGTAAATTTTATAAGCAACGTTTACTTCTTTAATTAAAGTTAAAATATGGATGGTTGGAAATAGATATGGATCCGTTTTGGAGATAATTGTGTGCTTACCGAACAAAAAATATATCTCCTACTACTCCTACTATTAATAGTCCATTGTTGGGCATAGGTCTCTCCAAAGAAGGGAGGATTTGTCTTTAGCTAAGCTAACTGCACCGTCTGCGCTGTTAGGTGATCGCCGCACTAGAGACCTCGTACCTAAATCGCGGCCACCCGTCACCGGTCTGTGTAAATTGGTTGGCCATTTTTCGAGATGTTTATTCCACCAGATGTCGGAAGCCATGTGATTTTCACGGTATTTCCCTTGTTTGACTGTTACAACACCAACGGGATGAGATGGGGTGTCAGACTTCTTTCACACAGCATTACCTAGTGATATAGATACATTAATCTATATAAATAATAATAATTTACCGCAAACCGTGTGATAGCGGCTTAAGATAATCTACCACCCCATCTCATCAATCAGACAGAGGGAATACGAAAACCAGGAGATGGACTCGCCTTGCCAAGCGTGGCAACTAAGGCAAAATACACCCAAAATGAGAGCTACAAACTTTTCGGGCATTCTAAGGGGAAGGCTTATTTTCAGCAGTGGACTAGTGAAAGGCTGAAATTATGATGATGATGATTTGCCGCATGTATGAATGATCATCACTTGAGAACGGCTCAAACGATTTGGCTGATTTTTTTTGTTGTATTCGTAATTGTCAGTAAAAGTTTTGTACGAATGAAAATCCACCAGAAAAATGGACTGGTATTTTTTTGTATGAAAGTCTTATTAAAAAAGGGACGTTTAATTTGACAGGTCATATGTTGTCGTAAGAAAAACAAATTCCGTATTGCTTATTGATATTTTGCGAAAAATAATTGAGTTGAATGTGTCTTAGCGGTAGTGTATTAAATCTTTCCGATCTGTCAAATAATTTGTTTAAACCATCGAAAAAATATGTTTTGTCGAGGGCCTTCAAAATAGACCGAAATCACCAACTTTACTTCTTCATCATTAGAAATTTTTTTTATATCTTTGGTGCATTCAAAACTTTTCTTCATTACTAAATTGCACCTCTGCAAAGCCGAGGCGGTTCGCTAGTTTTATTATAAACTAGCTGTGCCCCGCTGTTTCACCCGCGTAAAAAAAGCCGACCTCAACCCTATTTGAATCGGATTTGGGGGTTTTAATTTTTTTTCGCGGAACCCTAATTATTTTTCGAAAATGAAAGTAAGCCTAAGTTACCCGCTGTAATATCAGCTGTCTGTCAGTTCACGTCCCGACAAAATCGGTCCAGCTGTTTCGGAGATTAGCCGGAACAAACAAACAGACAGACAGACAGACAAAAAAAATTAAGACTGTTTTTTTCTTATAAGTTTCATGAGATTCATTTTATGCCTTAGTCTCAGGAACTGTACAAAGTGAACTCCTGGAGAGGCCTGGGTATAAAAGAAGTCTAAAGACAACTAAAGTGATAATTTCTTGTAAAGCATTTATTGTTGTTTTATTACATTTTCCGGTGTCGGGCAGAGCAGAATACCACCTACCTCGAAGCGTCGTAAGCAGCGACTAAGGTATTGTACGGACAGCCTTTATCGGTGCAGAATAACACTAATATGCAATGCTGTCACTATATCGCTTATGGGAACGCAATGAGGAGAAGGAATTATTTATTTGCGCGTACCAAAATGGCAGCGACGTTGTTGGCCACCCGTCACGTCTCGTTTCCCTGCGGGGGCGTAAAGTGGGCTACATGTGTGGCCTCTGCCTACTAATATGGGAACAAGGCGTGACTACATGTGTGTAAATTTAAAAAAAGAGCGGTTGCAAGTCAGTAGCACATGATCTGTCATGTGTGAAACTTAGATAATAAAAATTTGATTAAAATAAAAATAAATAAACATGAATTAACAAAAACACTAACTGTAAAATAAATGCTCAGTATACTCGTAAAAACAATTATTAAGTAAGCGATAAATATTAATTTAGAATAACAGAAACGTTGCAGTCAAAGCGACCTTAGAAACTCGACCTTAGAAATTTACTCGAATCGCGCCCAAGGAAGTTTCATTTCAAAAATTCAAGTCCAAAAAACTCATTGTCAATAATAATAAACTATGGAAAACTGCTATCCCCGCGACTTTTCTCATGCAAAATAAGAATAATTTATTTGAATTTGATTATAAAGATCCGCCCGGATTTATGGGCGGTTCGTTTCAAAGGGTGTATATTTATTAAAATGCTAATTTTGCTACACTCCTCCACCGCAGCTTTGGACGCTCCTATCGGAGTCCCACACGCTTTGTATACAGTTTCCAGATTTATTTCATACAGAAATAATTTACTATCTTTTCTCGAAACTATAAATAAACAATCGAGTTTTTTTTTTCGTATTAGTCAGACTTTTTATCTTCATGTTACTAGAGACGAAGTAACATCATAGCTTAACATGACACACGAGAGATTGAACAAATTACGAAGGCGACGGTCTTTATGAACTAGTAGTAGTAGTAGTAGTAGCTTACCCACTAAATTGTTGAAAGAAACGCAAACAATTAAAAAACCCTAGGAAGGATTTATGAAGACGCCCGAAGACGCTACATTTAATGATAAAGAAATTTTAATATTTGTTAAAACAAATAGATTTTGAAAACAGTCACTGCAAAACCTTTATTCTGATAAAAAGTTATTGGTAATAATTCAAAATTACCATAGGAATCAAACTTAATTCACTAGTATAAACTCAGTGTGGCAAGTAAAGCATTAAGCCAATATTAAAAAACTAACAAAGATTACCTAAAAAGATTAACTAAAAAAGTTTACTAATATCACCAATTAAGACGTGTTTTTAGAATTACTAACAAAACGTAAAAATATTTTCATGTATATTTCGTGTATCAGGTCAAGTTTAGAATTGGAAAATTTCAATCATATGCGACTACAATTAGTAGGAACTGTGTACACATAGCTCACGGTTAGGGTTAGCGCATACAAGGGCAATGGAAACGCAAATTCAATCATGGTAGATTAGAGACCCCCTTAATATTTTAATGCTTGACCACCGCCCGGTAACGAGAAATCGATTCGACGGTCCCTCGAAACATATATACATCATGCTACTATATATCTCCTCTCGACTAATTGGGGTCGCTTAATATGGCTTACTGACGTAAGTGCGTAATTTATTTCATTTGCAAAGGTATCATAACAGTAATATGAAGGCTATGGAATTACAAATTCGTGAACGTGCGACAAATAAAAAATGAAGAAATAAACGTCTAAGAAATACGAGTACTTAAGAAACAGTTAAACTTAAGAACAATGTTTGTCAGTTACAAGACCAGAAACATGTAGGTATATTGTCTTATATCCCCACCATCATCGTTACATCTCATTACAATTCCACTGTTAAATATAGGCCTCCCCCAACTCCTAAGTACGGTCGTGAGCCACTTGAACCTGCACCTTCCACAAAACTGGATAGATCGTCGCACCATCTAGTGGAAAGTCGCCCCACACTGCGTTTGAGAACGATATTGGAGAACCTTCCTTCTTTAATGGTTAGTGGTTCCATAAGCCATGCGGCCAGACCTTCACTTCAGATTGTTGAACCTTACTAAAGCTACATCGGTTATTTTAGTTCTACGACTTATTAACTTAACAAATATCTACAGAATAAAATTCTTAATATTTATATGAGTGTTTCTCGTAATAATACAGTACCTACGCTGGTTAAAAAGTTATAGCGGCAGGTATCATTTCTTGTTTAAGAATTGCTATAGTATGATCTCAGTATAAATAAAAAGTAATTTGTGGTGACCGCATATAATTAAAAACAACTTCTAACATGTCACAGCTTCACACAAAGCTATCGAATTCGTATAACCGACCGCACAAAATCGAAGCAAGCGATCTCTACGCCTTAACGCTGACGTTAACAACACAATTAAAAAGCCAATCCATTGGCTTGTTCCCATTTACACTTCAAAGATCCGAGTCGAAACTTTATTATTATTGCAATAAACGTTTTAAATGTTTAGAAGTAAAGTTGCAACGAGGAGTGTCCCCGGGGCTACGCACGCGAGCGTCCAAGCATCTCAATACGGGGTGTAAAACAAAAACTAAAGTTGAACTTCGTTTAACATGCAAATTTGAGAGTCGCCACGACAGAATGAGCGTCGATACTTAATTACTCGTTTAATCGTTTAATCTCCGCAAGTTAATGTGGGTGCAGACTGGCGAAATTCGATTTGCTGTTACGGTGTCATGCGAATCACTGTATAAGTCATTATTGCAAACAATCTTTGTTCAGTGTCATATTGTTTTAAAAATTCATTATGTGTATTCAATATAGTTTTCAAAATTTTGCTTCGACAATCAACTTCTACCACAATGATTTGATTTGCCTCCCGACTTTGTCTGTCGTATCAAATGCTGCGAATCGCGTGAGTGTCCACTGGATGTTATCAGATTTGTACAGGCATGCAACAAGACTACCGGCCGCGAGCCAATAAATATACAGATGCGTTCAACCCGGAATGCGGAAATATCATTTGATTTATTTTAACGCCGTAAATTCAATTAGTATTCTCACTGATGACATATATGTTTATATAACCGCAGTACTTTTAATCTTGAGGCATTTGAATGATTATTTTTGAGATGCATGTGCGTTCGATTTCTTTACTTCAAATGAATTTTCATTTAATTTCATGCCTGTTTACTGTTTTTGACCTTTATAGTAGGCATTCAGCGTAACCGCTAAAACAGTCGTGGGCGGGGTTCAAGTTTTCGTCAAAGTCAATATTCGAGTAACATATTTTTTTTAATTTTACCTATACATATAAATAAAATTGGAGTGTCTGTCTGTGATTTGGCAATAACACTCAAACAAGCATGTTTTAAATTTTTTGTCTATGTGTCTGGTTGCTTTTTCTGGTCGTAAGAGAATCAACCACCCCTTCTAGTCTCGTGGGAGTCGTAAAAGTCGACAGAGGGGAAATTAAAACCAGGGGACGGGCAGCAGCATCTTCCTGGAAGAACTTAATAAAACATCTGCGCTTGCCAACCCGCCTGCCAAGCGAGGCAACTACTGGAATGGGCTGAAATGATGATGATTATAATGAATCAATCTTGACTTTCATTGGCAGTTAGAGGACTTTTCAGAAAACAATGTAAGCTACTTTTTATTTAGGAAATATGTATGGTTCCTTGCGTAAAATCTGAAAATCTAGAAATTAGAGGCAATGGATGTACGTGTTAAGCGCAGCTTTAATTGGCATTTTGGTTATTATTATTTTAGTTCATGGCAGTTTAAATGTTTCTGTTGACATCTTAATAAGTAATTTAAATAAAAAAACATAATCATTTATTAACGTCTTTACCTTATACCTTAACGTCATCCATAATACTTGTAAATCTGGAGAGCTTTTTTGTTTGAACGCGGTTATCTGAGGAATACTTATCAAATACGAAATGATATTTTTGCACTAGATAGCCCATTCATAATGAAGACTAAGGCTATAAAATTTCACGCTTTAACTTTAAGGTAGGTACCGCACGCTAATAACAGAACGGTACCTATAGGGCCGAAATGTGAATGCTCAGGTCATAAGGTACCACGCCGTACGGCGCAATCATTTGGTCAGCTTATTTTACGCGGATAAAACCGCTAGGTTCAGCTAGTTTTGTAATAAATTGACACAGCCGAAGACAATATTTTTGAAAGATACTAATTTTAGTCACAATATGATTCCCTGTGACACTCCGCCATTGAAATCTTATTAAAGAGTGTAGCTATTATATCTCAGACGTTGGGCGCTTCGTTCGATCTCTGGCAGTTTTTGAAAACCGGTATGTTCCAGAAATAAAATATGTATTACGATGATATGCTTATTGCAACGCACCGCATACGAGCAGCGTGTCGGACTGTTATCGGCACCAAAAAACGTTCCAAAATTGAGAGGTCCGTTTACAGCAGCAAATTTATTTATTTATTTCAGAATGCTTTCCATGAAATTAAATTAATGAAATTCATGTACCCTATGATGCAATGAATGAAAGCAATTAATGTATGTGAGAGGCAGACATCTATCTGAATCATTTTGTAAAATATTCTCGAATATTATAATAACTTTTTAATATAAGAAACGAGAAGAGAAAGAGAATTTTTTGTTCAATGTTTTGTAGTTTTCTTCATTTTTTATTTTAATCGGTAATTTATTATATATTTTATAGACATTAAAGGACCAGAACTATGCAAAAATTACAGGCTGTTACTTTAAAAAACGTAACAAGTTGAAGCATTTCGTCGGATATGCCGCATTAAGCCGCAGTCACAAAAAAAACAACATATCAACATTACAAACGTCTTACAGGGTCTTAATAATATAAAACTTTTAGAGAATATAAATATTTTTGAATAAATGCGCTAAAAACAAGCTAATAAATTAATCGGACACTTTTGTTCTTAAATGTCAATTCCATTTTTCTATATTACACGTTGACTCGCATCCAAAGTACGCGTAGGTACAGTCACGAAAAACAATAACTTGGGACATGATTAATGTAGTGAGATGGATTTATAGCTAACTTATTTTTGTAGTTTTTATTATATCTCGTTCGCGAGCACTATTACGGGTGATTTATTTTCCCTTGGGAATTTACACATGAAATGTTGAAGAAAATTATCATATAATATATATGTGTCAACTAGAGACTCGTTCTAATCGGTAACAGTTTTAGTTCTTAAATTAAAGTATTATGTAGCCCATATAAATCATGACTGTAAACTGTAAATAGGCCTTAACCATAGTGTGGGTAACTGATGTTTGATAAGCGCATTGACTTTGGATAAATAGTACTAAAGAAGTATTAAGTCGAACCGTAAGAATAAAAACTACATGTGATTTTTTTTTATTATCTATTTAATTTTTCATGCAGACATAAAAATTTATTCGTAATGACAAGATAACTGAAACAGTAATTAAATTAAAATTACTGGTGCCGGCATCGGGAGACGAACGCAGGAACAACTAACTAGGTACAATGTTCAAAGCAAACCCAGCGCCTGAGCCACCAGGACTGTTAAGCCAAGAAAGTTATAGTAGTTATAACGTTTGAACAGCAAGATCCCCACTGATCAATGTTGGTAAAACATATGGCGGAAATAATGAACTAGATTACTGATCTCAGCTTTGTATGAATGCCTATGTTCAGAAATTAAAGCAAATATAAGTAAATAAAACTTCCTTTTTGTCTCGAAGCTTGAAAAATCCGGTGAAACCAAACGAGCCAATGAAATTAGGTTAATGTAAAATGTAACTGTTGTAACGTAAATCAATTATAATGAACCACAAATTATTTTAACGGGTCAAAAAGATCGCTAAATCCGTTATACCTTTAGAAAAGGAAATTTTGGCAAATACTGAGCGCCGCCTTCGTGTTATTATATTACTACCTACTCGGTGCCGAACTGAAAATAATCAAAACTTTGCTCATAAAAATCCAAAACAAAAATGCATTATTCATACTCGCCTCTCCGCGTATCGTCCTGCCAACATACTCTGACCTGCATTACCCGTCTGCGTGCTACAACAATAATTCGATACAGGGTACATTAAAAGGATAGTTACGGATCGCGCTAAGTTGGATGAACACAATGGAACTCGAGAGGACATCGCGAGTAAAGTATGAAACTGTCGGAAAATACATAAATATTGTATTTAGGGGATGAGAATCAGTCGGGAATAAATGTGATTAATGTGTAGCGCTAGGTTTTGTTAGCTAGGTATTACTACGTACATATTTCATAAACTTTCCAATGAAGCTTTATGTGTTGATACAGTTGCAATAAATTAAAAACAGAAAACCATATAAAATTTCAGTGTAAGAAAGTAAATAAAATAACCTGCCCTCTACTTTCGAAGCGCAACGGTATCAATATTCTAAATTCGCCGGGCACGTCCGCTGGCGTCTGCATTGCCGGTCTTGGCGCGGATTTATTCGAACTCTATCAAAGAAAAAGTTGTAGCTCGCTGGCAACCCGCTAGGCGCCGTGACACCCTCCACACTATAAAGGAACGTACACAAAAACCACGAAAGTAAAGTATGCATTTATTATATATAAATATTTAAAAAAAATATTAAATCAAAAATCATTTAGAGTCACCAAAAAACTTGCCAATTCCTCTGTAGCAAATATTTGATTTAACAATCTCTTATAATGGACAATATTACGCGTAAAACAATATATTTTGGCTGTCCGTACAATACCTTTGTCGCCTCTGACTACACCTCGGTAAGACAGAGTTAGGTGCTTCTACTCTGCCGAACACCTATCGGCCGGTACGGACAACCTTTATTCGTGCAGATTAACACGATGATATGCAATGCTGTCACTACTGCTCGTGGAAACGCAACGGAGAGTCAGAATTGTTTTTATTCGTACCAAAATGGCGGTGACGTTGATCGCCACCCATCAATACGATCAGAAAACACTGAATTCTCACACTTTTTTCTTATGTATCCACAATCTGTCGGTAATTTCAAGAAATAGTAAATTAAGCAAAAAGAAAAAGGAAATCTTTGCTCTTATGTGAAAGAAATATGAACTAAATTGAGTTTTATCAACTCTTTTTAATTTAGATACTTCTTATGCAAAACGTCAATGTATTTCGTATAATAGTTAATTTAATTTTATAAACCCACGATTTTCTATATTTTTTTTAAAATATAAATAACGGATAGTGTGTGGACGCCTTTACCCCGCAACTTGGTATTCTGGCATGCATGCAGCTGTTTAATACACTGTCAATTGCAACGTTGCCATTTGTCGGTTTAAGTGCCCCCCACTCGTATTTTTCAAATAGAAGACACTGTTCATACCCACCCATCCTTTGATAAATATGTAAGATTTTTTTGGAAAAGAACCTATGATAAAAGACGTATTAAGATTAACTATATATATTTATTGATAATAATTTTATATTATCAAGAATGGGAGCTCTACAAGAACGAGAGTTAATACCGAATGCAGAGAAAGAAATTGTTACAAGCGAATCCGAAAAATTCGCTGAGTACTTTCTAGACGATAGTTCCATTATTGATGTCTTCTTAAAAACCATTACCTCAAAGTTATTGTAAAACTACCAACATAGAAATGCTTTTGTAAACGATGCAACTGTTTAACAAGAAGCAAAATTTCCGACGACATCAAAGTGAAATTTTACATTACTTGACATTTGCGATGAATAATAAATATTAGCATCAGCAAACGAAACTACTGACATTATTAAAAGGGCAAGCTGAAGTGACATTGGACTGACGTGAATACCGTACGAAGATGCATTTAGGAAAACAGTGTAGGGCACTGCCTGCCTAGATAGAATCTGTATAAAGCACCTGGCAGCAATCCGTAAGCCGTGACATGCTAATCGTAAGGCCTTCCTAGCTTGCATCCAGCAGTGGATTGGCGCAAAGTGATGATAACTGTGATGCGAAATATTGTCAAAAAGGCCGTAATTTACACTTTGTGTATGTAAATTATATATACACCTCATTAAATAAAATACACATTTTATATTTTGGATAGCAACTAAAATAAT
Source organism: Luehdorfia chinensis (assembly GCA_019845155.1). NCBI lineage: Eukaryota > Metazoa > Arthropoda > Insecta > Lepidoptera > Papilionidae > Luehdorfia > Luehdorfia chinensis. Next base: position 11,794,824 of record JAHVAK010000642.1, on the reverse strand, counting down.
GCTTGTATAGCATTAATAAAATAATGTTTGTCCAATGAATAATCTCCCAATTGTCAGTATTTTTTAATCGCTCCACAAACTTGGTAAACATGTTTACTCCCGGTATTCTGGCTATATTTCTATCCTCTTGTTGGTATTTCCACATACTGTAGACGGCAAGGACACAAAATCTAGCTAGAAATACATCTCCTTGACGATAAAATGCGGAGATGCATTCTATGCATTTTAACATTACGAGTGTTGTTTATAGTCTGTTGTGCAATTCACTAGATTTTTTTATTATATTTTTCATCGCTTGAGTGTAGACTCTACATTTTTCATTTTAGTAAATAAAGAGGAAAATATGAACTATATTTCTTAATCTCAATATTTTTATGGATTCTTCTTGTTATACAGTATCTTTTGATAAATATACAGTTTTGTAAAGGCAATTACACCGTTTATTAATGTATATTTTTTTGAAGTTTAATTAAAAGGTTGGTAAAGTTTTGCGTATTTTATTTGTTTAATATCTTGGCCTTTCACGATGTTATATATTACACAACGGTGAAGACTAAAATTTTCACTAACTTTCTTCCACAATCGGTCGGTAAATTTTACGTAATTTAGAAAAAAAAAATTATAGATTTTTTATGGGATAAATTGACCAGACGAGCAAATCCTTCACCTAATGTCTGCCCATAACAAATGCTGTGTCACTAAGAACATGTTTGTGTGACATTCCCGTCACACTGTTTATTGTCCACACGTAAGTGTGGATGTATGTGTAATGCCCACTAATCACACAATCTCTCAGTACCCTTCAGATCGAAACACAGTAATGTTTACACTCTACCGCTGTACATCAGAATAACTGGCCCTGCGGTGGTACATAGCTAGACAAATTCCTAACTGACTGATTCCTAGACGAAATCTTGCATAGAAATTCAGTAAAAGTCAAAAAATATTTCTATAACCAAAACTATACTTTTTTTCGATTATTTCAGATTATTTGTATTTTAAATTAAGTAATTGAATAATATTGCGGTGCCCATAGTAACATAATATCAGTAGGTATATCGCTTCTAGCATTTAGTATATCCACCAATGGGATGTCCACCAAGCGATGTATTCCAGTCGTTTCTCTACGCGAATTTATTCGTTTTTGGTAGCTCTTTTCATGAGCTCCGCTGAATGTGGCCTGTAACATTCATCTCGCATCGCCGACGGATTTTTATTGGATTTTAACGCGGATTATATTTGCCTCAGATGTATTTCAGATGTAATGATTCATTATGATTCTTAACCACATATATCTTTGACAAATTGACAATTTATGATTCCATGGCGGCAAACTTTTTATAGTATTTATCTCAAAACTGTCCTTAAAATATTGAAAAATGGGAGGATAATAATAACTCAGTAACATCTGTGATAGGATTGCATTAGTTTTATATACATACATAAAATCACGTCTTTTCCGATATAAGGGGTAGGCAGAGACCACACTCATAGCCCAAATTTGGCCTCTGCACGAAACGAGTACGGGTTTTTTTAGCTCTCATTTAGGGGGAAGTTTGCCATAGTTGCCACCGTTGTTAGCACAGTTGCCGGCCTTGGCAGGCCGGTTGGCAACCGCAGTTTATTTATTTAGATCTTCCAGGAAGATGCTGCTGCCTATCTCCTAGTTTTCGTTTAAATCCGATCAGTAATCTGTAAATTGTTTTTATTTAAGCATAGTTTATATAAAGCATGTTTACATCAAATCAATTGAATTTACAGACTTTATTATTTCACTTCTGCTTGTGATGGTAGTTTAAGACAATCTGTAACTCTATCTCATCCCTCAGTTTTCGCCAAACTGACTAAGGGGAAATGATAAGATTATCTTGTATATACTGCCATCTGAGAGATGGCGGAATAATCATATTAAATATACCAGATAGTGTAACGTGATGAACAATTTAAAGGTTGCTGATAATGATAATGAAAAGACAACTTTACTGTAGTAAACTTTTCCTGACGCCACAACTTTACTAAAGTATATACGTCATACCCAGACAAGTTTACTAAAGTAAAGTTGTATTATCAAGAAATCTTTAAAGACAAATGAATTTGACGTATATGCTAATAACAATAGGCTTATACTTACGAACAAACTGATACACATACGAAATTTAATTTTATATTTTATTAACGTTTTTAAAAAGGAAACAAATTTTATATAAAAGTAAACTTCATTACAAAATATTTTTTTTTAATTGGATATTTTTTTAAAGCTTCGAATAAGATTAAAAATGCTTCAGCATATACAATAACACCGCAAGGATCTGTGTAAATAAGTATAGATCGTTCACTTTATAAATTGTTGGCACTAAAGCGGTTACTTTACGACACTTTAATGTCTCTAACGGAGTGGGCGACCATCATCGACCCTTAAGCCTCACCGCAACTTGTAAACTAACACCTCAGTCATTTGAAACTTAACTTGTTTCGCTATTACAAGGACATATCGGTGTAAGACAGCGCCAAGTGAATAAAAAATACGGTGGTATAAGTAGCAAATCACTATTTAATGCCACTTGTTTTAAAGATTGTAATCAGGGTTCAAATAATGTATGGCGTACTTAACATGAAAAGGTTGTATTAATAACTAAACATATGTATATTCCAAATATAAAAGAGAATCCATAAAACAAAAATGAATAATAGATTAAAACAAAACCTTGGCACACAACAGTAACTAAGGATATTAAAGGACAATGTCTATTAAAACATAAAGGTGGAAGCACTGGGGGAAACATGTTTTATATTGGCACCAGGAATATTGATTATAAAAAAGAATGTCTATAAATTCTTTTATAATAAAAGATCTTCAAGCTTCTAAGGACATTTCGTGATTTAATAATTTCTACCAGCGGTGTTTAGATGATACTTCCACAATTTTACTATCAGATTAAGTAACTGCTTTTTTAGACCACCTAATTCCGTAAACTCTAATATTCAATTCATAATGAAGTTAGAGGCATATAACTGCCTAGCGTTTCTAAATGTTAGTAATTCGGATTTGTAATAGCACCTTGAATCATACCGTGTAAAGAAAAAAGGCCCATACTAACAGATACTTAAACGGTGAATCTCACCACCATCCACCACAGTTGGCTACCGTGGGAAAATCTTTGTTTGAGAGAGTACGACGGATCTGTTACAAGAAACACCTGACCACCGAGCTTCACCATGTCAAGCATCAACAAGTTTTGGGTTCTGCGCCTATATCACAGGAATCGAGTGAAACCGGCCACAGTCGAGCGTGTACCTGCTGTTCTACCACATGTTAGAAGACTCCCGGACGAAATTTGCTAGATCTTGAAGTGTAGAAGAGGACCTTCCATAAGAAATTTTTCAAGTTGCTGAAGATGATAAATTAGCTGTTACCATCTGTCAAGTGTAAATTCCTCTACAAGACGCAGGAGTATACAAGCCAGATTAAAAAATAGTCTATCTATAAAAACATTCGAAAAGAACAAAAAAGAACAAAAGAACATGTAGTTGAAGTGAAGCATCGACGCTCTAGGAAGTCTGCAGTTTGTAATCATGTTCTGGGATATCCCAACCATTATATCAGTTGTGATAGACCGTGAAAAACAGCATGTGGTCCTTGCACTGATTCCTACCAAAGATGATTCGCGATGCTACTGAAATTAATAAACAGCCTAATTTCATTACAGAAGATGGTTAGGTACTACCATCGGCTAGGGGTCCTAGAATTAATAAAACTAAATCAAAAACCAAGCATACCGCTACAATACTTCATGACATTGTAAGCACATTTTGCACAGATCGTTCCTAAAATAATAATTAAAAAATTGAAGATGCCCCGGATTAAGTATAACATCAGGAAGTCAGATACGTCAGTTCTCCGGTGATCATAGGTGTTGTAAAACGCTCGAATAGTCGGGTTATAACTATTTAAAAATTAAATGTGCTAAAATTAGCATAATTAGTTATTTTAAATGTATAATAACATCGCTTAAATCGCGTAAATATAAGAAATTGTTTAGTTTATGATTTTTAACGCATTCTGGTCTTCCAAGTGATGCATCATATGTATTAAGTATTGATAGCCATTCCGCATTCTGATATAAATCAATACATTAAAATAAAGTACAGTAATAGTCGCTAAAACGTCAAAATCTAAATTCCATTATCTTGACTAGTACTGGACACTGACACAGTAAATATACAATATAACACAGAAAAAATACTCATATACACTGAACCGGGCGCTTCAGCAGACATTAAGTATTCAGTCCTTATTTCTGTTTCGTCATTTATTACAAAAGGCTGAACCGCTTTATTTAAGATTCTTAGTACATAATAATTTATGGAACATTGCGCCCAAGTAGACTTGACTCGGATTAAATTGTCGTATTTTAGATAATTGTCAAGTTTTTACAGATACAGGCCGATAAAAAATATGTATAATTTATACACATACAAATTTATACATCACCTCTAGAATTATTAATTGCTGTAAGTAGAGACAGACCTGGACTCGGTCTGTATAAATGGAACAAACGCATTAAATATATAAAATAATTTTAGAATGATTATTAAGTACATATTTTTTTTATTAACAAAATGGGCGTGGCTCGGATTCATAAAAAAATATGATATTAATTATTAAAAGAATTTAAAACACTGTATTTTCATTTTGAGATTGTTCGTGTTAAAATAATAGTTCATACAAAATATCTAAAGTCGCATACTGGTACTCTCTAAGCTCGAATATTCTAGTTTTAAACGAAATAATTAATTTAATAAACTATCTTAATACTGCAATTGTGTTACAGAAATTTAAGACGGACGGCGAACCAATGATTGATATTTATTTGATTTAAAAGTGCATTTTTACCTGTTATTTATTACCTGTAATACCATACCCTTAAATAGTTATAATTCATAATGTATACCGACATAATCCATTTTCAAGTCGGCTAATTTCAGCCGCTATGCGTCGTGGAAAGTTCCGCAGGCAGTCGTTTTTCTTCTGTTGCGCTTGAGGCCGTTTCCAAACATAGAACAATTAGGTACGTGACAATTTTTGTAAAAAAGTAGCCGTTTATCACTATGTTTTATTTTCTACGTGTATGTGATTAAATTAACAAATTACGAGAATATCACTTAAGTTACGTTTTAAAAATACCTTATTACCTTAATGGTGAAAACAATGTAAAATTTAATAAAATACAATTTTACAAAGCTTTCATCATTCTAATTGAGACAGCAAAAGCAAAAAGGTATAGCGATTTATAAGATATAGAATTTGAACAATTTTTTTTTAAAATTTTAAAACATTTCTTATTACATCTAAGTAGTATTATAGATTTTGTATATAATTACGCGTTATACGTTGGTCTACTTCTATTGCATCTTAAGAGTTTAGCAAAGATTGTACTCGTATAAAACTTAATTGAAGATCAAATACTCCTAATGATTGCAGTTGTATTAGTCAACAAATGTAACATCTTTATAAAGAGAACAAGTTTAAATAGCGTCTCAATTTTTTTTTTGTTTTTTAAGAAACAGCCGCTAGTGGTATATTTTGTTACCATTTGTTCTGAGCACCACCTACGTGGCTTGTTTTTTCGACAGTCAAGTAATAACAATGATTTAGTTATCTGCTTTGACGGATATACATTTACAAATTTATTGTAAAGTAAAGAAGCAAAACTTTAAACCTTACAATATATTTCACGCAAAATACGCGCATAGACGTAGAGTTGCGGAAATCAGCCCGAAGCAATCTACAATCTACAATCTATGCAATTATTATGATAATTATATTAATAATTATGATAATTTCTCTCTACGTACGTATAAATGTAGAAAATGGTCGTGTTGAAGTATTTGGAGGGACGGTTCTATAATCATAGGCAAGGTGGTAGGATTCATATGCGGGAATTCGTCTAGGTAGGTACCAACCCAGGGCCAGTTATTCTGCCGTGAAGCAATAGTGTGCAAGCATTACTGTGTTTCGGTTTAAAGGGCACTGTGCGCTAGTGTAATCACTGGGTATATAAGTTGTTTGTTGTTTCAGTGTGGTGGGCGCAGTGTGGTGTCACACAGAAATGTTCTGGATGTCACCGTATTTGTTATGGGTAGACGTTGCACTTACCATCAGGTGAACGTTTTGCTCGTTTCATAAGTTTATCCAATAAAAAAAAGACGGAACGATACCTATCAGTAGTCGTGTCACATTATGAATATATGTAGTCTTGCTACCAAATCTAGCGATTCCCGCAGGGTAATACTAGGGGTCGATTCTATAATGTTGCCACAGCATTGACTGCACATTGGAAATGCTAAGTTGCACTTTGTATTATATAAGAATGTATCTTATATATCATATATACTTTACTTAAGACAATCGGTACGATAGGAAACTTTGAACAACGATATCGTTCAGTCATATAGTCAGTTATATATTATATATACTTTACTTAAGACAATCGGTACGATAGGAAACTTTGAACAACGATGTCGTTCAGTCTTCGACCAGAAGGAGCGGCGACTATCTTTTATTGAATAAGTGGCATAGGAAGTAAAAAGAGTGAAATTACTCTAATGGAAATCATCAAAATTAAATTAGTTAGCTGATCGAGTATCTAAAGTGATTTCTTCAGATAAAAAACACTAGCTGTAATCCTTAAAATAAAGTAATAATTAAAACAACTCTGTCATCAAAGCCATGTTTGTCAGAATCCTTCCAAATTGTATAGATATCCATATGTGCAGGAATTCCAGTGTATTTACAATATAACGTTTTGGATAGAAAAAAAATATAATTTTAAACTATCTATGATCGGTTTTGTTTAGAACCTAAACACGCAACAAAAGGAAACCGAAAAAAAAATTTAATAAGTTATTAAGTTATAATACAAAACTACTAATTAAGCAATGACAGCTAAAAGTAGCTCAGCGACCAATGAAAAGCGCTAAGCTCGAAGCTTCTATGTGAGGTAAAATGTACGTAACGATGATATCCGCTGCAGAATTTGAGTAACCAACAAATACCTACCTACCTAACCCTAATGATCAGAAAGCTGAAGTTGCAATGGGCCATCTATATATATTGTTCTTCTAAAAAGTATGAATTTTATAAAATGAATTGCAAATACATAATGTAATATGTATCTTTATGTTAGTATATGTATATACTAGTGTTTTATGCATATATATTTTGTTTGTATCCATATGTAATTATATGTTTTAAGCTATATACATACATTTTATTAAATTATAATTATGTTTTATCTTGAAAGAACCTGCTTACATTTTCTGATTAACTCGTAGTTGACTGGTAGAGAATTTCCTATGGCATTAAGTTCGCCAATTGTACATTTACTATGCAATAAAGTTTTTAAATAAATAAAATAAGTCTATTGTGTCCTTGACGACGTAGTTTTTTTTTAAACTGGGTTATTTGTAATAAGTTTTTCTTTTGTCGCTGAGTATGCGCACTGTTCTGAACACGTTGTGTATTATTGCGGACACTCATAATACATTTGACATTGTGTGACTTGTAATTCATACCTTTTCTAAATCATGTAAGATATTTCATAATAGTTTAAGCATTTTGGGGACGTATTAATAACTGATGTAACAATTTCAAGAGTCGTACTTGTATGGCTCATGTGGAAAACAGCCTGGATAAGATAAACTTAATTATATCTTTGGTTGAACTTTACAAGAGCAACTAAAAGATATATACTCGCGCATCAACACTACCTATATGGAGCCTGTAGGCTTTGATGACCTGCACATAGTAGAAGTCGTCATCGAGACTAAGCACTTGTCAAGAGATCAAAGCTAGGATTATGGGGTGCAGTCTCAAGACATAATCTTGACAGTTGCGAATCTGAGTTCGAACCCGAACATAAGATGGCAGTGCAATGTCTGGAACATCTTTTTGACATTGCAATGCTATATGTTAGTGGTAAATATGAAGATTTGATGACATTTAAAGATATATTTGTATATATTATTCATAGTAACACTAAATTAAGTGCAGTTCATAAGTTCCAATATCTTTAAACTTGTTTGAAAGGTAATGCTGCCTCGTTAGTTAGTGAATGTACTAATGACAATTATACTAAAGCGTAGGATGTATTGTGTTTAAGGTACGATAATGTTATTCTCATTGCTCAACACCGTGTCAATACAATAATGACTTTGAGTAAAGTACCTAAACAGTCTTTTGTCACTTAACCTTCAAAGCTTACAGGATGTAATTGTTATACATATTATGTCTAGTAAAATTGGTTAAAAAAGCGCTGTCAAACTTCGGACCTTGTTTTTTGTGATGCTACTCTCTCTCTTTGTCCGAGTCAGTTAATGTAATATATGTATCGTGACCTCAACGCGCTACAGCTAATTTGTCCACGGGAAACGGTGCAGCTCAGCAACATACTACTGCACAATCTTCTAAAGTAGAATCGGTAAGCAAATCGTATAGTTATTGTAACAAACCACATTCAATCACCCGGTGCTTAAGGTTTTTAAAACTGTGTTAGAGCCAGGTTAAACTTTATTAAAATGGAGAAAATGTGTAATTTAAATTTCTTGTATAAGCATAGTTTTTCGAGTTTTCAAAGTTAAATAAAGGATTTTCTTGTAAGGTTTGCAAAATTAAACATCGCTACGTGCCGCATGATGATAATGCTGACACTGTTGCTTCTGTGTGCAACTCTCTTCTTCTACGTTCAGTTCTTCCCACTGTTTCTAGGTTAAGTTTATAGTTCAGTTGGTAAGTGGTCTGAATGCAGAATGCTGTTAGATATCGGCAGCCAGAAGAATTATGTCACCTGGGTATTTGTGTAAAAGTTAGGTAGGCGCTACTTTCACTACACTAATTCCGTTGTTTGTGGTATAGGCGATCACTCTACCGAAATAAAAACACAGTAAAACTTTCGGTACGCTCCCGTTGTTCAGACTTTTGTATTAATTCTGAATTTGGAGTGTGTGGGGACTTGTTAATAGATTTCTATATTAGTTCAATGTTTAGTGGTGAAAACTTTTAAATGGCCTTCTTATTTCTACTTGACTTTAATATTATGTAATGCTTTCCAAATAAATAAATTAATTAAATAAATAAACTGCATAACATCGCCTGACATATCTAGATCTCCGCGCTCACTAAGACTTCCCTTCAGACTTCCTCTCAGGTGTAGCGACATCTATGTAACCACATGAAAAGCTCCAAAAACAGCTCATACGTTCAACATCGCACTAGTTTCATCGATGCTAACTATATATATGTATAAAAAGATCTAAATATTACTGGTTGGTGGAACCGTTCTCCTCAGATCAGACCGATCGATTTGCTGGGTAGCTACCCTTTTCGCTTAGCACCTTCATCTGACAAATCAAATATTATTTTATACTTAATTCTATATCAAAATTAACAAACTAATTTTGTCATTAACATTAACAAATATAAACACTGACTGTCTATTGTCCATACCATCACCATAGTACATGTAATCAAACGTACTTTTGGGATTATTTTCTGTCAATGTTATTATTGTCATTAAATTAATCATACAAATTAAATTTATATTGTCATTGTTATTGTATTACATGTTGCTATTTTATTGTTATATTGTCAGCTTTCAAAATTGGCTACCGATATTCCACTTTGAAAAAATACTCGACAACATTTGCGTATAAATAAATACGAAATACGTAACGAGATTTATGCGCCGAAACCCCAGCCATACCGTTTGTAATTGTCTCTTATATTTAGGACAAAAGGGACAATGCGCTTTGTTATTATTATTCGAAACCTCAACTGGATTTATTTATTACGTTTATGATTCATTGCGTAATTCACGTTTTCATTTTGATATAATCGGTTAAAATCTAAAATAAAACGCTTATTTTATAAATGAATGTACATAAAAGCATCGATCGACCTACCAGTTCTGTTTCATTGTAAATCAAATAAATACAATCGCATTTTCAACTTAACTTAATTTTGTACCAATCTATATAAATAACAAAGAATATTCACTGCATCTGGTTTTCTTCACAGCTATTATATTATACCGACCGTTATTCGTATCTAGTTCACAGCATTGAGTTCATTAACAAAAGAGAATTCACAAATTTTAAATTATACAATTTCACTTAATTAGCGGCGTGTACAGTGCGGACCTTATAAATAAGTTTTTAGAGCATAATTTTATAGTACATCATCTCTGGAGCGGGACATGCAAATTGCGAGCGTTAAAAAATAAAAGATGATAGCGTTTTTATACACACCCGACGGGAGTGCGGCGCGCCGGAGGCATTTACGTGATACTCGTGTCACACCTTGTTAATTTTAACTATTTTTTTTTAATTACTTACAAGATACATACTATAAATTTTATTTGATGCTTTGTATATACAAATTTATCGCACTTTAAAAAAGTAGTCAAAGAATTTTTATGACTGTCAGAAATAATCCAAGTTTCGCCGAATTATTAGTTGACTAACCGTCTGTGATAAATATGCTATATGAAAGGTGTGCAATTTTTCTTGAAACCTGGCATAATTTTCAGTTATTTTTATACATTCATATTATTGTACATTATTTTCGTTAACGTTTCATTATTTGACTTTATACCGATTGAAACTATCTTTTTGGACACGCTTTCTATTCATATTACAAATTCTTATTTTCAGAAAATAATGACGTATATTCACTGCAATCAAAGGAAATGGTCAGGAGCTGTCAATTACATTTGGTAAATGTTATATATACCCCAAACAACTTAAAACACTTATAGTTTTATATACAAGAACAGTCTCAGTGGGCCAGGTTTCTTGTATATAATTGACTGACGCTTTCTTCATCTGCAAAAATACACATGAGTGGCGGAAATGAAGTAAATGAATTGTTTTATAAAAGCTTAAATTTGCTGTATTTATCATAAGGCCGTCAAAGAAGTCATAATTAAAAATAAGCAGTTGTTCTTTTTAATTTTAAAAATGCCTTTTTTGAAACTTATTGATAGGATAACTAATGGCTTCAAACAGTTTTAGAAAGCCGAAAAAATTACAAGATTTAAATAATTATCTATAAATTTTGATATCGTTCGTCAGTCCGTCGTCGTTTCAGCCTATCAATAGTCCACTGCTGAACATAGGCCTCCCCCATAGATTGCCACAAAAGTTTGTAGCTCTCGTTTTGGGGAGATTTAGCCATAGTTGCCTCGCTTGGCAGACGGGTTGGACAACCGCAGTTTATTTATTCAGATGTTCCAGCAAGATGCTGCTGCCCATCTCCTGGTTTTTATTTTCCCTCTGTCGACTTTTACGACACCCACGGGATGAGATGGGGTGGTAGATTCTCTTAGGTCGCTACCACACGGCATTTTGATATGAACAATTAATTACTGCTAAATTATAGAAGTATGCGTTTACGATTACTTCATAATTAATATTTTATGGAAACAATTAGAGACAGTCGCATGGCCTACAAGGTGCAGTAGCCTGAAACGCAGACTATATACCATCATATGCATTATACATGCAACTTGCACGATTATACAATAAAATAAAGATGTTAACGCATTATAATTTATGATAATATAACTTGAAATTATAATATAGACAATAGAAAAATATATTTTAAAATTTATCGGGTTTCTGAACATGGTAACTTGAACTGAAAAAATATTATCTCTATTTCATCTTCACCACTCAGCAGCTCTTCATGTCCCTTGTTATCAGATTGCCACTGCGAGTAATGAAATGATGATGATAATGAAATGAAATGAAAAGTTGGGTCATTTTAATATTGTGTATACTGCTACTGGCTGAACGTGTAGCCAATTTAGTTGATTAAGCGATACCAAACTTATTTATAACTGAAAAAGTGTATGTATGTACAGCATTTTAAGCTTTTCTCAACCAATTTCTGGTCGCTGATTATGTGACATAATAACGAAAAGGTCATGGTTTCCACATCTCTTTGAGTATCTGCGCTCGATCCACGTAACAATTAATAGTGGAATATATTTAAAACAAACTATTATTTCTAAAACATTTGCCAAATATTTTTTGTTGCAACCGGATTCAAATTTTGCATAGGTTATCTGGTTAAGAAGACCTTTCTAACTTGCTGGCTGATTTGTTTACGTATTAAAGAAACCAAACTAAAGAAACGAACATAATAACATAATTTAAATGAAACTAATTTTACGGATTTTATCGCGTTTTATTTTATTATTTATAACCCGACGTTTCGAGTGCTTTACAGCACCCATGGTCACGGGCGGACTGAGGTGACAGATGTCCCGATGTCATAGTTAACCCGGAGTACCTTCAGCTTTTAATTATTATTCCTTGTCCGATCTACGCAGAAAGAGCTTACGGTATCTTGAAGTCTTGCAGTGGTATGCTTGGTTTTTGATTTAATTTTATTAATTATAGGATCCCAAGCTGGTGGTAATACCCAACCATCTTCTCTATTAAAATTAGGATGTTTTTTAATTTCAATAACCTCGCGAATCATCCTTGGTAGGAATCGGTGTTCTTTTGCGAGGATTTGTGGTTTATCAAATCTGATGTAATGGTTGGGATCATCCAGAACATGGTCACAGACTGCAGACTTCCTAGAGCGACGATGCTTCACGTCAGCTATATGTTCTTTTACGCGGGTTTTAACTGATCTTTTTGTTTGCCCTATGTAAGAGAGACCACATTCATTCATTCATAAAGTCACTGCATTTTTAGACCACCTTAACTCCATAAATTCTAAAATACAATTTACATTGGAGTTAGAGACAAATAACTGTTTAGCTTTTCTAGATGTTTTAATAATTAGAAATCCTAATAACACCTTGAGTCACACTGTGTATAGGAAAAAGACCCATACAAATAGGTACTTAAACGGTGAATCTCACCACCATCCTTCACAGCTATCTACCGTGGGCAAATCTTTGTTTCAGAGAGCACAAGGGATCTGTGACAGTAAACACCTGGCCGCCGAGCTTCAGCATGTCAAGCAAGTTTTGCAAGACAACAAGCTTCGGGTTCCGCGCCTTCGTCGCAGTGACCGAGTGAAGCCGGCCACAGTCGAGCGTGTACCTGCAGTCCTACCATATGTCATAGGAGTCACGGACAAGATTGGCTATATCTTGAAGCGGGCTTCCATAAGAACAATTTTTAAGCCGCCTAAGAAGATAAGTCAGTTTTTACCATCTGTCAAGTGCAGGAGTATACAAGCTGGATTGTGAATGTGGTCTCTCTTACATAGGGCAAACAAAAAGATCAGTTAAAACCCGCGTAAAAGAACATATAGCTGACGTGAAGCATCGTCGCTCTAGGAAGTCTGCAGTCTGTGACCATGTTCTGGATGATCCCAACCATTACATCAGATTTGATAAACCACAAATCCTCGCAAAAGAACACCGATTCCTACCAAGGATGATTCGCGAGGTTATTGAAATTAAAAAACATCCTAATTTTAATAGAGAAGATGGTTGGGTATTACCACCAGCTTGGGATCCTATAATTAATAAAATTAAATCAAAAACCAAGCATACCACTGCAAGACTTCAAGATACCGTAAGCTCTTTCTGCGTAGATCGGACAAGGAATAATAATTAAAAGCTGAAGGTACTCCGGGTTAACTATGACATCGGGACATCTGTCACCTCAGTCCGCCCGTGACCATGGGTGCTGTAAAGCACTCGAAACGTCGGGTTATAAATAATAAAATAAAACGCGATAAAATCCGTAAAATTAGTTTCATTTAAATGTGTAGTGTTCGCGTAAATATAAGAAATCATTATAATAACATAAACAAATTTGCTGACTTATTTAAACGTAGTGAAATCAGTCAGCAGGGATTAACCCACTATCATGCATTGTGGCGTTGCACCAACATATGTTACATTACTTGAAGCCCGCGACTACGTCCGCGTGGATTTAGGTTTTTTTGTAAGCCGTGGGAACTCTTAGATTTTCCAGAATAAAAAGTATCCTATGTATGTCTCCAGGATGCAAGCTATCTCTTTCGTCAAGATCGGTTCAACTCATGTGTTTATGCACAATTTCTGCATAAACACAAATTGTTGGTTTTCGAGTCTGGTCGTGTTGTGAAAGTCCTCTTCTCTGCCTACCCCCGATCTTATCGCATGAGCTTGAAATCAGACGCGGGTAGGCTAAGACAAATGAGTGATTTTTGTCTGCGTATACACTTGTAACACTATAATATCTCCTGCACAGTTGATAGTTTCTAACAGTATTCTGAATTTGACACCGTGGACGAAAATCAGCCAGTAGATACATCATTATCGAAATTGCACTAAAATGCTTTAATTCATTGACATGACAAATATTACGGGAATACATTATAATAAACGAATATGCGACGTAGACATCACAAAGAAAAAATGAACGGAAGGGAGCACCAGATGACAATAAACAACGCGTTAAAAATGTAAGTGGGACGTATAAAACGTTGCTTGAGGGTTGAGTAGGGTCGGCAAACATACTAGTCGTAATTAAGTATTATAGGTAGCAATTTCACATAATATATACCTAATACTCTAACAGTTTGAAGTCAAATCTAATTTTTGTATTTAATTCTTGTATTTTCATTTCGCTTCTAGGTTTACTAATTATGTTAAAGATCGCGTGTACTATTGATAGTGCACCTGTCTTTTTGATACATTTATTCTTTCTCGGATTTTTTGAGTATTTTATGACTTAAACCCGTTTGGTGGCAGCTTAAGAGAATCTATCACCCCATCTACTCCCGTGGATGTCATAAAATCGGACAGAGGGAAAATGAAAACCAGGAGATGGGCAGCAGCATCTTCCTGGACCATCTGAATAAAACTGCGGTTGCCAACCCATCTGCCAAGCGTGGCAACTATAGCAAAATCCCCTAAAATTAGAGCTACAAACTTTTATGGCAATCTATGGGGGAGGTCTATGTTCAGCAGTGGACTAGTAATAGTTGAAATGATGATGATGATGACTAATTACGGAAATCTTAAAATTTTAATAATATCGCCGCATACTTCTATATCTATACTCAAACAATATATGGAGAACGCATTACTTCGACTTCAAAAGAAAGTAGTTTGGACGCAAAACTACGTAATAAAGTTTACCGATTTTTTTTCGCATACCAGTGTTAATTAACAGCCTATTAATGCCACTATGCTGAGCAAAGGCCTCTTTTCATTTTTAAAACGGTTTTGGTGCAGGAAAGAGTCCGCCTACGCTGCTCCTATGCAGGTTGGCGGACTTCAAATGGCATCGAAATATTTTTATTTACACGTGGTGAATCAGCACTTAAAATTGCAAACATACATATATTGAGTCATGCCTCCTTCCCATAGGGGTAGGCAGAGACCACATCTTTCCACTTGCTACGATCCTGACACACATCTTTAGCTTCCTCTACTTTCATTAGTGTTTTCATACATGTTCGTCGGTACTTTTCACATAGCCTTTCCTTAAAACGATTTCGATCTGATCGTGATACGTTTGCCTACATCGACCCTTACCGGATTGCCCATGAATATTTGCCCTTGCAGAACCATTTTAAAGGTGCTGGCACCGGGGATCGATCTCAGGTCACTCGCTTAATATGAAATTTAAGGCGAGCGCCCGGCCCTTGAGCTACCACGGCTTATACCAGTATTATCCTTTAAAAATAAATATGAATTTTTTTAATTCTTTATCCTCTTCATTATAAAAACAGAATCTTTTTACAAATTCGTGTGCAGGGTTAATTTAGATCGTAAATTTTGTTTTATAATTGTCAATGTGTTACTTCCACTACGTAAATTATTAACTAAATTAAATAGCATTTTATAAAGGGGCAATTTGAAAATTCTTGCACAAAAAAGCGTGCTTCTGTCCAAAAACGGACACGTATTCCAGCGTCGCACAAATTACTCTTTGATTTGCAGCTAATGAGAAAAATGACCTCGATCCTCCGCCTCCCAGTAAAAAATTGGACTCCTCAGTAAGCCTGCAAGACGCATGGCCCTGAACGTGTCTGGTAAGGTAATTAGTGGAGATACTAATTTACATTTGTATTCAAAATTCGAGCGCTGGCTCCCGTTCCCAGTCGTCTGTTTATTCTCATCTCTTCGCCTTTTTTTCTCTGAAACGTACCGCATTGCTGTATTTTTCGCGTAAAATAACGCAGTCGACTAAAAAAGGTTACGAGAATATTGTCGGCAACATTGCTCGGTGATGGACTTAAAACTTACTTTTTTAATACTTCGAAGGAAAATAATATAAAAGATATGATTGATCGCATTTTTTTATTAAATACGCTGCCCATACTAGGTTTCCTCCTGCAACGTGGGTGCGTTTCATAGACATCAATTTCATGTTCAAAACACAACCAGATCCGAAAACCAATTACTTGTTTTATTGCACAAATGTTGGCTCCTGCTGGGATTCGAACTCAGCACCCGCGGTGTAGAAGTTAAGTACTCTGACCACTAGGCCACGAGATCGTCATTTCACGTTATTGTAGAACATAGGCATCTTTTATGTTTAGAGGATTTGCCGTAATCGCCACAACGGCAGGCTGGTAAGCGCACACAGTAAGAGAGCCATAGCGCCTTAAGCGCTATCTGTATGGAGGCACGTATTAAAAATGTATGTGTAATGAAGGCCACTAAAGTTTCCAAATATTTCCTTTAGTGGACTTTTACACCCTTTTTACACTTTTGGAGGGAATGGAGTGATGGATTATCGTACGTGGCCTCTACACGATACAAAAACCTGCATATTAACTGACTCATTCCTGAGACTTCAATTCATTAATCTCATATGCCAAGTAATTACACTAGCCAAAAGAAACAATTTAGGAAATGAGATATATTATTCCACATTTGTACAATGTATTATACAAATAATGTGTCGGTCCAATAAACCATGGAGGTTTATCTTAGTGTATGTACATATTATGTTATATATCTTAGTAATGTACATATATGTTCATATAATTGGTACGATGAACAACACGATTACAGAAAATATTTGTTTGATTGGATCAAAACTCAATAAATTCACGCACCCGTAATTCCTCTGGTTTTGCGGACGTTCAAGGTGGCGGTGATCACTTACCCTCAGGTGAGCCACTTGCTCCGTTTGCACCATATTCTACTCGTATACAAAAAAGAATTAGTTTAATATGTTTAATTTAGTTCTGACGTGATTTATTGCAACGGAGCAAAGGAGGTTATTTGGCTTTAGAATCTTTATTATTAAGGCACTGTCGAATGTATATCAAAAGTAACTATGAAATTCCCTAGACTTAAAATGACTAGTTAACTAGACAACCGAAGATTGCACTACTTTTAAGAAATTTATCTTGATTTTCTTCAAACAAGGAGTCTATATTCAATACAAGGAGAAAATAACATAATAAAACATATTTTAAAGCAGCTTATAAACTAAACATGAATTACGATCTCACGCATAACACACCATAATAAATGTTCGAAAATAATACGAAACGAAGCATTAATGAAAGCACGTAAAATCCATTTGGCATTTTCATTTCAATTTTATTTAATTAAGGCTTATGTTGTGTTGGCGGTAATAGCGTATTTTCGCGTTGTTTATCAAATAGTTTTGAATGTTTTAATCTATTTTGTATAAATAATAGAAATATATTGAAGCATTAATTTACGTAACGTTATGATTGAGTTTGATAAAGTCAAAGGCGAATGAAAAAATAGGAGCGCAGTTACCATGCAAATAGCTAATACATTGCTTTAATGAAACAGTAGATTTCCCAAAAATGTATATACTTAACGCTAGAAAGGTAACCTTATTTTAAATAACATTACAGCATGTCATTTCGTCGTAAGCTTCACTATGTCGAAATATTTTTGATTTAATTTCAGTGTTGTCGTACTTTAAACATTTCATTCTCATATTTTTTATGGAAGAAAGTGACGACATGTGCATATTGTTCACCTGATGATAAGTGCAACGTCTGCTTAAAACGAATGCTGTGCCACTCTGAACCATTCTGGATGGCACCACACTGCGCTCGTCACTTTGAGATATCACTTGTTAAGCCCCATAAACCCATTAATTACACTAGTGATTTTTGCACACTACTTCTTCAAAAGAGAATAACTGGCCCTGCGGTAGTACCTATCTCGACGGATTCCTTCATAGAAATCCTAGCACTACATCCAGAACTGGAATTGAGCTCGGTACAGGCTTACTGTCTGACCGATTGATTCCGATTCAATGGTTTCGATTCGCAAGGCCACGGCATGGCACAACTAAATTTAATGATGTTCCACAGTAGGATATCTCCTATATAGGCGTAGGCACGTTTTACAGTCATAAATTTCACATGCACTACACAACCAGACCCAAAAAACAACAATTAGAGTTTTCGCAATAATGTTGACTCCGGCTGAGATTCCAACCCGGGAACTTCGGCGTAGAAGTACCCGACTCCAGGCCACGCGGCCGTCTATAACACTCGCTAATTTAACACGTTTTCGGCGACGAAGGAGAAGGTCTGAGGAACCTTCACGACCTACAGCCTACATTTCTGGGCAATAATAAATATTTCAACGACATGTGAAGTCCGCCAACTCGAACAGGAACAGCATGACGAACAGATTTCGGCTTCTATAACTTTCCATAAAATAAGAGAAGGCCTGTGCTCGGCAAAAATGCGTAATTATTCCTTTTTAGTATGAGTAAATATTTTCAAAAATTATACCTACAGATCAATTTTTTTTATTGTTTATAGTGACGAAACGAGCAAAACGTTCACCTGATGGTAAGTGCAACGTCTACCCATAACAAATGCTGTGTCATCCAGATTATTTCTGTGTCACCGCACTGCGCTCATCACCCAGAGACCCATAAGTTCTTTACCCATAAGTCTCATTTGCCCAGTTACTACGCTAGCTCTCAGTGCCTTTCGAATCGAAACACAGTAATGTTTGCACACTACTGCTTCACGATAGAATAACTGGCACTGGGGTGGTACCTACCTGTCTAGGATTTCTATGCAGGAATCCGTCTGGATTCCTGCATAGAAATCCTACCACCAGTAACTTTTCTTTCACTTTTAACTATTGTGCCAACTAAGAACTATTACACGTATTTTATCGTTTATATACATATGTAACCCAAATGTGTAGCAAGCCTAACTAGTAGTATAAAATTACTACAAGCCAATTTTGGCTCATTAGCCAAAATTGCTATCTACTGACAAAATAAGAAGCTGATTATAAAGAGCTAGCTGAAACCCGCGAATGCGTGCGTTTATAAATACCGTGGACTCTTTGATTATCCGGAATAAAAACAATCCCATATCCAAGATCCAAACAATCTGTTTGCCGAATTTTGTCAAAATCGGTTCAACGGTTAAGCTCTAACAGAGAATTATTTTTGCATTTATAATGTTACTGTCTGAAGTCCGCCACTTCGTCCTCATGGATTATGATTTTCTTGATATCCCGCGAGGACTTTTTGACCTTACAGGATAAAGGAATCCTATGTCCATGTCCAGGATGCAAGCTATCTCAACGCCAAATTTCACCAAGATCGGTTCAGCGGTTACACCGTGCAAAGGTAACAAAGAGACAGAGGGACAGAAAGAGTTTTGTTTATAATATAAGTATGGATATATAGAACAGTATTGATTAGCTCAACGAGATCTTCTCAATATGAAAAAATAAAAATTACATTTCGTAATAATTAGAAGACCACCGTGAAATGGGCATGGAAATAAGATAATTATTGTAATTTATTGCCAGATGCTCAATGAGATATTTAAAGTATCTGAACAAATTTACGATAAAAATGAAGTCCAATTATGTCTATGTATTTTTCTATGAAAATGTCCTCAATTCATTCAATTATTATGTACTGTAGTTGTAAACGATCAGTTAGAGATAATTGAAAGATAATTATCACTTTATTGTTATATACGAAGAAGTAATTAAGTTGTATTCGGTGAAAACATAATAACTTATACCATGAGAGGGCACTGTCGACCTTAATTTTATGACATAAGCAATACATTTTTTTAGGGACTAGACATTTTATGAAGGCTCTTCGATGAACTATAACTACTAAAGTTGGCACTAGACGTAATAATCTTTAATGTAGAAGATATATTTGATACTATTAACATAGTTTGACGTCATAAACGATGCATCTGAAATTTGTATTTTATGCATTAGTCTACTAGTGAATAATATTTAAGTTTTATGTTTCAAATAACTTTGTTGTCTGCATATTTGTTAACTATGATCTAGTTATCATCTTACATTAAAAAATGTACGAAGTCAATCCGGTGTCTTGTACAACTTCGACGTAAAGGTTGCTGATATGAATTTCTGTTTGTCTATATGACTATCATAATAAAGCTGGAGAGCTTGTATGTTTGAACGCGCTAATTTCAAGAAACACTAATTACAATTTAAAAAAATATTTTTGCATTCGATAGCCCGTTCGCCGAGGAAATTTTTTGACAATAAAACGCATATACTGAATACCGAACATCGCCGAGAGAGCCGAACTTTGAGCGTGAACGTCTCGGCTCATTTTACGCGGGAAACCGCGGGGCGCAGCTAGTTACAAAATATAGCCCTAAAACTAAGAAAATTAAGTTTTACTTTTTTATTCATTTTATTTTATTAGGTACACTAACAGATTACAATAAATTTTATTGTATAAGCTTCTGAAATCACACGAATTCTACATTTCTCCTAAAATCTTATTCTAAATTCAGACTAACTACTTAAACATTCACATTACGATTTTTTCTTGAAGAATATATTAATTGCAGTTGCTCTGACTAAATAAAAATAACGATGGGTAATATTTTTGTACACATATTGTTTCATACTTGACAGAACTTGCCCAACAAGAAACGTATTACATTTTAGATAGCATTATACTTGGCAGTAGCACGTAAACGGGTTAGACTTAGAAAATATCACGCTCTTACAGAATACCAGAGTAAGAAAATTATGGTAAGTACATGAGTAAGAGTAACCCAATTACTAAGGAGGCATTCTAATAGTCGTCTTGTGTGACATTGATTTGTCAAGGACGAAGGTGAAGAGGAGTCATACTTACGACTTTCTATCAGGTGTACTACTCGTAATCGTCTGTCATCTTTCACGATCATCGCTACATTAACAGTCAACAGCTACATTTTTTGCTTTTATTTTTTTTTTTAATAAAAGGTGCCACACATTCGACTTACTTCTGTATCATGGGTGTTACAGACATAAATTGCATATACTGAAACTCAAAACAACTATCTGAAGCTCTTACAATTTTATTTCTCGTGCTGTTTTCGAACCCGCGACATATAGCGTACAAAACTACTGGCTTAGCCATTCCACCAACCGATTCATATATTCAAACAACCACAAAAACATCGGCCAGTATTCACGTAAAACTGGAATGTTTGACTCTTCAATCGTCAGCACGACAATCATTATTCAGCAGTCGAATGTACCAACATGACATGTCAAGGCGACCGGCATGAGCAATTGCCCGGGACCCGTACCTTCCTAATGTACTGTCAATCATCGCTCTTCCCGCCATCGGACGTGGCATACAAAGACGTTTTTTGCATGCAATCGTTTTAGCTGAATAACAAGTCGTTGATGCGTCATGTCCTTTGGTATGGCGCTGTAGTACTAATGGCAAATTCACTATGTCCTGATGTGACCGGAGTTTCTTCACGTACTATAGCATAAAAGATCATCAAGTGGGAAGTATAAGAATTTTATCCATCGCGTTATATATATTTCATTTATTTATTAGTATGCTTTTCTTTAATCTATTGAGAATTGATGATGATATTCTCCTGGTCGGTTTTCGATACCGGCGACAACTACCGAATATTGTCGGAAGTAATCAACTGCGAAGATAGCTCCAACGCTATAGATTACTTCCGACCGTAAAGAATATAGTGCCTGTAGTTTATGCACAAACACAGGGGTACTCACTCGTCCAAACCTACATGTGCTCGATGTAACGCTCATGCGATATGATCAGAGGAAGGCCGGGATGCAGTGGCAGAAGCACAAGGACAATCATAATACAACCAGACCTGAAAACAAATCTCTAAAATACAAAAGTTGTGCAGGTTGTGGCGTTAGAGAATCTTGCTGGTGGCGGAATACTCATCTCAATTATGCCAAACCTCAATCATTCAGACTGGTGAACAGCGTCTAATGCCAAGTGTGCGAAATGTCTGAAACTACGATAGCCAGTCCGCCTGCTAAACGTAGAGATTACGGCTATTCTTCCAGACTTGGTACTTCAACTTCTGGATGAAGAGAAAGTAGAAGTCAGATTAAGTTACTATTTGTTTTATTGTAATATATACGTAAAAGCGTTTATGGTTTCCAAAAATTCTAAATCCAAAGTCCAAGCCATAACCCAGCTTATTAAAAGAAATATAATAGAGCCCTGGTAGATCAGAACCAGACTCTCCTTACTTCTTTTTTTGAAACTATTTTAAGTTGATAGTTGATATTTTAAGTCCTGATTTACCGCAAACATGGCGCTGAAGTAAATTATCGTAAAGAAACATGCATGTCTGAGAAATTAAAAAAATTACGTGTGAAATTTGCAGAACCAAAACCCTCTCCATAAATGAGATAAGATTGGTAGCAGTAGAACATTTAGTGACTTTAACTTTACTTTTTAGTATCATCATGTGTGGTGGCGGCGTAAGTGCATCTACCACCACCACTCATTCTGTAGGTGTCGTAAAAGGAAAATCAAATCGATATTAGGAAAATCAAAAACCTGGAGATGGGCAGCACATCTTCCTAAAACATCCAAACAAATGAACTGCTGTTGCCAACCCGCTGGCCAATCGTGGCAACTACCGCTTAATCCCCACAAAATCTATGGGGGAGGCCTATGTTCATCAGTGGACTTATGATGGCTGAAAGGAAGAACATTGAACATTCACAGCTATTCCTCTGGTATTGTAGATTTTCAGGGACGGCGGTGATCACTTCCCATCACGTGAGGCACAAGCTTATTTGCCCCATCTACTATATTACTAAAAAAATACGATCAAATATTAATGTTAATAGTAGATTCATATTAAATCTAATCCAAGAGTCTCATTAATCGATCGTAGATTATACAGATGCCAGATTGATATCGTACAACAGTGAACTAGTCTGCGGTAGGCAACGATCTATCTAACAGATCGCTATTGATACTTGATCGGTCACGTACTGCTAAGTCCACAACGCGACTGCTAATTAATACGCCAGGTCCGATTCTGGCGCCTATCATGACGTCACCATAGCATTGTCTGTAGACTGGCAGGGACATTTGAAATCTAAAAGCATATTGTATGTGCATGTTTTGCTAGGAGCGGATGTGGATTTATAATTCACTACGGCAAACTGTATATCTGAGTAGAGTAGGTACATCATACAATACAGTCGAGAATTTAGAGCATTTGACTGCGATGGAATGTGCTGAGATATTAAGTCGAGAAGACGTATTTGGAAGTTAATTTGCTAAGATCTGCATGCAAATATATAAAACGGTGTATATTACCTAGTATTTGAGTTGCCTGCCCTACCTCGGTAGCGTGTACAAGCAAACTAATACCGCCACCAGACACCCTACTGCAAACTTAGTGATAGTATTGTAGTGGTGGAGGGTATCTGATGGCGGTCATTTTATATTTTGCATGCGGATCTCAGCAAATTAACTTCCTTTCCTTCATCATAATGGGTTTCCTCAAAGTGACGCCTATTTCTATTAACTGTTTTGAATTGTCATGAGAATGATGAGAATGACAATTGTCATGGAATTGTCTTAAGGAGTGGGTTAATTATTAATTTCATACTTGAACGACTAATGTTGAATAGAGTCTTGTTATTTCATATCTAAGAGATTTTATCCAATGTCAAATGTTCTTTGAAGGTTTCTAACTTTATTACAAAGTCCAGGACACGCTAGGGACTCTGACCTTTCCACGCTTTGTTGGCTAGACTAATGATAAAGATTGGTTAAAAAGCACTAACAACCTAATGGTTTAGGGTATGGACAGCGATATAGGACGTCACGAGATCGAGTCTGCCATTCGACTTGTGTCGTGAACGAACTTCCATCACAAGCTTTTAAGCTAGTTATTGTTAACTGAAATATTAGTAAAGTAGTAAAAGCATTGTTAGTATTCTATGTATGTAATAAGTTTTGAACAATGATCATATTTTCGTTAAAAGATTTTTTTTGTGAGGCCCATGTCCAGCAGTGGTAACATGTTACTTGAGCTATCCACAAGGCTAGAGTCAAGAAAAATCCAGCGAGCTCAAACATGAGCTATCTCGCTTAGATGATAGAGCTCGATTATTTGATGACCTATAATAGATATGCCTATGGTCAACTTGCGGCATCGTCACACCATATTATTATTGCATTTTTTTTATTGAATAAAGTGAAGAAACGAACAAAAGTTCACCTGATGGTAAGTGCAATGTCAGCTTATTACAAATGCTGTCTCACCCAAAACAGAAATGTTTTGTGTCACATGTTGTGTGACAGAACACTGCGCTTGTTACCCTGAGACATTCCTTTGACAGAAAGTTTGCACACTACTGTTTCACGGCAGTATAACTGGACCTGCGGTGCTACGTGCTTAGACGGAATCCTGCATAGGAATCCTACCACCAATGAAATCCAACCACTACGTAGGTATGCTAAATTTTAGCTCAATTAGACATCGGAAAGGTGGTCAAAATTGACAAAATTCCTAGATTTGAATAGGAAAAACATACGAAGAAATCAAGGTAGTATGTAATAAATAAAAAATATGTAATATTAACAAGGTTAATATTTAGAACATGCATAAGCATATGCTTTAACACTTTAATACTATCTGTTACATACAAATAGGTGGGCTAGACTTGGGAAGCACACACAGAATCCCAGCGTAAATAGCACCACATAGCTTGGTATGGTACGTGATGGGAACGGAAGGCTCAGTTACTGGTGGGTACGGGTATTCTATCTTAATCCCAAGGAATAATATCGTACGTATACGATCTGGTGGTAGGATTTCTATTTAGGAATCCATCTACGTAGTTGCCACCGCAGAGCCAATTATTCTTCCGTGAAGCAGTAAATGTGCTAACATTACTGTGTTTCAGTCTGAAGAAAACTAATAGCTAGTGTAATTACGTCGCATATGAGACTTGAGAACTGTTGTTTCAGGAGGTCAGTCAGGTATTCAGTGTAGTGTCACACAGATATGTTCTGGGTGACACAGCATTTGTTATAAGCAGACCGAGGCTTACCGTAAGGTCAACGTTTTACTCGTCTCGTCACTTTCTCCAATAAATAAAACTGGACTCTAGTATGGATCTCACGGCAATAACTCTTCCTACGTACCAGCAGTGTACCTACACTGCATGCTGGTTCAGTTTTTTTGTGTGATTATGTCCACCTTGCCTAATTTACTTTTCCCTTACCCAAAAAACAATAATTCGTCTTTTGGCACAAATATTGGCACCAGGCTGTGATTCGAACTCAGGGCCGGCGTAGAATACAGATACTCTCACCACTACGCCCTGCAGTCGTTACTTTTTTGTTTTTTAGAAAAAAACATCATGTAGACATCATATAATATCACAGTGCCACGAGTGCTTACTATAAGCCCTCCCATAATCCAAGAAATTTCTAAGCTTCATCAGCGATACGATTAAAGGAAGATTCTGATGCAGTGTTAACCACGCAGTCTATCATAATACAGAGTTCAAAAATAATACGAGTACGTTGCACACATTATGCTCTAAGATGCAAAAGCAGTAGACAGGTGTGCTGAATAATTTACCATTAAGTAATGTAGTGTTACGATGTAAAGAAAAAAAAAAAAAAAGTTTCAGCCTATAAATGCCTCACTACTGAGCACAGGCCTCCTCTCATTTCTGAGAGGGTTTTGGAGCTAGGAAGAATCCGCCACGCTGCTCCAATGCGGGTTGGCGGACTTTACATGTCTTCGAAATATTTTTAATTTCTCAGACATGCAGGTTTCCTCACGATGTTTTCCTTCACCGCCGAACACGTGGTAAGTCAGCACTTAAAATTGTAATTAACAATTTTAGTGGTGCCGGCACCGGGAATCGAACCCAGGTCACTCGCGTACTATGAAATTAAAAGCGAGCGCTTAGCCCCTGAGCTACCACGGCTCTTGTGTGTGTGTGTGTGTGTGTGTAGTGTTATGATGAGGTGGATAAAACCTTAGAGAGAGAACATCATATTAAAAATAAATAACTAACTTTAACTAAGTATTTAAAACCTTTATTTTATTATTATAGAGCAGCATCTTAAACAAAATTACACAGTATTTCTTTTACATACTTACCTGTTGGTCAAAAATGAAAATTCAGCCATAAAACATACGTTGTGTTCGATTTTTAAAACGTAAATTTTTAGCGTCACCTCAAGTTAGCGGGTGGTATGACTCGATTCAAAATTTGTGAATAATCAGTACCCACGTTGAACATTAAAATTAGCGTTCTAATTTGTAGACAACCGAAAACCCAATTATCTGTTTGACGATTAATATAAGAGTCAAAATCGTTTGAAATTCATTTACCTGGCCGCATATATATAGATTGTAATTGCCTTAGTGAAGTGAACGTTAATTTATTGCCACCCTTAAGAGGTAATTGCGTAAATCATGCATTTATGACAGTTGGTCACAAAGCTTTGTCTACTCGCGATACGACTGCGGTGAGCTCGTTATTGTTATTATAAACAATGTTTTTTAAAGCTTTTGTTACTTTCGTAAACCATAAAGGTAATTTTCTATTGTAATTTTTATATTTACCTGGACTATACTGAAAAGCTATTCAATAATTCTTTAAAACTCAAGAGATGTTTGCGACGGACCCAACGGTCTTTGCAGCGGTGCCAGATCAGCAATTGGCTTATAAAAGTCTCGCAGTATACATCAATACCGTCAGTATTGATGTATACTGCGTGGCCTAGTGGTCAGAGTACCTGACTTTTACGCCGCAGGACCAGGATTTGAATCCCAGCCGGAGCCAACGTTTGTGCTAAAACACGAATTGTTAATTTTCGGGTCTGGCTGTGTTGTGATTGACCCCGTGTTTCTGATACTGCTACCTAGCCTACCACCGATCTTATCGTATCAGGGTTACATCGGGCGCGGGTAGATTGGAACGAGTGAGTGACTCTGTGTTTGTGCGTACACTTGTGGAACTGTAATATCTCCTGCAGCTTTGATAGCTCTCGACAGTATTCGGAAGTTCTCGCCGTGGTCAAAATCGGCCAGGAGAACTACTTCTCATCAATACTTAAATACAACACTGAACCATTTAATTTTACCAGAGACGGTCTTCGGATAAGAAAGATCTGCCGCTGAACGAGCTATGGAGGCATATACCTAATCCGAAAGTTGTCTCAGCATCTTCCTGGAACATCTGAATAAATAAACTGCGGTTGCCAAACCACCTGCCAAGCGTGGCAACTATGGGAAAATCCCCCTAAAATGAGAGCTACGAACTTTTGTATCAATCAATGTGGAGGCCTATGTTCAGGAGTTGACTAATGATAGGCTGAAATGATGACGATGATATACAAAAATGGCGGCAACGTTTTTTGCCACCCGTCACGTCTCGTTTTCCACGCCGGCGAAAAGTGGGCTACATGTGTGGCATCTGCCTACCCGCTCTATGGCAAAAAGGCGTGACTGTATGTATGCACGTAAACATTGTAGCGTTATTATATTATAAAAAGTTTACAGTGCTGATTTTTTTTTTACCACGTGCTCAGCTGAGAAGAAAACATGGTGAAGAAACCTGCATGTCTGAGAAATAAAAATATTGCGATAACATGTGAAGCTCGCCAACCCGCATCGGAGCAGCGTCGCGTACCCTTCTCAGCTCCAAAGCCCTCTCAAAAATTATAAATGGTCTGTGCTCAGCAGTGGGACCTTTATAGGCTGTCACTTTACTTTTTTTATAACTGAGATTGTTATTGCGCTCTCTATCGGAGGGGGTCTGTATTTTCTGCCATTTTCCTTAGTCGACTTTTACGACACGTATGGGATAAAATGGGTAGCCGTGCAAAACGCGCTACAAATATAATAAATAAAAAAAAAGTTACAAATATTTAAGATATTTGTGTCTGACTTGCCAGGATAATAAATATTCAACCTGAGACTAGATATATTTCATCGTTATATTGCAAAAGTTACAGATATGTCATAAATTAAGCCGTAGTCAACAGAGTTGCAAGCACTTGTTTTACAACATACAAGAATGCAAACCTTCTATCAATCTATTATTTTATTGAACACGATAGAAACGTTATAAACAGCATTGCGTTATTAATAAATAAAGTATAGCATGTGTTGGGAATCTGAAGACTTAATTAGCGTTCACTGCGGGACACCGGGCACGCGCGGCGTATATCTTATCGGTTGCGTTTGCGCACGATTCGTGAGCAACGACGCAAGCTGTAGGTACTCGATAATGGCAGAACGATTTATGAGAGCTACGTCTACGATTTGAACTATATTTTGTTGCATAATATTGTCGAGATTTGCTTTGCTCTTTAGTGACATGTTTGCTATATTCGTCATTCATCATCATTTCAGTAACTAGTCCACTGCTGAACATAAGCCTCCCCCATAGATTGCCACAAAAGTTTGTAACTGTCTTTTGGGGGTTTTTGCCATAGTTGCCACGCTTGGCAGGCGGGTTGGCCACCGCAGTTTATATACTCAGATGTTCCAGAAAGATGGTGCTGACCATCTACGGGTTTTAATTTTCCCTCTGTCGACTTTTACGACACGGGATGAGATTGATCATCACATCACACGGCAAATTTTAATAATTTGGTTTTTTATTAATACTTGATAATTTTGTAAAGTGTGTTTAGTTTTTTTATGGTACACAACACGCTTTGTATGCATTTATTTTCGCACAAATTAACTCAGAAACCGTTTATGCTAGACAGGTCAAAAATCGTTTTTCGTCAGAGAAAAAACATTCACTTTACACTTCGGTGCGCTCCAGGCTTAACAATTCAGTTAAAGCAAATTTCAAATCACGAAAGATCAAAGCACGCAAGTGTTTACGACTTATGGACGAAAAAGCGAGAAATGGAAAGTGAAAATTTATTTAGAAAAATTTAACAATACATTATGTATACAGCTACTTTCAATAAATTCACTTATGTAAAAGGTATAATGCGAATGTGTTCGAAGCCTCCTTTCATTTCTTCTCTCCACGCTACTCCTGTGGTGGTTGGCGGACTTCTCATGCCCTCGAAATAATATTTTTATTCCTCAGACCTGCCGGTTTGTTCGCGATATTTTCCTTCACCGCTAAGCACGGGGTCAATCAGCACTTAAAATGGGAGGTCCGAACCTCTAAAATTGCACGGGAATCGAAGACGATTTAAGACGAGCCCCGGCCCCTGAACTATCACGGCTATTACATATATCAAATCTCACGGCGCATCTGTGAATGTTTTTGTACGGCCATTTTGGTACGAGTCAAAAAAATTCTTACTCCTCATTGGGTTTCCACGAGCAGTATTGTCACAGCATTGCACTTTATGGTGTTATTCTGCAAGAATAAAGGCTGTCCGTACAATAACTTAGCAGCAGTAACACACGGGATTTTAAGTAGCAACCTGGAGTTTTTTTATCATCCATACCAAAAAACCAAAAACTCCTCACTCCAGTGTCCTGACACTATTTAAAAACTATCCAGGATATCTTAAATAGCAGGACATTTCCTGGGAAAACAGGATTGTTGGCAACTTTAACCTAGACCTATTCCTGCATAGGAATCCTACCACCACTTTGTTGAAAGTCAACGACCGCGTGACCTGTAGGCCGCAAGTCTATAGTCTAGGTATTCGGACGCCGCTGGTCCTGGGTTCGAATCTAGCCGGAGCCAACAATTGTGCAAAAACACAAAAGGTTCGTTTACGGGTCTAGTTGTGTTGTGCATGTGAAATTTACGTCTGCAAAACGCACACACGATACACAATAGATCCGTCAGCTCTCCTCACTTACTATACAAAACGCAGCAGCATTAGGATTCCGCTTTACGCTCGTATTCAGTATTCAGTCCACACAGTTACATCATAACATATCTCTTTTTGGTAATAATATCCATTTCAACAGTCAGCATGATGGTGCTTTTTAGGTTTTACAAGAATTCTGTTACGTAATCTAGGACGATTAGTATAGGTATTAAAATAAATGAAAGATTACAAGTAGGTAATAAAATAAATGAAATTTTCTTACTCTATTAACTGCAAATGTTTAAAATATTACCGTTCAAAATAATATTTAAGTCTATAATAGTTTCTTTCTGTGTTTCTGTTTACCCGTACTTGTTAACGTAATATCCATATACTTATAGTAATTTGTAGTTTTTGTTTATCTCTAAGCAGCAGGACAAATTTTTAGATATTGAAAATATATATTACATGTAATAAAAACCATAGCTGTCAGTATTAGCGTATATTTTGTGTGATGAAGTCGTGTGACTAAAATTTACTTGCTCTATTTTCTTTAGCTTGCGATGACATAGAAATAATAAATGAATTTTATAAGATATCACTTAAGTCTTTAGTGGTAGAATTCCTTTGCAGGAATCCGTCTATGCAAAATAACTGGCTCTGCCACTGCAGGGTGTGCGTATTCCGCCGTGAAGCAGTAGTGTGCGAACATTACTGTGTTTTGGTCAGAAGGGCATTGAGAGCTAGTGTAATCACTAAGCATATGACATTTCATCTCAGGGTGAGTCAGTGATGCCACTCAAAAAATATCGTCCAAAAAAATGTTCTGGGTAACGCAGCATTTGTTATGGGCAGACGTAGCTCTTACCATCGCGTGAATGTTTTGCGTACTAGGCTGTTAGAAGAGTATTCTGAAATTTTCAGATAATTAACTGAACCGCTCTTGCCTCTTTTAAATATAAAAAAAGAATTATCAACGTGTTGTACAACGGTTCAAGAGTTAGAAATTCAAATGCCTCTTTATTACGTGCTTCACGTTTGTTTTCGTGGTAGCCGATGCAGCGCAATCAACTCGCCTCCGAGATGCCTCCTTGTGAAGCGGGACACGCGTCAAATTAAGTGGGTGAGGAGAGTGTGCTGTGAATGTACGTGGTGGCGATGCAAATTGCGCTGTGTTTTCCCATACTGCCTTGTATTCGTCAGTGCACGGAAATCCATATTTGGCTTTGTTGTACACGTGGTGAATTTCTAAAGTTTTAGGCCAAGTCATAGGCATTTCTAGAGTAAAAACAGTAACAGTTTCACTCGTTGCTATTAAATTGTTTAAGATTTAGCGGCTAGCATAACTGTCCACTGCGTAAGTTCTGGGTCGTGTTCGAATTCTGGGATTAGATACAAGTATATACAAGTTCATTCGAATACTAAAAAGTTATTTAACATTGTGAGAACAGTACTCGATGTAGTCCGTACAGATGACTGTGTTATAGTACCTATCTACCAATCCCAAGATACGAGTATCACTATTGTTGTTAATTTGTCGAAAACAGACAATAGCCACCGATTTTTTTACACACAGTAAATTGACACTTAACGATATTTAATTACTTTTATTTTTATTCCTATTTAATGTTAAATTAGTATCGTTTTGGATTTTTAGTGCACCTACACAAACTTTTAGCTTTTCATTTCATGATTTAAATGAAACTCGTACATATTGTTCTTCTAGACAGCATAAGACTTAAAATAGCTTAAAAATAGTACAAGAGTAAAATAGCGTTAAATTGATAACCGCGTGTGACCCGTGCGGACACTTTGCGGCTCCAAAACTCTCTCAAAAATGATAATTCTTTTCATTTGATTGATAATTGATCTCAAAAAAATTTTATTCCTCAGACATGCAAGTTTCTTCACGATGTTTTCTGCTGGCACCGGGGATCGAACCCTAGTCACTCGAGTACTATGAAATTTAAGGAGAGTGCCTGATGACCCAGAGCTACGATAGTTTGTACCGCGGATGTACCACGGCAGTATTTATGGATTGCACCAATTTTAAAATAAATTTATTGATTGATATCATCATCAAGGAGTCAGTATTTGTTTCATAAAAGCATTTGACTGGAGAATAAATATAACCGTATTGTTTTTAATAGGCGACAGGTGTCCGGAAGAACAGAATAGCACCTTCCTCTTTCCTATCTAGGTGTCGAAAGAGGCGATAAGGCATTGTACGGAAAGCCTTTATTCGTGCAGAATAAGACCATAATATGCAATGCTGTCATTACTGCTCGTTGGAACGCAATGGGGAAGTAAGAACTTTTTGACTCGTACCAAAATGGCGGTGACGTATTTCGCCACCCGTCACGTCCCGTTTTCCGCTAGGGCGAAAAGTAGGCTACGTGAATGGCCTCTGCCTACCCCTTATATGGGGTAAAATGTATGTATTTAAGCGCTTATTTTCAATAATTCGTTTTGTATGTTTTGCTTAAATGATGTGTTAAACCACATAATAGGATTAAAGAAAAAGTCGAGTATACTTTGTTTTTATTTGATGTGTATTCAAAGTATTTTTTTTAACTTTTCTCAATTTAAATATTTACATTAAACCTTATGTATTCCTCGTTCACACAGAGAGTAGAAATCTTAAACAAACGGCTGTAACATGAAAATACCTAATTAAACTAGACCAAAATCCGATATCAGGAGCATCGTGGCGTCACGAAACCCCGAGCCACCTAATAAAGTAAGCAGTATCACGTTTCTAATTAGATCGTTAATTATAAGCCTTTCATGGGAGCCTTAATTTCTACATAAAAGACTATCTACGGAAAACTTAATTTTTGACCATATTGTGTTACTTAAGTTATTTAGTATCGGTGTTTTTCATTTGTTTTAACCGACCTCGAAAAAACGAAGACGTGTATTTATTTATATATATATTATATATTTATTAAGAGAGAGTATAGTTGTTTATGAACCGATTAAAATGGGATGTTTTTAGAAAGGAGTGGTCCCATATAATTTCTGATGGTTAAGTTCTGATGATGGGATTCATAAGAAAATCATTAAACTCTTAAATTCGCATAAGCTTATTTGGAGATGTTGCTAGGACGTCGCTTTTTTAATTAAGTCATTGTTATTTGTATCCAAAGAGTAAAGAGAGGGACTGAGTATTTTTATATTTGCCCTTCACAATGTGTAGAGTAGTTTTTACACTATGCTCCCTACTCTACTTTTGACAGTCTACTACTACTTTTACTTACTGGTCTGGATAACTTAAGTGCCATCTAAGATAGGTTTTGCGATCTGTCAAAAGCCAAGAGATTTTTCGGGGTTTTCTTAGTCAACTAATACGACACTCACATGATAAGATGGTACAGTCGTACCGTTTCAGCACAGGTTGACAATGAGCTATTGAAAATTAAACTTTATGTCATTATATTACCATTTTTTATATACCTAAATCTAATATTTAATATTTTTAAAAAAGGAAGAGGTTCTCTATTAGTTTCTATATATATATATTTTGTGTATGTTCGGGTATGACTTATTTGATTTTCATGATTGTTTTTTTTAATAGAAAAGTAATTCCGTAGGGGTGTTCTTAGATAATTTGGTCAAGTTCAGATGACAGAATCCACCATAAATCTCGAAACTCTTAAATTAGCATAAGCATCTATGGGGACGCCTATCTATAAGTAAGGCCTATGTTCAGCAGTGGACTATGATAGGCTAAATGATGATGATGAAGCATGTTTGGACCGGTTTTTTGATTAAATTATTATTTCTGGAATTAAGTGACGAGACAAGCAAGCAATAATTGATTTACCTAACCCTAAGTGCACTGGAGAGTACTAATGAAATTTGCAAGTACACATATGTAGCACATCACGTAAGACATCCTGTAATTACTATTGGTAGGTTTCCTATGCAGAAATCTGTCTAGGCAAGTACCACCGCAGAGCCTGCTATTCTACCGTGAACAGTAGTGTGCAAACATTGTTATTTTTTGGTCTGAAGGGCACTGAGAGCTAGTAATTCACTGGGCATATGAGGCATATGAGGGAAAATCAAACTTAGGGTAACTGGCGCAGTGTGATACCACACAGAAATATTCTGGGTAACACAGCCTCTGTTAACGGCAGACTTTGCACTTACCATCAGGTGAACGTTTTGCTCGCCTCGTCAATTTATCAAATAAAATGATATTACTTCTTAAGTATCATATGCCCGGTAAGGCTTCAGTGTTTTTCAGATACCTTTTTTTCTCACCACTGTTTGGCGACAGAATAACAGGCGTTAACACTTCGGTGGTCCATACCGAGGAAATATAAAATACAAAGGAATCCTTCAATTAGTTAAAATGTATAATTTATATCAGTTAATTTACATTTTATTACGATGTTCAAAACATAAGAGACTAAGGCAGAGAGAGCACCCAAAAACGTGTAACATAAGACCCGTAAGCACTTTCCGTGGACGCTCGAGCAAATAGGTAAGTAATAGCAGTCCCTCACCAGGTGGACTCGAGTCATTACTCTTGCTCTAATCCGCCGAATACACCCTGATTTATAACGGCCCTACAGACGGACCGCCAAATTTACGTGTTTTATAAAAAATGGAGCTTAGTTTCTTGAGTCATAAATAATAGGAGAAATCCCCATCGCAGCGGAGATGGGTTTCGTAACTGCGTGTCGCTACGTACTTGAATCGAGGCTATTACTGTATTTAATGGAATGTCACGTAGTCACTCCGCGGGAAAGTATAATTGTCTCTAATGCTACTTATATGATTTTTTTAATGATGGTATGTTTTTAGACGACTTCAAAAAATAAAAGAGATTCTATGTTCATCAACAAAAAGTTGACGTGCGGTGGTTGCTCGAGAGAATCTACCACCCCATCACATCCCGTGGTTGTAGTAAAAGCCGACAGAGGGAAAATGAATGAAAACCAGGAGAAGTGCAGCAGAATCTTCCTGGAACATATGAATAAAGAAACTGCGGTTGCCATCCCGCCTGCCAAACGTGGAAACTATGGGAAAACCCTCTCTAAAATGAGAGCTACAGACTTTTGTGGCAATCAATGGGGGAGACATATGTTCATCAATGGGCTAATGATAGGCTGAAATGATGATGATGAACAAAAAATAAAAGAACAACAAGAACTACTGATCAGGGTTCGGTTCCTGGTGCCAGAAGCGCTAAAATTGTTTGTTTAAATGATTATTTAACTAGTGCACGTGGTGAAAGAAAACAATTTAGGGGACGTGCGACTTCCGCCAACACGCACTGGAGCAGCGTAGAGGATTCATTCCGGCTTCTAAAGCAGAGAAGGCCCAGTGTTGGATTTGAATTTGTGTTTACTATGCAATATTGCTTGAATAGCCTAAAATGTGTACATGTTGCTGTTGAACAAATATACCAAAAAGCGAAGATACGTGTTTACATGCTGCTGTACGCGAATATTTTAGAAACTAATAAATCGATTTTAGTTGTTTCCAGAAAAACAATTTTTTGGTGTAGAAGTACAAAAGTATTGTAACAATGTTTTTCTTGCAGCTCCAATGATGATGACGAGATGTCAGGCACTGACACTTTTATTACGGATAAAACTTTTAGAGACGCAAAATTATAAATTAATTCTAATTAATTTAATACATAGAAACTAATTCGATTCATCTGCGGATAAATACTTAACGATCTAATATTAATATGGTAATAAATAAGATAATAATAACCAGATTTCAATAAAAAGATGAATTGTTGAAAACAACTCATGATTTTAGAGATACTTATTCTTTTTAATTAACTTTTTTAACTACAAACATAAAGTTTTTCTTACTATTTAATTATTATATTCACACTTTTGTAGATACTCAGCTGAGACTGAAGCGAATGAAAATGTATGTATTTACTGATTTTTTTTCTGTCATTACAGTATTTAAGAAGTAAAGTTATTATGGTGCCGGTAGCTTTGCAGAATATGCTACACTACAAATGCCGGCTAATAGGAATACGAGAAAAGGTCTTAAGGTCTACGCGTCAATTCGTGGAATTACGATCTCAATTATTCAGACAACAATGTTATCGCATGAGTCTTAAACCGCCGCAAGTACCTTTGTGTTTGCGTACATTTGTAGCACTATAGGTTCCCACATTATTCAGAAGTTGTCGGCGTGGTTCAAAATCGAACAAACTGTAGGATTCAAATTTTAAATGTACTGTGATTGTTCCTGTCAAACACTGCAACTGGCCTTTTTACGATCTTAACACTTCGAATACGGATTGGTAAAGATGATAAGTCATATGTCAGTGCTGATACTTTAACATATAAGCGCTGATCTCATCTTTTTGTTGTTAAGTTGAGAAAGTTCTCGAGGTTACAAACAAGATACACTAGAGGAACTAGGAGGATACAAGAATATTGTCTTTTATATCTATCTGATAAGCTTAGTAGCTCTATCTATCTATCATCATCATCAT
Source organism: Luehdorfia chinensis (assembly GCA_019845155.1). Taxonomy (NCBI): domain Eukaryota; kingdom Metazoa; phylum Arthropoda; class Insecta; order Lepidoptera; family Papilionidae; genus Luehdorfia; species Luehdorfia chinensis. The sequence goes on along the minus strand of JAHVAK010000642.1, from coordinate 11,758,283 downwards.
TTCAGCCTATCACTAGTCCACTGCTAAACATAAGCCTCCTCCATAGATTGCATACTTCTATTTTTCTTTTTTCTTTTAAACGATTATCTCTTAATGTACATTAAGTGAATTACTTTCTGAAAGATACTCGACCTCTGCAACCCAATAAATAGTTAAAAAAAGAATAAGCGTTTTAAGCTATTTCGATAAACTGTATAAAATATAAGCTATATCAATCTAATTTACAAGTCTTTTATATAATCCAACCAGATCTACATTTTTTAACATATTGGATAAATGTAAAACGTAAATAAAGTTGAAAATCCTCCAGCAGAGAATCGAACCTCACATCCTCTGGCGGCTTCGCATGCAAACTTCCTGTTTGGCACGACATCACGGCTACTCTTCAATATAGGTATCTTCCAACAGCATTATTCTACACTATGTTTGCTTTAATATTCCTCTTGAATTTTTATTTATCTTTGTAAGGGTTTGTTACAATTTAGACTAAAAATCGCGTGACTTTTGATTATAAATGATCTTTTAATACCACTAACTAATGTATTAAAAACTAAGCATTATTTAGAGTAAATAATATTGAATTTATTATGCAAAAGGATAACCACACGGTGATAAATAACAGAAACAATATTACAGTAACAGAATTTTATTTAATGCATGTTTCATCTCGCACTGTAGCCGATATTGTACAAAAAATTATAATATCCACTTCATTTCAATAGATAATCATAGGTATATATAATAATATGCTCCACACAATTACAATCATAAAACACAAACGTTTAAATCATTTTTTTTAAACTAGAATCCTTCGAGTTTTTAAGTATTTCTCTTCGTTATTACTATTTAATATTAATTATATTACATTACAATAAATTGGGCCTACCTAATATTTACGTATGACAAATGCTTCATTAAGGACAAAATTTACGTATAACATTCGTGAGCGCGTACCGTATTAAATAAATAAAATATTTATTCCATTGTTAAACAACAAAAATATTTATTCGTTCGAACGCCGATGAAAGTGTATTTCAAAACAAGTGTTCAAATTTCGATTTCCAAAACAAAATGTATACATCATAGATTTAGGAGATAATTTTATAAATAAGTATTTACTATTTACAGTATTTAACAAAAGGAAATTCAAGTCAAGAAAATGTAGACGTAGATTCTTTCATGCTATGAAGGAAGCTGATGCTTCATGAGACCATTTTCATATCCAATTTCACGCTGAAACTTCATTACAAATGAGGAACTAATATATTTACATATATAAGTAAAACACTAGTAGTTAATAAATTTTGGTAAAAAAATGTTTTGGCACATCAATGCTTATTTGAATTATTATATTTGAAACAGAAAGAATCTCGCCTAAATTTTACTCGATTAATCTTAAGTTATTAAGAAGACAAATTACGTATATGTTTATAGGAATCCAAAAATATTACCACTACTGTATCTTAAAAATAAATTATAATATTACTTAATTTAATTAGCTATTCGTATACTGGGCACAACTAGTTTTGATTGTTGTCATTTTTATAAAGTGACTATAGGTAAACTATTTCACTAAGTATAAGTTAAGCTATCGACTAATAAATGGAATATTTTTTCGTACTAAAGCCTTTGTAGTTACGTATTTAGGATTTAAGGCATGACGCTAGATCAGCTATGCAATAGTGACGACATTTAATTAAAAAAAGCAACAAAAATATATTAATTTGATTTCAATTCAAAGAATAGCATCTATAAATTATATACATCAACCTCGATTAACATTCACCTCATACATACATTTAAATATGTTATGTTAATTCTAATGTATTTGAGATATCACTTGATGACAATTTTTATATGTGAAGCCCTTCTCAAACAGGGTATAACAGGTTTTAGCTTTTAAATAATATATGGACCGTTAGCAACACAAGCGTCATGCCAATAGAAAATAATATTAAACATATGATCTGCAGCACAGATATCACTTTTATAATGCTCCATGACCGTATACAGACGTTGTACATCAGATTTCGATAACGAATTCATACTTAATATTTACAATAAGCTACGATTCCTTCTTGACAGTTCCTCTGGCTTACTTTATATATGCATACAAACACCTACTTTAGTAAACGCGTATCTGACCGCCACAAGAAATACTTGAATAACCACGGCACGATCAAAGATTAACTTATTTTTATCTTACAAAAATGGTAAACCGTAGCCCACACTATAATGCGAGTAATCATCCAGTAATTCACATCGGTCGTGATATCAATCGAACTTTTTTTAAGTAATTAAAACAAATATTATTCGTACGACATGAGATGTTTTAAAATGTAGTCATTCGCTCATTATATTCTTGCGCAACTTTAAAATTCATGAGTATTTCGTAACACAACGTTCCGTTTATAAGTAAACGACAATTTAAAAGCGTTGAATTTCAAAATAGTTGCATGTTGATAGACCATAGAGCCGGCATATAAACCAGTTGTGGGTTCAAGCAACATTGATCCAAGTCCGCGTTTCGGCAGATAAAGTGCGATTTCGAGTGAGCGATAGTGGGTTACAATTCGCACGATAAATAAAAACACAATTCCATTTGAAGCTCGGAGCTGCGGCGCGGCGGCCGTGTCCCGTGTACCTCAGCAGGCGTTCAAGATTTATACAGGGAGATGCGGAACAATATATCACGGCGTGGAACAACGCGGGAACTCGACCTATTCCTAGTGTGGAACAGCCACCGTAGCGATAGAGCCGATAGCAGATCAACTGCAGCGATATCGGTATTTTTGCAACTAACGCTCTTCTTTAAACGATTTTGTTCTACTTCGATAATTAAACGCTACCTCTCGCGACCCATTATCGCTTGCACAATTTATCGACAGAACCTAATTAATGTACCGGTATTACCATCGCCTCAAGTTTAACATAACTTATGCATACGAAAAGCAATAAATAAGCGAGCACAGAAACGCGTATTTTTCATATGAATGTTATACAATTTATAGTCCACGATGATATCACGATGGGTTCTTTTATTTGTAAAATAGTGATACGCGGAGTGTGCTCAGTAAGCGTTGCTAACGGGAAATTTTGACAATAAATCACCGGTAGTCGATTGCCTAAGCGTTAGTGTGGGCGAAAAAATTTATTCGACAGTCGACATTGATATCTTGATTCCGCTACGTGGACCGCGTGCCATGTAAATCAAGTATACGACAATTCATCTATCGTTTATCGCTTACAGAAGGCAAGAGATCTCTTTAGCTGTCGTAGGGCGCGCTGACTCATAACATATTCCTAACACCTACCAATACGTCTACAGCGTTTTACACGACGACCACCTGCAACAAAAGAAAAAGCGAAATTAATTTAATTGCCAATCATAATAAAATATAAAATAATGCGAAATACTTCTGATTGATGCAAATAATTCAAAACTGAAGCAATCGATGCAACTGATCTGGTTACATGTTCTCATTGAGGCAGTGAATTAAAATACTACGTATCCTTCTTCCCGGATTAAACGATGTTTTAATGCAAGTTTGGGTTAATACAATTTATCAAGAAGTCTATAATATAACGTTGGTAGGTAGTGAATTATAAATAAAACAGACTTAAGCGCAAACAATTTCAGGCGGGACCCGCAGGACATGTAGAACCAACTTGACGTTCTAACAGCTTTAAATAATTTATTTCTTACACACTGTAAAGTCGATTTTATTTTTTCGGTATAAGTTAATTTCTAGCTTAATGCGTATTTGATAAAAGGCCGTATCTCTGGCGGGCAGGCTCCGTTGAGCCGGCTCTGAAATTAAGATGTAACATGATGCGAGAACGAGCAAGAGCTGCTAGATTTATTGCTATACCACTTTGCATATGCTGATTTACAAACTCCACGGAATCGCTATAGAGTGTATACTACTGTGATGACAGCAATTTTAGTGCGTCAATTGAATGGTATATTAATTAAAAAATGGTAATGAAAAAGACGATTTATTTTCAATTGAGCAAGATATGTCACAGTGCTGATGTTTAATATTTTCATAAACGTAAAAACTCTACCGCACTGGCGAAACAACTTCCCTAATAGTTTATCTAAGAATACGTATTACAAATAATATATTACTATCGAGCGAATCATTAATAAAAATTATGTTTTATTCGGAATGTCAACTGATGAAAAAATATTTTTTATTTACAGCTCAGACGAAAAAGAAATCATTGTTATTTACCTATTACGAAAAAGAATACCAAAATGTAGTACATTAAAAAAGAGAATTTACAGCTCTATGTAATTCGCTCTATGCTGATTCGGCCCATTCGCAGCGGCGGGCGCGAGCGGGACGCTTGTCTGCCCATCCACAGTCAGCAGAAAGAAACACATAACAGAACCGTTCGTGCCTTGTACTCTTAGTCAGCTCGCTTTGCACGCATTTCATGTCTTAACTTCAATTGTGATATTATTAATATTGTTCTTTAATAAAACGCCTACTGAATAATTGATTATTATATTAGAATAAAATACACGAAAAAAGCAACTTAAAATATAAGCAAAACTAAACTAGTACTAGAGACATTGATACTAGTCTACCGTAGTAAGTAAGTACACCCAATAGCAAATGATTTGAATTAATTTTAAGTAATTGTATATTGAGATCGAGCGACCGCATGGCTTATTAGTGACCTGACTTATACGCCGCGTCTCCTGGTTTCGAATCCCAGCCGGAGCTAACATTTATGCTAAAACACAAATTGTTGGTATTCGGGTCTGGGTGTGTTGTAATCGTCCCATGTTTCTGACACTGCATCCTAGCCTACCTCCGATCTTATCGCATCAGCGTTACATTGGGCGCGGGTAGGTTTTAACGAGTTAGTGCCTCTGTGTTTGCGTCTACACTTGTGGCACTATAAAATCTCTTGCGCAGTTGATAGCTCCCGACAATATTCGGTTGTCGCCGTGGCCAGGACGACATCATTGAGATCGTGGCAGTAAAGTCCACGGCTCTGTATAAAGCATATCTCTTCTAGGTTCTAAACTTTGTAGATATGCCTAGTAAATTATAACTGATTTTATCACTCGCATATTTTAGTTTGTTGTATATATATATCTTGTATATGAATATAGTCGTTGGAAAAAGGCAATTGTAGGCTTGAAGCGGTCAATTTAGACATGCAAGAATGTCAAACCGAAAGAGAGAATACGTTACATATTATCTCAAGAAGTCAAGCCCGTGCAGGGCTCACCTTCCCTTCCACCGAAAGTAATCAAGAAGAAGTATACCAACCGAATAATTGATGCGATTATGTGTTACTACCTACAACTGGAATAAGGGTGCCCGTACACTGTGTGTTAACACTAAAACAGTTTATACCACCAAGAACAATAATAACTGAAATTTGCAATTGAATGAGATTTGCATTGGAATGGAATAAGAAGGAGAAGAATAATGCACATCGATTCTAGTCTGTATAACTTATCTGCCCTCAAGCTATGGCAGAGTTTGTCTCTCTGCTAATAACCTGATGCAAAATTACAATAGTGCGTATTTCGTAATTTCTCAGACAATACCTATCTTCCACTTTAATACTTTCTTTATTTTCCAGGGTTGTAGTGCTGGGCCTTTGTATGAGGAATCTTGAGATGAATTAAGGTAGAATACAGATAGATGAAGAAAATCGACTTTGTTTATGCCATTGTTGTAATTGAATTTCTTAATGCCTGATTGTGTAACCAGAGTTTAACTTTTGAAAGTCATAATTCGCGCGAAAACAATCACAAGATGTAGGGCGTTATGACCTCTGGGGGTGGAGATTGAATACCTCTTTTTCAGGAATTAAAGTGTGGCAGCATGAAAGTACTACTTTTTGCTGATTGTCTGAGATAGTAAAGCCCTTCCCTGGTCGAACCAACCAATTTATGTACTCAATCAGTATCTAGATGGAGCATGGAGCATTACCCAAAGAAAAATTAATATATGAAGCCCAAAATTACTTCCATAATCTAAGAGAATCAAACACTAAACTTTCATCAGCCAGACTGACCAGTTGCGTGTGCAAATGCACTTGTATCAGTGGAACAGTAGAAGAAGAAGACCACTGGAATGCAAGAAGGAAAAAGAACGTAACCGAAAGTCAAGAAACCTAAAATAACTAAAAATGTCGGGGAAAATGTATAATTGGTAGAGTAATTTTTAAATAAACGCTTCTTTGTGTTCACTAAAAATATCATATTGATCAAACAAAACATACGTGCCGTGAATACGTTCTGAGGACTAATGTCTGTACACGTAATATTATATGGTGTAGTATTAGAAGAATTGTTCGCCGACATTCAATTCATATTTCTACGTACTACCGAACTTGATATCAATGATATAAATTCGAATGTGTACGTTCGAAAAACCGTTAGCAAAAAATATAAAACTAAACCTAGAGTTCTAACAGTCACTAATATGCATGTCATGTTATACAAACAGTATTATTACTCCTTTGTTGATTCTGAATTTTATTCTATTTTCAGCTGACCAGTACGATGCAGCATTAAGAACAATGGAAGAAGGGAGGCAAGCGCTCCGTCAAGTACGAGAGCCCATAAATCCAATAGGACGCGCAATTTGTTGAATTACAGCATGCGCCAGCCAGCCACCGGGCCGACGCGAAATTAGCTCCCACAGAGATAAATTGATGGCGGCCCGCTAAATAAATTATTTGGGAAAAACCGAGAAAAAACTGGCGTCTTCCCTTGATAAGGGTTGCCAGTGTTCTACTGCGGCTATAATGAATATCGACCGTATTACGTAAGTCCGGAAATAAGTAACACATAGCCATTGGTAAAAATAATGCTTTGAAATAAATAACAAATATCATAACTTAGTATAAATTGTTGCTTAATTAAATATTTTAAGAACAATAGTTGATTACTTACATTTATATCCAATATGACATTATAAGGACCTAGTGATACGTCTGATAGTCATTCAGATTTGTATTATATCATAAAAAATACTCGTTTTAATAAAAAATTCATTTTTGTTGTCTTATAAAATATTTTATACTTCTTGTTTTTACATTCTATCAAAACAGAAAGGGGTTGCCGCACCCTTTCTTTCAACGGGATTAATCTTAGTTGTATATTCGAGATTTAGCCAGCAATAAGAAAGACGCATAGGTGGGCTTACTGAGAGGGCGGGAATAGCAAATTGTCTCAGATTCTGCCGCACCCCGCCGACGCGAGGATTTTATTACATTCGTTAACGCATATTAGATTAATGCGTAAATACTTGAAATTTGCATGAAAATTGTTAGAAGATTACGAAGAGACAGAAATCCAAGTATCACACCGTAAGTCCAGAACCTGTGTGATTTTTCGATCTAGTAGCGGATAGTAAATAACGTTAAGTACGTGGTTTGCGTAGTTAAGTTAATGTTTAATTGAAAAATGTAACAGCTTATAAATATCCACTATTTTTTTATGATCTCCACTAATTGTTGGATTTTTCATATTGAAATTTCTAATATTTTTCTCAGTTCAAAATATATTATTTATCATATAAGCGACTTTCCTTACGATCGTTTCCTTTGGCGATAAGCATGTTTACTACATCACTCAAAATTGCAACTAACAGGTTTTAATAGAGTCTAGGCACTGAAAATCGTACATTTTCTCATCGAGCAACGTTTTCGAGCAAAATTTCATACAACTTTTCTTCTGTTATTTATGATATTTCTAACAATTCGGAAACAACAGTCCGAAACCTCACAAAAAGTCTGTATATTCATTAAATTTGCATTACAATAATTAGCACAGCATTTCTTTTTTGAATTCCAGGTTCCATTTTTAAGGGCCGCCTTGACGGGGGATAATCCCACCCCTTACCTGAGCAGGCCATCAATTCACATCCCCACCCGACGTATGCGGGCCCCGAGTGACGTGTGTTCCCTACAGCATGCTCGCCATTACTGTTTCGTTCATTGTTCGCCGATCGCTATTGCACAGTTGACAAAGACTGAACGGAATTCTAACTTTTATCTAAGATGTGCGTTGAGAATGTAAAACAAAAAAAATCTTTTATATTTCATTATCTGTATAAGAAAATACTGCTTAATTTATTCGTTTTATATCTAAAAATAATTTAATCTCTCTTTTTTCAAAGAAGTTTTCCATCTGGAACTAATAATTTTATCACACTTTCCCTAAAATTTGTTTTGAAACACCTGCGGCAAAAGAAATTTTAATTTATAAGAATATAGTATTCAATGCGCATTAGATAATGTTAAATACGAAAGAGAAGTAACAAAATATACATATTAAAAAGGATTTCAAAGTGGTTTTTTCGTGCTGAATTTCGATCCGCCCCCCGCTCAGGTCGTTAATCAGGATTTTGGACGGGCCAAGCTAAAATTTTAGACGTTTTAAGCTGCGCGTAAATTTCGCAAAACATGACACAATGGGAAAAAAATCCAACCGAAAGTTACCTACTCCAAATATTTGCAGGCTTTTGTACGGCGCGCTGAGAACGCGAGCATCGTAATTTGAAGCAGCAACGTACCTACATTTACATTTATGAGTCTGTAATCTATACTATAATACATATTAATATAATAAAACTGAAGAGTTACTTTGTTTATTTTTTTGTTGGTAATCGATAAGCTTTTGTACTAGCAGTCGGATTTGAAAAATTATTTTTGCATTTGATAGCTGAATCATTGAAGTAAGATTATAGGCTATTTCACATCAAGGTATAACCCTTAGGAGCGATTTTTTTAATTAAACGGCAGGGTGAAACCGCGGGACACAACACAACTCGTTTGTTTATAATAACGTGAACTTAAATGGTTGCGTTGATCGACTTCTATCACATTATTTACAGTGAATCTCATCGTGCTTTACCAGATAAAATTGATTTTATTTAGTTCAACTACTTCACATGTTAGATTCATCAAACGTATTTATCAATTATGCTTAAGTTCTTATTTTTTTTATATTTATGTATTCTTTTTTCGTTAATCTCATACACCAGTGATAGCCAGCAGTAAGCCTAGTAGCTGGCACTTTCCAGAAAAGACCATTGTCCAGCAGTGTACTTAGAAAGTCTGAGATCATGTCATTAACTACTTTATACAAACTCCATTAAAACATTATTTTGTGTTCGTTTCTGTTCAGTTCTTATATTCCGACAAAAAAATTACGAAACATACGAAGAAGACCTTGTGACCCCCTCACATATATTCCAGCATATCTCTCAAGACCATCGCTGCTTACGCGGAAGCTCGATGCCGACGCATGCGCAGCCGTTTGTCGCCGAAATGAACTTTCACACTATAAAGATTAATTTTATTTTTGGACGCGACAAATGTGACCGGCGTGCCCGAGCTAATCCTTCTTTTTTTTCTTGTTCACCCAATTTATTTCCGTAACACTTTGTTATATGTCACCATTAGGCCGAGTATGCGAGGGTTGCACCGTACAAACTATTTTGGGTTCAAACATTACATTCAAGTACGTACATACGTATACCTTCACGAGGACAGCGCGTTCGAAATAGTAACCGCTCTAAAAATTTATGCAAATATGTATTAATAAATGGCTATTTTTAATAATATATTTCATGTATTATATAAGGCTCTATACTTGTGAAAATTTACACAATGTAAATTTAACCAACTTATTTTATTTTAAATTTAAGGTGAGTAGGTGTATGACCACTGTTGTGAAACTGGTTTTGGATGATAAAGATCTCGTACACTATCGTCGAGAATTTGCTGTACCTACCTGACATTTAATGTCTGTCACAGCATATTCGCTATTTATTTAATTTTGACTCACTCTAAAACATCCTTAATAATAAAATGAACTAGTTCTGTTATAGCAACACATGAAAACTTTACTTTTATAATTGTTTTGATAAACGAAGAAAAAAAAAATCGTAAAATATTTTAGCGAAAAACGCAAAAAAATATATATTTACTAGCCAAATATTAAAACGAGAAAAACTATTTAATCCAAAAACTTTTGTAGGTTGGTACACAGCAATAAATCAGTGCGTGGTTGTCGGCGTCGATGCCAAGGAAATAAGATGAGATTGAGTTGGCAACATTGCAATTTATACAGACGCGAATGGAGTGGCCCCGAACACGACCTATGCTTACCTAAAAGTATTATAATAAAATATATAATAAAATTGGATCGATATTACTTATTATTATTTACTTAAAAGCTTAGCTTAGCTTACTAAATAAAATAAAATATAAGTACAAGCACTACTGTAATGAAACAAATTTATCCTCCCACCGCACACGTAGGTACTTGAAAGTAAACTTTATTGAACATTTAAACCAAATTAGTTAAATAGGGCTACGTCAAATATAATGTCGAATAACGTAAACAATTTTAGTCTTGAACAAATGGCTCATAACATAAAACAATTTTCTAGAGAGTAGATTACTCCCAGAATCTTTACTACCGAGAATCACGTGATCTGACAATAAACTATCTTTCACCCAACGTTATTTATTAAAGCCTGTTGTTCACACTTTATTTTTTCCTATCTACTTCCGAGGAAAAATAAAAATGGTGAGCATGCATCAACGTCACTGGAGCTCGTTACTGAAATCACGTTTATCATAGATCACATTCATATAAGGCTTTAGATTTACAGTTTTAACAAAAGATCCTTAGTCCAAATTCATTCACAATCAAACTTTGACTCTTTTCCGATGTGAAAAGGATGAATTTATGAAACATTTAATTCAAATTAAAAAGGAATTACAAGAAAGGCGATATAGGGAAGAGTCGCGAGCCACACACGACGCATCACGGTCTAACTTAGGACTAGCTGACCTTACAATATGAGATCGCGATGTATAAATATCTTTCGGACTAAAAAAAAACTATTTAACACGTCACAAAAAAACATAAACTACTGTAGCTCAAAAACTAAAGTATTTAAGTCATTCGATAACAGCTTTGAAAATGTTAAACCTGAAGAACTATAAAAATGTAATAGTTAGTGCTGTATAAGGGATGGTGTAAGAAAGTGTAAAAAAGTGCCGCTTGTGTGGTGTTAATAGGGACTGGAATCATGTCGTTACTTAAAAAAACTCAATTAACCCACATATATTTAGTGTTAATTCAAATGCCTCATCTGACCTGTTTATCCGATAATATGTCGATTTTAAAATTCTTAAATGCATGTTAACGTTCTGTTAACTATTTATAGAACACGCTAGCAAAAATGTATGTGAACATATTATTTATTTTAATGACAACATAGATGTAAACTGTTTCTGTATTTCATTGACGTACATATCCCCTTGACAGTCACTTGACGGGCGGCGAACCTAGTCTCCGCCATATTTATAAGAGTAAAAAAATCTTACTCTCCGTTGCGTTTCTTCGAGCAGTATCGTGACAGCATTGTGCGAATAAAGGCTGTCCGTACAATACCTTAGTTGCCTCTTACGACACCTCTAGGAAAGAGGTAGGTGCTAATATTTTACTCTGCCGGACACCTATCGGACCTATTTCATTGACATCGGCATTATAGCAGCCCGTCAGTGATTTACTGCCAATCATAGATCCCCTCTAACATAACCAAACAAAAGCAAAATCCTTTGTTACTTGCATGTCATGATTTTGTGCAATGATCGGGAAAGACATTCTACTGGACTTATTGGGCGGATTTGACGTAATCACTATGCTTAGAAGGCGACCGCATTACCAGACACTTCGCACCTTAGACGCTGCCATCCTTCCCCGGTGTGAATAATTACGAACTGGCATAATGATACAATCTTTATGGATTAATCCGCCATGTGATTGTCCTAGCATATGCCTTAGTTGACTTTGACGACACCAACAGGATGAAAGGAGTTGGCAGATCATCTAATGAAACCAACACATGACATTGAAGCAATTCAACTATAACTATATTATCTTTTCTTAATAGAAATAATAAATAACAATAGATAAACTTCAAGGCAACTACAACAATTTTAGACATATTTAACATAACTTCAACTACGAAGATACGGACAGTTGCCTAAAGTAAGTCGCAAAAGCAAGTATAAATGCAATCTATTTCAAATTTTCTATTTATTATTCTGACTCATAAAGCTTGCGCTATTTCTCTGCTCAAGCCGTAGCCTTGCTTTGAATAAAGTCGCATCTTCGAGTACGATTCTTTTGAATGGAACAGTTACAAGATGGCGCCACCACGAGACGCGATTTGTCAAAGCAAAACAAACAGAAATAGTGCGGGTTGACAAGTTTATAGCATAGAAGCGCTTTCGTCGCGTTGATACACAGTTTTGTTATACAATATTGTACAATATGGAAAGTCTTACAAAATATTTTCAGGAACATATTTTTTAAGCAGAGAAAGAGTTGTCTTGTCGTGTCAGGGATGTGCAACAACTAACGTTACAGAAAATGAACCAGAACAAACAAAGACAGTAGTGGAAGTAACAGAACGAAGAAGAGACAAGAATGGTAAAAAAACTCTTTATTAAAACGTTTTTAGAACAGACTAAAAGTATAAAGTTAGTTTATAATCAAGTGCAAAATTTGTACCCAACGGACCAACAAACAGACAGACAGACCAGATAGTTAATAATGAACTGTCATCCAGTTCTATGCTATTTTTAAAGCTGCAACTCTCTAGCTCCTCGAGAAATTAGTTTAAAATCAATTCCTTAATTTGACATACACATGAAATCGAGTTAATAAAAACGTGATAAAAAGATCTTAAAAAAAGCTTAGTAACATTTTGTTTTTTTTTATTGTATAAAGTGATGAAACGAGCAAAACGTTCACCTGATGGTAAGTGCAACGTCTGCCCATAACAAATGCTGTGTCACCCAGAACATTTCTGTGCGACATCTCATTGTGCCCATCACCCTGAGACATCAGTTCTTAAGTCTTATATGCCCAGTGATTACGCTAGCTCACAGTGCCCTTCAAACCGAAACACAGCAATGTTTGCACACTACTGCTTCTCGGCAGAATAACTGACCATGGGGTGGTACCTACCTAGACGGATTCCTGCATAGGAATCCTACCACCAGTTAACATAGTATAAAAGTAACATTACAACAATGAATATTGAGAATTACTGCCATATAACATTATTTTAATTACAAAGTCGATAGTTACATTTATCAATTGCAAATACGGCCCAAAAATAAGAATTAGGCTTCTGCCAACCCGCCTGCCAAGCGTGGCAACAATAGCAATTGGGTATCCTTTGGTAGAGGCCTAAAAGAACACATCTCGCCCCGAGGGTGTTGTAACAGTTGACTAAGGGCAATACCAAAAAAGAATCGTTTAACGTCCTACAGACGGAGGCATATTCATCCCAAGTAACACAGAATTAAAATTGCCAAAATCAAAACCTATGCAAGAATCAGTCTAGGTATGTATCTCCAAAGGGCCAGTTATTCTGCTATGAAGCAGTAGCATGCAAACATTACTGTACTTCGGTCTGAGGGCACTGAGAGCTACTGAAATTACTAGGCATGTAAGACTACAGAACTGATGTCTCAGGGGGACAGGCGCAATGTGTCACACAGAAATGTTCTTGGTGACACAGCATCTGTTATGGGCGGAATCTTGTACTTTACATCAGGCGAACGTTTTCCTCATCTCGTCTCTTTCTATTACTAAAAACGTCTAAAGTGCAAGATGTATACTAATACTCTGGTACTACGGGTACGGGCCGATAGAGACGTAGATATGATAATATACACCAATTATTTAAAGTTAACCTGGATATGAAAGAAATATATTTCCTTTTTTTGATTACACTTAACTGCATTTAAAATTGTTTAATCAGTTGCTACTTAGTAAATAAAATAAATATCTATGCTGTAATCTGATACGTGACCGTAAAAATATTTTAATTAATATTGTAATAAGACGTAGCGCCCACGCGCTAACGTCTCGGGTAGAGATAGATCACAGATTATAAATATTAAAAAGATACTTCTTGCATTGGTCACGAAGCACATAACTAGTTTCTGTGTGTTTGTAGTAGACTGGGAGCTCTTGGGTATAGAGGGCTATTTAGGCTCGCTACAAACTGTTAAAAATTTCATTAAAATAAACATTTTTATTTGAGTTAATTTACACCTATTACCCTTAATGACTTCTATCTAGTTTCATAGTACGCGAGTGACAAGGGTAAAAATATTTAGATGATATGAAGTCGGAAAATCCGTATTGAAGCAGCGCGGTTGACTCTTCCTGCTTCCAAAACCGTCTCATAAATGAGAGAAAGCCTATGCTCAACGTAAGGGTCATTTGTAGGCTGTTACTTTACTTTTTTTTTATACTTTTAATATTCAAGATAATTCTATCCAACTGATAAACAACTAAATTTTTAATATAAATATCCTGGTTTTGGAGCCGGGAGTAATCCGCCACGTTGCTCCAATGCGGGTTGTCGAACTACACATGTCCTTGAAATATTTCTATTCCTCGGACGTGAAGGTTTACTTAACATGTTTTCCTTTACCGCTGAGCACGGAGTAATTCAGCAAAGGTGCTGGCACCGAGGATCGAACCCAGGTTACTCGCTTACAATGAAATTAAAGGCGAGCACCCGGCCCCTGAGCTGCTACGGCTCTAAAAATAATCTACCAGTGTGTCGGCGGCCGATAGGGGGTTGTAGAAGTTACGCGGGATAAGAGCGCAACAAGAATAATACAAAATGTTTTTCATTTTCTTTATGTCACCCCCGGCAGTCGTAAAGGCATTAAGCGTGACCAAACTTTTGTTTGATACCACCGATGCGAGTATGAGGCGCAATCATACCTACGTCTGGAACACTTATATCAAAGCAAATTTTTACTGACCATTGAATATAAACATAAAACTAATAGATCACTTAAAATTAATTTATGTTCGTAAATCATTTTTTTTTGGCTTTGTACTTAATTTGTGTGAGATTGTAAACGAATATAAACAATACTTTATATGTCATATTATTGTCCTTTATACGCACTTGTCGGTGAAAACGAATGAAATCAACTAATACGAGTAGTAAAATTATAATGCTTGTTAACGTTTTCTGAATTCCTATACGGAAAAATTAAAGTTTTTTTTTTTAATTTTGTTGAGCAATAAGGAATTTCAGAATAGTGGCTTTGACAGAATAAGGTAACTTTTGCGAAATTAGAAAACAATAATGTGTAATTTGGTATTTAACAATAGATGTCCTATTTGCAGTGTTATTTTATTTTGAACTTAATTACGTTTAAGATTTTGCTTGTCTTCCTAATTTGCATAGAGATAGAGGCCCGCGTTACCTTGTTCTTAGCTTAATAACTTGTTTTTTAATTTAAAACTTTAAACACATTATAAATACATTAAGATAAATTATGTAATTCAATAAATGTAAATTCAATAAAATATAAATCAACAAAGTTAAAAGTTAAAATAAATACGCAGTAAATATGTTGTCTTATATCCTCAAAATATACTTTACCGGAGTAATAAAGCTTTGTATGGTAACACATTAGCGTTAATTAATTAAATTACAATATACATATATGGATGTGAATAAATGAATATGCATGAAAAAATCTTTAAGTGCGGCGATTTTTTGTTCTGCGTCTTATTAAATAGAATATTTTTGTTACAGTTTTTAGTTTCCCTACAAGGAGCACGTGTGACGTAATATATGGGGTCATTTTCAGTTTTGTCACGAATTCTGATTTCAAAGATAAAGCGGGGGTGCAGAAGACAGATAGTCGTTCGAGAATTAACTTGATTCCGGTACGATAAAAATGGGAGTGGGTGACATATAAGTAAATGCATTTCCTTATCCTTCATATAAATAAAATGGTTAAAATAATAGTAAAGTAGGCTATAACCGTCTTGCCGATGACTCCCTATTTACGAGTTGTCGGAATTGACATTGCGATTTCCGACATTAAGATTTCAGTTATTTTTATTGGATAAAGGGAACCTGCCA
The DNA here is from genome assembly GCA_019845155.1 of Luehdorfia chinensis. Taxonomy (NCBI): domain Eukaryota; kingdom Metazoa; phylum Arthropoda; class Insecta; order Lepidoptera; family Papilionidae; genus Luehdorfia; species Luehdorfia chinensis. Next base: position 11,742,303 of record JAHVAK010000642.1, on the reverse strand, counting down.
CCTCATCTTATCCCGTGGGTGTCGTAAAAGTCAACAGAAGGAGAATAAAAACCAGAAGATGGGCAGCGGCATCTTCCTGGAACATTTCATTTACACATCATTTGAATAAATTAAACTGCGGTTGCCAACCTGCCATGCGTGGCAACTATAGCAAAATCCCCCCAAAATGAGTGCTACAAACTTTTGTAGCAATCTATGGGGGAGGCCTATGTTCAGCAGTAAACTAGTGATAGGACTGAAATGATGATGATGAAAGGGTCGAAACGAGCAAAACCTTCGCCTGATGGTAAGTGTAACGTCTGCCCATAACAAATACTGCGTCCCCCAAAACATTTCTGTGTGACACCACACTGCGCCCGTCTCAGTCATTACAATAGCTGTCAGTGCCCTTAAAACCGAAACAGTAATGTTCTGACACTACTGCTTCACGGCAGAATAACTACACCTGAGGTAATACCTGCATCGGATTCCTGCATAGGAATCCTGCCAACAGTAATATTTACATTTTTTAATTTACTGACGAGCACGTTCAATTTGTTAAACTTCATTTTGGAGGTACCGGCGATAAGGTTGAAACGAAAATATATATAGCTAAAATGTATGCTTGAGGACAGCACCGGGCCCGGAGATACCACCGATAAGACGAAGAAGACTTCTTTGATAAGGCAATCGAATTAATATAGGTAAATAAATTTATTTGTAGTAGGATTACTATGCAGAAATCCGTCTAGATAGATCAGGGACCAACGGAACACCGCAAGTTGTACCGCTGTCAAGTAATAGCTATTGTAATTACAGGGCTGTACAGGACTGAAGAACTGATTTCTCAAGGTGACGAGCGTAGTGTGGGGCTACACATAAATTTTCTGGTTGACATAGTTTTTATCATGCGCAGACGCTGCACCATCAGGTCATGGTGATACCACCATCAGGTGAACGATTTGCTAGTTTAGTTCACTTTATTCCAAAAAAAACCCTACCTTTATAAAGATACATACATACATACAGTCATGCCTTTTTCTCATATGAGGATAGGCATAGACCACACCTGTAGCCCACTTTTCGCCCAGCGAGAAACATGACCGGATAGGTGGCAAACCGCGTGGTACGTGATAAAAATTATTACTCACTATTACGTTTCCACGAGCACTATACAGCATTGCATATTATGGTATTATTCTGCACGAATAAAGGCTGTCCGTACATTATCTTAGTCGCCTCTTACGACACCGGGTTATAATAGGCTATAAAGGCTATTCTACTCTGCCGGAAACCTATCGGAACTTTATAAAGTACTGATTTTATTCCGAAGGTGCCCTGAACAAGCGACAACATAGATAAATAACGCGTTACAGAAACGGCATCATCATGTTCTTTCTGTGGTTGCGCCCACCAAGCTATATAGCCATGTTGATTACCCAAAATCTTCGGACACTAACTACGATAATGCTTTTAATCATACATCTATCAAACGTAAGCTAAACTGTACAGCGTAAGTGTTGGTGCAAACAAATAATTTGCAATTTTCTATTTCATTATCTTCGTTCGCTTAAATTTTATAATTAAGTAGGAACTCGTTAACCAGCCGTCATTAGATTTTCCTCCCATGAAAAATGACGGCACAGGCATTTTGCGCAAGGGCCATAAATTCATATAAATTAGACAGAAGTCTCGATGATTGGACGGCTGGTGTAATTTATTGACCAGGGGATACCTACGCGAATTATATTAAAGGTGTATATAAATATTCATCATAATAAAATGCCAACTGATAACTTATTGCAGTTTCAAATAGAACCAAATATATCAAGTCATTACTAAAAAAGTGAATAGAGAAAGTGACGAAGATTAAATTAAAGGTAATTGATCGAAACTGTCGTATGTGCATCTGCGGCTTAAGAAAATGTACCAACCAATCTCATCCCCAGGGTTTCGGTGAAGTCGGAGGGAAAATGCAAACCAGGATATGGGCAGCAGAATCTTCTTGGATGTGTGAATCTCTTCCTATGCATGAATTCGTCTTGGTAGGTACCACCCCAGGGCCAGTTATTCTGTTGTAAAGCAGCAGTGTGTAAACATTACTGTATTTCGATTTGAAGGGCACTGAGAGTTAGTGTAATCACTGGGTTTATGAGAACTTATGTTTCAGGGTGACGGGCGCAGTGTGGTACTACACAGAAATATTCTGGGTAACACAGTATCTGTTATGGACAGACGTTGCACTTACCATCAGGTGAACGTTTTGGTCGTCTCGTCACTTTATCAAATAAAATAAAAAATTAACTGCGGTTGCCAACCCAACTGTTAAGCGTGGCAACTTTAGCGAAATCCCCCTAAAAGTGAGAGCTACAAACTTTTGTGGTAAAGGGGGAGGTCTGTGTCCAGCTGTGGACTAGTGATAGGCTGAAATGATGATGATGATGAATTAGAGCATCCGTTTCATTTATAATAAATAATATAAGCAGGCTTATAATTTTGTTAAAATTAATATTTTTAATACGAGTTAAAGCCACGCTACACTGGAGAAGCTCAACGCTCTCTCGGGGTACCAGCTAAAATAGTAAACAAGGCTTTTTGTTATAAACAATGTCCCACAATAGGATTTGTCCCTTACCGTGGGTTTGTTTATAAGAGGTAACCCATATGCATAAGCACCCAGGCCTTGAACAACTATCTGTAGACGGTAAAAATATTTATATATATTTGTTCCCTGCGGAAATCTAACCCGCAGCCCGTAGCGCAGAAGCCAGTCACTTAGCCATTGCGCTAACCGAGCCCCTGAATAAATAGTGGTGACATTTCTTCATAGTTTTAAGATGACAACGTACCTACAAACTTGAGGTCCAGTGTCCAGTCCAGTAGTGGTCAGGGGACCAGACTACCGCACCGCAGGGTCCTGTGTTTGAATATCCAGCCGGAGCCAACGGTTGTAGAAAAGAACAAATTGTTTTTTTTTCGGTCTGGTTCTATTGTTATTACCATTCCATCTTATCGCATGAGCGTTATTTCGGACGCGCGCATAGGGTAAGGACTAGAAAATATTTGAATGGATGGAAAAAAAACGTCTACAACTTTTTACTACAGCCATAATGCTGACGGGTAGAAGGAAGCTGACACAAATAACATTCGACATCCAAGGCATAGAAATAAAGCCGGCAGAGAAGCTTTAATACCTCGGCATTAGGCTAGATAAAACCTTCAAAGGGAATCTGGACTAGGGAACTAAGAAAAGATTTTTTTTATTGTATAAAGTGATGAAACGTTAAGTGCAACGTCTGCCCAAAACAATGATGGTAAGTCACCCAGAAAATTTCTGTGTGACACCACACTGTGCTCATCACCCTGAGACATAAGTTCTTAAGTCTCATATGCCTAGTGATTACGCTAGCTCACAGTGCCCTTCAAACCTAAACACATTAATGTTTGCACACTACTGCTTCACGGCAGAATAACTGGTCCTGTGGTGGTACCTACCTAGACGGATTCCTGCATAGGAATCCTACCACCAGTAAATGGATCTTCCAAAATGGTATCAAAGAAAACATGGAGAAGTAGACAGACTTCTCACACACGCTTAGAGCGGACACGGTGGATTTAATACATACCATTACAGTATAGGAGAGGCAAAAATGATAATATACAATAGAAACCTAGTTACATAATTTAAGAATTAATTTGGATAGATACCGATGTCTTTGCGAACGTTACAAAGGTCATGGTTGAACGCGGAGGCGGAGAGGCATCCGAGTAATTACTTTATTAGGTGATACCGGATGACGGTCGACAAAATTACGCCTTAGAAAACAGCTGCTTGAACATTGCTTTGGAATCTTTAATTGTAAAAGGAGTTCCTGCGCATAAATTATAAGAAAAAATATATATATTGTGAGTGTAATATTTATAACACACACGTATGTATATACAATACATTATATGCATAGTTAAGTTTTATGGAGTAGTAATATTAATTGAAATAGAGTAATCTATACCATATGATATAAGTTAGGATTTATGTTGGCAGTTTTAGAGAATCCATCACTCTAGCCGTCCCATGAGTGTCGTAAGAGGGAATAAGTAAATAAAGGGATAAAGAGCAGCATATTTTTGAACAAACTTTTGTTGTCGCCATTCAAGAGTGACAATATTTGTTAAGTTTAACGATGGACGAAGGACTTGATGATTCATTTAAATAAAAAAATTACGATTACAATTAATTTTTTTATTAGATATACCTACTTTTTAAATATACTAAATGTTTAACTACCAACTGTTGTGGTATACCTAATTTTATTTATTCAAAATAACAAATTATTTTCGTAAACAACAATACCTACACACCATTCTCAGCGCAATTTATTTTAGAATATTCAAGTACACATTTGTTATCCGAACAAAAAAGCCGACGTATGTTTAATTCATTTTGGCAATAAAATTCACTGGGTATCTTTTTGTAAGAATTTTAATAACGCGGTAAGAATTAGAGATTTACTCATATTCCATGCTCACGCCTGCATATACTTAATTACTTTATTATACCACGAATTACTACTACCAGTATTACGCATTCTACAAGCACAGATTAAAACGATAATTAACGTTAGGAATGAATTAGAAACGAGAAATAAAAAATTCAACCCACCTAAATCACGTAATGTCGTCTTAAGCACTCAAAACAAGAACACAACGAAATTAAGCGCAATTACTTTACAACTACCGGAGAACTAAAGCAATGAACTAGAGGCCGGGACCTGGTCCTACCTGTGGCTCTACTAATAGCCCGGTAATAATATTTTATGGCTTTACCTTTGTAAACACGGATAAAACAGCTTTTATGCGACACTTGCGCCATTTAAAAAACGCGGGACAATTGGTTTAACGGTTTCTTTTTTTAAAACACAAAAGACTATTGACGATTAGACAATGGGGTTTATTTAAAAAAGACGTCCTTTTTACAAATTAGTCACGCATCTTTCTTTTTCTAACAATTAAATTGTATTGCACGAGTTGAATATTGCCTGTTTAGAAATTGTACAATATTTATTTTTTTAAGGAGAAAGCACACCGTATCGTTCTAGGAAGTCGCCGACGGGATGGGGATGTGCCAAAAAGAGATAAAGTAGTTTTATTGATCTATACGGACGTTCAGGCGGCGCGAGTGTGAGTTGAATGAAACGAAGATAACTTGCCGCCCCATCTTTGCCGCTCCCTGTTCTTCCTATTGTATTTTAGGTTACGCCATCCCTGTCGGGCCACGTGACCTAAGCAGGGTGTAACTCACCCTACGGCGGCCATAACTTACTCATAGCGATAGACGGTATGTACGGTCGCACAAAACGCATCCACTTGATATTTTATTTTAATTTTACTTTATAACAAATTCAATATTCTGCATTTCTTAATAGTTGATAAACTACTAAGAAAAAACGTTTTTAATTTCATACAGGAAAAGTTTTAAAATCTCGCTATCGAATAATGAATAATAAAGATTGAAAAATATCTGTTTATTTATGTTTTCATGTTTACAATTAAATTGTTAATGAAAGATCAAAGTCAACTCTTTTGCTTACATTACTCAAATTAGATAAAACTGCACGTGATAAAAACTGTTCTTCTGAGGCTATTAAAAAAAACCATCGAATTTGTAACAGATGATGTAAATAAAATAACATGTACATTATAACCATATCGGAGAATTACTTTTTCTTTAGTACTGTTCATTCTAAATGTGCATTACATAAATTATGGCGCTCCTTTAATATTTCTTGCTCTTTCTTATATTGTGCGTCTTTTTCTCGCGTGCTTTATTAACTGTCTCGGTCAATTCACTAGGGCCCGCTACACAATTTTCTGTTTGATAAAAATTAAATTAGAAATGTGATGAAAAGAAAATGGAGTTTTTAAGATTCATTTTTTTACCTTAACAACAATTTTTATCCTAACGATGAAAAATAATCAATTTTGTAAAAGTGGCACAATACAACTCTGGTGCTTTTTTTTAAAACTTTTAATTATAAAGCTCTGTAATTTTTTTTTAAAGAAATCGTTCATCTGATGGTAAAAGCAACATCTACCTGTGCGTCACCACATTGTACCCGTTTCCCTGAGACATCAGTTTTTAAAACTCGTAGACTTAGTTACTATACTAGCCCCCACTCAGTGCCGTTCTGGCCGACCGAACGACCACAGTAATGTTTGCATACTACTGCTTGGCTAGAATAATCGAATAATACTTTAAATAGCATACAATTAACTAGTATATCTTAATTAAAAGTGCTTTATGAAGCAAAAAAGATTCAAAACTCAAAAATAAAAATTCACAGACTTCTATTGGATAATCGAAATCATTACTGTCTACTGTTGAACAATAAGCATTGACCGTCACTAATTATTCATTCACATTTTCGATACATTTTACTTATCGGTATTTATGTACGTATAAAAGGTCTAAAACCGCAATCAATATTTAAGATAGAGAGCTGTCATCATTACCATCACTCTTATAATCTCAAATTTAGAAAATTATTATACTCGTAAAACGCATAATTTAATACGTACTAAATGTATTCATTAAATGTATGTAGCTCGAAAACGTTACGAATTCTTTAAAAAAACACCAATAACACGTGGCCTTTATCATGAGAAACAGCTCGTAAACATTAAGTCTGCCGTCTCAAATCATAACACATAATCTGTTTACAAAATTAATTTAAAGTGCCACTAAAGTAGGGCTCGCGACCGCCAACAATCACGGCCCGAGGTGCGAACCGATCGTAAACGTCAAGTTTACGATGACGATAGTCGTAAAACGTCTCGTAAAACAAATAATTACAGTCTGTAAACTCTCAAGCTTCTGTAAGTCGAGATACAAACTTCACTGAATAACTAAAAAAAAAACTGCTCGTTTTACAAATGGTGGTCGACGTTAAAATTTGCGTTGATAAAATATTTTATGATACAGAAGTTACTAAAGATTATTCGCAGGTAATAGTATTTATAAGTACTATATAAATAATAATTATAGCACCTTAAAATCATTTTCTGTGATGATTCTTTTTCTTGTTATACTAATAAAGCATTCATTTTTAAATAAAATTATACCTTACATATTTAATAAAGAAAAGGAAAGGCCACATTAAATTGACATGCAACCTGTTTGTATGAAGGCACTCATGAAAGTAAAAGAAGCGAGAGATGTGTGTCATGATCGTAGCAAGTGGAAATATGTGGTATCTGCATATTACCGGGTATATAGTGAAAACTATCATTCAGAATCAAGCTTTGTAAGATTAAAGGCTTATGGAAAGTCGCTGTGCTGTTCATTGCATGACTAGTAAAAACGTGATAGGTAGATCAACTTTGAGAGAAAACTTTTAGAAACTTGGGGGAGATAGATAGGAAGGTTTAGGTGGTTTTTTCACTGTATAAAAAATGCCATAAATGCAAAGTTAAACTTGACAGTCATATAAGAGTTTTACTCCAAAAAGTTAGTAATAATTATCTAAAATAATAATTATAAATCTGTGCCCTCTCAACGCCATCTCTTATTGAAAAGCTGAATTAGCAAAACGCATAAAAATAATCAATTGTTGACCACAGTAGTACATAAACTATAATCATAGCAATTAATTTTTATGAATGTTCATTATTATCTTTATAGCCACTTAATAGGTCTATGAACTTCCCATTAGGTTAATGATTCAATTAGTTATCAAAGCTGACTATGGTTTCAATTAAGGCATTTCATTAAAGTTTAGTTAAATAAAAAATAATAAAAGATATAATATTACTATATTAAAATTGATGTTAAAAAAATAAAATGTTAATAGCCGTAGTAGGTAGCGTAATGTCGATAATATAAAACAAAATAAAATGTTATGGTTATTTAAGAGTGTCAACTTTTTCCGTTTGCACGAATCTTATGGCTTCATAAACCACCACTAGGGGTAATAAAGTCATTTATCTCATAAAATAACAGCTGATCGCCGTGATTACTCCGAATACGATTGAAATCATAATTTTACAAACCAATTTACAAACAATAAAAGTCGATCTTGTCTTGAGCACCCATTCGCCCACAGATATCTCCATGTTCAAAAGCGGACAACCGGAGCTCGTAACTTTTAAAGTAATATCAATAAAACCATAACTTTCCGCGCAAGCATGGAACAAGTCGATTCTTAAGGCTATAGATGGCGCAAGTAGTGAAAAAGAATTAGCGCCATCTATGAAAAAGTAAGTGAAACTTTTTATTAGCCAATTGAGTTCATCACCTCGTAAAACGAATGTTTTATGAGTTCGGATGATGCCGCTAGTGTAGCGCAACTTTGATCTTTGTCGATTTTATATAATAAAACTGGGTAAATTCTTGATAAATTCAGTAAAATAGTTGTTTAGTATTTAACTAATTGATATTTTTAAGACAATCAAAAAATACCTTTTACTTGTAAGAAAATCACTGTTCCTTAAAATTATCATTAAAGTATTCTAAAAAAATATTATTATACTACTTTCCAGGTAATACACAATAAAAATCATAAACCAAAACATGGAATTTAAAGGACATGTTTAAATGAACCGTCGTATATATAATTACTTACAATATACGAATACAATACAATTCACAGTGTCTCATAAGCATTTCCTCTCTATCGCGATGTTTACTACAAGTGTACGGATGGATGGACTAGTTCCTTGAAAACCCGCCAGCGGTTGGGGGCACGACGTGAGATTAGTTACCGCGACATCTATTCATTATATGGCGAACTTCCTTGATACCAAGACAAAAGTACATTTCTTTTTATTATAGCATATTTTTAAAAATACATCTAGAATAACAAAATATATTTTTATTTAAAATATTTAATAAAAGAAACTAAATAAAGTAATTTTTTTAATTTTCGTTCAAACGAATTCAATAAATTTACACACAACAAAAAAAATGGCAATAGATGGCGCTATGTGTAATTTATTGCGGTTAAAATCTCATTACTGTTGTACGTGCGATTTACAAGATGCAAAAATATTTATATAATAATTATTGTATAATATACAACGTTTTTACATGCATGAATCCTATTAAGACAAATAAGCATTTTAATGTAAAAATTATGGCGTTGGTTTAAATTATAAACAGTGACCAAATTGTAAAAAATTTATATTCATAGCTATATTTAAAAATTCATATATAGTTATATAGAGTTAAACACATTTCACCAAAACTCCAATAAGAAAAATCTTACAATTTAAACAAATTTCGGGTAATTATATAATCAGGGGGTGAGTGACAAATCTTAGTATAAGCAACAAGAAAATAATTCCACACATAAATCGTGCGCTTAGAGTGAATAGAATAGCAATTATTTGGTTGAGTTGGTAGATACTCTTTCCCATATTACTACTAGTTTCAATCTCGTAAGATTTACATTCCATTTTAAATTATGTTAATTCTGACTGGAACGATATTTTGATATTTTTGTAACATATTGGTAAATATAGGTAATAGATGCGCAACGTGTATATGTAACGGGCTAGTCATGATTATTTTTACATCTATCATTCGTATTCATAAATATAAAATTTTGCTTATGATGTCAGTGTCTATAAATTATTATCTAAGCAAAAACAGAATGTGGGTTATTACTGTTTTTATATATTTATGAAGTCGGTGAACACGAATTAAACCTATAATCATTATTTTTAAAATATCAAATTTAAACATATTCTGTTGATATTGAAATTCTAATAAAATTAATAGAGTAGTAAACGTTAAGTTAAATTAACAAGATAGATTATTGTTTGGTTTTAAAATTGATGTTCCAATTCGAATTTATTCCATTCGAGTTTGAAGCGAGATTTTTATAGTACTCATTCTAGGCAGATAATCCTATATTACCAACGTTATTAGATCTCCCTCACGTCTCTCGCTTACTCATTTCACTGGTTCAAAAAGGGAACACTAACGCGAGACATGGGTCGTATCAAAATGGACAGTAAGAAATAGGGATAATATAATGGCACGCAAAGAAGTGCTGTTATTTCGTTTAATTAAGGCGGCGTGTATTACATGTTTTAAGGGAGCGGCACAAATTTTGCGCGTAACATACAACGAAGATAATGTTTGCAGTGCCTTTACATCAAAGAGATACGCGGAGGAAATTTTATGAGGGGAAAAATTTGTACATTTAAATACCGTAATAAGTATGTAAATAATTAAGCAAGTTGTAAATTGTATATTACTCTGGTGATTGCAGAAGTGTAACTATATTTTAGAGTCATATTAGTAAGAATTATAATAATATGAAAAATATATATCTGAGTACAGTATATTATAAAGAATTAAAGTTTAAAAACGTTTTAAATATTTTTATAACTTAGATCTTTCAAACAACTTGATGAATAACTTCTAAAAAAATGTTTTTATACTTTTTTAGTTTTTAATAAATATTTAGGCTTTGCTTTTTGTCACCAATTAATCCAGAAAGTACACTATGTCTGTAAGAGATGTTAAAAGTAAATAAAATGAATCGAGCTTGAATAAATTTGTCATTCGCAATTTTTTGCAGATCTTGACGAGTCTGCATGGAAACTAGAAAGTGCAGTTAAAATTAATAAGATCTCTTAACTTACAGGCGTTTTAAAATATATTTACCCCGCGATAGCCATCATGAGGTAAGAAAGAAGTTCTTACAAATAAATGAAATAAGTCGTATGTACCTACATAATGAAATACATAACATTTTTGAATCGGGTCGTCATATGTCTGACAAGGTTCTAAAATGTGTGAATTTTTGGATGATCTAACACCGATTAAATCGATAAGATTTCAAAAAAGAACTTACTTTTTTACGCTCCTTTTATTTATATATCTGACTCCGCAATATTCCACATGGAGCATTTTGTAAAAAGAACATCCAGTAAAGCTTAGAAATTTTGTAGAAGTTCAAGAAGCGTTGTTAAGCTAACAAACTTCTAAATCATTTACCTAAATCAAAACCTTAAACAATACCGCGAGAAAGAGATTCAGACGCAATAAAGATAGGCAAATAAAGATAAATTATCGTATCTCCAGAAGACTGATAGGGGTCGGAAGGCCCACGGCGCCGGTGTGGAAAAACTTGAAGGGTTCAACCCTTCCGCTCTTATTTACTCCGCGCCCCTGTCGCTCTACTTTGATAGAGTTTTTATTTATTTTTACGCAATATGTAGAGTACTATATATCTATCTACAGAGCAGGAAAAGAAATGACTATGTTGTAGACAAATTGAACTGACTGCAGCATATCTTATTTCTTGTGAAATTATATAAGTATAACAATTCGTTTCTACTAGTTGTGTTAAATGTGTGGTATTTGAAAGAATTCGTTTTGTTTCAAACAAAACGAATAGAAGTTGGTATTACCCTGTTGATTAATCTATATAATATTCGTATATAATAATCGTATGTGATTGACATATAAATTAAATGATCCAGTTCTTCTTTTATTTCCGATTGCCAACCTTAAAAATAATTAAATGAATTACTAGCTTAACGAGAAATCCTATTTCAAAAAAATCTTGGAAGATTCGTGAGTTCATTGAAATAAAAATCTCTAAATACCTAGTAGCATTTCCTTTTTTTTATTGATTGATGAAAATTCGTTGATCAAAGAACAATAGCATATATAGTCCGAATCCAGAAGCCAAGAAAATATACACTCGTGTGCCTATGTATTGCGAAGTAAATCAGCGAGCACGCGTGCGCAGTGGGCACCACACTACGTACTCAATTAACAGCAGCTACTTCAATTAAAACGCCTGGCCACGATTTATTACTTTCCTAATTTATACATTTTAACTGTCGACGCACCCGGGTTTTTGATGAGGTTCCATCTGATACTCTTTACATTAACTGCACAATAAAGAAACCGCAGTAGAGTATTATTAATATAATACATTATTGTAAATGTTACAACTATGACATTTTCGAGGACATTCGTAATCGAACGATTAGGTTACTGGCAACAGTAGGTGCACAAAGAATGACTCATTTATTTACATTATTTTAGAAAACTTATCGTTATTCAGCTCACAGTATTAAAAAAAAAACTTTTTACAACAGGGTTAATGCAAATTTAAACCTCGGTAAGCTATATTTCTGATTAATATGTATTTTTTTCCAATACTACTTACTATTGGGAGGAACGTCGTTGCGTTGGTAGTCGTGGACGTTACACAACTTTGTAACATTTTTCTCTTTATTACTTTATCATTTCTATTTTCTTTATTCTTCTTGCCTTACGATAACATTAACTTTTGAACGTTACATAGACATATTTACTTTCTTACGAACCTTTTATATTTCAGTATTCACAATATTGGAGGCGTGTAAAAAAGTTTATATTGCGTTGTTAACTATATTTTTTAAGACTGCCATTTACATATAATTTACATTCTTAAATTAATCCAGAATTAGACCATTAATAACTACAAAAACCTATTCATGTTTTTGAGCATACTGGATAATTACGGTCAATTGAAATAGAATTGTTAACAACATGATTAAATTAGTATAAAAACTTTTAACATTTCAATTAAAACGTAACCTGCACGGATAAATTACTGATTTAATTACGATATCATTGTAATTTTGAAATTATCTTTATTGACATCAAACAACCTGGTTTCCACAGACATGTAAAAACGTTACTTTCTACGACTGGTGAATATTGAGCAATTACATATTTTTTTATGTTAGACAATTGCTATTTCCTTTACAATAAACGGATTATAATGAACCAGATTTAGTTACATAGTTTTTATTGCGTAAGCACCATTAATTTCATAGTTAGCACAAAGGTCTTAAAAAAAAAACTGAAATTTCAAGCTGAGGTAGCTTGTACAGTTTTTACCATTATAGTTAATATAGCGTACTGTTTTAGTCCAATTATTAATTTTAAACGATGGATGAGCAACTAAATAACTTTGCCACAGCAAATGTTTTTTTCTTGTATTTTTCTCTGTCGGTCTCCCTGAAAGGATGTAACTGAAAGGCTACAAATACAAAAACAGCAATATATATAAAATCAATTTGTGTTTGCTGCAATATCTAACTAACTTTGACTGGGATTCAAATTCAGGATCCACGAATCAGTAGGCACATTCGCTTGAACAAGCACATATATTTTATTGTATTTGTTTTGCTTCAATTATTTTACGGTAGTTTTTAAAGTTTGATACTAAATTGTATAATAAAAAATACTTACTTATTTTAGGTTTATGACATTTTACGTTGTATATGTAATGTTTAATAATAAAACAGTTTCTTTAAAAACAGTTTAAAAAGGAACGATCTTATTAATATGGCAAAATCGCCTCATGGATTAAGAGTGTTAATGTATATCGTATTATTAATGATAAGTAAAAGGATTAAGATTCAATTAAATATTCCACTCTAAAAAATGACGTACACCACGTTGAATATAATATAGATAAAAGTTAAAAAAGCACAGTCCATGAACATTCTACTACTTGAAGTACACCTCTCATTCTCGGTTTTTTGAAGCTATGGACAGTTGCACGCTCCTATAATGCGAGCTACCATATTGACACTTATTCCATTGAACTTTAGTCGCGTATTCCATTAGCAAATTCATTTTAAGTGGAAATAGACTAACGAATTGGACTGCACAAAAAATCGAAAATTGCCAGTAGCTTCTTGAATGTAAACGCTAATCATTAAACATCATTGGTGGCTATAAAAATAGGGACTGTTTGCTATTTCATGTGTCTGTGTGAAGATTCATTTAAGGTAATATTCTTAGTATGAACATAGATGCTAGACCTTTACAGCTGTAATTTATTGCAATGAACAAACACCTTTTGTATAAAACATCTCTATCGATAGGGAGCAGGGAGAAGCAACTGGCCTGCATCTATCTTGCATTAAAACTGACCACGCCCATTTGATGTCATGAATTGCAATTACGGCTTAAGTGAACTTAAAAAGTAAATTGTTAAGTAATAAAATATATTAAATAAAAATTGTTGCACTAACGTTTAAAAACTATTAATGATTTTTTTAAATAACCTGAGGGCGTTTTCAAAACTGAATCGGCTCATCGCACTAATATATTTTTTAAATATAGATAATTAATGTAATATTGTGCAGTATATTAATCATAATCAGCATGTAACATTAATCAGTTGGAAGGGTTCTATTCCCAGTTATTAATTTAATTTTATTTTCGTAAAGTTAATTTATGCAACTATAAAAGTAAAAAAAGTAAAAAATTGGAGTTAATCTCCAAAAATATCTTAAAATCGACGTTAATTTAATACTATCGAAATAAATTATAATAATGAAACAATTTAAGGATATATAAGAAATTATATTGTGCATTTAAACACGTAAGATACACTTAAGTAGAGATAATAACGGTGACTCTAGCAAGACACTAATTAGCATTTTATGGCCACCACTATTTCTAGTTCCCATTACAATTATATGACCGACATTAAATAATAAAACAATAATTAAACGTGGTTTGTTCCGCGCCACTTCAGTATACCTCACTTTTATGACGTTTCGGTGAAGTTGTAAACGAATAAAATAAAAGTTGGAAGCGTGAACAAACCAATAGATAATGAACTTTTATTGGTCAGCTTTACACCGGTCCCTTGGCTATTGTAAAGGGCTGCTCGTAAATGGCAGAGTACGTACATGCAATGGCAGCAGGGCCTGCACCGGTCTGTTCCGTTCAACGATAAGGGTTGTTGTAGGTTATTCCTGAGTGTGAACAGAGTTAATTGATATTTTTCACAGTAGTTTTTACAATTCTATGCCATGCAAGCCAAGACAGAAACCACTGGTTTCTTCTTATTTAGAGTATTTATTAGCTTCTTATTTAAGGTAACAGTGTAAATGAATAAACTTCATTTACACTGTCTTTTACTATGATATTTATAAAAAACACAAGTTCGTACGTTCTTCATTTAAACATACTCGTCGTTTCAGCCTATCACTAGTCCACTGTTGAACATAGGTCTCGCCCATAGACTGCTACAAAAGTTAGTAGCTCTCATTTTTGAGGGATTTTGCCACAGTTGACACGCTTGGCAACGACAGTTTATTTATTCAGATGTTCCAGGAAGATACTGCTGTTCATCTGCTGGTTTTTATTTTCCTTCTGTCGACTTTTATAACACCCACGGGATGAGATGGGGTGGTAGATTCTTAAGCTGCCACCACACGGCAAAGCCGCCACCACAAGACAACATACTAATAAAAGTTATTTACACAATCATAATCTAATAATAATAATTTACAACAAACAACAACGGAATTATAAAATTGTAAACTGACGTCCTGCAAAAGTAAAAGAAGTGTGGACATTTTTCGAAAAGATTCGAACAGGTTTCGTAAATTCTGATCAGATAATATGTAATTTTTATTAAATAACCTTCTCGTGATATAAAACATACGTATGTTCTGCAACACTGCCGTTTTCTCCTACGAGACGTTAATTTTATAAAGACTTTTGTATTAAAAACCGCTGAAAGTTGGATTTTTTGCCATCTGATGAGAACTAGCAAAGAAAACTATCCACTAAAATACTTCTGAGCATATTTTAGATGACAAATCATTAAGTGATAACCTTGTAACTGGCCATTGCTCGGACCTACCACGAGTTATGAGACTGATCATTCAGTTATGAATTTTGTCTAGCAAGTAAGAGGTTATAGGCATTTCCACTGCGGAGTCATTTTAGCCAGCATATGAAAGAAACGCATGGGGGATATTTTTTAAAGGGTGGAAAATACACAATCCAACTAATGACTAGTTGTCACTTTGGGATAAGCTGCCACTCCGGAGGATTATTGAAATATCTGGCGGTAGAATTTCTACGTAGGAGCCTCTGTAGGTAGGTACCACCACTTACTCAACCGTCGGGCAGTAGTGTGCAAACATTAGCGTGTTTCGGTCTGAAAGACACAGATAGCTAGTGTAATTACTGGGCATATTAAACTTCAGAATTGATGTCAAGGTAACAAGCGCAATGTGGAGCCACACAGAAGTATTCTGGGTGACACAGCAGCTATTATGGGCAGACGTTGCTCTTACCATCGTCAACACTTTTCTCGTCTCGTCCTTTTCTTTCACAAAAAAAAAACAATCACGGGATCCCCGGTTTTCTTCATACACCATACGAAATGTAGTAATACATACATACACACAGTCCCGCATTTTATCATATAAGGGGTAGACAGAGGCCACTCACGTAGCCCACTTTTCGCGCTCGTGCGAAACGAGACGTGACGGGTGGAAAACCAGATTCCGGTATGAGTCATAAAATTCTTACTCTCCATTGTGTTCCCACGATCAGTATAATGACAGCATTGCATATTATGTTGTTATTCTGCACGAATTGAGTCTGTCCGTACAACACTTTAGTCGCCTCTTACGACACCTCGGTAGGACAGAGGTAGGAAATATTCTACTACGCCGGACACCTTCACTGGTGGTACGATTCCTATGCAGGAATCCATCTAGGTAGGTACAACCCCAGGGCCAGTTATTCTGCCGTGAAGCAATTGTATGCAAACATTACTGTGTTTCGGTATGAAGGGCACTGACAGCTAACGGAATCACTGGGCGTATGAGACTTAAGAACTAATGTCTTAGGGTGACGTTCGCATTGTGGTGTCACACTGTTCTGGGTGACACAGCATTTGTTAAGGGCAGACGTTGCAACCATCAGGTGAACATTTTGCTCGTTCCGTCACTTTTATCAAATAAAAAAAAACTATCGTCTTCTTCATCAGCTTATAAAAAGTCCACTGCTGTTGCTGCTTTATCCCAATTTGGGATGATTTGTCTTAAAACGTTCGGCAGGCGGAAGGCGATTGCAGTACTCAACACTTCGCACCTTAGGCGGTGCATAACTTTTATATACGGGAGGAAATGGGACGGCAGATTTTCTAATTATGACGCCACACTGTTTTATTTCAAAGCGTGGGGCTACAATAAGTATACGACAGAATGTCTATTCTCATACCGCGTATATGTATATAGCTGCAGACAGGTTCTAAATTCGTCTTTATATATATATATTTGACTATTTTTATCAAAAAGGGAGTACCGGAGGGGTGGTCCCTTATATACGGTCAAGTTCTGATTGTAATCCATGAGAAAATCACGAAACCCTTAAATTCGCACAAGTATATTTGAAGCTGCTGTGGGAAAGTCAATTTTTTTTAAGTAAATAATTATTTTGAATCTATATGAATGAATGAATTCTTAAGCCGATCACAACTGTCTCAGTACGGATAGTGCGTTGAAACAGCCGTAACTTAACTGGTACACTTGTAACTTTATTGATTGCGGCAATTATTGTAAAGTGACTATTAAGTAGGCAGTTCGGATAGATAGCGGGGCTTGTTTATTGCTTTGACTAGGGCCCCAGTTCCACGGCCTCATCCAACAATTAATAATTGTTGTGGAAAACGATATTTCTCGTTTGTCGAGCGATATGAATTGGTCGCGTGATTTTATAATAGGAGTTAACTCGATAACGGTTTAAGGGGTTGACGTGAGCATTTATATGCCTTTGTATTTATTGCATGGCAATCGACAATTGTAGGTATAGTATTCTGGACTTATTTAAATAATGAAAACAATTTGTTAAACTACTTGTATGTAATCAAATTCAGTATGTTCGCAATTATGTGTACCACTTTTTTGATATACTGTGCCCGCAGTTTCACCCGCGTAAAATGAGCTGACCACATGAGCTACACGCGATATTAAATAAAAATAGTCAAATGTCTTTACGTAATAAAATTACACTATACTAAGCCTGTATTCGGCCAATTATGACATACGCAAGCCCTGTATTTGAGCATGCCTCCTCGTGTCAAATTCACCGACTTCAGGTTATACAAAATCGATTCATGCGTAAAGCCACGGGAGCACCGTAGTTCGTGCGTAATGCTAATCCATATACCGATTTAGGGCTTCCTACCATAGCCCAATATCTAAATCTTGGCCTCTCGCCGATACTTCGACTCTGCCGCCACGCACCACAACCCACTGGTTGTAAGTGCCGCCACATATAACCCCCTACACCAAAACTCGACTCGCGGAATAAGGAGGCCGAGGCACGTCCTCGAGGACCCTCACAACGCGACCACTAGGGCCCAAGCGCTCTACTCAGCACGACACTCACACACAACATCACCATCATAACGCCCCTGCCGTCGGCAAGGGCGTATCAGACAAAGATTCGCGATACCGCTGCATCTCAGGCCGGTTCTCCCCTAGCAATAGTGTCATAACTAGAAGTGACACTGGAGTTTCTTGCGCCATTTCTTCTCCAGCGGAAACGCATTCCGAACTGGTGGTAAACTTATCTAATAATAATCCTGATATTAGTAAAAGTAGTAGTAATATCGCCCTCCCGAACGCGCCGAGGTCGGCCCTTTTGGGCACCCTCGAGTCAGTTACTCTCGCGAACAGGATGACGGTCCAAGCCGAGATCCCCTCTCGGAGGCCCTTGCGCCAGTCATCCATAAATAAATGTTTCGGCTAAGCGCCTTCAGCGCTCTGCCACCTTTCAATCCGGCGAAGCTGTGAAAGCCTTCAGGCTATCAGTGACCATCAGTCCTAAAAAAAACCACATGACTGCGCCGAACGGCACGGTACCTCGCCGACCTGAGCATTCACAGCTCGGCCCTTCTCGGTAATGTTTTGTTCGCATCTAATTATTTTACTAAAATAAAAGTAGTATAAATTACTCCATATACCATTAGCTATCTGCCAGTGAAAGTCCCGTCAAAATCTGTCCAGCCGTTTCGAAGATTAGCCGGAACAGAGAGACCCTCAAATATTTTAAATTGTTTTTTTCTTATAAGTACCGCTTATACTTTCATATGAATTTAGTAAAAAGCTGTTATTTTGACATTACAAACAGACACTTAAATTTTATTTATTTGAATAGATTATACCCTCTATACAGCACGTTAACAAACAAGTCAAATGTAGTTGTTATTGGAGACCGCAACCGTTTTATTTAGACATCTTTTGATTGCTTGAGAATTCAATTGGACTAGGACAGACCCTTTTAAAAACAATTGGTACACAATCTGATTATGTGTGGTGCCGTGTGGTCGCAGCTTAAGAGATTTTACCACCCCATCTCATCCCGTGAGTGTCGTAAAATTCAACAGAGGGAAAATGAAACCAGAAAATGGGCAGCATCATCTTGCTGGAACAGCTGAATAAATAAACTGCGGTTGTCAAGCGAGGCAACTATGTCGAAATCCCCCCGAAATGAGAGCTCCAAAAAAGTTTGGAGCTCTCATTTGCAACTTTGGAGGCCTAACCTCAGCAGTGAATTAGTAGAAAAAAGTAAAGTTTTAGCTTATAAATATCTAACTGCTGAACACAGGCCTCCTCTCATTTCTGAGAGGGTTTTGGAGCTAGGAAGAGTTCGCCACGCTGCTCCAAAGCGGGTTGGTCGTTTCCTTAACCGCCGAGCACGTGGTAATCAGCAACTTAAAATTGCAATTAACAATTTTAGTGGCGCCGGCACCGGGAATCGAACCCAGTTCACACGCGTACTACATAATTAATTTTTATTTTTCTTTTAGAATCTATCTGATAAGTCCATAACGGTAATTAATCTTAATTTATTATTTTTTATTGTAATACATTAGAATCAATAAAGTACAGTTCTTAAGAGCTAAGGTTCCTTAGCAAAACCTTCACTATACCTATAAGTGGAAAAGTCGTGTTCAGCCAGGGCAGGTCGGGTGAGGCGATAGTATCGACATGCACGAGTGTCCCCGGTAACGAAACCGTACAGAATTTGTAAATTGGGAGTACGCAGTACATTATGAACCATTTGTACTTATACCGAAGAACTGGTATACTTTGTTAAGCTCTATTTCATTTTATTGGACACATTTATTATTGAAAAACTAAAATAAAAATATCTAGAAAAAAACTATTTGTTTTCTAGTTTGTGGAACGATGTAAACAAAAGTTAACACTAATTACTAACAAGATTATGAATGATTATCGATTAATATTTATCATTAATCCTTAGGCGCTGTCATTGTTTCATTGACATTTTCTTGTCTTTTTTATGGAAGGAGCAATGACACAAATTAATCGTTGAGCTGATAGTAAATGAATATCAGATTTACATGAAAAGAACTTGTATAGTTGTAACTTGTATAATACTAAGACAAAACTTGTTTAGTTCTCTCGAAACACTGCAGTTATTATATTAAAATTATTAAAAACACTTACGTAATATAACTTAATAAGAAGATGCCATTGGCGGACTGACAACAAGAAGAACAAAACCTATTTTAAATTATTAAAAATCGTAAACCATTCATAAACGACTTACAAGTAATGCAGTTACTTCATAATTATATTCATTTGATGAGCATGTGCTGCTTAAATTGAAACTTGAACGGTTTATAATAAGAATTGTATTTATTTTCGTTGTTTTTGTCTACATGCAGCTTTGAGCATTAACCACTTTTTATTAACAGTTAAAAATTCCATCGAATAAATAACCAGGAGCGCATGAGCCCGCGTCGACTGCTCGCTACATAAGAAAGGAGATCTCTCATCTCAGTACAGCTGCCGAGGTCGGCCTTAGTTGGTACATAATGATATATGCACCGCTATTCGCCCGCCCGCGCCTTTCGTGTACCCATCCGATCCTTTTATTACATCCAAACAGGTTCAAAACAGGAGCCTTATAAAATTGCAATATTTTAATAAGAAACGCCCGCTGAATATAAATCAATTTGATAAATAAAAATTTCCCGTCGCCACGTACTGATTAATACATCATGCATTATTCAAATATCCTAATTAAGAACAGTCTACGTGTTTAACATAAATTTTACAATGCCGTAAATTACGGAATTGTTTTTTCCCCCGCCTTTTATTAACTCATGATGTTATAATATTAGTGCGTTTCCGGTTTATACATTTACACAGTTACAACTACTTGTTAAATGAAAATATAAAACTGATATCAAAAGTAATGAAAATGAAAATAAACAATAATACATTATATTAGTAATAGAAAATTCGTTAGAATGTTTATAGTTCATTAAACTGCGGAATTACGAAGGTTTCTACCGTTTTATTTACTTTTTTTTAGCAAATGTTACATGCCATTTATCTTACGAGAGATATTTACCTCATACACAGATACGGCATAACATTTAAAACACAAAATGAATTATTATTAAAATCAATTGAGTAGATGCATAGTAGAATCGTTTTTAAAATAATATTCATAAATAATAAAATTATGTAATAGTATGTAATAAATAGCGCCTTGGAATACTCCACATAAAAATTTCCATGGAACTACACTCGGCGTCAAAAAAATCGCACATCCGAAAAAAATAATTTAAATACTATTTTAACACAACAGGCCAATGGCAATGTTATGGTTTGAGGGTATCATTCGAAAGGTAATTTCATTAGCTTTCAGGAATTTTAATTGAATTTTACTTTAATAACGAGACGAAAGAGAAATTAAAGAAAAAGACAGGGTATGTACAAATTTCCAAATTAATAATTTAAAAATAATTTAAAAAAAAAGTTCTTAAAACCTAGTGTTACCCCCCCCTTGCCTTGATAACGGCTTCCATGCGATTTTTCATGGACCTTACAAGGATCGCAACAGCCTCTTGGGGTATTTGTTCCCACTCTTCAAGTACCGCATCTTGGAGCTCTTGAAGAGTGGCTGGAGCTGGATCTCGAGCTCGCACGCG
This sequence comes from Luehdorfia chinensis, assembly GCA_019845155.1. Lineage (NCBI taxonomy): Eukaryota > Metazoa > Arthropoda > Insecta > Lepidoptera > Papilionidae > Luehdorfia > Luehdorfia chinensis. The sequence goes on along the minus strand of JAHVAK010000642.1, from coordinate 11,720,518 downwards.
CCGTTTTAGGTCATCCCAGAGATGTTCTATTGGGTTAAGGTCTGGACTTCGTGCTGGCCAATGCATAACAGGGATATCGACCTCCTGTAAATAATCTCGCACAAAAGCCGCGGTGTGGCAACGAGCATTATCATGCATTAACATGAATCCATCACCGACATAACCAGCATACGGGACTACATGTTTCTCCAGGATTTCAGTAATGTACCGACCAGCATTTAATGACCCTTGCCCACGGCCACCCCGAGTCCGGGAAACGCACACAAGTTCCGTTTTCCCGTCGACGGAAATGCCGCCCCAAAACATACACGAGCCACCCCCGTATTCGACGGATTCTTCGAAGCAGGGTTGTGTGAACCTCTCCCCCTGTCTTCTGTAGACCCTTCTACGTCTGTCATTGCAGAAGGACAGACCCTCGTCTCATCAGAGAAGAGTACGGTCCGCCACTGTTCTAGAGTCCACTCGCAATGATTGCGAGCAAACTCTAGGCGATCTCTGCGATGCTGTGCAGTAAGTTTTGGACCTTTAGCAGGTCTATGGGCTGTTAAACTCTTTTCGTGTAACCTTCTTCTTATCGTAGAAACACTCACAGATGGTCTCCGAGTTGATCGAAGCTGTTGTTGCAACTCAACAGCATTTGTAAAACGGTTTCGTAAAGATGTCGTAACGATGAAACGGTCATCTCTTTCTGATGTTCACCGTTTTCTTCCAGATCCCCTAACATAACCACCAGTCTGCTGAAAACGTTGGAACACCCGTCGATCTGAAAAACGGGACAGGTTCAACTGTCGAGCAACGTCACACTGCCGCATCCCCGACTGCAATAGGGCAATCACTTGAGAGGCTTCTTCAGAGCTGGTGTCCATCTTTACTTGTTCTTACTTGGGTTACTTGTTCACGTGTGTTCACTGCAAAGTCTAAATTACGACTGGCCCATATTTCATCCAGATCGAACCTTTTATACCCTTTTTAGGTGGTGTAACTAGCGTCCTCACTAACGAGCATTTGACAGTGTTTATTTTTGACGCTCTATAATGATAAATGTTTTAATGATTTCATGATTTTTTTATGAATAGTGTAAAGCTGTTCAAATACCCATTTCAAACATACCAATATTTATATAAATATAATTCGTTTCTAGCCATTACAGCCATTTTTCGCGCAAACTCAGAGAGGTGCGATTTTTGTGACGCTGAGTGTATGTTTGATTGTGAAAGAGTCTCTACGTTGTTTTTTTTTTGTATGTACTTACTCGTAACAACTAAGTGACAAGCAGTGCAAAATAGCCGTTGTCTTAACAGTATCCTTAGCATCTGGATACATTTAACGTAATGACGTTTTAACTGTACATTATATTCTTATCTTGGATAAGATGCTAAGATAATAAACTAATAGCTGTTTTGGAATCCATTCTTTAGAAATAATAATACATTCTCAATACAAATACAGGTTCTACGTTACGAGGCTTTTAAATTTTTAAATTGTGCTATACACATGGTAGGAAATTCAATTGAATGTAATATTAAATTGGGAGATTCTTCAGAATGAACATAACATGTTCATAAATCAATCAGAATTACATCATACATATACACATATTAGTCTATGTGTTCGAACTCGGTAAACTAATAAAGGTCATCATCATCATCGCCATTTCAGCCTGTCGTGGACACTATTGAACGTAGGCCTCCCTCATGGATTGCCACAAAACACGGTCCTTAGCCACCTGCATCCATCGGCTTTCCACAAAACCGTGCAGGTCGTCGCTCCGTCTAGTGGCGGGTCGCCCTACACTTCGCTCGAGAGCCTTTTCTTCCCCAGCGGTTTTCGGTTCCATGAGCTATATGACGGGCCCATTGCCACTTCAGCCTATTAATCATTAGTGCTATGTTAGTTACTCTAGTTCTGCTACGAATATCATCGTTATGAATTCTATATCGCTGAGAAACACCGAGTAGCTCTTTTTACAGCTCGCTGAGCGATTTTGAGCTTCCTCATGCGGCCGGCAGTAAAGGACCATACGTATCGGTTCCGTTTGTCATCACTGGGAACACGATCTGGTTAAAGATCTTTGTTTTTGAGATATTGAGGTATACTCGACTACGATACTTGGACTTATCTAGTCGGCAATCTGTCCTAGAGAGGTTTTTTTTGGGTAGGTAATTCGTCAACAACTTCGAGCGTAGTTTTCCGAACGACAACCGGTATAGACATGATTTTATTCTTGTTTATGTTCATCTAACCCTTAAACCAACCCTTTGGGAGACACTATAGAGGTCATTAAATATAGTGCTGAGGTCGTCCAGCGATTCTGCGATAATGACTATGTCGTCAGGAAATTGAAGCTGAGTGTAATATATTTGCCTTTGATATTAATACCATATTAATACTATTAATACTACTGGTGGTAGGATTGCTATGCAGGAATCCGTTTAGGCAGGTACCACCCCAGGGCCAGTTATTCTGCCGTGAAGCAGTAGTGTGCAAACATCACTGTGTTTCGGTCTGAAGGGCACTGAGAGCTAGCATAATCACTCAGAGTGACTGGCGCAGTGTTGTAACACAGCATCTGTTATGGGCAAACGTTGCACTTACCATCAGGTGAACGTTTTGCTCGTCGCAACACTTTATAAAATAAAAAAATAAAAAATCTTTTTCCAATCAAGATAAAACATCGCCTTCGAATTGGGTCGGTTTCCTACTCTGGTTCTGTACTCGGATAACCACCATAGCCTTCCTGTACAAATACTGCAGCACTTCGATATGTCGACAGTCAATTCGGCACCGCTGAAGTGACTGTAGCACTATTCAAATATCGACGAAATCAAAGTTTTTCTCACAGTGCTCAGACATAGTGGTGGATTGTACTCCTGGTCTTCTGCTTGCGAAGGATATGTCTATGGTCTATAGTACTAAAGCCTTTTCGGAATCCGGTTTGTTCAGGAGACTGGCAGTCGTCAAGTCTGCTGGCGAAATGATTCGTAATGACTCTCGAAAACGGCACGTAGACGCTTCTAAGTAGCGATATGGTTCTATAGTTCTCCAAAAGAGCATTATCGGCCTTCTATCTTAAGAAAAACACAGGTGGTAGAATGCATTTGTTTGTAGACATCAATCACACTTTGGATATATTTTATATAAATATAAATATTTATAGTAAATGAGTGTGTGGATGCCTGCATTGGAATCTTTCATAAGTTGCTACAACGGTAGCGTCAGTTATGCAAACACCACTGTACCTAGTGTAATTTCTGTAATTATGCATATGAGACTTAAGAACTAATGTTTCATGGTGACGAGTGAAGCCAGTTCTACACGGTAATTTTCAATGGAAAATTCTAGAAGACACCTCATTGTGACACGCCTGCTCACGTGGCTGTTACCATCAGGTAAACGACTTAGTCATTTCGTAACTTACTTCCATAAAAAATATACTTTTTAAAATATTTCATCATTACCAATTTATCGTTGCCTAGCTGTTTAATCAAAATACCTTAATGTGTTCTTGGACATGTTAAATAAGGCACGTCTTCATTCACAGGTCTAGCTTTTAAAAAAGTACGAATTAAAACCAGTTTAGGTTTGATGGTTAAATATATTTAAAAATTAAGCTGTTAGAAATTCACCTTTCGTGATACATTGGTGCCAAAAGCAACCTAAAATATTTCGTAGCAAGTAAATAATTATCTGGTATCTCTGAACTGACTCGGGTCGTGGACCCGAAAGATGGCGGCGGGGAAGGGACAACAAAAAAATACCGCTGTCACTACCTACTTATTGCCTTATCTATTTCATTTAGGCACTTTGTTTTTTTTGCGATTTGTACATTAAAGGTTTTGATTATGTATTCAAACTTAAAAATAAATTGGTGATGATGTAAATGTTAAACATTTCATCGGCAGATCGTTACAAGGCATAACTTTAATAACATATAAAACATGGGTTTATGTTGAAAAAAAATAAATACAATAAAAAAAAAACTATTTTATTTCATCAAATTAAGTCACAACGCTGGATTCAAAATAAAACCAGGTAAGTTATACTAATCTATTATCAGTTATTATGTTGGAAACGTAGTAGGGTTTCATTCTCAGTTATCTACAAAAACACACTTATATACGTTCATTTTATAACATCATACTAATTATACACTACATACACACACAGTAATTGTGTACGTTTACGCAGAAATCTCGCTAAAAGAATCCGCCGCCGTAACAGAAAATTGAGATTTCAAATCGATTTGGATGGTATCTCGATCGGCATTTTTTACATCCATCGGGTCTTAAGAAATGAGATTTAAATCCTAATTTAACGAGTTGACACGCACATACAGACTGAGCTATTCAGCATTTCTCGACGTCAATAACATGACCAAATACGTCGAATGGCATTTGTGGGTATTTCTTCTACCGACCGTACGCCGATCGAGGACCAAAGAATTCAGTTTTTAGTGACTCTTTGACCGTTTCCCTACCATAATCGGCATCCAAGATGAAACAGACTATAGTCGATTTAATTAATAGACGTTCCCTTCGACCATTTGGAGTTTACAGCCGATGAAGTCATTATACATGCTTACGAAATATAAAGTCTCCTTCACGACGCGCTCTTTTTTACGCATTCGCCTTTAACACCACAGCTGGATTACGATAATTTCGCTTGAAATTAATGAATGTCAAACATAATCGATTAAAACGCTTAGTGCGTTTGCGAGCTACTAAGTCATACATCCTGAAGGTAACTAGTAACATCATTCGCAGCTAACAGCATTCCATCGAGTTAGAGACGGTCGGAAAAGATCAAAGGTGCGTTCGGTTGAGTGAATTGAAACATTGCAAGACGGCTATACCATAGAAGTCTCGCTTGGGCGATTTAAAAATGGCGTCGCGGGTCGACTGGTGACGACGAGTTGGTTTTTCGCGACCGTCTCCACTCGATTATACAATGCCGCGGACTTTGACAAAAACTCACCTAGTCTTGTTCGGTGGCCGGCGGCGCGCGCTCCCTTCCAGCCGCACGTCCCCTGCCCCCACCCGCGCTTTCCTCTGCCTTTTTCTGCCCATTCCACGGCGCCCGCGCAATCGCGAACTGCTCACTTACCCTAACTATTTACATCTCTAATGGCTAAAATAATACCTACTTATATTTATGGCAATTTGTTTAACTTCACCGACTATTAAAATTGCAGGAACACGATCACGTTTACACTATACTTATGCAAGAGTATTGAAGGTTTAGATGGCGCGGAAGATTATTATTACTGTTTCACACAAGTTCGACGTCAGTAAGGTGACAGTCGATTAACTTACAGACTCTTTCTTACTTAGCTTTAATTAAGGTTAGGAGACCGGGTCTCTTTGGTAGGCATATTAAATTTGTACAATGTGATAGTTCGTCTTGCCGATGCTGCCGAGCCGGGGGCGCTTCTGTCGAACGTAATGTAAAACGCACTACGATACACCTACACTATGATACACGGAAGAGATTTCTACAAATTGCACTGTTTTCCGAACGCAAACATCTACGACGATAGCGCGAATTAAAATATTTTAAACAATCAATAAATCAACAAAAAAGAGAGAAAAAATCAAACAAAACCCGAAACACAAATAATACGACGACCCGTTTATATTGTAACGTTAACAACAGTTTATAGTTTTTAGTATTGAGTCTGGTGCGTTAGAGTTGATTTTTAAAAAATAATCACAACAACCGAACAACACTTAAATAACATGAAAATAATTACAAACAATTTACAAACACAAAGCTAGGGAGTGTCCGTTTTATTTTGATAGTACGACGGGGCAAGGCTCTCTAATGCTCGGGATGCCCCTGCGCAGCCGCGGCAGCCGCCGCCGCAGCCGCCGCTGCTGCTTTCTGCGCTTGCGCTTGCTTCTCTTGCTCGTTCAATTCCTTAATAGCCTGTATCTCTTTCTTTAACTTCATCCTTCGATTCTGGAACCATATCTTGATCTGCCGTTCCGTGAGACAGAGTGCATGCGCCATTTCTATGCGTCTCCTTCGCGTGAGGTAGTGGTTCGTGTGAAACTCCTTCTCTAACTCTAGCGTTTGATATCTCGTGTAGGTTTGTCTCCCTCGTCTCCTGAGGCCGTTTGCTCCTGTAACAAGAATACATTTACAATTAGAAAACAAATAGAGATTTCTGTTACTTTATTGAGTATAGAAAAAAAGGTTATTCGCTAAATCCTCTGATGTTTGCGCATTTCAAACGTTTGAATGTTGAATGGAAGCGCTTGTCTTAAAAGTCTTAGTTGAAATGGCGGTACAATTGCTTGTGACGACAGCTTCATTTCGTTCAAGACGTCGATACTGATAAACGGCACCGGCGTCGGCCTTTGGCACGCCGCAAGCGACCAGTGGAATTAATACGCCACGCAACAGTGATTAATATTACTTATATACAAAGTTCGTTTGCAAAATATTATAGAAAATCTAACACTGATACTTTTAGAAATTCTTTCAATAATCAAAACAGTCTTTTAATTAAAATTTTCTTTGCTGTCGGTTTAAACGACTACTTTAGTGAAGACAATTAACTTGTGCATATCCGAATCTGTGTAATATATGATTAGCTGTATATACACTGGAAGTGCCTCAAATGGGTCAAATAACTTACATCACCACAGATATAGGGTAGTTTTTGGAACTGACCGGGCAAAAGAAAGACCAACAAGTGCACATTGATGATAAAAAAAAAACGATCGGCAATGTTAAATTGATAATTGGTGAAAGAAAATTCAATCTCGAAGTAGCTTTAAAGTAACTTCAAAACGAGTACGACAACCCTGACAGAATGGATCCTGCGGCGGTGCGGTTATGTATCACGGAGGCTCATTGCAAGCCGGCTTGCGTGCTCTTAATGTATAGGTTTACGGTCTCATGCTGAGATCCTACCTTTCTTTTTTTTTGGGTGTCAAGTCCGCCGGGCATCTACATAACGGGTGACCAATCAATGCATTTATTTCGTAAGAACAATTTTTTGGCGCTGTTTTCAAGTAATATACGTAATGACTTCGCAGTAAAAGTACGGTTACGTTGGTTGGTCTCTTACGTAAAGTTTGATAATATTAAAATTGAAGTAATGAAATGTTATGTTTTACATATTTGTGGTCTTAAAAACATATTTCGTATTCGGAATAAAATTGTATGGGTATTTAGGTGTAGTGTCTTCGAAAGAAAACTGCCACTCCTCAGCGTGTGGGCGTCAAAAGAATCGACTAAGAGAAATGCCTGGAAAATACAAATGGCGGAATAATCATCTCAAAAAATGTTTGACTGAAAATATACAGACCTTTCGGTCTTTCGAAGGCAATAAACTAAATGGTTATAATGACAAATTCCGCGTTCATGAGAGACGCGATGATGGATTACAAAAGAAATTTATTACTACTTGTTTGCTTACTTGTTTTCGGTGAAGTAATCGCTGTTAGCCTTTTGGCTTTTACAGCTTCATCGGATGCTGTGCTCGCGGGCCCGGGGCCCGCGTGCCAAGTTTGGTTTGACCCAAAACATAAATACATAAATATAAACTCCTACTAAACATCTAAGTTCGGACCGTTGCGTTCGCTAGCGTGCTTGCGCTACAGTGAATATCTCCATAAATTTATTATATGAAGTCATCTAATGACCGTCCGAGGGAGACTGCGGGCCTCCGTTCGGACTGTCGACTTGTGTGTCGGTAACTCTGGGCGGTGAGAACCGCCCTGGAACACGGGTGTATCTGGTGTACGCGGTGTTATTAACGATAGCTGCGCGCCGCTCTCTACGGCGGTCGCGCGACGTTGTGCGTGTGATGTTAAAACTATTAACTGTGTGTACAGTGTTGTTCGGATCGTGGCTGACCGTATCGTGGTCAGGGAGTGCTGAGACGTCCGTGTCGTCTAGCACATTTCGCGGTCGACGTTTGCGTTCGGTCGCGTTTTTGTCGGATCGAAATTTATTAAAATATAAGGCGGAGCCAGGGCTCGTCATGATATAAGATAAATACGAAAATTGCAATGTTAGGGACATTGTAATATCTGAACTTAGGTACAATAAACGGGCATGTTCTTAGTTTACGCAGTTCTTATTGTAGTAATCTCACATATATACTTCTACCAATAATGTAAATAATAATGCATTTTCAATCGTCATCTGTGTGTAGTAGATGTAAAACGTATATAATTTGTGTATTTATTATATAGATACATCACATACCGTCTAATGTTCTCCGCAGAACGAAACAACATCTCGATTATTTGATACACAGGAACGCATTTATCGAGCTGTATTACGAGTGATACGAAAATAAATCGATTCGGATTCATTCCGAGCGCACTTCTCACAGTGTGAAAGGGGTTACCAACCAATTTAATGGCTTAATTATCTCAAGTACAGAGACCGGGCAACATTAAGGGCCACACGGTTCTCTGAAGCTGCCTTATCTATGCTCGTATATTGAAAAACACTTCAATGGAGTCGTGAGACTAGAGGAATAAACTATTTTACAGTTAAAAACAGCAGTTATCTCTTTAAAGCATTTCGTTTGAAATTTGTAATTTATTGGTGTGATGTATGTAAGTTATGTATTATTGAAATAATTTATCTAAATAAAGCTCAAAGTAATGTATGAAGATTACTTTTATTTCTTTTTATTTTTTTCTAGCTTAGTGTTAAGAGTAGGTACTACGCCGCGGGTGCTGGGTTCCTAGCCGGAGCCAACGTTTGTGCAGACACGAATTGTTTGCTGTCGGGTTTGTCTGTATTGTGATTGTCCCCGTATATCTGTCACTGTATCCTAGTTTTTCTCGGATGTTGTCGCAAAAGCGTTACATCGGGTGGGGTATGTACGGACGACTGAGTGGCTCTGAGTTTTCGCATTATATCCTGCGCAAGTTGACAGCTTCCAATAGTATTCGGAAGTCGATGCGTCGATCGGAAAACAGCCAGGAGAATATCATCATGACATATGCGATTGTAAGAACAATGTAAACGTTGGCATTACTGTACTTTCTTAAATTTATATGCAAAGTAAGTACATCTGTAGTAACTCTTGTCATTCATATTGTCTTTAAATACTAACGTCAAATCATATATTTAAATTCACATTCCCAATAAATTATAAAGACATGTAGTATAACTAGTTGTTTTGACATAAAATCACAGTCGGACTTTCTCTACATTAAATAATGCAATGGCTTAAAGAGCATTTTCTTTTCTTTTATCCCGCCATAATTAACGTCTTCCTTACACCGGAGCTTAAGTGCAACCTTTTTAATAATTAACAAAAATTCTTTGAGCCTCAGTAGTGGTTAATTGAGTGACTCTAATTACCTAAGCCATAAAAGCCTTCCGGGAGTGCGACATAAGTATTGTAGGACCTTTTCCTTTCTTATGTATAGGGCAGGTCGCTAAGAGATTACACAGCCCAGTTATTTATGTTGATTAACTTGCGTTTGCAAAATGGAACTTGAAATGCAATTGTTTAATTGATATATAAAGAACGAATCGCGGCTAAAGATAATGCTTAAGTTATGTTAGTTGATGTTTGACAGCGGTAAGAGGTCTTGATAACAAAACTTAATTTGGAAGTCATTACGAGAATTTATGGGAAAGTGCATTGACTTTCTTATTCCGCTACGTGAGAATGTACCACATTGAATGTAGAGCTTTGCGTCACTAACAACAAAACGAAAATAATAAATTTTGATTTAATGGGAGAAAGTGGCACCGTACTGCGCAAAAACATCAGTTATTGTCTCATATGCCTTGTTACAGCGCCAGCTACAGTGCTCTTCGTCATCGATCGAAGCATAGTTGTATTTAATTAAACACTATTTCTTAATGTCGGAATTTATATCCCAGGTCTTAATCTGCAATTACTACGTGCTCAGCGTTGAAGGAAATCATGAAGAAACCTGCATGTATAAAAAAATATTACAAGGACATGTGAAGTCCGCCAATTTGCATTGGAGCAGCGTGGCGGAGTCTTCCCGGATCCAAAACCCTCTAATAAATATAAGAAGGTCTATGCTCAGCAGTATATTACATTTATAGGCTGATACTTTACCACTTTGCTGATACCTAGGCAGATTCTTGTATAAAACTTCTTCCACCAGTTACATTGCATTGCATTGTTCAACGAGTGAAAAAAAGAATTATATATATGTATGGTTCTAGAGACTTTGTGCAGGAACTGCACGGAGTAATCACCCTTCCCCTTTTCCATTATCGGGCAACTAGCGTTTTGCTTCGTCATTCATAATGCATAAAGCATAAGACTATATAACAGCTAGTACTTAATTACGATCCCACCTGGTATGAATGGTAAACGCACTAGTTTTGTAAAAACCCACACATGTCGAAGACACCGATGTTATGATCAGACGGAGAGACTGAAGCTGGATGAATGTATGTAAGTAGAGAGAGAAAGAGAGAGAGAGAGAGAGAGAGAGAGAGAAAAGAACTTTATAAATACTACATTTGGGTATTGATTTTATCAAAACTTTTAAGAAAACGCATAACGAAATGCGTCTCATTTCATCTGTACCAATTAAGAGTCAACTTGCGCTTTAAACTTCCTCTGCCGATCAATTAAAAGGGATGCAGCGAAAAGGAACAGTTACATCAGATTAACGAAACCCACTCGGGAAAACGCAACCAACAATTATTCGTGTACCCAGAGCAAAAAGTTCTCGCAAAAACCGCTTCAGACACCACGTGTGCGAGCTAATTATGACACAATTATTTCAGTGTCAATTTGCGCCCTGTAAATTCACCGCAAAATCCAGAGTACGACATAAAAGCAATAAATATGACATAAATGACTTCATTAAGGCCATAGGCGGGGTTCGTGGATAGCAAAAAATATGTGTAGTGCCAGGGACAGACTTTAATAGCGATATAATGACGTGAAATGTTTCCGCGAGACGAAATCTGAGATGTCATTGGACTTGACGCCATGTTTTTCCGGAACGTTTCATGTCCCGGTAGTGACGACTTTAGAGGGGTGCAGTTACAGCTGCGGTTGAAAAACATCTAATGTTATGGTATGAAATATTATTTTTTCTTTAAACGTTTATAACCTTAGACTGAATTGCATCGAGTTTACGAGTAGTGTACGATTATAAAAAAACATGTCGGTATTTTCATTAATTTTATACAAAAAGTCTAGAGACTAAACTAAGAGAAAATGTAAAGTTAAAAAAAACGACCTATCTGTTAATTTAAGAAGTTTTAATTAATTAGTGATTCATTAATGTGATTTTATTCCAGTAAAGGAAAGAAAGTTAATTTGCTAAGATCCGCATGCAAAATGTAAAATGGTGTGTATTACCTAGTTTTGAAGAGCACCGCCCGCCCTCCCACAACAGCGTGCACAAGAATACCAATACCGCCCCTGGGAGCCGCCACCAGATACCCTCCACCACTACAACACTACCACTAGGCAATACACAATCAAGTGATATTGACTCTACGACTTTGTATTGGTTGACAGTCGTAGAGTCGTGTCATGTCAGTCGTGATAATGCCTCGTTTTGAGGTGAAACACGTGTCGTGTTCTCGACTTCAGTGGCGTGTATTGCCTAGTGGTAGTGTTGTAGTGGTGGAGGGTATCTGGTGGCGGCTCCCGGTGGCGGTATTGGTATTCTTGTCCACGCTGTTGTGGGAGGGCGGGCGGTGCTCTTCAAAACTAGGTAATACACACCATTTTACATTTTGCTTGCGGATCTTAGCAAATTAACTTTCTTTCCTTTACTATAATGGATTTCCGCAAAGTAACGCCTGATTCTATTAACGATTTTATTCCATTTATTTTCAAATTATTTGGATGTTAATTAAAAATAAAAATGCCACTAACTGATATGATGCTTTTTAAATTACAGGAAATTTTACATTTTGAATTTACTAACTACCAGTAAGCACAAACCAAGCGTAAACGTACACTTGTGTTTGTGCGTACAAATACGGACCTTAACGAGTAAAAAGTTCTCGGTCTTTTTCAATAATTCAACAGCCTTGCAATGCAAGCTATCTGCTTCCTAAATTATTCACTTCGAAAAGTAAAAAGAAGCGCAATGCTTTTAAAGAAGTCGACTTGGTTCGCTCCCGAGGTTCCCCACGAACAAGTGTCAGCCCCAACCCGTTTTGTAACACGTGTCGCAAACAAAAGAAACTTGCCCAACTCGGGGTGAATTTTGTCCATTTAGGGCTATCACCTATAACAAAGAATTAAGGACAATAAAATCCGACAGAGCACGGAGATAGTAATTTAAATAACTTTATTGAATTTTGAGAAAAGTAAAACGTGGCATACCTAAGTAACTTTTAATTTCAGCAATCTCAACTTACTTTAAATAACTGTTTTAGTTATGGGTAATCTATTTCGTAAAGTTGCCAAAAATATTGTAAAATTTCAGGGTTGGCTTTCAAACAACTAAATCCGACGAATCCCGAACAGATGCTAACCCTATTTCCAAAATTCCGGAAAGTTGTAAAAGGATTGCGCAAGTTATTAGTCGTAAAGTATTTCGGACTAAGATGTATAGTCCGTAAACCCATAATTCGCAATGGTCGCACCATAGCGGGGGACATTCGCAACAACTGTTGTTTGCTTCATAGTTTTAATTGTTTCTAATTCGTAAAACTTTTTCGTCTGATTTACAACACTTTTCAATAATGAGTGCTTTTTTTCGGTAATAGAAACATGTGGCTGAAGGGGTGACAATACGTAGTGCGGTTGTTTAACCTTGTGAGAAGAACATTAAGATTTCCGTAACAATAATAATGTTTTTTTTGTTTATGGTTAAGGCAACTTGTGGCCATCAGTTACTATTGTACGGTAAAACTGAAGATTTAATATTTGCGAATATTTGGCGACAAATATTTTTCTCCGATCGAGTCGATCCCCTTTTTTATTCCTTATTTAATTCTCTTATCAACTACTTTGTTACGTAATCTCCATTATTTTGAAAAATCATGCGTATAATTATTATTATTTATCAGATATGTGGTGGATGCGTAAGGATGTTGTATACGTTTTCTAGCGATTTGAATGTCGTAAGGGTGACATAGAATGAGGTAGAAACATTTTCGCCATGGTTGTTTCTACGTCAGCCAAACGTGATATCTTTAAGCCATACATTAATTACGCTTGGTCGTTATGATTAAATGTATATATGTACTCGTATTATAAATTAGTGATAATGTAATAGCTAAATATATCACGTTTGCCTTGTTGATTGGCAACTATATGGTAATATTTAGTACAGCAATGGATTATTTAGAGCTGAAATGATGACGTTCGTAGTTACTTGAATAAGCTTACATCGTATCCATGCATCACAACTACGGCGTAGTAATAGTACTTGGCAAATATAACTATTACTACGCCGTTGCCGTGTGGTAGCGGCCTAAGAGAATCTACCACCCCATCTCATCCCGTGGGTGTCGTAAAAGTCGACAGAGGGAAAATGAAAACCAGGAGATGGGCAGCAGCATCTTACTGGAACATATGAATAAATAAACTGCGGTTGCCAACCCGTCTGCCAAGCGTGGCAAGTATGGCAAAATTCCTCCAAAACGAGAGCTACAAACTTTTGTAGCAATCTATTGGGGAGGCCTATGTTCAGTAGTGGACGATTGATAGGCTGAAACGACGACGACGACGACGACGAATATAACTAAGTATATTTAGTCGATATTATACTACTGAATTAAGGAGCCAACATTGATCATTCTTAATTAAATAATATATTAGACAGATCCTGTATGGCCATTGTGTCCGCATATACCGTACACATAAACCGGAGTGGACCGAGTGTGCCTACGCGCACAATTTCTCCAATAAAATATATGCAAAACAGATTTGCTCGTGAGGTCTAATGAGTCGAATTAAGATAGCGCAGTCAGATGTGCGCAAGCTCACTTTAAAGGAATAATTACGTGCTATTTGCCAAGATAGTGGGACTAACGTAATTTAGATCTACAGTAGTAATTATTTTAGTTGACAATAGAGTTAACTATGGATTTACAGTGTCACGAAGTGTTACTATTACTTAAAAGATAATAAAGTGTCTTCCGTGTTGTGGTGGCTTAACAAAATCTACCACCCCATCTCATCCCGTGGGTATCGTAAAAGTCGGCAGAGGGAAAATTAAAACCAGAAGATGGGTAGCAGCTTCTTCGTGAAACATATGAATAAATAAACTGAGGTTACCAAGCCGCCTAACAAGCGTGGCAACTGTTTTAAAATCCCCCCAAAATGAGAGCTACTGGCTTTTGTGGCTATCTCTGGAGGAGGCCTATGCCGCAATGGACTAAAAGGCTGAAATGATGAAAGAGTCTTCTATTTTTTTTTAAATAATAATATGTAAAACTTAATAAGATTGGTTAATGTTTAATGTTGAATAATGTATTAAGATTCAGCATTAACGATTTATTTTCTGGTAAATGAGAGTGCAAGATGAGTAAACTCTACATTATCGAAAAAAAACCGATTAAAACAAAAAGCGGTTGCCGCTTATTCAAAAATATGTAAATTCAGTGTAATCATTCTGCTCCTTTTCTTTAAAAAATAATGAAAATTATTGGTACAGCTTAAAGTAATCACGTTCACCGCTATATTTTGGGCTGAATTTCGGTTTATTATATATTTATAGCGAATCCACAGAACGAGTCTGATTGGTAACGTGAGAGATAAATTGGGAAATTATTGAGTAAATGTCCGGGTAAGGTAACGAAGATGAACGAAATTCGTGCGCGATGTTACGTAACAACATGTTGTTAATAACTACCCAGTCGACGATGTATATATTCAAGAAAGAACGGTATAGGTAGTTAAAGAAGGTAACGCGGTGTTTACAGGTAAGAGGACGAATCTACCACTTGGGTGGTCCGCGAAATCAACCTCATCGATTATAAATAAAGTATATAAGAAACCGTCCAAGCGCTTACATTGGCGGTTACTGACTTTTTTTTCGTTGTGTAACGCATACAGGATGTTTACGCTATTGCTTCACTACCGTCGAAATTGCAATTTTACACATTACTAAAGTTCTATGATAAGATTTAATACTTCCTTCAACACTATTGAAACATATTGAAAGGGAAATGGGGAATATAGATTACCAATGAGATTTTGTAATTTAAAATGCAACTATATAATTCTTATCGCTAAAACGGTTTTGTTATTAAAAGATACTGTTACTCATAAAAAAAATTATATTGCACAGCATATATAAATTTTGTTTCAAAGAACATCATAGTTTGACTATCATTCATTCATAGTCATAGTTTAATAAATAACATTTTTATAATTCATAAAATAATTAAAAGAAAGGAAAGATTTAATTTATCGTCGTTCGCACGGACGCACCCGTCGTGACCAACCTGTATATGCAATGTAATTTTTTATTTGAATAAAGCTCTCTTGAAATACGATACCAAAGTACGCAGTAATTAAAGAAGCATTTCGGAAGCGTCAGCATACATAATCGCCTAAAATATTTTAATTTTATTAATTGACTTCCAAAAAGGTATTTATTACTTTTTTATTATGTAAATATCTTTATAAATAGGGTCGCACGTAGTTGAAACAAACCAGCTCAAAAGAAATAGTAATACTCGTATAAAAGTAAAATTAATCGTAAGAAGGTATAATTTTTATAAAGCATGATTCGGTTTTTACTTTTCTTTAGTTATACTTGCCGGTGGGTATTTTTTATAGACGTAATTGAAGACCGAGCTAGACGCTAACTTGGTGATAATTGCAACGCCTGTCCATAATATTTGCGTTGACATACAGAACTAAGCGTTCGAAAGTTCTGTGTACCGCTAGCACTGCTCTGCGCTTGTCACCATAACAAATCAGTTGTTAAGTCCCACATTATAATAAGACTACCTTCAGTACCCTTCAAATACACAGTGGAGTTTGCTTAAAGCTGCTGAATAACAGGCACTGCAGTAGTACCTACAAAAGTGGACTTATATAGGAATCTTACTAGCAGTAATATAAATAGTTCAGCGTAAAATAAATGTATACAATGTGTAGGGCGTAATTTTAATAGACTTTCTAAAAATACTTCTGTAACCTCCCACCCGCTTCCCAGACCACAGCTCCCAATCGGTTCACTAGATGTGTATCGAGCCGAGAGCTCGCTTGTTATCTCAAAAACACAATATGAATAATACATTAGTGGCCGCATGCCCGTGCACTCTTAAATTGGCAAAGCTTAATTGACTCAAAGGTTGAAAATGAAACACAGACTTCGGGCCACCGTGGCCCTCTCCCGAACGCTCAGCGGCAACTTTTTATACAATCTGTACCTGACGCTCATAACGGAATCAATTTAAATCGGTTGTACCAGATAAGGTATTAAATACGATCGACATAAAAGTGACAGAAAAAAATATCAGCGTGTCATATTAAATGGAAATAAAATGGCAAGATTTTTTTTTTATCAGAAGATTTGTACCCTACATTATTTTAGTGTAAAAAATGTAGATATGATTACCGCAACAAATAGACTTAAAAACGATAATACGTGTCCGTAGCGTAGATTAATTAATGCAATTTTAACTCTAATCGCACCAGGCAATTAATAACATTCTAACGATAACACCACAACCATAGGATCTTATTATTATCAATTAAATTGATTATATCTTAATTTAATTATAAAGCAATTGCATTTCTCGACAAAGCAAATGACAATATGGCATGATTGTATAGAAGGGAATCGAGTGGTGCTAAGGGCGGGGCAACTTAGCGTGTATGACGAGCTCAATTATGTTTACTTTATTATTAAAGATGCATTATTGTTATTGTTTGAAACCAATGCTTAGTTTAAATAAAAATTAAGAGTCAGTTAATGATTTTTTTTAGTTTATGACATTGAACTTAATTTCTAGTGTTCTGTTTAAAATAATGTAAATCATAATTGAACGTAAAAAAAATTAAAATGCATGCTGCTCAAGAACCGTTGCAGCTTTAGGACAGGGTTCACGACTTAAATTACATAGCACGAGAGCGCTGAAGGTTCTAAGGTATTCATATTAATCCTGGCCGGCGCTACTAAAATTGTTTAATGCAATTTTAAGTAGTGTTTTACTACGTGATCAGCGGTGAAGGGAAACAATGTGATGGGACCTGCATTTGTGTGAAATTAAAATAAAATACTTTGGGAAAAGCCGGCCAACCCGGACATGACAGCAAGGGCAGACAGGCTCGGCAAATTCTTTACAAAAATCATGAAAAATCAATAGTTACAGGCTGTTACATAACTTTATTTGGAAAAAATAATATTGGCATCAATATTATTGTAATGATATTAATACGATGTTGATATGGACAAACGCGTAAGGTAACACAACAGAAAAATTTAAGCAAAGGTACTCTAATGTTTATTTATATACGAAAAATTAGTTGCATGTGAATTATCATGTGAATGGACCTAAATAAATCGAATATTTATAGGAGTTAAAGCAGTCTTTAACGAAATTGCGATGCATTATGAGAATACTTCGTAATAAAAGCACATTATTTTGCACGCCGAAATGACACAGTGAACCAGAACATTCTGGTTTCCAAGCGACGTTCCAACAGACTTTTTTACTATCAACTCAATTACAAAAAAAGAAAAAGAGCCGCAAATAGTTTTATTATCTTTAAAAAAAGGATATACGAGTAGGTATTAACAAAAAAATATGAAACAATTTAGATTCTTAAATTAAAATATCTTACTATGAGGTAAGCGAATACGTTAAGACTCTTTAATAAAAACGCAACATATTATCCGATCATAACTATTTTGCTAACCAAAAGAAAGAAGTGTTAATTGCTCTCGCCAACGCTCAAAATTCTGATAGTCATGTTGAAACCAAGTGAGCTTGTTCAACCTGACATTAAAACTAAATTATTTATACACCTAGTGCCCTTTAATTTCCATGAGAACATAAATATTTTATGGCTTAACATGCTCATATAAACACTGGATATTACGCGCTTCCGAAAATTGATCGGCATTCTTTTATATCAAAGAGAAGATTATCTTAAAATATTATACGAAGCTGAAAGTGTAATTGCATGTTCTTTTAAAATACGAGTATAATTGAACTCTTATAACGTCGATTTTGATATTGGTTCCATATAACCCCATAGATCAGGGTCGAAAGCAATAAAAATTGAATGTCCCTCGAGGATTAGACCAAACCCTGACGTATGTGACACGTGAAAGCCTCAGGCCATTCCTTTTGTTAGGCAAAGGGTATTTGAGTTGCTTAAATAACAATTTTGAATTGCGTAACTAACATTAAAACAGTGCCCTTACGATAAATTTATCATTAAATCTTATTAAAGTGGACAAATATATTGAAGTGTCAAAATCTATTAAACCTATAAATCAATATTGATACACTTATTAACTGTGAGGCTTTATTACAAAATTTGCAATAATTTATAATGCAGACATCAAAAATTCTGTATTATCTGGGCGCGATTCATTCAAAATATTACAGTAACACAAACATATCCATTCACGCAAATAATTTAAACACAAAGCAAACCACAGAAATCACGTTAACAAGATGCAGCTGTTGCGATCTCTCAAGCGGAGTCCATTTTGAAAAACTCGTTAGAGTTTTCGAAAATAGAATATAAAATGTGTCACTCCTTCCCTAATAAATCAACCATGATTAATGCTACTAACTTAGGAACGGAGCGCACCGCGTGACGGGGCTGTACCTCATTGGGTGGCGCGGTCGCCATATTGCTCTGAGCTTGTTGCTGTCAAAGTTTGAAATATGGCCGCTTGGTTTTCTTCGTTGGGATTTGTCTACGTCTTGTCTTAAAATAAGTATCACGAAATCGCAAAACTTTTAACAATACACGATGAAAATAAATTGAATTTGATAAAAAAAAACACTTGAGAATGATTAAAACGATCCCGTTTTAATTTCACGGGAATTTTGAGATATTGACGTTTTGTTCTGGATGTGTAAAGTTATTGCGTTACATCGACATCGAAGAAATAAAAGTCTTTTGATTTATATTTTGACGTTAGCAGCCAAAACATTGTGTTTATTTGTAAACTTAAATTTATTATGATAATAAAAGTGACAAAAAGAGTGATCTCGAGTTTTAAGTAACGCAATGCTTTTTGTTTATGATTTATTCACGTATTTTCTGTCTAGATTTTCGTGATTTATTATAGTAACTTTTTATTTCACTAAAACGCTGTTATTGATAATGTGTTTTAGTAGTTATTAAAATTTGTGTATAATATTTTGTTTCCATTATTGTTAATTTCATCGAAACTTTATCAATTATCAAATCCATAATATGCGGAGTAGTTAGCAGCCAAAACACTGTGTTTATTATTAAAAATGTTATTATTACTCTCTACTTTTATGGGGTATTTCTATAGTTTTCTCGTCTCGTTGGGATATATATGAATATATAGATAAATATATAAAATAAATCAGATACTATAAGACATATACTAGACAATACTATACAATAAATAATATATATAATTAAAATCCCAACCAGACGGGAGCCCTCGGCAGGGGAGACCAAACGGCCGAGGGTTAGGGGGAAAAGGGAATTAAACCGGCGGACGATGCGGGCCGTATCGAGGAGCACCGCCTTCTACATCTGAGCACGAAGCAGCCCGTCACGGAGTCCCAGTCGTTTCAGATGTCCCGAGAGACTGACCGGGATTAACCCGTTTGCAGACACGACCACCGGAATAATTTCGGTTGGCACACAGCTCCACATGTCGGTAATCTCGTGAGCCAGGTCCAGATATTTTTGCATGCCGACTCAATAGCTGGTACTGCAGGTCGTACCTACTTTTTTGTAATTGGATTAAGTGACTAAACGAGCAAAACGTTCACCTGGTGGTAAATGCAATGTTTGCCCATAACAAATGCTGTGTCACCCAAAACACATCTGTGTGACGTGACACCACACTGCGCCCGTCACGCTGAGACATCAGTTCTTGAGTCTCATATGCCCAGTGATAAGTGAACAACATCACAAAAGTTCTACCACTACTAAACTTTACTGTATTGAATCAATAACCAATCCCAAGTAAGCAATTTGTATCAATCCAATAACACATTATTTATTATAATCTACTTTAAAAACCGCAATCGAAACCACCTCCTTTAACCGGAAAGTCGTGCGAACATTGTAGTAAGCAACGATTCAATACTAATCACAAGCTCGTCAAGTATACCATTTGCTTCTTTAAACGATCAAATTAAACTCCTCGTAACCATTGGCTGTTATGAACATAGACCGTCTATAGTTTACTAAAGTGTACAGTCAACAGAACCCACTATTTGCGATTTAACGTACGCAAGTAAGAACATAAAATCGAATCAAACTGTAGAGATAGCAATCTTAGTCCGATTCATGTTATTACTCAGCTGAGCGGAGCGGTAGCAAAAAACAGTATTATTGTACTGGTATAATTTAATTAAAATAATGTCTTCATTCGTGTTCAACGATTAAATGTTACCTATATTATGAATAGAAACCTAAACTTATATCGCGTATTTTAATAAAAACAATATATACCTACATTTACTTTTCTTTTTCTAATGTGAACATACTTGTTATCTAATAATACGATTGCTTAAGAAATATATCTTGTTTTGCTCAAAAAAAATGTACTAATGCTTGTTTTATTTAGTAATTGATTATAACGCATGAAGTTCAGAAAATTATAATTAATTTGTATTCATAAAATTCAGTTTTGGACATATTTATAAGAGCGACGTACTATTTATAATTATTTACAAAAATATTCATCTGCTGACCGTACCACATGAAACAATATAATAAAATAGCAGTTGAAATGATACCGCAAAGTTGCAGCTCCCAACGCTATGATGTGGCTTATAATATTGATAGCTACAAAACGAAATTACTGCAAAAAAGCCTTTGAGGCATTCTATGGTAATATTTACACTGTTTTTTTATTTATTAAAGTGACTTTACTATCGAAAATCGGTTTTCCATGTGTGTTCGCAGGGAACATGTGCCGTGATAGCACAGAGGCCGGGCACTTGCCACAAATTTTATAGTACGAGAGCGACCTAAGTCGATCCCCAGTGTCGGCACCTCTAAAATTGTTCCTCAATTTTAAGTGCTGATTTACCACGTGCTCAGCGGTGAAGGAGAACATTGTGAGGAAACTTGCATATCTGAGGAATAAAAATTTTTCGAAGACATGTAAAGTCCGCCAACCCAATGCGGGTGGGAGCAGCGTGGCATACTCTTCCCGGCTCCAAAATCCTCTGGAGGATCATCCTCAAATCCTCATCCGGGGGAGGCCTGTTCTCAACAGTGGGATATTTATAGGTTTTTCAAACTGATAAGAAAATTAACTGTTTATTCAATACGTTCATAATAATTTATAAAAATGTTTATAACACATTTTTGGAGAATGGAAAATATTTATCTCAGCGGTGGTCAAATTGGTTGGTAACAAATTACACACAGAGTTTAAAATATTACAATACCAAACTCGTTCTCAGATACGTGCACATTATGATTTCATAAAATTTTGGCGAACAGCAAACAAAGTTCGAACCGAATTACGAGCGCCGCATTACTGTTCGAGAAACTTCGAATCCTTAACTTGAGAAATCTACAGAAAATTTTAAAGCGTAAGATACAACGGAGTCACCTGAAGGCAGCCACCGTATACATAGAGACTTCGGTTACCAAGTTGGGCGTAACGGTGTATAAGTTAAGCTTGACTTTAGCAAAGAAACCACAGTGCCGCGCTGTCTGACGACCGACTTAAATCTCCGCCTGGGTTAGGTCTTGAATACACTAACTAAATGGAGGAAACAAAGCCCTGCCTCACTAGTTTACGCGCTACAATAGCTAGTGCTTTTTCGAGATAGGAAATTTGAAATGCTGGATATTTCTTAAAGCAACAGTTTAAAATACCGTCTCCTAATAATTAGTTCAAAAAACAAAGTCTAAATAGTAAAACATGGAAAATTATTTTTTGTAACTTTGAAATTAAACACAATTAAAATTGAAAAGGAGAGAAAGTTAATTTGCTAAAATACGCATGCATTTTACATGCGGATCTTAGCAAATAACATAAAAAAATATATAATATAATAAAAAAAAGCTTTCTCTCCTTTACTATAACGGACATCCGCAAAGTAACGCCTGACTGTATTAACTAAATTAAAATTGAGTTAAGTTTTAAATCGTAGGTATAAAATTAATATTCAAAACTTTAGAACTACTGACTTCAACAAACATCAATATTCTTCTAACTTAATGACTTCAATTATAAATTAAAACGTAGTCCAAGAAACTTAAAAATGCATCTACAGAAGGCGGTATAAAGCTAAATCCGCGCGATATACATAATGCCTAAATGTGAGTTTCGTCGTTGGAGCGAGTATTACACTGAGATTTTGTCTGCCTTTCAAATATACATCCTAGATTTGCAGTTTGAATGCCATGTTAAGACGATACAGTTTCATTCGAGACTTATTTCTATGCAAACAATAAAAATTAAAATAAATACTTAGAATAGTTACTTTGTGTAGCAATTTTCTTTGAAACAACGGAAATGTTGTGGAGTTTATTTTATAGGGGATAAACTAAAATATAAGAGTCAGAAAATATAACAATCCAGAAATATCAACACTAAGCACGTAACAATAAAGATTGCATCGAGTCAGATAATAGTGCAATATGATGGACTAATCATAAAATTAATACAAGCAAATATAATAGAAAATCGAAAAAATCAATATCAATTTTGAGATATAGGTAACCTGTAAATTAAAATCTGCGTTACTCGAACGTAATAACGATTGACAAAATATTGAAAATGTGCAACTTCGCGACACTCCACATCCCATAAAGTGTTCCCTTCCTAAACCTGTGTCAATAAAGATAAAGGAAAACTAATATCAAAACAGGAATAGGCACGTGATAAGAAAACATTTATTCCCTATGTTTAATGCATGATTTGTCATAATTTTCCAGCCTCCCCCGACAAGACTGTTGTTTTGTATCTAACGGGGAAATGGGCATGTATGATTTATTGCTTATCTTATTTATCTCGGACGTTATGAAAAACTGGCGGAGGGAAATATTGAGAGCACTAGCAGGCTTATTAACAAATATGCTGTATATAATGCGAGAGGCTTCATTTATCTCACCACTCCGTATACGGAAAAATATTTTTTGAAAATTAGTGAAATGATACACAGTATCCATTTTAGTAAGCACTATAACACCGAATAACTGTTTATTTATAGCTTAGCGATCATAAAGGAAATTTTTATTCTTTGCTCTGAGTACATACTGTATGTTACCACTATAATATATTGTTACAAAAATACGAAAAAGAAAAATTAAATCAACGTTGAGTAGGTTATATTTAAAAAAATCTCTTGAATCCTAGTTAAACCATATTTATTGGTTAGTGGTACAGTAAATATATTGCGAAATATACATTATTTTGTTTATATTGCTCCTTTAAATTCGTCCCTCGGCAATAAAGCCGCGAATCAAAAGTAGACAATAAATCACAATATGGCGACCGCTGCCCCATGTTTGCTCTCGCCCACATAATCCGTTCATACGGCGGTAAATCCATCTACCGATGTCGCGTACTACACTAAATCATCATAAGAGAATCCCGTTGGTCTACACACAAACAGCAAATTATGTTTAGCTCATTCTCATTTAACATATTTTCTGTCTTCAAGAAAAACATTTATGGTAACATTTTTGGCGAACTATAAACAATACCTAACAAACATATTATGTTTTATGATCGTTCAAATCATTATAAAAGCCTGGAATACTAATGGTAATTGCTAAGATAAAAAATGATTGTTTTATGCGACTTCGTTTTCTTCTGCGAAGCTTGTCGCTATATTATTAAAAAGGTTTATAATACCTACTTATTAATCATTAAAATATTTTTTTTAAAAAATCGTGTAATTTAAAAAAAGTATTTACATTCACATTGCCGCCGTGTGACCCCGTCGTGTTATATTACTTACGAGTACTTTCATTTAGTAGATATGTTAATAAACTTGGCACATCTGTGAGAAAATCACTATGAATGCCAAATTAAAAATAATAGTAAATTTAAGAAAACCCACTGCTCGTCTTTACTTATAAAAAGATTTGTATACGAGTAAATGTAATTTTCATTCCTGAAAACTATTCATTATAACTATTGATTCCATAACTTTGGAATCATCTGGTGGTAGGATTCCTACGCAGGAACCCCGTTTAGGTAGTACCACCACAGGGCGAGTTATTCTGCCGTGAAACAGTAGTGTGCAAACATTACTGTGTTTCCGTTCGAAGGGCATTGAGAGCTAGCGTAATCACTGGGCATCAGAATTAAGAATCTATGTCTCAGGGTAACGGGCGCAGTGTGGATGTCACGCAGAAATGTTCTGGGTGCCACAGCATTTGTTATGGGCAGACGTTGCACTTACCATCAGGTGAACATTTTGCTCGTATCGTCGCATTACTAAATAAAACAAAATATTGACAGTTAACAGTAGGTTTGTGAAATGAAGTTATAAAATAAAAACGGGATTAAACAACGACCACTCATATGATATTTGCTAAAATATAACAATTTTTAGTACGAGAGCCGCAAACCATTGCTGTAGTTCGGCTTTTTCACTCGATTTATGAGAATAAAGCCGCTCAGCGGAAAGTGAGCAAACAAGCGAATTTCGTTATTTTTTTTAGTTTTGCGACGGTTTATATCATTCAAGTGTCTAACCGGTGGATTGGATGGTCAACTGATATATTTACAGGCTGTGTTCGCGCCTGAAATAAAACATGAATTGATTTTACTGCTTCATAGGGATGGTCTGAGTTGGAAAGTTAATTTTGTAAATATTTGTTTGTAACGCATGGTTTTGCTCATATCAAGTATGCAGTGTGATAATATGAAAAGATCTATTGAAATTGAATATTTTATTTAATTTAATACCAAAACAGTGCCCTCTATACCGGTCTATCTATCCACAAAATATGTGCAAAAGCAGACATGAAATAAAGCTTGATACTATTGGTTATTGATTTCATCTTCATGTCGAACTTTCTCGGCTCTATCAAGGCATTAAATCCACAGATGGAATCTAAAGATATTATTTACGAAAAGAATATCGACAGAGGCAAAATTGATTCAATGATATGGAATGGACTAGAACTATTATCATCAACTGACAGATGCCGCACAAGATCTTAACCGTTTCTGCGGCTTGGCTTCCAAACTTGATTTTAAAGATGAATCTGGATAGTTACAGTCGCATAATTAGAGATAATAGTTCGCATAAGATACTTATTCAGTTAAAACTGATTCTAAAAAAATATCTAATTTTAACTATCGACATCTTAAATACTTATTAAATTCTTCTCTCTATATCAATTTACAAAACATGTATTTATTGAAAACAGTATATCTAAAGCAACCAACAGAGACACAGCAAGTCATCGAACTCTCGCAGATATGGCTCTAACAATGGATGCTAGGATCGGTTACTTGGACCAAGAGAACTGTCAACGTCTATTGGACATGCGGAGATCGAAACGATAGGCAGTCGCTAACGTCGGGACTCGAAGTAGATGCAGGAGAGTTTTGTTGAAATGTGAGAATATTTTTGAGGTCCTTAACCTTGGGTATAGTGTGCAAAATGTGTTTTACAAAATTATAGTCAACATATTAATAATAAAATAAAAAAATCACTTCTTCTTTTAACAAGCATAATAATGAATTACCTGAATTAGTTTAACATTCCATTACGCTTTATAAAAATCCTGGTGATGTAGAAATCTGCTCTGACATTTCTATTCCTACTAATTACAAATCTACTTCATAATTAACATTTTCGTTCCATTTTAAAGTTAAATTTTCAAAAATACTCAGTACAAATATTCTTAAATATACTTTAACTCAGTTCCTCTAGAACTTACATGATATCTACAATTAATCAGAAAAGATTAGAACAAGTCCGATGATGCTTTTTCTTCTAATTAAACTCGCAGAGTCAGTTAAATAGTCAGGAAAAGTCTTAATTCACAGAACTACATAGCTGCATTTAATACAGGATTTCAGAAACTTTTCCCAGTAGCGACTTTTAAACTAATTTCCATTCCGAATCCATGATTACTTTTCTTTGTTATTTTTCATTTCCGCGATGACAAACAGTCTTTACCTGGAAAACTTGAAATAAACGCAGGGAAGTTTTTTTGCGACTTATCTAATGCAGTTTTTAAGTGTTATTAATTGCAAAGTGACGTCTCTGTGAGTGAGAGGGCGTTTTTACAACAAATTCCTTTTCCACCATTTCCAGTTAACACCAACAACAACCATACATGGAAACTTTTATACGGTTGGTTTGGCGCATGATTGCCCACTTCCGTTTTCTACATATTTTCTAGCAGCTATTTATTACCTTATTAACATCTTGCTCAACTCGCTCTACAAAAGTTACATTTGCACGCTAAATATTTTCTTGGATTTAAAGATTATTTTCGCCCACCCACAACGTTCGCTTTATTATAGTTTTTTTTTTTGTAAAAAAGATATTGATACACGTTGTAGACAAAATCAATTATTTATCAGATAAATCAGAAACTAGGTTGTTACTCAGAACAAATATTAAACTAATATTAAATACAAAAAGACTATCGCCATAGATTATCAAATTTATTGTTACAAAATACATTTTACTTTTATTTTTTAAAGATCTATTCTTAAAGAATAGATCTTTAAAAATAAAAGTTTGCTCACACTAGGATTTCTCCTTCATTATATTGGCATTAACAAACCCGGAAATATCGGTCTTGCAAATATGTTTCTTTGGAATCGAAACCCGTAGCGCAGAAGTCCAATCCATTACCCACTGCGCCACCCGTGCCGGTAACTAATCTAAATATGTAGATTTCTTCGAATTGTTTAAAAACTAAAAAGCGATTTATAAGTCTATAGTTAGAGATACCGACGCATCTTCTTACCTACATGACTGATAAATCAGACATAAGTCATGAGTGCAGCAAGCTGAGGCAACATCGAGTCAGGGAAGATGGACGGCCCGGTTGAGGATCGTATTTCAAATCAACCTTGTCTACAAGCCGCTCCATTGAATCATATTTTGCAACCCGCAATGCTGTGAGGTCAACAAGAATTAACTGCGTTGTGAGGGTTATACCGGCCATAATATAGGAAAGAGTTAGTCACCTCTAATAACGTTCTAAGAAAACTTGGTTGTTTACTGTAATATTGATTTAAATAGAGACTAAACTTCAATTTCATTATGTATGAAATATGTCAACGTATAGTGTATAATTTCTAAAAATTATATATACATTTCTGTAGTTGACAATAGAGTGTCATTTGTGCAAATAAATAACAAAATACGAGGTTTTTCGATCGTTAAATACGCATCTTAAATAAAATAAATCATGAGAGAAAATGCTTATTTCAAAAACCACTTAAAAGCTAATGAAAACTGTGTAATGACTTTTTTTATGAGACGTTTGCGTGCAGATGCTAAAGCTTAATACTAAAAATATGCGATAAATAATTAAAAAATATTTAAATGTGTAATTAAATGCAACTAAATAATACTGTTTTGTTTTTTGCATTGCATCGTTGACTTTGTGAGTTATTCAAAATTCATTCAATATAAATCACGAAAACGTTAATAATTTTAATCTAAAACGTTAATCTTAAACTGCAGCGCCAAATAGATGTATGTGGGTACTCCGTATTCTGTTCTGAATACAAAACATGCTTCCCCTCTGTCTTGCAATGTCGCAGCGCGTGTTCTATTCCTGTCTTTGCTCTAATACTTAAGACTATCTACGCTAACTACCGAGATAGTTCCTAGATCTGAGTACGGTAACAATGCTCTGTTTTGGAATGCTATATACGAACACGACGCCCTTTCTATTATTCCCTAGCTGGGAGAATAATACTGCTACTATTTAATGTGTCACAATTTTGTATGGGACCTTTTATATGTTGCCTAAAGATCTAATTTAGGGAATAACGTATTTTTAAAAAATAGTTACAAAGAAAGAGACCTCGTACTGACGTAGATTTTAATAGGTAAGTGACCATACGAGCAAATCGTTAACCGAACCATCCCATGCAATCCCTGCCCATAACAGTTGAGGGCAGCTTTTAAATGTTCTGTAAAATACCACACTGCGCTCATCACTATCACTATGAGACATTGGTTTTTAAGTCTCTTATGCTTGGATGTTGTAAATACTCTGGCTCAGTACCCTTCAAACCAACGTATGGACGGTTCGGATACTGTAATGTCAATAACCCGCTTGCTCTTCTACGAGATATTGATGCATAACTATATTTCTGAGAGAGAGAGTTAAAAAGTGAATCAATGATATATGCGTCCCACTGCTGGACACCGGCCGCATTTTGAAAAGGAAAACGTGAAGGAATCATTTCCGAAAATTAAAATACTTTTTTTATTGGATAAAGTGATAAAACGAGCAAAACTATTAAACATATAGTACACTAACTATTATACATATAGATAACTATTAAACAGTTTTATAGTTCAGTAATAGGAAATTTAGATACTAAAATACATCGCCTCAATCACAGGATGCAGTCAGGATGTAGTAACCTTACAGGGTCGTAGGCACGAAGGCTAAGTAGGTTTAAGTTCTGCGAGTCTTGAAATGGTTAATACAAGGTTGTTTTTTTATTTAATTGGTATTATTTTAAAAAGAACGGTGCCTGTTTACAAAATCAAAACATCTCGTTAAAAAGCTTTAATATACTATTCCTTTGAAACTGAAACTTTGTTTGTTTGAACGCGCTAATCGCAAGACACACTGATCTGATTTAAATTATTTATTTTGAACTAGATATTTCGATTATTGAACAAAATTATCAATTAGAAACTTTTGTAGTACGGCTTAGAAAAGTCGCGCTCTGATAACCGAACTACACCGAGCAGAGCCGAACTGTGAATGCTCAGCGAAGGTCAACGATGTATCAAGTGGACGGCATATTTTCTATTTTGAGCGGTTAAAACTGCGGGGAAGAGCTAGTCTTATATAATTTATTAATGTATTAAGTAAACTTCGAATTTATAAAGAACGTGTCGTGACGTAACTACCAACATCATCAAACTGAACCATTTAATGAAGGTTGCGACTGTTGGAGTCCACATACCCATTGTCCTAGTTTTAGTCTATTATAGATTGCTATAGTCACTACGCTTTGCAGGCGAGTTGCCATCCGAAGTTCGATAGATTGCACCTAAGAATGCCACTGGCTTATTCGGCGAGAGTGATTGATTTTTTTGCCACCAGCCCTTGGTAAAAGATTGTTAACGGATTACTGTATTTCAGATTTACAAAAACACAATTTTTCTTTGTTATACACATACATTAAAATAGCATTACACACATCTACAAGCAAATTTAAATACATCACGCATAGAGCCTAAGGCCTTGAATTTAGCTGTTGTTAATTTGTCACAGTGAATTAGCCACGGGCGGGGTAACAGATAGCGTTAGCATGTTGCACCCTGGTAGGCGCCAATATGCTCGTAAATGTCGTTCCGCACCAATTTAATACCTAACTATATCCCCACTGTGCAGATCGGTATCTGTTAAGGACGCTCAATGCAATATGTAAATTGATGCAATTGCAACAAAAAAAGAATCGTGGTGAAACAAGTTGCCTGAAACGCTTAAATTTTCATTCCGATAATTTACTTCACTCATTTAATAAAATAAATTTTACGCATTTTATTGCCACAGTCACGGAGGTCCACTCATTTGTTTTTATTCATTATTTTCCAATTACAAGTAGGTTAATTACAATTCTGTTAGGTTATTCAAATTTCAATTGCCGTGTGGTGGCGGCTCGTTAAAAGAATACTACCACTCCATCTCATCCAATGGATCTCGTAAAAGGCGAGTAAGGAACTGTACTGTGCACCCAATAGCGCATGGTGGCGATGGGCTCACCACCTATCACACAAAGTGCATTATATTGTTTTAGTGAAACGTGGATTATGGCAGTCATCTGCTTTTGCAGTGAGTGTCCAGTCTCTGACTACCCCTTATGGGATACAGTCGTGATCTTATGTATTTAAATTTCATCAACTATAAAGTTTAAAGCTAACCCAATTATATAAATTTAATAAGCAAACATAAAAATATCAGTCGTCGTCGTTTCAGCCTATCACAAGTCCACTGCAGAACATAAGCCTCCCCCATTGATAGCCACAAAAGTTTGTAGCTCTCATTTTGGGGGGATTTTGCCTTAGTTGCCACGCTTGGCAGGCAGATTGGTAACCGCAGTTTAATAATTCAGATGTTCCAGGAAGATGCTGCTGCTCATATCCTTGTTTTCATTTTCCCTCTGTCGACTTTTACGACACCCACGGGATGAGATGGGGTGGTTGATTTTCTTAGGCCGCCACAACTATCAGTACTAGCAGTCAAAATATCATTAGCTATATACGAATACATTGGCAAAATATTTTACTTGAGCTATTTTAAAAAAATATACGAATTTTTGACAAGAAATTCTAAACAAAGCAGCATATTATAAATACTCGTATCCAACGGCATTTCAAAGGAAAAATTGCAAGAGTGCTTTTACAAAAAAAAAAAACAGTTATACGTGATAACTTTTTATACCTTTGTGTTTAAGATAAAGGGAGAAAGTTGCGCAAGGAACGGTCAGCTTTCTAAAATACGATATTGTTTGCTCATTTTTTACAATACGATTGTCTCTAGTGTAAAAAAAGCTTAGTATTATTCGAAAAACAGCGCAGCGAGAGGTCAGTTCGGTTAACATAAGCACTCTCTATTATGTTTTTTTTTTTGTTTATTTTACCCCTAACATATCAATACAATGAGTTTTGGCTTTATAATTAATTATATAATAGGAAGTAAGCACACTTCCCTCATAAAACAAAAATTCATAGTTCACACTTTTTTGAATTATTTCTGATTGTTTTTAAATTATTTTATAACTACCTTCATGATGAGATATAAACATAAAAAAAACAAATAATTATTATCAAAAGATTTTCTACAAAATAATTAAATAACTCTTATTAACAATGAAGTTAGATTCCTGTTTTCATGTGAATACTTTCTAGTTCTGTTCTGTGGTAAATATGTGCGGGTTTGCTGTCGTGCTGGAGCGCGGTTAGACCGGCTTGTTAGCGAACAATGCTGGGGACACCACTATGTACCTATACAGCTAGCACTGGCATCTGCGAGCAAATTCTAGTGTACACTTCTAAGAAAACTTGGCATTTATCAATTTAAAATTGGGAGCGAATGTATCAGTTAGAACTCTATTCATGTGGGTGAATTTATTACTTAAGTCATTGCACTGTGAATAAAAATTGCGTGATTAGAATGAATAATACGAACAACTTTAAACTCAAAATCAACTAAGAAAGTCCGCAACTTTGTCGCAAAACAGGCATTGGTGCGTTTGCAGTCGTGAATTATAGTTATTTTTAATTCACTTTAAGAGACGAGGAACTGTTATAATAAAAATTCATGTTATATCGTTTTATTAATTCAAATAGACTTCATATAACTCAAGACGACTTATAACAGCTTTGCTTCTCGGCTTTACATTCACACAAAAATGTTATGAATGTCATTGCCCTCTTTTCAAACACCTATTTAAAATACTACAACTTAAAAAACATTTATTTGTCCTGTGTTCATATATAAAAGTTAAGAGACGTTGAATAAATAAAATCGCCTCATACATATTACAGGAATTTATAATGTATGCGAAATGGTAAACGCGTCCATAAACAATAGTCAACGAGTTGTGTAGACGTTTATTATTGTCTAGTAACATCACAATAATGCATCAACTATATCAAGCCTCATTGACTCGGATACACGGATCCGTGAATCATCGATTCGAATTAAGAAATAAACTGCATCGTATCAGATAAAAAGTCAAATATG
The DNA here is from genome assembly GCA_019845155.1 of Luehdorfia chinensis. NCBI lineage: Eukaryota > Metazoa > Arthropoda > Insecta > Lepidoptera > Papilionidae > Luehdorfia > Luehdorfia chinensis. The sequence goes on along the minus strand of JAHVAK010000642.1, from coordinate 11,688,492 downwards.
AAATGCGCGATTTCAAATGTCCTCGGCCGGTTCCAGACACGATCTTTTTTGTTAATGCGTTGGCAACCCAATAAGTACTTTAGTACTCATAAATTTCAAACACAATACGCTGTTGGGATAGATTGGAAATGTAAGGATACGAGTGGGCAAAGCAAGACATCTACGTTGCTTCCTGCATTGCAAGAATCGTGACTTTTGTTAACTGGTCCGGACTAGGATTTACATTTAAAACGACTTTACCTCAGCCAGTTTACCTACAGCGTAGCATTTTTATACTGTGAATAAAATGCAATAAACATTATTTGTGAGCGGCCGTAAATACGCTCTTGTGTACTTCATAACTTTCCACCAGAGCTTGAATGTAGTCCCGTATACAGAATTTCCACCTAATAAAAGGCCATGTTACGTGTAGGGAGCGTTAGACACGCAATTACGCGGCACCCAGTTTAATAAGAGCCGCCCTTTCCGCCCGAAACATGACGAACGTTTCAAAAAGGAGAAGATGAATAGACCGCCACAGGTCATGTTTTACTGGTACCTTTGCACGGCAAAGTTTCACGTTGAACGTTAATTAGTGCGTGCCTCACGTTCTTAAGCATGTATGGATGTGTAATGAAATGTTATGGAGTAACGAATAAACGTCGTAACTGAGGAAAACCCGTCACTTCAGTTTGTCATATATTGCAAATATTGTAGCCGACACAGGCTTATGCTCCAGTCGTATTGTATATCCATTTAAATACGCCATTATCACCGATTACATTTGAAATAGAGATTTGCAGAACAATTTATTGTCAATTATCATTACAAACCATGTTGGGAACAATTAGCACAAATGTTGTATAGCAAATTACCATAAGAGAATACATATAGATCAAGTCAACGATAACATTAGATTTTAGAGATTGCATAACGTGACAAGCGAAATCTTAATTTATTACAATACGCTTTACTGGCTGTTGACACATCATTACAACAAAAAAATCTCGAACAAATATTTATATTGTTCCTAAAAAAAAGTTAAAAAATAAAGTTAACCCAGTTATAATTATAAATCTTTATGAGTTGCAAAATGAATAATAAAGTGAAATATGCTTCTTGTTTAGGATTAATAAAAAAGTAAAGACAAGAGGTTCGTGTATAAAAGCCAGCTAATCAGCCGGCCCTGGCCGCTCGTGGCTCGTTCCCCGCTGTCAAACTAAACCTTCTCAAATCTCCGAGGTATCTCTCTGCACGCTTCTGTCAAATTGGGTAACAGAAGGTAGAGGCACTCGTGAATTCGTTAGCGATTGATTTGACCTTATTTAGCAAAAGATGTCGCTGAAGTACATTAAGTCGACGTATCTTATATTCAAATACGAGAACGTTGTTTTTTTATTGAATTGTAAAGTACGTGGACAGTGTGTTCAGACTATTATATTTCATCACAAACAACAAATGCTCCATAATTACAAATGTCTTATGAGTTACTAACATTAATATTGTTTTTGTTTAGATGTTTTTGTTGATTATAACATGGTGTTGCGCATGTAATGAACTGTCACTGCGAAATAAAAAAATTATATGAAAAAATAGTATTATAGCTAATTGGCAAGCAAATGTGCAACAATACTGCATTTTATAGCGATAATATTTCTAGATGCATTCGTTAATTAAAACGTAAGTGTATTGCCTAGTACGATATAAACTTCGAAGTCTAAAGTCACTTTATTAAACGGATCATTCCACGCAAGCCTCGTTCCCCATAGTTTATGGGACACATGCCTATCGATCCCATTGTAAAGTCGTTGAACAGGTGATTTTAATTGAGTTTTGTATAATGAGCATAACGAGATGCTTTTCAAAAGAACGAGATGCGTTTTTAAAAGAACTGAAAACAGTACCACGGTATCTTTATTAAGTGGTAAATATTTACGAATGTTGTAAGGTTGATAAATAAAACTCCTTTGAATAAGTACCTATGTTTTTGAAGCTACATAACGATAGGATGTGTAGGTACATCCTATCTTTATCTTAAGCATATCTCGTTATTACTACGTGTATCTGCAAACATTGCACCTGTTAATATTAATATGAATAGTACAATTTGAATAAGAATTTTAAAATGTCTGAATATAGGCTGATGACATTAAATAGTTAATTTAAAATGTATGGGTAAAAGCCTAGCTTATGAACATACGTAGATTATTTTTAAGTTACAAAAACAGGCTGCATTAAGAAACCCTAATCGAATGTATTAAAAAGCAAAATCCAAGCAAAACATTAAAATTCAAGTTGAGAATTAATAAAGAGATAAATAAATTTAAGAGCAGTGGGAATGTGAGGCTGCCGTTACGGGTCCGGTTCGCTTTATGTGCATATCAAAGATGGATGTTGCGGAGAAGTGAGGACGAGAGGGAGGGGGCCGCTCGCACCACCTCCCCTCCAGCCGCAGTGGCCGACCACTCGCAGTCCCGTCAGACGACAAAAATGCCATAATAATGGCTCCTGAATAGTTTTTGCTGCACCGCTCCAAATACTCACTGAGTCCCCAATACGTGACAACACGTCGGTCATCTCCCTTTTATTGAGAAATTCGTCAGTTTTATATCCCATATGGAAAAAAAGTACATGTCGAGAGGACCGGAATCCGGTTGTGTCATTTCAAACACTTGATAAGTATCGCTCGGAGCTTTTTCGGTTCGGAAATTCAGTCAAGCTCCTTTCGTTAGTATTCCACGAATGCACTGTTTTTACCCGCCTTGGATATAGGGTCACCTTTAAACTGTTTTAATTATGAAACAATAAGAAATTTTCTTCTGCCAACTTAGAAGCCCGACCGGCTTGTACTTTATTGGAGCAAATTCATTGTTATTCTTCATGGCGAAAAAAACTATGCTGTTTCATACCTACAAAAGTAATTTCATTCGAACGTACTAGGGTTATCTTAAAAGTTTTACAATCGCGAATATAATATTTAAAACATACATATTATAAAATGTAAGTTTAAAAGTTAAAAACTGATCAACGGTAGCAAAATATGAGAAACCTATTCAACTGCTAATTAAAAACAAGGATCTGTTAATAATCAGCGGTGTTATTATCGAAGCGGCGATATCGAATGTCACAAAAGGTGGACCAATTAAGAGTTTCCCCGAATGTCCGAACGAAGTAGTTCAGAATGATAGCACCGTCAATTATGCCTGCCCGCCTCGCAACCTGCTCCGCCAATTACCAACCGTCCAGCGATTGATAAAAAAGAGCTTCGAAATATTCGCCCAAGCAAATTCTGGTTATCTTCGACCGAGGACCGCGGGCGCTGCGTGCGGATCGCGCTTTCCCGGACATCAATTTCGTCCAGCCCAGTTGAATTGTCGATAATGTTAATTATGAACGGCGGAAAATGATAACTTGATAAGCCTCCGCATAATAACTACAGGTAACTTAATGCGGCAAAAAGTGGAACGAGCGCGCTGTGAGGATATTTGACATGTTTACAAAATCGCTTTTATTTACGACTGAGTAGAGCCTCAAAAAACAAGCTCCCACTTCATGTATGAACCATGATGCTGTCGCAAGAACAATCACTGAGAGAATAATTCATATTCCGAACGCACTGCAAACAGCCACTGGACGATTTACGGACCGCTTGACTCTTGTTCAACTCGAACCGGTATCTTGGTGACCGGCTTCTGATAATTGGATTTCAATTGTGCTAGAAAAAGGCATCCTGCGCGGTACGTCATTACCGATGCCCTTTTTGAGATAGGATAAATTGTAATTGGGGAAGTGCAATGCTATCGCGGCGATCGCTGCCGTCTAACGCTTTGAATATTCGAGTTTAAGGAGCCCCTTTTCCCATTTAGCTCCCATTGCGGGTTTATAGAAGGGGTGCCGGGCGCGGCGACACCTGTATACGTTATTGTGTCGCATAAATTCTCGACTGCGATTCACTCTTACGGCAGCCAGTTCTATGGTTTATTGAACTTGATATCGAGATAAGACGCATCTTAAAGGAGGTGGAAGCGTTCTGTAATCTCATAATATTTCCGCATTCATTTGCATTTTCAATGTCGTAAATTTAACTCTAGATACATTTGCTATAACCAAGAACGCATCGCCGTTAAGCTTTTTAGGTTAACCATAACTCCGGCCGGGCCTTATACATAATACGAGTGATTAATTTACAGATTATTTAATTTAATCGAAATACATTTTCAAAATAAATAACTTTTTTATGCCTCTATATAGTTTGATTAAGCTACGTATAGGTCATATGTACTTGTATGAACACACGACGAAGTACACTAAGGTTATAGGAATTACGGTCTCCTAAAATTAATACTTTTCGAGAACGTAATGGAAATGTCGCCGTGTGTACATTAACGGGTGCGCGGGCGCAGGTGGGGGCGGAGCGCGGGCTGAGAAATGGGAGGGGGAGAGGGGGAGCAGCTAATGAGGAGAGCCGTGCGCTGCCCTCACGCACACGCTTTATGTGCTTAGGTATGAATACAAATGAATACCTATAACAATTTCAATTAAGATTGCTTACGTTACGAAATCAGAAAATTAAAGTTCAAAAATTATCACTGTTTAATTATCACTTACCGTCTTCTTCTTCACTATCTTGAGATATTGAGTTATATGCTACATAATATTACTAAATAAACTATCAACCAAGATTATTTAATAGTTCAAACTGACACCATGAAATATTCAGTTCACTTAGTAACGCTTTTTCGGTCATAATTCACATAAACATTAAGTAAGTAGGCACCTAAATTTTCTTGAACCCGAATTCTAAAGAGGCATAATAAATATTAGCGAATAGGTACTTCGTAGTGTGCTAACATTACAGGCGCTCGCTTTTAAACGAATTGCTCGGTACCTATAACAATAAAAACCGCCGATAGGCCCTTTCACACATTCTAATGTACCCAACGCTCCTTCATTTGTCGGAGGCCAACACGCAGAGGAAATATTTTCCCAAATCCATACAGACTTAAGGTTCGCATAAAGCAGTCGTTCCCCCGCGCCGAAGTATGGCAGTGAGATTTATATGGGGGACTACGAGCTCAAGCCCGAGGCTTTACTATGATGAATTGACACTTTTTCAGCGCTGCCTACAAATTTCAACTCTGAACGATATACGTGAACTGAATAAAGTAAAAAGGCTCAGTAAGAAGGTTAGAACCGCTGCCGTTATGACTTGGAAACTTTTAATGTCTCCAATGAGTTAAATCGTTCATAAATATTTCCGTTCGTGAGATTAGTGACTAATTGCGGAAGTGGGATAATTAACCTTGATTTAACCTTGTTACGAATCTACATCGTTAATTAGTTCCTCATGCATAATTATTAACAAATTAAAATGCCTTTACAATTTTCGTTTTTTATTAATTTGTTGCGACCAAGATATAGTTTAAACTCCAACCTGCCTATTTATATTATAATATTCCGTTCATTATGCCGCATGGGGCGCGTTCACGTGTGGACCGAGCAAAAACTACAAACACATTACAAACATGAACGGGCCACCAGCACTACCATTGCCTGGCGTCACGAAATCTCCACTGGCATTCTTGCATATCTAATGCTTCCATGATTTGTTAGCCGTACCTTATCACAACATCTTACGAAGGTGCTCTTTCATGCATATATAATGTAATTTCTTTCCACTTTCACATTGAAAAATCACTAATACCTACTCTTAATTCAAGAAGTCCTACAAATTACGCAATGTTTAAGTCTTAATTAGACTTATTCATAAAAAGCATAATACAAACTTGATTCGAGATATATGATGACTTCATTCGTACGGCTGGAGCTTTAGGCAATCGTCTAAATTATAATAATAACCGGGCGTGAGCTCATCCGTTTGCCTGTCTTAATAAAGCCATTATAAATATCTGATTTTCGACGTACGTTCATTGAGCGGACGATAAATACCAAAGGGTTATACGTGAATATTATTGTTACGCTTGCGTATCTCAATTATTTCCTTATTGCTAAATACCTACGCGTCGCTAATAAACTTTCTTTTTTTTTTTCGAAACCACTTAAAGTATATTTAAAATAATCTGACTTCCTAACATGTCTTTGAAGGCACACTTCTCTACTTACTTACTATCTTGATTTTATTCACAATCTTATCGAAATATCGTATGTATGTTTGCGAAATAGAAGCGATACAAAGCACGGTGTAATGTATAAAACATTTTGCACAAGTTGCCAGGAACCGTAGCACATACGACTTTGTATCTCAACTCTTTAAGTTGTAATATAAACATTCTTAATTAATGCTACAAATATACAAACGAGTATTCAGTTATATCTACCAAAGTTAGTTAAATTTAAATATTTAAATAACATTATAAAATATGTTAGACAAACGCGTATGATAGTGATCTTTTAAGGTTTTCTAAGGAATCTACCTATTGGTATTATCACCTCGGGACCAAATGTTTGTTCAAACGCGTGCAAGAGGCAGTAACCAGTGATTTAAGCGACCAACCAACAATAGTTGCTTCGAAGTGGATAAAACGTATACAAATTTAATCAAAGAGAAATCTATTAGTAAAATGAGAAGCGCACGGAAGGGAGCGCAACTATACATATTCAACGAGGCACTGCATCACGAACGGGCCAATTTATGCCGGCAAACCCTGAGAGTAACGTACTTTTACCTCCGCCATATGTAAAACCGGACTATTTCTTTCGACGATCAGATTGTCACCTGAAGCATGGCATTCTATTTATTCCTTTTAACCTGAGCCCTGAAAACGGACTCGTTTCGTGACTGATTTAAGATCGTCGAGGTCACTCCTTTGCTTTGCAGATCACGATTCATTTGAATTTCAACTAGGTTTGATTTGGAAATTTCAGATGCTTACTTAAACTATTACTATATAATTATATGATAATAATTTCTTCATAAAAAGCGTTTTACCAATAAAATTATTATTGCTTTTTAATTACCAACTACAGAATTTTTACATTGTCATTTTTACATGTTCACTTTAATTTCTTTTAAAAAAGTTTTCTTTTTATTAAAATATGTAGGTATATGGATAGAAAATTCTCACTATTTGATTTCTGGTTAATCCTATTTATTTTTTTATAACAAGAATGAACAAATATATAGAAATACAATTTATTATATATAAAACATTCATATAATAAACTTTGAAACGATTTATATTGTATGCTAGCGACTCGCCCGGCTTCGCACGGGTGCAATTTACTAATGAAGAAAATGAGAAGTGCGCTTAGCAAAAAATATCAAGTATGTTTATTTGTAAGATGTCTTTCCCCAGAACTTTCAAACTGAAAGTCACTTTTGAATGAGATTTTAATACAAAAACATCAAAATTTCCGACTTTTTCGGTGAATCTACCGTTAGTCGCATGTCACCAAAGAGCAGACAAACAACTATAGTTTTAAATAATAGTGATATATTATTACTACCGAGAAAAAATTACCTTTTCCAAGTTCCAGTACATAACATTTCAAGACGATTTCTGGTAACTGGGTTTGAAATTCTCGTTCAACTTTCATTCCGCGCATTTCTGAAGCTAATGTGATAACCATTTTGGTAATCATCATTGTTTTACAACAGGTTACTTTGTAGGCAAACATCGGCGGAGGGTATACACGGTATGTTTTAAAACTAGGTACTCATTTAATCGTTCATCATTCATCTTTAATCTTCAAAAGCTTCTTAAAAATTGCACCACTGAGTTCGATGCTTAAATCTCACCATTTAGTTGACGATGAAACTATTCATACCAACTCATTATCAATGTTTATCAAGATCTGAGTGCGGTAAGCGATGTGTTTGGATGTGTCCGCATATACTTGTCCCCCTGCTGATCTTGGGCCTTCTCTTATTTCTGAGAGGGTTTTTAAGCCAGGAGGAGTCCGCCACGCTGCTCCAATTCAAGTTGGTCGACTTCGCATGTCATTGAAATAATTTTATTTCTCAGACATTTCTTCACGATGTTTTCCTACATCGCTGAGCACGTTTTAAATGAGCATAGTGAGCGTACAATTTAAATCTACAATTTTAGTTATGAACTCTGGTCGGGCGTATTTGTATACTCTGAAATTTAAAGCGAGCACCCGCCCCTGAACCCTTAGTTCTAAATATTTTCATGTTAAATTCTAAAACTTCAAACTTTTAAAAGTAATCACCAGTAACCCAAATGTTAGTATAATTTTGAGCCTGTAAAATTTTATTATAAGTTTAACTATAGGCACTAAAATTATTTCATAAAAATTTATGAATACAGAATATGTAAGCAATTTCAGATTGTTTACTTACAAACTATAATAATTATCTTAAATACATGCTATCACTACTTAATGATCGTGAGTTTTTTGACACCCATTATAATTAATTTATGATTGTACAAAGCCATTTTAGTACTTGCTAAGAATGTAACAACTGCCATTCCTCCTATAATATGTAGGTAGGTACTACTTACCGTTAAAGAAAGATTACTAGTATAATGTAGGGTCTGCTCACAGCCACAGTATTTTTAACCGTAAAACAACTAAGATAAAGGAAAATAATGTCTTTTAATATGTAGTTTCCTCATAGCAATTTGTCAAAAATGTTATCATTTGACGAATCTTTCTTTTATGATTTTATTCAAAAAATATTTAACAAAGTTCCTCTAATCCCACCATGGCGATAACTAAGTCATCCTTCATAAACCTTTTATCTACAATCGTCTTTTAATTCTTATAAATGTTTTACTTATTATATACCTTACTTAGCTACATGTTCTAATCCAGTTGCTTGATCCTAGATATTGGGTTGCGACATCATAGTATAATATATGTATGAATGTTTGCTGTAGTAGGTACTGTTATTCTTAAACACCAACGTGATTCAAGGGGCATGGTTTTTTTTTGAGAAGATCCAGTAATTTTATATTTTAGTAAATATTAGTATTTTCACTAAGGAATTAATCAATTGCTTGAATTTTACATTACACATTTCGATTAAAAGTCATGTAGTCTATTAAATCTTGATAAATAAACGTTAAATTGTTTTTATAAAACCTACATTAAAAATTAAGCACATCGCAGTGTCAAATTTAATTTACTGTTATGTCAAACCTTATAAAATATTTAAATTTAGAAATTCGCTAATAGTATCATACGTAAATAAAATTATTAATGTTGATGGTTATTTCTTCATTTTATATATATTTTGCATCTACAATGTTCAGTCACTTAGACAAAAATATTTAAAAACACTTTGTGGCTGAATGAAAAAGTTAGTTAGCTAAGCTCTGTTTATAAATCCAGTTCTGTTTATAAAAAATCTGTGTAATCTTAATTATATAATATATTGCTGTAAGAAAGAACCTTTTTGTTGATTTTAGCTGTGGCTGAAGAAAATATTAAGCTAAAAGACGTTCATTAATCACGAATACTAAAAAACGCGGAGCCATAAATACGAGTACATTTATACTGAACTTTTAAGCAGCGTTTTTAAAAATGGAACAGGGTAAAATATAGGCAGTGTGTGACGCCAGACGGATGCTAGTATACAAGAGATCGAAGTCCCAACTGGGAAGCAAGTCGGGAAGGCTGACGATGGAAAACGTTATCTATTCTGTACAATTTATGTTGTTACAAAGGATAATTATTTTCATATATTTATTTTGAAATGATTTATCTTTTAATATTTTATTACACTACGTTGCATACATTGTTACGTCGACGCGATTCAATATATACCGTTCATGACTATATATGTACTTCCTACATACTTTATTATTTATTCTATAATAAGTAATAAACTATATTTATTAGACCCTTTTATATTATCCTATATTAACACGGAATGTTTGTTCAAGTTAAGAAAACTAGGTGATGTTTTTTTTTATGTTTTTAGAGTGTAAGTAAAATTAATGTTTACCTATATGTACATATTTTATAAATATAATAGTACGAGTATATAAAATAAACCACTTTATTCTCTGTAATTGTTAGTTATACATTATTTTTGAAATAAAAAACATAACTGGCTCGTCAGAAGACATTGGACCATCGTAATACTTTTTTAATGTTTTTAAAAATTACTGTCAACCTAAATAAATATTACTAAATAAAAACTGTGATTAATTAAATTATTTCTGTACTTTATACGATTGTGATATTTATATACAGGTACTATAATAAACAGATGGCACAATGTAATTACAAAATTCACTAGCGTCCATGTTACCATTGGCAATATAACAGTGGCCTTAGACATATTTGAATATCTTGGTGCGCATCGGGAGCCGGCCATTGTTGTCTCTGCCCAGTATGGACTTAATTAAGGGACGGGATAGGTGGAAAGATCTAGAGGAATTTAGAGATGGTCAGTCGCGCTAGCGTTGGTATCTTGTGGAGTTATTCAGGATTTGTACTGTGTGAATATATTTTAGAATAAATTATCGCTAACAAAATTAACTTTCTAGTCTTAATATTTTGAAATTTATGTTAAGAAAGAGCAATATCACGCGTTTGTTATAGACAGCGTCAACGTAAACAGCCGTTACTATTCTTACTTTTGTACTTTTTAATGGTGGTAGGATTATTATGCAAGAATTCATTGAGGTAGCTACCACCGCAGTGCCAGTAATTCTGCCGTGAAGTAGTAGTGTGAAAACATTACAGTGTTTCGGTTTGAAGGGTACTGACAGCTAGTGTAATTACTGGTGAAAAAATATATATTAATATGACTCGAAAATTTATAATTAAATTGTAATACGAATTTGATATATTTTGTCAGTTAATAGTTATGACTGTCTGTATAACTTCAATACATACGATCTATTAATAAGGGCCAACCATTAAACAATACCCAGACAAATTTGCTTCGAAATTTGACTTTGGGGAAATCAAGATGCTAAACTTGAAGTGGTCACTGTTTGAGCCTTAGGGGATAATAATAACGATATTTTGACTTTAAATTATATTAATATACCCGAATAGAATACATAAAGCCATTGCTAGAGTTGCACTCTGCGTTTATATTTTATATCTCTCTACTTAGTATTGATTCGAATAGGTGAAAAGTTGTTCATCGCGTTTTGAACGAGAGATTTTATTTCATATGAGAAAGTGACGAAACGAGCAAATCGTTCACCAGATGGTAAGTGCAACGTCTGCTCTTAACAAATGCTGTATCACCCAGAACAATTATATGTGGTACCACACTACGCCCGTCATCCTAAGACATCAGTTCTTAAGTCTCATATGCCCAGCAATTACACTAGCTGTCAGTGGCCTTCAGACCGAAACACAGTCATGTTTGTACACTACTGCTTTTCTGCAGAATAACTGACCCTGTGGTGTACATACCTAGACGGATTCTTGAATAGGAATCATTCTACCAATAAGATAATTAAATATGACACTTTTTTGTATATTTAGAGACCATTGTTACCACCGTGGTTATTGCTATATTCACCGCCTTGGTGAATTTGGCCTATGGATGACCATCATTTGTATTTGTAGTACCTAATAAAAAATGCATACTTTTTATGCAATGCTTATTACGTAAAACTAAATAAACTTCTAACAACAAATAAGTTTCGTTTAATTTATGTACGATTATTTGCTTTCATAAAAACTTAATATTATCGTGTAAAGAATTCGGTAACAACCTTTATAATATACGATAACATGATACATAAAAATAATAAAATACAGTTAAAAAATTTAAAGGCGTATAATTAGTGACGCGTAACAAATAAACCTGAAAGTTTTATTATCAACGGTAACCCTTCATTCGATCAATTAAGCACACGTTTAATTGTTTACGAAGCGACGGCCCCCCGTAACCCGTAATTAAAATAGTTGATTATAGTTGTTGATTTCTCAGTGATTCGTCAAAAAATAATGTTTTTACGGATCCGTTTCTAAAAATCACTTTAACAATGATTAATATGTAAGCAGTACGTGTTGCCAGTGATGACATACGGAACCGAGACGTGGTCCTTCACTGCAGGCCGCATGAGGAGGCTATGCTCTGAGTTTGTCTGAGCATAGCCCTTTCCATGGATTAAATCCATAACGATGACATCCGCAGCAGAACTAAAATAATCGAAATAGCCCTAAGGATTAACAAGTTAAAGTGACAATGCGTCGGCCAGAATAGAGCCAATAATCTTTGGGAAAGAAAGGTTCTGGAGTGACAACATCGCATCGGCAAACGCAGTTTAGGGCGACCCCTCACTAGATGGAGCGACGACTTTCTTGATTTTGCGGGATTGTGTTTTGTGGCAATCTATGGGTAAGACCTATGTTTAAAACGGGATCAAGACAGGCTGGGGTGATGATGATGATGATGATGATGAAACATGGCTCTAGTTACTCATGTAATAACCTTTTGACTGTTTTAAAAATGGCGACACAACAGAAATGATTAGTATTACACTTCTACAAGTCACAAATTATTTCTTTATGAAACCGAATAGTTTTTCTTGATTTCATCAAACTAAGGTCTTTTTTAAGGTTCAAAATAAAAAGGGCCTTCTTTCTTCTTTCATTGTAGTACAATAAAAAAAATATAGAAAATCAGTGGTAAATTAGACTTTGATGAAGTCTTTGGTGAAACAAGTCAGTTTAATACAAAAATAATTTGTGAAACGAGTGCAATTATAATCATAATGCACCGTGAGACTGGCACAAGGCAAGAAAATCTGACATCCCAACTAATTCCGTAGGATCGTAATTGACTTCCTAGAGGCAGCGGAATAACCGATGCACAGAACAGTAACTGGCAGCAGCATCCTCGTAACGGACTGATAAAAAATAATAATGAGGCAGTTTCATCAAGTGATAACAGCCGTATATATTATTACCCTTCATAAATTGTATAAAAATGGCTAAGTGTGAACAAGGACTCAGCAGGTACGAAATACGGTAGATATGTAAATATTCATCATTCATAATCATTTCAGCCTATCACTAGTCCACTGCTGAAGATAGGCCTTTCCCATAGATTGCCACAAAAGTTTGTAACTTTAAATTTAAGGGGGATTTTGCCATAGTTGCCACGCATGGCAGGCGGGTTGGCAACCGGAGTTTTGTTTATTCAGATGTTCCAGGAAGATGCTCATCTTCTGGTTTTCATTTTTTCTCTGTCGACATTTACGACACCCACGGGATGAGATGAGGTGGTAGATTCTCTTAAGCCGCTACAACACGGTAAAAAACACGGCAAGTATGAAACACCACTGCGTGGTTTATAAACAAATATCTGTTAATTACTATCACTTCAATAGACGTCCGAGTAATTTTTCTTGTGAATAGACTATTTAGGAATGTGGCAGCTGTTAGACCTTAAAAGGCAATTTTTGCATGGTGTACATATGCGTTTCGGAGACGTAATTTTAGTTATTTACTTTTAACATGGCCTTGTGTACGTGTTATTGTACATTCTTCACCTACCTGATACCACTTTTCTCAGAGAGGGCCGGTAAAAAACTCGAGACATATCTATATAACGCAGGTAAAACATTCACTTCGAAAACCATAATTTTAAAATTTATGAGGAAATTAACAAAAATAGGTATCAATAGTTTGTTTGTCTGTCAGGGTACAGTGTGAAATTAAAAATAACTAATAAAAAGTTGTGGATTGTCTTACAATATTAGACTATATAGAAATATTTTTACTTTCTATTTATTTCTCCTGCATCGTGGATGTTTCCAGACGTAAATTTCAAATGCGCAAAACAACAAGACCCGAAAACCAACAATCTGTGTTTTTGCACAAATGTTGGCTCGAGCTGATATTCAACACAGACCCAGGACCCGCAGCGTAGAAGTCTGGTACTCTGACCACTGCGCCACGCGGTTGTCAAGTTCTTAGATTTACATATCTATTTAAATCTAAGAATTTGACGACCGCGTGGCGTAAAACTGATTGGATACTCTTAAGCCTTAAGATAGATTCTCTTAAGCCTCCGTGTGGTGGTAAGCCGCCACCCCATCTTATCCCGTGGGTGTCGTAAAAGTCGACAGTGGGAAAATGAAAACTGGGAGATGGGCAGCAGAATCTTCCTGGAACATCACAATAAATAAACTGCGGTTGCCAACCCGCTTGACAAGCAAAGCAACTATGGCAAAATCCTCTATAATGAGAGCTACGAACTTTTGTGGCAATCTATGAGGGGCGCCTATGTTCAGCAGTGGACTAGTGATAGGCTGAAATGATGATGATGATATATCTATATGAATAATAGAAGAGGCACTCACTCATTCTCACTTTGTAGCAACTGTTATTACGATGAGAGGGAAATTAAATTGCGGTATCAGAAACATAAGGACTCCCACAATATACTCGGCACACGAAACTATCAAAAAGTGTGTGTTACCCAACAATTAGGTGTTTAATCCTCTCACAGAACATAATATTATCCATACTAATATTACAAATACGAAATTAACTCTCTCTGTTTCTCTGTCTGTTTGTTACCTTTTCACGGTTCAACCGCTGAACCGATCTAGCTATATAGCTTGCATCCTGCAAATTGACATAGAATACTTTTCATCCCGGAAAATCAAAAAGTTCTCAGAGGATATATGAAAAACCTATTTACACGCGGACGTAGTCGCAGGCATCAGCTAGTAATTAATAAAAATCAATATACTACAAATAGTGAAACAGATGTTATAACCAACTTCACTTCATTTTGTATAATTAAAATATTATAGTTAATGTTTTTTGATTTTTTTTTTCAGTTACTTTTAGCTTCGTTTAACTGTAGGCCGCAAAACAAAGATCCCGCGCAATTTACTGCAGGGATATAAATTAAATGCTTACGTTTCGCTTGTGCCGCTGCGCTAGTTTAATTAAGCGACTCCTTTGTATGTACTAGATCCTACCTATGTCCATAAGACACGTTACCTCTGGTACTCTTAAATTCACTGGACTCTTCGTTGATTATTGCGATTGGCTATTCAAACCCTAATTTAACAGGATTCATATAATTTAATTAGAATTTGACAGGATTGCGATTGTTCTCTTACGCTTAAGAAAAAAACAGTATAGTAATAAAAAAAAACAACAATATGAAATTCGGAACATTAAACATCAGAAATCTATGTGAAAGTAACACACAAAGCTGGCTTACGAAACGTGTAATTATTTTAAAAACCTCGTCAGATTTAGTTAGTGTTGTGACTACTTAATAATGTCGTTACGTTACGTTAATAATGTCTTTAATAAAATAGAACACACATAAATTTTCTAAATGAAATTAACTTTACGACACCGTGTATCTAATTTCAAAAAAGGTACATCAAAAAAAAATGTACATGGTCGTGAGATTAAATTTTCAAGCGCGTTGTTCCCGCTTAATTTTGTCCGGCGCGAACTCATCACATTTCAGGTTCCTAAATAACACGCAGCAGTCGTCCCGTACAAGCTGTTTTTTAATTTAAAGTAAAAATTTTAGACTTAAAAACATAATATAGCAATAGTTACCTGAGCTTATCAATCAACAGGAATATCTCACAGGTCCGTTACACAAAACACAAACATTCTAGTGGAAGGTTATTTTGAAACTGTCCTGTTCTTTAACTATTACTTTTTTACGTAACAATCGCTACTTTCTCCAAAATGGTGACGGCATAGAATCTTTGATATATTGTTTCGTACTGCTTTACAATACAGACTTTCTCCCATGACTTGTACAATGAACCGTTACATTGTCAGGCTTTTTGTAGGTAAAAATATGTCCCAATGTCTCAGTATAACTAGCTACGCGGATCGCACTATCCGAACCACTGGACAATCGTGACGATACTGAAAAACGGTATTCTTTTATCCAGACATCTTAACGAGGTTAGTTTAGGCAAACTTTTGTGTAGTGTTCGTTTTTTACGTTTTATTTTGGGTCCATATGAGTTTGAATGTTATATTACCCTTCCGACGCTAAGGATCCGAAGACAAAGACTTCATCTGCTCTCGCAAGATCGGGCTGCGCCGGAGTGAGTGTGACGCAACGATCTTGTTTACTCCTCCCCGGTTAGAACGGAGAACACGTTTGGAAAATAATTTGAATACCGAAATGCAGATGGCTTATTTTATCTGTGAAGCTTTGAAACCGCTCCGCCGAACTACAAGTTAATTAAGGTTTGCCCATCAATTAAATATTGGCTCTGATTGTTTTCATTTAGCAGATGAAGTTGTACATCTGATTTATTTGTATATTCTCGATTTCGGGAACCAAAAATATAAATGCCCTTGTGGATCTGATGAAAATAAAATTTAGTTATTAACGTCGATTGAAATTTAGTTTAGTGGGAATTGGATATATTGTACTGGCTACTCGTAATCCCAATATAAATCGTTTCAGTCAATTCCCGCACATTCGTATCTGGGACGATGCATTCGTTCACCGAACGGATTCACTGAGCGAAACACCAAAATTTATTGGGTTAGTAGTTGCCGTAGGTCGATAAAACTACAAACCAAAGCTAGAAAGACGTAACTCAGCGTATCTGCGGCAAAAATATACGACCTTCGACTAAAAGAAAGTAGAGTGAGCTTTCGCGTGATGGCTTTCGAAGGTTGTATGACTGAAAATAGCAATGCGCAGTGCAATTTTCTGATATCTTTTTCACTCTTTCAATAGAAGAGAGGCTAGGCGACATACGGACGTTATAGTGTTGAATTAGCATATTTATTGCTAGTTACACGACACAATAAATTTATCTTAGTCCATTGGGCAATTCGTGTTGATTTTTTCTTTGGACGACATTCTCGTTTCCGTTCAGTTGTTCGTAAAATCTGGGTGTGGTTACCTCAACATTATAAGTAATAATATTTTAAATTCTACTTTATAAATTTTTTGAACATATTTAAGGCCTTTTTTATTTTTTTAATTGACATACCAGCAGTATATTACAAGAATGCAATTAAATTGAGAAACACTAAACACAGTGTAGGCAGAGTATGCAAGCGAATTCTAGCTATGCTCATCTTTTACGACTGTAGACTGTAGTACTGGTTAAAATACTAAATTCTGTTGTGTGTAGGTTATATTTTTTAACCCTTAGGCAGATAGCGATTACATACTGACTACATGTTGTAGGTATAGACACCACAAAAAAAAATACGGTACCTATTCAGGTTTTTCATAGTTAGTCAGTATTAAAAATATAAAAAATACTAATCCTGGCTAAGGGTTTGTCCGTATGAAGTTCATCCTCCCGACTAGGCTAGTATACTATTGTCGGTGTGACTAATATTATTGCCACACTTGCCAACAACACTATAATAATATGCATGAAAGGATGATTCTGCCCATCCCCTAGTATATTTATTATCTTAGTCGCATCGACTCCCACGAGACGAGATAAAATGGATGGATGGATATATGGATCCTTACACAGACACCATACAGCAACCAACACTACAAAATTAAGTTTCTCCCGGGAACGTTACTACATAAATTTCCCCGTATCTAAGTAGGGACGGAACAACATTTACTAACAGTTTAGTGAACAAAATCTCATTTTGAAAAATACCTACGTAGACACAAAGACCTAAAACAAGATATTTAATAAATTAAAATGTCTTAAAATAAATAATTTACTACGAGCTCGGCGATGTAGTAATACACCTTTATTCCATGAAACCTGCATGTCTAACCAGCCCGTACTGCAGCAACATCTCGGCGGACTTTCACTGAATACAAAAATCTCAAAAGTCTGAGGAGGGCTGAGTTCAGCATTGGAACATCTAATAGGTCGTTGCAATCTTTTCAACACGTTCGTGTTATTTTTAAAGCTGATAAATAATGAATAGTGTAACAATATTCATTTCAAATTGAGACAATATAAAAATATATATGTATAATATTAAAATGATTGGCTCAAAATACTGATATTCAGACTACTCCTCTATGATTTATTTTTTTTACCTCGAAATGTATGAAGAAATGTACCTGTAACAAAAAAAAATCTGAATTAAATAATATATTTTAAATCATCTAGAGAGCAGTCGCGGACTTAAATCCATCATTTTAGGTGGCGCGCCGTCTACCTGCGCTCGGCATATAGCTGAATGCGCACATACACGGTCCGTAAACGCCTCTGACAAAACCGGTATGAGACACCGTCGGAATACAAATGTACTATCCTTCCAACACATTTTTCGTCTTTCATCGGCACCAAAACATCACATAAATCTACCTCGCTCTCACAACTAAGCCAACTTCACGGCGTTGCCTGCAACAACCAATGAGCGCGAAACAATCCATCGCCATGTTGAATAACACGACAGCGCTGCCCTCTGTCGGAGCTAATGCGAAAGAAGCGTCTTCAAGTTTTTGTATTGGTTTCGTGTATTTTTTAAAGATTTTTAATGTTTTAACAAATTGTTTTGTGTATAATCTGTGTTTTTGGCACGTGCTTGAGTTTTGTTCGAAGAAAAATTTGGGACCCGCAAACAAAATTGATTTCAAACAACAAAATGTCCTGCGGACGCCGACCCAAGCTAAGTTCAGTTGATGCGTTGCTTTGTTTTGAGTTTTCATTTACGTATATTTACTTTTTATTGTTTAATAAAGTATTCTGTTGCACATGAATAAAATTAATTCAATAATTAAAGTTCATTTAAAACATGAACATGAAGAATTAGAGGAATAATATTTGAAAATAGGTATTTAATCATTTCTATCTTATTAAGCTTATTACTAATAAAATTTGTATGACATGATCAAACAATTCATTCAATTTCTGACTTAAACACTAACAATATTTTTCACTAAATACGGTAAGGAAATGCCTACTACTTACATTGTTGTCCACAACTGAGTTTATTAAATATTTATTACATTTCTGTAGGTACTATCTACATAAACACAGAAATATTGTATAGACCTTCATTAAATCTTAAACTAGAAATCTAAACGTATAAGAAGTTTACATTTTCTAAAAACTGCAATAGGATTCTTATAGTCGGCTTATATAAATCATAATGAATATAAAATATTGAGATATCAATAACTAACAACTTTATTTTATTAACAATCCTTTTATTCCAATATTATTAATAAAATCTGATATTATTTACAATAATACAACATGTGTATACTTAGGAAATTAATTAAACAATAAGAACTCCGTCGGTTCCATAATGGGTTATTGGCCGACGGCGCATGCGTTACATTTTAGAATAATTGTCAATGACTAAAATCATTCTAGAATACAATCATGTTGTACTGAAACTGTATCGTTACGTTGCAGTGATATTCAAACTATATATTAATTATCTAATCTAACTATTCAATAGCACTCTTTTATACACGATAATATACAAAACTATATTGACGCAGATGGGAAATGAATTAACAAATTGTAATTTTCCTTCAAATTGATTGTTTGTTGACATACTACTAAATTTTAATTATTGGTCTTAGTTATTATTACCGGTATGTGGTATAATACTTTAAAATTAAAAAATGTGTAAATAAATAGAAAGTTGTGCCAGAGAACTTTTCTTCAGTATTTGCAGTTCTTTTGTACAGACAATTATAATGTTTGCTTAAAACTATCGCTCCTTCCAGTTCGGGATTTAAAGTATCTAACTATCAAAGATACTATTAGAAGAAACAAGTAAGGTTTCTAAGCAGTTTTCATAAGTTACTAAGAATTGTCGCTGCAACCAGTATGAACTAAATGTGGTCTGTAAAATGCTGAATTTTTGGTTAAGCGGTACTTTGCAAACAAACATTACTGAGTTTTTATCTGAATGGCACTGAGAGCTAGCGTAATCACTGGGCATATGCGACTAAAGAGCTTATGTCTCAGGTTGACGGGCGCAGTGTGATGCTATACAGAAATATTCTGAGTAACACAGCATCTGTTACGGGCAGACGTTACACTTACCATCAGGTGAACGTTTTGTTGGTCTCGTCACCTTATCAAATAAAAAAAAAGTTCTAAAGCTGGTGAGTGGCGTCTGCGCATTCTTTTAGATAACTTTGGTGGCACATAGTCCATAAAAATGATGTCTTCCATTTATAGCATGCGAAAGGAAGTTCCAAATTTGACAAATATTAATAATATTAAATAATGTAATACTAAACAATACTGTTGCCTAGAAAGGACGGCTTGAGACGGATAAAGATAACAATGTTTGCGATAAAAATAAGAAACCTGTGTTACATGCATAGATATTAATTTGTTGTGTTTTTGATTTGTATTTCATACCGGAGAAAACAAATCTGGCCAGGATTTTACAAGTATTGAATAAGTACGCATGATTGAATCGAAACATTATTTTTCATAATATTTCATAAAAGACAACAGACAACAGACAGAGAAATTTAAAAGTTTTATAAATTGTCAATATTATTTGTAAAAGTTATTTTTTTTTCATGTCAATAGTAGGCACCATAGTTGAAATAAACTAAAAAGGCCCGATTTAAAACCACCAGAGATTATTAGGGCCCACGAAATGCGAAGAAATGGTCACCTACAGATCTATTGCCGCCAGACTGCAGGAATCAATTTCAACGATTCATCGCAGTATTCGACGGTACCGGTTGACTGATTCTCTTGTGAGAAGGAAGGGCAAGGCAGAAAAAGTGCACTTCGAGGAGGGATGGCCGTTTTCTACAACTTCAAGCTCGCAGGATCACGCGGGTAACGCCTGTGCAGGCCCGAACTGAGCTTGAAGTCGTGCGAGGAGTGCGAGTGAGCGGGCGTACAGTTCGCAGAAGATTTGAAGAAGTGGGCATAGGTTCGTATGTACCGGCCAAAGCTCCAAAACTTGAGAGACACCATCGTTTACACCGAGTGCTTTTAAACCAGATTGACGGAAGGCAGAGAATATGGAGACGCAAAGGCGGTGGCATATGGAGGCAGCTCAGTTATAGTGTGGGTAGGGATAACTTTCGGAGCTCATACAGAGTTAGTGATGGCCGATGGAGGGAATATCACTGCTGATAGATACATCAGGGATATTTTAGAAGAAGACGTTGTGCCATTTGCCCCCTGTAAAGATGATGGCTTTATTCTGATGCAGGATAATGCTCGGGCTCATAGTGCTCGCTCAGTCCAAGTCTATCTAAACCATGTGGGTATAACAGTGATGTAGTGGCCAGCAAGATCCCCGGAAATTAATTCTATAGAGCATGTTAGGGACTTTTTAATGAAAAGTGTTAAATCCTGAATACCACTCCCCAATAACCTGAGAGAACTTCAAAACGCATACTTGAAGAGTGGCAGAGCTTGTCCCAAGCTACAAAAGATAACATAATTCGCAGCATGCCCAGAAGGATGCAAACGTTAGTTAGAGCACGAGGGGGAAACACACGTTATTAGTCTTTCATTTATTTAATGTTAAAATCTTAGTGATATTAAATTTACAACATTGTTTGTGTTCCCACAAAATAGAAAAAAGGGTTTTTTTTTTATTTAAATGAAAATAATTTTAAGGATTTTATCGCATTTCATTTTACTATTTATAACCCGACGTTTCGAGTACTTTACAGCACCTATGGTCACGGGGGGACTGAGGTGACAGATGTCCTGATGTCACAGTTAAAAAGATGAAGGTACTCCGGACCTTCATCTTTTAATTATTATTTTTGGTCCGATCTACGCAGAAAGAGCTAACTGAGTCTTGAAGTATTGCAGTGGTATGCTTGGTTTTTGATTTAATATTATTAATTATAGGATCCTAAGCTGGTGGTAACACCCAACCATCTTCTCTATTAATATTAGGATGTTTTTTTTAATTTCAATAGCCTCGCGAATCATCCTTGGTAGGAATCGGTGTTCTTTTGCGAGGATTTGTGGTTTATCAAATCTGATGTAATGGCCCAACCATGATCCAGATGATCCAGAACATTAGAATGTGTAGTGTTCGCGTAACTACAAGAAATCATTGTGTTTTTTTCTTTTGATTATTTTAAATAAAATAGCATTAAAACTCCTTAAAGTCGATGTTAAAAGATGTTTATCAGTTTTTTTCTTCATGTCTGATTATTATTAGTTTTAATATACACGTTATTATTTCTATACTCTGCCTTTCTTTAACGTTCCGCTAATTGTGCCGGTGTGTATATTTAAATAAAGAATGAAGTGTCACCAAGACGCAACAATCGCAATCATTAACTATACAGGAATAAGTGCTAAATTCACGATCTTTTTGGTCGGTAACTATTGGCACTTTCAATGTAAAAAGTTTGTTCAAAAATCGTCACAGCACAAAATGAATTGCACCGAATGCCCCAGCGAAATGGCAAGAGCAGCCAAAAAAAGGTTTAGGCAAAATCAAATGAGCTGTAGGCTATTGAGGAGTTGGGTGGTCTGCAGGTGGCCCTAACAGCAGTTTCAGGTTCAGCTTATCGTATTATGGCATTGTCATTGGATTTATGCATGAGCACCAATTACAGCCTATTTGGGCTACGAGAACTGGTCCAAAATTCAGTTGCAATTTTCGACCTTAACAAATATATAAACATTGCATATAAATAGAAGTTAGTAAAAGGGGACCATAGTTATATTATCCTTATAGTATTTATTTATTTTTTTCAGAAAAATTCAGAGTGTCACAAGTAATTGATTTCTCCATTTGCCACCAATTATCTAATAGTACACAACAAAAATCTCGCTACGACTTCTAAGTAAGAAAAATGAAAAATTGCTGGCGGAAAATAATATTCATTTATTTAAAATAAATATGACAAAATATTACACGGATTAAAAACTGGAGATTTCAAAAATTAAAATCAGAAATAGGAAAAAAATCACAAATAATCATAGGGTTCTGAAGAAGATTTCATATTACAAATAAATAGCGATTTTAGGTTACAGGCATAATGGCTGATGAACTTGTTATAAATACTGGTGCATGGGATTTACTATAAAATCGAAACACGAAGATTCGGCTGACGGATCGTACGTTGCCTGCCACGATATCGCCTTTCACTAAAAATTTATTCTATTGGTTGCCAAGTTCCCGTTCAAATTATTAAAACATCACTAGTTATTTTACACATAAAAGGTGTTAGCTTATGGCGCAATTTTCTTGTAAAACAAAAGACTATATATAGCAGATAAAGGTTTTGAAATAATACCAATGAAATTTTAAAAAGTATTCCAAGCAATAAGCAAAACAATTTCTTCCCTAGCTTAAGTCTAGCGGCGATTATTTCTTGAATACATCTGAAGTCAAAGACGCAGATAAAACTTGGAGTTCAAAAGTGCGATATTGTGAAAGTTGGACTTTGCACTGAACCATTCTGAATCCAACATGGGACACTGATGTATAGACGCATCTGCATAGAAAAACTGTATCGCCCAATGCATTTTTTTGTAGCGGGGATTTTGCACAGGTATTGAGGTTTTTCTCTCTTATTCATTGCCTGTTTACGATGCAGTGTTGCTGCGTGAATTTTTCCGGTTAGCAAACCCACATCTCTAATAGGTACAGGTGCAATTAGTGCTCAGATATATTTTTCCTTCCTTTAATTTAAGTCACATTTTTTGATTGATATTCGTGAGTGTTATGTTATTATCTTTTCACATATTAAAGCAAATATTTATTTTAAAATGGTAGAAAATCTTACCTAAAAAAAATTATGTGACTTATTCAAAATGTCATTCACATTCACCAATTTGTAACAAAACGCTATATTTCGTTTTGAAACCGTTTCTATTTACGAATATCTGTACCTACATTTGGAATGTATTTACTGCTGTTAACTATTTACTGGCAGTGCAATGCTAGCATTACAGAGATAAAATACGCTGCCAAGTCTTTCTCCGACAAAAGAAGCGAAACGAAAGGAGAGATTTAGTGTGGAAATTTTGGAAGTCAGCCGGGTTGCATTCGTGGTGGCGGCTTGCATTAATCTCGATATGGAAAAATATTCTCGACTTCCGACTAGTTTTCTAACTGGACAACGCGTTTTGACTTATTTATATAGTTTTTTATAAAAACATACGATAATCGTAACCGTATATTTGAGTTTAGAAAAAAATTAGGGGCATGTACAGGTTAATTTAAACAAACGACCCCAAGCTAAGCCTACTTAAACAAATTTACAATGATCGTTACTTCTGAAGGTGACCCAAATTACCATGAAAAAAGTTTAACATCCCTTTATTTCAGAACAAACAGAGGCTGTTGGTCGGAATCCCATGTAATCCGGACCACTTATCACGCGTGCAAAATGCAAATTCGTGCGGGCCGGGCGTACGCAGAATTAACGAAAACGCTAACCGGACCGAGCGCGGTACGTCATGGAAATTGACAAAGTTTCCCTAACATTATCAAAGGATAAACAAGGTAATCTCAGCAGTCGGGCCACGGGCGTTCGATGAAGTTGTATAAATGTAAGTCTCGAAGTTTCGCCCGTTTGACAACTTAGAAAATAAGGAGTAAATAAGTTTTATAGAAGCTGGGCAAAGCGATCGCGTGAGTGATATAAATACAAAGTAAATGCTCTTTGAATAAGTGCACACTTGCGTTCGTGATAACGAAATTAAAGGTGGCGTGTGTGGACGCCGTTAGCACGAGCACGCTTTTCAATATGTCTACACATTATTGATTAGCTACTGAGAAAAACTTGGCACTCCTCTAACAAGAGCACACTGTAGACACGGAGGACATATTGTTGAGAAATTATTTAGATCTCGTAAGTAGTCATTATTAACGTTGTCGTACCTTTGATGTAGGATTGACACGTGTTGATAGGAATATAATTAATGCAACTTTAAAAAATTTATTTGAAAATTATAGTTTGATTGTGTCTCACCTACTTATAAAGAAGCGTGTCTGTCACATTTTGTATAATATTTTAATACTAGTCAAACCTTTTATTTGAGCTTGGTTTGAGTGTATACCTACTTATATATAGTTCATTGCCTGATTTTATATTTAGGAAAATGCAAATTTTAAAGGCCATTCCGTAATAAGATGATAATCTAAAGAGATCCAATTACAATGCGATAAAGTTTCAAAGTATGAGATAAAACATTAATTTTACCTAAAAGTCCGCAGAGCGGCTAATCTTCGGCCATTTTAACCGGGCCGTAGTCTGCCGAATCCCGAAGCTTAACGCCTGTTTGTTAGCCATAATACGCTTTTAACACCTGCGTTACAGAGTTACGTACCTTGTGAAGCAGATAAGTAGATTTTAGATGAAGTGATGAGTTAAATGTATGGTAACATCGGCCTAGCGCGTAATACGCCCGCTGAAATAGATTCGATTGAACGAGTGATTGATGGGCGCGAGTCATTTTAGTCTTTTCGTTCATCGCCGTGTACTATAATAATTATAGATTATTTTAATTCATGTATAGTTATGTCACACGTTGAGCCATGCTTATATTTGCTGCAATAATGAAAATGTTGTGTAATTAATTTTAATTGCTTTAGCTTTAAAATTTATCTATATCTTTAGTAATATTATAAAGAGGAAAACTACTGAACCGATTTTAAAAATTATTTCACTTATATACAACTACATTATCACTGAATAACATGAGTTGTATTTTATTAAAAAAAATAAACGAGATCCCTACGAAAATTGCTATGATTTAACTCAAGGAGTCAAAAATTTACTGATAAAAGTCATTATTTGGCGTGCGCTGCAAAAACTATTGATGATAAAGAAAATAATGTACTACATTTTCATATTACTCATCATTACTCACAAAAAAGTCCGCGAGGCTATATGTCTAACTATTATAATTAAGTCACAATAACCAGTTTTTGTGCAAATAAAACAAACGACGGGTAGAATCGAAAGATGATGACATTCGTATCATTATATTAATCCTTATCCTACAAAATAGTTTCATAGTTAAGATTGGTTATATACATGTACAGTCCTCTTTAAATTATTCGAATCGGACCTATCGTTTAGAAGTTACGACAGGTATAAAAATGCTAAAAGTAAGAAAAATGCCGCGGTGTGAGCGAACTACGCTCGCCTACTATACTACCTATTAGTTACTTACCTACTCATATATTTTTGTAAACTAGAAACAATTGAGTGGTGGTTTGTTATTTTAATAATATTTTCTTTTTAATTTAAAACTTTGAAACGCTCTTTAAGAAATACAGCGGCGCGGCTTCCATGCGACTTGGTGCAGCGGTCGAGAGTGATCGTTTTATTCTGCTACCACCACATCAAATATTGGCTATACTAATAATGGCTATATATTTCATGGCTTATGTTCCCATAAAGAAAACATTATTTTGATAAATTAACGTAATCTTATCTGACCCGCTGCAGAGCCGCAGATGAGAATAGTCGCTACAAAAAATGTTAGTATAAGGAATTGTGGTTGTTCTATTTGTCCAAATAAAGTACTTATTTATCTTTCTAATATATATCTACCCGTGCGAAGCCGGGGAGGATCGCTAGTATAAGATATAGTTAAATCGTGTCGAAAGCGTACGTTTAGTTTAGACGTAACCAACGACTATGGAATTATTTTATAATCGATTACATGTTTTTAAAATGTAATTTTCGTTCTCGTAACTCGTTAATTAATTAAAATCTCATAATTCGTATAGTTCTGTGAGTTAGAATTTAGAACTCAGTTTGCAATTTACGTTCGGCAATTTACGAGATACACAAAATGTGGAAGTTTACACAGCTTGTTTGTAGGTGTTACGTTACGTATTAAATATTAAAAAAGTTGATTACATAATTCTATTAATATTTTGATCGATTTTTGTGGTAATATGTCTTTTTTTGTGTCTGGGTAGGTCTAGTTTACCAGTGGTCGTCTTGCGATAGTCTGAAATGATCATGATGAAACTTTAGACCACATCATGAACAGTCAGCCTTTGAGAGTGCGCTGCTATGTCTCTCCCAAGTCAATATATTAAATTGCATTATAATAATTATTAGTGTTAACTCGTATGTATGTTTTGGTCGTATATCAAGCACAGTGGATGATAATAAAGACGCACGTTGCTAGATATTTCATGTTCACGTTGAGTAATTAATGACTAATGAGATAATTGCGACATATTTAAAACTGATCCCTGGACGCCTAGATATTTTAAACTTGTGTATATGCGGGTTGATTATTATTTTAATTATAGTTTGCGAGGTGGTATAGTATTTTACTGGTGGTAGGATTTCTGAGCATAAATTCTTAAGGTAGGCACCACCCCAGGGCCAGTCATTCTGCCATGAAGATGTAGTGTGCAAATATTACCGTGTTTCTGCCTGTAGGACACTGAGAGCAAGCGTATTCAGCGGGCATATGAGACTTGAGAACTGATGTCTTAGGGGCAGTGTGGTGCCGCATAGAGTTGTTCTGGAGGAGAGTTGTTAGTGTCGAGCGCATATTGAACTGAATTCAATTTACTGTTTGTCAAAGTATTATTAAATCATGTATGTCATAAATAATTACACAGCCTATTATTATAAAAATAACATTGCTGATAAATTTAAAATAGTAAAGTTAATCGAAGAGTTAATATTATTTTGATTGTAACTCCAAATGAACTCATTTAGTTATTTTTATTGGATAAAGTAATGAACCGAGCAAAACGTTCACCCTGATTTTAAGTGCAACGTCTGCCCGAAGCAAATGCTGTGTCACCCAGAACATTTCTCTGTGACACCACACTGTGCTCATCAACCTGAGACATCAGTTCGTAAGACCCATATTACCCAGCCCATGTTACACTAGCTCACAGTGCCCTTCAGACCGAAAAACACATGTTTACACACTACTGCTTCGCGGCAGAATAACTGCCCTAGTGTGGTACCTACCCAGACGGATTCCTGCTTATTTAAGGTTATTATTATTTTATATATCTTATATCGTTTATTAATAATCATTAATAATTTGAAACGTGCGCTCTTTGTATAGGTCACCTAATCATACCTATTATGTAAAAGTATTTATTAGTGTAACGGAATTAACCAGTCTAAATTACAAGATAGCAGATCGCTTATTGAACCTTTGTACACAGCGTTAACGCTTTATACCCATTATGCAAAGGCACGGAAGATCACAAATCTATTCGGAACGCTTTCGAAGAAGTGCCCCGTATTTAGAATGTTTCTGTTGGGATAAATTGGTGCTTTAAATTTGCTGGTAGCCCAGGTGAATGCATATCTACATATTTTACGATACCGGAAGCCTCTTGAAGGGGATCGCTTCGGCTTTAAAAATAGCGGAAAATGCCGGAGATTTCTTTTACCGCGAGTTTGAACAAGATCCACCTTATTTATGCTGAAGGGAGGATATCCAAGGTGATTTATTAGTTGGAAGCGTGACGGATCAGAGAAGATAGCTAAGGGCATGATAAGGCTGAATTTAAATTGTTGTTTTTTTTTTATTCAAAACGGAATCCGGTTTAAGATGTTTTGGGAGGACAGTATTGTGGCAGTCATGTTTTTTGATAATGACATAAAATTTGTACATTAGAATTATCTATTTGTTAATGTAAGAATATTCCATATCCCTAATAATAAGAGACGTTTAACGATTTCTTGGTTTATAGAATTTACAATGTATTTTGCTTTACGGGTTAAACTTAGTAATAAATACAAAATTGTTCTTATAGTTTTGTACCACAATATTACATGATTGACAACTGAACGTTAATCAATAAGTAATTACGACAGATGCAAGCGATCTGTCACAGTTGCCACAGTCGCGAGATAGATAAGTAACCAGTAAACTTTGACCTTTGAGAGTTGATGCATTGCCAACTGTTAAGACGGACTTACAAAATAAAGAGAGCGGAAGAGAAGGCCTGTACGCTTCGGTGTTGCTATCAAAGTGCAAATCAGTCATAGGTGGCGAGGTCAAGCGTGTGATCCGATAAGGTCGAACGCGCTGACAGTGGTATGTCGTATTTATGGAGCAAGTAGCTCTGTTTCCTAGTGGATAAGATTGTGTAGATTATTCATAACAAAAGTATCTTTGATATCATTATTCATCATATATCATATTATATTATTCGCAAATAAAATAAATAATTAAAAACTAAAGCAAAACTTTAGTTTTTATAATTTCAGCCGTCGACATTTGAAATAAAAATTATCCCTTAAAGATAATAGCGCTTCACCCGTCTTCGCTATTCGGTGAAAATTTTCTATCATAATCACGTTATAAACTGACGAAAAAACAGAGGAGGTCTTCAAATCGAAACGTATTTTTGTGTTACCATAGGTGTGTCGCATAACTTCTTTTTTTATGAACCGATTTATGTATGATGTAATGGTGGTTTCATATAATATTGAACAAGGTCTTATAATATGATACGAGAGAAAATCATCAAGATCGTAAATTCGCATAATCATGTTTGCTGCATTAAAGTCGATTGTTTTGATTAAATAAATATTATTTACACCACCAATTATTATTTACGTTGGGTTTTCGATTAAATAACCATTAAATTAAAAAAAAAATTGTTACTTGCATAGGTGGAATAATTTAAATTAATTTTCACTGAAATCTATACATATTCACACGTTTACCTAAGTTTTAATTAATATTTATTTTATACACTACAAAATCCCTAGAACTATTAAAATATTAAATTCCAAAAACGTTTATTTTGAGATGATAAATGTATTCAACCTTGCAAAACGAAGCTTTACTAGCTCAGTTCCCGCGCAACAATTTGTAGGAAAAACAAAGACACTCAACAAATACTCTAAGTAAAAAGAAAAGAACTCATTAAAAACGTGGCGGTGCCTAACTAATTACCAGCACTAACTAACGGAAAACTAAACTACAGAGCTACGTCTGAGAAAAATGTATTATTAACAACAATGTGAACGTAATTAGTATCTTGTAGCAAAACTATGTCAAATATTTGCGACCGGTGTAGCAAAAAAATTTACTTTATCGATTTTTGGAAATGTATTAAGCAGATTAAAGTCGTGATTAAAATAGTAAAAAATATATGTGTGTGTATGCTGATATGTGAAAGGCAGCGTAGAATAGCACCTACCCCTTTTCTTTCCAAGCTGTCGTAAGAGGCGACCTAAGGTACTGCACAGACAGCTTTTATTCGTGCAGAATAATCCCATAATATGCAACGCTGTCACTATACTGTTCGTAGAACGCAATGGGGAGTAAGAATTTCTTGACTGGTACCAAAATGGCGGCGATGTGGTTCACCAACCGTCACATCTCGTTTCCCGCGGGGCGAAAAGTGAGCCTAGGCAGAGGCCTCTGTGTGTAATAACAGACCTCATAAAAAGATGAGCTTTTCGTTTACTGCCTCATACTTAAAAATAATTATAATAACATTTCTTAGCAGAAGAGGTAAAGAAAGGAATGTGAAAAGCGTTCAAAAACTAACAATCTTAATGAAGGGGGCCCATAAATAGATGCATGTATAATTTATTAGGAGCCAGTTGCAGTTTTTTGGCTTAGCTCGCAACTGGTAAGACCGGGCGACTATTTACTGCGGCTTATGCTGTTGCATTTTTATTTTATTAACAGCTTCGCTTGCAGATAGGAAAACTTCGTGGAAGTAAAAAAATGGACGCACTTCAGTTAATAATAAATTGGTCTTATAAATCCATGCGTGTCTACAAGCTCCTGAATATTTTTCATAATAAAATTCAAGTCTGAAGTCAAAACTTATTTATTTACATGGATTTATTTAGTAAATTTTAGACCTTTTAGGTACTTAGCATCTATTCTTACAGAAACAAACACTTGATTATTGGCAAACAGGGTAGATGTATTAGTAAAATACGAGTAGATATTCGTCAACGTATTACATATATAATATATACAACCTAAAAGTTTTTTTCGTATAAGTAAATGCCACGTTTAATGATGGTAGGGTCTCGCCTGCCCATAACACTTGATACGACGCCCAGGACTTCGCATTGTGATGTTCTGATGTTTTTTGGACTGACGGTCACTGTAAGCCCGAAGGCTTGCAAGGGATTTTACTTATTATACTGACATTTGAGTCAACCTCTGTTCTCTGAGATGCGACGGTTTAGTTTAATTTATTAATATTTAAAGAACTTTAGGAAACGAGCATTTTATAAATATTTTTTCATTCCAAACAAATACGTTGTTGTACTCATATAAAAGTATTAGACAATAGTGTTCTTTGGTTAATAATATTTATTACGTGTGCACTTCAAAAATGTTATTCATTGCGAACGTTTAACACTATCAAATCACTTTTCGTAGTGTTGTCCAGTTTACTCTGAATATAATAACTTTCCTAAACTTTTTTTTACGTTTTCATTACGTACCAAAATCATTTAAATACTCAAACATACTTCAATACTAAAAACGAAGCTTTTAAAATAAAGCAGATCCAAATGTACATAAATGTAATCCGTAATATAGATCGCCGCAACAAAACAAAAAATTCGTCAATATTGTGTTAAACATATTGTCACTTGTTTCAGAGTTTAAACGGTTATGAATAATGTAAAAATTCCCGCGTTAACTGTTAATAAACTGAATGCATCAGATTTTAATCTGTATATCTTTGTCAATTCAGTGTTAACTGATATTAGTTTAAAAAGTATTTTTATTCAAATTATGTTTCTCTCAATCAATATTTTTCGAACGCAAATATAGTCCCATTTAACTTCCAAAAATATACGAAGCTAGTCGGAAATTTATGTGGATCGAATGTATACGTAATTGAAACACATTGGCGCAAAGCTGTTAGGAATTCCGTTCGAAATTTGAATTTTAATAATACATAACACGTTCGTGTATTCATACGTCACGTCAATGCTTATTTTCACTGTCTCCGTACTCGCAATTTACGTCTCTCGTGGGAGACGAAGAGTAATGCCGTTGTAGGGATAAAAGTAAAAAAAATTACTACGAATCGGTCGACAAGTTTAGCCAATTATAAATGACATGTGGTAAAGTCCAGTCGTCGCAGCCAGTTTCAATTTCAATGTTCGTTTTATGTCATTCGATTCAAAAGAATAAATAATAAAGAAATATAATTAAAAACACATTTAATGTAGGTTACAATACACACACCTACATATATTTGAAATACGTTCTTGGTAAGTACGCAAACAAATAACAAAAGCGTCCTCATTTTTGAATTCTATTATCAGTCTCCCACCTTCATTAAAGGCGCGTTTGGAAACTTAAAAATGCCTCGGAATGAATCATGGCGTGCGATCCTCATGAAATATTACACCGAAGCTGGCACCATAAAGCAAACGGCGTGGCACAGGCGATACAACGATAGCGACACTGCGAGCCTCGACAGACACCAGAGAACTCGACTGCTTTCTGTACCTCGTATATAGGGTGTTAATAAATTCCTTTCAGACATCTGCTCAACTCTAATTACCGACATCGAGATAAAATTAAATACATTACTAGAGAAAACACAGGCAAGGATATAAACGACGTACATATTTATTATACTACGTTACAGCATTATGATTTTTATTTAGAGGTTCAACGAACAATGAGTTATTGTAATGAATTATTGAGTATTTTTATTGAATTAATAGGCAATGGTCTTTAAATTTGAATATTAAATTCCAATTATCAATTATCGCAGAAAAAACAAAGCTTATTATAAGTATAATCTGTACGTATGCTACGTGCCTAAATTAAGCTTTAATTCGTATAGAAACTTCTTAATTGAATAAACTAATACGTTCCTAAAAAGTAGCCTCCTTTATGCGACTCCCACATATTTCACTCTCCAATACAGCGACGTAATGAAGCAATTATATATCGTTATTTTTATGCATAAAATACTTGGCGGATATCTGGTCGAGCGACAACGGACCGTCGGAAATAAAACAAAGCGAGGAGGTTATTGTTGGCGCGGGTAGGTGTGTGCCCGTCTCGGTTATCGAGCTTTTAACCCGACTCGCGACACGCCGAGACATCGACAGGATTTATCGCCTCACTAGACCACTACTCATTCGTAAGTCCCCAGTGGAATAAATTACGAATAAACAACCGAAATGATCGAATGCGATATCGAGATCGCGATGCTTGTCGAATGAATCCGTTGACCGGAAGGCCCAATTGACCAGCAATTTTCGCAGTGAAGGTAACAAGTATTGTTATTGTGCTGTTTATTTATGTGGTTTTATTGTCTTTCTTATAACCCAAGAAGATAGCGTGTCGTAGATTGTCTTTAAGAGGCCTTAAAATTCGAATTTCTATAAGAAGAAACAGTTGATTGATCACTTACGACAGATATTTTATAAGAATGGTTATCATAATTTCATATTTATTTATTTCCAAACACTGGTAAACTAGCTTATGAGCTAGTCATAGCATAGTCACAATTTACAGATATTGCAAATTTAAAAGAAAGTACTAAACATATGTATACGTAAATAATAAATACATTACGTATACGTGCGCAATACATAGGTTAGTGGATGTTTTAACAATAGCTTTTTAATGCTTCAGAAGTTATAAAAATAATGCTTTAAAATCTTTAACTGCTCAAATTTACTCATGGTTTAAAAAGTAAATTAAAAAAAAATCGTTAAACTTTGAGTTCGTTTTACTTTTCATTATATTTTTTCCTGAGTAATTCCGCAACGGGCATAATTCGTCTAATAATAATATTAATTACTATAATATTAAAAAAAATACAATGTGAACGTTCTTTTAGTAGTATTAAACCAAGTTACAAACTATGTGCAAATTAAGTTGCCAATTTTACAATTAACTGCTGACACCTGATGACCAAGTCATGAATGGCTTCGCCGATATCTGGTCGTTAGTGAGCCTATTCCATAATAGATCTTCTAGACACTGAGGAATCTTGTGTAGAAACAAGTATTTGCTTAAGTCCACCTGTAAGACGCTGTTCGTAAGTTTAGCTTATTAATGTAGTCTGTAATTGCCGTAATAAAATGTACAGTATTAATTTTATTAACAATTTTAAACTTTTAATCATGGAAATAAAAAATCGGTCTGTGATTTTTTTACATACCTATCACGTATATTCGCTCCACTTCACTTGAAAAATTCAGAAATTAAAAAGACATAATGCAATCACAATACACTGTCTGTTCGACCGGACCTAACTAAAAACGAAAATATGCAATAAGAGTCTGAAAGTGATTACGATGACTCGTCATCGTCATTTCAGCCTATCACTAGTCCACTGCTGAACATAGGCCTCCCCCATAGATTGGCACAAGTTTGTAGCTCTCATTTTGGGGGATTTTGCCATAGTTGCCACGCTTAGCAGGCGGGTAACCGCAATTTATTTATTCAGATGTTCCAGGAAGATGCTGCCACCCATCTCCTGGTTTTCATTTTCCTTTGTCGACTTTTACGACACCCACGGGATGAGATGGGGTGGTAGATATCTTTGATATATAAGAAATAATCCAAAGATTTATTTGTAAGCACGTTATTAATAAATTATAATAATTATTTTACCTAATAAAAACTTCGCACTTCATCTATTGTAAAGAATATATCTTGTACGACTATAAAAATATTATTCTTACACTACTTGATAATTGTATGTCGTGTCATGTAGTCACTTAAAACATGTAATAAAAGCAATGAACTTCGAACGTATTTAAAGAGATAAAGGAATAGGTAAATATAGTTCCATTTGTTTCGCAACTGATAAGATTGGCCTAATACTGTCTGTGCATTTATCTTTAAGATTAATGAGCCAATTTTCTTGGTAAGCTATAAAAAGAATTGCTAGATCGAACTCCGTGGCCATCGGCTATTCATTGCCTAGCTTTAGAATTTAATTAAAATCACATTATTTTATAATTCACATTATTTTTTTACATTATATAAAAAATAATACTAGCAGTAAAAAGTTATTTTTAACATGTATCAAGGGACCTTCATACTTTTAAAGAAGTAGATAATTCGAAATTATAATTATTATAGAGAACATTGTTTCCCTTTCCCCAGGGCGAGGTACAAGGAAACAAATTGGATTAAAGTGTCAAAGGTGATATAAAAAACATGCATATTTTTTATTTTCCACGAGCGTCAGCCCCCATTCCCGCATTTTCAAATATTAGAATTGTATTTGAACAGTCTTCAAAGCAAATATAAGGACATAAGGTTGAAAATCATTTCATAATACTTTAACAACCACACAAGTCACAAGAGCGCAAGATATAATCGTATTTGCATTTAAAACGGTAAGTAAATATAAAGTGGAGTGTTTTGTGAATGGACGAGGCCATTTTTATGAGTCGTTTTATGACCTGTAAACGTAAGGATCGCTCGTAAAGTGAATTGCTTGATGTTAAGCGAGCTTAAGCCGTTTTGTCATTTACGGCCAACCGTTTCATTCATATAATCATAGGTTTAAAAACTTCACGATTGCTTAAAGGGCTAGCTCATCATTAATTGTGGCGCGTTTTTATAATAAAAAATTACAAAATTTACCCAACAAAGCGGAACTTTTTTCGCCTACATAAATCCGACGGTGTACGCGGCGCTAACTTATTTTTGTTCGTAAGCAACACGGGATAGATGGATCCAATTCCAAATTATGTCTATCTTGGGAATTAACGGTGGGACGGGGATTCCACTTTATCCAAAAAAAGGGCAGGCAGCGTGCGAAGAGGGGGGAGAGGTTCAGGGAACGGATGGAAGTTATTTTGGAATAATGATTCCGGATGCGTCGTGCGAGCAACGTGTGTTTCACGCCTCGTTTCGTAGTAATATCGGGCGCTTGCAACCGTTTACCTTGCATCGGACCGCAATATCATATTCATGTTGAAATATTTACGTGCTCTACCATGGGCCCTATGCGTAGGCTGATACGAGAAATAAACAGATGGATGTATTAGGTTTTATTGCGGCCACAGGATATTGTAAACACTTGCAAGGCCTTGATTAAAACTTAAACGCCGACGTGATATATTGGCATAGAGTACCTGATTACCACGATGGTCCTGCGTTCGAATCCCAGCCGTATCCAACATTTGTTTAAAAACACAAATTGTTGGTTTTCGTGTCCGGTTGTATTGTGATTGCATTATGTCTTTGATAGTTCATCCTAACTTACCTCCGATCGTATCGCATGAGCGCTACATCGGGCACGGGAACACTTGTGGCACTATAATATCTCCTGCGTAATTGGATAACTTCCAACAGTATTTGGTAGTTGTCGCTGTGGTCGACCAGGGACATCATCATATCAAACCATTAAAAATATTCAAAATCAAACTTCAAAAAAAAACAAAGGATTTGTAATTTATAGAATATTTTTTATAGTTTTATTATAATTTTTTTTCTATAGTAATCTGTTGAAAAATGGCCTCAAGTAAATCCATACAGGGCTTCGTACCGAAATTAAAATGTCTGAAGAAAAATGCAGGATGTGTGTTTTAATGGGGTGACACCGGGGTTCTTAAGTATTCCACCGGCCCACCCCATAATGCCCAGTCTCCTTAGTCTGGCACGTCCTCCCCGTGATATATTAGTCCCAGATCGTCGTACATAATTTTGTAGAGGGTGGCGCCTCCCTCACTCCCATCGCCCGCAAGCGAATCGTCCGATGCGTACAATACGACGGCTTGTTTATTGCTGTATAATGGCATTAAAACAATATACAAAATCAAGTAATTTAATTGACAAGATTAAACCTTAAAAACATTCCATCAAACGAGAATAAAAATTCTTAACGCTTCGCTAAATTATAAGTTGCATTTTTATAAGTGGGTAACATAAATTACACACAAAACACTTTGGCAGTGATGATGCACGGAACCGAGACATGATCGCACGAGGAAGCTAAAAGTTGCTCAGCGGGAAAGGACTGTGCTGGGTATTTTTGGAACAAGCAACGGAGATATATCCAGAACCGAACCGAGAACAGAGTAACCGACACAACCCTATGGATCAGAACGCGAAAGTGGCTCCTATGATAGACGCGATAACCGTTGAGGAAGTAAGACTCTTGCGGTACGAACTGGCAAATACGGGTGATTCCCTTAAATGATGGAGCGGCAACCTGCACGGTTTTGTCTTTAATAGATGGAGGATATCGATATTCGGTGGATGCAGGTAGTTCAGAACAGTGTTTTATTTGACCGTTGTGGCAATGTATTGGGATGGCTTATGTTCAGCACTCGTGGTTAGCGAAAAGATAAAGATGCAGACGAGGCATAATAAACATGATATGAACTGTTTCATTTATCTTCATATTAAGAACACGTAATTAAAAGTTAAACAGCTTTTTATATAGCAGTAATTTAGAACGCAGACGTCATTTGCAAATAAAAGCATTGGTGGGCACTTGAGTTTAATTAGAACAAGTGTACTCTGTTAGCCAGATGCATAAGATATTTAAGTGCACTGTTTAGGAGCGATAGCGATGAAAATAGCTGAATCAACAATATCTAAATACCTGCGTCCGTTGCTTTTAGATGCATAAAAGAGTAGCTGTGATCGTTTTAGTCTTTTTTTATTTAGATTCTAGAGATTAAAACATAGAGAAGATGTTAATTTAGGTATGTTAATATAAACTTATTTTACTGGTGGTAGGTTTCCTATGCAGGAATCCGCCTAAGTAGAATGTAGTGCCAGTTATTCTGTCGTAAAGCAGTCGTGTGCAAACATTACTGTTTCGGTCTGAAGGGCACTGATAACTAGTGTAATTGGACATATGGAACTAAAGAACTGATGTCTCAGAGTGACGATCGCAGTGTGCAGCATTTGTTATCAGCAGACACTGCACTTATCAAAATTTGAACAATATACTAGTCTCGTCACTTTCATCCATAAAAATTGACACAGTTAATATTTAATTTATTGAAAATAATATAACAAAGACTAAGCAAGAGAAAATAAGGCTTTATTTTGGACATAAAATATAAAACTCAACATATAAAACTGGACGTATTGAAGAAGTACATAGATACTTAATAAATAAATAACTTTTATCTAGAAGAGGCACGTACAAATTTTGTTGATTACAATTCATTCATCAAAAACAATTCTATGTAAGCTCCACACGACTTTTAATTTGCCTCGATAAATATCATTTGTAAAACCCCAGGATACACCAGAGAT
This sequence comes from Luehdorfia chinensis, assembly GCA_019845155.1. NCBI lineage: Eukaryota > Metazoa > Arthropoda > Insecta > Lepidoptera > Papilionidae > Luehdorfia > Luehdorfia chinensis. Next base: position 11,650,492 of record JAHVAK010000642.1, on the reverse strand, counting down.
TCATTTGTCTTGTTTTTGAGATCACGTGTTCCTTCATACTTAATCAAGGAACTGCTTTTGGGCAGTTTTGGATATGGATTCAGGATTTTTAAACTGAATACTCAAATAATAAAAAAAAAATTAAGAAACAGTCCGAAGTACGAGTACAACTTCTCACAAATTCGCTTTAAAATGTACTTTTTGCATTATAAGTAAGTTCTTCAAAATCGCTAACGTGATCTAGCGTTCACTAAAGACGTACGAGTAATAAAGAACGTATAATAGTATATTAGTCCATTAGTTAAATTAAGCAGGATTCCCCTCTATCTTACCAAGTTATTTGTCATATACGTTGGGGACGTACCTACTTAGGGCCAACACTGTGGTTAAGTCACTTCATTGTGCGGCTCGTAAATATTAATTTTCGTAATATGCGACGTGGCGATGAAATAGCTTCTAATTTGCTTCTGTGATAGATATCTTGATGCATATTTTATATTTACGAAGCATATACAGTACAATGCCATAAGGTTTATCGATTGCTATTGATTTATTATGATAAAAGTTTGTGTTTTCCTTGCTGTGTGGTGGAAGGTGTACAATTGGAGAAAAATACAGTACAGTTCTGTATCTAACAAAAAAAAACTAAATTATATTAATAACAAGCAAGCGAGAAGAATATTTCGCCGCGTTGATAGACTCTTCTTTGTTAAAACATAAGACTGTAAACCCAACGTTAGGTATGTTTTTATAACGGTAACCGTTACATAAATTTAAATTTTAACAATCGATTCGCAGTTTAAATTTTATAACGTAATTTTTTCAAGCATAAAGATAAACTATAACAACATTGAGTCATTAGAAACAACATGGCGGCCTCATTGTAGATCAACGCGCCCACGCGCCGTCACCGCAAGCCCTGCTTAGTTTATGGCGACCCTACGGACTACAAAATAATACCGGTAATAGTGTTGTTATGCGAACAAACTTTACGCGGGACTGTGAGCTCCTACATGTAGATAACGGCTCATTTGATGGACATAGGAAGCTAGCGCAGTCCTTCATTTGCTTTAATTTATGGCCCAGGAGAGACAATACATCGATAATATATTTAACAGTTATATATATAGAATAATTGTGTTAAGTTATCCGCTTAAAATGTTCCTGTAGCATTTTAAATAAAACACCGTAAGGTTAGAATAATAAGTACTTCGTAGTATATCGACTTTTAGTATAACTATAGCTTGAATAAAAATATTATTGTAATGAAAATAAAAAATGATAAAAAAATCAGGGAAATGTACGAATGTGTAATATACACATTTGAAGCAAGTATGTTAGAAATTGAAACTAATTCATTTGAAATCATTACCCCAATAACGCATTATATTGGGAGCGTTGCAAATTTATGTTTATTTAATCCGGAAGCATAATACCTGCAGACCATTTTAGGTGCTTTAAGTTAATTAAAAGAACGAGTTAACGCATTCCGCGCCCGATGCATGCGTACATTAACCATACAGCCATCCAGTTAAATTATTTAACGTCTTCATTCCCCGTGGTGCACGCAGGTTGCATGCCAGCACGCGGATATTCCGATATACATGAACTTAAAGCGAAGGCTGCACATACATATCCCGTATACATTTACAATTGTATATAAAGATCGAGGATATACTTCACCCAAAACGGCGGCGAATTAAATAAAACATTCAGTAATGATCAGAAGACTTGTGAATGCAAAGAAATATCGCGGCAATAAAACATAGTCAAAGAGTAAATTTAAGACGGCTTTAACTGTAGTATATTATTTAATATTAAAGATCTTAAGGTAAACGGGCGGAGTGGCTGCAGTTCCGAGATAACGCAGCCCCTACCCCCATGCCCCACCTACGCTTTTTGGGGGCTAGATGCTTTAAGAGCCGCCGTACTTCAAATTGCGTTTAAGTTAGATAGCTAGTTTGATGTATTGCCCCCATTATTGCATATCAAAGGTTTTTTGATAAGACCTCGTCTTTGACATAGACTGTGATTTTTTTAAAAAGGTCGTTCGACTTACTTAGATAATTTGGAGTTATTGCTCGTTTTAAGAGTCATACCTGAAACAAAAAAATACAAAAATGGGTTATTTTAAGATATTTCCCACGATTACTTTACTCTGTAAAACTTCTTCAGAATGCTAGAAACGATTTTTGCACAAGATCCAAGAATTTCTTAAGTTCAAACGTAAAACAAAGGTTGTCACAGAATGTTTTAATGCTCTGTTTCAAAGCAGAATCACGTAAAGATTTATATTAGCAATAAAACCAGATATATCTACAAAACGCACACATACGCCCGTTAGAGCGAACTGCAACGTTGTTTGAAATTACACACACAAACGTAAACAGTAACGTTTGCGACGACGTAACATCGATTTTGTAGTGTACGCAACGTCCAAATAAGTTAGTAATAGTATGGTAGATAAAAGGGAATACAGACAGATAATATTAGCGGTCCTTACCAAGATTCATAAAAAAACATTAAATAATAGACGATTGTTCATTTTTTTATCATCTTCATCATCAGCCTAACAAGAATCCACTACGACGTATGTCTCTCCCAAGATCCTTCCGGGAGTTGCCGTGCTCATCACACCGATCAGGCGGATTTCTCATCGCAGTATCAGATGCCTCAGACCTTAAACCCTAGTCGTAGTACCTATGTCACAGTCACAGTTTGACGACCGCGTGGCCTAGTGGTCAGAGTACCTGACTTCTACGCGAATCCCAGCCGGAGCCAACATTTGTGCTAAAACATAAATTGTTGGTTTTCGGGTCTGGTTGTGTTGTGATTGTCCCCGTGTTTCTGACACTGCATCCTAGCCTACCTCCGATCTTATCGCATCAGAGTTACATCGGGCGCGGGTAGGTTGGGACGAGTGAGTGCCTCTGTGTTTGCGCGTACACTTGTGGAACTATAATATCTCCTATGCAGTTGATGGCTTTCGACAGTATTCGGAAGTTGTCGCCGTGGTCGAAATCGGTTAGGAGAATATCACCTATGTCACATGTCCGTGTATTTTCGGTTAAGCATTTTTCGAGAAACTCATTCCGCCACTCTTCAATTCCGTCTTGCTGACTTTTCAGACATCCTCTTAAGTTGACTCCACAGCTACGGCACAGATTTTCTTAGGACGCTAACTTTTATTTCCTTAATTTTTTTAATAATTAAAGAATTTTAAAAAAGTTCTATAATAGGCGTTCGTTACGAGTGATCTTTGTGTGTGTTTGTGATGTTTGTCGTTTTAAATTCGAAAGCGCCACAGTATTATTGTATTCGTATCGATAGATTAAACATCGGGGCCCAAATGAACATGCGATAATTTATCTAACGTGCCCCCGTGTGTATTAGCTGTATCCGACTAATACCGGCTTTCGATATTCGGCGCTCGGTCGCGATTCGATATTTACGAGCCAACGAGTCGCATTAGACTGTCCGCCCGTAGGTAAATTAGCACAGATGCTCGCCACTGTTACAGTGATTCATTCCAAATTGGCTTTTCAGCGGGGAAAAAAAACGTACGGAGGCAGGGATTGCGGTAGACGCTATCTAGGGATTGTAGCTAAATGGCTTTTAAAAGAGTAGCTGTATCGTTTCTTTTTCGACGTCTCTTTCACAATTACAGTGGATAGAAGAAGAAAATTTAAACGGGTTTCGCGCGATTATTGCTCTGTTCTTCAGTTAATAATTTAGGAATAAAATCATTTTTTAAATAAAGTGTTTGTCTGTGCTGTACTTACGACTATATTTACGCTGTGGGCAAAATTAATTATACATCATACAGTCACGCATTTTTCCCATAAAAGAAGTAGATAGGGACCAAATTCGTAACCCACTTTTCGAACCGCGGGAAACGATACGTGACGGGTGGCAAACCACTTCGCCGCCATTCTAGTACGAGTCAAAAAATTCTAACTCCCCATTGCGTTCCCGCGAGCAGTATAGTGACAGCATTGCATACTCAGGTATTATTCTGCAAAATGAAGACTGCCCGTATACTACCTTAGTCGCCTCTAACACCTCGGTAGGAAAGAGTTATATCAAGCACGTAGATTAACACACAAAAAATAGTATAAACTCATAGATAAATCTAAAAAAAATGAAAGTGGTATTGCAAAATAAATTGCTTATAATGCTTTACATTACCAAATCAAATACAAAAACGAGTGAAATACATTACAGCAAGGTGTAGCGAAGCAGTAATGTAGGAGTAGTTGCAATAGATGAATAATTAAATGCGTTGTTGTACAGAGGCAGCCCCGGGATCGGCAGCAGCAGGTAACGCCTCTTGATAACTATCACAGCGAAAAGACCGCCTTAATGCGTGTTGGCAGTATACTTAATGAAATATTGCAAGCGCAAAATTGAATGAGGTGTTTGATGTTTATTCATTGAATTTAAATTGGAAGCAATACTTCAATAAAATGTTTATTCAAGCAGCATTAGCAAAATCACTGTATGCTTAACTAAGCTTACCGCACAGTTGAACAAATGTAGACCGATGTAAGGAAATTTGATCACGACTTACGAGCTAGTATTCGTGATTCCGCTGATTTTAAAGATATCATTTTATGATACATTGAATATGTATGTAAATATGTTGCATTTCCCAATAATGAACCGGGTAAATTACCTTTAGTTTAAATAATCCATGCCAAAGGGTGGGTTCGATACGCCGCTACTGCAAATCAACCACCACCCGCCCTCCCAGCCCACCGCGGGCTGTCGACGATAAATAAAATTCACGTTTTAACAATAAAATGCATTTTCCGCAAATGCTCCCAGTGAATTATTGTTCGAGCTTTACGAGCTTAAAATTATATGAGCACGTGAAATTTTCGATCTCGATAATGCACGAGCCGTGTATCACCAACACTATTTTCAACAGATTTGAAGTTATGAGCCAATAATATATACTTACTTAATTAACCGCATATAAAATACAACGTGAATCGCTCTTCCAACGTATTTGATTGCCGAGTTCTATTTTGTTACCTTTCTGGTAAACGCTTTTTATAAACATATTATAGTAGATATACAGACATTTGTTTATGGGTAACATAATATTTTTAGAGGATAACCGTCTAATGTGTTCTTCGATATACACTAAACCAAATCACCCTAAAAATTCCACTACCGTCTCCCTAAAATAGTCTGTCACGTACCGACCCCTAAAATACTTATAAAAAACATGTCCCGATGGTAAAAAAACAATGTTTTATTTCCAACAAAAATAGATCACATGGCCGCTTGATGGAGAACCAATAGCGCGTCCCCGCGGCACAGATGGCGACACAAGCGCACAGATAGCAGAAATATGAATTGTGGCCTTCGATATTTGTCACTTGAATTACAACTCCCGACGGAATCGGGACGGTCCTCACACCTCGTTTGGGGAATGATCCATTTTTTCGCTGAGTTTCTATTGAATGTACATAACGGCTATAATCATGTATGTACATATAAGCGAATACGATGTATTTGCCCAGCCGTTCACGCCATATAAACGTAAATAGAAAATGCTTTCGTGGTTTCTAAATATAAGTTTTTATTTTGATTCTAGCGTAGCGTTTCACTAGATATTTAAAACAAGATGGAAATCTAAAAACTGCCACTAAAGAAGTTGAACTTAATTCTTTCGTTTTAAATAAAATAACCCACAAACATTTAAATACTTGATTAAAAGTTTAATAATTTCGTCGTGATTTTAGCAGTTGCTTTCAGCCATATTTATAGTTAAACACTGCACTGCACTTATTAATATTAAGCTTTGCAAGCCTTATAACGTCAAGACAATCAACAATTCGGTAGCAATAAGTAACCACAACTTGTAATAACGACCAGTCCCACCCAGGAAACCAATTTGGGAGGTATTTGTAAATGTCAAATATGTTTGTGCGCACCTATTTATTGCGAGCATCCCTCACGTACGAGTAAATAACGTAGACACTGCGATAAAGTGAAAAGAGATACCGGAGAATAGTGTACAACTACGCCTTAAATTCAATCCGAGGGAAAACGAAATGGAACCGTAATGCTTGTTAATAGGACTGTATTTATTTGTTGGGTGTTAGGGCTTATGGCGTTTTGTGTTAACGCGGACGTGTATACAAGTGGAAAACTCAGTGCGCCACGTGCAAATGATTCATATCCGTCCCTTAATTAAAGAAGATTTTAATTGTATCGGATGTCTGTGAAAGCGAAAATAATGCACTTCTAAATTGGGGTTGGGACTCGCAAATTTATTTTGTTAGCAGTTCGGAATATTGCTTTGTGTTTTACCGATGTAAGAGTTACCTAGCTACACTTAGACAACAGAATTGTTGAAACATTATGGTCCGTATCTTTGTGTGATTTACCAAATGTTTAGAGGTGAAGGAATACATTTTGACGAATCCGACTTCAAACCTGTCACAAGAATGAAACTCTGGGACTCGTGCCCCGCAGTGGGACGTTTAAAGGAAATTAATCCGTAGCTTATTTTACATAAAATTTTGGCATTTTACTTTATAATTCTCTTGAAGTATTTATATTTATTACTCAAAGGGTTTACTTCGTAAATAGCTTTACATAATGAATGGCTCCATCTAACAAAACTTAAAACACCCTTAATCCAGTAAATTCATTTCGCGTATATAAAGTCAAGCTGCCGCCAACTTAAAATATCTTTCTTAATTACAAAAGCCTTTGTTGAACGTATCTGATCTATGTAAACAGACGGGGCGAATGTTTTAAATACTCGTAGCAGCCTAACAAATAGGTTCCGGTTGGGCGAAATAAGCGAAACTCTTTAATTAAGGGATACATGAGGGTCTAAGACGAGTCGATTTATATCACTATAGATTTTAATGAAAATTTTAATGACTACAGCAGTTAGTTTACACCAACAGCATTATTGTAGCTGTATAAAAGTAGCGAAGTATTTGCAATTCTAGCACAAGAGGGTTTCCCAGATATACTAATGAGGCCTCTTTCTCCATGCCAGAGATACCGACGATACATGAATGCATTAACGTATCTAAAACATAGATATCAAGTGCTGAGTCGAGTTGGCAAAATGACAATTCGGTGTTACCATTGCGACAAGGCGTGATTTATTTGTCCGACTAAATAAGCCACCAATGCCAAATAAACTCATTGGAAGTGTCGACGAGTAAAACTTTACCGTACATCCATACGATTTGAATTTCCCGGTGACGTTGGCAATGTTCCGATGTATAGTTCGGAGTACTTCATTTGGCGAACAATAGATAGACCGGGTCCCGGCGCTCCGTACTGGATAAATTGACTGGAGATTTAACTCGCGCCCGCCCGCGGAAAATTGGGGAAAATCGATTTAAATATCTCGAATGTGACGGCTTATCTTGATCATTGGAGTTAACCCTCATTGGGTCTCATAGAAACGACTTTCTTTGTCAAATGTAGGAGATAAATTCTTACCGCCGCTGAGCTTTAATATGTTAATCGGCTTTTGTTGTACTTATTTGTTTCGGCGTAGAATAAGATAGGATACAAAGTATTCATAAGTAGTAAATAAATAAATTCATAAAATATGACAATAAATGTTAAATATTGCCAATTACGAAGTGTGGACGGGCAGATGCAAACTACAACACTGTCTGTCGCTTCTCAGATGCATCTTGGTTTGCACGCGACCATTATTACACAGTAAGGTAATGGATAAATAAATACTGTATACATACATGTATATCAATATAATACGTAAATCTTAAGTTATGGTTACTGCACTTAAAAATTATAGCAAGATAGTTTCTGCAATATACACAGAACTAGTCTGTGATTCTTGATTTCCACTTTAAGTAGTAGTAGCGCTCTCGCTGTCACTGAAACTAAATCGTGAACCGGTTACTTGCTTAAATCTTCCTAAATCTATAAAAAAATTCTTGGTACACCTTTAAGTCGTTAACAAATGCGTTACGAAGGGATATTTCACCCATACAATACCGTACTACGTTTTTCTATCGTTTTTTATTAAGTTCCCAAATAGTATTCAATGAAGAATAAATCGGACACCCATTTTCCAAACCCAGGAGACCTCAACGCAAGTTAAGCCAACTGCATAACTTGATGTAACAGAATCACCTAGGATTGCTTTCCGATATTTACTGTTTGATTTTTCCCCCCGTGTCGTGATTTGGGACGTTTACCGGAAAGAGGCGTGTGCCGTTCGATGGTAATAGCCGATGGGATCGAAGAGTACATGACCTTTATAATTAACAATTTGCCTTACACTCTCCAAGGTGTTACTTGATTACATGTTTCTTGATATTTTTCGTATGTTTGTTCAAATAGCTGCCTGTAGTTCTATAAAAGATAAAAACATACAGGTATTATCAAAGTCTTGTTTCGAGACTTAGTAAGATCTCTTTTTTTATGATATCATCTTATAGCCGTGTTTTAGCAGCTTTAGAGAATCTACCATCCCATCTCATACCGTGGGTGTCGTAAAAGTCGACAGAGGGAAAATAAAAACCAGATGGGCAGCAGCATCTTCGTAGAACAAACAAAAAAATAAATTGCGGTTGCCTACCCGCCTGCCAAGCGTGGCAACTATGGCAAAATCGCCCCAAAATAAGAGCTATAAGCTTTGGTGGCAATCTATGGGGAGGCCTATGTTCAACAGAGGACTAGTGATAGGCTGAAATGATGATGATGATGATGACGAAATGCTTGTTTATATCTTTACACTACATCTGTTTTAAAGAAAGGTAACCATTTCCATGAATGTTATTAACGTAAGTTTTTTTATTAAATTCCTTTGGCTGCTAAGATATAGCTTGTAGCACCGTAAAGAAATACGCAATTTGCTCCCTCGCAATTTTAGCCGCGCTTAAATAAATAAAAAAATAATTCCGCTACGCACTAAGTTTATTGAATTTATCATGCGCAAATATTTATTGATGGGGACGAAACTAGATAGGGCCAAGAAATTTATTGATAACAAAGGCCAATCGGTATACATAGGTAGACCGGATAGATTGACATTGGTAGCAATCAGACAAATTGGCTCCAAACCCCTCTAACCGAATTAATCTGATACGTAGGTTTTCTTAGCGAAAACCACTTCGAAAGAGAAATATTGCAAAAGAGGGACAAAGATAGCAACTCATATAAATTTCATATTATTTATTAAACAAGTGCAGATGGGAGATATTCCTTTTCTTCATAAAAAGAGACGGAGTTTAGACTATGGTTATTTCAATAACTAAAGCAAATATACAATAACTAAAAATAATATTATAAAATCTTGAGAAAATAAAGCAATAATGTTAAAAGGAATATTACCTTCTATCAATGTTATAAAGAAGTTTTATAGCCCAAAATGTATTATTTTTTATTTATGTGTAAAAATAAATAATTTAAAATCGGCAATGTTACTCAGTTTTGACATTACTTGGCTTGTTATATGGAACTTATACTTTTCGCCCATTAATGAAATGGTACATATATATTATCAGCTACAAGTAACAGCCTATAAATGTGTCACTGCCGAGCTCAGGCATCCACTTATTTGACAATCTGACAAGATTTTGAAGTCGGGAAGATTCCGCTCGCTGTTTCCGGCAGACTTTACATGTTGTGGAAATGTATTTATTTCTTATACATGCAGTTTCCTAATGACGCTTTCCTTCACCGCTAAGGACGTGGTTTCTGGAGGAGCTTGGATGGCTCGAGTAGCACAACGTTCCTGCCTACACGCAAAATACGCGCTAGACGTGGAGTTGCGGAGACCGGCCCGTTGCAATCTAATCTAAAAGGACGTGGAGAATCACCACTTGAAATTACAATTAACAATTTTAGTAATGCCGCGAACGGTAATTGAACCTAGGCCACTCACGTTATTCTTTCATATCCTAGGTTATCAGCTTTTATTTATGGTAAAAGATTACAAAGAAAGTGTGATTAATAAATGAAATTAGTAACTGATGGTTTTCCATGAGTGTCCATATTTTTTTACCTTTAAAACAGACTGTGTACTAATACATCTAATTTATTTAATTGTACCTCATCTATATGAAAAAAGTATAAAAATTATTTTCTGCCCAAAGTTACGATATAACAATACAACATATATTTTTAAGACTTCCGTCTGTGTTCGCCCCAGAACATGTGTACGTTAATAAATATTCGACAAATCCACCTTTAAATAAACAGTATAGGGGTATCCCCGCTTTTGGCTCATTCCAGCTAAACGATGCTTAAGATATTTATTAGGGGATGAATTGAGTTTCTAGATATTAGACCTCTTTTTTGTCTCATCTCTTAACATAAATAAGGGTAATGTGCGATTAAGCGTAAGAATCGTTTAAATCAAAAATTTTGCTGATATATAGATACAAGTAACAGCTCATCAACGTCCCACAGCTGGGCACAAGTAATATATGAGACGATACTAAACTTAAAACGTTAAAAAACAATTCTCCAGTACGGATTGAGGGACTTAAAATCCTCGAAATATGTTTTTTTTCTCAAACATACTTGTTTCCGTACGTAGCTTTCTTTCACCGCCGAAGAAGTGGTGTATTACCATTACAATTAATGACTCTGACATTTAAGGCCTTGATCCTGAGCAACTCGGCCCTCATATTTTATAGTCTAAGTCGATGGTAATATGATAACGATCATTAAAACATTACCTACTTAGTTCATTAAAAATAGTTGCATAAATTCAATTCCCATTATTTTATACATTAAATTATTTGAAAGGAAAAAAACATATAATGAATACTACACTACTGTGTGTATTGGATTAATACCATCACAAATCCCATGCAATTTTAATTCCCCTTCAATAATTTAAGTCCTCCTCGAGATAGAAAAACTTATTATCTAATTAGAAGAAAGCCACCGCGAGATTCTTCTAACTGCGGGCTAATCACAAATTAATGAGCGCTTGTACCCGAGTGTCGTGGTGCGATGATAATTCCGCGCCGCCCTGCTGCGCTAAGAACCTCATCAATTATGGTGGAGCCACCCCCGACTAGGCCCTGAAGGCTACAGTACACCCCTTTGTCACGTTGTAATTTTTTTAAACCTACCCACCAACGTGCATTGCGATATCAAAGTTCGGTAGGCATATTTTCATAATGCCTAATGATTATACAACTAATATTACTAAAAATAAAAAGTAAAGCACCGGCGAGAAAAGAAATGTCCCACTTCTGAGCACGGCCTCCTCTTATTTCTGTGAATATTTTGGAGCCGGGAGGACTAAATACGCCACGTTGCGAGTTGGCGGATTTCACATGTCCTCGAAAAAGTTTTTCTCCTCAAACATGCAAGTTTCCTAACGATGTTTCGTTGCTGAGCACGTGGTAAAAATATAAATACTTATAAAATTTTTAGTATTTTGTATTAACTATTTCGTAATGTTTCGCTTGATGTTATTTCTATATATATGGATAAACTTTGTTTTTAAATATTGGAAAAATTTTTTGTTTAAATTACTGGTGGTAGGATTCCTATGCAGGAATCCGTCTAGGAAGGTACCACCCCAGGGCCAATTATTCTGCCGTGAAACAGTAGTGTGCAAACATTACTGTGTTTCGGTTTGAAAGGCACTGAGAGCTAGCGTAATCATTGGGTATACGAGACTTAAGAACTGATGTCTCAGGGTGACGGGCGCATTGTTGTCACACTGTTCTGGGTGACACAGCATTTGTTTTGACGTTGCACTTACCATCACATGAACGTTTTGCTTGTTCCGTCACTTTTATTAAATAAAAAAAAATGTGAAGGGGAGAAATGCATAACGAGCCATTTACATATTTATTTCACTTTTGAGAACATCTCTATAACTTACCAAAGAATAATCTACAATAAATAAGGATAGGAAATCTTTCAACTGAGTATTTGATTTGTCTTTTGTTTCTTTGCCTGTTCATAATTACTCTATTACTTTAAATTATAGTAGATTAACGGATTTTAGTTTAAAAATATTCTTACAGATAGAGATAATCGTATAGACAAAAATGATTAAATGATTTAGGGTTTGTTATTTTATATTTGACAACATGACCGAATAGATCACTGGTATGTGGTGGTAGGCTTTGTAACAGAATCACATTGTTAATTTGATAGAGGTAAAAGAGCAAAACACCTCTTCTTCGACAAATTTGCAGAATCAAACACGTTAGATGCGGTTGCCCGTCACTGGTTTCCTGAAATGCCAGAAAAATTACATGGCCGCTATTTCTTAGCGGACTATTACTACATAAAATAAATTTGTCTCACTCTAATCCATTAGTCTACTTAACAAAAATTGGCACTTAACTTTTTAATAATTATGGTTTTTAAGTTTCAAAAAATTGCGTTTTTATGGCAAATTAATATTTCGTTTCCTAGCAATATTTATTACAATAACGCAAAACAAATCGTTTTTAAACCGCAATGATAGATTAATGTGTGTAATTATTTACGGTAAACAAAGCAGGAGAATGCAACAAGTCACAAAACATACTTTCGACTTGTCTAATCAAACCAAGGCACCGCCCAGCAATAACTAATGGTATCTAAGCAGTTGTTGTACCGACGCTAAACGCTTCCGTTCCAAACCGCACTTGATTTGTGGTTCCGTCCGTACAAGAGTTACTATCTCCAATGTTGAAACATTTGGATCCGCCATATGCTACCGATTTACGTAACTAAGACTTAAACATAGCGTAGCTGCTCTGTGCTATGAGTTAAATACAGACAAGTTAAATATATATGTAATAATTACATGTTTGAATAAATGAAAACTACTACGTTATTTTTTATTTTCATTTGTCTTTTTTATTTTCTTCATTTTAAAACAACGTTACCTCGCTGAGATTACTTATTTATCATGGCGACGTGTAAAGACACATCGCATATAAACAAATTGAACTCTCAAATACATGCCAATGAAAATGCCAACAAGTTAGAGCCTCTAATTGATAGCGGAATAATCATCGCAATCATAACAGATCTTAAAAATGTCTTAGTTTCTGCGATCGCCAGCCCACCAGACAAGAAAGACGATTACAGAAAAGCAACTAAACTTGGAGACCTGTATTCTATAGTGCACTGTAAATAAAGTAAGTTTTTTTTTAAATATTTAATACATTTAAAAATACTGTATAGAGTAGGTACGGTAGTGCCTCGCTCAGGTGACAAACAGGAAAAAACACTTAATTTTAAATAACAACATTTTTATTAGATACGTTAATTATGTTTTGTTTGTATAAAATAGAAGTTTTATTTGGCAGTTTGTAATTTAAATGGGTTCGCCCTAAACTGGCTCACGTTGTTATGCCATGAATATAAATCGTGATAAATTCCTCGCGAGAGAAGGACGGGGTGTACGAGGGCGCGGGACGAGGAGGGGCAGCCTCGAGGGCTTTTTTCTTAAAAATAACTTTTATCAAGGCAATTCTGATGGAGCTACGCGATTTATGGAAAGGTGGTGTCACCCCAGTAATTAGTTTTTAACTAGTTGTGATAAGGGTCCCTTGTTTTATTACTTTCCAGTAATAAGTTAAACCGCCGAATGTTTGCCGTTCGAATAAAGATGAGTTCTATATGCGAAACGTTTAGTATTTATTACATTTGAGCAAACAAACAATCACAGAGCAATTTTTTAAGCAACGAACTTTCACCAAAACAAAAGCGTTACAAGCAATTGTTTCGACAATGCGGACGTGTCACAATATATTTATTGTATTCATATTTTGTGCTTTTTAGAGCTGTCATATCGTGCGTTATACGTATGATTTAAACCCCACAAAAACAGTAGAAAAAATGCGAAAGTTCTTCCACGAAACTTCTTTTATTCTGGGAGAAAGTTGCGTAAAAAACTGGAGGCGCTTACAAAAAAGCAATTTTCTAGCTCAGGTGTGTGAGATGTTCTTTATCTAACTTTGCATCCGAAACGCTTTGTTTATGGCAGCATATTTTTTCCAACTTTTGAGCATTTTATTACCTTTTACCGTCTACTTATACTTTTGCACAAGCAAAAGACCTTTAGCGGCGGAACAATTACTGTTTAGGAAACTACCTTTTATAAAATTAACTTCGCTACCTGTCTTCTAATTTCACTGCTCCGCAATAAATCTTTTGTATTACATAAAATACTAATTAAGGTTATAAAAGCTAAAACGCTGCAATGTGTATTCTTATTTAAAGATAAAAAAACGCTTTCATAATAAACCATACCTTACCACCACATCTTTTAATAGACTCGAAAAATATAATTTGAAATACTCTTTATAGCAGTCATAATGTAACCAAGTGGGCCAAAAAATGATTGTCACCGTCTGGCATACCCAGTACATTAGCATGAAGAGTGTGAGGCGGGAGGTTTTATCAGGAGGGCCTTTCCTGAGGGTGGGCCAAATAATATGATATTGCTCGTTTGTGCGAAGCTCTATTTATCTATTAAAAAACGTGAGATTTACGACCGAGTATAGGAAACTTCAGGAAGTTTTTATGTTGTTCCACCGAGTCCCGGGTTAATATAAGAGATTGATGCGTGTTATTTTAGTCGACCACGCGGATACCGTCGCCGATATAACGTATTTAGATAACATTTGGTCGGGATAGTTTTCGTATTTATAAACGAAACTCGCACATGCATATTTTATAAATTCAAAAATATTTATTAGTGTATAAGCAACTTTGAATTGCTATAAGTAGAATAACCTTTAGAATCATAAAACAGTTGAACGATATAAATTCACATCGCTTCATAGCACACATGGGAGTGATTCTGTTGTAGAAATAATATTAAGTGAACATTCATCTTCACTTTTAGTAATAGTAATTTTATGGATTTGGTCGCGTAAATATAAGATATTATTATTAATCTTCGTTATTAAAAAAAATATACAATAATTTGTGATCTGATTAGGTTTGACATTTGCAGTTTTCCTGATCTTCAAACCGCATTTAAAAATACTTATTATTCTTACTATACTTGGCCAGTCTCTCCATATTGATGAAAGTTATGACGGCAATGAAATCGATTTCATAGATAATGAAGACACTATTAAACGAAAACGATGAGATACATATTCAATAGCCAGACGAAACGAATGTTAGGCGCTATTTAAGCTCTTATTATTATAAGATATAAACCATAATGCCGTGTAGCAAAATGGCACGGATTTCATAAGACTTGTTGGTGCAGTGTTCAGTCACGAGAAGCACGATAGTTCGTGTATTAGGGACTTGGTATCAAGTAACTAAGAATGCTCATTGCTGTTAATATTTCAACTGTCAACAAAAATTATTATACAGATTTTACTTAGACGTTTATTATACAAAGTTATTGAATTATTTACTCAGTAATTAAAGGCTGTTTCAATAAAGCTCAGTGGTCATCTAAGAGGTACGAAAAAGTATCAGTCATCTAAGAGGAAGAGAAGATATCTATACAAATAAAATGTCATGTCAAAATAATTGCTGTTTACTAAATGCATACGAAAGTACACAACTTTTAAGAATAAATAATTTTTAAATTTTTTGTCTGTTTGTCTGTCTGTTTCTTCTGGCTAATCTCCAAAACGGCTGGTCCGATTTTGACAGGACTTTCACTGGCAGATAGCTAATGTTAAAAGGAGTATCTTAGGTAACTTTTATTTTAGAAAACATTAAACGTACGCTGTGAACTGAAGATTACCGAGATGGGCCGAACTGTTAATGCGGCAGATAAGCGAAGTACCATGCCGTATGGCGCAATCATGTGGTCAGCTTATTTTAAGCGGGTGAAACCGCGGGGCAAAGTTGTATACAAATATTAAGCGTTCTAGTTCAGAGTACCCAATAGAGCCCTATAACTTTCACAGTGAGCGAGTACCCTGCGTTCAACCCTTGGTGCTAGTACCAGTAATGTTGTTAAATGCAATTTTATGTGCAAATATTTGGACTCGTAGTAAGGCTGTCGATCCACACAAACATGAGAGAATGCCCAAAATAGGTAATATTATGGGAAGTTACTTTACTTCCTTTAAAGCACGTAAGAACTGCGTGCATGTCTTTTATAAACATTTAATATCACATTCATAAATAAAATACTTATAATGATGTTATTTGTATATAACACATTCATGCTATTTTAAAAAGACTGTTTACTTTTACTCCGTATTTAAAAACAATAATGTTGTAATTATCGGCCAGTGATATAGTTTGTACTGTTATTGTAGGTGTGTGATGCATGTTTATTATCAACTGGGAATATTGGCTCGAAACATAGTGCTAAATTTGCCCCGGACACCCGATACTGTGGTATTATCTGCCATTATTTGTCACCGGATGAACAATGCGAGCGCCCTCGTAACATACCTACTATCTTACTCAATTTGTCACCAATTATAATTAAGTCCCGTTTAAAAATGCGGGATTATGCATCAATTCAAACCAAAGCCATTTTAAACGAAACGGTATTGTTCGATAATTTTGTAGCATTCAATCGGGAGGGACATTTAGGGATTGACTATCTATTATCTTTGATACAAATGTCCGGTTATTTTGTTATAATTAGTAAAAACCATAGTTATCACATTAACAAAGTATTACTAAGAAATGACTCATCCATTTCACTTTCATACACTGTCAACGAAAAGTTTTTTTTTATGGAAGAAAATGACAAGACGAGCAAACCGTCTACCCATAACAACTGTCGTCTGGTATCACACTGCGCTCGTCACCCCGAGACATCAATTCTTAAGTCCTATATGCCACTTGTTATCAGTGGATTTCAAATTAAATGACAGTAATGTTTGCTGCTTGACGACAGAATAACTGGCACTTCGGTGATACCTACCGACACGGATTCTCGCACAGAAATCCTCCAAGCAATAAAACATTTGGTAATCATTGTATGTATATATAATAAAAAACTGGGTGTTAAGTTCAAAGTTACGCGACTATACAATATTAGCTGTGTTCATATACAATTAAAATGAAATGTTACTGAACATACACTACTAAACAAACAGACTTGGAAAAAGATTATTATTACATTGTATTTTGTTTATAAACACTTAAATAAGAAGTCGATTCATTTATTTTCTACAGCAAGCAGTGGATCTGATACTTATAAATGTTATGATTAATTATTATCCTAACATACATGACGGAATAAATAATTATACTACGTTTTATTACCATTAACATAAATTTTATCAAAACAAAAATAATTTGCGTTTAAACAATGAAAGAAATTCCAATTTCCTTAAAATGGTTTTCTAACACACATATTACAGATACAGTTTGATTGAATAATGATATTATATAATTAGTAGTGACTTTGTGATGCCATAGTGACGTATAAAGCAACCTACTTAGAGCTGAAATAGGTATTGTAAATACTTACTTGCGTTTATGATTTGAATTAGATTGGCAGAGAAAATTGAAACATATACACAAAAATAAAAAAATAAAACAAATGCAATTTTGAGTCTTTATAACTGATTTTTGTGGAGATTGCTGTCTTAACATTATTGTAAATCTCTTTCTTTTCTTCCTCTTTTTCCTCAGTCTGTCCCTAAAAGTACCATGCAGTACATAAGCTTTTTCTAAATAGGCAGATTGTCGATCGATATACAAGAAAAAACGCATCTTTGACGCTGTTGCCCGTCACAAGTCTAGAATGCTTGAGATGGTTATTCAGCCATCAGTAGGAGGTCATAAGGCTTTTCCTAACACTTCCCTTAGTTAACTATTACTGTACCCACGGAATGACATAGTGCGACTTTAACGCCACCAACACACGTATTTAGTAAGTAAAAATTGAAGCATTTAAAAAAAAATAACAGCATAGATAAAATCTACAAGTCCGTAAAGAGAATATTAATTTAAAAAAATTCCAGACCCGATGAAAAAAAACTATTTCCTGTCTATCTAAGTTTTCTAACTTAGAAAAATGTGTCTCTTGACGCTATCTATTGGATGCTTCTTTAAATTTCTAGAAAAAGGTTTTGGTCACCCGTACCTAAATAATTCAGGTTTAATACGCAAAAAAGATAAAATCTCATTTTTGGATTTTTTTAGTTACTACAGTTTTGTTTTTCTATTGCGATATATGTTCACCTAAAATCCACGTTGTAAAGTTACCACAATAAATGCCGACTTTAAATCCAACACCATTGACAGATGTTACGTGAATATATGCCGTGTGACGTACAACACAGTGCACACCAGACCGGCTCATAAATAATAACAACGCGGGTTAGGACCACCTAGCGCTAGCGAGGAAGCGCTCTTGTTTACGGCGCTACCCGGCCTGTATTGTGGCCCACCTACGCTATACGTTTTACTTAGCAAATTGCTCATTTTACACGGGGTGTCTTATAACCGCTTAATGAAGGAGGGACTCGCTTACTTTACCTACATATTTATGTTTTCTAAAAGATTTACGTTCAAAAAGCACTACGGAAAAATTATTAACATACTTTTAAAATATCTCATAGTAGTTTATTCTAATAAGTTTCGACAAAACGTAAAATATGTAATATTAAAAACATTTTGTTCATTTTAATTATTAATTACGGCTTTGCAATACATTTTTTTTTATTAGTTGAACGCTATTTAATTAAAATAACGTTGGACCAGAATTTTAGGTGACTTCGCTCATTATAATGAACTCCAATAAATTAAATGTATTTGACTTGACTATAATGAGTAATTTACATTAAATTATACAAGTTCAAATAATTGAACATTATTTTATCATTACATTAAACCGTCACTAAAAAAATTCTGGGAGACAGAGCATCGGTCTTGTCACTTTATCCGAAAAAAAGATCTACAATTTAAATAGCCGTTTCATTGCAGCATGCTTTATACTGCATTTACTTGCAAATACAATCACTTAATTACCTACTTGCTACTTAAACTCTGTAAGTAATGGTACCACAACAAAACAATACAAATAATAATTTTTCCTATAAAAAATGGATCAATCTCATACTCACCGAAACAAAATGCACTAAAGGCTTAATAAATATTTTAACTGGAAACGAAATAAAAATAAATAAGCCGAACGACAATTTCAAATTGTAACAAGTTTAAAAAAATGTACGTGTGAGCAACACACACATAAACTTCGAACTTTGGCACACTCTCCCATAAATCAAGGGGCGTTATACGCCATGTTTCACGTGGTTTCTCTATCTCTTTCGCTCTCGCTTTATTTATTATATTTGAATCTCTGTCCAACGCTGAAGCTGGGGCTCTGAGGGGGCCAGGAGAGGGGGCAGCTGTCTACTGGTGACGTATTACTCGACTAGCGCTCGGTCAGGTCAGTTCGTTTACTCTGCAGCGTTAAATATTGCCTTTTATTAACGTCACAAAAATAGAAAAGTTCAAAAATAAACTGCGAAGTAATAAATTTATTTAACATTGCGAATCGGAAACAAAAACTAATGAAGCGCCTGATGTGAATATCGATAACAAGTGGAGTGCTAATTAGTTATCCACCAGCTAGCATCATAATGTATGCGGGGTTGGTTCTCAATGCAAATCGCAAGTTCGATTCTAGAATAGACAATGTGATCACAACTTTATGAGACCACCCGTATATTAACAATTGATGAGTAAAGCGCTTTATTAACATATATAACCTTTATTTTATTAGAAATATCAGCAATCAATAACCCTTTTTATTGTAATAACAATATCAAACGCTTACAATTTTATTTTAGCAAGTGTCTCTGGGACCCCTAAGACAAAGAATTAAGAAGACCACAACTACCCGGAGAGCTACCATGAAATTCTTCTTTACCATTTATTGGAACTCAGGTTCTCTTCCCTGACCATATAAAATACAGCTGCGTTACACTGCTAAATTACGCAGTATCCTCTGATAGCGTCGTCACCCTCTGGTCGAATATACCTATTTGTGTGCCTAAGCTCTACCATGTAAATTTTATTATTTACCCTCAATAACTTAGATTTAAACTGAAAAAAATATTACAGACCGCAGGTTAATTTCTAAAAAAGTTAAATTAAAATTAATTCTAGGGCCAGTAGTAAAGCAGTTTTATCTAATATATCATACGTATAAACATGTCATGAAATGCAGTATCACACCTCAACATTAGCGTTGCGATGTCTAGTCGTTTGTAAAAGCGAATGATGGCCAACACGTGATCGGACTGCTAATTAACCAAACTAGTGATCAATGTTAAATTTAATACTGGCATTTGTAACATACTATAACTAAAAAATATTATTGTAAAGCCAGAAAGTTTTGAGATTTGAAATTAGTTTATTCATTCCAGGATTATTAGTAGTTTAATTTATTGTATTTTGCCAACGCTTTGCAGAACCTTTTTGTCACGGAGTGACCGAGGTGTAAGACGTTACCATCTATTATATAATTATAACTTTAGCAGATTTGACCATGAACGGTTAAAAATAATTAAAAATATATTTTTAAGCAATTATAATCTTATTATATAGTACCAGCAATAGAAAATTATATCCTAGCAAATCATTTCGTACTTTGCTTCCACCGTAACGCTAGTAGGGTCATCATTATCTTGTGCTCTTATTTGTACCTACTAATTCGTGAGTCGTTATAAATATCGCTTCGTTGTCGCACATCACGTTGCTCGGCAATAAATACGGCGTTATCTCTCGATATCGACCGCGCGCCACACTGCTCCGCGGCGACCTACCCTCGCTCTAATGAATTACACAATGAACTCTCATCTAAATACAGAAAAAAGCTTTTAAAGGCACATATCAAAATACCCACAAAGCCTACTAAGACAGGACACAGATTTATAGCACTCCCTTTGTTAAATTACGAAATCTCAACGTGAAGCCGCGATATAAATGGAGGTAAATGAAAATAAATGTAGTTCCTCTTTCTAAAGCTCACCCACCTATTTACATTGTGGTTAGACATAAATCTGTTTCTGTTTAAAGGTAATCTATTCTAAAAATTACCTGTTAAATCACATTTAGGACAGATAACACATTGTTTGGGGTATGTGACCGACAAAAAACGTTTGTCGGTCAAATCGGATTTGTTGCCTTCGGGGTGGCACGGAGTGTCATTCGTCGTTTTATATATCATGAAGTTTTACTTAAAGATTTTGAAGACGTACTCGTAACTGAACAAAAACACCCGGCGAGTATATACTTACAAGTAGCTTTACCTAAGATCACGATGCTGAGTTCTTATAATATCATAGTACAGTATAGACTGAAAATGAACGTACTCAAATTTGACAGGTACGTACGGACTAATTTACACTTTTTAATAAAATTAGAGAAATAAACAAATCTAACGACACATAAATATTTATGATACAACAAGTTGTGATAACAGTATGAACCGTGATAAATATTTTACTGTCTTAAATCATATGCCTATCGCTAGTGCGTGGGTGAGTATCGAATTTAAATTAATGATTATTTATCGTCTATGTTTGGGTCATCGCAACTAGCCTCATGGCGCGCTAGGCCAGTGCCGATTTTAACAGTTTCCGGTTTTCTATTTTATGGATATTAATGTAGGTATATACGTGAAAGAATCGGCAACTAACGTTTTTGACACCAAAATTCATGTTCACAGCTGGCACTTAATAAGAAGGGAGTTTTGTATGAATTACCGCATTAAAAATATATATTATATTAGAGAATATATTATTAACGAAATCCCATTTATTTTTTGTTATGTAGGTTTATCTCTATTCATGACATATTTATTCTATACACACAATTTAATACGAGTATATATGTCGAACTGTTTACATAAATAATACTGGACTACTAAATTAATATTATTGTAAATCAATCATTTATCTTGAATACTTTTCGATAGACATACATAAAATATCAGGCGACTGATCGATAAACCTGAGGCACCGACAGAATAACAGCGCTATGGCTGTGGCTACACTGCTGTGGCATTATGCTGATTCGTTAGCCTTTTCGTTGCTGCAACCCAACGTTTATTTGTAAATGTACTGTTACATGTCTTTTTTTAATATTATATGTACCTATGTTATGTTGCAGTTATGTTACAAAAAATTACAAAAAAATAGCATAGGTAGGTACAATGCAAAAAATTATTTCCACAAACATCAGCAACAGCCTGTGTTTTCTTATAGTATTTCGTAACACATGAATACCTTAAAAACGATCTGTCTGTCGGGCTTCTAGTCTAATAAAATAATAAAACCTTACTAAGTACCTAATAAAATTATAATAAGTGATGCGATGTCTAACTTGCGATATCAATTAACCACGTTTGACCATGTCCTTAATCTCGGAATAAGGTACACACATGTAGGACTATTAAGACATTATTCATACTAATGTTATATGTGAAAGTAACTCTCTCCCTCTATGTCCCTCTGTTTGTTTGTTATCTTTTCAAGGCTCAACCGTAGAACTGATCTTTACGAAATTCGGTACAGAGATAGCTTGCTTCCTGGAGACGGACATAAGATATAGACTTTTTATTCCAGAAAATTAAAGGGTTCCCACGGTATTTTCAAAAAACCTAAATCCACGTGGGCGTAGTCGCGAGTTTCAGGTAGTTGAATATAAGATTAATTATTTAGGCCAAGTTCTAGATAGGTTATGAATTTTTACCATTCTGAAGTACAAAATATATTAATTATGAATGTCTTTTAATTAATTATTGAAAGCATTGAATTAATAATTATATATTAGTATCTAAAACGCAAAAAAATAACTATTTAAATATTATCATTTATCGACCCATCGACAAATGAGTAATCAATTAGCACATCACTAGACAAACACTCGACTGCGAGCCCACAAATCATACCGATAGCATCTTCTACAAATTTGAATCGGATCTTATTTATGATTTGCCTTTTTCACGGCTACATTTTGGTAAAAATTGTTGGATAAATCATTGTTAAATGGTTATTGAGCTTATACCTAATTTCGATCGCGCCCACTCCGAAATAACACAGGAGCTCGTTAAATATTACGCAGTCGAAATTTCAGTTGTGGACAATAGTACTACCTACTACATTTAATTGATAGAATTTCACCATAAAAATGTAAATATGCTAAAGTTCCCACGATACAGTATTCACTATTCGTAACAACATAATAATCATAACAAAGGCATGTACAAAACCCCGTACTTGGTTAAACAGCAATCGCATAAACAAACCCCAACAATAAAGCCAAATAAACGCTCGAGCACGCCATCCAATCACACCTTGAATCGCACATAAAGACCAATGAACACCGGTTGAATTGAATACTACACCGTTCAACAGAAGTACCCAAATATTGCATCCCTAACTGTACTTGGTCGGGTAATATCGACTACGAGACTAGAGTTCGTGCTCATAAAACCGTTTACGAGCTGCTGAAGAGCCCTCTTTGATAAAGGTGCCGTAAAAGTTCGGTTATTCGATGCTAGATGGCGACACTAGTGGCAGCTTGAAGTGGTTTTAACGATTTTACTGCCATCTATGAAGCTTTTTGGTATTTAAAGCTGAGTGAAAGAGATAGCACGTGCTCCTTTTTTCTATCTCTAAGCTCTACACAATAGTCAAGCGTGAATCGGGATTTATATAAATTTTCTTGTACGAGGAATTTATAATTGATTAAAGTTTTGATCAGTAGTGACACAATTAAAATTTTATGTAGTCTTAATCAAAATATTGCATTTTTGTAACTAACTTTCTAGCAATATAATGTTATAATGAGTAGCATCGTTTCTAACCTGTATATTGTAGGTACACCAGTACAATAAAATGATTAATTATGTAAATTTTTTTACACGTTGTGTTCGTTCTCTTCAATTAAAAGATGAATACCGAATAATAAATAATTGATTTGTTTTATTTACGCGAATACTAAAACCGCTTTTTAATACAATGTCGGAAAACCTACCATGAAATTTAGTTCAACAGTTAACTGTAGTTTTTTACAAAATACTTTATAAATATAACTTTCATGTATGTAATATAACTGTAAATTTTGGCGTGTCTGTATATATGTATGTAACATATATACAGACACGCCTTTTTCCATTTAAGTTGTAGGCAGAGGCCACTCACAAGGCCCAAATGAGACATGACGGGTGGTGAACCATGTCACCTCCATTTTGGTGCAAGTCATAAAAATTCTTTCTCCTCATTGCGTTTCCTCGAGCAGTACAGTGACAGCATTATTCTGCACAAATAAAGGCCGTCCGTACTTGCGACACCTGGGTAGAAAAAAGGGAGGTGCTATTCTACTTTATTATATACGAGTGTAATTAAGCCTTTCAGTTAAATCAAACCGTACTTTGAGTGAACAAAATTTGAACTGAGTTTTTAACTTCAGCAATATAATAGGCACTCAGTACACTGTGTCCCTCTATAGTCTTCGACTGCTGAGGTGTAGGTTGTGGGTTCGAATCCTAACCGAAATCTGTAGTATATATAACTACTAAATTTTTGATTTTCGTGTTTTTTAATTTCATTGGCTTCGTAGCAGAATAAGTGGAACTGTTGTGGTTCCTTTAAAGATAGACTCTACCTAGGCCGGGCCTTCTACCAAATTATTATATTACAGTTTAGTGAAATTACTAGGCATATAAAATTTAATTACTAACATCTCTAGAAATTACCTCAAAGTACTGAATGAACGAACTGAAAGAACTGAAATTCGCCTCAACTTTATACCGTGTTAAACTCTAGTCTGGATGTGTTGTGACTGTCCCACTTATCTGTTAGCACCTCATCTTTTCTCCGACCTTCTTTCTCATATTTCATATGGTTGTACATACATATATACAGTCATGCCTCTTTCCCATTGGGGTAGGCAGAGACCACATCTCTCGACTTGCTACGATCCCGACACTCATCTTTCGCTTCTTCTACTTTCATGAGCGTATTTAAACAAGCTCGTCAGTTTCGGGTACTTTTGACATCGGCTTTATATGTTTATATGCTTTAGTTTTAATACCTATAGAGTCCGCGAGACTATTATACAGCATCAGTGAAAATTGAATGTAAATGTAAAAACAATATGTGTGCCATATATTACTACAACGTTACATAAATATTATTAATTTTAATTTGTTATTCCATAAATCCATCACTTCTTTCAGTGTGGTAACCATGGAATGTCAACAGTAATTAATCGAGTTTCCGAAACTAATGGGTATTCCTACGTTAATCACTGAAACTCAGTCATTAATAAACAGTCGAATTCTAAAGTCGATAATTTATAGACAAAGAACTAAATCGATATGAAGCATGTTCACAGAATAAATCTTAATAAAATTGATCTCATCTTAAATAACATCATCTTGGGGCGAAGTCTGTAGACGTGAAACTTCTACAGTCAGCAAAAAAGTATCCGTAAGTATCCGTTAATAAAAATTACACACTCTTAATGGACCACACGCAAATGTAGAGCATTCCGAACTGCTTCTCCATAAACATAGTATTTCAACTATTTTTTTAACGACAAAATTATTCTATTTCAAATAAATACGCACCTTGTACAAGTAATTATAATAACGATCGTAGACAAATATGGTAGACAAAGTAGGTACAGTTTCAATATATATAAATAATTCATGATGAGCTCAGGGGCCGGGCGCTCGCCTTAAATTTCACAGAACGAGTGGCCTGAGATCGACACCCGGTGCGGCACAACTTAATTTATTTTCCAATGTTAAGTGCTGATTTACCACGTGCTCTGCAGTGAAGGAAAACATCGTGAGGAAAACTGAGAAATGAAAATATTTCGACGACATGTGAAATTGGACGCATTGGAACAACCTTGCGGATCCTTCCCGTCTCCAAAACCCTCTCAGAAATGTGAGGAGGCATGTGCTCCGCAGTGGGACATTAATAGGCTGTTACTTTACTTTTAAATAACTCATGTGGTTTAAGAGAATTACTTTTTTTACTTTTTAAGAGAATTACGTCATTATGTATACTACATAGGTGAAACTTATTTGATCATAGAAATAACAACACCATGTCATGAGACATGACATGGTGTTCTTAAGAGGCCTAAGTAGTTGAAGAGGTTCATGGAATAAAAAAGCAGTGGACAAGCATATGTGGCAATCAGCCCGGTATACTATACTATAGTGAATTCCAGTTTGTTCGGTAGTAGACTGAAACAAGCCGAAATAATATTTTCTTGTGCACTAAACTACTAGTACCTTTAATACAAAATAATTTATTTATATCAGAATTGATTTTTTTAATCATACTTCTGTTTTTTTTTTGCTGAATAGACTATCAATTTTTCAAGAAGCAGACTTTATGATTCTAAAATTGGTATTATAGAACGCCAAGCGATTACATTACAATAAAATCATAATAAATGCATAGTACATTGACATACTCTTATAGGTATTCTTATTTCTATTTATTATTACCAATTGCTACTAATGTAATTACTACAGTATATTCATGTAGCGGAATTAACATTTCAACTAACATAGAATGACTCGCGCCAGTGGAAACTTTGTTATGTGAGTATAATGACAAAAATAATCTATAAGAATCTTTTTCAAATTAGCAAATTCTCTCTTCTAAGAAAAAAATGTATATCCAACAGTGTGGACTTTTAATAGTGGGAACCTACATAACATAGATCTCTTCTTATTATGAGAGGTTTTTTAGGAAAGAAAACATAATAAATTCCCTATTATTTTTTAAAGAAAGAAAAATGCTTTCAGACAAAAAGAGTACGTTCAATGCACTTATAAATTTAAAATGACTCGATTATAAAAACATAAATATAAAGATTCCTTGCACTAAATCAAACTGTTTACAAACAACCTGTACGTAGCAAACACAAACGAAATCTCTGTAACTTTGAGAAATGGTCGCGCGTGTTTATTCTGCTGGCGGTACCAACGAAAACTGGTTTATGCGTGGTGGTGTAACGCTATAGGCAGATACTAATGTATTGTTGTTGTATCCGTTCCTCCGAATGCCTCAGATTGTTTTGCATCTAATTATTTATAAATTGTCTGCTGATACAATTGAGGGATTTACGAACTGACAAGGTGTTCATAATTTATATGGTCTTTGTGAGCTTTTGGCAAATTTTATTAATTTTACAAACATAATGAAGGTACATCAGGTATGGTTATGTTTTATTTTGGTATTGCATTACTAAAAACATGGTACACTAGTATTTATTTATTTATTCAATAAATTTACGAAACTTAAGATATATCAATTACCGATACGTGTCCTTTCCGAAAATATGAAAGTTTTACCGTTGAAACAATTTACATTCCATAGCATTTGTTACAAGAAAAGCTTGATTTATGTACGTTTAGGTTAGTGTAGTCACTTTTGAATGTGACCTTTAAAGTAAATTATAGCAATTAGGTCGGTTCTGGAGCCATGTGTGGTAGTCGTAAATTACATAATGAGTTCAATTATCCGCCATTTTGGATCATTATAACGCTTTCGCTAGTTTTCGTTCTGTGCTAAATGATATTTTTTTCTGTATACCGTAGAGCAAAACAAAGTTACTCCTTATCCCTTTTTTACAGTATTCAAACTACATATTACGACGTGAGTGTATGATCATTTCTTTGACAAAATATGACGAAGATATACTAAATTTTGTTGAGCATCCCTCTGAAATTCAATTTTTTTTATGAACGAACGAGAGAATATCGTGTGGCATATGTAACCTTACCGGATTACACCTTATCGTGATATTAGTTATGTATCCGGAAGTAGTCTATGGAAGTTTATTGTATATATTTAAAATCTATAGAATTGTTATTTAAAACTAAAAAAAAGTAAAAGTAAAGTTTCAGCCTTTAAATGTCCCACAGCTTAGCACAGGCCTCCTCTCATTTCTGAAACGGTTTTGGAGCTAGGAAGAATCCGCCAAGCTGCTCCAATGCGGGTTGGCGGACTGCACATGTCCTCGAAATATTTTTTAATTTTCAGACATGCAGGTTTCCTGACGATGTTTTCCTTCACCGCCAAGCACGTGGTAAATCAGCACTTAAAATTGTAGAACAATTTTAGAGGTGCTGGCACCGGGGATCGAACCCAGGTTACTCGATTACTATGAAATTAAAGGCGAGCACCAGGCCCCTGAGCTACCACGACTCTAGTTTGAGCTCATTTTTACATTACGCACAACTTCGCTTAAGTTGGACCTGTAATTATTTTTAATAAAATCCTTTACTCTACCTAAATAAGATTACTTAATAAGAAATAAAAAAGTCAATATCATGAAAACAGACAGACGTTCGGCTAGCAAAACGATGTACAATTATGCAGATTGTAAACTCTGTTACAGATATGAAGCTTACATGAGCCTCCTATCGTGGGGAGTTATGCATTTTTGATTACACTCGATACTAATTATAGAGCAAGTTTGTATGTCGCTATAGCGGACTCAGTTATGTTTTGTTTGATAACCGTTGAAAATAACGTTCTGTACAAATATTAAGATTTTCCGTAAATTAAAAATACTGTCTAAGTTCATTTAAAAAATGTTTGCCTTTTATAAATATCATTCTGAAAGTGTAAAACTTTGCTTTGAAATATAGGATAAGTTAAATGTTCTATTTGAAATAAAAGACATTTATCAGTATCCATTAATTTATAATTATACGTGTGATGTGATATACGCACACTTTTGATAAATCAAAATACATACATTTATACCTTTTAAAAACAATACGTTATTCAGATTATTTATTTAATATTTACTTTGCTAAATTGTACTGAATTTGATTTGTATGATTTACTTTATTCTGTATATAATATAACATGTGTTTATGTTTATTAAGGAGTTATAGTACAAGTACAATATATTCAATGTTCAAGAAAACCAATAATTTACTTAATTTTTTTTACGAATACTCATTAGGTAGTGTCAGTCGCGACCGGCAGAGTAAAATACTCGTAGCACCTTCCTCTTTCCTTTCGAAGTGTCGTAAGAGGCGGCTTAGGTATTTTACTGATAGCTTTTATTCGTGCTGAATAACACCATATATGCAATGCTGTCACTATACTGCTCGTTTGAACGGAATGGGGAATATGATTTTTTTGACTCTTATCAAAATTAAGCGACTTCCCAAATTCGAACGGTAGCGAATTCCCACGGAGGCGAGAAATGGGCTACATGTGTGACCTCTGCCTATCCCTTATATTGGCTAATCGTCATAAATAAGCATAATTAATAGTTTTTGTTTATTTCAGATGTAATACCCAGATATTTTAAGACTAAGTATAAAAATTATAAGAAGATAGTGTTTATGCCAAACATTTTATTTTTTCTTCTTTAGGTTGAACATATCAAGCGCCTCAAGTATCGAAGCGGTGGGTCCGATGGACCGATGTGATGTAAGGCTGCGAGCCGCGCGGGGTGTCCGCTTGAAACTAATTTTATGTAGTTATTTATTGAAAATTAATCGTGCGAAAACAAGGGGAACGAACGGTTAAATCATTAAGTCAAGGCTGCCGTGAAAAACAACTCATCTAACATAAAATTAAACAATTACTTTATAATCTAAATAAAAACACAAAAGACTTCGTACATAGTAGCATAATGTATGAATTTGGAATGATAGTTTTGGAAGTTAGGATTTAATGTAAAAATATACTAAATTTATTTTATTTATAAAAAATACAGTTTTCATTCCATGTTCATTATTAATCTGCAAGTCTTACTTTTATTTTAAGTTCCGATACAAATTTGTGCATTATTACCCGCCGTCATATTATTAATATGTTTTAGTCTTTTTCTATGCCATTATATGGTGAAATAATAAGAGATACGAGAATAAGATTATTTCGTAGATCGACACTAAGGAATGTCTTAACTCGGCAAATTCTATAAAATCAAAATAAACCAATTGGCAGCACCTTAAAGTCTATACTCCAATAAATAACGTTTGATTTATGAAAATTTATCATACTCTTGAGGCTTAATTTTGAAATGATCTTAACGGTTTTCCTTAAAGCATCATGAGCGTTCGCTATTACATTGTAAATGAGACCTTGTTATATAGTTAATAGAGGGGAATATGTTTACATTAAGGTTGTCAAGAAGACGTTTTTCAATATACAGTTCGAAGTGTGCCTGCGTATTGTTTTGATAAGCTGCAGAACGGGTTTGCGCGATTTATGACTGGTATGATTTAATGCGAATAAACTAGTCGCTTTGCGCTGGTTGCATTGATAAATGATTCATTTTTAGCACCGTCACCGACATTCTAATAGTTGTGTTATAGAAGTGAGCGAAAAAACTAACACGAAAGATCCCAATCACGTCCACCGATCGCCTGTTCATCTGAATTAAAACATAAAAACATGGCAATAATTACATGGTAATTATTTGCTTCATTTGAAATCAATTGAATAAATTAGTTAATTAATTATTAACTTCAAATTGTTAGTTTTTAAATGCGCTTTAAAAAAAACGCGCGTGCATTTCTGTGACACAAGTGAAACTATATTCATATATATATTAGAAATTTGATTTAAATGAAAATAAATAGTCATGTACGTAAAATAACACAATAAAATAATTAATTAATTGAAGAATAACAGAAACATTGCACTCAATATTGACCTTGAAATTTTACTCTCGTGGCAGAAGTCCCACTTTAAAGACATGGAAGTATGATATTCAATAATATGATTTTCAATATCAAAGGCAAAACCCTATATTTTTTCCAAACAACAAATCAACGATGGACACGCTGCATTTAAAACATCACTGAGCAATTATCAGTCCACAATGAAATCATGATGGCCGCCTGCCCGATCACTTGTTATTCGTAGATCGGCAGCCCTGTCGCCCGGGGGCCAATGGGAAGGTTGTAATGCGGCGCCTGCACACGATCGCCCGCTGAGCGTTGCAACTCAAACAACGTGCTACAAGGAACTAATCCTTTCATGTATAAATGCTAAAACGTCTCGATGTGGGATTCTTACTTGTAAACTACTTAAAACTAATTCATCTACAATTTGCAATTAAAAATGGCGTTGAACTTTTTAATGATATTGCCGGCCAATTAAGAAAAGGTGACTGACTCTATTTAAAATTAAATTTACGAGAAAATTTAACTTGAGTAGACAATCTGACTCACTCACTGAATATATACATATTTTAAACTTTTAATTTGTTTAATATTGTTATTTAAAATTTAAATAAAATATATTTCATTTCCAATGATAATTAATTTTACTTTTTGCTAGAAAGAAATATTCTTGCATTCAAATACAATTTTTAGTGTAGGTAAGTGTATTTTCTTTAATCTAAATTCTCAGTAATAACCTAAAATATTTGCAATTATAAATTAATTCAAAACGGCGCCGTGGATCACGCAGATTCAAAACCATCAAAAAACAATATAAGAAAATTGTTCGCTCCGTATACGTTGGAAATGATATAAATCAAGCGCAGTTAGTGGAGATTTGCGTGTCACAACTGTTAAATTTATTGCAATAGCAAGGTCGACCCAAAGAACATGTACCGCATAATATTACCTACGCCTCTACAAAAAACGAGCTTTTCATAGAGCTTAGTGATTGTCAACATTTTTTATTATCAAATTATACAAAATACTCTTCATTGTCAATGTATGTAACAGCGTACGTATAAATGAACGTATGCTGAAAAATTAGGACAAATATGAATCAAACACTTGTTAATAACATTATTTATTAAGATAGCATATGAAAAAGAAAAGTGTAATATAGTTTTGCTGAACTGAGCCCGAAGAAGCACATTATTTTCCTCCAGTCGATTAACACCTATTAAATTAAATATGCTGACGATTTTTTGCACTCTTCTAGCAAAAGGTGATGAAATCCAGCTCATATATATAGGATATACGAAATGCCGCACACACATATTGATAAATACAAATACTTCGACATTGTATTCTCTAGCTATTACTTTCTTATGTGTTGATTGTTAAATTGTTTGCCTATAACGATTTATTTCATCAAGATCACACAGATTTAAAAAAATATATAAACATATTCTCAAATATAGAATAAAGCCAGCTTACTAGTTAACTACACATATACTTGATATTTATCCCCAATATTATTAATATAATTAATGAGAAGGTATGCAGGTGGCTCACCTGTACTGCCATTAAACAGGGGAAGCTTACTCGTATATTTATCAGTGAAGTTTAATATTGATAATATAATATTTTTTTGTATGATTAAATATAAGAGAACAACATTTTTTATAGAAGGAAGTGATGAGACGAGCAAAGCAGTTCGCTTGATGGTAAGTACACTGCGGTGGCCATCTAGCGCTCGTCACCCAGAGAGATCAGTTCTTAAGTCTCACGACACTACCTCACACACTGTTTGCACACTACTGCTTGACAACATAATAACTGGCCCTGCGGTGTTACGTAACTAGACGGATTACCCCGACGGACCACCAGTAACCAAACTTTTTATGTATGTTAAGTTAATAAATATTCGTTGATATTAGGAATAAATTGATGCCACTCTGTAGCAAGTTACCAGATGTAACTATGTAAATAGGGAAGCAGGGAAGGTCGGTTAGGGAAATAAACCACATTAGTCTTCAGGATTGCTACCAAAGCTATATGTTGATATTTAAACGCAGACAGATATTGGTGTATATGGAACATACTGATTACTAACTACCAACTGTAAACTTGTTGGTGATCGAATTTTACTTAAAGAAAAACTTAGTTAAATAGACATGTCTACTTTTCATACGACAAGCTCAATCGTTTGCGAATTGTATAAATATATATAATAATTGATCTGTAGTATTGTCTTTGCGCTATGAGAGATGAAACAACAAATGCAAATATATAACACCGGAAATACAAGCTTGCATTACGGCTAAAGATGTTATTAACATATATTTTCCATTTTAAATATTAATACAGCAAGTAATTGTTATCCGCGTGAAATATGGTATAAAGTTTCATTTTATTAAATTAAATCATGAAAAGTTAAGACACATTATCAAGAACTCCTGAATATTTTTACTTTAGACAACATATTTCATTACGTAAAATATTTACGTAAAACATTTTAAATTGCTATTATAAAAGTATCAATTTAAAGTCAAGGCCATTGACCGTACACTGATTTCTTGTACGAAATAATATCTAGGTTCATTATAAAACTGAATCACGCTATTTTCACAAAAAAAGATACAAGCACTTGAGGATAATAATATAATAATTCACGCGAATAACCCTTTATCAGCGCTTTGAAGCGTTTAGCAAATTGTGGCGCGTCCTCCATAGATCACAGAGCTCAGAATATTGTCGTGATACACGCTATAAGAGCGATGCTCTAACATATATGATTATAATATATTTCGGCAAATATTGACTACATAAAAATATAAGCAAATTCATTTCAAACCCAGAAACTGACAAAGCTTTGTAAGGTGTTGTCAAATTGTGTTAGTGTAAGAATTATTTTATAAAGAATTACCTAATTAAGGGTTCATAATATCACCGATAGTTTTAGAATTAAAGATTTTTGGAACAGTAAATAGCAAGAAATTGTAATAAATTTATTATTAATGACTTTGAATTTTCAGGTTTTGTAGACTATGACGCATATGGAGGAAACCCCGATCAATATCAAACAAGAAAACTTTTTAAAGAGGCAAGAAAATTGATAATATCCGCTAACAGAGGTAATGTGACATTGACGTAACACGCGTGTATCAATATTGCCGTTACTCACGCGAACGTGTTATAAAGATATTATATCAAGCCCCCAAGTGTTTCGGATGGACACGATATTCGGTAATAGCGCATTAGTAGTATTTTTTCCGTTATGAAATGATATGAAGATTTTCTTAATAGTCGATCGTTTGTAAAAGGCGACTAAGGTACGGTACGGACAGCCTTTAGTCGTGCAGAATAACACCATTATAAGCAATGCTGTCTCTATGCTCGTGTGAACGCAATGGGGAGGGCGAAAAGTGGCCTGCGTGTGTGGCCTTTGCCTACACCTTAAATGGGAAAAAGGCATGACTGTATGTATGTATGAAGATTCTCGTAAATGCGTGCTGCAGGTTTAAAGAAAGTAAAGTAACAGCTTCGTTGCTAAGCACAGCTCTCCTTTCCTTTGACGATTGCATGGCCTAGTGGTCAGAGTACCAGGCTTCTACGCTGCGGGTCCTAGGTACGAATCCCAGCGAAACCAACATTTGTGCAAAAACAAATTGTTGGTTTTCGGATCTGGTTGTGTTGTGCATGTGAAAATTGTGTTTGTACAACGCAACTACGATACAGAAGAAATCATACTGTGGGGATCGCTTTTAATAAAATAAAAACAATAGACAGTGTTTGAGGACCTTTTATTTCTTAGACATGCTGATATTCTTTAAAATTTCATATAAAACTTTTTGTGATGCAGGCAAAGGGAAACGAATCTACTCGTGCTCTAAGTTATTCGCATACTGTAATATTTAAGACAAACGCCCCGTCTCGATGCTGCCACAGCACTTACTACTGACTTCAAATTACCTTTCCATTAAACATAATAAATACTAATCAAAATTTAATGAGTGCTTTTTGTATTACGATTGCATAAAGAAAGACGTGTCCCCATAGATGTCCACAGTTTTCCAAGTAATTAAAGAACGCTAAGTTGCAGGAACCTTGCACTTTACCGTTAATACGACTAAAGTCTCGTCGCCATAGTATGTAGTAATAGTACTTAGTCTTGATATTATCTCAGATTTAATTCTAGATAATGATTCTGATGCCAATATAAAGTAATTCATGATCATCATTTCAGCTTATCACTAGTCCACTGCAGAACATACGCCTCTCCCATTGATTGCCACAAAAATTTTAGCAGGATGATGCTGCTGCTTTTTCTCCTAGTTTTTTCGCATCGCGAGACGGGGTGGTAGATTTTCTTAAGCCGCCACCACACGGTGAAAATAAAGTAATTAAAAACAAATAATAGTAATATTTTTGGAGTTCAAAAATCTATTCCATTTGTATTGTTGAATAATTCTCGATTCTCGGAGAGATTTCTCTAGCTGTTCCATATGGATATCCCAGACATCTTATCACAAAAATGCTGTCATACTATTAACGACGTATGCACGAGCAACGAGTAACTCAATGTGGATATCTTCCACGACTCCTTTTTAACGTTTAAAAATAAAATATTTGGTTTTCTAATATTATGGGTTTTTTTATTGGATAAATTGACGAAAAGAGAAAAAATTTCACCTGATGCAATGTCTGCCCTTACAAATGCTGTGTCACCCAGGAGATTTCTGTGTGACACCATACTGCGCTCGTCACTCTGATACGCTTGCTCTGAGTGCCCTTCAAACCGACACAGTAATGTTTGCACACAACTGCTTTACGACAGAATAACTGGCCATGATGTGTTACCCCATTTTTATTTATAATAGTGTCTACTAACTGTGTAATATTATTACACCTTAATTGTTGAACATAGCACCACTATACCTATATGTTATACGAGTACTTTTCAATCCACCTGTATTTTTAATTTTGGTACTATGTGTGATGTGACTGTACTTGAACAAATTATTTATTTTTATGCGATCAAAATACAAGCATTTGCCAATTGGCTCTCAGATATAAGAGATTAGATTATTAATGAGGTTTGGTACTTCTTGTGGTAATTGCTCGCATATATAATGATTAATAGCCGAACGCCTATGCCGCCTTATTTAGCGCGACTTACAGAACATAAAATGAACTATGAATTCTACAATTTAACGAAATTCTCTTATAGTCGTAGGTTCCTACCATATTTCTGGTAATTCTTACCAGTTTTATGATCAATGATATATTTACAAACTAGAATTTAAAAAAAAATTGTATGTAAAAAATCAGGTTCCAGGTGGCACACGAAACTCGTGTCACTAACGACTAACGATGATTCTACACGTTAACATTAAATTGTTTTACCGTTAAGAGGTAAAAATAAATAACTGCCTTATGTCGATGCTCATGCTACAGAGAGAATTTCAGGTGTATAAGGAAAATGGTGATTTTTTTTAAAAGTACTTCTCTTTTAATAAGAAACATATGTCCAGCAGTGGATAGGTACGAGATGTACGAGTACCTACGTTCGAGTACCTATGTCAAATGGCAATTTCAATTTATTTAATTTTTTTACAATTGTTTTTACAATTTACGTCCTGTGAGAAATAGTAACTGCATGAAGTTTTCTAGTATAAAAAACGTGTGTACTTCCAACCTACTACCACTCTGGCCTTTAGAGTATTTCGAATTCAAAGTAAGGGTTTTATACATTGTAATGTTTTTAATGCCTACAAGAAACCTTTTTATGTCATAAAAGGAGGTAAAACACCCAGCAAGTATATATATATATATATATATATATATCTATAGAAAGGTGTCTGTATATAGAAAACGATTGCGAGACTTGAAAGCAATAGGAAGGTATTGTAAAAATGTTGCTTGGGTGCGTTACCTCCTGCTAGCGGTGCCCAAGGTATGCATTCTTTAAATCATTCGCATCGCAACTGTCGATACATCTATTTAATGACTTGCACCTACGAAGAACGAATAAATGAAACGCAAAACAAAGTAAACATTTATTAAAATAACACCAAGACAATAATACATTATCTTTTACAAAACGAATAGATAAAACATAAGCAAAAATGGATGAAATGTTTAGGTCTATTTTTTTTCAAATTAATACAACTTGTTTAACATATAGGACACAAAACTGACAAACAATAAAATATTTGTGGAACTGGTAAGTACAAGAGGTTTTTTGAAAAGATATTTGAGTGTGGAAATGAAGTTTCAATGAGAGATAGTTGTATACACTATACAAGGTGTTTGGTAAATAGTACTACAAGCGGAAACGTAAACATGCAGTCTATACATATGTTATGATGATATAGTCAAAGCTACTTGTATTGGTGAGTACTTTAACCAACTGCTTGCTACCGTACGAAATGAAATTAAACATATTTATTCTATGATGTAAGAAATCCAGATTTCATTTGTCAATGGTTTTTTACAATCTACCACCGTTTTTTAATTAGGTTCTACCTGTACATAGGGGAAGGCACAGACGAAAGAAACTCCGCAGGTATCCTCTTTTTTTGTAATTTTTTATTATCCTTTTAGAAGTATAACAAAAAAAATATATTCTAAGGAATTAGTATTTAGAAAAAGACTGGTACCGATCACCTCATTCCCATGGGTTATCATAATCCATGTATTATTTTATATTATAATAACCTTTAGTATATAGTTTCTGTTTAATAAACGTTTTAAATCTATGAGCACGAAGACCTTGTACACTTAATGTGATTTTGTTGTAAAAGCGCATACTTTGCCACGATATTTACCTAACACCTTGTACAACGATATTTCTTGTATTTTCAGGTAACGATTGTAGCATTTTTCATTAAATTTAAAGGCAACCTAATTTGTTACCACTTTGCATGAATAAAACTAATTAAAATAACAATAATTCTGTCCAATAACAAACCATTGACATTCCAATTTAACGAATTTTAAGTAACAAAGTACTAAAAATACAGATAAACTAAATTAATTTCTATACAAATATTGAAACTTTTCAAACTATTCATTATTAACAAACTAATTAATTTAAAAATAAAGAAAGCGTCGTAGACATAATAGAACCTTAATATTCTATAAATAACATAAAAATTAAAAAAGTTTTTATATCCTTCACAGTGTCGCTCCGACTTGTGGGAAACAGAACATGTGTTCCGGTTTCCCTTGAAATATGAATCTTATTTTGTATTTTTCATTTCAAGTCTAGACATCCTCTACAAAGGACCTAGAACTAAGAAACATGAAGTAGGAAATCTCAATGAATAGATGTTTTATCTAAGTTTTTGCTTTCAAGGTTTATCATTGCACAATAAACGAGTGCCATTATAAAAATTAACTACTCGTATGTTTTCAACTAAGATCTAGTTTTTTTGAATTACATTTAGCTATGAAAAACAATATCTGGTTCTCCATTTAGTAGCAATAAAAATAAATGATTCATGAACCCAATTCAAAAAATAAGTAGGACAGGTTATAAGTACAAGTTCTTTTGTACAGACAAATTGACTTATAAATAAATCAAAGTACATTTCGATCTGTAAAAATCTATTAAATATTATATCGTCATATTATTCTTATTTTGTTTAAACGAAATCCCACACTAGAATTTCTCTTGTATCGTGATTGAATATTATCTACAGATACGAATTTTACATGCACAACGCAAACAAACCCGAAAACCAACGATATGTGTTTCTTTCATAAATATTGGTTTCAGCTGGGATTCAAATCGAGAACCCGGGACAATGAAGTTGGCAGTAGGCCATGTTGTTGTCATTATAAGTTCTTATTGTCATTAAAATCTTAAATAAATTGAAAACGTACAGTTCATATGGACATAATTTATCCAGATACAAACAACAGTAAGAGAGCTATTCTTAGCTATAAGTACTGGGCTAATCGGTAACGCCATAACTCTTTGCAGGCGTGAAACACTTCATAAACGTACCTCTAGAACTGATTACGTAAAACGTTT
The DNA here is from genome assembly GCA_019845155.1 of Luehdorfia chinensis. Classification (NCBI taxonomy): domain Eukaryota; kingdom Metazoa; phylum Arthropoda; class Insecta; order Lepidoptera; family Papilionidae; genus Luehdorfia; species Luehdorfia chinensis. Next base: position 11,611,919 of record JAHVAK010000642.1, on the reverse strand, counting down.
GTAGAACCGGTTTTCTAATACAAATCCAATGACATGAACTCATAAAAACGTAGAAGAACAACATTTCATACTAGGCAAAAACGAAATAAGTAACACAGCTGCATGAGTTATAATTAGTATTATATATATGCTCTTAAGTCTACTATTGTACTTGTTTAACGATAAAAAACTTAATTAGTAAACTATGCTTTGAAAAACTGCAAAGTCGACTTTACCTACAACGTTTATGTATTTTTACAATGAAGATAATGCAATATGGTTGATAGTGATATAAATTGTCGCGTTTCGTGTATTTTCATCTCAATTACATATGTATGGCTAGTCACTATTCCCAGGCAATGATTATATAAAAAAAAAATTATATGAAATAAAATGAATGTAAAGTTTTAGGACATAACGGTTCTTTGGAATAATATTTTTATCTGTTACCGCTTAATACGCTTGAGTTTATTTTATTTTATATTTTTTTTATCATCTTCCACTCAATTAAAATATAATTTAACTATATACAAATGTTTCAACAACTTTTTAATTTATCAATAATTGGAAAATGAAAGGATCGTGGTTACAATTTACTGCAGCTGCATTAAAGGATATATGTTAATACAAGAAGTGCAGATGTTGTGCATTATCAATTTTAAAACTATAATCATTAAATTTTTTCTTCTAATCAATTTTCTTTTCCTTTCCTCTGAATATGCCCCATTACTGGGCTCCTTTAAAAAGTGCATCGTGTTAAAGTAAAAAAAAAGAATAGGTGTTTTAATACTCGTATTATGTCACATTAAAAGCACGTCTACGTAAGGTTTTTTTGTTACGTACTCATTCAAGAATAATTTCACTAGCATCCGCTTACAAACACGCGGCGTCTAAAGCGATGCTATCGTGAATTAGTATCGTGTAATAACTCGTAACGTCCCGTAGTCGGCGCACTCACGTGGGTACTTTTTATTGGGTCCTTGAACTTGCGTACAATTTGGACGGTCGATAATTCTAAGCGAACCACACTACGCTGCCCCGAATGACTCGCTACATTTGCGACCAGTGACATCATTCATACTATTACTAGATAGCAACACTACAAGATATAAAAAGAAACATGTGTTTTCCCCGCATTTTTAATCATTTATCGCGTAAATACATGATATTTAATCTCGTGTGACCGAAGGTAAATTCAAATACAGGCAATACCTGCCTTGTACAGTATATTATTACACTTAATTGAAGTTTCAGCTTCCATTATTAGCACTCGGAAAAAATACTTTAGCAACAATGTTGCATGCTCACTAGTGTTGCGCTGTTGCCTTCAACATTGTTGTTTTTAAACGAAGATCATGGATCAAGGGCGTGCAGGGTCGAAGCAAACTATCTGAAGGTGGTGCCTACAAGAACTTAATAACTGTTCCCTTGCTACGTAAAATGATTTATTGCACTGCAACATTGAATACATGTGCGGTAACAATTACCGGATTTTCGAACTGCGGTATTAACATTCGTGCTGTTACGAAGCAGGGCAGTTGAAATTTAGCCCTCGGGGAGCAGTACAAGGTAACGGAGCTGCCTTTCTTACTTTCGCATTGGTTACCGATTAAAAAAGGCAAAACAATATCGATGTTTTTTAGGAACATAATTTTTAACTGATGAACTTCAAAAATCAATTTTTTGAAGTTGTAAAAATGAAACCCTAAAATTACAAGCTACCGCGTTTTTATATTCACTCTTCATCGCAAAAAATGTCTGATTATTTTTCATTCGGCTTTGTGAGCAATAATTATCATCAGTAGGTATGCTTTATACGTATTTATGTATATTATGATGTCTGGTATTCTGATAATATCGTTTTAATATACATGTTTATGTATTAATTAAGCGCAATAAATACCGTTTTGTTTATGTGATTTGTGGTTAATTGTGGTTTAATTTTTACAGTAATAATTGTAAAAGAGAAAATTGTTGCATTTTAAAGGTAACATTTTTTTGTTTGTTTTGGAAGTGCCAGCTGTAGTCCTCGGAATGACAATAGTAAATTACTGATCTTTGACATCTTAGGAACAATGAAGGTAGAGCGCACCCGAGATTTATGACGTGCAGCGAATGTCGCGGTATCAACAACCCTGCCCAGACGCATCGACCTTGCGATTCCGATTGAGATCTAAGTTATAATCAGCATTATGTTTCCTTAACGAATAAAATCATAACGCATCTAGTAAAAAAATCTCCGTCTCTTGTTGTTCACTATATTTACGATTTTGTGTGACACGTTTAACAATTTTTTTAAAAAGTAGTAGTATATATAATACTATAAAACATATGAATGACATGAATGAAGCCATGTTTAAAAATGCTTATTGGTATAGTTTCATTATGATAACTATATCATATGAACGTTACATGTAGGAAATGTTAAATAATAACGACAACTTTAAAAAAAACTCGTCGCTGTTGGAGGGAAATCCGATTCATTAATTTCATATTACTAATTACATTGAAGGCAATTTTGTTAATACAGCCTATGTTAAACATTGTATCGTAAAATCGGTTTGAATAATTTAAAACCGTTTCTTAGATTCTCCGGTTTTCCTATTCATTAACCTTCAAATAAATCGCAACAGAGTAGGTATGAAGTTTTTTGTTCTCAATTAACTTCTTATTGCTGCTTGTATTTAGCTTTCCGCCATTTTTAATACTGTTTGCGTAGTTTTAAGTCTGAAATAAAAACCAACTAGTAAGTACAAAGTATTGGAACTGATGACATTAGACGAGAATATACATTTTTAAATATTTGTACCTAGGTCTATGTAACCTATAATGTTTCTGGTTGGAAAGTGGTTAATATGACGCGGCATGATCATGATTGTGATATATTTAAAATAGAAGCTACTTTGAAGAGTTCTGCGCGGCTATGCAGCAATATAATCAATTAAAAGTTCCTGAGAAATTTCGAAGCAATATATTTTGATTTGCATCAAATTACATCATTTTGGGTATCAAAATACACCATGAGGCGATATTTGCGAGAAGATTGTGTTCAGCAGTGAATTTGTGATGGGCGGTGATGTTGATGTATCCATTTTATTTATTAATTTGGTTTGATGATCTCTAACATAATAAAGTTAATCTATCGATATAATGTGAGAGAATCCAGGCCATAGGCTTTTCTGATGGTAAGATGCAGGAATCCGTCTAGGTATGTACCTCCGCAAGGCCGGTTATTCTGCCGTCAAGCAGTAGTGTTGAAACATACTGGGTTTCGGACAAAGCTTTTTTTTATTGTATAAGGTGCTGAAACGAGCAAAACATTCACCTGATGGTAAGTGCAACGTCTGCACATAATAAATGCTGTGTCACCCAGAAAATTTCTGTGTGACACCACACTGCGCTTATCACCCTGAGACGCAGGTTCTTAAGTCTCATATGCCCAGTGAGCAGTCATTGCACTTGCCATCAGATGAACGTTTTGCTCATCTCGTTCCTTTCTCCTCTAAAAAATAGTCATAGGTAATATAATGTCACTTGAGCAATCGAAGTTAAATATTTGTTTGTATGAATGGCTTAGGTACATAATGTATCATTTGATTAGTACTTTTTCAATTTTAATTTACAGTAATTGATGTTATGCAATAACTTAGATTAAAATGACTAGAAGTTTAATGTCACGTAATACTTAAACATGATAAATAATAATTTATACGCAAATTAACCCAACGAAAGTGTATGCACGATCAAATTTTAAATAATGGATAGTTTTTCAACCACTTTGCATAATAACAGTAATTAAAATACTATGAAGCTTCGCTATACAATGTTATAAAAACTGTTAGTTTTTTTAAATTCTCTTTATAAATGCTCGATGACAACAAGAATAACTAAAATTTATCGTTACAAAGTTGCGTTGAACTAAAAAAAAATATGTGTAAGGCGCAGGTTCTGCGAAAGATTCGCCACAATGGATGAATGAAATACAATTCTTTGGGCATAAAAATTGTGCAATTTTTTGCGTTATAAAACAATTAAGCTTTCTACAGTACACCATGTAAACAAAGGTTTCGTACCTGACCGCTTATTTCACGGCGTATTTTAAATAATTCCTATTTTACCTGAAACGGGTAAGTTACAGTTTTATAAAACTTGATGAATAAACTAATATGATAGTAATAATCACTATAGTTTTTTATTGATATTTCACAGTATCGAGATCGGCTTAAGATAAATTACCACCCCATCTGATCCCGTGGGTGCCGTAAAAGTCGACAGAGAGAAAATGAAAACCAGGATATGGACAGCAGCGTCTTTCTGGAACATCTGTTTAAAAACCAAATCACCTGCCAAGCGTGGCAACTACGGTAAAATGAAAACTTCAAACTTTTGGTTCGATCTATGGGGGAGGCCTTTATTCGGCAGTGGACTAGTGATAGGCTGAAGTTATAATGATGATGATGATATTACGTGACTTCGTTCGCGTGATCTTTTGGGTTTGTTTAGACAGGTTATTAAAAAAATATCTTAGAGAAGTATAAAAAAGTATTAAGGACTATATCAAGGCTTCTGCTACTATACCATACATGCCATTCAGTGAAAAATTATCGAAAATATGTTCATAACTTAGGGACCGGTGAAACAAACACGATAAGATATAGTCTAAATTGGTCCCAAGAATTATTATCTATAATTTGTGTAAAACTAATATCAAATGTTTTTGTAGTTCTCGAGTTAACTCCGTTCGTAAAGACAAACAGACAAAAAGGTATTTCTATTTTGTATCTTTTTTATAGAAGAAAGTGACGGGACGAGCAAATCGCCTATAACAAATTGTCAACCAGAACATTTCTGTGCGGCACCGCACCGCACTCGTACGAAACACAGTAATGATTGGACACTACTTCTTGACGGCAGACTTACCTAGACTATCTACCTAGATGAATTCCTGCGCAGGAGTTCTACCAGCGCTATAGTTATCGTTAAACATTAAACATACCAACATTATTTGACCACGTGTGATACAATAACGAGAATATACGTTGATTCAAAAACGAATCGCTTAGCCACTGCGCCAACCGAGCCGGTACTAACTATAAACAAGGCTTAATTTTTTTTTAAAATATTTTCATGTCTTGCCAATGACAGATTTTTTCGTGAAAAGATTGTACCAAAAGGGCATTCTAACATCTGCGGTGATACAATTAAACAGCTGATTCTATAAAATATGTCGTAAACACAACCCTCATTTAAAAGAAGGGGCTGCTAGGTGCACCGCACACTGCGGTACTTCGGATATAGACTTCCGCGATTGAAAAGTACTGAAAACACTTGTTACATGATTTCGCAGAAAATAAATAAACAGCTTATTTTGTCCTCAAAAATTACTTTAATTTATTTAACATAAGATCACGACTGTATCCCACAAGGGGTAGTCAGAGACTGGGCACTCACTGCAAAAACAGATGACTGCCACAATCCACGTTTCACCAAAACAATATAATGCACTTGGTGTGATAGGTGGTGATCCCATCGCCACCATGCGCTGTTGGGTGCACAGTGCAGTTTAATTCCTTACTCGCCTTTTACGAGATCCATTGGATTTTAGTCGGCTCGGTTGGCGCAGTGGTTAAGCCCTTGGCTTCTGCGCCGCGGGTCGTTGGTTCGATTCCCGCACGGGACAAATATTTGTATGACCTACATATAGTTGTTCCGGGTCTGGGTGTTTGTGCATGTGGAATTTATGTCTGTAAAACGCACCCACGACACAGGAGAAATCCTACTGTGGGGCTTCGTTTTTTAAAAAAAGATAAAAAAAAAGATAAAAAGATAGGATGAGATGGAGTGGTAGTATTCTTTTAACGGGCCGCCACCTCACGGCACATTATTTAACATACTTTTATAATGATTTAAATTGACGCGAATACTTTTCACGCGAATTAAATTATATTTATTTTAGTGTTTAATTTAATTTTAAATTAATTAATAAACGCAAATACGCAAAAATAATAATTTAAAACTGAAGGTTGCCTGAACTAATGTTATACATCAAGACATTTCACCTTAGTCGTCTCGCGACGTCGGGAATTTATAATTAGGTTAAACGTGAGAAAATCTTTTAATTTAGTGTTATTCAATACCTAAATACAAGTTTGTTTTATACACTTTTCGTCAAATGTTTCTGAATTTTTCACGAACAAAGTGACGGGCGAATTTATATCAAACATGTATTATTTTCGCATGACCAAATACTAGTTTATTAAGTATTAATATACGGACGTCAATTGATCGAAACCTCAAAGGATGTGTTGAAGCAATTTGCATCACTGAAAGAAAGTAAATTGAAGACTTCGTCATCATAAATTCTGCAATCTGTTTAAATTGCAATACGTGCAATATTAACTAATTGCTGCGCACATTTCAATATCGTTATCGAGCTGATATAGCGCCGGCGTCGGCCAGTGTCCGCTGGAGCTAAGTCATAAACAGTGCGTCTTACTGCGCCGCTCTTGAATCGCGACGTTCAAACAACCGACCAGGTGCGAAGTTTATCTTAATTCAAGCCACCGAACCAATTGAGGGTAGGCTTCAACACCTTAATTGGTACAATTAACAGCCTCACTACACACCGTTGTAAGTATAATTTTTTTGCGTCGAATTGAAAATTTAAAACAAAACTTTCGGACTTTTAAATGATGCTTATGAATCATTTATATCAAAATAACTTACGGGACTAAAAAAAGAAATCTTGTATGCGGAACAAAGGCAGAATTGGCTTAATGAGAGTTGTGGATAGAAAAAGCTGCAAATTCAGCACTTAAAATGAACATTACTATGTGTTGGGCTAGTGCCATACTTAATCAATTAAAAAGTTAATAACACAGAAATAGTTGGGAAATCCATCAATTAAGTGCGTGAATATAAAATGTACTTTAATTTGACATTAAAACTTTTTTTTAGTTTCTCATAATTTAAGTAGGTACTTATTAATGGGCTATAAGAAAGATAAAAATAGCGTAAATGTATCTTTGTTAAGGCTTAATTGTTTATATGTATTACAAATCCTTAACGTCCACGTCACTACAGAGTCAGCGTACTTGCCTGCTCAGTTGTAGATCGTGAGTTCAAATCCCGAGCGTGTGAATATTAAAGCAACACATAAATAATGGAGAGAGAGATACAGAGTTCTAACGGCTCCGGAAAAGAAAAGACGAGTGAATGACTTTATGGGCTATGAAAAACGTTAATTAAATATAAATCAGTGAGACAGAACGAAAACGTAATGTTGTTGCAAAACTATCAGTCATAACAGAAATGGATTGGCTTCACCTATAAAAAGTCACGCTTTCAAAGAATACCAACTCAAAGTAACAGCATAGTTCTGTGATGTTTCGTATGGTAAGCGCCGAGAACCAAAGAAAACCAAAGATATGTTCCATTGCTCCTCGGGAGTGACAATGCTGAGTTTGATTGTCGACGTTTATAGAACACTGAGAGCATTGAAAATCTAATTGATGTGTGTGATTGTTTGTAACCCCTTCTGAGACAAAAAATATATAAGCATAGTGCGTGAACCGTGATACACATGTACGTGAGTATTACCACTTATTATATGGATTGCGACGTAACAAAGTTGAACATTACCGGTAAATTGTTCGAGCGGATTGCTAATTTATTTTAATTAAAGTTAATTAATTCAAATTTGATACGCGATTTGCGTAGCTGTGTACCCACTTTTTGATTGATGCATCTATAAAGTCGACAGTTTTATTGTTTTATTGAGTATACAATCATCTTTAGGTTTAAGTTCTCATTGATAAATAGTACACTGGTTGTTGAGCGAAAAAATTAATTATTCTTACTAATTTTAGATTGTTAGTGTAGATTGTCGTTATTTTTTTTATCCGGATCTGGTTTCGACCATGGTCCGTCGTAAAGTTGTTAAATCTGCAGAATTAAACCTTGTATTAAAATTGCCCTTCAAACCGAAACGGTAATGTCTGCATACTACTGCTTGCTGACAGAATAACTAGCACTTCGGTGGTACCTTCTTAGACGAATTCCTTAATTTTTTTTTATTTAATAAAAGTGACGGAACGAGCAAAGCGTTCACCTGATGGTAAGTGCAACGTCTGCCCATATAAAATGCTATGTCACCCAGAACACTGTGACACCATAATGCGCCCGTCACCCTGAGACATCAGTTCTTAAGTCTCATATGCCCAGTGATTACGCTAGCTCACAGTGCCCTTCAAACCGAAACACAGTAATGTGTGCACACTACAGTTTCACGGCAGAATAAATGGCACTGGGGTGGTACCTACCTAGACGGATTCCTGCATAGGAATCCTACCACCAGTAATTCATGCATTCTACATTCTTTAAAAACATGCAAACTCATATTTTGTATAATTTAAATGATAACCTAAGTTCCTATATGATCGTCTCTTTGCATAGTTGAGTTTATTCTATTCACATTAATCTCTTCAAAATGACCAGTCGATTAGTCGGCTGAGGTTATTTTGTGAGGTCAGCGGGCCAGGGCGGAGAGATCGGGTCAACATCCAACCGCCCCGGATTTGCAAATGCGAACCTAAATGACTTGGAAGTATAAATAAGTTAAGTCAGTATTACCTATTAATTTATCTTTTTTAACAACAGATTAAATAATATAAATCTGGCGACTCATTACTGATGTATTCCTGGTGAAATGCATATTACTCGTATCTGTGCAAAAAGTCATTTTCATATCTTCATTTTCAGCGGCCAATGAAAAGACCTGCTGGACATAGGTATCTCCTAATTTGGGAGGATTTGTCGTAATCGCCAAACTTGGAAAGCGGATTGGCGATCACAATGCCAGATACTTAGCTGTGGCACATCATCGGTCTGGATACGGTTAGTTAGAGGCGGAACATAACATATTTCTGATACTTAGGTTTTTTACTTCAGTTGACTTTTATGTAACCCACGGAATGAAGTATATTTTTACATGATCATGTTAGAATCAGCCTTACCGTAGGAAATAATAAGCTTGAAGAAATGTTGTTTTTTTTTTAATATGACGCAATATTATGTTATAATTATTTCGGTTGAAAATTAATTAAAGGAAATAAAAAAATGTGTTCTAGATTGACCAAGACCACTGTTCTGCATCTGATAAAGTGATAAATCTTATAAATGTTGCATAAGTACGAATAGACAGTTGTATAAGAAGATTAAGAATTTTAATTAGTCAATTTAAATTATTTTTTCATGGCATTAGAGAGTTTTTCCGTACGACTCCTACTAGCGTGCCATTGATTTACAACCATGGTCCATATAGAACCTGTTTGCTACAGTGAAGTAGGCGACTGAGTGTATCATAGTTTAGATTTAAATCGATACAGGTTTCATGTAAGTACGTTATTACGTCCGGATTCCCGCCTAAATGATACCATCTGTTATTTAAAGGATAATAATATAATAAAATTTGCGAATACTTGATATTATTTTGCATGATTGGAAATTATTTCGTGCTCGGGAACAGATTTGAATGAGTGATATTTAAATTTTTATACTTAGACTTTGTTCTAAATAATAATAATAGTGTCTGAAGTAGATAAAACTAAAAAAAATAAGAAATATTATTGCTATTCCACCAAACCTACCGTACCATTCTTCAACATTTATAACTGTAGTATTGACGGTAATGCCGTCTTAAAAGTAGCCGCAATAAATTTTCGTTCACGCAAACCGTAATTGAAAGTTAATTTGCATAATTAAAATTACCGCCGCTTATTTCCGTTTCGTGTCTATGGAGCTTTAGATTATCGCTTCTCTTCATACGTAGCACTAGACTTTGTTTGGTCTCGCTTGTTTGTGGAGACATATTTTCGCGCGGCGTCTCCGTGCGCCCGCATTCATAATAGCGACGGTCTTTGACCTCCACAAATAACTGAAACATATCAGAAATTCCATTAAAACGACTAAAAATCATCGACGGCATATTCATTGCCTTGCTTATCACGTATAGAGTATTGTTTTAAACGTCACTTCAGTACAGTTCCAGTAATAAGAGTGTATATTTTCATAGGTAATTTGAAACACATTATAATCGCGTTTAACACACAGTGCGCGATTCGTATTTTCCGTTGTAAACATGACGGTGAGCCGCATAATGTTTTATGTATCGCGAGTGCAATGCAGAAGGAAACTCCCATCAGAATTCTGCGTAGACGTTGATGATACCAACATTCGTGCGCTGACAACCAAGCGCATCTCCCGTGGCGCGTGTGAAAAAGTAAAAGCAAATCGTGCAATTTCAATACGTATCCCCATGTAACACGTAATAAGTAATACTGTGGTCGTTTTTCAATACGCTAGAGTATGCTAAAGACAATTCTCAAGTTCCGATACGTTGTATATTGTCTACGAGGCGTCTAACGTTATGAGTCAGTATTTTTCTTAACGATAGCTGAATAATCAAAACATTAAAATACCGATGAAACAAAAATAGCTGATACATAGCAGATAATTTTGATATAACTATACTTAGTACGTGGTTTTATTTAACATAACTAAAGTTTATCATTGAATAATGTTGTTGCGGTTATAATTACAACATAATTACATTTAATAGCATGCGGATCTTTGCACATTAACTTTATTACCCTTATCTGAATGCATGATTCTATTATATATCTATTTTAAATACATTATTATTATGCTAACAAAGCGTTGTTGTAGATTGCACTCCATTAATAAACCTTAATCCCCCGTTGGCGTATATAGCTTGATTGTGAGTAATTAATTACTCTCACAAATAGAAAACATATGTCACCTGTCTTCAATACATCAAATGTTTGTGATACTTGATTTGAAGATGTTCCAACTATATCCGCGCACGTGTTCAACGAGGGAATTGAGAATCGTTGCCAAACAAAATCCGCTGATTGCGAAGCGTAAATTGGCGAGACGTGTGTCGCATCGAATCGCATGTACGCTCGCTTTGATGCATCGCCGCCGTCGAATGGGCTGCGGTAGGTCACGCTGCCTTAACAATTCGAACACGCTATATGCATAACGATCGACCGATCACTTCACAGCATTAGGTGCAAGTAAACGTTTACAACACTAGTCGCAACGAACAGTCCGCTGCAATCGAACCACTAAACAAGACTAAGGGCGTCCGGAAATTAAAATCTAAAAGGCGCACCGACATAGATACGATGTGGATATCTTAATTTCGTTCCTTTAATAAATTATAATTTACGACTGCGTTCTGAAGCTAAATGTAAAAAAAAAACGTCCGCTATAATAGATACGTTAATTTTTTCGGCCCGCATGCAACATTTATGGTTAGGTCGGACGTTTTGTCAGTTTGGCCGCTAACCGTCTTAGCGATAGGACGATGTAAGAACAATTGTCTCACTCTATTTTGTTGCACTATTCTAACTGCTGTAGCAGTTAACAATTAAGGACTAACTAATTAAAACAGTTAAATGTAATTGTAAGGGTTACGAGTTATTTTGCAACGATAGCTTTTTCTATTATAATGTGTGAAAACAATTACCTTCTTTTAATTAATTTATAACGGATGTATTAAGCTTCAACATAATGAATAATTCATAAACGCAGACTGCTTATTCATAATTACCATCAAGCGATAAAGAAGCATAGTAGACAAGTTCATACTTTGAAGACCAACGTACTTTTACAAATAACTACGGTAATTATAGTGGTTAATGTTTGCAGGAATGGGACGGCTATATTTCACGGCGTGTCCCTTAAACTGGAAGGGTTTATTAGTTAAGTATGTGGTGGGGCCCCCATATATCATGAGCATCGGCGCCGGCGCAAACTTTCTGTTCGATTCCCGCCGTGAATATTCAATTTCATAAACGATCTGAACGATTTTTTAAAACTGCGCTTTCAACGCAATACGTCTTTCACTTAACGACAATTCCTTTCGTTATAAATCATTAAGGATGATCAAAAAAAATTGCCATACTTCAAAAATATTCGAATTTTATTCCGACTTTCACCGATGCTAGATCATAAAAAACACTGTTGAAGCGTCTATAAAGTTTTATAGATCGATAATTATTAAGATTCCTACTGAAATGGTGTGATAAAGTTTATTGGTCGTTAGAAGGAGAGCCGAATCAAATCTATGAGTGTCGTGACGGATCGGACGGATTCGACACGGGCCTCAACTACTCGCATACACTTCTACACTAACACTGTGCAATTAAAGAATAGTAAAATAAAATATACCTATTTTAATTTGGTAATTTTTTTCATTAATACCGAAGTCCACTGATTCCTTGCTTGTATAACAGCTGAATGGCTTTTATCAATTATATCGATCTCTATACTTTTATCGATCTCGGTACCGTACCTATATTATCGATATCGTGACCGCATTGTTCCGTGGCCAGTATATCTGTGTACTGAGTCCCGGGTTCGAATCATATGAGGCATACGGGAATTGATCTCTCAGGTTGACGAGCTCAATGTCATACCACACAAAAATGCTCTGTATGGCACAGCATTTCTTATGAGCAGACCTTCATTTACCATCACTTGGACGATTTACTCGTCTCGTCCCTTTCTTCTATAAAAAGATAAAAACATTAATTGTAGAGCTGAAGACTTCTTGTTCTCAGTCGGAAGATGCCGCCGTGGCGTAAATCATGTATAAAGACATCACTAAGTCACAATCCTTAATATCTAGTGATGATGATGAATGATGGCGATGGTGTTGTCCTGTCAGATTTCGTTCACGGCTATAACTTCCGAATATTGACGAGAGCAGGAGATATTAAAGTGCCACAAGAGTACCCGCAAACACAAAGGCACTCACTCGCCCCAACCTACCCGCGCCCGAATTAACGCTGATGCGATAAGATCAGAGGTAGGTCAGGATACAGTGTCAGAAACACAGTGGCCATTAAAACACAACCACATCCGAAAACCAACAATTTATCCACAAATGTCGGCTCCGGCTGGGATTCAAACCCAGGACCCGCGGCGTAGTAGTCAGGTACTCAGACCACTAGGCCACGCGGTCGTCTAAGTAAATCTAATAGTCTCGTAAATCTAGTAAAAGCAGTATCATTCTCATGGTATTACCGAAAATAGAAAAGTCATTCTTCGACTCACTCGTTCTTTTGTAAGAAGCTAAATTCTACACAGCCTACTGTATATTCATATCGTGAAGGAAACCGTTTGAAAGTAATACGGTAAGCGTTTATTTAGCATATTTCAGTTTTATATTCCTATTCACATTCGATCAATTAAAAATTGCAATCTACAATAACGGTTATAGACAGAATTTCGTGTATCGACTGCACTAATATTGAAATGGATTGCAAAAAGCAATTAATGCCGTATGCAAAAGCAACGTCAATCTTTTTGTGAAAATATACCAAGTAGAAACACAGTTAATCCGTTATTAGAAAATCGGAATAGCTATGTGATCTAAAATTGTAATCTAAATAATTGAAATTTTACGAGGTTAGAGTCGATACGGCTCATTTTATAATTGATTTGTATTAAGAATTATATAAGATTTATCACTAAAGACCTCATTAATCTGTGTAAGTTGTTTCGTTACAGATAAATGTGTTAAAGGTAGTAAATATTTACAACGTCCAAATCAGCTTTTATTTTTACTACAAAATAAGGCACCGATTTCTGTACGAAGAAGAGCACTAGGTCTAACACGATTAACCGAATAGCTTAAAAAAGAAGACATATTGTTCTTTGAAATGTTAGTTTCGGCACGAAGCCCTTTATATCAGTAAAATAACTTTAAAATATCCACACAACCAAACGCTGAAAGATACAAACTCTTATTCCAATACCAGAAGGTACAAATTGATAGGAAACATAAAATTGTTTCAATGTTTTGGAAAACAACACTTTTGTGCTGGGAAATAAAAATTAAATTTGCTTGTTCATTTCTAAATTTTTGCATCGAATGAAAGCTAGCGTTGCAGTGATATTTATACGAAGTGTATTACCGTGTAGCGTTTATATGAAATTAAATATGGTTTAATAGTTTACCAAGAACGTTACTACGCAAGCAAAATTAGCTGTTACCAATAGAGTGACAATATTTCGTCGTCTCCCATCTTATTTCGTGTCGTGTTTATCCACATAAGTAACGAAATACGTTCAAAAGTATTTCAAATTGGAATAAAAATTTATATATCCAATTTCAATCGGCATGTACCCAGTAAAAGTACCGTGAATTTTAAACCATATTACGCTCTCATCAGCACGCTGTCGTCTGCTGATCGGATACATTGTCTATAATTACAACAAGCAGCAATGATAGGGGCCTTTACCCGAACGGTGTAATCAATGATAATTTTAGTAGATAACATAATTTAAATCGACATAAGGTATTTTACTTGTATCGCAAACAGTCCGCCATGCGAGCACGGGGAATCGTGCAAAATTATTAATTGGCGCGCAGTCTTCAACCGCCCCACGATATAGGACTGTAATCCATGCGGAGCGAAGCGGTAATTCTTCTGGATTTCGACCCGATAAAATTCTTTAATGTGCACAACCATGCCAAAATCTCTAAAAAAATATATAGGTAATGCTCCTAAATTGTAAATGTCCTAAATTGTACTATTTTACAAGCATGATCTCGTTTATTTGAAATATAAGGCGTGCATAATTAATAAGAATTATAGGTAAAAACGTGCTCAGCGTTGAAGAAAAACATTGTGAGGAAACCTGCATATCCGAGGAATAGAAATATTTCGAGGACATGTGAAGTCCGCAAACCGGCATTGGAGTAGCGTTGCGGACTTTTCCCCGCTCCAAAATTCTCTCAGAAATGAGAAAAGGCCTGTGCTCAACAGTGGGACATTTAAAGGCTGTTACTTTACTTTTTTTATAGGTAAAAAATAAGATTTTACTGTTATATTTATAATATAATTATTTAATCTTTAGACGAAATTATATACAACATAAATATATATTCTGATGTACAATTAACTGAGGTTCTTCAGATTTGCCAGTAATATAACGGAATTTTGAATTACTCAGATAAACATCATCAAGTCTGTGTGCAACTGATTAGACAATCATTGATTAATTTAAGATTTTCTTTAATTTAGCTTTAGCTAAATATGGCAAATTTGGAACAAAGTAACGTTCAAACTAAAATTCGTGGATTAATTAAATGGCTCATAATTATTGAATTTGTTTTTTAATACATTTAAGGATTCTGTTTATTAAAAAAACATTTATTTAAGAATCCTTTATTCTTCTTTTCCAATAAATTGAAATGCATGAGTATACCAGCAATTGTTAATTTGTAATATTAATAATTATCAAGAACTTCGGTTAAATTTTAAAAACTACTACACTCGTCATAAGGCTGACACATATCTATTTGACTTATCAAATTTATTTAACATGTTATGTACATATGTATTTTATACCAAACATATTTATTAGTTATTTATTAGCGCACCTGCTGTGTGGAGAAGAATCTTTATGTAGTCTTGCAACTACTCAATAAGTTGTCTTCTAATATTTTTTTAACAATACACGCTCTTATTACGTATAAACACACATGTAAAATGATTAATAGTGTTGTTTTGCATTGCAAAGACATACGAATTGAACTTGATATCTATCTTGTTTATAAGAAAAAATATGTATTTATAGTTCAATACCTTTTATTATACTTATAGTAATCAATACGCGTTCCTACTTCATTGATAGTATATATAGTAATATATCATAATATATCAATAATGTATCGTATAGAATATTTATAAAGCTCATTCATTAATTTTTTTTTATTTTTCTGATTTTATTTTATGAGGAATATATTAGAAGAATACGCCTAAAAAGTGTCACCATGCGTATTTCTTTTATAGTGGCAAGTAAATAGGAAATATAAACCACTGGTGTTCCGAAGAGAAAAGTTCTCACCAAACAAAGAATGGAAATGAATTGGAACAATTGTAAGACTGTGGATGAATCCGATGGAAGTGTTGAGTTTCAGTGCGGCGCATAGTAAACAGTGCATGGTTCATGGTTCCCAGGCTTAATATATCTGTGAGGCTGGAATACGAGTATTATTTGCTTTCGTCTCAATTGTTTCTATTGCTTAATATACATTTATAAGTTATTTGAATATGATAACATTTAACTGAATTGTTTTAATTAGAAAACTACAATTTTCAGTTTCTTATAACAACAAAACAAAAAAACAAAAATACATATTTTTCTTCTATAGCAACTCTGACAAGCATAAATTGGCATAGTTTGCAATAAATTATTATTGTTCTTATGTTCTAGATATGTCAGCATTATAGAAGAAGTCAAGATTAGCAGCATCTTCTGTACAGATCACAAAAAGGGAAAGACACCAAGTATTCGGAAGAACTTATTTATCACTTCACAGCACAACGATCGATCTTTATCCAAGATGGCCGACGGCGCGCGACGCGAACTGGCGGGAATAAGCGCATACACACCTCCACAACGCGGTGACCCCGTCAATCTTTCACCATTTTTATATTTATACATTATTCAACACAGATCTTGACGCAACAAACATGTTAACCCGCTCACGTTTTTCGCCAAACTAAACATTTTAAAAAGTCAAACAACGTATTCAAAACTTCGAACCCATAAAACATATCTCCCCCATTATTAGTTTACGGCCTGCGACTGTTACCGGGGCTATTATGCTGCTATTTTTGTGTGAATTCGTTGTTTATTTTGATTGTGTGCGGTGGACGGACCAGGCAATTGGGGTGCTATTACAGAATACTTCTATTGAGTAGTTCCTTACATTGTTTTATGGGCTTATTATTGTTCAAGGTCTTTTAAGTTATGACCGTCGTAAAGGTGTTTCTTTTATGGCTTTTGCGTAATAATATTTTACCGTAACCTGGTAAAATAACAAGCACCTTCAAAATGTTAAGTAGTACCTTGAACTTCTTCGCAGGTAATTTTAATAAAGTAATTAAAAGAAAAGCATTCAAATTATTAACATCTTTACAATATAATAGGAAAGACATATAAATGAGCCACTGCTGAGCACAAGCTGCCGCTCATTTCTGAGTCGGGTTTTGGAGCCAGGAAGAGTCCGCCACACTGCTTCCCACGATGTTTCCTTCGCCGCTGACCACGAGGTAAATTAGCTCTTAAAATTTTAGAACAATTTTAGTGGGGCCGGTATCGGAGATTGAACTCGGGTCACTCGCGTACTATGAAGTTTTAAGGTGAGCGAGTTACCGCGGCTCTCTTTTTGTATTGTTAATTACAATTACAAAAGTTTCATTAAAATGCAGGAATCCGTCAAGGTAGCAATACTGTGCAAACATTATATATTTCGGTCTAAAGGGCACTGCGGGTAGTAATTACTGGGCATATGAGACTTAAGGACTGATGTCTTGTGTGATGCCATACAGAAACAGTCTGGGTGAAACAGCATTCCTTCTGGGCGGACGTGGCACTTATCATCAGGTGAACGTTTTACAAATCTCATCGCTTTATCCCACAAAATGCAATTTTTTTAAATTGTTAATCTTTGGTGATATCTCAAAGCATAATATGGTATGTTAGAAGAAGAAGTTCTCATAGTTACAAAAACCGTATGATAATATCAGGCTTGTTAACGATAATTCATTTTAATTAAAGTTGTATAAAATAAAATCTTTTTTAACCTTTATTATTATTGTTTACTTAACAGGTTCTTTAAATAGCGGTGAAGTGTGACATGAACAAATTAATGCAACAGATGAGCTTTTAAATGATTTATATCGAAGAAACAAAATAAGAAGGTAAGTTTTTCTCTAGAAACATTTCATGTTTTTCTTACTTGATAAGCAAATGTGATACAAAAAATGTTAAAGGTTTCCAAGTCATTAATAAGGTAGAGACACACAGTGCATGTTATACTCGTATGTGATTTCAAGCATTATTTGTATTGTTTATGTGTATAATTTGGACACTCCATTAATATAAAATATTATATAGTCACTGTATGATTACAATGTGTTACTAAACAACGCAAAAAAAAGAACTTATTGAATACCATGTTTTCCTTTTTGATGGTTAGCAATATTTAATAATAGCATACCTATTTATGTACAGAACGACATACCTACGTGTACTTAAAATAACTGTGTAAAATTTTAAGTGGGATTAATCTAGTACATTTATTTTACTATATATAATGTGTGTGTTGTATATATATGTTTCAAAATTAATTTTTTGTTAATTTTGCATCCACAAATTTTAATAGTGCTAAAATATATAAAATAAATATTAAGGAAAGCGAAATTTATTTCGAAGAACTTTTTGTACTGAACTGATGCTTAATATTTTACATTCGTTTTTGTCACTCAGTGTAAAAGATACGAGTTTATATGGCGTGGATGTCAAGACGCAGGACACAGAGCACGCATGGTCTGTGTCCACCTTAATAAAATTTTAAGTCTTCCGTTAACGAATATTTTATTTTTAAACTTGTATAAATTGTATAATAATAAAGAAACGTAAGCCTCAGTGGTGCAAAACCATTGTTATAACTGCCAATATTGGTTTACATATTTAAGTACACAACTTTTCCAATATTCAACGTTTTAGTAAGTGTATTTTTATAAGTATATTTTTATTTTTTACCGAATTATAAATGTTCAAAATTATTTTCTTTGAAGTAGTATATTATTAATACAGAAAATTATATATACTTATAATTTTTTGTATTAATAACGAAATAACAAAAACATGCATTTAATTTCATTTATTTTTGTAATGGATACATATTATATAAAAAAATATTATAACAACACATTTTTATGCATTGTATTTAGATAGTCAGTGGATAAACAATAAAAATATCTGAGGAATAAAGATGTATTTATGTATTCAACTCCACGAAGTACCTATTGCAATCGTATCAATGTTGCCTTTGAATCAAAACATACAAAATAATCAAAAAGGAAAAAATGAAGTAGCCTTCTGCGAGTAAGCAACTAGGTAGTGATTACAATATCTCATTTCTCTTTAATAAAGGAGCATTTAAAATGTACTGCCGCGAGCGAAATTCGGTCGCCAATTTTGAAACCTGTTTAGAAATTATAGGGTCAGCTCTTGGCCTAAGGTTGGTTAGGTCTATACGTGCTCGGTATAACTACACGTATTTTAATCAATAACAAAGTCGGGTGCGCACAGTTGACATGAATTACATGTTTATGATGCAAAATGTTCATGTAAAAGAACAAGTATATACATACGACATTGCAAATATACAATAAAAATGTAATGAACATTCTTCAATTGGAAATATACAATTAAAATGGTGAAGACGCTGTATTTTTGAGATTTTAAAAGGTATTCTTATAAATCTAACTAACAGATAGTTAGAAAAAAAAAACTATATCTTAACGCATTTAATGTCCTACTGGTCTGATGAATTTGACTGAAACGAAATCTTAGATTTAAACTAATTCTAATGTCTATGCAGCATTGGTAACTGAGAGCTAGTGTAATTGATGGGTATGTGAGACTTGAGAACTGATGTCTGGGAGACACAGCACCTGTAATGGACAGACATTGCAATTACCATCAGGTGAACGTTTTGCACGTCTTGTCACTTTCTATTATTAAAAAATCCTAAGATCTAAACTGCTGCACGCACAAATCGTCATCAATCAATCTTTTACAAGGTAAACATTAGGCAGACTCTCAAAAACACAAATTTTCGTCGTGACCACGTCTTATTTAAACGCCTTAAGAAATGATTGTATAGTGATTGCAAGCTCGATTCGCGATGAGAACTTAACTCAATGCCAGCATAACACACCTATTTGATATTTTTGTTGACTTACCACTAAGGGAAGAATCGTTTGGTAAATCTCGAAACAATTTTAACATCTTCTTAGAGATAATGGTGAATCGAAAACAAAAATAAATGTATGATATGAAATCAGATAGGTGCCGATAGGTGTCCGGCAGAGTAGAGTACCTACCTCTTTCCTACCGAGGTGTCATATGTGGTGACCAAGCTATTGTACGTACAGCCTTTATTGAATGCTGCTTTATAATACTCGTATGCAATGCTGTCACTATACTGCTCGTAGGAACGCAATGAAGAGTAAGTTTTTTCGTACCAAAATGCCGGCGACTTGGTTCGCCACCCGTCACGGCCTCTGCCTACCCCTTATATGGGACAAACCCCCTTATATGGCATAACTGTATGTATTTAAAATTATTGTCGATATTTTTTAGTATTTTTACATGATAGAGCTACACTTCATTAGGTCGGATCAACCGAGAGAGTATCACGGTCTTAGAAAATACCATTGTTAAGTAGCACCTTGTTGTGTTTCGTAGAGTAATTGACATGGCGACACCACGGCATTTTACCTTCGAGGATGACAACCCCCCAAATACTACTGTTTCAGTTTGAAGAGCATTGAAGCTAGTTACAGGGCATATGAGACTTAACAACTGATATCTTAGCGAGTGCAGTGAACTCGTATAGAACATTCCGTTTAAAAGTTCCTAGTGAGACCACAACTGTTGTCGGCAGGCATTGCATTTACCGTTATGTAAACGTCTTCGAATTCCATTAAAAAAATAGCCTGGATCCAATAGTCGGACATATATTCATGTTATTACGAGACCCCTTTTTTAATTACGGGTAAATTATGTCCACCGATGGAAGACACACCAATGTTATTATAAGACTTACATTTTTAATTATTAGTTCATATTTCATAGTCAACGTACAAATAACAGTAGCGGATCCTTAAAATTACAATAATAAATGCCAGCGAAGGATAGAGTAGAGAAAATTTAAAAATTCTCGTTACATGTATGAATAGTTATGAGCTGCAAAATAAAAAGTCGCATACTATAAACATCGTGAGTAAAATTACCTACACACGCTCACAATACAGGTATTTACCTTATAGCGTATAAAGCCCCCAATATTTTAAACTTATAATATTATAAATGCGAAAGTAACTCTCTCTGTCCCTCTGTCTGTTGGTTAAAATTAGCACAAGGACAACTTTAATCCCGAAGATTTAGGATACTCAAGTAAATGGACGGAAAATTAAATTGTTCCAACGGGATCTTTAAAAAAACCTTTATCCACGCGGACGAAGTCGCGGGTATCACCTAGTTTATTTATAAATTACTAGTGATCCGTTCGAAATACTGTTAATGCACAACTTCTATAGGAGGGAGAAATTTTTAATACATGCAGATTATAACAGTGAAAACCGCATGCAAATTCGTTCAGTGGTTCTCAAAATTAGCGCGGTCATAAAGAGGAAGTCTGCCCTTCTGTATGACCGTATTTTATTTCATGTATGTTTGTATATATTAATAGAAATGATTACAAATTATACTATTCTATGATAATTGTAATTTTTTATATATTATATTTCCTCGAAAAATTTTCCTTCACTGCCGAGCATTTGATAAGTCAGGACTTAAACATGAAATTAAATATTTCAGAGAAACCGGCACCGGGGATCGAAGCCAAGACACTTCCGTACGATATTTAAGACGCGCGTGCCTCAGCTACAACAGCCAATTTATCTGCACTCTGGAATATGTTTTAATAAAATTTTGAGCTATTACTGTTTAATTTTCTTTAACTAAGTATTTAATAATTGACAGTCCTATCTTTTAAATATTTATTGATACACTATTACGAATAATATTTAAACGAGCCCAAATATTAAAAACAAAAAACTTGTTTAGCATAAATAATGTTGTACCAAACAGACTTACTTCAAGTTTTCCTTGAGACATCATAACAAAAAACGTTGCTATACGAAATAACTAAATACTTTTTACTATTAGAATTTTATGAAATTCAGGTCTCTATTTTCCTGCTGTCTGTTCTGTATCAAGAAACATTTTATCTACTTATTAATAATTTTAGTTAGGAAAAGAAAAACATTGAGTAAATTTTTATTTCTTATGTCTTATTTGTAGATCTATAATACCTTATTATTACAACGACTGAGTTTGTATCATCGCAGGCTATCACTTCTTCACTGCTGAACATAGGCCTCCCCATAGATGGCCACAAAAGATAGTAGCTCACTATTTTAGGGGATTTTGCTATAGTAGCCACGCTTGCCAGGCGGGTTGGCAACCGCAGTTTATTTATTCAGATGTTCCAGGAAGATGCTGCTACCCATCTCCCGGTTTTTATATTGCCTCTGTTGACTTTTCCGACACCCACGGGATGATATGGGGTGGTAGATTCTCTTAAGCCGCTACCACGCGGTGGCTTAAGAGAATCTACTTGCATAGCATACTAAAAAAAAATTATGTCGGGGCGAAACTTATTTCCAATTCGAGGACTATACTGCTATATAGTAATATAAATCCTAAATACCACATGCGAAATGTATACAATCCGATCTAAACGTTTATTGCATTTAACATCCAGATTTATTATATTAGTGGGATATTTTGTAGTGTTTATTTAGTTATGTTTGAATAAATTCGGGCAAAATGAAAACACTGCGTCATCTCGTCGCTCCGTAGCGTGAAAAGCAGAGCTTCGACTGGTCCTAACTTCTCATACAGCCCACGTCCACGTCCTTGTATTGTTTTCGCGGGCCGCGTTGCGTGAACCCCGAGTGAAATATAGCGACTACCTACTTATTTTAGTTAGTTTTATTTTTTCCGACCGCATTACTTAATTTTATCAACTCGCATGAGTTATGAGAAGCAGGACCACACGCACTGTGTTAATTACGGTAGTGATGTCCCACCTTAGTGAGGTCGAGAGCTTGGATTTTTTTGTATTTGGAATTCCGATAGGACATCCTTACTGGAGTTGTTGTAAATATTATTTCTATTAAGACTATCAGTGCAATTAGAAATAGTTCTAAGATTTAGATAAAAACAATGGAAGCATATGTTATAATATTTGTGCGTTCACAATTATTTTCACAATTGACAGTTAAAAAATTATAAAAAGTGACTTATTTTTTTATCGATATTCTTTTGGTTAGACACTAATGCAATTAAAGACGTCCTTGGGCACACTTTTACTTTGACAGTAGACATATTTTATATGGCGATTGGTCAGCACAGGCAATCAAGTTAATAATAATACTCCCAAACTAGACCGGGCCGTTGACCCGGGCAGGCGAAATGCGCGCGCGCTCCCTCCGAGGAGCGCTAAAACTCCGCTTTTCTGAACGAACTTTATCCAATAAGAGGGACTTCAAAAATGTTTCGTACGTTTGTACACATAAATACAAAAATATATAAATTAATTTAAAAACCTTTGTACAAGTGGATATAAATACACACGATAACATTCCAAACAAAGACACATACAATGATAATATTTTATGATTATTCCAAAATTGGCTATAGTGAGATTTAATTATAAAATGACTATTATTTACCGAGTAATTTTGGACAAACAACAAAATCTGCGACCAAATTATCAATTCAATATCTATTGGAAATTAATGCAAATTCAGCAAAATGTCAACTTTAAAAGACTTATTCTAAGCTTGTCAAAAAATATTTTTTAAATTCATTTGAATTTGGCATCTTTCAATTAATATATATTGATTTAATTTACGATTGCTTGATTATTTTTACTTCGCGAACTACATATAGAAAAGCTAACAGATGTAAAAGCACTGCTCTTTCAATTTTTTGGAGTCACTGCTGCAAATAACTAAATCAATGAACTTTTAATAACCGTGCAGTGTAAAGCAGCTGCTATTTAAATAAATATACATATTCGAGATAAATACATATTCGAGGTAAAAATTAATAACTCAACAAGAGATAAGGATGTAGCCTTTTGAATATAATCTTTCAAGTTATCTTGTTCCGAATGAATGTTATAGAATAATATGCACTTATCTTTTTAAAGTCTTTGGTAGTATTTACGAGTAAGTATTATGTAAGTAGTTTTCGTTCTCGGGGAAGGTAGCTAACGTGATATAAACGATGTAGGTATCCAAAAATATAAATACCGAAACGCTAATACCTTATGTATATCCATTTAATTAAAATACCTACAATTTATCGATATGATAATATAACATTGTTAACCAATTAAAAACTAAAGAGCTCATAAATTATGTATAAATAAATTAAAAATACAGAGAATGAAGTTATTCAAAGTCAAAATATTTAGTGGGTAAAATTTTCCTCCCTTAGATCTATTATTATACCTATATAATGTTGGGATAAATCATTTGTAGTTTGTATTATTATTTTTAACATATATATTTTCATGACAGCAATAAATTATGAATGGCACTCAAATCTGTCGCACTAATAAGGTGTTACCGAAGGTCGTTCATTTTATGTGCGTTTTATTGATACTTGAGATATTATCATTCGCTACCTGACGGAATTTAATGATTTTCTTATTAGTATCTTATTGTACATGAATGAGAGCGCACATGAAAGGTCGTCAGGAATAGAAATTTTGTAGAGCGCCGTTTTAGCGCTTTTAATAGCTTGAAGAATTTGATTTTTTTATATCGATTCTTATTTATTTCTGTAATGGAAAAACATTACCAATTGATGGTATTGCGTATAAAATATGTTTCTTCTACTTGGCAAGGTACAGAGTCATGTACAGTAAATGTCAACGATTTAAATGAATAACGGATTTTTTTTAATTTTTGCGGTATTTTATTTATTTTTTGATTACACTGATCGGATCTTTATAAAGCTGTTTAAATTCAAAATTAACGATAAACTGTTGTAAATTCTAAATTTTCAAAATTGTATAAGTTTAAATATTAAATGAAGTAGGTAATGTTAACTTACCTGCAATAGCCATCCAAGGGTAGAAGGTGTGGTTGGTGGGTTGATGCTGGACGGGCTGCGCACTGGCCGCAGATCCCGGCAACGCACACTGGTTCCCCCAGGGCAAAGCCCGACCTGGACTTGAGGATTCGCTGTATCGGGCTTCTGGGGTGCAAGCAGCGGGCCTCACTAACGCTCCTAGCCCGGAGCCCCATGCTTCCTTCCCACCATAACCGTTCTGCTGCTCCCCGCCAGCTTTCGAGCAATCCGCCTTTGCGTACTGTTGCTCTCCAGCGTATAGCTTACAGGCAGCTGCCACTGAGGCATCGTAAGGCGAATCCTGGGGTCGCGGCTGATGCAATGCATGTGGCTGAGCGTAAGTCAATCCCAGAGGGAAACCACGGTACTGGTCGCCGCCCCCGCCACCCTGGTGCACACCATGAGCCCCGTAGAAACCACCCTGCTCGAAATAGGAGTTCATCTTGAACAGTCACCGGCACAAACGTCACTCAGTTAGGCACTTATGTCATCGCGGCCCCGCGAGCCGTGATAACTCGAATATTAGTATTAATTTTATTGCCTATAAAACGTCACTTGAGCGTCATAATGGGTTTCGTCGGTGATAAAGACGTGTTGGGTGTTTACGTTTTTAGGCGTGGAGAGCGCGTGCCGGGTTTTACGAGTTGTGTCGGTTACGGGCGGTCAGGGTTTAATGATCGAAAGTCGCGAGCGAAGTTTGGTGTCGTGAGTGTCGGGTGAGTGTCGAGAGCGACCGGCGCGTCTCGGCTCACGCAGTCTACTGAGACTCTGAGCAACACGCGCGCCGCCCCGCGCGCCGCCTGCCATCGCTACGCCGACCATTGTTCCGTCCCCTTTTCGCTAATCACTATAAATATTATCAGTTACGCTCTCTCCTCTATTCCTTATCAGTAACCAAACACGTGGTATACTCATTAAAAAAATTTCAATCCCTTTCTCTGCAATCACTAAACAGCCTTATTTAAATGAAAAATTGCAAAAAATAATTATTAATGAAACTAATGAGTTATAAATTAAATTCAAGTAGTTAATGGTCTTAACATAAAGTCGTATGCGACAACTGAAAAAAAAATCACCGACAAAGTTCAATAATGACAACAGTAAAGTTAAGCCGCAGAAGTCGTAAACTCATAAACGTACAATTAGTAAAACGGGTGAGTAAAGAAAAGATTTTACAACCGCTCTTCGGCCGAGCCACAATGAGCGCAGTATCGTAACAAGGTGCTGAATAGAGTGAGAAGTCGTAAAGATGATTATTATTTCTTCTACTACCTGTTTTTACGACTGATGTCAGCGTCACTTTCGCTCTTGCGTCGAACTCGTGGTCGTGAGCGAGACGGCTGTTATTTGTGGAACGCATGTAATACTGTCGGTGTGAAGTGATATATAGCTGTCTCTTTTTAGCGCAGTAAGGCGCGTGCAGTTTGAAGCGCACTATTGAAGGGTAAACAATGGCGCATTATCGCAAGAGCACTCAGTTCGCGCGTCCAAATGAAGTCATCAAACGAATGAATGGCTCCTGGTACAGAGACACGCTCACATTTTTATTGCAGACACCTCTTTAAACAAATACACGACGATAAAAAGGGCGGGATGTGTCACAGACATTTTTTTGTCGGTCCATACTATAAACGACCAATTTAGGGCCATAGAAATGTTACTGCAACAGATTCTTCTTTTTAACAGATTATAATAATTACAGTCATCTCTACTTAATAAAGGGCTTAATTCCCGCAGAACGTTAACGATATAAAAATAGTCACAAATAGGAAAATTTAAACACATTCATATAAAACTGTAGAGATTTGTTCAGAAATACATATTTATTACTGTATTTCAAGAATTTCTAGAATAAAAATATTTGGATTATTTTGAGTATCTTTATAATTTTGTAAATAACAAAAATACACAATTGTTGCTCTATCAATAAGTTGGATAACCGAATAGTTTGTAATAAACTGTGGAAACCGTATACCAATATACGTTGTTAACTCAGACGTCACCATCATCATCAGCTCTTAATATTCCACTGCTGGAATTAGGCCTCTACCAACTTAGGAAGATTCGCCTTTATAGCCACGCTATATATAACAAACGTCTTGGCGCAGAACTAGACCTAGACAAAACTGCTTCCCTTCACCAATACTAATTTAAGACTGACGTAATGAGGATGGTTAGTTGAAATGGTAGCGTCTCGCTATACTGGCTGTAGTATTTAACGTGTTCGGATTCATTACCGTAAAACCACAGTCTCACAGCATACCTACCTACCTAAAGAAGCAGCATAACGCTGATATGTTTCCTACAGTTAGTAAAAAGAACATAAAATCCAATTACGGGTAACATTTTACTGGTGGTAAGATTCCTATGCAGGAATCCGTCTAGGTAAGTACCACCCCAGGACCAGTTATTCTGCCGTGAAGCAGTAGTGTGCAAACATTACTGTGCTTTGGACTTAAAGACTGATTTCTAAGGGTGACACAAAGAAATGTTATTGGCGACAAAGCATTTTTTGTGGACGAACGATTTGCTCTTCTCGTCACTTTCTTAGATAAGAAAAAAAAATCTCGATTATTTATCGAAGAAATGTCGTCCAATTTTCAAGTCCTGTTAAAAGCTATCAACTGCGCAGAGGTATAGTGACGCTAATATACTCACAATTATAGATGCACTTACTAGTTCTAACCTAGTGATATGATGAGAGGTACTCCACGTTTCAGTATCAGAGACACACAACTAGAAGTAGAGCCCGAACAAAAGTTTGCTCGTCCTGTTATTCGAACCCAGGACACGCAGCGTCGAAATCTGGTACCCTGAACATTGTGCCACGCGATCACCCTCACTAAAATATTAAATAAATTACAGTACAAAAATGTGGTCACGAGATTTTCCTAGCACTTCCCTTAGTCGACTTTAACGACACCCAAGGGAAAATGAGGGGTGGAGGATTTTCTTTCTCCGTTACCGAACAGCGGAATGCCTAGAGTAAGTTGCGCTAATTACTTACTCTGTTTCTTTACCCACTTAACACGTAACAGCTTAACCCTAACATGTTCCATACCTACGAATGCAAGCACCTACTCGGGAAATTGGGTGCTTCGATTTTTAGAAGTAGAAGCAAAACACAGGAGAGTAAGTATATAAGTTATATAATGTGACCCAAGTTTATACCAAGTTTTAATTTTAAAGAAGTCACAAATTTAATAATTAATACCTATCAGTAAAATACTTCATTTATATACAGATATTAGTTTATGGGTAACCTGTGATAGATGAACAAAATATCTGTCGCATTATCTGTGCTGTTTTTTATGGAAGTAAGTGACACGACGATGAAGTCCTTATGGTAAATGTCGTGTATGTTCACTTCACTATGAGATATCAGTTATTAAATCTAATAATAGTTAATTACAAACTTAAAACATAGTAACGTTCACACACCCCTGCTTGATAGCATATATGGCACTGCGGTGGCACCTAGGCGGATTCCCGCATAGGAAACCTACCACGGAATTTTGAATATAAAATTAATATTTTTAGCTACCAGGTCAGGCACTCGCCATAAATTTAATAGAACGCAAGTGACCTGAGTTTTATCCTCGGTGTGGAGACATAGTTTCGCAATTTTAGAGTGCTGATTTACAACGTGCTCGGCGGCGAAGGAAACATCGTGAGGAAACCTACACATGATTAAAAATATGATTTAAAAAGACATGATTCAAAATATTTCGAGGGCACGAGAAGTCCGCCAACCCGCATTGGAGCAGCGTGGCTAACTCTACCCGGCTCCAAAACCCTCTCAAACATGGGAGGAGGCCTGTGCTCAGCAGCGGGACATTTATACTCGTAGGTTGTTACTTAACTTCTTTTTCTTACTTTGCTCTATTAGGCTTCGGCTCGACATTGACAGTAGCACATAAATAGATGAAACTGGGGGAGGCCCACTGTCGGCTGCCAATCCTGTTATCTTTCGTATTGCAGTGGATTAGAGATCAAATTAGGTGGTAGCAGTGAGGTACTCTATCTTGGTAAAAAGGGGGGGCACAGCACCTGCGTCTTGATTTTCAGTGTATTGAGTTTCTATAGGCTATGGTGCCACGCAGCTCTATCTCTCTTCGTATGCCAACAAACGATCCCTTGAATACTTCCTAGTTAATTTAGTAATCATAGCAGTGGCCAGCGTCCTCTTATTTATTTACTTATTTATATTTACTTTATTGATACAGGCAGACTTTATGCCATATGGCATTTCCTGCCAGTTGACCCTGACTGGTAGTAAAAATATGTATATAGGTATAACATTTGGTAAATAGAATTTACCTTTTCCTTCTTTAAGTATTTTTTTTTAATGGCATGATTCTTTTGTGTGAACATTTAGTCAGTGTATTCAATTGGAATACCAATTGCTCACAACAAATAATTGCATGACAATCTTCATAGGTTACTAATTACATTACAATTATTCACAGAGGAAGGAAGTAGCTGTCTGTCTGTCTATGAACCTATTTACGCCAGTATTCTGTAAGCTCGGCTCGACTCTATCGGACCCATCTTCTTCGCACAGATTTTTTTAAAGGAGAAAGTGATGGGCTAAACTTACACCGGATTGAAAGTGCAACGTCCACCCATAAAAAATGTTGCATCACAGAATATTAAACATTCATAAGTGTCCCGCTGGGCAGAACAGCACCTACCTCTTTCCTACAGAGGTGTTGCACGGACAGCCTTTATACATGCAGAGTACCATAATATGCAATGCTGTCACTATACAGCTCGTGGGAACTAAATCCGGAGTAATTATTTTTTGACTCTTACCAAAATGGCGGCGATGTGGTTCGCCACCCTGTTCTGTATCGGTGACCGCGGTTCTTAAAGTGGGTTACGGGTGTGATCTCTGTCTACCCCGTAGAAGGGAAAAATGCGTGATTGTATGTACGCATGTATGTAATAATAAACAAAAATGTTCTTTGGAATATTTATAGTAGGACATAAGCCTCTCTCAAAAAAAGAGGGTTTGTCGTAATCACAGAATACCAGGAGCCATAATATTATAATTTCGGTCTTTCGGTCTTAACTATTGAAGACAATTTTGAAATCTGCATAAGAATTATCATTTTAATAGAAAAAAGAAAACTTACTCGATGCTATTTATTTGTCAAAAATATTATCAACATTTTCTTTTTTGGCGAAATCGGGTCATAAAAAAGCGACCGTTAGAATTACATGGCATCTATTTATTATGCTAGTTATGGTACTCTACTTAAACCTTCTTTCATTATATTCATACATGTTTACGTTGTGCAATGTCAACCGAATAATATAACATTTAGTATGAATGAAATGTCTTAATGACAACTCTGTGATTAGCCAATAGCGTAAGGACCTATCTGCTGAATCGTGTAGTTTCAAGCTCATCCGAAGCTAATATTGGCACAAGATACTAATTATTAGTTCTTAGTATCTTGATGTTATGTGTTCGAGTCTGAGTCTGTGATTGTATTCGAGTCATCGACATAAGAGTTTTATAGAGTAGGTATCTGGATGGGTTGTACCACGATGCATAGTTATTCTGCCGACAAGCAGTAGTGTGCAAGCATATGCTCCGGTTGAAAGTATTGTGAAATTTCTATGCATATAAGACTTAACAACTGACGTCACGAATCAGGATGACGAGCGCAATGAATTGTCCCTCAAAACATTCCAGCTTAAGGTTTTGATGACATCGCAACTGCTGGACAACAGCTGCTGACCTGGGCTTCAGCAGGCGTTACACTTACTATAAAGTGAATGGTTGCTCGACTCGTCACTCAGTTCCATAAAGATAAAAAAAAACTGTTCTCACGTAATGAACATTTAAGTTAAACTAGAAACTAGGTATTCCCATGCCTCGACTTTTCCTCATGAGTATTTCGCTGCTACGACTAGATAGTACCTATATAAAGAGAAATTTTTATATTGACAAGTTCTCTTTATTATCATTAAAAAGGAAAACTGCATAACCGATACGTTCCTACTTGATTACTCCGAAAACCATATTTCAAAACTAAGATTCAAGAAAAAATTTAACAGCCGATGTGTTTTCTAATATGACGTGTCTTATGAGAATCTAACAAGAATTAGAG
Organism: Luehdorfia chinensis; assembly: GCA_019845155.1. Classification (NCBI taxonomy): domain Eukaryota; kingdom Metazoa; phylum Arthropoda; class Insecta; order Lepidoptera; family Papilionidae; genus Luehdorfia; species Luehdorfia chinensis. The sequence continues at coordinate 11,580,987 of JAHVAK010000642.1, read as the reverse complement.
TTTTGTTTTTATAAACGTAAGTGACAACATAAGCAAATTGTTTACCTTGTAATTGCAACGTCCGTCCATATCAAATGCTGTGTTACCCAGAATATTTCTATGTGGCACCACAATGCGCTTGTCCTCTGTGACATCACTTTACAAGTCTCATATACTTAGTAATTACATTAGCTATCAGTGTTCTTTAAACCGAAACACAGTAATGTTTGCACACTAACTGCCGTCGAGCAGTCGAGCCGTAGCACTGCGGTGGTACCCACCGATACGGATTCCTGCTTAGGGGTTCCTACCACCAGTGACAGTGAAGAAAAGCATAGATCTATTGTTTATGTGTGACGTTACTGTAACTATTATCTGAAGAATTGCAACGGCATATAAATACATATGTCTATCTTCTCTCTATTTAACCTGTAACAAGTCTGATTTGGATTTGTCTTATTCGCCACGCTTTACAGGCAGATTGCCGATCGCACAACCAGACATTTTGCATCTTAGACGGTCTAGATAACTTAGGTTTATTATAATTGGAGTTCTGGTCCCTACACTTATAAGCGGTAATGAATGTTGGGTCTGGCAGAAGAAGCATGAAAGTAAGATTAATGCTGTGGATATGAAAAGTTTAAGAAGTATAGCTGGAGTGACTTTCATGGACAGAGTGAGGAACAGCACGATATATATATGTAGGAATCATTGTGGTGTGGCAGAAGATGTGATGACAAAGATAGAGAAAGGGATTCTGAAATAGTTTGGCCCCGTAGAGAGGACGGATGAAGAAGATCGACGAAATTGATTTATGAGGCAACGACGAGCTTGTATGAAAACGCTAATGAAAGTACAAGAAGCGATAAATGTTCCGGGATCGTAGCAAGTGGAAAGATGTCTGCCTACCCCAATGGGAAAGAGGCGTGACTCTATGTATGTATTATAATTGAGATCACAGTACCGATTCGCAATAGCTGCTGCTATTACTAGACTTTAAACTAGATAGGTTCAACAAAATTGGAAGGATTTGCTGCCGAAGTTAAAAAGAGTGTGTTCTCTGTATAAAAATAAGCAGTAGTTACTGCAGGTGAACCGACCGTCTCATATTAGGAGAGGATTTTAAAGCATTTTTAGCTTGAAGAAATATTCTTACCTTTTCCTTGACCGTAGGACAGGTGTCAAATACACATTTTGAATTTTATGATACAGATGAAAAACGAACCAAGCGCACAAGCAATAATTCTGTAATAAAGTTTACCTACGCCCTTTTTGGTTCTACATCTTTGTTATACAACAAATAGTATGAGCAAAGTAACAATATATTATTAACGAACATTCGTTATGTATCTCTTTGTTTACAGATTTTAAGTATTTAATTATATTTTCTCATTTTTGTTTTCATTGAGAAAAATCAAGCCCCTGAAAAGCAACACCAGTGGAATTGCACGAGGAGAAATACACCTGGAGGCATATTTTGTAACTCTGGTAGGTTATTTTGGCGTATGAAGCTCATTCATTGGTTAATGGGATCAAATGAAACCGATCCCGAAACCAACCAGAGTTACACAGTAGACCCCAACATTTGCGGCGCGTTTTCACAGTGTGTGTTTCACAGCGTGCCCTTGTAATTTTTGGTCAATTCTTATTAAATTGAGAACCATTTTTGAAGTCGGTTAATAAAATGGAACGCATGTTAAACTTTTTATCGGTTAAGAATTGTCACTTTGAAGATTGAAGGAAATGAATTTAGTAATACCTATAACCATGCCTCATCATCATAATCATCATCATCATTTCAGCCTATCAGTAGTCCACTTCTGAACATAGGCCTCCCCCACAGATTGCCACAAAAGTTTGAAGCACTCATTTAAGGGGGGATTTTGCCATAGTTGCCACGCTTGGCAGGCGGGTTGGCAACCGCAGTTTATTCAGATGTTCCCTAAAAGAGGCTGCTGCCCATTTCCTGGTTTTAATTTATCCTGTGTCGACTTTTACGACACCCACGGAATGAGATGGGGTAGTAAATTTTCTTAAGCCGCTATCACACGGCAGACTCCACCTGCGACGCCTAGTTAAATAATAATATTGATAGCCCAGCACACAAGTTTTTTTAATGATTAGCATTTACGATCCACGTAATTATGAACGTACCCCCCATGTAATTAAAGAAAGATTGCGTCGAGGATTTTAACGATTAAGGCGGTTCCATATTTTGTAATGTAAAAAATGTGAATCTTGTACTCCTGACCGATTAGCGTGTAGTTCTAGAATACGTATTAGCACCCGTCTTCACCTCCCCGAATGTCGATACTTACGAAATTTTCCAACTAATTATATTTATCGCTGAAGGACATTGTCAATCGTAAGTATCATTGTGCAAACACGGAATTTTCACGTACGATTAAACGACAAGATTATATGGAGTAAATATTTGGTTTGGCAAAAATGTGCTGTTGTAACGCTGTGGAAATGAGGAGTTTGAGAAGTACAGCTGGAGTGACATTGATGGTCAAAGTAAAGAACAACGTGATAATGAAACCCTGTGCTGTGGTAGAACATGTAGTTAGAAATAGAGACGAACGAAATTCGGCGAAACAGATTTATGAGGCGAATGAGCAAACCGGTAAGGGTCCACGTAGGCGAACGTATCACGACCGACTAACCGACATAAGAAGAAGCGAAAGACGATTGTCATGATTGTAGCAGGTGGTAAGATGTGGTCTCTGCCTACCCCAAAGGGAAAGAAACGTGACTGTATGTACGATTCAATGTAGTGAGGCTGAAATACGAACCTTGGAACCACTTAACAGCAGCTAGGCAGATTAAGTACTGAGTCCATGAGAAAGGATACGTCAATGTAAAGAAATCAAAAATCATGTTGAGATTACTCAAATGCTCGAAAATAAAATTATAACGTGTTAACAGCTTGTTTGAAATCTGCTTTAATTCCGAAAAGCCTTGTTTATGTTTATTTTATCATAATTATCGTAATCATTTTAACAATCCGATTAGCAATCTAATGTGAACGCAAAAAAGCATATCAAAGCGGTCCTGCTCATTCGCATGCAAGCGACAGATGGCGCGGCGCCGGCGCAGGGCACGCGTCGTAAACACGATTTTTACTACCACTTGAGTGCTCGTAAAAGTCACGTGGATTGCGCCGTTTGTAGAGCTCACAGTAAACACCGCACCGATTATTTCGTATACGCCGCCGGGGCTAAACCTCAGTTATAAATTCGAAACTTTACGAGCGGCCGACGCGCGGTTCGTTATTATCCCGCTCTTTAGACGTTTATTGAACCATTATTGACTTGTTTAAAGTATCACCCGCTTAATAGAGATAAAGGAGTTGATTGTTTATGTCTTTATCGCGTAAGGACGCGGCCCGACGTCTAGATGTCTACGCTCGGTCTATTACAGCGCCTTTATGACGGCAATTTTCCTTTTTGTCGAGCGCCGCGAGTTTTACGACTGGTATCAATCAATGCATTTATAATGAACAGTTATGATCCAGCTTCGTGGTTTAATTAATAACTCGCTCACTAAGTTTAAGTAGACACTAGCGTCTTAATTAAAACTTATATAAGCAGTCCGTAAGGGCCCGTTCTCCACGGTAGATATGACTAGTACTGCTACATCGATTTTCCTGTTACTTTATTAGGCTACTGCCGCTAGTGCTAGCTGTATCCGCGTCTTCGTTCTGTTTAGACGCATTTAAAAAAAAGGGTAAGTAGAGTATATATTTTTTTATTAGAAAATGTGATTAGTGATCCGTCCACCTGATTGTAAATGCCATAACGAATGCAGTGTCACCCAGCACATTTCTGTATGATTCCACACTGCGCCCGACCCCCTAAGATTAGTCCTTAAGGCTTATATGCCCAGTAAATGCACTAGCTCTCAGTGCGCTTCAGGTCAAAATACAGTAATGCACACTACTGCTTCACGGCCGAATAACTGGCCTGGCTGCGGTGGTAACTACCTAATCGGATTCCTGTATAGGAATCCCCCTACAGTAAGTACCACATAACAAGGTACTTCTATTTTATATAGAGGTGTATATGATATAGATTTTGTTGATGGGATCACGTACGAGAAGTCCCATGAAAAAGCATCGTGCTGATCCCTTGCTGCATTGCAGAGCTGTGCAAGAAAACTGTCGGGCAAAAATCAGGATGTGTCTGTGCTTACAGACTAAAGTGTATCCAAATTAGCAAGGACTAACACAACGCACTACCCTTATTTGCAGTGGTTTTAAGGCACTCTATTAATTCAAGAAAGCGACAAGGCGTGCAAATCGTTCACCTGATGGTGAGCGCAATATCTATCTGCCCGTAATAGTTCCAATGACACTTAAAAGATTGGTAAGCTTAGTCTGGCAACGGACTGCGTTCGTCACATCAGCCATCAGTTGTAAGGTCTCATATGCCCAGTAATTACGCCAGCTTACAGTGATCTTAAAAACGAAACACAGTAATGTTTCATGGTAGAATAACCGGAACTACCGTGGTACCTACCTCGACGCATTCCTCTATAGGAGTCCTTCCGCCAGTAAATATTTCATAAGAGATAATAATGCTTAATTTAATTTTCTGATTAAATTTTATATTAGTAACATATTCTAAAATATAAATTGTATGCCTATTAACAAAATAAGTAGGAATTTACCGAACTAATAGGTTGTATCTGTTTTTCTTTATTTCAAAAACAAAGCTCTTGAGACAAGTATGTAACTATTATAACAGAGTAGCAATATGTTTTATAGGTACCTACTAATAACATAATCTTTGGTGTGGCGGGGTGAAATAATGAATCTGGCAACATAACTAGATCGTAACAAAGAATGCACAAGCGAGAATTAATTCAACCAAAACAATTATGTATGTCTACACAGAATGTGTAGCAGAGGGGCCGGGTGCTCGCCTTTAATTTCATAGTACGCAAGTAACCTGGGTTCGATCCCCGGTGCCCAGCACCTCTAAAATTGTTCTACAATTGTAAGTGATTTTTTACCACGTGCTCAGCGGTGAGGGAAAAAACCTGCATATCCGAGGAATAGAAATATTTCGAGGACATGTGAAGTCCGTCAACCCGCATTGGAAGCAGCGTGGCGGACTATATTCCCCGCTCCAAAACCCTCTCAGAAATGAGAGGCCTGTGCTCAGCAGACACATTTATAGGCTGTTACTTTACTTTACTTTTTTTACACAGAATGTCACTGTAATGCTAATTGCAAAATATTCCTTACTAGCTGAAGCCCGCGACTACGTCCGCCTGGATTTAGGTTTTCTTAAAATATCGTGAGAACTCTTTGATTTTATCCGAAATAAAAGTATCATATGTCCGTCTCCAGGATGCAAGCTATCTCTGTCTACAATTTCATCAAGATCGGTTGAGCCGTGAAAAGTTTACAAATAGACAGAGGGACAGAGCCTTCGCACTTATATACTTAAGCATTTATAATATTAAGTCCATACTGAGGACCAATCAGAGAGTACGATCGCTAATAAAATATATTTTTACCGGCCGGCCGTGAGCCTAAGTGGTCTAGCGGCTGGGATCCAAACTAAGGAGAGTTTGAATCCCAGCCGGAGCAAACATTAGTGCAATGACAATATTTAGTTTGGTTGGGTTGTGGGTTTTCGGGTCTTGTTGTGTTGTGATTGCCCCCGTGTCTCTGACACTGTACCCTAACCTACCTCCGGCCTTATCACATGAACGTTATATTGGGCACGTGTACTAGTTTGGGACGAGATGCATCTGCGTTTGCGTTCACTGTTGTGGCACTATAGTACCTCCTGCGCAGTTAACACCTTCTGATTGCATTCGAAAGTTATCGCCGTGGTCGAAAATCGGTAAGGAAGACGTCATATTTTTTTTCTATAAAAATGTTACTAGCCCGAAGACTATGACTCTTAAAGCACTCTAAAATTATCAAAATAATGTTCAAGGATATATTAAGCATAATAAGATGTAGAGTACTCATAAACTGTTGCATTACAAAACATGTTTCGAAGTATATTTTTATATATTTTTTTCAGAGAGAGCTTTCAGGAGTCTTGCGTGTTGTAATTTTTTAATTTTGTAATTTTGTACCTATGAAAATAGTTTTTCCCCATTGCATATTTCGCAGTGGCTCCATCTATTTTCATAACATAAAAACAATTTTTAGTATTCCATTTCATATTTAGGTATATTCAATAATTATTTTGAGGATAATGAATTGAGAAGAAAATAAAAACTTTCCATATAAACCATAAATGTTTAATATAATATCAATAGCGAAATAAACTCAAACACTGCCATCTAGCGTCACAGTGGCTAAATATCTAAGGACACAATTTTGCCTTTTTTGGCCTCGATATTTATATTAACATAAATATGTAATAAATAAATAGATAATCACTTTTAATTTTTATTGTAATTTGCAATACATAATATTTTGACAGACAACAGTACCTACTTATAATACTTATACATATAATTTAAAACAAAATAAAATAGCGACGGATTAATCGCCTATTTAAAAAGTATTAATTGAATATATATGTAAAAAACGAAAGAACCTGCTTGTAATACACAATTCACTTTTATAGCCATGTTATCGCATTACATATGACAACATTATTAAAAAGACTTATAAATGCCAATAGAAACGCGATAACACGAGCATAAGAGAATTTTATTGCTTTATCCATCATTCTGCGATATAAATTCATCAAGACACTTGTTAATCATAAAATAAATCTTATTACACAGTAAAATCATGTTTAAATTGATGACAAGCGTTTTATTTCGTCATAACAATAAAATTTATTTTTACGAGCGCAGTGCGGTGGGGTTTTCTTTAGCGCCATCTAACGGAGGTCGATGGGGCTACGACGTCACGGCAGTTAGTTGACGTCATTTGATGGCAGCTCTGATTTTACGACGCGTTTAACGTTATTATGAATGGAGGTGTCGTTAATGTGAAATTGAGGTTTTCTGTGCTTAATGTAGTTTCGGTAGTTGAACAGATTTTTTTTGTTTGTTCTTGATTAATAATTATAAATTAAATATATGTGTCACTGTGTAGGTATTCTTAAAATAATAGCGGAAGTTTCGAGATAAAGTACTTAATGTACTTACAAAGACAATGCAACTTTAGGAATACAACATTTACAATTTCTTTTAAGTTAAATAATATTTATTATATAATAAATTATGATTATAAATATTTTATTTAATATAACGCGGATTCTGATTTATGTTAAAATAATACCTACTTACGACGGTCGTATGTTAAACAATTATATTTTTTTGGACTGGACTAAATGGTACTATTAAAACCATTTAAACACGTTTTGAGACATAAATATAAGTACGAAACTAAAACAATACAGGTACCTATAGGCACTCTTATACAAATACCTGTGTTGGTAGGTACTATAGTTACCTAGTTACTCAAAGCAACAGATATCCCGTACGATTTCTTTTTTCTGTGGCTAAAAATTATATGCGTTTTTAATTGAACAATGAACTAAAATATAGACCTAGATATTCCCGAAAAGGAATCTTTTGACTTTAAAAATCTATTTTAAAAATTTAAAACAGTAGATCCTAACACAAACAAACCACCTTACTACTGATTCCCGTTTGGGATCTGATATGCCCACTGCTCTGCCATTGCACACTTTTACAAAACAGTCCCCACACATTTCTAACCACATTAAAACTAGACTAACTTTGCATAAGTATCTCACTTACGCACATGCAATACCTAGAGCTCTATCTCTTTCACACGCGATCGTCAAAATGGCCTCCAAACGAGATGTTTTGAAGGAACGGGCGCCAACTTTTGTTGCTTGTAATGGGCGGAGCGTGCATGTTCAGGAACGTATTCGGTATTTATTACATTAATGTTATAAACTTTGCGACATACCTTTATGCCTTTATGTTTAAAAACTGTATCACACAATCGAAGATTACGTACTTATAGAGTATTAGAAGGCAAAATCACTTAATAAGGTCGTTCTTAGTTTAACAAATTTAACTGGATTTTTTTATATTTAAATCCAAGTCCTAAATAATTTATGTAATGAAATATCATATATACATTTATTTATTTTTACTGGAACCCTTTTAGGTCTGTAGTCTTGTACGAATCTAAATACATAGTTCAAATTGAGAGTTTTCCGTAAAATGTATAATTTTAATAGCTTGATTAAATGTCCTAGATAACAAAACAGTATTATTTGTAATTTATGTTAATGTTGTATAACATTCAATGATCCGTTTTTGGAGGACAATTTAAATTTAAAACCTATTTAATAAATAAACAAAAAACATTTTTATCCCACATATTTTAACCTAGCAAATACCATAAATGTATATTTGTAGAATTAATTATAGATTTTTTTTTAATTTTTATGTAGAATTCTCTTCATTTTTTTATAATCTGTTCAAAGCAAAATATTTTTTTATTGAATTATATCTTTGAGTACAATAATTTTTGAATACGTCCCTGCTTGATAGAATTTGGATATGGCGACCGATGCCTTTAGTGACCAACGGAAAATGTGACTGTGTTAGTTTTTAAATCGTTAATTTCTTTATTAACAGTAAAATGTACGATAATTATGTGAAATATAACAGTGAAATAGTAAACGCATGTCAGTTCGGTCTGTGTTTTGATAAAAATTTGCAATTAAACCAATATGATTGAACAATTTTGTGTTTATATGCGTCCGCCATTACAGTTTAACATCGATAGATGCGTAGCTATCTCTTTCACTCCTATGGTTAAGAATGAGATGTAAGTGAGAATTATGGAGATTTTTACCTCAAAGAAAGTCCTTTACTTCAAAACTGGTGTCTACTTTTTATTTTTCATTTCATAGTAATATTGTTTTCTTTATTTTAAATACAAAGTCTTAATATACTTTCAACATGTTTTAAATAATTAAAGGTTTTAAGCATTTAAATAGTTAAAGGAATTATTTCAAAAACATGTGTCGATGGAGTGTTGCACTGGATATTTGCTTTTTAAATTTTTGTGTCCTCTGAATTTTACTGCATATCTATATGTTGTGGATCCTATTTATTTATGAACTATCTAATTAGAATTAATGGTGATTATAAATAATTTTATTGCACGTAGTACATAATATGTTCCTATTTTAATAGAAATTTGCAGATAAGCATATACTTTGACGTTGACCTTTTATTAAAAATTAAACAGGAATATTGTACGAGTATGTTTAATTTACAAATATAAAGTAGGTAATATTCTAGAAAGCAAATCCCAAAATTGTACCAAAAGGGACTTATTTTGTAAATAAGCCATAACCGTCTAATTTACTTAAACAAGTAAATTGAATAGGCCCATGGTGTTTTAATTGGTTCAATATTTTTAACGCTTTGAGAGGCGCTAACCCATTGTGACTATAACTGTATAATAGATTTTCTTGATTCATTATTTATATGCTAAATCATGTTAAGATCGATTTAAAAAAGCTTAAAAACTGTTAACGACCACGATCTTCCCAGCTTTATTTTCATAGTTCCTATAAAAACATTCTTGATTTTTCCAAAAGTTAAGAATAATTTTAATGTAATGACCATTTTGTACTCTTAGTAGTTTGTTATGTAGTACAGGTACTTTTTAAGGCACAGTTACCGAATGTAGCTGAAATTTATATATAGTATAATTTTTTTGTCATCGACGCCTCATCATTCATAATATCGTTCCATTTCATTAGAAGCGATATTTTAACTTCACATGAATGCGGTCTTTCTCCTTTATGTAATTTTTGGTACGATATTATTTTAATGGAAATTAAATGTATGTTTTGCGAAGTAACAATTTTCACGCAATCGTTTACTTAGCAGCTTATTAGGCTTTTATGAAATAAGCGCGGCTGCGAGGAGCCTCAGGCACTACTGCAACGAAATTAAAATTTGATTGGGCAATTTAAATTCAAAATCACGTGCATCGTTTCCCTGCCGACGGCGCGCTAATTTTACCCACGCACTGCCAAAAACCATTCTACGCAGACCCCGGACAATCCGAGAACTCCAATAAGGCAAACACATAACTGTCTTAAAAAAATATATTCTAGCTAAAGTAAAAATCAATAAGCAAGTTTTTTATATTTATAGCAACTTTTCACTAGTTCTTGGTTTTGCTAGTAGAAGAATATTTCTTCTTTATCGGCCTCTTTATCTGATTTTTACTGGTGGTAGGGTTCCTATGCAGGAATCCGCCTAGGTTGTAGACGTTACTAGTGTTTCAGTATTAAGGGCAATGATACCTAGTGTAATAATTGCGCATACGATATTTAATAACTGATGTCTCAGGGGGCGCCCAATTCTAAGTAACACATCATCTGTTATGCCCTTACCATCAGCTGAACGATTTGCTCGTCCCGTCACTTTGCTTCCAAAAAGTCTCTTAATATTCCACCTGCTGGCCTCCCCAAGAACGGTGGATCTGCCGTAATCCCCCAGGGCCAGTTATTCTGTCGTGAAGCAGTAGTGTGCAAACATTACTGTGTTTCGGTTTGAAGGGCACATGAGAGCTAGCGTAATCACTGGGCATATGAGACTTAAGAACTGATGTCTCAGGGTTATGGGCATAGTGTGGTGTCACACAGAAATTTTCTGGGTGACACAGCATTTGTTATGGGCAGACGTTGCACGTGCCATCAGGTGAACGTTTTGCTCGTTTTATCACTTTATCCAATTAAAAAAAATCACCACAGGCAGGCAGATGTTTACTATAGACACTACTCCTTGTCATTGGTCTGTGTATTTTAAGATCTCATATTTCCGAAGTATTTATTCCGACACAGGTGAGATTTCACAGACAGTTCTCTCTCCCTCGACTTTTACGACACCCACGGAATGAGATGAGTTGAATGAAAAAAGTTCGACAGTAAAATGATAAAGAATTACTGGACTGGAGACAACGTGGTTTCAGCGTGGCATGATTTCGATCTCTCGGTTTTCCGCGCAATAGTTGCACACTATATGTATGTACTATCAATTAGCATCAAAATTTGAATTTAAAGTAAATGAAACATTTTCGCATATTTTTCGTTTTGGTTCGACGATAAGATTTTCTTTTCAGTTATGAATTAAATCAAAACTGTTTAAGTTAGTTACTTAGGTATTTTTATGGTAATTTTTTAAGTAGATATAAATGAAAATATTACCACTTTTTGTAAAAATGGATGCCGTTTACCAAATTTAGCGATACAGCTTTCAAGGGTTTTTTTACACTTCATTAAATATTATTTATTAAAGTTTACAGCTTCGGTTAACCGCGTACCGCGTTGTAACTTTCCAGTTTTAGTTCATAAAGTAATTTACCAAATAAAAACATTACAGCGAATAATTTACAATAAAAGTGAATTTAAAATTAATAATTCCTTTTTACAGTGTTTGCTTTTTATTTAAAAAAAATGTTTGTACGAGACCTTACACTATCAATAAGAGAAAGGTAACGAAGAGTATGTCGACGGATACGCTTTAACTGGCCGCTACGGAAGCAGCATATTGAAATAAATATTTTAACATCTTATATTTTGTCAGCAACCTCGGGTTGCAAGTAGGTGACATGTTACGTTTTCCACGAGGGTAAACGCTTCTAAAATTAAATATGGTATAAAACTGCAACTTGTACTCAAAAGTGAGTGTTGTTTTAGAGTCAAAGTATAGATTGATTAGTAAAATTAAAATTGAGTGACGTCATGGCCTCTGGTTGCTCCGTTTGTCTGTGTTCATTTATAAGCATAATTGTTAACATTTTACTTATCAAATAATATTATTACCATTAACTGGTATATAGCTTCACAAGGTTGATCAAAATTGGTAATCCTCTAACAACTCTATAGTAAAGTACTTAGTATAGTTTTACTAATGCTAGGATTCCTATGCAGGAATCCGTCTAGATACGTGCCACCTCAGGGCCAGTTATTCTGCCGTGAATCAGTAGTGTGCAAACACCGTGTTTCGGTTTGAAGGGCACTGAGAGATAGCGTAATCACTGGGCATATGATACTTAGAACTTATGTCTCAAGGTGACGAGCGCAGTGTGGTGAGCTGGTGAGTGGCGACACACAGAAATGTTCTGGTTGACACAGCATTTGCTATAGGACAAACGTTTACCATCAGGCGAACGTTTTGCTCGTTTCGACACCATATCCAATAAGAAAAAGTTTTCAACGTGCGTGCCCAAATAGCGATTACGTACGAGTATATGAGAAAGTCTTTGAGACAGACTTGAGACTTGTGGTCTACTCTGCACAGAAATAAATGGTGATAAAAATCAAAACGTGATGGCGTGTGAAGTGGCTGTTGTCTGTCTTTATATTTGTCAAAGCTGAATGAATGTTATGTAACAAATATTCTTTAAATATCTTCGAGATTTTACAATCATTTTATAAATTAGTGAAATTGGCGGTGGTTAAAACGAATAAATGTTTATTAATAAGTTTCTTCTATCACGACGATACATGCATATGATGGTAATCTTAGTGAGTAGTCCCACTTATGACGCAAACGGTCTATTATTAATATTATATTCCGTTAGTAAATGACAGGCGTATGATAATTTACGGCAGACTATAATAGCCAAACATTAAATATTATAATAAGACCACGTTATGAAACGACCTAGATTTTATTAATTCATAGGTAAAATAGGGATATATCTCTCGATCTATAATTGATTATAGTTCTATTTTATGCAACAGTACATTTTTACATACCAACTTCGGTATTGAATGAAGATGCACGTTATTACTCATTTAAATAAAACTAATTTTCGATGTACAATTTTTCACGTTTTCACATGTAAAGCGTAAAATAAATAATGTATATTTATGGCTGATTATGCTACTTTCACTAATTGCCGGTTCTGTCGACTGACCATCAAAATATATAGTTTTTCTACACTTGTATTGCGTGAGAGTTCATCCCCGTTCGGGCCGACCCATTTACCTTCCACAGCCAGCTGTTGCGGCGTGGTTTTACTTCTCATTATGCTTCTTGAGACTAATATGAGGTTCATGTAAAAATCAAAGTAAAAAAATTATGTTAAATTTAGACTATTTTTCAAATAAGATATACTACTGGCATCAAGATACCTCTTCAAAGACCTGGACCTGAACCTGTTATAATCCGATTTTAAATTATAATTACACATGAAGTTGAAATTAGTATTGATTATAATTATCAACGTTATTCTTGAACTCGACAGACCTTGCAAAAATAAATCATTTGCGTTTTATGTATTTAATAAAGGAATACCTCAATTTTCTGGTGAAAATAAATCAGTAAACTGGTTGCTAATAGGTATTTTCCAAAGAGTCTGGCTACGTCCACTTCAGATAATGTCACTGTGATTTATTAGTGATAATGCAATAAAGGAATGATTTGTTCCTTTTGTAACAACAATTATCCTATTGACCTCATGGTTAATTGCACGCACTTAACAAGAATTTGTTTTCATATATGGTATTTTGCTGATTACTTACGTTTCTTATAGATAAATATATTTAAATACGTAAATGAATATAACCGCTACAGAAACAAATGCTTAAAATTCAAAAATATATGCCTATGGTTGAAAATATAACCACGTTATGTTTAAGCCAAAACTAAAACGCCAAAACACATTTTTACTCCCGCGAGTAAAAATGTGTTTTGTAAAAATTCTTGGGGCACGCTGGTACTTACATTTAGTTAGAATAGCACTCCATAAACAACAGATTGAATTTTTTTTCTCAGACATGCAGTTTTTCTCACAAAGTTTTTCTTCTATGACTAAGCTGAACATCCTGTAATTTAGCACTAAAATTACAATTAACTATTTAAGCGATGCCGACACCGAAGTTTCGAACTTCAGTAGCTCGTGTAAGTACGAGCAAAATAAATTAAGGTTAAGAGGAAGGAAAGTAAAATATATTAACGATTATGAGCAGCGTTAACTATACTTGAACAAATCGACTCAATCTTCGATGAGTCCAGAATGATCCACTCACATTTCGAAAAATAGGTATAGGTACTTTCCAGATTGAAAATCAAAAACAAACTTCCCACTCACTCATCGTCGCAACTCCGTGCGTCGTATGTCAGTCGCCAACGCAACGAAACGGGGCGTAAAGTGTGAATAAAAATAAATATTTCGACGGATATCGGACAAGGCACGTGCCCCGGCGCCGCCCGCGCTGCCTTTTAGCATTCAACTCCAGTGCGGTATTGTTTGTTTTCACACTCCATCTTAGAGGCCAGTAGATGCGTGATCGTTTTATTGACTATGTGTATAATAATGGAATTTCGATTATACAATTGATGTACCATAATTTAAAATCACTTCTGATTTCAAACGATTTTTGAGGATAAGATAAAAACAATTAAAAGATGGATGTATGTTAGGAATCAAATAGACAAAATATTGATAAGTTGAACATATATTCGTATTAAATCTTATTTGTAATGAGACATCTCTTGTGGAATTTGAATTATCTACGACTTCTAAACCCTTATTAGAAGAGATATGGACACAAAGAATGGAACTGTACAATCAGTGACGATTTAATATCCTTGTCAGAATGTGTGTTCACCTTGTATACATGCATTATTGCAGACAATATTCGTCACTTGTTTATTTTAACGACAAAGAAGCGTTGCAAGTAGGTACTTAGGTAGGTATGTAGGTATACATATATATTTATACCATTTTCATCTTTATTATTTACAGGTACATTTTAGTATACTTGTAGTATATTCTTATTAATGTTATATATATATTATAAATAAAATAACTTATTTTTCGGCATTGTTTAATCGATTCCAAAAAATCTAGTCTAGTCTGTAGCGACGCAATTCTCACTAATGTATATTTATAAACTACGGCTCGTTATAACGTTGTGAGTCAGAGCTGTGGATGCGGAATATATTTAATATATTACTTATGAAGTAAATATGACTTATTTTATTTAAAAAATGGTGCCCCCTCAGTAGGATTTCTGCTACATTGTGGGTACGACCACCACCGAGGTATAACCGAAACTGGAATAACCATCTGTAGGCCATTCAAAAATTTGTCCCGAGCAGGAATAGAACTTGCGACTTGTGGAGAAGCCGATATCTTAGCCACTGAGCCAACCGAGTGGACATTAGAAATTATCAAGTTATTTTGACTCAACGTCAACCACCAAGCTAACTCTGAACATCAGGTGGTGGCATAAATTTGCTTGTGCACGCTATTGTGAGAGGGCGGCCGCTACTCTTCGAAAACTAGGTAATACCACTTTAGTTAGGTAATATTGCATGGGAGTCTTAGCAAAGAACTTTCTCTCATTTTAATGGACTTCTGCAAAATATTGTCATATAAGGAGTAGGTAGGTACTCGTAGGTTCCTATGCAGGAATCCGTCTAGGTAGATACCACCCCAGGGCCAGTTATTCTGCTGTGAAGCAGTAGTGTGCAAAAATTACTGTGTTTCGGTGTAAAGGGCACTGTGAGCTAGCGTAATCACTCAGCATATGAGACTTTAGAACCTATGTCTCAGGGTGATGGGCGCAGTGTGGTGTCACACAGAAATTTTCTGGGTGACACAGCATTTGTTATGGGCGGACGTCGCACTTACCGTCAGGTCAACATTTTGCTCGTTTCGTCACCTTATCCAATAAATTGTACGAGTCAAAAAATTCTTACTCGCCATTGCGTTCCCACGAGCATGACAGCATTGCATATTATGGTATTATCAACTTGTAGTAAGGACGGGTTGATGTCATCTTGACAGGCCAAAACGGTTTTTAATGGTACTAAGCAACGAGACATGAAAGTCGTTCAATTGGTGGTACTGTGTGTTGGAAAGTTCTATGTAGAACCACAACGCACTAGTATCCACGAGACATCGGTCCTTAAGTGTCATGTTCCCTGTATTTATGGCCCTTCAAACCGAAACAGAGTGGTATTAGCGCACCTCTTCTTGACGGTAGAATAAGTAGCACTGTGGTAGCGGCTTCTTGATTCCTATAATCATATCATCAGTTAACAAGGTTTTTTTATCTGATAAAGTGACGAAACGAGCAAAACGTTCACCTGATGGTAAGTGCAAAGTCTGCCCATAACAAATGCTGTGTCACCCAGGACATTTCAGTGTGACACCACACTGCGCCACTCACCCTGAGACATCAGTTCTTAAGTCTCATATGCCCAGTGATTACGCTAGCTCTCAGTGCCTTTCAAACCGAAACACAGTAATGTTTGCACACTACTGCTTCACGGCCGACTGGCCCTGGGGTGGTACGTACCTAGACGGACCTGTTTACACATACCTATTGACGGTAAATGGTCACTATGCACATAGACACCCGCGTCTAACTTCGACGATGAATCAAGGTGATGTTGTGTTAACATCCCCGAGATGGAATGGTGAATGGAATGGCTCGTTGTCAGTAATTGGGTCTCCAGCTCTTTTCTCATATCCTACGAAACGTAGAAGCATAATTCTATAGTTAAAGCAGCATGAAATTGCTGTTTTGTACGGTGGGACATTAAGCTAATATTCTTTTTTTTATGGAATAGGGGGCAAACGAGCAAGCGGCTCACCTGATGGTAAGTGATCACCGCCGCCCATGAATATCCGCAATACCAGGGGAACTCCGAATGCGTTGCCGGCCTTTGCGGAAAGAGTAGGCTCTTTTCTTGAAGGTCCCTACGTCGTATCGGTTTATTTATTTTTTTATTCTGTGAGACCATGCTAATTGCCCGGTCGAGCCGGCCAATTTACATGATACAGCGTGGTTTTACCACGATCACAAAATTACTCGCGGCGATTCTTCGATAGAGCCGCACAATCCAAACCCTCAGATCACCTCTCAAATCAGTCAATTACCGACCCTCGACACACGACTGTTCGCAAACTTGGCCCGCGAAACGACCGAACCGACCGAAGACCGAACGTGAACAGAGACGTCCGCTCGGTTACAACACTCAAGACGACGCGCGACCGCCGTAGAGAGCGGCCGTGTTCCAGGGCGGCTCTCATCGCCCAGAGTTACCGATACAACAAGTAGACTGCCTGAAAGGTGATCCGAACTTCCCTCGGACGGCCATTAGATAATCATATTCGAAAGAATAACAAGACTAGCTATCTCATGAAACATGCTTGAAGCGACATGACTGTATGATAATAACGCAGCTCTAGCTCAGTTGTCCGATGAAGCTGTAAAAGCCAAGAAGGGTAATAGGTATTGTCATCACTTTTGACGACCTCTTGGCCTAGTGGTCAGAGTACTTTTACGCCGCGGGTACCAGGTTCGAATCTCAGCCGGAGTCCACATTTGTACTAAAACACAAATTGTTTGTTTACGGGTTTGGTTGTGTTGTGATTGTACAAGTGTTTCTAACACTGCATCCAAGCCTACATCCGATCTTCCATTGAAAGCGGGTAGGTAAGGACGATTATGATAGGCGATGGGGTAGGCGAGTATGATAGCTCTCGATATTCGGAAGTTATCACCGGGGTCAAAACGGCCAGGAGAAGATTGAAGTTTTATCATTTAGGTACTTTTCAGCATATTATTATGAAGTTTCTGCAGATACAGTTTCTAAAAAATCGCAGTCGAATTTTCATTTCTTACAACTGCAGTTCTTAGCGAGTCTACGGCAGCCGGCTGTTGCCGTATATTCAGGGTTGCCTTTCTTTATTCAAGGATGATTTTCCTGTGTATCAATAATAATAAATTTTAGTGTTCTTCCTGATTTCATAGTTTTTCATGTGTTTTTGTTAAAAATAATAAAAGACATATTTTTTCCTTTCGTTATCTTCATTTTCACTCAATATAAATTTAATTACCTATACAAGCAAGTTTATGTAATTATTAAGTTTATGGTGTAATTTGTATTTGTTTCTATTTTAAAGTTTCGCAATATGATAATGTGTAATAAATTACCTCAATTGATAAAACTACCTCTAAACAGCTGGACGATAGGCGTGGTGCGTTCGGACGAAACAAGAACAAAAGATCTCAGTTGAATAATATAACAAATATTGCCTAAATAAAACATGCTTATAGAATGGGGCAGCCCTGTTCACTAATTTCAATGTGTTTTACATATACTAGAAGCTATCTGCAAGCGGCAATGGTGCAGAAATAAAATTGGCATGCGTACCCGCTATTGGTACGTGATAATTTCCTTAGACCACCGCTGTTGCTTATAGGTGTGGTACGCCGCCTTTGTATTGAATGAAAATTAAGCGTGGTTTCCTAGTTCTATTTTCTTCTGATTTACTGCAATGGTATTCTGCGTTAGTTTACGAAGGCGATGAGATATAGAAATTGATTTTATCTTTTTTAAATTGATATTGTTTTGGTGAAACGAGGATTGTGGCAGTCATCTGTTTTTGCAGTGAGTACCCGGTCTCTGACTACCCCATATGGGATACAGTCGTGGTATTATGTTTGTATGTAAATTTATTTTGCACGTGCAAGATAAATTGGCTGTTTCAATTTATTTTTACTTCAATTCATTGCGTGTGTATTTGGTTATTATATTTAGAGTTTGGATTTATCCAAAACAAGACAGGTAAAGGTAACATTATAAGTTGCTGAGCTTGTTATAATTAATATGAAATGTTCCCAAACCACTCTTAATTATTCAGTTGTGCAGATAAAAATCCTGTTATTTAATAATATGCAACTGATGAATATTTATATTGTCGAACATTTAGTAAAATCTGCCTACTTAGAGAGGACATGTTTATCATGTCTACGAGTTATTTTAACGTATACTATATAAGTATCTAGGTAAGAAGTATTAAGTAAGCAAGCTATATTGAGATAAAAGGTGAAACATAGAAAAAGAAACGAAAAGAAAACGTCCCGCCGGCGCCGTCCGAGGCGAGAAGCGTCCGTTGAAAATATCTGAACACCCTCGCGCTAGAACGTAACATTGGTTTACATGGAGGTTTTATATGTTACCGAGAAATTGTTACAACAATTACTCATTTCAGTGTAGTATAATATATAACTATTATTTATGTAATAATTTTGTGTAATATTTCCATCAAATCTATTTTTACCATGGTCTACAAATAATCCTTCAAATTTTTAGATTCATAACAAACAATATATTGTTGATGTAAACGTAGATACAAGTCACAAGAAGTAGGTTTTTAAGAAAGGCAGTAAATATGAAAATTAAGTCGTTATTTGAAAATCAGAAAAAATCGGTTATATCAACCTACTCCAAATCGATTTGAAATTAATTAAATGTATAATAAATGAACGCTGGAGACTTTCGGCGCCAAGTCGAAAAGTGGCGGTAGTGTTTTTATTTGATGTTGAAATTTCTGTGTATATTTTGAGTTTTGATGTTTAATAATTGATAGTTTAATATTATGCAGCAAGAGTCCGTGAAAGTGTTAGAAAAATTCAATTCAAGACGAACTTTGTACTTTTCGTTCTGTCTCCATCAGTTCAGCAAAAGTCAACTATCATTTTACTGTCGATCGAAGTCATGTTGCTTGAAGATTACCACTTAACTAAAATAATTATTTATTTATACAATATGAATAATTTACGACGAATGTTAATTTATGACTATTTCCATAAATAAACAAATAAAATATAACAGGAAAATGATTTAATACTACGAATTTTACGGATTTTATCGCGTTTAATGTTTAAACTATTTAAAACCCGACGTTTCGAGTGTTTTAAAGCACCCATGGTCACGCGATGACTGAGGTGACAGATCTCCTGATGTCAAAGTTAATCCGGAAATAAAGAAAATTATTACTCGACCTTGTCAAAAAAGGCTTGATTTTGTAGCTAATTGCCAGTATCAAAAAAGAAGAAGAAATGACTGCAGACATTCAAGGAAATGTATTTAAGTGGATATAACTTTGTGCTTTAACTATAAATGTTTTTTAATCCTTGATCACTTTAACGTGTCAGGTATTCTGCATTCAAGCAGTAGTGTGCATAACTGTTTTGGTTAGAAGGGCTAGTGTGATTACTGTGCATGTGAGACTAAAGAACTGAGGTCTTAGAATGACGACCTCAGCGTGGTGGGTGACATGGTATTTGTTGTCACTTTACAATTTTCATCAGGTCATAAAAAAATCGGAGGAAAAAATCAATTTGATTGCATTTTACATATTTGCACCTCTAGTCATTGAATATGCTAGAAAATTGAAATATTACTTACATATAAATACACGTAATAAGATCTTGGGTTGTAATTAAAATTAACAGTGTCTATAGAATGACCTTCCTAACCACAGTAGGTACCTAATAGTTGTCGATTTTGCCTCAATTAAACTTAACTCAATTTATTATATATTATTTACATTAATTTTGAGTTTATACCTAAGCGTAAATGTATTTTTTGATAAACTATTGTAGTAAAAATGAAAGTCAATAAATCTAAGTACAACCGTATTTACGATCAATTCATTCTTCATCAGTTTTTCATTAGATACCTATATATTTTAATTTGTGCTTTTGAACACATATCTTAATGATTATAAAATTATATTTTATGTTATTTTATAGTATTTACTATTATTTCTCTAATTTACAAATTATTAATTAAATAATACTTAATTAATGCCGTTAACAAAATTAGATCCTACCTACCTAAAACTTAGGATAACTAGAAAATATACATAATGGAATCATCACATCGTTGGTGTTATATGATAATATATAGTTGAAACTGCAAAATAATACGTTAAACATGAATTTATAGATAGGTGCATACTTCTGTGCGATTCAACTGACGTCCCATCTTGAAATGGCGACTAAAAGTCGGCCATTTTACAAGCGCGTATGTAAACCGACGCTAGCTCCTCCCGCGGGCTTCTATAGGGAGCTTTCCGTACTAGTCAAACCAGATACCAAAAACACGCAAATATAGCCCTAAAGCCGTTATGATAAGAGAGGCGTGGTGGTCAAGTCCAATTGGATATGCCTGTATACGGACTGTTTATGTAGCCGAAACTGCCGCTTCATACAGTGACGACGCTTTAGCATCACTTTCATTATTATCGGTCGATTCACGACGTTTACTTGCTACTAGAAAAATCTCATCGTGGCTCTATTAAAGTGCGAGTATTAAGTTTCGTTTATTTAGGTATAAAATACACCTAAATAAACGAAACTTAACACTTGTATGTTAAATATATTAGTAGTAAGTACAAATACAATTCAATACTAAACACTATTTCCTTTGTACACATTCGGAGAATAACTTAAGTCGTTGGGACTCTCTTAGAAAATTAATGCGTTGATATGTGCTAATCTCTATACTTTCCTAACGCCAAATTCATCTAATATATTCGTAGATAATGTATATAAAAGATTATACAAATTAATTTTTATATTAAATAGGTACCTATTGTTATTTATTTATATAAATGCATGCCACTATACAGGAGAAATCCTAGTGTGTGTTGTCTCACACTAGAATTTCGTACATTACAAAAAAACGCCTTATAAACTCCATCTTATTCTAAAAAAAATATACAACTTACGACATTGGAAACTAAATATATGCACGCGTTTTACATTTTGTAATCACCTTGAACGGACCGAACATGTTAGCAATACATTATTGTATTTTTAAATTAATTTTCTTGATTGATAGCAATGTACCATAAAACATAAGTAACAGCAATATGTGATTATAATAATTTAGTTCAAATATCTTAAACAAGAGAATTTATTTATTCATCTACCCGGTAGATATCAACTAACCCTTAAACATTATACAAGTTGATAATATAAGGGTAGCTATGTTTTGCCGTACAGCAGTTCCCATTTTGGTTTTTAGCCAAACCCAAACATCCAGACCGTTTGCGCTCATAATTGCCCATTCTTATTAAATTTATTTGCTAGATACAGTTAAAATTTCAGTTGTTTAATTGCTCGGAATTTCGGGTCAGAGAAACCGCGAATAGACTTTACTGTAGAGGGGTTAGGAACGTGGTGGAACTGTAGGAAACTGTTCTACTCTAATGTACTGTAGAAATTGTTGGGTAATGTATAGCACTACAAAAATAATAACCTAATTTTTTTTAAAAACAAGAATCTTCTGTGACTGATATTGTAAGTCAACTCACGCTGTTTATAGTGTGATGCGGGACCGGTCGCATTCACGAAAAAGACAGACGCTCTGACGTATCTCTGTCCCGCTCCCTCTAATGGCCTCGTAACCGTTGTTGAGACGTTCCGCTTTTTATGTAACGAGTGCGTCGTAAAATAAAAGTGCATTAAATGGGGGCCTTCGTCGGCATTGTTCGCGGTTAAAAACCGACCAAATGCAAAACATTTACTCTTTGTACATTTCATTCATAGCACGTAACTTCTAAACTTGGTCGTATAGTCAGGGTTCCTTTACGATTATTTAGTCGTAAAAATCAAAGTTATAGCCTATTTACAGCCGTTACTGTTTGTTAATATTTGTTTTACGAGTCCGTGGTGGCTTATTATTTAATCGTTAATCATTAAACCGATAAAACACATATAACACTTGTCTACAACTTGTTTTTATTGCCTTGTTCACTTCATTCTTACAATTTCATGCATTTTAACGAATTACAACTTCACAGGTTGTTCTTATATTTGTTTGACTGACTAATGGACATTTAAAAAAAAAGTATATGTCAATTCACTACATACAGAATATTTCGGACAACAATTACAACGAAATTATAGCAGAAAGGCGCCCGACGTTGTTGTCGTATTTTCTTCGAGGGAATCTCATCGGAACAAAGACATTAAACAAGAGCGTCAAGTTCGAAAACAATATTCTACACGCCTTTCAGTGTGTTATAAATCTGTTCAATTTCAAGCGTTTGATGACGTAAATATTCAGATGCAGTCAAAGCAATACCGACTTTACGTCTGTGGTAAAGGTAAAGATTTTGTCTGGAAATCTTAACAGATGGGCATTATAAATGTCCCTGAATTAACTGCGCCTGCGCACGTGATTGCATCGCGCCGTCTTGGTTTATATATACGGGACCTAGGAAGACTTATTGATCACAGTGCAATAACATTTATTTTTCTCTTTAATGTTTACTTTGTTGTAGGTAATAGCAAAAAACATTTACAAATTTTTATCGTAGCAAGGATTTGTGTATTAAATTATTGAATCTATTCTTTGTTGGGGATTCATGAAATGGCAAACATGCCAAGTATTATTTAAGTCAGTTGGCAGGAGAAGATCAATAACGACAGGATGCTAGTGATTACTTAGGTTCTTCGCATTGCCACAGTCAAACAGTAACAACTACGATGCCGGGGGGTATGTGTATTGTATGTATGCTGTGGTTTACCCAGGCAAAACTGGTTGAGTTAAGTTTCAACGGTAGCACAAGCGGCGAGGTAGATTTGAAGACATTACATGATCATTTTAACATAGAATAATGCTAGAGGAAAGCGGCGCAGGATGCGGATTCGTACAAGACAGAAGTTGGTTCTAGTCTCTGGCTGACAGTTCAAAAATGAACACCAGATCATTGGTAGTCTAGCTGCTCAGGACCGTGTTTGTTGATGATAATGACAATAAGGTATGGCTAGCAAGATATTGTAGAAATGACAATGATTGTTTTATTAAAAGTAGAGTAATAAAATATCGTATCCCACAGAGAATAATTTTTTTGTATGATTTACCTTTGTGAATAATCTTTAAAAAAATTAACGCAAATATTAATCAAACTGCTTAATCAAATAAAAAAGAAATATATTATGAAGTACATAAAATAACTTTAAAACTATTAAGAACTTTAGACCTATTAAGAAAAATGGTTTAAAACGGCTGTGTGACAGTGAGTTTCATTATTTCTATATCAACAACCGATCTTCACCCGAACAAAATTTACTTTCCTTGTATCTCCGCCGGGTCTTGTAGTCCTATCGCACCGTCGAAGATACATCCTTTACGGTGCCCATAAGTCCTCACCCTGAAAACTTTCCAACAGCAGTGTAGTGTTGCTGGAATATTCTGGAACAAGTATTCTGTAATGTTTCTAGTAAAATATTGAAGCCATTTAGTCAAAGACATCTTGTGTACATTTGACCCGTTTAATTCGAATAGAGGCGTCTCTTGGTTATTTTTGGTGAGACACAAACACAACATGAGTTCCAGTAAATTTAGCAGAGTTAGATTTTGTAATTTCAATATTTATGTCTACGGAAATATTGAATTTATTTAATTCTAGTTATTGCAATTGGGTTTTATATGGTGTGCGTAATTAGTTAATAATTATTAGTTAATAATTTAATAATTACATACTTTACTTTACACTGTTCCAAAATGTGTAATGTTGATTTGTTCAATTATCTTTTCCAGACCCGTCTTAGCAAAATCTATCTTGTCTCTTATCTTGTATCTATCTCTTAATTAGTCTTGTTTATGAATGTGGCGAAGACACTGAAACATCTTAAACCAAGTCTTCTGTATTTGTTTGTTTCCGTTTAAAGATGGATGGTATTTGAAATAAGATAACCTACTATTATTTATTATCTACCTTTTCCCTGTGCCGTGTGGTGGCGGCTCGATAAAAGAATACTACCACTCCATCTCATCCAATGGATCTCCTAAAAGGCGAGTAAGGAATTAAACTGGACTGTGCACTGTTTTGGTGAAACGTGGATTGTGGCAGTCATCTGTTTTCGCAATGAGTGCCCAGTCTCTGACTACCCTTTATGGGATACAGTCGTGATCTTATGTATGTACCTTTTCCCTGCTAATTTGATCGAGCCCAATGGTACGAATTTAATGAAAATATTCCTTCGACACCACAAATCCAGAAAAACCGATGTATTTTAAGTCACAATAAATCGACCCGTATCCCAGTCACGTTTCGTAATCGTGAGACTGTCGTACATCACGTTGAGATAAAAGTCCTCGCTTTGCCCACTCACGATCCGAAGTACAAAAAAAAGAACTCTTTAGCACTTACCGAGGATGCCAGTGATTGAATGATATGAAGTTGTAGCATGTAAGGGGAACTTTAAGTAGGTATCCATTAGGCTACCTTTATTACTTTATTAACAGGATAATGTTCTTGATTAAATTTTACTCCCAGCTTGATGTACTTGCAATTTTACTCAAATTGAATAAAATCATGTTTCAAGCTGATAGTTGTCCGACTTACAATCTTTATACATTTTGAGGACGTCAATTTTATAGGAGTTTTGTATCTCATTTAGAAGAATTTACAACATTTAAGTTGTTAATACGAAATTCTAGATTTTTTTTAGTGCAATTATCTCGGACGAATTTGCCAATAAAGTCATATACGAAGTTCTCTTCTACAAATGGTCGCTTTAATTATTATAGCTTCCTTCTACATGAGATATTTGTTTTATGTTGTTAAATTTTATGTTGTTACTGGTGGTAGGATTCCTATGCAGGACTCCGGCTAGGTAGGTAGCACCCCAGGGCCGGTCATTCTGCCGTGAAGCAGTAGTGTGCGAACGTTATTGTGTTTCGGTTCGAACGGCACTGAGAGCTAGCGTAATCACTGGGCATGTGAGACTTAAGAACTTATGTCTCTGGGTGACGAGCGCAGTGTGGTGACACAGAATAATCTGGATGACACAGCATTTGTTATGGGTAGACGTTAAACTCACCATCAGGTGAACGTTTTGCTCGTTAAGTCACTATATAAAAAAAAAAAAAATGTCATGAATTATTTCCATACTCGTGTTTCAAAACAAAATGCCTATTAAATAGAGCTTAGATAATTTAAGAATCAGAACAATAGTAATCTGTGTCAGATCTAATATCGTTTATAATAACGCATACATCCAATACATCTCATATTCATTAAAAAAAATCATTTTTAAAGACTACTTATACGATAACCCAAAATCGGGTACTCGTGGCCACCACGCACATTAATAGCAGTGGGACATTTATAGGCTCTTACTTAACTTTTTATATGTAAAATCAGGCGACGCTTAAATATATTTTTTACTATTGTCTAGAAATGTGAAAACTATGAATGGTATAATAATTTTGTGATAGCTAAAATATAATACAAATCTACATAATAGTCAGCGCTCCACACCTGACCGTTGCAATTTTCGTTACGCTCGGCTGTCAAATCCTCGTCTTACTCTACCAGTTGTATAGAAGTTTTAAATCACATAAAAAAAAATTCTTTGACGTTAAATAATGCATTTAAATTTATGGATTATACACCATAGATGTTCGTTGGCTGCTCTTCGCCCGCTTGAGAGACTTAATGCAGTTTCGAAGGATTCCCATCCACGAACAGTTTGGATTCCGTGCCAAACACTCATGTATCCAACAGGTACACCGCATAATGGAGCACATTCAATTCCGTTTCATACACGAGCTTCATACCGGACCGCTCTTCTTCAACGTGGCGAAAGCGTTTGACAAGGTCTGGCACAATGGGCTCATATACAAGTTATTCTTGCGCCATTTCTTCTCCAGCGGAAACGCATTCGATTCGACAATTATAATAGTAATAGTATAATTGCCCTCCCAATTGAAGTAACTGACCGAGCCGATACCTGTCCCCTTGGGCACCCCCGAGTCAGTTACACTCGCGCAAAGGATGACGGTCCAAGCCGAGGTCCCCTGGTCATCCATAAACAAAAGGTTCCGGCTAAGCGCCCTCAGCGATCTGTCCACCTTCTAATCCGGCGAAGCTATGAAAGCCTTCGGGTTAACAGTGAAAATAACATTTTTTATTATTTTATAAAGTACTAGGTGTTACTCGCGACTTCGTCCGCGTGGATATATAATTTCGGTGATGTAATTGCTCTTAGTCCTTTATGGCTTTTACAGCTTCATCGGATACTGTGCTCACGAGCCAGGGGCCCACGTGTCAGGTTTGGTTTGACCCAAACATAAATACTTAAATAAACTCCTACAAAAACATCGAAATTCGGACTGTGTCGCGTTCGCTGCGTGCTTGCGGGATTTCGAATATCTTAAATATTTTAAGTCGTCTAATGACCGTCCGAGGGAGTTTGCGGGCCTCCATTCGGACTGTCGACTTGTGTGTCGGTATCTCTGGGCGGTGAGAACCGCCCTGGAACACGGGTGTATCGTGTGTACGCGGTGTGATTGTCGACTGCTGCGCGCCACTCTCTACGGCGGTCGCGAGTCGTGGTGCGTGTTATATTAAAGCTATTAACTGTGTGTACAGTGTAGCCTGGATCGTGACTGACCGTATCGTGGTCAGGGAGTGCTGAGACATCCGTGTCGTCTAGCACGTTTCGCGGGCGATGTTTGCGTTCGGTCGCGTTTCTATCTGGTCGGTAATTTGCTGCTTTAACCACCAGTGGGTTTCGATGCACCGCGGCTTTTTCGAAAAACCGCCGAGATAATGCTCTGAAGTGTTCAGAGATTAAGGGCATTTCACAGTCGCTGTGAAGATCTACGTTGCGTTGGTACCAACCGGCTCCGGTGGAAGTTCGCAAGAATCGATTTTGAACGCTCTGTAACTTCTTTACCGCGTGGATGTAGGTTTTTTAAATATCGCGTGGGGTCCGGGATAAAAAGTATCCTATGTCCGTCCACAGGATGAAAGCTATCCTTTGCATTTATAATATAAGTATAAATAGGTAAGTGCAACGTCTGCCCATAACATATGTCACCCAGAACATTTCTGTGTGACACCACACTGTGCCGTCACCTTGAGACATCAGTTCTTAAGTCTCATATGCCCAGTGATTAGACTAGCTCTCAGTGCCCTTCGAATCGAAAGACAGTAATGTTTGCACACTACTGCTTCACGGCAGAATAACTAACCCTGGGGTGGTACCTACCTAGACGGATTCCTGCACAAGGAATCCTACCACCATTAAAAAAAGAAAAAAAAAAGTGTCCATTGGTAAAAATCGGTACAAGTTTTACATATGAACCTTTTGTTCGAAAGCTTCTTTTGCTATAAATCCAACCAAAGTAAAATTTTCTAATACGAAAATGTATGTATCTATTGAAAAGACTGGACAAACAAAAATAAGCAATCATTTATTCGAGTGTGAGTTATGTGGATTTAAGTCAGTGTGGGCGGAGAGGGCGCGGGGCGCTATCTTAGGATATGGTGGCTCTGTTGGAGATAGGGTTGTGATGACGCAGACGAGTTTATTTTAATCATATTTACGAACCGATGACCGCCTGAGTCAACATGTTTTTCGTGTAAAATTGTGTAAAAAAATATCACAAATAGTAGGTTTTCAGGTCCCGTTGTCTCTTAAACTGCATTACAGTCTGCCTCCGATTTTATCGCATCGTTACCTACATCAGAAGCAGGTAGGTTCATACGAATGAGTGCCTACTTCTGTGTTGGCCCGTACCCTTGTGGAGCTATTGTAATATATCCTGCGCTGTTCTTAGTTTCCTACAGTATTTGGAAGTGGATTCGTGATCACGTGGTCGAATCGGTCAGGAGAGAGTCATTTATAAACATAAAATTATTTCATGTACATTTAACATGGTCAGGTAACATATAAAAAAAACCGAGAAACGATCTATTCGTGACTGTAAATAATTACAATAAAATAAGTCATAAAAACGATTATTTAAAACTCATTTCAAAATAACGATTTGTTTTAATTACGTAATACTTGTAACACGATTATTACACGTGGGCTTATGTGAAACTGTAACATAGTTTATATCCAGTCCATTAGTAAAATTTCCGAATTTATTTTTTATGAATTTAAGTCTAATATTTCGTTATGATTTATTTCAGCAATGAAGTAAATAGATCTTCGAAACAATTGTTTTCAGTATACATTTTCCTCCTCTGACAACCCTGTCTCTGAGTTACCGCACACCGGTTGAGATATCGCGGACGATTCTCAAAGTCGTATGTACCTACCTTCCTACGTTGGAATGCAGCCATCTTGACTTCTCCGACGTTATATACGTTTAAAAAAAACCAACCGCGTGTCCACCATTATAAAATACGCCATTAGTTCAGCTCAAGGTAGATTAGCTATCAAAGTCCTCTAGCGCGATGTTAGTTTGCTTTTGTAATGTTTTGTCGCTTGTATTTTTTTTTGTGTATTGTAATGTCAATATTGATTCTTTTTAACTTCTACTTACTCTTAAGGACAACTAATTATTTAATATATATATAGTTAAGTCACTATTTTGAGGTATAGGTAATAAGGAAAGATCTGATCTGAGAAATGATCCTTACAAGTATTTATTGTCAATTATTGGTAATCGATATCGATAATATTACCATACCATTAATGGTAGTGCCAATAAAATGACGTTATGAATGCTAATTTGGCATTAATTGTGAATTATGATTTATTATATATATTATATTATATTAATACCATTATTGACTACACTTAGAAAAAGTAAGATAATAATTTTCATCTAATTTTCTTCTTCAATAACTTATTAATTATATTAAGTTCTGTAACTGGCTATTTAATATATATAATACAAGGAAGCTTGTACACCTTCAGGCAGCCTTACATTTGGTTCTTCCGTAATAGTATAATACCTTTGTCAAATAATATATCGTTAACACAGTAGGAAGAAATAACAACGCAGTAAATATGGTCAACAAAACGAATTACACTGCTATTGTATATCAGTACAACTGTTACTCCTAGTTACCGTATTTAAGACCAAGCTCGGTTTTGCTAGCCATAGTAGAGCTGATCATAACCTGGACCATATCTAATGTTCGAAGGAGACGCCGTAGCCGAAAACGGCAACGAGGCATATATATGTACATATATTCATATCAGTTTATAAAAGTAGGTACTAAAAAATACAAAACATGTTCGGTTCTTTGACTTACCTTCACTTGGTATGACACTGAAGTTGATATCACTTATCAGTACTGTTAATTTTAATTAGACTTTGTACAGCAGAATAAATTAATTTTAACTTGAATTACAAGTGTACCCTAGAACGATTTTTTCACGACTAAATTCTCTACAACAGACCAGCTCTAACAATGGCCCCAAGCGTGTGTTTAACTTCGATGAAACAAAGAATAAAAAAAACATGAAAACAAAACGTTTTAGGCTTTTGTGTACCGCCGCGTTCGTAGAAGATTCTCTAAGCGTTAAAAAACTCCATTTTTTTTACAGCATTAAATAACCCTTGCAGTTTACGAAGAATAGCGACTTTGTTGTAGCCTAGTAAATGGGTTAACTTGCGCAATAAAGCACAGCTTTGTCTTTACAAAACATCCGTTTTTTTTTCAACGTTCCGGATTGCACCTTTCTGTTGCGCTTTGCTAATAAAATTGGAGAATCCCGCAATGTTTGGCCTTGTCCGAACAATTTTATTGCACTGTAAACCACTAAAAAGTACCTCGCATAGCTTGTTACGGCGGAGAAAGGTGTTTCGGACCATTACGCGCATTAAAAAACAATGATTTTGAAAATTATTACACCTCAGGCTGTCTTAAGAAAGACTTTCTCCCATTGTTCGTGTTTTAAACAAATATTAATAATTACTTTTAATGTTTTGTCATACAATATTTGGCAGGTGAATTATGGACCGTACAGAATTTCTTTTATAACGCTTTGAAAGTTGTTAAGTATATTTTTGAGCTCATTTGAAATATTTTGTGCGTTGCGTTCGGTTCGGTGTTTCAAAGACGATAAAAATACTAGTCATAACACTTTGTTATCAAATTTTAGCAATATTATGCTGTAATAGTGAGTTATGTAAATTATAATATTTTTGGAACCGATTGTATTGATGTAAGTAATGTTTAATATTGTTCTTAAGTTATATTTGTTGATTTCGTTTTGTTGCATTCTTTTATTGAATAAAGTGAGTGAAACGAGCACAACGTTGATCTGATGGTAAGTGCGACGTCTGCCCATAACAAATACTGTATCACCCAGAACATTTCTGCGCCACACAACCCTGCGCCCGTCACACTGAGACATCAGTTCTTAAGTCATGCTCAGTGGATTACGCTAGCTCTCAGTGCCCTCCACACCGAAATACAGTAATATTTGCACACTACTGTTTCACGGCAGAATAACTGGACCTAGGGATTCCGGAATCCTACCACCAGTAGCAATACGCATACTTAATATAACATAAGATCATGGACATTATCATGTGTTCGTCATCACCTTTCCGTCTCTGACGTGCAGCGATAGCGATAGCAATAGTGATAAGATCGGACGAAAGATCGGACGCAGAATCGTATACAGTACTAAGAACAATCGTAGGTGATTGATCTTCAGACTGAAAAACGAACCAATTTTATTGAAAAGATATTAACTTCTACTGGTATTCGAAGTGAACCCCAGACCGACGTCATTAACTTAACACTTACATTTACGTAAGTCTGACCTCCAACAATATATGAATAACTGCATACTTTTTAATTTTTATACAACTCGGTGTTTAACGTCGATATAGCGTAAATAATAACGTAAAACACAAATGTCAGCACATTGAAAAATACATTAAATATGAGTTAGGTACAAAGTTTATTGACCTGAATATATTAATTTAAAATTGTATTTACTATCTGAAACAGACGCAGTATTTGCGAAAGTTGTATTATACGTGTCCGACTTCTTCTTCTTTGATAAAATCTCATCACACCTTGGTTAACTATCAGAAAATACATGTATACATTTTACATTACATCATCATCATAATCATTCAGCACCACTAACACTAGCCTATCACTATACATAAGCCTCTCCCATAGATTGCCACAAAAGTTTGTAGCGCTTATTTTGGGTGGACTTTTCCATAGTTGCCATGCTTGGCAACAGCACATTGGCGGGTTGGTAACAGCAGTTTTTTTATTCAAATGTTCAAGGAATATGCTGCTGCTCGTCTTCTGGTCGCATTTTCCCTCTTTTGACCCCGAGGGTGTTGTAAAAACAACACCCTCGGGATGAGATAGGGTGGTAGATTATCTTAAGCCGCTACGCTACCACACGGTACATTTACATTTATAACATTTATTTATTTATTTTACTCTTGATTGCCTTTTTCAATAATATACAATACAATAATTACACAACTTATTGTCTATGATGAAATAGTGCGCGATTGTAAATGCGAGTAACTGTCCTGTAATTGTAATTCAAATTAAATAGTAACTCATAGAATTAACAATGGCGTGCATCTATTTCTAGCAAGGAATTCAATTAAATTTGAATGCCAAGGCTAAAAACCACCTGCTTCATATGGTATAGTTTTAGGGTTCTGTTCTGTAGGCAAATATAAAAACGCAACGCTTATTATCATGTGTTGCTTATCGATTTTTTTTTATTTGGAGTAAATTTTCAGATTTTTGGATTTTTATCTTAAATAGTTTGCTATCAAATTTCGAATTTGCACAAATCAATTAAAAAACAATAAAAAAATCCGATAAGCACACATTTCAGATAAAATTATAAAAAGTAACTTTTGCCATTATACACTACGAACGAAAAATACGTGATATTACCAGTATCATACTAAGAAACACATAATATAACGCGTAATAACATTACAACAGTCGCTACATTATTTTATGACGAAACTGTGGCAGGTTTGGCATATATGATTATACATACAAACAGTCACGCCTTTTTCCCATATAGGGGGTAGGCAGAGACCACACACTTCGCCCAGCGTTCGTCCCAGCGGGAAACGAGTCGTCGCTGCCATTTTGGTATGAGTCAAAAACATATTACTGCCAATTGTATTCCCACGAGCAGTGGCATATATAGTGACAGCATTGCATATGTGTTATCCTGCACGAATAAATGCTGTCCGTAAAATACTTTAGTCGCCTCTTACGACACCTCAGTAGGAGGCAGGTGCTATTCTGCTCTGCTACACCTATTGGTACATATATATATGTTTATAAATAGTAATTTAATACATTTAAATGGTACTTAGAAGGTGCATTAGATGTGTATTATTTAATGTGTGCGGAACCTTTGTTTACTATTGCGTTTATAAAGTTTTGCCTCTCTATATTTTGATACATTTCACCTACAATTTTAGATTAAGCATAATATAAGAAATTAACTATTTTAAATTACCGTATTCATAATTCTAATTACGTAATGATGACACATCATGAACAACGAACTTATCGAATCGTATCCGACGTTTTTTAACAAACATTTGTGTATACAATTTATGTTCGTAAGATATAAATCTTTATACTTTACTTGATTCTACGTGGGTGTTATTATTTCTCCTTACTTCAAATATCTATGTTTGCAGATTAAACTTAGTGTGATTAAAGGGTGTGGATAGTAGATAAATGTTAGAAGGTCACATATTTTCTGTCTAGGTAGATAATACTCGTACATTTGCATATCTAGACGCGGGCACGTAGCGTACGGCCACAAAGCCGCCTAATGGGGCGACAATCGGCGCCACATTTCATAATTATCGCCTATTTTGACCGGACAGTATCGGCGGCTTCAGGCGATCGCCCGATACGTAATACGCATTAGATACATATACTGTCTTTTTTCGCTGATGAATACGCTTTATGGTTCTAAATACAATCTTATCAATGTAAAGCTGTCAATTGTTTTCAGTAATAGACTACCTTCTTATTTATCAATTTATTTAACTGTAAAATCAAATAGTAAACATTAAATTTGTTTATACATCTTTTTCTAAGATAAGAGAATTACTTTTTGCTTCTTCTTGCGGTGTATTGTTCTCGGTAAATTTCGACCTCCGCGACTTGTTCCGGTTAACGATGATAGAATTTCATTTGCGCTGTATATATAATAATGCAGTAAGGATCAGTATATTTACACTGAATCAGTATGTAGGAAGTCATTAGTCTTAATTTCACCTCATCGAATGTATCTGATATACTCGCGAAATGGGCCAGATGCAGTGTTGGGAACAAGTGAACAAGACTTATACCAATAATTTATATGATGAACATAAATGGGTCTAAGTAACGATTCGAACCCGATACCCATAACTTAACAGGCAAATGCTCACCTACGCGATTTTCTTTTCCTTGCTTTTACACTTGTGGCATAATTAAATATAAATAATTCCAAATAATCATTATGTAATTATACATTGTTATTTTTGATTCAATGAAACTTACAGATATATCCATCTGAACCTAGATACCATCGTTAATACTTAAGGATCTAATACAACGGAGATACCGAGACTTATAGAAAGCATCATTACGACACGTTTGTTCGACGTATCGGGATCACAATGCGGTTGCCAAATGCGACCGGACTTACGATGGCGTCACTTTTAATACCCCCTTTATGACGGTACTAATCTAGCCTCATAGCTGCCTCGCTTGAAATATGAATAACACCCTTTGGAAAATGTAACAACGCACTTCAAAGAGGAGGTTTGCGTGATGTGTCGCGTTGTTTGAATTAAACGTGGTTATTGTCGCATGGCCGATATAACGACCTAACATATTCTTAATATACTTAACGTTACTAAGATATTTTCAAATTTTCTCAATGATTATCTGAGTTGTATATCATAGAGAAATATGTTGCCTAAAACTCAGAGGAACTGAATCTATTTCTCATTCTCGTAGCGATTTCATGGGAGAATGAGAAGTTTTAGATACAGTGAAAAAGACACAGGCAATTGCCACCATTTAAAAAATTCACATCATATAATTTCAAGCATTATGATTCAAATATAATATCCCAGTTTTTGAATTTTCTATAATGTTCTATGAATGTACCTACATTAAATACGTAGGTTTGTAAATGTAGGGTCGGTAGTGTGGATCGCCTCATTACACTTAATTGAAGTCCCATTCGTGGACGGATGTTAAGGCCCTGATGGCTGGTTTTGCCCTGAAATGGCTGCAATGATCTAACAAACTGTTAGAACTGGTTACAAAGTGCCTATTCCATTTGTAAAAAGATCCCTTTATTAATTTAACGCGCCTTCAGAGTACTTTTAAAACGTCAACTTCGACAATATTATTTAACTTTTTGTAGAACTGTATCGGAAGTTGAAAGATTTTTGTTTCCTTAGGCAAAGATATTGGAAGTTAGTATAAGATACTTTTAAATGTAAGTAAACTTAAAATTAAAATTAATTTTACTCGTATTTTGAATAAATTGACTTGTCTTGACGTGTCTGTCACAGTTGTCTTGTTGATTTATTAGGAAATAAATAGAATCCATCTAGGTAGGTATGGCAGTTATTCTTCAGCAGCTATTCCCATGGCCAGTTATTCTGCCGTGAAGTAGTGGTGTGCAAGCATTACTGTGATTCGGTTCGAAGGGACACTGTGAGCTAGCCTAATCAATGGGCATTTGAGACTTAAGAACTGATGTCTCAGGGTGACGGGCGCAGTGTGGTGTCACACAGAAATATGAGTGACGCAGCATATGTTGTGGGCGGACGTTGCACTTACCATCAGGTGAACGTTTTGCTCGTTTCGTTACTTTCTACAATAACAAAAAATAAAAAATAAAATACAGAGAAAACAACAAAGAAGTCACGTGCAAAGTTTTCATGAGAATGTTTTAAGTTTATTTTCATATACTCGTATATTGCAATAAAGGTCAACAACACCATTATGCTTTTATCATTTGATATATATATGCGCACGTTGTTTTAAATAATTTAATTTAAAGAGCAAGTAGTGCTTACTGGTTCATTTCAATGCTAGCAGTTTAGAAACCAAACCAAAACCGATATAATATTTTTTTCCATTTGCAATTGCAATATATGACAAGTGGAAATGATATCGTGCATACGTTGATTCAACTACAAAAATTAAATTTAACGATATGTTTATGTGAAATGGTGTTTGTGAGTAGATGGACACTGTTGCATAGATAAGTATTTTTACGCTGTGGACGTAAAAGAAATTTAAAATCAGGAATAAAGAACAACAAAGCTCTTAGATGTGATCTTTTGTATGAAAAGCAATTTCTCGCTTACTTTGCTCTTAGGCAACGACAAGGGAAATGTGCAGGCATAATAGATAACGTTTTATATGAAGTCGTTTTAACGGCTTTTGTTTCCGAGAAAATGTACATTTTTCATACGGACGATGCGACGGAAAATTACCGGTAACGCGTACGGTACAGTGGTCGTAATTGCTTGAATTATTATTTTAGAGTTGTTAGTAAAGTCACGCGAGGTGAAATTGATCCCTTTCGGAGTTTTCAACAGTTAAGCAGACCTCTGTGCTGTGAGATAGGAGCGGAGGGTCGTATATTAATCGAATGTTTTATGGTGATATTAAGCCAGACGGAGTTACGTTCACAGTATGGTTTTAATTTCACGAACTAGTTATCAATTAATAAATTGAACGGGCTCTGTGTACAGATATTTGTTTTAGTCTAGGTATATAAATCGTAAATACTTTGACTAACTACTCAAACCTATTTTTTTTTCTGCCCCTGTTCCAAAAAATATTACGTGATTTTAGACGACTAGTACAAGTGAATTATTTTAAAAGATATTTATGTGAATAACTTATAGAGAAGTTATATTTACATTTACAAATTTTTATATACATACGTAATACCAACATAACCTTACTACATAGCAGTTTTTGATACTAGAAGCCCAATGTTAAAACTTTCCTGTTTTTTGGTAATTAAGATACAGTAGCAGAAGAAATGCAGCCGCGTAATAAACTATGCTGAATTGACTGATCAAAATCCCAGGGACAAAGACCCAGGGTAATATTTTTTTTATATATAATATAAATATAATAATACTAAGCGATCAATACGGAAAGATAATGTAACTTATCACCACTAAATCGATAATAAATATTGTTTTTAATGCTAGAATTACTAATGAGATGAGAAATAAAATCACTATTTTCAGAGCAAGCAATTGATTTCGAGGCTGTTCACAATTTTATTTGCACGAACACGATCGCGAACTCGAGTTCCAAATTAAAAACCAGCTATGCTATCACAATTGGCAATAAGCAATCTCTTATCCGAACACATCTCAATAGACCTTTTAACATAAACGAAGTGAGCGCAGCGGCGGGCGGCGAACTAATCTCCATAACTTTAATCCTTTAACCCTCGCAGTACCAGGAATCCAATCAAACAGTACAATCACCCCCTTCGCCCCGCGTATGAATCCCTCCCCCTCTACGCCCCGCACCCCGCATTTCGCCTACGCAGCCTGTCCCGAGTAATTATCAAAGCTTTAATGACGTCATAAATCGAGTGTATAATCTAATCTGGAAAAGCCCCAGGCTCCAGCGCGCGGCTTAATGGTGTGAAAGCTACCTTATCTCCCGCCATGTGTGAATAGAGCTTTATACGCGGCTGCCTGAAAGCTCGCGCCGGGAAACTTTGGAAAAATATGTCGTAGAACATTCAAGATAAGAATGTGGGACGTGAAACGCTTTCAAGTTTAATAGAAAATCGAACATTATCGTAAAAGAGATGTCTTTACTAACAAATTCTTTGGAAGTTTAACTAGTAGGTACTAAGCTAAACACGTCACCCCTTAAAAGGACTATTACGCGTCTAACTGCTGTTTGAAAGTAAATATATCGCTAGCGCTGCATAACATCTATTGAAAAAACTATTTCTCGAGGTTATGTGAGCCGATGTACAGTTGCAAATTTACATGCAAACTGTATTAGAAAGGCGGCTTTCCAATATTTATTCGTATTTAATGTAAGAAAAGTAATTCCTCACAGTTTTTTATTACCGCGTACTGATAGTGCAATGCGATTTGCTGGTAAAAGGTCGTTTTTGCTGTGTCCAATCGTTGATTACAGTTAATAGCACAAACTAGACGTTAGTGCCGCCGGTCTTTGGAGACTATTATTGAATTACACGACGTATTCAATTTAATCTTTTTGTGTGGGGTATACGGACAATTTTATTTATACCAGTCTGTTTACGAGCGTAGATAATTCCCTGTTAAATGACTCGGTTTACACAACTGACCGTTTGTTAGGGAACTTGTTTGGTGTTTTATTAGTCTATGGATCTGCTAAGATCGAACGAATGGTGTTGTGGGTTCTACGTACGATTTGTTTTATATGGTTTGTTAAGAGAGTCGATTCGATTTAAACTAGGCGCAGATTACACCGGGTGTAATATTCTTCTTTCTCACGTTTTTGTTTCTAAGCGTTCGCGTTCGCGATTCGCTTGATTAAGCGATTTGATATCGATTTTTTTTTAATTTTTGGGATATTCATGAGTTTTGCTTACTTTATGTGATTCTTCTACCACTTTGCTCGTGTTTCGTATTAGTAAGGGTAACGAACAAGTCAAGTCCTGTCAAAACTATTAGTAAGAGGCTTAGGATAGATTTAGGTGCGTTATCTATTGAACACTAAGATGTGATGCGTCGTTGTTAACAATTGGGTCCCTGACTCTCATTCCTCACCATACGAAACCCCGTAGCGTTAAGTTGCTAGTTTATTCTGACAGTCTATGTGAGCGTGGTACATCCCCGGTGCAACCATCCCATTTACGTGGGACAGCCAGTATCTGCAGCTGTAAGCTCTTCCATATATAAGATCAGACGGAATGAATGAACGATAGTTATAAACGAGCTGTGGTAGCTCAGGGTTTGGCGCTCGCTTTGAATTTCGTACGACACTGATCATGTTTCGATACCCGATGCCAGTAACTCTAAAATTGTTCACGCTGATCTGCCACGTACTCAACGCTGAATGAAAATGTCGTGAGGAAACCTGGCATGTCTCGGCAATAAAAATATTTCGTGGACCTCAAAATTCTCGCTACTAAGGCCTCTTAAAAATAAGAGGAGGCCAGTGCTCAACAGTAGTACATTTAAAGGCTGTTACATTTCTTAATTGTTTTATTAAGGTTTTAATTTAATAAGGTTACTTATACAATTTTAATGTTATCAGGACATGTTAACATCATTTATCGGCCATCGGCCTTCCCTAAGTCAGTACGACCCGTTCGTTCACAATAGCAGTCCCAGACAGTGCAGACTCCCATTACACGCTGTACAGTATCTGTACAGCAATTAAAATGAATATGGCATTTCATTAAACACTTTATTATAAATAAATACACAAAACTTCATGACGTCATCATGGTAATTTTAGACCGCGGCGACATCTTAATAACCAGAAGTCTGCGTCTAATAATACCGTAAATACAAAAGCAAACAGCGGTACTCACTTGCCGCATAGTTTTTACTATTTTTTACATAAAACACTTGTATTGTACCCCAGGATATGTCCGAAGTAGTGGTTGAGTCTTACAACAATATATTTATAAGTATAATGGCGACCACAGGAGCCTAAATGCT
This sequence comes from Luehdorfia chinensis, assembly GCA_019845155.1. Lineage (NCBI taxonomy): Eukaryota > Metazoa > Arthropoda > Insecta > Lepidoptera > Papilionidae > Luehdorfia > Luehdorfia chinensis. Next base: position 11,541,747 of record JAHVAK010000642.1, on the reverse strand, counting down.
CACACGAGGTCTATAAGAGCTCCTTATAGCCATTATCCTAAAATTCAGCTCTCGCTGCGATCCCCCGCTTCGCCGCTTAATGAACGAATAAATAAATTGAGCCCTTCTTGTAAACAGCTATGATACTGTTACGGGCCCCACTGTAAGGGGTAAGTGGATTTCGTTGTTGTACCGGATTTTGTACTATATTGTCTGTACGTAGCTGTGGCTACATGCACACCTTTCCGTTGTTAAATAAATATAGAAACATATATATTAATAAAATTCCTAAAAGTGTAACACAAAAATCGGACATGGATTTTCAAAAACTTATCAAGAAGACATTATTAGATAAAGCGTATTATAAAATAGATCATTATATTGACAAAGATGTGTGGAAATAACTCATACTCTGCACCTGCAAACCCCCTGGCTACTAAATTTATGACGTAATTTTTTTGTAATCTGTAATCTGTAAATGACATTATGTAATATGGCATTGAAAAAAGAAAGACCCCAGAGTTTCTTATCGGTTCTTCTCTGAGAAGGTCATTTTTGAACCGGTGAAGATTTTGACGTTCATAAGAGCTTTTTTAAACAAGCCTTAATTGAATAAAAAAAAATTGACTTTGACTTTGATATACGTAATCGATATAAATAATAAAGCATAGCAGGGTAGCGAATTTAATAAGTCTGTTATTTTTTTATGTTGTTATGACACATTTATTTCGTACATTTAAAGTTGTAAGCATACATTTACACTTGAATAGTTAAAAAAATGAGGTCTGTACCTACTCACGTAGCTTTGGCCGTCCAAACGGAGGTTCTTACTTCCTTAAGTGGTGATCTTTGATCGCTGCGGGCCCCTAACTTATTCGTCGTTGTCTCCTCGTATACAAGGATCGGAGTACAGCGAAGTCAGCAACGGCATCACGCCGACCGCCAAGCCATTGTTTGCGGCATCGTTGTACCACTCGGCTACTCTTGGCCATCAGTATACCTAAGTCATACATAAAAAATGGATATATGTGGATAATGGAATGTTTAATAAAACTAATTTTACGGATTTTATAGCGTTTTAATATAAGAAATCGTAATGGCATGTGTTATTTATATACAAACTTGTTTAATCTATTTTAAACACTATGTTATGTACCTAGTACAAATCTTAAAGGTTAATTGTAATGCAAATAAATATGAACAAAACTGAAAGTTGTTGACTTTGACATATCATACATAATTCATACGCATTCTTCAATTTTTTTTGTTTTATTTATTAAAAAACGATGCCCTCCAGTTGGATTTCTCCTGTACCGTGGATGCTTTTTACAGACTAAATTCACATGCACAATAAAATCAGACCCGCAAACCGACAATTTGAGCTTTACACAAATGTTGGCTCCAGCTAGGAATCGAACCCAGAACTAGCGGCTTAGTACTGAGGTGCGCTAACCACTAGGCCACGCGGTCTTCAAAATATTGCTTCTCTAATCACTTATATTTATCGCACTTATTAAAATGAGAACCAACAACTGGAATACACTATTCTTCATCTTTTTCTATCTTCTATCTATAGAAATAAAAATCAACTGCTGCTTGTATAGTGCTAGAACGACTCTACCGATTTAACTGCTTCTTTGTGTTTGAAATTCTCAGGACAAGGTTTGTATAAAAATCTCAATAATAAAATGACTTTCAGTTTATCAGTTCTGCTGTCGCATGTTTTTCTAACAACAACAAACTCCGCATTAATTTTTTTTTTCGATAGAGTGTCGAGACGAGCAAAACGTTCACCGCAGAATATTTCTGTGTAGCACCACACTTCGCCCGTCACCTTGAGACATAAGTTCTTAAGTCTCATCTGCCTAGTGATTACGCTAGCTCTCAAGACCTTTCAGACCGAAACACAGTAATGTTTGCACACTACTGCTTCACGGTAGAATAACTGGCCCTGGGCTGGTAACTACCTACACGGATTGAATATAATTGAATTGAATTGAAAATGTGATTCATCGGTGGTGATCATATCTTTAGTGCATTCAAAGCCGTAAAATTCTACAATTGCGCACTTCTCATTTTCTTCATTAGTAAATCGCACCCGCAAATAGTAACTAATAAGCTGCACATATCGTTTCATGATTATATCAAAGTGATAAATGTTATATTTTATAATAATTTGTATTACTTATTTGACACAGTATGCGTTGTACTTTTTATCAGGTGCGCGATTTGTTTGTCTTATTACATTTGTTAGTTTTATCTTCCTTAAGGAAAAACTTTATGCACCTACTTTGTAATTCGTTATATTCTCGTATTAATGTCAAGCAAGAGCAGTATTTTGTCAGTACCTCCTGCCATATATTTGCGAAAGTTCCTCGAAGAATGTAGGAACACCCAGCATACCATTACATTATTTTGAAGTAACTAAAAGTGATAAGGCGAGGTAGCTTCGAAAGTTGAGTTCGTCATGCGTTCCCGATAGCAATAACCGTTTGTTGTCAAGTACCGTAACTGGAAACTTTGAGAAACAAGTCCTTCTATTTTCGAAGTGAAATTGAATACAATGTAAAGAGATTTTTTCATCTAACAACCTAATACGTGTTTAGATCTAATATTCGGAAAGGATGAAAGATTTATGCACGAAATAACTAACAATAAAGCACCGGGTTGTTACGGTTTTTTTTATAGAATTATATAGTATTTAATTATTTATGACATAATATTCGTTACAATTCTACTCGGATCGTAGAAAATTCAACAAACTTTTAAATGAACTAAACTGATAGTATTCTTGAAGGAAAATGTGATAGAATCGTTACAAACTGTAAAAAAATATTTCTGTGCATACTACATTTGCAATCTGTTATTTTAAATTACAAAGAAGAACAATCTCAATCATCGAACTCGAACGCTAGACGTAAATTTGTTTCGTCAATACTATTTGCGCATATAGACCACATACATACTGTATTTATGTGGTCGTTTATCTTTCTTCGTACCCCAAAACCGTTATATTTAGGAAAGAATAATTTCCTCTGGTCGTAATATATCATGGAGGAATTACGGCTTCGGCTCGTATTTTAATTTTCGTACGCACAAATAAGTGGTTATTCCGACCAACCTCATGACGTTCGTCTTTCACTTTGCATCTCGCGGCAACGGATTGCTCCTCAAGGCTGTTTAATTTCGACTACCATTAATTGCATAGAATCAGAGCCCGCTGCTCTGTTTTGACATTGACTTTACACTATACGAAAACGAAGAGTGAATGGAATGTTATCACGAGCTCCTACTATTGTTTACTCGCAATTTATATTCTATTGAGTGGATAAAACATGGTTAAAATAATTGTTTCGCAAAATCTTTCTTATTTTATAAATATTTCTTCTGCATAACAACCAGACTCGAAAATATTTGTGTTTTAGCACAGATATTGGCTTCGGCTGGGATTCGAACCCAGAACCCGCGGCGTAGAAGTACGTAGTAGGAAGGTACTCTGACTGGCCACGCAATCCTAGCTGGAGTCAATTTCGGAAGTAAAAATAATTGGGAATTTGGTTTTCAAATTGGGACAGTCACAATAGCTGTAAAAACAAATTTTTGGGAATCATCATTTATCGGACGGTCAGATTTGTTTTAAATGGTATGTTATTGGTTACCCGACGTTTTTCTAAGTCGGGTTATAAATAGCTTAGAAATTAAACGCGATAAAATCCGTAAAATTAGTTTAATTAAATGGTACACATTTAATTAAACTAATTTTACGGTTTACATTACAGCGTAAATATAAGAAATCATTATGCGAAACCAAATAATACTTAAAAGACTAGTTAAATTTACAGATAAATGAAAAATCGGGACATATGGCTTTTTTATGAGTGAATCGGGACAGTGTCACCAGACTCTTGAAAATCGGATGGTCCAGCGCAAATCGAGACAACTGTCAACGCTAGTTGCGACTGTTCCCGTTTCTAAAACTGCACACTATTACTGCATAGGCGCGGGTAGGCTAGGACAAAGTGAGTGTCTTTGCTTTTTCTTGTACCCTTGCAGCACTATAACATTTCCTGCAAGTTGATAGCTTTCGATAGTAGGTATTCGGAATTTGTCATCGCGGGTATAATCGGTCTGGAGGGAGAAGGGGAGATCATACTTATGTCATTGTCTTCATCAAGGCACATTAATGAATACAAAGACATACATTACTTACACTGACTAGTGAGTCATGAGTTATGGGATATTAGATGTATAGGAAGAGTGGGTGTTTATCAGAGCGCGACGTACCTATAATGTTACAAAACAACAAAAATAATATAGAATTTAAAAGAAAGAGTATCGATTTCCGTCTCATATATGTACTAACAATATAAAAATACAATGTAAACGAGCCGTGGTGGCTCAGGTGTTAAGCGCTCGCTTTAAATTTCTTAGTACGCGAGTGTTCGATTGCCGGTGCCGGCACCACTAAAATTGTAATTGCAGTTTGAAGTGGATTACATTGCACGCATTGGAGCAGCGTGGCGGACTCTTCCCGGCTCCTAAACCCTCTTAGAAATTAGAGAAGGCCTGCGCAGCAGTGGGACATTAATAGGCTGGTACTTAATTTTTTAATATAAACAAAACATTGGGAGCACACCCCTACTGGTAACAGGCCTATTATCACTTTTTAAAGGGTTTTAAAGCCGAAACCCACCATCTGTGTATTGGTGGAGTTCACATGTCGTCGATATAAATTTTATTTTTAAAACATGCTTATTTATTCACGACGTTTTCCTTAATTGTACGGTGGGCACGTGGTAAATCAGCAGTAAAATGACAATGACTTTTGTTTTTATTGCATAAAGTGATGAAACGAGCAAAACTTTCACCTGATGGTAAGTGCAACGTCTGCCCCTAACAATTGCTGTCACCCAGAAAATTTCTGTGTGACACTACACTGTGCCCATCACCCAGAGACATAGATTCTTTAGTCTCATATGCCCAGTGATTACGCTAGCTCACAGTGCCCTTCAAACCGAACCACAATAATATTTGCACACTACTGCTTCACGGCAGAATAACTGGCCCTTCGGTAGTACCTACCTAGACGGACTCCTGCAAAGGAATCCTACCACCAGTAAATTTAGTGATTACTAATTTTAGTGTTGCCGGCACCAGGTATCGAAGCCAAGCCGACCGCGCTCTATTCGATTTGTGGCATGCGCATGGCTTGTGAACCATCACAGCCTGCTAATATTTGTTTTAAAGAAATTAAAGCCAGGGATATACAATTAAAATAACCTAGAGATATCGGGTATCCTGTAAGATAATCTATGTTTTTTTTAATCCGTCTATCATGATTCTCTGCATACTTCATATCTTTTAAAATAATATAAGAAATGTGATGGTTTAATTGAAATAAAAATAGTAGGGGAATAAGCTTAATGGAGCCAATAGCTTAGATTACGTAAATCGTCCAATGTAAACAGACTCGGTAACGGAGATAACGTGTGCCGTGGTATTTAGTCATCTATTTAAAGAAAGAGAGCGCCATTAATTTCGGTAGAGCATTATTTACTAAGCGGTGTAGGTAGGCACGGAACGGGTTTCTTGTAACTCAATAAATCGAACTCCGAAAGCTTTCTATAAATCTTTCTGTTACACGATAACGAACGTCGTCTCACGCAAGCGCATTTATTTCGTTACCTTAAGTATATATACGGACCCGGAAGGGCGGCCATCCATATCGGCATATCGATGTTTTAATGCTTTCTCTCCCTTATATAAATCGGCTTTCAATCTCTCGATATTTTTTCGCGATATGATTCAAGTTTCGAATGTCGAAAGCGGAGGTGAACTCGCGCATAACTCACAGCGCCCAAGTGCAAACAAATTGGCATTCGTTTCGATTTATTAGTTGTAAAATTATCACTGCAATTTTACATAAATTTGACTTATCATGACTTATCTTTAGCACTGACTTATTCAGCGGGAGTGAATCATTGTAACGAAAACCTTTGCAAAATTTAAATTTCGCCCTTTTATTTTGGATGTCGTTATGAAAGTGATGTAATAAGTATTTTTTGGAATCTGATTTTGATATCAATTTGGACCACATTTTTAGGTACTCGTCAATGCCCTGAAGAAATTAATTTCACACTAACTTTTAAGTTTATTAATATTGTTTTAACTTACGTCACACATTACGGTACCAAGAAAACGCTAACAAAAATTTATGTTATTTTTTATTGAAGAAAGTGTCTAGAAGAGCAAATCGTTCACCTAATGGTAAGTGAAACGCCTGCCCATAATAAATGCTGTGGCACCCAGAACATGTCTGTGTGGCACCACACTGCGCCGTTCAATCTGACACATCAAGTTTTTAAGTCTCATATGCCCAACAATTACACTAGCTATCAGTACCTTTCAAACTACACACTGCTGTTTCAGGATAGAATAACAGGCCTTGCGGTGGTAGCTACCTCGACGAATTCCTGCATAGGAATCGTATCATTTAGTTTTTACCATCATGATTTTGGGGTAGGTGGGTTTAGTCCAGAGTTGTTACCGCAGACTAGTCGTCAGTCGAAGATCAATCAGATCAGTTGATCGAAAAAGTCCTGACAAATAGAAACTATATCCACGAAAGCTAACTTTTTCTGCACGCACCTTAATAATATCTCTAATTTCTGTATGAATTACTGTTCTAGGAACGTTGCACATATTTCTTATCTATTCAATATGCTAAGTATATTGCTATATACATATATCGCTTAATCAGATGAGAAGCAGAAGGTCAGACACCTACGAAGCACTCACACGATGTCGATGATCCGAAACTAATAGTTGTGTTACTAATACGACAATTAGTTTCGGTTCGAGATTCGAAGCGTTCAGAATGAATTATCTATCTGTACTGTACTAAATTAATAGGAATAAAATTGATATATACAACATACGCGCATGATGTGTTGTATCACAAACACTGCCATATTTATCATTTTACAAATATATACATACATGTTTTTATTCGGAGTATAATTTTTATCTTCAGACCTTTCGAAACTGAATAAAGGTTATCGATCTAATTTAAATAAGGATATTTACTCAACAATCAATCAAATTTGGTCGATTTAGTAAAACTGAACTAGTAATTAGTTAATGTCAAGAGTCTTATTATTAAATTAAATCTCTCAGACGATGTATAACCTATTGAAGAAATAACATAACTTATTAAGAAAGTAAGCGTCTAGTGCCTACGTCTTTACTATTATTCTGAGGCACTGAAACTGAAATATATGCAATAGTAAATACAATAGACCAAAAACCAACAATTTGCGTTTTTGCAGAAATGTGGGCCCTGGCTAGGATTCGAACCCGTCTGCAGCGTAGAAGTCTGCTACTCTGACCACTAAGTCACACGGACTTATACAGACACAATACCTAGGTTTAACAGGCAGTTAGTTTTTTTTTTACACATACATACATACATAAGATCACGACTGTATCCCATAAGGGGTAGTCAGAGACTGGGCACTCACTGCAAAAACAGATGACTGCCACAATCCACGTTTCACCAAAACAATATAATGCACTCGGTGTGATAGGTGGTGAGCCCATCGCCACCATGCGCTGTTGGGTGCACAGTGCAGTTTAATTCCTTACTCGCCTTTTACGAGATTCATTGGATGAGATGGAGTGGTAGTATTCTTTCAACGAGCCGCCACCACACGGCATTAAATTTAACATAATTATCAATATAAAAGCTTATCTATCACCACTGTAGACCAGAATGCATGCGTAAGACTAGGCTCTGAGTTAGCTAAGGACTAAGTTATTTTTAAAACGTTTTCCCACAATAGGATTTCTCCTCGTGGATTTCTCATCGTGGGTGCGTTTTACATACATATTTTTCCACGCACGACACAACAAGACCCGAAAGTCAGAAATTAGTTTATTTCCACAAATGTTTGTCCGACTCTCGACGAGGTCACTAAGATAGTCAAAAATCTTAAAAACCGATCCGCGCCCGGCCTCGACGGCATAAACAACAGGGTGATGAAATGTCTAACTACGCCGCTATTGTGTCTGTTAGTCAGTATTTTTAACGCCCTCCTCTCCAGCTTCTCCTTCCCGGACGACTGGAAGGAAGCCGACGTTATAGGCATTCCGAAGCCTAATAAGCCTAGGAACATTCCGTCTAATTATCGCCCAATAAGTCTCCTCAACTCGATGGCTAAGATTTATGAGCGAATTATACTCAGTCGATTAAAAGACTATGATCGATTAGAAGACATCCTTACTAATAATATTCTTCCAGACGAGCAGTTCGGCTATCGCCCCGAACACTCGTGTACTCATCAAGTGCACCGCTTAACGGAGCACATTTTAGAGAATTTAAACGATCGCCTTAAGCCTGTAGGCACAGGGGCCTTATTTTTCGATGTCGCAAAGGCATTTGACAAAGTCTGGCACGACGGCTTGTATTACAAGTTGTATCACACTAAAGTGCCAGACAGACTCGTGAACATCATACGAGCCTTCTTGTCTAACCGCCTATTTCGCTTCCGGGTAGAGGGAACGCGCTCCTCAAGCCGCCCTCTCCGAGCGGGTGTCCCTCAGGGCTCCTGCCTCTCCCCACTCCTGTTCTCGCTATACACTAGCGATATCCCTAAATACCCGAAAGTCAATCTTGCGCTTTTCGCAGATGACACGGCCCTGTACTATTCCGACAAGCACAAGGGCCGCATAACGATTCAACTCCAAGCCGCAGCCGATCGCCTAGGCGAATGGTTCCGGAAATGGAGAATAGAGGTAAACCCCGAGAAAAGTGTAGCGATATACTTCTCAAGGGGCACACCAAAGTCCGCTAGACGATGTCACCCAATCGGCAACAATCAGTTAGGCACGATCACCCTGTTCGGACGCCCTATTCCCTGGGAAAAGAGCGTCACCTCGGGGTCACTTTAGACGCAGCGATGACGTTCGCTGCATACATTAAAAACATACGCAATAGAGCGGCTTTTAGCTCAAGCCGTCTATACCCATTAACTTGCTTCTCAAGCAAAATGTGCTTAAGACACTAACTTCGCCTCTATAAGACTTGCATAAGACCCGTAATGGACTATGCTTGCGTCGCTTTCGCTCACGCGACGGGCAATCAATTAAAGAAGTTACAGAGCGTTCAAAATCGATTCTTGCGAACTGCCACCGGAGCCGGTTGGTATCAACGCAATGTAGATCTTCACAGCGACTGTGAAATGCCCTTAATCTCTGAACACTTCAGAGAATTATCACGGCGGTTTTTTGAAAAAGCCGCGGTTCATTCAAACCCGCTGGTGGTTAAAGCAGCAAATTACCGACCAAACAGAAACGCGACCGAACGCAAACGTCGCCCGCGAAACGTGCTAGACGACACGGACGTCTCAGCTCTTCCTGACCACGATACTGTCAGTCACGATCCAGGCAACACTGTGCCCACAGTCAATAGCTTTTATATAACACGCACCACGTCGCGCGACCGCCGTAGAGAGCGGCGCGCAATAGTCAATAATCACACCGCGTACACAAGATTCACCCGTGTTCCAGGGCGGTTCTCACCGCCCAGAGTTACCGACACACAAGTCGACAGTCCGAATGGACGCGCGCAGCCTCCTTCAGACGGTCAATAGACGACTTAAATTATTAAAGATTTTCGAAATCGCGAAAGCACGCAGCGAACGCGACACAGTCCGAACTTCGAGGTTTTTGTAGGAGTTTTTATTTATTTATTACGGTAGTACGGATAATGTGCACGCGGGCCCCTGGCCCGCGAGCACAGTATCCGATGAAGCTGTAAAAGCCGAGAAGGCTAACAGCAATTACATCACCGAAAATATATATCACCCGCGTAAAATAAGCCGATCATATGATTGCGCTGTACCTATTACATTATTATTTAGTATTATTGGCATGATACCTGTCTGACCAGAGTATTCACAGTTCGGCACTTATCGATAATGTTCGGTTCTTAGCGTGCGGCTCTTTAAGGCTGTAGTATTAAGTTAGTTTAGAACCTTTTGTAATTAACGGGCTATCAAATGCAAAAATAATTTTCAAATCGGATTCGTATATCCAGTGATAAGCGTTTAAAGATATAAAGTCTCTTGTTTTAATTTAGTAGTCAGATAAAATTAACCAACGAGCCATCTAGTATGCAATCAAATATTTAAATTAAATAATGAAAACCAATGATCGATGATAATGAAATCAGTGGAGACAAGTGTACGTTCGACGTACGTTCGTGTACCTATACTAAACACCTTATGAATTAATTTATTTGGCAAACACACACACAGACAATACTTATCAGCAATAACAGCTGTCAATTAAATGAGACGAAGTAGTGCGTGCAATACACTTATCTAGGTTACTAATCTATGTGACTGATATGGGTCCAAATCGGACGACGACTCAACATGTGCTGACGCAATGTTGCAGAGATGTTCATTTTCAGCAGTGCCGCAGCGAGCTTTACGTTATCTTAGGATGGATTGTCTTTGTGACCGGTTAATATTTCATGTTTATGACTTTTACACTTCAAATTGAAACATTTTAACTATTTGTTGATTGAGTTTCGGTACTAACCTAAACTAAATAAATACAATCATTGTCCATTTTGATCATACCTAAACGTACATGCTTGCTAAGTCGTTGGGTGTTGGGTTGGCAATTTAATTTGGACTTATGCAACAAATATTTATAACTACAGTATTGTTTATATGTGCGTGTAGTCCTCGATTTTTAGTTGATTTTTTAATGTATTTTATATAATTAACGTGATTTAATTTGAGTATTTAGTAAACGCCGTCCACGGGTGCCGTTGCATTCTATGTAAACCGTTTTAACATTTTTACGAATTGTTTAAACATATTTCTTTTGGTGTCTATTGCTTACGAAGTTAAGAACAAATTGCATACATAAACGTGATCTATACTAGCTACGTTTTTGACAAAGCATAGAAGCTTTTATTTCAGCTACAGATTAAGATTAAACATAACAAAAGGGTGACGAGTGTAACCATACTCTCGTTTCATAACCGAAATGAGTTCATCGAACCTTGGACCGGGGAGTGTGTCGGTTGGTCGAGGTCGCTCAGAGCATTTATCAAAATAGTTCAAGCCGTGCAAGTTCAAGAGTTTAATTACACATACGTGTAGGTTACAATTATATCGACAGATGTCTAATCTAATCTAGCTTCTCACTCAATTTGAATAGTAAAGACATTTTGCTAATAAAATCTAACAATGCTGTGAAAGAAGACATGTGAAATTAAGTTTCCGTTAGTTGATAATTAATAAAATAAAATAAGTAGCTTTCGGAATTTTCTTGCAAATTAAAAAACGAAATATTAATTTAAAAAAAAGCGTCATTTGTACCCAATTTATAATGACTGAATCAGTTCATATCTGATTTATAAATATACTTAAGGTTGTGCACAGTTGTGTTACCAATAATTATGGCTGGTTATTGGCAGGTTTCCAATTGTATGTCATGATATTGCTGAAATGAGTTAACCTCTAGAATTACGTTGTAAAATACAATGGACTTTCCATTCGCTGTGAATGATGAGTCCCCCGTAACGCCGTAAGGTAAAAGCTACTGAGATAAAGAACTGATTTGTTGCTTTGTGTTTCCTTTCGCAATTTATATTTACTGCAAAGTTGTTTTTACTATGAAATTAAGTTTTGGATTTGTGTAATTATTATTTAACAAATTTCCACTTGGCCGATTTGACTTTGGCGACAACTTTCAATTACTATCGGAAGTGATCATTTGTGCAGGAGATATTTTCTCGCCTCGTATGTAACAGAAAGGCGTAACGTTCATGCGATAAGGTTTGAAGTAGGCTAGGATGCAGTTCTAGCCCCATCCCCACAAAGAGGCGAAAACCGCAAAGCATTATCGCTGTCGGGATAGCGGTAATATGCAAAAGCTTTCCCGAATTCCTGACAAATGGCGACGAGAGGAACACCGTGGAGTTTTGGGCCGTAGGAGTCCTGCATAACCCCTTCGTTGCCCCAACCACGGAGGGTTATCCATCCAGAATTACCCCACTAAAAAGTTACGAATGCATTGTCAGAGACACTGGAACCATCACAACACAACGAGATCCAAAGATCAACAATTTGTGCTTTTGTTACCCTGATCACTAGGCCACGCGGCCGATGAATTGTTGTTATTATAAACTCATCATTCCCCATCTGTTTGTCAGCAGTTTTCTGTTGGTATAGTTATAGTTTGCTGATTCTTTGACGTTTTAACGTAGTTATACCGAGAGCATTCCATATTTGAAACGGCTGTAACTTCGATTTGACATTAGATTATGAGTAGATTTATATATTACTATGATATAACATACTGATATGCTGCTATAACAATCAATCTTTGAAGTACACTTTGGTACTTTATTCTGGTATTATTTTATATAAATGTTAGCGATTCTTTTGATCTTTGTTTGGGCAGACACATACCTTTTATAGTTTTAATATTTTTTTAATATCATCGGCCATGCTTGTTGGCCTAATGCCATTGCACAGTGCGTGAGGCGAGATGCAAGCGGTGAGGGGGCGGGATGTCACGAATGGAAATCAATACTAACTGCACACTACTGCATTGCTCGAATATAAATCAGCCCCTGCCATGCACCCCGCTGTTTGCCAAACTCAATCACAATAGATATTGAACTTAAATGTAATACCACAAAAGCTATTTTGGAATGATACGCGAAATAAGAATAGTCGCGAATCTAATAGAAATAATGCACCTACCTACAAGCATCCTTAGATATCGTCGCATGTTGTTCTTTAGTGAACTCCCTTTGTTATAGCTCGCTTACAAAAATATTCAAGACATTCTCCATTCCTACTGTATCTAATCTTTTCAATTCCATGGAATCTATTTCCATAATTCAGTGATTGTTGTTGTTGGAAGAACGTCTAAATAAATGATATTGTAGTTTTGTTTGTAAATCGAAGTAAAAATTATTTTATTCAATAGGAAGTATTTTACGTTAGGTTGTACATTTACTTTATATCGAGAATCTTTGTTTCTTTATACAGGTAGGAATAACTTATCTTATGATGTTTATATTTGGGGTAGTAGTTAGAGGTTCTCTACTACGATGTAAAATAATTAAAATTTAAAATTATTGTCAATTTTCTTTAAAAGATAGTGCTTCTTTACTTGTCGATATCAATAGCATTAGCCGGGAACGCGAATCATTTAGTCGGAAATTGTATTCGCCCTTCAAGATTCAATACTTTAAGGTCAAAAGCATTGTCTGCTTAGTAAATAGTGACTGGTTTCATATCTCACTTAACAACAAATGACTGTATCGGAGCCCAACTCGAACCTCATACATTAAGCAACGTCTAAGCTCGGTTTAAGGTTACCCGGCCCAGTACACGACGTCCGATAAGGAACAGGCTCTGCTCGCGGCGTGCACTAACTCTCGGCCTTTATTTATTACGCGCTACGTGCCTGTACCCGGCAGTACTTCTACCACATTGTTTTTACCATATATAAGCCCAATGCTGCTCAACTTTGCACTTTAACTACAAGAGTGCATAACTCGTACTTGCGTTAAATCTATTTGATTAATCGCAATTCAAACATTGCTAAATATTTATAATTGATATAGCTCGATGTATCAGGTATTGTCGTGATTTAACAGCGTCATTGGAATCCAATGCGCGATTTACGTGGGGCAAATGTTGGCGCATTGGCCGCGAATGTTTGTGCCTTTTCTTTATCGTTGTCACTGTAAAAATATTGAATTTTTAAATTAGAACAATCTTACAATATTCAGTAGCCGTAAAGTGATCCATAAAATGTTAATCCGTCGATCATGTACATTATATTAATTCTATAAAAGGAGAATCAGGTGAGTATTTCTTGAAGCGTTGCTAAAACATGCGAAGAACGTTACCTCGACTTTGGAATGAATAATTAGCATTGATAAAATACTTGGATTATTTAAGCATTGTTTTCATTTATGTCCAAAAATTAAAGTATTTTTATTGTATACTGTTAATTTGTCAGTATCAAAAAAATCAGAATCCTTTGTTGGAGTAGGCGAAATAGTAAGTAAAGTGAACGGAAGTGGATGGATGCAGATTTCGTAACTCTACATTCTACACTCACACTACAAATATTTTTCACATGTAGGGCTGATGCGTAATATAAAATAGTCTGTATAAAGATGACTTATGCCTTTTGTCTAGTAGTACCCAATATTTCTGAGAATCATTACGCGTACGTAGCATAAATGCTTCAAACGATTTTTCGAATTACGCACTCATTTTAACGTCACTTTATATTTTGGTAGAGCTTGCATGTATATATTCACCATGTTAATAACATCCTTATTACAAATATTGCTCACGTAAATTTATGTATTTAGTATACATACTGAAATGTTGCCCTGATAAAAAAAACATCTATTACAATTACACTGAATGGAAATTAGTAGATTAAAAATTGTTAAAAGGAGTATTAATAGTGAAGATGGTGCAATTTAAAAAATAAAAAATGCTTTATGTGATTGCAAGTTAAGAAATAAATAAGTCGCAATGCCGGTTTTCGTGAGCCCCGTTAGCGATGTCTCTTTCGCTCATATAGGAAACTAATCATGTGTGAAAGAGTTAGTAAATCACGGGGCACTTTTTGTTGAGTTTGCGCTCAGAAACCAGTTCATCATAGCAGAGGTTGTCGTTTTTTGCTGGCGGTAGGCGTCGATGGGTATCGCTAATCGTTTTCTTCGAATTTTGAAGCAATCTCTACCTGATGAGACTACCAATTTAATGTATTTAAATAAAGTGGCTTAAATGTTATATTTGACAACCGCGTGACTCGGTGGTTAACATGCGGGTCCTAGGGGTCCTCGGTTCAATTTCCCACAACCAATATATAAGAAACTAATCGCATATAATGCTGATTATGTAATATTTGTGAAAATACCCAAATTGTAAGTCGAATACATGTTTACCAATGTAAAACTGAATGATTATCAGTAAAACTTTTTAAAAATAGTAAAGTTGGCGCAATGTCAGCGTTTGGTGCAGTGTTGCCCAATAAAGTAAGCGCCCGGTGCAATTTAATGTCGCTCAAAAGTTAGCCCGCCAGCCCGGGGCAAGTATGGCCTTTTAATTAACGCATGAACGATCGCTGCCGTTTAAACTACACTCGGGATTTTTATTGAAAGAAGGTAAAAAAAAATCTCTTAGCGGTAGCAACATCGTTCTTTAATTGAGTTGTGTTTAGTTAATAAATAAAATAGTTTAATAAATAACATTAAAGTGTCTGTCTGGAATTATTTTTCATAGTCTCATCTGGGAATTTGCAGAAAACGATATCCTTTCAAACGTTTTTTTTTAAACATGTATTTGTGTCTGTCTGTTTGTCAGGAATAATCTCCGAAACGGCTGAATCGATTTAGACGGGACTTTAATTGCTATTTAGGGTATCTGCGTAATATCCGCTCAATAATGGGGACTAAAATTAAGTAACTAAATACATTTCTATCAGTTATAGAATTTTCTCTCAGTCTGTTTGTTTGTGAAAGCATCACGCTTAAAATACTAAATTTATTTAAAAGACTATCATACAGTGAATTTCGCTCGAGTTACATTTAGTGTGCGTATTATAAAAACGGTTGATTCTCTCAAAAGTTATGAGTATTTGAATTTTACGAATTTGTTTGATGGTGGCGATGAGTCAATTAAGTGCTTTAAAATCTAGTTGCAGAAATATTATTAATATTATGTAATATTTTACAGTAGTATATGAACAAAATTAAAACAATATACTTTAAAATCCTCATTCCTTATATTATTATAAATGTGAAAGTTTTTATGTTTGTTTGTTTGACATACAATCACGCTAAAACGGTTGTAGAGATTTTAATGAAATTTAGCTTAGAGGTATAGTTTTTCATAAAAATACTATAGGATGCTTTTTATAACATTTATTTATAATTCTATCATTTGTAAATATTTATTTACGGTCATCGAAGCGGACGGAGAACAGCTTATTTATACAAATAAATAACATTGAAGAGTCTGTTTTTAATAAAAAAAAAACAAAAGCTTTTAATCACTGCTTATGAAAGGTACTTTTAAGAAAATATATACGGTACTTTTATGAAAAACACATTTTTTTTTAATTTGTCTGTCTGTCTGTTTATTCCGGCTAATCTCCAAAACGGCGGGACCGATTTTGATGGGACTTTACTGACAGATAGCTGATATTATAGCGGGTTACGTAGGCTACTTTAATTTTAGAAAAAATATAAGGGCTCTGCCCAAAAAAATTTAAACACCAAAATCTGTTTCAAATATGTAAGTATATTACGTACATCATCGATCGGGTCGGCTTTTTTACGCGAGTAAAACCGCGGGGAACATCTAGTTATAATAAAGCTGAAGAGTTTATATGTTCGAAAGATCTAATCTCAGGAAATACTAATTCCATTTTTTTTTGCATTAGATAACCTGTTTACTGAGGAGTGTTCTAAGCTAAAAACTTCATGCTACAGATTGCTACACTTTAAAGTACCACACACTGAGAACAGAATGTTACCGAGAAATGCCGAACTGTGAAGGCACAGATCAGCTCAACGTAAAGAGGTCGTCAGAAAGAGGTATCAGGTGGTCGGCCTTTTTTACGCGGGTGAAACCGTGGGGGCCAGCTAGTTTTAAATAAAACGGTTTCGCGTTACAAAGTCAGTAAAACAATTAAAAATAAAAGAAATTATGCTATCTGCAAGAAACGAAATTATTTTTTACTTTAAAGTTAATTAGTAGGTACAAATTCTTGAAGGTTAAAAAGTATAACAGCTTAATATATTAATGAAAACGCGAAAAGCCAATTTTTTTTTTAGTATTCTTGACTTAGTGCAGAATTTCAAATCATTTGACATCGGTAGTGGGACAAAGAATATAATAAATATGTACTTATGAATAAAAATCGTCTTCAATCTATGAACTCGTAGAGGACTTGAAATCGTATGAGGTTCGTATAGCGTTACATATTAGCCCGAATAGCAGTTTTGCGTTACGTTCATAGGGTAATATAATATTATTAAATAATATGTAAGAGCAAAGCGATTTAAACATATTTTATTTTCAAGATTGTTAAGAATTGTTTATAATGTCATTGTACAACAAAAACTTTTTACAAAGATTAGTTTTTTTTTTAAATTAAGGTTTGATATGCAATACCCGTATAAATTATCTTAAAACTGACCATTAAAACATCGTAACAAATCTTAAAAAAGAATACTAACAATAATTAATGCAATATTGACTTTAAAACTATTTATTTCAGATTTAGATATGTTACGACGTATTTATATGGCAACTAAGGTTCGTGCATAAATAAATATTAAATAAGGAAACCGGTCGTATAAAGTGCCACCGTCCACTAAACTGTAATTATCTGTGGTATTTAATTCGATGGAATTAGTGCGTAGGTGTTAAATTTTTCTGTAAAATTTCGTTCCGTAATTAGCTTGAAAATGTAAATAATGTCCATACGTGTGGAAATATTATATTCGATGTCCGTGTGAAAATAACGGAGTAAAGGGTACTAAAGTTTAAATAATACTTTTTTACCACTTTAAATATTGCATTATATTGTTTTCGTGTAAGCTGTCACAATCGTAAACAGTTTTAAGTCATTTGCAATGGCAGACAGCTGCAGTCTGCGTCCATGGTCGGGTTTGACTAGTTTGACTTTTCGCAAAACAAATATATAAACTACTAGACGATGCCGCGACTTCGTCCGTTTGGATGAAGGTTTTTTAAAGATTCGGTGGGAACCATTTGATTTTCAGGAATAAATATTATCCTATATCTGTCCCCAGGATGCAAGCTATCTATGTACAATTTCACGAAGACTGGTTCAGCAGTTAAACAATAAAAAGGTGACAAACAGACAGAGGGACAGAGTGTGTTACTTTTGCATATATTATTAATATGGATTACTGGTGGTATTAACTATTTACTGGTGTTAGGATTCCCATGCAGGAATCCGTGTAGGTACCAGCTCAGGCCCAGTTATTCTGCCGTGAAGCAGTAGTGTGCAAACATTACTGATTCGGTTTAAAATGCACTGTGAGTTATCGTGATCATAGGGCATGAGCCTTAAGACCTGATGTCTTAGGGTGACGGGCGCAGTGTGGTGTCACACAGAAACGTTCTAGGTGACACGGCATTTTTATGGGCCGACGTTGCTCTTACTCTCTCATCAGGATAACATTTTGCTCGTTTCGTCACTTACACCAATAAAAAAAGTAGACAAAGTCTTCCATCTGTTTAGCTGAACCGATATAACTTGCCAGTGATAAATCTAATTTGCCTAGTTAATACACAAAAGATTATGAATGAAACCTTTGTTAGAAAATACACACAGGCACAGCCTTAAAACATTTCAAAATATTTTAATTATTTAGATTCTATGATGATGTTTGAATAAAAGTGTCAATTTCTACAAATTCAGGAACCATAAAGTACAACAATGCTATTCCATATAGAAATTCATTTTTAATGTCCTCTAATCGTAGATCTGGTAAATTGTCAGCGTTTTATAATCACAATATTCTTTAACTAGCTGTGCCCCGCGTTTTTTACCGCCTAAAAAAGCCGACCCCGATCGATGATATACATAATATATTTGAATCGGATTCTAGGGTTTTAAGTTTTTTGCGCGGAATCCTAATTATTTATCAGAAATTAAAGTAGCCTAAGTTACCCGCTATAGTATCAGCCATCTGTCAGTGAAAGTCCTTTAAAAATCAGTATAGCCGTTTCGGAGAGTAGCCGGAACAAACAGACGGACAGACAAAAATTTAAAAAAAATCTTATACTACCCTATATACTTTCATAGGCATTAAATAAAAAGCTGTTATTTTGTTATTTCAAACAGACATTACAATTTTATTTATTTATGTATATTAAAATATAATCCATATAATATTAGAAAAAAATATACTATAAACACTTACAAACCACCGAAATAGGTTTATAAGATTACAACTGAGGTTGTCATTACAGTTACTTTTTAACCACAACTTATAACACAGTTCAACCCTAATATGTTGTCTGTAGATAGTGCCTGTAACAGATACATAAGTAAGGAAACTACGTGTTGGGTAAGTTATTACGCCCTCGAAAGCATCTCCCACAAAAACTGGCAACCGATGGTATGCCAAGAATGAAAAGGCCGCCTTTATAAAAAAAAGTACTTTATTACTTAGTCTAGGTACAATGGATCGGCTATCACCTTGCCACGGGTGTGGTGACGAAATATGGCGACGAATGGTGAATTTATGTATAAATTAATGGGATACCAACAAGACCCGATACGTCCATAAACGGTATGCTTAAGTAATTATAACCAGTCTTATTATTTTTTGTTTCACAAAGGGTGTCTTTATACCTCCAGACTCAGTATTATATATGTGTTAATAAAATTACAATAACGATACAAAAGCAATTTTTATAGTATCCAGTACTAACAGAAGTTTCTTGATACTATATGTAACTGCGCTTTATTAATACATTGACTTATGATTTTTATGCTTTTCGTAAGTGGTTTTCAAAGGAAGCTTCTATCCCTTTTTATTAATAAAAAGGCAAGAGAAAGACAATATATTGTTTATAGTAAACAACAGAATGTATTACTTTTGAAAATACCATGAAATATTTAAAAAAAAAAACAATTTACACACATGTTACGAGCGTTTCGAATTTCGCTTAAACCACAAATCAATAAATACAGACCTGCCGCGGACCAGTCTCGAAATTTTCACTTCTTACAAGAGCCGCTTTGAATTTATACTTTATCTCGCTTAACGGGATACTGGTCTTGACTCTTACAAACTTAGTGTGAGGCGATATATTGTTTCGAAACTACGATTTTAAGCCCCGATATGGAATCAATTTGAGAAGGTACCGTTTGTTGGGTCACCATCGTCCGAAGTAAACTGTCAGTCGATGATTTTACGATTCTCGGTCATTTCGGGCTATTAAAGAGGTGAAGACTATTCGCTGCTTAATGGACTGCTATAGTAATTGGTTAACGATATCGTTAATTTAATTTGCAGCATAAATTTAATAGCCCGTAGGTGTTACTTGAGCTATTGAATATATCTAAAGCAATAAAGGAATATAGGAAATATTTTAGTTAGAAGTACTAGTCACAAACACTGAAAACTATAAATTAAATAAAATTTAAAATAAGATATTTGTGTCGTATTTCCAATACCAAAACACATTTAAATGTATTCGTCTCCATGGTTTTAGTGATTACCAATACTTGTACATTAGCGTTGTAAAGATTATAATACGTATTTACTAAATACGACAAAATGTATGATGGTATCTTATTCTACTAAAATGATAAGTTTCTTCCCGTGGCATAAAGTAAAATAGTTAATCATCATCATCATATCAGGCCATCCTATGTCCACTGCTAAAGATAGGCCTCCCCATACAAAGTTCTCGCGATAAGCGAAGTTCTCACTGAGATTGAAGACTACTACGGTAGACTATATGCTCCCCACAAACAATGTCCTGACCCTGAAAGCTACGATCCCAGAGCCACGCTGACCCGCCACTATACCGACGAGCTGCCAGATTTATGTTTAGACGAGATCGAGCTGGCCCTTGGGCAACTTAAAAATGGAAGAGCCCCAGGCGAAGACGGCGTTACGACGGAGCTCTCAAAGGCAGGGGGACAACCCTTGTTAAGAGAGCTCCTTAGAATCTTCAACTCCGTCTTACAAAATGGAAGAACTCCCGAGGCGTGGAGCAAGAGCACTACAGTCCTGTTTCATAAAAAAGGAGACAGGACCCAACTTAAAAACTATCGCCCCATCTCACTCCTGGGTCACGTTTATAAGTTGTTCTCGAGGGTCATCACGAATCGACTTGCGCGAAAGCTTGATGACTTCCAACCTCCGGAGCAGGCCGGTTTTCGGGGATACTTTGGCACCATAAACCACATTCACACAGTGAGGCAGATTATACAGAAGACAAGTGAGTATAATCGGCCCCTGTGTCTTGCATTTGTGGACTATGAGAAAGCCTTTGACTCCATCGAAAATTGGGCTGTTCTGGATTCTTTGCGGCGATGCCAAATCGATTGGCGATACATCGATGTGTTGAAATCTCTTTATAGTGCCAGCATGATGCTCGTGCAAGTACAGGGCAGTCAGACAAAACCTATCGAGATGCATCGAGGAGTAAGACAGGGGGATGTTATATCCCCGAAACTGTTTACCAATGCACTGGAGGACGTTTTTAAGACGCTAGACTGGAAAGCACGGGGCATCAATATCAACGGTGAGCACATTTCGCATCTACGCTTTGCCGATGATATCGTCATCGTGGCAGAGTCGCGGCAGGAATTGCAAGATATGCTAAACAGCCTAAATGACTCCTCCCGACGTGTTGGTCTGTGTATGAATCTGAACAAGACGAAAGTCATGTGCAACGACCTCGTCATACCAGCTCCAATAACCGTCAATGGCGAAACTCTCGAAGTTGTTCAGGACTACGTCTACCTCGGGCAAATAGTGCAATCAGGTAGAAACAGCTTCGAGAAAGAAGCTGATAGGAGGATTCAACTGGGCTGGGCAGCGTTTGGGAAGCTTCGTCAGGTTTTCTCGTCGCCCATCCCACAAAGCCTGAAGACGAAAGTCTTCGAACAGTGTGTTCTGCCTGTACTCAGCTATGGTGCTGAAACGTGGACACTGACGGTACGACTGCTCCACAAGCTCAAAGTCACTCAGAGAGCAATGGAAAGAGCTATGCTCGGGGTTTCTCTGGTGGATAAGATACGAAATGAAGAAATCTACCGGAGAACTAAAGTCACCGACATAGCCTTTCAAGTTTGCAGACTGAAGTGGCAATGGGCTGGACACATCTGTCGCAGAAGCGACAACCGTTGGAGTGGGAGAATCCTGGAGTGGCAGACCACGTTTAGGCAAACGTAGTGTGGGGCGCCCCCTGGCCAGATGGTGCGACGATATGCGCAAGGCGGCTGGCAGCAACTGGATGCGTGAAGCCGAAGATCGGGCTAAATGGCGCCTATTGGGAGAGGCCTATGTCCAGCAGTGGACTGCCGCAGGCTGATGATGATAATGATGATGATGGCAATCATCTGTTAACTCGACTCGGCATTGCTAACTGGGTGTAATAGGCTGACCTTACTGTCAGAACTATATTCATAATACAAATAATAATCCCGACTCCTGAAAACAAATAAAATTGTATTTGAATAATCCGGTGGGTAAAATATGTGATGTTCTTGTCATCTTAAGTTTTTTTCCGTTACCATAAAAATTGACATTATCATCATCAGAGTCTAAGCAGTCAATTGCTGGATTTAGGCCCCTTCACAACTTGTAAGGACTGTCCGTAATCGCATGCGGTTCCTATGTTTTGCGATTCCTATACTCCACCTAGCAGTTTAGACGCTGCTGTCCGTTAGAAATTTGGATATTTTTATCAGTATAGATGGATACTCCACTATTTGTCAGACGCCATAAGATTTTACAGGAATTTTACTTACTGAACTTAAACGATACCCACGTTACGAGACGAAGTGTTGGATTCTATTACCTAGTAACCGTCTAGAACTGTCATGGCCTTAAGGATCAGAGGGCTGAAGTGGCAATGGGCCGACCCTGTAGCTCGTAGAACCGATAACCGTTGGAGAAGAAAAGATCTCGTGGGAACCTCGTTCCGCCAAAATAGTGAATACTATCACTTAATTCAGATTGATATTACTTTATACTATAAATATAAAATATGTTTTTTTTCTTATTTTTTTTAAGAAAACGAAGCCCCACAGTAGGATTTTCTCCTGTATCGTGGGTGCGTTTTACAAACATACATTTGACATGCACAACACAACCAGACCAAAACATGATAAAAGTTAATTTTACCGCATGCAAATTTTTAAATGGTGAGTATTACCAAGTTTTTGAAGAGCACAGTCCACCCTCCCTCAATAGCCACCGGAAACCGCCATGAGATATCCTTCACGGCTATAATACTAACCACTGAAGTAACTATAACAATTAATTATAGCTGTGTTATTATAACTCAAAATGTTGACGTGGACAGTTACGTGTGTCGTGGTCGATGGGTGCATGTGGCTTAGCACAGAGTTTTCGGACAATCTTTTTGGGAGGCCTATGTTCAGCAGTGTACTTGCAATGGGCTGAAATGGTGGTGATGATGATACCGAATAGATGCATGTTATAAGTACTGTATTAAATAGTATTTGTTTTAAAATCGGCTAGAATCAGAAATGTAAAATAAATGAAGCGTTTTTTCTATTCACTTTATTGATAATATCAGTGGTAAATAAACCAGATATCAGTCCTGAATCAAATATAACTCTAAATGCCCTTGCATTAGTTATTCAACAAAATCCTTTATAGATAGTTTTTTTTATTTACATATAGGTAACGTGCTGATGTATAATTGGAATAATTTAAATTATTTTCGGTAGATACATTTGCGATTTCACAATCATTACCATCTGCCTGGAAATGTCCAATTTTGGACATAGATGAAGCGACATTTATGTCACCACATGAGAAATTCAACAGCGCGAAAACAAATAGCGCATATGTTCTACATCGCACTATTGAAGTTTCATCGATGCTACCTATATATACAAGATCTAAATATTACAAGTTGGAGTAGAATTCCTCCCCAGATCAGACCACCGGATTTGGCTTTTTTTTGACACTTTTATCCGCCAAATAGGCATGTTCCAAGTTGGAAGGATTATCATCTCAGATCATGTTATCAGATTAACTCACACCTTAAACGCTGCTTCCCGTTACCGGTATGTCATATTTGAAACGTAGTGTTGTTATTCTAACTGCACGAGATTTTTCTAGCATTTGGCTTAGTCTTTTACGCCGCGAATAGACAGCAACGTTCGTAATTTTGTCAACTAAATTTCATGCAAGTAAATTTTTAATTTGTTACATTGCAAATTCTATGGCCATAAACCATTTGGGATTTTACATGCGCAAATGCATGAATCGACCATTCAGTATTTCAACAGCAACAAAACGATCATACATCTACCCAGCGCCTAGCCAGGCTCGGAATATGGATGGCTATACCAATATTAGTACCTATATTATTCATACAAACATGTCTCCACGCAAAAGGCGCGCCGCATGAGGCCCGGATAAGCGGATGAATACATTTAAATAGTAAACGTGACACTACCGTTGATTTAGTATTGTATAATGTAGCTGGTACATAAGTTCCATTACTCACGAATATAACTCGTCCTCTGTTATAAATACGGCGCGTACGGACATGGTTTAGTGTCGCGCTGGTCGTTAGTTTGCTGCACAAAGGATTTGTTAGTAGAAGTTATGAAGTCTTGGTATTTGCCCACGCGAGATAGGCTGCGGTCTAAGCTTTGAACAATGGATGTATTCTTACTAGCAGCTTAAACTTTGAAAAATGTTCTACGTTATTGAGAAAGTTTATGAATCCATAAGTATACAAAAGCTTTATTGTTACGAAAACATTTTAAATGCATGCGATCGCGTATGAAACGTATTCGTAAGCTCTGTTCATCTTCACTTCGTACATGCTGGAACATCTCCACGCCTGGCAGTCGGTATGACAGTCGTAATACTGAACACCTGATCCGTTCGTGGTTCGACATTGTATCGGTCTGACATATTAACATATTTGAGTATTTGATTTAGTTACGTGTTAAAGGGTACAGTTTTTCATCAGTTAGTTAACAATAAAGTTCTAACTATGTTAATAAAACATTTTTTTCGATGTTTATGAAATATTTACTCTTTATCGTCCGAACGAGATCAACACTCGATTACGCCTCGTATGTTCACATACGAGTAGTAATCGTAACGGTAACGTGAATCAAATTACATTAATTCACATTACATTGCCCTACTGACCTATAAAAAGCTATATATAACGTACATAACAGACTGCATATAAAACAGTGGTGGGTACACAGAATGAGGGCGAAAACGACTCTTATTAAGCATTGATAACGGATCAATAATGCTTGCAACGTTTTCACTTGGCATTATTACAGTATGCCATAATGGAAATGCCGATATGTCAGGGTACCTTATCGCTGTACAATCTACTACAGTCAATTCAGTAGGCGGTTAATCATCGCCGTTTAACGCGCGCTTCTCCTTTGTTCTCTTCATCTTATGCATTAAAGTATTACTGCAGTACTTAAACTAAATATGAAAACGTAGCTTTTTGCCTCTTCTTAATGCTTCCTCGTGCGTCTGTTTTAATCGTACGCTATTATCTACTATTAAGGCGTTAATAAGTACACCATTTGTATAAAATTTGTCGCTGCTTTTGAAATAAATATACGGACTACGTAAATTTTAAATTAATCCCTCCAGGAAACAAGACGTGACGAATGGCGAACCACGTTGCCGCCATTTTGGTACGAGTTGAAATTCTTGACATCGACACGGAAACCACTGGCCTGGCGGAGAGGAAGGGAAAAGGATTAGTTAGGAAAATGACTGGGGGTAGGTAATGGGAAATGAATAAAGGTTTATATTATAGTTAAGGTGTAGAAAAATACTATCCCGGCTGGAGGAGACAGCAGTAGTTCGGGAGGCCGTGGTCGCTTCCCCAGTACTCCACCGTATTTGCCGGACAAGGCAGCAAGGTCAACTAAAATATAATTGCATAAAATTAAATAATACATTTTTCTATTCCACGAAATATTATTTACATTTCATGAGCATTAACCTGAAATTTTCAAACGGGAGCCAGAGAAAATACTTGTCTCTATTATCGCAATGACCTAGATTTTCCGGAAAAGATAAATCGCCGTTTTTAAAATGCCCATTTAAAAAAAAAACTGATACGGGTTATAAATGGGTTCTTGCTATAATTTTATAGCCGTTCTATTTTGTTAATACATAGTGTTACTAATAAGAATAAAGTTTTGCAAAAGAATGCATATTTATACATTTTTCTGCTGTACTGTCTATACAAATACAATAGTACAAATAGGCATTTTGCTAACTACGAGTAACTTAATAAATGGAACACAAGAAGTGTCTCGAATTAGGAACTAATTTTTAGCAAATGTCTCATTCCTTATACATCGCCCATGTGATAAGATCGGAGTTAGCCTAATGTCCGACACACGGAGAAAATGAAGTCATAACCAGATCCGAACAACAGTTTGAGTTTTTAATGCAATATATCGCTGCTGTATTGGCCTAGGTAAGTGCCACCGTAGTGCCAGTTGCTCCATCTCGACCCGTCTCATCAATGCCATTAAAAAAAACTTAAAAATGTTCAGTGATTTTTCTTTTATCTTTCACCTGATTATATATGCATCGTTTGCTCATAACAAATGCCAACCAGAACAATTCCTGTGTGCTACACAGACACTGCTCTTGTCACCATGTGACATCAGTTACTAAGTTTAATATGCCCTGTACTACACAAGCTATCTGTGACGTTCAAACCGAAACACAGTAAGTACTGCTTGACAGCTGAACAATTGGCTCTGATGTGGTACCTAACTAGACGGAATTCTGCACAGAAATCTTTCCACCAATAGAATGTTTATAATGTAGACAATGAAAGTGTTACATTAATTTGTTCAGGAACATACATACGCAGTTTCAATGATTATGGGAAGTGCTTAAGTTTTTACAATATAATGCCTTATTACATTAATCTTTATATTTTATTTACGATATTACGTTACGAAAGGTGAGTACCAGTGCTTACCAAATTAATTTTTCAAGTCGACTGTTCAGACGTTAACATTCTGGTAACGTTTTTCGCACTTTATGTCCTTCGTTGCTCTTTTGTCTCAGCCAATTACGAGCTTCCTGAAATTAAAGCTGTGACACTTTGATCTGTTTTGTACGGACGTTCGCGCATGATGACATCCGTGCAGTCTGTGTGCATGTATGTGACTTAAATTAGAAGCGGAAGAGTGGGCGGATTCATTTCTTTGTTTAGGCCCTAAGAGCTAGCGTAATCACTAGGCATGTGAGAACTTATGTCTCAGGGTGACAGGCGCAGTACGATGCTACACAGAAATATTTTGAGTAACACAGCATCTGTTATGGGCAGACGTTGCACTTACCATCAGGTGAACGTTTTACCCGTACTCGTCACTTTATCCAATTTAAAATAAATAAAAAGTATTTTTAAACAATGTTTTCATATAAATAAAACTCATTTTAATACTAACGATGATATTATTTTTTTCTTCCTTTTTACACTTAAATATGACATGTAGATACACTTTTAATACTAAGTTTCTATTTTTAAATTAACTTCCAAGAATATATGTTTTTGTGCCACAAATGACTATTGCAGAGGAAATTTGTGGTATTTATACGACGTTAGTGTGAACACATGTTTTGCTTGTATTTCAAAGCATTTGAACCAATAGCTTAGTTATTTTGAGCGAGTATAGTGATAGTTTAATTTTAAAACTTACTTAAACCATACTGTCTTAGAATATCGTTAGACAATGAGTATAAATATAATCGGTATATAAAAATCTGGATCTATTTCGGATATGACAACTAGTCATATCCGAAATTATTAGCTCAAACACAAATGCACTCACTTATCTTCACCTTCCTGTATCCAATGGTAACGATTAAGCGGTAAAATCGGGGTGAGGGTCAGATATTGCGTCACAGCAACTGTCATATAATACTGAAAACCAATGATGTTTGGTTTTCTCTCAAATATTGAATTTGGTTGGCATTCAAATCGAAAAGTAATCCCATACTTTAACAAAATAGTCACGTGATTTTATTGAATATTTTATCCTTTCTACTAGGTACTCGTACCTTACTTTAAAGAATAAGATAATTGAAATTGTTTGGTATTTGAATCACATATTCTGTAGTATTAACAATCTGTGTAGTTTTAAAAATATTTGTTTTGTAAACACTATACGAGTACTTATGTCGATTTTTGTTCAACATAATTTGATTTTAAATTCATAATTTATTAAAATTATGTTCGAAAGCTTCAATTTATGCAGGAATTATTAAATTTATAATGTAATTTATACAGTTGCTAAGAGAAATAAAAATATTCGAAAAGGCCGTTAAAAAGTCTCTCAATTTACTAAATAAGCGAATGTAAATAAATGAATATACATACAAATATACTGATAAACGTATATTCATTATAATAATGAATACATTAATAAGTATTTTCATGGCGTTATACGCATTACTCATGTCTTTTTTCTGAAGCGGTGCCAAAGGGACCATAGTCATAAATATTCCCTCCGGCCCTTACGAAAGAAATTCGAGACGCGCACGTAGTTACCAGCCCAACATAGTAACGACGTTTGTTTTAATAATTTTACTGCATTTGTATAATGCTATTCCCTTTACATACAACAAGCATAAAGCTGCATTTATTTAACACGTTGCTGCTTTCGAATTATAATTTATTGTTACTAAGAGAGAACGAGCCGTTCGAAGTGTTGAAATTATCTATTTATAATTTCGTAGTTTGTTGTGACATCGTTGCGGAGAGTAAATGTTGTACACACATGAGATTTAGTATTGTTAATATGGAAAACACGTCCTAGAGTCATGACCTAAGTGGTCAACTGATTATAAGGAACGTCCATTTTGTATATCACATGCGTTATTTTGCTTATCGCTTGCATCTAACCTTGGGTATGCAGTAGCGGGAACGGACGTGAGAACATTTCTGGTTTACTTTTTTTAATTTTCTTACGTTATTATTAGGAACATTATATCAATTTTAATTTTTTCCATTTAATTCAAATACTTTTAGGCAATAATATTTATTGGCTTCAGTAGTGCGTGAAAGCCAGTGTGTGACGGACATTAAAAATGTTCTTTTTCTTTTCGTATGATTGTTTAATTTTATTTTTTTATAATGGCTTATCAGAATAACCTTTCTTTTTTGTGTAACCTCTCACCAGTACTAAGCATTCTTAAAATTATTCACAAAAATAATAAAGACTGGAAACCATTCTTTATTCAACTGTTAAGGAAGTGAATTCTTTCGCGAGAAGCTATGTATTTTCTAGTTAATATTATTAAGACCTTGATAATATACTTTAACAGTAAACAGACAAGACATTAAGCAAAGTAAAGTACATTATTAAGGTAAAACAACCGAACATTTTATTTCAAATTGATGTACTTACATGCGTACCTGTACAAATTATTCGTCATATCCAATTAAGTAGAAGATAATTAAATATATTACTGCAGGTTTTTTTCCAATTAAGTGTATCTTATAAATACTGGTTAATGTAAGTACTACATCAGCTAATCTCACCAGTCCAATAAAGTCTATTTACCTACTACAAAAGTGCAGCGCTCTCGTTACGGAGCAAGGCGTAAACTCATAACTTTCAATTTGCGTCCGCGGCCCTCGCAAATATGTCGACATACATCAGAGTTATGGGACTGAATCAGAAACGCGCTTTGAATGTGACTAGGATTCTATATTGAACAAAAATAATGTAAACATATCCTGGCTTATGTTTGTATTATATCGATTTTGTATTATATGTAACAAATAAATGTTGCATGTAAAAGAGTATAAGTTCGGGTCGTAATCGTAAGATTTGTACATAATATTCTGTGTTGTTAGCACCTAATTTTCATTTTTGAATGTTACTAGTTAATATTGATGGCATTAATTATTTGTTTTCCCTTGAATTAATAATAGGCGAACGTGTAAATTTATTTATTACTAGCTGGCCCGGCCCGCCTCTTCGGACGGAACTTATTGTTTAAGCCCGTATAAAGAAAAACAACACGAGCCCTTTTACAAATTTAGGAATAAATATTCGCAAAATCTGTTATTATGCATATGCAATGACATAAAAAAAGATCCTGAGAAAGTATAACTATATTTGATTTTGAATATTTTAAGATTTTCGCAAAATTGTCCACCTTGCTGATTTTTTAATATAAAAATACAAATTTATCAGCGTATTAAAGCAATACTTCGAAAGTTAATATGTTTTTATTTAAATTATAATCGTGAATGGTTTACTTTATTTACAAGACCTGATTCAGCTCAGGATAGCTTGATGATTATTTTAGTGTAATAAGTAATTTCGACTTTTGTTTCAGTCAAATGAAATGACATCGTTTTTATTTTGATTCCTTAGTGAAAAATATTATATTTCTCCAGCCAAAGGCATAATTGTACTTTATTATTATAAAATAAGTACGTCTTTAATAATATATAGATATGATAACAAACAATGATGCAATCCTGGCTAAGCATTTTGTGGAAGAAATGGACGAGACAATAAATAAATGCAACGTCTGCATATAACGCTTAGCTCTCATCACCCTGAGACATCAGTTCTTAAGTGATTTCACTAGCTACTCCTTCAGACCGAAAAACCGTAGTGTTTGCAAACTATTGCTTCACGGTAGAATCTGCGTGGATCCCTACCACCAGGAACACTGCGTAACGCTTCAACAATAATATCGTAAATGCTTAAACAATACTTCAATCCGGCGAAGCTGTAAAAGCCTTCGGGCTAACAGTGACCATCAGTCCTAAAAAAAAAAAAAAAAAATTAAACCATACAAAATAGGAAGATTGCCGATGTAGTGTCAATGATACTAGGATAATTATAATACATCCAAATCAAGAATGATTCATTTTACTGTTTTATATTCTACCCATCGAAGCGAGACCCAGTTTTAACTTGACCGTTCAGCATTTCGTATATTTTGTTGACCGCGTTGATCGCGTTTGGCATGAATAATCTTTAAAGTTTTGTGTGAATATATTTGGAATAGTCTACTAGTCGTACTTCGGCTGACATTCAAATGTATTTACCATGCTGCGATTCGTGGATCTTTATGGCTTTTAATACCTCATCGAAACACTTCCTGATGTATTAAGTTTCAGAACACCGATGTAACGATGTCTGTTATAGTTGGTAGCAATGGCTACCAATTTTTTTTGTACTGCTTTTACATAAAACAATAAACACCACAATCTAAATAACGCTTATACACCGCCTGAGTCCAACAATTGGCTTGTTTTTTTCCAACAAAATGAATTATGAAGCAAAGAGACCTTACACTGGTGCCGGGCGAGTTTTAATTCTCTTTATTATATGTAATCAATTTTTGATCAATAATGAGAAAAAAAATCCTCCATTTCCAAAATTAATGGAATAAAAAAGGTAACACATCCAGGACGAGGTCTGTGCTTTAGTCAGAACTAAAAGTTTCCAGTGCTCGCTTTAAGTGTTCTATATCTACTTAGTTTAAGGTACTTAAGTTTAATTAAAGTTCTCCCAGAAGCGCAGCGCAATTACTCGGCCCGTGTAAATGCAAATAAGTTTTGAGCAAACGCGTTGTTTATGTCGGCCACTGAGAACGTTTTCCAAATACCGAGAACGGGCAACGTGTCGCCCGAATCTGAAACAGCCTGTGAGCGATAAGATTTAGTGATGCTTTTTAGTTATCGAAAAAAGCTTTAGTAATGTGTCGTTATTTTAGTTATGTCCCTTCCTATTAATAAGAACAAGATATCAATACAGATGTGGACAATATTTCAGTATAATTTTATTGTATCAAAATATTACCTCCACTATTGTAGTTGTATTTAATTTAATTTTTGTATTCTTTTTTTGCTCTATAATAATTATTAATAAAGTATATTATGTAATAAAGGAGGACGAATAGTCCATAAATTATTTATTTATTGAATCGTCAAGAGAAAGAGAAGGAAGTACGAGTATGACGGATTGCAGAGTTCTGATTTAAGGAGAAACAGTGGTGAAGGAACGAAAGTTAATTTGCTAAGATCCGCATGCAAAACATAAAATGGTGTATGTTACCTACTTTAGGAACAGAAGCGCCCCACGGTAACGTGCACGAGCAAACCAACACTGCCACCGGGAACCGCCACCAGATACCCTCCACCACTGAAACACTACCACTAGGCAATATACACCACTGAAGTCGAGACCACGACACATGTTTCATCTCAAAACGAGGCATTATTAAGTGATATTGACAGTCCGCCGCGAAAAAGTGGTACAATTTAAAAAGTTTAAATGAAACTAATTTTACGTAATTTAATCGCGTTTAAATTAGTTTCATTTAAATGTGTAGTGTTCGCATAAATATAAGAAATCATTAATTTAAAAAGTTTGTGTAAAAGTTTCAGCCTATAAATGTCCCACTGCTGAGCACAGGCCTCCTCTCATTTCTGAGAGGGTTTTGGAGCTAGGAAAAATCCGCCACGCTGCTGCAATGCGGGTTGGCGGACTTCACATGTCTTTGAAATATTTTTTTATTTCTCCGACATGCAGGTTTCCTCACGATGTTTTCCTTCACCGCCGAGCACGTGGTAAATCAGCACCTAAAATAACAATTTTTAGAGGTGCCGGCACCGGGGATAGAACCCAGGTCACTTGCGTACTATGAAATTTAAAGCGAGCGCCTAGCCCCTGAGCTACCACGGCAAAGTTTGTGTACTTGGGTTCAAAATTAACGAGAGACGGAAAGTACGACAGTGATATTGAGCGAAGAGTGTAATTTATTTTTTATTCTATAAAGTGATGAGACGAGCAAATCGTTCACCTGATGGTAAGTGCAACGTTTGCCCATAACAAATGCTATGTCACCCAGAACATCTGTGTGACACAACACTGCGCCTTTTATGACTCATACGCCCAGTGATTACGCTAGCTCTCAGTGCCCTTCAAACCGAAACTCACTAACGTTTTAAAACACTACTAGCTTCACGGCAGAATAACTGGCCCAGGGGTGGTACCTACCTAGACGGGATTCCTGCATAGGAATCCTACCACCATAAACAAGTACATGGGGCCCTGCATGACTTTATGTGTAGCAAGAACGACTGGCTGTACAAAGAGGAGTAATTGTTCCACTATATACGGTACACACTCATATACGGTAGTGAATGTAGGGTCCGGCAGAAGAAACATGAAAATAAGATTAATGATGTGGAAATGAAAAGTTCGAGTAATATTGATGAAGTGACTTTGATGGATAAAGTGAGGAACAGCGTGACAAGGGAACGTTGCAGTGTGGTAGAAGATGTAGTGACAAAAATTGAGAAAGGGATACTTAGATGGTTTGGACACGTAGAGAGGATTGATGAAAGAAGATTGACGAAACCGATTTATGAGGAGAGTGTGAATAGACAAGCCGGTAAGGGTCGACGTAGGCGAATGTATTTTAATCAATCATCGTCTTAAGGAAAGGCCACGTCAAAAGTACCCGCAACCGACGAGCCTGTAGTAAAACACTAATGAAAGTAGTATGTGCGAAATTGTGTGTCAAG
Source organism: Luehdorfia chinensis (assembly GCA_019845155.1). Lineage (NCBI taxonomy): Eukaryota > Metazoa > Arthropoda > Insecta > Lepidoptera > Papilionidae > Luehdorfia > Luehdorfia chinensis. Next base: position 11,508,364 of record JAHVAK010000642.1, on the reverse strand, counting down.
ATCGTAGTAACTGGGAAGATGTGGTCTTTGCCTACCCTGATGGGAACAAGGCGTGACTCTATGTATGTAGGTATGAATCGCCAAAATAGCAAACACTTTTATCAACTCACAAAATTTATAAATGAATTTATAGAAAGAATTATGTTTAGAATTATTTTTATAAAGTTAGAAAGGTGAACATAGCGATGATGAACATATCAATGCTTAACGTAATATAGAACTAGGAGTCAACTTTTGGTAGAAGTAATTTTTTTTCAACATAAGTATGAAATTATTTTTTAGCAATAAAAACCTAAAATAATAATAACAACGAAACTTCACAATAATATCCTTATGGTATAAATCGCATTGACAGTCCATTGATGGACACAGGTCTCCCTCCAGCTGTGCCTGATTACTGAAATGGCCCACCTAGGAAGTCAGAATAGCTGTTACTTTGCCAGACGTCTCGTACCTTATATGCTCATATTGAATTATCATATGATTATTTTTCCATATCGGACATCATTACATTTTATGGCATTTTACTTAGCCGACTTTTACGATGCCGTCAGGTTGAGGTAAAATGAAGAATTAATTTTGATACATGATACAATATGTAAATGAAGGTAGGTTTGCCTTTGGAGATTTTTTTATCATTTTTTTTTATTTTATAAAGTAACAAGACGAGCACTTACGATGGTAAGGGCAACGTCTGCTCAAAACAGATGCAGTGTTACTCAGAATATTTCTGTGTAGCACCACACTGCGCCCGTCACCTCGAGACATCAGTTATTAAGTCTCATATGAAATCTTTTTAATTTCTCAGTTCATCGATAATGTATTTTAATAACATTTTTATTACACGTCCCTAGTCCATATACCAGATTGATGTCGTCAGTAGTTGTGGTTCTCTTTTGGAAATTGTGCTTAGTTGGTAAAGTTGCCGGTATTGTAGCTAAGTGCGGACATTCCAGTAAGTTTTACCGCAAAATAGCACTTCGAAAATTTGCCAGACATGCTGAAGGGAATTGAAGCAAAGCAATCTCGGTTAAATCGTTAATTATAAATAAAAAATAAATTATAGGGATCCTGGCAGGGAGGTTTTGGTCAACGAAAACTGCGAAGAACAATGAAACTTGCTCGGAATGCTCGCCGTTATTGCCTCAACGTTCTAGCAAGAGCTTTTGGGAGTCCATACGAGTATTTAAGTAAGCACTCTATTATTAAAATGTAACATAAACTTCAATTAGTTTTTCTTCATAATAGCTCAGCTGCTTTAAGGGGTAGTGTCCGCTACTCTGCATCCAAATGCAGGAACAACACTCCACTGCCATTTTTAACAATTTTCGCGTGTAGGTCAAAACATGTTTCCAGAATTCACATGTTCGTACAACATAATAAATTTCATATTTATTATGACATTTATTGTGCTTATATGGTTATACCTTCTTCGTCCTTTCTTTATTCAGCATATTAAAAAAATGTGCGACGAGATCGAATATAAGCTAGAATGCAGTGTAAGAGACACAATTTCGCACAAATGTTATCTCCGGCTGGGATTCAAACCCTGGACTCGCAGTGTCAACTGTCGCAAGTCAACTAACCTGTCCTGTACCTACACGACATGTACTACACTAACCACTATGCCACGCGGTCAATTATTAATATTAAGACACCATCATATATATTTTTAATGCCATTATGCATCCGGATTGTGGTATCACCAAACGGTCCCTACGGAAGACCTGCCTTCATTGTATACTGCCGGCATAATATGCTGAGTTGACCGATATGTGACCACTTGCATTTGTAACATCTTTAGCGATATTTTAATCGTGTTTTTTAAACGTCAAAGTTTTACAAAAATAAATTAATGTATTCGTACCTATTTGTAACTTCTTTCTTTCTAAAAAAATTATTGTTTTTTATTTTTTATTTATTGTATTAAACATTATTGTTTTTATATATGCGCAATAAAATACGAGTATATTATATATGTCCGAAGTTTATGCAAAATGCTACATGTTTACGCGTATTTAACTTACAGTATATATTTTCTATATACCTATAGATAATATCCAATAAATCATCCATAAACAGCATCGTTAAAAAAATATAAAATTGCTGCACGCATGAAAATAATTGCTGCATCTTATCTTATGTATGCTAGTAGCCATGTACAGAAGGTCGCCATTTTAATTTATAATCGGTGATTAATTTTAAAAACTCTCAATTAATCATTCGCTTTTTCTCTGCTGGTTGAATTTTAATATTATTTCCATTTCATATTCCAAAACTGGTCAATTTCGTATTAAATTATAAACTTGTTACTTTAATGTGTTAACTTAATTTGCAGATTACTGTAGTTAAATTTTTGATATTGTGTCTTTTATCTACGTTTTGCGTATATCAATATAGGCAAAACGAAGATAGAAGTTTTCTCCAAATCTTTGAAATTATTTTCCTCCCAGCAATAAGTTTAGCTAAATCAAAGAAATCTTAATGAGATATATTCTAACTTAAAAAAGCGCCAATACTATATGATCTCTCTTGCTACTTTACTGAAGAAGTAATATGTAATTATAAACTCTCTTAGCCGATAGGCGTCCGGCCGTCAGAGTAGTGTAGCACCTATCTCTTTCCTACCGAGGTATCGTAAGAAGCGACTAAGGCATTGTACGGACAGCCTTTTTTCGTGCAGAATAACACCATAATATACAATGCTGTCACTATACTACTCGTAGGAACGCAAATGGTAAGAATTTTTTGACTTGTACCAAAATGGGGCGAAAAGTGTGCTATGTGGGTGGCCTCTGCCTACCCCTCATATGGCAAAAGGCGTGACTTTATATGTATGTCCTAAAATAGGGTCATTAACACATTTAATAGACTGCTCAATTAAATAATTATAATTCGTGAAAACACAGCAGATGCAACGTACTTCGTCATTAAGGTGTATAGTCGCTGTAATTAATTAAAAATAAAAGCGCTTTGATATTATCTAACTATAAAAAAGTCGTTGTTTTTTTGTGGGGATATGAACAAATTTATTTATCGATATGTAATTATCTTCTCACTTCTACTTGTAATTGTGTTTAATTATTTTGTATCGATGTAAATGAAGAATGACACAGTTACACATTAATGGTACCTACTTTATCTGATTATAGTAATAGACGTATTGGTTATAGTAATAAACTATACTATACTGCTGGTGAAATACGTTTCGTTCATTACTGTGTTTCGGTCTGAAGGGCAGTGATGACCAGTTTAATGCCTGGGCTTATGAGACCTAACAACTGATGTCTTAGAGTACTACTCACAGATGTCCTGGATGACACAGCAGTCGTTGCAGTTACCGTCAGGTGAAAAATTTACACGTTTCGTCACTTTCTTCCACGAAAAAAAAATTGAAAATATAACGACTAAACATTTTATGAAAGCATACATTAATTACGTTACAAGAAAATAACAGATGAAATCTGAAATAGTTAGTCTATCTTGTTATATACATCGAAGTATCAAATACATGTTTAATAATTTTATGACAAAATGTATTCTTTTCTTGCTTTGTAATAAATTAACGCTATTCTAAAATTTTTAGTCGCCATAATTTTTTTTTTATGGAAGAAAGGGCCTAAATTATCGACGTTATAGTAACGCCCAAGGTGGTTACAGGTTTGGCGATCGTCACGCCACCTGCCGAGCGTGTTGTTTAAATCAAATCTTCCAATGTCCAGCAGTGGACTTTTAACAAGTAGATGATTTGATATTCATTTTTATTATTTTTCCAAAAATTAATATCTGTGATGGTTTGCTCTCGGGTTATTGTTTTGTTATAATAAAATTATAACACGATCACGTCATTAGTTTGCGATACTATTTCTTACTTACTGTGTTTTTAATTATTTAATTTTGATTCGTTATGACTATGCATCGTAAATTATACACTGTAACTAAAGTTTAGTTTTCATTGTTTAGGAGAAACTTTTGTAAGTTATTCTCAAAGTTTGAAGCATCAACGTCGCACTGAAGGTATCGGGGGAGTGATTAATAAAACGGGATCAAAGCCCTCAAGGCTAATACCAGACTGATCAAAGAGCAGTACTTTAACAGCCACGACTGTGCAATCCATAACACTCGAGATATCGCCACCGTGCCTCGTTTGCACTACTCGATTGGGTTTACAGATAGCAGCCACGGTCAAGACATTTCTGTGTCACTGTCAATGATAAGTATATATTTTTATAATGTTTATATATTGGCCGTGTGGTGGCGGCTCGTTAAAAGAATACAACCACTTCATCACATCCAATGGATCTCGTAAAAGGCGAGTAAGGAATTAAATTGCACTGTGCATCCAACAGCGCATGGTGGTGTCCAAGTGCATTATATTGTTTAGGTGAAACGTGGATTGTGGCAGTCATCTGTTTTTGCAGTGAGTGCTTAGTCTCTGACTACCCCTTATGGGATACAGTCGTGATCTTATATATGTATGTATGTTTATATATTATTATTTCTAAATAATTTTTTCATCAATTATTACATAGTTGTTGAATTTAACAAACTGTTTTTCTGTCATATATAACAAGTCCGTGACAAGAACCGTCCTGGAACATCTGAATAAATAAACTGCGGTAACCAATCCGCCTGCTAAGCGTGGCAACTATGGAAATTCCCCCCCAAATCGAGGGCTACAAAGTTTTGTGGCAATCACATGCTCAATACCACGTGCTAGGCGGTGAAGAAAAACACCGTGAGGAAACCTGCATGTCTGAGGAATGATTATGGTCATATTTTTCCGCGATATTTAAATATACTGATATATAAGGTTGACTAAGAATTGTAAAAATAAAACAATATAAATGTTATTCACAGACCACGCACTTTATTATAATAAGTGACTTTTTTTAATTATATAAAGTTGTTACCTTATTATAACAACAACATATAATGTAACTAAGTAAGGCCAGGGATACTTTACCTAGTTTCTCACTTTTAGTTCCTTTCCCAACTTCCCATTCCCTACCCTAACACCATTTTCTACCTCATCCTTTTCCCTTCCTTTCCGCCGAACCATTGGTTGCCGTGCCGATGGCTAGCTACTCGTGGGAACGCAATGGAGAGCAAGAATTGAAACTCGTGCTGAAATAGCGCTGACGTGGTTCGCCACTCGTCACGTCTCGTGTCGTGGGGTGTGGGGGACGAAAACTGGGCTTCGGATTTGCCTCTGCCTACCCCTTACATGAGAAAAAGGCGTGAATGTATTGTATGTATGTATAATGTTAGGAATGAATTGTCGTGTGGTGGTCTGCATTAGTGAATCTGCCACCCAGTTTTGACCCGTGACTATCGTAAAAGGAACTAAGTCGACTAAAGGAAATGCCACGAAAATAGCTCGATCTCCTATCGATGGCAGAATATCCATCTCTATTATGCCAAACCTAAATTATTCTAACCGTTGACGGGCAGCAGCGTCTCACGTGCCTGGTAGTGCGATGGCCATTCCGGCATACTATACGGCGATTACGGCAAATCTTCCCACCTTGGGAGAAGTCTATGTCCAGCAGTAAACATTAACAGGCTGTGGAAGAAGAAGTAATGTTTAAATATAATTAACCTAACTCAAGAAGAGTAATTACAACTAGCCATGCATTCAGAAAGTAAAGTGATGTGAACACAGCATCGCAAAGTTCCTTCTCGGCCCATGCATAATATTTCAATTCGCGCATCACGCTATAATGGCTTTCAGAAAAATATTGTATGCAACACTCATAAATACGTTCATAGCGAGTTGCGCTGCAGAACGCATTAGCATCGTCGACTCTGTGACATCAATTAGTATCAGAGTCGTAAATAACCGTGTGTGCGATAGTATGGATGCTTTATGGAAACATCTCGAGATTGATTCGCTGATGTAATCTATAGAGGATACTCCCACTTTTTGTGTTGCTATATTAAGACTGAATTATTGTGTTGTCTTATTGCGAATTGTTTTTTTAATTTGCTGAGACGAAGACAAAATGTCTATAATGTCGAAAAGATCAAGAATGTTAATTTAATTAACAAAAAAATATAATTTGTAACATCAATTGTTATTTCACTTTTATTTATTTGTTATAAACAAAATCACTTAAAATAAATTAGGAAGAATTAATTAGCCACTGAGTCCTAAAATTGTATAGTACGCGAGTGACCTGAGTTCGGTCGCCGGTGCCGGCACCTATAAAATTGCTCTGCAATTTTAAGTGCAGCTTTACCACGTGCTCAGCGATGAAGAAAAACACCGTAAGGAAACCTGCGTCTCTGAGGAGTAAAAATATTTCGAGGGCATGCGAAGACCGCCAACCCGCATTGGAGCAGCGTTCGGACTCTTTCCGACTTCAAACCCCTCTCAGGAATGAGAGAAGGCCTGTGCACAGCACTGGGACATTTATAGGCTGTAACTTTACTTTTAATTATCCACTAGTATTTTTGCGACAATTGTTTGTTGCGGCACAAGCAGGTCTTACCAGTTTTTAAATGCTGTGCCCGGCAGACATTCCTGGGTAACTAAGTTAAAAAACGTGATTACTATTGTATAATTAACTTCCTCGAATTACAAACCCGTCAAGAATTACTGGTTGTTGGTAAATTAATCATAAGTACGTATCTCATTCCTAAATGGGATTATGTAGAAGTATTGATATTCAAACATAACAATACCGAAAACGCTGTGTGTAATATAGCGTCTGTCATTATTTTACTTTAACTCTTTATTAAATACATACCGGTTGTAAATTGACAGGGCCTATCACGTACGTTACACTGACTGACCCGTTCGTTCCATTCCGTAAATTGAATGCGCGGACATCCACGATTTACAGCCACAGTGCCATCTACCGGCTGGTATTTTTTAATTATTTGATCAGGCAGCACTGATAAATCAACTGTCATAATTGGCGGGCCAGTGTTGCCCTGTAATTGGTTTATTTCATTTTGTGCGCGCCCTGCAGTTAATTAGTTTATGAATTTTAATTTGTACGCATTCTCTTGAGCGTTTATTTGGGATATGTTTTCTAAAGCATGGTTAATGAAAATTCTTGAAACTTGTTTATTAGCCGAAAGAGGTGCTAATGATGATATTAGTAAGTAACATGAAATTTCTCATGTCCAATTATATAATATCCAATTATATGATGCTTTTTATAGCTCTTGTATATTTTATTATTATAGGCCGACGATTTTATCTAAATAGATAACATTGTTGAAGCCCTTTAGCATTTCTTAACAACGTGAAAAGTTTAAGTAAGATATAATTAGAAAATATTTAAATTTAAGTATTTTTCAGTTATAGTCCAGTAAGGGGCCCGTAGCATAATAAGTTTTCATATATTAAATTTAAAATAATAAAAGTTGAATCCCTGTAAAATGTTGTTTTATACTCATTATAAATTCTTCGTTTGTTACGTGTAGTTATAATTTCCATAGGTTCTCTGGAAAAATACTACTACTACTGTTTTTTTCAATTATTAAGAAACATTTAAGCCCAGCATAACGAAGAGCGAGAAGATCTATTAGTTTGTGTGTGTTACTAATATTTAAATTTAGAATTATCATTCAATACAATTTTTAATATTTACTAGCAAGCGTTTTTGTAATAAATCGAAAGATTATAATAGAAATTGCAAGTAGATAATTAAAAAATATTATCGTTTTTAATTATATTCTGTAGTGGGATACTGCCCATTATGATGATGTGTTCTCCTAGCCGATTTCGACCACCGCGACAATTTCCGAATACTGTCGAGAGCCATCAACTGCGCAGGAGATATTATAGTGCCACAAGTGTACGCGCAAACACAGAGGCACTAACTCGTCCCAACCTACCCGCGCCCCATGTAAGGCTGATGCGATGAGATCGGAGGTGGGCCAGGATGCAGTGTCAGAAACACGGGGACAAACACAACACAACCAGACCCGAAAACCAACAATTTAGTGTTTTAGCAAAAATGTTAGCTCCGCCTGGGATTCGAACCCAGGACCCGCGGCGTAGAAGTCAGGCACTCCCATTATATTATTAATACGAACATTTATAATATTTATAGGAAGTTGTTGTTTTACCTATCTCACAATGTTATGCTACTGAGAGTTAAATACTACTGGCGGGATTTGCGAAGACCTTTACATATAAGTGAGAGACTGTTGGCTTAGTTGCGCAGTTGGTCACTGATTGGCTTCTGCGGTGTGGGTCGCGGGTTCGATTACCGTACGGGACAAACATTTATATGGCCGTGTGATAGCTGTTCCGGGTCTATGTATTTCTGTATTAAAATTTATGTTTATAAAACCCACAGTGCAGGAGAAATCTTAGTGCGAGGCGTCGTTTATGTATTTATAAAAAAGTATTCTACTTGAGTTTTTAAGTTTAGAAACTTTTTTTATGTTTAACCTTTTTTATATTAATAAAACTATTATAAGCAACACCCCTGTCTATTGCTCGTATTTCAACCTAGATACGCGCTGGGATCCATTGCGCTCGTCGATAGCGCCGATAGCAGAGCATCGTACGAACGTTGACATGTTTACTGCTTCAGATATCGTCTGTGGTAAATAATGCTGGATCCGATCCCAGCGCTTTGTCCGCCTCACGGGCCTGCCATTCGTTAGACCTAAAGCCAGATACGGAGCTACCATGCATTGGTTTTAACGCCTACTCAATTTATTTGCTCTGTTGCCAGTTACTCTGCGCTGGGTGGCGAATCACGTACATAAATAGAGGTGGGATCTATGGTCTCGAGTAGTCTATAGTTTTGTCCTAAACGTGTTCAATGTAATTGTTACACAGAAAATCATAAATTAGATACAACTTTGGGGTCATATTTAAATTATTTTTTGAGTAACAGTCTTTTGATTAAAGTACTTATGGCAGTCACAGATTGTTCACAAGTAAAGTAATAGATTTAAACATGGTTAAATCAGTTAATATAGATGTAGGTAGAAATTATAAAAATTATTTAGGTACCGAAGAGATAAACCTAAACAATATTCATTTATATATTTTATGCTAAGCTTTAAACTTCTATTATGAAATTATTACAATTTGTCAGAAATAAAAAGCGACGTCAGGTAGCTAAAACTAAAAGTCGTCAAGTATACAAAATATATTAAAGCGCTGTAATTTTTAACCACTAACATAGGGTCAGTCATTCATTCACATCTCCAATTCATCCAAATACGAGTCTGAGCAACGCAGTCTATATATTGTAAGAATGTTTGTATCAGAGAAGTAAATAGTTATTAAATCATTAGATTCATACCCGATAGACAATAATTTATGTTATTTATCAATCTTTACTAACGAATTAGTACATAGCCTCACCAAGCTTTCAGAAATAAAACAGTATAAGATAAACTTTAAAGGCCAGTTTTTTTAACATTATTCTATTACGGGAAAACAAACAAATATATCATGTTTTAAAAATAAAACATAGCATAGATCGCTCAACGGAGTCTCTTAGCGTGCTCGCGACAGTGCGTAGGGTATCAACAAAGTGTGAAATGGCTTGGAAGTATCTTGGGCCCTCCCCGCCAGACATTTCGTTCCTCCTCACTGCCCGCACTCATTATCTGACATTCCGAATGATTCGTTGTTGGCTTAGTGGCTTTATTTACTTTTCGAATTGTAAGCGTTGATAGTAATGGGCGTTTGTTGGAAGAAGATAGCGTATTTTGCCACGATTTTATGATAGAATTAGGTATATTGAGAATCAAAAGGAAATTGTATTTTGAATTACTTTAGTTTTCGTTTGAGTTATCATACATTTAGTTGTTTTTACACAGCTATTATAGGAACATTTATAACGATGTAGAGATGATGATCAATATTTATTTTGTCGTTTAACTTATCTAAATGACATAAATTCGACAATATTTCATGTGAATGTATCTGTAACCATATGTTTTGTACACATTAAATAAAAAGTAAATGACAGAGTAAATAAGATAGATTAAAATTATATTGAGTTTATTCACGGATATATTTTCTGTAACCTGTGAAATATTGATGTCTATTATTTTTTGAATTATTTTAAGCAAGTAACAGTATTTTATGATTGTCATCATCGTACGAGTAAATACAAAATGATGTTTTCTTATACTTTGGTTGTACATTTAGTTATAATTAATATTTATTACGAAATATAATGGTCAATGCAACAACAAAATATATAATTAACTATTTAAAAAAAAAGAGTACCGGCTATAGCATACAATATAATTTAATCTAATGTGTCATATTCTATTATAAAGTTGTTTATTATTTGAAATATAATGTAGCCCCGTAGGTGGGTGAGAACATTTCGTACTATATTACTCCAATCATTCAATATTCAATGTGCAATCATTTGAATCAATAATCAACAAAATATAGATTACAGATGTAGATACAAAAATTTCTATCATCGAATCGAATGATTTACCATGATTTCGTAATTTCTACACTTTAATAATCACACAGGACATTAGCGTGTCGTACAAATAAGAATAAAGTAAATAATAACCCCCAGATAGTAATAAATAATGCGCTCTTCCGACGTAGACGCGTGGCGCATCCAAGGGTGTACACCCCAGTTGATGTGACGCCATTTTGAATTTGCATTTCTAATAAAACTATTGTACGATAGACATGAATGTTAATTTTGAACTTCTGAGTATTATTTTCGTGAGAGTTTTTCTTGAAATGAGTTATGTATACTATGAAAGAAAATTGTCGAAGAATATAATTAGAGTTAACTATTAAAATATATTTAGTAACTATAGTAAAGATTTTATTAGAAAATTTAAGTAAACTAGCAGTTTTAGTAATAGTGATATTTATGTGGGGCAACGTGTGCTACACTCTGTATCGGTAATATACGACTTAAAAAGTAAACAAATGCAATTTGATATATGCTTTACCTTGCCGACTATAATAATTGTGGTTAGGAGTGAAAATATAACAAAATCCTATTTTGCTATTAAAATACTCTACTACTACACAGTATTTTAGTATCTTTATACTAAATAGTATGTAATTATTTCTTAGCAGTATTTTATTATTTTGTTTTTTGTAAGGTGTTGTTGTTTATGTAATAATAAAATTATGAACATCATGTTAATTGAATAATTATGAGTGTATGTATTATGTCAGAAATAAAGAGTTTTAAATGTACCTAAACTTTTTGTGATTTAATTATCTCTACCCCTTCTTACATTTCATTTAATTATGAACAAAATAATAGAAACCAAGTATCACTCGATGTACGTGTCAACATTATGCTTATACATTATTAAATAATTATGGTTGGATGAACCACTATATCTTGAAATTCGTATGACCTTACAGTTTAAACTTATCAAGGCCGGAAGGGTAAGTGGTTAGGTTTTAAAGGGTCATTTTTGATTGGTCGTGTAGAAATATAGCGTGGAGTGTTGATTAAATTAAAGAGAGCGATTTATGTTGTACCAATTTAGCAATGACGTGAAATGGCGACATTATAGGGGCGACCGTCGTTTGGTGTTAAGTGGGTGAAATGTACTTTAATGTGCGTTATATTGAACAGTATTCTTTTTACTTTTATTCAGTTACAGATCGGATGCATTTTCCTAATTCTATGTACTAAGTAAACACGCCATCCACTCTTGATGTTTAGCTCGAAAATGGCTTACTAAACAATTAAAACGCCTTATAAAATTTTAAATTTCTGGCAGCAACATCAACAAAATTCAGGATAACGATAATCGTTATTACTTATAATTTTTATGTTGGCTAATTAGATAACATAAAATATATAAAGATATGAAAAATATTTTTAATTTGTTTTGTACCTTTCAATAACATCAATAATAATAACTCTCGGCTCAATGTCTCCTGTAACGCGTTTGAGCCGGCTTTATAATAGCTGCAGTGCTTCCGCTGGCATAGACATATATTTTGACTCATTGGCTAAGTTTAAAAAACAAATTGTAAATTTTATATTAAGTAACTACTAAATATTAATTTATGATTACTTCTTTTAGTTGTAATAGAATTTTGTTTCTGGTTTTAGTGTGCATGTGGTGTTTACCTACAATTGGTTGTGCTCTTACTTATATTTGTTTACAACAATGTTTATGTAAATTGTATCAGTGTAACAACTATTGGTGAACCTTAAATAAATAAATAAATAAATAAAATAACTGTTCAGCACTAGAATTTAGGTTATAAAAGGTTTAGGATTGAAATTAAATTAATTAAAATTTAAAAATATATAATATAATAACTACATAATATTAAATATCGGGAAAGTCATTATTGCATTTTAGGATAGACAACATCATTGATTTTGTTGAAAACTTGCACGATAAATAAAATGTATAATCATTTTTGTATGAGTGCTACCATCTAGTAGCGTTTGTAGGAATCACTATGACACGGAGGCTTCTGCGCTTGAAATGATAGCGGACATGAACCTCCCGTATTCTGAAACAAGGTACGGAACAACATGTAATTTATACAATAACGTTAAAATCGTCTAAATACTCTAAAATATTGCTGAAGCATCATTAAATTAAAATTTCGTAATATACCAAATTTTAATGTAGCTAATGACGAAATATTTCAAAGGATTTCAAATATGTTTTGATTTTCAGGCTTTTAGAATTTGTAACATACCTAATATGTTGCAAGTTACATGCCATGCTGTAAGAACGGAAATGCTTATCCATTTTTTCAAACTATTTTAACCGAAAAGTGTAAGAATTTTTAAGGAATAGTTAACTTTAACTATGTCATCTATCCCTAGTAGGTACACCTCCGGTCACCGGAGTGACTGTCATCCCAGATAACAGCAACCCGGGGTCAGACTGCCGACAGGTCCACCGATAAGTCTCGATTTAATACGTTAAAAGGTGCCCTAATGGGGTCATTCACATTCGTTATAGGGTAGGCCGGCCGCTTTGAGACCGCTTCATACGACCGAGATATACTTCGCCATAATAACTATTCGATGAATACTTTGCCCGTGTTAGATTGTGGTATATTTTTGTCTCTTCCATGCAAAAACCAACACAAACGAGGAAAAGTTTTTAAAGGTTATTTCCAAAAATTATGCAATTATAATGACTTTAGTAATATTTCAATATTACTTAATTTATGGACGAAAATTATCTTTGTTGATTTAGTACATAATATAAAATTTTATTATAAACCATTGTGGTTTAATAAACATATCCATACAACATATCAGCGAGTCTTAACAATGTACTTATTAACAATAAATGAGGCATTAACCCGATCAGCAGTGCCATTAAGTAAACTTAAATCACTCGTGTGACAGTTTATTGAACATAAACGTAGTAGAATTAGAAATTAAAACGTCATAAATGAGCAATGAAATCAAGTTATGTGTGATATTAGCGTTCATTGTTCACACTGAAAGGATGAATCGAAACGTCGGGTCATATATAGTTAAAAATTTGTCGCGATAAAATCTGTAAAATAGGTTTTATTAACTGAAAGGATTTTCAATAAATATTAAGTCTTATTATTAACTTTAATTTTATTTACATATCAGAAATTTGGTTCTATAACAAATCAGAAAATTATAACCCCGTAGCTCCAATAAAAACTTTCTTTTCTATTTATATCTAAAAACGGCTTTATTATTTGTTCTTTTATTTCTTTTATTTGTTCTTTTATTTTTTAATAAATAAAAGAACAAATAATAAAGCCGTTTTTAAACGGTTTTTAAACGTTTTTAAACGTTTTTACAGGGTTATAATTTTGTGATTGAAAGAATTTCTGGGAGCATAATTTTCTGATTGAAATTAGTGTGACAGCGCCATCTAGTGACCCTCGTGGCTTTTATTACGCATGATAGATGAGCATAAGAAAGATATTTTTACCATAAACGATTATAATTTTTTTTTAAAAACAAACTGAATACAGTGAATTATTGTTAAAAAAAGATCGCCAAAGTATATTAAAATTACCATGTTCTTATATTATGTTTCAACGCAACGACGCGACGTTGAGTTCGGTCATCTAAAATACTTATTATTTTTGTGTCGCACTGCTAGGCACAGACTACTTCATTTTTGAGTGGGTTTTGGAGCAATCAAAGATCCACCACTGCTGAATGTACGTTGGCGAACTTCACAGGTCATCGAAATATTTTTATTCCTCTAACATGCTGGTTATCTCAAGACGTATGCTTTCACCGCCAATTAAATGGTAAATTTGAACTTAACGTTGCAGCTAACAGTTTTAGAGGTACCTGGACCAGGAACCGAATCTATGTCATTCGCGTACTGTAAAAAATCGCTCTTTACTACGATTCTTTTGGTGCCTACGTTTATTATTATATAAAATAAAACTGTTACATAAATAATTAATTGTGTAAAACTACAAAAAGTATTTTAGAGATAACTATTTAGAGAGTAAAATTTAGTTACTCTCCAATATTCTCTTATAAAAATAATTTCAAATTGAGTCCTCCATTATTTTCGAAGCACCGATAAAATCTAAACAATTTTTAAATCTCTTTCCGGCAATTTCCAAAGGCGAATAACTACAACAGGCTTCTGAAAGAGCAATAAACTCGCTCGTTACTAACTTACCACTAATCTTTACGAGCAGACTTGTGTCAATTTTATGGACAAACGGTTGGCTAATGGCTTATAAAGTGGCGAAGTCACCTCCGACGCTGTTAAGCTGTTAACATTTTTAAATTGCTACTAAACACCGCATTATGCATTATAGCATACTGAGTAATAGGGTTATATTAAGTATTGTATCAAAAAGAGCAGCTTTTAATTTTTTTTTAGGGATATTAGTTTTTGATAAATTTTAATATTATCCTGTTATTTAAAATTAGCGTTACACGTTTAAGGTTGATATTTTCACGTTTGAAGAGTTGTGATTACGACAAATCTTCCCTTCTTAGGATAGGTTTTATGTATGTAGTAGACTATTTTATTCGATGACGACCAAATCGTTCACCTAATGGTAAGTGCAACGTCTGCCTCTAACAAATTTTACGTCACCCAGAACGTTTCTGTGTAGCACCGCACTAAGCCCGTCAGCCTGAGACATCAAGTCTCATATGCCCTGTAATTACTCTAATTCTCAGTGCCCTTCAGATGGATACACAGTAATGTTTGCACACTACTGCAAAATTACTGGCCCTGCATTGGTACCTACCTAGACGGATCCCTGCATAGGAATCTTGCCACCAGTAAATATAAGACTATAAAAAGGCTCGTGATAATGAAATTAATTTAAAATTTCTAACGCAGCCATAAATTACTAAGCGGTCGGTCTATTGGGTTAATGCTTGGTCCTGTAGTGAAGCAAATATATCTTTAACGCATATTTATTTTTGTTACTAGGATTCGACTCTTCACTATATCGCTCATTGAAAGCACAACCGTGTTATGAGAGGACCTCCGTGTTGTAAGAGTTTATAAAGTCACGCTGGTCATCTCCGATCTTTCACTTTGAATAATATTATACACGGACATGCTGCTTTCCTCAAAATACTTCTCTATACCGCATAGCATCATCATATCATCATCATCATTTCAGCCTATCACTAGTCCACTGCTGGACAAGTTGTGTTTGTTCAAGTGTCAAGTGAAGTTTGTACCTCTCTTTTTGGGGGAATTTCGCCATAGTTGCCACGCTTAGCAGGCGGGTTGGCAACCGCAGTTTATTTATTAAGATGGCCAGGAAGATGCTGCTGTCCATCTTCTGGTTTCAATTTCCTCTCTGTCGAATTTTTCGACACCCACGGGATGAGATGGGGTGGTAGATTTCCTGAAGCTGCTACCACACCGCATAGCGTAGTTAGTTTGTATTTAAAGCGTGTGTGCTTACACAATACTAATTTAGACTCATGCATAGATTACGGTTTCCAACAGCAACCATAATTCGTCACAATTTGAGGACTTCTTTAATAAATATTTCTGGTGCTAGAATTCCTGTGCAGGAATCCGTCTAGTTAGGTACCACCCCAGGGCCAGTTATTCTGCCGTGAAGCAGTAGTGTGCAACAACGCAGTAAGCGTTTCGGTCTAAACGCCACTGAGAGCTAGTGTAATTACTGGGTATATGAAACTTAAGAACTGATATCTCCGGGGCACGAGAACAGTGTGGTGTTACACAGAAGTATTATGGGTGACACAGCATTTCTTATGGCAAGACGTTGCACGTATAATCAGGTAAACGCTAAAAGCCCAAAATACTTGAAATTGATCTTTAATATAATAACCCTACGGTAGGTCTAGTCTATCTTTGTATTCACTGCACAGCTGGTGTAACCGGTAACTAAGTCGACACCGCTGTTCCTATTTTACTGATTATACTCAAAATAGACTGTAGAGTTAGTTCATGGAGCTCATGAACTTTTTGAGTTATTGCGATAAAAGCTGATTTAATCCCAAAGTATGTTTGGGTTATTGAAGGTCTGATTGGGGGCAATCTATGGGGGAGGCCTATGTTTAACAGTGGACTAAGATAGAAAACCATAATGAAAATTAAAAAGTATTGAAAACATTGTGCCATGTCGCACATAGTTTGGAAAATCTCACGGTTTCTGATGGGATGTGTCATTAAGTCGTCATCGTGTGTCTCACGTGTCAGCTGCGTCTAAGCTCGATGCGTAGTATACTGCGATCGCCAAACTGCCCGCCAAGCGCGGCGATTATGGAAAGTCCTCCCAAATTTATACAGGCTTACGTTTACATTTATTTATATTAATGATTTTTGATTTGATTCCTAGTGTTTTATTACATTGAGAATCGAGTTTGATTTATCTACGTCCTTATGTATGCATATGTTGTAGAAGTAAATTACATTTATATTCTGTATAATTACAAATCGATACCAATAGTGGTGAGACAGTAAATAACAAGCGATAGCTAACAGTTGTAAATGTCATGCTTCAACGGCTGGACCATCTGTGTCAGCTAAATTGGATATTGAAAATATTGTTATTGCTTTTATTACGTAATCAACGCTCTGCCTTTGTATTTATTTAAGTGAATGAATATATATTTTTTAATTCAAAAGTAATTAGGTATAAGATAAGTAGGAATTACCGCCTCATGTAAATGATAGCTTATGCTAATTATGATTTAACTACAGTCCATCAACCATATGTCGGCGTAAAAAAAACTAAAGTAAACAGCCTATAAATGTTCAACTGCTGAGCACAGGCCTCCACTCATTTCTGAGACGGGTTTTGGAGCGGACTTCACATGACCTTCACATGATATGGAAGTAAGTGACTAGACGAACAATTTGTTGATCTAATGGTGTATCACGATTGTTCGTAACAGTGCGGTTTCGCCCACCTCCACTGAAAAATTCTGTGTAGGACCGCAGTTCTTGTAAACATCATACATCTCAAGTATCATTAGCCCCTGTAGTTACATTAGCTTCAGTGCCCTGCAAACTAAACCCAGTGGTGCATAAACTTTACTGCATGACCGTAGCTGAATTTGCATTGTGGTGGAACTTATCTAGGAAGATTCCTGCATAGGAATCCAATCATCACTAGAATGGTCGTACAGGGCTTGCCTCAATGCGATACATTTAGAATGTGGTAGGATTCCTAAGCCGAAATCCGTATTATTTTGCCGTGAAGCAGTAGTGTGACTTAAGAAATGATGTCTCAGGGTGACGGGCGCGGTGTGGTGTCACACATGTTTTGGGTGACACAGTGTTTATTATGGGCAGACGTTGCACTTACCATCACGTGAACGTTTTACTCCTTTCGTCACTTTATGTGTGTGTGTCTTAACAACACGTTCAACATGCAAGGGCTTAAAGCATAGGTATGCGAAATTCAAATTTCATAAGGTGTACATTCATAATTCTGCAGAGTATAAAGCGACCGCGGTCTCATTTACGGTGGCGCCAGCGAATTTTAATTAGCGATACACGAAAATGCTTTGAAACGCAGACGGGATGTGTGCGGGCCCATTTACTGCCAAATTATAACGCAATATTGCATTCATATATTCCCATTTCGGTTCTTTGTTGGTGTTAAATATTCGTATGTGCTGTAGCATACATTTAAGTGTTGTTTAATATTGCCAGTGTTTTATATCAGCCATTACAAATACTATTTTTTTTTATTAATCATAATGAGAAAGTTTTGAATAACTGGTTAGGTGTAAATAGAATTTAAATAGTTGTAATTTTATTTATTAATCTTAACCATAAATGTACCATGGCTGAGCACAGGCCCCTCTTTTATTTCTAAGAAGGTATATGGAGCCGGGAGGAGTCCGCCACGCTGCTCCAATGCGGATTGGCGGACTTCACATGTATTCAAAATATTCTTATTCCTCAAAAATGCAGTTTTCTCACAATGTTTTCCTTTATCGCCTTAGCACATGGTAAATCAGCACTAAAATTGTTGAATAATTTTAGTGATGCCCGCACCGGGAATCGTAACTATAAACTTAGTTATTCTTCTCAATTTTTTTTTCATATTCTGAATATAACATTTGCTATGCTATGCTAATAGCATTAGTGCTTGTTAGAAAGTATTATGATTTAGTATTCAAATTATGAAACAAGAAAAAAAAATCGCTAGTTTCATATACTTGGTATGACTTTGAACATTCATGAAATTAACGATTTTTTTTTTGTTGAAAACATTAAACCTCTATGTTCTTATTTAATATGAGATATTTTATAATGAAGAGATTTTCACAACTGGAACAGTTTCAGTTTCATCCCGCCTAAATTTTCAAAACGTCCTTCACGTTGACAAAAGCAATATTGTAAGTAGGCCTTTAAGATTTCATTCTCGCATTTTACAACGATAATTAGATCCCCTAAAATGCCATAAAAGATAACTAGAAACTGAGACCGAAGGCTGCATTCATAAGGGAAAGTTCACCGATTAAAATTCCTCTAACGAGTGCGAAACCATCTCCTTTAATAAATACAGGGCCCTTCTAATTTTCTTCGGAGAGATTTAAGCAGCATAAATTTTGCACTCTGAAAAGAAACTCTGAAAGAAGAGCTTGTACAGTTTTACGACGTCGGATCTCATTCGCCCTCGAGAACGGCGAGTTGTCTCTCTTTTAAATTAAATTTTCACTCCTAATTTGAAAGTATAATGTCATTTCACTAGGATTTCGTTATTAAAACTTTTAAATCATTCGGAAGTTTTGCTTTTGTGCACGGTTGGGGTGCGATCACGTGATTTTTTAATCAAAATGGAATCATTCCCAGTGATTTTTTACGAGTGCGCCACTCCGTCGGCATCAAATTGTCATTAGCCACTTGCGTATCCTTTATTGCCTTTCTTTTTGAAGTACCGCGATTTTATTGAATTATTCCGGACCCTCGATGTTACAAGTTCTATTCGGCTTTCCAGTAACTGGCTGCTTAAAATACATCATGTATATATCTATATATCCTGATACTATTTATAATTTTAATTTTAAATATTTCTTATGACATTTTTATTTGATAAAGTTATTGCTGTTAGCCCCGCGGCATTTGCAGCTTCCCCGGTGTGTGACTTTCTAGATAAAACTATAAATAGACAACCATACACTGATATTATGCAATTTACTGACGTACACACTTCATATCGCAATCAACAATGGGTGTCACTTTTAAATTTCTATTCTAGTGTTATTTTGTTGACAATAAAACTGCAATACAAAAAAAGTTTCCTTAAACATTCCAAATAGACATTTAATTGTAACTGCAACAAACATAGAGCTACAAAAGCATATCGGAATCTGTTTGAAATGTTGTATGTCCCAAAATAAACATTACAAACATCTGGAAGTTGATTACAATCTGTTCTAAAAAAACGAAAGCATTTAAAATATTGTCACAAACGTCTAATAGAATTTGTCGAGGCCTTGACACACAGACACAGTTCAGACGGAGCTTTTATAGACCATAAACATTTTACTAGCGCGACCTTGGTTAGGGTCTGCAATGAGGTTGTTGCACTCAACTTTACGACTGTGCTTGACTGACACCTGGCATGTGACGAATTCTTGACACGTGTTAACATTTTATTTGACTTTAAACGGCAATAAAATGTGTTCGCAGTTAGAATTATAATACTAACGAATTGGAGATTAAGTTTTTGCCTATTGTATATTAACAAAGCCTATCCTACGTATTTAAATACTTTTTTTTAATTAGCTGTAGTGATGAAACAAGCAAAATGTTCACTTAATGGTAAGTGCCCATAACAAGTGCTGTGTCACCCAGAACATTTCTGTGTGACAGCACACTGCACCTAGCACCCTGAGACATAGGTTCTTAAGTTTCATATGCTCAATGATTGCACTAGCTCTCAGTGCCCTTCAAACCGAAACACAGTAATGTTTGCACGCTACTGCATCACGGCAGAATAGCTGGCCCTGGGGTAGCACCTACCTAGACGGATTCCTGCATAGGAAACTACTACCAGTAAATTACTGCAATTTGTGATTGCCGGGGCCAGATTTGAGTAAAAAAACAAATTTGTTGATTTTTGAGTAACACGCACGATACATGAGAAAATGTAGTGTTGGACGAAAAAAACTGTTATGAATTAATTTTAAATAAACATCGTATACGAAAGATATAATTTTTAATTTTATTTATTTTCTTTTATTTTTATTATTATTATTTGGATCAATGAATTAATTTTAAATTATCTATTATTGGAATTATTATAATGATAATTGGAATTCAACTATAAAATGAATCTTTGATTGTGGACGTTTTATCTGTTTGTAAACAGTATAGAAATTTATTTAAGAGGCACTTAAAAGTTTTTGAACTTTCTTTAACTAAGCTATAAAACTGTTATTTACCTGGAACGTACTGTCGTTTGTATAAAAACAGTCCCTTAAGTCTTTGTTTACACTCTTTGTCTATTTTCTAAGAATTTCGTAAGAATTGCGTCAAAGTAACGGATTTGCGTGTAGCAAAAAGCTATACCTTCATTGAAAAGGGTTGTTTTTGCATCGAAAGCAATAAAAGGGTTTTGAAAGGAATAAGTTCTTTGTCACCCTTTCTTTGTCTGTTCTTTTTGTGTAAATGATTGCACAAAGTGCCGTTTTGCGTTTTGTGCAATTTAGTTTTTTTTAGCCAAAATTTGTTACCGACCATAGTAAAATCTCTTTATCTTTAGTTCAAACAAAATGAAATAGACAAAGCCCTACTTTTTAATGAACTATACCTGGTTTCTGAATTCAAATATGTAATTTATGGTAAGTAGCAAATCAACAAAGTGTTTTATAATAGCGCTGATTAATTTCTATAATAGAAGAGTAGTCAAGACTAATAGTGGTTAATGAATTAAAGAAAAGATTCATTTGTGATTTTGTCATAATTCACAGAAAATATAATGTATAAACAAAGTATTAAAGAACTTAACCTGTAGCAAGGTTTATTTCTAAAGTACCTATATAATTATGATTCCCTCGCCGC
This sequence comes from Luehdorfia chinensis, assembly GCA_019845155.1. Taxonomy (NCBI): domain Eukaryota; kingdom Metazoa; phylum Arthropoda; class Insecta; order Lepidoptera; family Papilionidae; genus Luehdorfia; species Luehdorfia chinensis. The sequence continues at coordinate 11,486,917 of JAHVAK010000642.1, read as the reverse complement.
TTTTTAAATAAAAAATAAGAACCAATATAACATCTAAATTTAAATATCCAATCTCGGCATGGCATCGGATCCGTGTCCCGACATTCCTCCTTTTTATACTCCAAGTTTCTTATCCCGTACAGTATAAATCGCACCGACCCATATAACTCTCGGCCGCCATTAAAAAGATAAACAACTTAATATAGGCATAAGTAATAAACAAGACGCAGTCGACTTAGTTAGATCCCCATAGCTACAAGCGTTCATAATTTTATTTATTCACGAAACCGTAAATAACCGTAGGAATAATTCCGAAGGCTTTTTGCGGGGATTAAGGGGGCGATGCGGGCCTGAGAAAATTATATTCGACTATAACAGTTATCATGCATCACCTGAAAGACTCTTAATGCGCCTTTTCGCAATCTCGAGGGCGGCGCAAGCGACGCCGCGCGCAAATTACTTTTTCAAAGTATTTACATGTAAATAGAGTTAGCGTGTTTCGAACTTTGCGGTTAGTGATGGGACGGGCGGGAGCCGAGCTAGGATTATTTCTGTGTTTTGGATAACGAAATCAAACAATATTTTATTTAAAATTAATATAAATTCATTATACATTTCGCACGGATGACACCGTACAGAGTTGCACTGTATGGGCATGTATCTAAAATATTTCTTAGCCTGGTTGTATAAACCTTATTTTATATATTCTTAACATGCAAAGACTTAGCACTCCGAAAAGATTGCTAAATAAAAATAATATTAAATTAAATTTTGTGAAAATGTATGTTATTAAGCTTGTTTTTACTCTTTAGCATACATGTCGTAAAACAATACCTATACTAGATATAATAAGTATAAAACAAAAAAGCAATTAATCATTTTATCATCTTTCAATTTATTTATAAATTGAGTAACCTATTTTGATTAGGTAATTATAATTCTTACAAAATCTGGGTATATCTTGTCATTTTTAATTATAGTAAGAATAACTAATTAGAAACAGAAATGATTCAAATAATAATTCCAATTAATGTTGACGGTAAACCACAATAAGAATTCGTTCATTGTTCATGAATCGCATTATTATAAGGTGTTTTACTTACAGCAGTTTAGTAATACACTCATATTCCCTCCATCATCATAATAGCTTATAACAAGTCCATATTAAATATAGACTCCCCAAATAGATTTCACAAAGCTCGGTCCTGAGCCCATTCCTAGCTTCATTTCCTAAGTACTCCGTGTACTTTTCCTTTTTTAGTTTTTATAGTATTACTAAAAAAATTAAAAGGTCTTAACTAATACTTCTTCATTAAATATTACTCCAGAAATGAATTATTTTATAATTTATAATATAAAATTATGGGAAATGCAATTATGTACCCAGTCTATTTATTTGTAGTAACAGTTTTAATTGTGCAATGGAGCATGTAACAAATTCATTACATAGCTCGGAACTGAATTATTCAAGTGGCAATATTATTCATAACTAAATGCGGATGTTACTAGGGAAATTAGCGTTTAAATCGCTTTAAGTGCATTAGCGATTTAAAAGCCGGGAAAAACTCTTTCCCACAGGTGATATCGTTCAGAAAGCTCGCCCCATACATAAAGCCAGTATAATTATCATCCTTTCTACTTATAAACTTTCATAACGACCTATACGTCGACTTAACCTCTACTTTCGGGGCTGGGGGTGTTTGGGGGTCGCCCCCAGGGTAAGCGCCCCCACGCCTTATAATGGGACTCTAAGAAAAACGGGTGCACGCTACGGAATAGAAAACGCTCCTTTGGAAATAGCTTCGGCGGAAAGCTGGCGATTTATGCGCGCTACGGGATACGCCGGGAAATATCCGTGAAGCGGATTTTTAATGGCGCCATTGTTTCTATTTTAAGCGCGACGTGCGAATGGAATACTCAAGTTTGTGGAATCTTGTTGTTTGCTTAATGTTATGTAGCAGGCGTGCGTGCCGCTGATAATGACCCGGCGTTATTAACTCTCTCATACAATATAATGTATTGCATATGTTTAATGAAGCCGAATAGACGTGATAGCTGAAGGGCCAGGCGCTCATCTTAAATTTCATCATAATACACGCGTAACGTGAGTTCGATCCCGGTGCCGATACCTCTAAAATTATTAGTAGTAATTAACTGTGGCGATTTAACATATGATCAGCGGTGAAGTTGTTTGACAAGTTTTTTATATTTAAAACTCTCTAAGAGTTCATCAGTTACCTACTATCGTTCTGTAATAAGTAGATGGAGATCAGGGGTTTCCTTTAGTGGTATTTTGATGAAAATCTTATACAATATTAAGCAAGTAAATTGCTGCTTAACAAAGCGCAATTTTTATTTTGTTTTTAATAATCATCATTATCATCATTTTTGCCTATCACTAGTCCACTGCTAAACATAGGCTTTCCCCGTAGTTTGCTAAAAAAGTTTGTAGCTATCATTTATGGGGGATTTTGCCATAGTTGCCACGCTTAGCAGGCGGGTTGGCAACCGCAGTTTAGTTATTCAGATGTCCTAGGCAGATGCACCTGCCCATCTTCTGGTTTTTATTATCGTTCCTTATATTATTAGTAAAGTAACTGTGGCAGTGTAGGAGCAGGTCGGTTGAAAAGTGAAAACGCAGTTTTTAGTATCTACTCGTACCATCTGTGACGATGGAAAATATCATAATCAAAAATTTGCATCCATGTGATAAAAAAAAATGTTTGGAAGAGATGTGCAGCAGCGTGGTTGACTCTTCATAATTACATGTTCAAAAATGATAACAAACCTGTACCCGGCTGTGGAACTTTAGAAGCGAAAGAGTGTATTTGTTATAATTAAAAAAATATTTTTCAAAACGAATTTGCGAACAATTTGGAGGCCAGATAATGTTATAAAACTTCGAGCATTTACATTATAACAAAACGGAAACATCAAGGTTTTAATTTTTCACTTTTAAAATCATTGCCGACGTCTTAGAACAGACTCTTATTTGTAGGGTCAATATATTTCAAGTATAATGAATATTCTAATTAAAAATGTATCGCAAATTTAAAGAAATGTGAAACTTAGCGTTTTGGTAATCTTTGGCGTAAAAATTTTAACAGAATTTTGAACTCTTCCGCCATTGTGATAAAGTTATCCATAATCTACAGGAAACACTTCATCAACCCGTCACCATCATAATGGTAATAAATAATGTAATGTTCGGTACAAACTTTAGCACTATCTTTTAAATAATAAATCCTTAAGAATGTGCTAAGGAATTTTAATGACGGGAAATAAAACAGTGGGCTAGTACTCGCTCAGATCGTTAAACACCTGCTTATATTAGCTGTGGCAATGACTTTTAATTGATATCACTTCATCACACGCTTATGGTAGTCTAGTTCTAAACGTTAGTAGGTACTTTAAAATCTAAGTTAAAAGCTCTAAAGCTAAGGCCTATAACGGCCTATAAATGTATATTGGCCTGAGCACAGGCCTCCTCTCATTTTTGAGAGAGCTCTGGAGCTGGGAAGAGTCGGCCTCGCTGCTATGACCAAACATGTCCTCGGAATATTTTTTATGTGATTCCAATCCTTCCTCCTAAGGAGGAAGGATTGGAAACACAACGCAGGATTGGCGTTTTTAGTACCAGATAGGTGTCACTTTATACACTGCTACCAGTTATCAGTGATTATTTTGTGATCTGAGATTTTCGCTATGGTTATTACGACTAAGAAAGTTATTACTGGCATTTCCCTTGAATTATCCCTGGACTCGTATCGTGAGTAGTGTAAGATTTTCTTACGCCGCACGGCAAAATATGTTATATTTATATTCGTTTTAAAAATTCACAACACAATTTTAAATCCGTATATAAAATTACCTTTAACGCAGACCAGTGGGAACTATGTTTTTTATACACTTGCCTTATAGCTTATACCTTTTATTCGATTCAGAAATCAAATTGAATTATTTTAATTTATACGACTGGAAAATTTTGCCTTTTGAGTAATAATGAAGCAACAAATGTTATGTTTTGACAGTTATTAAACTACGCAAAAATCATGTCTCATAATCATCATAATTTCAGTTTATTACTAGTCCACTGCTGGACATAGGCCTCTCCTATAGAGTGCAAATGCTTGTAGCCCTCATTTGTTTTTACAACATCCACGGGATGAGATGGGGTGGTAGTTTCTCTTGAGCCGCTACCACACGGCAAAATCAAAAAAATGTATCAAAATCATGTGTACTACGTTTTTAATTATTTAATTCATTTAAGCTTAATAATATCACACAGGTGGCTACAGGCCTCCTTTTATTTTTGAGAGGGTTTTGGACCTCAGAAGAGTCCGCCACGCTGCTCCATTACCGGTTGGTAGGCAAACATGTCTTCGACATATTATTTTATCGGGAAAATTCAAGTTTTCTCACGAGCTATTTCTCATAGCCGGCCACAGCGTAAATTAGCAATAAAATTATAAATTAACAATTTTAGTGGCACTAACTATCGTATATATACATCCATTTTATTCATTTGTATAATTTAAGAAAGATTAACGCTTCTGCTTCTAGAATGTTATAAATATTTCTGCTGAATAGCACTTAACTACAACATTAAATAATATATTATTGTTTATTTAAATTAAAAATAACAAACAGAAATATATTTCTGTCACTGTAATTTGCTACATTTTCATTCAAGAGCCGCCCTCTATTTTTAGTAGTCAATGATTAAATCTTCATAATGTAACAATGGTGTCATTTCATAGTTGTTAATAATAACAAGAACAAGCTAAAAACTGAAATAGGTTAGGACACCATTACGTTTTTAATAGAGCCATAAAAATAATTAAAGACCGTAAACATGTAAGTTACCGCTCAAAATTGTTATTTAAAAAACTCTAATCTATTTTCGTATGCTGCCCGTAATCAGTGAGACGTCATATCTCTCCTGCGGAAGAAATAAAAACGCCAAAATAATGAACTAATAACATACCGGCAACGTTCGGCCTAAAGCCACCGAAAGCAAAATATATTACTAAGCAAGTAACACGTCGTTCCGTCGGTATAATGAACATGGCTCCCTCTAGCCGGAGCCATTAATCAACCCCCTTGTACCCGCCGACCCCTTACTTCCCTTTCTCCCTTTAAAAAAGTACCCCTCCACCCCGCCCGGTTAGAATGTATCCAATTCATCACGAAACCCCGCCCTTGACAACTCTATACCTGCACGGCGTGACTCGTAACTTCCTTGCCACTGCGCTTTGTACTCAACCGACTTCAGTCTAACAATCCATTGCCTGTTTTGAAACGAAACGTTTAGCTGTGCTCATGGAGATTAGAACTGTTTTTCAATTGCAATTTACGTCGGCCATTACTGATAAACATTAGCAATTTTTTTTATTTATGTCGATAAATAGATAAAATAATATTTATCAACTAATATCTATAAAGATTATGGACTTAAAATATGAACTTATGTTGCCCACCATACTTTGCCTACCCGGTCAACATCGGCGGCTTCACAGTCGCAGTTTAATTGCTTGGCACATTTAACGCATATAAATTGGTATTCATTGCCGCCCATTGAGCCCGCTCCCGGCGAACACGTACGAATACCTCCTATGGGTGTTTATACGTCCATTATAGGCATTTACATGCGAAATATATTGTGATGGAAGAGTTTGTGATAATGAAATTTTTGTGTAAATTTGTTTATTCTTTGATTTAAAAGAAAATTTCATGCAAAATTATTCTAGAGACCCATATTTTACACTAGCCGACGCCCGCGACTTCGTTCCGCATGCATATAGGTTTTTTAATATCCCGTGGGAATTATTTAATTTTCCTGGATATAAAGTATCATATGTCCATCTCCAGGATGCAATCTATCTTTGTGCCAATATTCGTCAAGATCGGTACTGTGAAAAGGTAACAAAGCTATTTGGTATGGGGGTGGGTAATCTTATTTGGATTACCTATCGCCTAATCTTGAAACGGACAGTGTCCTATTTAACAAAATAAAGGGGTTCAGAAATGTTTGTATGCATGTAACTTGTAACTTACCACACCAGTGCATACAAACAAGTCATTAATATATAAGAATGTAATATACTTCCTATCTAGATGAAAGCCATTATATTTTTAAGAAGTTTTTAAAGGACAATAATGTGTGAAAGAACACTCTAATAATAAGACACGGAATATTAGCTCTTATTATTAGTAGCTCTAACCGAATAATTGTAATCCGAAATTAAATTAAATATACCTAAATCCGAAGTGATAATCGAATGTATATTTTTTTTATTTGAAATGATGACAAAACGAGCAAGACATGACCCGACGGTAAGTGCAATGTCTGCCCATAACAAATGTGTCACCCAGAAAATTTCTGTGTGACACGACAATGCGCTCGTCACCCTGAGACATCAGATCTTAAGTCTCATATGCCCAGTGATTACACTAGCTCACAGTGCACTTCAGACCGAAACAAAGTAATGTTTGCACACTACTGCTTCACGGCAGAATAACTGGCCCTGGGGTGGTACCCACCTAGACGGATTCCTGCATAGGAATCCTACCACCGGTATGTATTAGAATTATGAATAATTTAAAAAGAGACTTTATTGAAATGATTTTAAAAGCAAATAATAAAACAAAGCAAAGGAAGATATGCGCACACAAATATTGCCGTCGGAACTTATTTCTGTATGACCTCGCGGAATACGGGCAGGAAGAAAATAAAATAAATTTATGATGTCAAATACATTTCTGAATAACAAAGAAAGCTTTTTTAAAGGTACATTGTAATAAATTACAAGGGCTTTAAAATATGTTATTAACTTTTATTGTTTTTCATTTTAGTTTGTTGTATTTTAATACTTTTGAGAAAAAAGTACTGACTAACGACTTCTATAAATATTATAAAATTGACCTTATTCTATACGTTTTGAGCTACAGGCATTTTCTACGATTTCAATAGTATTATATTTAAAAGAAGTAAAGTAAAGTAAAGTTTCAGCCTATGAATGTCCCACTGCTGAGCACATGCCTCCTCTCAGTTCTGAGAGGGTTTTGGAGCTAGTAAGAATCCGCCACGCTGTTCCAATGCGGGTTGGCGGAATGCACATGTCTTCGAAATATTTTTTATTTCTCAGACATGCAGGTTTCCTCATGATGCTTTCCTTATCTGCCGAGCACTTGGTAAATCAGCACTTAAAATTGCATTTAACAATATTAGTGGTGCCGGCACCGGAAATAGAACCCAGTTCACTCGCGTACTATAAAATTTAAAGCGAGCGCCTAGCCCCTGAGCTACCACGGCTCTATATATTTATAATTTTTTTTATATAAATTTTTACAAAATTATATTTATAATTGTGTAATCAATACAAAAAATAAATGAGTCCGTCTGTTATTTTTTTTTAAAAGATACAGTAAAAAAAACATCAATGGCAGGGCAGTTTTTATGATTTTCAAAGAGATATTGGTGAGTAATCCACCACGCTGTTCCAGAGCGGGTTGACGGTGTTTATATGTCTTTAATTCTCAGCATTCACCATTCAATTCAATCTTTAGATGCTTTATTGCACACTGCCGAACGTGGTAAATAAGAACTAGATATTTAACTAAAAATTTTAAAGGTGTCTGCCCCGGAGATCAAATCTAGATTGCAAGCCCGTTACGAAAATTATAGCGAGCAGCTTCCACAGTGCATAATTCATTGTGATTAATACTTAATAAAATATGATGCTTAAAATTTGCATCTTTATTCTACATGGATACAACTTGAAATTTAAAAGGAGTTTCTCAAGAAATTTTAATTTTACTATATTTATTATTTATATATTAATTCTACGTATGATGTCCTCGATTTTTGACCACTGCGACAACTACCGAATACTGTTGGAAGTTATCAACTACGCAGGTAATATTATAAATCCACAAATGGACGCGCAAACACAGGGGCACTCACTTGTCCCAACCTACCCGTTCCCGATGTAACGTTCATGCGATAAGACCGCAGGTAGGCTAGGATGCAATGTCGGAGACACAAGACAATCGTAATATAGACCCGAGTTTGTGTTTTTGAACAAGTGTTGGCTCCGGCTGGGTTCGAACCCAGGACCCGCGGCTTTGAAGTCACTCTCACCACGTATACAAAATCGGGAACATAGCTCGTCCGAAATGTTGGTTTCAGAGAGATACAAGATTTATTTTTAGTTTGTGTAGTATGTCATTACATATCGTTTGTAAAATATGTTATTATTACTTAAAGAAATCCTGCTCTAACAATGGTACTCAAATGTACATAGTTTATTCAAGCAGTATGATCTGGAGTTCTCGTAAAATATACATAAGATTTCATTGTATACGATTGCAAACTGGCACTTTACCGTCAATTAAATTAATTGAAATCCGTTAATAGCCCTCATTTTTTATTTCCACACATTCTATGTAAATTTTAGGCTCTTGGCTACCCTTTTATTGGTCTTTATGTTAAGCAATAACGGCCTATAGCTTCTAGGTTCTCTTTCTTTCTATTTAAAGCGAGTTATTTGGCTCTTCAACTACCGCCATCTAGTAGTTGATGTCGGGAATACTACTATAGTTATTTTTTTATTAGTTTCCCTCAGTTTTAGTTTAATTGTAACGCAATTATGTTATGATTTTTGTTGAGTTTGTTTACATTTTTTGATTAGAATAATGAAGAAATTCTTATATTATTATTTGTATATAAATGAAAATAGAACAATTATTTTAGCATTTCTGGAATCGATTATAGGAATTCGGTCATAACATAAGCCAAAGTTGAACCAGCGATGACATCTCGCATTACTCATGTATTGAAATAGAAGTGAAACGAATATGAGTTCAATCATACGCGGTGACGGCTTAAGAGATTCCATCAGCCAATTTTGTCGCGTGGATATTGTAAAATTCAGCTTCAGAAAATATCTCGTGGATTTCAGTAGAAGCCAAATACCCATCTGAAATCATCATCATCATCATCATTTCAGCCTATCACTAGTCCACCGCTAATATTAAGCCCCCATAGATAGCCAGAAAAGTAGTAGCTCTTATTTTGTCAACCCTTCTGATAAGTGTGGCATCTCAAATATGACAGCTTAAAATATTCGGACCGAAGACCGGCAGCAGCATAGAAGGTGCAAAAACTTATTACCGCCTTCGTCATTATAACTACGCGCGCGATTACAGCAATCTTGACAAACTTTTGTTTAGAAGTGTAACGAAATAGATTCTAATAGTAAGTAATAAAGAATTCGATCATGAGGTTGATGCTGAGGCGGAGGTACGATTTCTCGTGGAAGTTCCGCATTTGCGGACGCGGAGGCGAGGTTCATACATCTCTAATGATAAATACCGGCACCATTAAAATTGTTAATTGCAATTTAAAGTGCTCATTCACCACTTGCTCGGCGGTGAAAACATCGTGAGGAAACCTGCATATCTGTAAAACAATAAATTTCGATTGACAGGACATGTTTGTTTGCCCCCTCTTCTATAAAAAAAATGTGCAGTCCGCCGATTACTATTGCCTACCCACATTTAGTAGCACCCACTAGTAGCGTGGCGGACTTTTCCCGGCCCCAAAAACCCTCTCAGAAATGAGACGAGGCCTGTGCTCAGCAGTGGGACATTCATAAGCTGTTACTTTTTACCCGTATCGTTAATTTAGTTACTTACCGTATAAAGAGAGAGAAAACAGTAAACAGATTTGAACCAATATGTGCGTACTCGAATCCTATTTTCATTTTCACCTCGTATCGTACGAACCTTCAGCGATGGGGTTACAAATCGTTTCCAAACACTTTCTGTAATGAGAACGATCGCAAGTTCCACTGGTAAATTTCACGAACGCTATCCACTAATCTGACCCTTAAGTCATAGAAGGAAGATCCACGTTTTTATAATCTGTTATTACTTCATCCTCATCATCCTCATTTCAGCCTATCACTAGTCCACTGGTGAACATAGACCTCCACCATAAATTGCCACTAAAGTTAGTAGCTCTCATTTTGGGGGGATTTTGCCATAGTTGCCACGGTTGTCAGGCAGGTTGGCAACTGCAGTTTATTTTTTCAGATGTTCCAGGAAGATTCTGCTGCCCATCTCCTGGTTATCGTTCTCCTTATGGAAGTAGCAGTAACATCCTTTTGTTTCATTGAACTACGCTCTAGTTAAATGCATACTTTCGTTGAATACCAGCAAAAATTATACATATAACAGCGTAACGCCGCTTCGTTTAGGTAAGGTGAGTAAATAACTTTAATTTATTTTTACCAATACTTTTATTAGGTACAGTTTATTAAAGTTGCATTGATCGAAAGTATCAAAAGATCACTGCATTGATAGTATGAAAAACAGCTTATAAATGTCCCACTGCTGTGCCAGGCATTCCTCTCATTTCCGAGAGGGTTTTGGAGGTGGGAAGAAGACGCCACGCTGCTTCGATGCGGGTTGACGGACGTCACATGTCTTCGAAATATTTTTAATTTCTCAGTCATGCAGGTTTCCAAACGATGTTTTCATTCACCGCCGAGCAGGTGGTAAATCAACACTTGAAATTCCAATAAACAATTTTAGTGGTGCCGGCACCAGGAATCGAACCCAGGTCACTCACGTACTATGAAATTTCAAGAGAGCGCCTAGCCCCTGAGCTACCACGGATTGGTTGGTAGTTTTGAAAAGCAGAATTTGTTACCTAAACAAAAATCTTTAAAAACTTAATAGAACACGTTATTACGCTTTTAAGATTAGTTTTACTTAACATGAGCAACCTGAAGATTTTCTATAATGTGAACTACACTTTACAACTTTAGTCATAATTATTAATTGACTTTTGGGAGTTTCCGTTCACCGCTTACGAATCAGACCACGGCGTAAGAACAGCACCAGTGCGGGACTAGTTTATTTGCAATAAAGAAAGTGGAATCCCGGGTTGCGCTCCAATTAACGGGATATACGCGGCAATCTTGGTGACGTGTTGCTCAGTCCCTGGGACAGGCTGGCAATTATACATATTGCTAGAATTGCCGCCCCATTGGAATATACGCAAAACCTGCACATACCGTGAACGGCTATTATATATATAAATTGACGCTTTTGTTTTTCTCGCCAATGAAAATAGTAAAAAAGCTTTTAATGGATATTTATATGATTGCAAGCAGTTATAATTTCGGCGTAAAGATTTCGTAGCCTGTCCATTGACATCATTTCAAAATTACAACGAAATTTTGCTTTGTGTTTACTGAATAACGAACATGTTAAATGTTAATAATGTTAAACACAAAAATCATGTTAAGATAAATTGATAATTACTGATAAAGCATTGGGAAGGATTACGATTTTTTAATAAGTTTAAGCATTATAGTTTATTTAATGTTATTCAGTTTGCTAAGTGGAAGGATGATTTTATCTAAAATTAGGACCACTTCCAAGCAATGTGTATCGTTTTAAAACTGCTTTGTAAGTTGAGGTCTTATCAAAGATGAATTTAGTGTTTTTATTAAGTAAAAAAATAATAGGTGACGGTTGATGTATGAATTCGAAAGTTGCCGCAGTAGTCAAAAATCGGCCAAAAGGACAATGCCATACTACAGTTTCAGTTTGAAAGACACTATCGCTAATATAATTGCAGGGCATATGATACTTAAGAACCGATGTTTCATGTAGACGGGATAGCTTCTAATTCGTAGTTCTGGGTGACACCGCCACTATTATGCACAGGCGCAGCCCTTAGTAGTAGATGAGCGACTTGAGACGAGACGACACATTTTTGTAAGTAAAATATAAACATCCTCACCTTAATTTTGAGATTATGAGTTAGTTTTGTTCATAAATTGTTCATTTAACTATAAAAAACATGTATTTTTTAATGATATCTTACCACCAAGTTGTGTAATGTAAATACTTTGAAAACTTTAAGCTATATTCAAAACAATATAGATACATTTTACTTAATTATTTGATTTTTTGCCGAATTTCGAGCGAAAGTGTGCGCGGCAACATTTTGCTCGAAATCCGGCTCGTATCGCACTAACGAAAAAGTAGTGCCATCTAGTGAATGTAACTATGATATTTTTTGAGTGGTCGTCTCTCACTTAGGGCTAACTCTCCCGAACTTACCCAATGCTTTTAAAAAAAAAGAAATAATAAATTAATTATTGAGAAATAAGCTTCTATTACTTATACATAAATTTGTTAAGCCCAACTTTGCAACTAAATCGGTTAGAGTATTAAAACAAAATTAGCCTTAAACTTCGCCACGACTAGTCTTCCGAATGAATTGTTGAAAACACACATTTTCTTAAGTTCCGGCAAGCAACATCGGGACGTGCTCTCTCGGCACCGCTCCCGGGGGCCCCGTACACTAGTTTTCCCGGCATATCTTATTGCTCTTTTGTTGATTCCCCGGATCGTTAGTTTCTCCACTAGGGGTCACTGGGCTTAGGACCCGCCGTCGGGATACACATGGTCTATTCGTCTAAATAAAAAGAGATTTGTTTGTTTGTAACAACGTTTGTTGCGACCTTGTATTTAGTTAATTTTTAGAGTACTTTTAATTTACAGATTATTTTAAACGGTATTGAGTTTGAATAATATTGAATTATTGTCGGCTGAAACAAAGTCCACCGCTGAAGTAAGAAAATTTGGGAGTATTTGCAGTTATCGCCGCTTAATATATATGTTATATGGGAAAATTATATTTTATCATTGTGTATTACAAAGTAGCCTAAAGCAGACTAATGCGTTCTTATGCAAGACTCCGTCTAGGTAGGTGCCACCCCAGTTATTCTGCCGTGCAGCAGTAGTGTGTAAACATTACTGAGTTTCGGTTTGAAGGGTACTGAGAGCCAGGTAATCACTGGGCATATGAGACTTAAGAACTGATGTGTCGGGGTGACAGGCGTAGTGGGGTGTCACACAGAAATATTATTGATGAAAGAGCATTTCTTATGGGCAGACGTTGCACTTATTACCAGGTGAACGTTTTGCTCGTTCCGTCACTTTTATCAAATAAAAAAAAATACAATCATAATTTTCTTAAAACTTAAAGTAATTATTCAGCGCATTGCAGCTGAGACTATGTAAAGGATTAAAACATTCAAATCAAACAGTCTGCAATTTTACAGACAGGGTCGTCCCTTGTGCAAACAACCCTTGTCTTATTTATTCATCCGAAGAAAAAACTTGTTTTGTTTACTCCCCTCTCGGGGTGGGGGAGGAAATGGAAAACACTGAGGAAACAAGTCACTCGATTTACTGTGACCCCGAAAAGATATTTTTGCTTGTTTTGTAACTGTAAATCCAAGAGACAATGTAATGTTTTGATCACGAAAGTTTTTCTTAGTTAACCTGAAAAGATATTGCGATGTGGTCTGTTATTTTAGTGTAATATCAAATAAATTATGATTTATTGAAATTTTACTTTAAATTGTTATATTTTTTAGGATAAAATAACAGGATAGACTTTAAACAACTGTTAATTATTCATACATTTCTATATACTAAGTACAGAGAAACAAAAAAGTTATGAAACTTGCAAAATGTTTCTATAAGAAACTTTTTTTTTAATAAATGTCGCAATTATGCATTTAGCCTGCATCATCATCATTTCAGCCTATCACTAGGTGTTTCCCGTGTGGTGGCGGTTTAAGAGAATCCACCACCCCATCTCATACCGTGGGTGTCAACAAAAAAAAGTCGACAGAGGAAAAATGAAAACCAGGAGATGGGCAGCTGCATCTTTCTGGAACATCTGAATAAATAAACTACGGTTGCCAACCCACCTTCCAAGCGAAGCAAGTATGGCATAATTCCACCAAAACGAGAGCTACTAACTTGTGGCAATCTATGGGGGAGGCCTATGTTCAGCAGTGGACTAATGTTAGGCTGAAACGACGACGACGATTACTAGTCCACTGCTGAAAACTGGCCTCCCCCACAAAATGCCACAAAAATTAAAGTTTTAACTTGGGGGATTTTGCCATAGTTGCCACGCTTGGCAAGCGGGTTGGCAACCGCAGTTTATTTATTCAGATGTTCCAGGAAGATGTTGCTGCCCATCTCCTGGTAGATTCTCTTACGCCGCTACCACACGGCAAGTAGGCGGCATAAAATAATTCAAAGGTTATTATATTTAATGCAAAAGTTGCCCTTGACATTGTTTTGTATTTTGTAAAATCCCATCAGTAATATTTTCATGACATATCATTCATTAAAGTTGATATTTAAAGATTTTTTTTGCTACTCTACTAAATTACAACAAACGTAGTTATCGCATATTTAAAACTATTACAAAAAATCGCAAGTAGATGCGGAGAGTTTTAAACGTTTCGCAGTGGCATTACCGTCTCGGGGTAGCCTAAAATCCAGCGTGCCTAGCTAGAGAATGTAATGAAACGACACCCCCGTCTAAGCCGGTCCCGACTCAACGCCGCGCAAAGTTCTGCTTAGCACCGGTGCTCAAAGTGTCCATTACTTCTATGCTAAAATTTATCAGGATTAGTGCACCACACGAGCAGCTTACTAAGCTTATTGAGATTTTAATTAAAATTTGGTGTGCAGTTACCGAGCGAACATATTAATGTTGAAACTAAAAGCTCTTAAAGCAGGTGTGCTATTAAAATTGTATATCATGTGAATGTTAAAATTTCATAAAACAAAGCTTCTAAAGTAAATTACCGTCAAGCTGAGCGGTGGTAGTGCAAGAGAACCCTCCACCACATATTCCACCACATAGTCCATTCATTATAAAAGTAAAAGCGACAAACGAACATACAGTGCACCAAAAAGATGTAGTCACTGTGACCCACAGAAGCAACTATGTACCACCATGGAGTAAATATACCCAGCGAAAAATCGAGATGAGAGATAAAGATTGTTTGATGGTAGTAAAATGATTTCGATTACGTTTTAGTAGGAAATTAAATATAAAACAGAATTTCTTTGACCCAATGAAAAGCTTTATGATACGCAGAAAAAGATAAAGGTAATTTATGCATTAAATTGTAACGTCTAAACAGTTTTTATACTAAAAAAATACATTTTACCAATACAATTTTATTTCATAATATCGATCTTAACTCTTTGCGGTTTAAGTGTTTTAGTGAAATTGCCACTAAAACAATGAAAGTAGTATACAAAAACTGGGCTGCACAGTTTGAGAATCGCTGCGCTGTGTTATGCCACCCCGGAGCTACCCTTTTTAAGGGGATTTCTTTATGTTGTGAGAGCTCATTCATAGCGTCCATCAGGACGATTCCAAACGTCGTTACGGTTGCGGGAAATGTAGCGAAATCATCGGTTCACTGCCGCGCCGGCGGTGTGCGGACATATTGTACGTACCTACGTACCAACCGTTCGGATAACGTTTGATTCAATTTGGGAGTTCGACTTAAGAAAATACTGAGTAATCTAATATACAGTAGAATTTTCTTTCTCCTTCCTTATCTTTGACGTAATGCCTCTAATATTTAGAGACGATATTGTTATGATCAGTATTCTCTTCATTTGTATTATTTTACGATTCATGAGCAATATGAACAATTATATTTAATGAATACTAAAGTATACCTTACAAGTAATTAACTTTAAATACTAATATTATATGTATTTTAGTTTTGTAAAATATGTAACAATAAGAAACTGAATAAGTATTGCAGATTTTTAATTAGCGATTGAAAATTATCCTCTTTGCGTCGTTGTCTTAATTCTGAGGATCTTATGCATTCATGGCTGCGTTTGTTTGACAGTATGACAATAACAGTGTTCAGTATTTACAAAGAGAAATAATGCTCTAAAGGTTCTCGAAATTATAATTTAAGTTTAGGCAGATTTTTTAATTATGAGCTTGGCTCTGTTTGTGTGGACCTACTGGTGGTAGGATTCCTATGCAGGAATTCGTCTAGGTAGGTACCACCCCAGGGCCACTTATTCTGCCGTGAAGCAGTAGTGTGCAAAAAATACTGTGTTTCGGTTTGAAAAGCACTCACAGCTAGCGTAATCACGGGCCATATGAGACTTGGGGACTGATGTTTCGGGGTGACGGGCGCAGTGTGGTGTCACACTGAAATGTTCTGGGTGACACAGCATTTGTTATGGGCAGATGTTGCATTTAACATCAGGTGAACGTTCCGTCACATTTATCAAATAAAAAAATAAAAAACCTTACGTAAATTCAAAACTTTAAAAAAGCATACTGCAGAAATGTTTAGTTACGTGGCAGTTTCGTATCAATAACAATATTAAAAAAGCTTAATTCCTTTTAAATTATATCAGAAAGGCCAGATACATCTGATTGTTTTCTTTATATGTTGTTTCGATATTATTGTATATTCTATATATTCTATTAACTAGCTAAATAATTGCATTTTTAACTGAAATAACCTGCTAAGTAATATATTATAAGACATTTTCAAATTAGAAGACTTAACTAACATCACTGGAATTGCTCAAATCTTATCACAGAATCGTTGTTACAGTTTGTGGACGTTTTGTGGCAAGGAATTTAGTTTTAATAAAGGTCTTCGCAGCCGTCGCTCCGTCGATATTGCGCGACGAACACCCACTAATGTTCCCTTTCCATATTACACTCAAGCATTATTACGTACATAGGGTTGACAGTTAAATAATTCAGTGAACATGTTCAATTTTAATAATACATTAGTAAATAAAACATTAAATAAGGAGAAAAAGATATACCTTTTAGAAAGACGGATTGTTTGAATGTTTTATTATGTCAAAATAAATAGCTCTGCTATTTAATATTGCTATAAGCTAATAACTTCAATAATAATTTCTTATTAGATGTTGAATAGCTTCGTTTATCATCATCATCACCATCATCATCATTTCAGCCGATCACTAGTCCACTGGTGAACATAGGCCTCCCCCATTGATTGTTATTTTTTATGCAGATGTTCCAGGAAGATGCTGCTGCCTATCTCCTGGTTTTTATTTACCCTTTGTGGACTTTTACGACACCCACGGGATGAGATGGGGTGGTTGATTCTCTTAAGCCGCTACCACACGGCGTTTTAGTTTATATTTTTTGATTGATTCCTTGATATAGAAAAGTTGATATTTCTATTAACTTTTTAAACCCGCGTGGCCTAGTGGTTCGAGCACATAACTACTAACTAACTAACTAACTTCCGACAGTATTCGGTAGTTGTCGCCGTGGTCGAAAATAGGCAAAGAGGACATGGTCATCATCATCATTTTTAAATGTATTTTGTAATTAAACTAATTTATTTAAATGATTCATGCCGTTTCCATGTCGTGAAGTAATAAATAACCCCCCCCCCCCACTAATTTGTGCAAGTTTACGATACAGAAGTCGTCTAGTTGCATTTTACGAGCAAAAGCCGTCTGTAGTCCGCCCGTTAATTGGAACCGCATGTACCCAAACATTTAGTCAAGTCAACCCCCGTAAATGAGGCGCACGAACGAAATAATACAGTTGAGCTGCGGCCCGGAATGACCACCGACTCTCTGACAGAGACGGCGCCAATTAAGATCGGCGACTCCCTACACAGTTAATCCGAAAATACGTGAGATGGGTGATTATTGACTGTTAATGACATTTACAGGACGCTTTGTTTTCAAACATGGAATGCATGCTAAAGACAGATGACTATCATAGATCTAGTTCGATAGCTGTTTAAAAATAAAACATATTAATAGACAAACTGCGCAGAAATGAGAGTAACGCATGTATTGTTACTTTAATCTATTTACTATAGATAAGAGAAAAACTTAAACAATCTTAATTAACCACTCCAATTGGTATGTGTTTTAAGAGTACAGAAATAGTGATAAAGATTCTTTATAAAAGAAATTTCCATTATGTAAATGTAGGAAAAAAATTCGGAGCAAAGCAAGAGCCTACATGTTTAAAAAGTTAACAAGTAGAATTCACTGAATATCGTGAGTACCTAATAAGGGGCATAGAACGAAGGTTCCAGTCCGGCACGTCGGCTTTATGGACCGTTAGAGCTGCTGAAATCAATAAAAGTGCCGGAATGTACCGCACATGCGCACTGCAGACGACCGCTCTTACTGAGTCAGCTACACTCGTTTTATAGCCACTTGTATTTGTGTCTATGACCACTTTGTACTCTTTACTGTTGACGGAGTAAAAAAAGAGGGAAAAAATTAATTGGCATGCGTCGTAAATAGCGACAGTATAAGAGGGGTTAAGAGAGCGTTAAATTAAAATTGGTGCTTACGTTATAATACTTTGATGCTGTAAAATTATTGGCACTTTGAAATTAAATCAGGCAGATAAATAACTTACAAAATTTTGTTAATGCTTTATAAAAGGATATCTGTATAAAATACAGTGGTCATTCTTCATGTAATAGACCTGTTACAGCTATATTTAAATAATTCACGAACCACGTACGCACACATGTAGAAATACATATTTTATGTTAAAGGAGTTAAGGGCGATTTTTGCTATATATTTTATTCTATTGACAATCGATTTTAGGGAATCTATTATTTATAACAAAGAGAACGGTCGGTAAATAAGTATAGAGAGACTCCATGCTGTGACTAATAGATGTTGCCCTCGTACGATATGTATAATTCAGCATTAGGTTTAATTTATTATGAAATAAAGACATATTTAATGCCGCCCACAGAAACCGGTCAATTGAGTGTTTTGAGTATAGGAGCTTCATGTTAAAAGTTAGTGATTAAGAAATTTATTTCAGCTATTAATTTGTTCGATATAAATCTTTGAAAATGTTAATTAAGTTTGAATATATTTATGGTTTTTCAAAATATTTTTATATCTTAACTAATAGAGTTTAAAGAAAAATAAGGAGTATGATAATTATTAATGAGACCAGGAAATCTCGTCGTCGTCAGTCTTTTAATATGGACTTTTAAAAGACTGACTGTTGGACATATCATTCCAAGATGAGATGATTTGCCATAATCACCACGATCACAGGTGGATTGGCGATCGTAACATAAGAAGCCTCGCACCTTAGAGACCTGTGTGTTTCTAGTCTGATATTCTTAGAAATAGTTCTTCGTGATCTGGTCGGGAGCCATGAGATTTTCTAGCCATTTCCGTTAGTCAAAGCTTACAACACCCAAGGGATAAAAAGCTGAGCGTAACGGAACCAATAATAAATCAAAACACTCTTAAAATGATTTAGTACGAATTACAATCGACTTTTACGCGACTTTTATGGCAATTGCGATCATAAAACTCATTTTTATTGAATCACAACACTGTTAACTATCTTTGGACCATCAGCTTCTCGCCGACAAAGCTGATACGACCTTTAACGATAGGACAATTAATTAAAAAGGCATAAACGCCACTTTTATATACGGGTAGCCTATAAAGACTAACTTTTATATGTCGTAAACGCGATTGTCTAAGGACCCTGACGACTTCGATACTGCAGCTTTTGAGAGGGAAAATGGGACGATATTCCTACAAAGGCACTTAAGGGAATATAAAAAGACGAAACTGCGGTAGAAAATAAGCAATTATAAAAAGGAGATTTCTATTTCATTTAGTCTCTATGAATTGTGTTAATTATATTTCTGATAGATAGAAAAATTATAAATCTAAAAATATAAATTTCGTAAACCTCCAATAACAAGAACTTATTTGAAATATATTAAATTTTTAGCTGACGTTATCTTATAAATCCAATGTTATTGGATTTATTAATACATATTTTATGTCAAGAGGCTTTGTTGTTGCTGTAAGTTATTACGTCAAGAACAGGTTTATTTCATTCGAATATTCAGGTATTAAATACTATCGCATGTCGAAAACATAATACTAAATCGTGTAGATACTCGTACAAAGAGAGAACGCAAACATCGCATAAAAGCAATTCAGATCAATGTTAGATATCTCTGAAGGCGAATAAAAAAGATTTATTTGGCTCTCCGAGACAAAGATTTTGAATGAAAATGGTGAGATTTTTAAATAAACTATCAGAGAAAAAGTTCCGGGTCGTTTGAGGCGGGTTATTGTACTACTATCGAGCGCCATTGTTGACTGCAGCGTAGAATTTTTGCATAGATTGTGTTAAAATGGAAGAGTCAAAGAAAACATATTTGTTTTTGAATCTACGTTTCTGTCTCTTATGATTAAGAGGACATGATAATTAAAACACTATCAGATGTCATGAAATATTTTGATGAATGCCTTTGAACTATTTTTATTTTATACATAAGTGGACATGCTAAGTTATGACTTAATGTCATTCTAAGTTACACAAAAAAATCAAACAATGAACAATTAAACAACACAACTAGGTAACTAACTTTTGCAAAAATACTAAAGTATGATTGATACATGAAATAATGAATAATGAATGATTAACTAGCAGTAAAATAAAACTGCGACAAAAATACATTTAACTATGTAACTTTTTGTTATGCTAAATATATAAGGGTAAAATGAACGTTGTCTTCAAGGTTACATGGTATTTTTACCGTGTTCTACCATTTTTTTTAAGAATTATGTAAATAATTCATTATAATTAGTATTTCAAAATGGTTGACATTTCTAGTAGTAGGTACGCAAATATTTTTTTTGGATCTGTGTATCTCATTCGCTAGTAATTCGCCTTCCAGTTACAATCTTCGAAATGGAGTGTTTGTAACCATTAATTTTTATTTTCGACTGCACCTTTTGATCGTAAGCTTTATATGACATTTAGAGCTACTTTTTTGCGCTGGAGTTATCATGCAGTGATTTATTAAATAAGGCATCCATTTGGAACTTTAAATAATTTATATATAATAGCATCATCATCTACTCATAAGCTTTATATAGACCTCTCCTAAGAAGAAGGATAAGGGTTTCCCACATTTGCTACATTTGGCGGGCGGATCGGCAATCGCTTTCTCACTTCTCACATCGTAAACCGAAAAATATAAAGAAAATAGATAGCTATCTGATTTATTTATACATTATTATGGGTATTCGGAGAGCCGCAGTAGCTCAGGGACCGGGCGCTTGCATTAAGTTACAATGTAAGCGAGTGAGTTTCGATCCCCGATTTCGGCACGTCTAAAATTGTTCTACAATTTTAAGTGTTCATTTACCACGTGCTCAGCGGTAAAGGAAAACATCGTAAGGAAACATGCACCTATGTCCGAGAAATAATAAATATTTCGAAGAAAATTAAAAACAGAAGATGGACAGCAGCATCTTCCTGGAACATCTTAATAAATAAACTGCAGTTGCCAACCCGCCTGTCAAGCGTGGCAACTATGGCCAAATCCCCCTAAATTTAGAAAAACATACAGACTTAGGTGTTTTGTAGCAATCTATGGGGGAGGCCTATGTTCAGCAGTGGATTACTGATGATTAATTGATGATTATCGAGGACATGTGAAGTCCACCAACCTGCATTGGAGTAGCGTGGCGGACTCTTCACGGGTCCAAACCCCTCTCAGAGATGAGAAAAGGCCTGTGCTCAGCAGTGGGGTATTTAAAGAATTTTACTTTCCTTTTCCTGTGAGAACACAGAGACAACGGTTATTAAATCACACATTTCTTGTCATAGTTATTGTCAATATAGCGTCGCAATCCATATAACACAATAGCTATTTGGTAACGGTTAATCGCAATTAAGTATACGATGTAATTCAAGTACCGTTGCTTAATTGAGTGTAGACCATATTGTTAGTATTCTATCTGTATTATAATAGAATCGACTCTCTAAAGTTAAACTATGGTGTATTTTAATTCCCTGATGATGAACTTCTATGTTAAAATACTCCTAGGTACCAACACCGGCTTAAGATAATCTACCAACTCATGTCGAGGATCCGATGAAGCTGTAAAAGTCAAAAAAGGCTAACAGCAATTACATCACCGAAATTATATACAACTCATGTCATCCCGTGGGTGTCGCTAAAGTCGACAGAGGAAAAACCAGGAGATATAGATAAACTGAATAAATAAACTGTGGTTACCAACCTGCATACCAAGCGTGGCAACTGCGGCGAAACCCCCTAAAATAAGATCTACAAACTCTAATGGCAATCTACTCGTATGTGGGAGGCCAGTGTTCAGCAGAGGTCTAGTGATAGGCTGAAATTATAATGATGATGATGACGCTCTGCGGAATAGAGAAGTATTGTGAGCAAAGCAGTCCGTGTATAATATTATTCAAAGGCTTGAAGTTCGGTGAACAGTGCCAGTTATTTCACCGCCAGACAGTAGTATGCAAGCATGAATGTTTTACGGCTTGAAGGACATTGTCGCTAGTGAAATTATAGTACATATGATATTTAATATTTGATGTTTCAGGGTGAGGCCGACAGTGCAGTGATACATAAGACATTGTAGTTTATAATTCCGCGTGACACTGCACCATACTTTCGTCATTCAACATTCGTCGCTTACCTAGTACCATAAATACGAGTAAGTATACCTACAATGAAGAAAATAAAGTAGATTTGCTAAGATGCGCATCATCATCATCATCATTTCAGCCTATCACTAGTCAACTGTTGAAATAAGTCTAATTTTGAGAGGATTTTGCTATAGTTGCCACGCTTGGGAGGCGGGTTGGCAACTGTAGCTTGTTTATTCAGATGTTCCAGGAACATGTTGCTACCCATCTCCTCGTTTTCATTTCCCCTCTAACGACTTTTAGACAACCTCGGGACGAGATGAGGTCGTAGATTCTCTTAAGCCGCCACCATACGGTAACACACGGCACGCTTCTTCACGCTAGCGCTTATGCACACTATTGTTTGCTCTTCAAAAACTAGGTAATACACATCAAACGCAAATTAAATTTCTTTCCTTCATTGTTATAGATTCCCGCAAATTAACGTCTGATTCTACTTACTATAAATACATAATACTACTTTGCCTTTGCATTCTAAGATGAGATAATTCATTCTTATTATTTAAATACGTACAAATTTAAACTATTTCAAACAGTATAAGAATATTCTATAAATTGATAAAATATCACATTGTCTTAGAGAATAGTATCGTAGGTAGTGGAACCATAGTAAACTCGCAATACAAATATATCGTTCTTTTTCGAATCAAGCAGATTTATGTCATCTTGGGGGGATGTCGTACGTATTTATTTGTGGAAGCCGAAGTAGTACGTCTGGGAAGCTGGGGGTGCCCCGGGTGGTACGGGGTGAAATGGCAAACACAGGAAGCGGATTCGAAGAACTTTCCCACTGAACCGGGAATAGAGAGATCACATGTTTTTCATTAGGGTGACGTCAACATACGAAATTTGGAAAAACTTTACTTCTGACCTTTTAATTTACTGATCTGAAACTTCTATTTTGACTCAAGTATTTTATTTATCTATTTCAAAGAATAAAGTTTTATAATATACAGATAATTTTTTTCGTGCCATTAAACAGCTGAGACATAAGAGTCGTAAGTCAGGGTTCTTTCACTCATCAAGAGGAATGTTGTTTAATAATTTAAATTAAAGTTCATTAATATGGTAACATATCGTTTAACATCTGAAAATTGTTTTCTCAGTAGAAAAGACCGGGTTTTCAAGTTGAATTCTTTCATCCAAAACTAAATTCGGATTTATGTAGGTACAGAAAAATTGTATTGTTTGGAGGAAGCCTCTGGTACTGCGATTTGCTTGCCAAGCGCAAACAAATCCTGTCTATGTATACTAGTGGATTATTTATGTGACGTAGGTTATTTCAATAATTTTGGGATTTTTATTAAATTATTATTATTATCATTATAAAAGGGGGAGGGGTTTACACTTAAATTTCTTAGTACTAATGACCTGGGTGCCAAAACTACCGATAGGTGTTTGGCAGAGTAGAATAGCACTTACGTCTTTCCTACCGAGATGTTGTAAGAGGCGACTAAGGTATTGTAAGGACAGCCTTTATTCATGCAGAATAACACAATAATGTCATTATTCTGCTTATGGGGACGATGAATTTTTTGACTTTTTGACTAAAACT
This sequence comes from Luehdorfia chinensis, assembly GCA_019845155.1. Taxonomy (NCBI): domain Eukaryota; kingdom Metazoa; phylum Arthropoda; class Insecta; order Lepidoptera; family Papilionidae; genus Luehdorfia; species Luehdorfia chinensis. The sequence goes on along the minus strand of JAHVAK010000642.1, from coordinate 11,462,956 downwards.
ACGGCGACGTCGATCGCCATGGTGACCCGTCACGTCTTGTTTCCAGCGAGGGTGAAAAGTGGGCTACATGAGCGGCTTCTGCATACCCCTATATAGAAAAAAAACGTGACTGTGTGTATGTATGCGGAACCCACTTAAATTGTTGATTTCAATTTTAAGTGTAACTTACCAAGTGCTCAGTCAGCGGCGACAGTAAACATTGAGAGGAAACTTCTGGAGTCCAAGAAATTTTTAACGTATTTTACAGGAAGCACATAATAAATTACAGCTTGTAGTGGAACTGCAAGATTTTTCCTGTCTGTCTTCGCGACTTCAAAATTATCTTAAAATTAGTGGAGACCTGTGTTGAAAGTTTATATGCTATTACGAGTACATTTGTTTTATTTCAATACCAAACTGCTTTACGAGACAACAATGCACAGACTAAAACTATCATAGAGTATTAGATTAACCTTTCTATAGAATCTTAATAAAAAATTAAACATCAATGATGATAAAATCGAACGCGTCACTTCGTATGTATAAATAAGAGCATGTAATTTACATACCATCGTATCTATTGTTCAAGAGTAGTTTGTCTCATAAATCGTAGCATTTGTGTGCATCCTACTGTTTGTCTCTTGATATGTTTATATGCATTAATACCGCTTTATTGCTGTGAGATAAACATAAATCTAGCGGTAGGCGGACTGCGGTGTATCAACATCCATTCCTTTATCCTTTATTGTTACTCCGTTATTTAGTTTGTTTACGAGAGCACAAACTTTGTAAATGGCTCGAAATAGTTTGCTCAGGTTTGAACTTAATTACTTAAGGAGAGAAAGTTAATTTGCTAAGATCTGCATGCAAAATGTAAAATGGTGTGTATTACCTAGTTTTGAAGAGCACCGCCCGCTCTCCCTCAAAACGAGGCATTATCAAGTAATGATAATGCCTCGTTTTGAGGTGAAACACGTGTCGTGTTCTCGACTTCAGTGGTGTGTATTGTCTAGTGGTAGTGCTGTAGTGGTGGAGGGTATGTGGTTGCGGCTCCCGGTGGCGGTATTGGTTTTCTTGTGCACGCTGTTGAGAGAGGGCGGGCGGTGCTCTTCAAAACTATTCACATTTTGCATGCGGATCTCAGCAAATTAATCTCCTTTACTATAAAGGATTTCCGCAAAGTAACGCCTGATTCTATTAAATAATTAGTTACTTTTAAAGTTTGGACTTACCTTACTTGGATCACTTAACTTGATCAATATTTGTCTAAAATAGTGATGTTTGTTTGTCCGTTGTTATCTAGCGCAACTGCAAATAATTAAAAATAAGTTTATCAACACACCTTTGTAAGTATTTATAGCTCAATACATAAAAGTAAATCAAATAGATTTTAAATTCGCTCAATGTAAGTTTAAATAACATCAATCATTCATTCAAAGGTTCAAAAATTAATAAAACAAGCTATAACATATAAAACACATGCTTGCTGTAATGTTTTAAACATTTATTGAAGACATAAGGAAAGCAATTTTGATGGTAAAATGCTACAACGTAACATTTTGGTGTGTTGCTTTTAGAGTACGCATGAAAAGATGCTCTATTTGAATTAAGTCGCACTATTTAAACTTTTAAATGTCTACATTTATAAATAAAAATCAATTGCCGCATGTATGAAATATCATCACTTGGGAATGGCTTGACCGAATGGACTAATTTCTTTTGTCGTGATCGTAGTTTGTACTGTTTTAGTTTTATATATAAAAAGGAGTTTCAGCAGAAGTAATTAAATCAGAATTGTTGATTTACATTCACATTTGTGACACGTGTCAGCAATTATAACATTACAAGTCCTTGGACACACACATTGTAGTTTAGATTAAAAAAAATCAAAATGAAAATTTCAAAATTGTATTCAATTTAATCTTTTTTAAATACAATAGTGATAGAACAGTTTACGTTAGTTTTTTTTTGCAGTAAAATATTTTCTACATTACAGCTATAGTTCGAAGTAAAAAGGATGTAATATAGTAGAGTAACTTTTCACTTGAGTCTGTGTTCTTTTACAGAAAGATTCTACAGAAAGGGAGTCTCAAGTAAAATATGAATTCGGCGCGTCTCGGCAGTTTCGCGCACACGTTACTTGTTTATCCTTTTAAGGGTGAGTTCTCATTTCAGACAACTGCTATGATTGTTGTATAATGCCCATTTCATTTTGAGCTTCCAACCCTCCCTCTTCAATTTGTACAAAGACGACAAAAGTGGCGTGTTGAAGAGGTTCCAATGTCTAATTAAAATGGTCACACCGCTAAGCGTTTTGGTAATACGGCAACGGAGATGTGTTCAGATTTTTGGCGACTCATTACGGCTTTTACTCTTATAATCTGTTTTGTCTGTTACAATGTTTAGTTGTCTTATTTTATAATTGTTGCCTTTTTATCACTGCAAAAAGTTATGATGATTTCATCAACATAAGTCTCTGAAAAGTCCAATGTACAATTCCTATGCAGGAATTGTACATTGGACTTTTCAGAGACTGGACATGTAAGACCTAAGAACTAATATCTCAGGGTTGCGGTTGCAGTGTGGTGTCACACAGAAATGTTCTGGATGTCACGCTGCCCGTAACAGAAATATTATGGGCAGGCGTTCCACTTAATATCTGTTGAACATTTTGCTCATTTCGTCACTTTATTCAATAAAAAAGTCCATTGTTCGATATGTGTAGGCTCTCCCTATGATTTACCGTAATCGTCACACTTGGCAGCGGATTGGCGATCAGTATAAGACACTGCACACTGTCATTTTGTCCGTCATTAGTAAGAATTATTTTGATCTGGCATATATGAGATCACTTTTAAGAAAATGATATGAAATGAATAAGGTCAACTTTTACGTTACACGCAGGATAAGATGGTGTGAAACACTCTTACACCGCCCCTAAGATATTGATCAAATTTTGTCTAAGTAATTTCACACTAATAGTCTATAAATTCAAATAACAGTCTACTCGTATAACTATCAACTGTTGAGCACAGGCCTCATTTTTTTTGTAACTTTGAAGAGTCCGCGATGATACTTTAATCTATGTTGGCAGACTTCACATGTCCTCGGAAAATTTATTTATTTCTCAGACATGCACGTTTGTATGTTTTTCTCAATCGCCTAGCACGCGGTATGTACTTAAAATTGCTGTTAACAATTTTAGTGGTTTCGGCATCGGGAATCGACTCAACGTCACTGGCGTACTATGAAATTAAAGGCTAGCGCCCTGTCCCTGATCTGCTACTACGGCTCTTTACATTTTCATTAAACAAGCTTACGGCTAATTGTGTTAAATCATTACAATGTAACATCATCTTTGATAGGTTATAGACGTATTCATAACTACAAAGATATATATTTTCGGTGATGTAATTGCTGTTAGCCTTCTCGGCTTTTACAGCTTCATCAGATACTGTGCTCGCGGGCCAGGGGCCCGCCTGCCAGGTTTGGTTTGACCCAAACATAAATAAATAAATAAAAACTCCTACAAAAACCAACTACAAAGAACAGGAGGCATATAGAGGGTGGATTGAAAAGTACTCGGCCTAACACAGATCCATTCAATTCTAAAAATCAAATCTACCCACATTATTTAGTTCAGTTCAGACTAGTTCATTGTGTGAAGTTCGAAACGTGTGCGATAATTAGTTGTGATTTTATAAATTTATTAACAAAGTAATCGGTCATAATTTCCGCGAATGGAGCAAATCGAGCAGCGTGCCGTCATTAAGTACCTCCATAAGAAGGGGCTATCATCAAAAGCCATCCATGATGACATGGTCAGTACATTAGGCGATTGTGCTCTGTCATATTCATCCGTCAAAAAATGGATAGCAGAATTTAAGCGTGGTAGAGAGAGTGTGAAAGATGAACCCCGCTCTGGAAGGCCTTCGACGTCAACTACTGACGAAAATATTAAAAAAGTACTTGATTTAATAATGGGAGACCGCAGATTAAAAATTAGAGAGATAGCCGAGATTATAGGCATCTCTTATGAACGAACTCAAAACATCATTGTCAACGAGTTGGGTTTCCACAAGGTGTCTGCGAGGTGGGTTCCGCGACTGCTTTCAGTTGAACAAAAAAGGACGCGATTGACTATTTCACGCGACTGTTTGGAGTTATTTGAAGACGATGCAGATGATTTTTTGAATCGTTTTGTTACTATGGACGAAACATGCGTTCATTACTGTACACCGGAAACAAAACAACAATCAAAACAGTGGAGAAGACCTGGTTCACCACCCCCTAAAAAGGCTAAGTCGATTTTGTCGGCAAATAAGGTGATGGCTTCAGTATTCTGGGACTCGAAAGGTGTGATTATGATTGATTATCTTGAAAGGGGTCAGACTATAAACTCTGATTACTACTGCACCTTACTACGTCGTTTACGAGAGGAAATAAAAGAAAAACGTCGAGGAATGCTCAGAAGAAAAGTCCTGTTTCATCAAGATAACGCCCGTGTTCACACGTCAGTACAGTCAATGGCTGGAATTCACAACTGTGGCTTTGAACTGTTACCGCATCCGCCGTATTCACCTGATCTGGCACCGTCAGACTTCTTTCTGTTCCCTAACCTAAAAAAGCACTTGGGAGGTCAAAGATTTTCGACAAACGACGAGGTCAAAGCAGCTGTATACGCATATTTTGACTCTAAGGAAGAATCATTTTTTTTTAACGGTCTAAATGCTTGGAAGGGGAGGTGGCAAAAGTGTATTGAACTTGATGGTGATTATGTAGAAAAATAAAAATATAACTGATTTAGTATGTGTTTATTTTCTTGGTTAGGCCGAGTACTTTTCAATCCACCCAGATAGACACAAATACCTTGATCCAGAACAAGTAACTGTGGGCCATAAAAATAATAATATCCCTGCGCGAGAATCGAATCTAAGTCCCATAGCTCAGAAGCCGCTTAGCTACTGTATGGCTATACTCGTAATGTAGCTCTACCTAGTAAAAATGTAAGATTCTTCGCTGTAAAACTGACTACTTACTTTCATCGGGGTTGTCCTACCATGCGCACAAAAATGCAGCTGTTCCATGATTTATAAGTTGCAGTATTATTATATTGAATTTGTAAATTTATATATGTTAAAGTAATCTTTATAAAAATTTGAAAAAGACGAGTAATAACTAAAATGTATCGTTATTAACTTTGATAATATCTTAAATGTAGATATTTAAATTCAGTTAAAATGTAAGCCAAATAAATATGAAGTATTGTCAAAATGTAGCGAAAATAATGCCTATGTTTTGCGTGTTTTGGCAGAGTATCAAAGTATTTTTGGCTCTCAATGCGCATCATGAATGCAGTCGTTTCAGCCGTCTAAAATATATCATGATTACGACCACCTTGCTGCCCTACAAATTTGCCGTTTATCGACCTAAATATCTTAATTATTTCATATTGTAAAATTTATATGCTCATAATTTTAACTTCAAAGGAATGTGTCTTACATTAATATTCATTGTTTCTGTGCATTAAAACATAAATTGTGTTTTTTTACCAAAACAACAAAAGCAAAGTATCATACTACACATATCTGGCACAAGCTTCCTCTAATTTTCCTGTCGATGTTTTCCTTCAATGTCAAGCAGCGAATATCAGTAATAAATATTAAATAACCTATTTCAGATATGCCGGTGCCAGTTTAAGAAGAAAAGAAATAAAAATAAATATAAAATTAAGAACTTATGTCTCAGGGTGACAGGCGCAGTGTGTTGCTACACAGAAATATTCTGAGTAACACAGCGTCTGTTATGGGCAGACGTTGCACTTACCATCAGGTGAACGTTTTGCTCGTCTTGTCACTTCATCAAATAAAAAAAAGTTTGAGGCTTGTGTCGAGCCTTTGGGCTACCGCCATTTTTTAGTAACTAAAAAAAAAATTAAGACTTTTTTTATCGTATTATGTGATGAGATCAAAACGTCCGCCTAAGTGCCCATAACAGAAATATTCTTGGCGACACAGGCGCCAAGAATATTTCTGTGTGGCACGACACCCAGAGACATCAGTACTTCAGTCTCAAATGCCCAGTGATTATACAAGCTCTCAGTGCCCTTCAGACCGAAAAACAGTAATGTTTGCACACTACTGCTTCACGGCAGAATAACTGGCTCTAGGGTGGTATCCATCTAGACGGATTCCTGCATAGGGACTAGCTACAACATATTTATGGCATTGCATACACGACTAAGAGTATTTTAAGTTATTGAAGTTTTTTTTATCTAATAGATCGTGTTTTGTAATTTAAGTTAGTTTTTCATCAACTATGGAGCCTTGCATAGCCATACGAGAAGAGCCAAGTTTGAGAAATAAAGAATTATTTAATGCATCTTTGTATACCACCCGTTATTAGTTTTATAATATTATTCTTATTCCAATATAGTAAAAACATAAGACCAAGTACATCGATATTTTTATGGACATGTGACTAATGTTTACAACACACATACATGTAGCCTTTTTCCCATATAAAGGGTAGCCTGCGACTATACATGTAGCCAGCTTTTCGCCCCCGCGGGAATCGAGACGTGACGGGTGGCGAACCACGTTGCCGCCATTTTGGTACGAGTCCAAAAATTCCTATTCCCCATTGCGTTCCCAAGAGCATTATAGTGACAGACAGCATTCCGTATTATGGTATTAGCTTTGATTGTCATCTTGATGTACGCGTGGGACACTGGTCAGCGTACCTGATTTCTACGCTGCAAGTTCTGGGTTTGATTCCTAGCCGGAAACAATATATTTTTAAAAATATTATTTGTTCGTTTTCGGATCTTGTTGGGTTATAATTATATCCTCTACCTTTGACATGTTAGAATACCTCTGGCTTGGACTACGCCATGGTCATCGAGCGTGGGTATTTTAAAACGAGTAAGTGTAACTTGTGGCACTATAATACCTCATCCGCAGTCCCTAGCTGCCGACAGTATTCGAAAGTTGTTGCCGTAATCGTAAATCGGCCAAGTGGGATGGGATCATTTCATTGTTATAATTAGGTATATATGGGCATTTTCATATTTTTTTGATGATTTGATATCTGTCTCATTCCCTAATTTTACAGGAGTATTTATATTAAGTATATTAAATAGACCGTCCATTCACCATATAAAACCGTTAACATTTTTTAATTAGGAATGTTTAAAAATAAAACTAATGACAAAATTAAAGCATTGAAGTCTTGCAGCTTGGTTTTTTTTTCATCTACTTTGGTCAGAATTGGTTGGTGTCATTCATAGAGGTTTTTAGTAGCACTTCAATTAACATGAAAATAAATATTTCCAGCCCGGAAATTATTGCATTTCAAAATAAGCACCAAGAAGGAGAAGAAAGAATACTTTAAATGAAAACCGCCAATTAATGGCCCCAAGACAATCCTGTCCTACATATTACACTAACGGCCGTAGAAAAAAGAAACAAAATTGAAAACAAGCCATTGTTATGTTATACGGAGGCTCTACGAGAAAAAGGCAATCTACATGGAGGGTTCGCACCGGACGTCTTGAGATGAGGAAATAAGAATTCATCCTTTCTCGCCCCGGGGGGTAGAAGAGGCGCGGGGGACGTGGAGCGCTGAGGGGGGTTCAAGACGGACGACGCCATTCCAAAAACCCATTATACGAGCTCCGGAGCTGTTTTCTATCTCAGAAAGGAACCCGCGCCAGCCCTCCCCGTCCTCCCGCCGCACCTCCCTTTTGGATTCCCAAGTTTGTTTATGAAAATTGCCCATTAAAATGGCTATGAAAGTAACGCTTTTGCCACTCCCGAAATTAATAAGAAAATTGATATAGATTATTATTTTAAGATAAATGTGGTCGTGTTATAGCATAATCTGTAGTAGGAGGCATAATTAAAAAAAAAATGTTAATTAGAGTTCTTATTATGAAACAACTACATATTGGGTAGTAGATACAATTCAAATACTCAATATAATCTGCGAATCTATTAAAACTCATAATATGTATATAAAAAACGTAAAACATAATGAAAATAAGTCTTAAAAAAATCGATAATTCATAGTAATATCCTTTAAAATATTAGTAATAACTTCATCATTTCATTTTCTTTTCAAACACTTACTAAATTCATCTTTTTTACAATTTTAAAAGGGTAATGTAAGTTTCTTCAAAACATCAGATAAATTTGGCTCCCTTAGCTCACTGCAACCAAGATTTACTTTCTCACCCTTCGAAATTTACGGCGTCATTACAAATTAAATTAAAATGCAAAATTATTACACTTGAAACAAAATTTAAAAACACATTACCTCACCCTCTTTATTGAGAAGTAGAGCTTTCTTCGCTCTATATTTTCTATCCCTGTCTTCTTGCATTGTTATAAGAGTGCAAAAAAAAGAGAGAGAATTCGTAGTCGGTGTTCGTAGCTCGATATAAAGAAAGATTATCCAAAGCCCCTAAGGAAGTTTGAAATTGCTATTGTAGCGAAAAGGATTATACGTTAGTGCTACGCCGTAGCGGGTCTACATCGCTGGTTGGTTTTCCGGTGCCTCTGTATATTACATTAATGAATTATAATTATTATTTTAGTTCAATTTAATAATTTTCGTATGTAATTTAATTGTTATAGAATTATCGGCGTAAAAATAAATATAAAATATATTTTTTATGTATACTGAATTATTTGTTTCATAGCGTACGAAACTGTAAACCAGACTATTATTATAATACTCATTAATATTTAAAATACATACATTTAGTGTAAAATATTTTTTTGAACATCAATCTTTACTTTTGCACCTTCGAAACTTCGAACATTGTTCAACTTTGTGTCATACCTCTGCTGCTATTTAAAAGTTTACTACGGACTAATTACGTGGTAGGATTCATATGAGAAGTCCGTCTAGATAGATGACAGTAGGCGACGATAAATAAAAATATGCAATGTGTGTTGTTACTCTCGAGTACCGGGTCATAAGGGCCTTGTTGTCCGATATAGGGAGCTTCTCGATACATACGTAATGCAGCGGCGTTATATTCTTACTTTACGCTGATATTCTGGAAGAGGATGTCCTTCCTTTTGGAATCCATTAAATTTAATTTGTATCTATATATTTACGTCGTGGCCTTACCATATATAATTTTCATATACCTTACAAAGCTTACTAAAATTTAGCAATTTTCATATTTACCAAGAACACATACATCAAATATATTAGGGGTCCATAATACAGGTGCGGCCTTTATCAGAATTTAAAATAGGGATTAACACCGTACACTGGGCCGAGCGTATCGCTTGCGCACACCCGGTTCGACTGGGTTTCACCCGGATCCCGCATACACCCAGCTTTAACCGGATTTAACCGGATTAACCCCGCCCCGGTACACCAGCAACGCTACGATGCGATATCGTATTGTTTATTTTACGTTTAAAATTGCCAACGAATATTTGTTTTCATTACGTTTCCAATTCGCTGCCGCGATTAATTTGAAATTGGATTTCCATCGGATTTTACAGTAACGATGCTCCATTAATAATTTATTTGTGTACAATGCTCTAGATTTTGTAAATAAAATATTATGATTTTTGAAAGCAGTGTTTTTTTTAACAAAAAAAGTGACAGACGACACGTGCAACTTTGAGACTTAAAATTTAATTTTTCCTATAATAATTTAATTCACTTACATGAGAAATTACATGCGAATTTGTTTTATATTAATATAAGGAACGGGCAATTTTATACTCTACTAATAAGAAACGCTGTTAAAGGCTAAATAAATTGTCAAAGTGCTACTACACTCAGCTTAATAAATTTACATACGAGTGTATCTCACCATCGCCATTACATCTAGAACAAGGGGTCTCATGTGCGCATAATCCCGCGTGCATAACGAGATCGAAAATGAAACATAAATCGACGAGATGGACTACGGGGACGATTAAGCCCATTAACATGGCGCACGGGTCACCGAGGACCAGAAGAGATCCCTGTCCAATCAACGAACCCTTTTATTCATCCACCGGCGACATTTGATCTGTTCAGTTGCAAACCACCACGAAGAGGTTGTACAAAGACGCGCGGATCAATTTAAATTGGTGTTTGTGTATCACGATTAATGATAGGGCGTCTCTACACGCCCCCGCTCTCAGATGTACGGTAACGATCGCGCCACAATACCATAGTCAATAAATATAGCATATACGCGGCTACATATGCCGGAGGCGCGTACATTGCGAGTATTCGTATTGTTTATGTCACATTAAATTGTTAGAATGTTGCCCGGTTATTGCCGAAACCGTATTCGGTTATTTTGCTATGTAACTTACGTGTTCGTGGGCGTAAATTGTTCCGCCCTAACGTTTATTGCTATTCCTTGGTAGTTCGATGCGTACTTATTATAATTTGATTGTTTACATTACATTTTTATTCAATTTTATTATGTTGAAAACAGAACTGATATGCTTATTCATTAAAACATTCATAAATTATCAGTGTGTCGTGTATAAAAATGTCGAACTCAGAATGTGAAACAAAAACAAACAAGATTGATATAGACTAATCGATTTATATAAATATCTTTAAGGGTAATATCTAAGTCACCCTACTTACTATATACTTGGCTTTATATATATACTTGATTCAAGTATATTTTTTACCGCACTGTATTGTTGTTATTCTTAATTTAACACTTAGCGCGTACGTATCTGGTTTCATCATCGTTGACGTAGACCGCATGCACGTTTGTCACATCTAGTGCTATAAAAAAAGTCTCGATTTATTTAGTGATATGAATAGTTGTCTTAAAAATAGGCAAGAGTGAAACGGCTTCTTGCTCATTTCTTGGACCTCAGCACTATTTAATATGAGTTACGTTTGCGGTCAATCAACGCCTCTAGTTATTTTGCTACAAAAATACAAACTCTTAATCTTAATCATTTTTAAATTATAACTAATTAATACCTAGTTAGTGCAATGGCTAACGGATTGCGGGTTTAATTCCAGAGCGGAACAAATATTTGTATGGCCTGGGTGTCTATGCATGTGGAATTTATGTATGTAAAACGCACCAATCACTCAGTCGAAATCTTCATTGAAATGTGAACATGACAAGTTAGGTTAAGAATGTTAATGTCGGAACTGAGACTTTTAAGTTTACACCAGTTAACGCCCGTGACATTATTAAAACATTTAAAATCGTTGAATAGGAAAAAAACACAGGATTTTTGGGGAATATCTGGCACGTAATTAGATTTAGTAGTTTACATTCTCTCACCACATTGGGCATCGTTTTTTAATTCTTGTATTCATAAAGGTGTATTTTCTGACTTAATTAAATGGAGTAAAGTAATACCGCTTTTCAAATCTGGTGACTCTTATGACCCAGGTAATTTTAGGCTCGAGTCCATATTACCAGTTTTAAGTAAATTATTTGAGAAGATAATACTTAGGAGGAGTAAGTTTAATTTAATACATTTGCAGTACTTAGGAGGACTTTCATAACGCCATTGGCGTATTCTGTGATTTATCTAACGCATTTGATCGCGTAGATCACAAAACACTGCTTCGTAAACTATAATATTATGGTTTCGATAAGCAGGGTCTTCTTTTGTTGGATTCTTGTCTTAATAATAGGACTCAAATAGTTCAGATTATTGTTCTAACTCAGTAGGCTCTCAAGTAAAATGCGTGTACCACAAAGTTATTTTCTGGGCCCGCTATTATTGCTAATCTATAAAATTGATCTACCACATCTAATCGAGAATCTTACAAATTGCTTGTATTGCTTGCAGATATTACATCACTGATATTTAAGGTCAGTCGAAAAAAAGAACCTAAATGGAGTTACCCTTTATAATATTATACCTTTATAATATTTTGGATTAGTTTCGTGCAAATAATTTAAAAAAAAAAACAAAATGCGTTAAATTTTCATTACCAAATGGAAAAACAGTACAAAATTCTATTGTGTTGCAAAATGATAAATTAGAGTTATATAGTTTATAAACTTTTAAACAAATTTCGTTTATATGTATCTATTAAAAATATATGTAAACGATATTTATATTTCTCGGAACATTAAGAATTTTCATTTCATTTCATTAACATAAACATAAATGCATAAACTGCGGTTGCCAACCCGCCTGCCAAGCTTGGCGTCTATGGCAAAATCCCACCAAAATGAGAGCTACCAACTTTTTTGGCAATCTATAGGGAGGCCTATGTTCAACTGTCAACTAGTTATAGGCTGAAATGATGACTATGAAGCATTTTTTATACACAGATAATTTTTTTAACCTTAAATTGGTGCACAGTGCTTTAAATATGTGGTTAAAGATGGAGACAGTAAAATAAAATACAAGTTTGAAATTTTAGGTTCTTAATATTGTAGTAGTGGTTTACCGAAAGCAGTAGGCTCCTCCACTATAGTGTCATATCACTTATTCTGCCATCAAGCATTGATGTGCCAAACCGCGCTGTTTTTCGATTTTAAGGGCATATTAAGTAATTTCAATATGCGACTTAATAGCAGATGTCGACGACCGCAGTGCGGTTCCACACGCAACTTCCATTCAAAGGTCTGCGATGAGAACGCAATTGTAAGGGGCAGGTGTTGTACTTACCATCAGAAGTTACATTTGCAAGTATTGTAACTAATTTATTTAAAAAAACACAATAGCTTCATAAATAAATTCTGTTATTATTGTCTCTATCTGGTTATATGTTAGAACGTCCATATCATACTAAAGTTCTTGAGATGAAATTTACACAGGCTATAGTTACGAGTACATTTGCCTTCCGACCATTTTTTACTTTATTTCATAATAATGAAATATTAGGGAGTAATTCTGAAAAACACGTAATTAGTTTATATAAAATTAACTAAAACTGAGATACTCATATGAAACCATTTTTTTAATATTAACTGTATTAGTTTATCTATTGTTCCTGTTCTTTTAAAAAAAACGAAGCCCCACAGTAGGATATCTCCTGCATCGTGGGTGCGTTTTACAGACATAAATTTCACATGCACAACACAACCGGACCCGAAAACGAACAATATGTTTGTCCGGCTGGAAGTCGAACCCAGTACCCACGGCGTAGAAGTGACGGGTGGCGCGGCCATTTCGGTATGAGTCAAAAAATTATTTCTCCCCATTGCGTTCCCACGAGCACTGTAGTGACAGCATTGCATAATATTGTATTATTCTACCCGAATAAAGGCTTTCCGTACAAAACCTTAATCGCCTTTTACGCCACCTCGGTAGGAAAGAGGTAGGCGCTATATTCTCTCTGCTTGACACCTACGGGTTATTCTTTAACGCGATTAAAGTTATAATATAATTATTTCTCCACGCAATTTGAACGGATTCACATTGATTTGACTCGCCAAGCCTGTAGTATATCAGTTTTAGTTAGAGCAACTTTATTTTTGCTTACGATTCTCTGCTGTCTGTCATTGACATCAGAATTTTTTTAACGATGTCCCACAGTAGAATTTCTCCTATATCATTAGTGCGTTTTACAGACATATCATATTTAACATGCACTGTGTTGTGCACTAACCTAAAAACCAACAATTAGTGTTTTGAACAAATGTTCGCTCCGGCTGGGATTCGAACCCAAGACCTGCGGCATAGACGTCAGGTATGCTAACCACTAGGCCAGGCGCGGAGAATTTTTTTTGGTGTGCACCAAGTCCGCTACAGCGATTCATTTTGATCTCTTGATTACTCATACTGAATTTATAATAGTCATCTCGTTGTAAACACTGAAGACTGAATAATTTAAAAGGTTTCAAGTCATTAGCAAATTGTTCCCCATCGCGTGACCAACGGAAGTATATTCCAGGCCGCGCGTGCAACGCACTACATTTTGAAACGTTCATTAAACCTTAAGCGCTTTAGTGATTGTATGACTTAATTTATGATATTTCATGTCGAAACATACTTCGGACGTGTTTTAATACCGCTTGAACAATTATACATGTCTAATTTAGTGTCCGCGATTCGTACTTCTTAATTAAATGTTTCACTAATCTGCAAAAGAAATCAATGTTAACGTTATTATACTTTAGTGTTTTTATAACGTTATTCTGCGTCTTATCTTTCAAAACTTCGTTATAAAAATAAAAATTATTATTAAAGTTCAAAGAACTATAACAAAAATAATGCCACTTAATAATATAAATTAGGAAATATTTATTCAGTGACTTACAATTATACATTCGTGATATAAGAGCAATGCAATTACGATAGTATGGCAGAACTCATTAACGTATATAGTAATATAGTAACAAATCTTATTACCTAAAAATATGGTCATGTTTGTGTACGCAGGCGCACACATTTATTACGCAGACTATATTGTATATTATATTGACTGATGGCGAAGCTGTTTTGGCAACTGGCCAGGAGACAGTCTAGTTTAAACCTTGTACTTATTTGTGCAGGATACTGCTTTCAGAACTAACAATGAAATAAAAGCTACAAGTTCAGTAAAAGGAAGCAGGAAACATAACCCTTGCACGGGTACGGTAATAGTTTCAATGAATAATATATATTTGTTATTCTAAATCAGCACAAAAATGACTAAAATTATTAATCGACAGTTGAAATGTTTTTCGGACATAGATTTAAATAAACTTATCAAGGGGACATTATTAGATGAAGCGTATTATAAAATAGATCATTATGTAGAGGACAAAGATGTGTGGAAATTACTCATACTCTTGACTTTGACTTTATTATAATTAAACAGAAAAATAATTTAAATAAAATAACGGAGTTTTTACAGTTTTTTTAAACAATAAATGAAGACATTAAAAAAGAAAAAGTAACAGTCAACATGTCCCACTGCTGAGCACGGGCCTCCTCTCATTTCTATTTAAGTTATTTTAATAGTATATAAAAATTTATTTAGAGAAAGTGCTGTAAAGTCTTAATCCCATCCCATCTCTTCTCCTTGGTCGACTAAGGGAAATACCGGGATAATCTCTTGGCTTCCAAAAAGGCCTAAAAACACAGACCTTCGACGGGCAGTCGCGTCTGAAGTGCAAGTCGTCTGGTACTGCGGTCACCAATCTATCTGCGGAGCGTGGTGATTGTAGCAAATCCTTCGTTATTGAGAAAAGCCTTTTTTAGCAGTGGGCCACTAACAGACTGATAAAGAAGAACTTTTACTGGTGGTAGGATTCAAATGCAAAAATCCGACTAGAGGACAAGGCCGACTCGACTCAAGGCCAGTTATTCTGCCGTGAAGCAGTAGTATCTAAATGTTATTGTGTTTCGGTTTGAAGGGCACTGGGTATATGAGACTTAAGAACTGATGTTTCCACTCAGGGTGACGGGCGCAGTGTGGTGTCACACTGCGCCCGTCAAGAAATGTTCTGTGTGACATAGCAGTTATTATGGGCAGACGTTTAACTTACTACCAGTGTAACGTTTTGTTCATTTCATCACTTTATACAAGAAAAAAAGAAGAATCAAACCCCAGAAAATCTTGTACTAAGCATTGACCTCTCCCTAGTTGGAGGCATTTGACGTAATCAATCTTTATAGTATGCTTTGCGACAGTCGTACCAGACGTCTTGAACTTAGATGTATTCCCCGTCATCAGTATTAGTATTTTAAGTTTGTGATCAGGCGACACGATTTTTTGATGTTCACTTAAGTCAGCTTTTGCAATACGAGAACCACGGAATCTGATGAACTAATTTATTATTTTACTAAAGTTTTACATCGAATATCTGTAATAATAGGTCCGGAACGAAGACTAGTAATTTCGAGTTTAGGCCATTATCTTGAACTGCAGTATTGTACAGCGATCGTCAATCCGTTTGCAAATCCTTGGGAGAAATTGGGAAAGGTCCATGTCCTAGCAGTGGACTTCAACAGGTCGATGTAAAATAAAAAATCCTTTGTAGTTATATAATTAATATCTTTGTTGGTTAAACATTGTAATGGTATCGTTTACGCAATATATACGAAAATAGATATTCAACGATATTATTCTGTGATATCTACTAAATTATTTTTATTGTAGTGATTGTTGCAAAAACTAATAGAAATTATTGCTTACCGATGCAATATTTAAAAACGTTCATTTCATTTTCTCTCCCTAGAGTGCTCTGGGTATCACTGTTTATCATCTTTTTTTATTTATAACTTTGTTTTTCTACGACGATTTACAAGGTATCATTATCTTACCAACATTTCATGTCAGTGATAGTCTATTGTCTATGCGCAGAGAATATTACAACGAAATTAATTAATATATGTATATATAAGCATTACAACATGTTTTGAAACAATTAAAAAAATACTTTATGTGATGGAATTTACTTGGTGATAAAACTTACATCATTATGTACCTCAATGTTTAACAAATTAGTATAATATCTTATTTTATATGCATTATTTGAATAATTAACATGTGTTCGTAATTGTTTCTAAATAATGAAATAATTGTTGTCTCAGACGTCAAGTAAGAAAAACGTCAGAAACATCTCAATTCCTCAGCAATCTAGATATAGATTAATCAGATCGGTGATGGCTTACATATCGGGACCGCCAATTTGCTTGCCAAGCGTAGAGAGTATGGTAAATGATTTTCACTGAAGAGATAAAAAATAACAAAGATAAATAACATTAATTTTGTGTTGATTACTTAAAATAAACAAAGAAGTTAAAATAATGATTGAGTTGCTCCAAATTACATGATGGGACTATATATGTTTCAGAATATTAACTACGTTTGTCTGTCTAGAAATTTGAAAATAAAATAGAGTTTAGTTCATATAATAACAAAAATATGACGTCATACCCAATTTTTGGAATACGGGGATCGTTTCAAAAGTAGCACAATGATAACGGGTTTATAGTAAGAAAAATACACATATAAATATCAGTCTGAAAAGTAACGCCAATGAAACACAATATCTGTGTCCAGAATGACCTAGAAAAATAAAGAAGTTAACTTGAAAAAATATTTTTGTATCGCCTCATACATGAAGTCGCCATCGATAAGCTAGGACAGATGCCTTCGATAGTACTTTACCTACCTTATTTCAATAACAATGTCTCCCCACAGAGGGACCCCGGCTTATATTTACTCCGCATCATCCTTTACTATTGGTACGATATTCACTGCGAGAACTGTAACTCGTTTAGAGAAATATAGTGAAGTGAAAGTTCAAAATTTCAATCTAGATCTCCCAACATTTAACAGAATTGCAAATTTGCAATAACCAATGTATCGTGACATTGATAAGCTAATTTCTTTTAAAATTACTACACTTTAATGATTTCTATATTACTAATTTTACGTATTTATCGCGTTTAGTTTAAAAAATCCGACTTTTTGAGCGCTTTACAGCATCTACGGACATCAAAGGTGCAGTCTGTAACCATGTTCTGGATCATCCCATACATCACATCCGATTTAATAGGCCACAAATCCTTGTAAAAGAACGCCGATTACTACAAAGGATGATTTGCGAGACTATTGAAATTAAAAAACTCCTTACTTTCAATAGCAAATATAGTTGGATACTTTCACCGGGTTGGGATTCTATAATCAATAAAATGAATTAAAAAAAACCAAGCATACAACTGCAAAACTTCAAGACACACACTAAGCTCATCCTGCGTAGATCGCACCAAAAACAAACCTGAAGTATGCAGCTGAATCCGGGATTAACCAAACAGCTTTATCCTCCCGTGACCATGGGCGCTGTAAATGCGCTTGAAACGTCGGTTTGTAAATTTTAATTAAACGTGATAAAATCAAGCGATGAAAAGTAATAAACATACCATATTTGGACCATATTTTTCACCAGCCTGTTAATGGTTCACTGTTAGACACAGGCTTCTGCCAAGAAGGGAGAATTCGCCGACTTTTCCAAGTATGCAGGTGGTCAAGTAGCAGTGAATTAAATGTAGGCTACGATGATAATTATTGGGTTAATGATTTGTATATGATGTAAAGGAATTTTCTAATTAATATCTTTTGACAAGTACGTGATATTTCTAGCTACATTTTTATTTAACAAAATGTTGGAAGACCTACAGTTAAGTTGAACCAGTCGCCGCTATAGACATAAAAATAAAATATTATTCAACAAGCCTATAAACGTCATACATAATGCCTACTTAGAATAATTTTTGGCTCGAACACCTAAAAAGCGTTTCCATGCATAATGTACGTGTGAATATAAAATTTATGATAATAACTTCACCGCAATTCTATGGAAATACTAGTAAGACTTTGAAGAAAAGATAAGGATAAAATCGGATATAAAACTTATATGGCAAAGTCGGAGATACTATTCTCCGATATTTTAAAATGGACGATAGACGATTATTTGAATAAGATTTCTATACATTTTAAATTTAATTTTTTTTAGATAAACATTCTTGTAACTCTTCTATGAATAATTTAGAACATCATAAGAAAATTGTAGATTAAAAGACTCAAAGCTGGTTCCATAACACCTAACGCCATCTTTGATTCATTTCCAACATTATATTGATAAAATATTAGACAATATTTCATCAAAATATAACAAAAAAGATAATACTTAGAAACACGTTACGAAATGTAAAATAAGCCCTCAGCGGCTTATGAGACTTTATAAAAACAACTCCGCCATTTCATCGCAGAATATTCTCGAACTGTCCCGCTGGCGAAGCGTGAAATAGCCGACGGTCGGTTTAACACGAATATCCTTTATATACGAGACATTGTACACATATATCGAGTGCATCGCTTTAAAACTGAAGTTATTGCTTCATACAGGGGTGGTCACGAGGGAAATCTAGCCATGTTTGCATGGACGCTGACCCTTCCCGTGATGCTGTTAATACAACGCCATTTGAATGACATTTGCATCTCATTGTAATACATATCACCTTTTTATACGGCAATGGTCATTTGTTAAAAATATCTGAATACGAGTACGAATATTTTATATTCACTATTTTATGTCAACACGCTTAATAACTTCGTACCTGGAAGATACTTTAATAGATGTTCCATTCTCATTAGTCTCTGGAGACAATGTCATAGAATGAATGGCTGTCGCTACGCAGATTCCGCATGGAACAAATCTATGCTCCATACTATTATAATATTAGAAATGCGAAAGTAACTCTCTCTGTCCTGTGTGTTTGTTACCTTTTCTCGGTTGGAGCGCTGAACTGCTGATTTTATTCGCGAGGTTACTGATACAAAATAAACATCCTAATTTCAATAGAGAAGATGGTTGGATACTACCAGCGGCTTGGGATCCTATTATTAACAAAAAACTTAAATGTGTAATATTCGCGTATATATAAGAAATCATAATTGAGTTAAAATGATGATTTTTATCAACTTTACAAGCCGTGTTGTATACAATGTAAATAGGAAATAGTAAGCAACGCAATACGAAGTAATAAAATTATTGAATCGATTGTTAAGGCATGGTCAAATCATAATTATTCGAAGTTTCGCATTCGAAGCGAGAGGGCCGAAATGCGCAGCTTCCGTTTTCCACGACATTGGGCACAATTTGAAATATTTTACTGCTGTTGTAACGACTTGATGGCGCTGCCGAGGGCCACTTATATATCTCTTTTATCTTTTGTTGGCCCTCGCCCCTTTGCCCTCTGTCGCGTAAAGTTTTCAGAGAGGGTTTTTTAAGCTAGACATTATAGTTAAATAAACTTGCCCGATCTTCCATCTCGATTTTCGTCTTATTTAGAACTATAACTACTACAAATAAAAAAATCCGTAAATATCTATCGACATAAAAAAAAACTATAATTCTAACTCGCTAAATATTTTCGTCTGTACAAATAAATAAAATTGAAGTGCCTGTCTGCGATTTCGCAATATACACTTTTTATTAATTTCGTATGGTAATTTGCAGGATACCAAAACTTAAACACGAGTTTTCATCTGTCTGTCTGTTTATTTGTTTGTCCGGGGTAATCTCCGTAACTGTTGAATAGATCGATATCGATAAACAAAAAAAAACTGTAATTCTTATTCAATAAATATTTTCAATTATCTGTAGTCTATAAATGAGTTTTTCTGGCACCTTACAACGGAAATATCTTTTATAGGAAATATTCTTTGGACAAGCATAAGTAGGTAACCAACCTCTTCTACTATTTATGTTTCTTTTATTGTAATATGTCAAAAAAACGACTGGATTTACATGATTTCTACGCAAACAAACTCGCAAATACCGCTTGTTTTCGCTCAACCACTCGGGTTAGTAGGTATGAATAAGTCTAGGCGACACGGTTAACAAACTGAACCAAGTTATAAACATGCCCGTCTACATGTCTCTCTCTCTCTGGTTGCTTTTAAATCAGGTGGGATAGATAGTTAAATCACGTTGCAATCTAAGCCTCGATCTCTGTTATAAATTTCAAACGCCTTATTAAAAGCGGACAAATATTTAGACACGACATTAAACGCGGAATTTTATTGTT
This sequence comes from Luehdorfia chinensis, assembly GCA_019845155.1. Taxonomy (NCBI): domain Eukaryota; kingdom Metazoa; phylum Arthropoda; class Insecta; order Lepidoptera; family Papilionidae; genus Luehdorfia; species Luehdorfia chinensis. The sequence continues at coordinate 11,442,488 of JAHVAK010000642.1, read as the reverse complement.
ATCATTTTCAGATAATTCACGAATAATTTAACTAATATAACAAAGCTGGTAAGTTTGTATGTTCGAACGCGCTAATATCAGGAAATACTAATAGAATTTAAAAAAATCTTCTTGCATTAGATAGCCCGTTTACTAAATATGATTTTAAGATTTATTACATTAGAAAATGGAAAAGAATAATCAGTAAATTGTATTCGATAACATATCTTGCAATTCTTTAATTTATATAAAAAAAGGAATTAATATTACAAACAAAATAACATAAAACAAGATGAACAATCACCTACAATACAACTTTATTGGAATATTAAATTTAAAATAATCTGTCACGTGTAGTTATCCTGTGAGGAATAGCGTCTAGTATTGCAATCGCCAACCTGTCTGCCGAGGTTGGCGATTACGGAAAATCTTCACAATTTGGGGAACGATAATCTGGAATTCTTCTCTGTGGTGATAATAATGAGTTAATTTTATTCCGATCACATCGATCTCAATAAAAAATATTAGATAATAACGGCTGCTTTAGACTAGCTAGAGACTAGCATATGACAATAAGCAGACCACCTCCGATTAAATATTCGTTAAGAATATTTTTCATAGCGTATTTTAGTTATAATTTTCTTTACAAAGTGCTAAGTAAATTACTTACATACTGAAAAAACGTTTCACTTTTTATTTTGCTTCTAGTTGCGCGGCATGGTGCGTTGCTGACTTAAGGATACACAGTTCGGGACTTCTCATTCCGTGCGGTTCCTTAAGGTCGTAGCTTGCCTGCTAAGCCTACTAGCGACCCGCCACGGCTGCTATTCCCTGATGAAGAAGATAACAATTGCACTTAGCAAAGTTTAAGTAGTGAAAAATTGACAGCAGAACCGTGAAACTGGACGTAATGTTTTTGATTCGTTTAACTTCTCGGTGGATTTTCCAAAACAATCCTTCCATACAAACCTTGTCCTGACAATTACAAATAAAACAAAAAAAAAAATCAGCCAAATCGTTCGATGCGGCAATCGATTTTTATTTATATGATTAATCTTTCCACAATAAAAGGGCTATCTGATACGAAATAATTTTTGAAATCCAATAAGAAATACCTGAAATTAGCGTGTTCAAACAAACTCACCGGCTTTTTTATAGTCGGTAAGATTCTGATTCTGTTCATCGTCCAGTTATGGCGTAAGAAAAATTGTGATCCCACTGAGTCCGGTAAAAGTTTTCTTTTATTTATGTTGGCACCCTGAAGACAACGACGGAATGTCACGTTGCCAGTATGTGTTTTAAATAAACGCTGCCGCACTATGTTCTGTTCTGTTTTTTTTTTTTTTTGAGGAGGCACACGAGCAAGCGGCTCACCTGATGGTAAGTGATCACCGCCGCCCATGAACATCTACAATACCAGAGGAATAGCAGATGCGTTGCCGGCCTTTGAGGAAGGAATAGGCTCTTTTCTTGAAGGTCACTAAGTCGTATCGGTCCGGAAAAAAAACGCTGGCGGCAGCAGATTCCATATGGTGCTTGTGCGGGGCAGAAAATTGCGCGAAAAACGCACTGTGCTGGAATGCCAACCATCAAGGTGGTGACGATGGAATTTCGCGCTGTGCCGCAATGTGCGATGGTGAAAATCAGCGGCTGGAATTAATTCGAACAATTTTTCGGAACACACCCCATGGTAGATCTTATAAAAAATGCAAAGGGATGCAACATCTCTTCGCAAAGCCAGTGGATCAAGCCGATCAGATAGAACATGGTCGTCGACGATTCGAGCCGCTCTCCGTTGAATGCGGTCAAATGGAAGTAGCTGAGACTGGGGCGCCCCCGCCCAGAGAGGAGAACAGTACTCCATCTGCGGCCGAACCTGCGCCTTATAAAGTTGCAAGCGTTGGGCCGGCATGAAGTACTGTCGCGCTCTACTGAGGACGCCAAGCTTTTTGGAAGCCAATTTGGCATTCCCTTCCAGGTGACCGCGAAACTGAACGTCACTCGATATGTCGACGCCAAGAATACCGATACTGGCTGAGGCAACGAGGGGAGTGCTCTCAAAATTAGGTGATACGACGAAGGGTTTCTTTTTTTCGGTTTTTTTCTTTTTTTTTCTTTTTTTTTTCTTTTTCTGTATCGTGCTTGTGTTTTACGGACATAAAACGCACATGCACCATAACCCAGAACAACCCATATCTGTCCCCTGTGGCAATTAAACCCGAGCTGACGTAAACATAATGTGCGAATGTGATATACATTACAAATATCTGTGTCAACTGTGTCATCTAGAATATTTCTGTGTGGTACCAGACTGCGTCCGTCACCCTAAGATATTTATTTTATTTAAAATCTTTAGTGTAAACCTTAACATAAAGGTAACAATGGGCAGACTTAATGCCTATATGCATTATCTGCCAGTCAACCCATGGCGTGGTGAAAAAGTGGTGGCAGGTTTATTTTTTAATGAATAATATTAATAATAGATATATATATATATATATATATATATATATATATATATATATATAATTATTATATTTATAATAAGTCTCGTATATCTTCTTTCTTCACATTTCAAATATTCGGTAAATGTGTTTCTGTTTTTCCTCCTTCCATTTATAGTGGTGACATAAGTACTAAATACCAAGGACAAATTTTCCGACTAGATAAGTCCAGCTTCGACCAAGAGATCAATCGACGAATTCAGCTTGGCTGGGCTATTTCTTCTTGGCTGTTCAGAAGATTAAAAGGAAAATAGGCGCTGGTAAATAACAGAAATGTTCTTTCTACGAATCCTTTACTTAAAAGGCCTGCGGTTAAACAGGCCCCAACACAGAGGTACATAGTACCACCCCCACCACCCTCCGTATGGAGGCCCCTTCCGACCCGCGCAACTTTAAACGCGGCTCCTCCGGTCGCTACCACACGAAACATACCGGCACTATCACAGGTTGCACCAGTCGCACCAGTCGCGAGCCGACCGGTCGTAGAAAACGAACTTGACTTGGTTTTTCGTTTCGCCACCGCTCTCAACGGTGCTGACATCTCCGCCCTCGCCGTGGCACTCAGGAACACTAACAAAGATAGGATTGCCGCAGCGGTGCGATATCAAAGCGTGATAAACGAAATAGTAAATTTTAAGGCATAATAATGACGTAAAAAGGCAGAGAGAAACCGCGCTCCCTAAACGAAGCGTTTTTTAACTTCGCTCTTGCTCATCTTCAATTTCGCTCGCGATCACCAAATCGACGTACTACTCGTGCAAGAGACTTTTTTGACGCACACTCGCGATCCCAAAATCGCAAATTATAACATCATTCGTAACGATAGAGTTACCGCTGCGAAAGGCTCTTATCAAAAAGTCCTTGCACTGCGCACCAGTTGACACACCGCCACTCACTCTTGAAGCATCGGTCTGTCAGCTAGCCATGACCGGCCACTGCCCCATTACAATCGCATCAGTCCACTTATTATGTAGACATAATACATAATCACACGCAGCGACTTTAAAGCACTTCTCTCCCTTGGGAGCCGGCGACCTTAACAACAAGCACACCCGGTGGAACTCAATATCAACCAACCCGCGTGAGCTGGCCCTAGACTCGCTTGTCGACCTCTTCGACCTAGTCGTCGTGGCGCCTACAACACCGACCCACATCTGCGTCACATATATTTGGCAAGTATACCTCAACATCTAAACTCAAAAGTTTTCGATCTATGCGTGTTCCCAGTGAAGACATACGGAACTGAAACTTAGACTTTCACTGCAGGTCGCATGAGGAAGCCGAAAGTGTTTATTTACGAGAATCCGTAAGATGATATCCGCAGCGGAACTAGAGTAACCGACATTGCCCTATAGGTCAGCAGCTGAAGTGACAATGGGCCAACCAAATAGCTAGTGGAACATATAACCGCTAGAGAAGAAAGGTTCTAGAGTGACAACGACGTACCAGCAAACGTAATGTGGGACCGGGGGGGGGGGGGGTCCCGCGGACTAAATGGACGCCGGTGGCTCAGGACCATATTTCGTGGCAGTTTATGGATAAGGCCTATTTTTAGCTGTAGACTTATGATAGACAGAAATGATGATAATGTAATAAATATAGTTGTTATTTTCATTAATATTAGTTATTGTTTCTCATGTGTTTAATTGTTGATGATGTATACGATAAAGGTTCCGCTCCGACGGACAAGGTTAATACATGCGGTACTATAATATATCCTGCATTATTAATTACTGTGTAACTTGAAAATGCCAAAGCCAAATTTAAAATTTCTTTATTCAGGCTTCTATAAAGCTCGTATGAATGTCAAATACTATACCGGTTAAAAAAATAAGTCCTTCTCAGAGAAGAACCGGCAAGAAACTCTGGGGTCTTTCTTTTTTTCAATGCTATATTACATAATTTCATGTGTAAAACATACTATTTAATTATAATTGCACATATACGCGACTCGCGTATTAACGCGAAAAAAAAATATATGTAACTTCAAATAATTATATTTGAAGTTATATATTGCCCGAAATCCTTTTTTTTGCAAAATGAATATTGTTTCCAGACCGGCCGCAGATCCCCACAGTAATACGCCATAGGACATGATACTGTGGAAGTATGCAAAACAGACTAATGTAGTCAGAACATAATTTGGAAGCCATTTTTTCAATATGTGCTACCCACTCTAGGTTGGAATCAATATATATATAGCGATTCCAAGAAATATAGTTGAATTTTCAAAAGAAAGGTTAGTATTCTCTAAGTTAATATTAATATTATGTGCCGAATTGGACATTCCAAAGTCTAGATTTTGTTTTACCTGCATTTAAAAGTAAATTATTTGCCGCAATACATTTGGAAACAATATCCAGAGTCTTATTGGGCTGTTCCAGCGTCAAGTCATTTCTGTTAACTTTAAACAAAAATTAGGTTTTATCAGCAAACAGAACTATCTCAAACATTTTTGTATCAATTATGGAAGATCATTATTGTAAACCAAAAATAGAAATGGACCAAAGTCGGCATGTTGCTAGTTGTGGAAATCGCCCCACGTACAGTACACGAAATTAAAGGTGTTAGGAATATGATAACATCTTTTTTTATATTTTTATTCACACGATTGCATTTGTAACCCTATAACTTGTTAGCTTTTGTCCCATTATTAACGTCTGTCAAGGCATTTTAATTGCGCGGTACAGGTTTTCGCTGGACATTTTTAGTTTATTGCTAATGTATTCATTACATACGTCTCCCATTGCATTAAAATTTCTTAAATAAATAACCGAACAAAACCGAGAGCAGTCCGTCCGTGCATAACTTACGGCGGGCAGAACCATAATTCAAGCAAAAAAGGAAATATAGTTTGCTTTTTTTTATTTTCGGTAACATCTTGATTAAGTAGGGACCACCTGCCTGGGCCTGTTCCTTCGGGACTCCATAAATAAGACTTGGAAAAAAATATTAATGGGCATATAAAGAATACTTACGTTGAAACTCGAGTATGGGTCTATGGCCGTAAAGTTGTTATAAATCGGAAGGGTTACCGGCGGCATGCTTTTATTTCCATAGAAAACTGAAAGTTCAATAAGAGCACGCTTTCTGTATTCATATGGTATTAATCATTTAATTTGAAATCATGGAAATCGGTGGATATTAATGAAACCTGGATTATAAAGTAATAAATAACAAGAAATCAAATAGCATTCAGCTGCACTATATTTTAACACTCTACATATACTAAAAATGTTTTATACATACTCTAAATATATTTTTCTTCCTCACTCTCAGTTATTTTCCTAATAATTATTCCCTAAAAATAAACTCAATATTTATAACTAACAACATAGGAAAGTTTACATTCCAAATCACTTTGTCGGTGCGAACAAAGGGAATAGCACACCTATAATGAATGTGCAAAAACGTTTCACACTAATAAAAATACATCTAATTTTTTGCAACCATTGTGGTCGAATTTAAATTACTTTGAAAGCTATTTTGCACAATGCACCACTCCAGGTAAATAGGGAACGAAAGCAAAGATGGCTTCCCTCGGCGCAAATAAATCTCACTAGAGACATTTCTCTGTTATGCCTAATCGCAAATTTATTGTTCTGAGGCTCGCTGCAATACGAATTAACAATGTAGTGAGTATTATTAAATTAAATTAAAGTTACGAGCGTATATTAAATCACCGAGGTCATTGTACGGGTCGTATGAGAGCTTTTATGGATAACGTGAGCGGTAATGAAGCGGTTTCCAGTGCCACATAATAGTTTGAATGTCGTTGTAAATTGATTTTTATATTTTGTTTGACATAAATGATTGACATGAGAGCTTGTCGCTTGTCAGTCCGGGGGAATCGCCGCGCACGACGCTTTTATGAGCTGAACGACACTTAGGCCGATAAATTTATCCGTTGAGGGATATTTGGGCAATTTTATGACTCATTTGGTGATACTAAACGTCGGTGTTGATCGCATACGTGTATCAAGTTGCACCTTTTATTGGTATAAAATGCTTCTGAATTTAGAATAAGTTATTTTTAAATATTTAAAATTAAGAAGGTAATAGTCTTTTATTTAAATATTTCTAAGATAATAAATATCATATCGATTATCGAGCAATTAACTCTTAAAACGCATTATTTTAATATTATTAAAGCATACAAACTTAATTTGACATATACTTAATAAATTACGACTTCGATCTACATATGTCATAATTAACGTTTGCTTGTGATATTTTTACATTACGAGAAAGCATCTGTTTTATATTGATGAAAAATTATCGAAAGCATAATTTACATTATGCCTTTGCATTCATTACTATTGTTATATCGTGAAACATTTCGATTTCAGACAAGCTAGCGGTGTTCGCGCCGCGGAGGCTTCGCGGGAACAACATTAGTCTCTCGCCGAGCGCCGCCCAAGTCTAGCACCGGCCCGCCATTGGCTCCACGCACCCCGCCCAGAACCACCTACAATTATATTTATAATGCACACGATGAAATAATTTACATTCAAGCTGAATTTGCTACCAGTAAGGGTAATTGAAAATTTGTTGTATTGACCCTTAACGGCCTACGGATGGGAATTGGAAAGTTCGGACGATTAATTTAATTAATATCCACCGCTATCTACCTGCGTTACTGTTTTATTATTTAAAATTGTACAGTCCGGCTGTATCTGTGTGTATTTTAATAGATAGACAGTGAAGTAATGCCCCGATATTCTGAATGGAAACTAAATGACTGTTAAAAGCATTATTGGAAAGATAAGAAGTTGAATTAAAATCATCAATGAAAACTGATAAAAAGACTACAATGTTTCGCGAAATATGAATTCCTTGGGCTGGCCTATGAACTAGAAAAGATGGATTTAATGAGTTCTTACTTCGACTTACGCAAGAAAATAAAAAAAAAAATGTAAGGGATTTGCATTAAAATGCACTGTTTTAATTTAAAATTGTATTAAGTATAAAAACACGCTAATGCAAATTTCTTACATTCTTTTTTTATGAAAGAAAGTGACGACAATTCATTCACGAAATGAAAGAAATGGAGGAGGCCTTAGCCAAAGTTGGGCGAAAAAACCAAGTTATCTACTAAAATAAAATCATCAATAATGTATTACTAACTTTATTGTAAAATCCAACCCGCATTGGAGAAGCGTGGCGGATTCTTCCTAGCTCCAAAAACCCTCTCAGAAATGAGAGGCCTGTGCTCAGCAGTGGGACATTTATAGGCTGAAACTTTACTTTACTTTTTTTATTGTAAAATCTGTGTCTGAATAAAGACTTATATTATTACTTATTATTTACATGGTTACAGGTATTACAGGTCTGTCTAAGAGAACAGTGCTTACAGTTTTTCCTATTAATGTCCTACTGGTCTCTGTTCATTTATTGGAGTTGGAGTCAGCTCATCATTCGAAAGGGTCTGCCGCGATGCTAAAATTGGGGTTGACATCACATATAATGGAAATATTTTTATTTTCTGACTAGTCGATGTTTTCGCGATATTTTTCGTCGCCGTCGCGAGCTTGATAAATCATCACTAAAAATTATTATAAGCAATTTTCGTAGTGTCTGCACCGGAGTTCGAACTCAGATCACTCGTCTGTTGTGAAATTTAAAACTAGCTCGCATCCAGTGAGCCTACCTACCTATTTTTAAATCTTTCGGACTCCTTCCTTAGTAAAGAGATAGCTTGCGCTTGATCGGTTACGGCAAACTGACTTTGAATTCCTGAGTGATACTCCTTAAAGAATCAAACAATTTTTTTAGAACATAGAACAATTACAAAAATAATAACTATAATAGCTATCAGACTTTCACATATTCGAAGGGATGAAAATCTTTATTTTGTTATGTTCTGAACTGGTTTTATGCTAACACTATCAGAAACCATCGTAACTTAATAACGCTAGGTAGGTACCACCCCAGGGCCAGTTATTCTGCCGTGAAGCAGTAGTGTGCAAACATTACTGTGTTTCGGTTTGAAGGGCACTTTGAGCTAGCGTAATTACTGGGCATATGAGACTTAAGAACTTATGTCCCAGGGTGATGGGCACATTGTGGTGTCACAAAGAAAGTTTCTGGGTGATACAGCATTTGTTATGGGCAGACGTTGCACTTACCATCAGGTGAACGTTTTGCTCGTTTCATCACTTTATCCAATAAAAAATAATTAATAAGATAGAGGGCCAATAGCTTGCTTAACTTAATTTAACTTGCTTTCTAAGGCAAGAACGTGGTCAAATATATTGTACTGACGCTGTTATCGGCAATCCGTGTAGTCGTCCTTTCATCCATGTAGTTTATGACATATATGTGTAATAGAGCTGGAAACAATAATGGTGACACCGAAGCGTCCTAATATTTAAGACACCGAAGCGTCCTAATATTTAAGACACCGAAGCGTCCTAATATTTAAGACACCGAAGCGTCCTAATATTTAAGACACCGAAACCCTGAGACCGATGAAGGTGTAAAAGTCGCTAACTGCGACAACTTCATGGAAAAATAAAAGTTATCGTCGTTTCAGCCTATCAATAGTCCACTGCTGAACATAGGCCTCCCCCATAGATTGCCACAAAAGTTTGTAGCTCTCGTTTTTTTTGCCATAGTCGCCACGCTTGGCAGACGGGTTGGCAACCGCAGTTTATTTATTTAGATGTTTGAGCAAGATGCTGCTGCCCATCTCCTGGTTTTCATTTTCCCTCTGTCGACTTTTACGACACCCACGGGATGAGATGGGGTGGTAGATTCTCTTAAGCCGCTACCACACGGCCATAAAAGTTATACCTCATCGTATTGTTCATCTAGTGGATCTTACTTCTCTTCGACAATTTGCTAGGACTATCAGCGTACCACAATGCTATGAGCATTTACTGTAAAATAAGATTTTCGTATGAAGTGACGTGGCGACTTGTTATTAGGAAATAATTTATTATATTTCCACGAATACTACACATTTAACAAAAATAGATTTACGGATTTTATCGCTTTTTATTTTACTATTTATAACCAATACTGTATATGATGTTCTCCTGACCGATTTCGACCACGGTGATAACTTCCGAATATTGTCGAGAGCTACCAACTGCGCAGTACATATTATAGTGCCACAAGTGTCCGTGCAAACACAGAGGCACTCACTTGTCCCGCTAATGCGACAAGATCGGAGGTAGGCGAGGATGCAATGTCGGAGACAATCATAAAACTACCAGACCCGTAAACCAACAATTTGTGCCCAGGACCAGCGGCGTAAAAGTCAGGTACTCTGACCACTAGGCCATATATAGTCACGAGAGGACTGACATGTTTGACGAAATTAATATTTTTGGTAAAAGAACACACAGCTGATGTAAAGCATCGACACTCAATGAAGTCTGCGGTATGTGGCCACGTTCTGGATCATCCAAAACCATTACCTACATAAAATTTTATGGACAAATCCTTGCAAAAGGACACTGATTCTTACCAAGGATGAATGGCGAGACTATTGAAATGAATAATACCCTAATTTCAAAAGAGAAGATTTTTGGGTGTTACTACCGGCTTGACTCTATTATTAATTAAATTAAATCAAAAACCCAGAGTTCTCATTTAGTGTAGATCGCACCAAAAATATTATTGAGAAACTCCCGAGACCATGAGTGCTGTACAGCTCTCGCAACGTCGGGTCATAAATAGAAAAAAATCCTAAATCTAGTTTTATTAAATTGTTTTAGGGCATCAAATTATTGTACATATTCATGTTATTTTGTGATAAGATTCCTATGAAGGAAACCTAGGTAGGTACCACAGAGCTAAATATTCTGCCTTGAAGCAGTAGTGTGCAAACATTGCTGTGTTTCGGTTTGAAGGGCACTGAAAGATAAGACTTGAGAACTTATGTATCAGGTGACGGGCGCAGTGTAGTGTCAAACAGAAATGTCCTGGGTGACAAAGCATTTGTTATGGGCAGTCGTTGCACTTACCATCAGGTGAACGTTTTTGCTCGGGATTTCTAAATAAATGGTTGATTCCAAAAATGCATTTAATTATCATGGTTCGGAAATTATACATTCGACCTCTACATACTTACTACTACATATATACTATATAATATATCTAAGATTTTCTTAATTAATTCATAAATTTGTTGCAAAAATGGAAAAACCGAAACTTTTAATGAAAGCTTAAAACATAGCTTTCGTTAGCAATGTGTTAAAAAAGCCGTTTATATCTACGTAAGTAATCTGTAGACAAAGTCTGGTATGTTGCGAGTCATTAAGGGACATAGGCTTAACTAAGCCACTACCTCAAGCCGCAACCGGTCCGCGATAAAGTCAATAACCAATACTAATAAACTAGGGACACTTTAATTGGACTCTCGATATGGATTTTAATTGGTCGTCAGTCAGTGACGTTCTTTAATGGCCCCAGCATCCGTTCAGCCCACAGATCTTTCAACAGAATTAAGATTTTTCTTGGTTAATCAGGTTTTTTACTTCGTATATCAGCGATGTATGTAGAGTTACGAATATATTGGTATTTTAATTCTTAATGGAAAGATATTCGTTAATGACAAATATATTTTCTTATTTGATATCAAGTACATGTAAAATCAAAGTTTGTATAAGAAAAGAAAAAAACATACGTAAGCTTTTACATAATTCTGTGATTATACTCTTACACATATTTGTCATACGAGTTCGGTGTAAGACAATTTTCCACCTAATTTTAATCCATGGGTGTCATAAAGTCGACTGCGAGAAATACCAGAAAAAAAATGTCATGACTTCTGACAGATAGCGGAATAACAATCTCAAATCTGAGATCTTTAGATTTAAAATACCCGGACCGTCCTTGCGGACCGGTTAAGCATTATAACACGTTCGGTTCCTGGTGCTGAGTAGATTGTAAATTGCGACGGGCTCGTTTACGCAAATCCACGTAGTACTAACTGTGATACGCATGTGACAACGACGAGGCCTTTATATAATTGTAGGCACTATAAGGGCTTATTAACTGGGATGTCAAATGAGCAAAGAGTTCATCTGGTAGTAAGTTTGCTTTTTCTTATTGTATGAAGTGACGACACAAGCAAAACGTTCACCTTATGATAAGTGCAACGTCTGCCCCGTCTTACAACAAATTCTGTGTTACTCAGAACATTTCTGTGTCACACCACACTGCGCCCGTCACGCTGAGTGGTAGTACTTAAGTCATATGCCTAGTGATTACGCTAGCTCTCAGTGCCCTTGAAACCGAAACACAGTAATTTACACACTATTGCTTCACCGCAGAATAACTGGCCCTAGGGAGGTATCTACCTAGACGGATTCCTGCATACGATTATCAAACCATCAATTGTATTATGATTTTTAAAAAAGTTTTTCACAAGGACTTCACATGCACAAACAATTTATGTTTTCGCACAAATTGGTGGCTACAGCTGGGATTCGAACCCAGAACTAGCGACATAAAAGTAAAGTGCTATGAATACTTGTTTGCGTGGTCTCCAAGTCACGGCGACCACTGTGACATATAGACACCTACATTCATAATGGAAAAAGAAGCAATATCTACTTGTAGGTGCGATGACGCTCCTGTGGACTGCAATAGAAAGCTGCGTTGCGGTGCCAGCTGGACTTCTGGTTCCCTTCACAGACCATAAGACATATCAACGTTATGTTGCTACTTCATGCTCGTATTCTGTGAGAAATTGGTCCTTTCCCATTTATGGGCTACAAAACCTGCATCAAATATAAAAAAAATACCTATTACTAAACATTCTGTAGCACCTAATGCACGTTCATGCTCTATTCAGAGTTATAATATGACATCCGATATACAATTTCACAATGCATATAAATGGAAATAAAAGAGCTCCGAGATAATACTGATAAAATAGTAGACACCTATCCTGTTATCTGGACGTAACATCCGAAAACAAACAAGAGAAAATATTCACGTTGCAGCCATAAAGGGGTAGCTAGGAGTGATTTAATCAGCCGATAAAAATTGTCGAGACTCCCCGCTAGATGGCGCTCCCTGATAACAGACAACTTGCTGCTCTGAGTAGGCTAGATAAATATATGCTTATTCATGCATTTTATATCGGCTCCTTTAATGAAATAATCGAGACGATGAACTTTCAAAGAATGTTTTTTGTAGGAATCATTACCAATTATATTATTATGTGCCACAACGTTTTCTTACTTTCTCATTATCTAAGAATGCTAATAACTTTAATTAGACAAAGAAGACGGTTTGAATTCATTTACATTTAATACATCTGTTAGAACTTTTCTTACAATTTACTGGTGGTAGGATTCCTATGCAGGAATCCGTCTAGGTAGGTACCACCCCAGGGTCAGTTATTCTGCCGTGAAGCAGTAGTGTGTTTCGGTTTGAAGGTCACTGTGAGCTAGCGTAATCACTGGGCATTTGAGACTTAAGAACTGATGTCTCAGAGTGACGTGCGCAGTTTGGTGTCACGCAGACATTTTCTGAGCTGACACAGCATTTGTTATGGGCAGACGTAACACTTACCATCAAGTGAACGTTTTGTTCGTTTCACACCTTATCCTATATACATTTTTTTTGATGCCAGTAAGTTTCTTGGACTCATCCTATAACAACCAATAAGACTTTTTTTACTGAACAATACTGATAATACGAGTAGGACTCCAAATAGAAAGCCTACTACCAGGTATCCTCGGTATCATAGCAGTGCCAGTTATTCTGCAGTGTAACTACGATGAGGAAACATTACTGTTTCGTTTTGAAGAGCACTTTATGTATATTGTATGTATATATTAATTATTGAACTGTTTTATGTATGTGAGTATGTATATTTTTATATATATAATTCTTCTGTGCGTGTGAATGTCACTGAACTCCTCCTAAACGGCTGGACCGATTTAGATGTTTTTTTTTGTATGTTTGTGTGGTTCCCTGTATGGTTTAGATTCAGAATTGGACCTGGTAGGTGGCTGCTGCGATAGAGTTCTATGAAAATGTCAATAGTCACTTAGTACATAGGTTGAAAATCGTTTGCTAAATCTGTTAACAGCAGGCAAGTCTGTCGGGTCCGCTAGCTATTATATATGTTTCAACCTACTCGGGTCATAAATTCGGTCACATCCTTATTTAATTACTGGCTAGAAATCTTTGGAACTGATTTTGAATAAGAAACTTTTGCACCATCTATTAATAAAAAGAAATTGATTTTCTACCATTTAAAAAAAATGGAGTGGACGCAGAAGGAAGACAGAGTCGCGGTTACGCGCAAACTGAGTTTTTTAAACTAAATTTGAAAATAACACTGAGGTTCGTATATCGTACTATTAACAGTTTAGTTCAAAGATTCGACCATTGAGCTCTTCAATTGGCTTTAAGCAAAACTGCGGTCAAAAGAGCGCTAAATGAAGACTTGAGACTCCGAGCTCATTGACGAAAAACAGCGATCCGATCATAATACCGTTCTTACAAACTTTGTTGTACCTCTTTCTCAAACAATGTTTGAAAACATACACTGGGTATTCCAACAAGATCCAGCGCTAGTTTTCACAACGGAAAAACACCTTAGTTAGGCTTCAAGCCAAACCATAAATGATGAAGAATAATGTCCACGCTGAATTCTCGGGATACACCTGCTCGCTTGTTCACTGTTGTGGGCATACACTTTATTATTTTGTTTATTGTAACTTTCTTCGACGTAAATAAATTTTTCGTCTGAAAAAAGGATTTCGTGGTATTTTTTTCCCGCGGTCCATCATAACAAAGCCCTGGATCTCCAGGATATTAAATGTAATAGAATTCATTCCGTGTTATTTGCCTAATTAAAGTTAGTATTCTTAGATAATGAGATCCGCGTGCATGCTGATCTTAGCAAGTTAACTTTCTTTCATTTATTATAAATTTAATAATGACGATGATATTGATAAATTACATATTTCTAAAAATGTCTTATAAGATTAACTATGTACTTAACAGATAAATTCGAATATTAGATTTTTTAACTTCAGAGTTCAAACTCCACTAGAAGTATTTATTTTACGTATGTTGATCCTCGACTATAGAGACTGTTTTTATAAGTTCCTAAATTTTGTTGAGATTTCCGTAGAAACAACAGGAGGTGGTATAAGTTAAGTCATAAATAAATTTGGGTATTACGTTGCGCCTACAAAGTATAATATTTATTATTGTGCTTTGTAGTGTGTTCCAATGACATCCTACAAATGAAGTTATAAGAATTAACTAGACTAGAAAAAAACTCTTTTTATTAACGCAGTTGGTGTACTTATTTTGCTATGAAGACCTTTTTCACTACAATTCCCTAAAATTCCTAGAAACATTTTAACCTTATACCAACATCGTTACAGACTTCATCAAATCGTGTTCCATAAGGAATCGTAAGAGAGAATAAAGATAATATGTATACTGTAGTCGTAAGAGTCATTATGGCTAAGGAAAAGAGTGGTTGCCTTCATTTTCATAGCTCCTCTGCTCGATCTCCTATGCTAGTATCCCTAAAATTGTTAGTTGTAATTATAAATGCAGACTTATCATGTCTTCGGTGGCGAAGAAAACAGAAAAACTTAAAAATCTGACTTGGATCTTTTTAGAAATAATATTTCGAGAATATGAGTAGTTCGCAACTCGCAATGGAAAAAATGCGGCGGCGTCGTGTGGCGGGTCGTCCACACTCTTTGAAATTTGTTGAAGAGGGCGATGGTTGCCACATGCGTCATACTTGTTAACTATTCTATGTAAATTTAATTACAATCTATAAATAAATTTTTAGACTAAGATAAAAAAGGATTTCCAAAAAAGAGGCTACCTACGGAGTTTCTTTCGCCTGTTTCTTCTCCGTCAGAAGAACCTCATTACGAAACAGCGGTAGTTTGTAAAGAAATGACGTTTGACAAACGAAATTTATATTTCTCACCTCGAAAAATAAGGAATTTTAATTTCATTTCAAGAAATTTTAATTGCAACATCCTGTGGAGGTAGTGTAAAATATTCCATCACCTTATTTTATCCAGGGGATGGGTCGCATGTTTGTGAAACCGTCACGCTATTATTGCTAGCAATAACAATCTGTGGGCCTAACATATATTTGGCCGAGCGGAAATCGAACCCCGATAACCCCATAGCCACTAAGTCAAACGAGCCGTCGAACAGTGAACTATGACGGGCTGATGTAATGTCCAAGGTTTTGCAGCTACTTACCTAAAAGGATGGGTACGTCGTCTCGCAAAGTTACTTTTTCTACCTGTAACAATCAGACATTTAAGTTAATTGCAGTCATTGCATCTATTTTTACAACAACGTAATCCGAGTTGCACCATTTCGTTCGGCTTTCTTCAAAGGTGTATTACTCTTAATTGCGTAGGTAATAAAATGAACCCTTAAATAGTTAACAGTTCCCGTTTGCTTACGGTTAACTTTTTACAGTCAAAAACGTTCATTCTGTTATAATGTTTTAGTTGGTCAATTTTGTGTATTCAAAGCACAACAAATATATCGAGTGAGAATTAAAAATATTTACGTAAATTATTACCAATAATTTACATAAATAGATATATTGAAAAAAGTAGTTTTCAAAATGTTAATTAACTATCCAAAAAAGTGAAAGTGGAAAAAGGTCTAATTATTGTTGTTATAAAAATATTGTGTTCGTATAAATATTTTCTGTGCTGATGTATATTAAGGTTTTGGTATTATTACATTTTGACATCTAAAACAATTTATTAAGGATAATCAAAGTATTCTGCGAAAAACATAAACAATCGTAAGTACTCGTATAGTATAGTTATAATATAGTTTGAGAAGCTGCTTTATTGATTAAATGTTAACGAAATTAATCATTAGTAATAATATCAGAATAATAAATAATTATTTTTAGTAAAAATTTAGTGTACATAGTTTTAGTATATATTACAAGGTCTTATTCATAAAAATACCTATATAATCTTATTAAACTCCTGTAAAGGCTTATGAGGTTATTATAAGATATTACAGGAAAAAATCAAAAAACATTGACAGCGTTAAGACGCTCTATAATTTTAATATAACAAAAAATTCTGATGGATTAACATAGGATAGGATGTTTAACGGCTCAAACATTAGTAAATATTTACAGACATGTCATCTGTATACATCCATACATATATTTCGTAATGCCATTGTTTCTGAGAAATAACATTTTTTACTTAAAATACTCAATCGTTGAAGCTGTACCAGAAAATATATGACCTGTTTACATGTGTAGAGAGCTGATGCGGAGTACAAATGGCGATATCGCTTCAATACGGAGTGCTTCATCATTTATTTCGTAAAGCAAGATAGCAATTTGACGACGAATTTTTCAACCTAGGCTATGTTTTAAGCGTCATAAATATATTATAGCCATATATATGCTCTTATATAAATACATATAAATACTTTATTTTAAAAACATATATACTTTAAAGGTATATGTATATGTACATAGTCTTCTATTTTTAAAGCGTGAGCTTTAAGCGTGTTTTTTTATTTAGTTACAAGGTGATGGAGGAAACCTCCATAGACTATATTAATCAACTGTAAGTCGCATGTGTAGCAAACGCCCAATCGTATGCTACTCGTACATTAGCTCGGGATATTGCTCGACACTTAGCAACCTACTTCAAAATACCAGTATTTCTGAATTTAATAAATGAATTCCTCACTCTTACTGACTCCTTCGATATGTCCTTAAAGTTATTGTAATGTTATAGAATACATGGGTGATGATAACCCCCTGAGAATGAGGTGTTCGCTGTCGTGCTATTTCTACGTCCTCATACTACTATTGTTTATGTACACAATTTTTAAATTAACGAAAAGAAAAATCTGCCTGCTGCTTTTCCTTGCTGGTAATTCCCAGGACAGAGGTATTTTTGCTAACCAGTGTAGTTTAACAAAATGGCGTTCAATTTTGTAAATGCCGCAGATTTGTCGCTTGCTTGTTTGCTTGTTATAGTAACCAAAAACACGAGAAAAAATTAATATAACAACAATATTTTTCTTGTGTGCCTTGTATAAAGAAATAGTGAGCTTTGCAGAATTATATGCAACCTTGCCTGCCTCTATAATTTCAGCCTGTCACTAGTCTAGTCTAGTAATTTGTAGCTCTCGTTTTGGAGGAATTTTGCCTTAGTTTCTACGCTTGCGGGTTGGCAACTTCTATTCAGATGTTCCAGGAAGATGCTGCCGCCCATCTTCTGTTTAACTTTATCTCTGTCCACTTTTACGACACCTACGCTGTGAGATGGGGTGGTAGATTATCTTTAGCCGCCACTACACTGCAGTCTTCCTCTAGCCAGGGCTCAATTCGTTTCTTCTTTTGTGGTACTTAAAAGTTCTCCACTCTTGGCTTCACTGATTAATAAGTTATGTACTAAAAGTCACAGAATTCAAATTTGGCATTGACAAGAATTGTCAAAATTTCAGTCGTCCATTTTCGAATAAATGGATTCTTCAGGGTCTCAACGTATTGTACATATTGTAGTACTAAAAGTACAAAACGTACAAAAGTACACTACACATTGTAGTACTAAAAGTACAAAACGTTTTTAAAAATTGACTCCAGTTACAAACCAGCTTGACACTGTGGCGTGGGTTTATTACAGCAAAAACCATTTCTTATGACCTTTTAAAATAGGAGCCTTTGGTTATAATTAGCCGATAGGTGTTCGGCCTCTTTCCTACGGAGGTTTCGTAAGAGGCGACTGAGGCGAACGGACGGTCTTTATTCGTGCACAATAACACCATAATATGCAATGCTGTCACTATGCTGCTCGTGGGAAAGAATTATTTGACTCGTACCAAAATGGCGACGAAGTGGTTCCAGTCACGTCTTGTTTTCCGCGAGGGCGAAAACTGGGCTTCGTGAGTGGCCTCTGCCTACCCCTTATATGGGAAAGAGGCGTGACTGTATGTTATGTAATGTCACGTTGATTACAGTCATACTGATTTGATATGAACTAAACCGCCTCTTGCACATAATAATAAAAAATAAACATGTTCATTTAAATATAACTGTATATCTTTTAACATAATCGGCAGGTATTTTTATTACAATTATTTTTTTATTTGAGAAAGGGACGAGACGAGCAAAACGTTCACCTCATGGTCAGCGCAAATCAGGTTACGGTCCCCCAGGGGGCGCAGTATGGTGCTACACAGAAATATTCTGGGTGAGACAGCACTGCTTAAGTCTTGTGCCCAGTGACTCTCAGTGTCCTTTAGACTTAAAAACAGCAATGTTTACACACTACTGCTTCACAGGAGAATAACTGGCCTTGCGGTAGTACCTGACTAAACGGATTCCTGCATGGGAATCCTACCACCAGTGCAGCACTAGTAAAATATACACAAATAGTTGGATATCGGGTCTAAGTGTGTTGTGATTATCACCGCATCTGTTACATAGAACTTTAGCCTACCTCCTATCTTATCGCAAGTGTTAAGCGCGGTTATGTGAGGACTAGAGGGTCCATCTGTGTTTGCGAGTACACTTGTGGCTCTATAAAATTACCTTCTCTGTTGATAGTTTACGATAGTAGTCGAAAGTTTTAAAAATTCGTTGCAAGTTTGAATTCGGGACTTAAGAACTGATGTCTCAGGGTGACGGGCGCAGTGTGGTGTCACACAGAAATATTATGGTTGACACAGCATTTGTTGTGGGCGGACGTTGCACTTACCATCAGGTGAACGTTTTGCTCGTTTCGTCACTTTATACAATACAAAAAAAAATCTATTTGTCTCTCTTATTTGTGTATACACATACTGCGTTTGTTTATATGTATGAATGTATGTGTATATATACTTGTATATGTGTATCTATATATATATATATATGTTTGCGGGAAGTCGATGGATGCAGGCTCAGGACCGTACTTTGTGGCAATCGAGTGTTTTGTGATTTGTGGGAGGCCTATGTTCCACAGTGGACTACGATAGGCTGAAATTATGATGATGATGATGATATATGTATGTATTGGTATAATTATGTATATATTTTATAGTTTATGTATTTATAATTATATATTTCGTCATAATTAATTATTTTTCACCCTCTTATTGTTCGCTGCACCGCCTATCATATTATGTTTATTTCTGCTTTGCCTTATGGTTGACTGGGAGAGAATGCCTTTAGGCATTAAGTCCGCCTCATGTACCACTAGTGCATAAAAGTTTAAATAAATAAATAAGTTGTCGAGTCGAAAATTGACCATGAGGATATTGGCATCTAGTGGCATGGCACATGGCATATAAGACTTAACAAGATATGTCGCAGTGTCGAGCTCAGTACGGTGCCACAAAATGTTACCGAATTAAAAATGGAAAACGCAAATTACGAGTATTTTGGGAAGGTACCAGGTGAACTTCCTACCATAAAAAGGTAAAATTATAACTAAAAAAATTTAAATAACTCAAAAGAAAATAATAATTGATTTCTTCTGGTTATTTTTATAAGTTTATCAATATAGTCCAATTTTACATTGAAACTAAGATTTATTTATAGCACCATCTATTGGTAGGCTGTAAATTTACAATAATTATTTGTTGCAATATTGTTTAGGCAAAGGCACATATAGTGCCATCTAGGGGAATGCGTGTGCACCACTGCCTTGTCGTGCTCACTTGAGTTTGAATTTGCTTTTACTATAACTCACTAGATGCTGATATTTCTCTTTGAATTGAAATTATAAAATGTATTAAAAATGTATTCCTCAAATTACTTATCCATTCATTAATAGACGATATGTCAGTAAGCAAACTAATAATTTTGTATTGAACTCCAAATAAAAATAAAGTACAACAGTAAATCAAAGCAGTAACACTAAAACATAAATTTCCAAAATAGTTAAAAAAGAAGACTATTGATTACCTTAAATATTTATATACAAGTATAACGGAGAATTTTACCCCAAATTATTTTTATAGTAAATAAGAAATGCTATTTACCGTTACGGAAAACGTGTTGATACGATTTTTTATAGACGTTATTAAGAACATAAATAGTGTAACCATAAAAATAAATGACCATAAAACGTGTGACCGGATTTTTTTTGTTTTTGGACAAATAGCTTATTTAGTCATAGTGATATCGTTTCTTTTTGTTGGTTTACAAGATCTTATTTTCGCAACATGAACCCTGTAGGGGAACTACAACTTTTAAAATAAAAAGTAATACACATTATATCAGGTTCAGCTCTCTAGCAGTAAAAGCTCGTTCATCGTACGACGATTTTCTGTTTAAGCAGGACAATATTATTGCAGTATCCGATCCTGTACAGTGGCGTAAGAGTTTCGATGTGTGCCTTTACAGTTTCGTGCTCCTGCAGAGCGCGATCCTGTCAAACGACGCTATGACAAATACCGACATTGGGGCATTCGACGTGACGTACCTACATACGTACATTGTAGAGGGCCTTAATTTCAGTATAAAGACACTATGAGCAATTATTTTGTAATAACGACATAATTTTTATTTTTTATTTCGTCATAAAATGTATTTGCTTATAAATTATTATCCTCCATAAATTGTATAACAAAATGAATTTCATAAATTATTGGATATGCTACGATACTCAAATTATTAAGACTAAATAATTTAACATGTAATTGATATTCATTAACAATTCTCAGTTTAATTTAAAACAAGTAATGCCTTCGACTTCGCTCACGTGGACTTTCCTATTTATGTAGAACCTTATTAGTAACTTTAGATATTATGATGGAATAAATATATACATAAATGAATTTAGACTAACTATATTTACCATAATCGATGCAAATTGTAAGATACTATAACAATAGTTTTCTAGTTATAGACGTCCAGTCAAGCACAGTATTTGTATTAATTTAATTTAATAATATAAAGATAATTATTGAGTAAAGTGTAAAGAGTTGTTACGAAAATGATAACGAAAAAATTACAGACCAGGCATATTTATTTTATTTAATTGTAATAATAATTAATTTTATGATTGCCGCTATATTTGTTTCCATTTTATCGCGGCGACGAAATACAGATAATAAGAAAAAGAGGTCCCAATAGATGTCCAAATTGATGCTTTGTTTACATTGCGGCAATAAAATAGTTACGACGTGTTGAATAATCGTCTCCAGTTTGAGTGACCATAAATTTGTATATTTTTAAAGTCACGCAGTTTGGAGTCAATAAAAATTTAACGATTGAGAGGGTGCTCGAATAAAATTGTTACGTATTTAACGCTTCTTTGTTCGCTTCAGTTACGTTCAGTGTTGAACAGCTTTTATGATTTCTTCCTACAAGATTTTTTTATCACTTTGATTCTCATTCAGTCGCTTCCTAAGTTGTAGGAAGTAATTAAACACAGTGTTTAAAATGTAACTGACTTTAATGTTTAATAAAATACAATTAAGATTAATTAATGAGTTCATATTTCGTTTTTAAAGCTAGCAAGTTTAACACAGCGAATAAATAAATATATAAATTATAAAATTCTCCTTTTTTTTTATTTATTTTTTAAGGACTGATGGTCACTGTTAGCCCGAAGGCTTTTACAGCTTCGCCGGATTGAAAGATGGCATAGCGCTGAGGGCGCTTAGCCGAAACCTTTATTTATGGATGACTGGCGCAAGGGACCCCCGAGGGGGGACCTCGGCTTGGACCGTCATCCTAACATTCTCCGTTATTCTGTTATTGGCTGTCATTATTTGCTTAGCACATTTAAGTTAACACTAATAAATAAGTAGAATGCTTACACAATCAATAGGATTTAGTATATTCATGAATGTTAAGTAAAGACAAAACGCAACCATTCACGTATACTCACGCAGTTCGGTGTAGGCCATAAATGCGAAAGTCGAGATATTCCTAACGTTCCTAAAAGTAATCTATCTCGAGGCCTCGCCGCAATATCGGTTTCTGAACGATTAACAGAGGGCGTGCGTGCCCTTCGGTTTTACGACATACTTTTACGACGTCGTAAAAGTCGGTTATATAGATGCTATAATCTTTTTCCGCCAGTGGCTCCGCAAGTCGCCGATAGATGGCGTTTAACTCAAACTGGAATCACTGTCACAGGCTAAATGTTTAAGTTTTATTGTGTTTCGCTAATGTGGTGTGAAATTAATAGGCAATAATGCTTTTATGGGTGCTTGTGACGGTTTATAGGGGCATAAAGCTGTGCCAGGTGAATATAGAGCGTGTATTTGTTTAAAGTTGACCGCAGGTGCGCCTCGGCGTTTTATTACGGGAATATAGTTTTATCTTCTCTATATTACCGAAAAGGGCAATGACTATAAGAACACGATCGTAGAACGATAAACAAAACGTTTATACGTAAAAACATTCTTGTAATTCTGATGCAGCCGGAATAATTAAAGCCTGTCCGAATTTGACCAAGGCAATATCCTCTGGTCAAGAGCAAAAGCAGTTCAGAATTTAGACTGTCGAATATAATGCCGTATGTACTATAAACTTCAAACACAGGGTCACTCAGTGGCCTTCGCCGTATCCGATGAAACCTACTTGAAAAGGTTCAGATGAAGTTACAGAAATATTTGACAATCACAATTAAGGCAAGCCCGAAATCCATTTGTGGGTTACACATACATTCGCTTTGGCTGGATTTCGAAACCAGGATCAATCAATTCGATTCCGCACGCGATCTTCAGACTGTAAAAATAATACCCGGGTTACGTCCATGTCTTAAGGTTCACATTTTTAAATTATCCATTGAATATCGCACCAAGATGAACCAGACATGTTGCAAACGGGATCGTATTTACTCAACGATATATTTTATAATATAGTGAGAGTTCCACCATCGATTGCCACCAGAATTGTATGAGCTTCTTAACAGGTCTCCCTGACACCATTATGTATTGACCCTCTAAAACACCGTAGTTTCAGAATTAGACTGACTTAATCTTTCCCCTTTGCCACATTATTAACCTTTCGTTCCATTTCGTTTGAGAATAAATACACTCTTAATATACACTCATCTCCAAACAATTAAATGAATCAAATTGATCTTGGTTGATCCGAACACAATGTTCCTGAGCAAAAATAAGCATGGTTTCGCGATGGTATGCCAACTTTAGGGGCATTTGGTACTATAATATAAAATGGATACGAATGAACCTGAATCGGCTCTTTTAAACCATCCTTGTACTGTAGGCTTGCTTATTTACTTTTTTTCAAGTTTCCTATAGCTGATTTCTGGTCAGGATATTAATTCGTGGCTCCTACGAACGAAATGAGATCTCTGTCCCACATCTTCCGATACTGATAGATTCAAGGATTTTAACAACTGCATTAAATGTGACGGTCAGATATTTTTATTATAGAAAATAATCAAATCGGATAAATTAGTTTCTATACTTTTTCGTAATGTTCCGGTATATGTCTTAGTTATTAGCACAAATCTATCGTACTTGACTTCTCGAATCTGATTTAATGCGTATGCGACAAAATGGGAATAATGGTCAGATGCAATGATGACGAAAACCGAACAACGACTCTTAGTTAGCTGAGCAGTTTAGGAAGTTGCGACATTTCTTTTTGTTCAATGAACCGAGTTCAAAACTATAGAATTCCAGTCTAAGTCGTCAGTAGTATCATACGTAATTTTTTGCCGATAAGCAGTATTGTGCAAACATTACTGTGTTACGGTTTGAAGTGCACTGAGAGCTAGCGTAATCACTGGGCATAGGAGACTTAAGAACTGATGTCTAAGGGTGACGGGCGCATTGTGGTGTCACACAGAAATGTTCTGGATGACACAGCATTTATTATGGGCAGACGTTGCATTTACCATCAGGTGAACGTTTTGTTCCTTCCGTCACTTTTATCAAATTTAAAAAAAAAGATAACCAACTAAAACTAATACAGGATTAAAGTAAGTAGGCATTTCCCACGAGAAAAAAAAGGGCAGTAAAAATACATAGTCGTGAGCCGTCATGGAATGCATGCGACCATTGATGTTTTCAAGTTGCATTTGACTTGTTTTTTAATTGCAAAAACCAAATATACTCGTGCATTAGATCATTAAAAGATTTGCGATCAATTTATACTCATATGCCACTGTTTAATAATGTTAGACTATTATTTATTGATCACAGAAATGTTTGTGGCAGTATATGGGGGAGGCCTGTATTTCAGCAGTGGAGTGGTGATAGGCTGAAATGATGATGATGATGTATCTGTTAGGGTGATAAAAATATTCTTGATTTTTCCCTTAATCGACTTTTGCGAAAACCTCGGGACGAGATCGGATGGCAGATACACTTACGCCTCTACCACACGTTATTCCACACATACATACAGCCACGCCTTTTTGTATAAGGGTTAAGCAGAGACCACACTCGTAACCCACTTTTCACCCCCGCGGGTAACAAGACGTGACAGGTGGCGAATAACGACGCCGCCATTTTGGTAAGAAGTCAAAAAAAATTACTTTCCATTGAGTTCCCACGAGCAGTATAGTTACAGCATTGCATATTATGGTGTTATTCTGTACGAATCAAGATATATCCACATTAGTCGCCTATTACGATACCTCGGTAGGAAAGAGTTAGCTGTTATTCTGCTCTACCGGACACCTAACGGCTGTGTTATTACAAACCTCCCAATAAGCTATGGTGAATAATTGTGCAACAGTAGCTATCCTTTTACAGTTTGGATGTATTTTGTAGTATGAGCGTTATTTTCCAATATGGGAAAGTGAGTACAAACTCATTATTCTATATTTGCACTTATATTTTATATTTTTGATGGAAGAAACTGACGAGTAAAGCAAATCGTTGGTAAGTGCACGTCTGCCCATAACAAATGCTGTGTCACCCAGAACGTTAAATTGCAAATTTCTGCCACACTGCGCGCGGCAGTTTGAGACATCAGACCTTAAGCCTCATATGCCCAGAATTTACACTAGCTATTACAGTGCATTTTGAACCGAATAACAGTAATATTTACATTCTACTCTTGATACCAGAATCAGTGATACGTAGATTTATATTCAATAACTTACTTTTTCGCCGTGTGGTAGTGGCGTAAGAAAATCTGTCACCACATTTCATCCCGTGGGTGTCGTAAAAGTCGAATTAAGGAAATGCTAAGAAACTTGCATGTACTCAGACTGATGGCCGAATAACCACGTCAATTATGCCAGAACTAAATTATCCAAACTAGTGACGGCCAGCAGTATATTATATGGTCCGGGGCGTCCGGTACTACAGTCACTAATTCACTTGCCGAATGCGGCGAATCTTCTCAACTTGGGAAAGCAAAGAAAACTTTTTCCAAGCTCGTGAAGATTATTCTTATAACGTTATAATATAATATATTAATATTTTTTTTTAAATAAGTTTTAACAAAATATCATACCATAAGAGTGTATGCGAGCCGTAACTAGTAGCTTAGCGGCGGAGGCGCATGCCTTAAATCTCTTAATACGCGGGTAACTTGACTGTGATCCCCAGTGCCAGCACCTCTAAAATTGTTTATCAATTTAAAATTCTGATTTACCACTCACGTGGACACAATACACGTGTGTACTCACCGGTGAATGAAAACATCGTTAGGAAACCTGTATGTCCGAGGAATAAAAATATGATGAGTAGATGTTAAGTTGGCCTATCGCATTGGGGTAGTGTGGCGGACTCATCCCGGATCCAAAACCCTCAGAAATAATTGGAGGCCTGTGCTCATCAGTGAGACATGTGTAGTCTGTTACGTTACTTTTTATCAGTGACTTTTACAGACATAATTTGCACATATATAAGTATCAAGCGATGTCAAGACTAAAATGGAATACCTCGTTGTCGGTAATCCATTTTTCGCTTTTCTGCACTTACAATCGCTGTGTTGTTACCAAACATCATCTTCTTTTGAAAGTTGACTATGGGCTGCGGTGACTACTTTTTTGTCTAAAATCTTTAATTCATCATGTACTCCTCTAAATTACGTGTATGTGATATGTTATGCTCTATGTGACATTATACATACATACATTCACGTCTTTTCAAACCACACCCGCAGCTCAGTTTTCGTAATCGCGAGAAACGAGACGTGACTTTGGCAAACCACGTCGCCTCCAATTAGGTATGAGTCAAAAAATCTTACTTCTCATTGCGTTTTAGATAATATGTGATATATATGATATAGTTTATGAGAAACTGTTAATTCAAGACATTGATACAATTTGTTCGGCAACTTCATTTTCGTCATGTGTATCAGGAACTTTGGTATGATTCTGAAACTTGCTTAAGCAAACTTTTGGTATGTGTATAATACTTTACTATTGAAGCTGTTTTAAATACATCTATAGTCTGTCATATATTTGGTATTTTATAATAATTATTTGAATTTTGTAATTGTATTTTACGTACTGGTGGTAGGATTTCGTCTAGGTACGTACCACCTCACGTCAGTTACTCTGCTGTGAAGCAGTGCAAACAAAAAAAAAAGCTAGTGTAATCACTGGGTATGTGAGACTTAAGAATTGATGTCTCAGGGTGACGGGCGCAGTGTGATGTCACACAGAAGTGTTCTGGGTGAAACAGCATTTGTTATGGGCAGGCGTTGCACTTACTAACAAGTGGATGTATTTGCTCGTTCCGTCGTTCCATCCAATAAAATGGGTTAGTTGAACATAGGCAAACGGTAGTTGATTGCAAATAAACAAAGGTGTCTTGCACTGGTGTAATTTTTTTATTATGTGATATTAAATATTAATGATATGACTTTAATTCTGCTAAAGTTTGAATCTGAACACTTTTAAACTTACCATATTTACCGCACATACCGCGGATGGGTTGCGAAAGTTTTAAGTAATACGAAGAAATTATCGTCAGGAATCTAGGATGTGTCGAGCTCAATTAAGTTGTTCTACTTTCGCAAATTGTTGGCGTGGAAGCGCTGTCCCCACGCAATCCGGGGCCGTATAAATTTAAGCAAGCGTAAACTGAAGTGTCATTGCAATATATTTTAACCAGCGCCGTTTCACGCCTGTAATTCGCAACTTACAACTTTGCCCGTCTAGACTGAAACTATTCTGATATTACCCTCAATTACTTTAACTTTATCTGGTTTCCTTTTCTGGCTTGCTACCTAGCTTTAAGCGTGAAAAGGATGTAAGATTTTAGTGTAAAGGGTGGGCCGCTGAAATCCAGCCGATTTTCCATGCAATTGAATAGAATACGTTACGGTGTGTTGACGTTACAATGGGGTTTTTGACGTCCCTCTTAGATAATGATATACTCGTATACTTAGATAATGATATATCCAATCTACTGACGTTGATACGAAGTATAAATAAATATACAATCTTACATTAAGACATTGTATAGAAATAAAAAAAACTATATCTATTATTATACTATACTATATTATACTATATTTATTTTGCATTATAAATATACGAAGCTCTTTTCATTTTGTGATGACAAATTTTATTTTATTTTTTAATTTTGTTGGGAAGGAATTCAGCTATTTTTACAAATAAATTAACTTTATTTACATGCCAATAAAAACCTTCCACATGTAGGTTTCAAGACAATATTTCTATTATAAATTATTAGAATTATAATTCACACGCAAAGCGCAAGGTGTCTTTCTTTATAGCGTCTCTACAACCGATTTGAGTTTTTCATCGGTTTCGATGTTGACCGATTATCTGTTTAGCTCGTCGCTTAGGACTTTATTCTCAGGACGAAATCATCTTTCTTTTTTGCTTGAGCGTGTTCCAGTGGACTTGTTAGATAACGAGTTCTCTTTTAACACAGACTCTCTGGTCAGATATCATTTGGGACCTAATACCAGCTTTTATTTATTTACAAAAAATATATGTATTTGTAATAAATAAATAAATGCAGTGAATCCTACCACTTTTCTGGTGGTAGGATTCTAACCACTGCAGTGCCATTATTCTGTGGTCAAGCAGTAGCATGCGATCCTTCCTATTTTGGGTCTGAAGGGCACTGTTAACTAGTGTAATTACTAGGAATACGTCACACGAACTGATGATATCTCAGGGTGACGACTGAAGTATGGTGCCATACAGAAATAGTTCACACAGCCTTTGTTATGGGCAGACGTTGAACTTACCACCAAGTGATCGATATGTTTGAATTGTAATTTTTTCTGTAAAAAAAAGAAAAAATATTATGTAATTAAAATAAAACTGCAACAATTCATTTGTAAACAAGCACATACAAACGTTCTATTCAACAAAG
This sequence comes from Luehdorfia chinensis, assembly GCA_019845155.1. Lineage (NCBI taxonomy): Eukaryota > Metazoa > Arthropoda > Insecta > Lepidoptera > Papilionidae > Luehdorfia > Luehdorfia chinensis. Next base: position 11,413,761 of record JAHVAK010000642.1, on the reverse strand, counting down.
AACATATTAAAACGTCGCATTTCTTAGCGCTTACTAACTCACTTATTATGTACAAAACAAGTCTGAAGGCGCTACATACTCGTAGAGTCAAAGTTGTAGCTAGTTTAACGCAGTGAATACTCAAAGCTTTACAATGTATTGTAGAAAACTGAAACGATTGTATATTTTCTATATTTTGTTTGGAGGTGATATTTTATAAAACAAAACATAAATAATGTTGTAGTGTTCTTAGTGAAGCGATATTTTTATAGTCCATAAATGAAAGCTTTCGTTTATTATTTATATTTTATAATTTTTTAATTTCTTTAGTAAGCCCTTTAGATTTAGAAACAAATAAAAAAGTTCCGGGCACGTTAACATTAAATTAAATAAGATCCAATATAAATTATTACTATTCCAAGTATATGATGAGTACAAAACATAGGCCTGTAAATGCCACTATTTTATTTTCTAGAGGACAAGATGTAGACAAGCATTGCATATATGTTTAAAGCAATAAAAAAATAAAAGAAATTATGACCACTTGCGACACTACCAAGTATAAAATTGTAAGAGAATATAAACAACGATAGAAAGGGAAATAGAAGATAGAACAATATTCACAATAATTTTTTTTGTAACATTAATGCAGCTGAATGTAGGTACTTAAGTACATTAATTTATTACGGAGGATTAGTACGGAGCGTAAAACTAAAACTTGCATAATTTTTTTTATTATAGATTTTAAATTACAAGAATTTACGAATATGTCATGTCATGTGTCATGTAAACATATTTTTTTTATTGTAAAAGTGACGAAACGAGCATAACGTTCACCTGATGGCAAATGCAACGTCCGCCCATAACAAATGCTGTGTCACCCAGAATAATTTTTTGTGACACCACACTGCGCCCGTCACCCTGAGACATCAGTTATTAAGTCTCAAATGCCCTAGTGTTTACGCTAGCTCACAGTGCCCTTCAAACCGAAACACAGTAATGCTTGCACACTACTGCTTCACGGCAGAATAACTGGCCCTGGGGTGGTACCTACCTAGACGGATTCCTGCATAGGAATCCTACCACCTGTAAAAATGTTACATTGGTTAATAATACACATTACATTTACGACACCCACGGGATGAGATGGGGTGGTAGCTTCTCTTAAGCCGCTACCACACGGTGGAACACCAGAAGATGGGCCGCAGCGTCTTCCTGGAACATCTGAATAAATAAACTGCGGTTGCCAATCCGCCCGCCAAGCGCGGCAATTAGGCAAAATCCCCCAAAATAAAAACTACAAACTTTTGTGGCAATCTATTATGGAGGCCTAGGTTCGGCAGTGGACTAGCGATAGGCTTAAAATGACGATGATGATGATGAATACAATGCATTAATGGTGATCTGAGTTCGATTCGACGGTGTTGGCACCACTAAAAACGTTAGTAATTTTAATGTTCTGAATTTACATTGTGAGGAAAGCTGTAGGTAGGGTAACTGTGAAGTTTTCTTTTTCGAGTCGTCGTCGTTTCAGCCTATCACAAGTCCACTGCTGAATATAGGCCTCCCCATAGATAGCCACAAAAGTTTGTAGCTCTCCTATTGATGGGATTTTGCCAGAGTTGCCACGCTTGGCCGGCGGGTTGGCGGATTGATCTTTTTCGAGTAGAGGAACCTTATTAAAACCGGTGTCAGGAAAACAACGGTCGACTAACGAAAATTCAATTTCTTAAAGAGAGGAGAATAAACACAGTATATTTCGTTTCCGTTGACCTCTCGAGAGTGAATGTAGTACCTACCTACCCAGCAATGGGACTACACAACTTGCGTACGGCTCGGTTAGCGCATGTGGCTGATCTGGTTGGCTTTGGAGTTTCGTGACATGGGTTCAACTCCCGCTCGTAACAAATATTTGTTTGACCTACAAATAGTTGTTGAGGATCTGGGAGTTAGTGTATATGGAATATATTTATGTAAAATGCACTAATGGTTCATAAGAAATCTTTGTACGTGAGGCTACGGTTTATTTAAAGAAAAAAGTTATATAAATGCACGCTGTATCTACAATTTTTATATACTTAACAATGGCAAATGTGTATACTAAGGTTTTATTAAAAATACCATTTCTACTAAAGTATTATTGAATTTTAAATTATCAGTAACCAACAGACGGAACAATGCGGCAATTAATGATACTCGTATTAAAGAGCCAGCACTATGCATATCAGATAGGATACACGAAAAGCTTTCGAGAGTCGAAACCTCGCCGAATTTTCGGTAATGGCGTCTGAAATGAGCTCCAGAGTCGTAAACCGGCGAAATTTGCATTATCGCGATATTAATACAAGGGCAACACAAAAACTCCACGCTTTTTGTAAAGCTCGCGAAATGTATGTGGGTTACTTCCCTTCGAGGGAAGCTTTGGAAAAATTACCTGCGCCCTTACGAGCTACCGTGTTACTGTTACTACAATTATCAAATACAATATTTGTTTAATTGTCAATGGTAACATTTTATTTTATTGCAGTAGCAATGCATATGCGAAAATTGAAGGGTTACCAGTAATTTAATCATTTAACAAATGTACTCGTACAAAAACACTAAAATAAAATATGCGGAAAATATCTTCATCACATGTATTACAAGTTTTTAATATATTTTTTTTAAATTAACTGCTAATTTATAATGTTCAAAACAATTTGTGCATAGTAATTGCCACTTAAAACATTGCAACCATTCGGAATTTAATTAGCAACTCTTCTAATTAACATTCAAAATGGGAGCTCACGCAGACGCTTATACGAGTATAAATACTGTGTCTATAGCGAAGTGGAGAGCCGTCCGAATACGCCGTTATTTTAATACCCTTATCAAAAAACAAGGCACATTACAAAATGGCCTCCATTTTCATGAGTTTGCGCGGGAAAACGCTCGTGAGGCAGCCTGGAAAATTATAACAAAAGGCATCTACCGCTATCTTTGTAATTATAGTAAATCACCTTGCTACAGGCGAGATAAGGTTGTATCCTTTCCGTGTTGAAAAGTAGTACAAGTTGCAACAAGCCTGCGACTTATCACGTTTTCCTTTTGAAGAGAGAATTTTTCCTTTAGTTCTATTGCAAAGGGACCTAAGATCAGAAACATTAACAGAAAATATGAGCGTATTCGTAAATGAAAAATGTTTATATTCCAATAGCAGAGAGTTAGTTAAACGACGTTTTGGTTCTCAAATACGTGTACTACGTTCGACGGATGGACCCTTGTTCCGTACAATCCGACCGAAAAGTTGTTAAGCGGTAAGTTATTTTATATGCATTTATTATCTTATTTAACTGGTGGTAAGATTCCTTCTATCCACCTAATTCGTGTAGGTATACCACTGTAGTTCTAGATAGTCTGCTGTCAAGCAGTAGAGTGAAAACATAATGCAGATTAAAGGGCATCAAAACTTGTGTAATTATTATTATTATTATTATCTCGTAAGATAAATCAAATCTATGCAGGAATCCGTCTAGGTAGGTACCACCCCAGGGCCAGTTATTCTGCCGTGAAGCAGTAGTGTGCAAACATTGCCGTTTTACGGTCTGGAAGGCGCTGTGAGGTAGTGTAACCACTGGGAATATGAGATTTAAGAACTGATATCTCGTCACCCCGAGATATCAGTTCTTAAATCTCAGCGCAGTGTAGGGCGCAGTGTAGTGCCACACAGAGGTGTTCTTGGTGACTCAGCATTTGTTATGGGCAGACTTTGCACTTTCCATCAGGTGAACGTTTTGCTAGTCTCGTCAGTTTATCCAATTAAAAAAATATATTTGTCTACGTCTCACGATGACTAGTGCAATACGGTAAAAAGTGGATGACTGCATTATTACAGGGAGGCGGGACACTTACCACCAGGTGAACTTACTCGTCTCGTTGCTTACTTCTAGTTAATCGCGACAGAAAGTAGCTTGAACTGTAAACAGACAAGCAGCGATATTATTCATTGGCTTCGTTCCTAATCTTTTATCGTAGAGTATACTGGATTGGGTGAGTCATATTTTTTATTACCCGAACATAATTTATGTAAAAAACAATTATCTAGCTTGTTTGAGCTCCTTTTTTATATAGGACATATATATTTCAATAGTAGTTGTGCCCCGCGGTTCCATCCGCGTAAAAGAAGCCGACCGCATGACTGCTCCATACGGCACGAAACCTCGCTGATCTGAACACTCACAGTCCGGCCCTTCTCAGTAAAGTTGGGTTCCCAACGAGCATCCATAAAGCCGTAGCATACATTTTTATAACCTAGAACTTTTATTAATTGTTTATTCATAATCTTATGCAAATCTATCTTATGCAAAAATATCTTTTCAAATCTAATACGTATTTTCTAATATTAGCGCATTCACAAATACAAACTATTCAGTTTTGTTATAGTATCCGATAAGTGTCCGATGCAAGGTAAAAGCTATTTTATTAATGTAGAATATTTTAAATTACATAGAATACGAATTTCATACTGGCCTCTCTCGTATAGATCTAATGACTATTACATAAAATTGTTCTATAACATTTTTCCTGTCAAGTGTCCCGTGAAGCTAAACCTAGGGATACAAATGTTGCGGTGTTGCAACGGCACATTCACAAGCACACCTGTTCTTCACATACACTTTACTCACACATTTATGTTGTGACCAGTTTAGTAGACCCCCCTCACTCCTCTTTGTAGCAGGCATAAAGGCCAGAAAAGAGTACTGGGTTACTTCACCAAAAGCTCTGTTTTATTCGGACCAAGTGTTTCTGAGCCCTCTTTAGATGATTTGATCTTACTTGCTCATAATCATTTCTTGATTTAACTTTACGTTTTTTGGCACCTCATAACGAATTTATGTTTTAATATTTATTTTGTAAGTAAATTAAAATAAGGGCCTTGGAAATAAAGATAAAATTTAAATTATAATAAACGACTAGTTCGCAATGGATGGACAGATTCAGCTTTCATCGTAGATTAAGGGTATATTATACTATTCAGAACACAAGATCGAGATATTTTTAATTATATTTTAAAGTCTAAAATTTTATAATTGAAAGCATCAACAATATTGTTGATAACAAAAAAAAATAATTTAAAGAATTGTTTAGCGTATAACATTGTTTTAAGATATTAAGCAAGTAAGTTTGTTGGTCCAGTAGCAGGCAACGACCACTAATACTCTAGCAGGCTGAACCAGCGGATATAAGGGAATGAGCTGGCTAGTCGTAACTTGCCCGGGGATAGTTAAATGTACGAATAACGTCCGATATTGCGCTCGCGGCTCCGACAAACGATCTGCTACGTAACACGATCCAATTAAATTGGGACGAATTTACGAGTACACTGCTGGCTACGGGAGGTGTCTTTAATTTGTTTGCTTTAAGAATAAATGAGACTCTAATTGTATGTACGGCGTAGCAAATCGATATTTCACAGTTATATTGTTACGTTATTTGAAGTAATTGTAGTGTTCATTTACTTACTACTTCGTTTCAATAAAGTTACGAATCGTATTATTTACTAGCTGATGCCCGCGACTTCATTCGCTTGGATATAGGTTTTTTTAAATATCCCGTGGAAACTATTATTCTAGGTCTGCAATAAATTTATCCTGTGTCCGTCTCCAGAATGCAAGCTACCTCTTTGTTGAATTTCGTCAAGATTGGTTCAGCGGTTGAACCGTGTAAAGGTAACGAACAGACTAAGGGACAGAAAGAGTTACTTTACGCATTTATAATATTAGTACGGATATTAATAACATACACATCTACAGCCACTAAAATATCGATGTAAGCTCTAACTCTTAAATATATTCGTGATCCTATTTATTTATATTGTAAAGACTACCAAGATGTAAGTGGGAAGACGTTGCCAGTGACAACACTACACCCAGTGTTGTCACCGACTTTCACCACTCATCACACACTCGTACAAATCGCGACAGTTATGCTTTACGCTTCTATGACTCTTTTCCTTTCGATTGATTTCCGCAAGAGTCAGAAGTAGGGTGGTGAACAAGTTACCTCAGAAGAGACTGGGTAATGGACTTTAGACTTGACCTTTTCTCCTGAAAATGTGAATCTTACTAAAGTCTTATAGCGGATGTTTTCCATTTTGGCGTTAGATACTAACAATGTTACGTTTAGTACAAATCACTTGTAGAGTATTTATTATACCCTTGTAAGGCAATGACCGCCGAAATAGTCTCCCAAATTACCGTAGATATATATATTTTTAAATTATTGCAGATAACATGCATTGAATTTAAAAGTACTTATATATGCCTTACATTTACCCTCTCAGAATTTCTATTTGGCGGAACTTACTAAACAGTTTTGATCAGGTAGGGCTAGTAACGAAATGGTCCATTGTTCGCGCGGTAGCCTTAGAGAAAACGTAATGAAATTGTAAATAGAAGTCTGAAAATTCTTTGCCTTTTAAGTGTTTTTTTTCGCACGCTGGAATATTCAGAATTAATATGAATATTTCAGTGGTTCATCATCATCACCATTTCAGCCTATCACTACTCCACTGCTGAACATAGGCCACCCCATAGATTGCCACAAAAGTTTGCAGCTCTGATTTTGGTAGGATTTTGCCATAGCTTCCACGCTCGGCAGGCGGGTTGGCAACCGCAGTTGATTTATTCAGATGTTCCAGGAAAATACTGCTGCCCATCTTCTGATTTAAATTTTCCCTCTGTCGACTTTTACGACACCCACGGGATGAGATGGGGTTGGTAGATTCTCTTAAGCCGCTACCTTAATACGTTATCATTACCTTGCCGTAAGGATCAATAATTTTAAAGCTTGAAAAGAAATTATTTATGACGGGCAATTCAACTACCACGATATGGGTTTACTGTCATTATTAATTATAAAATAACCATGTTTCCATTTTATAAGGAGATTTTATTTGCGACGAGACAAGTAAAGGATATGAAAAGAAATATTTTGTAACGTATGAATTGTGTACGACAATAACAATTTTGTTTTTCCTGTGGCAATTCGTCGCTTCGAGCGTAAAGTACGAAAGGCAGCTTGAAACGAATAGGCCATAATAATATGGTTATTATTATACCTACTATTGTCTGACCCTGGACCAGATTATGTACGTTCGTTCAACTTTTATGTAATGGTTACAATGCGTGTTATGTTTAATATGAAGTGATGTGGTTGTATAGTGAATGTTCGTTGGATTTGTCGAAAGCAATATTGTATTCGTACTGGGTAGGTGGGTTCGTTTGCTCCCAACCTGGCTTCTATCTGCAAAATCAATGTGACTATTAGCAGGGTTTCGCGCAGTCGCAAAACGCTACCGGTCAAGTGCGATCCAGTTCGAACCCGTTTCACATGAAGATGGCATTCACATTTGAATTTAGAACGTCTGTTCTTTACTGCTACTATATTATTGTTTTGATACATATGCAAGTTTTGTTTTTGTTAAATATATTTATTTGCATAAAATTTATATCTGTGGAACACAGCTAAACAAATACTTAATTGATTTCAATTTCTTATAATAACTTAACATGATTTTGTTTGATTTATCTATAAAGAAAATATATTTTATGTATAAAAAAATTCGTTAATAAATATTTCTTTATTGTTTTCTACAATTAACAGCAATCTGATATCCTCAAACATGTAAGTAAGAAAGGAATTCAAATTTACAAAGTTGTATATAACTCGTGATCTTATTTTAAAAATAGAAGCAAATTCTAAATTCACATCGAGAAGTTTTCAATGAATAACTTTACATGAACGTAAATCGGTAAACCTCGGCACGGAAGGCAAAATTCGCAGTTACGCGAGTTGGCAGAAATCGATACTGCAATTGCTAACTATTTGGAACGAAGCGCCGTAGCATTTTAAATAATCCCCGGAGGACTGCACGACTTATTGAGGGGTGGAAAATTGGTTCAGGTGATTTAGAATTAAACAACTATGTCTGAAAATTGCGTGAAATGCACCCTTAAATCTCCCAAATATATTGCGGGTGTCGTATATGAAAATATAGTTTTATTTTTGACTAGCTGTGCGTCGCGGTTTCACCCGCGTAAAATTAACCGACCTTGTGAATACGCAGTTCGGCTTGGTAACTCGCTGGATCTGAGAATTCGCAGTTCGGCTCTTCCCGGTAATGTTCGGTTCTAAGCGTGCAGCTTCTTATGGCCATAGCATTAAGTTTTATAGCATAGAATCTTGGTCAATAAACGGGCTATTTAATGCAAAAACAAATCGCGTTCTAACGTACAAAATCACCAGCTTTATTATTAGTTTTAAAAAATAAGCCGTGTGGTGGCGGCTCGTTAAAAGAATACTACCACTCCATCTCATCCATTGGATCTCGTAAAAGGCGAGTGAGGAATTAAACTGCACTGTGCACCCAACAGCGCATGGTGGCGATGGGCTCACCACCTATCACACCAAGTGCATTATATTGTTTTGGTGAAACGTGGATTGTGGCAGTCATCTGTTTTTGCAGTGAGTGCCCAGTCTCTGACTACCCCTTATGGGATACGGTATGTTTAAGAAATAAGTAGTTTTATTCTGTAAATGAACCTCAAATAAACATCTTTCCCTGCAGAAGCCATTAAAAATATGTCGGTTGCGAAGCTGATTTAGGTTATATATCAATTCCTTACAAGCATCTCCTAAATTATTCGGGTTGGTGAATCCAGGCCGGGATAAAGAAATTCCTTTTGCAGGGTTTTCATCTAGGAGGTTCTATTGCCGCGTCAGTTACTCTGCCGTCGAGCATCAGCATGCAAATATTACTGTGTCTCGGTTTGGAGGGCAATGAATTACACTTGCTTTCATTGCCCTGATTACCTACTAAGCATATAGGACGCAAGAACGGATGTCTCAGGATGAAGAGCGCAGTGTCGTGTCGTGCGAGCACAGAAATAGACTGAGTGACACTAAATTTGTTGTGGGCAGAAGTTACACTTAACAGCAGATAAACGATTTGCTATGCTCGTCACTTTCTTCCATAAAAAAATAATGGAAACATTGTGTCGTTTTCCAGTTCAAAGTCTTATGAAAATATTTTCTGAAGAAAAGGAGTACATACTTTCTCGTTCACCATTCTTTGTATGCCTTCTTTTAACGAACGCCGCAAATATGCCTTGACTTTTTACATAAGATCAGATTCTTATAAAAAGTAATTAAATTGCCTATAGTAACTCCTACCTTGTTTTGGAGAACATAAGCCTTTCCTATATTGATAGGAATATTTGACGATTTAACAGCAACAGACACCTGGCACTTTAGATGACGCTGCCCGTCACACTTCTGATTTTATTTAAAGGTTATTCTGTCATCTGTCGGAGGATAAAATATGTTTCTGGCGTCTTCAGGAGGCATGAGACGGCATATTTCCTTACACCGCCACCACATGGCTACATGATAAACATTTTTATAAAACAACTGCAATTGGTACGTTATCAAATATATGAATTGTTATCTTATGCAGTTAAGTAAATCGAAGACAAAGTTTAAATTGCTTTATTCAAATAACGTTGGTTTAAAGCTCTTATGAATGTCAAAATCTTCACCAGCTTGAGAAATAAGACGAACTCAGAGAAGAACCGGCCAGAAACTCAGGGGTCTCAGTTTGAATGATACTACATGATGTCATTTATAAATTACATTAATTAAATTATAACAATATTATATATTTAGCAGTCTGTTTGAAGGTGCAGATTAGACATCTGTGCCCTCCGTATGAACATCTATTTTATAATAAACTTACTAATTCTATCTTCTTTAAAAGTTTTTTAAAATCTACATTTAGGAATTTCATTACAAAATTTTATAGACCTACTAAGAAAAGAATTTCTAGTTTTGGCCAACCTGAACATAGGAACCTCTAGAGTATTGCGTGTAATAAAAAAGAGAGGCTACAAAAAAGATAAAAATTATCGTTGCAGTAACTAAACTCTTCGAGAGCTTTTCTAAGCTTGTGCTTTAAGCAGTGATGTTTAGCAAGATGTATCATTACCTTGCATTTGCTTTACGATCCAGAAGAACATTACGTGTTCTCTAATACTGAATGTTCATAAACTATAGAGCCTTAGGATTGGTTTAACATGTATCTCTCATGTATAAATGTTAAATGTTTAAATTATCGTGCGAAGTTGTACGTTGTAAGTTGTAGTGTACATATTGAAAACCTGCGATTGTACATAAATGTTGCAAACATACATTTTTACGATGCAATACAAACACGTGCGGTATATCATCTCGGAGCAGGATAGCATGATGCGTAAAATTACTTTTTTTGAAGGAAGTTTTTCATTGAGACTTTATCACAGACAGACACAGACAGTATCACTTGAGGTGTATATTGTAGTTCTACTGATGGTAGGATGCATTTACTTGTCCTAATCAATCCGTGTGCGATATATAATTCATGCCATTTTATTGAAAGTAGGCTAGGATGCAGTGTCACGGCAACAATTAGACAACTTAACCAGATCAGAAAACCAATAACTTCTGTTTTTACACGCACATTTTGACGGGCTGGGATTCTATCGCAGAATTCACGACGTGAAAGTCAGTCTTCTGACCATTAAGCCACGCGGTAGTCATTATTAAGATAATGAATTCTAAATATTCCTTATAAATGCAAGATATCGCAATAGAACATACACGACAACAGGAATTTTAACTTAAATATAAGTTAAAATTCCTGTTTTAATCGTGAGACAGAGAGAGAGTTTCCGAGTCTATTCGAGACAGACTTTCAGACAGACAAAATTCTAAAAACTATCAATTATGATTAGAGATCGCATTGATAGCAGTTTTAACTCACATCTATTTTGCAATCACAGACAGACTTGATTTTTTTTATAGGTATATAATATATGCCAATAATAAAATTGAATTTAAATTTGAATTATTATAATATATATTTATTTATATATATATATATATATATATATATATATATATATATATATATATATATATATGTATATGTATTTAATTATCATAATAGATGACAGAAACGGTTCGAGACTTGTGATAGATTGCAGAATCAAGTTAGAGTAGGATTTACCTTATTCTCTTAGATAGAGGAACCTCTTTAAGAAATAGTGGCAGATTATAAAAAAAATTACATTAGACAAACGAAATCTGGATTTCGTTCGTCAAATGAAATTTTCAGTTACAGATCAGTCAGAGAATAAATATTTAATTTAATTTTATTCATTTTTGATGTCTAGTGTCATAAACGCAGCTACTAGTCACCATGCAGTAAAAAAATTTAAATACACAGTAGGCCTGACATTAGTGAGATGGTTATGTCATTTTGCCCAAAGAAAAACGTTCACCTGATGGTGCAACGTCTGCCCATAACAAATGCTGTGTCACCCCGAAAAATTCTGTGTGACACCACACTGTGTCCATCACCCTGAGACATAAGTTCTTGAGTCTCATATGTCCAGTGATTACCGAACCGAAACACAGTAATGTTTGCACACTACTGCTTCACGGCAGAATAACTGGCCATAGGTGGTACCTACCTAGACGGATTCCTGTGTAGATCCGTTTCAGCCTTTTTTTTAAATTATCGTTTTAAATTGTTTAGTTTGGAAAATCAGTTTAATTATATTATCAAGTAATAAAATATGTAGAACAAATAACAGGGACTGTAAAAATAACAACATATATAATATTCGTCGTTTCTCAATTCCCAATCAAAACTTTACATAGGAGAAACGAAACAATTTTCTCAAACGAATAAAAACAAAACCGAAATAAAATGAAAGGATGGAGTTTTCTATCGTATCCGGGATAGTTTGCGAGCGGTTTGCAGTCGCCATGTTCAATTCAGGCGGGTCCAATTACGTATCGTCTTATCGAATAAGAATTATAGTAGCTGCATTCCTTTTTTTTCATAACATATAACATGTATTCACATACACGAGTAAAGAAACCATAGCATATATTAGGGTTTCTTTACTCGTCAACCCATATGTAATAATTACGTTCTTATCATATTTCATCGCTTCGTGTAAGGGTTCATACAGTTTATTATTTCTTACTGAGCAACCAATACTTACCATAAAGTGGAATGGGGCGTGTTAATAAAGTTTGCAAGAGAAATAAAGTCGAATTTCCTGATAAACACTTGTTATCAAAAAAGTTAATTTTAAATTGACCTTATAACCATATTTATGGAACCCTATTTATAGACTGTACTTTAAGTAATAATGAATTATTACAAGAATATAAGTTATATAAGATTGATAAAATAATTTGCTTATTATTTTTTAATATGTAACTTATATTCAGAAATTCGTTAGTTATGGCAAAAGAATTAGATTTTTGGATAAACATTGTTACGTGTTTGAGAAATTCCGGTGCAGGGAGGGAGCGTCAGACCATGAAATTGGCCCGGGCTATGGCATTGGAACAATGCATTGCCGCTTAATAGTTGACACGCAAATGGGATTTTTACTATATCAATAAATTAACGAACTTCAGTGCAATGAAAATTCAAACTTTATGGAAATAAGTAGATTAAGTTAATATTATGCATTGCTGTAAAGCTCTTGTTTTAGGTAGGAAGTTACCGTAGCTTATCTAAAATTATTTCTGCTGTTAACAAATCCATTCAATTTTGGATGTACGTCGCAACTAGCGTTTATATTAGACAGCGTATAAATATTACAGATCATTGCTTAATTTCTTACGAACTTACCACATGCATTAAAATATGTACCGTTAGATATCTTCCATATAATTTTCTTGGTGTCTCATGTATATGGTATATACTTGTTATATATACGTTTACATATACATGGTATATATACGTTTGATGTATTATTAGTTAATCTTTATTTGCGAAATATTTATATGGGACAAAGCATACTCTGTGCTCGCAATGCCAGAGGCGGTCATTTTTAATGAATCGTAGGTAAGGTATATAGGTTATATTGTATTTCAATGTAAACTAGCAATCTGAGTTCGAAATCCCGGCAGCAGACTAAAATGTTTAATTGCAGTTTCCTAGCATTTCTCTAAAAACATTTAATAATAGGGCGACGTTTTTTACCCCGCCACCACAGTTAGTTGTACTTGGTGGTTTGTATAGTATGAATATAATATTAAAATAAAAAGTCTATATTCTACTGGCGGTGGGATTCGTATGTACTGATGGTAGAATTCTTATGCAGTAATCCGTCTAGTTATCACCCCAGGACCAGTTATTCTGCTGTGAAGCATTACTGTGTTTCGGTTTGTAGGGCACTGAGAGCTAGGGTAATCACTTATCATTAGATAAAAGTTTTGCTCGTTTCGTCACTTTAATAGTTAAAAAAAGTCTCTCTTTGTTTTTAATTGTGCTTGTATCTCTAGCCCTAAATTATCTGCAATGTATCTTCTAGGGTTTTCTCCGATCTTGTTATTATTATCTGATAGCCTAATATATATCTAATAATTTTTTTTAAAACATAGTTCACTTTTTCCCTTTTCCTTAATAGTATAGTAGCTATCTCAAAGTATTTTCTTTAGTAATTAAGTTTTAGAATTAGTAAAATTTAAATTTTACGTTACCATAAACTGAATTTAAAAAAAGTTTTTTTTTAATTGTACTAAGTGACAAGACGAGCGAGTCACTTAACTGTCAAAAGTAGCCGTGCTACCCAAAACCTTGCATTGTAAGTTCTGTAGTATCGTACTGTGCTTGACACCATGCCACATCGGTTCTTAAATCTCATATGCACATATTTTGATGACCGCGTGGTCTAGTAGTTAGAGTACCTGACTACCACGTCGCGGATTCTGGGTTCGAATCCCAGTAGGACCAAAATGTATGCAAAAACACATATTGTTATTGCTGATTTTCGGGTCTGGTTGTGTTGTGATTGTCCTTGTGTCTCTGTCACCGCATCCTAGCCTATCTCCGATCTTATCGCATGAGTGTTACAGCGGAGACAGCGGGTATGTTGGGGCAAGTGAATGCCCCTGTGTTTGCGCATACACTTGGAATTATAATATGTCCTGTGCGATTGATAACCTCCGACGAAACGAAGTATTTGATAGTTGTCGCCGTGGTCGAAAATCGACCAGGAGGACGTCATGCCCTGTAATTATTCTAGCTTTAATGTCCCTCTGACTGAAATAGTAACACTACTAGACGGCAGAATAACTCACTGCGGTGGTACCTTCCTAGGCTGGTTCCCAGAACATTTCTGTGTGACTCCAAATTGCGCCCGTCTCCCTGACACATCAGTTCTTTAGTCTCATATGCCCAGAGATTACACTAAGTCTCAGTACCGAATTCAGACCGACACAAGTAACGTTTGCAGACTACAGCTTCACGGTAGAATAACTGGTCTGGGGTTGTATCTAGACGGATTCCTGCATAAGAATTCTACCACCGTTAAAATTGATTACTAACAAAATCAAAATGGTTACTGTTGCAATAATTAGGTGATAAATATTTTGTAAAATATAGGTGGCTTAAGATGAAAGAGATGAATAACTAATACTCGTGGCTTTTATTACCCATAATAAATACTAGTTGGTCTTCTGTGATAGAAATTCACAACATTTTACACGTATGCGAAAGTAAAATATTAGATCTGAGGTCAAATCAGTTATAGCTCCTATTACTGAACTACTATTGAATTTGTTTTGGCTTTAAAAAATAAACATTAACCACTTTTAACGGCCATTCAAATTTGCTACGATCGCTTCGTGAGATATCAGGCGCCATAAAGGTAATGTCAAACGATCGGGGTTCTAAAAAAAACTATCAACAAAAACTATAAGGCTGAAGTATCAGACGAAAGGTCGGAACAAAAAATTGTTTATCGATTTAAGCGCAAAACCGCTTGTGACTTTCGACCATTTCGCATACCTTTTGCTTTAAAAGGAGAGAACTTTGCTATGCGACTTTTGGTTTAACGTTGACCGGGTCCCACCTATTGTGAATTCCGTAGGTCTGAAATTTATTTGACAGCACCAGTCTCTGTGGAGAATGGAAAATGGCGGAATGGGAGAATACATTACATTATGGATATAACTCATGGTTTGTTTTTGGCGGGGATCCGACAAACGTTATTGGTATTTAGGGGCATTTAACTATTAGGGGCAATGGCTTTCTCTTTTTTATAGTGAAATATGAGACAGTTAGTGCTATAAGAATGACTTGCCGACAGTGAGGTCGTTAGTTACGGTGGGAATTAATATTGTTTTAAATATGTTAAAACGAGGTGATATATAATGACTTTTGTGTTTATCGGGATACAAGTGCAAGCACTTCACTTAAAGATTTAAAGATCTCATCGATCTCTGGAGGTAGAGTTAATATGAGATAATCAAGATAAGTTCAGACAAGATGTTGCTCTTTCTTTCTAATACGCTTTGTTATTTATAGTTAATCCGAACATGAAAATATTTATATGAATGCTACGCCTTGTTCTATATTCTATTTAACACAAAGTTTTATGTTGCACAAAAATAATGTTCTCGGAATTTTTAGTATTAAATGATGTTATATAAAATTTCTTCACTTTAAAATAGATCACGCGAATCTCGAACCATCTTTAAAATAAAAAAAATGTCTTTCATACAACTATAATTTATTCATTTCGTATATCATTGAGCGAGTGAAAGTTCTGATTCACAAATAATTGTTTTTAAATTGTTTATCAAATTTACATGGATATTTTCAAAATCTTCCTTACGATATGTATCGGTGAAAATACGTAAAATAATTTAATAGGTACTTCATTTATTTTAGTGGTCTGAACTTGACTAAAATAATTCATGAAAGTTTGTATTTTAGGATAAAAAGTACTCTTTGGTAATCAATAACTTTTAAAACAATCGTGGGGATGGCGGCGTGTTGGACTTACTGATGTCAAAGTTCATTCGTCTGACTCTACGCTTTTAATTAATAATTTTGCTCTGTACCAATTCAGTTAGTCCCAACATAACCATAGGTGCAGCAAAGCGCTCTAAACGGAAAGTCGGCAAAATTAAACGCGATAAAATCCGTAAATTTAGTTTTATTCAATGTACAGCATTCTGGTAATGTTCACCTAATGGTAAGTGCAACGTTCGCCCACAACAAATGCTGTGTCACCCAGAACATTTCTGTGTAGTATCACACTGTGTCCGTCACTCTGAGACATCATTTACTAAGTCACACTTGCCCTGTGTCCACACTAGTTCTCAGTGCCTTTCAGACCGAAATACGGTAACATTTGCACACTACTGCTTCAGGCAGAATAACTGGCCTGTGGTTGTAGGTACTAGACGGATTCCTATATAGAAATCCTACTACCAGTTCATAATTAATATACACTATAACAATAATTTATATTGTTACAATGTATAAACATAATGCAATACTTAGAAAAATAGAAACATTTATTCCGTAACTCAACATATATGAGTTTAAAAATGCAGGGATCTTCTTATATGTATGTGAAAGAACTCGTTCTTCTGGCATAATAGGTATCGACAGCTAATTGCAATACAGTTTGCTTCGTATTCACGATTTTAATCTAAATACAATATTTTTAAATAATACAAGATTTTAATACAATATTATAAATATGTAATCGTTTAAAAAATACAAACAAATTTGTGTATGTATGAAAGAGCGTTAGTGTGTCGTAGTACATAGGTGTTTTTTTATTTTCATGATTCTCGATCTGTTTATATTTTGTATTTTTTGATTAAACAATAACGATTATTATTATTACTTTCGATATTTTTTTTGGTTTAGTAAATCATACCGTTCTAGGTAAGAACCTGTCAAAAGCGGTCGAAAACTTTCACTCATACCTACTCTTTTCGATTAGACCGAACCCCGTTGATGAGTCAACTTCCGACTATGATCAACTTTCGACTATGTCTGTACGTTACGAACTGAGTAAGCTCTTACGACGACGGTGAGTTGTACTTTGTACTTTCTTTATAGTATGTAACGTTTTGTTAAGGATGGTGAGACCGTCACCCTAAGAGCAGTTCACTAATAACTAGTTAGTGACTTCCCAGTAACTAACAAGTTTCGTTCCTGCGCATATACTCTGAAATTAAACCTGAACTATTCAAACAGCATTATCCAACTTGAAATGGGTCTTATCTTGTTTTCGTTAGATATCTGTGCACGAAAAATTATTTGGTGATCATTTGAAAAGTACAATAGCTCAAAATTTAGTTACAAATAGGTAATATTGCTATTTTTTATATTAAGGTTCCTTTAATGTTAAAATCTCTAATTATTATTCAACATTACTTTTAAGCCGTTTAACTACTATCGCGTTGATTATATTTCCCATAGGATCTTTTCAATGATTGCTGATAAATATCCAAATGAGTAAGGTGGTACCACACCACGGCTGAGAGAATGTGAAATTTGAACTATTCAATTGATTCATTCATTTATACAGTGAAATGCTGAGCTGTTTGATCTATCCAATATAATCATTCATTCATCATAGGTCTATATACACTGTACTGCAGATCTCTCCCCAGTACCTCTTCTAAGTAGAGAGGACGTACCCTTATTGCTACACTTGGCGGAATGGTGATCACAGTTTCAGACACTTCACATCTAGAACATAGCAGAGCGATAGCATCTACGCTGCCTATAACCGATCTGGATAATTTTTACCTGTAACATTTTAGAGGGCTATTCCGCAATCTATAGGAAGGCCATAAGATGTTTGACAGACGTGATGGAGAGAGAATTGTTATGCCAAACTAATGTAATCAGACTTACTAATTTCAAATAACCTATTTTATTTGGCTTATCTATATTTTTGGCTATTTGGTGGCACATATAGATAATCCTGACCTCATTTATCAAGAGACTGACTTCATTTTCCTTTTTTTAAGAGAGTATCATAATTAGCGACTAAGGAATGGTCAGAAGAAAGGCCGTAGCATCGCCTTGATCAAAGGTCTACACTGCTATAATTAAAAAAAAACGTTGCTCCACCGTAGGATTTCTCTCGTCTCGTGGGTGCGTTTTACATACATAACCTTGACATGCAAAAACACCCAAGCCCGACACAACTATCTTAACCACTCCGCCAGCTGAGCCGTAATAATCTAAACTATTGCTACTCGTATAATGGCAATTCCCCCCTTATTTATGGGAGATGGCTATGGAAGAGGACCATGTTTGGACGAAATGAAACGAAATGGAATGATGAAAATGGAAATAGTTAATTTATTTTAGATATATTTGACACTATGATATTGGCTGTGAATGCATTTTTAAAGAAAAAAGTACTCCGTTACTCATAACTTTCATTGTTTGGGACGTTGGTGCTCGGACGAACGCCCTTACTATTGCAGGTCTCATGGCGCGAAGCGGCGTAAACACTTTAATTAATTCATTAAAATTATTTTGAAAATTCATATAATATTGCTACTTTGAAAAAAAAACCGTTTAAAAAAATTTGATGTGAATGTTTTTTAGGGACCGGATTTTTTAGACATGTAGTCACGATAACTCCCGAAAAAATTGACGTATCTACTGGTTTCCTATTTCTTATCAAAAGTTTAGCACTTGTAGTTATTAAGAAAAATATTTTTTTTCTTATTGTTTTCATCTCAAATGGAAATTACTCGAAATATTTGAAGACCAACATGATTTTTTTTTTTCTTAAGAGTTAAGAGTTCTTAAGATTTTCTGAACTACCTACGTGATCTGCGGAAAAATTACTCATGACCTAAAAATTGTACGCGATATACGGAAAGTCATGAACTCATATCAAAAAGTTGTACAAGACCTTAGGGAAAAATACGTACTTACTCACGCCCAAGTGTAATGTGATATCCATGATGTTCTCCTGGTCGATTCGACCACGGCAACTGCTTTCAAATACTCTGGGAAGCTATCAAATGCGCAGGGAGATATTATAGCGCAAGAGTACGCGCAAACAGAGACCCTCACTCTTCCTAAACTACACGCGACCGATGTCACGCTCATGCGATGAGATCTGAGGTATTCTAGGATGCAGTGTCAGAGATACGGGGACAATCATGTCACAATAAGATCCAAAAACCAACCATTTGTTATTTTGCGAACAGTTAGAAGTTAGGTACTCTGGCCGCTAGGGCACGCGATCGTCAAAAGAAAAATCATGTCATGACACAAGAAGTATCATTCAATTCATACGTACAATAACAGATCTTGGTCCACATGATTGGTGATAAATAGAAGTTACCGTTTTAAATTCTGATCACATGTCACTTTGAAAATGTTTTACAATTGTATTGTGAGGTATGTCACGTGAGAAGGTAGGATTCTATAACTTTATTAAATTTTATTATACAGATACTTTACTGCGCAGGGCTCAAATTACAATTTCGTAATTGATGATTTTTTTATGATTACAATTACTATCCTATGTCCTATTTCACGAGATAATCGACTTCCATTCCAAATTTAATTAGAATCCGTCCAGCCGTTCTAGCATGACTGAAGGACAAACATCCGAAGATACATACTGGAAGCATTTTAATATTCGTACCTAATGTGTAGTTTTGTAGATAGATTCCTGTAATATACAGACAAAACACTAGCTGCAGGTATGTCGATTTGATGATTATGACAACTTATCCGGAGAAGTACCGCTCTTTTACAGAATACCAGTTTAAAATGGCAGGATACCGCTGTAGCATTTCTATATGGTGCAGTTGAACACATAAAGGGAATGTGGTGATCGCTGCCAAGCTATTTCTACATCTTTATATTTATGAAAGAAGATTGACTAAACCGATTTATGCGGTGAGTGTAAATGGGCAAGCCGGTCGACCCTCGACGTAGGCGAACGTATCAAGATCAGATCGATGACTTTTTAAGGAAAGGCCGTCCAAAGGACCTGCGATTCGATGAACTTATACGAAAATTCTAATGAAAGTAGAAGAAGCGAAAAATGTGTGTCAAGATCGTAGAAAATGGAAAATTATGTCTCTACCTACCCAATAAGAAAAAAGCATGACTAGTATAATATGTATACTTATGATACTACTGTTTGTATATTACAGTATTGTTAACAAAATGACAAAAAAAAATTGGCCGCTGGGTGTCTTTCTGGTTTTTCCAGGACAGCGTAATTTACAAGAAATTACATTCAATGAGTTATGATAAAAGATAGATACTGTAAATAATCTATATTGAATTAAAATAATTATTTTACCATCTCTATTACTCTACTCATTTCTGGAGACACAATTACTGGTGAAAACAATTAATTTTCATTGACAGGGGTCACTGACAACGGACTATAGAGTATAAGAGCTACAGTGATAGCTCAAGTAGACTGTTTGTTGCCCTTACTGTAATAAAGTAATGAAAAATAAACACCAACTGAAGTGTAAAAAAAAAGTTACGATAAGGTATCCTTTGCAGATATTTACAACATGCATGTTGCATGTTTGAGAACTTAAACATCGAATAATTAATAATAATTACGTAATTAAAAAACTTATATGTAATATAAACATTTTTATTTTCAACACACAAAAAAAATCTTTGTTAAGTTGAGAAATTATTTAATTTGAGGGATTAAAAATAAACAAATTAAAATAGCCTTAGTATTATTAACTCTTTATTCTCTTGAATTGTCAAAATTAATATTACAATATTGAATGCGGGCTTCATATACAATCACCCAACTATTTTGCTTATGTTTACCACGACACAATCACATGCGCCGTACGTACGATAACGCGATCGCGTCTAAGGGCACCTTTATACAGACGATTGGAAAAATAAACGTGAGGAAAATAAAAAAAAAGCGTCGCATTTTACAAGAAAAATATTTTATTAATTTCATTCGCTATTTATTCTATTACTCTGCAAGATTCAATACTATGTATAAAAGATGCCTCAGACAGTCCACATGTACCGTAGCACGACAAGTCTCATTACATAAATACATAACGTAAATAATAAAAAAATATGAACAAAATAATAATGCGCCACATAAATTTTTCACGACTATTTACAATTACTTATTTTAAGACAATTTAATTTCTATTTTCAAAAATATAGATATACGTACATACATACATAGCTACATTTATATTAAGATAAAAATTGATCGATTATTTAGACGTAACCTAACAGAACGGAAGTCTTGTTATTACTTTAATAGTTAACATATTAAAAGTAAAATGGCGATCAAACAATGAATGTAAATAATAAAGTGATATGACATTTTCTCCAGGAAATTATTTTTCTAATTCACCATCATGAAAAATCAACAAAGTTTTAGTAAAAAATGGAAGTATATATAGGTGTTTCATGACACCTTTAGTCTATAAAATACTAGCAATATGGCAAGACAGCATTGCAAATGGAGGATGTATGTATATAATATTTTAGCAAATTGCTCATTGTTTCACTTGAATTATCTATGGTTATTTATGAGCAAGAAAACAATGAAGATACCTGACATAATTTTCTTTACGCGCATACACATAACTGCAAACTATTAAGATTTATTGTTTTATTTGAAACTTAATGTTTAAAAATATATTTAACGTTGAAAACCGAAGTTAGATTTTGCACAGTCCCACAGTTAAAAACTATAATCGATAAAACAATTAAAAAGGCTGAAACAAGTCTATTATTTTAAATGTATATAACAATATTTTTTCGTATACACACATCGTTTCAACATTACACCTCAATGCAATACAGTGTGTATGTCTTGTCTGTTTGAAATCCATACGCTTTCCCCGCTGACAATAATTACGAACAATACTAAGTTAATTAAGCGTTTATAAACAAATACTTTGTCGGGTTTAACACGCTCAACTTTTCACTACATTATTTATTACCTATGCATCATAATTTATAAAGTCTACTTACACCGATTACTTAAGTACATTTTGTTCGATTTTTTTTTATTCTCGATTCGTATTTAAAAAGAAAGATGGTATCAATAATTTATTACTAACGACAACCTTATTCCGTAATCTTTCTAACACGACCATGTAGATTTTTCTTTATGAAGACATCTAATTTATTATTGCACATACCAGACGGTAGCCGATACATTCAATGTAAAGTTACATGACACCGTGAAATCATAAAATAAAACATATATTTTTATCTTTATATTTTAATTGTTTTTGAGTTAATACAAAGTAAATAACACGCATAAATTAAGATGTTTTTTAAAGAATGAAGATTTGACAAAGTTTTAAGTTATTGCAAAGAAAAAAGTGATGACGCCTGTGGATAGTTGATCAAGATCAAAAAGATTCGAGTATTAATTTATACGCGATATTTTCACTAATGATTTCATGTAATTTTTGACGTGAAATTAATTGTGCAACGAAAGATTTTTTTTAAATCTTAAAATCTGTAATTCTTAAACCTATGTACTTGTTCAAATTATATCACGACATTAACTTCTCAAAAACGTTATAAGGTTAGGTTTTTGTTTTACGTGAATAAGATATTGGACAGAAATCTATTGAGACTGATTTATCCAAATTAAGCGATTATTCAAATTTTATATACGAATTTTATTTAATTTTCCTTTTATTCTACCCTGACATTAATTTACGTATAATGAGTGACTATCAATACTAATTATTAGAATCCTAACATTGTTTGTTTCGATATTAAGTATTAAAGAAAATACCTTGCATAAACTGTTAGATTTTGAAGCTGTAGAATCTTGTTTTCGTAAAGGATAATTATTAATGTACAATGATAAATTACCTTTTTTAACATATTTTGGCACAACTTGGAATTGAAAGCGGATTGACATTCCAGGCGTGTTTATGACTTTGTTGACTATAAAATTAATTTACTTTATGTAAAAAAAAACTATAAATGGAACAATCCTCAACGGATAAGAGCTAGTTGAACTTATATTTAAGGAATATTCTACGGATAAATAAGCAATTGTTCACTATTGATTTTATCCCAAAAGCTATTAGACTTGAAGCGTTACAGTGATTAAGGAATTGGGTACAACAAGCAAATGACCAATTTATTTCTACCGAAGGTACACGATGTATCTAAGTTCTTATGAATAATACTTCATACAAAGTCCAATCTATATTACCTATGTATATTATACACTTACGCTAGTCAACGTTTAAAATTACATGTAAAATTTTATATTTAGTCACATTATTGTTTATTATATGTATCATTGTTACGTATATAATTTTTGAACATCGGATGACTTTGGATTATTTTGGACAATACACCGCACACATTTAATTAGTTCAACGTGCTTTCGAATGCAGTTGAAAACTATTAAAATGTTTGTTTGATCACTATTTTGTAGTTTCTGGACACGGTGTTATTATTCTAGAATTGTTATCAAAAAATATCGCTTAATCGTAATAATTACTTTTAGTACTGAAGACAAAAATACAAAGTAAAAGTTTGTTATGAAGAAGACTTATCAGCGATTGTACTTCGATACGTATTTTGTTAAAATACACGTTAAACGTTCTTATGGAATACTTATGTATTTTATATTTATATATTTGTTGATAGATGATAGCATATAAAAACTAAAAAGATCAAACCGAATTAACAATTTACGAACTTAACGACGGATGGGAATCACTGATCAAAAAATAAATCAACTCTTTCGAAATTAACTGACAATAATACAACAAACTTTACAATTAGGAAAAAAAAATGTGACCTTTAAAACATAACTAGTCCGCTAACAACAGACAAATAATAAAATATACATCAAAATGTACATAATATAATAATATCTAATAATAAAAAAATATAACATAATGAATTAGAGTAAGTGGTAGCAATAAATACTATGAGATTCACAGATTTAAAATCTTAACTAACAGTTCCGAAATTTATTCGGAATTTAAATGTAAATCTTAGGGCGACACTAACGCATTTGTATATGTTAGATAAAATATTATTGCAATACATGGTGTGGTTATGGCAACAAAATAAATGCTTAAAGCACATCACCAGCCTGTCCTAGCGAACACCGAGGCGAGTCTTCCGCACTAAAGGAACATTGATTAGAAGTCAAAACGCCTCCAGAACGAGGCGACACTCCCATAAAATCAGCCGCAAAACATATAAAACTAGTGGATACGAAATGACAAACGTTGTCCGCAGATCACTGCAGACGCAACACTTTATGTAATCACACTATATGATACAGTATCAGTCAAGATTTCCTAGTGTTTGGGGCAGACGGTTTACGTCGGCACCTTATTCACTTTGAGAAGGTCATTGGAGCCTTTGTCGATGGGCATTTTCATCGGGTCATGGTGGTGGGTCACGTGATGACCGTGGTGCTGACCCTCTAGCTTCGCCTGCTTCTCCTGTTGCTGCTGCTTCATTCTATCTTGCTCTTCTCTTTCTCTGCGTGCCTGCTCGTTTATCTCTTTAACGGCGCGTAGTTCTTTCTTTAATTTCATGCGTCGATTCTGAAACCATATTTTAATCTGTCTCTCTGTGAGGCACAGAGCGTGTGCGATTTCTATCCTGCGTCGGCGCGTCAGGTAGTGGTTGAAATGGAATTCCTTTTCTAGCTCTAAGGTCTGGAACCTTGTGTAGGTTTGTCGTCCCTCGTCGTCGCGGACAGCCGTTCGGGCCTGGAACCAAAAATAAACAAGTTTAGTGACATATTCCTACATTTAATTCAATATTAAAAGTTGGAAAAATTTAAACATAAATAACGTTAACACAAATAGTTATTAAAAATTAAAGAGGATTTTATTTCTTTTTTATGTTCCATGTGTCGCTGAACACAGGGTTTGTAAAGATTCGCAGCGCGAAACATTCATGCAAGCTATTAAATTTCACTTAATATCATCTAAGATTTTAATGGGTTATTAATATTTTATTGCGGTAATAAAGTTAATTTTAATCCTTCCGCTACTGACAGTAACCTACTAAGCGGATCAAATGTTGGAATGTTAAAGAATGCCACAAGGAAAACATTGTTTACGATTGATATCGCCAGTGAGAACGCACCAACTTTTGTATGCGTGAATGTAAAAAAAATAAATGTCCTACAGATTAAAAAGTAACGGAAAGGGTTAAAGCCCGTCGATAGCACGAGAAGTAACAATGGAGCGCTTTCTAAAAAGAAATTATTACAAAAAACCAGGGTTAAGTAAAGAAGGGTTGCGCAACTTTCTAATGCTTTGTGAGGTGTCTCTATTATTCCCGTAAAGACATTTTCTGAGAAATCGTGAAAGTTTTTAACCCTTTATTAACAAAAGTTTGGACAAGACTTAACACTTTACTTTTCATTCTTAAAGATATTCTGTTTTAAATTGAAATCAAGTCTATTAATGCGCAAGAATGTAGTTTTGTTTCACACATGCTAACATGACTCTTTCTATATAGACAGGTACACGCCGAGTGCTACAGACACCGGATCCAGGACTGGTTTTCAAGCCAGGCAATAAATAAGGTAAGATAAATAGGCTTCCCGACATGTATAAAATTGATAGCGGGCCAACGGCGAGCGCGGGAATGTCCATTTCTGTAGAATCGACCTCAGTTACCTGGATCACACATTAAGATTTTCAGAATTACATAGATATATATTATATTTTAAAATTATACATAATAATCTGAATTCACTTATAATAATTTCAAAGTTAATATTTCCGATAAATGTTTAAAAAATATTTCTTAGTATGTTTTAAATTTGGTATTGAAATACGACCAACATAAAATCTTCATTTAAAACAGATATCTGTCCATAGCTTAATTTAATTTACCTATTCAAATATTACTCACGGAATAGACACAACTGGTGTTATAAATTGATTTCGTATTTAGTTGACTCATCACTAAACGTACACGAGATTAGTACTGTCTTAGATATTGCGTGATTACAAAAAAACAAAAAAGGTTCACCTTGAGTATCAAAAAAATCATAAGGAATTTAATAAATTTACAAAGTTGCTAATACAGATTGACGTACAATTAAATTATCGTTCCTTAAACAAATCAAGTAGCTCGTACGAGAGTTTACAGCAATTTTATATTGTCTATAAATTACTATAACTGTATTTTTACGGCTGCAATAACATTTACGGTTCGTGCGTATTTCAACAAAAACTTTAAAAACTGTTTAAAATGACATAAATAGAAAAATGATATAATTATATGTGGTTGGAAGAGTATAGCCATTCATTGTGATGTGCAAGAACGAGATAGAGGAAGCTATTCTAATTTTAAAAAGCAAAGATGGAACCCAAAACACAATACACAAGTCCCAATAATGCAATCAAGGAGAAAGGTCATAAATAGTGTTCGGCGACGCTTGAAAGAGATCTTTGTGCCGTATGTAATAGAGACTAAATCTGTACGTCATAGGAGGGCGAGATCAGTTGTTTTTTGTCGATGGTAGTAATATGTTAGCGGAGCAGGTTGGCCACCCTTCACACAGTCGCCATGACAACGGACGTTAAGGCACCTCCCGTCAGCTGGGTTCCATTATTCTCTGTTGTATTGCAGAGACGGGGCGGTTTGTCACTGATACGTTGTACCTGTGAAAGTTGTCTTTTTCCGATGGAGTTTTTTTTTCATGATACAGATGGGCACACCGACCTCATTTGCATTGTCTCGATGATTTCCTCTGGCATGCTAAGAGAACGCATTGTTGCACTTGTTGTATTTTGTTACGATTCAAGATAAGTTTCCCAAAAAAGTGTAACAATTACTTATTTCTAATCTTGCCGTATGAGAAAAAAGTAAAAATAATTTTAAATGGACGCTGCTGCGAGCATAATATATCTTGAAGAGGAACGACATAGCATTAATTAGGGCCGTACATTGTGAGCCGACTTCGGGCCGACTATAAACATACTACGACAAGCCTGGCTCTTAACTTACCTCTCTTTTTTCTCCGAAATAAATCTCACGGAATGTTCTTGCTTATTTATTATTTTATTTAACTTTGTATCAAACCTGCCCGCCTTTGTATGAAACCAGTTCTACGGTGCCTTTGATTAATGTGCCCCCGGCGGATCGGAATATTAAAAAGGCAGGATTGTGAATTATAACAGAAATACTGTCCGGTAAGAAGGTAATTTATCGAACAAGTAAGATAGGAAGCTTCTGAAGACTGGTAAGGGAGCTAGTTATAATTGAAATAACAGAAATGTTCGTGCATTCCTCGAGCAGGATTTTTGGAGTCTTTTATGTGATATTATTTATACGAGTAGTATATTTTATGGTGTGCAATCTCAGGTACGTTACATCCAGTACATACATGCATAATTAAATTATAAATTAGAAAAAAATATCTTTATTAAGTAAAGTATTAAATGGTGGTAGGATTCCTATGCTGAAATCCGTCTAGGTAGGTACCATCGCAGTGCCAGTTTTGCTGCCGTCTAACATAACTGTGTTCAGGTCTGAAAGGCGTTAATGGCTAGTGTAATTACTGGGCATATAAGACTCAAGAACTGCAACTGATGTCTTAAGTCGACGTTACCGGTGACACAGCATTTGTTATGGGCAGACGTTGCACTGTCCATCAGGTAAACGATTTCGTCTCGTCACTTTCTTCTATTACAGATAAATATTTTTGTATTAATTTTTCTTAGCAAGGTTCGTATGCATTATTGGTAGATTTTTCAATAAATCAAATTGTTTATAGTATCTTTTTGATGTTACGGCGCGTTATTTTTAGCTAATCTGAGCTTAACTAACTATACTTAATTAAGGCGTGCTTTAATTAATTGAATAAGGTTAAATTTATTTCACCTTACGGTTTGATTATATGAAATGAAGTTAACGATTTTTCGTTAGTAGAAATGCAGTTGTTTATGGACCATTTTGAAAATCTTAAGAGTTTAAGGTATTGCTTTTATTTTCATAGTTTTGTTATAGTATGTAATATATTTGCATTGAATTTGTTTTCCGAAGTTTCTCAAAATTTCATTAAAATTATTAATCTGACTGAAAATAGGGATTGAAATAAGAGATAATATACCTTCTTGAAAAAAAAATTACATTAAAAAATCAAGTGCACCTGAAACTTGTGAGCGTCACCTAAAATAAACGAATTAACTAATTTGTTAAACAAAGTGTTTTCATTAATTACAGATTAAGATCACATGATTTTAATCTTTTCAGTCGGAACGAAGCCGGCAAATGTAGCCAATTTACATATGGAGTACTGTATACACTTGAAATAAATAACATGTTTTTTTTTATTGTAAAACAATGGTAATGTCTCACGAGTCATATAGCCTACTTGCAGTAAAATATTTGACGCCGTTAACATGCGCAACATAGTATCAGACACTTTTCAGGTAATTTCGCACTCATGGTCATTTAACCACTGAGAGATTCTAGATTGTAGGACCTGATAGCTGTTTATTAGCAAAAGAGGTTAAGCAGGTTAAATAACCAAGTACAGATTAAATAATTATTTGGGTTTCATAATTTCATAGTAACAAGGTAAGTACTGCTAATTTTTCAAATTGTGCAGCGTTAAAAAAATAAAACTGAATATTTATAGGTATTAATAAATGCTGTATTACAAATGTATAATGCATATATTAAATACCACATACTCGTACATATGAAAAGAATTATGTTCATGGAGCATACATTACTGTTTAATTGTATACTTTGACTCGGATTCTTTGTTTGTATTTAGTCGTGTTTCACTGTCTAAATTCGGTTTGTAGTATATAAATTATTGGTACTTTATAATGAACTGACCGATGAAGAATCGAAGATTTTTGCTAACAACGCTATCGATTATGCCAAAGACAATTTAAGGTTGTGTGGGAAATCAATTACGTTATGAAGTATTAACGTTATTTATCAATTAAATTGCTATTAAAGCCTCTTGAGGGCCCTGTTACCGCACGTCGGCGACACTGGAGTTTATTGCGTCGTAACTCGTGGGTTGTCGTAAACTCTCGGCCGCGTTCGGGACACCATCTTTAAATAGAACTCGTGATGTCAAAAGTGGATCCAGTCGAATTGTTTTCGGATACTTTGTTCTCGTGTTTTGATGTGTTGTTTCCTGATGCCGACATAACTATGAAGTCTCTAGTACAAAAACTTTTACTTAAAGACATTAATACAATCATATAACATTTAATTTCAAAGATAATGTAAATTGGGTGGATGCTAATAGGGATTATTTCTCCTAGTTTCGAGAATCCATCAAGACTACATTTATAATGAAACACTACATGGATTTTTTATGTAGTTGCACCTAATTATATATGACTATCGAAAGGTCTTTTACTTGTGATGTTTTATCTTTTTGTTTTGAGTAGTAAGTCATCCTCATCCTGCAGCAATGAAATAGTTGGTTTATTATTGTAAATACTATTGTAAAACTTGAAATGGTTTTACAGTAGTATTTTTTTAGGGGTAAAAATAATATTATAAAGTAAATAAAAGGTCTCTATCAGTTAGTTCCCTCGTTAATCAGTTAATATTATAAAAAGAAAATATAGAAATATAGTAACCACATCAACAAGGAGATCATAATTGCGTTCATGGTAGTTAAGCAAAAAGCTTATATGTCAAGCGGACCGGAGTCGGAAAGAGGCATTTTCGCTCGTTGCCAACGCCAGTTAAATCATCACAATGTTGTTCTGTGCTCATACTTCAAAGGGCATTGCCTTTGGGCTAGGGTTGGCACTGGAAAACGAATTCTATAAAATGTCATTACTGCATTGAAAATCCACTTGGACTAACTGATTCGTCAAAGTAAAAAAAAAGAATATGGCCAAATAGTCGAAATTACATCTACACCCGGAATAGATCAAAATGTATGTAGGTATAAAATATATATAGTCAGACATTTTTAATGAAACTTTTCTTTTGATAATATTTATTTACCTAAATTTATTTGAACCTTAATGATTTAGTCCAATTAGTCCACAGCTGGGCATTTGCTTCTCTCCCTAAGCGTTGATTGGCCTGATCTACGGCTTTACGCGTCGTTCGTCGTTCCATCTACTCGTCACAAGCACGTTTGCATGTTGCATTCTCATTTTAGGGGAATTTGGCTATAGTTGCCACGCTTGGCAGGCGGGTTGACAACCGCAGTTTATTTATTCATATCTTCCAAGAAGGTGCTGCTGCCCACTTTCTGGTTTTAATTTTCCCTCTGTCGACTTTTTGGACACCCACGGGATAAGATTGGGTGGTAGATTCTCATTAAGATTATATTACTTCTTACAAATGTAGTTGTCATATTAAGCCAATTTTTTTCCTTTACTAAGAGTTGTTAAGCGATCCCTGTTTCACCAGTGGTATAATACGAGTACATACAAACATAGGTATCAGCACAGAAGCGAGACGAAGCCAAACGATCTTTGATCCGCGCCTGACTGACGTCACGATTTATTCATCCCGGCTACGAACAGCGAGGGATTGTGATAAGTCGCTACGTCTCTAACTAACAAATTCAGACAAGTTGATATACAGTCGGTGTTTCATGTATGTTGGGTTGGGTCTGTTAAAGATTTGAGGCAATTGTTAAAATTGTTTTAGTAAGTCGTTAATTTTAAATTTCACAGCATAATATGACCATTTATGGACTATAAAGTGACAAAGACTTTTTTACGTTACAAATTTGTAATTAAACGATTTTGTTTGATTTAAATTATTATGTTGTTTGTGATGAGTATACCTACCGTCGCCTTTAAGTTGGTATATACTACATAATGCACACAAGTTGTATGTAGTAACATAGCTGCGGTTGCAGAAGGACGGACAAACGAATTTACAGCAGACAACTTGATTTAGAGCGTAAGAGGTTAATGTTCTCTTCCCTACGTCTTTTCTTAGTTATAAACTTAAAGCAAAATAGTAAGATGCATCCTCAGTGTCTTGTCCCGTTTTGTAGTATTTTTTATTATTAAATCGAAAAAAAATATATACTTATAGGTAACATTGCATCACGAGTTATTGTTCTTGAGTGTTAAATGCTCATTGGTATAGCTTTAAAAGCTTAATTACTAATTTCTTGAGTGGATTGGTAGGCGCAATGGCTTAGCGATTGGCTGCCGCGCTATTTTCCGCGAGTTCAATTTCCACACTGAACAATTACTTGTGTGACCTACATGTAGATGTGTTTGTGCATGTACCATTTATGTACGTTATTACGCCTGATATATGACAAAAAAAATCAAATTATATTAATTTTATGGTATAAAGAAGTGGTTAATGTAACTAAAGTGTTGAATTTGTATTATGAAGCTACATGAGCTCAGATAGGTAGGTAACTTTTTATAAAGCACTTGTACAAATTTAAAAGTATCTGGTAGTCGCTCTAACACTTTATGGGAAAACAGTTCTGAAAAAGATTATATAGTACTGAAATTAAAAAGTGAAATTAGACGGAGATATCGTAACTCCAGCATATATCCGATGTATCTGAACTGCGTGATTTATCTTATGGCTAGATATCAACATCGTTTACTCGATTCCTAATCCCATTTGCCTCATGCAGACGATTTATAGCTGCGAAAGGAACGCGTAAATACCCGTCGGATCTTCTTAGATGCGGCCACTTAGCGAGATAAAATAAGAAATATCGCTTTTAATTTTGTTTGCGGCCCTTGGGTAGGAGGAGTTTTATGTGTTTAATAGCCGTAATATTAAGTATTTTTTTAAATATGTTAAATTTAATGGATTTGAATACTTATGTAATAAATTTTCATAAAACAAGTTAATCGAGCACAATACACAGTTTTATTATTAAATAATAATAATAGATTGAGCTTTTCCGGTTTAATGACGTAAAAGGAAATCATACCTAAATATATGACTAGATAATATTTGGCGTAAATATATTACCAGCGGCCGATAGGTGTCCGACAGAGTAGAATAGCACCTACCTCTCTCCTACCAAGGTGCCGTGAGAGGCGACTAAGTTATTATACGGACAGCCTTCAATCGCACAGAATAATACCCTATGCAATGCTGTCACTATACTGCTCGTGGGAAAGCAATGGAAGGTAAGAATTTTTTGACTAGTACCAAAATGGCGTCACGTCTCGTTTCCCGTGGTGGCGAAAATTGGGCTACGGGTGTGATCTTTGCCTACCCCTTATAAGCATAAAAAGGCGTTAAATATATTACAAAAGTAGGAGTGTAGGTTTGTTATCTCCAGTTCCTTAATATAATTCACTGGACCACACGTCCCGATTCTGTCGTCGTCATACGTAATTCGTCATTAAATCATAAGAACCCTTGTTGGTATTATGACTACATCGATAATAAGTAGAATAATCAATCCTTTTTCACATAAACAGAGGCACATAGAATTGCATATCACTGCACATTAATAGCAATAATAAAACGCTATTTACTGCCCAACAACCAGTATACATTGTTCGCGTTATGCCATCTATTATTGCAATTGATGACTATATCCCCGATAACCAGAACGGTCCATATCTCGTTTGACACATACTTCACGATTTAATTAGCCTGAATGTTTTCATTATTGATGTATCCACATATCAGTATATTAAATCGGCAGCAAATTAAAATAATATGTTTCATTTTATAGTAGATGATTACAAAATTGACACTATTTTTTTTTCTTAATACTGCCATAATAGAAATTGAGCAATAAACTGCAATACTTTCATAATATAGAGTATAACATACTATACAAATATCGCCTACTTGATGAGACGTGTTGAAACATTCATAGTTTCGAGCTTTTTATTAAGTAGCAATGAAATCTGAAATTATCCATTACTATATCGCTTTACTCATGCATGCACTCAAAGAGTACATCGCAGCCATATCCGATAATTTCGTTTTCCAACGAACGAAAAAGGAATGCGGTGAGCTTAAAAGCAGTGATATCTCTCAAAAAGCGTTGTAGATCACTGTCGGCGCCATAAAGGCGTTCTCGGTAGCTGAAAACGGGTTTTCTGCATGCAGAAAGGCCAACACAAGCTATGTACCCGTACAATGTAGATGCATTAACTCACTGCAACCAGATTGCATAGCCATGCGTTGACCCTAGTTAAGTGGAACTGTAGTGACGTCTGACTGGTAACAACTATTAGAGTGTTTTACTGTTTTTATTATTTCAATTAATGTTATGCAAGTACATAAAAACTAATGGTTTCGCTGTCGCGAATAAAACTTTTTTTATATTTTTATATAATAGGTAAAATAAAGATCTTTCCGCAATATAACAACAGAAAGGTTCAAAAACGTGTTCTAATAACGTCGTCATCATCATTCCAGCCTATCACTTGTCCACTGCTGAATATAGGCCTCCCCCAAAGATTGCCACAAAACATCTAAGTTTGTGGCTCTCATTTCAAAATCCCTCTAAATGATGACTATAATAAAAGTAAAGTAAAGTAAAGTTTCAGCCTATAAATGTCCCACTGCTGAGCACAGGCCTCCTCTCATTTCTGAGAGGGTTTTGGAGCTAGGAAGAATCCGCCACGCTGCTCCAATGCGGGTTGGCGGACTTCACATGTCTTCGAAATATTTTTTATTTCTCAGACATGCAGGTTTCCTCACGATGTTTTCCTTCACCGCCGAGCTCGTGGTAAATCAGCACTTAAAATTGCAATTAACAATTTTAGTGGTGCCGGCACCGGGAATCGAACCCAGGTCACTCGCGTACTATAAAATTTAAAGCGAGCGCCTAGCCTCTGAGCTACCACGGCTATAATATAACAATTATTTTAATAAGAAGAATACTCAACTACTGCTTTATATTCGACGTTGCTACTACATATTGATTTGAGTTTTAATTGATGTGTCAAACTTAGCGAAAATTACTCATTGAAAGCTTCAAAAGTTTTGTCATTATGAAAACCTAGAAATTAATTAAACATCGAAAATTAGTTAGATATTAGTTCATAATTGATATAATAGTTCTATTAATTTCTATTAAGTATTTAAACTATTGTTGAGTTACATTTTTATAGCATAACGTGTATGATTATGGTTATATCCTACTTTTTTTAATAACCAACCCAGATTAGCTACAAGAATTGATTTACAGACCCGGATGAGTCACAAGCATTGATTTATTTACAAATTTATTAATTAAATTTACGAGCGCGCTAACTGGTAATGTTAGAATACATTTGATTTCGCACCAAATTTATTGCTTTCACAACTCTATTTATAGAAGCTAGTGTCATAAACGACAGAGTACCTACGCGTTACATACGTATTGAAGCGACATTACAAATTTACCTACGGGGCAGTAAGTGTCAGTTATAATTAAACACTTTGTAGATGTACCAACCGCAAGTCCCAGAAAGTGTAATTATACAAAGTCAGCACAGGATGTATAGTTACGGCTAAATAGGGAAACGTCCCATGTTCGCATCAAATACACGCCAAATAGTACCTTAACACATAGAATTAGAGCAGATTTTTGTGGCGGAAATTTGCAGTGAATTTTCAGCAAAGGTTTTCCTTTTAAGCTCCATCCTGAAATAGGTTCATATTATGCTACACAAATAAGTGCACTCGGTCTGCCGCCGACTGCTGCACTCAGATTAATTAATTTAGTCTCCGTGATGTTTTAATTAAAAACGCTGGTATGTTTCTTTTATTAATTCATCGACTATTACTTAAACATTACCTAGAGTAATTATTTGATTAAATTACTAAATTAAATGTCATGTGGTGGTGGGGTTATCTACCATACCATCTCATCATCTGGATGTCGTAAGAGCGAGAACAATAATACGCCGGCCGACAGATGATGGAATAATCATCTCAATAGTTCACTGGAGGATAGAGGCCTCTCCCAAAATGGGAGAATTTTCCGTAATCACCACGCTTGGCAGGCGAATTTCTGATTGAAGTACTAGACGACTCGCTCCCTAAACGCTTTTTATTCAGACTTTTATCGGTTATCAGCCGTGACAGCTCAGCGGACGTGCGCCTTAAATTTGATAGCACGCGAGTGACCAAGGCTCGATTCAATTTTAGGGGTGCTGGCACCGGGGTGCCAGCACTCCTAAAATTGTTCTGCAATTTTAAGTGCTGACTTACCACGTGCTTAGCGGTAATGGAAAACAGCGCGAGTAAACCTGCATGTCTGTGAAATACAAATATTTCAACGACATGTAAATTCCGCCAACTCGCATTGGAGTAGCGTGGCGGACTCTTCCGGGCTCCAAACCCCTCTCAGAAATGAGAGAAGGCCTGTGCTCAGCATTGGCACATAAACAGGCTTTAACTTTTACTATACTGATATCCTGGTATACTGATATACTGGTAGCGGCTTAAGAAAATTTACCACCCCATCTCATCCCGTGGGTGTCGTAAAAGTCGACAGAGGGAAAATTAAAATCAGAAGATGGGCAGCAGCATCTTCCTGGAACATCAGAATAAATAAACTACGGTTGCCAACCCGACTGCCATTCGTGGCAACTATGGCGAAATTGCCCCCAAAATGAGAGATTGCTACAAAAGTTTGTAACTTTTGTAGCAATCTATGTGGGAGGTCTATGTTCAGCAGTGGACTAGTGATAGGCTGAAAAGATGATGATATTGAATGATGATACTGACTGGTGTCGGCCAGCGTCTAAGGTGTAAGGTCTAAGGTCTGGTATTGTAACCACCAAACTGCCAGCTAGGCGTGACGATTGCGGCGAATCTCAATTTCGGAGAGATCCTGGTTCTGTAATGTATTCAGATAATGGAGACGATATGTTATATTAAAACTAAATCAAATGTTTTCAATTTGAATTTAAAATGTCCGATTGCAAATAGATTATTAGTGTACATTACAAAATACTAGTTACTCTTTACTATCTACATTGCTTATCATTAGTACTTGTATTCCCCGAAGAAATCATTCTCGGAAGTAGTGTTATTTCGGCAATCATAAAGCTTACTCTGCTTTTATTTTTCTTCATCAATATTTATAAAAGGGGCCCACGTGTTAATGCTATAACAGGATGTTTAAAATTCCAAATTGCTGCACTAAGTACGCACTTCATTTCCTATTAGATATTATTTGTGTCCGGAGATAAGCCGGTCGGGCGAAGGTGCACGCTTACGTATTATAGAGCGTTATTTTCATAATATATTATTGTGAAGCGATCGTAAGTCGTCACAAGAGAAGAGGGTCGTTTTATTTTCGAAAATGGCTCCATCAGTCACCGTTGAAGTTTTCGAGCATCGCCTAAAAAAATTGTTACGCTCAGTATTGTGTCGCTTACGATTTCTGAGTAACTAAATATTGTTGAGACGTCTTTGATGGATACATCACTGACGTTATTGCCTGTAACTCGCGTTGCGCTGAAGGATAGCCAGTTTAAACTCTTATTCCCTGCTATTATTTTTAATGCGCTACTTTGAAAATTTGAAATCGTTATTTAAACGGACCATTCGTTCATTCGCCTCAATACGTTGAATTTAAATATAACTTGATTTTCCATACATTGTTCTGATTAAACAACTTCGTCATAGTAATTTTGTAAAAAGCCAAAACGAATCGAACCGAAATCGGAATTTCGGTTTCAGTAATGTGAAAGTATGTATTTGAGATATATTCGCTATATAAGAGTTTACATTATTTCACTAACCCCTTTCTCAATAAAGTGTCAACTCTTGGCCTCGTGGATAAAGTCTCACATCACTTAAGCGAATAGGCTGTCAATTAAGGCATCCGTTTTGTGTTCGTTATTTAGTATCAATGAACCCGTTTAAACCGGCATATTCAAGATCGAAATTTCGAAATTTATTTATTTTTAAGTTTTAGGTTCATTTTGGAACAGAAAACTAACCTTTGGTTTAGTATTTAGCAAATGGTTCTGCAATTAGGAAAAGTGGACTGCACAATATTTCGTAGTATAATGTACTACTGAAGCTCTCCTACAAAAGCTATTAAGCTAGTTGCGAATACAATAGGATTACATATAAGGATGCAAAATCTTCTTTTACGAGTATCATGTTTTATTTAATTAATTAAATTTTTAACTTCACCACAAAAGAATGTATCTTGGAAATCGCCAAAACAGTTAATTCAGGTTTTTTAAAGCTTCTTGAACTGTTTGGTACTTCGAAAATGTATAAAAATATACTAAGGTTCGCAATATTTGCGCAAGTAATATCTCTGAATAGTGGAGCTAACAAAACACTCTGTGGTCACCTAGTTTCAACGTTTTTGACTTAATTTTACATTAGTTAATAATAATTTTATAACAGGATTTTTTTAATACTCGTAAATGGTATCTAACAAGCCACGTAAGGCTTAGCCAATCACTATTGCAGATAAAGTGTAAATCCTCGCGACTTTGTCGGATCGGCCACATTTATTGTAAGAGGTAAAGAGTCTATTCCATACTTTTTTTTAATTTCTGTTTGGGAAACTTTAGAAATAAACTTTAGGAAGCGCCCTAATATTTCCGTATTGATATCTTATACTTGAAGAGAGCAATTGCTGTGTGTGTATATATATAATATATATATATATATATATATATATATATATATATACGTATATGTATCTGTAATTGATTTCTAAAAAACAACTATTTAGATTTCAATAAATTTTGGTTTCATTTTCATACATTTTACAATTTTTTTAATATATAAAATTGATATGTTCCACGCAACAACGATTGGCACTACATGGCATTGTTAAAGTGACAGCAGGTAGTGTTACTGCCAAACGAGCCAGTCTTGTATATAATTGATTTCTCGGAAACGTCTCTTCCGATTTTGATGAAGTGTATACAATTTATCTAAATATCTATTATTAGGAATGAATATTAGCAAGTCTTATATATAAGACTATAAATAGTAAAGAAAATTAATTAATATCTATTCAGGCATCTCTTTGCTTTTTACCGTTTAATTACAAGCAATAAGACCACAATTGAATAAAATTACCATCGCTATATCATTATTTGTCTACGTTTGACCAATGACCTATTAAATATTGGTTATGACATCAAGAGTTTAGATTACACCAAATTCAATTACAGTTTAGGTCACAATTTGCGATAACTGTATTAAATCGGTAAACATAAAGTTTTCTGAATCTAAAAGTTCATGGTTATTTGATTAAACATTAACACATATAACGGTTTCTGTGACTAATTATTTTATTTAAAATGATACGCAAACAAAAACCGTGCACCACTTGGTATATATTTCTGTCTTACTATAGGTACAATGAAGAATTTTTTTTTAGGTACACCATAAATTACAACATAGTAAATGTTAGTTAAATAATTATTCAACTCGCAGTTGATTTGATATAGTTTCGTTTTTCTTTTATTTTCAAAGAATTTTATCGACTTTCAGTATTAATTGTTTTCGACCATTCGAATATTCTACTCTATTCCCTTAAAATTAAAGTTTATATAGATTGACTGATGAATGCAATCGTTTCGGTTCGACACACAGGTCGCACAATAAAAGAGCTTTTAAAAACATCACGACTATCTTGGCGGTCATTCAAACGCTCGCGTTACGCGCGTTGTTTTGAAAGCGCATAGACCGTCCACGATTACGTTTCCAACGAAGTGTCGACTTCAGGTTACGTTTTATACCGTCACATGAATCTCGCGCTCGGATGTTTGTTCCCAAACGCTTGTTCATTAACATTTTATGACTGGTACGACCGATAAAAGTGGAATAAGACGCATTCATCGGGTCATACGGTGTGATAGACGCACCGGACCGCTGGCGCACACTACAGGAAGTCAGCGTGCCGTTATTAGGCTATAGCCATTCAGATCAACGCTTTCTGATTCATTCAATTGGTATTATTGTACATTTTAGATGTTCCTATATCGATTGTGTTTGTATTCGAGAGCCAATATCCGTCCTTAATATAATATTCCTCATACATTATTATTCAAAACCATTAGATATAACTATTACAAAACGTATTTTCCAAACAAAGTTCGAGATAAAAATTATGAATAAAACACTCGCGTGAGCTAAAGAAATTAGCAATGTAAACAAATACGAAGTTTAAATTGAAGTTAAAAACGCTCAAAAGAAGACGATGCAGCGTCATAATTGCTTTATCGTCGAGTATAAAAACGTAAACTTTTGTTAATTTTATTCGCGTGCCTCTATTTACAAACACGCATATCTCTAGTTCCAAACGTAACAATGAAGATATTCTTTTAATTGTTTAACATCGTTTTAATTTGTATTTTTTTGTAATACAGATATTATTTTTTATTTTTATTTTAAGTATTAGGTTTGTTTACGTATTGATCTCTTACAAAAGCAGGTGAGGATGAACAGAGTACCATCTGCTGGCAAATCCAATTGTCCGCAGTTCGGTCCCAATGGCACCCACCCTATCCAGATAACATAAAGTCGAACAGATCAGGGGCGCGGAAGATCGTAAACTTTTTAGAACGTCTCCCAACAAAACGCGAATCGTAAAATTAATTGGAGCCCATTCATATTAATAGACATTTACGAGGTCTCTTTCATAAAATAGAGATTGTCGTCGCTCTTACGCAATATCAGCGGCTGTAGGCAATCTGTGATTTTAGTATTAATTCGTTTTGTAACTCGAATGAAATAATTTTTAGTGCGTATAAATCATAGAACCCGGTAGGCGTACTTTTGTGGACGTTGAGCAAATCATCGTTCATTGGTACGACTTAGCAGCCGTTAACTTAATCCGATGACTAGACGTCTTAGTCTATTCATAATAAAACATAAAAACACCGGCTTATGTTTTAAGACATTTTTTTTATTTTTTTATAGTGACGAAACGAGCGAAACGTTCACCTGATGGTGAGTGCAAAGTCTGCCCATAGCAAATGCTGTGTCACCCTGAGACATTAGTTCTAGTCTCACTTGCCCAGTAATTACACTAGCTCTCAGTGCCCTTCACACCGAATCTATTAATATATATATAGTAATGTTTGCACACGACTGCTTCACAGCAGAATAACTGACCCGCAGGGTTATTGCGTATCCAAAGTGATGATCACTTATTAAAGTGTTGAACGAATATCTGCTAAATAAGTGTCTGCATACTGGTTATGATTACCAAAAAAAAACCTCATATGAAAAATAATCGTCATTTTCATTAACCATACCCAGTATGAAAACAATAATTTGAGAGAAATTCGTTCAACACTTTCATAAGTGATCTTCACTTTAGATACGTAATAGCCCCGATGGAGTGGTACCTACCTCGATGGATTCCTGCTGATAGGAATCCTACCACCAGGAAAAATTAATGAAAACAAATTATTTGTCTCTGTACATTGTACTATGTTTAACCTAAAAACAAAAACAATGTTTTAAAATACGTTAAATGTAACAAGTCTATAACTAATATTATTGCAATAGTAAATACACTACAGAGAAATATAGGTACTGCACATCTGCCGTACTTGCGATGCGGGTGTTACGACGAGCATTATTGGGGATTACACGTAAAATATGATATATCTCTGTCTACATAGCGCTTTCCCAGTCGGAGATAAATGGAAAGCACATTAGGCTACACAGATGTCGCCTCCGCACCTCCTCGGGGATGCGAGCAATTTCCCAACCCTTAGTTTGATTCGATTCCCGAAAGGTTTCCTTAGCAATATTTATTATTATATCTTTATTCGCGTTTGAAATCATTTGATACTAGTTAGATTCGCTTTATTTTTTTGTACTCGTGACAGTTTTAAATCGGTTATAATTCTGATGTTAATAAAATATGCATATTATAATAATTAGCAATAATCTGAATTTATGTGACTTAGACTAAAACATTTATTTTTAAATCAAGATTGAGATTACGCTGTACTCAGAATTCACTGACTTTCTTTTATTGAACAAAGTGAAGAGATCAGCAAATCGTTCACCTGATGGTAAGTGTAACATCTGCCTGTTATAAATGCTATGTCACCCAGAATACTGTTGTGTTGCACCGTCTCATATGCCCATCAATTACACCAGCTAACAGTGCCCTTCGGAGCTACTACTGCTTAACGCTAGAATAACTAGTACTACGATGGTCCCCCCCAATACGGCCTCCTATGTATGAAACCTACGACCAGGAAAAAGTATTACTACGTGCAACATTCTGCGAAATATAATAACGAATAGTACCTTTTCCTTACTTTCGACTTTACTAAGAAAATATTGGACAAAATAAATCAGGAAAATGCCAAAAACAGCGATGAATTTATCAAAAATATTAGCTACATGAGGCTTAATATCTAATTCTAACCCTCTGCCTCTCTTTATGTCTGTAATATTTTAACGCCTAACGCAATATCGTAACGTAATTTAAAACGAATTAGTACCCCCCTCGGAATTTCAAATTTGTATACTCTCGCGCCCCGCTCTAAATGCACCTATATTTTTAAAAACAAAGGGTGGTACGTGTACTATTTTATAATTTCGCCCCTCTTTCCCTCTAACTTCTCTTTTGTGCAAATATTACACTGAGCCAACCCTCTAATGTAACGGTAGAGAGCTCTCCCGTAAAAATGGCGGTTTTATCTTTTAGAAAACAGCGATTATTTACCTTTAAGATAGTAATTTAATAAAAATTTAAAATTTAACAGATATCTTTATTGTTGAATCTCTACACACTTACATAATGTGTTTTAAGCAATATAATCATTACGTAACTGATTTTACATAGTTCCAATCTATAAATTGAGTAGTGTATAGCTACGGTAGAAAAAAATAACCATAGGTATTACTCTTTGAATCTGTTTTTGAATAACGTTTAATATGTAGATTAATGAGCTCAAGTATTGTATAAAGAAAACGTTTCTAGTAAACGATCGCCATCAAACTATCTCAACATGAAATAAATGCAAACGTAATATGTAGGTTTGAGTTTTGAAAAATCTGAATGTCGTGATTAATTTATCCGGAACGTATTGGATGAATCCTCCATATATAATGCAGCGTCTAATCTCAAAACCGAGTGCAGATGACATTACACTCGCCCCTTCCCGGCAATGAGTGGACCAACATGGCTTCTGATTTGGGGTTTGTAAGCTATAATTGCTAATAACTTTTTTCGTTGTTTTTACATTATTTTTAACAGGTAATGATTAAACACACACATTTCATATAGGGGGAAAGCAGAGACCTCACACGTAGCCCACTTTTTGCCTTCGCGGGAAACGAGATGTGACGGGTGGACAACCAAGTCGCCGCCATTCTGGTACGAGTCAAATAATTTTTACTCGCGATAGCGTTGCACGAGCAATATAGTGACA
Source organism: Luehdorfia chinensis (assembly GCA_019845155.1). Taxonomy (NCBI): domain Eukaryota; kingdom Metazoa; phylum Arthropoda; class Insecta; order Lepidoptera; family Papilionidae; genus Luehdorfia; species Luehdorfia chinensis. The sequence goes on along the minus strand of JAHVAK010000642.1, from coordinate 11,371,584 downwards.
ACATTGCATATTCTAGTATTATTCTGCACGAAAAAAGGTTGTCCGTAAAATACCTCAGTCGCCTCTTACGATACCTTTACCCACGATTAAAAGTAATATAAAACTTTGTCAATAATTTATATAATATCAGAATTTATTTTATATTGTTTTATAAAATTAAGTTCGCTTCTAATCCTTTAATAAATTTCAGTTGAAATATTATTTAAGTATTTAATAGTTCTACAATATTAAAATTAGCACTCAGTGACATTTCTGTCTATATATACCAAAGCAGAGATACGACGTAAAAGTACCATAAAGAAACGGGTTTTGCAATTTCTCTAAACTACGCAAGTAGAATTGTGGACGGCTTGCACTTATGTGATTTGTAGACAATTAGAAAATTGACCCCATTACTACCAACCACTGGACAAGGCGTGCCCATGGCATCATGGGGTTGTATGCAAATTAATAGTGCTATGCAACGCAGGCGGCGGCCTCCGACGGCGCTCGTTAGCCGCACTATTGTGCACTTATTAATTCAACTGCATAATTTATAGCGGTCGAACGATGCATCGCCTCGGACGCATAAATTGTCTTAATTGAAACTTAATGCGGGCCGGGACGGATTTAGGTACGCGGTGCGGATGGAAATACCTATCACAGATAATTCCGTTTATTGACGCGAGGCAGTTAGAAGTTATGGCTATTGTTATAAGGTAGCGATGAAATCAGGGTTCAAGTTTAGTGATGCTAACTTTTCATAATAAAATGATCAAATCGAATCGAGTTTTTGACTACGTTGTCAAAAATTCAAGATACGCAGTATCAAAACTAGTACTTTTGAAATTATTTCCGATTGAGGATAAGATTTTTAGGATTATGTTAAAAATATTCACTCAGAGACACACTAAGAGACACACGTGTACTAGAATGATGCGACAAGACATGCACACACACAAAATGGTAGGTACCACCGTGGAGCCCGTTATTCTGCCGTAAAGCATTTTTCATATTTGTTTTTTTTATTCAATAAAAAAAACAAATATGAAAAATGTTTAACTAGTTGTGTGATCTTGATTTGTCCTTATTTATTCTTAACTGATATGTGTAAACTGTTTTGGAAATCTGCTGTTACATTACATAATTAGGAAATAATTCTTACGCATACCTTCAAATATTGGAACTTAATACAACGAATTAAAATGAATACTTAACGTTTTAATTTAAAAACGGGAATGCGTATTATTACTTCACCTCGTCGGTGCTGTAGTCGACTAAGGAAAAAAGCAGAATAACAAAATGGCTTCAGTTGGAATTGGCGGAATAAAAATCTCAAATATGCTAGATCTAAAATACTGCAGCCGATGACAGACATAAATGTTCTAAAGTGCGAAGCGTCTGGTACTGCGATCGCCAATCAAAATGCCAAGTGTGGCGATACAGTAAATTCTCCCAACTTAAAAGAGGTCAAAAGTGGACTGATTTATGGATTTCGTATTTTTTGTTTTCTTTTAATGTAAAATAGTTTCCTATGAGTGATTCATGAAATGAATGATGTAAAATTATTTATTTTAGGTACCTATGAAAAGAAAATTTTTCATTGAGTACGAATATTTAATGAGTTTTGACACGTAATTTACTTATATAATATTCATACGTATAATTCTCATCTTATTTTGGTAAATTAATCACATTATATTTCTCACTTAGCTATTTATTGTATTGAATAAATAAAATGATGAAATTATCATTAAATTCTTTATGAGATTTGAGTTGAAGTTCCCAGTGAGAACGAATTGTTAGTTTTTGAGTGTAATAGGTTTAGGTTTATGTGCAATATTCATTTAACGAACCAAATCTATGAGGCAGAAAGTTGAATAAAAAATAGCTCTATCAATAACTTTCTACGACTAAGAAATGTTTTGCCAAAAGCTATTAAATAAAACCTTTTTCCACTTGTACCCAATTATTATGGATATATGGCAGTTCACGGAAAGCTTGAAAGCTTATTTGGCGTAAGTGGTGCATAACCTTTGAAAACGTGTTTAAAGCTTACGCTACGCTTTGGTGTTGGATAAAGCTTCGCTTTGGCTAGTTATGTTTGCGGATGATGTGCCAAGAGAAAAGACTACGCCGACAGATCGGCGTGTTTGATCTGGAGAGAATCCCTAAAAGTGTTTTTAATGTGGAGTACGCTGTTAGCCCGGCGACATTTATATCTTCGTCGGAGGAGACTCACTAGCAGGACGCCTGCGAGTAAGAAATACGAAGACGCTGCTGGTGATGACTCAACACGCTCAGCGTTGCGACTGCCGTCTGCTGTTGCTCTGCACTCCGAATCCTGTTGACTGTATAATATAATATCCGAATAACAAGGCTCGCAGCGATCCAAGGGTTTCCCCTCTTTAGAAGGTACTAAACCTCGGTTTGAATCGCCGTCGATAAGGGTTATAATGGTTCGAATTTTTGTAATCGCGTGTATAGCGGGTGTCTGTGAGCTTGCAATCTCCTATCAGTAATTTTTAGATCTTTTTTATATAGTTTTCATCGATGAAACTTCAATAGCGCGGGTGACATAGATGTCGCTATATTACCTATGTGCTATGGTACTATAATAAGTCTATTGTTATTATATACTTGGTTACATATTTTTTACTCAACTCGCACTGGAGCTGCGTGGCGGATTCTTTTCGACTCCAAAACCCTCCCAAAAATAAAAGGAGGTCTGTGCTCAGTAGAGATATATTTATAGGCTGTCACTTACAAATTCGTTACTGAATTTACTATCAACCGCTCGCTTTTTTATATGAATTCAAATAAAGTCGGCAATAGATTCTTTTATTGAATGTACGACGAAAATAGGAAATGAAATATGTAGGTACCTTAATATCAAAAGCTGTACATTCCTTATTAAAGGACGACTACACCAACGATGTAATAGTTAGTTTGGCGCGTTTTAATTACTTCAGCCCTATTCCAGGGGTGTGATGTTCCCTTAAGTGCCGAGCGGCGCAGACTCGTGCACTAATGTGCTAGTAAACTATGACGTTGCCGCTTTATGCTGTAGGTAGGTGCGTGTTGGTGATTAAACAGGGCAGTTTCAGTAGTGTTTTCATTATAAGACAATTTCCGTTATCACCAGTTCATGTTTACTACATATCTGTGTAATATATGAGTTTTATATGTTGTTATTGTTGGAAACTTAAACATTTAATTAGTTTGCCTTCATTTTTATAGTTTAACATCATTTATTATAACGTCATAAATTTGAATAAAAAGTATATCCTATGGAACCTAAGAATCAGCATACTCTTGAAATATACCATAATTCTTAGCTTATTTTATGCCCTTTATTCCAAATACTTGCCGTGTGGTAGCAGCATAGGAGAATCATAGTAGATTCCATCTCATCCCGTGGGTGTCGTAATAGTTGATAGAGGGAAATTAAAAACCAGGATATGGGCAGCAGCATCTTCCTGGAACATCTCAATAAATAAACTGCGGTTGCTAACCAGCCTGCCAAACGTGGCAACTATGGCAAATCCCCCCAAAATGAAAGCGACAAACTTTTGTGGCAATGTATGGGGGAGGCCTATGTTCAACAATGGACTAGTAATAGGCTGAAGTTATGATGTTGACCAAGATTCCAAATACTATAATTTAACGAACACTTCAGATTAACAAAAGAAAATTAAATAGTGTATATAATTTCATTAATTAAGACACTTTACCGTTCCGTATAACATCAAAAATCATCGCTTCAGCGATGGATCCGTAAGTCGCTAGACAAGAACCAAAGCTGCTTAAAGCGCTAAATCACACACAAAATTGCGCAGCTAATAACTAGTAAAATGATAGTGTTAACAGTGCGTGCGAGAAAAAATATAGCTTATCTAAACGTGCGAGTGAGAAAGATTTTGAATCACACATGACATTAGAGTATTGTCAAACATTAGACAAAATCACACGTAAGCGGCAATCATTGATTTGATTCTTTTGTTAAATGTAACTTTGGCGATCTTTGGGTTTGTTTATTTTGTGTTCAGTGTTACAACCTGACTACAAAACTGGTACTTAAACCTAAACCATATCGAAAATATTTTAGCTAATAAATAAATTCTAAGAAGTACTATTTAAATCTGCTTTCACAGATACATAGGTGTTATTTTGAACCCAATAATCAGTGTGTTTTGACGGTTGGTTCTTGGGCGAACTTTGTATTGGAGCTGAGCAATGTCCTTTCTAGTCTCATTATGGCAGAGTATTCGTGAGGTCTTAACACTATTTTTATGACCTCCATAGTATCTCTTAACGGATAGACCTTAAGATGAAGATCATAATATATAACCTCTACTTCAAACCTATACCTGTTGTCATCAATACTACGCTCGAAGTTGTCTTCGAAAATACATATCAAGGACAAATTGTCCGTCTAAGTAAGACCAATTTCGATTAACTTGCCACTGCAAAACGTTTGAAAAACTGCTTCACATCCACTTGTACAGTTACCTCAAATATGACGTGAATCGGCACGTCACGACGATGATTAATTGCAGGTCATATGAGCAAGGTAACTCAGTTTCTGTGCACAATAGTAAATATTACTGGAGCAGAAGTGCTAATACGCCGGTCACATCCCTCTTAGATCCGATATCTGTTAGAAGGGAAATGGAGAAATGATGCAAACTACATGAAGCGATGACCTGTGATTATGATGAAGGCAATGAAGATTCTATTGTACAAGAGACTGACATAGATTTGATGAGAGTGAAAACTTATATTTTATGACAGATACACGTTTAGAAATGACACCGTATCGGATAACTTAATGATTTTTCCTGTTCAAAATATGTATATAGTAAAGACGTAGTTCCAAGAAAGGTTAATTTATATTCAAGTCTGCGGAACAATGCAATTAAAATTCAAAACAAGTCGACATAAATTGCAATAAATTAGAAAATATATAAGTGCAATTAGGACGCCCTTATAATTCAAGAATTCTCATAGCATCCCCGCTTCTGCCCCAAAACCCTCGTTAAAATCCAGTGATTAAATATCGCCTCTCACGCATTCAGGCCGCATCTCCGTTAAGCGTCCGCCAGTCGCCATGAAGCAATTATAATTAAAAATTATTCCGGCAATCCGGCAGAAAACTTTCATTATATTGTCCTCTTAATATTTTTGGTTGAACATTATATAACATATTGAGTGTACTTAATGTAGTAATTAATTATAAAATAAATGATATAACTAATTCCCTAATATTGCTTATAAATAGGCTGAATAGACAATTTATATTAAGAGTAATTTGAACCGAGTCGAGTCATTAATCCAACTTTTGCTTTATACTTTCAACTCGTGACTTAGGAAATAAAAAATGTCTTTTTATTATAAGGTAACAAAACCGAAAACTCAAACCACTGAAGGCCAAATTTAGAATAAAATCTTTTACAGTTGTTATAGTGATATTATTATTATTATATTCCCTATCATATTAAATAAAAATACATAAACCAGATCAAATAGGATTTCATCCATCAATTTAAAAGGTGAACTGCCCAACATATCGTTATGTTATTTCGCTTCCCCAGAGGACCAAAAAAATGAAATATTGCAAATTCGTCGGCTAAAATTTATGTTAGCCGTGTAGTCATATAGCTCTCCCTTTGGGGTGCAGGGTAAAATAAGCCTATCAATGTTATGGAGAGCTAGCCGCACTCGTTGTCGGTCAAAATGACCCTAAACATTTTATTTGCTAGCATCGCTATTCCCGTAACGCGGTAGAATAGCGCCGACTAATCTTGAGCCACCATTTAAGGGGTGTTATCGCGCCTGTTCCCGTATAAATATAGCTAAGCACAGCTTTGCATGGTTTGAATACAACATTCCCGAACATCCCCAGCATCGCATACACCGCTACAGTAATAAGTTCGCGCACGCTACGTGAATATTTATGGCCACAATGCATAAGTTGTTCGCAAATGTAACGAATCCCAATTTATTGCCAATCGATTAACACCCTTGCTTACCCTCGCTAGCTGCTTTATTTAATTGAGGCGTTCTCATGATTGGATCCGTAGATTGACGCAACTGCTACGAAGATTCGAAAATGTAATTATCGAAAAAGCTCAGTACAGTTATACGAATTTATTCGCGATTCTTTTAACATATTCCTTGACTTTTGTTGGTATATAAAAGAATTAATAAAAAAGTTTCATACTGTGTCCACTATCACCCCCATTATAGGTAAATACCTATATCTGTATTCTCATGTCGACGTCTTCCCGCATGTAAATATGACACCCCATAAACTGAATGTTTTATAGGCTTCTACTACCATTCCAATTTATTCTGGACACTTTTTGTCTACTTCGAGGGTGTTCGATTCTTAGGGGAGAATTTATGGCTTTTATTATGTCTCTTTTTGGTGCTAATGTCAGTATAACCTTTAAATGGCAGCAAAGACAGGAGACCAGAAAGGTTTTAAGTGGTTTCCGTTGTTTCAATGTAACCAATTCGTTTTCGAAGTAATTAGAATTACATGCATATAAATAGACATAAAAAGTTAGTATTTAATACTAAAATATCTTCAAAGTTGACACACACGCAGGTAATTCTTTAAATTAGTGTAGAATGCCACGAAAACTCGATAAATTTGCGCAGAATTTACGATTTATCAAGTTCGCACAGATCGATATCGCTCGGGAGCCGCCTTCCCGCATTGTAATCCGTTGTTTGGGACGCGATATCGAGCGAACTAACAAAATATTCTGATCTCGTAGCGATGTAACGCCCTCTGCTGCCGGCCCCCACTATTTATACCTCTGTTATTGGCACTTCTTCAATGTCAGACGCACCCTGCTACTATCCCCTGATCCCCGTAGCCCCACGGATGCCCCCTGGTGTCCCTAAAACATACATTACACTACCCCGCTCGAATACTAAGGGCGAGAATAGCTAACATAAAATTATATCAATTGCTTGGATTTTATTTTCGAATTATAATTTCTGATTTAACACCTCCTTTATTTGACGACGAAGGGTTGATTGAACTTATAAAGTAGCTTCGATTGCACTGAATTGCAACGAAATCTGGCTGCCGCTTAGGTCAAAGCTTATGAGACGTAAAAACAAATGGTGAATGTAAATTATGTAAATATTATTACGCCTTTTATTGTATCGGAGTATACGGTCGAAGAATACAGGGCGTAATACTGAATAAAAAAGAGTCGTTCGCATGTTAGTTGTAGTCGTGCGGCTTTAATTACTGGCCATGTTTGCCGGTCGAAGGCACATGTGTAGGTAGTAGCTCCATTCATATACTAAACTGTTTATTTTACTGATTATCTTCAATGCGGATATAATAGTAGTAAATGAAGTCAGAAAACTGTTTTTTTCTGTAGCCAGTGAATGTGTCGTCACTTTAACGAATTTTTCAAAAACTGTTGATGGTGAGACAACAAAATTAGATAAATAAAAACTATAACTCGGAATGTCACTTTTCTCCATGCATGAATAAGTAACTTAAGGTAAATCTAAAGATGGTTTAGATCTTAATTGTATTATTTACCTAATTGGTTATCAATATATTTATATGATTTAAAAAGTAAGTAAAAAACTTTGAAACTGTATATAATAGCATAATATAGCTCGCCGCTAGCTGTCAGGCAGTGTAGAATAGCACCTACCTTTTTCCTACCAAGGTGTCGCAAGAGGCGATTAAGGTATTATACGGACAGCATTATTCGTGCCATAATATGCAATGCTGTCACACTGCTATATACTGCTCGTGGGAACGAAATGGGGAGTAACAATTTTTTGACTCATACGAAAATACCGGCGACGTGGTTCGTCACGTCACGTCTCGTGCGAAGAGTGGTCTACTGGAATGGCCTCTGCCTTCCCCTTTATAGGGGAAAAGGGCGTCACTGTATGTATGTATGTATGTATTGTTGCTATTACAATTTCATTAATTTTTACTTCTGACGGTAAGTTTCTATTTACAGTTAAAACAAGGTAATTTACTACGTTATTAAAACACTGAGTTTGTAAATACTGTATAAATACAGATTCAATGACGCCATGGGTGGTTAGATCAGTAATTAAACAGTACTTGATTATAATTTCGCAACGGTTTATTTCCATAAAACCTATGCGTTATGAGCGAAGCACAGATAAATTGCATAATTCATGCACGCAACGTCGGGACAACTCCGCAATGATATTGCAAATGTCGTTTAGATAAAGTCATTAAGTAAGCTTAATATTATCATCGAGTTTAAAAAAATCCTCGGAACGCTAAAAGGAACGCAGTCGGCCGATTTCAAAAGGCAAACGCGTCAAAAATTCTCAGCTCTTACAATTAAACTTCTCTACAATAAAATCACATTTTAATTTCTCATTGGCGGCAATTAAATAACATGAACGTGGTTTTAATTGAACGCAGCCGTACGCATTATTGTCCGCGCTACTTTTTTTTTTGGAGAGAAAGAACAAAACGCTTATTATAAGTTCATTTAAATCTCTTCCATACACTATAAGTGGGTGAACGTCAAATTTTCCACGTCGCACGAAACTAAGTTAATTATGGCAACATTTGTTACAATAGGCGAGCTTGGGGAATATAAAACAGCAGTCATAAAAAAATCTGTTTTACACTTTTAATAGAAATACCACGTAGTTTTAGGAAGTGAATATTGAAATAGTTAAGGTGTACACACCTTTTAATTTACTCTTTTTCGCCTAATAAATAAACTTACAGTTTTGTTTTTAATGGTAATTAAGCAACACTCGAGTAGGTAATGTAGGTTATTTACGGTGCTGGACTTGGTGTAACTTTGGACTTCGCGTATACTAATGATATTTTTCATTGTTTCGCGGTGGCACTGTGTGAAAGCTTACCTATTCGTCATGTTAGTGATGAGCTTTTAAATCTTTCTAAATTCTAATTACGTCAGTAAGTAAACTAGTATTGCATGTGGTCAAAATTCGACAAATTGTGTTACTGAAGTAACGCTTTTGACAACATAACATATTTTTCATTTTTTTTTCGCAGGAAAGGCGACGGGATCTTAGCTCATTCTCTTATCTTGTATTTAATTAGTTAAAGCATTTTGTACGGAAAAATCATATTTGTACGTTCTCTTTATTTTACTTGCCTCAACGGCAACATACAATTTTTTCTAACAATCATTTTTAACTAATTTATTTATGTAAAACGCGGTTCACAACGTGGGGTTCAACATGCTATGGGACTCAGTCTACCCTCGTCTCTCTATGTCTTATACAGTTTAAGGATTACAGGCGCGAAGACATGAAATAATGTTAGTGTAATAAGATTTTTTGAATAAAAATGTAAACAAGTGTAGGTAAAGCACGATATTTTCCTTTAAACATTTATTATTCGAATGTGTCATTCCATTCCGCAAATGTTGTACTCCAGGTGAAAACGTCCCCCACTGGTTATATATCAAGATGCGTATCTCAGATTTACGCGGCGAGGTTGAACGCGATTGTATCTCTCAGATTAATGCACACAAGTCGCATAGAGCGCCTACCACAGCATGTAATATAATTCCATCCCTTTATCTTGTAATTTAATCACCTTAACTACGTGGCGGTTTTATTTTACGCTTGATTGAAGCATCTATATATTTTTAAATAAGCGGGACTTTCACCGTTTATCACTGAAACTACGTATTCAAAAGGGAAGCACACGATTTAAAGTAGTTTAAAATCGATTACAGCCGCATTAATTGATCTGAGCCAATCAAAAGGTGTCATTTATAGAGCATAGCTTCAGAGATGCGACAATCTTGTTAGTAGATATCGATAATTATGTTTGAGTTTATTTTCAACTTAACGAAAGCGATGACTAGTCACTTTTTTAATTAAGTACATAGCCATTGCGTACTGCAATAAACGAGTAAATGGTTGCATATGCGTTGAAATGTTGCAGTTAAGTCGCAAGTGTCGTAGTTCAACGTGCCTTTATTTTCTTTATAGCACTGCGAGTTGCTTGAAAGGCCGTAAATCACCTTCGAGCCTGTCGCCCGGCTTCCTCGAACGTGTGTAAGTGCCCAACTCTGGTCAGCGAGCCAATTTGTTTTTATTGAGACTACCCTCGAGTTATGCAAACTGGTAGGAAACGCTGAGCTCGCTGTAAACAAACTCAAAGGCGTCCAGTCATCGTTGACCTTCGAATTAGAATCCCTTCAGCACGTCGATTCTTAAAGCTTAGTTACAACATAACCGGGTCTCGATAAAATGGACCTAACTACAACCGTCCACCTTTAATCTCAGTGCGACTGTTTTCACAAGCGCTTACGTTCGGCCTCCGAGGCCGTGATCAGGCGTATGTAAACAATACTTAACGTTAATAGAGATATAAATTGTATGTTTAATTTCATTTAATCCTTTTGAGAGCAATCGACGCCTCATGCATTATGAAATTGCTAGCTGTCGGTCGAGCACGCGTTCATATTCAAAACATGCTTTGCCCTTTGTTCTGTTTGTGTCTAAACGTCAGATCAAACTTCACAAACAGCGATCCTAAGCTAACATTGCCACAATATACGTTCAACCTCGTAAATTTAGCTGTTTATCCATTCTATCAGTAGATTTTAACTAATGTAGCGTTGAATTTTATATAATAAACTGTCTAGAGCATAGCATTAGCATTAGTATATAACTGCGACTCAGCTCGTGATAGACTAATAAAATAAATTCAAATTGGCGATTTGGCAGACGACATGGAGGTACTGAAATTAACATAACGTAGTTGGCATAAGCGGAGTAAACTGAACAGCGCTTTCAAAGTTCGTCGGACTATTGAACAATGCCTCCGTTCACATTCAAAAAGTAATTGAGCCGCATCGCAGCGAGCGTTATACCGAACAATCTAAACACGTATAAAGTTACATTTAAGAAGTTGCAGACAAATGCTGTATGCATGAATGAGATTTTTTTCAATCAACTGTAAGATTTCGCAACAATTTATTTCCAGTCTAGCGAGATATAACCGAGAATATTCAATTGCTTTTTATTTTGGGTCAAAGTAACCCGCGTGACAGTCTCTTTCAATATTAATATTCTTCGACAACTTCTCGCAGATCAATATTGGATCGCTATTAGACTGGTAATTTAATTTATACTAGTGGTCGCACTGAGGTCAAAATTAGACAATTCTGACCTCAGTGCGATCATTTCATTTCAATTCATTTCTTTAATTTTAAACGTTATTGAGGTTCGAGTAATTATTTGTTGGCAACATTTTAAATTTCGATGACGACAATCTCTATTATGTGACTGAAATTGTCAATACGGACATAAATATTCAATGTTTTTTTATTCAGTTAAATGTATTTGTAACACATAATGTAAGTATCAATTTAAGAATCCTCGTTTCCTCTCCATACAAACTTTAACTAAGCCAAAGGGGTACCAAGATTCTTCGCCAATTAATATATGGTAGATATTTAGGAATTTATTTGAAAGATGTTTTGATGAAATATAAAATATATGTAGTTTAGATAACGGCAAAGGAAACCAACTGGACGATACTTTTTACCCAGAGTGTAGTCTTATGGGATAACTATAGCGCTGAAAGTTTTTAACACTTTTTAAATTACTGGCCTATGTTAGGTTTAACTCGTTTACTGCAACCTTTAGACCAAAGCCGGCTGCGTGAGGTGCATTGACAAATTGATCCTGCTTAAGTCCGTGGAACAGTTTTAGGATTGTTTCACTTCTGAGCCTATTCTGTTCTATATTCTATAGATAATATTCTATTTCTCCGCTTAATTATCTCGCTAAATTAATATATTTCAGTGAGAAATTATCAAGCGTCTCGTTTTGATCAAAAGAGTATGAAACTCTACACAACAATTCACATATGTTTTGTTTGTGAAGATTGAGATGTATCTTGAGATACGTGTCCGAAATTATTTTTTTCTCAGTCTCGGCATGTTCTGCGTAATCGGATAAATCGCTTTCAATTTATGGATCAAGAATTTTCATTTTTATTAAGAAATGAATGTGTCACTTTATTGTTCTGCCTTGTAAAAGATACCGCCATGTAAATTCTCTACTCATTGACCATTCAAGTCAAACGCGTTTAAACAATTTACAGCATACTGTCGTTTGTAGGAAATTATGTTGGTACAAATGAATGGCTTTACAAAACAGTATGTAAATCTAGGAGCAGGCGCATTAAAATATTGATGTATTCATAGGACAAGGCGACAGAAACAGCATTCTTAATAGAGGTGAAAAGATAGGATGACTTCTGACGTAGTATTGGCGATCAAAATGCTTTAAATTTATAAAATTAAACGATAATCTAAATTTCAATAAAAATAATTTTAAGAAGAATTTGTGATCTGTTGAATTCATATTCTTTTCAATAGAAAATGTTATTAATTATTATTATTAAATAACTTTATAAATTATTGTGGCATCATTTTAGAGACTCAATATAAAAATAAATGGCAAGCAATACGAATAATTAATTAAATTTTATCTTTATTGAACAAATTACACAAATCATATTGATTAAATTTAGCAAGTTGTAGCAAATGTTTTGAATACCGCATACGCCTACACGCACAGTTTTTAAAAATAAAAATTGGAAGTTCTTTTATGTTTATAACTGAATGGTAAATAAATACTTGGATATCTTTACAGCACCTATGGTCACGGGAGGACTGAGGTGACAGGTGATAGTTAACTATGACATCAGGACATCTGTAAAGCACTCGAAAGGTCGAATTATAAATAGTAAAATTAAACGTTTAATTTAAATCTTTTGTATAGATAGAAAACGAGCATTTATTATCTATATTTTTTTCTTTAATAATCGAAACGATATTGAGTCAGAAATGTATACGTTAATGTACGTACAAACTACAACTTGAGAAAAAAAAATTGTCTTTCCTGGATTGATTGATTGATCTGCGACCACGGCAGCAACTACAAAATACTGTCAGAAGTTATCAACTGCACAGGATTTATATTATAGTGCTACATACACTGCATTGTATCCTGGTGACACAGCATTGCTATCATCAGGTGAACGTTTTGCTCGTTTCGTCTCTATCTCCAACAAAAAAAAACACAAAGCGACACTTCGTGTTTATTCTTCGATAATAAAATTTAGTTTTTATGTCAACAGGATATGAATTAAAATTGCAAAGTGACGAGTGTATACCTAGGGTCACACCTACCGGATTTTCCTAATTTGCCTTCGTTATCAAGAAATTAGCGTTGTTTTATATATTTATTTTCTTCGGTGAAATGATTTATGACACGTTCTTGTTACCTATTTATGTAGTCCCTATATAACAGAATCGAAAATATTAATTATGAACGAGACCAGGGACGGGCAATAGCGTCTAAGATGCAAAGTGTCTGATTCTACGATCGCCAATCTGCCAAGCGTGGCGATTATACTAAATCCTCCGAACTTGGGGAGAACTTAGTGTTTCCTCCGGACGTACGAGTAGTATTATTGAACTAACCAACAATGAACTTTTAACTGGCTGCTAAAAATAATTAAAAAATATGGGAGAAATTTTTGAAATTTAAAATGACGTGACGTGAAGCATCGTCGTTCTAGGAAGTCTGCAGTCTGTGACCATGTTCTGGATCATCCCAATCATTACATCAGATTTGATAAACCACAAATCCTTGCAAAAGAACACCGATTCCTACCAAGGATGATTCGCGAGGCTATTGAAATTAAAAAACATCCTAATTTCAATAGAGAAGATGGTTGGTCGAATAATTAATAAAATTAAATCAAAAACCAAGCATACCACTGCAAGACTTCAAGACACAGTTAGCTCTTTCTGCGTAGATCGGACCAAAAGTATTAATTTAAAACTCCAGGTTAACAATGACATCAGGACATCTGTCACCTCTGTTCTCTCGTGACCATGGGTGCTGTAAAGCACTCGAAACGTCGGGTTATAGATAGTTAAAATTAAATGCGATAAAATCCGTAAGAATTAGTTTTATTTAAATTAAAAAAATACCAGTATACTTTTTATTTTTAATCTATTCTTATCTTATACAGGAGATAAGAGAATGATTGTTTGTTTTATGTTAATAGAAGAATAGATAACTTAATGATTTTATATTCTCAGCTTATACCTATATATCAACCTATAAATATTTCTCCTATACAGCTGTATTGCAGGTATATCTAATGGCCATACACACGTGGTTCCGTTTTCGCTTAGTTAAAAAATGCTATGATTGATTTTTTTATGTTTAACTTCAGCAGCCATTTTTAAAGGAATCAACCATTTTTAATAACTGTTTACGTGCCAAATACATACGTTACGGGTGTTATAACAGTTGACTATCTAAATTGCATTACAATTAACAAATGCCCGTAACGAGAACAAAACGTTACAGATGAGGTCACTTGATGAATCATGCTTTATTGCGCGCTCTTCTCGTTCTTGTTTCAAACTGTAGTCAAAAATCGTTAAAGGGATTGTAAAGTTTTTTATTAATTTTACACGATTCTAACATATAAAACGCTTAAATTTATGTGGTAAATGCACGGGGATGTGCGTAATTGTTTTACGTGGAACTATTCCACTATAAACGCTATTGCGAGTTCACGTGTTTACTTCACTCAAATAAGCTGGCCCGCTGTAAAAAAATCTGTATCTACGAATTACTTCACGTCTGCTCTAAGAATACGCCGCAGGAAGCGAAGAAATAACCGGATTAAATAAATCATCGTAACGAATTAAAAGTCGTGTCTAGATACAGTGATTTGTAATTAACTGAAACGAGTCAATTCGTTCATTTCTCAAAGACAATATCAATAACGAAGCGTGACGCCACGATATGGCGCTTCATCAACTGCACACAAAAACAACATGAATGAAACAAAAAATACAAAAAATAATGTTACTTGCGTTTTAAGGTATTATTATAACACTAAACAATTTAATAATTTAGATAGCAAGTATAGCTTCCAAACCTGTGCAAAAACGTTTAGATACATCGTAATTAAAAATTCGTAGACAACATCACAAATAGCGAATTATAATTCGTCTGCGTCACTTTAGATGCTAATGATCACGTGGACTCCAAATGTGTTAGACGTTACAAAAATTGTCTATTTCCGACGCCTGCGCTGCATAAAAGATTACCTACTAGTGCGCAGGCCGATGAACTTACTGCACATTTTCGACATGACGCTGATAATAGCGGAATACGTAACAAACGAAATAGCAACAATTGTGGCCTTGAACGGCAAACGTACGCGACATCTTTGCCGCCTTAGACCTAGTTTCTGATGGGTTGGCAGGCGAAGTGAGTCGTACATATGCTTTATTGCAAACAAATGACATAGACATTGCTTCGGAACGCAAGTAACGGAAGCAGTCTGAGATATCTTTGTTTTTTTCACAGTCGCTATTATTATCATTCTGTAAAGCTCGGTTACTACGTAAGAATACCAAAATTAGAACACGCTACGCGATAAGCTATGTATGGACGTGATGACGCGAAGGCCGCGTGGTGAACTCATTACGCAGTTTTTTGTTCCAGTTTACATTCCTCAACTTTCGCGGTTATATCTAAGCGCACGCTGGGCATTCTTTCACAAAAATATGTAATATTCTAAGGAATAAAAGCTTAAAAATGATTAGATATTACAATATACCGTATCATAACGTAATGTTCAATATATTATAGAATGATTTAAAATTAGTTTTGGCGCCAATACAAGCAGATGTCGGGCCGACTTTCCTATGACAGACACGTCCACAAATCTGGCACACTGTTTATACAACAATATGCCACGGGCATGCCTCGTTAAATTTTTATTACCGCAAGGTCGCCACTTTATGGTCAATTCTCAGCTGTTATTGTTCACGGAGCGAAGTTTTTTTTTACTAGCATCAAACGCCTTATAACGGTAGAGTTACGATTGATAGCGATTAGCTTATAATCGTTATGGTGCTATAAAATGATTTTTACAATCTCTAAATGCATAATCTGTTTTGTTGGCTCGATTAATGAAATATATTGATGATAAAGATGAATTAATGTGGCAGTATACGGCAGAGCGTATTACCGCTATAAATTCGCGTGTGCGGCAGTTTTATATTGCGAATTTATCTAAAACAACTTGTACGAATACGGCACTGTTTCAATGGCCACTAAAACGAGTAAAAACGTACGCGCTACGAGTTAGTTTTGTCTTGTGCTGATTTCCATAGCCCTATGTGATATTCAATATTTCGACTGTGTATTTGGCGATATCGACATTTGCAGAATGACCACAAGGCGTTGAGTAATAAAGCAATTTGCGAGCGTGCCAACAAAACAATGAGCCCCGTTCTAAGCTTGTTTTAACAGCTTTCGACACCGTGATTTAAAACCCTTTGACGTATACCTTATTTGTAAACATCTTGTTAGTACAAAGGAACGCTATTTTCAACAATAAGAGAATTTGCACAACCCTATTGCCGTGAACTCTTTGTTCCCTTGTTGTACTTTTTTCTTTTTTTTACTAAAGTTCGGTGAAAGTAGAAAGCTATACGGCCGTAAGAATGTTCCTGCCTGTGGCGTACATCAGCTTTGAAAGAATCCATTACAGAATGTTGGGAGGATTGCCTGATATCGCAGCCGAGTCGACGATTGCAGTATCAGATACCTCATACTTAAGACAACGCCCGTAACTGATCTTCTTTAATTGTGATCTGGCGATTATTAGATTTCACTTAGTTGCCTTTTATCAAATTTACCAATTGCATAGTCACCCACGTCAAGAATTAGACTCTCTTGTACCGCCAGCACACATCAATGTATATGCAAAAAAATATCTAAAACTGAAGTTATCGACTTTAAAACTTGCGTCTCTTTCATTGCAATATCTTCCTTAATTCTTGTGTTATGTCCACTACTTACCTATTGTCTATAGAGAAAGTTTCTATTCAATGCTACCGTAATAAACCCTTTCAACGTGTTTTGTTATTTTTTCCTTAAAGCAAATGGCTGTATCGATTGCCGCCATTGTTGCAAAAGGTAAAAAGGTAGTTTAAGACGCAAAATACATTATAATTATTTTGCAGTTTCGTTGTAACAACTCCGTTCGCAATATTGTTTTTTTTTTCGATGATTACGTTCCTCTTCTCTATAGTAATAAGTTGCTGTCAGATTACTCAGATTGTTATACAGTTATATAATTAGAAAAAGAAATGGAAAAATCCTCTTTAATCTTGTAATACGAAATCTTTAAAACTATACATTCTTGTTAATTTCTTATCATAAAGAGATCTGTGATGATGTTGGGGAAGTTGAAGTAATTGCAATGATTCAACTAAGCCGTGTCAAATGAATAATTGCAACAGAATGTTACGGAAGACTTGGATGAAGTTTTGGTCGGCCTTTACACATGAGCATCAAATACATCGACATGAATATGTGTGATTTTATTAGTTCATTCACGTCATAGGCTTAGTAGCCTTAATCACTATCTTGAATTTTGAATTTCGAACGCCACGTTATTTCCTGGGAATGCTACAATGAAGGAGGTTGTCTGTGGAATATTTATGAGATGCGTATTCAAATAGAATGCTGTCGGCTCTTGAGAACATCGCATGTAAATTAAATGATATTTTTTTAATAATATCTTGCTGTTGTAAGTAATAACAATAATAAATAAATTCTCGTGAAATGACTATTTTGAACAGACATGCACATACAAAACTATTTGTACTTACTAATCATACCATTTATCGGTAAGGCAAAATAATTTAAAATTGACTCACAATAATTATCTCACATAAATAATTATGCACGCTACAAAGTTGTAATAAACATAAAGTGAAAACGAAAGTTAATAACATTTGAGTCAATAAATCTTGCTCTATCTTCTCATGAACCATTACCATTCCGATAGCTGCTCTCCAATGGCGTAGATTTGTGTTACGAAAAGTTTAAAGACAAATAACAATTGACGATAAGGACGCTTTATTCTGTTGTTTATATTCTGATATCTTCACTATACACCTGGGTGGTCCTTTAGTAATGTAAATGTCGTGTATTAAACTAACGCGACGAACTGTTAAAGTTACGATAGACGCTCATGTGTTAAGGCTCTTATATCTATATACATAAGACTTAAAACTAAAATAAAATAAAAATTGAAACGATAAATACCAGTGAACTCACCGCAGACCACGCGGTCGAAGGGGCTCATCCAATCTGGAAATGGAAAATCTATTATCAATCGTATTGAATGTTCTTTGTTCGGGCACAGTCGCATGCACAACATAGATAACGAATGTATATGCGGGTTCTATAGACATTAATACACACAGACAAAAATAAACAGCATTCAAAAATGAAAATCAGAAAAGATAAACAATGGGCGTGATTCGGCGAACAAAATTCTGAGGACGCTAAGTTAGAGACTCAGAATTTCTAAGTTAGTTTTCGTTTGAGAAATCCTGTGACATCTAGCAACTTAGACTGTTTTGCCATTTTCGCAGTATAATTCGTTCTATCGTAACCAATGACAATCATCAAACGTTCATAAAAAAATTGTATTTACCTAAAAATTTAAATAATTTATTGATAGGAGATCAAAATAATAATAAACTGATTTTTACATAAGTTTTTTGTCAATTTTAGATGTCGTTGTCTTTATTTAAAAAAAACTTTCACATAAACAAATATGGCTTCTTAGTCAGCAAGTTTGTTTTGGTAGCCAAGGGCTTACACTTAGACCTTAGGCTTTTTTTATGCTGAGTGTAACTTCAACCTAGAATTTTGTTCGCCCAGACACGCCCAATGTCTAAGTAATATAAATAACTACACATTTAAAAATGGAACAAATTATATCTATGACATTAAAATTGAACTTAATATTCTTTTTTAATAAACTGTATGTCAAAATTTTTTGTTAATATATGCGAAAAAACACAAGTGAAGTCAAAAAGTAGGAAATATCTAAAATTCAAAACATGCAAAATAATCAACGGTACAGACAAACAGTTCCAAGTACTCTGAAATCAAATGCAATTGTAGAGTTGCAATTCATGCAATTTTTAATTCATTCTTGAACATATTTTTTAAAGAGTGATAATAATGTTCTAACAAAAATTCAATAAAAAGCATACAATATTTTATGAACTATATAACATAACTTCATATGACATCTTCATAACGAAAAGGCGGCGTGATATAAAATTTCCGGAAGGTCCATTATTCAATGTAGGCTAAAGTACTCGTAACTTACAGTATAATTTTGTCCGTTTTAAATGCTTTTATGTTAACGTAACCGCAAAATGATTAATCATATAAGGAAGTAAGAATGTATATATAAATTAGAGAAAAAGTAAAGTAAAGTAAGAAATAATATCTAAATGTGAAAGTTTTGTGCTTTTTAAAATTTATACTTGATTAAAGTTGCAGAAATATATAATATTAGTATCACAATTATTTGGTAGTAGGATTCCTATGCAGGAATTCATCTACGTACTATATTCCCAGTTATTCTGCGTATAGCAGTAGTGTGCAAGTATTACTGTGTTTCGATCTGAAGGGCACTGCTGGTTAAGAGTAATTACTGGGCATACTAAGCTTAAGAACTGATGTCTCAGGGTGACTCGAATGTTCTGGGTGACACAGCAATCGTTATGGGCCGACGTAGCACTTACCATCAGGTAAATGATTAGCTTTTTTCGTCATTATCTTTCATACAAAACAACGATTGTTTATATGGTGACAGGTACCTTTAGGTGCGGTAAGTTTTTGCGCTGAAGTTTAAACTAAAAACATATAAATGTCATTCTTTTACCCCGATGATACGAGTATGATACATCAACAATGTTTGTTCTTTTTTTAAGCGCCTACATGCACAGACTTTTGTATTTTAAGTTGTGTATAAGAAGGTTTTTTTTTATTGGACGATTAAATCGTTCACCTGATGTAAATCCTAAGTGTGTTCATAGCAAATGCTGTGTCACTCAAAACATTTCTGTGTGGCACCACTCTGTGTACATGACCCTGAGATGTGCACTAGCTCTCAGTGCCCTTCAGACCGAAACATAATAATGTTTGCATACTACTGCTTCACGGCAGAATAACTGGCCTGGGGTGGTTCTATTCAGATGAATTCTTGTACAGGAATTCTACCTTCAGTAAAGGTGGTAAGTAAAGTAAAATATTCCTATTATTTTGCCTGTGTGTGAATATCACTGTGTTGTGGTTTGAGGAGCGCTAAAGCTATTGTAGTTACAGGGCATATGAGACGTTAGAATCATCGGGTCTTATGGTGATGAACGCTGTCTGGTGCTGCATAAAAAATTCCGAAGTTCTGTGTGACAATGACACTACTTAGAGCCTAACTTTTGTGGGAACCTATGGGTGTGACATATGTTCAGAAACGGACTATTGATAATCTGAAATGATGATGATGATTATGTTCATCACCACAGCTGGGAACAGCTTTCTCCCATGTTGGAAGAACTCTAGGTAACCGTCATTCTAAGCTGTTGGATAAGTAATCACAGTAGCAAACATGTGAGAAAGTCGAAAAAGACGAAAAAAGAAAAAAGAGAAAAAGACGCTGCTGCTTGTACTAATTGACGTATTTGCTATGGTCAACTCTCCCATAAATATTGTCGCGAGTTTTTCTGCTATTTCCCTTCGTTTACTTTTGTCCTAGGAAACAGATAGAATGATGGAATCTTTTACGCCACCGACCAATAGGAAATTTATTTAAATAATAATTTTATTTCGAATGCTGTTGAATGAATCGTTGCGTCAACAGCATTCGAAAGGCTGTTAAATGTAGCAACGAATACATACGCTATATATTATAACTAAAAATTTTGTTTTTTTTTATATTTCAATGTAGATAATTAACTATAACCTATTTTTTTTCTATTCAATAATATGTTGCTTTTGTCAATAACTTTTGTCGAACGTAAAAAAATTGTTTACTTCGTCAATATTATAAAATTTATTTATTATGATGTTCACTTGTGCATAAAATATATTATGTTTAATACCTAAGCCGAGCCGAGCTGAGCCGTGGTAGCTCAGGGGCTAGGCGCTCGCTTTAAATTTCATAGTATGCGAGGGACCTGGGTTCGATTCCCGGTGCCGGCACCACTAAAATTGTTAATTGCAATTTTAAGTGCTGATTTACCACGTGCTCGGCGGTGAAGGAAAACATCGTGAGGAAACCTGCATGTCTGAGGAATAAAAAATATTTCGAAGACATGTGAAGTCCGCCAACCCGCATTGGAGCAGCGTGGCTGATTCTTCCTAGCTCCAAAACCCTCTCAGAAATGAGAGGAGGCCTGTGCTCAGTAGTGGGACATTTATAGGCTGAAACTTTACTTTTTTTTACTTTTAATACCTAATACGGGAAAATAAAAAAATGTCAAAACTTGTATTTAAATTTCGACCTTGAATCCAAAATTCTATTGTTATTATCAAACCGACGCAGAATTAAAGTATTACGGAACAATTATTTGGCTTTAATTAAGGACGGAGGAACTCCGGTTCCTTAGCGAATAATTTTGAGCTGCACCACTATCAATCGGAAATGTAAAACGTTGTAATCGAATGCAATCGTTAATTACCGCTAAGTGCATACAAAACCCGATTATTCGTAAGCGATATATCGTTACTGCGCATGAATAATTCACAACAAATGATAACAGCAGTACTGGAACCGAGTTCTTGAACTTCAAGTTTTAAGCGTGACAAATCTAAAAAGGTATTAAACCTTTTTAGATTTGCCGCAGGTCATCTGAGCCATATTCCATTGAAAGATAATGTAGTTAATTATGTTGTTAATATAAATCGTTGTTTTTTCTTAAATGCATCTCCAAAATGCTGCACTCAAAAAACTGCTTCGAAAAATAAGATATATTCCTTTTAGTGTTTTTATTAATTTGATTTGGCATTGTTCAAACCAAATAAGTAGGTATAGTACGGTTTCGCTTATATATTCCCGAATATTAAACAGTTTTCGCAGTACCTAAAAGTTTCACTAGTATGTAATTTATCGCTTAAATAGTTTTTTTTTCGCAGACCAAAATATACATCTATTCCTATAACTCTGGACATTTCTTGATATTCTCTTTATATGTAATAGAATAAAAGCAATTATACGCTGCACTCGTTTGTATATTTCTTTAATATACAATTCATGTAACTTTTTGTAGTTTTGAAATATGTTTTACAATTTAAATAAAATTTACAATATTTCAGCTAATTTTAGACAATGCTTCTTTTGTGGCGGAATTTTTTATATGATCAATTCCTTTCTACTTAAAGATGATCAACATCTTACACCTTAGGCTTCCCTTAATCGGTCTGGATATTTTTGGTCAAGCATACTTGAGATGGTTATTCCGCTACCCGTCGTAGGCATTGAGTTTTCTCCGGAACTATTGACATTCTTAAATCGTGTTTGAGTCATAATATTTGCAGTACTAATTTTTAAAAAAAATCCATAATAAAAGTAGTGATGTTTAATAACCAACAACTATTTTTATATTAATGCTTTATAAAAGGTTAAACGTTATTTATCTATTTGGAAGAAAAATTTTATGTACAGCGCGTCAGTGGCGTAATTAAAACCAATCAATAGCATGCAGGGTATTACCGCACGGGTTCGGATGCAGCGCGATTGGTGGGTGGCGGCCATATTGGCTTGGCGCATGCGTCCCACGCGCGGCTACACATGTGACTGGCTCGTTGTATACCGATGGGGTACGTGCCGCGCCATCTCCCGCCATTGTTATTTTGGTAGTTTGATTTCAACATAAAATTGATAAGGAATTGTCAAATATTGTTATGTTTTTTTAGTGGTTTGATTGTCAATAGGAACAATGCTTGGAAGCTTGAAAATTAAGAAAAGCAAAGATATTGATAGGATATTGCTTTTTTTAATTTTCTTATTATACTTTATAAATATCTTTTAATAATTTAAACTTATTTCTATACTAATTAAGAATGTTACAGCCGTAGTATGTTTTTTCATTTATTGTTTTTAAAGGAGAAAGTGTCGAAACGAGCAAAACTTTCACCAGATGGGTCTGCAACTTCTGCTAATAACAAATGTTGCATCACCCAGAATATTACTATGTGGCACCACACTGCGTCCGAGACATTAATTCCTACGTCTCATATGCCTAGTAATTACTCTAGCTCTCAGTGCCCTTCAGACTGAACAAAGTAATGTTTACACACTACTGCTTCATGGCAGAAATAACTTAACCCGCTTTGGTAGCCAGACAGATTCCTACATACGAAATCTTACCACCAGTTTCACTTCACTTCACTTCAGTGTAATAAAATAACCCTTTAAAATGCAGCATAAATAATTTGGCATAGTGGCAAAGTACTAAAGATTTAAAGAAATCACTATTCATTATATCAATTTCATCAGAATATATATATATATATATATATATATTAGAAAGCACGTCTAGTTATAGCTTAATATATCGATGGCGTGAAAACATGAATATGTAAATTATTTGTAGTACTTCGTTACAAATATTAAATTTAAATTAACATTTACCTCAGTTAATAAATTATACTTTTAATATATAAATAATATATTAAAAGCATCTGAAAATTGAAATTATGTATTCCGTAATCGGGCAACACCAGACAGCACTGACGTATCCGCCATTTTATTTTTAAGCACGTGGTGTCGCGAAGCACCTGCCGCCGTATTTTCGTCTTGCTTTCGTGCGAGACGGATACGCCGCTCCATCGCTCCGGTCATTTTTATAATCTAACATTAGCAACAAATCACATAAATAGTCGTTTATGTAACAAAAACAAGTCGGTTATAGGCCATTCCAAATAATTTTACTGAGCTATGAGCCCGTTATGCTGGCACATCGGCTTTGATTATGAGGTTCTTTACGTGTCGTGTTATTGACGACCGACATATGCCAGGAAGGTCGATTCGATACGGACGCAAAAATGTTTATGATTCACACGTTGCTACAATACTGGGAAAAAATAGTTATTTTTACTAATAATTCATCACTCTCTTCTAAGGGCACTGTAGAGTTATAATACCCATATTGTTTAATAAACTTTGTAAGCGACCCTTCATAAATCGACTGACCACGATCATATATCATTTGAGACACGCTAAGATTGGCATAGTACCTACGTGTTATATTAAATAAGTCTTAGGCCGTAATTACAGGTTCAATTCCATGATGTCTATTAAAAAGTGTCAATAAATATTATATGAATAAGTCATACACCTATATATCTCCTTATATACATAAAATGCCGAGATTCTCTACTTAGAGATTATAGATATCTAAAGGGATAATTTTTCATTTCGAATATAATATTTACATAGCCCAAATGTTAAAATTACTGAAATTATTATAATTGTTAAAAAAATAAAAATAAGTAGGTACTATTACAGAGTATAGTTAATATAGATAATAGATTTTTTTATTATCAAAAGAATTAATTATGGATAAAAATTAACGCATTTTTGCATGTGTTCCATCATTGGTTTCCGACATTGAATCCAAAATAAGCTTTCAATGTGACATTCATTAGTCCACAAATATAAAGAAAATAAAGTGACAATATTGTAATGTGAATTTGTTAATTTATTAGCATTATAATTGGTACATTATATTATAATAGGTACATTTATAATTTCTATAATGTCCTAATAACAAACTTATTAACTATTATATATATATTTCATTTAGGTTTTGTGATCTAGAATCAACATTATAATTTTGATACTAAAATTTCACTTTATTTACTATATTTTATGGGATAGTGTATATTGCTCGCAGCCAAAACAGTTTTCGACAGTTACGTTAAGAAATGCAAATATTGCGAGCGCGATTAAATTATTACTATAAATGCAAAGGGGCCAACGTGTCGTATATTTTTCGAAATTTTGTAATCGGTTATGATTCAAATCATTTTTAAAATTAAAAAATAACTGATATGCAGAACTCAAAACGCTTGGAAGTGTGGGGTATATAGGACATTTTGATATACTTTCCTCTATTTTATATACTGCCAAAAAAAGTTGTATATAATGGAACACGGACATGGGTGTTTGATGTAATATTTAAAAAACATAAATGTTATGCTACCTTAACATATCAGCAACAATACACGAACAGGTCGGTGTTGGAACTTTGCCATTATGACACCTTGCCCTCGCGCATGTCGCACGACGTCTGAATTCTGATGTAACCCGCGATACAGACATGACAATTTTGACAGACTTGTTTAAATCGAGAGCGATATTCGCAAGCAAACTCGACATCTAGGATGAGTATGACTCGACGATTGTAAAACTGCGAATAAAAATAATTGTGCCATTGTATTCAAAGCGTACAGGTAGTTAAGTACTGTAATGGGCGGCCGTTTTTGTGTACAAAGTGGGCACCACATGTATGCGATATGTGGAATGCAGCTACGTATATACGAACGTGCTCCATGTCCTAGGTTAGTTCTGTTTGGTTATATTTTAGGTCAAACGATAATGTTGTTGACGTAACATCGCTGAACGTTCGAGAATTCCGCTCACTATCACTTTCAATTAAACTTATACGACAAATTTAATTAGACATTGTAGCAGTAAAAACATTATCATAATAGCAAATATCATAATAGCATTATCATAATAACAAGAACATCTCAAAATAAAAAATAAATATTTAGTCTTTAATTTATTCCAAAATGGCAACGAAAATAGAAATTTAATTCTTTTTTTAAGAGGTGACACCTAGTAGAAGTTAATGCTACACATTATAAAAACTATCTGTCTTAACCTCCTTAATACTTCACTTTATTAAAATATAATGATCATTCATTATTACTCAATTAATATGAATTTTTATAAGTCCATTTGCAGGAAAATAAAATAGGATAGAGGCATATATTGTATGTATTTTACGTATCTAACACCGTATGGTGTAAGAGACGTGAAAACAACAGACAAGACTATCAGAGAACATAGAGTACAAAACTACATATCGATGACTCTCTGGCTCATTTCATATCTAAGCGGCATCTTTTGGTAATGATTTAGTTGCCGAGTTCGGTCAAATAAAAAAGCGCTTGTCTTCCCCTTCCCTCATCCGACGAAGATTTCAACTTAGCTTCCGCCTTAATTAGAAAACAGGACCAGGATTCAGCGACCAAGTACACTGTCCAGTGCCCCGTACTCGTAAAAAATAAAGCGATAAAGATTTTATACCCTTGTCACTTTTTTATTTATACAAAGAAACTATATACAGGAAATTCTGATGCCCCGAATCAACGCAACGTGGTGGTTACCACGCATAAACAAGTGTAACAAAGCGGTGAAAGTCACCACAATTTATGTCGTCCAGTTTAAACTACACAACTCACAAAACCTCGAATCGGCGAAACCGCTACCTTTTTTTTGAGAATCACTAAATTCCTCGAAAATCCTCTGACCACGAAATTAATTTATTAATTATTTTATTATTTCTTACTCTTAAATAGCGGCATGATTTTTTTGAAATTTAGTACGGTAAGTTACTAGATACCTACGGCTTAAAAAACTATACAGTATTTAAAAATATATCAATTGTAAACAAAACATAATCAGTTTGTTTGTCTATTTAATTGCATTAGTCTGAAATACGACGCTCTAAGAACGGTATTGATTTTGAATGGATGAAACTAGTTATACGGAGATAATTTCAAATATTTATATCAGAATTTTTATTCAGATCAAAAATTTGAAAGAGCCTCGGTTGCTGAAGGGCCGAGAGCTCGCTTTAAATTTCATAGTACACGACTAAGCGAGTAACATGGGTTCGATCCCCGGTGACAGCGTCACTAAAATTTATCTGCAATTTAAAGTGCTGATTTACCATGCGCTCCTGTGTTCGGTGCTGAAAGAAAACGCCGTGAGGTGGTGATGTTTGTAAGCTATTACTTTACTTTTTGGTAAAATATTAAAAAAATAAAACATATTATTAACAATTTTTATAAGTGAAAGTTGTACTTTACTCAAATTAGAAATTTAAATTTTGTCTAAATAATATTTGTAATCTTTTTAATTAAAAACGGGTAAAAATGATAATTAATATAGAAGTTAAACGAGTTAAGAGTGAAACGGAGTAAAATAAGATTTATAGAGATATTAAGATTAATTGCTTAATTATAATGTATTAGATATCTCCTGCTTTCAGTTACCTAATGTAAACATGTTAATACGTATTATGTATATAAATAATGGATAGTATTATTATTTATAAATTACACAGTTTTACCAGAAATTAACAAGTAGGTAATTAGAAAATTTATCATTTTCATGAATAGGTAGACAAATAGGCATTATAATCTCAAATGAATACGGGAACTATTTTTTTATAGAAGTAAGTGAAGAGCAACGCTTTCGCCTTATGGTAAGTACCCTTAGCAATAACGTCTAGAATTTTAAGTTAGTTAGTTTTGTGTAGCACCGGCTAGCGTTGGTCACTATGGGACATTGGTTCTTAAGTCTTATATGCCCCTTCAACGCGAAACAGTGCCATGCGTACAGCACTGCTTGTCGGAATATAATTGACAATACGTTTGTACCTACCTAGGCGGATTCCAGCACCGAAACTCTAGCAACAATGAAGAAATCTAATCTATTTGCATGCTCTCATTACTCTTTTTGCATCGCTCAAATTTTTGATAAGCATGCTAACAACTGGGGACAAAAAATAACTTAGCGATCATACGTAGCTCCATCCAGCTATAAGACAAAGATGTCACTAGTTGTTTTAAAAGTCTATGTTTCTGTAGTTGATAGAATAGAATTTTACTATACTGCTTTAGTAATTGCTATGTAGGTAGATTGAGAATAATGACCTCCTAAATTAATAATGAGATTAGATAATTATATAGTAGCTACTACCACAACATTCTTAATTACCAATCGTATAATGTAGCCGATAAATTATTCCCCGTCGTAAATATCAACTTGCCTAAGTAGGTATAATAAAATATTATTATAATAATTAGTGGGGTACGTGTGTGGCCTCTGCCCACCCCTTATATGAGAAAAAGTAGGTATGTATGTATAATAATTAATATAACATTAATACATTAATTTATTTAATACACTTACATAAATTTGTGCGCATAGTAATTACTATGCGCACAAAGTTATGATGAACATACTAGTTACTTTAATAGGCTTTGAATCTCATTTCTTTATGATAACTGAAATGATCATGAAATTAAATTTGTAGAATTAATAAATTATGTAGTATTATATTTCTAATTAATTTATACTAATTATGTAACTATAGTCTTTTGTTTATATTTCATATTTTATATATTATTATCTTTTTGAGCCCTCCTTATATATAAAAGTATCTAAAATTTTATAACGACTCATTAAAGCAAATACATTATGTACTATGTTAATTTACTGTTTTGTTGTCCGAAAGGTCATGCTTGGTGTAGGTATGTAAAATAAGTTCTAACTTGAATTAAGCTATAAACGATTTTGTCGATATTGTTTTATAAATAGATCTAATTTAATTATGATTAATTTAAAATAGACCAAAGTAACCTAAAATGACTTTACTTTTTACTGTATCGAATTAGACTTCTAAATATACTACCAAACAAGTAGGTAAGTATATATAAAATAGATAGGTACCTAATAAATAGTCAAAGAATTTAAAATTTTGCTCCTGATTTCTTTATAAGATAATCTAATTAAAAAAAAGAAATACATAGTTTAAACATTTAAACCAGATAAAAAGAGAAAATGTGAAAATTTTGCGCGCGCTTCCATGAGCTATATTTCTTTATCATTTTAAAAGGCTGGACCTTTTTTAGTGCCTAATTGTTCAAAATACTTTAGTGCCTGTTAGTAAAACCTTATATGTTTACGTTACACCTTTTTATTTTATTTTTTAGAGATCAAACTCATTAGTTTTTATTTAATATTATTCGATATATTGAAATAATTTGAGGTATACCTGTAAGATTTACTGCAGTACCTACTTTTAAAAGGTGTAAAAAGTAAGTAAAAAGTTTGACGAGTTGAAAACTTTTCGATAATAAGATTAAGATGTGAATGTGAAAACAATTTAAATGCAAAGAAAAACAATAAAATGTCTTTGTTATTCTGAATAATTGAAAGAGAAACAGTGCAATAAGTGTGTTATATACCTACAAAATATTTCGTCATATGCCGTCGCGTCGGCGCAAAATTATCTCGACCATCTCTTGTTCAACCACTACACCTGTTCGATACAACTCGATTATATATCTTTTGCGATTCTATGTTCTCGTCAACGTTTTTTTAATTACGAATGTGAGCAATTAAACAGGCTATTAAATTATAATCAGCGACGCGTCGACTTTTTGTAACATAACGGACGTTCATTAAACACGAAAATGACGATAAAAATAATTGCTAATGACAATTTTACTGTATTTATGTGAACAACTATCATAAATACTGACTGATACCAATAATTCAATAGGAAATACATAAGTAATTAAATGTTTAATATTCCTATTGGCTTTAATGTGTCACATTTTTGTATATTAACAAATTGTGTTAGATATATGTATAAGTAATATAAATAACTAAATAAATGTAGAGACTTTGGATAATTGTATTCCACAATTATTATTTACCTTGTTTAGATTACCTCGTGCGATTTATAACTATTATATTATGTAGTTGTTTTAAAAATAAATATTATATGCTTTTTAATTGTACATACAGGAAAATCGTAAAGTGCATTTACTTACATAAAAGTGCAATTTGAAACGCATCTACATATATAAACAATCGATTTCTGTGAATAATTGAAAATCTACTACCTAAAGCTAAAAAAAATCAATCAATGTGTGTTAACTATTTCAACATAATGACAACTCAAAAAACTAAATTAATTTTCTATTATCTACAGAAAACAACTAGAGGCATGCAATGAAGTGAACAGTTACCAGTGATAGACATCCATGGATAGCGCGGTATATCGGGCAGCGGTTGGGCGGAGGGCTGGGCACAAGTGGCACCCATTGCATCAACGGAAGCGGCAGACGCCGCCGAAGCAGCGGACGCCGCCGCCTGGTGGTAGAACTGGGCAGCCGCCGCCATACTCGCCGACGCCGCTGACACCGCCGCACCACCATTGTGCTGACCCAGAGCGTAGTTCATCATTGGGTCCCCGCCAACCGCGGCTGGATACCGGCAACTCTTATCATCAGCCCCGACCCCAGTCGAGAACGGCACGGAGCCGCCGAACTGCTGGTGGTGCGACACGTAAGGATACATCCTCGCCGGCGCGCCGGGCGACGCCGACGACGAAGACGACGACCGCTGCGGGCTCCCGGCCCCCGGCGAGCCATGCCCCCAGCGCCGCCGCTCCCAAACCTCCCGACAACGACGATGATAGCGACGTCGACAACGACGACGAAAGCGACGACGACAGCGACGCCTCTATAGGCGACGCCCCCGCACCCGCGAACAAGTTCTGATGGTGGAACTGCTGGTGGTACTTGGGGAGCATGCTATCGATGATGAACTTGGAACTCATCGCTCGGCGGCGACGCGGCGCGCGACGTACGCCTCGCGGGAGGATGCGTTTATCGCCGGCGATTCGGATCGATTCGCGCGCGTGCACCTCTACTATGGCCGCGGATCGTTTATGACCCGCGTATGAGGCTCTACGACTCTGAATTCCCCGTCGCGGCGAGCGTTACCGCTGCTGAGCGCTGCGAGCGAGATGACAAATCGACGATCATACGAGGGAACGAGACAGAAGAATTGAAGCGCGTTGAGTCAAAAACCTCTCCGTCTCATTAATTCCTACCTGCGTGCTACATATTAGAAAGAGATAAAAGCTATTCGCTAACGAGTTTCCCGCCGGCCATTGTTGGTAATGTCGGCCGCCCCGCGCACCTCCGGGCCCACCGCCGCTACGCCAATAGAGCTTCGCTGCAGAACATTCGCCGCCAATCACAAACCATTCCGGCACTTCTGGCTGTCAAAGTGAACAGCTTTATGCGAAACAGCACCAACACTATTTCCGATATTTTCTTAGATATGTAATTTATGAAATATGTAGTTTATAAAATATTGATTAGAAATGAAATGAAAAAGTTTAATACAAGAAGATAATGTAATTTCAACAAATTTTTCAATTTTGCCATTAATTTATAATGTTCTTAGTTGAAATAAATAAAATCCAATGCCTTATGAAATTCGATGTATTCCAATATTATTAAAATTCTAATAAGAACTATAGTTACTGTAGGAGACAATTATTAACTTGTTTAAAATGCCTATTCTGTATACCGTTTAAATAATTTGTTCGATAATCATTTGCTGGTAACGTAAATGTGGCAAAATTAAAATGAAAGACTGGATGGAATAATTAAAATTAAAATTAATTATAATGAAAAAGTATTCTAAGTTCGTTATTAATGAAAAAGTAATCTATTATTTGGATTATATAAGGTTCAGGTGCCTGCGAATACTGTGGCCTTGTGGTTACTATATTTTCTACGCTGCGTATCCTGGGTTCGAATCCCAGCCGAAAAAAATACTTTCGCAAAAATACAAATCGGTCATCGGAGAGATACGGGGACATTCTCTAACACTGCATCCTAGCCTACCTCCAATCTTATCGCATGAGAGTTATGTCGCTTACGGGTGGAGAAGGACGAGTGAGTGACTGTATTTGCGCGTACACTCGTGGCACTATAACATTTCCTGCGCAGTTATTAGCTTACGACAAAAATCGGCCAAGATGACATCCAGATTCAGTAAAATGCAAACAGAAATACAAATTTTGGCACCAATAGAGTTCAAATAAGATTATTACGTATACGATTCAAGAAAAACGACACTAAATCTTTCAAATCAAAGTAACATTTAATTTTAAATTAATTTTACGAATCAAAAAATTATACCAAATTAAAGGTTAAATATATAAATTAAAGATATTTCTGTAATTTCGGTTTGTTCTTGTTATTGAGTATTAATTCACTGAAAATATACATATCTTATAAGAAAATTACGTCAATATTGAACTTGTTAAATTAAATAGAAAAATTGCACGAAGTTGTGTTATGCCAGCCACGTGGTCGAACCTGTATCACACGTCCCACTCCAACAGGCATTCTGTCTCTTTTGCACGTTTCATTCATACGCGCTGGTCGTAACAACAGCGAGCACGTGCGCAATAACAAACTTTACGACTATTTAAATAAAATCGTTTATTGCGTGAGAAGTTTATTTATTAAATACGTTTTCGATTGTTGGCAGCGTTTAGTGCATGGTTTTTATGGGCTTAAGTTGCCTTTTCAGCTTTATCAGGTCGCTAGTAAGACGGTGAGGCAGTAGAACATTGCATAAGTATAGGTTTTATGTTTTTATTGTGATGTTTATGCCACAAATGTATAGGGAGCAATGATATGGCCAGTTAGGGTCATTTGTTTTACGATAGGTGCAATTTTTCATCGCTTTTTAATTGTTTTAAATTGTAAATATGGAGGTTAACGACTATTTACGTCCTTATCTTTAGTTTATAGTAAAGAAATATGATTTTTATTGCTTCATCATAGAGTAGTCACTATGGTAATTAAAGTTAACCTTTAGCTTTTTTTCAATATAGGTACAATGCACGGCGATAAAACATTTAATGTGATGATAATGTTCGGTTGTTTTAAAAGCATGAAATTGTACAATACAAAAATTTGAAGCTCTTTTTTTTCACGAATACAGCGATACACAAGACTCCGTCTATAAATGTATACTTTTAGACTTTGACGTCGTACGCAAATTACAAAAATTAAGAGAAAATCCCAGTTATGTGATTGATCTCTTTTATTAGGTAGGTGTACTAAAATACTAAGTAAAATAGTAATCCCATCACAAGCACACTGCTGAAAATAGGTAATTCTCATTAATTGCCACAAAACACAGCCCTGAGTTACCTGCTTTCATAATTCCCGTAACATCTGCCCATAGCAAATGATGTGTAACCCAGAACATTACTATGTGACACCACACTGCGCTCTTCATCCTGATACATCAGTTCTTAAGACTCATATGCTCAGTTATTGCGCTAGCTCTCAGTGCCCTTGGCGAAACACGTTAATATTTTCACACACCCTTCTGCTTCACGGCAGAATAACTGGCTCTGAGGCGGTACCTACCTAGACGGATTCCTGCATAGGAATCCTACCATCCTACCACCAGTACGCCTATCCTACAACGCTGCGGGTTCTGGGTTCAAATCCCAACCGGAGTCATTTGAGCAAAAGTACAAATTGTTTATTTTCGGGTCTGGTAGTTGGTAGTTGGTACCAAGGCAGCGCCAGTTATTCTGCCGTGATGCTGTAGGTAGTGTGTCATGCATTTCGATTTGAAGGGAACATGTGATAGCTAGTGTAGTACCTGGTCGTATGAGATTTAGGAACTGATATCTCAAGGATGTGGCGCTGCAGGATTCTTGATGGAACTGCTCTCACAACCAGGTAAACGATTTGCTAGTCTCGTTGCTTTCTTCTTTAAAAAAAATCCAAATATCTGAAATATTTGGAATAAACACAATGTTCGAAACTGAGTGTACTTCTGTTTTTGTGTCCTTCAGAAGGAAAATACTCAAAATAATTCAAATAACACTCAAAGGTATAATGAAAACCATTTTTGCTCGATACTTTTTTTAAATAAAACTATTCATCGAAATGTTATGGGACAGCTTACTTGTCTAACAATGAGTAAATCTTTCCAGTTTAAGGAATACCTTATACACTTGAGAACCGGAGACTCAATTACTCACAAAGAAGCACTTCATCGCAGTAGTTAAGAATGACAACGTGGATAACTATATCTTGATTCTTTATCGAGGGTGTACGTAAGTGTTCACAGATTTAACTTGTGATACACAGAATCCACTTATATCAGATTATACTTATGTCAGATGGACTGAGCGTTCACTTGTAATCCTTTAGTACGTTAAAAATGTAAGGTTTAATTAATTAAAATTTATAAGTATCCCTATATGACAAAGTTTAATTGAGAGATACAAATGTAGAAAGCATTGTTTAAAGCATTATGGCATTGATAAATTACTTCAATTACAGCGAAGAAAATGTCTGGAACAGTTAGAATTGTAAGTAAGCTGCATTACGGTAATAGAAAACAATTTATCTAATAACTATCATTGTCCACAATGGTTGCTAATAAGATTTCTTATTAGACCGAGCTTTATGAACGTTGAACGACGTTATTCAAACGCTTTAACATCTCAATAACATTAAAAACTTTACAGGCAATAGCAATCCATATTTCGCTTTTACAAAATTTATGACCCACAATAGTGGCTCACGCGGACCGCCATATAATCGTATAACACGTAAAATGTAACTAAATGTGAGTGCAGGCCTTTGAGCAAAGAAACCGGTGTACCATCACGCCCTGTTTTATAGAGGATCGATGGGTAAGAGGCCATCAGGCGAGCCACAAAGTCCCAGGTGGGTGGGGCGTACGTCCATCGTAAAAGTTCTCGACTCCTGAGAAAATTTACAACTATCGTTCCGCGAGATTTAACGATCAGTTTATAGATCCGACGGTTTTCAATTCGATATAAACTTGTTGTGTCATTGTGACGCCCATCTGGACGCGATGAGAGACAGCTATTGCGTTGTTGCCGTCACCGTCTCGTTGCTTTACATTTTGTTTACATTTAAAGTACTTAAGTTATTTCTAAATTGTCATTATTAAGCACCAAATTTGAAGGAGGACAAGGGATTTCAGTAAAACTACGGTAGAATCTATTATACCATTTATTTACATTTTAATTCCAATAAATATTCCAAGAATCTTTACTGATAGTTTCACATTTTACTACTTAAAAAATGAAACATTCCTGTTACTTCTTGTCATTATATACATGTTACACTAAACAGTAATATAAATTTGAATAGATAAGATATAAATGGAAAGAAAATAAACATCTTAAGAACGTAAAAAAACAGAGGTTTTCATTACTCACCCAAAAATCAGCATCAAAACCTGAAACGAAGAAAATATAATATTTTAGTTAACAGTTGTTTAATTACAGTTTATGGAACAAATACTTCAACGTGTACTGTATTCCTTCCTTTGTTTTCTTTTACAAATTTCTTATCTTCTTAGCGAATATGAGCTCGTCGATTTTTCTAATTAGCTCTATATTGTAAACATAAGTTTCAGAGCATTAGCTTGTTAGCTTGTTGCAGAGCTGTACTGCATAGAATTGAAAGATAAGCTTACTACCACTTGTATCGGATAGATTTTATTTTATTAGAGACAGATACGAGACGAGCGAAACGTTCAGCTGATGGTAAGTGCAACGTCCGCTCATCCAGAATATTTCCGTGTGGCACCACACTTCGCTCGTCCCCCTTATATGTAGGTTCTTAAGTCTCAAATGCCCAGTAATTACACTAGCTCTCAGTCTTATACAGTAATGTTTGAGACACTGCTTCAAGGCAGAATAACTGGCCCTGCGGTGGAAGCTACCTAGACGGAGTCCTGCATAGGATTCCTGGATAGGAGGATATCAACGACTAAAGTAACTAGGGTATAGAACAGTAGACATAAGTGTGGCAATCGGCGAAATACAAAGCCCTAATGAGCCTGCAACTTATAAGAGAAAAAGGAGCACAAGCCTTTTACCGGCACACGCAGTGTACTCGATCGACGGCTAGATTAAACGATGACCTGTCCAGTTTTACGACGTGGCCTAGGACCCAGTTTTGTGACGATCTGTGAGAAACGTTGCTGCGTTCCGCAGTGGACTTGTGATATGCTGTAATAATGATCTTGAAAACAACAAAGCTCTTTTGGATTAAAGTTGGATAAAGATCTTTTCTTGAAGGTCCCTAAGTCGAATCGGTCCGGAAAATACGCTGGCGGCTGAAGATTCGATAAACTAATAATTTTTAAAGGTTCGTCATATACGAGGATTAATATCATCTGCAGTTACTCGTATTTAACAAGTTTCGATATATCTCCATTGATAAGTACAATGAACTTAGACCATACGTAGTCGGTAGGTACAATATTTATAAAGCCATACCAGCGGTGTACAAGGCGGTGGGTAAGTAGAAAATTTTAATTTCACGTCTAGAGGCGGCCGGGGGCGCGGAAATTTGTGTGGCATAATAAGTGAGATTGTTGCGAAATTTGCTACAAGAAAAAGAAAGAGGGCCCGCAACGCACTAGCGAGATAACATAACGTGGACATGTCAGTGGACAATTTTATCAACATCGGTAAAACTTTTATATTTTTTAGATAATTTTTTTTTGTTTTTTTAAAAAAGATACTATTAACATTACTAATATTACTGTTAACCGCTACAACTGAGCTTAAAAGGCCTGTCCTTGGGGAATATGTATATACAAAACCCATGCCGCATATTGCATATTCTAGCATCACGGCCGCTTGGCTTAGTGGTCAGAGTAATTGACTTCAATGCTGCGGGTCCTGGGTTCGAATCCCAGCCGGCGCCAACGTCTATGCAATAACACAAATTGTGAATTTTCGGGTCTGGTTGTGTTGTTATTCCCGCGCTGCATCCTGGCCTACCTCCGATCTTATCGCATGAGCATTACATCGGGCACGGGTCGGTTAGGACGAGTGAGTGTTTGTGAGTATACTTGTGGCAGAATAATATTCCATGCGCAGTTGACAGCTTCAACAGTATTCGGAAGTTGTCACCCTAGACGAAAGTTAACCAGGACATCATATTCTAGTATGTTGATGACTCGTTTCTACTGAAGAAGTAGGTAATACGTATTCAAAGAATATCAGTGTAAAGTAGAAGTATAAAACTATTGATGGGATATCGAAAGGTCAGTAAAAGAAAATGCTTCAATTCTTGACAAAAAGGCGTTCCATGTTAGTGGTGGGTTTCAGGTGGACTGCACAATTTTGTCATATATTACATTTCTTTGAAACTTTTATTTCTGGCGAGGGCGAAAAGTGGTCTAAGTCTGTGGCCTCTGCCTACCCCTTATATGGGAAAAAGACTGCTTTTATATTTTATATAAATTACTGTTGAGCATTAGCAACAACAATTTCAACGAACGAAAACGATGTGTCCTCTACATGTAACTGGATTTAAATACAAAAATACTAAAGGAAACACGAAATGTGCAGTGATTGTTGATATTAATTTCTTTGTAACATCACAAAACATTCTAGATATGCTTTAATTTAAACACAATGTTCATTTCTTTTTAGAGGAAAAAGTGACGCGACGCGCAAGACGAGCAGAACATTTCTGTGTCGCACCACACTACGCTCGACATTCAGAGGCACCAGTTCTTAAGTCTCTACTACCAAGACTAGCTCTCAGTGGCCTCCATACCGAAACACAGTAATGTTTGCATACTACAGTTTCACGCCAGAACTAACCTTGCGGTGCTACTACCTAGACGGATTCCTGCCTAGGGATCCTACCACCAGTAAGATAATTGTTAATTAAGGAATGAAATTAAATTTGCTAAGATTCGCATGCAAAATATAAAATGGTGTATATTACCTATTTTTAAAGAGCGACCAGTAAGGTGCATGAGCAAACTAACACCACCACCGGGAACCGCCACCAGATATGCTCCACCACTACAACACTACGACGTGGCAATATACACTACTGAAGTCGAGACCACGACACGTTTTTTACCTCAAAACGTGGTCAAGTGATATTGACTCTACGACAGTCGACTGTCAGAAAATTAACTTTCTTTCCTTCATTATAATGGATTACTGCAAAGTAACGCCTTATTCTATTAACTAATGGTTAATTTTTATTTTGTACTATTTACGCTGTTGCGATAAAGACTGTGTTAGAGAAGTTTCGTGAGCAGGAGGTAAGTCAACTTGTTCAACAAAGTTGACAGTTACGTTACGTTTTTATAAACATATCCACACTCTGCTACCACCAGTCGGTGGGCGCACGTGTAAGTGGCAGCTTCAATATTTATGTGCAATTTTTCGAGCTCCGCCCGCACCGCCGCCTTCGCCCCGTAGTGCCCCCGATAAAGGATGCAGCGCTCGATCTTCCCCGTTCAAGTACGCCCAAATTGCCTATAAATGAGCCCAGCTATGAATATACGTTGCAATTATTAATAACCTATCTGCTTGTATTTTAAAAAGTTTGACGTCTAAAATTAATTTCGCTCCATTGCAACAAAGAAATGTGAGCTAGTTCTAAAAATACCACTACTAATATAAGAAAATCAATATCGTTATTTATTCTGAAAAAGGTTTTATGTGATCCTAAAACTACGCATAAATGTTAATTCGGGTAATTGCTAAAATTAAAGCTCTGTGTAAAGCCATACCACCAAGTGACTATGTTTCGGTATGATGTCCAAAGAACCGAAACTTCGTAGGATATAATCGTTTCTTATATTTCGCGAATACTACAAATTTAAATAATACTAATTTTTGACGGATTTCATCGCGTTTAATTTAAACCATTTTTATCCCGACGTTTCGAGTGCTTTACGGCACCCATGGTCACGAGAGGACTGAGGTGACAGATGTCCTGATGTCATAGTTAACCCGGGGTATTTTCACTTTTTAATTATTATTTTTAGTCCGATCTACGCAGAAAGAGCTTACTGTGTCTTGAAGTCTTGCAGTGGTGTGCTTGTTTTTGATTTAATTTTGTTAATAATAGGATCACAAGCCGGTATCAATTTTCAATATTGAAATTAGGATGTTTTTAATGGACATGGTCTGTGACCATGTTCTGAATCTTCCCAACCATTACATCAGATTTGATAGACCACAAATTCTTCCAAAAGAACACCTATTCCTACCAAGGATGTTTCGCGAGGCTATTGAAATTAAACATCCTAATTTCAATAGGGAAGACTAGGAGGTACTTACCATCGGCTTCTGATCCTACTATTAATAAAATTAAATAGCACAATGAAAAGCCCCTCAGATTTTATATATCTATGGGTGAGTAACCGACATAGCCCTAAGAATTAGGAAGCTGAAGTGGCAATGGGCCGGCCATATAGCTCGTAGAACCGATAATCGTTGGGGAAGAAAGGTTCTCGAGTGGCAACCTCTTACCAGCAAACGAAGTGTAGCGCGGCCCCTCCATTAGATGAAGCGACAACATGCACGGTTTTGCGGGAAGTCGATGGATGCAGGTGGCTCAGGACCGTGTTTTGTGGCAATCTATGGGGGAGGACTATGTTCAGCAGTGGATTAAAATAAGCTGAAATGATGATATATTAACATTGACATATATGTATACTTAATGATGAATCAAGAAGGTGCGTTGTAAAAGCGCACCTCTGTGGACTAAGATGGAAGGCCTCTAAACAATAATCTTCTGTTCTCTTTATCCTTACGAAACCGATCCACTGTACCCACGACCATTCCCAATTAAAAATCAAGATGCTTTGGCAACTTCGAACACATTTATATTCTGAAAATACGATGATACTATTTCACAGACGTAGGTTACCCATGCCTGACACAACCAGATTCGAATAGCAACGATTTATGTTATTGCACAAACATTGGCTCCGGCTTGGATTCGAACCCAGGACCCGAGGCGTAGAAGTCAAGTACTCTGATCACTAGGCCGATTGGTGGTCGTTTGTCAATTGGATAGCGAGCGGTAATTGAATCTCCAGTTAGAGGACCGGTAACTAAAGCAGCTATTTAACGCTGATATTCTGTGAAACGTGGTACTTCCCCTGTCGGTCCTCACGTATAATGAAGGCCCGCTTTAAATGTTAGTTATTTTAAATGAACGCACAGTTTTTTTTTTTTTTAAAACGAAGCCCCACACTAGGATTTTCTCCTGTATCGTGGGTGCGTTTTGCAAACATACATTTCACATGCACAACACAACCAGACCCGAAAAGCTACAATTTGTGTTTTTGCACAAATGTTTACCTCCGGCTGGGAATCGAACCCAGGACCGGTGGCGCAAAGTCAGGTAGGCTAACCACTACGCCACGCGCCATTAGTTAGCGAACTTCCGTCCCCAAAAAACACCATATTCATTTCCAATGAAGAATTATAATGCATGTGCTATGTCAACTTTGAGGACTACTTTGAGACCATGTGGCCTAGTAGTCACAGTGACTTCTACTCCGCAGTACCTGGGTTTCGAAACCCAGCTGGGTGGCGGCGATTTCGAGTGTGTCACACGCACAACACGATTATTA
Source organism: Luehdorfia chinensis (assembly GCA_019845155.1). Lineage (NCBI taxonomy): Eukaryota > Metazoa > Arthropoda > Insecta > Lepidoptera > Papilionidae > Luehdorfia > Luehdorfia chinensis. Next base: position 11,331,344 of record JAHVAK010000642.1, on the reverse strand, counting down.
ATTTTTAAAATAAATTTATGTTTGTTAAACGCACTCACGGGACAGAACAAATCCTTCAATGGAGCATCAATTGAAAAAAAGGGAAAAATAAAAGAACCGGTGTGATGTAGACACGCACAACCCGTTATGGTCGCATTATACGCAGGTATTCTGTGAGACGTATTACTTCCTCTGTCGGTCGATGCGTGTACATACATATAGCTATATCAAACATGAATTAGAAATTTTAGCAAGATAAACCTAACACAATTTTTTTTTAATCTGAGAGTACTTCATCAATTACTATAACGAAAATATCTACATTTCTGTTACATACCGATCTAGTAAACTAAAGTATTAAAAATGTTTAACCCAAGCTACAGAGTGTACTCAAAATATTTCGAAGGCCTGTGCCGACTACCGATTATAAGGATATTGTGCCTAACTGTACACAATTGTACCCGGGATTCGTATGAACAGAGGGATAACGTTGCCTGCGCAAACAGCTATAATAAGAGATCATTTTGTTTTAGTGCCTAAGTGACATTAAATGAAATGTACAAGTATTCAGTTTGAAAACTCAACGTTTAGAGTCCGTTAAAATTCTCCGAAGTTGTATCAATTTTTTGAATGTTATTTTTACAAATAGTTATGAAACAGATAGGAAAGGCTATTCCTTTTTTTAACTACATTGCCATTCCTTTTGAAAATGTTTAAGGGCCTTTTACTATTTATAATTTAAAAAAAAACTTTGCTCCATACTAGCATTTTTCCTGAGGTGCACATAAAGACATCCAGTCACGCCTTTTTCCCATACAAAGCGTAAGCAGAGTCCACACCCGCAGCCCAGTTTTTGCCACCGCAAGAAACGACACGTGACGGGTGGCAAACCACGTCCCCGCTTACAGGCATCAATTTCACATATATAGACACGTCGACTGTAATCCTAATATACGAGTATTTTATTCCGTGCGAGAATAAACACAGCGATCCGAAGCGCAGTAACTTATTGCCCAGCCTCTACACCAACGGAACTGGACAAGTTTACAAAAAGTGTAAAAGCATTTACATGTTAACTAAATTTAATCAAAAATTTAAATTAGATTTAATTCCCCTTACATTTATTAACAAATTAAAAAGAGTTAAAAATACAACTCTTCTTACTATATATATTTACATTTGACATTAGTTAGTTAACTTTATGGTATAGGTTATATGTTTTACGCTATTTTTTTAAAGAGGTAAACAGAGACAACAGCTCGTCACACTCACGTCTACTAAAGTTGAAATTTGTTTAATAAACTAAATTGTTCATCAAATTCAAGAGTAAAAAATAACAGGCGAATAATTCCATAACTATCATTTCTCAATCTACACAGCGACTCTTGAAGTAATATTATTCAAATAAAAACAATTTCAATTTGTTCCCAAATTGAAACAGAGAGCAGGCGGCGTGTTATTACATTTTGGGCGGAGGTTAGCTGCGGTAGAGCGTGTAAAGTGCCGATAGAGTTCCCTCCCAGCCCTCTCATTGCCTATAACACAAGCTTCGGGCTTTCCTCAAAAGCCTCCGAGAACGCCTCAAATTTAGCGACTTTTCGCTCTCAATACTTTCACGCGACGTTTAGACGTTATACGCGATGTAGTGTCATTTTTTTGCCCGCTTTTGTAAAGAAATATAGTTTTTGATCGCTTCGACCCCGACGCATAGAGCAGTTTATGTAGGGGTTAGTTGATACAGATTGCTTGATGACTAAACTACTTTTTATTTCGTGTTAGAGAAACTGTAAGGGATAAACTGAAACTGTATTAGACTTTTTTAACTGAAATGATGAAATTTCAAAATAAAGAAAGTTATATTTTCAGTCAGAGCCTGGAATAATAGAACACTAAGTAACTAACTTATTTTTATGACAGTCTATCACAAAGCTTAATACAAATTTCGAAAATAATGCACGCTTATTTCTTAAGATTGATGATACGCCCGCATTCATTATTTTTTACAGCGATGGTACTTTATTATGTTTTTTGCCACACAATAGGATTTCTTAGTTATCGTGAGTACGTTTTACAATCATAAAATTTACACACACAACACAACAAGACTGAAAAACTGACAATTTGTGTTTTTGGCTCGTATTCAGGACTCCCTTAAAATCAAGTACACTGTCCACTAAGCCACGTAAACGTCAAGTTTCGCAGCTTACTCAATATTGTCATGTAAAGTACACTAATATTTTTACGTGCAATACAAATTATTTCTTAGTTCCATAATGAATTCACAAATTAATAAATATGTTTAAAAATATACATCTTCGTTGATGATGGTGGTGAAAGCAAGAAAATCTGCCATTTGTCATCCGACCGGTCGCGGAATAACCATTTCGTAAGTCACCGCATTGGTACAGGTAGCGACTAAGGAGCGAGGCGGTAAGGCAATCACCGATCCACCTACCAATCGACCCTGCTTACAGCAAATCCCCTACTAGGGACTAATAACAAGCTGCTAAAGAAATAAAAGAACTTACACACGAATGTTCAACTCTATTTCCGTATGGAGTTCTATTGTTATGCTAATAACATTACTAATATTCCTATTAACCACTCCAACTATGCTTAAAAGCTTGGGTTAGAAGATAGTTCACGGAAATAGTCGAATGGCGTCTCGATCCTGCAACGTCACGTTTCGAACTCCACACCCTAAACCATTAGCCTATTGGCTTTGGCGTTGCTAAATCTAACGGAAGCATACTTCATGTTTTAAAGAAATTTCAATATCCACTTCGCGTGGTACTCACAGTACCTTCCTGTTGAGTCCCTGGCTCGAATCCCAGCTGAAGTCAATATTTGGAAAAGGTACAAATTGTTGATTTTCGTTAAAGAATTTATTTTATAATGTCAGGACATTCCCTCCGTCTTCTCCCATATTATACCTCTTTACGTAGTGTAAAACAAAATTTCAGTAATGAAGTTGTTAACTCTTCAAGTATTATTTTTTTGGCGAATCGAATTTCATTCACAGATGCGACTGAAAACACTCATCACAATCTATTTTCTCTGGATTCTAAAAATAATTATCTAGCATAAGCAGAAATGTCCTCAACTGTCGAAAGTGACTTTACGTATACTTTCATGATATCTTTGCCTTTTGTAGTGCAATATTTGCTATTTTTAGTGACTTTATTTCAGAGGGTGAATCTCTTTTGGCTATTAAAAATAACAATACTAGTTAAAAAAAGGTTTTAAAAAAAGCTCTTATTGTTTTAATTATATCCATTTTCTTCTTTCTCCTCAAATTTATACTATAAAACAGAAAACTATAGCCAATGCTATAAATTATTATTATCGCTAATGTAAATTGACTTTATGCCTAAATCTAAAAAACTATATGAGAATAAGAACATACAAAAAGCGACAAAAAAAAAAGAAAATATAAAAAGAAAATGTGTAATAATTATAAATATTTGTTATGATTTTACTTGTATAGTGACATACAATCCTTTAAACCGCTTAAAAAAATTGTTTTAGAAGGGATGCTGCGACAAACAGTAGAGCCATCTGTGTTAAATTCTTCACACTAGATATCCCCGCTCTCTTCTACCCCGCACAAACCTAAAAACATCGACAGGAAATTATCCGAATATTAAAAAAAAATTATTGACTTATATTTGTATTACTCACTATTCTTCTTTTCGGATTAATTAAGCATTTTTTGAAATTCAATGAAATAGTTAAATCACAAATTTATAAAATGAAATGTTTGATACCATGATGAATTTATAGCGCCATCTCTGGGGTGGCGAACAAACTACTCACTCTGGTTATTCACGTAAAAATGCAATGCACGGTGCATTTCATTTGCACATGCATACTGCATCGTCACCCGTACTGCGTTTCGGTTCAATTATCTAATGTTTAATTTTTATTATTTAATATTGCTATAAATTAAGAAAGATTAAACACATTTTCTGAAGTAATGTTAAAAACATGCAAAAAGCATGTTAATAAGAATATAATTTGCAAAGAGATTTTACCATATTTTAGTACATACATACATACACTCACGCCTCTGTCCCATTGGGTAAGGCAGAGACCATATCTTCAAACTTGCTACGATCCTCACACAAATCTTTCGCTTCTTTTAGTTTCATGTTTTAGTAATCTGATATATGTAAACGACCGACGACGATCTGGGTTCGAATCTCAGTCGGAGCCAACAATTTGTGCTAAAACAACTTTGTGTTTCTGACACTGCATACGAGCCTACCTCGGATCTTATAGCATGAGCGTTTACATCTGCCGCGAGTAAGTTGGGACGAATGAGTGCCTATGTTTGCGCGTACACTTATGGCACTGTAATATCTCCTGCACAGTTGATTCCTGCAGAGTATATGGTTTTGTGCTGAAGAAAGGTAGTAAGTATATTGGTCTTCAGAGTTTATCGATATGAATCCGAACGATGTATTCACTCGCCATACGACTGGTATTCTATGGTTCACGTGTGTACAGAATGTGGCAGTTGCGCGACTACGACGTACATGTAATCATTTAAAAATATTGTCTCAGACTTGTAATCCTTTTGAAAATAACTTTAAAGTGAAAGATACGATAAGCTATTATAATAAAGTGTTAAGTTATGAAAATTTAATAACATTCTGGGGGGGTTGAAAATGGATCATTGAAAGGCAAGGAGGACTTACATAACATCAATGGAGACGGCAGCGTTCCGTTAGGACATTAATGCGCGCTCGCGTTGTTTATTGACTTTTAAACTTTCCGGTATGAAAAAAGAAACATTTTACTAAGTCACATATTTTTGTTATGAAAAAAGAGGGTGCTATTAAATGCTTGGAAATTGCTAATACGCATGTATATTGGTATATGAAGTGACTGAGTAATGGAGAAATTCACCAACTTTACCAAATAATGTTAATGTGAGACGGATATTATTCAGATTTGGCTAAAGATTTTTATTTTTGAACATAAAACGTAATTTTGGCCCAGTCCTCGACATAGGACATAATGACAGTGGCTCAATTTACCAGATACTTCGCATAGCCGTAGGTGGTAGACGGATTAGCGGTCGCAGCACCATATCTCTTGCACCATAGGCGGCTGCCCGTCACTGGTCTGTGTATTTTATGTCTGACATATTTCTGAGATTATGCCAACTGTCGGAAGAAGGCCTCACACTCTTTACAGGCTCTCTTTACAGGCCACCTCAGTCGACTTCCACAGGACGAGAAGGGCTGGCAGAATTTCATATTTCTACAAATTTGGTGGGTTATTTACAAAAACTTTCTCTAAGTCTAAATTTCTCTAATCTAAGTTTCTAAGTCTAAACATACACTACGCACATTCATGCCTCTTTCCCATTAGGGTTGGAAGAGACCACATCAGTACCCCACTTTTTGCCCTCTCGGGAAAAAGGAGGTAACGGGTGGCGAATCACGTCGCCGCCAATTTTGTTAGAGTTGAATTTTTTGCTCTACGTTGCGTTTCTACGGGTAGCTAAGGAAGATGTGGTAGGCTCGCCCCTAGCCACGCAGCAATCGGCACGACAACCATTGACTTGGCGGAGAGGAAATGCATAAGTTGAGAAAGGAACTATAAGGTGTAGAATACTACTATCTGGAAGGAACCGTATTTCCCGCAAAACCGTGAAAATCGTCGCTTTATCTAGTGGGTGGTCGCCCTACACTGCGTTTGCCGGTACAAGGCTTTCACTCCAAAGCCTTTCTTCCTTAGTCTAAGAATCAGATCCTTAAGGGTATGTCAGTTACCCCAGGTTACTACTATCTGCTACGGACATTTTCCTATATCCATCCATCCAATAGCTCTCTCCATAGATCGTTGAACTACTTTGAGCTTTCTCATGCGGACCACGGTAAAGTGATTACGCCTAGGTTTCGTATGTCATCTGGCAACACGTACTGGTGACCTTCGTTTTTAAACTTCGACGAGACGCTGATGGTCCTTGGTTCGAATCTCATCCTGAGCCATTTGCGCAAAAGAACAAATTGTTGGTTTTCGAGTCGTTTTGGTTGTGATATAATCGTCCTCGTGTCTCTGACACTGCATACTAGATTACCTCCGACAGCATCGCAGGAGCGTTACATCGGGCGCGGGTAGAGTAGGATGAGTGAGTGCCTCTGTGTTTGTGGATACACTTGTGATAGTATAATATCTTTTGCGGGCTTAATAGCTTCAACGGTATTTGGAAGCTGTCACCGTGGTCGAAATCGGCCAGAAGGACGTCGTCACGTATTCTTTATTTTACAATATTTATAAAATTATTGTACCTAATAATCGGTTAGAGTACTATTGTATAACGAAATGGCGCTTAAATGAAAATATACTTACAAACAGTCACGCCTTTTCCCATATAGGGTGTAGGCAGAACCACTCACGTAACCTATTTTTCGCCTTCGCGGGAAACGAGACGTGACGTGATGAAAAAATTCTTACTCCCCATTGCGTCTCCACGAGCAATGTTGTGACAGCATTGCATATTATGGTGTTATTCTGCACGAATAAATGCTATTCATATAATACCTTAGTTGCCTCTTACGACACCTCGGTAGGAAAGAGGTAGGTGCTGTTATACTCTGCCGGCCACCTACCGATGAAAAGAGACTTATAATATTTTAATTGATTACCTCATTACCTTTATAAACACCATTTGACATCATCATCATCATATCAGCCTGTCACCATTTCACTGCTGAACACAGGCCTCTCCCATAGATTGCTACAAAAGTAAGTAGCTCTATTCAGATGTTCCAGGAAGAAGCTGCTGCCCATCACCTGATTTTTATTTTCCCTCTGTCGACTTTTACGACACCCATGGGATGACAGGGGGTGTTAGATTCTCTTAAGCCGCCACCATTTAACATAAACTGAATTTATCTAAACTTCAAAATGTGTATTAAGGCAGTCTTTCGCATTACGTACCCCTGCCCAGGCGCTTTTACGCAGGGCGTGAACCCACCGCGTCGAGCAAAGAATATGCCGTATATATCGCACATTGTCTAAATAATGAATCCATCCACACGTTCTCCGCTGATTTACAACCGCACACAAAACCGCTATAAGACTCCGTAATGACACCTACCGCAGCCACTTTATTTTTGGACCTTATACATTTTTTTTTCTCACGCGACTATTTAGAATTTTTATCACGTAAATTTCCCGCTCGAAAGGGAAACCCCTATTGTCATTCTCTACACACCGGCTGTTTCCTCGTGGACACGTGTTCGATATTTATATACGAGTAGTATATAAAAGACTGAAGTTATTTCAGTCACGCAATTTCGGTTCGGTGAGTTTTGAATTTTCGGTGTCGGTTGTGTAGGAGCGACGCGATTCAGAGCCAACAGTGGCTCAATTAAAAACAATTTATTGTGTATAGACACGAACTACTACCTACTATTATTGAATTTATGCTGCACATTTAATATATGCGCTCATCTTGTCACAACATACAAAATACCGCAAGTGGAAATTACTAGTTAGATACCACCGCCAAATAATCTTTCCAAGTCTTTTTTAAAAATACACACAGTCCGACATACATACTGAAACCGCAGTCCACCTGCCAAGATTTCAGAATTATAGCGGGCTGATCATCGTTATTATTATTATGAATGGGTAAGTAGTTATGAGGTAATAAAGAGTTTATCGCGTACAGAATAATACAATAAATTAACTTGAGCTGATAGGTGCAAGAGAGAGAGTGTGTGAAGCTGAGGTGTGACACCTCACAACCCTAAATAAATTATTAGCAGTTATTTGATCAAAATTATATTCCATAATATCGGTGGCCTCATTAGAAATTATTGCAACTTTCATTTGTTTTGATCTGATGGGTTTCTCTTTCATCACCTCATTTTGTTCCGTAAAATTCAATCAAGAGAATAAGTAAATTGAACTTTTCAACTGATACCTACTAGGATTTTTGTGCAGTAATCCCTCTAGTACCATTCCAGTGTCAGTTTTTCATTCAGTTGTTTGACATATGGGCCTTGAGAACTGATATATCAGGGCACAATGGCATGTGTCAAAGAAATGTTCTGGATGACACAGCAATTTTTATAGGCAGACGGTGCACTTACCTTCAGGTGAACGCTGTGCTCATCTCGTTTCTTTCTTCCATAAAAAAGTTCTATACAGAATCAAATTTTAACGTATTCAAGGCATAATATGTAGTTAAACAGTTAGTTAAGAAGTCAGTATATGCTGTGAAGTCATTTAAAATGTTGATAACATTTACCCTAAAATACTCGAGTGTATTTAAATTAATCAAACTATCTACTAACGATCGATAAAAATTGATAAAACCTGTTTTCGGAATAGTATTTCGGACACCTTTAACTCATTAATATAAAACATAAGTAAAATAAATTATCACGGCGAAGTATTAACATAAAACGAAATGAATAATGTGTTTAGCAAAAATTAAGGTAACAAATGCTGTATCGCCCCAAACACATTTAGGTTTGGCACGACACTGCGTCCGTCATCCTGAGACATCAATTCTTAAGTCTTATATACTCAGTTATTACACTAGCTCTCAGTGCACTTCAGAGCGAAACAAAAAAATGTTTACATGCTACTGTTTCTCGGTGGTGGCACTGACTTAGACGGATTTCTCCATAGGAGTCCTACCACCAGTACACCGGTCTTTTCTCGATGACAATTATAACCGATTAATGATGGGATCGCAGATCTGTTTCCAAGTCATGACTGCTTCCCAGAGCGATGTGCAAAGTGAAATAAACATGCGATCACATAGCTAGAGCTAGATAGTGATTTCACTAGCTCTTAGTGCCCTTCAAACCGAAACACGGTAATGTTTGCAAACTGCTTCACGGCAGAGTAACTGGCACGGGGTGGTACCTACCTCGACGGATTCCTGTATAGGAATCCTACCACCAGTAGATAGGTAATGTGAGTAATAACTTGAATATATGTTGGTAGGTACCTACCACCTGCATAAAAAAAATATTTTACTAGTTTTATCGTAATTTACAAAATCTACAGAAATTTAAGCGATTATTTTCTAGTCTCGAAAATAATGTAGAAACAAAGACGATCGCGTGCCCAGCGCGTGATAGTAGTCAGAGAAATTGATTCCTACGCCGCAGGTCCTGGATTGTACCCCAGCTGGGGCTAACAATTGTGCAAAAACACAAATCGTTGGTTTCGGGTCTGGTTTTATTGTACATGTGAAATGTGTGCATGTAAAACACACTACAACTAGCAAGAAAAAAATAAATTAAAATTATTTGCATAACCCATACTTCAATACTATATACTAAGTATAAGCATACTTATATTAAAAATGCAAAAGTAACTCTCTCTGTCCCTCTGTCAGTTTGTTACCTTTTCACGGTTCCCGGAAAATAAATAATTCTTCCAATATATTTAAAAAAATCTATATCCACGCGGACAAAGTGGCGGGCAACAGCTTGTAATATTAAAATGCGAAAGTAACTCTCTCTGTCCCTCCGTCTGTTTGGTACCTTTTCACGATTCAGCTGCTGAACCGACCTTGCGAAATATTACGAAAAATCAAATACTTCCCACGGGATATTTAAAAAACCTATATCCACGCGGATGAAGTCGCGGGCGTCAGCTAGTTTTCCATAATACACATTTTTTTCAAGTTACTGGAGTTACAATCGCTTAATATCGTACTTATTTATAAAATTAAATCAATAAACGTTTCTTCTCCAGTAATGGCGCAAGTGACACGAATATCTTAAAGGACACTGCAATATATCTTTTATGTATTAAATTTAATTAAATGCAGCTGTGGTAAGATATAAACAATATTCCAGCGGCTCGAAGAGTCGTTACTTCAAGAATTTATAATTAAACGCGTATCTTTCGATAAGAAAACCTATTTTAATGCATGTTAAGGGAATAGATTGTCTATTCGCTTACTGTAATCTACAGTTTATGTTTGAAGAACAAAGTCCATTTTTCATCGACGTAGCTTAACAGAAAATTGTTTATATTTTTTTTCGTAATATTTTCTTATCGAGGTCACATCACCGGATGTGGTCAATACATAGCAATTGGTATGAGTAATTTTCGAGGACTATATTCGTTGCAATTATTGTTGTTCATAACTTTTAACAATTTAAATAATAGGTAATTGGCGCTTTACGAAACTGGAGCAAAAAGTTCAAGCCAAAGTTATGACGGCGTATTGGTTTATACTCTGCGTCGTAAGTACAATCACAATTTTCTGTACATCAGATATATCGATATATAGTAATATATTTAGTTAAGGGAAATTCATACTAAAAATGCATACACAAGAAATTATACACACATGCATACAATCACGCCTTTTTCCCATATAAGAGGTCGGCAGAGGCAACAAACGTAGCCCACTTTTGGTCTCCGCGTAAAACGAGACTTGACGGGTGGCGAAACACGTCGCCGTCGTTTTGGTACGAGGCAATTTTTTTTTATTCTTACTCTCCATTGTGTTCCCACGAGCAGTATAGTGACAGCATTGCATATTATGATATTATTCTGCACAAATAAAGCCTGGCCGTACAATACATTAGTCGCCTACTAAAAAGGGGTAGGTAGGAAAATGGTAGGTACTACTGTACTCTGCCGGACACCTATCGGCTAACTAGAAATTATGGCAATTGAAATAAATTAAGCTTATTTAACCCTTGTCCTGATGAGAATGCGAGATCAAGATGTTGCCAGTGCAATGAATTTATGAAATCATACGTTACGTCTTCTTCTTGAATATTGTGTTTCTTAATTTGGCTAACGATTTCCTGGCCTATTGGTCAGATTAACGTTTATATATATATTTACGCCGCAAGTCCTGGGTTCGAAACATAGCCGGAGTCAACTTTTGTGCAAAAATACAAATTGTAGGTTTTCGGCTTTGGTTGTGTTGTGATTATCTCCGTGTCCAAGACACTGCATCCTAAACTATCTTCGATCTTATTGTATGAGCGTTACGTCGGTCGCGTGTATGTTAGGACGAGTGAGCGCCTCTGTGATTGTGCATAAACCTGTGGCACTTAAATGTTTGTCTGCGATGTTGCTAGATACTGACGGTATTCGTAAGTTGTTGCCGTGGTATATAAATTACTAGGATGATGCACTCATTTGTGTGTTTTCGGGAAGTTAGCCACATATGAAAAATTAAATCGCTGCTAACTTTAATTATATCTTCATCATAATGATTATCAATGACCTTAATATAGGACCCACTGCTTGACATATGCTTTAAGAATGATTTGCTGTAGTCGCCACGCTCCACAGTCGGATGAGATACCTCTTAGACAATGCAGGCCGTCACCGGTTTGATATTTTTCATGATTGTTATTTCGCAATCTGTCGAAGGACATGTGATTTTTATTTTATTTTTTTGAATGCACTAGAGGAAAGTACTTAGAACTTCGTAAATGCTATCAAAAATTCACCTTATTAAAAAAAAACAACGTAATTTTTCACTTATTATGAATAAAAAGTAGTATGATTTTTTGCAGTACAGCAAATCCAGAGAATCCGCGAGATTTTTGACCTCGATCCCGCATGCTTGCGAGATTTATATTTATATCATTCCATTGTCATCGATGCTCAAGTAAAATAGATCTTGTAAAAAGAGTTAAGTTAAGTACTTACACTTATGTATAATCCATGATATATTTCTGTATATAAATCAAATTTAAAGCTTTTAAATTAATTTTCCTGATTTTTTTCCTCGTTTAAATAAAAACAGAAATAAATGTTTACACGCAATGGTATAAGGGTGTATACAAACTACATCTATCGTGGATGTATTTTTAATAAAAGAATGTGTCTTTAGGCGATGTTAATGCAATTTATCCTTCTTCGTTAAAACTCTTCATTAAATTATTAATAAATTGTACAATACAATGTTAAAAGTAATAGGCATAAACATATATATAAATAATTTGTCAAGAATAATTCTCACTTTACTATTCGATTAATAATCAAATTCACTGGAATCCAACCAGGATGTCTATGCAGGAATCCGTCTAGGTGGGTGCCACCCCAGGGCCAGTTGTTCTGCCGTGAAGCAGTAGTGTGCAAACATTACTGTGTTAGGTTTGAAGGGCACTGAGAGATATTTATTTATTTGTTTATATATTCTTTATTGCAAACCTTAAAATTAATGACAAAAAAGTAAACTGGAAATAAAAAGATACACTAAGAGTGAGCAATGGGCGGTCTTATTGCTGACAGCAATATCTTCCAGATAGTGTAATCATTAGGCATATGAGAATAAAGAACTGATGTCTCAAGGTGACGGGCGCATCGTAGTATCACAAAGAAATGTTCTGGGTGACATAGCATTTGTTATGGGCAGACGCACTGACCATCAGGTAAACGCTTTGTTCGTTCCGTCACGTTATACAATAAAAAAAAATGCTTTAATTATCCTCTGAAATATCGGAACGTATATCTACGATAATATATGCTATTATTATATATTAAAATTTCACGCCTTTGACTGCCTAAGTGCTGATCTATCCAAATCCCGCTTTTTGCAAAATGTACTTTTATTTAGTTATTTAGATTTTAGTTTTCGTTAAGCCATTCACTTAGCTGTGCGCATTAAATTGTCCGCGGTAGACTAGTCCTTTTTGTGAGGACGAAAGACAGCATTCCATGGATTAAAAATATTTACAATATGTATTATTTATTTTTATACAGTGCAAAATTTTGAAAATACTCTAAACTGCGCTATAAATAACTAGCATTGCTAGTAGAATTGGTTTTAATAATAGCAGATCCGCTATATAACGTTACGTAACAACTGTAATAAGTTGGCACCCTACATCATACTGTTTGTCACCCCAATGATTGCGCGCAGGGTTGACAAGGGTAGCCCCATAGCTTTGCAAATAATGATAGTCCCAACAGATGGTGCTACTGTATTTTGCACTATACAATCTAGTTCAGCTTTTGAAGTGCAGATGGAGCTACGACGACTATTACAACGACTAAATTTTTTTCATGCTGTCGTAAAAATTAGGCATATAAATATAGAGTTGTTACCTCTACGAAGCTGCCTACGAACTACGTAGTAACAAATCTATATGCCCGTTAGGTCTATATACACGAAATTCCTGCTAATGTGAGATAAGTGAAGAGTGCCACGAGGCGACTACGCCACTACCACTAGGTCAGAGTACTTGGCTTCATAGTATCATAAAAGCCGGCTACTATAGGTACTATAGATAGGTACATTTTCTGATGGTATGATTCCTACGCAGGAGGAAGGTACCACCGCAGGCAAACATTACTGTATTTCGGTTAGAAGGGCACTGAGAGCTAGTGTATGCCCAGTGCATATGAGACTTAAGAACTGATGTCTCAGAATTTTTATGGATGACAGAGCAATTGTTCTGGGTAGATTTTCTCCTATAGAAAATTAAAATATGTATTTTCACAAAACTCACTCTCAAGAATACAATTCAACAAAAGTTATTTAGTCATCGAGCCCGAAAATAATTCAGTACAATGTTTATTCTTGACTCTTTAACGACATGTCATCCTATGAAAATCATTGCTTTCAAATCTTTGTCTCTCGTTCTCGTTCTCTGTCATTCCTGTTACGGATAACAAGCGTGACAATATTTACATTGTGACTTCACATGTCCTGGAAATATTTTTTATTTCTTAGACATGCAGGTTTCCTCCCGATGTTTTCTTTTACCGTTGTGTGCGTAGTTAATCAGCACTTATGATTCCAGAACAATTTTACAGTTGCGGGCACCGAAGATCAAACTCTTATCACTCGCGTGCTGTGAAATTTAAGGCGATCTGATCCCCGAGCTGCCTACCACGGCTCTCCTAGGTATACCGCAATTGGCTTTCCTTTTTATATTTTCCAAAAAACTAAACGCTTAATGCCTGATTACTTTTAACATGCATTTTAACGGTAACACAAAGGGAAGATATTTCGTTCATCACAATAAACATTTAAATGATTGGCATATGAACGCGACAAACACTCCCTCGTTAACGCAGGTACCGCGTTGCATTCGGTTGTTTAAACAAATTACCGTTGCACAAATAATGTCTGGAAATGCATTCAATTTCCTACACTAAAGATGACTTTTACGTGATCACCGCGGAAGGGTTGACGAAACAAAATGCGCATTGTCTATGCGTTCTCAAACTATTTATCGACTCTACGGTTAATTGTGAGGCAAAACAAAGTTGTAGCTCGGACCTAACTATTTGATACTTTGCGTTTTAAGTTATTTTTTAAATACAGTTTGATACTGGCAATGGAGAAAAAAATAAAACATAAACATCTTTTGAATAACATTGTTTTTAAAAAAGTCTTTGATTTTAATAGCTTTCTAATAATTTGTATGTACAGTAATTGTATTTTACCATAATTTATTACTTAAGAATATGCATTGTAATTTAAGATAACTAAGTAACATGTGTCGGTATAATATCCTATTACCTTTTTATCAGTCAATCTTAACATTAATTTTAATGAAAATATCAATTGCATTAAATAATATGGTATGTAAAGAAGGTTCGGTATTTAGACAAACCAAAGTTAAGGTTATTTTTTAGTTATTTATTCGATAGTTAGAGATATCACTTTACTTTTAGGCTACTGTGTATTTGTTTCCTAAACAGTCGATGTAGATCGTGGGTTCGATTGCTTGTCGATTTAAATATACTTATGTGTAAAAGTATTTACAACTGTAATTCAAAGTATATGTCTTTATATGAATTAAATTAAATATATATATTTTTTTTTTTTTAAATAGAGCACGCCTTTTGTCTCTTCTGAGTTATCGATAAAATAATATGTATTTCATTTAATAAGATAGTAAAGATCAGTAGGAACATAAACGTTATAGTTTTGGGCACAGACTTTTTTTAATTTTGAATAAAAATTAGATACAAGACGAGTCCGCCACCCCGCTATGGCTTGATTGGCAAAGTTCGCAGGTTGTAAAAATATTTTTTCTAAGACAGATTCAGTCACAATGTTTACCTTCACCGCCGAGCACTTGATAAATCAGCACTTACAATTTTCTTAAGTAGGCACCGAACCCAGGTAATTTAATGTGAGCGCCCGTCCGCACTCGGAACTTTAAGAATAATACACTTTAAACGTTTTAAACTTTTTTTATGGAAAAACGTGGCGAAACGATCGAAAAGTTCACCTGTCGATGAGTGCAACATTAAGAACAACTATAAGAAATGCCGTGTCTCCCATAATATTTTTGTGTTCACCACACTGAGCTCCACACCCTGAGATATCAGTTCTTAAGTCTCATATGTCCAGTAATTACACAACCTCTCCTCATTCAGTGCCCTTAAGACTAACTAAGTAATATTTGCATACATTAGCTTGACGGTAGAGTAACTGGCACTACGGTGGTACCTATTTGGAATCCTACCACCAGTAAAACTGATCTGAAGTGTAAATACGAGTACATATTCATATATGATTGTAAGAGACTTTAAATAATTTCTCGTCTCAATATTCAAGACAGTGCTGTCAGACTATACGCAACGATGATATACAATGCAAGAAAATTGCACAACGAAAAACCATAAAACCATTACTCGATTACCCAACCCTTTGAGGTGTAATAAATATTGCTGTCATTGCCCGAAAGTTCTTAGCGAATTCAATGCAATTTTAACCGTAAGCCGAAGCGGTACGATTGCGAACTAAATAACAAGTGTACTTACAAAGGTGTGGTACCTTTGTAATTTTTTTTAACTGTGAAGGTAATTACTGTAGAAAGGATTTAACTGAACGCAATAATCACAGGTATTAGGGGGTAAAAGAGCAAAATTTCTCTCAGTGTTCGTTCAGTTGCAAAACCGAGCGTTTTGAGTGGTTAGCTTTGTGAACTTAATGATATTAGTGAATTTAGTGAATGTTTAATCGAATTGTTAAAGTCGATCGTTTTGCAATCACTGCGCAGTGCGGCGCGTATAAATTCAAGCATAAGCAATAAACATGGCGGCGTGTTTTGGAATAGCAAAAATGTCATTAATATGCTATAAAATGGCGACAATTAATATAATACAATGTGCAGGTAAGTTATACAATATTACCAACTAACTTATAGCGGTATAAATTAGTTGTGTACACTCACAAATTGCTTTATTTATTGCATATTGCACGAAGACCCGGCGTCTCGAAATTACTTTGCTTAGGTTATTCTGTTATAAAACTTACATAAAGTTATCGCATCCTTACAATTATAATAAAGTATTTTAAATTTAATAATGTGCTCATGTGCCAAAACGATCTGTGGTAGCTCAGGGGCCGGGCGCTCGCCTTAAATTTCATAATGGGCGACTGATCTGAGTTCGAGTCCCGGTGCCGGCACCTCTAAAATTGTTTCGCAATTTAAAGTGATGTTTTACCACGGTGAAGCGGTGAAGGAAAACATCGTGATGAAACCTGCATCTCTGAGGAATAGAAATATGCCGAGGACATGTGAAGTCCACCGAGTCGGGCAGCGTGGCGGACTCTTCGAAGCTCCAATGCCCTCTTAAAAATAGGAGGAGGCCTGTGCTCAGCGGCAGGTTGTTACTTTACTTTATTTTAATGTCCATTAAAATACTATTTTGCTTAAAAATATGTACCTTATTATTTATTATTGAATTAAACAAGTCTGTATCTCCAACGGTATAATACCCACAATAACAGAAAAATACCTGCTTTTTCCTTGTTCATTAGTCTAAAAGACTACCGCTCCAGTCTATTTTGCCTTTAAAGAATACTTTAAACTTTTACTTTTTACTTTTTACTTTAAAGAATTTATCGAAGACGAACTGCAATTGATATTGAATCCCGTAAATTCGAAATACACTCGACTACAAGCAACATCCATTTTAATGTGGCGCTTAGATATCAATAAAAGCATTTCTGAGGTTTCAACGCCGTAAACTGTCCCATAAATCATTATAAATATACCTACGTTATAAACAAAACTCGCTGCAAGGATTCGAGAGCAAATAATTTTATGACATTTACGGCTTTGAACTGTTCGCGAATTATATTGGTATATTAAATCACGTTTAAAATCAAACACGATTTATGTTTCCTTCCTATTTTCTACACCAACATTGTTATTATCAAAGTATATTAATTAATCGTCTGGGTGCGTACGAAATGAGTCGTTCCTAAAGGTGTCGTGGAAAACATTAATTTCAATGTAACTGTGCACAGTTACACATTAAAGTAGTAACGGAGGCACAGCTGAGATTGTAATGGTGCGATGCCGTGAGGTTGGTCGATAAGTGCGGTGCGACGGAGCGAATATTTCTATCTGGTACTGTTAACTGTTTTGTGTACGCATTACACGTTATTACCTCCCTTAATGTAGCCTTTGTACATGCGTTTGAAAGCAAGCGCGTTACTATATTTCCCCTTATTTTTAAAGTTTGCGAGCTCTTCTAATCCGGAACACCTAACGATTAAAAAGCTACGTAATCTGTTATTTCGCTGTGATATGTCACACTACTCAGAGTCAGCGAATCGCGCTCTACCTGCCTCCAAAACCCTCTCAAAAAAATTAAAGCGTACAAACCAGATATCAGTGAATCCAGTAAAAAGGAGCAGGACGGAGACATTAACCAAAATACTATATTTATTTATCATGACATGATACAATATAGACTCGAGTAAAATTCCATAAAAAAGGAATTAAAAATAAATATGAGTCAAAGTTGAATAAAACAGAATAACCTTAAGTAGAATGCAAACCCGTGAGCTACGATATGTAGTCACGCCGGATCTTTAGTAGCAACTACTAGTCTGACGAGCAAACATGGTATGCCTTTACATTCTGTGTAAAACTATTTATGTTAAACAACTTCGTTGAACAAGTTGCCTTGACCTAAACTTGACGAAGTAACGGGAATCATTTGCATAATAAATTAATTATCAACAATCATCTTTAAACCTTCATTATTCCGTTGGAAACACTACAGAATGAACACGTGGTTTTTAATTAACATCTACGTAATTATTTTATACTTAATTAACGTCAGAATTTAAAGAATATTTTCAATATTTTAGTAATTCTTATAACATTATTAGTGACTATGCGGCGCAATCGATGGATGCTAATGGCTCAGGATCGTGTTTTCTGGCTATTCGTATAGTGAGGCCTATGTTAAGCTGTGAACTTGTAATGGAATGAAATGATGATTATGATATCAAAGATTCTGATCAGACTCGCCAAGTACCGCCAAAGCGATGAGAGGCTTTCTTTATCTCTGTCCGGGTCTTACAGCTTTAAAGTATAGAGGGTGAAGATGGATAATGCCAGTTTGATAACGACTGAACGCGTGTTATAACAGAGGTCTTACGTTTTTCGTTATGATTTCTAAAAGAAGTTTAAACTTTACTAAATATTAATTAACGTTTTGTAATCATTTAAAATCACGTCAAATGGAACGATGCTTACTTTCGTAATATGTTATAAAAAAATGCCCTACCTACTATTTCACTTTCTAAAAAAAAACATTAATTACTTAAGTTCATACTGACAATGTCAATCTCATAAGTATAATAGTCTGTCTTTTGCGAACGTTCATACTGCCTACGTTGAACAGATAATAGTCTGCTGTGAAACAGTCGCGCAGAGTAGAGATTATAATTTTTTTATGTGTTTCCAACAAACAGTTACTCAAATCTCAATAACGTAAAAAAAAATTTTTTTATAAATTACCGGCGAATTTCGGACACAGGGCGATCACATATTTATATTAAACAATTGCAGTATAACTTTTTAAATATAATATACAAAATGAACTTTCAACATTGTACTTACGAGTCTAAAAACAACATTTTTCAATGACTTTTGACTCTGATCTGATCAAAAACTATACATTTATAAGATAGTAGGTACCCCCACAAGCAATAATAATGGAACAAGAGAACTTCGAAACAAAGCAGTGGTTGCTAACAAGTAAACCCGTTCACGACAGACTCGTAGGTATTGAAGTAACAAACTTCTACTAGTTCGCCCGTCCTCCCGACCGAGGGTCTGAGACGGTGGAAACCAATTTAAAGTTGCCGACTGGCTGGTTAAAAAGCAAAAGTTTCTTTCCAACTTGATCCACCGCCGAGCCCTTTATTTCTACTTATTTTATTACACAAACCCTTTACGACGACGGCGGTCTTGAATGCTTGCACTATGCAATCATATCTCATCTTATAATTTAGTTGCTAATCTTACTTCATAGATCCAAGTAACAAGAGAATGTCATTCGAATTAAACACCATAGACCACTAAAATTACACATATATAGACCATAAAATTCCTTATTTTATTTTTAGAAAGAAATAAAGTATCTTTATTCGTTGTTATGCTCGACGAAGTAGATTAAAAAGCTTTTGAAATTTTATATCACAAAGGAAAAAGAAATATTGTACTATAATTGTGACGAATCAATAAGTTTCTTAATTATTGAGTTTATTTTGGTTATTTAGGTTGTACAAGACTATTTCCAACTCAAATGAAAAGTAGGTAATTAGCTAGTTTTTTAGATATTACAATTTCTTATAAAGTCTTACAGTACAAAATCGATTGAATGCTAATTAATACTTTCTCTATACTCTTTGATCAGAACGCAAGTCAATACTAAAATCAAAAATTGGAAAAGTTCTTTGCAAGGTAATGTCTTTACGTGATAGTGTATAATGGTCCTAATCAGTACGGCCTTGCGTAAACCGGCAATTAAGAGACATCCGCCTGTTTCGTTCCTTAATTAGCGTAGAAAACTTTCTCGCGACCATTCTCCCGCGTAAAGTTCTAGTTACTCCGTGTTTGAAATAGGAACGAACATAATGTCACCACATTTAATTATAAAGTAAAATCTCTACATGTAATTAAATTCAATTAGTACAATATATTAAAATCCCTGGAGTTTATTATTCAATTGATTTGAATACCGTCTCTGAACTGAGCAAAAGACTACAAATGTCGTCGTTGTCGTTCGACATTTAA
Source organism: Luehdorfia chinensis (assembly GCA_019845155.1). Classification (NCBI taxonomy): domain Eukaryota; kingdom Metazoa; phylum Arthropoda; class Insecta; order Lepidoptera; family Papilionidae; genus Luehdorfia; species Luehdorfia chinensis. The sequence goes on along the minus strand of JAHVAK010000642.1, from coordinate 11,311,338 downwards.
ATTACCTACCTTTTTATTCTTGACTCTTGGGAATTTTTTTAACAGGAGCTATACAGTTTTATCAAACAATATTTTACAATATTACACGCAGAAGTCGATAATTATTAGATAAATAATAGGCGATTCAGTGTGAGGTTATACAAATGTTGTTATATTAAGTAATAAAAATGACCATATCGTGCACAAGCAAAATAACACCGCCACCAGGTGGAGGGTATCTGGTGGCGGTTCCTGGTGGCGGTGTTATTTTGCTTGTGGACGCTACTAAAGGAGGGCGGGCGATGCTTTTTAAAAAACTAGGTAATATACACCATTTTATATTTTGCATGCGGATCTTAGCAAATTAACTTCCTTTCCTTCATTATAATGAATTTGCGCAAAGTAACGACTGATTCTCTTGACCATAATGATATATATGTATAATATATACTGCTGTAAAAAGTCAATCGGAATAAAAACATAAACAAAAATGACTATGTCCGCTAAGATAAATTTTTATCGATCTCTGATCGAAAAAGCGATAATTCAAAAAAAGCGATTCGCTACAGGTTCAGTACAGTAACAGGCTATTATAAAATCACGCCACTTATTATAAACGCGGGAGTGTCAATATAGTGGAACTTGCAGCAAGCGAGACACGATAAGCTCTCGGCAAAGTTTCAATTACACCCGCCGTAATTAAGTGTCGGCATTGACGTCGGCGAACTCCTCTCCTATCAAACTGCTACACTTTTATCGCTTATGGGATCGCCTTAATTTTTGTAGACTCCCTACGCTACGACACTCCACTCTACGAATTCTGAATCCCAATTTCAATTTGTAACGGAATTTTAATGGAGCGGCTGCGAAATTCCCACGTAGTATACAAAAACGCTTGATTATCGAAAATTATTTCGCAAACCTCTGTCCTTTCGTTAATTCTATCCACTTTTTGCGCATTTAATTCAATGCAGACTCCAGAACGCTTAAAAGAAATTATTAATTTGTTGCCACTAAAAATATGAAAAATTAGTAATTATCAAATGCAACAACTCTAAATCAACCATTATATTATTTTACGATAACTTTTTTCATATCTATAAAAGTAATAAACAACACAGAGTCCGCGCCCGTAGTACTTAATTTTCGACGATGTATCAAGATGAACGTTATCATTAAGCATTATCTACCCCGAGGGAAACCTTATAATCAGTAATTAGGTCTTCACTCCACTTACTTCATATATGTATACTTCATATATACACACTAACCACAAGAAGTATAGCAACGTTCTTCTGTTACTTTACGTAGGTATTCGGTGAGAGAATTGCACTTCCTTCTACCGACGTGTGATGGCGACGTTAGAGAATCTACCTCTATACATCAATCTTGCGGGTGTCGTAGACGTCGATAAAGGAAAGTGAAAGGAAAAAGTTTTAGCCTACAATAGACGACAGATTAAAAATCAAATTATGCCACCGAAATTGTACAGATCGGTGACAGGTGATCCCCAATCCGCCTGCCAAGCATAACGATGACAGCAAATCCTTCCAACTTGAACGCCAAAGAAGTTGTACTTCCGATAAAGTAGAACTACCGCGTTCAATTACATAATGTTATGATAGCTTTAGACCGTGTGGTAGCGGCTAGACCGTGTGGTAGCGGCTTAAGAGAATCTACCACCCCATCTCATCCCGTGGGTGTCGTAAAAGTCGACAGAGGGAAAATGAAAACCAGGAGATGGGCAGCAGCATCTTGCTGGAACATCTGAATACATAAACTGCGGTTGCCAACCCGTCTGCCAAGCGTGGCAACTATGGCAAAATCCCCCCAAAACGAGAGCTACAAACTTTTGTGGCAATCTATGAGGGAGGCCTATGTTCAGGAGTGGACTATTGATAGGCTGAAACAACAACAACAATGATAGCTTTTTTTCTTTATAATTATTTGTGTTTGTAATGATTATGGTCACCTATTTGTCTTAAAAAGTTTAAATTAGTAAGTTAAAACCAGGTTTCGCAACTCTAACAAATTCTACTTTCACGCGACGACAGTTTTATCGATGCCATAAAAAACGCAAACTTATAAAACATAAATAACCATTAATGTTACGAATGTTAGTGTAAATGGGCAAGTCAGTAAGGCAAGGCGAACGTATCACGATCAGATCGAAGACGTTCAGGGAAAGGCGCCGTCAAAAGTACCCCGCAACCGACGAGCTTGTATGAAAACTCTTAACGAAATTAGAAGAAGATAAAGATGTGTGTTAGTAGCGTAGTTAATGAAAAGATTTGGTCTCTGCCTACACCAATGGTAAAGAGGCGTGACTGTGTGTATGTACCTATTTATGTTACGACTTTTGCAATTATTTACCGAGATACGTACGATATTTTTTTTATTTATGCAAATAAGCCGAGTTAGCCAGTACGCATTTCAAAAGTATTTGGCAAGTACGATTGACAATACCTTAGTGTAAAGTTACCTTTCGAATGACAACAAAATGGCGTCTAAAATAAAATCGGATGCTGACGGGTCTGCCGTCACGAGCACGGAATCAGAAGTCATGAGCAGTATATTTCCATCGAGTTATTGCTTAATTACGTGTGAATCGAATGATGTTAAAAAGTCACACTGTTTGTCTTTTATATATTGTATTGGCCGATATATTAAAAATAATGTTCAATAATTTCTTTAATTTTTTTATTAAATTTATGTAATGTTGATGAATAAAAATACAGTTTTAAAAAGGTCAGTCAAAATGTTGCAATTTAAAACTTTGATCAGACAAAGAAGCGAGTATTTGCTAGTGTCATATTAAGCGTGGGACGTACTCACCAGCCACCCGTAAATACTTAAACCCATTAGCGCGACTCGAAAGCACATTTTAATTAAGCAAAGCGTCCATTATTGCTCTCATTATGTGTAAAATGGAATCGGATTTTTGACAGACTCAATTTACTTACACCCCGCCCTTAATTTCAATCGATCGCTTTAATAACAATTAAATGAGTTGTACTTATGAGACGTTTGTTTAGTTCATTTTTGCTGTAAAGCGAATTTATATCAAGAGTACATTACATTTTTAAACACTTTTCAAAAATAATGTTTTTTATTTTACACAAACTGCATACGAAATAATATTGTTGTGAAATCAAAGCGCCTAATGGAACGTAATATCACAGCAAGATAAGTTTTAATACTTATCATGTATCTTATATACGTACTCGTACCTATGCATTGTTAATAGCAAAATGGTAGAAGAAAAAAGCTATTAAAATAGTAGTTCGGTTTAATGTAGAATTAATCGTTCTGTAAAATAATAGTTTGGACATGAGCCTGTGGTTTAAGGCACGGACCGGATCAAATTTTATAACTTAATACAAAAATACGTACGTATTGTTCACACCTAAATTAAGTTATTATCGATTGATACCAATTAACAGCAATTGCCGATTCGACAGGCTACAAATGTGTAGTTCATGGCCGAACGTGTTTTTGATCACTCTGTAGGTGCGCAATAGTTTTGGGTTGGATAATTTTAAACATGGCTGCCAACATAGGGCAAGTCTCCCCCTAATTTAGTTTCGCGCCTAAGTTTGCAGTTAAAAGGCGGTCCGGGAATATGCTGGGCGTCATATTGCCCTGACAGCTTTTAAAATATGGTCACTAGTACTTGCTTTGTTGTTTCCAACTGGAGAAACTTAATACATAAGTCAATAGTTTATGGTAATGCAAAAGGCATGTAATTTATTAAAGATAATTATTGGAATCGTCTTACGATCGCTTCTCCCTTTATACATAGGGGAGGACTAATAAGATTTTCCTCCCCAACAGGAAATAGGAAACAAAAATATGGATATATTAATAAAATACAATATAAAACAGGTCTTCGTCGGAAGAAATAATCGTGTACGAATCCAATCAACAAACGTCGTTTTTCTGACTAGATCTAAATAGAATTCTACACACACGGAACTTATATTGTATTATTTGCGATCGTAACCTAGAATAAAAAGATAGTAATTCCATTCTTAGGAATATAGCCCCGAGGTCATGCTTTATTTTTCGTTAAAATGTCAAAAGTAAAATTGATAATATTTGCAGTCATCATGCATTTATATAAAATTGTACTTTTTTGTCAGCCTGTCTGTGCTAACGGATTTAACTCGAGAACTACTGCTTTAGGACCAACTTAGACTAGGTTTCATCGTGTTTGTTTTACCGGTTCCGAAGTCATAAACTTTTTTTTGATCCACAGAACGCCATCTAGAATATAGTATTCGAATCCTTGACTACAATTTTTTTAGATTACAGTATGTTTTTATACTTCACATAGATTTATAACTTATTCAAATAAATCCAAAAGTCTACGCGAAAGAAGTCGCGGTTACAGCGAGTATATATTGTATTAACGCATAATGCATCAAACTATTGTACGGAAGCAAAACTTACTTACCGAAATTAGAGTTATTTCATTATAGTTTTCTAATTTTACCGCGTATAATTGAAGATGTTCTTGAGAATCATTGGGTTCTTTGGTCGATAATTATTTATTTAATTCGAGCACTAGTGCAACTGTACTACTGGCTTACGTAACGCTACTGACTATGATAAAGAACTAAACATCGTACAGGCATTTTAAATAGATGTCAAAAATAATTTCTGACAAAAGTTATTGTCTCAATGTTTGTATGGCGCTTGTTAAATTTATGGGGCAATAAGGAAGTGTCAATTCTAAGTTTATTTTGACGAAAGGGTTGAATGGTTCATTGTGCAAGATCTTTGTTGCTTTTTTAAGATTTCTGTGATGTCCAATTTAATGCCTGTCATTGTTGTACCGGCCTATTGTTTTCCTTGTGATATTTTATTATTTGTTTTTATAATTTTAAAGTATCGTTTGTCCGTATCTGTGTGGGATAAGATGAATAGCCGAGCATCGTTTCCTGCATGTAGTTTTTTAAACTTTACCGTCTGTGGTGAAATGAAATGTCGAATTTAAAAATCAACTTATCCGTGTAACACTTGTAAGTAAAGTTTAATTGTTAGTGAATGAGTATGTGTGAGGCAAATCAGAGGCCACACACTCTTCTTCAATTTTAAAAAAGTGAATCGATTCGCGGTGCCGTCACAACTAAAATTGTTAATCGCTGCTTAAAGTGTTAATTTATCAGTACTTGGTCTAGAAAAATATCGTGTAATGAATAGAATACATTTCGTGGTCATTAGAAGTTCGATTTTATTATTTGACGGTGTATTTCATCATCATCATCATTTCAGCCTATCACTAGTCCACTGCTTAACTCAGGCCTCTCTCATTTTGGGCGATTTTGCCATAGTTGCCACGCTTGGCAGGCGGGTATACAACAACGGTGTATTTAGCGATCATTAACCTATTTCAAATCGAATTTAGATAAGTAAAAACAATTTTTTCTTTTCTACTGTGTCTCCGCGAAGGGATGATTAATTATTATTAATTTTTGTAAGTCTACCTATGCTATGCGAAATGTAAGAAATTATTTATTACTTTGCGTGTCGGAGACATGATTTTCTTTTTCAAAAAGTCTTTTTCCAATAAAAACGGTTGCCAACCCGCCTGCCAAGCATGGCAACTATGACAAAATCCCCCCAAAATAAGTGCATTAAACTTTTGTGGCATCCTGTGGGGGAAGCCAGTTGGTCAGCAGTGAACTAGTGATAGGCTGACTTGATGATGATGATTGAAACACTTATAGGTTATAAATTACACATGTAATTATATAAAATTAAATATTTTAACCTGATAATAAAATTGAAAAATAGTATACTAATTTTAATAACGTGAAGGCAATCGTCAACTTTTTATTAAAAATCTAGTGATTTCCGGATTTAATTGGCAAGTTCTTCTACGGTAATTATATTCATTCTGATCTTAATATTACGGGATAGAAAGAATGAGAAAAAATGAGATCTTTATCCTTATTAAACTAAAATCCAAATTTTATTTAATTTGTTAAATAGAAACGTGATACGACGCATACAAATATAATTAATGGAGTGCATTAAGTGTACTGAATATCAGTATCTACACAAACCAAAAGTGGTATTCGTAAATCAATTATAGATAACTTCAGATGCGTGGTATCAATAATGTAATCTACATAATGAAATTACTATAACATTTATATGAATATAAGTATAGTACGTGCCGCCACTTCGCATCGAACCCACGTCCATTTGCGGAGGGGCATTGCGATTGCATCCGCATCGCAGAGGCGTATGCATTGTCTGCATTCATTGTAGGTGCATTACAGTGCAACAGGGTCGTATATCAGTCCATTACGTCTGATTGTGGACGCCATCTGCATTGATTAAGGAAGGTCGCTTGATATACTCCTCGTTTTCAACGTCCGATGCAGAATATGAGCTTCTTTAATATGTTACAATTGAATGCGATGACTGCTAACCTTTTTGTAATTAATTATCAAGGTTTTTCATATTTCTGTCACAGAATGTACAGCAATCGCAAAATAATTTAAACTAGATGATGCCCGCGACTTCGTCCGCGTGGTTTTTGAAAATTCTTATGGGAACGATTTGATTTTCCGTTAAAAGTCGGTTCAGCGGTTTAGCCATGAAAAGGTAACAAGCAGACAGAGGGACAGAGCGAATTACTTTCGCATTTATAATATTAATATGAATGAAAATTTCAGCCTAATTTTTAGGTTGTTGTTATGGTAGTGTAGTAGATTTTGTTATTATGTTACGTTCAGGTTGTTAGGTAGTTCGACGACGCGGATGACTCGATGAGGCATGAAGTAATCTTTACTTTACTATTGACTATTATTATTATCGTTTTTAACCTTATTCTAGGATTTCGCCTGTATCATGGAAACGTTTTACAATGCACAAACCTAGGTGTTTGGAATGTATCTGCAGGGCATTCAAATGTTAGTTTCATATGAGAATCGAACTCGCTATCAGCCGCGCAGAAGCCAATCCTTCAGTCACTGCACCAACGATCATTATATTATTTCCAATGTTTTGACCAAGACTATGGTTGGTTTTTTCATGATGATGTCCTCCAGGGCGATTTTCGACCACGGCGATAACTGCCGAAAATTGTCGGTCGTAATTAACTGCGCAGGTGATATTATAGTGTCATATGTGTACGCGCAAACACTGGCACTCACTCGTCCCAACCTAGGATACAGTGTCAAAGAGACAAGGATAAACTTGTGTTGGTTTTCGGGTCTGGTCATGACTATTGTCATTCGGGCCCAGGATCCGCGGCGTAGTAGTCAGTGGGTCGTCGCGGTTTTGTCATGACTATGTACGTGGTCACAGTATAGAAATATACAGTACCCTTTTAAATGTGACGTTATCGCATAGACCCTTCAATTTAATATCATCGTTACTCTCATCGATTCTGTTCATGTACACTGGACGGCGGTTAAAGTAAATTATTTACTATAATTGATATTTTGCACACACTCCGATACTGTGGCGCTGTTTCAACAAAACATATCGGTGCGTCAATTCGTATAGAAAATGCACGCGAAATGTTTTATTTATATGCTTGATATTGCTTTTCCCACAGTAAATTTTATCAACTTGTCTAACTTTCATGCGGAGTTTCTAGATAGTGATACATTTTTCAATGTCCAGGTCAAACTCAAAAATGAGCTAATACTCTTGTTGTTTGTATATGCAAAATGTATATTTAAATTTTTTGTTCGATAAAGTGACGAGATGAGCAAAACGTTCACCTGATGGTAAGTGCAGCGTCTGCCCATAACAGATGCCGTGTCACCCAGAACATTTCTGTGTGACACCACACTGCGCCCGTCACCCTGAGACATTAGTTCTTAATATTTCGAAGACATAGAAGTCCGCCAACCACACCAGTTGCGGTTTGGCGAAATCTAAACGGCTCCGAGACTCTCCAAAATGAGAGGAGGCCTGTGCTCAACACAAAACTGTCCGTAAATGCATGCGCCGACGATACGGGACAAATTTTTGTGTTGGGACTTCGTTTTGAACGTTTAAGTTCGAAGTTCGTTAAGAAATAAAACGTTTAAGTCTCATATGCCCAAACAAATGTTTACACTCTACTGCTTTACGGCAGAATAACTGGCCCTGCGGTGGTACCTACCTAGACAGATTCCTGAAAAATCTACCCCCAGTAAAAACACGACCGTTTTTGTCACTTTGAATTTACTTTTAAGTATTATTTATAAAAGTACTTTTATATTAGATTTAAAACCTTTTAGCAAAATACGAGTATATTACAATTTATACTTCGACTTTCAAGTACTATTGAAAAGTTTTTAAATAATCTTTAAAAAATTGATCTGTAAACAAGATTGCAATACTTATCCAGTGAAAAAGGTTTCCTAATAGACATATAATAAAGGAAAAATAGAAACAAAAATTAAATTTGTGGCTATTCTGTGAGTCCAGACGTTACACATAACTGATAATCTAAAACGAACAAGAAGTTACATTTGTGTAACAGGAAATCAACACGTAACCGGATGTTTCGTCTAAATCTGACCCGTTTCATTTAAATAGAATATATTATAACATGAATTTGATAACAGTTTGGTCATAATTTTCTAAAATATTTTGAATTATGTTTACTAGTAGCATTATAAATAAATCAATAACCAAGGGATAGTAACAAATTCTTCGCAGTTTAGATGCACATCGGCTCACAAATGTATATTTGTAATACAATAACTTAATCTACAACTATGTCCGCGTGGATTTAGGATTTTAAAAATACCGAGAGAACTATTTGATTTTCCGGAATCAAAAGTCCCATGTCCGTCTCCAGTATGCAAGCTCTGTGCCGAAGTATCCGATGAAGCTGTAAAAGCCGAGAAGGCTAGCAGCAATTACATCACCGAAATATATATATATCTGTGCCGAATTTAGTCAAGATTGGTTCAACAACTGAACTGTGAAAAAGCAATAAATAGTCAGAGGGACAGAGAGAGTTACTTTACTTACGTATTTATAATTGGTAAGGATTTGAAGAGAGGAGAGAGGCCAAAGTTCGATTCCCGGTGCCGGCACCTCTAAAATTGTTCTGCCCTTATATGTGCCTATTTACTACATGCTCAGCGTTAAAGGAAAAAACCTGAAGGAAACATGTATCTCGGTGGAATAAAAATATTTCGAGGACATGAAGTCTGCCAACCCGCATTATAGCAGCGTGACAATTTTTTTTTGAAATCACAGAGACACTTCTATTTTATTATTGGTAACAGATTGTTTAATTTTTATATTTTCAGTATGGCAATTTCGAGATGGTTAGTCTGCCACCGGTACGAACACACACGGTGAAATATTCTGCATTCTACACATCACGTTAAAATGAATTTTTAAATAAAGAAATCGTTCTTAATAATTTGAAAACAGTATTAGTATAATTAAGCAGGGCTGCAATGCAATTCACTTTTAGGTTACATACTGCAGCTTATCCCTAGGTCGGAAGACCCGCTCATCGCATTGAGATCCGACTGTCATTGTAATGCAAATGTGTTCGTTGTCTGCCTTACAATTACCCCTACGGTCAAGCGAGAGCCTAGCGATGACCGAACATTACAACCCTCCCTTTTAAAACGACATCGACCCCACAAGTGACCCCCCGATCCGCAATTTTCACCTTTATTTAACCGATGTAACTGCGCTTGTCGCGTGCAGCAAGAATTTGGCAGTTAAAGATATCTTTCATGCAGATATGTTTATGAGAGTTGTTAATGTGGTAAACTAGTGTGAAGGAATGACGTAGCAATTGTGTGGACAGCTATTAAGGGTATTGCGTGGTATTTGCACAGGTCGTTAGGAGACAAGAACGGTATCAAGCAATTTTGGTGATTATCGTACATTTTGAATGTCTTCCGTAATTATATATTGCAACATAAATAATTTTGGTTTGCAAATATTAAAAATCAAATCTGCTTCCGTTACCTACAGACAATGATTCCGTTACAGATTATTTTTGAAAATATTATGTAAGAACGGGAAAACATAAAATTATTTAACGAAAAAGTGACTGTAGAACAGGTCGAAGTGACACGCTCAAGGTTCGTATGTATAGATTGGCCATAACTAGAAAAGTCTTTTCTTAGTAGATCTATAAAATTTTGTAATAAAATTCCTAAATGTGTTACGCAAAAATCTAACATAGATTTCAAATAACTTGTCAAGAACACATTACTAAATACAGCGTATTATTAAATAGATCATTATAATGCGGAGAAAGATTTGTGGAAATAATTCCTGCTCTACACTTGCTAGCCTCCTGGCTACCAAACATATGACGTTGTAATAATTTAATTAATGTAATTCTTAAATGACAGTATGTAATATGGTATTGAATTAAGAGACCGCAAAGTTTCTTTCAGGTTCTTCTTGGAGGTATTATTTTTCGTACCGGGCCTTTGTAAGAGCTCTTAACAAGCCTAAATTGAATCAAGAAATGTTGACTTAGACTTTAATCATGTTATGCTAAATAAGAGCTAAACAACCATGTAGTATTTTTTAAGGTAATTAAAGTGCATAAACTATTGACAGCAGTGATAAAAACATCTACAACAGTTTTCGACGAAAGATCAAGAGGGAAGAAATTGCTTAATGAAATAAGCTGTGCTTTTGTGCTTTTGTTTCTTTTTTTAACCATTTTTTAGCGTACATAAAATATTAAATAAAAAAATTAAGTAAATAGGCCACCTCAGGCATCTCTTTACACGTCTAGTTAACACGAACGGTGTCTGCAGTTCTCGTAACTAGCCATAGTAATAGCAGAAACAATATCGCGATATTTGAATTGTTTTCTAGAATTAGTCCATTCATGAATAGCTATCTGAATGAGAAACCTAAAAAAAACGGCTTTGACATTACATCGACATCACAATTTGTGGAACGTGAAAAGCGTTCGCGTAAGGTTAACCTCATAAAATATAAAAAAATGACCCTATATAACTTATTTATGTGGCACGTAATAAAATAGTACATGACAAGTATTAAAATAACCGTTTCCTTTTTTTTTAATTTATAGAACTGGTTACAACAATTTAGACTGCTTCACGAACATCAGCAATTTCGATTACAATATATGAATACAGTCGGTTTAATGACCGCTGGAAACCGGTCTTCAATGGTGACTTTCTTTTAAACGCGTTTCGCAAACATATATATGAAACCCTTTGTTACGCTATTTTATGTATCTGGTTCCACTGTACCATGTATTTGTGCCAGATTTTTAACGTGCTTAAATGTGTTTTACTAATAATTTTATTAAGAACCAGCTGATCCCCGCGGTTTCACCTGCGTTAAATACGCCGACCACATTATTGCGCTGCACTGCGTGGGTAACTTATGATCCGAGTATTCATCAGATTCGGCCCTCCTCGGTAACGTTTTAGGTTTACTGGTGGTAGGATTCCTATGCAGGAAACCGTCTAGGTAGGTACCACCCTAGGGCCAGTTATTTTACCGTGAAGCAGTAGTGTGCAATCATTACTGTGTTTCGGTTTGAAGGGCACTGAGAGCTAGCGTAATCACTGGGCATATGAGACTTAAGAACTGATGTCTCAGGGTGACGGGCGCAGTGTGGCGTCACACAGAAATGTTCTGCGTGACACAGCATTTGTTATGAGCAGATGTTGCACTTACCATCAGGTGCTCGTTTAGCTCGTTTCGTCACTTCATACATTAAAAATACGTTCTATTCTAAGTTCCACTCTAAACCAATAGCACTGTTATATTTTATAATCTTTGTCAATAAACGGGCTATCTAACGCAATTACTTTTTTTGAAATCTAATAAGTACTTCCAGTGATCGATGTAGGTTAAGGTAAACAAAAAGAGAAGTATGAATTTTCAAACCACTTATTAAGATATTAAGTGAAATTTAAATTATTATTTATAACCCGACGTTTCGAGTGCTTTACATACAGCACCCATGGTCACGGGGGGACCATGGGTGCTGTAAAGCCCTCGAAACGTCGGGTTATAAATAATAAAAAAACGCGATAAAATCCGTAAAATTAGTTTCATTTAAATGTGTAGTGTTCGCGTAAATATAAGAAATCATTATATTAAGTGAAATATTTAAACTGCAATGAACTAGATTAATGACCTAAATGGAAATAAAAGCCACGCGTTACACATACATCCTCTAATTCGTATAATTTTTCAGATTTTACGCAAGAACACTAAGTATTTCTGAATTAAAAAATAACCTAGATTTCTATCTGAAAAGTTTTCTACCTAACTATAAAAGTCCCGTCGAAATTGAATAATTGATGAGCCGTTTCTGAGATAAGCTTAAACTAATAAACAGACAGACATACAAAAACGCTTGTTTGAGTTTTGGTGTGTCGCAAATTATCTTAAGAGATTAAGAAAAAATCTTTATAGCGAAATCACGGGGAGACATTTTATTTATATGTATAGATTCTTTAGTTTAACATCAAAAGTAGATATATAAATATTTTTCACTTAAAACTTAGCATAAGTCATAAAAAATGCGTAAATCTAAATTGATTAGTTGCGAGTTGTTGTTTCCTTGGACTCACTTTAAGATACTTTACTGTAGCCGTTCGTCTGAAAGGAATAAGGCCCTCTGTAATTTTATAGGTTCCTTTGTAGGTAAATGAGGCATAAAAGTTTCTAGCCAAACGCGACGTAATGCATGTACGCCATTTATATACAAAGGTACATTTATAAAATGGAAATAAAAGTAAAATAAAACAACGGGGTGTTTAGACCAGACTATCCCCTGGGCACGTCGGGAATGTTCTCGGCTTCCTCGCAATTTCACAAAATGTTACACACTACACCATTGTCTACCAATGTACCACACATGACCAGTTTAAACAAACCATCCCGCCTCCCTAGACACTATTTTAAAAGGGAAATGAGGAGGTACGATGCCTTTGAAGCGGGGCCTAGTTAAAGTGGACGACTTAAGACAGAAATAACAAGAAATACTAGAAACTAATTTAGAATACACGATGTCTAAAATAGTTTTAAACATATTCTTAAGATTATTAATAAATATCACTAAAAACGAATAAAAGAAAATGTAATAATTACAGAAAGCAATTGATTTAAATAATTATTTTTTCTCTATCCATGACTATATAGTTTATAATCATAAATACACATAACGAACAGTATTATACTTTACAATTTTAAAAACAACAACTTTGAACACATTAATAATGAAATAATAGCAAAACTTGAATAGAATTCGATAATTACAAAGATCGGATATCTACTTTAATCGAAGAGGCTTGCCACAGTCTGCACTACGCATCGATATTTCAAACATTGATAAAAAATACATTTCTAATGGCCTTTCATAACTCATTTCAATATTAAATAACCAGAGACAAAGACCTTCTACTCTTCTCAGCATTCATGTTAAAAATGATAAAATAAACGATCAGTTCAATGAAACGATGTGGTCCAACAACAAATGGACGTTACAAGTCTCTACGCGGCAAACTGCGGGCGGTATTATTTAAGCGCGCTATATCGATTTATTTTATCCAAAACTGCCGCAATTATGACATTAATTCAGATCATAAAAGCAATAGAATTTTCTTATAGAACGTTAGAAAAGAATAACTTTATTTGATACCGGTGCCGCGTGAACGAGAATGTTTTCGGTCATAGTAGTTTTTTTTTTGTTACGTTCCTATATAGTAGTAGATATTGGGACGGGTAAGGTGTGGGAAGAACGCCGAATCAGGCGATCCCGCACGGAAGATCGAGCACAGATAAATTGTATGGAACGCGGGCGATTCAGAGTTGCTTATTCGAACGCTCACAATGGCTTCACGACTATAGATTATAACTCGAAACCTGTTATGTAGATGTTAAAGCAATAAGTTCAGTATTTAAAGATCAGGATATTCTACACCTGATGGGTGATTATTTTTGTAGTTTAATTTGCAATCGAAGACTGGATTATCATAGTAAATTTTGTTAGGACGCCATTCCTGTTGCAAAAGCAGCCGTAAGAACGCGCGAGAATCCATCCATATTTTATTAATCTTTATTTGACGTTTACCTAACGTTTTAACTATGGACACCATCTAATTGAATATTCGATTATCGACATAGTAAAAAAGAATTAGTCACGCGCAATGAGATCCAACTCCTGCTTATTATATACACTAAAATCGACGTGACAAGACCAAAGCTTACTGAATTACATGGGCATTATTTTTACTTTTTTATTGGCAATCATCCAGTTTGGACACAGCTACCAGTTTCGTCAAGTTTGGCGCGAAGTAAACAAAAAACAAACGATAACTCTGATCTGATCGACAAGGCCGCGCAAGAGAGAAATATCGACACATTTAACTTAAACATTTCCCATTTGTAGGTCTAAGGCGGAACAAATAAAGCCATAATTTATCTTTTACGTTCATCTATACTACCGCAAGTAAATTTACGCCATTGTTTTCGGCTTAAAATCGGTTTTTCTCAGAATAAATTATGGTTCCACGAAAGTGTTAAAGAGAGCGTTAATTCGACGTCATTATTTTCTATATTCAATATCAGAGGCGGTCCCCGGCGAGCGGAGACGTAGATAAGGGAGGCATTAGCTCAGTAGGTGCGGGGAAAGGGCTGAATTTGTGGCCGACAAGGGGTCATTAACTGACAATCTCTTTAAATCACTTGTGGATCCTCCCTGCGGACTATCCTGGCTTATTACGAAGGGTGCGCCCGGAATGCTTTGAAGGTATTAAGAAATTTGAACCGCTGTATTTAAATATGTATACCTATGTCCACCTAAATGAGTAGGTTCCAACTCTCAAATTATTCAAAAAAACTCGTTTTGGAAGGTTTGCTGACACTCGCCACTTAGGGTGGATGAGCGCAGTGCCGGTAATCTCACACTAGTGATATTCTGGAATATCGTATGGGTATTCCGTGTTACTCGGGTCTCCATCACGTGCACCCAGTTGGCTGAGTCTAGCAAAGGGTAAGCAGAGATAAACATACGATAGGCTGTGGATATACATACGTTCTCATAACTACTAGGTATATAAATATATAATTATTAAATAACTTCTTTTAAAATTGTTAGAAGGATGATATTGCTATTAAGTTGAATTTCTTACCACTTTAAACTCGGACGTGAATTGTACAGAGAGGTATAACTTTATTGTACATTTTTCGTAATTCGTGCGCCATGTAAAGCAGACGGTCTCCATAAAAACGTTTCTCCCGAGCGCCAAAACTGCAACGTTGGGCCGTAGAGGAATATTGCAGGCAAACACGAGCCTTCGCATTGTACATAATTGCGTAATGTTGCGTACCAACTCGCATTTTATGAGGAAACGCTAGCCCCATTGGTTTGTAGGTACCTAACGCTTTTATTATACATTTTTTTTCTACAGAGCCTGACGAAATTTTGTTTGAATGAAATTTGTATGAAAATAAGATGTTTACCCTGTTCATGTTTTTTTATCTTTTTTTATAAAAAATATAGCAAATGCCTTTTAGAAATGTCCCACTGTTGGAAACAGGCTTCCTTACATTTTTGGAGAGGTTTATGGACCCGATATCAGTACGCCACGCTCCTCCAGTGCGGTTTGGCAGATTTTACGTGTCTTATATTACTTATTTCTCATCGTCAGAAAAGCAGATTCCCTCACGATGTTTTCCTTCATCGTCGAGTAAGTGGTAAATCACCACTTAAAATTGCAATTATCAATTTTAGTGGTGCCGATACCGGGATTGAGTCCAGATCACTCGCTTACCATGATTTTTTTAGGCGAGCGGGCACTAAGCAATATTTTTATATTTGCTATAAAATACTTTTCAGGAGTCAGTCTAGGTACGTAGCACCGCAGGCCATTGCTGTGAAGCAGTAGTGTGAAAACATTACTATTGTCGGCTCGGTTGGCGCAGTAGTTAGCCCTTGACTTCTACGCCGCGGGTCGCGGGTTTGATTCCCCCACGACACAAATATTTTTATGGCCTACAGATAGTTGTTTCGGGTCAGGGTTTTTGTGCATGTGGAATTTTTGTATGTAAAACGCACCCACGACAGAGGAAAAATCCTACTGCTGGGCATGTTTTTTTTAATACTGTTCTTCAGTCTGATGGGCGTGAGAGCTAGTGTAATTACTGGGTATATGAGAAAGAATGTATCAGGGCGACGATCGCATTATGGTGACACAGATAAATGTAGGTGACACAGCATTTGCTATGGACAGACCTTACACTTATCATCACGTGAACGTTTTGCTCGTCTAGTTACTTGCTGTTATAAAAGAAATTAACTTTGTCATAAATCCAAGTAAGGAATCTTTTATGATGTGAATATACTCTGTAATGTAGCCCAATACCATGCCCAGTAAATTAACCTAACATTTTTTATTTTAATCAATTCTTCTGCGTAGAAATATACTTCTATGTAATCCGAAAATATTAACACCGATCAACAACCGAAAATATAATGCAAAGGTTATAATATTTTATAGTCCTCCCAACTCGATTAGTAAGTCCGTTTTGTCCTTCACTCCCACGAATACTAATTGTCTAATTTAGATTTTTTAACAACCAACGGGTATCCGAGTTCCGTTGATCGATTCCGGACCCCTCAGTTCCGGTCGCGCAAGCTCCGGCCCGTTTTTGAAAATCCCCGATTTAAAACAGTCCAGTATAACATAAGAGCCCCTATCTTATAACGTGATGTAAAATTCCAATCGAAGATACCTTGAAGCGAGTATCATCAAGGCTCTCGTTAAACTGGATGCTTTATCTGCAGCAGGTAGGAGAAAGCTAATTGTGTATTCTTTCCTCGCTTTCCGCGTCCTTAATCCGCCCTCTTTGTCCCACCACCCCTTTTCCATCCTCTTCACCGCGCCCCAACTAGGTGGAAAGTTTTAAGTAAGCGTATCGTTATTTCGAATTAAAAATGTGAAAACAACGTCATTTAAATATATCTACTTAGTGTTTCTGCGATCTTTAACATTTTTGTACAGTTTCTCATAAAAAGCGATGTTTATCAAAAATTAAAATGCTTCAGTTATTCATATCAACACGAAATCACTGTTACTATTGTTTTGATACATTGTTACTTCCAATGTGCAATTCTTACATAACAATATTCCTAGTTATTAAAAGATTTTTTAAGTATGATATATTTACGTCGGGATGTACTCGTATAATGTATGTTATTTTCAAATTTTATTTCTAATTTATTTAAATAAAAACGTTGCCTCACATTAGGATTTCTTTTGTATCGTTGGCGTGTTGCTCAAACCTGAATTTCACATGCTAAGACGTCCAGACCGGATATATTATCTGTAGGCCTCATTGTCCCGTACCGACACTAGAACTCGCTAACTATAGCTGAAAGGCCACTCGCTTAGTCACTACAAAGCAGTCGATCAGCGTACCGAGTCGTCAAATTACTATTACTAATTTATAGAAATGTACTAATTTTAAACTGAATACTCTTGAAAAGATTTGAAGAACGGGCAATTGTTTCACAAGATAAATCGCTAGACACAAATAGCCGGGGAGACGATTCCGTCAAGTACCTGTTGTAATGGGGAACAGAAGCACTGTCGAAACTGTTTAAAACGTTGTTGCGCGCGTGAGATAACAATTCAATGGTAAACAAAATTAACAAGTACATTATCACAAGACACCGTACGTGGAAACAACAACGGGATCATCTAATTTTGTATGTAATGTAATAACGAAAACCAAGCGCGGTGCCGCAGGACTCAATAACGGAGCCCACGGTAGTGAGAAGAAAATTGCTCGGGAAAAATTTGCATTTTTATTGAAATTTCCACTCTCAGCCGCAGATAAAACTATGTCTCTAAATACGTACCTTAAGCTTTGTACAAGCACATCGGTGTGGATGTGTAGACTTGCATGTGTATGTTTATGTTGCGCTGTGTGGGAGAGTGCGGTTTGCGTGTTAGTTTTAACTCCTCAGGAATTTATCGATGTAGCGATAATAATTAATATAAATTGTTGCATTCTTCTCACAAGCATGTATGCAACAAAATGCAATACGATCCTTTACATTTTTACTACGTATTTCATTGGAATTTACCTTCGCAGTAATCTTAAGCCCTTATCTAATTTTTTTCGTATAATAATATTTAAGGAGAAAATATTTCCATTTTAATGTTTGTTGTCGATACATTTTGAAACCCCATCTCTACTTCTACTAGCACGGATGGCAGACGATCGCTATACAAATGTAGCTATGTATGTAGCAGTTGACTTTAGGGAAGGGATCATAATAGGAAATTTTCCCGGGCGTGTATGCGTGCAGTATCCGATACCCTTTTTTACTTGTATTGTTTTTATTTTCCAAACTTAATGAAAGAACTTGTCTCTCCTATATTGCGATTTCAATTCTCCTCATGTTTTGCTCAGATGTGTTTCGATATTTTACGTAATTTATAGCCTTAAGCGAGGTAATGAGATTACCTTATCTTCGCTTAATGCGAATTCTGTTTAAAAGGGCGACGACATTGTATGAAATTTTTTAACAACAGACTCAATTTCAATGGTGGTTGATTTGTTGTCGTTTTGGGTGGTCCTTCTTGTGATAATAATTAGTATTTTTTTATTAAATTATTATAACTAATTCTGGAACGTGGGCTTTTTTTTCAATGTCAATTTTTCCTCTACATTATGCACGCTGTTGGCTGACAAACGAAACTCTGGTCATGGCGGTAAGTCCTTTCGAATTTTCCGAACACATTTCCGATTGACTAGGAATATGAAGCAACGTTACTAAAGCGAGGGTGCCGGCTCCGCGCTCACCAACTAGTCTGTCCAGCGTGGTGAGTATAGGAAGACGTCCTCGAAATTAATGCTAGTTTTTTGGCACTTTTCACCAGCAGTGGACTTCGCTGGTAAAGACGGGGAATAAAATATTATTATTACCCTATCAATATCCACCGCACCAAGTTTTATAATATGAAGGTATTGGCGCCCACCATGTTATTTTCCTATGATTAAACAGATTTCACATTTTTATGTGTTGTTGTATGTTTTCTTTAATCTAAAAACCAAAGTCAGTACCTAAAATAAATTTATATTATACAAAATTCTATAGTGCAGTCGGTTTTAAACTAGGTGAACTCGTAGGTATACTTGCTAAATAATTGGACACCTATGTCACAGTACTACTGAGATGTCACTTACGAAAACTGACCATGGAAATACGGCATATCGATACATGGATGATCTATATAGTTGAAATTTAACTGTAAAGTAAAATAAATGGTAGCTAAGAAATGATTCAACATTTTATTAACTCGTGTAAACGTCATTTTTACGACCCATATTGGATATCGTACCTTAATAAAATCAGAGCCTATACAAAATTTATGCTCAAGAAACTAGGACACGAAAAATGAACTTTTTGTTCATCAGCTGTAAATGTCTCCGCAAAGTGACCATAAATTTCTGCTCTATTAAAATTTATTATACTCAAAACGTTTATTGTTACATTACGTAACTCGGTAACCCTTACAGTCATAAAACAATGCAGCGCCACGAATCATGCAAAAAAATCCTTTACCGCCGTAGCAGCTTGACTTAGAGGTTGAAATCGCGTGATAAGATCAACTTGATTTTATAGTTCGGGGGGCAGTGTTTTATGATCCCTTATCGAATCGAATTTTTTAGTGCTTACAGTCGAACGTGTAATTTTTATATAAAGCACCAATTTAAATTAAAGAAACGATGCGATAGTATCGACTTCAGTGTTAATTAGTATAAACACGATTAAGTAAAAAAGAACGTTAGTTTCGCATTATACGTGTTTGTTGAATTATTAAAATCTTTTAAACTACATACATATAAGCTAAATTGAACCAATTGCACCAACATATTTATTTATTTTTAAACCATTTTATTAAATGATTATAATGTAAATATTAATTTATGTGGCGCCTACCAAAACACCTTTAGTAAATAGAAAATAATCAAAATTAGATGAGGTGTAAGGAAATAATTTATTCAAATCGAAGGTTACGCGAAAACACGTCTACTATGTAACAGAAAATTCGAGCCCTCAGAGCAAACCGCTCAGATGCTCGCACATACCTTTCTCTTTATACGAGATAAAGCAAACACCGCTTGGAGAAGATAAAGAGGAGAAATCGACCGCAACTATATAAAGGTTTGCAGCGATAAAAATACCATGTTTATTTGCACGTCTTACATCAGCTTGCGGGCCGTATGAAACAGGCTTATATTCTTAAGGATAGAAACGCGAAAATATTCCCTCCGTTAAAAGAATTACGATCGATTTTTACATGGCCTACACACTTTAACAAAATCGTTCTTAAACCGTTGCTAAGTTGAACTTACATACCGTCATATCAGTAAATTCGGATCCCTATCTCGAGCATTTTTTTCCTAAAAATGTGATTTAAAAAGTACGTGTCTGAAAGATTGCCAGGGTATGTGTTAGTGAAGCAGGTGGCGCTCGTTATTTCAAAATGTTAAAAGGATTGAACACTCAATATGTAAACTTCTATTTTTAAACTAACGTATCACCGGCTGCTTTTGTTTACACTCTTTAGTTTCTTTTAGTACAAGACTTAAGGGATTTATTATTTTAATCGTTTCTCAGTTTACTCTGGCTAATGGCGTAGTTATTATTTCCAGCCAGTTTGTACTAACTGTTTACGCCAGATTAACGTCGAAGTCACTGTCGCACATACCGCCATTTGGGTAGACGTTGATCTAATTTTGCCCATAATTAAAATCTTCATTTATAACATTAAAGATTTTTCTATTAGGTACCAATGCGTCTTAGATTACATTAGTTACAGTTTCATGTATTTATATTTCGTTGTTTTCTTTTCAGGTCTTTTATACGAGTAAGAAGAAGATGCATATAAGCGACCGATTCCAGATTCACACTGTCGAATATTTCAGAAATTGTACGACTACAGTCAAAATGCTTGAAGTTTTCTATTAATTAGTGTTTTTATTGCTTTTTATCGGATTCACAGTTTAAAGTTGTGAACGCATTATTCGACAGCGTTTGCACGTTTTTGTTTGTAGAATCACGTAAGTGTATTCGGATAATTAACGTCAAGAACTTCACAATAATTTAAATACATCTGCCCACACATAAATAATAATAATTGTCGATTAGCAGTACTGTAGCTTATTACTAATTCAGGTCTTTACAACATTACGAAGTTTATGTCATGATAATACACAGTCATTTATTTTTATTAAACGAATAAAAGCCATTGAAACTTTTATAAATGACAATTGAATGGGATGCGAAATGTATGCTAATGTAGCAATCGAGTGGGTATAATTGCCTAAACTTCCTCTTATAGGGGCACTTTATCATATATATGGACGTTAAGTTCGAGTTATCAGGACTCATAAGAAATTCCAATAAAGAACGCCATGAAAAATTCAATAAGTCGACGGCCAAAGAGTCGCGGGGACGAAAGTGAAAAAAAACGAAAACAATAACGTAGATTTAATCAGTATTCCAAGTGCGACGTCGCTGTCCACAGCTGGGATATTTGGCAGACGGACAACTCCCATGTACGTAAGTAAACACATTAAATCCATCGCTGCAACGATGTCATCGCGCGCTCAAGTCTAAATACGTAGCGCCTCTAATTAACAAAATAACGCAAGTGATCGACGCAAATATGGTGATGTGTTCGAAGTATTCCTGTAAAATACGACCCCAATTTTCCACTCACGGCCATACGAGAACTCGTAATCAATTTATTTCAACAGACGGTTTTGACGGCGCGAATTGCAACATTTCGATCGAGTTTCTGACAGTACCAGTATCGCCAACCTAAAATAAATTTTACGAAAGATTAATTTAAGGAGTTCATGTGCATTGACAGTGCTACCAACTAAACTAATCACGGCAAATCGAGAACATCGTCCATTGACTCTATTCACATAAATAACCTTATTACATTCCGTACCAGTTGCAACTCGGTCAAATACCTGCGTTTTGAATCAGACTAAATGTATTTTGAAGTGATTTGCTCGCAGAACATGACCGCTTTTGTTGCTGTTAATAAATTATTTAGCGATATGTCCGATCATTCGTAACAAACGTGAGGTGCAAATGAATTTGAGTTGCACTTCCATTTGAACGCCGCTCATATACGAACGGGAATACGTAACCTGAATTAGTTTAAATAGACAAATAGTATTTGGAATATTTGGAAATGATTATGGCCACAGAGAGCCGTGACAGTTCATGGGTCTCACTCGCCTTGGAGGGTACGGACGTGGAAGGTGAATATCATACCTACGTGAAGAGCCTGGATTCGACTCCCAATAACAGCACCACTAAATCTATTAACTGCAATTTTAAATTCTCTGGAGTAAAAGAGAACATCGTTAAACAACCTAAATATATTGAATATAAAGTTTTTTTTTCCCCAACCCCAAAATGAAAACGCGTGTGCCTAGCTGTGAGACACACATGCATACATGCATTTTACTGTAGTTTTTGAGTGGGAATATTACTTACATTTAATTAAATTGTATTATCTTACAATTTTCTTACTATAATAATAATAGGTCGCACAGCAATTTCAACTCAGCTCTTTCAATTTAAAATGCCTTAAGTTTTTATTATTTAATTTATTTTTATCTATTCGCATGCTTTCAGAACGATCAGCAAGTGTTCTGAATTTCAACACCGTCAAATGTTGATGAAATTGACTTGAAAAACTCAACGAATTATTCCTAATAATATTATATTCTAACGGTTTATCCGGGGCATCGTTTTGTTTGAGAAAACAAAGCACATATTACATTTAAAAGTCAATGGAGAGGCACATTCAATTACGAACAAAGTGTATTTTAACATTATTTTTCTTGATGTAGCAGACGTCAGGCCGCCTCCCACGACAAAGCAATTGCTTCAGACGTCGTAACGTAGATAACATTTTTTATTCTCAAATTGGAAAACAAGATATTTAACATCATACAAATGTACTTAATCTACTTATGTCTATAGCCAATATATATGTTTTATTTATGTATGTTATATATATATATATACATAAGACAATTTATGTTTTGCACAAATGTCTGTTTCGGCTGGGATTCAACCCAGGACTCGCGGCGTAGAAGTAACGTACAGCCCACTACGTGACGTAATCACTCTTTTAGTTTGAGGGTCCATACATTTTTATTAGTAGATTTATTGCATAAATATTGGTTTGAGCTGGGAATTGAACCCAGGACTCTAGACTCAACAAACTAGTAAGTACACTTACTACTGAGTCACGTGGTTGTAGAGATCGCAAATATAACACATACACAAGCAGTTTGATGATAATCGTAGGAGTCATTGCTACATGCGTCACATTGTGATAGCTCTCAAGGCTAAACGCTAAGTAAGCAACCTACATATCTACACGTTCGCCGACCCCACAAGGACGGAATCCGTCATCCGTCGGGTCAAGGCCGCGACAACTCATGTCATACAAACGTCACAGTATCTGCATCTGTGATCGTCTACACTGATACCGACGTGGTGTGATTGCATTCACACGCGACTTTGGACCATGTGCCTTCGTGTTAAGAGGCTTCGGAAGTTATACGGTTTAAAAATAGTCGGTGCAATGACCTCGATTCACGGGAGCAATATTTTTTCTAACGTTGTTAGATGCCGTTTTCGCTGGCTGATTTTAGATGTTGATAAATTAGACGAGCTTTCGCTTTTTCCAGTAGCTCTATAATTGAACCTCAAACAATTTAGCCCCAAATTAAAATATAGTCAAATAATCTTCATACCTTTTAAGAATCTTTACAATTTAGTTTCTTTGTCACGTCACCCAACCCTCTTCAAATTAATGTTCACGCTCATTTTCTTTTAGATTTCCTTAGTTAGCACTGTTAGTTTAATCGGTTTACTATCTACTTACATGATAGGCTAAATGAATTAAATGGCCGATAAATTAATATCATACTCAAAGACTTACTACCTAAATTTCATTTATTACAAAAAAAGGTAAAGTACCTAGACGGATTCATGCATAGGAAGGTACCACCCCAGGGCCAGTTATTCTGCCGTGAAGCAGTAGTGTGCAAACATTACCGTGTTCCGGTTGAAGGGCACTGAGAGCTAGCGTAATCACTGGGCATATGAGACTTAAGAACTGATGTCTCAGGGTGACGGGCGCAGTTTGGTGTCACACAGTAATTTTCTGGGTGACACAGCATTTGTTATGGGCAGACGTTACACTTACCATCAGGTGAACGTTTTGCTCGTTCCGTCACTCTTATGAAATACAAAAAAATAAAGGCGATTATGATAATTATGCGACAATAAATCTTCCAGTACATTTTCATTCGAGTGGGCAAACGTAATAACTAATCGATTATATACATAGATAAATCATTCAGCAGGTAGTCGATTTTCATGTGTTCAAGAGTTCTGTGTGAACAAGAAAAGAAATCGATGACAATGATCATAAATTTGCGATTTTAAATAAAAATTAATAATATACGTTACTAATCTGTGAGCCAATCACATAAATAAGCAACACAACAGATGCGCGTAACCCTCGTCCCTTCCAACATTTTTATAACAATAAATTGTAGAGAGAAAATTTTTGAAATTACAGTCGGCACCACAAAAAGAGATACAGTTGTTAAGTCACAAGGTGGTCTTTAATTATTTGAGATAGAAATATGATAGAACTTCATTAGGTAGGACCGAGTAATTTGTTTCGTAATAAATAATAACGAGTGCTCCTTTGTGTTTGTGCGACAGAAATAATAATAACACATCCGTAGGCGTGTATTTAATAATTTGTTTTGTTACTTTAAGGTACAGCTATTAAAAATAAAGTAGACTGTATCGTATACAAGGCCGCTGCTTTTGACTGTGACAGCGATTTCTTTTGTCGAAATAATTTCTGTTGAGAAATGGAATTACCTACATGCGACATTTAGGTGAGGCCTCAAGTAAAGTAAACAATATCAGGGTACGTACGTACGTCATTTGCAAATCAGCCAGAAACAGATTACTGATGTTTTTACTTACACGTTACGGTCTATTGTGCGCATTAACACTCGTACATAATCCAAGTAAAAAAAAATTAAAATAATTTCTTTCCCTATTATAACCATGTACACTTTTTGGTAAGTGACCAATGTTTAGTTACGCAAAATAGATAAAATTTCGGAAAAACCTTTCCCATCTCCCATCTTTAGACATTTAATTTTTCACTTTATGTTAAACGACTGACACGAATTTCACGAAAAAGTTGCATTTAAACATTATTTTCGTTTTACTTCAAGTAGGATAGTGGAGAAACACTTGCGTGTTATAAGTATTATAAGTATATACTGTTTTCCTATTGAATGTTTTTCATTATACTAACATGACACTCAAATATTTACTTAGCAAAAAATGTAGTGCTATTAGTGTACTATTGTAATTTATTTTTAGAATATATATTATAGAGACAATAATTATTTATGACATTAAAATATGTAGGCAAATGTCTGTTTAGCTTCTTATTTCCTAGGTCCTGTATAATTGTAAACTATGTATCGTGTGTATGGTTGCTCCGAAACTTGTCTGAAGATAATTTAAATAATAAATGATCTCTAAAATTTCATCGCTTATAAATAAACATAAATTTACTTAAACTAACGTAAATACGAGTGTCGTTTTTGAGTTCCAACCACCTTCTGTTTGACAAAGGAATATAAGTCATCATTTAAGAAATTAGTAATTTTAAGTAAAATTCTTGATATAAGCATGTTGGTGTGTAACATTGGGGCAAAGAAATATGCCGCCGGCTAAGAGATGAAAAAAAATGGTGCAATATGAATTTTAATAAAGAATATTACAGCTTGTAATTTCTCATTACATTTGCAAGCAAGCAGAGATAAGCATCCACGTAATTTAAGTTATACCTACTAAATGCGCATGTTAAGGTTGTATTTGTTAAATTAATTTTGTATATACTCGTAATTATGTATTTGCATCAAATTGGTACTGCATTAGAACAAAATTGCGGTCATGTTCTGAAAAATGAATGAGACATTCAGAACCTGGGTATATTAGCACAATAATAAAGGCACTAACTCGCCCTCACTTTTACTTACCCGTTGTAGCGCCTTTTCCATAAGATCTTAGCATAAGTCGGATATGATATCAGAGGCTCTAGCATATGAAACGGTCGTGAAACATATAGCTTTAGCTGAGTTTCGGTTCTAGGACTCAGGCAGGACCTTGAGCCTTCTACCTAGGTAGATGGCTAAAGGACACGTTTGGCATAATATATATCGAAAGTCCATAAAATATATTGCTTTTTATTTGAATTTGATTTGGTACATCTTTGTTCGTCTTAGCATTGGAAAAGATGATGAAATGCGGATTCATATTTCGTATTTTTAATTTTAGGTATCAATGGCTACTTCCAAGTTGTTATCTATCACGGTGCATTTTTAATGCTCCCCTCTCTCGACGAGGGTGCATTCAAAATGTTCAACCGATAATTCCTGGTACAAGAATGCGGGCCGACAAGCTTTGACACATGAACTGCGTTGCAATATTATATTAACAACTAAGGTATACTCTACTGCAAGATTTTAAAATACATAATTGTTTGAATATACAGCAACCCCAAGTTTGTAAATTTGTAGTAATGGTGGACCGTCATGGCGCTTGTGACGTCATTCGGCCAATGAGCGCGAGGAGCGACGCGACGGTAGCGCCACAAGATGGCCGCCGTCGGACAGTTGCCGCCGCCTTCCCAGTTTAGGCCTAAATGCCAACAAGTTTATTTTTATTTTTAATGAAAATATGTGCTTTTTAATTATTTAATAATTAATTTTATATTAAGTAATTTTTGAAATGTGAATATAATTTAATTAAATTGAATTTATTGTGAGAAAACTAGTTTTTTTCGGCGATCTTCAATTTGGCGCACTTTAGTAAGTTTTTATTCCATTTCTGTTATTAAAATGATATTTCACGCATTATAAATAAGTATTCCGTTTGTTTAATTGTATAGTATTCATATTATCATGTTTTATACTTCAGTCTCTAATAAGATAAGAGATAGTTTTGATAAATTATTTAATATGTTTTCAAAATCATTATTTTTTGCTTCGTAATGGGTATTTTATACATATAAGTTTTATTGTATAGTAATAAACGTACAATATACATAATTAAAAAAATAACTTTTTATATAATTATTATTAATAAAAAAAATTAAGTTCTTTGAAGTCAAATAAGTATTAAAATGTTACCTACAAATGTTAGTAAGTAGAACATTTTACTTAAATTTTAAATACCCTACCTCAAGCACCCACATTTTCCACGACTAGTTTAAATTGGTTGTTTCAAATTGTTTTTAGGTTTAAACTTATACATTGTATCTTTATATATGTAGGTAAACAATAAAAAAGTCTAAATAAATGCTTATATAGGTACAAACTACGGTTCACAAATTTTGTTTTTAAAGCGAAAATTTACTGTAATAAGTTTAGTTTCAGCCTTGATTTTATTACATCTGAACTTTTTTGTATCTACTACTTTCTTTAGTATTAAATCGTGACCAAAAACAGTTTATTACTCTTTAATAGAACTATAAGTATAAAGTAATATTATAATTTTCTAAACTACGCCGGTACATGCTGACACCTTATCGTTCCAGTTTAATAAAACAACTGCATCATATAAAGGATCGTCTGAGCTGCTAACCGTACAAGTAAAGTTTAAATTGCATAGAGTATTTTATTATTGAAGTGACTAGACGAGCAAAATGTTCACCTGATGATAAGTGCAACGACTGCCCCTAACAAATGCTGTGTTATCCAGAACATTTCTGTGTGGCACCATGCTGCGCCCGTTCACCTAAGACCTATGTATGTCCTGTAGATATTTCTTTGTGGCCATACTGTGCTCGTCAACCTGAGACATCAGTCCTTGAGTCCCATATACCCTGTAATTACAGTACATATGAGTGCCCTTCAGACCGAAATACAATAATGTTTGCGCACTACTACTTCACGGCAGCATAAGTGGCCCTGCGTTGGTGCCGACCTAGACGGATTCCTGGATAAGAATGCTTCTACCAGTGAAATATGGAAAAGCCATGCTTGAATTTCTCTACATCAAAGAATCCTAATCGGGAATATCTACAATAGGATCAAAGCAATTGAAAGGGCCTTGTAGCTTGTAGAGCCATGCACATGCCACCACACCACAAACCATATACTCGTAAATAGCATCATCATCATTTCGGTATATCACTAGTCGACTACTGGACATACGCCTCCTCCATTCATTGCCACAAACGTTTGTAGCTCTCATGTTGGGGGGATTTTGCCATAGTTGGCACGCTTGGCAACCGCAGTTTATTTATTCAGATGTTCTAAGACGATGCAAAATATAGTAAAGCAATATATTTCTCGCCATTTTGTTTTACGGTCGTAGTGCGAACTGTCTGTAGATATTTATTCGTGGCCATACTGCGCTCGTCAACCTGAGACATCAGTTTTTCAGTCCCATATGCCAAGTAATTACACTAGCCGTCAATGCCCCTTTGGACCAAAAAACAGTAATTTTTGAAAACTGCTGCTTGACGGCCGAATAACTGGCACTCTGATCTGACCTGTGACCTACCACCAGTTGCTAGCTGAATACTTTAAGCCCGTAATCGATCCGGTGATCTGTATGGGCGATCCCAATTTTGAAAGGATTCAATCACAGTACTTTCAGTATTTTCATCTTAGACGCAATTTCTTCTAACCGTTCCGTACCGGGTAATTTTTGTCTGGCTTATTGAGAAAGTTATTTCGCCATCTGTCGGAGACCACGAAATTTTTCTGATATTTCTCGTAGTATAAGTATCGTCGTAGCGTCTAGCGTCGGCGAACTAAATTAGAAATAATCATCTCAAATACCGCCTTGGGAACACATCGGTCTATGTCCAGCTGTGGACTATTCCAGACTGATCATGATGATGATAAAACTACAACGATCTATAAGTGTTAGAAGATAGTTCCTAACGCTGTATAAATTCATGTATTATGATTAAAATAAAAATTTGTTTACACATTTTTAAAGTAAATGTGTCTTTTATTCTCATTCTATAAGTCTTTTAATGCTGTTATGAGGAGTTTAAAATAAACTGTCGTCATTCCTTCATTAATATTTAGTGCTGTGACAAAATTACTTGGGATTGTATCTATATTAGCTGATACACATCTCCATAGTGAAATATTTAGTTGCCGAAGGTCGCTAAAAATAATATATAAAAATAATAGCTAAAAAGTATTCGTTTGGTGTAATGTGCTTTGTTTCCTAAAATTCGAAAGCGACTTGAAATCGCATTTTGTATTGGGTTAAATAATTGAAAATAGTCTAGTTATTCCACCAAAATAAAGAAACTTCTGAAGACAACTCTCTTTCATAAACCGCAAGAAGGTTGCGAGATTGACTTCTCGAAACGGCATATTGTTGCGGGATACTGTATCGAAAATCGGTCGATGCTGCGAATAAGTACATTTATTCGCAGCATCGACCGATTTTCGATCGTGAGCGGCGTATCTCGATCGCACGTCCCAGTCGCGCGTCACGGTCGCGCGTCATAGTCGCGGTCGCTGGGGCCCGAATGCTATCTTTAAAAGGCAAACACTGTCCAATTCAATTGCTTACAGATAATTTCGTTATAAATCGTCGATATCGATGTCCATACCTACGTAATTCACTCTGGCAGAGTTATTGCCAGAGCTCCGGCGATTAAATGGCGTAAATTTATCGTCCACCGCCCGCACGCCAATAACAAAGTCGAGATCAAAGGCATCCCTTTGGTAGTGCAGCGAAATGTTCTTATGCAGTTATTAACGTTAGACTTAACTTCATATTTGACATCCTTATGATGCATAAATTATGTGTAACTGGTGTGAAGGAAATGAAAAATACATTTGTGGAAAAATTCATATTTATTTTTTGATAAAAACTTACTTTTCCGTTGTGAATATGTACTAGATTACTTATAAATTCTTGAATTTTTCACAATCAATTTTGATTTCCTTTTTATTATTGGATACATCGACGAATCAAGGAAACTGATAGTGCAACGTCTGCCTATAACAAATGCTGTGACACACAGAACACTTCTGTGTCACTCCACACTGCGCCCGTTACACAGAGACATCAGTTCCTAAGTCTCATATGACCAGTGACACCGGCTCTCAGTGCCCTTCAGACCGGAACACAGTAATGTTTGCACACTACAACTTCACGGCAGAGTAACTGGCCCTGGGGTTGTACCTACCTAGATGGATCCTTGCATAGGAATCCTACCACCAGTAAAAAGATTGATTTATGTTATTATGGATTATTTTCCTTTTCCACAACGAAATGGTGGAAGCTACGAGGTTATATACGTGGTTGCATTCCATTGTTCTTTATATATAAAGTTTTCAAGTTTCATATGAAAATGCTAAAGAGCGTGGCATTACGAATAATTCATAATTATAATTAAGCATACAATTTATGCTATTAAGAAGGAACATGAGAAGATTAAAAATTCATTTAAGTGCAATAAATCCGCCTTATTACAATTTGCACAATATTAACTAGGTTGTAACAAATTAGCAACACCATCAATAATATCTAGCTCAGACACGTAATACAAAGCACAAACACGAATTAAACTCTTTGTTATCTATATATAGAAGCGACTTACTATTGAAACTGGGAGACCTATTGATTTAAAATTTGGCATACACCTTCCTTCCCCGACATGCTCAGAACGGATTTTATGAACACATACTCCTGAAAGTGTACGCGGGCTGGAGAGTAGAGGCACAGTAGAATAGCACCCACCTCTTTCCTACCGAGGTGTCGTAAGAGGCGACGAAGGTATTTTACGGACAGCCTTTATTTATGCAGAATTGTCATCCTAATATACAATGCTGTCACTATACTGCTCGGAACATTCGTTTGGAACGGGAGTAACATTTTTTTGACTTGTACCATTATTGCGGCGACGTAGTACGCCACCCGTCATGTCTCGTGTGTGGCCTCTGCCTACCTTATATGGGAAAAAGGCGTGACTCTTATCAAATGTATGCGATGCCGGGACGGTTGAGTTAGTATAACGCACATTTGAAAATCAATATTACAGCAAAATATGTTTTATATACATAATGTTCGCCGTGTGATGAAATCGTAAGAGACTATAGACGTAAGAGACTACATTGTCCCATGTTGTGTGACTGGACTAATGGTATAACACAGTAAGAGAATCCCATTGTGCTCACCATCATACTGCTATTGCTAATACGCCTTGCCAGAGATCACAATCATGGCTGGTGAGTTTATTCATGAGAGAAGCGAGTGTCAGGTGATTCTAATATCCAAATTTACGTTTATATCTTTCACAATCTATCTATATAAAGACTGTAGGTGTACCGTGTGGTGGATGCTTAAGAGAATTTATCACCCCATCTCATCCCGTGGGTGTTTTAAAAGTCGACGGAGGGCAAATTAAAACTGGAAGATGCAGCGTCTTCCTGGAACATCTGAATAAATAAACTGCGGTTACCGACCCGCTTGCAAAGTGTGGCAACTATAGCAAAATCTCGCCAAAATGCGAGCTACTAACTTTGGTGGCATCT
This sequence comes from Luehdorfia chinensis, assembly GCA_019845155.1. NCBI lineage: Eukaryota > Metazoa > Arthropoda > Insecta > Lepidoptera > Papilionidae > Luehdorfia > Luehdorfia chinensis. Next base: position 11,279,691 of record JAHVAK010000642.1, on the reverse strand, counting down.
ATGGGGGAGGCCAATGATCAGCAGTAGACTAGTGGTAGGCTGAAATGATGGTGATGATGAGGTGTACTCGAATTTTAGCCTCTTAGACTAATATCGACAATAAAGTCACAGACTGTGAGTAGATATTTGTTTTGAAGAAAATCAAAAGGGATTGTCATCTGAGACATCAGTTATAAAGTCTTTTGTGCAAAAATAGAAATTGTTGATTTTTGTGGTTTGGTTTTGTAGGTGATTGTCTCCAACTCTGACACTGCAAACTTGCCTACTTTCGATCTTATCGCATCAGCGTTACTTCGGGCGAGGGAAAGTTTAAGACGTGTGAGTGCATCTGTGTTTAGAAGTATACTTACGTCACTGTAATATCTCCCGCGCAGATGGTAGCTTCAGATCCAGATCCTCCATAATCTTCACAAGGGGCAGCAATAATGATGATGATGACTTTTAAGATACTATCTACCCTTATTGCAAATAAAAGTCATATTCATTTACTCTTGTACCAATAATAAAATTACATATGTTTTATAGGATAAAGTGACGAGACGAGCAAAACGTTAACTTGATGGCATCGTCTGCCTGTAACAAATGCTATATCACCCAGAAGTGTGTGACACCACACTGCACCTTTCGACCATGAGGCATCAGTGCCCTTCAGGCCGAAACAGTAATAAGTGAAGACTTGTTTGGATTCAGTAAGCACTAAAGTGATAAAGATAAAGGAGTAATTACTTCACTTACAAGTGTAACTTAAGAGCAAACATCAATTACAATTAATAACTAGTTAATTAGTTAGGGCGTTATAATCTCCATTATCTAAAATGGTTTGTGAGAATTGAATGAGCTCAGTTTCAATGGCGTGCGACCAGGCATTACTTGCATATTTTGCTAGCTTTTACAGGTGGTAGGATTTCTATGCAGGAATCCGTCTACCACCTCAGGGCCAGTTATTCTGCTGTGAAGCAGTAGTGTGCAAACATTACTGTTTTTCGGTTTGAATTAAGTAATCACTGGGCATATGAGACTTAAGAATTGATGTCTCAGGGTGACAGGGCGCAGTGTCGCGCCACACAGAAATGTTCTGGGTAACACAGCATTTGTTATGGGCAATCGTTGCACTTACCATCAGCTGAACGTTTAGCTCGTTTTGTCACTTTATCCAATAAAACAAAATACACGCAAAAATTAACAGTTGTATAAGCGCACAGTCGAAGTTTCGTTTATTCATACAGGCGCAGTAAAATAAAAATATTCAGAAGTAGAATACTAAAACTGTATAACATTGTGAAAGCTCTTCATAATTTTGTCTGTCCAAATGCCCACACCACACACACAAAGCCGCGTACACATAATTGCATGTGTGTACCGTTGTTGAGCATGAATTTGCAAATAAATCTTTATTTTTTTTGTTACAGCACAATGCCGGGGGCTTGCAGCGTTCAGTTCCACCCTAATTTTTTGTGGCGTCCTCCCCACCTTCACGCACCCGCTGTTTTGTCGTCCTTACGTTGAAATGTCTATCGGGTTTTTAATGCACGGATAGTTTAATATTGTACGTGGTAAGGATACAAACGCACTCGGAGACCAGGGTGCATTTAATATAGCAAATCAATATTAAAGAGTCACTTAATCCTTTACATTATGGTACTTATAAAATTATTTTTAGTCAACCGTTTCACGGAAAATTCTTATTCCATTAAATTATTATTTTTCGTTTAAATAATAATATTTTCGTGATAATTATTAACAAACGTCTGTTTTATATTTGATTAATGGCTTAAATGTATTATTTAAGTACATGAAATTTAAATTGAATAACGCATAAACACGTTAAATTTAAAGTGTTTATACCATTTTTAAATATAATAATTATAGGTAGGTACTATTTTCATAAAATTTTAAGAAATAACTCGAGTCACAATAAGTTCGAGCTTGGTACCTTTGTGCTTGGTGAGATACAGATATGAATTATTATAGCATCTTGGAAACCTCAACGAGTTAATGACCGTGTTACGACCGTATATCTTTTCAGTCCTTGCAGAGCGTTTTATTTAGCTTCCTTCCTTATATATATGAAATTACATATGCTGAGAGTATATTTACCGGGACTTCATACGTAACATACATAGTCAAAAGAAAGTGTACCCACATAAATAATTTTGGTTATTAAAATATTTACAAATAAAATATATGATGTCCTGGTCGCACTGCGATCCTCGGCGACTACTTCCGAATACTGTCGCAAATTATTAAGTGCGTAGGTGGTATATAATATATAAAGTGTCACAAGTGTGCTTACACACAAACAAATCGTTTTCCAAAACATCAATATAAGTAGTGTTTTTGAAATTTTTAGCTCAGACTGGTATTCGAACCCAGGACCCACAGCGTAGTAGGCAGATACTCTAGGCCACGCGTAATATATAAACTTAAAGACTGTGTGTATTATAATTGTAATAATGTATAGGTAAGGATTAATTGATTTAAAAAAAATATTGTTTAACTAATTAACTAACACTAGTATATTTCCTGTAGGTATTGTACAGACACCCGTCATACTCATACCCGAACACCCAGATTGGAAATTACTATACGTTTGTTAAAAAAAATATTTCCTAGAAGAATAAAACCCGCGAACTGTAGCACAGAAACCTATCGCTTAGCCACAACGACAACGGAGACCGAGATAATTGCACAATTATTTACTCAGTTTATATTATATAAACCTTTAGAGGAGTGGTTTTAAACATTAAAATTATAAACACTTTAATTAATAGGTTTATAACATTCATACTAAACGTAAAGATAAAGAGCTAATATCGACTGCAAAAAAATACATGTAACTTAGGCTTAATGGCGCTACGAGTCCAGGACGGGCACTCGGTTAACGACTCCGAGCTGTATCCGCCTTGAATAAAACAACATTAGGTCGGTGACGCGACACCTGTGCCCGGTTGGCACACCACTATATCAACAGTTTGTTAAATTTAACTTTTCTGCCGTTTTTCATTTCCTTATATAACGCTTTACGCTCAAATATCTGTAGACAAAGCTTCTAAGCGAGTCACAAAACAAAACTCGCCATTCATGAATAACTACATAATCAGTTAAACCGTTTGTCTCGTTTGCTCCCTCTTCTATAAGCTTACATACATATTGTCACGCCTTTTACCATATAAGGGGTAGGCAGAATCTACACATGTAACCCACTTCTCGCCCCCGCAGGAAACGCGACGTGACGGGTCGCCACCCGTCGCCGCCATTTTGATACGAGTTAAAAAAAATCTGACTCCGCTGCATCCCCACGAGCAATATAGTGACAGCATTGTATATTATTATGTAGGATATATATTATGGTGTTGTTCTGCACGTATAAAGGCTATCCGTACAATACCTTAGTCGCCTATTACGACACCTTGGTCTGAAAGAGGTGAGTGCTATTCTACTCGGTTCTTCTACAAAAAAATCGACTACTGTCATGTTGTTACCGCTCATATTAAATATAAGATAATCACTAGTCATTTCATATGATTTAATCTCCATAATAGCAATCATCATGTATAAAATCATTTAATTCTATAAAATCAAATTTTGTTTTGATTTTATCAAATATATTTTTTTTTGGATGAAGGGTCGAGACGAGCAAAATGCTCAAAACAAATGCCGTGTCACCCAGAATATTCCTGTGTGGCATCACATAGCGCCCGTCACCCTCAGATTATATGCACGGTGATTACACTAGCTCCAGTGCCCTTCGGACCGAAACACAGTAATGTTTGCACACTACTGCTTCACGGCAGAATAACTGGCCCTACGGTGGTACCTATCTAGACGGATTCCAGCATAGGAACCTTATGTTAGTGGTATTTACTGCAGATATAATTTTTATTAGTCGATTTTTATTGCATTTGCAAGGTACAACTATTTAGTTTAAGTACAAGCTACTTCCTAATATTTTTATTATACATATATCCAAACAAATTTGATCTGAGTTTAATATACATTATCATGTAGGTATGTGAGGATGGCTTTAAACCAAGGGTTGAATTGTTTTAAAGTAAACATTTTCTGCTCTTCATTTTGATAATTGAAATACATAATTTTGTTGTGAAAATTCTCGTACGGATCAGTATATTTTAATATACAGCGAGCTTTACAATATATTTGCTTTTAATATATACATATATATATATATATATATATATATATATATATATATATATATAGATATGTATAGATTGATACTTGTAACTTCATATGCTTTTAAATAAATGAACACCTATATACATGATAAGGAATTTTTTTATAGCGTTTCTTAGGATATAAGCCGCATACGGGCGTGAAATACAGCAAGGTGTTCAAAAACGAGACCTGAGATACAATCTACGTTAAGTAAAGTGAAACAGGTGGCAACAGTCTCGTACTATCGATGTTTTAGCGATGTCTTAACACAAATATAAATACTAAATATGTTTTTATAATATTGACTTAAGAAATGTAGGAGAAAAGGGCGTCCTAAGCAAACTATCAAAAAACATTACGGGGTGCAAATAACAACGATCATGGCGTATGTAATGAAAATCTTGCATCGGGATTAGTCCAGTGGTTTTGCGCGCGCCGGCAGCGCGAGGGCGGCGGGTAATCGATGTCAGGCCGGGATCGCGCCCCGACGCCAGACGCACAGACGCCCCGAGACGCCGCGCCGGAACACACGTCCTCGCGCCAACCGCCCAGCAATGTTTACTTCGCCGCGCTCGAACAGCTGACCGGTAAGTCACGTGTTATATCCTCCGACACGCCGCCGATCCGCCTGAATATTTCGCGTCTGTGCATCGTAAGCGACACCCGTACGACCGACGCTTCGCCCATAAATCAGCCACCCTTGCGCTCTTTCTATTATTCCCTTTACAGACATGAATTCTTCGGTTATCTTTAGTGTCGACTCTTTTGAAATTTATCCTTTGTATTGTAGAGCGTCGCGGACAAAAGCCCCTGCGGGCGATCGTCTCATCTCGGTTTGAAGGCTGTAAAAGGCACTTGTTTCGCTACCGGTCCGGCTGTTTCGCGAATATAATTTTTGCAAACCAATCCCGTCTTTTTGCACGTCTCTCGAGCTGCTATTGGTGTTGGCATGACAATGGGAGGCCATTGTTTAGGTGTAGTTGTTAAAATCCTTTAAAATCTCTTGAAGCCATTTGCTTATATATATTTACGATAGAGTCTAACTATTTTCCTCGTAGTGTAGGCGGTAGGGATACGACTTATGTGCTATCAGTGTACCCTTTTCGCTTTGAAAACCCAGGCGTGTAGTAAATCGGTTGTTTTATTTTATAGATGGTGATCCCGGAGAGACAACGCGGGGACGGAGCTCTAGTTTATAACGCTTAGCTTTTAAGATATTGTCGGATATGTAGAAGGGGATGAACGTGTGAAGTTTATGACTTGACGGTTATAATATTATATAGTAAATGATTTTTTTCATGTAAAATTCGTTTGCTTTTTTAACTTTCATGGTCCTTAACAATAATCCTTTCCAGGTGGCAGGTGGATCTTCTAGAAGACAGAAGAGAAGATTACGCGTCGCCTTCTGTACGTATACTGAATGTATCCTGAGTGCTTCATTCTTTCCGGTATACCTTCAGTATACGTAACAGAAGATGACACTCGTCTGCGGTCGCCACGAAGACATCTTCTTAACATTTCTTAAACATTTGTTACATGTAAATATTTGTTACTGTTTTAACATAACATAATGATTTGTGACTGTGAATGAATTTTAACACGTATTTATCATTTCAGGTACAAGCTTATAAGACTGAAAATATGAAACTAAATTATATTTTAAGTAGGTTTAAAGCTCTAAATATTTTTTTATTAATAATATATTTTTACGTTATAATTACGTAGAAATACGATAACAATGCATCAAATCAATTATACCATACCTAAATTTAATTATAAAATTGTAGACTTTTTATTTTTATATTTAAAATATAATATACTTTAAGGAGTTACCGCTTAGTACCTTAAATAAGACGTTTAATTCAAACCTTTGTAAAAAATATTTTTGAATAAAGAATTAATTCACATAAAAACTCGTTTTATTACAAACAATGCGAAATATTACACTTTTTACAAAATTATTAGCCTATAAAATAACACGAGAACAAGCATTAACGCAACACAGTTACAAAAACTTTAACATTTTTTCGTCGACGTTTTCCTTAATTTAACCACACAATTAGCTTAACACCTAATTAAAGTTAAGTCCATACTTATCACAAAAACCAATTCAACAGAGCCTTTACCAAACTGGTTTTAAAACAAAAGGACAAAAGAACAATGCTTAAGGTCAATACAGTATCTTTAAGTACGTACTGGGTAATTTGTAACACTTACATATTCCTCAATAAATTCCAGAGTTAACGAATTATTGTATATATTCTATGCCCGTTGTTTGCGTAGACTGCATAGTACATGAAAATACTCAATAGTACTCAAAGGTTTACAAATTAATCATATATATGTTATTGACAGTCAAATCTTTTTAATTAGAGGTCAACAACTTATATCTTTTTAATATCAGATCCCATAGTTCTACCACAAGACTCCTTTACATGAACCGTCCAGGTGGGTTCCACTGCAGTACCTGTTATTCTACTGTGAAGCAGTAGTGTGCAAACATTGCTGTGTTTTGGTTTGAAGAGCATTGCTAAATAGTGTTAGAGAGAAAATTTATAGCGACGATCGCAGTGGCTTCGCACTGCTTTTCACATAATAGCTTTTAAATGAAGTTTTCTGCGTGAACTCGCAATTGTAAAAGGCAAATGTGCACTTAACAACAGGTGAACGATTAACTCGTCACTTTCTTATATTAAAAAATAATGCTTAACCACCTGGCTTAGTGGTTAGATTACCTGACAGCTTAGTTGTGGGTTCTATGTTTGAAGCTCAATCTAGGCCAATATTTTCGCAACACAATACATGTTAATAGTTTTCGGATTTGATAGTATTGTGATTGTCCTCCTGTTTCTTTGCCTGCGTGTCTGTGTACACTTGCGGAACTTTCACATTGTATCGTGCTCAGTTAGCGACTGTCATCATCATGTAATCATAATTAGAAAATATTAGACAGCACATCTTGTTTTTTTATTTTAAACTGACAGCAACTTTGGGTTTCTGCATAAAAATATTAAATATTTATAACATCATTTGCTAACGCAAAAAAATTTAGGAGCAGGATTGAAAAGCCTTACTGCGTGCCAGCTTATTCTCTATCTCTATATATATATATATATATATATATATATATATATAATTAAAGATAACGAAAATGATTTAAAACATGGTATTAATTTCAAAGTCATTTTATTAGAAATCGCAATTAATTATAATAATAATAATAGTATTAAACAATAATAGTATTTTCAGATATATCATACAATTACTTTGATAAATTCTCAAAACTTGAATAAATTTTTGATAGTTAAAAACAGCGATCGATTATATCTGTCTAATCCTCCCTTCTTGGGAGAGGCCCTTGTGTATACTGTTAATAACCTAATGATGATGATAATGACCTGAGTAAATAAAAATATCCAGCATTTTATAGAAAAATGTAAACTTACTGGTACAAAGAATCTGCTCAAATATTTACAATTAAATATAATATGGACGTATTATATTCTTAAAATCAAGTTCTAGACAATAGAATCAAACAACCTTAGGTACTTACATAAAAAACTATAACTTTGGGCTGCACAAAAGAGCATGTGTCTGTCTCGCCCTGGCGCCAACATCGCTTCCTGAGCTGAACCGATAACTTTTTACGACTGCGATTGCTTGTCAGTCATGTAAAACAGGTTTTTCAGCCTTAGCGATTTATATAGCTACGACCAGTAAATAGTTGGGGTCCATTTACAAGGTCTAAAGAAGGTGATCGGAATGTCAGAAGAAAACGTTGGAAGCGAATTGCGTAAGTACACCTATCTAAGTCCAGCAATATCTACACTTAAAGGACGTTTACGAAAATATATGTAGGCAGTTAAATATTGATCTTATCCATTGGCTTAACTTTGAGTAAATTAAATTTGCTGAAAATAATTTTTTTTATTAAATAAAAACATTAGAATGAACAAAGGGTACCCGCAATTATGTTCTCAAACTTAATAATAAAGTTCCTATTTGAAAAAAGCGCCATCTGTTAAAACATAGGCGAACTTTTTCAAAGATGCGAGTCTGAAGATTGTTGCTCTTTGTTTTGAGCTTTTAGTTTTTAATATAATTTATTTTTATAATGCTGATATATTCATTAAAAAAACTTACAAATTATGTTGTATATTTTATCGGCAGATTAACATTTTTTATATTGATACATTATTTTCCAGTATAACCATATAACTTTTTAACTAAAATAAATATAATTCAAAAACAAATCTAAGAACGTTCATCAACACAGTCTGACTATATATACGGACCGCATTCATGTAGATTAACACCATAATATGCAATGCTGTCACTATATTGCTCGTGGTGACACAATGGGAAGTAAGAATTTGTTGACTGGTACCAAAACGGCGGCGACATGGTTCGCCACCCGTCACGTCTCGTTTCGCGCGGGGGCGAAAAATGGGCTACGTGTGTGGTGTCTGCCTATCCCTTATATGGGAAAAAGGCGTTACTATATGCAAGTATGTAGAATCAGTATCGTAAATATGTCAGTACACTTAAAGCACAAACTATAAATATGTTCCATTTACATATTACATCAAAAAAAATATTATTATGTAATATGAATATATTTGATTACGTTAAACCAGTACTAAATCAGGCCACAAAGAATAAAAGTAATTGAACAATAAAAATTCTGCGTCAAAAAAGGATACAATATGCCATTGTTTTAAAGAAGAAAGTTTTTAAAAACCTTTCCGGGTTCGCGGTGTCCAGGAAGAATTGGAATTATAACAAAAAAGAGAAAGTTAGGTGAGTTCAATAGGATCTATAATTGTGCAAAGGACCAATGAGAGAGCTGAAAAATAACTTTCTAATTTCTATTTGACATCAGTAAACTATTTCCTTGTTCATTTGTTCAGTAGCATTAGAGGGTGACTTGCCTTCCAAGAGATTTAAATTATAATTATGGTCAGTTTAATTGCTGTAGACTAGATTCCACCTAGTGCTATTTACGTCTGTGATTCTATGTACGTTTATTCACATATTCTACGAGATTCTACAAGAAAACTATTAAGTACTGATTTCTCCTCAATATTCAACATCATTGACAATATAATGTTCGAGAAAGCTTTTGTAAGTTAAAAAATTCTGTTTACTGATATTTCTTAGTTTTATCTTTTCAGATAGGTTTAGAAATGTGTTTTCATAGAAAAAAATAATTCAAATGAGTAAATTTTATAGATAAGATATTGAACTTTATTAAATTTGTTTGCATTTGGTGTAATGATCTCAGTTGAATTATTAAAATAATTAATAGTAAAGAAGATACATTTTCTAATACGAAAACCTCTCCAACAAGATCTATCTTGTCGCCAATGACACAAAACGTTTCTGCTGTCCCTACATAGCTGGCAATCAGCCATCGTTGTCCGAGCAAAACGAGAGATCATCTATATCCAGCATCTGCCTAGTTAAAGTGTAAGCGAGATAAATATATCGTTCACTGCGCTGCTGCGAGAGCACGGTATCGAGCGGCCTGTTGTCATAGCAACAGACAATGGTTTTTGGGTGCATAATATTTTAGGACTGCGTCGGGGCACGGGTAGAGGTGGGGGAGGACGGCGCCCAAGAACGGCCGCCATCTTTAAAGTTATATTTCCAGTTCTGGAGATCTCCTATTCCTGAGCCACTTTCCGTACACAGATGGTTGGAAAACAATATGCTCCACTACTTTTAATACGTGTTTTACCGACAAGAGTAAATTGCAATATTTTTTTAAATTACTATTAAAGTTTAAAATAATAAAGATGTAAGTAATAGTCAATGTACGTAAATCTCACTGTGGTAGTAAATATATAAGTATGCATACATATTTATATGTAGGAGTAAAATTTTTAACATTAATCACATACATAATTACATAAACAAATGCTGAAATGATAATAAAATATTAATTTTATTGATCATGTAAGATAGCTTTATCTGCATTTTTACTGTGTAGGTACAGAGTACCTCTGAGCGGTTGACGTTCGAAGAGGGCTCACTCGTAAAGACTCAGATTAATGTCGTTCCTCCGACCTCTTTGCTCGATTAAGCGATATTCCACAACCTACCTGCCCTTCAGATACTTCAGGCAATATTGCAGCTCGCGGGAGTTATAATGAAGAGCTCGCCTTTTTGGGCGTCTCACGATTTTACTTTTAATTAAATCTCATTAAACTTATCAAGCATGATGTCCGATTAATATTTATAAAATTGTTTGTGTGTCGAGAAAGAAAAGTGTCACGAAAATTCTAAATGTAAAATGCAGTATACCATACAGTGTATAACTGTAAACTAGTACAAAATACATAGTATTATAAATACATATATCCTAAGGCAGTTCATAGTAACTTATATAAGTTTAAGCATGCCGTTCCAAACACTAAAGACTACTAGATTTTCTCAAATGCCGTGGTAGAGCAGAGGCTGCGCGCTCATCTTAAATGTTATAATAGTTGAGTGCCTCGGGTGCGAACCCCAGTGTCCAGCATGCCCCAAATGGTTAATTGTTATTTAAGTGCTGATTTAATACAGAAGTTACACGTTTCAATTCGTTAAGGTAAATTATATAATTTGATAAAGGTGAATTTCACCAACCTAGACTGGAGAAACGTGCTCAACTATCTCTTAACCCCTTTTCAAAATTGATTAGGAGACCTGTGCCTAACAGTGGAACATTTATAAACTATTACTTTACTTTGGACTGGTTAACTTTAACGAAAAATAATGGCAGTGATGAGATGTATTTTTCTTCTATTTTTTATATTAAGTATAAATAAATGCAAGAATATCTAGTTATGTACAGTTTTACGGAGAGATTTTTTAAAGTAGGTAATGTACTTAATTTCATTTTGTTAAGGATCTTATTATTATTATTTATCCTTTGATAAAGTGACGAAACGAGCAAAACGTTCACCTTATGGTAAGTTCACAACGTCTGCCCATAACAAAAGCTCACCCAGAACATTTATGTGTGACATCACACTGCGCCCGTCACCCTGACACATGAATTCTGTCTCATATTCCCAGTGATTACGTTAGCTCTCAGTGCCCTTCAAAGCGAAACACAGTAGGTACCTACCTAGACGGATTTCTGCAAATGAATCCTACCACCAGTATTAAATTAACTTTGTTTCCCTGACATTAATGTAATTCAGGAATTACGACGACGTTCAATAATAAGTCTGTTGACAAAAAAATTGTAATTTAGGTACATAAAAACCGCATTAATGTCATAAAAATAAATTGAAAGTCAGATTGAAAATTATTTGCATCTTTGTTCAAAACTCTGAAATGAGACCGGCTACACACCAGTGGAATGAATCAGTTTGTATATTTTTTTTGTATTACCTTTTGTCTTTTATCTTTTAACAGTTTCGGAGTAAAATAATAAAATAAACGAGTGACGCAGACGACACGTAACACATTCGAAATTTTACACGTTGCCTAGTCAACCCTTCTATCGACGCTTCGTAATATTCGTTCAAAGCAATTCAAACATATTACATAACACATTTAGGCATATCTCGTGTAGATAGCGAGTCGTAAAACAAATGCTCGAGAGGCGGTGAAAATGCACGGCCGCTGCACTCGAGGGTTGACTAACAGACGCACAACGTTTGTGATTATTTTATAGCGTAATTTTAAATTAATACAATTAAAATAAATCTGAAAAATATGTACTTATATAGCAACAAAACAGTAATCTAAAATTCGTAAAAAAAATTGCTGCGTTTTTTTTATAAGAATCACATTCAGAAATCTATTTTGCTACATATTCCATGTTTCTACCTGTTTTATCAGTTGCAATAGACAAATAAATGAAATCACGTTCTTATTTGTTTATGCATGTAAATTAAGTTATGTATATAAATTGGAATCTGGTTATCAACCGTCAAGTGTACGTCGGCACTTAGCTGTCTAGACGGAGTTTTCGGTTCGATATTCGGTCAAAAGCCCGGACGAAAGGTCATATAGAAATTGAATAGAAAAAATCCAACTTTCGTCGCTGCAACAGAATTATTTTCTATTTATTTCATGGAACGAAACGAGTTAAGAAACAGCCTAAGCGAAGTCTGGCTTACATTAGTTGTAACACAAAATGAATTTCGTGAGACAAGATAAACTGTACAGATATGATCTTAAATAGATCCATGAGATTCGTAAACAAAGTGGTACTTTGAATACGAGTATCTTTTAAAAAATGTATTCATATACTCGTTGCATCGTTTAAACGTGAAATGGATCACGTTGAAAATCGGGCATGAATTCAATAGACAATGTATTTAGCAGGCTCTTACATTCACAGGTAAAATATAGCTTGACTTTTAAATGTTAATACGCTTGTATACGAACGCAGGTGCGTCCCGTGCATTTCGTATATATTATGTAGCTATATTTGGGCCACGCTACGTTTACAATTTGTAGAGCTTTGTATTTTGGGTACGGGAAAAAATCTTTGTAGGTGTAATTTATTCAGAGTGGGGAGTGACAGTACCGTGTACGACCCCATCTTGGGAAATATGTTCGAGATAATATCATTCTAACGGATCAGTTGGAGACACCTGATGCCCGCCATTCTTTTCTTTCAAAGAGGGTTCGTATTCTTTCTTTCTACAATCCTTCGAGATTATGTAAATTGTGCAGTATTGAAAATCAGAAACTGGAACACTTTTTCGTAAAATTAATGATGTATTTTTATTGTAACAAAAACAACACTGATTTTGTTCGTTTAAAAAAGTTTGTCGTCCGATTTAGAACTATTTCTCCCGTGTTAAGTTTTTCCTATTCTATTATATACTCGTATCTGTTAAATTTATTTTAGAGCTTAAATCGTAGCCAATTCTTTTCAATATTCTAAAAAAAGTATTCTTCTTATTTAAAACAACCGGTTGCATTTTATACATTCAATTCAAAGTCGAATATATTTCGAAAAAAATTATTACAGTTTAGTAGTCATTAAATTTCTCAATACTTATACTGCTAGATATATTTAATTAATAAATTACAACTCGGCTACATTGAACAGCTTTAGACAGAAGTAATCAACCAACATAGACTCTAATGCAGAAAGTTTTATTCGCCCGTGTTAAAGAAAATTGGGTGAAACTAAAAAGTGAGTTCAGTTGTAAAATATTCTTCCACCCGCCTCATCCCTAAGAATTCAGATATTTCCCATCATCCACTCGATCTGAAATCTTTAAAAAATGAAAGTAAGGCAACGGCCGTTTCTTTTTAACCATTTGATTTAATAATTTTCAGTACTTTAATACTATGTAAAACATGTAATACTTGCATAGATGACTTGTTTTTAATACACTCATATAGTATAGAATCTCGAATTCAATTGATTTTAGTTTAAAGTAAAGTATCAGCCTATAAATGGACACATGACTGAGCACAGGCCTCCTTTCATTACTTACTTCTGAGAAAGGTTTGGAACCGAGAAAAATCCGCCACGCTGCTCCAACGCGGGTTAGCGGATTTCACATGTCTTCGAAATATTTCGATATTCTTTATACTTTTTTCTGTGTTCTAACATACAATAGTAAGATGTATGACTGCAACTCGTCTGTAGATTAATATTTTAGACATTACAATGAAGATTCTGGTATCATCCATTCCATATTCTCACTCCTTATTTGGTTTAGCAAAAATTTGAAGAAAATTTTTTGCTAGACTTCCAAGTTTTGTACACGATCGTGCCATTGCGCTTAAGATATTGCGAGCAACTACATATATGTCATTTTTTGTGTTATCTGTGCAATGTCAAATGTACAGAGTAAATGTGTAGTATTGAAGTATACTACATATTTATGCTAACTCGTTCCAAATTGGGTTATAAATGTTTTGACGATAACCATTTATAGCGATTAAAGTAACCATTTATAACGCATAAAAGTTATTAATGGATTTGGTTTAGTACAACTTATTTCATGCGCTGACACGATAACGATTCTTTATATTACAATATGAAATATCGTTAATTGTGAATATATCAAGGCTTACTCCTTAAATTGAGTGTTCTATTAATTCTTTTGCTAAAAAATATTTATAACTATAATTATTCTCTTCGCTCGAAGCGGTTTTTGGTTGAACTCTTCGCCGGCGTAATTTTTCCCAGACATTGGTTTTCAAGCAGTGCATTAGCTATACTTACTGTTTTCTCTTAGGCCTAATGAACTATTTTAGACTGCAGCTCTTATAATAAGGCAAGTTAAGTCAAACGTTGGCCTAATTTATGCAAAATTTCTGAAAAAATATACCTTTATCAGTGAATTAGCGCTTGTTAAAGGAGCTATTATGAAATTAGCAATTTGACTTTTAGCCGGCAAACAACAAACGTGAGTACTGCGCACTCAACCCTAAATCTACAGAGAAATGGCCCGTAATTATGTTAATCTCAAAATAAAGTTATGCCTGCGCACTTGTGAGGGACACCGCCCGACCCTCTGCTTATGAAACGCTCCAAGCATTTACTCGCATAAAATAATGTGTAGGCACTCTCAGTTATATATTACGTAAGTATAAACTATAATTATGCCATATTTATGTAATATTTTATCAATTTGTTGCACATAAACAAGCTGATAATAGGTAATAAATAGCTGCTTTGATAATATTATAAATACCTGCGTTCTTCGGTATTATTTCGATGCACATGTAAATACGATATTACTATTATTTATTAAGTATTTTAATAATTTATGTTGTGTATTTAAATTTGCTAAAATTTGGTAATTTTTTTTAAATTAAATTAACATACCTACTGCAGTAATTTCTGCAAATTGATATGCTATGGAGTCTTTTACGCTTGCGTGTATATGTTCTTAACAATAACCTAATACCAAACAAATAATAATTCCATATGTTAAAAAAATTAAAGAGGACAAAACCGACGCACAGCGTAGTTTACTGATAAGCATACAAATATCCATTAATTAGTCTATTTATTGGACGACTCATGCCGCGTATATCGTCACAGACACTTACGTATTTTATTCTGAATTAAAGACACCTAATTGCGGCCTTTTTAATGTTCCTGGGAAAGTTGATATTATGATCTAATTTAAACTTAAATTCGTATTATAGAATATTACGTGATCAGAATTCAGTAAAAGTGATCGGTTTGATCAAAACATCAAAGAAGGATTGGTCTATTGTTCGATGAGGACGCTATATCATCTGTTTATATTGGATTATCCATAACTGATGGACGTATGCGTTCAATACGTAGATAGACCTAAGGTCTGAAATTTGCTTCGTTCGAAATAAAGGGGCGCGCATACCGAATATGTAACAGTAGGTTGGAAAATTAGACGCGGTTCTTCGAGATAACGCCGAGTATATCTCGCTCAAAAAACTTTATCGGCGTGCTCGAGCGGTGCGAATAAAATTTCAGTTAATTACCTCCGCTATCTTGAACGCATATAAAAAGTGAACTTCGCCTTAATTGGCGTTCGTTAGGGTTAATAACGTTATTTTGAAATGTCTGTATCAGAAAGGAAATTCTTAATTTCACATATATTGTACAGTTTAGTGTCTTACGGAATTTATCAATGGGGGTTTTTAGGAAAGTCAACATTTAGCATGCTTCTTTCGACATAATCTTCTTAAGAGCTAAATAATCAAAATAAGAATAAAAAAAGCACATATAGTATATCGAGCTGTAAGAGGCATATCTCTATTGTCTTTAGCTTAGCTTAGCTTTAGCTATTGTCTAGCTTAAAAAGAAAACAAAATATTATATAGGCCAATAACTTTGTAAATATATTTATAATTTTATTTATTATAGTGAAAAGTCGCGTGACGTCGTAAACAATAGTAAGCTGTGTGTAATTATGAAGTTATAAATACTGTTACAAGTAGTAAACATATTTTCATTCCAATTAAAATAATCAAACAATGAATAAACTTTATGACGTTACGTTTATTTTTTGTCAAACATAAAGGTAAAAATATAAATTAAAACGTGTACGTTTTTAAGCACGTACCTACGCAGTCAAATCGTCATGTCAATATGCCCTTTAAAGTGCAAATCGCTAGTGCAGCTTCGGGCTTATCGTGGGCTGCATGTCAAATGAAGCCAGACGCAGACAGTAGTTGACTGCATTAGACATCGCATCCGTTGCTGTCATCGTATGTGCATGGTAAGCGTCATGCGTCTGACATTCTCGTGAAATACGTCTCGTATAATAGTATCGTTGCTACAATGAATTCGCAAATGTTTTGAATAGATTTAGTTGATGAATAATGCGTGCTATCAGTGGTTACACCAGTCTTTTTATTTTCAATGTTGTTCCCAATACGATAAAATATGAAGCCTTTAGAACGCTGAGTAAACGGGAAACGGCCATTATGGAGGAAATTAATGCAGCAAACCTTTTAGTCGTAAGAAACAAGAGTTGTATGGCATTATCGAAGTGGGAGAATTATGCGAAACATTAACATTTATATTTCTGTAGATGTAACAACTAATCACTTTTAAACTAACACACACACAGAGTCCCGCCTTTTTCCCATATAATGGGTATGCAGCGGCCACACGTAGGGCATTTTACGCATTCGCGGGAAACGAGACGTGTCGGGTGGCGAACCTCGTCGTCGCCATTTTGGTACGAGTCAAAAGATTCTTACTCCCCATTGCGTTCCCACGAGCAGTACCACATCATTGCATATTATGGTGTAAACTAACACTTGCAATAAATATATACTCAATTACCAACCGTTTTAATTAGATACTTTTCATCAATAGTACGCAGGCAACCTGGGTCGATCCTGTTGCCGAAACCACTTATATTGTGATTTTTTAATTCTAAGTGCCGATTTACCGCGTACTTGATAACAAAAGAAAATATCGCGTGAGAACCTGTACATCAGAAAAGGAAAATTGAGAACATATGAAGTCTGCCAACTTACAGTGGAGCAACATAAACACTTCCCCAGCTTCACATCACTCTCAATTAGAAGACACCTGTGCCCATCGGTGGGACTATGGACCTTACGTGACGTCTTTACCTAGAATACTTAGTTAATATCCCACACAGTTTTAAACTGAAATATTTCAATCCAGAACAAAACAAAATTGGTAAGTTTATTTCTGTTTATTTTGTATCTTGTACAAAGGGTAGCGATGGGCTACCCAGATAAGAGATATCGACGCAAACCTTACCACGTCCCATACGCCAAATAAGTTGCATTTTCACGTGAAGTAATTTACAAATGTAGCCGGTTGATGTCGCCGACGTCGTGTGGGAGCGTTTCAGATTGAAATGCGTACCTACCAAAATATATTATAAAAATAAACAACGCAGACCAAGCTTATATATACACTTAGACTAAATTTAGAAGTAACTAAAATTTATCTAACTTCTAGCTACTATAAGTACTTAATATACAGAGGCAGAGGTATGTAATAAAACGCATTTTGTTCTTAAAAGTTCTTTAAGCTTCTATGCCAAAATTAATTCGCGAATTATTTGTGTTTTACTAGAACAGTCAATATGAACACTTACTGCATTTATTCGATCATCGAAAACACAAGATATTTAACGTTAGCTACTCGAATGCGTTGCTGGCGTCTCTCTAAATACGAGTACATCAACTAAACTTAAGAAGGTTGTAAAGAATTGTAGGTACAAAATATGCTCGTAACTCCTAAAGCGGTTGTCAGAATCGTAGCATCCGATTTCATGGCCCACCGTTACCCAATTACGACCAACAATTATACAAGACGGTAGTTTCGTTCCCTCAACAGCAAACTAGTGATGAAAAGATAACAGACGTAAGGGTTCTATATAAGCCACGATACTCACTAACCTTAAATCGTAAGTGTTGTACATCGTGTTGGATTGCTATTGACGATAGTGTAGACACCGGCCTGCGCTTGTGCTTAGTAAGTTCGATTATTCGTCATTCAACGTGATTTCCGCTCCCGGTGGTTTCTATTGTTAGATCATTCTTTTTTAAAATAGTAAGGAATCCGGTTTTCAAGTAGTTTCTGAAATAGACAAGGAGACACACTCCGACTACTATAAGCTTGTTTGGTGTAAAAGTATAAATATTTATATTTATTTAAAGTACCTATGTCCCGGGATAGCAGCTATATTAATAACTTTTACGTACACTTCAACTTTACAAGTAAAATAAATGTAAATAGTTATTATCAGGTCCGGACTGGGTCGTCGACCCGGCCATTTTAGACCAACAATAGACAAAAATGATTTTTAATATCTATCAGTCACATGCTGAGTAGATACTTTATAGCGTAAATGTGCCCTATGTCAATCCGGGTCAGGTTGTTGTAATTTTCCATACTAATATTTTAATTGAGAAAGTATCTCTCATTCGATCTGTCCCTCTGTCTGTTTGTTAACTTTTCACGGCTCAACCGTTAAACCGAACTTGACGAAATTCAGCACAGATATAGCCTGTGTCTTGGAGATGGACATAATATACTTTTTATTTCGACAAATTGAAAAGGTTCCCACGGTATTTTGTAAAAAAAAATCACGCGGATGTAGTCGCGGGTTTCAGTTAGTTTATTATATTATTGCGAAGTTATTCTGTAAATATACAGTATACAGTTATTCACGATACGCAATTCTTCGATCGATGCATCCTGCCTGTACTAATTTATCAAGCGGAAACGTGGATACTTACGGTGAGATTACTCGACAAGGTCATAGTCGCTCAGAGAGCAATGGAAATATATCGAATCTTATCCACGAGATATACCCCGAGCATGGGTATAAATTCATAATGAAGAAGTCCGCTGGAGAACTAGTGGAGAAGTAGGCGAGTAATAGTGGAGACGGCATTTATGTAGCGACGATCTGCGTGAGATGGCTGGCAGCAAAATGAATATGTCAAACCGATTTCCCGATCCGTCATGCTGCTCCCGCAGCAGTTGGTGGATTTCACATTTCATCTAATTATTTTTAATTCACGGACGTGGAAAGTTTCCTTAATGGCAATTAACAATTTTAATGTAATTGAAGACACCCAGCCCCTGTACTACCACACTTCTTTAATCAACTTATAATCGTATTATAATCCATCATTTCTAAAAGCTGTCGCCACATTTAACTTGAATTGTCAAACTAGGATCTTAGTAAATTTTTGCAACGGTCACGTCGTTTGTAGGATTATGCCAAAGGAACCTGAGCCTTTCTGTAAACTAGTCTGAAATTTTTGGTTATCTAATTGACTATATTTACTCAGCGGGCAATTTCCTACTATTCCATTTTCAAATCATAAAATTTTAAGTCAATACGTATCAAACGCAAAACTGTGAAATTGTTCCACGCAAAACTTTTTTAAAGGCTGCCTCAAAAAAATCTTTAAATATTCCGACGTGGGCAATGTAATAACACTAACACACACACTCTAATTCCAGAAAATATCATAAAAAGTAAAACACTTTTCTTCTTATCCAGAGTCATGTAAGAATTTCCAAAATCACACTTTGAAAAAATATCTCAGTGATTTTTTTCCGTCAGCGCGTATGAACGCCGTAAATCCACACTTAAACACAGAAGTCCCATATTCAGAGTAGAAACGAAACCCTCGTATCTTTACTTAAGAAATAAACTTTATTTATCATTTAAAAAAAAACTTTAGGTTTATCTACATTTATATAAGCCCCTAATCGCTCTTTTTTCTTTTTTATTCAAAACAATGAAAGTTTTTATAGAAGTTGTGGTAGGCTTTTTAAAGTTTTCTTTAAAATGTATCCGAAAAAACATACATAAACAAACGTCGGCCGAAAATAAATAGTTAAAGAATTAAAAATACTCGCAAACAAAGTCAAGGCCCGTTGATCCCGCTCAATATTTGTCCTCCAAAACCATAAATATTTCATCAATGATACCGGAAGCAATTAAATGTGAACGTTTGTTGTATCAAAACAAAGTCCAATTTACATTGAACTATGTGGTGTCTTTGGTTTTTACGACAATGAGACGTGAACGAAGCCCCGCCACAGCATGGCCTGATGACAGCACGACCGCAAGAATCTCGACGTCGAATAATCGCTACACGTTTTATTGGTCGTAATTGTTGTCATAAAATGGTAACAAAAGTTTATTTTTACGTTCGACACGAGAGGCGTGTTTATCATCCTATAGTAGATGCCCATAAGGAGTGAAGCTTACACGACAATTATGGTGGGAATTTGGCTTTATCGCTTTTTAATTATTTCGGAGGCGGTTGTGTCCCTGCCATGTCGATACTTATTCCTGCCGCCTGTTAAGATAATTTTAAAAGGAGATGATTTTCACCTAGAACATTTAAGTTTTTGCCATCTTCACAACCGACTTACAATTTACATGTTACTTAGAGTCTTTGAATGTCGTATCAAACTCGATAGCGGAGTCTTGCCAGTATACTTTAACATTCAATAGAGCTAACTACGAGTACATTTAGTACTCGGAACGGATAAAACGAATATATTAAAATCTAATTACAGGCCAAGGGAACGGTTTTCGCGAGACGAACCCATCTGTTGAGGGCTTAACAATGTTGCGTTTCACCGGAAAACACCGAGCACGGAATAAAACACCTCTAATCAAAATTCTATTATGATCGTTCCGCGTGCGTCGCGGAATACGTTCCGAGTTTACTATTAATTCACTGACTACGAATGATATTCAATAGATTCCCTCTAGGCAACGTATGCGTGGGCAACCATTCGGTATTTATTGAGTAACACATGGTAAGGGTACGTTCGCAGTAGGCGTAGTTCGTCCGTCTTCGGGCGCCGACTGACTCACACGCTATGATTGTTAAACACTAAATGTCGATGGAATCGGTAACTCAAATATTTTATGATCGCCTTCGATAATATACGGGGCGTTGCATAATTCTCCTTTGGTTTCTCCACCAACCGTGCGTAAACGTAAATAATGAATGTTCATGCTTTTAAATAATGATCTAAAAATCTAATGTATTCATGGTTGATACTAGAGGTTACGTATATGTCATGTATTATCATACATCTATATATGTTAAAACGAGGCGGACAGACAACCTTCAGAAAAGTCACCTTTTATCTCTCGAATCGGGATACGTTGACCTGAGTCTGCGAATTATGTCGTATTAGATTAATCTGTCTGATATAGGGCACTGATTTAAGACACTTTCGTCGGATCAAGATTTTCAGTTCAATAAACACATGAAGGTTATCTTAATAGAATTATGGAGGCAACTATTTAAAGAAAATAGGTACACACTAATGAAAATAAAACGAAAATCGATGATTTGTTGAGCTTACTTTGCAACAGATTTTGCCGTAACCATAAATATTTCTAGCCATTAAATCCATAGCCCCACTACCGACGACTTGACACCTTTTTACACTATAAACAATTCTCAGCGCTCGTTAAAAAGAAAGATGAGCTCTAACTGCTTCTGTTTATGGTCAGTAAAATCGTCAACGTAGTTCCCACCTGATAAACACGCTATTACAATCATTCTAATTGTCGCCGAAATTTCAGAATGAACTACTTAGTTCATTACATCACACAACAATAGAAAAAATGTTCTTATTGTCACTTTATATCATACGATGACATCATACTCGTATTTTAATATATTTGCCGCTTTCATTATCATGTGTTCATGAATATATAAAGTGGAATGTATATCTTAAACTGAATATAACATATTTCAAAATTGTACAATTTTTTCCGTCTTTGAAGCTTATCTATATTTTTATTAAGAGGGGCTCAGGCTCAGACAGGAAGGCTCAGGGGCTAGGCGCTCGCTTTAAATTTCATAGTACGCGAGTGACCTGTGTTCGATTCCCGGTGCCGGCACCACTAAAATTGTTAATTGCAATTTTAAGTGCTGACTTACCACGTGCTCGCCGGTGAAGGAAAACACCGTGACGAAACCTGCATGTCTGAGAAAAAAAAATATTTCGAAGACATGTGATGTCTCAGTCCGTGGTAGCTCAGGGGCTTGGTGCTCGCCTTTAATTTCAGCGAGTAACCTGGGTTCGATCCCCCGGTGCCAGCACCTCTAAAATCGTTCTTCAATTTTAAATGCTGATTTACCACGGTGAAGGAAAACATCGTGAGGAAACCTGCATGTCCGAGGAATAAAAATATTATGAGGACATGTGAAGTCGGCCGACCCGCATTGGAGCAGCGTGACGGATTCCTTCCTAGCTCTAAAACCCTCTCGGAAATGAGACGAGGCCGGTGCTCAGCAGTGGGACATTTATAGGCTGAAACTTTACTTTACTTTTTTATATGAAGTTTGCCAACCCGCATTGGAGCAGCGTGGGGGATTCATCCTAGCTCCAAAACCCTCTCGGAAACGAGAGGAGGCCTGTGCTCTCTTTTTTTATATTACTCGTACTTTTTTTATATTAAGAACTAGCTATGCCCCGCGGTTTCACACGCGTAAAAAGCCGACCCGATAGAAGAAATACATATATACTTCCCTATTTAAATCGGATTTTGGGGTTTCAATTTTTAACCCTAATTATTTTTTTAAAATTAAAATAACCTCAGCTACCCGCTATAATATCAGCTATCTTTTAGGGAAGTCTCGTCGAAATCGGTCCTGCTGTTTCGAAGATTAGCCAGAACAAACAGACAGACAGACAAAATTTTTAAAAATTGTTGTTTTCTTATAAGTACCGTATATACTTTCATAAGCATTGAGTCAAATGCTGTTATTTTGTTATTACAAACACTTCAATTTTATTTATTTGTATAGATACAAAAACACGGTGCCTTTTATAACGAGGAGGTAGGCGATCTACATATATATCAGATATCTGTCAAGAAGGAAAATTTAGAAAATAATTATATTGGAATAAAATTACTACGCACCTAATCTATACATATTTTTTGCTTTTGGAAAACATTGAACCTTGTAAAAGGATTTGTCTTGTATCGTAGGTGCGTTTTACACATATAAATTGCACATGCGCAAACACCAAGACCCGGAACAACTATCTCTATTCCATACAAATATTTATTAGATACGGAGATCGAACCCGCAACCCGCGGCGCCGAAGTCAATCGCTTAGCCACTGCACCGACAGAGACAAAACAAAATCGAGCATAAAAATATATACGGCTAATCCATACTAATATTAGAAATGCGAAAGTAACTCTCCTCTGCCCCTCTGACTGTTTGTTACCGTTTCACGTTTCAAATGCTGAACCGATCTTAACGAAATTTAGCTTTATCCCGGAAAATAAAATAGTTCGCGTGGCCTAGTAGTTAGCGTACGTGACTTCTACGCTGCGGATTTCGAATCCCAGCCGGAGCCAACATTTGCCCAAAACACAAATAGTTTGGTTTCAGGTCTGGTTGTTTGTGTATGTGAAATATATGTCTGTAAAACGCACCCATGATACAGGAGAAATCCTACTGTGGGCTTCGTTTTTTTTAAATAAAAAAATAAGTATAGTAAAGCCTATATCCCCGCGGACATAGTCGCAGGCATCAGCTAGTTTTACATACCTAATAATAATAACGAGTCACATTGCAAGAGGAAAGATGCGATAAAATTACTAATACGAATATCAACTCGGCACAAAGACAAAGTCCAGCATATAAAATATTACGTACCAGATGTGAAAATCGCGATTGGTCAGCTAACAGGCCGAAGAAACAAAACGAAACTAACAATATCTATCATGAGCTCCAATTACCTACTTAGACTTCCCAGCCATACGTGATGACGAGCGCCTAAATGTTCTATTTATAAAAATACCTACATATTTGATTGGTAGTTGAATGAAACGAGGACTGACGAAATAGCGCAGGTACGTAGTTAGATAGCTCTTCTATAAATAGGTAAACAGCGTAAATAGAAGCGGTTGTATCGCCTTTGGCCTCACTAATAATCGATACTCCGTTCTTACTTACAATCCGACGTATGTCCAACAACAATAAAGAAAAAAACGAACTTGTGTTTATACCATAGAGCGCATATTCGTTTGCAGTAAGCTTTGAAAATATTTGGCCAAGATCCGACACAGAAGCATACATAGTGAAGAAACTGCGTCTACGTGTATACGACTAGTTAAAAGTTAAATACCAACATGTCGGGTGTTCTTTAATCAAACTAATGGAAATGGCGAAGTTGTAGGGCTCAAGTGTAATTTCTTTGGTATCGTTACCTCGGTAGAAGCCGTTATAGTTACAGAATTGGTAATGTTGTGTAGTTTAGTTCTAGTATAACAGATATATTGATTTGGATATTATTCATCAAAATTTTATTAAGATAGAGATATTTTTTTAACGCGATAAGATATTGAATACGATACAGACTTGTAGGTTTATAACTATACTATAAGTTTAACTAACTATACTATAAATGTATCTCGTGTTATTTAATTTATTAAAAAGTCTGTGAGAAATTATTGTCTGGTGTCAGGTATATATGTCTTTATATGTCTATTAGTTTCTTTGAAAACTGTTAAGTCTCATTCCTGCGTGATGTAAAATAAATGACAAAAACGTTACATTATTTCAACACACAATATAAAACAATAATATCCCTAATGTGAATAATTTATGAGATATGAAACATAAAAATGATTTTTCCTTTATATTCGTACTGTGAAAAACTACCGCAAAAAGTATTTGGTACCGCGCCTCCATTTGCAGTATTTATTTTGAAATTGTTTAAGGAAAATTTTGTGGTTTATTTTCCAGCAATACCTTTTCGCCAGCGATGGGGAAATGTTACGAGCTAAGTTTGCCGGCCTGATATAAAATCTCAAAACTTTTATCTATTGTTTTGATAACGCGCTCCAGTTGGAAATTCCGCTACCTATCTCAATAATTTCATACTTTTTTCTTTTCCCAAGAAAATTTAAACACCTATTTGTTCATCGCAATAAGTGGAAAGATATACTTCGAAGCAAAGAGATAACCTATAAAGTATACTTAATACGTTTTTAAATAACTTTAGCGTGTTTAAAAACTACAACCTTTATAATAATAATTACGAAACGTGCTCGCTCTAATATAAAAATTCATTCGATTTCGATAATAAGCGGAGTTAAAAAATACATGAAGGGGAATTACAATTCTTTTACGATAAAATTTTATAGCTTTTTTATGTTTTTCCAATTGCCTTCGGTTGACAATCCGAATCGAGTAAATTCTAGCAAAATATGTATGTTAAGACTCCGAAGCCATTAAAATGCAAATTGAAATTTAATTTACTATATGTTATTGCGCCTATAGGAGGTCCCAACGCGCGCGAGCTCCTTCCACCGTCAACCTTGAGTACATAACGTCCTAACCGGATTTTAATCGTAAATCATCTTTAAAATTTTAATACCTATTTTTTTTCATCTCGCACTATAAAATTATTTTACAATCTTAAGAGCGCTAATACTATGATTTATCGCTAAAGAGATTAATGTATATAAAACAGTTATTGTTAAAAAATTAAGCTTCTTATATACGAGTCAACAAACGGCGCGATATTGAAACCAGGCAGCAGCATGCAGATTAGGCAATCGCCAGATTTATTTAGGCGATCAAAGTCCAATATAACGCTGGAAGTGCCCGATTCTGGCGAAATTAAATCATTAGAAGCACCTGCGCTCGACACTGGAGCTTCCTAACTTAATTAGTTCAGTACCGACCCAAAATTAGCTCGCCACGTGTATGTACTCATATCTTATATCTTTGGCACGAGGAAAAGTATTTATAAATTGGTAAACAAAAGAAATAAAATTTCGCGGCTCAGTTAAAGCATTCAGATGGTAATATCTCATACAAAACCTGGTAAATTCCTCCAGGAGTGTAATTCATTACGGGCACGTATAATCAAACGATTAGTTACACGTGTCGACGCGCTTTGCCTTTATATTTATTACACCCCACATTTTTCCGACCCCGGAGTTTTTCTTAAAAATATTTATCCAATATACACAATCGGTGCCGCCTCATCATTTATGAAAAATCGTTTCTCTTTACAGAGTCCTCTATAAAAAGCTCATTCCAAATTAAAATTAAGGTCTAGCGTAACTAAAGAAAACAAAATTATATTTTCCCGATGGTTTTCGTAGGAAAGTAGTCTTTATTACGTTAAAGGAATAGTAGAA
Source organism: Luehdorfia chinensis (assembly GCA_019845155.1). Lineage (NCBI taxonomy): Eukaryota > Metazoa > Arthropoda > Insecta > Lepidoptera > Papilionidae > Luehdorfia > Luehdorfia chinensis. Next base: position 11,253,394 of record JAHVAK010000642.1, on the reverse strand, counting down.
TCTCCAATGAATATGGGTGGAGTTACGTCCAACATAGATTACCCGGTTGTCAAAATAACTGGTTGCTTTTTAAGATCCATTTGTGTGGCAGTCTACACTAGCATTGAATTATAGAAGGTTAAAAGAACAACAAAACATGTCGATATTTCAGCGGCGTTAGATACAGCGTTAATAGGCACATAAAACGCGTAGGCCAAGTTGCGTTATGAATACAGATAATGACCATAGTGGGACTTGAATGAAACGATTGATAATATTTGCTCAATTATTGTAATTAGCACTTTCTTTTAATTAGTTAATAGCATCAGGCGTTTCTTCGCTGCCTCCAATATGAAATCCAATTACAGTAAAGGATAGAAATAATGCGGATTAAAGAAAAATAACTTTGTTTCTCTACTTTTATGTTAATGTGAAATAAAAATGAAATATATATGAAATTACAATGGTAGAAGTATTTTAAGAAGTAGTCCCAAGAGTAATGTAATCAATATTAAAAACAGCCCTTTCATTATTTGGTTCCAATGACATACATATGCAAGAGCCATAGTAGTTCAAGAGCAAGACGCTTGCCTTAAGCATCATAGTACGCGACTGTTCTAGGTTTTAAACCCGATGCCGAAGTAATTAAATGGTTTTAAGTGCTAATTTACCAAAAAACTTTAATTTACAAGAAACATCGTGAGAACTAAGAAATAAAAGAAATATTACGAGGGCCCTATAAAATCCGGCAATACGCGTTGGAGAATAGTAGTAGAATCTTCGCGGCACCACATCACCCCTCTTATGGAGTCGAATGTGGAATATGAATTTTTAATTACTTTTAACGCCTATTCTAGTAAATTAGATTTTTAGTATTTAAGTCTCTCATTATGATTTCTCCTGCATCGTAGATGCGTTTCATAGCCATGAATTATCATAGAAATCGTGTGCACAAGAACACAATCTGACCCGAAAACCAACAGTGGTTTTGTCAAATGTTGGTTTCTTGCTTGGACTCGAACCCTGCGGCGCAGAAGTCAACTACTATAACCACTACGCCACGTGATCGTATTATATATATATATATATATATATATATATATATATATATAATATAACTGTTATAGCAAAAATTTATGAAATAAAATGCAGACAGTTTTTATTCGTTGTTTCTATTACAGTTCACGGTCAAAAGCCATAGTCTGTAATGGCATTAATTTCAAATTCAGGAAAGGTAATTCATAAATATTTTTTTTATAAAATTGGCTTGTTCAAGTCGATGTTAACATAGAGATACGTTCTATTCTTAATTACGTACATCGACGATACATCGATACATCGATGCAGAGATAAAAATAAAATGTTTTAATGAACCGCGGCTACGTTGTCGAATGTTCTTATCATATGCATTTTATTTAATTCATAGTAGGGGTAGGCGTACATTAATGGATAAAGATTTATAGGGAAGGTATGTACATTATACCTACATATAAACAACTCCATCGGCGGGTCCATTAACATCAAGCGTTATTGATGCCGTATCTCAGACCCGGACCACTCCGATAACCCCAACGTTCCATTAAAAGAAACTATAAAATTACATTATTATGTGTTAATAATTTCAAGAGAAAGAACGCCTCCTCAGCTTAGCCCCTTGACAAATTAAAAATCCGTTTCCATCCTTACCGATAAATCTTTTTTATTTGTGCCTCGTGAAATTAAAGATCGGTAATCGAAGCCCAAAATTGAGGGTCCGCCATATTTAGTGCGCGAGTATCGGTACCTTATTCTTTTCAATATTGTAAAAGTCATTCCGTCATACTATGCTTGCGAAATAACAGTTCGATTCACGACTTATTTTGCAATCTCACAACGTTGTTTTAGCGTAATAACTTTTTAATCTCTTGATATGTTCACCCGCTTGTAACTTCGTTAATTATTTACAAAACATTTTAATTTTCCTTTCCAAAACTTAAAATTAACATTTTTAAACAGAAATAATGTAAAGATTAATACGCGATATCAGCTTATAAAATGAAATCATTGGAAAAAGACAAATGTTTCCGTGAATATAATAACGCAAGAAATTTACCATTAACGGCATCGAAATACCATTAATGGATATTTTTTAACAAATGTGTGTTTAAATAACATTTATTAGTCAACAGTATTTTGGAGTATATAATCTTAAAATAATACTCGCACTTTGAGTGCTTCTAATTTTATGTATAGCAAGAATGTGGTTCCTTTTTGAAAAGTGCTTAAATCCTGATATAGTTTACATCAACGCGCCATACACTCATTGTTTCCGTCGACGCAGTGTACTATATTAACTAAAAAAAAAATGTAATATATATGGGCTCAAGACTTTCAAACGTTTTTTTTAACAGAAAAATGTAACTTAAATGACTAATACAAATTTAATGTACGTAACGTACGTACGAGTAAGCTTATGTTACGCAACGTAGCTGTCGTAATGTGTTGTTCTGTCGTTAATAATAAAAATCATAACATGTGCGTGCGCCAACTCCACGTTGTTTATCAATGAGCAATGCATTTGAGTGTAAGCGTGCTATGAGAATTCACAACTGTAATCTGGATTATATTAGACCGCACAAAGTGGCTCACCGCTTGCGGAACGGCGTGGTACTTATTCTCCGATGTCTCGTAAAATTAGTTTCTAACTACCCGTTCGTATCAGACCAGTTCCGAGTAAACCGCTCCCACATGGAGGCTGTAGGAATGGTTTGAAACAACATAAGATTGCGTCTTGACACCTCATAAGCGTGGGACGAGAAACAGGGATGCAAACATTCCACTCCGCTTTCGGTAAAACTGATAAATGTATTCCGTGGCGAGCACAATTTCTGCCATTTGCGTTATCAGATCAATTAAAAATACATTTTATATGCTATTAATAATTTAAATAAGATATTTCGAATATGCAAATACCGCCATAAGTATCTTTATAAGTCGAAAAAGATCGAGATCTTTGAATTTTAAAAAGTTATTCAAATAAGTGCGTCACGTTGTTAATATTTATGATAATACAGTAAGCGGTGATTTATTTAAGTTAATATTTTATCCGATTTGGTTTTAGAAACTGTCAAATTTCTTCATAAATTTGAACAGAGGTGAACGTTAAGAATGTGAAATCACAAAGATGAAAACGCGGGTGACATTCGTTGGCGGGCGCCGGGACGCCAATATATTACCTTAAACGGCGGATTAAGTAATTGGGGGCTACTGTCACATAACAGTTCATGTTGTTGCCGGAATTGCTCATTGGCTGTCTTAAGTTAGTACTCGTATTTCGACAGATAAACATCATTTTCGCGAAAGCTATATGTGTATTCCTAACCTAACGCGGAGGGTAAGTTATTCCCGCCGCGGCCCATGTTTGCCCGCCAATCAAATGCTGTACTTTATGGCAACGGGCCGACGGTAACTTACGACGACGAGGCCCGACTCTCCGTTAATGAGACAGCATCGTTTCAGTGTTAAATATTACATGGTTCAATACGAAAGTAATATTTTTAATCTATTATAAAACATTAGAATTATCATAAGTGTTTATTCGTGCGAGCTTACTTCGTTTCAGCAACATCATTGGTAAGGTTCTAACCCCAGCCAAAGCCTAAGTAATCCTAAAATTATTGTTTTTTGTCTGGAATTAAAAAGAAATCGTCTCTTGTCGCTGATTCTGATCTTTTCGCAAAAACTCTATATAGAAGAGAAGGTAAAGATGGGTGAGGGCATGCGTGTATCATCAACATCATCGTTTCAGCCTATCACTAGTCCACTACTGAACATAAGTCTCCCCCATAGATTGCCGCAAAAGATTGTTGCTGTCATTTTGTGGAAATTTTACCATAGTTGCCACGCTAGGCAGACGGGTTGTTAACCGCAGTTCCAGGAAGATGCTGCCATCTTTTGGTTTTATTTTTCCTCTGTCGACTTTTACGACATCCACGTGGTGAGTTGGGGTGATAGATTCTTTTAAGCCGCCACCACACGGTGTCATGCGTGTTTATTTGGGCTAATATCACGGCACTGTAACATGTTCTGTGCAGATTACAGTCTCTGAATTTTAACTACATTCTTTCGGTTTAGTGGAAATAAGCCATGAGCATATAATTCTTACCTATACTTATTACTATAGCTACTATACTTTTAAAAATTGCCACCATAAAATAAACATTATTTTACTCAATTACTATTCACTTATTTACCGAAACGAATAAAAAAATTATAATAATGATGAAAGCGTATCATCTCGCTGTATATTTAATTTGAATTATATAAATTTAGAGTTATGAAAACTCTGTTCTGAATATAAATTCATTAATTTCATTAATCGATTATGTCGAATCAAAATTATAGCAACAGGCTGGATATGGCAAATTATATTGTAATCATCTGACGAAATTTGTTTGAGAGTTCATAAAATATTCCACGCCGCCTTGTAAATGTTTATTAAATAATTAAATAAACAATTAGAAACGTTTAATAGCGTGCTGAAGGCTGGTTTCTGGCGGGCTGTCGCATTATTTGTTAAATTATCATAAAGCAGACTACTGCTGGCTCAGTCTAATTTCATTAGCGATTTTGTATAGCGGCGCGGACACGTTCGTTAGACCCGAGACGAGGTCGGAAATAAAATAAATTCTTAGCTTTTACTTAGAGTCTCTTTTGTCTACATCTTATGGAAATGGCGTTGTAGACGACCTTGTGATCTGCAAATATGAATACGAAAGCATTTAGAACATAAATCGTAAGCATTTAATGCTACGATACGTGTTACTATGCCCTCATTTATAACTATATCTTAATAGAATCAGGCGTTACTTTGCGGAAATCCATTATAGTAAAGGAGAGAAAGTGAGTTTGCTAAGATCCAAATTTTGAACGGATTTTTTTTTAAATTATATATATATACAAACAAGATATAGTTAAGGAGAGAAAGTGAATTTGCTAAGATCCGCATGCAAAATGTAAAATGGTGTGAATAACCTAGTTTTCAAGAGCACCACTCGGCGGTTGACTGTCGTAGAGTCAATATCACTTGATAATGCCTCGTTTTGAGGTGAAACACGTTTCGTGGTCTCGACTTCATTGATGTGTATTGCCTAGTGGTAGTGTTGTAGTGGTGGAGGGTATCTGGTGGCGTCTCCTGGTGACGGTATTGGTTTTCTTGTGCACGCTGCTGAGGGAGGGCGGGCGGTGCTCTTCAAAACTAGGTAATACACACCATTTTACATTTTGCATGCGGATCTTAGCAAATTCACTTTCTCTCCTTAACTATATCTTGTTTGTATATATATATAATTTAAAAAAAAATTGTAAGTTAATATAATTTTGATAACGTTTCTTCAAAATCGAACAAGCAGTGTTTGCATTTTTTAAATTCAACTTTCAGTCTTACAATTTTTAAAGGTCTAGTCTTTATATACAACATATAAATCATACGATAAGTGTCTGGTCCTTTCCTACCGAGGTGTCGTAAGAGGAGACTAAGGTATTGTACGGACAGCATGTGTTAATGCAGAATAACACCATAATATGCAATTTTTTTTATTGGATAAAGTTATGAAATGAGCAAAACATTCGCCTGATGGTAAGTGCAACGTCTGCCCATAACAAATGCTGTGTCACCCAGAAAATTTCTGTGTGACACCACACTGTGCCTATCACCCTGAGACATAAGTTCTTAAGTCTCATACGCCCAGTGATTACGCTAGCTCACAGTGCCCTTCAAACCGAAACACAGTAATATTTGCACACTACTGCTTCACGGCAGAATAACTGGCCCTGGGGTGGTATCTACCTAGACGGATTCCTGCTTAGGAATCCTACCAAAATGCAATGCTGTCACTATACTGCTCGTGGAAACGCAATGGCGTTTGGAGCCTGTGCTCAGCAGTGGCACATTTATAGGCAGCTGCTTGCTGCTTTACTTTTCTAGAAAGCTCGCTCGATGTCATTACACTATGTACATAGTGTGCTCGACCGGGGAAGGGCCTTATTATCACAGAACGTTACCGTAAAATAATAGAATAAAGCTGCTGCCTTTTGTGTGGTATGTAACGAGAAGTGAGAAACATTACTATCGGGAAGACATACAGTTTCAGACTACAGGTGCGACAAAGCATACATCCTCATTGAGGAAAGTCGAACATGTCTATCGGCCATAGTTGTCACTTATTGTCAGGCTTTTAACAAAAAAATATTATTCATTGGCCTGCCTATAAAATTAAAAATAATACTATCGAACCTTCTCTTATCCGTACGTCACAATCTATACTACACGAAGATTTGATATAGCATTCAATGGATATCAAATTTTCGAAACGACACTATTTATGAACCGAGTATCGTCATCCACTACTTATTATTTAAGCTCTATGCGCCGCTGTGTACATAGCCCTAAATCAATTGAAACCTGTTGGGTTATTACACTGTAATCGAAAACGATGCTTGTGGTCATTTGAGATACGTTCAAGCTCATTCGAAATTACTTAGCTGATGTAGTAACCGTTTTGTTGTAGCTTAGCAATTGCTTCTATAACTTGATATTGTCTGTCTACGCCGATGGACCATGGAGATAGCTTTATTTGTGAAAATGTGTATATTAATTTATATATAAATCGTATTTTTATAATAGTTTTACTTGTAGGTAGTAATAAATTAAAGTAGTATATTTGTTCGAGCACGAACTGTGATCCTCAACTTTTCTCATTACAATAGGACCCTTAGCAAAACCCAGCACGTAATTTCAACTTCGCTCATTTTGCATGCATGAAGTTTTCCTTTCGATTTCTTGCCCTATCCATAAATTTATGTATCCTTTATAATAATTTCACCGATTTGTTCGGAAATAAATAAGTATCCAGTTTTAAATTGATAGTCAAGCGAATAAACATAGAACCTATATAGTTAACATAAAATGAATATTAGACAAACATTTTAAAAATAAATCTACTCTTTCAAAAAAAAAAAATATATGATTTTTCATTATTTAAATCAAATTACATTTTCATGATGAAATTAAAATCTAAAATGCTATTACGCGTGTTGAATTATTGTAGAAGTCTCTCACATCTAAGAAAAGATTTATGAACATCACCGATGTACCGTTATAAAAAATAAAATTTAGGACCTCAACCAAGTATTCTGTTGTAGGAAATAAATGCATAGAAAAATTCTTTCTTGTTATAGGAAAGGCGAGAGAGGGCACGAGCCCACGTCGCGCCTGCCTACATATTTTATTGACCCCGCACGCCGCAGCAGAGACGACAGCGTCGCGACCAATCTGCTGATTTGATGAGAATGCTTTTGCATAATGCAAGACAACGAACACTACTCTAGGACTGTATTAAAATTTTGTATGTTATGGAATTAAGCTGCAGTTATATATTTACTTCCAGATATACGAAAATGTCCACCAGCTCAGTAGTAATAACTAAAATAAATGGAAAAACTTGGTTTGTTATTTTTATGTAATAAACAACCGACATCCGACATCCGACAACTCATATACATTGCGTCGGATTGTCCCCACTGGTAACCCTATCAAAATTGAGAAAAGAGATTAATAGAGATTAATATTTTACTGCTAACGTCAATGTATTTAAAATATTTTGGTTTTTATTATTTTATAAACATATTATGTAATATTTTTAACACAGTAAAGTCACATAACAATCTTAAGCTTAACAATTGTAGAATCAATTATATGGTTTTGTAATTCCGATTGTTCATTATTATAAAATACCTAAGGTTTATAGTTATGTACGTTAGGAATTAATTTATCTGGAACATTCCTGTTAGATATCTTCGGATACATCTGGCTGCCGCAAAGTCGCTTTACGTTGCACATCCCCATACTTTACGGTGTATCAGTCGGTGCGGTATTCCCAAACTGCACTTCAGAGCTCCCGACCGCCACCTTCAATATACAACGTCGATATACACAATAGATATACACTCACATAGCATTCAAAGCGTCCTTGTTTAAAACATATACAACTACCTTTTAGCTAGGCGTAATGTTGAGCTTTTGAATTTTTTCCTATGGAATCCGTCTAGGTAGGTACCACCGCAGTGCCAGTTATTCTGCCGTCAACCAGTAGTGTGCAAACATTACTGTGTTTCGGTTTGATGGGCACTGATATCTAGTCTAATTACTGGGCAAATGAGACTTAAGAACTGACGTCTCAAGGTGACGAGCGTAGTGTGGTGCCACAGAGAAATGAGTGTTTGGACATGTTTCACTTACCATCAGGTGAACGATTTGCTCGTTTCGTCGCTAATAAATAAGTGATATTTTTAATTACCTCAAGTACACTACTGATCTTATTTTAAATCGGCGGTTCGTTTTTGTTTTATTGTCCTGCCTAAGAAAGTTTCAAGCAAATAAGTAAATAAACATATGTACTAAATATTTGCCTATACCGCGCTACTGAACTCACTTTGGTACTAATAATGGAAATGATAAATTGTACAATAACATTCTGTTTTAGCCTGTATTAATAATTTACTTTCCATTATACACATCGGTTAAGTTATTTTATCATTATTATGTTAGTTATTTGTTGTGTTTAGCATGTAAGTTATTTTATGATTTTCATTTACATTTGTATACCGAAAGTGTGCTAGATTTCCTATTTTTAGCCGACTTTCGACTACTTTTACGATTACAGAATTGTTTCGGGGTCTATCAACTGCGCAGGAGAAAAATTAAAATTGAAGTGCACTCAAAAACACAGAGACATTCACTCGTTCTAACCTACCCTGACATAACGCTTTTACGATAACATCAGGGTTAGGATGCAGTGTCAGAAAAACAAGCATTACCATACGCTGAACCAAACAATTTTAATCTTCGCACAAATATTTGCTCAGGCTAGGATACGAAACCAGAACCCGCGGCTTAGGAGTCGAATAGTCTGTCCACAAGGCCACTCGGTCATTTCTTTAAAACGATCCGGGTGCTTTGATTTAAATTAAAATACTTAAAAATTCAACTGAGGAGACCAATCTTGCTAATCAAGTAACATTACAAATATTTATAATGTTACTTGATTAGCAAGATTTGTCTCCTCCTCCTCCATTAATAATATAATTTGCATTACATCAAAACAAATTCAGATATAATAAATTATCTCAAACCAATGAACATAATTTCTTTGCTCTTGAGACTCGAATGCGCTCCACTTCGCACTTGACAAATGGGGACGATTGGCAACTGTGCCAAATGGGCCCTTCAATTGCCCTCGTGTCACTTTATCATATTTTCTTCTTTTTTATTTCAGGATTACTTCGAAATGCGGCCACATGTGGTGTAAGAAACTTTTGAAAAATCAAATTATCTGCAGTCACAAAGTAATTAAGAAAAATCTATGTCCATGAAACTAAATTTGCAAAAGAAACGGAATAATTATTGTTGTGATTTCCAATAAAATATATATTTACAATCAGATTACGATTACCTCGTTATTATTTAGAACTCTTAATACTAGTTATTATATTGTACGTTCGTTATACTTCTGTAAAACAATTTGTAACTTAATCTTTTGTGTAAGTGAATTAATTTCGGCTCGGACGGCGCAGGCTCAGCGATTGGTTCCCGTAGCACGGGGTCGCGGGTTCGATTGCCGATCGGGACAAATATTTGTATCAAATTGTTGTTCCGGGTCTGGTTATTTGTGCATGTGCTAGTTATGTTTGTAAAATGCAACCAAGATACAGCACAATCTTAGTGTAAGGCATCGTATAAAAAAAATGGGAATACATAATTCTTAACCTCTGTACAGTTATCTTAGTTGAATTTAATGCTATTGAATTTTTCAAAGCTCCATACATAATTAAAATGTAACAGACCGAATCGTTTATTACCTACTTATCTATACATACCTACGTGTATGTAAACTTCAATTTCAGGTATGTGCAATAATTGTTTTTTTTATATCAAATCAGTCAACGTTTGCCCACAATTCCTTCTGAAGTTAAAGATAAAGAAGTGATAAGGTCCTATATGAGGAGTGGGTTGTCCCAGAATATTCTTATTCACTACTTAATTCTTCAACAAGCCCCATTACTTAATTCCTACACAACAATTTGGAGAATCGGGAGTGGCTGACAAACAGCGCTGCTTCGGATTAATAAATCTTTTAGCAGCTCAAGCTGAGCCTCATCCTTTTGCCCACTTTGGTATATCTTTATTTGTTTAATCATGTGTTGGGTTTTTATAACGTTAGTTTTACAATAGGTCTTTTTAGGGCATTAATTTTAATATCGTTATTATTACTACCTTGACAACATCTGCATTGTATTGTAATATCCTCTCCTCCTCCTCTTTCCTACCAAGGTGTCGTAAGAGGCAAAGTGTTAGAATGACATTCCACTTCCGTTGCTTGAAATCAATGCAATGGTTAGTTTCAAAAAATATTTTAAATCTTTCCTGATGCTCTAACACTTTGTCGTTTGTCGTGGCTACGGTAAAGAACCCCCCTTTTTTTGCACGCTATAGTTATTAAACATCAACTAATATTTTTTTTTGGAAAACCAATAAATTAAAACATAATGTTGATACTGGCAAGCCCGCAACCGTTCTACTATGGACGGTAGCCGAAAACCAGTGTTTTGTCCCTGAAGTGGACATTCCATACACTGAGCTATGGCCTGTTTGTATCATTGCAGTGCACACATCTGTAGTGTGTGTGGCCAAAATTTAAATTGTAGTACCTGTTATTATTTTAAAATATTGTATGAGTGTATTGTAATTTTACAAAATAAACGGTTTATCTATCTATCTATCTATCTATTGTACGGATAGCCTTTGTTCGTGCAGAATAACACCATAATATGCAATGCCATACTCTATACTGCTCGTGGGACTCGCAATGGCGAGTAAGAATCTTTTGACTCATACCAAATTGGACGGCGACGTAGTTCGCCACCCGTCACGTCTCGTTTCCCGCGAGGACGAAAAGTGGGCTCTTATGGGAAAAAGTCGTGACTGTATGTATGTATGTATTGGAATTACAGACCGACGCTGCCAAGGAATTTAATTTCTTGACTATGTCTACTATAAACGACGAATGATAATGCTTTGTATGCAACTGAAGCACTTCCACTAACTCAAGGATAGAAGTCATCCGTCCGTCTAGTTGTTCGAAGAAAGATTTTTTTTATCGGAGAAAGTGACGAGACGAGCAGAACAAATGGTGTGGCACAGACCATTTCTATGCGGCACCACACTGTGCCCCTGGCCCTAAGACATCAGCCTCTTATTCCCAGTAATTACACTACCTCTCAGTGCCGTTCAGTTCGACACACAGTAGTGTTTAACTGAAACTGGGGTTGCACCTACCTACGCGGATTCCCTCTGTATGGGTGGTGGCTGCCGTGTGCTGGCGGCTTAAGAGAATCTACCACCTGATCTCATCCCGTGGATATCGTAAAAGTCGACAGAGGGACAATAAAAACCAGGAGATGGGCAGCAGCATCTTCCTGGAATATCTTAATAAATAAACTGCGGTTGCCAAATCGCCTGCCAGGGCCTATGTTCAGCAGTGGACTAGTGGGCTGAAATGATGATGGTGACACGGACTCTTACATAGAAAACCACCAGTATCAACGAATAAGGTTCCTGTAGTAACTCTCCAAAATAGCCTATTAAATGCCGACAGACTCGTAAGCATCCTATTTTCGTACGAACAGGCAAGTGTTTCACTATAATAATTAATAGATGACTTTATTTTTATTTCTCGACACTTGATAGAAGTATATTAGAATTAAGAACGAAATTAGAGTAAAAATAAAAAAATAATATATTTAATATTACCTTACATTTTCGCTATACATACCTATGCTAATACATCTGACTATGATCAGGGGAAAACAAGCGCTCCAGTGGAAATCTTTCGGAAAACGTAGCGTGCGATGATCAACCCCCTGGGGTGGTAGAGTTATTAGTCCCCCACTATATTTTTTTTTTATATTATCTACTATTTTTCTTATGATAACTATAATTAATGACACTTCGTTAATAAAGCTGTATGTGATAGCTATTCGCGAAACTATTGATTATAACAACAAACGCACACACACAAACACGTAGACAAATAAATTTAATGTATAATTGTGTAAGTAAACATCCTGTCTACGATTAAAAGCGGTAATTTATACCTTAAATACCGTTAAACATAAACATTTAAAATAATTAGTTATTAGGACTCACACAATTTTAAAACAAATTACTTACGTAGATATAAATTTTATTTTCATCCTTTAATAGTTTCAACCTTCCTACAAGCTTATAAATAACGAAACGAAAAAAGTTTAATTTAATTCATTCAGTAATAAAAGAATAAAAAACACCTTACTATTGCAGTACAACCAATAAAAAAGAGGTAACGAGACCACGCTGTTTTATATTGCCAACAAAAATTAATTTTTGTACTACTGTCATTATTAATATTGTTCCAGTGGCGTTATTTTTACGAATATTACAGTATCACGTGAGTACATACTTTTTTTAATAATACTTCAGGTTCGAAAATCACCAAAATCAGAGTTTAAATTGCTCCCTTTATGATTATTATATTAGGTTCGTTTTGAATACAAAATCGGGGTCGCGCAAACATTTACTCAAATCACGAAAAACTCAACTTGCCATTACAAAATATGTTGTATTACTAATGTAACAGACGTCACTTTCTCGTTGTTTGCAGTAAGGCTATGCCCAGTTTAACCGAGATACCAGGAATAACTGCAGTTCCGTGCAGGTAATAATAACATCAGGTACCTTTACTATATACTTACATCGATATTTGCGAGTAAGTTAAACTAAATGTTATGCACATCCTGGCCATAGTAGGTATATACATAGAACTATACATTAAACGCGTATAATATAATAAAATAACAAAATAATGTATAAAATAAAAGGCGGTTTAGGCCTGTGTTGAGGTACTTACTATTAATATTCTGGAAGTCTGCAAAACTTTTGATATTAATATCATATGTAGCCAGATATTTGGATTTGTAGAATTTAAGAACTTCACGCCAACGTTTTTATTATACTTAGAACGAAGAAAGATAACAGATTATCTTGTCAACAGTATTTGGAATTAATTTTGTACGTATATTTTGTAAAAAGTATGCTATTAAACTAATTGTATCATAGAGTTTAAAATAAAATAAACAAAGATCATAGCTCCATCTGTTTTAGAAGGCGTGAACTACGTCCTTTACAGCGCCATCTGTGCCATACACACCGCAACAAGTTCATTGAATTTTGTTATTATAGCAGCACTCTTCACTCATATAAGTAATGAGCGAGATGGTTGCAGACTGCAACAGCGTTTTAAATAAGCTTCTAAGCAGAATGATTCTTGTTGATTGGTGGATGTAAGAGAGGAGAAATGAGTTCTTTCAGTTTACACCAATGGAAGATTGGAAGGTGTGTATGGAGAGTTCGGCCATGTTAGTTCAGGAGGGGCTTGTACTCGAAACCTCCTTTATATTCCTGACATATGCTATCATTTGAGTTATGGCTCATGGTGGAACGTCGCGCGTATTTTAAGAATACTGCTGAGTTTTGCTTTCGCTCTGATATTTTTCTGCTGAAATACGTTCATGAACTACTTACCAAGCGCAAGAGAGTTATTTATGGGTTACAAATATTCCAATAAAACATTGAATGGAAATGAATGAGCCTAAAAATTATTCCCCTTGAGTTTAACATCTATATAACTGAGAAAGACAAATACATATCTAGCTGCTTAGATTTGTAGTTTAGTAATTTAAGGTAATGCTTTTATTATTTTTATTTGAATAAAACTAAAAATAAATATGTACCTATATACGTGCTGATACACTTACATGTGTTCCTACTTCTTGTTGCTTAATGGTTCCCATATTAATAAAGTGTATTTGTCTAATTAATTGTTATCTAAAAATATTCTTAATTACTATAAATATGTAACTAGTTATTATACATCGCAGTTATTGTTTTCTTGAAGGCCGACAGTTTAAAATCTAATTTATAACACGTAGGTATAGTTTAAGCGATCATTATCTAACATTAAATAGGTCGTTAATGTGCTGAATGAATGAATGAATTATATGATTGGCATACCAGATAGGCCATTGAGAAAATTTTATGAAGTGGTGCACACAACAGGTGCCCGTCGGTTTACGGGCGACACGTGCCGTCGCGTCGTAAAACTGTAAGGAGTTCGAATCGTTAATAGAGCGGAATCATCAATGGACATAAGTTTATTGCTTTTAATAAAATATACTAAAAAATACTAACGTGTTGTCCCATAAATCTCTGTCTTAAAAATATCTGTTCAAAATAGTTACGAGTCTACACTAACGTAATAAAGAGGAAACGTTTGTCCGTTTGTTTGTAGGAAAATTCGAGGTTATATGTAGAACTACTATCCGATTTAAAAAAGTCTAGTAGTGGTTAAAGCTACATAAAGAGAGCAGATGGCTTGTTTAAATATAAACTACGTAATCTCGTAATTTTTGCACATGAATTTTTTATTGAAATTGTTACACGACAGGCATACAATATTTAAAAAAAAATTAACTGGCTTAGTAATAGCTTCCTTATTTAATTTTATTTGAATATACTGTAGTCCAGTTGTATTCTAAAATATTCCAAACATAAAGGTTAAAATACATGTAAAATATTTTGGCATCTACTCACTCGAAAACAATGACAGGCGCCATTTGCCAAAACGGTCTGAAAGTCAGTATAACAATTGAAATTTATTATTTTTGCTTGTTTTTCTTGAAAATTTCTGCAGAAAAACAAAATACGCGGACCATTTGCTTTGATGCGAATCAGAAAATAACCCAAGATTCGTTTTAGTTTCACTATTTTGTATTTTAAATGTAAAATTTCTTCAACAACTTAATCAGTAACATGTAACATTGAATAAGTATCTATAAATTGACGTTTGAGAACTGGATTGTCAAGGTTTCAAAAAATATTAGTATAAAACGAGTACAGTTAAAACAAAATTTAAAAATAAGCCATCGTAGCTCAGGGGCTGGGCGGGCGCTTGCCTTAAATTTCGTAGTTCGCGAGTGACCTGAGTCCGATCTCCGGTGCCGGCACCTCTAAAACTGTTTTGCAATTTTAAGTGCTACATGCGTAGTAGAAGTAAACATGCGAGTCTGAGGAATCAAAATATTACGAAGACATGTGAAGTCCGCCATCCCGCTGTGGAGTTTGGAGCGTTTCGGACTCTTCCCGGCTTCAAAACCCTGTCATAAACTGAGAGGAGGCCTGTACCGGCAGAGGGACATTCATAAGGCTGAATTTAAGCCGTTTTAGTTTACTGCTATATTTTTTCTCTACTCACTCTTAACTGGTGATGAGATTCTATGTAGGCATCCGCCTATGTAGCTACCACCGGAGTGTCAGATATTCTACTGTCTAGCAGTTTTTTGCAACAAATGCTGTGTCACCGAGAACATTTCTGCGTGGCACTACGCTGAACGTGCTGGGACATCAGATCTTAAGTTTTATATACCCAGTCATTACACTAGCCACTTAGACACGAAACAAAGTAATGTAGCACGCCACTGCTTCATGGCAGAATAAATTTTACTGCTACCTAGACGGATTCCTGCATAGAAATCCTTCCACCAATAAAAACACCATATTGTTTCGGTTTGAAGGGCACCGTTAGCTAGTGTAATTACATGGCACATGAGACTCAAAACCGATGTCTCATAGTGACCAGCGCAGTGCAGAGTTACGCAGAGCTTTCCTTCGCCAAGGTGTAGGTGACTCCCTAACTGCTATGGGCAGGCGTAGCACTTACCGCCAGGTGAACCGTCTTGTTCGTCTCGTCACTTACTATTGAAGAAATAAAATTACAATTTACTTTTATAATCTATGTCCTGCTAATAAATATCTAGGTAGTGATACTAAAATTAGAATTGTATTGGTAGTAATGTTGGCAACGATTCAAAAATACAGTTTTTTTTGTACTATACGCTGTTTAAAAAGCACTAAACGAATTAAGGACTATTATTTTTATCCAACAGCGCGCAAGTTAGTAATTTATAGATTGTGAAGTATGCAATATGAAATATTTTTCTGGAGCTCTGAGACAAAATTCCGCCGCGTTGTTCCATGAACATAGGTTTGAATAAGCGGACATTTCTAGCCTGTAAAAATATATAAATTGAATTTATTTCTAATAGCCTTACTCAGTCCTCAACACTCTAAAAGGGTTAGTAATGAAAATAACTCAAATAAAGAAATCATAAAGACTTCTTGGTTCGATTTATATTTAATGCCACACTTACACGTTTTACTTATCATTAAAACATCACAACTGAATTATATTTTAACACAAATATAACATTCCCCAATGACCTAGGTACATTTAATTCTTATATAAGAGTTTGTGTAACGTTCAATTAGTAGTCAAATATTTCTTAGAAATAGGAATGTCTATTTTTCATAACGTATCGCTATATGGATTTCCAGCGATACGTTATATCTTCTAATCATAGATAATTAAAATTTTTATGAGTGGGTATTTATCTAGAAACTAAATTCTACTATTATTTGTATTGACCAATGTACAATAGCGAGCGTAGCAACAAGCAAAACTTGACCTACCTCTGAAAGCGTTGACGAAACAATATTATTAGGTTCTACAGCGGTGGCCTGGGCCGCCGACGGCGATCCTTTTTACGTCACCTCATATAATCCCGGGCGCACGGGAATGATATTATTAGAACCACGCGACAACGAGATACTGGATGTGGCATGTAAACGCGTTCGACTGGGGAAGTACAACGCTGTCATACTATATCAGCGTAAAGTAGAAGCTGCTGTGTTTCGCAAGGGGAGTGACGATGACATCGGTCCAATGGACGCCTCAATGCTAGTAATTAAGGCATCCATTAGACTTGAGCGTCTTGTCATTTTTGATCTTAAACTTTGTCATGTAGCCCTGAGCTACTGTACGAGAATTGTGTTACTCTTTCTCCACTCTTTCATAGAAGTTGACGAAGGAAGGAATGTCGACTCGGTAGACACCATCTGAGCAATTGATACTTGTGCTCCATAATGTGGGTTCGATTCTCGTCTAAAATAAATATTTGTGAGGCCTACAGTAAGGTGTTTTAGGTCAAAGTACTTCAGCATGTGGAATTTAAGTTTGTAAAATGCTCTCTCGATACAGGAAACATACCGGTCAAAATCATTACCCTCTTTTTCGTTTCGCTGTAATCGAGTAAAAATCGTTGCCACACTAGATAGGGTTGCTTTTACATAATCGTAGATATACATGTTTCCTTACGAGCTTGGTGAGTGTCACTTGATTTTGATAGCGAGGTTGTTGCTTCCCCACGTCTACTTCTTATCAGTGTCTGGACTGAGAGACATGCTAATCACAGATACATTTAGAAATATACAGCCTAGCTAACTATATAGACTAGCTGTAGCTCGCTGTTTAACCCGCGTAAATTAAGGCGACCACATGACCGCATGCGCCGTAATATCCTGCGCAGTTGATAACTTACAACAGTATTCGGTAATTGATGCGGTGGTCGACAATCCTCGCTGTCAATATTCGGTCATTATCGATTGGTGCGATATCGTCTACCATATTTATCAACTTGAATTTTTCTGTGTTACTCGAGGTACGAGGTACTCCGAAAGGGCATATTCGGATTTTCAGTACTCTTACCGGTGCATAAGAGAATATTTATAACAATAATAATGATACTTTTGTTCAACATAACTCAGTATATTTTGAGAGCTTATGTAATCACTGGGCATGTGGGACTAGAACTGTGTCTGAAGGTAACGGGCGCAGTGTGGTGCCACTCAAAAGTGTTCTGTGTGATACAGCGTCTGGTATGGGAAGACGTTGCACTTAACATCAGGGGAACGTTTTGCTCGTCTCGTCAATTTACCCAATAAAAAAATATTCAAACAGTAGACTTTAAAACTTTATCTCGGTATTCACACAACAATGTATATAAATAAACCATAAAGTCCAACGACCGTTTCAGAGCGCAACAAAAACAGTCCCCTGTTCGAAATCGATATCTTAAACTCGATGCTCCATGAAGGAATCGATTTGGAAACCGCAAACATCTCGTAAAGAACGGTGCAATCGTTTAAATCGACAGGCTGAGAGCACGCGAGCGCCGCGTTGCCTATCCGCTGGTCAGTTTCGATCGCAGTTAGCTGTTGTTACTAGTTCGATTAGTTACGATCTGTTGATGTTTTAGTCAGAAACTACAAGAGGTACAGTCGAGACGAAAATTAAACAGAAACATTAAAACGGCGGCTAAATCAAACAATAGTTGTAGAATTAGCGTCAGTAAACTTTCCACCGCTGTGCCTGTATCGTCCCATTTTTAAGGATAAAGAGCTATTTAAAGTTAAATTTATATTCTTTTATATTCTCAGACATACATGTTTCCTCATGATATTTTTCTCCACCGCCGAACAGGTGGTAAATCTTTGTTTAGTATTGAATTTTACAATTTTAATTGTATATCGGAAATCATACTCGGTTTTCGCTGAGCTTACACGATTTGATAACATAAAATGTTTTCTATCGCCAGAAAGTTCAGCAAAAAGGTATAGCTGTGTGCTTACAAATCTCGACCGCGGCGATATTCTTCAAGTATTTTCGGTAGCCTCTTGCACATATTATGATGCCGTATATCCGCTCAAATATGAAGGCACTGACACGATCTCACCTTTTCATATCCAATTGAACACCCAAGTAATACTACTGAAGAAAAAAAATACTACTTTTGTATATTTATGAAGAACTCTGTAGACCATGATACCAAATGTTTGATTTTACCTTTCTGTTGTTATCCTAGAAACAGTAAGATTCCCTTGTTCGGTGAATGTTTATTCTTAAGGTTACTTTCATGATAGACCTATCGTGATAATTAAGGCGTCGCTTTAAATATTCTGAATAATAATCCATAAAACTAAAATTTACGGATTTTATCGCGATTAATTTTAACTATTATCTTGATGTTTCCGACGACGTTACAAGATCATCGGGCTAAAACTATTAAAAGCTGAACGTAGCATGGATTAACTATGATATTAAGAGGTCTATTTTGTAACTTTGGTAATGAAATTAAATGAAATAAAATGAAAATTCTTTATTTTTCGACCTAAGAAATGACGTTTGACAAACGTTTGTCAAACGTCATTTCTTCACAAACTACCGCCGTTTCGTAATGAGGTTCCCCTGATAAGTTTCGGTAGGTTTTGTCATCGATTTTTTTTTTGGCGTATGAAGCTCATTAATTGGTAAATGGTATCAAATGAAACCGATCACGAAATCAACCAGAGTTACACATTAAACCTCCATGACGTCTAACATCACAGTGTTCCTGTGATCATGGGTGCTATAAAGTACATAAATTCATACAGTCACGTCCTTTTTCCCATATAAGGGACCAGACATCTATCAGCATAAAGTGCTCGTAGATGTAAGAAATCACTATTATTTAACCACTTCCATAACTATGCGCTTTTCTGGAAACTTTCTGCTACGCAAGACCATTTTGTGAACCTTCAAGAAAAGAGCCTACTCCTTTCTCAAAGGTCGGCAACGCATCCGGAATTCCTCTTGTATTGCGGATGTTTATTGGCAGTGATCACTTGTCCCCTTTTCTATAAATAAATCTGAATAATAATATCAAAAAGGTAATTTGCAAGTAAGTCTGCTTAATGTGAAATTGAGTATTGTTTAATTAATAGTAACAAGAAACAGATTGTATTGTGACAGAAAAACCAAAAAACAATACGAAAAGTTACAGAAAATCCAATCAAGTTAGGAGAAACCTTTTAGGGAACGACAGTGACACGATTAAACAAACGCTTAACATAAGTAACTATTAGAACGTCATCGTACCACTATATCATATACCACTGTAAAAAGACAGTACAGACAATTTGAATACGTATACATACATCACGCCCTTTACCCATACAAGGGGTAGGCAGGGGCCACACATGAAACCCACTCTTCGACGCCGCGGAAAACGAGACGTGACGGGTGGCCAACCACGTTGCCGTCATTTTGGCACGAGTAAAAAGAAATCTTACTGTGTCGCGTTTCCACGAGTATAGTGACAGCATTGCATATTATGGTGTTAATCTGCACGAATAAAGGCTGCCCGTACAATACCTTAGTCGCCTCTTACGACACATAGATGGGAAAGAGGTAGGTGCTATTCTACTCTGACATACATAAGATCAAGACCTGTATCCCATAAGGGGTAGTCAGAGACTGGGCACTCACTGCAAAAACAGATGACTGCCACAATCCACGTTTCGCCAAAACAATATAATGCACTTGGTGTGATAGGTGGTGAGCCCATCGCCACCATGCGCTGTTGGGTGCACAGTGCAGTTTAATTCCTTACTCGCCTTTTACGAGATCCATGAGATCCTTTCATGAGATGGAGTGTTAGTACTACTACTGTCTACTCTGATACCTATCGGAAAATACATATGTATTAAAAATAAACTAGTTTATAATTTATACAGTAGGTACAACCGATAAATATTGAAGTTTATGTATGTTGTAGCACATTAAATACTTCGTTGTACCTATATTTACAAAGACTAGAAATTCTAAGTAAAATAATGCAATAACTTTTTACCCCGACTGTATCCGTTCAATTAATGATTGGTAATTTGATGTCTTAAATAAAGCCACGTTAAACCATTATTCAATCAACGTAATGGGATGTAAGATTTCATTTCACTTTCAGTTATAGATGTTTAATTCTAATTTGTTGCGTAAATATATAATGGAGAAGATATATAACATAACAAGTTTAACATCTCACCTGTTATTTATTTTGGAATGTATCCTCATCCATATTCTTTATGCATCTGAAACAAAATAAAAGTATTGTGTAAATACTAATGAATTAGGAATCCATATTCATAAGTTTTTTGTCGGGTCTGGATGTGTTGTACCTAAATAAGAAATTTATGTCTGTCCTTTTAATAAAGAAACAAAAGAAACCCTAGTGTCAGGTACCCTGTCGTTTATAAAAAAAAGTACGTACTATAACGATTTCCCATGTTTACGTTAATATTAAACATTAATACGGATCAACTTTGAATAAGTTAGAGAGATAAAAATACTTCAACGTCGAAGTGATTTGTGCAACCGAGGATTAGATCAGCGTAGTGAACCATTCCCGCCTCCAAAACTTTCTTAGAAATGATAGGCGGCCTGTGCTCAGCAGTGGGACATTTATAGTTTGTCACTTTAACATGTGATTATTGCAAAGAATAGGTATAATCAACATCGCAAAGTTATTCACTAAAGTTACGTACGTCTCCGTTACGAGCTATGAGGCTATAGTTTGGTCGCGTGCATGACACCTCATCACCTGAGCGCGATCCGTCACAAGCACCGTAAAACCCGTCTACCTCTAGTCTACTGGTTTTACGACCCAATGCCTATAAAAATAACCGTCATGGCATAAAAATGCGCACACACGCTATTATTATAAACGATACCGCGTTTACGTCGAGTGAATATTTACGTTTTTTTATACTTCAAACATTTTATTGCCTGTTGTGCAACTTTATAGCGCACTTGAACTTGGCGGGCTAGTGACACCGTTTGATCTGAATCGAGTTTTATTGTTCTGGTCAATGGACGGACGATTTTACGATCGTGTTGTAGTCTTTGACGCATATTTGTTAATTCCTGACGAGTGCTTACGCGGCCACACGCGTGTGCCACGGACAACTCTTAATTTTTAACACGTGTTTTAATTTTGGAATGATATGCTATTTTCGTTTCGCTCTACGGTTACATAAAATGAAATTTTTCATAGATGTTGCCAATATACGCTTACGATCTTGAATATCGAGAAATAAAGTTTCAGCGGCTGGGCAACTCACCTCAGCGACTTACCTCTATTTAATAAAATCGTTCCCTCTGGTGCTTTTAAACTATATAAAGGGTAGCAAGCCACACAAGGGAAATACTTCTCCCTCCCGGAAAGTGGAATTTACATTCATATTTTGCAGGAAAGGTAACCATTTCCGTGGAAACAAATAATAGGTGGAATAGGTCTGGGTCCACATTAAGGGACATTTTGTATTCCCATCGAGCTTTAGTAAATATTTTTGTTATTATCATTTGTCTCTGGAGGGAAATCGCTCATGTTTAAGAAGAGATACGGATGTTTTTCGTAGTAAAATGAGTACGTTACCTATTTGTTATTGAAGGTAAAAGGTTTTCGATGTTTTAAATATTTTTTATATTCATATTTTGATATTTTACTTACAATAAACAGAACGGGACATCATTTATGAAATGTGATATACTGTTGCATAAATGACATCGTAAATAATTCGCATTAAGACAGCACATAAGTAGGGGCTATAAAAACGCAATTCTTATTTATAATTTTGTACATAAACTCGGCTCAGACCCAACCCACATTAGTCGAAATATATTGATACCTACACGCGTTATTTTTTCCTATATTAGCGTTTCCTTATTCAGTTTTCGATGAAATTTAAATTCTTAATCAACCTGTCCGGTACTTGAGGTTCATAAAATCCAATGTTAACACCGTTACAGCATTACGAATCCACCCGAAACGCCCTTAATGTGCGAATAAAACCAACTATGTTATGTGACAGACCGCCACATGATCTCACTTTCGTATGTTTCCACTTCGGATACCGATGGCGCCTCTATAAAATTTCACATTCATTATTTTCGTCTCTTTAATTTTTAAAGCGACTCGATGCATGTTATCTTCCAAGATGGGGTGCCAAGATTGCAAGTGTCGAGTGGCAGTGTACAACAGCATACAAATTGCGAAAATTTTAAAACTTTAGTTGCCTGCAACGATCGCAAAATTACGTTTCAGGGCGTTTTATCTTAAACGCATCCACATAAGGAACATTGTTAATTAAGAATCGGGAGATTTGATGGCGTTTTTTATATTCATATCAAATTGTAATGACACTGATGTTATGTTACGCAAAGGGCACTAACGTTAACAATAATGTGCATATTGCGTTAAAAATTAAAACACGCCTAGTTAATGTAATGTTTTAACAAGTTATTGTAAAAAAAACATATATTAAAATATTCATTTTATTAACGAAACATAAAAGTAAAACAGTAGATACAGTATAATGATTTATACAATTGTACCTAAATTACATTATTTTAATGTAGCAGAACGTAAAGGCTTTATTTTAATTAGATCATTTCTTCTCTATAGACTTTTTAGATGGGATTGCCATAGTTGCCACACTTGGCTGGAGGGTTGGCAAAAGTATTGTATTAAGGAACGCTGTTGCTTATGTATTTATCCGCTTAAAAGACTCGAAAGATGTCTACGGCACTCGAAGGGGTGACCGTTCCTCTTTCTATGTGCCTTGTTCTACCAAAGTTATTTTTTCCGTATATAAATATAATTTATCAAAAAAGGTGATGTATGTCTTTTCAACGAGAAAAAAAATTAAGAAGAAAATTAAATTATAAAATAAAGAATGTAGAAAATATTTTGCATTTTTTTATTTTAAACCAGCCAGATTTGCAACTTCTTGTTTTAAAAATAAAAATGCAGTTTACGCTTCTCTCAGCCAAACAGAGTTTCACCTCGCCATATTAAGCAACTTGTGAGTTACCTACGTTGAAAGCTTTTTCCTATAACATGCCGGGGGTAATAATATAATGACCCCTGCCCCAGGAGAAACGCGCCGGGGTAAACAAGACATGCTCCTAAATAGACTCGCTTTGTAAGCACTGTTTCCGTAATGTTGCTTAATAGTCTTGCCTGTTTTTGTTAGAGTAAAAGCCTGCTAAAGACAAAATAGGGCTGTAGTAATAGTAATAGCTCGGATAAATGCTTATGGAAAACAGAAATATATAATTCTAAATTCAACAAAACAATACCAAAGTTAGAAGTGGTAAATAAAACCATACACAGTTTATGGGACTTTTTATATGTAAAGATGACATATAAAACACCGTCATGATGGTGATAAAACAAGCACGAAGTCCTCTGGGTAAGTGGTTACTGAAGCCAATAGATACCTGTTTTTACCTCTATAAAGAATCGGCAACATAATAATTTTACCTTCGTGACTTGTTCTGATTGCAGTGTGGTTTCACCGCGTAGTTATGGCTGATATAAATAAACAATCTCAGTCTGTTATATCGAACAGTTCAGTGGTTGGAGTACCTGACGAATCCCAACCGAAGCTAATATTTGTGCAAATCCCTGGTTTGTAGTGTTGTCCTCGTGTCTCTATTTTATGGAACAATGTGACGAGAAGACCAAATCACCTTTCGGTGGACAGTACAACGTGAAGGTCTGCCCATAATCAATGCTGTGTCATCCAGAACATTTCTGTGTGGCATCATACTGCGCACGTTAACCTAAGACATCAGTTCTTAAGTCTCATATGCCCGGTGGTTACACTAGCTCTCAATGCCCTTTAGTCCGAAACACAGCAATGTTTGCACACTCCTGCTTGACGGCAGAATAGTTGGCACTGCGGCGGAACCTACCTAGACGGGTTCCTGCATTCCTCCTATACTGCATCTTATCGCATTAGCGTTACTACTGGTGCGGTTAGGTCAGGATGAGTGAATACATCGTTGTTAGCTTCTGTCAGTATTTGGAAATAATCGCCATGGTCCAAATCTGATGTATGTTCACATGTGAATTAAGACAACCTTACTTATGACCTCGAGGAAGGAAGTTCTGTCAACAAGTTATTGACTTTTAGGTATCTATCTTTAGAGTCAGTTACCAAAAACGTTCTTCTATAATTGAACATTTTGTGATAGTTTGGCTTATGAAGATAAAACCCTGTTCTCGAAATTTCCATTGTTGGTAAACATCACATGCTGTAGTTAATCATCACTCACCATCAAGCGGGGTAAATAATCAAGTATGAACCGGTTTCGAAACTAAAAATGAATGAGCTTTTTAATTGTATAATCACCTTCAGCGTTTTTTCTTAACATCGTTATGTTAAACTCATAAAATATTATTCACATAATTTATTTAAAGTCAAGCACTGTATACATGTAGAAAGTCCAATAGTGAACCGATTTTATTCCTGAATCGGCACACTAAATACACGGAACCAATCTTATTATTTGTCTTATTTTCCATTCGCTGTTAAAATTTTCAACTGAAACTCAGTTCTTACAAGTGTACTTAAGCAGGCGCCGCCAAAAACAAAGAAGCTTTGTGGATTAAAATAGAGTTAAATAGCGCCTTGTTTATATCGACCGCACTTCTATATTAAAGCCAAGATGAACCTCCGACTGCTGGCTACGAGCCAGTTATTACGTACTCTAAATACGACTACAAAATGTGCGACGCTGCTAAAAAATTATATTATTATATTCTAATGACTCCCTCACCGTCTGGTGGCGGCATAAGAAAGTCTACCACCCCAGCCTGTCCCACAGGTATCTTAAGAGTCTGCTACGTTAAATATAAGGATAATCTCATTGTTTCCGATAGAAAGCGGAATAACTATCTCGAATAAATTAAACAAAAATCATATTTATTTTAATATGTCGTTGCGAGAGCTATAATTCTTGTCAAGACAAATCTAGGCTCACTAGACACGATATGGCTGCTATAAACTATTGAGGAGTTGGGTGGTCTGCAGGTGGCCCTGGCAGCAGTATCAAGTCTAGCTCACCATAATATTGCATAGTCATCAGGTTTATACATGAATACCAAATTTCATCCTATTCGGGCTACGAGACTTGTTTCAAAATTCGAATTGACCTAAACAAACATTGCAAGTTAAATAAGAGCTTGTAAAAATACACAGACCCGTGACGGGCACAAATCTGCATGCAAGCTTGGTAAATATGGAAAATCCTTCCTTCTTGGGAAAAGGTTTATATCTAATTGACAGAAGAATAACCTCTAAAGTCTAATGTTTGCAATCATTGCTATGAAAACTAATAATAATTTCAATCTCATTTATTTACTCTGATGATTGATAAATTAATAACAGTGCTTTGTGATTTTCAATATACAGTGTTTCTTTTCTGTTCACTGTTAAGAATTGAATGATGTACAAATACTGCGATTAGCTTATAAATACAGTATTTTCTTTGAAATAAACAAAAGTATCCATATTACCTACTATGCTTTATTTTTCACCTTATTTTGAAGCACATATATATTAGCTATCTACATTTACACTTAATTCGGCATAGACATTACGAGTAAGAAATTAATAGATATATTGATTACATAATTAGGTGCACAGATATGTTTTATATTAACCGAACAATTATGAACTACAAAATGAAGTAGTTATATATATAAATATATATATATATATATATATATATATTTATATATATATATATATATAACTTTACCTGAAGAGTTTTTTACCTTAAATTCGTTATTTTTAACTAGGTTCACAGTTTACGTTTCCCCATCGGACGGACATTTATACTCGTATGTAAGGAGCGGAAGATTTGTATCAGTGTAAATTGTTGTAATTTATTCCGTTCATCACGATAAAAATTGTGTAACAGGTAGTTTTAATGAAATAAATATAATAACACGGAAACTTTTAAATCGTTTTCATTATTTATGCTAGTGAAAACTTAGAATTAATTAAACTCCTAAGAAAATATGACATGTTATTAGGCATTTATCTCTTTATCATTAATTTAGAATAAGGTAATATTTTGTTTCTGACTGTGCAGTGTGCACCCTCGTACCAACTGGACATGTGATGCAAATCAATCTGTCGTGCGAAAATTTTTATTGATTTCAACTACTACATAACTGTGTTTTTTTCTGAACGGCCTGAGAGCTAGCGTATGAGGCATGTGAGACTCAAGAACCAATGTCTCAGGGAGACGGGCGCAATGTGAAATGAAAAAAGAAATGTTCTGAGTGACAGCATTCGTTATGGGTAGACTTAGCACTTACCATCAGGTGAACAATTTACTCGACTCGTCGCCATCTTCTATAAAAAAAAAACCCCGCAGAAACTGGGCACATGAAGCCGAACATCAAGCTCAGTAGTGCGAAAAATTAAATTGTTATCAACTACTATACCTATTACTGTGTTTTTGTCTGAAGGGCACTAACAAAGAGATTTAAGAACTGATATCTCATCAGGCCGACGACTGCAATGTGGTACCACCGTGCCACTCAGAAGAGTTCTCGGTGACACAGTATTTGTTATGGGCAGACGTTGCACTTACCATCAGGTACTATTTCTTACGACGATAACACTCATTTGGCGCAATGGCTTCGCGATTACCTTCAGCGATTGTGGCAGTGGGTTCTATTCTCACAGGGTAGAAATATTTGCATGACCTACAGATTGTTGTATGTGGATCTGGGTATGCATGTGGGGCTTCTGTCTATAAACGCACGCTGCAGGAAATCGTAGTGTGGGGTATTCATTTTAGAAAAATAAAAAGAAAAAATGTGTAAAGTGTAGTATAAAATTGTATATGCAACTTACTTATAAAAATTGTGCAGGTAGCCTGAGCAGCAGAGAGGAAAGATAGTATTTAGAGGTTAAATACCTACACACAAACCACGCCTTTCAAAACATGACTGCAAATAAATACCTACTTGATAATATGGATAATTTTCAACACTTAAGAACCTCACCGATAAGATGATACGAGTATTAAGAACTATTTGGCAATGAGCCTAGCACGTCTTAATATAGATAATACCATATACAAATAATACAATTAGTCTGGCGTCACGAAAACTAGCCATAAAGATATTGTAGAATGTCTCGTTCCGAAATTTTAAAAAGACCGACTCGATATTGAAGAGAATTCTTATGAAGCTTAAAAATGAGTCAGAACTCATACGTTATACAATTTTCCCGAAATTCCCACTTGTAAATTATTTTCAAGACAATGCAATATGCAGTTAGAAAGAACGTTGTTTTAAGTGAAGCTCATAAAGAATGACGATAAATTATTTTCATTTTCATTACAAATTAAGATAGTTAAATTAGAAATTTAAATTAAGATAAAAGTATAGTTATAGTGCGGCCTAACATGAAATAATGTTCTCATCTAAGGGCAGGGACATTCCAGTTCCAGCTACTACCATTTGACCGAATCCAACGAAGATAGGCTTGAATCGTCGACGACCAAGTTCTTTATGTTCGACTTGATCCACGACGTTTCTCGCAACTGCGTTTCTATCGCTTTTACTATGGAGAGTGTTCCGAGGAATTGTGGACGGAAGTATTCCAACCGCTGAGTTACACCATCGTACATTTTGAGTACTCTAAATTCCATAAAAATCACTTTGACGGATTTTTTAACGAAGTTTTCTACCATGCATGACCACATTGTGTAATTTGCTGCCACCAGCAAACTTATGGCACCGCACTCGTAATTTCTCTGGTATTGCAGATGTTCATGAGCGGCGGTGATCACTTACCATCAGGTGAGCCAATTGTATCATACTAATTCAACTGCACTTGTATTCTGTGTGGGGGCATAATATCTGGAGTCGATCCATTTAGGATCTGATAATCTGATTTTCTCCTTGCCGATTTTTGACCACGGCGACTACTTTCGAATGTCGGAAGTTATCAACTGTGCAGGAGCTATTATTGTGCCAGAAGTTTACGCGCAATTACAGAGGCACTCCTCGGCCTTACCTACCCGCGCCTGTAGTAACGCTCATGCAATAAGATCGAAAGTTGGCTCGGATGGAGTGTTAGAGACACAAGGATAATCACAGCACAACCAGACTTGAAAACCAACAATGTGTGTTGGCATAAATGTTGGTTTCAGCTGGGATTCGAAACCAAAAACCCGTGGCAAAAATAGACAGGTGCTCTGACCACTAGGCCGTGCGGTGGGTTTATGACGTGCAGTCGTTATCTAAAGCGGTAAAAACAAAAGTTTACATACATCATCTCCGATCAAACATTAAAAGGAACTTACTCATTATAACAAATGGAAGACATTAAAAATATCAATAAATATCTCCAAGGCGACTCATAAACAACGTCTTTTAGAGGAATTCATTTTACGTATTGGCTGTTTTCCAGCTTGGCACTCTCCGTCGATCGAAGAATGCCGGTTCGGTTAACTAGAAGTAAGAATTTTCGCCGATCTATTCCAAAGATTTGCCATATTCCACTTTTATTCATAACACGTGTTACCGTTTCTGTACTTTACCATACATACTATCGTTTAATTCATCACCATCATCATCATACTTTACTTATCACTAGTCCACTGCCGAACATAGACCTCCCCCATATATGGCCACAAAAGTTTGTAGCTGTCATTTTGGGGAGATCCCGCCATAGTTGTCACGCTTGCCAGACAGGCAGTTTATTCATTCAGATTTTCCAGGAAAATGCTTCTTTCCATCTTTTAATTATGGAGGACATAAAAAGGGATTGATTTATATTTATCAGTATTTAATTTGTTTTCTTCGTTTAGTTTCACGTTATACTTTTTAATGCAGTAATAGTAAGCTGTAGCTATCTGTACAGCGGCTATTGATATTCTAGTTTACTCGTACATTTAAATGTAAATGTTTTGATCTTAGACGTAAGAAAATTTTCTTTCAACTGGCTTTTATTTTCCTATGACCAGTGTCATCTTCTTTTCAATCAATATATATATATATATATATACATATATCACATAATTTTTAACTCTTTCCGACTTTTCTTATTGATAAAAATACAAAATTAAAAAAATATCCAAAATAATTAAAAGAAAGCGCAGCGATAAAAATACATTCAAACAGAAATAGAAGCTCTAACAAGCAACATCTATTCGCAAATATAACGCATGTGGTATCTTCGCTTCTCATAAATGTTTATTCAGCTGCTCTTTAATCAGTTGTCCCCTTCTTTACCACACGCACTATTGATTGAATGAAAACAAACAACGTCATAATCAAGAAGCTTAAAAACAACATAATATAAGTAGCTGAATGTTTGTCTGAGTACATAGTTAGATAAAATCAGCAAATTAACTACTTCCACAACATTAATTTAAAGTAACTAATTAATTGTCTGTTTGTGGCGCTATGTAGGTGTCCAAATGGGCACGTATGTCACGAATCCCTCCTAACGATTAGTAGCGCCGGATTCTCACCGAAATTAGGGAAAAGCTGTGTTCACATGGCCTCATGATGGGAATTTTAATTTGTCTCAATGGAAACGTGCAGTGCTTGTATTATACATATATACTAAATAATTAAAATTTCGTCTAATTAGAGGGTTTATTAATTTATTGCATAGACAGAGGACAGGAGTTCAATAAAAATAGGTTGAAACTCATTCTGGTTTTTAACGACGTTTTATAATTGTATTCACTTTTTATTGAAATTAATAAATTTGCTAGCGGATAAGTCAACAGGTTGTTTAGTTGTTGAGGTGTTGAAATTAAGAAAGAATTAATTAATCTGAAGTCTGAAGTCCTATAAAAATTAAGTTTATACGAATTAATTATTTAAATTATATATTAGAAACTTAAGGAAGCTATTAGAAACATTTGTAGTTTATTTTGTTATGGAAGTAAATGAAACTTATTTAATAACACAGAATATATTTTCTACAGAATGTACATTCTTTATGCAACTATATTGATGAGTACATTTTGATTGGGTTAAACCGGGCCCGATTCTGTATACAATAGAAATATAACTGAAAAACTAACCACTGAATATAGTTAATTGAAGTTTATAAAAATAGTGAACTTTCTAATATAACTAATGCACGAATATATCTAACAATCTCCTCTCCATCTAACAAATCAAGATATAATAAATAAACATTTCTACAGAAATCTTTGCTCAAATTGAAGATGTGTGGGATGTGTAAGCTCGTCCGTTGGAAAACATTCTACATAATCTCTTTCTAATCCTGATATCCGTTGGTCTCCAATCCTAATTCAATTTCTAGTACTGACTAAGAATAGTATTAGTCACAGTATGCGATATTGAAGAGCTTGAGACGTTGAAGCGTTGATTAAACGACGACGATTAAACTGACTTCGCAAACAAGAATTTGTTTGAAGAGGAAACGGTCTCTCTTTGATCGTAGGTATCCAGCGTTTTTTTTTTTGTATAATAAAATTTTAAACAAGCAAAACAATATTAGTAACATTTTCAATTATCATTAACATTTGCTGCAATAAACTGTTTTATTCTTTAATTTATATTAACAGGTATCGCAATCTGAACAAATATAATAATCACCTTTTATTATTAAATTTAGTATATACTTCAATCAATATATGGTTATAATTACTTGAGTATCCTTAGCTTTCAAAAGTGGAAACTTTCGTCTGGCATTGTTAAATCTTAGCTTCAGCCATAAGTAATTTAAAAATAACAAAACAAAATACGCGCACTAACGTGGATTTGCTATTAACACTAAAAGCAACTTTAACAATGTTTTAAAACCAAACCAGCAACGTAAATTAGATCGATTTTATACATTAAAAATAGTATTTTCGTGTTAGCTAATTATTTTTTTTTTAATATTATTTTTTTCATTGTTGGTAGGATTGCTATACAAAAATCCGTCCAGGGAGGTACCATCGCAATGCCACTTATTCTACCATGAAACCGTGTGAAAACATTACGGGTTGCGATCTGAAGAAAGGGTGATAGCTAGTGTAATTACTGGGCATGTAGGAATTAAGAACTGATGCCACACAGAAGTGTTCTGGGAGCCAATTCTAGGAAACAGCTTAGGAAAGTACCACCCCAGTGCCAATTTTTCTGCCGTGACGCAGTAGTGTGCAAACATTACTGTTTCGGTTTAAAGGGCACTGAGAGTTAGCGTAATCACTGGGCATATGAGACTTAAGAACCGATGTCTCGGGGTGACGGGCGCATTGTGGTGTCACACAGAAATTTTCTGGGTGACACAGTATTTGCTACGAGCAGATGTTGCAATTTCCATCACACATTTGCACATTCCTATGCAGGAATGTGCAAATCCTAACACCACTTTTTCTGATAAAATCAATGCTTTTGTTGATGTTTGAAACGCGCCTTAATTTCTTAGTTCTCTTCGAGCAACGTGATTTTGATCCTCAGTTATTTCATTTGCTCGAATTTCACATGTTTATATTTTAGGAATATAATGTATTTTAATAACGTTTAACATTTTTATGAAAAGCAGCAAATAGTTTAAAAGGGAACTTATCTACTAGATGTGTCTCCGCTGTACTTTCTGCTTACAACGAACAAAAAATACAAAACTAGTTTTTACTAAACGGCCACAAACGTTCCGAGAACGACTAGAACAAATGCCTATCACATGCAACGAGTTAAAGCGGAGCAATAAAAACATAGTCGAAACAAAACTTATGCAACTTAGCCATTGTTTATTTTCGGTATCAAAAAACACCTCGTCTGGACAACAGCGCCTTCCTTTTGTGGCGATTTTATAAAGAAATTGAGAGTGTATTGTTCAATCACTGCGAGGTTTTACTTTTTGTTGATGTTTTAGTGGGCTCGTAAAGAAATAGAGCACAAACAAAAAAATCGTACGAACCCTTCCGCATTGCTGCAATTGTCGGTTAGCGAGGTGCACACCAGTTTCAAATTGCAGGTGACATAGTGAAGGTGATTCGTTCTTATTGTGATAATGTGTTTCCTTTGTCTATTGGGTGATTTTAATTGCTTTCTTTTATACGAGATCATTGATTTATTGCGGTCGTCGGAGTCAATACAATGAGGTTTGTACTGTGAAATTATATATATATAGAGCCTTTGAAGAAAGTCACCGTGTTCATATTTGTGACGCGTCTAGTTTCGTAAATCAATATTTCAAAATGTGTTATAGTAAAAAAAATATGATATACATAAATTTAGTGAGAATATAAAACTATTAAAGACAATGCGCGTGCAACTCAGTACACGTGATGGAAGTGACTTACTATAAAAATGTATTAAAATTAAAATAAGTAAACATGAATTAACAAAAGTACAACTCACTGTAAAATAACTGCTCAGTATATAAACAATTATTAATTAAACGATTAAGATTTGCACAAGAACGTTGTACGAAGACATTGTACTCAAATTCGTCGCTGAAATTTTACTCTCATCGAGCCCAAAGAAGTTGCTCTTCAAATACACATTGGAGTGATTTAACTGATTGTTATTGCCCCCGTGTCTCTGACACTAAATCTTGGCACGTGTGGATTAAAGAGAGTAAGTGCCTCTGTGTTTGCGCTTTCACTAGTGGCACTATAATATCTCCTGCGCAGTTGACATCCTTCTGCAAAAAAGTTGTCGAAAATATGCCAGAAGGACATTATTATTTCCTCATTTAAAGTTTTATTTATTATATCAATATATTAAAAGATGTGTAATGCATATAATAGGGTTTATCTTAGTGTAACAGACATGAAGACAACATTAGTAATGAATGACGTAACAGCGGAGACACTTCGATACAGCACATAAACAAATAACGCCAACAATGTACACAATGTGGAAAAAGTTTACTGAAATAAGAAACGTACGTGACTCAGTGGTAGAAACACAGACGATCGCTGAAAACAACACGTAATTTCATATCGACGCGTGAAATACTCGCATCACGCCCCGACGTTTGTTCTGTGCCATACACTGCCGTGTATTTGACAAGCCTGTAACAATATTTGTGGAACGTGACAAACTACGTGACAAATGTCACATATCTAAGCATTACACGTTGCCATGAACTACAATTTCAGCTAATACATGTGTTCCTCCCTTATTATTCTTTCTTTCTGTTGCAATAAAGCGTTGATTACGTCTTTGCGCGACGCAATTGTCGGGAGCCGAAATAGAGACTGTAGGGTGCCAATAACGCGCAATAACGACGTCGATATATAGACGTTAATAACAAAAATATTTAGTAATTTTTTAATAGACCATAATATATAAACATTTTACTACACCGCCTTTTAAGGCCCGGTCCTGCCTCATATTACTATTTCTATTGAAACAGACGTGAACTTTGAATAAAAAAAATCTTACTGGACTGAGCTACTTAATGCGGGAAAAGATGCAAATGGACTCTTCAGAAATTGGACGCGATTTCAAAATTTACCTAATAATATAAGAGATCAACGATCCTTAAATACAAAATGATTTACAATTCTCTCTGCTGTGTCGGAAATTTGTATTTTCCTGCTTACGTAATGAGCTTGATTTTTGGATGAAACTCATCGGCGGTTTGAGATGTTCTTGTTTTATGCAGTTAGATTGAAATATGACAGTATTTGCGGGTTTGGTATGCACATCAGCGTTTAAGTGGTACTTGAAAAGATTCTACATCCAATCTTGTCTCAGTTTTCTGATAATGCATATTAGATATCGAGACGCGATAATGAAGACTTGTTTTAAGCGAATTCTCATCACGTAAAATACTAACGTTATGATTTGAGTGTTCTGCTGGATATTAAACTTCAATACGACATCAAAAGTATATTTTAATCAGTATAATTCAGTAGTTTTATTGTTAATGTTATTGTAGAAGACGCTTATCTTTATATTATTTAGAACAGTTTGTCGGCTTGTTTGGCTAAGCGATTGATTTCCATAGGTCGCGGGTCACGGGGCACGTGACAAATATTTGTATGGCCTACAAACAGCGAGAAATCAGTTCTTAAATCTCATATGCCCAGTAATTACACTAGATATTTATTTATTTAAACCTTAAAATAAAGGTAACAATGGGCGGACTTCATGCCTATAGGCGTGCTCTGCCAGTCAACCCATGGCGTGGTGAAAAAAGCGATGGCAGGTGTATTATTTAATAAATAAGAAAAAAAAGTTAAATCAAGTAAATTAATAATATCAATGCATATATATAAATAAATATAGATTTATACACATACATATATAATATACATACACTTTTATATACTTAAGTGCCCTTAAGACCAAAATAGTTATGTTTGCACACTACTGCTTCGCGGCAGAATAACTGACCCTGTTGTGGTAATTACCTAGACTGATTCTTGCATAGAAATCCTACAACCACGACTCATGCGAAATCTTAGTGTGAAGCAACGGCATTTTAAAGAAGAAAGACATGTTATAGTTCTCGGGATTGTTAGGACAAGTTATTTCCTGTGCTTGCGCGTACACTTTTAGTACTATAATACCTCCTACGCAGTTTTGATAGCTTCCAACACTATTCGGAAGTTGTCGCCAAGGTGAAAATACCGCCAGGAGGACGTCAAATTTAGATAATTTAATTATTCCTCCTTTTGCTTTCTTATAATTTTTCGGTAAATGAAACTGCTAAATATATTTTTTATTACTGTATACCTCATCATTGTCAGCACGCAAACTATGCTCGAAGAAAACAGGTCTCTCCCAAGTATGAGGAATCTGCTTAATACCAGATTTCTCATATTCGTATCTAAGGCGCTAAATTTTCAGTAATAGTAGTGCCGTTTTGTCGATAATAGCGTATAATTTCCCGACTTACTTCTTTCTTTTTTTACTGAAAGTGTTAAACGACCACAAAGTCCATAATATACTAAGACGTGACCCAAGAAGCAGGTGTGTTGTCAACGCTGACAGATACGATTATAGATTAAGACATAATAATGAAGTAATTATAAGACAATTCATTACCATAAACTACCTATATCATCAAGCTATCAATGTTATGACAAATTTTGAATAAATGTATAGCTACTCACATTCCAAGAAGCATACTTTAGTTCAATATTAATAAAACTAAAAGGAGACAGGTACCTACCTATTACAGGATAAGCCTTGCATGTAAGCGGTTTGTTTTCAAGCCTCTCCGCCATAAAATGCATGATGAATGACGACAAGCCCTCGCGTGTTGCCCGCCGGTACCGTTGTGTCCCCACTCTAAAGGGCCGGGCTGTATCGTGTCCATGATAATGTGATCCGCCTCGCTTCCCGCACATATCACGGGCATAGGTCGAAAAAAGCATCAGTAAGGATTTGGAAGGATCAGATTAATTTGAACGACTGTTAACTAACTTCGGAATGGGGTTCGCTGCACTCGGCACCATTTTTAAAATTCGAACGCTAATGGAACACGACTTAAAAATGGCCGATCTTGTTTGGTTACACTGCTCGCATCTTTAACCTCTGACGTTAAAATTGCCTTTGAAGAGTAAAACGTCGCTTAATTTTGTTTGTAATATATAAAAGATAAAATATAAAAAACAATCATCATGTATATATCCTTTTACTTGTGACATTTGGAGCACTGAACATCACTGCTTAAATCAGAATAAAGACAAAATAAGCTAAAGTATATTTGAAATGTTGACACAACAACAAAATATATTCAATTATTTTGTTCATTTGTATGTAAGGCAATATAATTTTAATTTACGTAGATAATCGAATTGAACAATTTCCACTGTTTTTAATGTACTACACCTAAAAACGTTAAAAAAATATATATACAACGTTGTAAGACTTTTTTGCGTATTTTCAATTTTGAATTACTGTTTTCGGTTCCGTGTATAATTTAATAATGACAAGTCATAATGTAAAATTCTATAAAATTCAACAAATTATCTTGCATTAAAATGCATTGCTAAATAAAATTCCGTTAAAAGGTTCGCAGCGTGAAACAAAAATTATTCGACGCTAATCTTGCAAGCACGTTCCGGGACCGCCGGCTTGACATATGGACATACGAAAGATCATTTTATGTAGGGATAAGACTTCTTGGCGCTAATAAATTTGCGTATTTTATAATACGTATCGAATTAACGAAATGATTGTGCTCACAGCATAATACCTAAGAGGACCCAGGCGTGTTTTACCTTTATTGGTCAATTTTTCGTTTTAAATTTTCTGTCACTTCGAGTCTGCAGATACATAGTGCATAAATTAAACTAATGTGCTTAATTAAAAAGATAACATGTATTACGAAATCAGTACATACATATATACGGCGTGTTTTTTTAGCACTAAGAATATACTAGTTATAGTATAAAGTAAAAGGTGAAAATTGATTAAATTATTTATTATTATTCATAATTTTAAATTCCACTCAACATATAATTGCTCTTAACAAATTTCGTTGTGAAATTATTTAAATTTCTGAAGAAAAGTCGTATTACCCAGAGATTTTCAGAGCTTTCCTCTCTTCATCATGTGGATTTTTTGAGTTTTGATTGGAAAAAAGGTATTTATCTGACAGATTCATGCTAGCTGATCGAGCGCTTGACATAATTTCATAGAATACGAGGGACCTGGGTTCGATCCTCGGTGCCGGCACCACTAAAATTGTTGATAGCAAGTTTATGTGCTGATTTAGAACATGCTCGGCGGTAAAGAAACCAGCATATCAGTAAAATAAGAAATATTTCGACTACGTATGAAGTCCCCAAGCCCTCTGTTGGGCACAGACCTCTTAAAAATAAAAGAGTAATGATACTACGACCTCCTGTTAAATTTACCTAAGGTTCAAGTAAGGATTATAATTACCTATTAGTTTAATCATATTACTATAATGCCGTGTGGTAGCGGCTTAAGAATCTCCCACCCCATCTAATCCCGTGGGTGACGTTAAAGTTTACATCTGACTAAATAAACTGCGGTTGCCAACCCGCATGCCAAGCGCGGCAACTATGGCAAAATCCCCGCAAATTTAGAGCTACAACCTATTGTGGCAATATTTTGGGGAGGCCTTTGTTCAGCAGTAGTTACTAGGCTACAATGCTGCTGATGATTTCTATAATAAAGCTGAAGAATTAAAGTGATGAAACGAGCAAAACGTTCACACACGTTTCAATGGTGTGTCACCCAGAACATTGCTGTGTGACACCACACTGTGCCTGTCACCCTGACATCAGTTCTTAAATCTCATATGCCCAGTGATTACGCTAGCTCTCAGTCCCATACAGGCCGTAACATATTAATGTTTGCACACTATTGCTTCACGGCAGAATAACTGGCCCTGGTATGGTACGTACCTAGACGGATTCCTGCATAGGAATTCTACTGTGGGGCTCCGTTTATTATAAAAATAAAGAAAATAAGATATTTACATTAGTCGATCTTCAGCAGTAGGTTCCTTACTTCAATTTTTATTTTGTTTTTTTAGCTATCTTACTACTAACTTGCTTATTTACAAAAGTTACTTGAATATTTGTTATCTACAGCTTATTAGCACCTAGGGAAATATTTTGAATGATATCAAACACTTGTTTTGTTCTCATTCATCTCATCTCATTCAGATACTAATTTCATTAACTCGAACTCGAGATAGACTTAATCTCGGACGCCAGTTGGAGTCTCAAGAGGCCAAAATTAATTTAAAGAACAGAACAACATTGTAGCGACCAACAGAACACTGTTAACTACTTAAAATTAATTTACTGCAAAAACATTCCTTATGCTTAAGCGTTAGAGTTGCTTACCTTTCTGTTATAAAGTTATTACAAAGTTTGTATTACCGCCAAGAAGTTGTATGTAGATGTGGTTGTAGACCAGATGCCCCCAACGATTTGTCGAGCCGTTCCTTATCCGAATGTTATGGAGTTGAAATTATTGTTGGATTATTGTTTCGTTAATGCCCCGAAATGCTGCAGGCGGGTGTAGCTGTAATTGGACTCCTAAATGCAATTAATGGTGCTTGATTTTAGTTAATTAGAGTCAAATTACAGCACTGCCTAGTTGTTTATCAACAACACTTACACGATTTATTTATGAATCAAATATCTTTAAAGCAAATTTTAAATCGTTTCAATAGAATTAAATTATCTACTTGTATTTTAATAACATACTCGTAAATCAGAGTTTTATTGAAGTATTTTCTCTCTTTTGGAAGGACGTTATCGCACGTTACACTCCAGACATTTGGCGAATGAGTGCTAGGCCGAAAAAGTGTAAGATTTGGACCGTCACGACAATTTTGCTACAGTACGTTACAGCCATTCATGTAGTGCAGTGCAGACCTTCGTTATATGTATGTTTATGTGTTTACTAGCTATTTCTATGTATAGGCATATCACTAGGAATAGACGTGCGGCGCATACTATGGCAACTAGAAACATTCAGCTAGAAATGATGTTTTTATATATGATTATAAACAGCACCACATAGACGCCAGTTACCCAAAAATAAAATGACAAAATTTTAACTATTTAAATAGATAATTATAATTTTCTTGCCATTCCTTCATTTTTTTATTTTTATTTAAGTAGTCTAAAACGTTTGTTTATTTTATTGTGCCTGTTATTTAGTACATAATATATAGCTAAAGGAGTTTCATTCCAACCGAGTAGGTCCACGACACAGGATTTTTAATCTATATGGATGTTAAAGACATAAATTTCACATGCACAAACACCCAGACCCGAAACAACAACCTGTAGATATTTTTTCATATTTACAGAGAGGAGTCTCGTCCTAATTGTCTAATTTTGCTAGTTCCGTTGTAAGAAATTATTGGCATTCCTTATTGTTTTAGCGAATGCGTAAATGAAAATCTAGGAATCCTCGTAACTTAACAAAGTAATTTGTATATATGAAGAGAACGGTATTCCAATGTTTATATACATATATTATATCTCATTTCGTATTTACAGATATTATAGTTATTAGCAAAGTGAACAAGAAATATTTTCTTATTTTGTACTTTTTAAAAAATTGAAAAAAAAGGGGTGTGTAATCTACGTTTTAAAATTACAGACACCAATTTCTGAAGAGGTGCCAAGGGCAAAGGACTCATTTAGATTAAAGCATCGGCGCGTCTCTTAAAGTCTAAAATGGAATGTTTTCAAACCATAAATTTTAATTTGAACTTTCAGTTTATTATACGTTCGTGGTACGAGATAGTTTCCGTACTAGAGAAGCGGTCTTGATGGTTTTACTTTACAATACCGCGAGACCACGCGAATCGCGCTAGAGCTAGATAATTACCTGAACTAGAGGGTAGAGTAGACAGCCTAAGTCATGACAGAATGGTAAATTTTTATTTAAAATAAAAATGTTAGTTTAAAGTAATAGAAACATGTGTTTTTCTTACATAAATTATTCAATTTAAGTTATCAATATATAGTTGAAATGAACAGAAATTATTTGTATGTGAGTCAAGTCTGGACCTGCGACATTTTTACGTGCTGTAAACGTAGATATTACGTACAAAACTACACTACGTATAATAGTAATTTTTTGTATTTTTTTATCTAAGACTACGATTCAATAAATACCTATCGTAGGCGATACGCTTCTAAGTTTTCTATTTCATTAAAATTTGGTTTTAAAAGACGTAACTTTCGATGAATGAATATTAAGTACCGGTGTTTTATGGTGACAGTGCGGTGGTATACACTTTTCAATTCAAATTTCAATTCACTTACTGTTCACAAATTGATCATGTCGCCACTTCCGTAAAAAAAATTGATATTGGTAAAAATAACAATGATGTAATTTTACTAATATCAATATATTTTTTTTCATATTTTTCCTTAACTGGTTCCTTGTTTAAGAAAACTCAAGAAAAACGGCATTATTACAAGCATTACCTAGGTTTCTTTTTTAATAATTATGATCTTACTGGATCATTATTACATTTACCTGTTAATCGTATAGATCCATTAAATAATAGTTAATAGTTAGCATCTCTCATCTCTCATTTTTCACTATTTTCTAGCGTTGATACTTTAACAAATTATTAACAATAATACTTATTCAAACCATCTGCTTATATTGTGAACTAAGGGAAAGATTCCGCATTGCTCGTATTGCTTAGAACTACCCTGGAACGCTAAAACCACTCAGACTAGTTAAGCGATCTCAACTAGCTTCAACGTTAATTCTTAGAAGGGTTCCGCAGTCAAAGCAACGTAGCGTTCAGTCTAGATGCATCTTTATCCGCTGTGCTAAGCTTTAGATATGAGATTAGGTACCGTACCGCACAAACACTTTACTATAATGCAGTTAAAAATCCCTTATTGATTTAAATAAAGTTAAACAAGGCGTTGTTAAAACTCTGTGTAATTTTATGAAGTCTTCGAATTATTTAAATATACATATATTATATATTATAATACGAAATCGTACTGAAATCAAATTCATTACTGTGTAAAAATTAAGTCGTAATGTATTTTCAAAGTTGTTGTTACAATAATACGTTATTTTATGCCAGTATACTGCCCCTAATTATGTTTTTTTTTATTTGATAAAAGTGACGGAACGAGCAAAACTCCCTATTGGCAGATATGGTTTTTAAGTAAAATAGCTGATTTGACCCAAAAAGCCACAAAACTGAATTAGGACTGGGTCGGTCATGTCTGCCGCATGTCGAGTGATCTGTGGGCCAAGACCACTCCTCAATGGGTTCCAAATAGAAAACAACGGCGGAAGGCGAAGAACAAAATTGCGAGATGAGCTTGACTCTTGCGACATGAACTGGACAACAACAGCACTGAACAGAGACAATTGGAAGGATGGTAGAGAGACCTTTTGCCAGCAGTGTAACATATTAGGCTAAATAAATAAATGAAATAATATTTTTTATGATAAAACGTGAATGGAAAACTTTTTTACGACCAAAATCATATTACAATAAATATAATAACGATAAGACCCGCATTAATTTTTAACAATTTATGAAAATAAAGATATGATAACTTTGAATACGTTAATATTTTTGTCCCTTCTGCTTTTTACAATAAGTTTTGTATTA
Organism: Luehdorfia chinensis; assembly: GCA_019845155.1. Taxonomy (NCBI): domain Eukaryota; kingdom Metazoa; phylum Arthropoda; class Insecta; order Lepidoptera; family Papilionidae; genus Luehdorfia; species Luehdorfia chinensis. The sequence goes on along the minus strand of JAHVAK010000642.1, from coordinate 11,211,669 downwards.
AATGTTTCGAAATTAATTAATAAACATATTTATTCTGCGATAGTGTCTAAATAAATTTATTAAATGTATTTCATTTTAAAATACATTGGTGTACGATTTATAATAAATTATAAATATGTTATTATTGCAGTTTATATTAAAGGAAATTCTTGCCATGAAATCAATCCTCAGTTTGTTGCTATATTGGAAAGATATTTTTAAACAGATGTTCAAGAACGTTTAATTAATTTCTATACATATTCCCAGCGATGCAGTTTTTCCAAAATGAGAAATCGATGTCTCAATATCATCCCGATTACACTGCAAATTGGATGTCGGCGATCTTTAGTCTAAGCACTGCTCGAAAGACGACGCCTTGCAATTTTCGACTATCGAACTTCGCAAATTCGGTTATTCGTATGCAAAACTAAGCGTAGTGCAACGTGGTACACTTTGGTAACGAGGCACCCCTACACCCTAACTCTGAAAGGAACAACCCCTCACTAAGCCACCCAGGGATGTCACAGCGATGTTTGTTTCTTCTCGGGGCACTTCTCAAATTCAGACAAAGTTAATTAAGGAATTTTGTGCTGTTCGTTTCGGTTTCAATCATTTTGTGTTATGATAAAATTTGGATAATGGTTGAGGCATGTTTAAAAATTAAAAACTATTAAAACAAAATTTTTAACATAACCCTTAACTAATTATAATCTTTACGTTTGAAAGCCAAAATCCCGTGTAAAACTCGATAATCTGACTGCATTTACACAAAACGTTAGGTTATTCAAACTATTTATCTCCTGGAAATTTTACCTATCTGGAAATATTTTATATACTTATACCAAAAATTTTATTTATTTCTTATATTGTATCAGCATTAAACAATAAACCATTATGGTCCACATACTAACATTTTTCTTAAAAGAAAGCGTTTCCTAATTTTGATAGCCCATCTCATTCCTGGACAGAGGTCTCTAAAACACATAATAGTCTGTGGTCAAAAATTCGCACAGAGTAGAGGTTTTTTTATCGTGTCGAGAATTTTATCTGCTGGTTCCTATTAGTGCTAGACTTTTGATATGGAATAGGGAACTAGAGGGATTAAGAAAAATATTTTTTTCTTATTGTTTTCATCTGAAATGGAAATGACTGGAAACATTTTACCATCAGTACGATTTTTTTTCTTAAGAGTTAATTGAGCATCATGAGACGTGCACTTTTCGATATTCCAAACCTTTTTGAAAAATTTGCCAACAAATAATTACTCAAATCACAATGACATTCAAACTTAAAAAATGTATGAATTACGATCGAATTACTCAAATTATACTCAAATTTACATTTGAAACCTTTAAACGCATCGCAGAACTTGACTTTTACTTTTCTAGCACATCAAAATGTTGACATTATCCGCGTTCATGTTCTACAAAAGTGAATATATTCGCCACTGAGTTACCGCGGCTTGTTATTAATATATAAGGTCAACTGGTCAATGTAAGCTATGATTGTGGAATCACACGACCGATCTATCTAATTAAAATAAATCTATCGTCATTGCGGTCTGGGAACGAATAAATTGATCAAACTGCTTCATTGAGATTATTTCATAACGTACGAGTATCTGATATCACGTAATGTAATTGATATAATAGTTTCATTTACGTTAAAAATAAATCAAAGTATTGTAGCAACTCAGTGGGTAATAAATATTAGTGAAAACTATAGGAATTAGAAATTCTCTGAAAGGCAGAGACCGAGAAGACTATGCCACGCTGATCGATTTCGGTTTCGCGGGCTTCACATGCCCTAGAAATATTTCAATTCCTCACACACGCAGGTTTCCTCGCAATATTTTCCTTCACGGCTGAGAACGTGCTAAATCAGCACTTATAATTAACAATTTTGCAGGTACCGCCTCCAGAAAAATGAAAACTGTTTACTCGCACAAATTTTAGCCCCCACGAGTCTTAACGTTTCACTTGTCACACTTATACTTACTTCATTGTGCGTTTAAATAATTTGAGATATTTGAAACGATCATTAAACAATATATAATATATACGATAGAAGATAAAAGTATGTTGAACCTTAAACAAATATTTCTTTATGATATCAGAGGGTTTTACATTTCCAGGAGCATAACTAAATTACCCAAAATTTATTATCAAATCACTAAAATATGTCACGAAAAAATGCTATTTTTGGTTCAAAATATATAAGTGTTTTATTTTCTATGGTCCATTACTTATAATGCTTAGTATATGAACAAGCCGTGTAGTGGAGGCTTAAGAGAACCTACCACCCCATCTCATCGAATGTCGTAAAAGTCGACAGAAAGAAAATAAAACCAGGAGATAGGCAGCAGCATCTTCCGGGAACATCTGAATAAACAAACTGCGATGGCAAAATCCCCCCAAAATGATAGCTACAAACTTTTGTGGCAATCTATGGGGAAAGCCTATGTTCAGCAGTGGACTAGTGATAGGCTAAAATGATGATGATATGAACAAAAATTTAAGTATAGAGAAGAGCATGACTGAAGATTTTAAACGTTTCCTACAAAAAACAGCCATTTTTATTTCTTTATCGCCCATACTCCTTCAACAGCTTTGTTTTGTTTACCGTCTTTTGTTCCAATGGCTTGTTCATTATAATAAACAATGCTCAGGGTGTTCTTATTATTTTACAAACTGTACAAGGGGGAGAACATAACGATTTATTCCACAATTATGTCCGCAGATTAAGTTATTTTGTGTAGGCGAAGGTTTACACCGTCGGACAAATTTTTCCTTTTAATATCGCGTGTCTAATTAGAGGTAAAATTAAGATATTTTAATTAAAAAGGCCCTTTACAAGTTTTAAATTCTTTATTGAAATTATTGCACGTTTCAACCCACATTATTTTCAAATGAGTAAGGTAACCGCCGCAAATATTTTGTTGAAAAATATTAATAAATTATTTTTAAAGTCGGACTTTATAACGCCGTTGTTATTAACTACAACTAGTTAAATCCTTTACAAGGCGAATATGACTTGTTTTTTTTTAATTGATGACGCACACTATTGTTTCTCCTACTTCGTGGTTGCGTTTTACGGACATAAAATGCATACGCACTAACACACAAATTCAATGAGAGGAATATATTTATTCCCGGACGTAAGAAATTTAGATTTCGTTTGACAAATGTCATTTTGTGACACGTGAGACTAGACCATTACCAATATTTGTTTCCCGTATTTATAACCATTATGTACTCTCTAATATTTTTTTATTATTTTATGAACATAGTTTGTAATTTTTTACAATTCTATATTCTAAATTCCATACAAATGTGTGACTTGTGTCAACAACAAGACGTTAACTTAGCCCGCAGGGTGACACACACTGCACTTTGCAGGCTAGGCTTTTTTTGTCGTCGAGCAGTGTTGGTTGTACACTAATCTTTCGGCTTGAAAGGCACTGAAAAAAGTAAATACAGGGCATAGGGCAGACCGGGGATGGTTGACCACGTTTTTGGTTATCATTTTTTTTTTAACTATTGTCTTGGTGTTAATGAGGAATATTGTAAACTGTGCCAAATTTCATAGTCAATTATTAAAAAATGTTATATGTGGATATTATTAAATAAAATCCGGATTTTTTCAGTTTTAGGAAACCTGTCCGAGATGGTCAACCTGCTTCAATGCCGGGGTAGGTAGACTACTCAACTATTGCAGGTTGGCTTGAATTACGGGATGACAAAATTTAATGTGGTGACACGGCATCTGTAATGGGCTGACGTTGCACTTACCATCAGGTGAACGTTTTGCTCGTCTAGTCACTTTATCCAATAAAAAAATCATAAGTTTTGCAGAATTCTTCACAGATGGTTTTTTTTTTATAATTTAATGATTAACTTTTATCTCAAACTTTGATTTATTTCGTAAACCATAAATATTTTCAAAAAAATAGGACATATGGGTCATAGTCAGTCAACCAATACGCAATTGACCTACCAACCCCGACTGGAGCTTTTGCTTTCAAAAATTCACTAAATTAAAATGCTTTGCATAACAGTCATAATACGTATTTGAACACCTTTTATAATAATTTACTTTCCATTTCAAATTAAGTTTGTAAGAACTTGACTATAAATTACAATGTAAGAACGAAATAGATGTGTTTATGAAAAACTACTTAGGTATCTCAATTATTGATATCGCGCTCTAACTGACAGTGAGACATATCCTCGTGTCTCGCGTTCTGTGCGAATGATCGGTCAAGCAGCAGGCTTTCTTTGAGTGCAACGTTGATTCTCTCACTCAAACCTGCAAGAAGTTAGGAGCATCTAGTCTACCTACCCCAGTCCCCAACCAACCCCGGTCTGCCCTATGTGACTTAGAAGCGATGTCTGATAGTGACGAACGCAGTTTGTTATAACACAGAATTTTCCAGGGGAAATTGGGCGACACATGTTTCACTTCTTCTTACTTAAAAAACACTAAATTGTTCATCGCTGTAATTTGGTATGAACGTGACATCGCAGGAATCACTATTCATCTTGTGGACAGTGTAAATATAAAAATGTAGAATTATGTATATACCTATGATAAGATAAAAAACCGTCGATAATTGATCTAATTTCAATAAAAAATAAATGAACTAGAGCTCCACAGATCGTTTTGTCCATTTTAAAAGGGGCAATGGAGCTGAAGGGAATCTGCCATACTGCTTTAGTACGGCTTAGCAAACTCCACATGTCCAAGAAATACAATTATTCTTCAAAAACACATGTTTCCCCAAGATTTATTTTCCTACGCCAAACTTGTGTTTAATTTAGATTGCAAATTAAAAAGGGATTTAGCAATTAAGTCTCAACGTGACAACAGTATAACGTATGCCGATAAGTGTCCGGCAGAGTAGAGAAGCACCTACCTCTTTGCAGATTAATACTGTCACTATACTGCTCGTGGGAACACAATGGAGATGAATTTTTTTTTGACTTGTACTAAAATGGCGACTACGTGGTTCGCCACCCGACACGTCTCGCTACCCACGGGGGTGAAAATTAGGCTACAAAGTAGCCTCTGCCTACCACTTAAATGGGAAATAGGCGTGACTATATGTATGTATGTATAACGTAATAGCAATAAGTTCCTAATCAAAAATAACGTGCGTCTACTCAAAAACAAGATAAAACACATTCGCTTCGCTAGGAAACTAATACAATAAAGAAACGTTTATTTTGCCGTTCCGAAATTTCACGAATCCCGGCTCTGTTCCTTATTTCACTATAATAAGAACGAATAAATCTGTGTTTTTATTTACCAACAGCTAACTTAATTTTGTTATGATTTATGAAATATGAACCAACCACTTCGCAACTCGTACAAAAGATTTTCTTGTATAAACTAGAGCTTCTTATTCTCTCATTCATAAATAAAAGATTACCTTATACGTCATGGCTTATGTATTAAACGACTCTATATGTGTATGTATTATAACGACTCAATTCAATCAACATTATACATAATAATCAGCTAATATCGAACTTTGTTCCACATAGGCTAATTTATAGGCTAGAATAATAATTGGATTCATCAGCTGTCGTACGGAATATGTGTACTCGTATTTCATACTTAAGATAATGGGAACATGTAATCTGCTAGTGACTGCTAAATTGTTCAGATCCCAAACGACATAGGCTTAATTGATGCCCTCAATAATTGTCTGCTTAAAACGTGTCTTGTCTGCTGGACATGCGGCTTCCCCAGAAAGCGCTAGAGAAACTTGCAAAGTATTGGCCTTACTCAACCGAGTTGCTGAGCGTAGTGATACCCACGCTCTACTAATGCTGCTTCCTATCACTAGTCAATACCATGTCCCATCACTAGTCAATTGGGGGCGGCAAATAAGAATGGATTTTCCGCCATTAGTCGATTGCCAGGGTGCACCACATGAAGCTACGGTTGACTGGTAGATACCGCTAGAAAGCGGTTTTCTTCAAACCAAATATTCTTGTTTCCTCTCATTCTCCAAAGTATGTGATAATGATTAAAAGAAGTATGTGAAATTTAAAATAAATATTCCACGATTGAACACACCTCAAATTTTTGAGATGGTTTTCGAGCAAAGAAGAATTGGCTACACTGCTCCAGTGTAGGTTGGCATACTTTAGATAAATTAGAAATATTTACCTATTCCTGTATCCAGCATTGCATTGCCGAAAGATGATGATGATGAGATATATTGTTAATAATATACTCACTGTTTTCGTGCATCACAATTAGCCTTCAAAATTGCATTTCACTTCTTTAGTAATTACTCTAAGACAGTATACTTATACTTAATTAAGTTACTTGTAATAGTCAATTCAACGCGCCATCCGATCGCAGAAGCAAGTTTCTTAGCCAACGCGACAACCGAGCCATCAAACCTATCTAACGAAAACAGCTATTACATTAAATCTCATCAACTTGGAACGATCCAATGTTTAATAGGGAACTATTTAGAATGAAACAAATACAACAATACTGGATCGTTCACAGCTACAAATAAATACAATACACTGCATAGTTAATTAAGTAACAGTAAATATGTTGCAATATATATTGGATTACAAAAACAAATAGGTATCCGAATCAACATGATGCCACGGCAGCCTAGCTTCGGCTCTAATGTTCTGGTAGGACCACTGATATAATTTACGAGCACAAAAAATCTTATAAAACAATCAAAGTTGTCTCTGAACTTACTATCTTTAATTTTGCGAATTCACTCAACAGTGTAATAATGATTTCACGGTATTTATCGGTTTACTTTTCTGCGAGAGGGCGTACTACGTCCTACGTCTACGTAAACTACAATTTTGACATTGTAAAGTGTCAGCCTACTAACGACCCAGGACAGACCAATTCTCATTTTTGAGTGGTTTTGATTGAATAGAATAGAATAGATTAATTTTTATTCAATATAGATTATTTACATAATACTTATTGAAAGTCATTTTTTTCTTTTATTAAACTACACTGGTTCGCAAAAATGCCTCTGTCCTGGGAAGAACCAGTAAGAAACCCAGCGGGCTTTTTTTAGTCATTTTTAAAATTATGTACAATAACTGTATTACAATAGCTGTATTATAAAGATGTAGAAATGGCTTGGCGGCGATCACCTTATTCCCAGGGGTTATCATCATCTATGTATTCTTTAATATTATAATAACCCTTTTTATGAAGTCTTAGTTTAATATAAAATTTAAACTTTTTGATTGAAAGACTTTTAGCACTTTCTGGGATTTTGTTGTAAAAACGTATACATTGCCCCATAAAAGAGTTACTGACTCTGTGAAGTCGGGTAACTGGCATAATTAATTTGTGCTTGTTCCTGGTATTCACATTATGAACATCACTTTTTTTAGTGAACTGGTTTATGTTCTTGTGTACATACAAAACGTTTTCAAATATATATTGAGAGGCCAAGGTTAAGATATTAATTTCTTTAAATTTATCCCTAAGAGACACTTTAGAGCCAAGATTATAAATAGCTCTTACGGCCCTCTTTTGCAAAACAAAAATCACTTCAACATCAGTTGCATTTCCCCATAGCAAAATACCATAAGACATTATGCTATGAAAATAACTAAAATAAACCAATCGAGCAGTTTCAACGTTAGTCAAATTCCTAATTTTTTTTACAGCATAAGCTGCAGAGCTAAGTCTACTTGCTAGTTTAGATATATGGGGGCTCCATTGAAGTTTTGCGTCAAGAGTTATTCCAAGAAAGACAGCAGTATCCACAAGGCTCAACTCTTCCCCATTCACAAGCACATTTACATCTAATTGTTTAACATTTGGTGTTGTGAATTTAATACATTTTGTTTTATTGCCGTTTAAAAGCAAATTATTAACGTTAAACCAATGTACTAATTTTGAAATAGCATTATTCACCTCGTCATATAATAAAAGTTGACGTTTTATCTTAAAAATCAAAGATGTATCATCAGCAAATAACACTATATTATGGTTGTCCCCTACTAGGAAAGGTAAGTCATTAATGTAAATAAGAAATAGAAATGGGCCGAGAATCGAATCCGCGTAGAGTTCACGCTGCTGCAGTGCTTTTCAAGTGCGAGTTGATGAACTTGACACGTCGGATATATTTTGATTTCACAGACATGCCAGGCAACCAGGTTTCCTTACGATGTTTTCTCGCACCACCAAGCACTTGGTAAATCAGTACTCAAAATGGCAATTAACAATTTTGGTGGTAACTGCGGTCAAACCCTGGTGATTCGGGGGCTACGTAATTCAAGCCATACGGCCGGCCCCTGAGCTACTAAGGCCTTTCAGTTGTACGAAAATATTTAACTAAAAAGTACACTCAAATGTACCTTCCGGTTTTATTGAATAAACGAAAACTCCTAGATTTAAAAAAAAAATTGAACAACATTAAAATAATGCTGCTTGAACAGCTTTTTTAAGCTTAACTGATACAATATGCTATATATAATGTAAACTATTTATAAAATGACTATTTAAAATAAAATAAAAATATAGTAGGTATAGATACGAGTATATAGTCGGCTCGGTTGGCGTAGTGGTTAAGCGCTTGACTTCTGCGCCGCGGGTCGCGGGTTCGATTCCCGCACGGGACAAATATTTGTATGACCTACAGATAGATGTTCCGGGTCTGGGTGTTTGTGCATGTGGAATTTATGTATGTAAAACGCACCCACGACACAGGAGAAATCCTACTGTGGGGCACCGTTTTTTTTTTTAAGAAAAAAAGAGACAATTTTTTTTCTTGTTGCTTATTTAATGATATTTTGTTATTATCATTAATGAAGTACCTTTATCTCTATGCTATATTATTTTGATAAGCGAGTAACGCATATAAAACATTAATAATAATGTTTAATATAAATGGCAATGTTACTTCAATGCGTAATTCGTTTTATTGCACTTTAGTGTAAAATATGTGTATGATTATTGTAGCTTTAATAGGATTATTTAGAATTAAGTTCTTTTTATAATGAATATAAATATCAGAACTGATAAATAATTGTTTTATTAATTGTAATAAATCGCGTACAAAACTAGTTATATTATGATAAATAAGTCATACGTCATCAACAATTTGCTTTCTGGCTTAATCTCTTCACTCTCCTGCGCCATCAAATTCTTATTCTCTAAGACCACATAAGAAAGTTATCGACCAAACATTGCAAGCTATGTTTACTAACAAATAGGATAAAACGTGAAACGCGCATGCGTCACAATCCCTGTGTGCGTGTCTATAAATATGGCGTCGGGACGCCTGCTACGCCATGGTTACGCAACACCGTTTGATCAAGGAACATCTTAATATCTCATATTTTTATTCCCACAAGTTTATCAACAAAATAATTATAATAATATACCGAAACATTAATGCCAATTACCTACAGCATAATAGTTTATAACTATATATTTATATTTCTAAACAGTAAACATGTTTTGAAAGGTAAACTTTAACTCCTATAAGAATTGAAAAAACATTGTATTTGTCTTGTTCGTCTATGTTTCTTATAAGACATTTAATAACACGCAAAGGGTAATGTCCTAATAAATTCTGTTAAGTAAAAAGTTAATTTTTTTTAATCACACAATAACGTACGTACACTGTTTAATTTTAATCGCAATTATAAATTAAACGTAAATTATTTTTATATTATGAAAAAAAATGTTACTAGGTTGTATGTTCTTTATGTAATATAGACGCTTGGCAAAACAAAGAGAAGGGTCTTTGCCTAGACTTGCTAACAGCCTACGCCAATATAAACGGAAAACATTATTCAAATTTATTCAAACTATTCTTGTCGGATACTGTTCTCATTTGCAGTTCGTGTTATTTATTCCTTTCTTTTAACAGAAAACGTAAACTTGGACTATTTTACACAAATTAAAAAAGGTTAACTTGTAAGATAAGTGTCTATAAGTCGCCAGGAACGAAAGGACGCCATTAGTTTAAGCCTAACGCCATCTATCCAAAATCCTTGGAGGCTTTTCCACGGGAACCGAATGCTACGGGACGTAGTTACAATATATATATATATATATGTTACTTAAAAAATATATTCCTCCTGTTTTTAAGCCCATTGGTTGAAGTGTATATTAAGTATGTAATTGTATACGAGTAATGTTACAATAATCATTGTAAATGATTTGTTTAGGTTATCCCTATATTTAAAAAAAATATTATATATTTTAATTATTGCCATTACCTTTCTTACCAAAGCAATGAAAATTAAATCAGGAATATAAAAACTATTGTATACTTCTGGTTTCATTAACATTAAAGAATCGTTAGAGATAGTTATTGAAGCGATATTTTAAGAAAGTATTTGAAAACCTATACAATTCCCATGTCGTTTGAAATACATAGCAAGTTTTTTGAAATAGAAAGCGTCCATAAAAATGGCACATCTTAAAATTTATGAAACACGAAAAATATTTAGGACAACAATACTTTAATTAATAACCATTATACGGTTATGACACATCAACAATTTTAAGAAGATGCTCTAAATTTCATATATTTAAGCGCCTATATTTTTAATTACGAACATACATACATACAAAATGAGTGACGAATCCAATAAAATCTTTTTTTTTACCGCTAATATAATTTTACGTCCCGCAGCATTCAACCAAAACCTGTTTCCTTGCGGAGCCTTCTTTAAACAGCGCATCCCTTACTTCAATTCGTCTCTTTTGTGGAAACGTTAAAAGAACGTGTTGGAATGAGACGGCATAATGTTGCGTAAGCATTTAAACGTACGTAGGTCCCCGTACCAAACTTAAAGACCTATTAAACATTTCTTATTTGTAGGTATTGGATGTCTACGTATCTAAACAACTTTATTAATTTATTAGATCCTGGATATCTACGAAACATGTACTAATTAAACATCTAACATTACTCATTTAAATTTACCTTCACAAAACAAAATAATTTCCTGCCCTTCCATTATTAAAAAAAAAAGTAAAATTATGACCAATTATGACAGAAGGTAGCAAGTTTTGAAAAACAAAATGAAGCCGCCGGTTAATTAAACAGGATATGCATTTTTTAATAAAGTAATTAATTGCAAAAAAAGGGAATCAAAAGAAGTTTAAAAAGGAAACTTTTAAGTCAACAAACTGCTAAAAGACTCAGCTTAATTAAAGCCCCGTGCAAAGTAAAAATAATGACAACAGTTTACGTCGGATTACCATACCTTCTTCTGAATTGTTAGTCTTGGGTTCGAATACATATTGTGTCGCTGTTAAAAGGTGAATTCTCAAGATTTTGCTTCTTTGGTACAAAATATAAAAATACAAAAGCTACAAGATTAAATGATAAAATAATTATATTATGATGGTTTGAAGTTCAATTTCCATGCTCTAGTGTAGCTCTAGAGTGCACCTCGAATGGTGGCCACAAAAGTAAATGATTCGTCTCATGGCTTCCAGACTGTTTCAAGAAATGTCACACCTACCATTAATGGTCTTTATAGAATGCAGCGTTTAAGATCTGAGGCTTCTGGTACTGCAATCGCCAATCCGGCTGCCAAGCGTGGTGATTAAGGCAAATCATTTCTTCTTGAGAGAGGTTTAGGTTTCTAACAGGCTGAAAACGAAAGAGTATTAGAGTAACTACTCAAGCACTCACTCGTTTTCAGCCTGCCATAATGCTTATGTCATAAAATAGGAAACAGTCAGAGCAACGGAACATTCATCCAGATCAGAATGTTAATATTTACACCAATTTAGATTTCACCTGAGATTCAAATCAAGAGCCCACAACTCGTTAAGTAAAGCTCAACTTTTTCTTGAGAATTTTATAATTATAATTGTAAGTGGGTGGTCACCTACCTGACCTACAATGTCCGATATATTATAGGTAGATAGAATTTTATATTCCCTAAAACAAGATTACGTGGTTACTGTCCTTCGTAGAAGTGACGTCGTCGTAGTTTAAGTCTTCGATTTTTTCTTACAAGAGAAAGTGACGAGACGAGCAAAGCGTTCATCTGATGATAAGTGTAACGTATGCCCGTAACAAATGCTATGTCACCCAGAACATTTCTGTATGGCACCGCACTTCGCCCGTCCCTCTGAGAAACCATCATCGTTCTTAAGTCTCATATGCTCAGTGATTAAACTAGCTCTTAGTGCCTTTCAGACCGAAGCATAGTTATGTTTGCACACTAATGCTTCACGGCAAAATAACTGCGGTGGTGCGTCCCTAGACGGATTCCCACCAATGAATCCTATCACCAGTAAAACTTTCTTCTCACTCATTATAAGACACTACAGACAGCTGCATTATTCTAGCAGCTTAATGCTGGTATTCTGTGAAAGCATTCAACTAACCCGGGTGAGCCGTCCCTTTTCTGTGCTTCAGCGCTTAAAGCTGCAGTATTTTTTATTTATAACCACACCCATTTCTCCTGCATCTCGAGTGTGTTTTATAAAGACAAAGTTTAGGCTTAACATAATCAGACCCTAAAACCAACAATATGTGTTTTTTTTTCAAATGTTAACTGCGACTGGGATTCGAACCCGGGACCCGCGGCATTGAAGTCAGGTACTCTGACAACTAAGCCACGCGGTCGCTCGTAGACATCTCCCCCATTTGTAAACACCTTAGATATTTGCATAATTTCTTTGGTTGAAAACTTAACGAATCAACCATGAGCGGTGATGTCATTTTTGATCTTAAGCCAATGACTTACTATTTAAGTCCCTGTGAGCACTTTACACGGTTTGTGATCACTTTAGCTTGGTACCAAAAACAAAACGAATCATGAATAAAACATATCTCTAAAAAAAAAGCATGCACATGTGCGGCGTCCGCGCAGTCTTTAGTCTTGGTGAATACAGTTCTGAGTATTAGAATACTTGATGTTTTTAATTCATCATTTAACCAGTCTCTGGACTGTATTCTTCAAAGTTCGGTCATCATCGTAAATCAGCGTTGTGGTTTAACTACAACCTCATGCTGATTGAGCATGACCCACGACGTACCTACAATAGTCTATGCGAGTATACATTATATTAACAAAGGCAGTAAGAATCTACTGTATATTATTTTCTTTATGCATGTTTTGTACGTCAGTGGTTTGTATCAAATAAAGTATTTCTTTTTTATTTATTTATTTAAAGCACATAACGTAACGTTAGACAGATAACGATAGCGAGCATTTTGGCTTAGAAATATATAACCTTATTAAAGTAAAGTAAAGTAAAGTTATAGCCTATAAATGTCCCACTGCTGAGCAGAGGCCTCCTCTCATTTCTGAGAGGGTTTTGGAGCTAGGAAGAATTCGCCACGCTGCTCCAATGCGGGTTGGCGGACTTGACATGTCTTCGAAATATTTTTTATTTCTCAGACATGCAGGTTTCCTCACGATGTTTTCCTTCACCGTCGAGCACGTGGTAAATCAGCACTTAAAATTGCAATTAATAATTTTAGTAGTGCCGGCACCGGGAATCGAACCCAGGTCACTCGCGTACTATGAAATTTAAAGCGAGTGGTTTTTATTTACCTGAATTATAAAATTAAAAAAATATAGCACAAGTTTTTGCCGGTATTGCTTAACACGGTATAAACTTCAAGAAACTATTTTTACAAGAAATATCCACTCGTCTGTATTTGTGACCAGTTGATGTTTCTCCTGCAAGTGATTAAACAATCCGAATAAAAATTCGTAAATGCCTGCGCAATTATTTTGTCATAATTAAATACAAATCTGAACAGTTTGGCCCATCAGGGAGGTTAAAGATTATCTCGAAAGATTTCGTGCGGAATTAAGCAGTTAATTTATTTTGTCGTTGCAGTGGCATGGGTAATTATGAATTTATAAAGATTACTTAAATATTAATGTTCATATTTTCGGTGTTTTTTTTTTAAATAATAACAGGTTTCGTACCTACTAACATGTAATGTAAATGCCGATTTGAAGGGATTAACAATTGGTTTCAGATTTTAATGGAATTGATAATGCTCGTATTGCTCTAGACATCATAAGAGTCGACTATGGTACTGTAAGAGCAATGAAGTATCTTCTGGTTCTTCTATTGTAGTGAACGTCTTTGCCAAATACTAATTTGCTTGCTATAGTAACTGAGAATGTCAAGACTTTTTGTTGTTGTCCCAGTAGGAATCCGTCTATGTAGGTACCACCGCTATGACAGTTAATCTGGCGTCAAGCAATGGTGTACAAAAAGCAATGTGTTTCGGATTTATGTGCACTGTAGCTAGTGTAATTAAAAATGAAATTCAAAGTACTAGGTGAGACCGCAATTTGCACATCGTTTCCCTTACTTCCATTAAAAAACAAACTGTTTCACACAAAAATGGATTGCATTAATAAAGGTTAGAATAATGATATTTACATATTTATTTTAAGTCAAAATTCGTATTATACACTCGGCGTCAAAAAAATCGCACATCCGAAAAAAATAATTTAAATACTATTTTAACACAACAGGCCAATGGCAATGTTGTGGGTTGAGGGTATCATTGGAAAGGTGATTTCATTAGCTTTCAGGAATTTTAATTGAATTTTACTTTTATAACGAGACGAAAGAGAAATTAAAGAAAAAGACAGGGTATGTACAAATTTGCAAATTAATAATTTTAAAAAAAACTTAAAAAAAAAGTTCTTAAAACCTAGTGTTACCCCCCTTGCCTTGATAACGGCTTCCATGCGATCTTTCATGGACCTTACAAGGATCGCAACAGCCTCTTGGGGTATTTCTTCCCACTCTTCAAGTACCGCATCTTGGAGCTCTTGAAGAGTGGCTGGAGCTGGATCTCGAGCTCGCACGCGCCGTTTTAGGTCATCCCAGAGATGTTCTATTGGGTTAAGGTCTGGACTTCGTGCTGGCCAATGCATAACAGGGATATCGACCTCCTGTAAATAATCCCGTACAATAGCCGCGGTGTGGCAACGAGCATTATCATGCATTAACATGAATCCATCACCGACATAACCAGCATACGAGACCACATGTTCCTCCAGGATTTCAGTAATGTACCGACCAGCATTTAATGACCCTTGCCCACGGCCATCCCGAGTCCGGGAAACGCACACAAGTTCCGTTTTCCCGTCGACGGAAATGCCGCCCCAAAACATACACGAGCCACCCCCGTATTCGACGGATTCTTCGAAGCAGGGTTGTGTGAACCTCTCCCCCTGTCTTCTGTAGACCCTTCTACGTCTGTCATTGCAGAAGAGACAGACCCTCGTCTCATCAGAGAAGCATACGGTCCGCCACTGTTCTAGAGTCCACTCGCAATGATTGCGAGCAAACTCTAGGCGATCTCTGCGATGCTGTGCAGTAAGTTTTGGACCTTTAGCAGGTCTATGGGCTGTTAAACTCTTTTCGTGTAACTTTCTTCTTATCGTAGAAACACTCACAGATGTTCTCCGAGTTCATCGAAGCTGTTGTTGCAACTCAACAGCATTTGTAAAACGGTTTCGTAAAGATGTCGTAACGATGAAACGGTCATCTCATTCTGATGTGCACCGTTTTCTTCCAGATCCCGGTTTTCTAACATAACCACCAGTCTGCTGAAAACGTTGGAACACCCGTCGAACTGAAAAACGGGACAGGTTCAACTGTCGAGCAACGTCACACTACCGCATCCCCGACTGCAATAGGGCAATCACTTGAGCGGCTTCTTCAGAGCTGGTGTCCATCTTTACTTGTTCTTACTTGGGTTACTTGTTCACGTGTGTTCACTGCAAAGTCTAAATTACGACTGACCCATATTTCATCCAGATCGACCCTTTTATACCCTTTTTAGGTGGTGTGACTAGCGTCCTTACTAACGAGCATTTGACAGTGTTTATTTTTGACGCTCTATAATGATAAATGTTTTAATCATTTCATGATTTTTTATTAATAAACATACCAATATTTATATAAATATAATTCGTTTCTAGCCATTACAGCCATTTTTTGCGCAAACTCAGAGAGGTGCGATTTTTGTGACGCTGAGTGTATTATGTGTAATTAACATTTAACACAAATTGTTTAATTTAAATAACGTTTATTTAATAACGAAACATTTACATAAAAAATCATAATTTACAAAAGAAAAACTCCTGTAATGTATCACTCGTGATAATGTTGAAAAAGTTCTATCTCGTGTTTATTTTTTGACCTTCAAAAGTTCAAGCAGTTTGACTGAAGGCCAATAATTGCCACCTGCTACAACGCGACGCCAGCGACAATTTGCTAGCTTATTACGTCTCTCTCACTCTAACTCACTAGAGAGACGAGACCGGAGGACTCTTGCCTCCATCCCCTCGTGTAGTCTACGCGAAATGTCAATGAACTAACTGCGATACAATACACGCATCCGTCGCTACGTCTTTGCATTCAAGTAAATAATTATTACTTTAAATAACAAGATATATTTAAAAAATTGTACATAGTGATAATTTTTTAACAGTAAATTATAATAATATTTGGTAAGAAAGTTATAACAAACTAGTAGATTTCAACTCAAACGAAATTGCTTTTACAATATTTTTCTTTTTACCTTGATAATTAATCGGTGAGTCGCCCTTTTAAGTAAGAAATTCGTAATTAATTTATGTTTATCACTGTTGGAATATTTAAAATCCAATAAAAACCACAGAAATAACACAATATTGTAGGTCATCGTTCAATAAATAAGTTTCTTAATTCAGCTGAGCACTCGCGTCCAGTACCGAGAGACTGACCGACATTGCATGGTAATAAAATGCATGAATTATCCAACGCTCACATGGCAACTGACACCAGATGACGCGCCGTGGGACGACAGATAACGACGATCAGAAAGTCTTTATTATTTTTAAGTTACACGATTTAAAACCACAAATACTCCGTTAGCATAAACGTATATGTTATAATATTTCAATGTACCATTTTAATGTTATATGTTAACCTGTCTACAACATGTTTTAATAAGGATATTTTGAAATCACTTGTATGGAAAAACTCACACGGCCCTCGTTATCCAGAGACCTCAGTTCTGAAGTATCAAATGCTCAGTAATTACACCAGCTACTATTACCCTTCAGACCGCAATACAGTAATGCTTGCACACCAATGCTTGACTGCATAATTACTGGCACTGCGGTTGTATATGTGCTTCTACAATTCCGGCATTGGAAGCATACCACCATTAAAATGTAAAGTGATCATGATTATATTTAACGTGGAATACTTTTTAATATTATATTAATAGCAATAACGTTATCTTTTAAATCAAAACGATACAGGTGCTTGATGATAAATAAGACTTTTGAACGTTGTTCTTATTGATCATGCATAGGTATACATTGGAACAATTAATTGACAGAACCAATATTTAATGATTAAATAAGGATTGAAATATTCTTTTTTCGTTACAAATACAGTAGTGAACACAAAATCTGCTTCTAACGATCTTTAGTCGTGAAGGTAAATAATCAAAAAAACAAAAAAATATTCAAATGACGATAATTAACCTTGGAATATTATTAGTTACTGGTTTAGAATTTATAATGTTCAAATCGAGTTTAATCTCGCTCTACGCCAGGGAAGTCTTTGATAAAGATGTCTATTTCGGTCAACGATTGAAATGAATATGGACGTAAGTGAAATTTTGCGAGTATATATTATTTATTTATTAATGGAAACAGTCACAAACTATTTTCCTGTGTCAAGTACCATATCCTAGTATACAATCTTCAAGCAGCAAGATACAAAATTTTGATCGACAGTAAATTGATAGTTGATTTTTACTGAAGATTTGCTGGACTGGTGGAGACAAAACGAAAAGCACAATTTTGATCTTGAATTGAATTTTCCAATCACTATACACTTTCAGGAGCATTTGCTGCATAATAAACTATCAATATGATACATCAAAACTCCAAATATACACAGAAATTACAAAATTAAATAATAACACTATTGCCACTTTTCGAGTTGGCGCCAAAAGTCCCGAGTATATTTTTTTCGTTCATTTAAATTTAATTTTGCATGAAAAATGGGAAAACACTGTTACTACCTACATTTTTATTAACATAAATATTTATATTTAATAATTATCGAGAGGTACATTCACATACACGAAACATTTTTTTCTTCTACTCTTCTACTTCATACGAAACCGCCCTGTGACTTTCTGAGTCTCTTTTCACAGAACGGTTTCTGTGTTAACAGTGGCATAGGTTTAGAACTGTCTTTACTTTTTTATATCAATACCCTCAAGATGTTGTATAAAATGAAGTATTAAGATTCAGTTTCCATCATTCTTTAAATTATTTTTACAGCATGGGCTCTAATAATTACTTGGAAAGGTTATAAAGTAATCGTAGATTTTTTTTAAAGGCGAAATTGAACAGGCCAGTAAAGCGTTCACCTGATGGTAAGGGCAACGTCTACTCATAACAAATGCTGTGTCACCCAAAACTTTTCTGTGTGCCATCACACTTCGTCCGTCATCTTGAGACATCAGTTCTTTGGTCTCATATGCCCAGTAATAACACTAGATCTCAGTGCCCTTCGGACTGAAACACAGATATGTTGGCACACTACTGCTTCACGGTAGAATTACTGGCCAGCGGATGTACCTACATAGATGGATTCCTGCATCCAAAACCTACCATCAGTACGTACCAAAAGATTAACTTACTTTCCTATACAAATTTGTGACTGACCGTAAAAGACTTTTGTATCAGTGAAAGCAGATTAAAAAGACGGATTACCTATTATATTTCCTATTTTGAGGTTATTCTAAATAGCTTTGCTATTCTATTCTAGGTTTATTTTAAACTATCAGTTGTTATGATCAGTTTGGCGAAAAGCAAAGCAAAAAAGAAACACTACACAAACAAAAAAAAAATATATCCAAAATATATATGAATATAATATTTGAATATAAAATGAAATCAATGATTGCCGCTTGCATTTGATTTTGAATGTCTTAAAATAATTTGGCAAAAGTAGTAAGTAAAATAAAGTCGTTAAAAATGTAAACATACTAAATTTAATATGAATATATTGAAGCAGATATAAACTAGTCATATTCATTTATTAAATATAAAAAACGTTAAATAACAGCCAGAATTTTCACTTGCTTCACTTTTAACCAGAAGCGCTGCAGAAGAAGTTCCGTGAAATTCGACTAGATGTCGCTACGAGACACTTTAAGAACGAAACTTTTGAGTTGTGTTGGTGGGCGACTTATACTCGCTCACTCACACTTACGCAAAGGCATTCTTGTACAAATATTCATTGTAAAGCGTAGCTAGCGCACACATAAAAATTGACGTACGTACAACGCTCGTAGTAAATAAGCTTTATTCTTACCAGTGAGTGTGTTCGTAAAGAATCGTTACACGAAGCTGTGTATACACACATACAAAAATATTTTGCGATGAATAAACGCAATAGATGGCGTTGGGGAAAGTATTTTTCGGTAGATGATATTAATGTTAATCTCAGAGCAAGTTTTTTAGGTGTTTCATATCACTATAATAAAAAGAAAAGTTTAATACAATTTAAGATACAATGACCCATTACTGTATATGTCATTTCTACTTATCTTAAATCTTCAAAAGTTATATAAAAGTTTTTGTGTTATCATTTTAATTTGGCATTGTTTTCAACTTTAAAATTATTGAATAGAGTTTTTGTGTATCTTTATAATTAATATCACATATATATATATATAAACATAATTAATGAAGCTAATTTTCTAGACACTCAATTCATTATTTTTTTTATTTTTCTAGAAACTAATACATTTAAAACTGTTAAAATTCTACTACAAAAAAAGTTTCAAAAGCCGCCATTTTAAGACTTGTATCGATTGGTAGGAAAAAATCTATTGTAGACGAGAAGCATTCCCTATTGGCCCAGTTTTTATATGAGGGTGACACAATGGTGTCAGCTTTCCCCATTTTTTGTCATGAGGCCCTTTTTAAATATAAACTGTTCGACTTAAGTGGTTCAGATGAAGCGATATCTTCTAGTAATCGAAATCATACTCCTCAAGATTTTTAATAACAAAAAATAACGTTTCGATAGTCGTTAGGATTTCTTAAAAGTTTGTACAGTTATCACATTGCTGCTTAATAGGTAAGTTAAATCTATTTGAAATTTAATTCACGACTTTTTCCAAGTTTATTAGAGATTATAACAAATTTATCATTAAGTAAATAATTAATCATATTTTGCTTCAGAACCTTTTTTAAAAATTAGTAGGTCCGCAATGAATATAACATTTGGAACACGTAAAAAGTTAATATGCTACTCGTTTTCAGATACCACTTTGAATGGATTACGAAACGATGTTTAATTTTATATGTAACTTAATTAATCTATTTACCAGTTTATGGACGCTATTGACGTATTACAAAATATAGCTAAACAGTACCTACTTGTATAATATTAACATTTTCGTACAATTACTTCTAATGTAAGCCTACATTAGAATATTTTATTTTAATCTTACGAGTATTAATTATGTACTCAAAAAAAATATCAGTAGAAACAGGACACGTCTTATTTTGAATCTTTTTGTAATAACGTAAAACAATTTCAAAAAAAAAATCAATTTAATAGTTTTAAGATATAGTAATACTTTCAAATTTTCTACGTGAAATCTGAACTAAAAATAAAAAAAAATATGTGATAAAAAACTTCAACAAGACGTAGGTAATAAGAAAATAATTTATTGCACTCGTTCATTATTAGCTATCTACTTAAATCAATGTACATGTTTAGCTTTCGTTTTCAGTTCCGTAATTATCACTTTGTACTTCTATATTTAGTACCTACTTGATTTTTGCAAACGAATAACACAATTGTAGATTTATATGAGGAACGTTTAGTATTTAAATAAAAAAAATATGATTTTTCCCTGCTTTTCATAACATTACCCTAACAGTTTGTTAGCAGGATACTTAAGGATTTCACATATTTAGGTATACACTTTAATCATTAAAGCCGAAGTAGTTATTAAACAAACGATCCTCTCAACAAATGTAGCATCAGCTGCTCTAGTTAATTACAAACAAGGGAGCAAGACATTGTTTTTATTATTTTCTAGAAAAGAGGTTGTATAGGTGTCTATATCGCCAGTCGTAGAATGTGACTAGTCTCTCGATGACCTATGTTAGTTGCATAGCTCGACGTCTAGCCGCGGTTCGTGTACAAATGGCTCTTATTTTGTAGCGACGTGAGACTGATCTTTGTTTACCTTGGTTTTAGGTCTATAATGAAACAAAACAGCTAGCTTAAACAAGAAAGTTGTTTAATTTCATTGTGTTTATTGTTCAAACTTTATCGAATACATTAAAAAAGGTTGTATTGTATTTTCGTATTACATTTCGAGCAGATCTAAAACTATTATTAATATAAAAATAATTCTCATTTATCTGAATAGATTGATGCACAAGAACATATGTTCGAAGTTTGTTTGTACCATAGTTTTATTAATTATTCTTAATATTTTACTTTAAGCCCAGAGTCTAGTCTAGACTAGTGTAAACCACATTACATTTAATCATCATGGTCGTTATCATCATTGGCATCTTAATAGTCTACTACTGGACAAAGGCCTCTCAAAAAAAAGGTTCGTCGTATCACCACGATTTGCAGGCGGTAGGTAGTAGGCAGACAGTATCAGGCTCCTCGAACCTTAGACGCTATCATAGTTGTTTGTATTTTCTAGCGCTAGTTATTCCGCTACCTTTCGAAAGGATTACCGGAAGATATTTTATAGCAGAAAGTGACGGGACGAGCAAATCGTTCACCTAATGGTAAGTGCAACGTCAGTCCTTAACAAATGCTGTATCACCCAGAATGTTTATGTATGGTACCACACTGCGCTCTTCCCCCTAAGAGAACAGTTCTTAAGTCTCATCTCCTCAGTAATTACACTAGCTATCAGTACCCTTCAGACCGAAACACAGTGATGTTTGCACACTACTGCTTCACGGTAGAATAACTACCCCTGCGGTAACCCACTTAGATGGATTCTTGCATAGAATCCTACCACCAGTAGATGAAACCTGCAGGAGATGTTTTTATATTATAAACCTCGAAATAATGTAATAATTTGAATGCACAAATATTTACTTTTACAGCTTTGCACTTCTGAGATACGAAAAGGCCAAAAGCTCTATACTCGTATGTGTATATGTTTTAAACTAAAATATTGGTGAAAGGGACAAGACGAGCAATATGTTTACCTGATGGTAAGTGCAACATCCGCCCATAGCAATGCTGTATCACGCAGAATATTTCTGTGAGGCACCACACTGAGCCCGTCACCCTGAGACGTCAGTTCTTAAGTCTCATATGCCCAGTGATTTAGCTAGCTCTCAGTGCCCTTCAAACCGAAACACAGTAATGTTTGCAAACTCCTGCTTCACGACAGAATAACTACTCTTGCGGTGGTACCTACCTCGATGGATTCTTGCATAGGAATCCTTTGTAGTAGTTGATTCACTAATGAAATCTTTATACCCTTTTAAAGATTGAATCTTTACCTGTAATCTCGCTTACTTCAAAATCAATACACTCTTATATATTTTCTATAGGTATAGCTTAATTCTGAATTAAATTCGGCTTTATTTATTTGATTAGGTAAAACCATTAACACGAAACCAATGTAATCGAGTGCGAACAATAACAAGGTATCGTTTCGTAAAAAAATATCTGCCTTTATCGAATCGTAATTAGGTTGCTTGGCTAAAAGAGTTTCTGCATAATGAATTTTAATGCAGATTGTACACTTAAAACATAGCGATTGCATATAGCATAAGATAATTAAATAGTAAAATAATTATCAAGTGCATTTGCTACAAGGTCAGATCATCTAGGACACCAACCCCACATTACACAAGCTGAAGTATTACGGCTTCGTTCAGACGATCAGCGAAGAGAACTGTGGAAACCCAGTTACTGGCCACGAGGCCGACCTTTTAAGAGCCACGGTCAACAATTATGTGTTATCGTTTGACACACTGTCTGTCAAAAAAGAAAACAAAAACCTCATATATAAAGAAAACAATAACCTTATAAAGTATTAAGTTTATAAGTTCATCGCAGTAACAAGTACCATAAAGTAAACAACCTCAAGGTATTTAACAATAAGGCTTTCATCCACTTAAGCGTCTATCAAGTACATTAATACACGCCACCGTGAGATTTATAGTCAGAAATATAAACAAATATAACTCGAACTGTGACATAAAACGAAACAAACAGAGAGTCTAACTCACATTGAATACCCACGGAAAGCATGCAGACAGTTTAAAGGAATAAAAAAACCTGTTAGAAGCGATGAGACTTCGGTAATTTCTTCAGTTATCATTGTATAAAATAGAAAGTAAAGCGAAGCTTTCCAGCTTAATATAAGATTCCATATCATTATAGTTCTGACAGACGATTTTCATTTCCCGAAATGGACAATAAGATCTCACAGTCCGCGTGGAGCGACGCACGTTAACATAGTATAGCTACGCATTCCATCGCGGGTAGTGGATTTCGAGCCCGCAGCCATAGTCACTGATGTTTAGTGCGGTATGCATAACTGTCTGTTTATCGAAGGTGAGAATACCTGTATGGCCTACTGCACTTACTGGATTATGTTTGAAAGGATATTAGTCGGTTCAACAGCAGAGATGAGTAAAATAAAATTACAAATGTAAAATCAAAATATAATTGTTTTAAAAATTTATATTGATTTCTGTATGTACTCGTATACAAAAATATATCACATATTTATAAACAAGTTCACACTATTTATTATAAATCGAATCGTCATTTTAATAATGACGATTCGAGCAAACGTCTGCCCATAATGAATGTTGTGTCACCAAGTAATTCAATCCTAGTGTCTGTTTGACGGCAGACAATTCCTGCTTTAGAAACCTACCACCAGTAAAAACACTCATTTGTTTTCAAATGCCTCATTTAAGTATCTGATAATTTTGAAGACATGCACAGCGATTTCTTTTGGTTATTACACCAGAAGTTGATACCTGCGCGGAATATATTGTAGTGCTGTAATTATATAGCGCATGAGCGATAACATCGGCGGAAAGACTTAGACACGAGACTATTAAAATAATATATACCCTCAACCATCAACAATTTACATATTTACTTTGATTAGGGCTCGAACCAGGGACCTTAGATTCTGCAAAGTACATATTAGCACATATGTAGATTTGAAAATATAGTTTGCTGTAAAACTTTCTTATTGCCTGAAAAGAGACAATGTGTGGAAAAAAAACGAATTAAACATCGTAAGGAAATACTTTAATTAGACTATATATACTTTTAATCTTACAAGAAATAATTACAAGCCGTCTACAACGAAATGCGATTGTATTTAGCCGTTTTTAGGTATATTAAAGTTAACAAGGTTATGAGGAGGCAAGAAATTGAGGGGCTGTGTCACCGTTCACACGATATAGCGTTGCAAATATTGTTTTAATCCTCCGCGGTTTGCATAAAACTCGAAGTAATTTACGAACGCCTATGACGTTAGAATATAAACAGGACATAGAATGGATGAGGCAAATCCTTTTACATATAAATGTTATTGTTTTATACCTACTTTTCAGCGTCGGTGCAATAAAAGAATACATGCAACGTTGATTCATAAGCTATGTAAAAAATTTTGTTACCAGAACATTATGTTATTTACGACTGACAGCGCGATTATTCTTTTCATAGGAAACTGGAATTTGTATACGATTTTGGACCTTAGGTATATAAATTTTTAATTACTTTTATACATTTTTTTAATAGTATAAATTAAATATATTTTTATAATTACTTTTATTTTTTAATAGTATTGACCTTCTAGCGTTGTAGATTATTAACATTCCAATTATTTGTTTTCGTAACTTATGCTATCAGCACAACACTACTATCGTTCCTTTCTGTGTAAAAAATCTGAAGCTGAAGGTACCCCGGGTTAACTATGACATAAGGACATCTGTCACCTCAGTCCTCCCGTGACCATAGGTGCTGTAAAGCACTGGAAACGGGTTATAAATAGCAAAAATTTAACGCCATAAAATCCGATTTTTTTTAAATGTGTAGTTTTCGCGTAAATATAAGAAATCATTATTCTAGGTTTTTAATCGCGTACATACTAGAATTTCTCCTGTATCGTGGCTTTACAGATAAAAAAAACAACAATGCGTGTTTATCGCTAAATTTTTTGTTGTTGTAGAAGTCAGTTACTCTGACCAGTACCTACGCCACGCGGTCGGCAAAGCATATTTAGATCAAGAAAAAATGCTTTCAAATTAATTAACTAGCAACACGAACTACAACCGGAGAGTCAATTAGTTAATGAGGTGGAAAAAAATAAACCCACGTAAGCAATTACGATTTACTGAATTCACGGTGCAAACGTTACCTCTTACTATTTACGGTAATCAAGTCGGAGGCGCGAGACAGATCAAAGGATCGCTGGAGGTCTTAAGGTAAAAGCTTAGGCTTATTTGCGTCTACGATTAACGCGGGCTTGGAGCAATGCGTGGTTTTCTTTGACGTGTAATTATTTTCTGAGTCGTCTTGTATGATTATCCGTCTTTTTCACCTGAATATATGAGATGCCATAAAATATACTCGAATATACAAGGAATATAGTTTGTACAATATAGTAATTACTTTTGATATATTTTTAACGTTTTGCTCGTTTCGTCACATCATCCAATTAAAATAGCTAATAAAGTCAATATATTTAATATATTTTACGCAGTCAATTTTGTTAGTCCATTCCAATCAAAATTTATGACACGTAGCAATTACTAAATGTATTTTTTTATCATGACATGAACAGTGTACCTACCTATAGGAAAAGGCCTATGCATTTCTGTGCGACAGACCACACTGCACTTGTTACCCTAAGATATCAGTTTTTAAGTTTCATATGCCCAGCAATTATAACTAGCTATCAGTCACTTTCCTTATAAAGAATATCAAGTTATAAGTTTGCCACTCGAGAATTTATCTTCTTCTTCTGGTTCTAAAAGATATAAATTTAAGAATGATGGTGGTATTAAAATTCACTACCGCGAGGCTTAATGATCAGAGTAGCTGACTACTATGCCTTAGGCCTGAGGTTCGATTTCAAAAACAACAAATTAGGTACTAGTTTTAAGAACCGTGCTCTGGGACCGGGCGATCGGTCGGTCGGGCGGAACTGGTATCTCAGGGTGTCGAGTGTGGTGTGGTCCTACACCATTTATTAATGAGCAGACGTTGCACTTACCATCAGGTGAACGATTTGGTCATCTAATCAATTTCTTTCTTAAAAAAAAATTGTTAGAATTCGAAATATTTCTCTATAAAAATGTTAATTTCCTGAATATAAGAGTCTGAAATACATAGATCCAAATTGCAATTATTTGAATTAGTATGTGATTGTGATTTAAATGAAATCTAATTTAAAATAAGAGAGTCCGTCAATATCTAAAAAAAAATTTTTTTTTTGTAAATGATTCGTATTATTTATATAGAAAAATCCCTTGAAATACCATATTATATTCATAGAGCAAACTATTTTTTACTTTTTATTTGGCTACCGAATGTTTCACATATATGCAAATATTTCATTTAATTAACTTCAATGAACATACGAATCTGCAATGAAATCTATATAGTACCTAACATATATATGCAATGTAAAACTAATTACTACTAATTGCAAATATATAAGTTACTATATGGAGACACATTTCTGGTATTTCATATAATAAATGAAACAAACTCTTTTTTTACTAAATTATTGATCAATATAACGTGAGGTCATTAAATCTACGGAAACGCAAACTATAGGCATTAATGTAGGTACCTTGGTTTTTTTTAATATACCTATTTTCTACTTTCTATGCGTATTATTTTACGTTGGTCAACTATAAACCTCTAGGGCTTGGTGATTATAACACAAAATAATTATATACATACTCTATAAGTACATATGTAATTAGCACTAAGTAGAAACTCGTAAGGCATATCATTTTAAAAATTCCCGTTTCTTTCTTGTGTAGAAATTATAAAATGCAAATAAAACATAAATTTTATTCTTACTAGAAAGAACATTTCCGATTCGGGAATAATTTTGTTCCAGCATTTCTATTTGTAAGTACCGTTTTCTTAATTCGACGTCTTTATGTATTAGTAAGGAGTGCGGTTTGCTATTATCTAATTAAAAGAGATAGATCTAAATCCATTAGTTACATCACTCTATCACTTTCGGAAAATAATGTTTTTATCTTTCTATTTATTTGCGCATTTGAATTATTAATTCACTGTGTAATATATACATGCTATGTTATAATATTGAGCACTAAAGTCAAAGTCAAAATTTCAATTTAGTCTGGTGTAAAGGTTATATTGACGTCAAAATCTACAACGGTTCTTAAAAGACCTTCCCAGAGAAGAACCTCTAAGAAACTAAGTTGTTTTAAATATCTTGATTGTCTCCATGCATCACCGACCCACGCCTGATATTGTTTAGTTATAATACTGTTCATCCATCGTTTATCTTGCAGACGATTTCTTTCGTTTCTTTCATTCTTTTAGCGATAAGACGCCCATTGTACCCACAGCGGGTAAGTTCAAATTTTAAATTATTTCTTTGTGTTTTATATTTCTGTTATATAATACAGACATTTTTATTCACTTTTTATTCTTTCTTGCAAACTCACGACAGTAATCATAAAATAACACGAATATAGAATAATTTTCACACCCGTAATGTAACACGGATTCGTAAAGAGTTGTTAATGTTTTACAGTGTTTTGTGTAATTAATATTTGTGTAACACTTATGTAGAAAGTGTTATATAAATATTATATATGTTTTAAAATCAGTCATAACTTGTCAGATAGGTGGAGAGACATTTCACATGTACTAACACTCAGACCCGGAACAACAATCTGAAGGCGATACAAATCCTTTTTTCGTGCAGGAACCAGTGAAGTAAAAAAAAATGTTAATGTGAGATAAATAATTGTCTTAATTAACAACTGTTTATTGGGACTCCATCGATACTGAGATTAAAGTCGTAAATATAGGTTCACCATATTTAACACGACGGGAAATGCAATATGGTTATATGACTTCAATCTAATACTCAGCAAAATAATAACAAGGCTCACGTTTATACTGGGTAGGTGCAACTGGGATGGAGTGTAGCAAAGCTTGTAGAATGATAGATATAACACGAACGATGACTCGTGTAACCAGTTTTTTTTGGGTTTTTTTTATTGGATAGTGACGAAACGAGGAAATCGTTCACCTGATGGTAAGTGCAACGTCTGCCCATAACAAATGCTGTGACACTACACTGCGCCCATCATCCGTTGTTAAGTAGCACCTGACCAGTGATTACTCTAGCTCACACTGCCCTTCAAACCGGAACACGGTAATGTTTGCCAACAACTACTTCACGGCAGAATAACTGGCCCTGGGGTGATAGCTACCTAGTCGGATTCCTGCATAGGAATCTTACCACCTGTATGGTGGAAGAGTTATACGCCTATATGTATATGCATAGTGGGCATAATTCCATATCTACACCTAAAAAATGATCTGGTCTAAAAATATTATTTTCCAAAACGAAAGGCATATGTATTGTTTTATGGTGCTTACAACTAGCTATCATTTTATAGGACTTAAGCTAAAGAAATCCATATACCTACGTATATTGTAATATAGTGTAAAACGGAACCTGTCCTTAGAAAAAATAAGCTGCAAATGCGGATCTCGCACGTTCCGACAGTATTTTTGTTTTTAAAAAGCACAGACAGACACGTTTATTGCTTAGTAGAACTGCCGAGAGATATATGGTTTAATATAATAGGATGCTAAACTAGGAAGGTTTATTTGGTACTTTTTCAATTGTGCGATAACAACTCACAAGTACCTAAACGATTCTCAGTTTTGTAGTTTTTTTTCTAGCTAACATTATTTAATATTCCAACTAGGCTCTAGAAGTATATCAAACTAAGATTTTTAACTAAGACATCATGCTGACAATCATCTTTTAATGAACAATACATTATATACATACCTAAAATACAAACGAATTACGAAAATTCTATAGTTTATACGCATTTATTCAAATTAAACTAAATAAAACCCTGCAATCGCTAGCAAAGCATACACATATATTGTATTTTGCAAAAAAAGTCTCTCTTATAGTTACGGGAAACTTCAAGTGGACATAAATAAAGGCCGCAATATTTGGCGGTCCCATCTCGACGGGCGGTGGGTACACCGCGTTCAATTTTACATAACCTAACTCGCAAGCGACTAAAGAACCTACAACCCTTCGAAAACAGTTCAATTTTCTTTAAATGATATCCAAATACATTTCTACATATCAATAAAAGATAATGGACTTTGGGTTCACCAAAACACGGCATATTTTGGGACAACAAGACAGTCGCTCAGGGAGATATTTGAACTGAAATTTCTTAGCAAAACTGTAGTGTCACAGCATCAGTTTTTGGAACAACTTGGATTAAATAAAATCCTTGGCAGAGCCATTTGTCGGGTACAGCCAATCAAATTTGTTTTTAGCGATCATATTTTACAAGAACTTGACGCTCATGCAGAAAAATTTTAACAAAATTCTCATAAAACCTGACATAACTAACATTACATTAAACAAAATGGGATATTCTTTAATTTGCGAAATCGCATTGGGAATAATTTGACACCTTTGACCCTTGACCCTTGTTATGTAGAATTTTGTATTATTGCAGGTTCACATTCCGTCAGCATTTTCTTTTTATGCGTCTGTCTTGTCATTGACTTTCAATTTCGGAGCTATGGGTACCCCGTCGCTGAACAGGAACATAACCGAACCATTTGGGAATCGGTACCCACCTTTACGCCTTAATACAGCTCAAGAGATTTCCCCTTGTCCATTCCGTTCCATACCTACATCGCTACACGGATCACGTAATATGTAAGGTACGATAGTTTTTTCCTTCGGCTCCATTTGTCGACCCGAGAGACTTATTATACTGTGCACACGAGATCCTTGGAATATTTGTTCAAATATAATCAGGGACGCGAGTTCTGTCCAAACAACGTTCTTGGTTTTATTTAATGTTATGTGAATGAATACTCGGGTCCGCGCCGACCCGACGGAACGCAAATGTTTGGCTTCATATTGGATTGCCTTAAATTCTCTAACGCAATGTAAAACAAAATATACAATATATTTGCCATACACAATATATACGCATATGTACTTAATTCAATGTAGTAAAAACACTCGGAAACAAAGCAAAAAACATATTTCAATGTTTTAAATGCAAATAATGAATCTAGATTAGCATTATGGTTGCAAAAGAACACCGATTCCTACCAAGGATGATTCGCGAGGCTATTGAAATTAAAAAACATTCTTATTTCAATAGAGAAGATGGTTGGGTATTACCACCGGCTTGGGATCCAATAATTAATAAAATTAAATCAGAAACCAAGCATACCACTGCAAGGCTTCAAGACACAGTAAGCTCTTTCTGCGCAGATCGGACTAAAAATAATAATTAAAAGCTAAAGGTACCCCGGATTAACTATGACATAAGGGCATCTGTCACCTCAGTCCTCCCGTGACCGTGGGTGCTGTAAAGCGCTCGAAACGTCGGGTATATATATAATAGTTAAAATTTAACGCGATAAAATCCGTAAATAGTTTTATGTAAATGTGTAGTATTCGCGTAAATAATAGAAAACATTAATAAGGTTAAATTAGAGGGAAATACAATACTTGCTATATGTATAAACCTTTAATGTAATAATTAAAGTATTAAATAAAAATCTTACACGATCAACCTTACATGGCACATCTGAACATGAAATATTAATATAAAAGCAGTTTATTTTTATTATGTTTTTATTCGCTATGTTCTGAATACAAGAACACAGCGAATCCTATCCTAGCCCTCAGCTTAATACTATCAACGATGAAATTGTAAAAGGGAAACAACGCTACTATCCGAATATTTTTTTTAAATCGTATGAAACGCACTAGTGTATAGGGATGTACTGAATGACGGTTTTTCTCCCTCATATGTCTGTAAACAAGGTAAACGGTACCCGGCGGCCATCGGAACCTCAATAATATAAAACATGCGCCCATATTACCTCCACGTATATTTGTAACACCCACCTCCCCCACCTGCGGTATACTCACGTCTGTGTAGTGTATGGAATAGTGTGCATTGGATACTCGTACCTGTCGTTTCAGATAAGACGGGGAATGCTTCCCTTTACTTTTAGAATCTAACCTCATGTTTTAGATACGATAGACGCACAAATATATCTGTTTTATTTAAGTTTATGTTTATTAAAATATTGGAAGTAAAGCTTCAACAGAGATTATGAAACTTACTTTAGTTTTTTTATATTCAAATTAAAATTTTGAGTAAGTTTGAGAAAATAATTTTTATTCTATAGCCTTAACAAACAACTTAGGTTTATAAAACAAAGACAACCTCGATTTTTAATAAACAAAAAAAAGTATTTTACGCCCTAATGAAACGTTCATTCTTCCTTTCATGACCCTTTTCTATCGACTATAAAGTCAGGTGTATTATTAAGTATCATTA
The DNA here is from genome assembly GCA_019845155.1 of Luehdorfia chinensis. NCBI lineage: Eukaryota > Metazoa > Arthropoda > Insecta > Lepidoptera > Papilionidae > Luehdorfia > Luehdorfia chinensis. Next base: position 11,180,032 of record JAHVAK010000642.1, on the reverse strand, counting down.
AAATAACAGTCAAATATTCAAGAATAAAAGTTATATTTAGATAACTTTTATTCTTGAATGTTTCCTTCCCATACAAAATATATTCAAGAAAGTATATTATACAAACGCAATAGTATTGGTAGGCTGTCGTGGAATTGCTAAGGAGAGTGGAGGTCACGTTCCTGTCCGATGGCCTCGCCGTGCAATGACGCCCCCGTTGACTGGAATAACCTACCTACGTATAGATTATGCATCACAATCATATACCCTTTTAACCAACTTAAAAACTTTTTGTTTTTTACAAAAAGTTTAGTTCCAGACGATAACAAATGAATGTTTTGTAATATGTTGAAATGAAAATAAGAGATTATATTTTGATGAAAAAAAATATATTTTCACTTAGTCAATGATTATCCAAATAAAAAAGTAGTACAACTATGGAAACTTTAAGTATACCACATGATCAATGGTGAAAGAAAAAACATTAATGTTATTTAATGAAAGGCTGTAGATCAGCATGATAGACTGAGCTAATGCAAGGAGATTTATACCCTGCACGGGAACGTATAATGTCTGGTGTTACTGTAGTAAATTTAAAAGAAAAATATAAACAGTAATTTTTTGATAAAACATTTTTATTATGAATTATACTTCTCCAAGGTATGAAAAAAGTCATAATCAAACTTTTGTTGGCGCTTTCTTTGAAATACCGAAGCACAGTAGTTAATTGTCACAAAAGTTTTTAGCTCTTATTTTGGAGGAATTTACCATAGTTGTCACGCTTGGCAGGCAGAATGCCAACCGCAGTTTATTTATTCAGATGTTACAGGAAGATGCTGCTGCCCATTACCTGGTTTTTATTTTCCCTCTGTAGTATTTTACGACACCCACGGGATGAGATGGGGTGGCAGATTCTCTTAAGCCGTCACCACACGGCTGAGTGCCAACAGGCATGTTGCAATTTTTTGGAGTGAAACTTCTTTGGGTCAAATTTGAGGACAACGTTTCTGTTATTCCTCGGTAAAATAAATATTTATCGGTTAATTAATAATTGTTTATATACTGAGCAGTCATTTAACAGTAACATTTTTTTTATTCAGGTTAATTTTTTAATTTTTTTATAAATATAGGTACAAGGTTTATTAATGTTTTTTTATCAAATTTCTAACATACCTATTTACCTATATATATATATATATATATATATATATATATATATATATATATCGCCCATAACAAATGCTATGTCACCCGAAAAAATTCTGTGTGACACCACGCTGTGCCCATCACCCTGAGACATAAGTTCTTAAGTCTCATATGCCCAGTGATTACGATAGCTCAGTTTCCTTCAAACCGAAACACGGCAATGTTTGCACACTACTGCTTCACGGCAGAATTAACACCTTAAATTGCAACGGACAATTTCAGCGGCGCCGATACCTGGGATAGGACCCTGGTCCCTCGCGTACATTTATAGCAAGGCGAATGTCCGGCCCTTGAGCTACCACAGCTCCAGTGACATTAAAGTTTAAAAGTAAGAAAATGTTTTACACGAATTAATATTCTAACTAGGAATGCATAATTAAGTTATGTTCATAGTTAAGTTCCAGAATCATCAACGTAGGTCTCGTAAAACTTAGCTCCTCTCACCAATTCCTACGCTATTTGATAAAATAATATTTCAAGGTTTCTTGCAAATTTAATGTTCATCTTCAACTAATTGTATTAATGTAATTCCAATGTACATTATTTTATTTTTTTAATTATATATTTATTTTCCAACTTCAGCACAAACACATTACAATGTATCTTAAAAGTAATTCACATTGTTGAAGCTAACTTAGATAGAGTTAACGAAGGTGTCTGTGCTAGTAGAAACTGTGTGACAGACACCGGAACATTATAATGCAGATAAGAATTTTAAAGAATAAATTACATTACATAATTAATTTCATAGATACAGCTGTCTCATAATTCTAGCACCCGGTCATAAATTAATTATAAAAAAACATAAAAGTTAGCTAAGGGTTCTGTTTTAAATAATATTAATTATATATTTTTTCACAGAGATTTGCAACGTCCGGATCAGTACAACTCGAGACAAACTCGCATGAACCGGGAGGTTAACGCCAATGGCCCGCGTTGTTCTCGAAACAGACATAAAGAAGAATCGACGTGCATTATACTCCATTTTGAACTTCGAAACGGGTAAAGTTTAAAGGGGAGAACTTTGAAAAGGCTGTTATCTAAAGCGGCTGTACGTTGTTTTTTCGTAACTTTAGTACTTGATTTTTTATGTTTTATAATGTAATCATCCGAAATAAGGTATATCTTATAAAATAAGTTTAACCTATCAAACTTCCTTAGAACAAAGTTATGGACTAATTGATAATGTTCATACTGTTAACAAAAAACATGAGCTTAAAACGTTGAGATACCCTCTCGTAATAAAACAGCAGGCTAAAACTTAAGCAAAGCAATTGGAAGAATCGGATGCAATATTACCAATATGACATGGGATTCAGATTAACATATACACAGTCATAGCCTCCTGACCGATTTTCGACCACGGCGGTAACTTTCGAATATTGTCCAAAGCTATTAAGTGCACAGGAGATATTATAGAGCTATAACTGTACGCGCAAACAAAGAGGCACTCATTCGTCCTAACCTTCCCGCGCGCGATACTCATACTATAAAATCCCCCTATTTTATAGGCTGGGATGCAGTGTCAAATACTTTGTGTTTTTGCACAAATGTTCGTTAACACTCGGTCGTCAGACACAATACATCTAGACTCAAATAAATAGGTATGTTTGTCAGATTCGAACCGACGAACAATGTCTGACGTTGACGACATGCCACGCTTTTATCCTTTAATAAGACTTAATAACATGGAAACACTCAATGTATGTCGATATTCTTGGCATGTTTAATGAAGTAGTGTACCAAAAAAAATCCGAAAGTCGTTAAAAAAAACAATAGCTTCGTAAATAATAACATAACTTAATATTTAATTATATATCTTGTAATATATATATATATCTGTCAGTTAAATTCAACTTACATCTACGTCAATAAACACTTGGAAATTGTAAAACAGAGCTGAAGCTTTGACAAACGACAGCTCACCATTGAAATTAAAATTCATAATTTAAACTGCCATATCAATCACAACACTCGTTCAATAAACAAAAAGTTAGCTTTCGTGTAGGCAGGTAAGCCACCATTGTTCCTCCCTCTTTACATAATTTACATGCAAATGAGGCGCGCCACGCTACAGCGGACCAGCGCTTATTTATCTCCGATTGGCTTCGTTTATACCAATTTGACAGACAGGTTTCCAATTTCATTGTCCCATGTTAACACTAATTACGCACGTAAATACGTTCGAGCCGACTGGCAAAGGCAATTCCAATTTTAAATGCTCCGATTCGATCGGACTTAATTTTTGCGATGTTAGTGACCCGCATCAGTATTGTATCTGAATAATGTAGGTATCGAAAGCTTATATTCTTTTGTTAAAAAAAGTTTGTACCTGTACCGTACTTTAATTATGGCATTAAATTTTGAGTAAAATCATTATTTATTTTAGCTTACTCATTATCATCATCACCATTTCAGCCTATATTAGTCCACTGCTGAACATAGGCCTCTATAGATTCCTGCTTAGGGATACGAGTATGTCGGTTACTTCAGTTCTGCTGCGAATATCACCGTTACGGATTTTATCAAGCAGAGAAACTCCGAGCATAGCCCTTTCCATAGCTCGCTGAGCGACTTTGCGCTAACTAATATTAATTAAAAAAGTAAAGTAACAGCCTTTAAATAACTCACTGCGAAGCACAGTCCTCCTCTAATTTTTAAGAGCACTTTTCGAGCATTTGAGAGTCGAGTGAGTTAGCTGTTGTCACGAAATATTTGTTATTTTTCAGACATGATGTCGTCCTCACGATATTCTCCTTCATCACTAAGCATATGATAATCGAGTACTTAAAATTATAACAAACATCGTTAGAACCCAGGACGCTCGCGTATCTACTATGAAATTTAAGGCACACACTCAGCCACTGTGCGGCAAATCTTATATAATTAACTGTATTGATATTGACCACAACTTAATTATTGATTTCCTTAAACACAGATAATTTACTTTATTACTATTTAGCGATAAATTACAAAAGTATTGTTGTGTGGTTTAGATATACTATATTCCTATATTCTTTGCGAACCAGTGTAGCTTAAAAAATGACGTTCAATGAGTACTATGTAAATAATCTATATTGAATAAAAATATTTTATTCTAGTATTCTTGTAAACGCTATATACTTTTATTAAGAACAAAACTCCATTATGCCTACACGTTCTCCCGCACACATTCAATTCTAAGGAATCTTAGTTCTAGATATCGAGTTCGACCAAAACCGGTTCGCATTACCATATTAGAAATATCGTGCGGTGCTCGCGTGTTTTTTTTTCCTCTGAGCTTAGGCCTTTGTCGCAAATCGATAATGGCTTCGAGCGACGATTCTTATGTTCTTATGCTCTTCTGTTTTTGTTTATGTATTGTTACTTTGTTTTAGGTTTTTACTCGTATATTTCTGTTTTGTTTCAGCTATTGTGATCAAAGGCAATAGCGGCCATTGGGCACCCGCAAAAATATTAAACAGCGTGTTGTCTAAAATCGAACGCCTTATTGTCAGTAATTCTACAAATGTCACCAATCCTCATACGAATCGGAGCAGACTTGTGATACTACTGTTTTAGTGAAATTATGTGACAAGACGAGCAAGTTGTTCACCTCATGGTAAGTTTCCCGCTTGCCCATAACAGTTAGAGTGTTACCTAGAATGTTGGAAAGTTCTGTAGTAAGTAACAACGCACTGCGCTCACCATGACACATCGGTTCCAAAATCTATTATACCCTGTAATTACACAAGCTTCAGTACCCTGCCATGAAAGCATAGCTAAAGCTGGCTGCAGTGTCGCTGTACCATACAGGGAATTCACTTTCTCATAATGAATGCGATCTCATCAATATATAGGATATACGCGGACAGGATACGAATCCCAATGATAAACCCAAAATAACTATTTTTCGCAAGTCACGTCTGCAGCTTATCTGGCTTTAGGTTGGATAATAATAAGTGATACCACAAAGTATCGGCCGTCGGGATATGTTTCGCTGGATCAGTCACTGCTCAGCATTGGAAGCGTACTTCGTATGTATTATATTTTGTACATTATTACATTCAAGTATGAAATAGCACGTTATCTATTAAAATTATACTTTTAAATAAATAAAACTATCGCGGCGTTTTTAGGGATTTTTTTAAGAATTTGTTACTGTACATTATTTCTGAACAAAACATTATTATTAGTAGTAGTACATAGTGTTACTGAATGCTTTTAGTATTCTATCAGATTCGATGTAGGTGAACGAGGTGCAGTATCTACCAAAGCATACTAAGGTCACATCCAGATAGCTGTATCATGAGGCGAAGGAACACGGAGCGTCCTCAAGTCAATATCAATAAATGGGAAGTTGGGAAATTGGATGTGTTTCGGTTCATCGCGACCCACACCGTATGTAATAAGATAGTAATGAGCCCGTTCTTGGCACTCGTAAAAATATTCCGGCTGGCTCCCGATCTTTCGACTAAATATTTAACGCACGGTATTCCCCAAAAGAATATAAATTAATTTTCATAATTGAAGGTCTAATTAGATTATCTTTTTGACTGAGAGAATAAGGCGCCTCAGAGTGAATTTCGACTAAGGTAAAATTCTAGAAAAATCTCATTGCCTCCGATTGATGGCGGAATAACCATCTCAAATATGCTAGACCTAAATTATCGTACTCTCTGCAATCTGCGATCTGCAATCGCCAAGCATACCAAGCGTGGCGATTATCGGAAATTCTCCCAGTTTGGGAAAGGCAAAAGTTCAGTAGGTAGACATTGGTCCGACCGTGGACTTCTACAGTCTGTAGAAGAAGAAGGAGATGAAGATAATACTCGTAATAATTATTATCAGTCTCCTCAAAATTTTGTTAACTTTAGTTTAGTTTCAATAATTAGATCATTTGCGACGCTTACCTCGTTCGATGTATTACTGAGTTTCATATCCTGTAACAAAACATAAGTTTAATAATGATTATACATAGCATAATTATTCGTAATCGCGAATTATTAATAGCACGTTGCATCAGCGTACAAAGATTGATTTGACATTGACACAGGGCGCATGCGTATTGCCCTAATTGGGTGCAGGGAACTCGCAGTCAAGGGATAGCTGTATGGAGAATGCATTGAAATAAGAGAGACCGATATATTTTGCAAGCGCCGTTTGATAATATCTGTTCGGTAACATGGCCGTCGGAATGGTGCAACTGCATGTTAAATAAATGCATACGTAAGCATAAATAGAATGTAAAATATTTATTTTTGTTTATTCTACTTTAAAAAAATAAGTAAACCATAAATGTGTTTAATGCAAAATTATTTTTTTATTCGTATCTTACGATTTTCCAACGTCAGATAACAGGGTAAGCATTTGATCAAATATTCATTTTGTAATTATTTTAACAGAACGATTTAAAAAACTAAAGTTCCATTTATGTACTAAAAAAAACTCAAAGCGGCTTCGTAAAATTTGGGTGTTAAATGCAGTATAAAATTAATTTGGAACACGCAAATTGTTTTTAAACTTTTCCAATTTTAAATTCGGTGTTATCGTTATAATTCGACACAAATTTTGTCTTTACAGCAACCTATAAGGAGATCCAATTTTAAACAAAGATGAAACGGAGGCATTCCAGTGAAAGGCCCGTCTGCTAATCACTTCAATTTGGCGTAAGCGAAGTAAATAAAAGTTTAAACGGATTAAACTACGCAACGAGGGCAGCGGGGTTGGGGGCCGGGAACAAGGACTGGGAGGTGTAATTATCTTGTCCTATTTTCTGTTCTAATTTTAGTAAGGCTTGCCCTTTTGCAAAGTTCGGACCAAACGTAACGAAACTTAAAAATAGTTAACAAGATAATATAGAAAATATTATTATATAAAAGATTCCTTTGCATTGGCTAAATGCAAATTTCTATTATAAGAAACAGAATTTTTAAATGTATTAGTATCTAATTTATTTATAAAAATAATAAATAATTGTAGGCTCCAATTGATCCCGGTAATCCCTACTTATACGAAAATACCTACTGAACGGAGGAGATAACATACCTAAATCAGAAAGATTAAGTATTCCGCAAATACATAGGAATTTATTTGAAAAAACATCACCAGAAAATTTATTACATGTTTCGAATATCCGGTAATGATCAAAATAAGAACATTTTGTTGTGGATTATTGATATCACGTCACATAAAGAATCGAGAGGTTATTTTTACGCGCCAATTCGAAAACACAATCTTTCTAAAGGTATTATGTTTTACAAAATGTGAAGGTTTATACCTAAAATTTAATCTCATGATAACGCTTCCCTTTTTAAAATTCTTTCCAATTTCGATGTTTGTTTGTTTTGTTGTGTATTTTACTGACAAGTCCATTTCAGAATTCACACAAAAATTACCAATAATCAAAGTTATATCTCACCAATTACATCAACGATCAACTTTACATTATCCTTAAAAAAATATTGGATGCGACGTCATTAAATAATTCTAAATTACTTATATTGATAGCTGTTTCAATAAATATTATTTAAATGAATAATTTGTATCGTAGCATACAGACTTAGTACAGTTATGCTGAACGTTCTACAGAAATTCAGCATAAACTAGGCATAACTCTGCCGCATTTCGTTTGATGAGCAATTACTTTATGGTAGGATTCCTATGCAGAAATTCGTCTAAGTGGATACCACCCCAGGGCTAGTTTTTGTAGTGCCAGTGCAAATAGTACTGTGTCTCGGTTTGAAGGGCACTGACAGCTAGTGTAATCACTAGGAAAATCAGACTTAAGAATTATGAGATACCCTCTCAGGGTGACGGGCGCAGTGTGGTGTCATACATAAATGTTCTGGGTGACACAGCATCTGTTATGAGCAGATGTTGCACTTACGATCAGGTGAATGTTTTGCTCGTTTTAACACTTAATCCAAAAAAAGAGAAACGAGACTTGATAACTGGCATTTCAGACTTAAATATGGTGACAACACACTCACGTGTTGAATTGTAGATGGACCTTTGCTAGAAAGTTACATCAGCTGAATTGTGTGAACGATCGACTAAAATAATAATTGTAAATAAAACGAGAATCTAAAATATAAGAACGGTTTTATTTTAAATTCTCGTCAATAGATATATGGCGTATGAAATTAAGCCCCGATTCCGATAATTATGCAAATATAGGTGCTTGTACAAAAAGCAATACGGTATTAAACGATCTCGCTATCGCACCCGCTCTAATTTGAAAATATTATGATTTAAAAGAACAAGTGTTGTTAAATTAGCATGGAAATCGTCGTAACCCGGATTTTATGAAAGGCCTTTAGTAAACATATCGCGTCGCTCCGTATCCATCAGCTGGATATGTTTTGCTTGGATTTTCTGCGACCATAAAAGCAAAGGACTTATTAAGATCAGAAAATTTATACGTTACTCCGGCTGGGGAGGTTACGTTTTGCGTTGAATATATGAAGCCACAAAGAAGTTGTTAGTCATTATTTTCGTTGTAATATCGATAAATTAAACAAATTGAGCTGTACGAAGTATATTCAATTTTATATGTTATTAATATTATTTCATATGCGGAAAGATTGGATGGGTTCAAGAAATTTATGAGCCGAGGTCTATCATTACCTACGACTTTTACAAGCGTAACTTTATTGGATTCCGTTCAAGATAAACAACGCCATGAGGAAAAAGCGAGACATCACAAACATGTTAATAGAATCAATCTCTCTGTTTCAGGGCTCTACATTGGTATCGCTGACTCCACTACGATATTCAATCCGCCGCTCGCAAAATACCCTCTATTTACAAGTTTTTCTAATTTACATGCTGATATTGGATTCATCCGTGACTTGCATTGTATTAGTAAGCCTATTAGCTATACATACAAAATAGATTGTCTTTGAGAAGATTAAAACCAAACATAAATAGTCAGACAACACGACGCCTGTATTGTATGTATTATTCGATGTCGAGAAACGTTTAATGTGATTGAGTGAGTTTTTGGTTGGAATAACAGAGCGTTTTACTTTATATCAAGCGCATTCGTTTGTAGGAGAATATTCTCAGCTCAGTTCATGATAGTTTTGCAAATGGCTAGTTTTTGCGAAACTCGCCCTGGTGTTTTATTATTTCGCCGCGTCACGGGATGCAGACGAAACAAAAGGGCCTTTATGTAGATAGTACGTTGATGTTTCTTATATTTGCATTCACCTGCAGGCGAGGAATAAACTTTTATCTTCTAGAGAGGGGGGGGGGGGAGGGGACAATTACTGTGGTGGAGTATGGCAAAGGTCTGTTAAGAAAACTGCTCGTTTGTTGTTTTGTGCTTAGGTATAATAAGCTCAAATATATTGTAAGGTAAGAATTGTGGAGCAACACCTTTGCTCATATAATATGTGACCTTAATAAACACTGTTAAATTCTGTTTTGATTTCGCAGCATTATATATACGCTTATAACGTATTTTAAAGAAGCACTGTATGTTTGTTTGTATATTTGGTATGAACGGAATATAACTAGCACCGTCACTGAGATTCGACAGTGGGTACGAACCGGTACGCAGTCGTCTGATGGGTATAATTCAAGCAACTCATGGGCTTACGATAAGCGATAGACAGTGGCAATTGTGTAGAACGTGTCTGTGAATATTCAATATTCATGGCATAACTAAAAAGTATTTGAATGGAAATAAAGTAAAATACACAGATATGAATACATACACATACATAGAAACTGAGAATCTGTTTCTTACCGATGTTTTTTTTTGTATTCTGACTGTCAACTTTCATTTTTAACAAAAAGCGATACATTTGAAGATTTCACTTTTAATAAAAAAACGTCTGTAGATCGATTGACGGCGCCAGGTAAATATTGCTTCTGAGGGACGATTGTGAACGTACACAATTGGTTTTGTTTTTTACACATAGCGCACCTTTACCATTTATTACCGGTAGCTTCCGTAAAGCAAGACCATAAAAATATTTGTTTTAAGGGTATTATTATCATTAATTTTTTCGTGTACTATAAAAAATAATAAAAACAGACTATCCAACGTTCTATTTCATGAATTTTATTATTGAGTTGTTAATAAAATTATAATATTAAACAATAAATATTTAGCATGACATCATTTTGATAACAAGAAGCTTTATTTAGTTCCTTAATAAAAGATTTTTATACCTTATAAATAAATAAACTGCGTATCCTCATTCTTAGGTAACTTAAGCGTAACTTAGGAATGTCCACTTGCGTAGAAAACTAGAGATTTTAGCTAACACCGTTGTTATACGCTCTGCAGGGCTCAATGGAAGGACGTTAAAGCGTAAGTGATTCGGCACTAACCATTACTGCACTCAGTTTCTGGTATCAAGCTAAAAGATTTTATAAATACACACATGACATAACATACTCGTAATTGTGCAAATTAACGGCCCAAAATCCAATAATTAATGTAATAAATATTTGTTTATATAATAAGTTATTTAATTATAAAAGTAATTATTTAAATTATTGTATCATTATTATACACTGTTATACAATGTTCGTTTTTACATTTTTATATTACATGTATTTGTAGAAGGTGTATAATATATATTGTTGACGAGTGCGATTGCAAATAAACTGATTACATTTTCGCGAGATAATTATTGCTGTAGGTAATATTTGTGATTTGTAAATGTCCAAAAAATTAAGAATAACTGTTATGATCTAAATTTAATCCACCTTATAAAAATAAATGAAAACAAAGACACCTGAACATTGTATTGTCTTCCACATAAGAAGAGAAATGTACCTACACATCTGGCGCAATATGCAGCAATACGTCGCAGAGAACGAAAACAAAAACATTTGAAACACCCAAAGATTCTTCACAGACCGTGACATTCGTTGATATATTTTGCATGACTCTCGGGCCGTAGCAATTTCGCAACAATATACCTACGATATTTGTAAATGAAACATAGGTACTTATTTAAAAAAATTCTGTCTAAACTTAATATATATTATAAATAACATAAAATGTTAAGTTTTGTGTTTGTGGGTGTTTTAAGACACATAGGTAATAGTAAGTAAAATATTCTTGAAATCATTAACAAACACATTTATTATCTCTGACTGAGTTAAATATGACTAACTTCAAATTTATTTGTGTAACTAAATGTTATATTTTTCAATAAAATCATCTATTTCACTGAGTTCAACAAACTTGTTGTTAGAACAAACATTACAGCTTAGAGACAATCAAGGGTGTAAAAATACTATAATAACTTTAAGCATGAATAACTGTTTTCTTTCTTTGCACTGTTGCTCGATCAATTGTAAGTTTCATGAATTATTAAAAAGTAATCTTAATCAGCGTTAAATGTAAATAATAACATTTTTTTATGTTAGCGTGGCCAATGAGCAGACTTCATGGTAAGTGGTCTTTATCCATTGATACCTTCTTCTATCCTAAAAAAATAATCAAGATGTTTGTGTATACTCTACAGTAGTATTCTGTGGGAGCATGGTACTTCTGTAGGAGACATTATTTTACTGATAGGAAGACTTATATGCAGGAATCCGTCTAGATTGGTACCAGGTTAGTAAGCAGGAGTGTCCAATGTCTCAGGGTGCCATACAGAAATGTTTGTTTTTGTCCTTGATTGATTTTCCACCTGTTATTGATTGACGCAAATATGTGAATCCAACTATAAATGAATTCAACCATAAAATCTAATGAAAACATTTGACAGTAAATTGCAAAACAAAATTGTTAACTAATATATCATTCAAAGAAGATTGGAACAGTGACTGTATTTATTTATTTAATCTTTATTGCTAAACCTTTAAATAAAAAGGTAACAAAGGGCGAACTTAATGCCTATAGGCATTCTCTACCAGCAAACCCATGGTGTGGTGAGAACTTGTGACAGATGCAGCATAAAAGACTAAAACGAAATGAAATTTTTATCAAGAATAAACATTACAAGTACTTATCAAGTTTATACAAACATATACCTACACATATTAATACTTACATATAAAAAATATAGATACACACGAACAAATAAATATACATATATACACACACATATACTAATAATTGCTAATGATAATAAATTATTCAGGAAGTAATAACCGAATTCATTATATACTCACGAATCAACCTTTTTTGAAACTGTACTGTACTTTACTTACTAACAAAGAGAATATTATAGTATATCTATATTATTTTTCCTGAGTTCGTATAAGTCTTTCAATCTCCAAAAACAATCCTCTTAAGGTAACAATATAAGTATAATATATGTATATATTAGCCGATATGTATCCGGCAGAGTGGTATGGCACCTACCTCTTTCCTACCGAGCTGTCGTAAAAGGCGACTAAGGTATTGTACGGACAGCCTTTATTCGTGCAGAATAACACCATGATATGCAATGCTGTCACTATACTGCTCGTGGGAACGCAATGGGGAGTAAGATTTTTTTTTAATTCGTACCAAAATGGCGGCGTCGTGGTTCGCCACCTGCAAGGGCAAAAAGTGGGTTACTTGCGTTGGCCTCTGCCTACCTCTTATATGGGAAAAAGGCGTCACTGTATGTATGTATGTACATACATATATATATCTCAATAGAATAGGTATTAATTGAGACCGAATTAAAAATCAATAACTATGCTGAAAGTGTAGCTGAAGTTTTATTTCTGTAGTGATGAAACTGTTGGTTAAAAAAACACCTAAAGTAAAACCATTTAATTAAAAGGGCTGTAAGGATTTATTAAGCTCCAAGAGAAGGTTGCAGTTTTATCTTTCTAGCAAGAACAATTTCTTTCTATAGCCTGAGATTAAGTCTGGCGTATTTTAAAAATTGCGGTGCCGTGACTTGTCAGACGTCCAATATCAGAGAGAGCACTTACTAAGTAACTCTACTGACAATGTTATTATGCAAAATGTTAATAAAAATTAGCTCTTAGCATTAGATAAGCTAATTTTGGAATTAAAAAGTAATATGAAAGCTACTTTTTTAAATAGACTCGTACAATAAATGTTAATATATGATAAGAGATATGTGACATTTTACCTTTAAATATTTTCTAGTATTTTCGCATATGCTTAAGCTGTTAGTGTATTGTACAATAAGGAGTTCTTAGAAAATAGTATTTCGACAACAATTCATACTATAATATTATATATATAATGCGAAAGTAACTCTTTCTGTCCCCTCTGTCTATTTGTTCCTTATTAACGGTATAATCGCTGAACCGATGTTGACGAAATGTGTTTTGTTGGATACCATTTTTCTCGGAAAATCAATTAGTTGCCACGGGATATTTAAAAAAAAGCCATCCACGTTGGCGAAGTCGTAGGCCTGAGCTACTTCCTAATAAAAATTAATAAGTTATGACAAACGTCTACATATGGCTATATATCGAGAATAATTTAGAATAAATGACTTGACGGCAGAATAACTGGCACTGCGGCGGTACCCACCTAGATGGATTCCAGTTTATGAGTCCGGCTATTAGTAAAGATCAAGCCCAAATATTGCAGTATTTTATCGATTTTTTTATTTTTATATGCTTATTTTAACAAATTTGACGATAAATATAAGCCTTTACCTTAAGCCTATTTACTGCCGGGCGCCGCCGCTATCAGGCTTAACCACCCAAAAAATAACCGTTATAAATATATAAACACTGAAACGTGAATATGTAACTTTTCAGTATGAAATATTTTCAAACGAATCTGTCCAATTACCTAGAAACATATGTTGTAATAAAAAGGTATAAATTTTTATCATCATCATCGTCTTCATCAGCGTCTTCGTCAGCCTTTAAGAGTCCTCTGCTGAACACTAGCCTAACCCATAGATTGCCACCTTTACAGTTTTATATAAGCACATAAGTATTACTTAACATAACTCATAGTAAATACTCAACAATTTTTCACTTATTTCTTTAATATGATAATAAATATGACAATATTGTTATAAGGGATAATGAGTTATATCATTACAGTAAATACCAATTACACACATAGTCACGCTTGGTTCCCGTGTAAGGAGTAGACAGAGACCACATCCGTAGCCCACTTTTCGCCCCCGCGAGGCACGAAACGTGACGGGTGGCGAACCACGTCGCCTCCAAAGTCAAAGAATTCTTTCTCTCCATTGCGTTCCCACGAGCAGTATAGTGACAGCATTGCATATTATGGTATTATTTTGTACAAATAAAGGCTGTCCGTACAATATCATAGTCGCCTCTTCTCACCTCGGTAGAAAAGAGGTAAGTGCTATGCTACTCTGCCGGACGCCTATCGGCTGTCATAGTTACTCTGATGAATATTGAAACATATTGAAACACTTTACTTAATGATTCATGGTATAATACAGTGACTGAAAATATAAATTTGGAAGTAACAATGTTATTCTCTAAATTTTCTGAAAACGGTAGCAAAAATAATTGTACAAAAATATTTACAAGTTTGTACAAAGAGATTCCTACATGATCTCCACGCGTATAACTCCTAACTTTTCAAAGAGTAAGCTAAATATTAATGTATATGGGACTAAATATTGTAGCAACATTGTTGCGCGACTTATTCATATCGACAGAGTTGAGCATCAGTGACGACGTACGACGACTCGGTTCAATTAAATTAAGAAATTTATTGATGCAGTCACTTAGCGATGCTACATTTGACGACATTTGGCAATAGCCCCATCAATTTTAGCAAATTTCATTTGAAGACAACCAAACGAAGACCACACAAATCCATCAAAGAAAAGCTATATTTCGAAATCGTTAGCCAGTCGCAGACCAACGTAATCAAATCACATCTAATATGATATATGTAATATTTTTAAATAAATCATTTGTAACTATTTGTGCACAGTAGGTACAAAAAAGCATAGAATAACGTCATCCAAAAGTTATCTAATTGATAACTAAATTGGACACATATAAAATAAAACAAACAACGACTAGTAATCTGGGGGATGTCTCGCACATTTTCCGCACAAATTGAGTGCCTGACTTGTATATCGCACGATATTGCTCTTCCGAAGTGTGCTCATCCATATCTCCGATATGGCAATATAGAGATATGCTTACGTAAGCACTAGCGCAACTTCGCTACGTGTATTGGCACAAGTGTTGCTGAAGTTGTATTATAACTTTCCCTTCAAAGATTAATATAAGTTGACGGAGAGCTGAACGAACTTTAGACTTATAAGGCAGGAAATAGTATGATACCTAATAAATAAAGATTACTATTTAAGCGCATAGTACTGCATTATCTCTATGAAATGGAAAGTAAACCAAAATATTCTGTACATATTTTACAATTCAGTGATTGGACTGTTAAAGAAAAACATACAATTTTTTTATTTTCAGTCATTTTCATAAAATTTCAGAGAGCATACTCTTTGAAATTTGATCAACTTCTCATTAAAGATTTGCCTTATTGAGAAAACGGGTGTTAACGATGTTGTTGTCCGCGGTAAAGGAAATGTTAATGGAACATTCATAAAGTCATAGAGCTTTTGCTTAAAAATTATCATCATTGTTCTTAAATAAGATGATGCGTCACACTAGGATTTCCTATATTGCATTATACAGATATAAATTGCTCCTACACAAACACCCAGACCCGGAACATCTGACGACTGCGTGGCCTTGTGGTTAGAGAGCTTGACTTCTACTTCTTCTGGAACTAATATTTGTGCAAAAACACAACACTTTGGTTTTCGGGTCTGGTTGTATTATGCATGCCGAAATTTATATCTGTAAAACGCACCCCCGATGCAGGAGAACTAATGTGGATCATCATTTAAAAAAAATACAGAACAAATAAAACTGTCAATTAATCTGACGGCTATGCAATTAACAAAAGATACAAATGGTAGGATTCCTATGCAGGAATCTGTCTAGGTAGGTACCACCCCAGGGCCAGTTGTTCTGCCGTGAAGCAGTAGTGTGCAAACATTACGGTGTTTCGGTTTGAAGGGCACTGAGAGCTAGCGTAAGCACTGGGCATGTGAAACTTAAGAACTAATGTCACAGGGTGACGGGCGCAGGGTTGTCACACAAAAACTTTCTGGGTGACAGAGCTTTTGTTATTGGCAGACGTTACACTTACCATCAGGCAAACGTTTTGCTCGTTCAGTCACTTTCATGAAATACAAAAAAAAATATTGACACCGATTGTAATTTGAGTTCAAATGTTATGCTGTTTGTGCTATTGCACAGAAGCCTAAGAATTGCTTTACCACTGTCCTAACCAAACCGTCTATACCTGATTCATTATCATCATCATCATTTCAGCCTATCATAGTCCACTGTAGAACATAGGCCTCCCCCATAGATTGCCACAAAACACGGTCCTGTGCCACCTACATCCATCGACTCCTCGTAAAACCGTGCAGATCGTCAAGTGCAAAGCATCAAGTCGCCCAAGTCGCCAAGAGGGGGTCGCCCTACACTGCTTTTGCTTGCCGGTACGAGGTTGCCACTCGAGAACCTTTCATCACCGACGGTTATCGGTTCTACGAGCCTGGCTAGCCTAGCTAGTAATTAATATAAATCTAACAGTGCGTGGTGAAAATATGACTCATATTAGTTATGCTTTAACGCCCCTTAGCGTTATACTCGGTATATTTGTTAATCAAACTAACACATACAAATACATTAGTAAAGGCAGTTGTTTATTATATTTCAAATAAAATATTTCAAATGTTGTTGAACTATAGTGAGCCGCCATCCAGAAAGCTTGGAGATTATTTTCTGTCATTAGAATTAATTAAATTGTTAATACAAAAATTAGTGATAAATTCTACACAGTTCTACTTTTAGGGTACCGTAGTAAAAACGGAACCTTTGTAATTTCGTCGTGTCCGTCACACACATTTTACTTGGGGACTACGTAATTACACTACATAGAAGAAAATTTGTAGTAAGATGTTTTTTATAAACCGCTATACAATGGTGTAGTGAAATTACGAAATAAAGCATTGGTGACACACCATCTAAATAAAAATTTTAAAAATTAAAAAAAAATTCAGTGCAAGCGTGTGAGGTATCGTTAGATAGGTCTTGAAAAATAATAAAGAAGTTTTACTGTAACTGTTTAATTTAAGGATGGTGAGATATGCGCTTCTTATGTAAAAAAAAATATGCCTTTGCCTAACTTTTCAACTATGCGGTGGAAAATGCTGAAATTTGGTAGAACCAAGAAACGACTTTCAACTAAAATTGGTTTGAATAAGATATGTCGTGTAGTTTTTGAGATATGGGATATTTTCGCCACTTCTTTTTCTTCACTGTGCAAGGTCCGACACGTCCGACACGCACTTGGCTGGTTTCTTTAAAAATACAAGATTTTTGTTTTAACTTGTTACAAAAGGCACCGCATATTAATACACTTGAAAATGCTAATTAATACTATGAAGGGCTCGGGTGGCGCAGTAGCTCAGCGAAAATTATATACGCTATAGGTCGCGGGTTCGATTCCAACACAAAACTAATATGTATATCCTACACATAATTGTGACTGTGTCTCTAAAATACATCTACTACGTTACTACTAGAGCTACTAGAACGTTATTAAAAATTAAAAAATCATACCGACGAGTAATGATTACTTTCTGATGGTTCATGATGATGTGATAAGATCAGAGAGAAGTTCGAACGCATTGTCAGAAACACGGCAATAAATCCCGACTTGAAAGGTAATTGTGCGTAGACCAAATATTGAATCCGTTTTTTATTCGAACCCGGGACCTACGACTCGGGTCTCAGGTATCAGAGTTAGGTTCAATATTTTTATTATTCTAAATTAATTAAAGTACGTTACTTAACGGTGTTAGGATGCAGATCTGTGCAGGAATCCGTCTAGGTAAGTACCACGGCAGTATCAGTTATTCTGCCGTCCAGCGGTAGTGTGCAAACATTACTGTGTTGCGGTCTATAGGGCACTAAGAGCTAGTGTAATTAATAGGCATATAGAACTCAAGAACTGATGTCACAGGATGTCGAGCGCAGTGTGGTGCCACACAGAAATATCGTGGGTGACACAGCATCTGTTATGAACAGACGTTAAACTTAGCATCATGTGAACGTTGTGCTCGTTTTCTCACTTTCTATTATAAAAAAAGAACCCAAACACTGATACTGATTTTAGGTTTCAATAAAAGATGGCGCATCTTTATCACTTCACTAAATGTAAAGCTGATGTCTTTAATCTTTTCGCCAAGCGTTACCTCACGTAGACGTGTAAATTGGTCGACGCTGATATATTGAGATATTTTAAGTGTGGACTTGGCCTAAAGTGCCTCGTTATGGAGAACGGGCTTAAATTTATGGACGTGTTAGAATGTCGCGTGATTATTATAAATACGAGTCGAAAAGTCAAGTAGTCAACTAATTTATAAAATTATCGAAAATCGTTTTTGAAAGATATAATGCGTATGTGCCAGTGTTAAAGTGAACAAAAGACAACAAAGAAATCATTCTCTAGCTGAATATATATATGCATATAAACAATAGACTTTTCTTTAGTTCGAAAATAAAGTTTTATTTTTCTTTGTGTTGCGCTAGGGAATGATTTCAGATTTCAGCATCGAGTAGACGAGACGGTGAAATTGGCCGGTCTAAAATAACGAACGAACGTGCCCTGCAACTGTAAAAAAATATTTTAAAGTCTGGCGCATATAAATTTTTCGATGTATTATGTCTGCCTAGTACAAGAGCCCTGTTACAGAATTTCCGTTTAAAATATAATAAACTCTGTTATTTTGGTAAATTACAAACGTTACCAATAAAATTTGCTTATAAATACATCAACATAACTAAGAAACATTAAAAATTGGTTTGAATAAATAAATCCATAATACTACTAAGACTACTACTAGACTAAAAAATGTATATAGACGTATATAATGTTAGAATAAAAGGATTGTAAAATAGATAATACAAAACCTGAAGGCTTACATATGAACCTATAACGAAAATGAATAAGAGTAATTGCGTAAAATAAAGTAAAAGTCTATATTATACGTACAGCCCCACAACTGAGCGAGCATCCTCGAATTCAAAAATAATAATCACATATTTCATGAAAATACATTGCTTAACTTAGAATAGACGGAAGATTCACTATAAGAAAAAATAATTAAAAGGACTTAAACAATACCAACAAATTTTTAGTCGAAACTGTAGAGTGTACATTGTTTTCATAAAAAATAAGGTGTGAACGTTAATAAGTAAATGTTATTATTATGCCTACTCCGCTCTTTATTGTCCTAAAGCTTTTTGGCACGGGACAAAGTCGCGGTGCCATATATTGCGGCATCAGCCTCAAATTTGAAATTGGAACGAACAGAAGAGCCCGGTAATGGCACAAGTTAGATGAGAGGGGTGCCGAGGTTCATTCTCTATTGCTACTTCACGCCGAGCGGATGTAAAACTTGAACTTCCCGAACTCACAGACTACAGTCGTTTAAAATAATGAAAAAAAAATTATATAGATTTATATACGTTGTAGTACATTTAATGTAGCAGAGAAATGAGACTTCTAGTATCTGTTTGTACACTACTGGACATAGCTTCAACCAAGAAGGTTAGATTTGCCGTATCGCCTAGTGGTTAGATTACCTGACTTCTACACTGCGGGTACTGGGTTCGAATCCCAGCCGGAGTCAACATTTAGCAAAATCAAATTGTTGGTTTTCGGGTCTGGTTGTGTTGTGCATTTGAAATTTACGTCTGTAAAACGCACTCACGATACAGGGGGCTTACTACAAAATCGATGTACGAAGTTTTGGATCGATTCAAAGCAACGACGGACGTCAAACATAAGCCCTACTACCAAAATAACTTCATATGCAACTTCTACGGATAGCCTTCTTTCGGATGCATCGGCAACCAAACGAATGAATGTTTGGTGAAGGGTGATATCGTGGTAGGAAACGTGCGACCTTTCAAACGACACTTCGTATTTCGATTTTCTTAGTAGGAGGAATCCTACTGCAGACATCTTTAAAAAAACAATAGGAAAAAAAACAAAAAGCGATCGCCATGCTTGGCTGGACTGGACGTCGTTGTCTGTAACTGGCCTGGCATTTCCCGAAATGGCTAGGCCGTCTCTTATCGAAAGTCATGGGATTTCATTATTCAACTACTCTTAAGACAACGCGATTAGATGGAGCGACAGATTCGTATGCCAACACCAGACGGCAATTACAGCGTATTATAAATAAAGTTGCTTAAAGTGTCTTCCGAGTATAATAATTACATTAGTATAAATTAAATTAAAATTCTTAAAAGAAAAAACTACACATAATATTATTAATCACTAAGATGAAGCACTTACGCGAATAAAAGTAATTTATACTGTCTGTAACGATAATTTGTTTTTTTTTTCATATTTGATAATGAACAATGGTGAATTTTTGTGAACATTCAAATATCATAAAAAAAGACAAATTATTCACGCAGACAGTATCGCAAGAGTACACGTCCAATGACCGATATATCGATGTGATCTTAAAAAGTCAACGTTTTCCCAATTCACCTGCCATACTGCTTTCGCGTCTTCGCAGCTATCAATTATGCACGCCTCTATGCGCGGGTCACGAGATTCTACGCCCGAAGCATGTGCCCGGCATGTATCTTTGGTATTCACCGTTCTTGTTGGATTTAAATTAGATTATATAAGCATTTCACGGAATAAACACCGTAAGTTAAAGGAAAAGTGTTAACTATTTAAAACTACTTGTTTTCCTATAATATAATAATTCATCAAAGTTTTTCTTTCATCATCAGCCTATCACTAGTCCACTGCTGAAAATAGGAGATTTTGCAATAGTTGCTACGCATGGCAGGCGGGCAACCGCAGTTTATTTATTCAGATGTTCCAGGAAGATGCTGCTGCCCATCTCCTGGTTTTCATTTTCCCTCTGTCGACTTTTATGACACCAACGGTATGAGATGGAGTGGCATATTCTCTTAAGCCGCCATCACATCCACATATATATTATCTGCATATCCGAAATGAATACTCCTGGTTCCAGTTTCAAACTAATACTTCATAAATAGCTGTCAGTCTTTTTTAAAAATGCACAGAAAATATATAAAATGAATCAGCACAGTGGCGCCAAAACGATTGCGGCCAAATTGCGTCATCAAAGATACTAACCTTCGATTCAACGCCACCCTGCGGTGAACGGCTGAAGCTTTTCAATTGTTGTTTTACGACCTCGACGCCGTGTACGTGTGCGTGACAGACCCCATTGCACACTCACGCATAAAACACGTTTGGAATTGTGCGTGTGGTGGTGCGTTTTATGTGTTGCGTCACGTTTCATATACAACGGTTGTAGCATTGTCGACTACATTCGTTGTCTGTTCTATAGATAGATGGCATTAGGTGTATGTTAAATTGAGATGAATCCATTATTTACACATTTTTTTTTTTCATTCGGACACTCACCAGGTGTAGAGCAGACATTATTTTACTCCTCGTGTTTTCATTACACATGCTTTTCATCAAACAACCGATCGCGATTTGTACGATATTTGAGGCGAGGCACGTTACATAAATACGTATGCGAGAACGAATTTAGACACAGCCACTGTTACAGTTTTAATTAAATTAAAAAAAAAACGCGAAGACGACGTGTTGGCCAGCGTGTGGTGTTTTCATAACTGTGATAATGTTTTTCGTTGCACAGAGAGAAAAACTTGTCGCGTAGAAATGTGGAGCGAAACTGCTGCTGCCATTGTTTAGTTTGCCGATTTATACGGCTCGGTTACAGTTGTGCCTTTTATTGAAGCATTACCGATAAAAAGAGTCATAATAAGTTTTATAGGCAGATTTTAATGGCGATATGCAGCGCACACAGATTTACACTTCGTTCACCGGGGTAAAGACACATAAGCACTGCTGTGTATGGCGACCTATCTACCTAGTAACAAAACTAACATAACGCTTTACCTAAACTATCGATATGTACACATAAAATCCACATTAAAAGGATATAATTTCACCTGCCAGTAATTAATATTTGATAGACTATAAATTATGGTTTTATTTAATTCAGCAAAGCTGCATTTGGAAAGGACTATCATGTTGCATGCTCTTTTATTATGCACATTTTAACAGACATAATATTTTTGTTTATGGTTGGAATAACAACATTGCGAATCGGGAGATATTTTTTTGGTAAAAAGCAAAAGAAACTATTTTTCAACGCAGCTCTATCGTAATTTAAACTAAACTTTAAAAGATATATTTGAAAAGTCATCGGCTATTTTGAGATGATGAAATAAACTCAAGGGATTGACAAAATCTACGTAGTCGATTAAACTATAAAATGTCTACTAATTAATGGAAAATAGCTTTACGAATCGCTTTAAAAAGCTATCAAGAACATCAATAGGATACCTTATCTCGATATTGTTCGAAGGATTTTCAGTAGAGATCTTTTGATTAACAATTCCTTAGCAACAATAGGTGTGTGTTATCGGTGCTGTTATCGAGTTTAATATGCGTAGAAAGTCGCATTCGTTATCGGAAAGCAGGAGACGTGTTCCAGTTTGTTATCGCTGAGGTTTGCCGCGCAGAAATTGTTATTGTGTTCGGTATATGGTCTGTTGAGATTGCCACTGCTGCCTATTTAAAAAACAATTTAAAACCGAAACAAATACATAATCTTATTATACAACCGACTCTTTGGGTATAAGTACATTGAAGAAGTTTTAAACGACAGTCAAATGCTAACATATTCATAATTTCAGGTATCTAAGACCAAAACTAGTCATAAGAAGCATTTGTCCTAATACGCCCCGTCTTGAAAAAGATATGTACCAACATACAAATACTTAATATTCTTAAAAAACTCATCATTATATTTACTTACTCTTGCATTGAATATAACAAACGATTTATAGATTTCGACTACATAGGACACTAAATACTAAATACTGCACTTAAGTCTTGCATATAAGTCCCTGTGTAGTCAGCTACTGTATGTAGGCCTCGACTAAGTCGGAAGGATTTGCCGTTATCACCACACTTGGCAGGTAGATTGACACGTACTACCTGACGACTGTCACTTTAAGTCTGATATTGTATGACATATTTGAAGATCTTGATATTTTTATTACAGTCTTCTGAACTAGTTGGAGTTGGAGCGCCTTTTACACAATCGTATAAGATTTATGTTCGGCTTACGTAAGTTTGACCATGTTTCCTTTTACCGTTCTAAGCTTAAATGGCTTACTATTCGTCTAAGGCGTAGCTCCAGAATTCTACTTACACTGTATTCTATTCTAAATTATTCCACTTACTCATCAATCTCCGGAACAATTCCCAATATCTTTATTCCACTCTTGATTGTGTACCCTCAAAACAGTTTCAAGATACGTATTCGTATGTTTTTTTCCCGTATAATTGTTCACACCTTGCCACATGTTTTTCTCACCATCAGCCAGGGCTGACCGGCAGAAAATCCCAAAAGGCATTAGGTCCGCCCATTGTTGCCCTTAGTTTAAGATGTTAAACAAAAACATAAATAAATAAATAAATTGCCGCTCAGTTGACAACTGTCACAGGACGCGATACTCGTAGGATTCAGGATTAAACGCCACCACACGGTGATTATATACCACACAGGTGTACGCGCATATATAGGGAAGCCCAGTGATTATGGGTACTGTATAATGCTCGAAATTTCTGGAAATAAATATATTAAAATAAACACGATAAAATCCGTAAAACTAAGTTTGATTTGATAGCTTTTACACATCTCTGACGATATTTTACGAAAATATAAACAAGTTTATTGTTCTTTAATCTTATTTTTTATTAAAAATATATCATTGAAAGTCTCATGGCAAAGTATTATTAGTTTCTCGGTAAGTTTATGGATGAATGGATAGATGGATGGGTCAGGGCCGGGTTTTGTGGCAATCTATGGGAGAGGTTCAGTTCAGCAGAAAACTTGTGATGGGCTGAAATGATGATGATAATGTAAACTCTCGAAGAGATAATCTCGGCTATTTTCTTTTTTTAGTTGTTTTTTTTGTTTAGTTTTTTTAGTTGTAGTTTTAGTAGTGTAGGTACGAGTATATAGAGATATTAAGTTTATCAAAGATCACTATGTATGCAAGCTACTGCTTCACCTAGCAACTGACAATCGTAACTGACCATTTTTACTAGTAGTAGGATTCCTATGCAAAATCCTATGCTAGGTAGGTACCCCCCCCCCCCCCCCGGGCCAGTTATTCTGAAGTGAAGCAGTAGTGTGCAAACATTACTGTGGTTCGGTTAGAATGGCACTGAAGAGCTAGAGTAATCCGCAAAATGATAGCTAAGTTTAACGCAAAAGTTTCCGAGTTCACGAAGTGTTCAATTGCAGAAATAGTTTGGGAACCCCTGAGTTAGACTCTGACTTGAATGCCTATGTGTTTGCGCTTATACTTACAACACAATAATATATAATAATAATAAGTACCTACTAATTATATATTGTACCTTAAATACAGTAATTTATATTTTTTTGTACTCTGTGAAAGAGAAATAAATAATATTTTATTATTAAAAAAATCAGAATAAAGTATTTAAAATACACAGATTTTTATTCAATAAGGGGTATTTTTACTGGTGGTAGGATTCCTATGCAGGACTCCATCTAGGTAGGTACCGCCCCAGGGCCAGTTATTCTGCCGTGAAGCAGTAGTGTGCAAACATTACTGTGTTTCGGTTTGAAAGGCACTGTGAGCTAGCATAATCACTGGGCATATGAGACATAAGAACTGATGTCTCAGGGTGACGGGCACAGTGTGGTGTCACACAGTAATTTTCTGGGTGACACAGCATTTGTTATGGGCAGACGTTGCACTTACCATCAGGTGAACGTTTTGCACGTTCCGTCACTTTTATGAAATAAAAAAAATAATAATAATAAATATTGCTATGACGTAACTTTCTTCCTATAAAATCGAGCTGCAAGTTGGAAAGGTTACGTCTGTATCATTAAAAAAATGTTTATTCATAGAATTCGTTACTTTGGAATGGCCATACAAGATAAATTTAAAATTGTTGAATTTATTTCAAAGTTTATTAATATAGCAGAAAACTTGGATAAGATATCTTTACCTTTTATGTTTTCTATAATGCGACCGGATGATTTAATTAGTCATCAAGGCTCATTAACCTTCAAATTCATTAAAATAGAGATATAAACGCACACAAATACCAATTAAAAAATATTAACACCTTTTAAATTTATTTTAAACCATCCCTGGAACATCCGAATAAATAAACTGCGGTTGGCAACCCGTCTGCCAACGTGGCAACTATGGCAAAATCCCCCCAAAACGAGAGCTACAAACTTTAGTGGCAATCTATGGGGGAGGTCACACACACACACACACACACACACACACACACACACACACACACACACACACATATATATATATATATATATATATATATATATATGTAATATTTTCGCTGTTTAATAACTCTTATTCTTTAATGCATATTTACAAAAATTGAATTAAAGAGAATAATATTCCTTATTTACTAAAGATTATTAACTATAGAATTTTTAACTTTATGGTTCAATTAAATAAAAAAAATTATATTTATAGCAAAAAAAAACTTAGCAATGAAAATGCTTTCATTTCTTAATTTCATCTTAACTACCTTAATGTATCAAAAGTGAATGCAATTAATGTAATAATCCCAATAGTGACAATATACCAACCAACGAAGCATCCTTTACCTATTTAGGTTTACTTATATTTCTGGTCACAAGGCGGCGACCTCCACACCTCAGCTGATCGCTTCGCCGTTAATACTTTACAGCCTATGACGTCACGTCTTTTTTCACCACATGATTTACAGCCCGACCATAAACCATCCACAATAACTGTACAGATTGTTTAACAGTTAACCGCAATGTTTAAACCCTTTCTAGGTAACCGGTATTGAAAAGTTTTTTTCTGAAACTTTTTGCTCTAGTTTAGTTCAAACTCTTTTGAAAATCGTTAATGTTATGCAATTATGCAAAAAACCGGTGAACGCTGTATCCATCGATGAACAATACAGGTTTTGTTAGACAAAACACATTTAGGAATTGATTTTGTACGACGGCCATTGTCTGGTGTGCAATGTGCGAGCTTAACTAAAATGTTGACCATAAAAATGCAAAATACCTACATGTCTTTGTACTGTTATTACAAAGATTCCCTTTTAACCTAATATGACGAAACACATCTTAAATACTGGAAAAGAGAAGAGTAAAAATAAATATATTACTAAAGTCTCAAAAAATAATAGACGATCACTTTTTGAAATTTCTTCCAAAAACTAGCAACGTAAAAGAATATAGGTATTATGAAAGTGAATCAAATTTAATTATAATTAATATAATTGAATTTATTTAATTAAACCCAGGATTTAAGGTAAATTTATTTTAATAGTTTAATTTTCTACAGCATCCATTGTAAATATCCATTATCATTTTACATAATAGCTTAAATAAAGTAATTTAATGCTTTATAGGCCAATTACTATTATAAGTAAATACTTAAAATGCAGAAAACTGATTTTGATACTCTTTTAGAACGAACATCGCACCAAATTAGACTTAAAACCAGAACAGTATTCAGTAACACTAATAAATTGTATTGGGAAAAGGAATCTGCCCATAGAGCTCGATTTTTCCAGATAATTGGCTATTAAAACCTCGTAATTGGACAGGAATAATGCAAAAAGGTTGACAATTCTAGCTAATAATTTTCAGTTATGAGGAGCGCTAAGACGTTGCTTTAAAGTGTAATAGGAAATTATAACTTGTTAAACGTCCGATATACTTCCTATCAAAGACGCCTTTTATTAGAAAACTCTTTCAAAAATATTTGTGAATAGATTTCGTGTAAAAGCATAGTAATTTATAATTAAGAGTAGTGAATTATTTTATTAGATAATGTGACGAAACGTCGCCTATGACAAATGCTGTGTCACCCAGAACATTTCTGTGTGACACCACACTGCGCCCGTCACCCTGAGACATCAGTTCTTCAGTCTCATATGCCCAGTTATTTCTCAGTGCCTGTCAAACCGAAACACAGTAATAGTAGCCCTGGGGTAGTACCTAGACGGATTCCTGCATAGGAATCCTACCACCGATGCAAAATGCAATGCAAACTATTTATACCTAGATATATTAAAAATTTCATACTAAAAACAATTTATTGGATCTCTTTCTATCTAATTTAAGATAAACCTTACCTACATAGCAAAGAATAACTGTTTTCTCCCTTAATTTTCATATCCAGCGCATTTTAGCGGCCGTAGGTATACTCGTATAATGGCCAGTATTCACCTACCGCGTTGTTGCTTTAGGCAATAGATCGCCGAGACTTCCCGTATTGTTTTCCATTACAGTCGGCGCCCTTCGACGTCGGCTCAGAGATACTTTTTTTAATGCTCTAAATATATGCATAGAGTAGTCGGTGCACATAAATCATGAACTCGTTACGATTTACGAGCTCGCTCCGGCGCACCGATTGGAGCATAATTTTAGGATTCCGCGACATTATAAGCTCAGCGGAAATTATTATAAGTATCTTGAATATATAACAGATATCCTAGAAATTTATTAAGCTACATATTTTTGTAACAAACATGTTCAGATTTTGGCATATTCGGTATATTAAAAAGTCCACTCAAATTTTCTTGCATTTTACTATTAAGTAACTTTAAAACATCCACAGCACAAGGGTTAAATAATTATGTTACGCCAGCCCCATAAGGCTATAAAGATTAAAAGCAAACATTACATAATAATTAATTTATTAAATGAATAATTTACAACACATACGACATTCGTTATCCGCTTGTGTAATAAAACCTCGTCCTAATCCTTTCAAGGGCTTTAAGCGGCCATGACCCGGCGTAGTCGGTCGGGGATAACAGCGGATTGGATGTACGTATGCATCAGGCACATAATGTAAGACCCCAACGATGGTTTGTTCAACTTTGTACCAGGGTTATTTAGATTGACTCGACGAGACAAGTGCATATAGAAATGAGTTAAGTTAACAAGTTGTATCCTCGCAACTCACACCACTCTGGCGAATGAAATTTAATCAAGCTGCCAGCGATACTGAGTTTTATTTCGCTATTAGTAGTTTCACATCTATACATATTTATCAAGTTGGGAATGTATAATTCATGATATTCTTAAGTAAATTATGTCACGTAATCTACACAAATAAATAAAATTAAAGTGTACGTCTGTGATTTCGCAATAAAGACTTTTTCTTAATCTCATATGGAAATTTGCAGGACACCAAAACTCAACCGCGTGTCTCTGTCTGTCTGTTTGTTTGTCCGAACGACTGAATCGTTTTTACGAGTCTTTCATAAGCAGGTAGAGGACTATCTAAGATAATAGAAATTAATCTAAGCTACTTTTTATTACAGAAATATTTAGAGTTCCTGCGTAAAATCTACAAAGTGTAGTAATTAGGTGCTATGCGGACGGACGTGTTACGTGCGGCTTTAATTAGAATTGTGGTCATTATTATATTATTTAGTCCAAAGCAGTTTAAAAAATTCGTATCTTAATAAGTGGCTTAGATAATTCATAGTTTTTTTAAGTCTTTATCTCATACCTTATCTTCTTCCATAATAAAGCTTTTATGTTAAAACGCGATAATCTCGGGATTTTCTTTTTTTTTTGAATGGGATCCTTTAATAAGGAATATATACACTCGGCGTCAAAAAAATCGCACATCCGAAAAAAATAATTTAAATACTACTCGTATTTTAACACAACAGGCCAATGGCAATGTTGTGGTTTGAGGGTATCATTCGAAAGGTAATTTCATTAGCTTTCAGGAATTTTAATTGAATTTTACTTTTATAACGAGACGAAAGAGAAATTAAAGAAAAAGATACAATACCGTTAACAGTACAGTATGTACAATTTTGCAAATTAATAATTTTAAAAAAAAACTTAATAAATACAAAAAAAGTTCTTAAAACCTAGTGTTACCCCCCCCCTTGCCTTGATAACGGCTTCCATGCGATCTTTCATGGACCTTACAAGGATCGCAACAGCCTCTTGAGGTATTTGTTCCCACTCTTCAAGTACCGCATCTTGGAGCTCTTGAAGAGTGGCTGGAGCTGGATCTCGAGCTCGCACGCGCCGTTTTAGGTCATCCCAGAGATGTTCTATTGGGTTAAGGTCTGGACTTCGTGCTGGCCAATGCATAACAGGGATATCGACCTCCTGTAAATAATCCCGTACAATAGCCGCGGTGTGGCAACGAGCATTATCATGCATTAACATGAATCCATCACCGACATAACCAGCATACGGGACCACATGTTCCTCCAGGATTTCAGTAATGTATTTTCCAGCATTTAATGACCCTTGCCCACGGCCACCCCGAGTCCGGGAAACGCACAAAAGTTCCGTTTTCCCGTCGACGGAAATGCCGCCCCAAAACATACACGAGCCACCCCCGTATTCGACGGATTCTTCGAAGCAGGGTTGTGTGAACCTCTCCCCCTGTCTTCTGTAGACCCTTCTACGTCTGTCATTGCAGAAGAGACAGACCCTCGTCTCATCAGAGAAGAGTACGGTCCGCCACTGTTCTTGAGTCCACTCGCAATGATTGCGAGCAAACTCTAGGCGATCTCTGCGATGCTGTGCAGTAAGTTTTGGACCTTTAGCAGGTCTATGGGCTGTTAAACTCTTTTCGTGTAACCTTCTTCTTATCGTAGAAACACTCACAGATGTTCTCCGAGTTGATCGAAGCTGTTGTTGCAACTCAACAGCATTTGTAAAACGGTTTCGTAAAGATGTCGTAACGATGAAACGGTCATCTCTTTCTGATGGAAACGTTGGAACACCCGTATAGGCCTATGCTTCAGCAGTGTACCCGAGTAGGCCTATGTTCAGCAGTGTACTATTGATAGGCTGGAATGATTGTGATGATGATTATAGATTTATAAGGAAATCTACTACTTTGTAAGGAAATCTACTACGCTTTCTCATCATGTAGGTGTAAAAGGTATCGACTAAGGGAGAAACATCGGAAATATCATACTCGTAGTATCCGATAGGTAACGGAATACCCATTTCGAAAATTGCTAGACCGAAAGTACATAGATCTTTTTCTAGTGGTAGGAATCCTATATAGGTAGGTACGATCGCAGGGACAGTTACTCTGCTGTGAAGCAGTAGTATGCAAACATTACAGTGTTTCGGTCCGAGAGCAATGAGATCTAGAGTAATGTAAAATAATAATGAAGAGCGCAAAGCATGCAGGAATCCGTCTAGGTAGGTACCACCCCAGGGCCAGTTATTCTGCCGTGAAGCAGTAGTGTACATTGCTGTGTTTCGGTTTGAAGGGCACTGTGAGCTAGCGTCTGTATCACTGGGCATATGAGACTTAAGAACTAATGTCGCAGGGTGACGGGCGCAGTGTAGTGTCACACATAAATGTTCTGGGTGATCTGACATTTGTTATGGGTAGACGTTGCACTTTACATCAGGTGAACGTTTTGCTCGTTTCGTCACTCAATGCAATAAAAACAAAAAAAAAACTGGTGTCACACAGAAATGTTCTCGGTGACCCAGCATTTCTTATGGGCAGACATTGCACTTACCATTAGGTAAAAAATTTAATGGTCTCGTCACTTACTGTAATAAAAACAAATCTATAATGGACTGTAGCATCTCAGGTGCGAGGCGTCTGGTATTGTTATTGGTAATCCGCCTGCTTTGGAAAGGCCTATGCCCAGCAGTGGACTATCAACTAGATGATAATAAATAAAATATTGTTTCTTATTAAAAATATGATTTACACAAATTATGATGATTTAAACAAATTGTCAATTACTAAACTCAATTTAGGTATTCTCTTGTCTATCGTTTATTAAATTTTAGAAAGCAAACGATAATTGCGCAGAAATTTCTATAGGGAGGTTACAGACGAGCTACATTTGATCCATCTTTCAACGAAAGCGACGACGTTTGCACTTAAGGCTTCGTAAAATAATTACACAAAATTAACCTTTAAAACTAGGTATGCCAAGGTTGATTTTAGATAAAGTGCATTGACGGCATAGGGTGGAGTAATGATCTCATTTGGTCGCGCGAGGTGTTACATGGGATATGTGCGTAGAGGCGTGCAGACTAAGTGTCGGAATATCGACATCGTGTATTTTCTAGAGCAGTGTACACTGCAACCTACATGAAAATGCTAAAAACCTGTTTAATCGAGAAAAGTTAGATAGATGCAAAAAAATCTGATTAGATACAATGACGGCCAAGATAAAATAACGTTTTCACCGCTGACTTAAAATAAGCACAAGCACCGTATTTAAATCCTCAACTGAAACTCATTTGAATCATTTGAACTCATTTGAATCCTCAACCGGAGTATGACCTGTTTGCGGATGAATGGCCAATAATATTGTCAGAATGTATGATGAATGGCCAATAATATTGTCAGAATGTATGAAGTTCTGTGAGCGAGAAGAATGAATAGGTTGTCTTTAATTAATGTAATTGGTTCCAACCGTGTTAATTAAAGTAAAATAAATAAATAAATAACTGAGAGTGTACATTATAGGGTAACCTGCATGCCTGAGAATAATATTGTTTTCCATCGACGTGTAATCCGTCCATACGGATTGGAGCAACGTGGCGGATTAAACTCTTATAGCGTCTCATGAAAGGCAAACTGGTGCTCCAGAATGGGACTAATAACGGATAGTTTATAACTTTTTTGTAACTCGAATATTTTTAAATTTATAAATATCATACAAATATTACTTCTATTAATTATCGTCGTAATGGCCTCCCATTTTAAGTCCACCGTCTATTATTCCTAAATCCCCAATATCCCGGACAAACAGGTTGATATTTCAAAAGCTATTTAGATGCATTAGGTAGTTTCTTATTTAAAATTTACTTAAAAAAGTTCAATTTTATTTGACTTTGTATTAAATTTGAGTTCTCAGTTTATTTTATAAAACAGCTTCGAAATGTGAACAAAATATTTATGATGAAAGCGATGAAATTTCTGAAACTTATTAATATGAATAACAATGATGTTGGTCGTAGAAAATATTCCAATCACATTTCTGAATATGTTCATATAAATCATAGTACGAACCCAGACTGTAATAAAAAGCAAGGTTGGTTGTAGCAGCTTTATGGATATTTTGTTTATATAGAAGAAAATCAAGAAAAACAATGTTTATGGTGACAATTTTAGTCTTTTTCGTTTATAGATATTCATACTTTTGCTATCTTTGTCCACGAAGTTATGATTTGTTTAAATATAGTAGTAAAATGGATTATTTTATTTCTGAATAAGATAATAATTTGTTTGATACTTTCGCACTATATTTAAAGTTATTTCGATACAATGGAGATAAAGGGCAGAAGTAAGTAAATATAATACAACATTATATGTAATAGCAGTGTCTGCTACACTGCTATTACAAAACTGTAACTCAAAAAAGGTTTTTTTGAGAGCCTATGAAAAGGTATCTCCATCTATCTGTTTAAGGTTTCTATCTCAGAACAATATGTCTCGTGACTTCTGGTTGCTTCTTTGATTTTATTGGTCACGCATACATATACGTTTAATAAGCAAAAACATAAAATCTAATTTTTGATTTTTTTTTGTGTCACTACACTTTTGTATTATCAATGCGATATCTATATATTAATACGCGAAGAGAAAACTTTGTTGTGTTTTAAACATATTGTGCCCACGAAAGATTGTGAAATTTGGCATAGTTAAAGTTTGTATTGTTGTCAAACACATAATACATAGTATGTGGTCAAGCAGTCAAACAGCACAGAGTAGAGCTTGTCAACATAAAATTTTAGCAACAAATAATTACTCAATCCTCAATAACGTATTATACACACACAGTCGACATCATCATCATCATTATTTCAGCCTATCACTAGTCCACTGTTGAATATAGGCCTTCCATAGATTACCATACATTTTAACATACTAATTATAATATTTATTTTATATATCTTCAGAGCTATCACAGCTCTTATGGCATGAATTATTATTACAAAGTCATAATTACATATTCTATATAAACTTCAATATGGTAGGAGACGGTGTACGTAAGTCAGTTGCTACGAGAAGATAGCTTTTACATATCGGGTCCCTCTATTACGCCGTAGTCCTTACCGCCATCCGAACGTCCGTCCATTACCCGCTATTGCCGGTCAAACGAGCGATCGGCTAATGAAGCTCGGCAAATTTTGTCAGGACTCTCATTATACCAGCGACTAAAGCATCGCAAGAATCCAGGGCATGAGATTAAACCCTACTTATGCACAGATCATAAAGTCTGTGTCATTATAAAACGGTCTTCTGTTAGAAAATATGCTCTGAAAATTCACTGAAAATTCACTAAGGAAGTTTAACAATTTCTGTAAGAAATTTATCATGTAATTTTATTTTATTATGTTAATATCGTATATTAATATTTTGAAGCAAAGATGTTGAAAAACATTTTATATAGTTAAACGATTTACTTATTTTATTTCAAACTAATGTCCCGAAAGTCTAAATTGAAATATATTTAAACAGAACGAATTTTAACGGGTTTTACTGCGTGAAAATTAGTTTTATTTAAATGTGTAATATTCGCGTAAATATAAAAAAAATACATACATACATACATACATAAGATCACGACTGTATCCCATAAGGGGTAGTCAGAGACTGGGCACTCACTGCAAAAACAGATGACTGCCACAATCCACGTTTCACCAAAACAATATTATGCACTTGGTGTGGTAGGTGGTGAGCCCATCGCCACCATGCGCTGTTGGGTGCACAGTGCAGTTTAATTCCTTACTCGCCTTTTACGAGATCCATTGGATGAGATGGAGTGGTAGTATTCTTTTATCGAGCCGCCACCACACGGCTTAAAAAAAATCATTAAATATATTTACTTAGTATTTTTAAACAGTCGTATAATACGACATAATCTATTGTTAAATAATATAAATACGTTCCTTATCAATACATGTAACTACATTTTAATTATATTATTAAGAAAACTTGAAAATAATGTGTAGTAAACCAGTTTTGCATTGGTTAGATTAATTTCATGGACATGGGAATGTCAACGTATTTTATAAATATTGCCTAATTTAAATTCGCTGTGCTTGTAGTCACATCTATTCATATTTTCTTAATTGAACTCAAAATATAAAGACATGAGGGTTGATACAAAACTTTAAAAAAATATTAATCTGGATTAAAGTATAGCCGTGGTTAGCTCAGGGGCCTCGCCTTAAATTTCATAGTACGTGAGTGACCTGAATTCGATCTCCGATCCCGGCACCGTCTGACATTGTTCTGCAATTTTAAGTTGCGGACACTTCCCGGCTTCAAAACCCTCTCAGAAATGAGAGAAGACCTGTGCTCAGTAGGACATTTATAGTACCTACTTACTGCAGTACATAGGCTACTTTACTGCAGTAATGTACACTATTTTACTACTATTAAAATTTTTCAATAATTTTTCACATTTTTAGAGAATTTTGTAGAATTTTTAGTACCTGTTAACATACATAAAATTTAGTTTGGAAGTTTGTTTGGAAATTTCGAAACAGGAGCTATTCTTAAAATCGATAAGCGCCGGAAAGATTTTAGTTGCAGAAAACATCTATCAATAAAATTTTATAGAGACCTTGTAAGAATTTGTTTTTCCTTTTCAGTGAATTCTTATACAGAGGAAGGTATAAACTTTGTTTGGGATTCTTTTTTACTATCCAAGTTTGTATTACTTTATTAAGAAACGAACCCAGCGTAAGGTAGAGTTATTTTCGTGGTAAAGTTTTCTTAATATAAAGTTTTGTGTTACTGTTTTATCAGTACGGATATAAATAATATGATTAAATAATAGTAAACATAAGACACATACATGTATACAGTCACGCCTTTTTCCCATGTAAGGGGCAGGCAGAGGCCACTCACGTAGCCCACTTTTCGCCCTCGCGGGAAACGAGACGTTACGGGTGGCGTACCACGTCGCCGCCGTTTTAGTACGAGAGAAAAAGTCTCCTCTTACACTTCGGTAGGAAAGAGGTAGGTGCTATTCTACTTTGCCAGACACCTATCGGCTAAAAAAACACGCTGCACGTAAATTAATTTTTTATTCCACAATTTTTATTTTTATTATATTACCCCACTCACTACAGTTCAATGTAAGACATGCTTAACATTAAGTCTCTGCCAAAGATTGTTAAAACGGAGCAAGGCTATAAACGGCCTGCATCATCGTTGTTCTGCAAATTTGATCAGGTCAAAGTGGATGGAGTATCCACTTTATATCCTTTTGCACAGCGCTAATTGGTACGAGTTCACCACTCCAAAAATTGCTTCTCCAACGGTGGACGAGTTTTTTATAGTAGTTTGAGCTGTCCCTGTACCCAGTAATTGATTACTCGGTAATAAATTATAGAATACCGTGGTCAGGAATTTGCTCAAGTCACAAATCCGGAAATATATATATGAATTTGAATGAGATTGTTGTTCAGATATTAAGTAGTATATATAATATCATCTACTGCAAGACATGAAGTAAGTGATGAAGATGAAAAATTTTAGTTTTAAACAGTAGTTTGTAATCTCGCTCGTAGTCGTCCAGGTCGATGTCACCAATGTCAGTCCGTACATTTAGCTCAAGCTCCTTAAAATCTCGATGGCAAAATATCGCATGATTTCGAAAATAACCGCCCAACTATTAAAATAAACATAAGCTGGATATATGTATGTATCTTGTTCGGAGCGGTCAATTAGCGGGTTCTTAGGGAAAGCAAACACGTCGTAAATTAGGTCTTAAACAAACAGAGTTAACGGGAACGTGCAAACAGAGCAGTGTGAAGAGGTCTTGTAGCCAATAAGGGTTGTGATCGCACTCGTGTACTGATTGTTTGTGGTAGGGGCGTTATTTCATGTATTT
Source organism: Luehdorfia chinensis (assembly GCA_019845155.1). NCBI lineage: Eukaryota > Metazoa > Arthropoda > Insecta > Lepidoptera > Papilionidae > Luehdorfia > Luehdorfia chinensis. The sequence goes on along the minus strand of JAHVAK010000642.1, from coordinate 11,143,836 downwards.
GCTTTGTAGGTGATTCAGCGTTCGAACTTCGTGTGATTTAATACATGTTACGTACGTTGACTTTGGATACTATCTTGTTTAATTGTATTCTTACGAAACTTTCTATCATATAGATTTATTATTTAATAGCGACCCGCCTCGGCTTCACACTTGATCTGCAATTTTAAACCATTAAATTAAAAAACTTAAAATAAAAATTAAATTACAAAACCGTTAGCAAAATGGTGAAAATGAGAAGTGCTATGAAAACATGTGTACTGTGAAAATTAATGTCACTTTTGTTAATACAAAAATACCATCCAAGTTTTCGACTTTTCCGGTGGATTTTACAAAAATGTTTCTTACTCAATTATTTTATGAAAATATCCTAACAATTACGAACAACAATAAAACTATCAACCAAATTGTCGAGTCGTTCTCGAGTGATGATCTTTCATACGTGCAGCAATTGATTTTTATATTAGTGATATATTAATATCTTAATTTTGAATGTAAGCGAAACAGAATTAATAATGGAGTAGACTGTTAGTATGGTGTAGACTAAAATTACAATCTTTGATCACGACTAGCACAGACTAACAAAATACTGTTTTAGTGCAATTGTCATTACAATTTACATGTTTGTAACAAACAATCTTTACTGCTATTTAACTATACTTTGAAACTTTCTAGACGCATCGTGTTGAAAAGCTAACATCTAAGTTATATATACCTAGACTAGAAATTCGTTGACAATTCAAGCAAGAACTGCGTAAATGACTGAATTGCTTACCACTTATACGGTAGGCTAAGGAAAAACGAAGGTTCAAGTTACACTGGATAAACGACTGTACATCTTTAAGAATATCAGTTGGGCAAACACGCAGCCAGTGGAGGGGTGAGCGTGGGGGAATCGGGATGGTGTTTACTGCGCTCCAGGGACAGAGCAAAGGAATTAAATTGGCGGATGTTTCAGCGATGTGTCACACATGGATAGGTATGCTCGCCATGCAATGAAACTTTTGCAAGGTTTTTTCGTTTCAGACACGTGCGGGATAAAGTGAAACAACATAAATTGCTGACGTAAACGGGCTTATTACACAATGTCAGAAAATATTTGAAGCTCGGATTTTTTTATTATTACTGACAGTACTGAAGCAGTTTTTTTATTGGATAAAGTGATGAAACGAGCAAAACGTTCACCTGATGGTAAGTGCAACGTCTTCTCATAACAACCTCACTGCTCCTGTTACCCTGTGACATCAGTTCTTAGTATCATATGCCCAGTAATTGTCTCAGTCTGGGGAGGCATAGCTCTGATTAGGCCTCATTAGCCTCCCCTGACTGTCACCACCTTTACCTTATAGTAAAGTTTTATATACTTCATATATTTCGCACTATGAGAGACGAAATTGTTTGTTGTTAACAATAGTTTATTACAAATACTTTAAAAAGCGGTAGAGTCACACTGCAGGCGGCCTATGCACGTGAATGGGCCGGCTTGACCGGAGAAATACTTCACTCTTACAGTAAAATATCAGTATAATGTCAACAAGTTTGAGTTAGATAAAAGATAAAATATAATGATTTCAAAAAATCAATGCATCATGAAATGTACCAGGAATTGTTTTTTTATGTAAAATTCATATTTTTCTTTTTAACACAACTTTTACAATTCGATTCAAAATGGTAATAGCGGTGAGTGGTTGTGAGATCTGGTTCAATATTTGTGTTAATCTGAATATGGACCCGATCTAAAGATAATGTTTTCGAAATTCAATTTATACTTATTTTATCTCTTATAGAAATTTTAGTGATAGACTTGAGCAAGTGAGTAATCCTTCCAAAGACAGAGATAGAGAAACGGATGCTTAGATGGTTTGGAGACGGAGAGAGGATGGATGAAAGAACATTGACGAAACACATTTATGAGGCGAGTGTGAATGGGCAAGCCGGTAAGGGTTGACGTAAAAGAACTTATCACGATCAGACCGAAGTCGTTTTAAGGAAAGCCACGTCCAAAGTACCCGGAACCGTCAAGCATGCTATGAAATCATTAATGAAAGTAGAATAAACAAAAGAGGTTTGTCAGGTAGAAGTGGAAAGATTTGGTCTCTGCCAACCCAAGTGGGAAAGAGGCGTGACTCTATGTATGTAATCACTCCTACTCATAAGATGCGTATGTGTCTTTGAAGTGAGAATATAGGCGATTCTTCGCCTATGTTCTCACTTCATAAACATGAGTATACAAAGGGTGCGTGGACCACAGGCAGTTACATTGACAGAAATTTATTCTAGCATATCTACTGATTCCGCATTATGAAGCTCATCGTTATGTTTACTAGGGTCGGTATAAATGACGATACAAAATTTGTGGGCAGATATTGCACTTTACCATCAGGTGAATGATTCTCACGTCACTTGCTTACCTAAAGAAATATTACATAAAGTTCTCCGATAGTAGAGTCATTGGTGTTGTTTACACGATTGAAGAATAAGCGTCTGTAAAATCTAAAATATACAAAGAATAATGCAGTGTATTATTATATGAAAAAGTTAATGTTAAGTTAAACATTTTTTTACGAATTCAAAAATAAAATGAAACACGTAAACGTTTTAAACATGCCAACTATGTTGTTGTTTTTCGCGTGGAATTTTCTCAAAGCATTCTACCTACAGACATGCTTGTCATTTACGACCGAAATGCTCGCGATGTAACTTTATGTATTTACACGAGAAAACATGAAAGTGAAATTCGCATGATGTCTTCGATATGTAGGTACACGAAACTTTTCTATAACTGTTACATCTTAGAAAAACACTTCTGTTAAAGGAAAGTAGTAATAACAATTTTATGTGCAGAATTCGATGTGTATTGGTTTTGTTAACATTTATTGTTTTATAGGCTTTGACCACACTTTAAAAATTTGGGCAATATTTTGGTTTAAATTCAATATTAAAATCGAAGAAAATGTCGAGATGAACAAAACATTAATCTGATGGTACAACGTCAACGCAAAAGTGCAAAGTCTGCCCATGACAAATGTTGTGCCACGCAAAACATTTCTATGTCACTTAAATCTCATATGCCCAGTAATTACACTAGCTATCAGTGCCATTGAAGGACAACACAGTGTTTACACACTGTTGCTTTACGGCAGAACAACTGGCCCTGCGGTGGTACCGACCTAGAGGGTTTCCTACATAGGAATCCTACCACCAGAAACATCACATTGCATATACACAAACACAAACATCCAGACCGGTATCTGAAGATCACATAAATATTTGTTCCGTGCGGGAGTCGAACTGGCAGCAGCGCATAACTATCCGCAGGCCGGTTGCTTAGCCACTACGCCTACCGGGCCGTTAAATTTGTCAATATCTTGAAAGTACTGAGTAGTCAAAGAATCTAACAAAACAGATGACTGAGACGCTTAAGACAAAACTATCGCGCATATTTCAAAATAACCGCTCACAAAACCGTTCGACAATCAAATTGAATATGCTCGAGCGTCGCTTCATTTCCTTTTTGTTGCGTAGACAGCGTTCATTTACATAAATTTACCTATTGTTATTCGTCGGGTCGACTGCCATCTTTGCCGAGACGACAAGATCTCTGAAACTTATTCCTATAGAGGAGGAAATTTGATTCGTCGATACGACGGAGTAGACCGTATCGGAAATGACTTGAATAACAGACCTATTTTGTTCCCTTTTGTTTTCTTTAACCTTTCTAAGGAAACGATGGAATAAATAACAGACCCTGTAGAATATTGATGGGCTCTCAAGCTTCAGTACCTAAATGTTTAGGTAAATACTTAAACGTTTTCATTATTAAACATTCATTATTAATGAATACTAAGAAACTGTAAAGATTTCGTAAGTGACATGTTTTTACAGATAAATATAATTTTGGCTTAGAATATTTCAATTGCCATTGAAACCACTTTTCGTGATTTTGTTTATATGGTTATAGCCGAAACAGCTTTGGTAACTAAAGTTACTCGTATAATAAATATTAACCAATTCTCTATATTTATTGAAAATGTTAATCAAAATCATATTGTCATCATGTCTTCTATTAGCCGAAATGAAGTCAATTCTAAGAACTCACTAAATTTTGAAACGCACGGATTCAGGATGCGCAAAACGACTTAAAACACAATGGCTTTGTACAAAAGTATTTCGGACGAAACATCGACGAGTTAATGAAAGGCATTTGTATGTAACGGACTCGAGCAAGTTTCCTCCGGAGCCCGATTATGGTGCGTGTTACGTATTGTCATGGCAAAAGCGTCTTGATATAATATATTATTATGCTAGTCAGGTACACACATACATATAATCACGCGATAATCTCATATTAGGGGTAGGCTTAGGCCACACACGTAGCCCACTTTTCAAACCCGCGGGAAACGTTACGTGACGGGTGGCGAACCATATCGCCGCCGTTTTGGTACGAGTCGAAAAAATTTTTATTCCCCATTGCGTTCCCACAAGCAGTGTAGTAAGAGCATTGCATATTATGGTGTTATTCTGCACGGATAAAAACTGTCCGTACAATACCTCACTCGCCTCTTATAACACCTCGGTAGGAAACAGGTAGGTGCTATTATACTTTTCCGGAAAACTGTTGGCTAATAATATACGGTAAAGTAAATTTTTTTCATGTTTTCATGCGCCTAGTTATATATAATGTAACTGTTAAAACACGATGCGTCTTGGAACATGTCTTGCAGACAAAGCGTAAAAGATATATTATCGAGTCAACTAGTTAATACACTAAAAAGCTTTTATTAAGTTTCGGTGTTTATCACACATATATTTGAATCCCATAACAGTGAGTAATTAAGAAGACTTAATATAGTTAATAGAATCAGGCGTTACTTTGCGGAAATTAATTATCATGAAGGAAATTAAGTTAATTTGCTAAAATCCACATGCAAAATATTAAATAGTGTATATTTCCTAGTTCATTGAAGATACCCCTCCCTCCTGCATAACGAGGCTTTATCAAGTGTCATAGACTCTACGACAGACCGATTTATGGCTTTTACAGCTTCATCGGGTACTATGCTCACGGGCCAGGGGCCCGCGTACCAGGTTTGGTATGACCCAAACATAAATAATAAATAAATAAATAAACTCCTACAAAAACCTCGAAATTCGGACTGTGTCGCGTTCGCTGCGTGCTTTCGCGATTTCGAATATCTTAAATGTTATAGGTCGTCTAATGACCGTCCGAGGGAGGCTGCGGGCTGTCGACTTGTGTGTCGGTAACTCTGGGCGGTGAGAACCGCCCTGTAACAAGGGTGAGTTGTGGTGCGTGTTATATTAAAGCAATTAACTGTGTGTACAGTGTGGCCTGGGTCGTGACTGACCGTATCATGGTCTTTTTACGACTGATGGTCACTGTTAGCCCGAAGGCTTTCACAGCTTCGCCGGATTGAAAGGTGGCAGGTTGGCAGAGCTTCAATCGGGAGGGCAATATTACTACTAATATTACTAATATCATGATTATTATTAGATAATCATAATTATAAGAGAGCGGCGCGGTCAAGGAGCTGCCTATTTATACTCGTACTATCGGTGACGCAAACGGTCCCCACCGAAGATATTGCGATTATCGCGATATTGTAATCGCAATATCTTCGTGGTGGAGGGTATCTTGTGGCGGTTCTTCGTGGAGGTGTTAGTTTGCTTGTGCACGCTACTGAGGGAGGGCGGGCGGTGCTCTTGAATAAAGTAGGTAATATACACCATTTTATATCTTGCATGCGGATCTTAGAAAATTAACTTACTTTCCTTCAAGAAGACATAATTTAATCATGGACCAGACACGGAACAGCTACCTGTCATCATCATCATCATTTCAGCCTATCACTAATCCATTGCTGAACATAGGCCACCCCCACAGATTGTCACAAAAGTTACTAGCTCTCAGTTTGGGGGGATTATGCCATAGTTGCCACGCTTGGCAGGCGAGTCATTTATTGTTTTATAGTGAATACGTCGCAGAGCGCATATCTACTGCGCTAACCGAGCCGATGAATATGAAGAAGATTCACGGTTTAAATATTTATTTATGTTTACATTTATAGATGTTGATGGACTCCTGGCCGATTGTAGACTACGGTGACAACTGCCGAATACTGTCGGAGTTATCAACTGCGCAGGAGATATTCTAGTGCCACCAGTGTACGCGCAACGCAAGATCACTCAGTTGTCCCAACCTACCCTAGCTCGATGTAACGCTCATGCGATAAGATCAGGGGTAGGCTGGAACGCAGCGTCAGAGACACAAGGACTATCACAATACGACCAGACCTGCAAACCAACAATTTTGTGTTTTTATACAAATGTTGGCTCCGGCTGGGATTCGAACCAACACCCAAAAAGCGGCGTTGTAGTTCGGTAGGTATTCTGACCACTAAGCCACGCGGTAGTAATGTATAATCCATGTGGTGGTAACGAAAGAAATTTTTATCACTCTATCTTATTCCGGGGTTGTTGTAAACGTTTGGGAAATGCCAAAAAAGACATGGTATTCGAGATAACGGAACTTTATTCTCAGATATCATCGTATATATATTCTCACATAGGCCTCCCCCAATGATTGCCACATAACACAATCCTGAGCTAACTGTATCCGTAAACTACCCGCGAAACCGTGCAATCATGACCGCTAGCGTGACCAAGACTAGCGGGGACGCCGGAGACTGGAGGCCAGTTTTGTTTTGTACCTGTCATATGGGGGATTTTGTCATAGTTGCCACGATTTGGCAGGCGTGTTGGCATACCGCAGTTTATTTATGTTACATGTGGTGGCGGCGTAAGATAATCAACCACCCCATCTCCTCCCGTGGGTGTCGTAAAAGACGACAGAGGGAAAATTAAAATCAGGAGATCAGAGGCACCAGCATCTTACTTGAACGTCTCAGGTACCTCTGAAGCCTGAATTATTCGAAACTACAGCGTCTTCAGTGCGAGGTTCCGGTATGTACCTACCAAGACCGCCAAATCGCAAGCAGGCAGGTGGCAATTACCTCTGAAATCCGGAAGCTCCTTTTATCTTAGGAGAATTCTATTTTCTGAAGTACGTATCTAATGACTCACTTCTCTCTTTTTTTTAATTTTACCAGGAAAATAAAAAATAAACCAGTAGATATAGTTATGAGTATTATTGCCTGTGAAACAGATCCTGAAATTAAAAAGGTTGGCTTTCCCAACATAACACTATTCATATATATACATATACACATTATCAAACCAAAAAATGATAACATATTGGACATTACATTGGCTTGTTCGTTTTCTATATTCGATAGAAATAGCAGTTTCCATGCAAATACTTAATAGGCGACGCAAGATTTTCATTCCAGCAGCAACAACCCATAGCATTCGCCCGAAGAGGTGGCTATTTGGCCCATGTTCTCTCGAATACTTCTCCGCCTCCGTTTCGTATAAACTGAACAGTTTTCAGCCAGAACTGGGAGCCGTATTTTAGCTGTGCATCGTAAAGTGTAGGTTCTAGAAATACGTTCGCACGCAACTCATATTATGGTTTTAAAGTAAATTTATATTTAGAATATTAAGGTATTAATTTTTGTACTATAATTTGACGAAGTTGTAATACTATTATACTATTATTTTTAGCATGCACAGTGCCTGAGTGATTAGCTTTAGCGCTACGGTTCGATTCTTACACTTAAAATATCTGTATTCTGCTGTTAGTGCCATTTATCTGTAACAAAGTATCGACGATGTCCGGAATCCTACGAATATTATGAAGCGGAGTCATTTTATAGTCACAGAGAGAGTATTGACAATTGTTCATCAATGAGTGAAATATACATACAAAATTTTTGTTTTGATAATTTCTTTCGCTTATTTGTTGATTGTAAACATTATAAAATATTAATGTTACATTTGATCAAACCGTTCACTAAAATAATTAAGAAAACATTAAAGCCTTGCACAGCATGTACCAATGAAACCCGCTTCAAAGTCGCCGATTCATTAATACAACATTGTATGCACAGCTGCTAAATCACGCGACTATTTTTATTAAAACGGTTAAAGTATTAATTAACATAGGAAACATTTGTGTCAACCGTACAGTCAAAGACTTGAGGTAGTTGCTAATCGTTTTTTAACACGCTAGATTTACATAATCAATGTAACCAATTAATACGATTCTATTAAAAATGTTATACAATGCATAAAACTTGAGTAAAATTAAAATACTCATTTCCTTTGAATAAACTGTAATACAATTTGTTTACTAAGCTGTTTTCTAATACTGTTGCCTTTAAAAGATAAAGAACTATTTATAAAAACAAGTTCCACTTATAACATCTCAACGATATTTCGTACACATTAATATATTTTTCCTTGTGCAAATCTCTGAACTTTTTGACCTAAAGCGTTGCGAATAGAGGCGTAAAACAAGGAACAACCGTTCATTAAAGGTTCTTCAAGTTACGTCAGCTTATGAATAAAGAGGGTTTGCCCGCAAGAAAAATAAGGGAGTTATTCAAAAGACAAAGTTTTTTGTTACGTAAAAAAGAATGACTACTAAGCGCTGGATTATTGTTCTTCGCAGACAAGAGTTTTGCGGATCTCGAGGACGTAAAACCTAATTGTAATTTAATCTACGATTTGCGACCCAGTTGGACGAACAAGTGTTTGATTATTGCCCAAGGGGGAACGTTAAAGGCTGTTAGTGGTTTCAGTACCTATTCGCGTTCAAATATTTATATGAATAGGTATTTTGAACATCTACTTGATGTTTTATTTAAAAGCTTTTCATCCCCGATTTTAGGACACCCACGGGATGAGATGAGGTGGTAGATTCTCTTAAGTCGCCACCACACGACAATCTGCGGTTGCTAACCCACCTGCCAAGCGTGGCAACTTCAGCAAAATCTATCCAAAATGAGAGCTACAAACTTTTGTGGCAATCTATGGTGGAGGCCTATGTTCAGCAGTGGACTATTGATAGACTGAAAGAATAATCCTTTCTTAGTGCTGACTTTCGTTATATAAGAAACTCCTATGTAAAATTTCGAGCTTCTAAACCCTCCGGTGTAGGTTGTTTGTCAGCCAGACAGTGTTCAAGTTTCATTAAGTAAATTTATTAGAAACAGCTGTCAGCTATTTGTCATAGTCAAAATAACATATTCCGGCCCAAAATAAATAAATAATATTATTATTTAATTTTTAGAAAAGTAGCAATCTTCAGACAGAAATAACAAAATTCGATAAAAACATAACCAGTACATTTTGATTTGGCGCCAAAAGTCCTACCGTGAATTTAGTAAACGCTCTTTTAGTTATTTTTTTATGTAAAAGTTGAACAGCAAATAACTTTACTTTTTTCTTACACACAATCTCCTCTAAATGAATTTCGAGCTACGATAAATAAGCAATTTCCTCTTCAATAATATTCCTTTCTCACGGAAACCACCCGGGTTCAAACGGATGACTTTATAATTATTTTCCACATATGGGCGAGGTGGTGATTCGTTCCGGTACATTAGCGATACCCGGGGTGTCGGGCCAAAGACCCGGACGAATAACGAGATATCTGCCTCGGCGTGAAATTGTGAAATTACCGGGAAGCTTAAAGATACCTCTCAGTTTTATATATTTTTAATTATAAGTTTATAAATTGTCGATTTTCATCTTTCATTTGTTATTTATTTACAATCGTTTTCTTTTTTAAATTCAATTTCAATCTATATTTTTTTTTGTCAGTAAATGTAGTTTTTAAAGGAAATACTTTTCCTAGATTCTCGTTAGTTCTCTTTTAAAAAGTTTTAACTAAATTTTTTTAACTAAATTTATTTTATTTAACAGCCCATACATAAATACTAACGCATTATATATAATATTAACGGATCTAAGAGCATTTTTGCAGAACATTTTGAATTTACTTCATCACTGTTCTCTGAAACGCTCAGCTAATGTCCAATATCCAGTGCACTGAAGACAAGTCAATGTCCTGAGAGTTTCGTCTTGCAGATTAAATCTCAACTAGGCGATATTACAAACCTTGTCTGAATGTTTTAATTTAGTGCTGAATAAAGAAAAATATTTCGTATTATTGTGGGCTCAGTTGCTCGCTGTAAGTTTTATAGTACACGAGTGACCAGGTTCGATCCCTGGTGTAAATTGTTAAATGCAATTTTAAGTACCGATTTATCGCGAGCTTCGCGGTAAATAAAAGCATAATGAGAAAATAGGCATATTAGAATGTGTTGTAAAGTCTACCAACCCGCTCTGGAGTAGCGTGGTGGACTCTTCGCGGCTTCAAAACCCTGTCCAAAATGAGAAGAGAACTTTTCTTAACAGGGGTTACTTTTATTTACACACTGTTTACCTTTTATTTATTTATTATAGAGACCTATCTGATTTTAATTAGCTTTTACTGAACTATTTAAAATATAAAAATCATTTATTTATTTATTTTCCGAAGCCAGCAGCTTAAAGTAGGTTACAATTTGACATATATAGAAATTTTACAGATAATAAATTCAATTACAGATTTCCGAGCATTTACAAATCATAATTTGTATTTTTCCTTTGTCTTCTGATATCCGTCCTAATAAATAGTTAGTAGGTATAAAGAACATTAAAGTCAACCAGTAGACAAAACCAGTTTATGTAGAGCTAGCAAGTTATCGAAACTATTTTACATAAAAATGGCTCACTAATGTTGATACGAAATAGAGTAATCTGCAAATGGAAGCCATTGAAACAAATTGAAAAATTTACATTTTAACTGCTGTTAATTAATTGGGACCGGTTTCTCCGTCTACCTACAAAAGGATCGTAGAAATTTTGTTGAGTAAATAGTAAAAGAAAATAAACACTTGTGCTTCATGACAAAACAAAACACCTGGTAATCAAAATGTTAAAGATGGTTATTTTATTATCATATCTGAATAAATATTAGTTTTTCACCAAAGCATATATAAATGTAGTTTTTAAATAACTCACATCCTCATAGAGACATCTTTCGAGAGCTGTCAGAAAACTTTACTAGTGGTAGGATTCCTTTACAGTAATCCGCCCAGGTAGGTTTCACCGCAGGGTCAATTATTCTGTTGTGAATCAGTAGTGTGCAAACATACTGCTATATTCCGATCTGAAAGGCAGTAACAGCTAGTGTAATAACTTGGCATATAAGACTTAAGTACTGACTGATGTCTCAGTCAGTACTTAGCATGGCACCGTACAGAAATATTCTGAAAAGTGTTGCGAAAAATTAAACATAAATATTTTAAAACTTGAATGTACCGCATTATTGAATTCATACAGGTAAACTCGCCATTCTCTCTCGTATTTTCATTAAAAAAAATTATGAAGATCCTTATTAACTATGACATAAAATTTAATTTAGCCATTAGAGATTTAAATTTTACAAAAAATGTACGTGACTGAATAATGGAAGTAAATATCTTAAGTTTTATTTTTTATATTTACCCCAAAGTGTTGTTTTAAGGTTGCAATTCAGAAAATAAAGAAAAAAACTTTTATTTATAATTTCTCACATATGTAGTCGAAGTTTTAAAATAAACTCTACTGTCCATAAAATAACACATAACTTCCTCACATGCTGGTTTAAGAGAGCGTGAATTTAAGCTCCAAGCTTTAAATTTGCAGCTTCCTAAATGTTTTTCGTAAAATTCGGTGTAGTATTTTTCATCTTTATTTATAAATTTTTAGAGTTTTTAAACGTAGTTTCTATATTAAAAAAATATTAAAAGAAAAATAATTGAGAACACAAATAATCTATAAGACTAAAATGCTGAAATAATTATAAAGCTTTATATATGTACCTGTCACTGCATAATGTAAAATCTCATTATCTGAAATTTAAAAAAAATGTTGTTGTTGTTGTCATTAGGACTTCACAAAGATATTTTAGTCTTTCTTATAAATATAAAACGATTGTCTAGAAAATAATTTCAGCGCTCCAGCTCCCCAACAATTATCTTAAGCAAGTATTTGAATATTTCTAGAGAGATCATCGTAATTTCAACTCGCAAGTCAACTTCACAACTAATCCTCTTATATTTACGTACTCTGCTTTATACCCGAGTCAGTTCACTAGAGAGAGATGAGCTTATCAAATTTCAATATCTTTATTTGTGTTGGAAAAGGACAGTGCTTTTAGCTAGACTAATCTCGGTGAAACAATGTTGCGTCTTTATCCAAAGCAATTTCTGCTGGAAAGGTTTGAGGCCTTCGCATCACGCACAGGATTATAACTTCAATGTAAAAGTGGAAAAGGGTTATAATTGTATGCGGTTGTACGATCAAGCTTTTGTTTTGTTATTCACAAGCTGAGTATGAGTCGCTTCTTACAATGTAACAGCCTGTGTCACATGGAATGTCGCCATTAATTCTCGCTGAACGCACTCTTAATTATTGATCAAATGATAATGACAGTGTTAACCCACTGCACCGTTCGATATAATATTACAGAAAGATCAGTATCTCAGTAATATATATATTTTAATTATAATGTTTAAAAGGAAATTTACTCGATTACAATGTATAAAACGTTCTAATTAAGTACTGGCGTTAATTGTTCGCTCTGTAATATTTATATTTCATTTTAAACTTCATTTGTACGGGTTAACTTACAGTAACTACTTCTAGGTTCGAGTTTTAAGTAGGTAGATAAAAGTAAAGTAACATATTTCATTTGTCCCACTGTTTTTCATGTTTTTCTTCACCGGTAAGCACGTGGTAAAAAAGCACTTAAAATCGCAGAACAATTTTAGAGGTACCGGGGATCGAGCTCAGGTCACTCGCCTACTATGATTTAGGCGAGCGCCCGGCCCCTGAGCTACCACGGCAAAAAAAAGTTAGTCGGTACTATCTATATTCCAATGGTAGTCAAAACTGGTTTAGTAAGTCTTACTTGAACATACGACCAATTACAATTCAGGTTTTGAAACAATGCACACCCATATGTAACAACCAGTTCTTCATTAAGATAAGTTATCAAAGAGAATACTAGAATAACAGGAAGCATACAGATTAAAAATACTTTAAATACATATAATTACAATGCGTGTCAACTATCGACAATCCAAACTTTTATGGTGCACCAACCTACAAAAACTAATAAAACATATTGTTTAGATGTAACAGAATTCAGTTAAAAAACAATGTAAGACATTTTAAACATCGCGTATTTATAAAGTGTTGGAGTTTTCGATAAGCGTCAAGAAAATAAATCATCTGGCAAAAGGATCGCACCGCCCCTTCCCGGGCGGCTTCCAAAATGGCCGCCGCTCAGCTGTGGGACAGTCCTTTCATATTTTTTGCGGACCCACCATTCTGTTACCTCTCCTTTATACGAAGCGGATACCCTGATAAAATATTTGATAATAAAAACGTATCGAAGTAATTATGCCATCACTTTCATTTCACACATGCAGGTGTTTTATTCGTTTCCATTTTATTCTATGCATGAAAATATTAATGGTTCGGCATTATTTGTAATTTTATATTTTTATTTAAAAAAAGTCTAACCACCTATAAATTACATAAATATTAAAGTACCTACACTCAAAAAATAAATACATGAAAGTAATTAAATTAATTAAGTTAATTACACTGAAAATACTTATTTCAGTTTCCTGATTTTTTATTTTTTAATCGTACCTACTTATTATTTCAATAAAAGTAACAAATTCCATAGATAACATTAAGGTGACAAAAATCTCATTTGGAATCTGTAAAATGTAATGGAACAATAAATATCGTTAATAGAATCAGGCGTTACTTTGCGGAAATCCATTATAATGAAGAAAAGTAAGTTACTTTGCTTAGATCCGCATGCAAAATATAAAAATGGTGTATATTACCTAGTTTTTTGAAGTGCACCACCCGCCCTCCCTCAGTAGCGTGCACAAGCAAACTAACACCGCCACCAGGAACCGCCACCAGGTACCCTCCACCAACCACTACAATACCACCACTAGATAATATACACCACCGAAGCCGAGAACACGACACGTGTTTCGCCCCAAAACGAGGCATTATCAAGCGTAATAGACTCTACGACAGGCGGCCGCCTGTAACTTACTGTGGTGCGGGGGGGTAGGGCGGGTGGTGCACTTCAAAAAACTAGGTAATATACACCATTTTTATATTTTGCATGCGGATCTTAGCAAAATAACTTACTTTTCTTCACAATAAATATCATTAGACTAATATATAGTATATAGATATTTATTTTATGTGGTCTAATATTTGTTAACAAAAAGTTCAATTATTTTTTTTTCTAAATAAATTTCATGTAATTGGCTAAAGGTATTTCATCTTTAATCCGAGCTTAGACGTGGAGTTCACTAGTAGATACGCACCGGGGTTACTTTAATAACTCTTTAATCTCTTCAAGGGATAATATTTGACTTGACTCCGTAGGTACAAGATGCCTCGCTCCATCTTTATGATATTAGGTTAAGTTCGCTCCAAAAGGATTAAGGCAGCTCTTAATTCAACGCTCCGGGGCCGAAATAAATTTAACGTTTTGAGAAGCTTACAAGGAAAAACTTGTGACGTACGGACGGTTAAGCCCTCTCGGAATCTCTTACGAGATCTTAAGTACATCTTGCGGATGTGTCAGTGTATATTCAGCGGAAACACGACCATATAAAATAAATCAATTGAGCTTTCGATACGGTATGAATCAACAATCTACAATTTTGCAATGTAAATTTTGGAACTGAATTTACGAGTAGATAGAGACTGTAGAAGATACTATTGTCTCATTCAGTAAAAATTGCTACAAGGATTTAAATGCTTGTACGTGTCAGATGGTGGCTGTCAAAATATGAAATTTAATAATTTTTATACTTGTTAAATTACAGCAGCCTTTTCATTGAACATCAAAAGCATACAATTTTTAAATTCAAGTAAAGATGCGAATGAAAAGTTATCGAATATATTTCTTCAAAATAACAATAGGCAGAGGAACGTAATAACGCACATAGAAGGTAATTGGAACGAATCTCTCAATATTTTATTTTCCGCCTCAATTTTATTTTATTTCGCCGAGCGGAGCGCCTCTAGCTGAATGGAAGGTAATTGTAGGCTGCGCTACGAAGGGTTCACTTCAGGGAATAATTGTACAAATACAGAGGACTCTGGGAGAGCTTAATGGAAGGTTGTGTCGACGCTCCGTTGTTTTACTGGGGCCTGCGAGTTATGCTTAGGTAATACTGGACGAAGGACGGAAATTATCTTGGGAACGAGTTTCGTAAAAGCGGCTATGGGAACTAATGAGGCGATGGGTCCCCCAACTTGTTTTGCGAATGTACAAAAGGTATAACTTTAATTTTGTTTACGAGTCGACAATTAATTTTGATGGTTATGATGAACGTTTCGCTGAATTATTTTGTCGGGTGTCTCGTTTTGGATTCTTAACAGTTATGTGCTCAGCGAGATACAAATTCTGTTATGTATTCTATATCCGCTGCTACTGAATAGCAGAGTTCTTGTATTCTTACGAAATGTATACTAATAATAATAATGTCCACCTGACTGCTTACAAATACCGTGCATGTTCCGATTAAAAACCAGAAGTTTTTATCGGCGTTAAATATAAAATTCATGATAGAATTAGCTAAAACTGCAATAGCATTCACCCGTCTTTAACTTCCAACGACGTACCGCTATATACGATAAGATCGGAAAAAGGATTGAATGCCTTGTCACAACACGGCACAATCACAACTAAAAAAACAGATCACAATTTTGGGTAATAACTTCACATTTACAAAAAAAATAGTTTGTTAGAAGACTGTTAGATACGTACGTACCATACATGACGTAAAATTGTAAATTGCATTCCACTAAATACGGCCTTAGAATAGAATAGAATAGAATATTTTTTTATTCAATATAGATCATTTACATAATACTTATTGAACGACATTTTTTTTAAACTACATTGGTTCTCAAAGAAATGCCTCTGTCCTGGGAAGAACCAGTAAGAAACCCAGCGGGATTTTTTTTTCAGTCATTTTAAATATACAATTACAGCAGTTTTATAAAGATGTAGAAATAGCTTGGCAGCGATCACCTCATTCCCAGGGGTTATCATCATCCACGTATTCCTTAATATTATAATAACCCTTCTTAAAAAGTCTTTGTTTAACAAATAGTTTGAACTTTTTTATTGAAAGACTTTGTGCACTTTCTAGGATTTTGTTGTAAAAACGTATACAATGCCCATGAAAGAGTTACTGACTCTGTGAAGTCGGGTAACTGGCATAATTAATTTGTGCTTGTAAAAATAATAATTCTCATAATTATTATAATATTTCTCATAATTTAATTATTTACCGAAGTCACACAATATAATATTATGAACTTTGTTTGTACATAATAATATATTTAAGAAATAAAATGTAATTAACTGTTTACTTACCAATCCCGATATCGCCGATTAATTGCAGAGGAGCGCAACCACTGCCACGCCACATCACGAATAATTCCAAAATAATGAAAAGCTTGGACAACGGTCCCGGGGCGTACCCTTTTAAAAATGCACTGCACTAGTGTTTTACTACAGTGCAGGTTGGTCGAGAACTTCTTAGACCAGGATAACAGTCTCGTAAAGTAGGTGGTCCCAACTCAGCATCAGTTGGCGATCACTGCGACGTATAAATGTCTGGAAAGTGACTAGAATAAAGCTGGCACTAAGTAAAGAGAGCACTAAACAACGAGCAGTCTCTGAGATAAAGCGAAGGAATTCTTTTTAAGTGTACATGAGTTACAAAGTTACTACGTCAAGTTAACTATGATATTCTACAGACTCCTTAATAAAAAAAATCTTAACTATTTGCTAAATTATTTAAATGATATTCATAAACACTCGTCGATGAAATAGTAAGAAGACATTAAAATAATTATCGTTAACATGAATATTATTTTTCTAGATTGTGTGCGGATATAGATACATTATAGTGCTGGATGTAAATAGCTTGGTAGACGGTTAAAACCAGAATATTATTTACTACAGAATCAGTTTTTTATCCCGATACGGTACAAAATCACGAGATAATCTCACATATTTTGTATGATTAAAAATTCCTTAGCTTTTTATTCTTTTATGTTTATTAAATTATATAGTGTTTTGCAACTTGTCGGACGCGCCAAAAGATAAAAAAGGTTTTCAATTATCAGGATTAAATTTAATTAATTTCGTTACTGTTATCCTGAATATTATATAGAACATAACTTGAACTTTAATTTTTATTTACGATACACTAAGCGACCTAAGCGTTTATTGTTTTGCGATGGAAAGCATCGTTACTTTTTATCGAAAACAAGATCGATATGTCAAAATGAAAAGTTAATATATGACGCACCAGAAATTCTAAAACGATATTTGTAATATAACGCACTTCTACTTAATTGATTCTGAATTAGTACACAATATGTTTCAATGATATATGGTTCAGAACATCATAAAAGAAATGTGTTAAAAATACCTAATAGGAAAATAGACCTTATTACCACGCGACCAAAAACATTTCGCACGGTGTTTTACTCCCTATACACCAAAAAAGCTTTTATTGGAGAGAAATGAGGATCGAAAAAACGACAATTTTCCGACTCCGGCTTTATCGGCTCACAGAGGAATTAATCATGGCGAAAAATTTTACATTTATAAAATCAGTTTCGATAATTTTTCGGTTTTATTTCATTATCGTCATTATAATTTCAGTCTATGACTGTTTCACCGCTGAACATATGCCTCCCATAAATTGCCATAAAACACTATCCTGAGTCACCTGCATCCATCGACTTCCCGCAAAACTCCACTCAGTGGGGAGGAGGGGCGGTGGGTTAATTTAACTACTGCATATATTAATTGACTGAATATGCGGTATTTGGTGATGGTCACAGTTTCTGTTATAAATAACACGTTAATAAAGAATATCTACTTATACTCGTACATTTATATTTGTTTTTAGCAGCAACATTGTGTAGTGACCTATGTTCGATTCCCGTTGCCGGTACCACTAAAATTATTAATTTGCAATTTTAAGTGATGATATACCACGTGCTCAGCGGTGAAGGAAAACATCGTGAGGAAACCTGCATTTCTGAGAAATATTTCGAAGACGTGTGAAGTCCGCTAACCCGCATTGGAGCAGCATGGCGGATTCTTCCCAGCTTCAAACCCCTCTCGGGAATGAAGGAGGTCTGTGCTCGGGTGGCTTACATCATGGTACGCCATTAATCTGAATTCAATACCCGATGCCTCTTGTAAATGAGGGTAGATTTCTAGCAGTGGAACATTGATAAGCTATTATTATATATTCCTTTTATAAAAAAAACGCGTTTGATATTTATTAAACGTTTTCTGTAAAACTGAATTTGACATTTATTAAGTTGTAACTAAATATTATTAACACATAAGATAATTCATGTTATATATTATATTAAAACATTTTGATGTATGAGTGCAAAAATATATTTAAATTAATCCTATTATACAACATAACTACATAACTAATAATCATATCACGACATTATAACTAAAATGTATAGTAAACATCGCTCAGTACATAATAATCGTCAAAACACAAATACAAAGTACCCTAAAAAGTTTCTACATACAATCTTACATAGGACAATTAGCATTAAAAATAAATAAAAAAGACAATCGCAACATGGCCACCGTAATAGTGTAACCGCATACGATGCCGAAATATAGCCACCATCTCATTACACATAACGACTGTTTGATGCAAATTCAACCGTGAATTGGATGCACTCATTCGCCAACGTTATTTTAGCATAATCAACTCCGAACGCGCTTTCGATGCAAATGTACACCGCTTCCTTCAGAAATGAATTTTTAGAAACTGCGATATCATTGGGAGTTATGGGTGAGTTATTTTTAATGTGGATAATTCTCGGTCATTACTTTCGCTCCAGTGATTAAATGACAATTACCAGTAGTGTTGACTTGAGTTCATTTTAAATCAACAAAAAGTTTTAATTTGTCCCATCAACAACAACAACTCAAAAAATATCGAGATTCTATTTTTTTTTCACTCTTTTTTCGTTGTGTCGTTTAACCAAGCGATCATTTCTATCTATAAAAAGAAGCCGTGACAGTTCAATGACCGAGAGATTGTCATAAATTCCATAATACGCAAGTGGCTTCGATCACTACACAGAGATCACTAAATTTTAAATGAAGTATTAGTTTTTTTGTTGATTTGCTACGTACGATGAAGAATATGGATAAAAAATCAATAACCGCTAACCCACTCAGTGTGGGTTCAACCCTCTCAAAAAAGAGAGATGTGGTATATCCCGCGGTGGTTATAATAAGGCACCATCGCTGGGCCAGTCATTCTGCCATGAAACAATTGTATGTAAGCATTACTGTTTCGCTCTGAAGGTCAATGAGAACTAATGTAATCACACACAGCATTTCTTATGGGCAGACATTGCACTTACGACCGTTTTGCTGGTCTCGTCACTTTGTCCTGTTAAAAATCCTCTCGAAATATGACACTCCAAAAACATACGGTGACCAATCGGTGATATCTATCTTGTTTGAGCTATATCCAATCGTGAAAAATAACTGATATTTAGTGAATTAAAATAATATTAAAAACAACATTAATATTCCGAAGCCCGCCTTTGCGATTTTCGACCTCGGCGACTAAATCAAAATATTGTCGGAAGCTATCAACTGCGATATAGGAACAGGAGATATTATAGTGCAACAAGTGTACTATACAGGCACTCACTCGTCTTAACCTAACTGCGCCCGATGCAACGCTCAAGCTTTAAGATCGGAGGTAGGGTGGGAAGCAGTGTCATAGATACGGGAACAACCACAACACAGTAAGACCCGAAAACCAACAATTTTAGTTTTTGCACAAATGTTGTTTTAGGCTTGCTAGTGTACAGAGTACCTGAGTACGGCGCCGCGGGTACTAATATTCTAAGGCCTATTTGTTTCATAAACCAGCTAGTTTACTTATATCCCTAACACATGAAGAAAAAAAAACAATGAACTTCCTAATTTCTAATCAATGGCAGTACAGAATATAACGTTCTTCTTCAACGAACCTTCTATAATAACGTTCTTGTTATTGATAGCAAGCACCTTACGCTTTTGACTTTCGCTAATGACTTCAATAGCGACTTTTGAAATTTTAGGGCGAACGCCCGGGCGAGGGACCAGGGTTAATACTCAGGTTAAAATAAATGTTTTTTTTACAATTTATAAGCGGAGGCACCGTCCGGTTTGAAAGCTGTTTACCGAAATGCTGTCCAATAATATAAATACATACAGATGTCGAACGAGGCTTTGAGTATAACTATCAGAGATACTTCAATGGCATTCCAGTACCATAAATAACCTAAAGTTATGTCACTAGAATAATATGAACGACTCCCGTGCTTAATGTAATTAATAGTAAATACACTACGAATAATTTATATTACAACCGACACATTATTGACGTGGTAAATATATTGATAGTTAGCGTACATTATAACGATGTCGACTAGACATTATAAAACTATCGTAGAGTGTGCGACGCCTTAAATTATCCCACCGCTGGGCACAGGCCTCCTCGGATTTTTTTACTAAGTGTGGACTAGCGGACGTCACATGTCGTCGAAAGTATTTTTAATATATCAGAAATGCAAATCGGCAGATTTCTTTAAAAATATTTAACGATCTATTCACATGCATACAGTCACGCCTTTTCCCCTCATAAGGAAGAACAGACTACACCGCAGCCCACTTTACACCCCCGCGGAAACTAGACGTGACGGGTTGCGAACCACGTCGCCGCCATTTTGGTGCGAGTGTTAATTGTGTTCCTACAGCATTGCATATTACGAATAAATGCCGTCCGTAAAATAACTAAATCGCCTTTTACGACACCACGATTGGAAAGAGGTAGCTGCTGTTTTACTCTGCCGGACAAATATCGGCCTAACTATCTAACACGTGGTATCTAACACGCAACCATCGCAAATTACAATTTTAGTAGTATCGGTACTAAGGATTATATTACATAAGGATGTTCGTCTCAGACATACTGGACGGCTATAGTTGCCTTTAAAATTACATTCCATATTTTCTTAATAATACGTACTATAATAAGTATATTATTTCCCGCCTCGGTTTTATTTGATATAAGGCTACACATGATATGGAATAAGCAGAAAAGCTCGAAGACGTCGACAGCCAATGATATACGCTGAGCAAACGCGTGCCGACTCACAACTATTGGTTTGTTGGCTTAGCGATTGGTACAAGTGATACGCGACAGATACAAATCAATTACATAAGACCTAAAAAAATATAACATCATAGTAATTTGTGTCAAATATTATTATACACAGACTACCCATAATTAAAGTAACAACCCATAAATGTCCTACTGCTGAGCACAGGCCTCCTCTCTTTTCTGCGTGGGTTTTGGAGCTCGGAAGAGTTTGCCGCGCTGTTCCAATGCGGGTTGGCGAACTTCAGATATCCTAGAAATATTTTAAATACCTCAGCCATGCAGGTTTCTTCACGATCTTTCCCTCACCGCCAAGCACGTGATAAATTAGTACTTTAAATTACAGAACAGACATTTAAGATGAGCACCCGGCGCTTGAGCTACCTCGGCTCGGACACGGCATAATTAAATTTACATCATAACTCTTAAATTTTAATTTACTAAAAAAAAAGGGCACGTTACCCTTTTTTTTCAAGTTTAGAAAAATTCTTTAGGTTCTGTGTTCTTCAGAAAACTGCTACAAACTGATGATAATGACGTCCTCCTTAACAACCGCACGGCTTAGTAGTTAACGTATCTGTCTGCCGATACTGTCTGATCTGTCTGCTCCACACACTATTGGTGCCCTCTGGCACCGTATCTGACTCTTCCTCTGAACTTGTCACATATTTGTTACATTTACTGACGGTATGATTCCTATGCAGGAATCACAGGTAGCATAGGTAGGTACCACTGCAGTGCTAAATGTTCTGCCGACAAGCAGTAGTGTGCAAAAATAACTGTGTTTCGGTTTGAAGGGCACTGAAAGTTAGTATTATTGATAATTGCAATTCAAGATGTGGTTTTACCACGTGTTCGGCGGACGAAAAATCATCAAGAGAGAGCCTGCAAGTCAGAGGAATAAAAAGTAGTTTGACCCGCTTTAGAGCAGGGTAGCTACATTACATGTAAGGGGGTCAGTAAAGGGACATTTATAACAGCTTGTCGGCAACCTTAAAAAAATGTTTCTAAAAATTTAGTATTTCCGCATACAGTTTGTCAATTACATCTTATCATTTTATTCGTACTACCTTTTCATACGTGGAACTTTTACGTAAGCTCTTCTGCTATACGCTCGGAGAAAATTTATTTCGGACTCCTTAACACGGTTCGGTACGCTTCTGTAATGATAAAAATAATAAGAATCCCCGATGATCTAGCTAAAGAACGTAATAAAGTATGACAAAATGTTATGCCTTATTTCCACAGAAAGACCAAATCCTCAAAGTTTTGTAATAAAATCGACCTCTTGACTATTTATAACTTTTTTAGTTACGAACAACGGGAGTGAAGAAGTATTGTAATGACATAAAAAATATTTGAATAAATATCGATATTACAGAAGCATAACATTAGAGTATTCCTTATTTAGGATTTTTTATAGGTATATGAATGGTAAATTGAATATTTAACACATGCGTTTACAATTACTGGTTTTACAACATTGTACATCTTATAAAAAATAAAATAAAAATATATTACGTGCATTTAACTGCTCTCTGTTCTGCATTCAAAATGTTTATATAATTTGTCAAAAAATTGTAGTCAAATGCCAAATATGAGATATTTATCAGCGTGTGAACCCTTTTAAAAAATCATATTTAAAAAAAAATTATTATGAACGTCTGTGCTGGGGTAATCAATTGAAGAGGATAAAAACGCTGTAAGCGGTAAGAAAATCTCAGAATATGTGTTCAGTAGGTATTAGTGAATTTAGTTCTGTGCGCACTGCGTCGCCGACACCAATCTAAATAATTGACGGGGTCCGATGTCCGTTACACTCTGCAAGTTCTTGCTCGGAACAACGATGTCATGGAGCACGACTTCATTATGTTTAATATATATTTTTATTTGATGTGTACATTACTATTTTTTCATATAAAATCGTTTTCTAATGTCCAATCCATCCATCCATCCATTTTAATTACAAAGTTTTCATAATGAAGAAATAAGAAGAAATAGAAAATTGTAGGTACTGCCTAAAAATGAAAATACCATTCTGATATGAACTTTGTTTGAACTATTTTCCTGTTGGTTCCCATTTTAATCAATTTATAAACAAAACTATGAAATACACTCGCATGTATTCATCTCTGTATCCAAATAAATATTACTAGAAACACGCAAAAAAGCTAATATTGAACCCGACTCTACATCACTCTATCTTGTGTAGCAGTAAAGGGTGGAAGTAAAAAGTAAGATGATGAAAAAAAAGTATTATTAGTCTCTTACCGAAATGGAATTGGAACATTCCGCGGAGAAACTTTCAGAGAAAATTCGCTTGCATCTCACTACGCTTTACTTAGCTGTGGGCAACCATCATACTTTCACCGCCTTTACGTACACCATTTAAGACAATTTCAGGGAATGGAATAAAATATTATTTCACGCCGAGTATTTTGCAATGTTTTCTTCGCTTTATTTTTCATAGAATTTTTCATTAGTTACAAAAGTAAACGGATGTTAGCGGGGTCGTCCAAACACATGTTAACCCGTACTCTTTATCACTTCCAAATGTACGAATGTGTTAATAATGTAACAGCGCGAAAGCTAATTTATTACCTTTCTGAGTAAATATTAAATATTAGGATTAATAGGTATCAGGTTCATTATGTATTTAATATATTAATATTACAAAGAAATATTCATATGGTTGACTGCCCAATGTGTTTTAAATTAGGCCGTTGATAATTCGATGGATCGCCATAGCTATTCAGAAAATCGAACTGTCAAACGTCGGTTTTATGAAGATTTTATACATTTTATATTTTCTTTGACGATGCCGCCGAAACGGGAAAGGTAAGGGCGAAATAATACTACTGGCGTTGGATGGGCAGGCTTCATTGTAAAGCTATCCTGAGGGAGAAGTTACGACCGCGACAGGTGTGATGCCGAATTAACTTCTTATATAAAGTCGCTTTTTATACAACACCGACAGGTTAATGAGAGCGGGGGATCTCCGTAATGAAACAACGAAATAGAGGTCGGTGCTACGTTCACCAACCGGATTAATTAAGAACTTTCGTATACTTTTGATTTAGTTCCTAATCTAACCAACTTTTTTACGGACTGTTATCCAAAACTATTATTTAATGCCAATATAAAATACCAACCTGCACACACTTATCTTCGTTTTAATATAGTTCGTATACAGCACACACCTGTAACAAAGAAATATGCCATTAAAATTCTTTGCATTGGAGTAAATCGATGTTGTCGTGCTATCAAACAAAGCAGGTTTATGCATTAAGAAAACATATCGAAGGCTCGCTCGATTATTCAAATTGCATCGTTTTCGACAAGCCCGTTATCTGATGATTGGACGTTGAACTCGCGTCCCCGACCAATTCGATAAAATTAACCACAACGACAGAAGTTGTAGAACAAAAAAGGAACAAAGAGACTGATGAAATTTGCAGTCGCCTTCGTGACGAGCAGTGCTTTATTCAATCAAGAAATGAACTGAATTGTCGGCAGTCAGTGACCTCGCCTCTAAACATAGAACACTCGAAATTAATTAAGATTAAAATGACAGATGGTAGGATTCTGGTGGTAGGATTTCTATGCAGGAATCCGTCTAGGTAGGCCACCCCAGGACCAGTAATTCTGCTGTGAATCAGTAGTGTGTAAACGTTACTGTGTTTCGGTTGCGTAATCACTGGGCATAAGAGACTTAAGAACTGATGTCTCAGGGGGACGGGCGCAGTGTGGTGTCACACAGAAATGTTCTGCGTGACGCAGCATTTTTTATGGTCAGATGTTGCACTTACCATCAGGTGAACATTTTGTTCGTTTCGTCACTTCATACAAAAAAAAGATGAACGAGAGCGTATTATTGTTTTACTAAAACGTCAAACGTTATTGTTCTTCCGCGTTAAGCTTAATGCAATAATCAGACAAGCAGCCTTATATATTAATCAATACGTAGAATGAATTCATGAGACAATAAGAAAATGACAGCCGCTGTTCTTGGGCATGGGTAGAGATAATTAGATGTAAGATACACTTTGAAAGATCTATCGATACAATTGATATACCAGACTTTGGTTCGTGTATTTTAGAGTGAATTGTGTTTGTATTTAGTCTATGGATAATTAATTATTATGGGTCTGAGCCGTGCAATTATCGAAACGCGATGAAGAATCTATAAATAAAAATAGTGTTAAAGAGATTCGAATCTTTAGCGGTAAAATACATATAAGGCTCTCCAAATCCAACCAACAAATAAGACTGGTTTGTTTTATCTAACTCTGAATAAATATTTGAAATACTTTCGATCTTCTTGTCATTGCCTAATGGCACTTTAACATCCGATGTTTAAGAAACAATTTACAAACAAATGATTTCAAGTGCACAGTAGTAATTAAATAAAAAAATGTAGATTTAAATATCTGCAGGTTTAAGCGCGCAATCTAACAATAATAATATCTAATTACAATAACCGCAGACCCTCCACTTCCCTGCAACTACATAAGTTTAAGGGCCGTCTAGATTCAGCGAATACATCCGTCTCATGCGCCACTAATGTTTTTCAAATCATCGAGACGAATAATTTATGGTTTCATTTTATTGTTTACGCGTATATCGATTTCCACGGTGGCCACATGAGACAACGTTTCAACAGTACCTCGTAAAAATTAATTGAACCGCGCGCGGATGTCATAGTTACGATAAAATTACAATCCATCGAGGCGCCAGATGCACGCCGCTTTATTGTGTACGCGCAAATTGAAACCTATCCCCGCACGGACGATCGTTGGCAAGTTATTGTTTTTATATAAATGGAAAAGTTGTCTTTACTCTTGAAACAATGAAGTCCTATTTCTGTCTGTATGTGATAGCTTACATAATATTTCAACACATTGTCAAAATCATTTTTCTTCATTGTAGCATAACCACGTTTGTACTTGAAATTCAATTTATGGTTTTACACCAGCCTGCTTTTTTGTACACACTACAACTAATTTACTACACTAGAATTTTCTTGAATCGCGATTGTAGTTAATTTTCGTATGTGTGTTTTTGAAGAAATTCAGACCCGCAGCTTAGAATTCGGGTACTCTTACCACGCGGTGGTCCCCTAGTGACTAGTATTATAATAATACCTATACGAATCCACCTAAACAGCAACGCCTCTGAATTAAATACACTTTTAATACCGATGTAATAATGAATCTAAATATAATCTTAATATCTAAACCTTTATACTCAATATAATTCTCTGAAATATTTTGCATACTAAGTTGAAAACCTAATTAAGCAATTACATTCTAATTACACAAAAGACCACAAACATAACAATCGTCAATTAATTAAAACTATTCTCATTGCTTACAAAGCTATAAAACAAAACGATAACTCTTAATTAAGATGTAAATGACCAAAGCGATCATATAAATTTTAAATTTTAAAAATTTAACACGCGATGTTTAAAAGTTTTAGTGTAAATTGTTACAGAAAATTAGTTGATATACTAAAATTATTACTATTTCCATCTACGCTTGAAAATTGCCCCAAGGGCGTGAAATAACTTTGCCCCGGTGTAATATAAAGTTAATTGTCTAATTTATAAGTAGACGGTTACCTGCCATGGAAAGTACTTAATCTGCACTCGAGTATATTTTAGCATCGCTCTGTAGAGCATATTTCAACAAAACGGTGTAAAATGTATTCATCAATGTATCAACTCTATACGTCTTCATTAACGTACGTCGTAACTAATGCGCTTTTAAAACTAAAACTTGTTTTATTTTTTATATAAAATGAAAGTGTGTATCTATTTCAAATGTCTGGTTTGAATGAAAAAACAAGTTTTTTTATAAATGAAAACGCATTGAAATCTTCATCACATTGAAAAGGCATTTCATTTATTCATCGACAATAATATAACTTATTATTGTTGTTGAATAAATAAAATTTATTTTCATAAACGAGGGTTGTAATAAAATATTTCTACTATTGATTAAAACATAAGCTTGCGTAAGAAATAATGGATAACATAATTTTTTTCTAGTAGGGTGTAGTCTCAATGAAAGCGAGTTATAAATCTATTTCTCGATAGCATTATCGATGTATAATGTTAATAACAGTGTTATTAAATATGTACTACCATAATATTTATTTTTTTAATTAATCGGTTATTATTTTAGAATTGTTGTTGTCTCTATCACGTTACCTACATTACCGCAACAGTGTCTTTATGACAGATATTTAAATTTAAACAAACTGTATTTTGCATTACGTATATGTATTGACAGATAAATAAATAATTCGCCCTTAGGTTTTTATTCATACAAACGAAACGAATCTTGGCTATCATGTACATTACTAGCCATCTTCAATAAATTTGTCTTTACCTTCTTTTTCATTGCTTGGCGTATTCTACTCTTTTTGTTGTGGGAAAGCATGCGGCATTTGATTTCAGATTTAAGCGGATCCAAATAGTTTTTGTGGAATCTCTGAGACCGCCAAATGACATTTACAGGCTCGCAATTCCTAGTCCTTACAATCTTAAACGACATTCGGGGTACAACTTAAACGGAATTCACTCTGAATACAGACCCAAAAAGTAATAATAATTTATATGTTAACTGTATATTGTAAAAATAATGATCTACTTTACTTTGTATCATTTAATATTTTTCTGCAATTCAATCACATCGAAAAGGTGAACCTATTTTTTGTATTTGTCATTGTTAAATTATGTCTCAGAGTAGATTATAAGATACTTTTTGTTCCAAGATTCTTGAATGATGTCCCAAAGGCCGATTTCCACCACGGCGACGACTCCCGAATATTGCCACGAGTTATCATCTGCGCAGGAGATATTATAGTACAACAAATGTAGGCGAAAACACAGAGGCACTTACACATTTCAACCTACCCGCGCTGGATGTAACGCTGATGCGATAGGATCAGAAGTAGACTAGAAGGTGGTTTTAGAAAAACAGAGACGATCACAAAACAACCAGACCCAGAAAACCAACAATTTATATTTAAGCACAAATGCTGGAATTCGAACCCAGGACCCGGGTAGAAATCTGTTACTCTGACTGCTGGGCCACGCGGTTGTATTATTATATATATTAATAAACTGATTTACACAAACAAAACAAACAGATTAGTTAAATAAAATGTCTCCTCGCCTCGCCCCTGAATAGATCACTACTGAACATAGACCTCTCCTAGGAAGAAGAGATTTGCCGTAATCAAAAAATTATGGAAACCAATGCTAGAAAAGCACCCCCAATGACCTGACGGTAGAAAACCAGCGAAGAAAACCATTGAAAGGGGCAAGGTCCCGATACAGTTTCCCGGCACCCCTTGCGGGCGCCAGAAAACACTGCAGACGGCCGTAATCACAGCATTTGGCCGGCGAGTACCAGACGCTTCGTAGCTTAGACGCTACTGCCCTTCGCTAGTCTATATATTCTCGATTTTGGATTTTTCAAGAAGTATATATTTAGAGATGTAATAACGAAATAAAAACTTAATTGATCCCAGAGTTAGATATTATTCATAAAAATTAAAGTAATAATATATAATACCTTAAAGCTGGGCACAGGTTCTCATTTTTATATAATTATTTGGAGCTGCAAATAGTCTGCCACGCCGTACGCTTATGTAGAGAAGTGGCGAATTTCACGTTATCGAAATACTTTATATTTCTAAGGTTTACTTACGGTGCAATGTTTTCCTTCGCGAGCGAGCACGATACTATTATAACCCCACCCTTATTATGATTAATAAGGGTGGGGTTATAATAGTACAATGATTAATTGATAGCAATCGTCATACCATTACTTACAATGTAAGCAAATTTCGTATTATTAAATTCAGTAGTTTTAAGTAAACTAATGGTCGAAAAACAAACTGATAGAAGTATATTTTAATAGCAGATTTTGTCATGTAAGCGAATACAGAACAGGAAAAATATTGAAAAATTCGTAAACTACTGGCCGACACTTTTTTTATTTAATTGTTTGATTTAAAAAAATTGTCATAGATATGCTATGAAATCTTATCGCGAATATTAAAATAATAATTCGTGAACAACAATAATGAACGTACCTTGCTTCTTCTTCAATATAATTTAAAATAAACAGCGACATTTCTGTAAACTGTCACGCGACGCAATGGCATCCGTTCATACCACATAAAGCCAAATGCCACAAGAAATTTAAAAAAATACTTAACCAAAACAAATGCGCGTTTAAATAAAATTTCTCATATAAATTTTATAGCACGTATATGAGGTGTATTCAGGACAAAACGCTTTCAGTGGCGCCACACCTCAATAATTGTGTCATGGAGCCTTTAAATTAGGCATGTGGTGCTGGAATATTCGATTTTGGAATTCATTTGGAAATGTAAAAATCATTCGACACTCATTTGGATAATGAATCGAGGCGGTTATTTTTATACTCCAATTTAGCCGAGACAGGACTTGCGTCCGCCTTACTGCAACAAAGTATGTATTGATTGGACGAACGCGGAGCGGGAGGTACCACGTAATTCAGCTTCTATTTTCAACTTCCCATCCCGAGCGAACTGCCTATAACTTGTCCGATTTTGATCAGTTAAATCACTTTATATTTTTACGAAATCGTTAATTACGTAGAGGTATTATCGATTTATAATTAAGATAACTTATCGAAATAATGATAATTACACTGCTTGGGTTTTTAAAATTCGTTGTCGTTTTGTGTGTTGTAGTCTATAGCATTATTGTTGGTCAAGAAAAACATACATTATTCCAGTTGATACGAAACTGACCGTGTTCGGTGGGATGTTTTTATGCTTCATTTCACTGGGCCGTCATGAACCGCGTTATACCTACCTTGATATGGAAATGGCAGAACACCTACCTGCTTGGGCCAGTGCGATAAAAATAAAGGTTTTATTTGACTGTGAATATATTTAGAAATAAATTCAAATGTAAAACTGTTTCACTTCTTAAACAAATTTAACTTTTGAAGTTAAATTTAAAAAATAAAGAAGTAAAGCATAACAAAATTTTTTTTAATTATAGGTACATATACCAACACAGCATCTTTCTCTGTTGATATTGTTTTATTATTTAGTTTTACTATTTATATAATCAATATTTCAGTCTTGATTCAAAAATTTGGTTTTCTTAATATATTAATAATTATAATTGTAAATTGTGTTTAAGATCATTTTAGAAACTATGAAGATAATGAATTTGTGATATGAATGCAAATAAAATTCATTTTTAAATATATTTTTTTTGTATCAGACAATACAGTGTATAACAAAATATTATAGAATATTTATGGAATTTATAATTTGAATCATGGCAGCTCATGGGCTTGACGCTCATCTAAAATAATACAAAAATATCATAATGACCTAGGTTCGATTCCCAGCGACAACGTCACTAAAATTGTTGATTATTCGGCGGTGGAGGGAAACATTGTAAAATTAGGATATTAGACTATTATGTATATCAAGGAAAAAAAAAAAATTTCCACAGCTTGTAAAACCCGCCTATCCGAACTCAAGCAGTCTCTTCCCGAGAAAAAAAATTGAGAGTTTTTTAATCAAAACGTTCAACATATTTTAGATCTCCAAGCATACCAAAATAAACAATATATCTAGAACGTTTCCTCTACGTAATAGCCCGCCAAGTCCTGATTGCTAATTTAAATAAATCCTACTTCGCATAAGCAACTGTGTAAAGCAACTTTGTATGCAGTGTTTCTTGAATTATGCGATGTTTCCTGAATTTTAATATTAGACAATCTTTTTTGCTTTTTTAGTATCTCAGCTCAGTAAAAAGTCAAATATTTCTGTCTTGCTATCTACATAATCGTCTAATCGAAACATTTATGAATCTTGTATGATAATTTTATCCATCAAGGTTCGTTGTACCTAGAAGGGAAATTGATAATTTAGTCGAGATGTCTGCATCAATACTTTACTTTTTATTTACCACCGAATGTGTTTTAAATGGTTTTCGTTTTGTGTAAAGTCTCAAGCACAACTTATTTAAAAATAAAAACAAAATATATAGGAAACTGTACCTACAACATAATATCCAGGAATTTCAGTTACCTAAATAATCTTAACGTAGATTTAAATATATATTTAAATATATAAGATATTATACAAAATGGTAAGAAAGTGGTATGATAATTTTATTTATAGCATTATTGGCAAAAACAACTGTGGAAAAAAAATTATTCATGTTGTAAAACAACGAAAATATTTCTGATATTGAAAACTCACAAATCTTATAAGGAATTCGATTTAGATACTGACATGGGACGCATTTTCTTACCACAGGGTATAGGTTCAGAATATAGCTACCGACAGACTGTTCGTAATAACAATAATGCGGGAACGAAGCTGGGCGACCTGCCAGAGTCCTATCGATCCAGCTGACTGACGGAACCAGAAAAACTAGACCCCCGAAATCATCTATTCACTCCCCCACTTACCTATTGCTTAGATAAAGGGAGGGGTACGACATGTCAACGATGTTTGGTCTTGTAGATACACAAGTAGGTCAAAAGGAAAATTTAACAAACACTACACCCCGCTTATATACCCAATATAGACTTTTTTATTTTAAATAAACCGGAAATATCTATCCGGGTCAATGCAAATGGTGGTAGAACTGAAAGGACTGAAGAGCAATACAAAAGGTATTCCGCCGTAGTGAATCTATTTGAAAAAAAAAAAAGAGTTATCATGTATTTGTTATTTTTATACAGCTAAATCGACTTCCAATATATTTACATTGTTATTGAAGAATTCAATTATTAACGAATCAAAATTACTAGGTACAGAATTTCTTTTCATTATATATCATACGTACTATAAGGATTACACAAAATTAAACGATTTAAAAGTTGCAAACTACAGCAAAATTTAAAAAAAATCACGCTTGGAATATATGCTGACAGATTTTTATATCGCTGTATATGTTAATTAAGTAAATGACTGCCTAATGAGACATTATTACCGTCATTACTTCATCTTTATTGAAACAGAATGTCAAAGCTAAAATGCCACCCATATTAAAAATTGCTTTCTCGAAACTAAATAAAGTGCCTCAACGAAGTTCTTTAGCGACGAGATTTATTAGTATTTTTCAAGTATTTCTTCATTATAACGTTAAGTTTTCAAGATAAGTGTTAGGTATACACAAAGCGTATCTTTTACGCCGTCCATCGAAAGAAGACCGTTCTAAAGTACTAATATTTTGCTTACCGGGCAACATTTTCGTCAATTTGAGCGGGGCAGGGGGTATCAAAAAAGGTTGGTGGAAGTTTTAAGATATTGAAGAAAGGGCCGTGAGTTGGACGATATAACGCTCTTTAGATAAAATATGTAGAGGTCGCCTCGACGTTCGCCTTACTCTCAGGAATTGAAGGCACTTGAACGATTCTAACGTGGGTAAACGTGTTTTTGTAAAAGTTAGTTTTAAAGTGACGCGTGAATTTTGTTACAGCGCACTGGTATTTGCCATGTACGTGAATTTTTACTAAGTTAATAGCATCAAGTAACCTTCTACAAGGTTTATATGTATAATGTCAACAATCCAATTACAAAAAAAAAATTCAGTGTAATCTATTATCCCGTGTGGTGGTGGCTTAAGAGAATCTACCACCCCATCTCATCCCGTATGTGTCGTAAAAGTCGACGCAGGGAAAATGAAAACCAGGAGATGGGCAGCAGCATCTTCCTAGAACATCTGTATAAATTAACTGCTGTAGCCAACCCGCCTTCCAAGCGTGGCAACTATGGCCAACCCCCCAATATGAGAGCTACAAACCTTTGTGGCAATCTACGGGGGAGGCCTATGTTAGCAGTGGAGTATCTATTTGTAAATACTTAAAAAGAAAATTAAAAAACTTTTGATTTAGATACTTTGACAGGCACAATGCGCCATGGGTAATGTCGTTATAAATTTCACTGTAGGCGAGCAATCAGAATTCAGATATTCTAACGGCATCATAATTATTGGTAGCAGTTACCGCTGATTTACCGCGTGTAGGATATAAAAACAACAGTAAATCTGTATCATTAAGAAATAAACGTAATAAAATACCTGGAGCAGCATGACGATCTTTTTTAGGCTACATAATCTGCCAAAAATAAAAAATAAATATGTATTTTTACAAAATTTATATGCATTAGAAAATAAATGACATGATTCAAAGACGAAAGACATACGAAATTTGGCAAAAGGAAGAGTCTGTTTAAGAGTAGGTTTGAACTAAGCAAAGGGATAACTATGACCTGATATATTTCCTATTTAGGTTTTAAATGTAACTTAGCTGACTCATCTATCGATATCCTTGTCCTAAACACAAGTTCCGTGTAAGATACGTATTAAAACATTTACAAATTAGGAAAACTTTGCGCTGTTTGTAGACAAGATCATCAATGTAAAAATATCGCTTCCAAAAAGCCGTCGGCACGTTTTATCGTGTTATACACGCTAAACAGTTATGTAAAGTCTTGCAAAGTTAGCATTATTCAGTTATTAATGTCTGAAAGAAGTAACGTAAAACAATAATTGACTGAGTCTTTAAAATTGCTATCATCTTCTAATATTCAAAATTAATAAACAAACACTAATTAATGAATATACGAACTACCACTATCTCACACACTGGGTTCGAATCCCAGTCCGGAGCCAACAGATGAGCAAAACTAAAAATTGTTAATTTTCGGGTCTGGCTGCGTTATGTACCCGTGTCTCTGACACTGCATTTTTTACCTACTTTCGATCGTGGTGTAAGAGGTTTACGAGGACAAATATGTGTATGCGTAATATCTTCTGTGCAGTTGATAGCTTCCGACAGTATTCGGGACATAACAAATCCTCTGTCCCTCTAAACATTTATATGTGCCATAACACTGCGCTCGTCATCCTGATAGATCAGTTCGTAAGTCACATATGCCCAGTACACTAACTAACAGTACCACGCTTACGGCGGCGGCGTAAGATAATTTGCGACGCCATTTTATCCCGCAATAGTGCCTGTAAAATCGCATGAAATCCGACACATGGTGGAATAACCATCTCTAATAATTCCAGTCTGATAATACATAGAGTGATCCCAGCGTCTAAGGAACCAGGTGATTACTATTCCGTGTCAAATAGTGATGATGACGGTAAAACCTCCGTTCTTGGAAGAGGCCTATTAACAAGTTGGTAAAGAGTGAGAAGCCGATAGGCGTCCGGCAGAGTAGAATAGCACCTACCTCTTTCCTACAAAGGCGACTAAAGTATTATTGTACGGCCAACCTTTATTCGTGCAGAATAACACCATAATATACAATGCAATTTCCACTGCTCGTGGAAACGCAATGGAGAGTGAGATTTTTTTGACTCGTACCAAAATGGCGACAACGTGGTTCGCCACCCAGTGCGCTACTTGTGTGGCCTCTGTCTACCCCTTATATGGGAAAAAGGCGTGACTGTATGTATGTATGAAGAAATAAATAATAGAGCATTATTTAGTTTACCAAGGATTATTAGGTACCGGTCAAAAAAAAATTGTAAAACTAGAATAAAACATGATTTCGTGTAAGTAGTTATAATACAACACGTAAAACATATTTTCATAAACTGTTTGTATATATATATATAAGAGTTTATAAACCAAAAGTTCATAAATTAAAATTATCTAATGTAACAGTTTACACCCGCTACATGACCACGCTAAAAAAAATTGCCTTCTACATGGCTAATGTATGTCCCCATATTGATTTTTTACGCAATACTGTAGTGTTAAACAATAAAAATACCAAAAGTTGTATCGTAAACCGCGTTTATTCTCAGATATACAGTGTTTAAAAAAATATCGTATTTATACAACTTTCGGTCTTCCATTACAGTAGGCCTACGTAATGCGTAATTAGAGAATTTTAGATGAAAACTTTACGTAGGCATTCGTTCCGTTTCAGTATCCGACGGCACGCGACATCGCGTGCTGGTTGGATCCCGCCCCACTCGCTCTACTACCGTTTTCTATCCTAGAAATAACTAAAAGTAACATGGTAACAGATGTATGTGCAATACGAAGGGCCGCACTGTCAGCAAATGTAGGTTAGGAATGACCTCGCTAATTGACTGCGGCTATCGAGAAGGTACCAAACGTCTTTACACAGTATCTGATTTGAAACAAAATAAACAAGTTTAAATGGATACGTCGAGGCTATTTGTTGATAGATGAATTTAATATTAAAGTATATTTGTAGTAAGTTAATCTCCATTATAACTACGAGTATATTAAAAGGTTTTTTAGTAACTTATTACCTAACTAAATAGAAAAAATATGTCCTAATATACATAAACAATAAGATTAATTTCGACCAGTTATTTTATCTGAACATCAGTCTTACATCAGTACTATTAAACGTTGGTCAAATACAAAACCTACCTTTTAAAAATGTTCACGTTTTTTATAGGTATACCAAATATGCTTAAATATTATAAGGTACTTCATTCATTTTCTGTTGTACTGATCAGACCGTCAACTTAATGAGACTCCAACAAATATTTCTATCAATCGAAATTTCTATTGAATCATTTTAAAACTTTTTTGGATAATATTCAATGGTGATCATTTTAATTTTTTTTTATTTGATAATGTCACGCGACGAGCAAACCGTTCACCTGACGGTAAATGCAACGTCTGCCCATAACAGATGCTGTGTTATTCAGAATATTTCTGTGTAGCACCACACTGTCACCCTGAGACATGAGTTCTTAAGTCTCGTATAATTTATTTACTTAGATGTTCCACGATGCTGCTGCCTATCTCCTGGTTTTCTTTTTTACCTCACCCGAGGGATGAGACGGGGTGGTAGATTATCTTAAGCCTTCAGCCTTCAGCCTTCTCTTAAACACAGTATTGCTCATTAGTTACTAATGACATTTGATCAAAGTTCAATAATACTGCTTGAAGACTGTTAAGGTATCAAACTGATCTCTATGATCTATGATCTGTATTACTAATAATGGAGAGTTTAGTCAAACGAAATAAACTTAAAAAATCGATTTAATTACTTGACTGTTCATATGTCATAATGATTAACCGAATAAAAGATATTGGATATTGTGCTAGTTAATAGATAAATATTTCATCATCCGATTTCTACGCAGCAAGTCCAGTCGTAATAAGTCCTACAAATTTAATTATCTATTATTTAATCGTTCCAGAATGTGTGAGAAATCGGGAAACGATGATATTTGGATATTTGACGAAGCGTTGCAGTGATTATTTGTTTTTGGAATGTAATTAATTGTTGAAAAATAGTTGGAGTTTTCCATATCAACTCTTTTGTAACGTTGTCTTAAATTATTATTAAATGAACAAAGTCTGGCAAGGAACACTGAAATTATGAAGAATACAATTAACGATCTAAAAGTCTATAAAATGGTAGTAACACTGTATAATCATCATAAAACACGCATGAAACTGCATTACTTGTTAATAAAGTTTCGCCAACGCCTTTCCTGCAGAGAATCGAAGCTTATGTGTCCAAATAGATTCATTTCGAGTACTTTATACGCCTTGTTAAAACCTACAAAGCGTAAAAACACCGCCGTTATCGATTAAGCAATGTTGCATATGTTACAGATCTATGGTATATAGTACGGCCGCGTGGACGAATGGTTAGAATACCTAACTACTACGCCGCGGTTCCAGGATTCGAATCCCGGAGCCAACATTTGTTGGTGGTTGTTTTGTAATTATTCCGGTGTTGACACTGCTTCCTAGCCTTGTCTACTATCTTATCGCATGAGCGTTACATCAGGCGCGGGTAGGCTAAAACGCTGCTGTGATTGCACTTGCAACACTATAATATATTACACTTGATATTGACACTATAATATCTCAGCACAGTTAGCCGACATATAGCCACATAGCGAAAGACAGCCAGAAGGACATCATGTACGATGGAAGCCGTACTATCAATTAAATAATTATACTTACGCAATACAATATAAACATCATAATCCATTTATAACTGACCGAAAACTCTAGATTTTATTCTATTCTTCTTAATTATCACCACTTCCTTCCTCATTGAAGATTATTTCTGAGCCCCATTCCCCATCGACATATAGAAAATTATATATATTTTCTGAAGTACCTCAATTTATTAACAAACTATATCTTGTACTGCCAGCTTGTCGCGTACCTACGCGATATGGTGTCCATATTGTGTAATTCAATAGGGTGTGTTTGTTCCGGATGTGGAAAGATAATTGGTTTCTACAGACATTTTTAATTTATTCATGATACTATCGCTCTGTGTGACTTGAATTAAATGCAGTACTTGCGTTATTGTTTTTAGAAGAGCTTAACGAATTCCTGTGTCAATATGTCATATGTATGATTGGTATGGTCATTGATTATACACGTATATACCTATGTACATACATAAAATGAGGTAGGTTATATTATGAATAGTGCTTACGTAATAAAGAACGATTACATTTCATACAGTTAATAGACATAATACGTGATTTTTTTCTTTTAATAAATGTAACTTTTGGGTGCTTAACTTGTGTGACTCAAATTATAAAATTTCGCATAACATTTTAAGGAAATAATAAATAGAAAAGCCCACTTGGACTCTACTTAAAAAAAATATCAAAAAAATCTTACCTTCGTATTCAAGCAGTATTAATGTTTCCAGTGTCATTGGTTGTATTCATTAAAAAATTCTGGTCATATAACAAAAGTTAAAGAATGTATAAAACATTATATGATATATTAATATAATGAACATAATTAACCTAAACATAACAATTCGAACATAAACACTCGTCAAATTAAGACCATATCTTACCATAACTTTATTATATATTATTGCTCAAACATTTGACTTTGCTTTTCATACGGAACTAAAACACATACATATTGGGATTAAACACTACAC
Source organism: Luehdorfia chinensis (assembly GCA_019845155.1). Lineage (NCBI taxonomy): Eukaryota > Metazoa > Arthropoda > Insecta > Lepidoptera > Papilionidae > Luehdorfia > Luehdorfia chinensis. Next base: position 11,105,575 of record JAHVAK010000642.1, on the reverse strand, counting down.
TTGTACTTTGATTTTACCACAATGTTTCAATCAGACAGCAAATATGTCTCTACTCTCGAAGTCAAAAATCCGAACTAAGCACTCTTTTGCATTAAAGCGGTTCAGGCACCTTTATAGAACATTAGCAAAACCCAATGTGTCGACTATTGTTAATTTATATTGCCCTATAAACGACACGTCCCCTTGGCTTTGTATCTTAACCCTTTCAGCATGGAAGGTACAGTTTTTAAGCGAGCTTTTTGCTCTAGTTTTTTCCGTGACCGCAGTTACAAAATAATGTAACGGTCGTCAACTTGCGCTGATGTTGTGCAAAAAGTCACTTAGTAAAAACGTTAACGGTTGGCATTGTCCAGCAATTTAAAAAAAAATTCTCCAACGATTGACTTTAGCGAACGAATATTTTTCTTTATTATTCTCTTGGGTTAACCCAACCCAAACATACGAGTAATGGTCTACTCTCTTTTAATTTAAGAATATTTCCTAGCAACAACGCACATAAAATATGATAAACGCTGCGTTAAACAAACTCACTAGAATATTAATAAATATTTACACTCTGTCACTTACCGTCGGCAGCATCAAAACTATTCATATTAATTATATTGGTACCTCTTTAAACCTGTCTTATATTGCCAATGAAAGATATACCATGTAATTCTGATAATTAATAATCAATGTAGTTTTTGCTTAATCCTATATAAAACATGATATAAAAATATTCTTTATTTATCAAAATAATTCAGTACCAAAGTAAATAATTACAACTTCTACAAAATGTTACTTCGTCCGTACCTAAATAAATAATTACTGAAATATGTACATACGAAAAACCAAGCTTTCATTTTTCACATCTCAGACCATCATGGTGGACGGAGGTTCCCAATATAGATAAATGTATAAATATAACAAAATATAGCAATCAGACGAAGGGAGAGAACTTTCAATGTGTGCAGGTAATTTCTTAGAAGTGCAGCCATTCGACACAAGATGGCGCTGTCTTTCATCATCCTTGTTTTAGGAAATATCGAGTAGTTAAATATAATAAAGTATTTATACATGTTGGGGAATTTAAAACTAAAACATTTTTAATCTTTTAAAAGTATAAGTGCATTTTAAAATAGATACAATGAGAAATTGAGCCCCTTTTACGCCACTGTGCTGCATAGTATTTAACGGATAACTTCGGAACTAACGCCCATTTCACTTAAGCCGAAAGGGCTTAACAGACTTTGTTAATAATTCTATTATATGCCGTATTTCGTTCCAGCAAAGGTAGTTATTGTTCAAATATTATTTTGTCTAAAGCGTAAGGTCTTCGTCGGATACAAATATTGTTACCATAACAATATTTGTTTACGCTAAGGTAAATAATTATGGAGTTTGTTCATAAATAAATACGATTGTTGTACAAGATGATAATCATATATTAATATAATTTTAATGAAATCGAATAAAAAATGACCTATCGGCATTTAGAGAAAAAATACTCAGATTCTTTTTAAATTCAAATGGTATTGTTAATAGCTTACAATGTTTTGGGATTCTAATACACATCGAAACGATGGGTATAGCCCTCTCTATAGATCTTTGAACTACCTCATATGGTCAACAGTGAAGGACTACGTCCCTGTTCCGTATGTCGTATTGTCGACACACTCTAGTTAAACACTTTAGTAGCCATTTAAAGAATAAGTATTGTGATTTGACGGACGCCTAGCTTACCCTTTTTACATGTAGGTACCAAGTTTGCCCAGGCTTCAAACGTTGCGGGTTCGAATCTCAGCCGAAGCTAACCCAGTTTGTTGGTTTATTGGATATAACCCACGTTCACTTCCGTCACTATAACATCTCACGCGCAGTTATGGAAGGAATACTTCCGAATACTGTCCTGGTCCAAAATCGGCCCATAGTCCAAGATAAGTTTTATCACTATCATCTCGGAAGAGAGAATTTGGCGCCTATTAATAATTCAACTGCAGCTTTTAGCTCAGCATGGTGTAGCTTAATAAAAATAGGTCAACTCGACCGGATGTGATACCCGCTCTCACAGAATAGCAAGCAACTTAGGATAGCAGCACAACGTTGCACTTTTTCGTGTGGTGAGTGAAGAGAACCCGGGAACCCATTTAGTGAAAAAGACATAATCCATCATAGTTCTCACGCTCTTGAAAATAATTCTTCATCAACGCTGAAGGAAAATTTCTTTAGGCCCCAATGACCACTTACCATCAGGTGAACTGTAAACGGAAATAAAAAAAATGCTAATAAATCTGTCCCTGATTATCACACACATCCACAGCTTTAAGACAAACCGCTGCCGATAAACATGGGTGACATAGATGTATTCTACTGGAGGTAGGATTCCTATGCAGAAATCCGTCTAGGTTGGTACCACCCCAAGGCCCAGTTATTCTGCCGTGAAGCAGTAGTGTGCAAACATTACTGTCTTTCGGTTTAAAGGGCACTGAGAGCTACCGTAATCACTGGGCGTATGAGACTTAAGAAGCGATGTGGTGTCACACAGAAATTTTCTGGGTGACACAGTGTTTGTTATGGGCAGACGTTGCACTTCCCATCAGGTGAACGTTTTTCGCTCGTTTCGTCACCTTATCCAATAATTTTTTTTAAAATAATATGAGAATTCTTTATTCGGCGACGTAAGAAATGAAAATTTTCTGTTGCATTTATTTACAATCTACCACCGTCTGGTAACGGAAGGATCCTTCCTCTGACGGAGAAGAAACAGACGAAACTAACTCCGTATGTATCCTCTTTTTTGAGTTTTTTTTATCTAAATCAAATATGTATTTTAAAAATATATTTACTAAGAATAGTCTTATGGACGAACGAACGCTCTATGAAAAAATTTCAGATAAGACAAATTAGAATTAAAGCCGTGAAAAATGAATTAGAGCCGTGGTAGCTCAACCTTTAAATTTCATAGTACGCGAGTGACCTGGATTCGATTCCCGGTGCTGGCACCACTAAAATTGTTAATTGCAATTTTAAGTGCCGATTTACCACGTGCTCGGAGGTGAAGGAAAACATCGTGAGAAAACCTGCATGTCAGAGAAATCAAAATAATTTCGAAGAGATGTGAAGTCCTCCAATCCGCATTGGAGCAGCGTGGCGGATTCTTCCTAGCTCCAAAAACGCTTTTGGAAACGAGACGAGGCCTGTGCTCAGCAGTGAGACATTTATAGGCTATCACTTTACTTTTTTTTTGGACAAATTCAATAATGCTTATGTACAGCAAACTCAAATATTCCAGCCTCTACAATTATTCTCCATAAGTAGTCAAATAAATATGTAGAAACTGTTCTTAGCCTTTGTTTGCAAATTTGTTAATCAAGTTTGCACCTATATTAGCTATAAGTTTTCCGAAAAATATTAAAAATAAAAAAATAACGCAGGTGTCAGCCATCGCCTTCCTCTAGCATAATAAAGGTAGCCGTAAGTCTGCCTCGCGATGCCGCCGTATGTAGGTATTGTTCGTAGACCCGAAATGAAACAAAAAAAATCTTCAGCTGCGACTGTGATTCGAACGCATATCCAGAGTCTTAGCAGCGAGTTACAGCCTCTGTGTCAAAAACAAAGATAATTATGTTTAGTTTGTCTTCATCTTGCCTACAGTTAGATCGTCGTATTCCAATCTCTGCAGTCAGATAAACACCACAGCATGCGTATTCAATCTTTGACCATATAAGAAAGTTATGTGCGTTCTTAATTTAGACTAAATTAAAGAGTTTTCTCATAGCCCACATACTCCTGATAAAGCGTTTTATGCGCTTGTCTGTAAAACTATAATCTTAGAACACATAAAAAGCTAAGATCTTTTTGTACTTAATATGTCTCAGGTATGTAGATTTCCACACGATGTATTCCTTCACCGCCGAGATCGTTGTAAATCAAGCCATAAAATTGCAATTTACAACTATACTAATGCTGGCACCGGGGATCATACCTATTTATCGTACCTATTTTAGACGCGAACCCAACCCTTGTGCCATCTGATCTTACGGCTCTTCGATGACATCTGAAATTCACCAACCCGCACTTGAGTAACGAGGCGGACTCTTTGCGGCTCCAAAAGTCTTTTAAAAATAAGAGGAGCCCTTTGCACAGCAGTGGGACATTTATATGCACAATTTTCCCTTTTTTACTTTCTTAAGATTTTAGTAAATATGCTAGGATCCGCAAGCTGATTTGCATGAAAAGAATAGTCCTGTCCTTAACGATAAGAGATTTCTGCAAAATAACGCCCAGTCTATAAACATTATTACGTTTGTAATACAATCCTTTGTTACTATACTTTCCACAGGGAAACGTATACAATAAATTATAGTCTACAATCAAAACTCTGTCGCAATTAATTTCCTATTATGGCAATTAGTGAGTTAAGACAGTTAAAGGGAGACAATCATGCACTTAGTGCTTTTATTACAAGTACATTAATTAAAATAGTTTTTCTGCCGCTAAGCGCTTGTGTACAAGCATCATTGTGTTCCGTTTCGAAGGCACTGTAGCTAATAATAACTGAGCATTTGATAATAATTAACTGACATCCCAAGTTGACGTGCGCTACTCAGGACTTAGTAATTTAAACATGAAAAGCAGCCTGCAAAGCCCAAATTTAATTCCAATTTTTTACTGCAATTTACTAACACCTTCGTCCTTAATCTTTGTTATTTTTTTACAATGCAAGGGGCAATATGATAAATTAACAGCCAGAACTAAACATTATCATCATTTCATCCTATCACTAGTCCAGTGCTTGAACATAGCCATCGCCCATAGATTGCCACAAAATTTTGTTGCATTCAATTTAGGGGGAATTTTGCCATAGATGCCACGCTTGACAGGCGGGTAGGCAACCGCAGTTCATTTATTCACATGTTTCAGTAAGATGCTGCTGCCCATCTCCAGGATTTTATTTTCCCTCTGTCGACTTTTACAAAAGGGGTGGCAGATTCTCTTAAATCAGTACCACACGACCGAGAACGAAACAATTTCACTTAAAATAAATTTAAAAATATAAGACTAGTTTCATAACATTTTAGTTGACTATTGGTAATCCATACAATCTATTTAGTCCTTTCCCCTTTTTCCACAAAACGTTGTTGAGTTTTCCATAATTCTAATGAGTATATAGTTGTATATCACGCTAAACAATTAGGATTAGTTGTTTCGCGTCTTATAAGAAACTAATATGCCGTATGTTAGTTGCCGCCGTTTTGTAATGAGGTTCTCTGACGCAGAAGAAACTGGCGAAAGAAACTCCCTAGGTATCCTTTATTTTGTTATCTTTTTTATCTTATAAAGTACATTATAAAAAAAATTACAAAGATCAAGAAGATACAAGATTGAATAACAAATGAAATGCATTGCAAACTCGAGCAAACCAGCCCCCACCAACAGCACCTGTTCACACGTTCACCTTAGATGTCATAAAAAATATGCGTGTGACCTTTATTCGATACCCTGTGCTGGAACCACTAAAATTGTTAACGGCAATATTACTCGTAGGTGCAAGTTACCTCAATCACATCAAAAAACATAGTCTGATAAATTATTAATAATTCGAAGACTTGTAGAGTCTGCATGGTGGACTCCCCCTAGCTCCAACCCTCTCTGGAGGCCTATACTCAGCAGAACAATTATAATTGTTACTTTACAGTTTTAAAGAACTAGAGACCGCAATGTATGTACTGACATCACCGATTTGCCTGCCTCGCTTAGCGATTCCTTGAACAAGGTAAGATCGAAATCAAGCAGTGGACTGCATAGGCTAGTGAAGAAGAAAAAATGAAGCAGTACATGTATCACATTTTTATGAGCAACGAGACACTTTACATTTAAAATAAATAAATAAAAGAAAACATTACACTTTACTCTAGTTCTTAGGGTTAATAATGCTAGTCGCTATTCCTTATCGAGAATGTTACCTCCTCTGGATTCTTTATCCAAACTGTAGATCCCTAATTACCACTAAGCATACGTTGAACTAACTCCTCATTAGTCACTTATGCATATTAAAACTAAGCATTAGAAATTAGTAGTATCTAATCGAAATTTCAGATGTGTTGAGTAGGAAAGTAGTCTTTTTATAGAAGTAATTGACGAGACGGGCTTATGGTTCACCTGATGGTGAGTATATATAGTTTATTACATAGTATTGCAATATTACATTTATTTTACGTTATGTACATATATACTATAATATATAGTAGGTATTTGGTAGGATTCCTATGCAGGAATTAGGTAGCACCCCAGGGCCAGTTATTCTCCCGTGACACAGTAATGTGTAAACATTAACTTAAAATCTTTGTTCTTTTTTTCAATGCCTCTTACATTGACCGTAACAAATTAATAATGAGAACTGAACAATTTTCATCATCATCATTTCAGCCCATCAGGCCACTGCTGAACATAGGCCTCCCGCATAGATTGCCACAAAAGTTTGTAGCTCTCATATTGGAGGGATTTTGCCAGAGTTAACACACTTGGCAGGCGAGTTTGCAACTGCAGTATATTTATTCAGATGTTCCAGAAAGATGCCCATCATCTGGTTTTAGTTTTCCCTCTGTCGACTTTTACGACGCCCACGGGAAGAGATGGGGTGGTAGATTCTCTTAAACCGTCTACACACGACAAACATTTTTACGTGAAGTAAATTAAAAAAAAAACTGAAATGCAGACCATTGCTTCACGGCAGAATAACTTGCCCTGCCATCTAGAACACATAGATTCACCTTGTTGTATATTTTCTTGGTTTTGTACTTGCCGTAAATGAGTGCAACATACCTGTACTTATATAAAGTTTTTTATTAGTTTAAAGAAAAAAAAATGTGAAATGAAAGTAAAAAATGTCAATGTCTCTCTAAGTGGCACAGCCTGCCTCTCATTTTTGGGAGGGTTTTAGAGTAGGGAAGAGTCCGCCATTCTGTTGCAGTGCGGGTTTTGGCATTTCAACATTCTCAAAATATATTTTTATTCGTATATTCATAGTTCAGGATTTTTATTCTTAGATTACGGATTATTACCCTCAACATTAAATATACATGTTAAATCTGCACTTAAAATTGCCATTTCCCAATGCAGCTGTTAACAAGAATCAAATTCCTTCCATATCCTGAATCTTAAGTGAGCGTCTCTGCCCCTGCGCTACCATAGCTTTATCTTATTAGATACAAAAGTCAATGTCAAAGTGGAATCAACTCTTAAAAATATATTAACCTAATGATTTCTTATATCTCACCACCATCCATCACAGTTAGCTACCGTGGGAAAATCTTTGTTTCAGAGAGCACAGGGGATCTGTGATATAAAACACCTGGCCACCGAGCTTCTGCATGTCATGCAAGTTTTGCACGACAACAAGCTTCGGGTCCCGCGCCTACGTCACAGGAACCGAGTGAAACCGGCCACAGTCGAGCGTGTACCTGCTGTTCTACCATATGTCAGAGGAGTAACGGACAATATTGGCTATATCTTGAAGCGGGGTTCCATAACATCATTTTTCAATCCGCCGAAGAAGATAAGTCAATTTTTACCATCGGTCAAGTGTAATGTCAATGTGAGGGACATTACACTTGACCGATGGTACAAGATGCAGGAGTATACAAGCTAGATTGTGAATGTGGTGGTGTTCTCTCTTACATAGGACAAACAAAAAGATCTATAAAAACCCGCGTAAAAGAACACGTAGCTGACGTGAAACATCGACGCTCTAGGAAGTCTGCAGTATGTGACCATGTTCTAGATTACACCAATCATTACATCAGATTTGATAGACAAAAAAATCCTTGCAAAAGAACAACGATTCCTACCAATGATTATTCGCGATTGAAATTAAAAAACATCCTAATTTCAATAGAGAAGATGGTTGGGTATAACCACCGGCTTGGGATTCTGTAATTAACAAAATTAAATTGAAAACCAATCATACCACTGCAAGACTTCAATATACTGTAAGCTCATTTTGCGTAGATCGGACGAAAAATAATAATTAAAAGCTGAAGGTACCCCGGATTAACTATGACAGCGGGACTGTAGCCCTAGCTTCATAAGAAGTCCACTGCTGGACATAGGCCTCACAAAAAAGCATGTAACAAAAATATGTTCTTCAGGCTGTTTTAGAATCAGGCTTTACTTGCAACTCCATTATAATGAAGGAAAGAAACTTAATTTGCTAAGATCCGCATACAAAATTTAAAATAGTGTGTATTAGGCAGTTTGTGTAGAACACCACCCCACAATAGCGTACACAAATAAACTGACTCCGCCACCGGGAACCGCCACCAAAATACTCTCCACCACAACAACACTACCACTAGGCAATACACACCACTGAAGTCGAGAACACGACACTTGTTTCACTTCAAAACGAGGCATTATCAAGTGGTATTGACTCTACGGCAGACAGTCGCCGAGTAATATTATTTAAAATTTATTTCTATCGTTATATTTGGCAAAATAAATCTTACTATTTCTTCAGTTATGGAACTATGGCGTTCATCTGGTGAACCAGTCTCTACTTATGCAAGTGTCTTAGGTTATTAATTTTTAAGAAAACAATTACGCAGAATGTGTTTTTGCTTCGGCAGACATTCCAACCCGGAATACGAAGACTAAGCCCTACCATATTGATGTAAAAGAACAGGAAATGAAAAACAAAAGAAGGCTTGAAAATCAGTACACGTACAGGAAGTAAAAATTATAATATATCAGAAATTTGATAAAAATAAATTAATAAATTAACGAAAATATTACTAATTGTAAAGTATAATGACGGCGGCTTGAGAGTATCTACCACTCCATCTCGTCATATGGGGAAGGCCTGTATTCAGCAGTGAAATAGTGATAGGCTGAAATAATGATAATAATGATTAATTAATCTATAAATATTAATGAAGAATAACAGAAACGATACATGAAAATTTAAAATTAATATAACTACAAAAGCATAGTAAAACGAAGACGTTATTCAATTGAATTTTTGTCTAGAATTATTTCCTATGCGACGCAGTGACATTATTGATCCCAATGTAATCCGTGTGAGTGTTATAGAATATTGGCTTGATAAATAATAATGAACGAAGATTAACGAAGTAGATATATATATATATATATATATATATATATATATATATATATATATATATATATACATATGTGTGTGTATATATGTAATGAGTTTATTTCATTACATTATAATTCTGAGTCCGGCAGAGTAGAATAATACCTACTTCTTTCCCACCCAGGTGTAAACTAAAACAACAGGTGTGTACTAAAGTATTGTACGGACAGCTTTTATTCGTGCATAATAACACCATAATATGCAATGCTGTCACAATACTGCTCGTGGGAACGGTATAGGCATCTGCCTACCCCTTATATAAGAAAGAGGCTCGATTGTATGTATGAATGAGCAAGCCGGCAAGGATCGACATAGCGGAACGTATCATGATAAAATCCAAGGCTACATCAAAAGTACCCGCAACCGAAGAGCTTGTTTGAAAACGCTCAAGATAATTTAATGGTGGTAGGATTCCTATGCATAAATCCATCTAGTTAGTTACCACCCCAGGGCCAGTTATTCAGCCGTGAAGCAGTACTGTGCAAACATTACTGTGTTTCGGTTCTTCAAACCTGGCATTGAGAGCTAGCGTAATCACTGGGCATATGAGACTTAAGAACCAATGACTCAGGGATATTATATGATATAGGCATTGTGGTGTCACATAGAAATTTTCTGGGTGAAACAGTGTTTGTTATGGGCAGACGTTGCACTTCCCACCAGGTGACGATTTGCTCGTTTCGTCACCTTATCCAATAACAAAAAAAGTAGAAGAAACGAAAGATAGTTGTCACGATTGTATCAACTGGAAAAATGTCTCTGTCTACACCAATGGAAACAGGGGTGACTATGTATACAGGTTCCTAGGTAAGTAATAATGTGATTCGAGCTCCGAATAGGCTAATACACTGAGCTATAAGACGCACAATTGCATGATATAAGTACCGTTTAAATATCGATAATTAAAAAAAATACGCACACTTGTCTTCACTTCCCGTATAATGTGACATAGGGCAACAATAAAAAGCATACCTAAAACTATTAATGTTGCCTGCACTAATATTGGCTTCGTCTGGGATTCAAACCTGCGATACAGCGACGCTTACCCCTGACACAGCCGGCATTCTATGTGTAGTGGAATTCCATATTATTGTTTATTTTTTATAGTTCACAATGTAACTATTATTGAAAAACTTACGATATGGCTACTATAGCATAAAACCGGTAGACAAAAAAAATATAATTACTATAATAATGGTTATGAATTGAAATAATTAAATTTTATTGTTCCAAATTTTAGTTTATTCCTATATATATTAGGAACAATACTGTTATAATTCTTCATAAAATTCCAAATATTTCTAAAATTTAAGAAAGGTATTCTCTAGCTGCATCATTCGCCATGATTGAACTCAACGTCAAACTAAGAAGCTCCGCCCATTTCATCATGGTGGTAACTTCACCTCTTTAACGTCAAAGAACCTATTCCAAGCAGACAACTATTTATCTCCCAACGAAAGAGATATCTATATCTAAAATACGTGCATCCAACGGAGATAAGTGATACGTGCGAGCGAGATAGTAACTTTTGGAATGCATTTCACTACATTCAGACCTGACAGATGTCAAAATTTGTTTTCATTACAAATGCAACCTTATCATTACACACCGACAGTTGTGTTTACACTGAAGTATTGATTTGAAACATGTAAATCTGTCTATTACCCGCTAGAAAGGGAAAGATATATACGTATAGCATAAGTTGGAAATGAAGGGGGATTGTAAGGCATTACTCTTATTGTAGCGCTTATAATAGGAAAAGTTTAGAAGGCGTGTAATAGATGGCGCTATGTGTTTCTATTCGCGGAATTAATTTCAACACTTATTACTCCATTTTTTTAATTTTGTACTCGAGTTTAAAAAAAAATCATTCTTCTATTTAAGGTTATAGTTATTGATACTTCCTTAGTTCTTATAAATCATTTCATAATCTCAAACGCAATACTTATATTTTTTAATAATCACTGCGAAAAAGATTTTAAGTTCAAATAAAACAATATTCATCGTCTTAGGAGTAATATAGAAGTCATTAATTGTCTTACAATGTGATGTCTTTGATACAGCATAACATTTTCCCGCGTTTTCACCTACTCAAGATACAATGGTGCGTGCGAAATTTGCCTACAATTTTCTATCTATAAGTGAGTATAGTAATCTGAATTGCTTTATATTCTCAAGGATATAAAATGAATTAAACCTTTTGTAGTATATACAGACCAGTAGCATATAACACCTTTTATAATACGTATAAATTTTAAGTAGGTATACATTCTGTACAGAAAAGCGTAATTCATTTACATAGTAAACTACTACTATCTTGCCCAATAAGTAAAAATCTCTGAACGAAATGCTAACAGACTAAAAATATGTTATTCAATAAAGGATTAGTGGAATAAATTACTTATCCCCGTATTTTTTTTATATTTACGTATAATTATACAAATTACAATGCTCAACCAATTATAAACACCAATCTCTAACCAAAACATCGGAGCACGGAAACCTGTTTCTTAACTTTTATCACAGACCTGATACAGACATTAATTAATTCCACCCGAGTCGCAATTGGAGGTCTTAAAACGTCAACGGTTCCGCTTATCTTAATGAAATCGAAATATTTTCATCGAAAACATAAACGTTATTCGAGCATTGAACGCCCACCGAATATTTAAAAACCAGATCCAAAATTGGTTACATGGATTTCGTTTGTAATACAACTACACTATAGATTGAGTTGTGTAGAGACTTACTATTATTTTTAGGGCACAACAGTCTGGCCATTTTCCACTGAAGATGAATAAGTTCCGAAATTCAAAATACTATGAAAATTCGGAACATGGATAACATTCAGAATTCAAATAATCTAATAGAGTACTCACCATTGTTTTGAAACGTCAAACCGGCAGCAGAGAAACGGGTGAGCGCGCCGTGACGCCGTGCGTCGTCGTTCGCGCCACAACACAGACAAACGGGCTTTTTCACAGAGAAAAACACAAGGTAATACACAAAAAAACACCGTCACATTTCGGTAAAAGTGCGGAGCGAGCCCGAGATGTGTCGTCCGTGGCCGCGTTCGCATCTAAACGGCCCGAGTTTTATGTTAGATTACAGACGTAACTTTTATAGATCCTCGGTGCTATATAACGCGGTGGGCGTGTTCGGGGAACATTGGCCCTTGTGTTGTAGATTTAAGGACTATAATGGTGCGAGTTGGCCGTTGCACGGGTGTCATTAAATGTCGCGCGACGAGGGTCGAGGGGGGCAGGAGGTGTGTGGGTAAAGTTTTGGGTATTGATTGAATATGAGACGGATTAGTAACTAATGATCAACAATTTGATGTTGGGCGCCATAAATAAAGTCCAAGGCGTGACCGGCGGAGAAGTGAAATAAATAAAGTTTTATTTACCTGTTGACACCGTGGAACCTCACATGCAAACTTTTTATTATATATATAATAATAAAAGAATTATTTAAACTTACTTTTATAATAAAATAGACTATGTAAAAGTGAAAAGTAAAGTCACCGCCTATAAATGTCCCACCGCTAAGCGCAGGCCTCCTCTCAATTCTGATAGGGTTTCCCCACGATGTTTTCCTTCACCGCGGAGCACGTGGCAAATCAGCAATTAAAATTTTAGAACAATTTTAGAGGTGCTGGCACCGGGGATCGCAACCAAGTTACTCGCGTACCATGAAATTTAAGGCGAGCACTCGGCCCCTGAACTACCACGGCACCTCCCTTCTGTGGTGCCACACAGAAATGTTTTGACTGACACAGCATTTGTTATGGGCAGATGTTGCACTTACCATCAGGTGAACGTTCTACTGGTCTGATCACATAATACGAGTACTATAAAAAAAGGTTTTTGATTTTTAATATAAATTCCACGCAGACAAAATATTAGGTCTAGATTATTTTTAACATACTGTATCTAGCAGGACTCCATTTGTAACTAATGCTTCGTTTATTAGAAATGTACATTTAAAAGTATAATTATTCGTAGGTCTGGCATTTGTCTTAATACAATAATTGTATTAAAAACCCTAAACAATGATACTTTTATACACTATTACCCAGATTTCTACACCTACTTATTCTTATAGGTATCATAATACTGTTATTGTATTATATCCCTAACTTTTTCTGAATTTTTTTCTTTTAGTAGTAAGAAAAGTTACAAAATAATTTTATATGTCTTAAAATAGGAAATGGAGAGCGGCATGTTTCTGGAACATCAAAATAAATGTATTGCCGTTGATAATCACCTGCCAACAGTTGCAGATGCCACGCTTGGTAGATGTCAAATATCTTATATGAGGTATCAAAGGTTTAATGAGCACTTTACTCAGAACTCTGATCTAAGTCTATAGGTAGCCTATGTTCTATAATATTAACATAAATGAATAATCTAGGAAGAACAGTATTAATTAAACCGAAAGTCGGTAACTTCATTACAGCGCTTATCTAATTCATTCATTCATTCAATAATTTGATTCCTCTCCGTAATTCAAATATCCGTTTCCGTAAATTAAAAATCGAAATGGATATAAAATATTTAACTAAATAAAAACCAATTATTAAAGAAATGTTTCATTATATAAAACCGGTTTATTATCGTGAAGTATACGAAATAAGCAGAAAAAAGTGATTCAACTAAATATAACGAGACTTACCTACTAACAGTTAAATTATTCCTCAAACAGTGGACTATAATTGCCTAATGATGATGATGATGATGAAGGAATGAAAACAATATTACAAGCCGATAACACTGAAATATCTATCTAATAAAGTCCTGTTTATTGTATCAATCTGCTAATTAATTTACATTCCTATAAAGAAAAATAAAGAGTAAAAACATACATACTTCTAATTTCTAATCAGTGTCAGTACACATAACGTAATAAACGAACAGAGTATGTTAGTGGCTTGGCTTGTAATCGATAGCAAGCGGCACCTTATGCGTTAGTATGCCGGTCGCTTTGCGTCCCACACTTATTGTATTAGCGGACAAGAAAAATAACACTGTTTTGAATAATATCCAATATAACCATTATATATATATATATATATATATACATATATATATATAATTAATGTGCAATGTACACACACGAGCCGGGCGGTCGTCTCATATATCATAGTAAGTACTCGTATAGATTATTATTATTTTTTTCACGTGCTTGGCGGTGAAGGAAAGCCTGCATGTGTGAGAAGTAAAACATATTTCGTAAAGACCGCCAATCCGTAGTGGAACAGCTTGGCGGACTTTTTCGACTCCAAAAAAATCCAAAAGAGTCCTGAACCCAGCCGTAGATGCTACCCTTAAAAATTGGCAATTAAATGACATTATTACATAGTTTTCGTTGTATGTCATATAGGACATAATCAAATGTTAACATCTTTACATGTATCACATATGATCGACAAATAAAGGTTATTATTATTTTTATTATGAAAACGCTAATGAAAGTAGAAGAAGCGTAAGATGTGTGTTAGGGTCACAGGAAGATGTGGTCTCTGCTTACCCCAATGGGAAAGAGGCGTGACTGTATGTATGTATGTATCACATAAAGCTTACTTAAGCTGCTAACTTTAACTGCTACTGCATCGCAAGAAGGTTGTAAGCTCGATTTATATCGATAATGTAAGTGTAATACGTTTGCCAGTGTAGGTTCACATCCGGAGCACATTTTTCGCCCCCACGGGAATTATCTTACTTGTATTCTACTAGTATATTACCTTCCAATACATGATTTTTCACTGTAATTAAAGAATGTAAAAAGGTACCAGGGAAAAGATTAAGCTCAATAGTACGTAAACGATTATATAAATTACTTCAATACTCTTTATAGTACCTACTTTTAGTTTAAATATACACGTGTCTAATATAAATTAAATACTTAAAACAAAAAATAACATTTTTATTAACTAATGTAAATGACCTTAACCAATAAACTTGGCCAACAGTGTGCGGTTAGGGAAAGACTGGAGCCATCTTTAGTTGTCTACGCGTATATTTACCAGTAGAGTTGTAACACTCATGACTGACATATTTTTGGTTCCAATTTTATTCCGAACGAAAAATTGATATGCGAAAATTAAGACATGACACTTCTAAAACTATTTAAAGAATAAAGTTACTATAACTAAAGGTTATTATAGAATATTCTTAGGCTAATAATCATAATAAAATTTGCCACGTCCTGATCAATTATCACAAACAGAATTTATTTACTTTGTTCTGTTAATTGTAATTGTAATTTTGTTATTAAATTATTTTTATCGTAAAATGAAACAGCAGAATAATAATTAAGAACTATATAATGAATTCAATTAAGTCCAGAATTAAAAAATATTCATTAATAATTCATTGGGCTTCACTGCAAAAAAATATAGCAAAGTAAATATAAAATAATAATTATCGTTCGCTTCAAATTAAATTAAGAAACTGAACGTACAGTTGTTAGAAGCACTAAGTAATAAAATTGCCAACCCTTCAATGCGAAAGATCTGCGGAAACTTCCCGTAGTGAGCACCGCAGACGTAGCCGTTAAAGGGTGTTAAGGTCTAGTCCTATTTTAATTCCCTCTGTGGAGGTTTTGCCAAAAACAAAGAGGTTCGCAGACGGACGAAAAGAGGGGTGCAGTTTCGTTGGCAAAGCGGAAGAGGGAAGGGTACGGGGAGCATAAGTACGGCTGTAACAGTTTTACGATCGGATATACGGTGTGCTCATGCGCGTTGCAACTGCCAGGGATGCTAGTATCTAGAATTTGCATCAGGTTATAGGTGGACGACTCCGGCTCAGTTTTGACTGAACTCCAATATGTATATTCGCATACCTACTATACAAATTAACATCACATTTTTGAAATTATGATCTTTTATGCACTTCATACAAAAATAAACAACATCAGCTTCAACAAATTTAACTTGTAACAATTTAATAGATAAATATACTATATTTCTAGATCATTTCAAAATGTTTCGAAGCTTTAAAATGCTATAGCTCCCTCTATTTTTTTAAGTATTTTTACTTGGGCAATGCTTCTAACCCGCTACATGCAAAGATCTTATGTACGATAGAATACGCTAGCGCGTAAAGCTTCAAGCGAACTGAGTCTTGATAACTTCCTAAAAGTTAGTCATGCCTTTATTAGGTTAAATTTGAGAATTACTATTATTTACCTGTGATTATGTGACTTCTTTTCTAGGACTTTATTCTTTAAATTATATAATTATAATAATACTATAGATACTATTACAAAAGATGAGAATAATTCCTGGAAAGTGGCAACCAATAAAATAATTGTTTAATTATGTCACTCATGATCTGTCATACCAAGACTAATGTTAGGGAGTCGAAGGTATTTCTGGTATTGCTATCGCCATTTCGACTTTCAAGCGTGGCGATTATAACAAATCAACAAAACAACATTATCGTCATTGATCTGCCCTGATATGAAAGCAAAAGTGTTAAAGTTATAACCTAAAATGCCCCATAGCTGGGCACAAGATTCCTATTTTTTTAATAGAGTTTTGAAGCCGCAACAATGCTCCGTTGCTAACCCCGGACTAACGGACAAACGGACTACCCTCGAAATATTTTATTTCTGAGACATGCAATTTTCTTTAGTGTTTTCCTCACCGTCAAGCATGTGGTAATCTATTTGAAATTGCAATTAGCGATTTTAGTGGCGGCAGCGTAGCTAGTACCGATGCCTAATAATTGAACCTACACGCTGCAATCAATAAGTTCCACGTCAACGAACTCCACACGCACACACACATACGCGAGAACAAACACATTTATACGAGTATGATTTGATTAAAATTTCCAATAATTCATAATTGAAACAATTGGTGAGTCAAGTCAGTCGCGTTTCAATTGTTCGTCAATTAAGTAAAGGGTCTTAAAGCAGTAGCGATGTATGTAATTAAAACTACAAAACTTGCATCCAAATTGCCTACATAAAAAATAATGAAGGACTGTAATTTATGCTTATTTTTTAAGTAAACCAAATAGTTTATTTATCAATTATACAATATTATACTGTGGACAGTGGTACCGCTCCGTAGCTCTTGTGTCGCTAGTTAAGATATGAAAAAATCTACTGAATGTATATTGAAATATTTAGCATCAATTAACATCAGCTAATAAAAAAATATTCTTACCATAGCAGAAGTATCGATAAGCTTTTATTAGTGACTATTAAAGTGTACAAAGAGGTAAAAAATTACTATTGTACAGCCTTTTCATCCACATCAAGACTTAAACACAAGATCACTTAAGCACTGATAGGAAAGGACAACCTTTCCGAGAAACAAAACATTACGAGCAATGCGAGACGAAATATACACACGCGTACAGCGATCCTAAAATCATAAATACGAAAACAAAGCTCATTGTAAAACAATCCGTATCGCTTCGCTTTATGGATGAATATGTAAAGTTATTGTTACCAGACATTCCGCGACTAAGTTGCCCTCCGTGCATACATTCCAGTATGTACGTTAGGTACTCAGTGAGGAGACTGAATGCGATCGCCATCAGCAGGTATTATACGGCAATTTAGGAGACGACAGTGACATTGTATGATCCGGATCAGATACATAGTTGCAGACAGATATACTCGTAGTTTTTTGTGTCGTCGATATCGAAAATGTTCATATAAAATTGTTTACACCTGAAATGGCGTCGTACCATTGACATTTAACATGTCCAACGCGACAATGTAGTTAAATAGGCGATTCTAGTGCCGGCTTATTTTATCTTTATCGGGACATTACTTTTCGCACATAGAGTCTATTTTTATTATAAAAAAAGTAACCGTGCATCTAGAGTAAGTGTAATTTACATTTTTCATTTGTTAAGTTTCTGGTTTTCAAATTTTGTGACAAATGGGTATTTTTCTTCCTAGTATATAATTAACTGTATTGGTTCTTTGTAACTATAAAGCCACAAATCTATATAAATAAAATGATACAGGCTGCCGTTGTGCGCGCATGTTCCGAAACTACCTACTGGATAGATTTCGAATAATTTTCGATAAAAAATTGTTTTACTTCTTAGGCACATGAGCCTTATCTAAATAGAATTATCAGCGATATTTTCATTCATAGTTACTAATATTATAAATGCAAAAGTAGCATTATCTTTTCCTTTGTCTGTTTATTACCTTTTCGCAGCTCAACCATTGAACCCAACTTAACGAAATTCGGCACAGAAATAGCTTGCATCCTGGATACTTTTTATCCGGGAAAACCAAATTGTTCCAACGGGATATTGAAAAAACCTAAACTTACTCGAACGATGTTATATAACCTAAACAACAGATATTATCAGGATAAACACTTTTTAATTAACCACCAGAGCTATTCACTACTTATATACACAATTAATCTATATATTATACATTGTAGATTGACTGATTTTTTTAGGTAACCGTTGTCAAATGGGGTGATTGCTATGCTTAAAATTGATAGAAAACTATCAAATTTGATTTGAAAATAAATTTTCGGGTGAAAAAGTTGTAGGTTTCCGTTTCAGTTTTTGAATATCGAATAATTACATACGAGTGTATAATGTTATACAATTATTTGTATAATTGAATTATGTTACTGTAAGAGTTTGTGGCAATCTATGGGGGAGGCCTATGTTCAACAGTGGACTATGGTAGGCTGAAATGATGATGATGATGATGAAGATTTGTAAACTTACTTGGATTCAAAATTTACGCAATGCCCCGCAAGTACGGCAGAGATATAGAGCGAAGACTATTGGCAGAAAATCAAGTATATGAGCCACTGCATAATTTTATGAGTAGCCAGAACGTATCTAAAATCTGGCTGTACATAGAAGAGTACTGGTCCCCACACTTATGTACGGTAGTGAATGTTGGGTCTGGCAGAAGAAGCATGAAAATAAGATTAATGCTGTGGAAATGAAAAGTTTGAGAAGTATAGCTGGAGTGACTTTCATGGGCAAAGTGAGGAACAGCGTGATAAGAGAACGTTGCGCAGCTGTAGAAGATGTAGTGACAAATATAGAGAAAAGAGATGATTATATAGCTTTGGACACGTAGAGAGGATGATTAAAAGAGTATTGACGAAGCAGATTAATGAGGCGAGTTTGAATGCGCAAGCCGGTAAGTGTCGACGTAGGCGAACGTATCACGATCAGATCGTAGTCGTTTCAAGGAAAGGTCACGTCGAAAGTACCCGCAATCAACGATCTTATATGAAAACACTTATGAATATAGAAGAAGCGAAATATGTGTCAGGATCGTGCAATGTGGAAATATGTGGTCTCTGCCAACCCCATTTGGAAAGAGGCGTGACTCTATGTGTATGTAACTGTATGATTCGATTACACAAAATAATTAAGTATTAATATGTTTCTAACTGACTTCGATCCCAATAATATTATCAGTTTACTATCAATGGACGATCTAAACAAGATATTATAGTGTCGTGACTAACAGAAGCAGAGGTCGCCTCATCTCTCTTGTCCGAAGAAATAACTAAAGTACGATCGGAAGAAGGCTATGAAAGCAGTGTTAGAAACACGATGAAACCCAATAGCTAATCATTTCGTGAGATGTTCTGATATTAGATTTGGCGAGGATTCGATATGAACTGCTGTTCAGCTACCACATCACCACATGACGTCAAATAATTAAATTAATAAAAACTCAACGCATTAATTCTACAATCTTTTTTACAATTTTCCTTATGATAGCTCGTATAGCCGATAACCGTTCTCTCTATTAAATAGCGGAAGATCTTGATTATGCCAAACCTTTTTAATTCGTCCAGCATGTATGGCTAATATAATAAATTCGACCAAATTAACAGAGGCCCCCGTCCACTTGTGGACAGTCTAAACATTCATGGTAATGATTTAACTGGTTCAATTGTCCGATGAAGCTGTAAAAGCCAAGAAAGCAAAAACTTCATCCCTACAATATAATGATTTATCACCAGACGGTGTTAGTTCTATCTGTAGATGCTGTAAATGCTGCCTTTGAAGGACGGGAAGTACAAGACACCAAAGAAGTTTTTTTTAAATTTTCATATAGGAAAACACGAATGACAGATATTAGGGAGAAAGCCTGTTTCAATTTACGAGAAATGTCTATGCCACAATTTGAATTTACCACAAAAGCTATATTTTTATTACTAGCTAATCGCTGCGTCTGCGTGGATATAGGTTTTTTGAATATCTCGTGAGTAGAGTTTGATTTTCGAAATAAAAAGTTTATAATTCTATATACGTCTTCAGAATACAAGCTATTTTTGATGCCAAATTTCGTCAAGCTTCGTTAAACGGTGGAACCCTGAAAAGGTAACAAATAGAGAGGAGGACAGAGAGAGTCATATTCGCATGTATAATATTAGTATTGATTTTATGAAGGTGTGTTTTTATACAAAATAATTGTTAGAAGACATTCCCATACCAGTAACTAAATTGCATTTTAGAATTTATAATAAATGAAAATTTTAAATAATTAAAAAAAATCATACAGAAACTTTGGAACTAAGTCAAATTTATTTCATCTCTAAAAAAGTAAAACTTTTATAAAAATATAACATACCTCTAGTTGTCTGAGCTCTATTTGCTGCTGTTACACAAAACCAGTTTTGTTATTCACATTTTAGTAATATTTTTCGTAATGAACACTTTATAAAATTCATATATCCAGTTAAATTAAGACGAGAAACTTAACGCTCAAAAAAGTTTTATTTTAAAAAAATCACCTCGCAAATGATATATCACGGAAACTACCGATTATATAATCAAATATTAGATAAAACGCACATCTGTTACGACCGGACAACGGAGACGCTTTATTCGGATTCTAAAAGTTTGAAGTCATAAGGAAACAAACTAAGTCAGGACTGATTTGCATAAAAATGACTGCTGTCCCCTCTACGCCGTCCACAAAAACAACCCAACAACTTTCCAAATTCCTCTTTTGTGTTGCCCCTAATTTTACATCGACATAAATATGTGTAAATATTAATTTAACTATTATTACTATTTCGTCATCGTAAGCCTTTTTTTCCAGGGTTAAAATAACATATTCGAGCATATACATATTGTTTTATGGAACAAAATGACGAGTCGAACTAATAGTTCACCAGATAGTAAGTGCAACGTCTGCCCAGGAATGCTGTGTCACCCACAATACAAATGCGCGGTACCACAATGCGCTCGCCACCGATATCTCAGTTTCTTCAGTCACATATGCCCAGTAACTGCACTAGCTAACAGTATCCTTCACAACAAAACAGTAATGTTTACACTCTACTGCCAGACGGCTGAATAATTGGCACTGGGTTGGTACCTACCCAGACGGATTCCTGCATAGGAATCCTACCACGCGTATATATAAACCACTGTACTATATACTGGAGTATATCATTTTTAGATAATTAGTAATCTTTATTATGCAAATCAGTAGGCAAAACTTCTGAGTAAGTAAAATTATACGAGTGTATAGTCGAGATTTGTTGTAATACTGCGACATATTCCAACAAATCTATATTCAACAAAGCGAATAGCACGTATTCAGCCTTCCTAATACACTACAATATTACACATTAAAATCGAGACATGCACAGAAATAATAAGACTTTTGAGTTGGCGCCAAAGTCTTCATATTCTGTGGAATATAACTGACATAAGTGATACGTAGAATATTCTCTGAGTGACAGTATTGCAATGAGACAGAAGTGTCGTGGATCCGAAGTGGCTGTTTGAATTCATATTTCAATTATAAAATACCGTCGGAATCAAACATTAATATTTTTTAACATAATTCTTTTTATTTATTTATTTACTTCACTGTTTTTTTTTATTATATAAAGTGACGAAACTCTCAAAACGTTCACCTGATGGTAAGTGCAACTTCCGGCTTAAGTCTCAAGTGCCCAGTGATTACGCTAGCTCAGAGTGCCCTTCAAACCGAAACACAGTAATGTTTGCACACTACTGCTTCACGGCAGAATAACTGGCCCTGGGGTGGTACCTACCTAGACGGATTCCTGCATAGGAATCCTACCACCAGTACATAGGAATCCTACCACCAGTAAAGTGTTTAATTTTGTCCAAGGTTATGTTGTCATCTGCGCAGGAGGATTACATTAAAGTGTCTTAAGTATTCGCTGTATTTTATAGAGCCTTGCCAACTTAGAGGTCGGGCGCACGCTTTAAACACACACAGTACGTGAACGTTGACCTTGGTTCGATCCCCGGTGCCGATACCATTAAATCACCGCAGTACCAGAAACTTCGAGTACCATAGCCTCACCAGAAACGGGAACTTCGGGATCGCAAGCTATCGAAATGGGGGTTCCGAACTTTCAGTAAAGCGATCTTGGGGAGTACGGCGACTCGACGTGGTCTCGAATCCCCGTGATAACATCGAGAGAGTACTGGAAGCAGCCAGGACTACCCTCGGCACGGGCTATAGTCGTAGCTAAGCGTTAGAGGGAGCCACGGTTGCGTTCTGAACGGAGATCCTGTAACCCCTTCAGCGCTAATAAGTAGTATATCTTAACCCGGCCGGTCGGGTATCCTTGCGGCATTTCCCCACGTATTAAAAAAGGTCAAACCAAGATAAAAATATCTTAGCCTCCGATTGGAAGAAAAATCTTATGATTGAATTTTGTATATGAATGATTGAAAAGATTCTGTAACGTCGCGATTACAGCTTTTTCGGCAGTTTCAAACCGTTAAGAAATCGAAAATGCACAAAATATGTAGGTACATAATGAAAAGACCACGAACAAACTAAGAACTAAATAATGTTAAAGGTCTTATCGGAGTTCTTTTGACATTATTCTTCAATATTGGAATTGTTTTTGACCACTTTTATATACTCCGAGATTCCAATGTTTTAAATTGCAGTAAATTAAAGTCAAAGTCAACATCTGATTAAATAAACTGCGGTTGCCAACCCGCCTGCCAAGCGTGGCATCTATGGCATAATCCCCCAAAAATGAGAGCTACAAACTTTTATGGCAATCTATGAGGGAGGCCGATGTTCAACAGTGGACTAGTGATGGGCTGAAGTGATAAAGTCTTGTTTTAAGAATTAACGTCAAAATTAAAAGGAATTCATAATATTCTAAAATGTGCTCCAACGTCATAAAATAAGCAATTATGAAAATTAGATAGTGAGAAGTATGAAACAAACTTTATTTGGAACAGGTTAACTATATCAAAGTGCAAAGTATTATGTATCAAATTATACATTATATAAATAATGCGATATTCTCCGTGTCGTGTGGTAGCGGCTTAAGAGAATCTACCACTCCATCTCATCCCGTCGGTGTCGTAAAAATCGACAGAGGGAAAATTAAAACCAGAAAATGGGCAGCAGCATCTTCCTGGAACATCTGAATTAATAAACTGCGGTTGCAAATCCGCCTTCTAAGCGTGGCAACTATGGCAAAATTCCCCTCAAAATGAGAGCACTTTTGTAGTAATCTATGGGGAAGGCCTATGTTCAGCAGTGGACTAGTGATAGGCTGAAATGATGATGATGAATGTTCTCTAAGCATCATATACAAAACATTTGTAAAAAATTAATGTGACATATACTTTTTTAATCCCTGTGTTACATTTTATACACCATTCTGCGATATATACATATATTCTATTATATACCGCAGTGTGGTAGCGGCGTTAGGGAATCTGCCACCGCATCATAGCTACAACTAGCTAGCTAGCTACCTTTGTATGGTAGGCCAGCATATAGGATTACAAGAATCCTATATGCTGGCCTCCAAGCAAGACAGGGAAAAGAAAGGTTTATTAGTGGCGAGATAGTAACCAGCACGCGTACCAGAACGCCAGAATCGTATTGCTATGCTAACATAATCATAGCGAATTATATTTTAACCTCCTTAAACTAGCTTCTTAAACTTGCGATATACATTGCCCTATTACAAATAAAATGGACGACATTTTTGAAAAAGTGGAGCAAAATGGGCCTATCAGTAGTTAATTGACCACAAAACAGTTTTGATCCATTTTAAAAAAGCCAGGCACACAAAAAAGCTCGATATTTGGGTGCCACACGAGCTCACTGAAAGAAACCTAATGAACCGCGTACTCATTTGCGATTCTTTATTGAGACGTAATGAAACCGAACTGTTTTTGAAGAGATTGATAACTAGTGATGAAAAAGGGATCACGTACGACAAGAACGTGCGGAAAAGGTCGTGGTCAAAGGTCGATCAGGCTTCACAGACTGTGCCAAAACCCGGGTTAGCTCGTAATAAGGTGATGCTGTGTGTATGGTGGGATTGGAAGGGCGTTGTTCATTATGAGCCTTTACCGCGGGGCAGAACCAGCGTAGTGTGATATCACACAAAGGTATTCTCGGTGGCACAGCATTTTTTATGGGCAGACATTGCGCCTACCATCGAGTTAATGTTTTGCCGTCTTGGCATTTCCTCATACAGAAAAAACTACCGTCAGATGGAATAACCATTTCTATTCTACCAGACCTTTTTTAAGGTAGGGAAATCTACCGTGGATACTCGACCGATCAGGCTCCCCTGGCTGCCCCTACCGACCACGACCCCCCGGGACCTCTGTTCGTAACGCAAGCGTACCTGTATCACCCTCGCGAGACTATCACGATAACTTGTAAGTGGTTACCAGTTATCGTGATCGAGTCATAGTCCTTTCGGAGTCGAAAAGTACTAGAACTTAGGAAGCAGCGTCTAAGGAATGCAGAAATAGGTCCAGATGGGTACCACCCCAGGCCAGTTATTGCCGTTGACCAGTACAGGACAAATATTACTGTGTTTCGGTCTGAAGTGCCTGAGAGCTAATGTAATCAAATGGTATATGAGACTTATGTTTGTCCCACTAATGTTTGTGGAAATATTCTGGGTGACACAGCACATACCATTTGACTATTTTGCTCTTCTCGTCAATTTTTCTGATAAAAAAACACCAAATCATTGCGATAACGTATCTTCCCCATCTACCCAAAATTGTTCGTAGTTTCATCACGACAATATTTGAAAAATTTCTATAGGTAAAACCGCGTCTTGATGTTACAGATGTTCGTGATTCTTTAGATATAGAATTAGATCCCCAAGACAATGAAACTTACAAGGAAGTTTTACAAGTGTTTGTGTGCTGCGTCGCCTGTGTCATGTAAATCGCCAGTAACACAATATCTCAAACAATAACCCTCACGAATTGCTCAATCGGAATGTTTCCGTCAACCGACGTTTGTTATGTTAATGCAGAGAAAGTTTACCCGAAACTCGTGTTCAGGATAGTAACAATTTTAGTTAAAACTTTTTTGCGACTTTTTATGAGTAATATTAACATAATTATGTAAGAATGGTTTACTCCATGAATCATTCCAATTGTATGGTACATTTTTAACGATAATTTTTTTTAGGTTGTTAGTTTCTACATTGAAAATTTCTACATTTTTTGATAGTGTTGTGTAGTATAGATGATCTGTCACACTATCTCTTCCCGTGGGTGCCATTACAGTCAGAAAGGGATATGCCTCGAAAATCCTAACCATGACGTCGTTCAGGCAGGGGACGGGCAGTAGCTACTCAAGCGTGTGGTAATGCTGATCGCCAAATAAGCGTGGCGATTACGGTAAATTCGTCCAACTTGCTAGATGCCTATGTCCAACAATGTGCAATGAATGGGGTGATGATGATTGCTGAGCTGATGGGTGTAATATAAAGGATACAGTGTGTAGAAATAATAAAATATACTTATCTTATTTAATCATAGATACATAAGTCACCGCTTTTTCCTATAAGGATAGACAGTGGCCACTCACGCAGCCTTCGCCCCCGCCGGAAACGATACGTGACGGGTGGTGATTCACATCGCCGCCATTTTGGTACGAGTCAAACATTCCCTTACTCCCCATTGCGTTCCCACGAGCAATACAGAGACAGCATTGCATATTCTAGTGTTATTCTGCACGAGTAAAGGCAGTCCGTACGATACCTAAGTCGCCTCTTAATACACCTTGGTAGGAAAGAGGTAGGTGCTATTCTACTCTACCGGATACCTATCGGCTGATATTATCAACCAAAAAATATGTTAGTTATATAAACTGCTCAAATACTGTTTGTCAATAACTTGTTTGGCGTACTTTGCCATTCGCTTGATTTGCTTACTACTAAACTTACTTTACAACTTTCAAGCTAATAAGCAAAAGAAAATTAAGTCGTTTTTGGTAGCCGTCATTGTCGCCATCATATGCCTTTTCTCTTTTTTCCCAGGCATATTTCCATGTCATACTGAATTTGAATAAACTTATTATAGGTACTAGAAAACAGAAATGTGATCCTCTGAAGACCATATTAATAACCCTAGCAAATAATGGTATAATACAATAATTTTCATTTGGCTATTGATCGACTTAGCCCCATGAAAAGTAATTTTCTTTTAGTAAAACCAAAGCTTTAGATTCTGCAAATAATCAATGAGTAACAAGTAACAAGGAGGAAACCTAAAAACAATGTAGTTGTCTCCTCACAAATTACTTATATTAAATAACTTAAAATGTACTTAGAATGGAGCTAGTTATTTTCGTATTATTTCGCCCGACGACATCGCTTTAATCAGCAAATATTATCAGTTAATTAATGAAACAGTTGTTTGACCCGTATTTACAAAAGACAAATCTGAATTGACCGATAGTAAATTACGTAATGCGAAAAAAAATATACCTAAAGGTGAGCTTGCCTGGATTAAAAAAAAACAGCGAACCATTTTGTAGCTAACATTCAAGCCACTAACCGGTTATTGACTTGTTTTCTAAGATCGAGAGCGATGCAGCGCGCAGTATCACATTGTCATGCATGCGGGGATGACGTGGGCTAGCTTACCTCGGTATTTTGTAAAACAATAAAATACTCACGTGACTATCGCTGCTATAATCGTGTTGCAGCGGTCCCCAGATAATATCTCCATCACCACGTGCCTGCCATCACTGCACTATGCACCAGCCTGCGGATATCCTTCCGTCTTACTGCTATCACTCGCGTATCTACAGTCGCGAATGCGGACTGATTTTTTCTCGCGTAACGGCCCATTAAACTCGTAGATTTCTATCTCACTCCGCGCCACGGTCATATTAAGAAGTGAGACAAAGAAAGGTTGCGGTTTATGGGTTGTTGATGGAATTGGTATCCGCTCCGTAACGTACCGCCGCCGTGTTGCATATTTTCAAGCGACTGTGGCCTTGTAGAGGCGTGCTGCGAATAAATGTAAATATAATAAAACATGACTTCACATCATATGTAAATTTAATACTTGACGATATTACTGGCAATTACATGCCACAGTGATTTCATTCGTATTAAAAGTAATAAAACATTATTGTGTTTCTTAATTGATTTAAACAGTTAAGGACATTTAAAAAGTACGAATTCCGTAATACAATTGATTAATAAATGTGCAAACAATTTGCTTACGCTGCATGATAGATTTTTCAAGCGCACTCCGCACTTATGTAGTATCTACATTCAGTCTATACTTTTTTAAAAACTTCTATAACAGTCAACCGAAAATAATTTACAAAAACGTCCCATCAAGGCCACACCACACGGTATTATAACACAGAAAGATGTTTAGGAAATATAGGCGTCGCCCAGAGCGCAGCCGTACATCTTGCTTTATATCGTCTCCGCCAGCATTGGAGAGTAGACCATCAAACGGCGTTATGGTATGGACGTGTCGATCTCCCGCAGGAGAGGGATGGGGATACAGAAAAAAGGGAACGGGAAAGTTTGTGCTGCAAATTCTTTTATTATGAGCTATGCAAACATTACTTTTGAATACATCGATTACATTTACGTACATACAAAAATCTCGAGTTTTAATAATTACTACATTAATAATGCCTTGTATATGGATTTCCGTAAAATAAGTTTGTTTCCTACCATTACTGTAATTGATATCGAGGCCAGATTTTATTAACAATCTGATATATAAGTCCCACTTTCCGTTGAAAATTTTTTTTTTTATAGAAAAATATAAATTCAACATAGAAGTGTAAATTGAATCACTGGCCTGTTAGATACTTTTCAACCAAGTTTATTTTTCAGTTTAAATCGTTAATATGATAATGATTACAGATGTGAGTATCAAAAAAAAACATTCGTTTCTATGTACAGCTTAGAAGAGATGAATCCATTCTATTGAATTACAAAAAATTATGTTTAAATATACTTATTGTGAGCATATAACATTCTGAAATTGGAGGAAATCTTAGTTTTTTTTTGAATTAGGTAACGTTAATAATTCTTAAACATCTAGCGTAATTGAGTTATAAAATGCAAAACGAGCGTCGAGCTTAGAGGCATTTTATTTACATTCGCGTAAATTGAATCCTTGGTATCGAGCCAACAGTCGCATATATTCATCCCGCACAGACAGGGAGGGGGGAGGGCAAGATTCGATTTGCCTAATAGCAGGGCCGGGAAGGGCTCACTCAATTACGCTGAGTGCGCGGAGGTGTCCCGTAACACTCAGTACATAATTACATTATCTGATAAACGGTTCGAGTGAATTTTCCGCGCCCTTCCTGTAAATGACGCACGGTGATTACGCTTCGGGAAGGGTTTTTCCTTGTGTATTTTCGTGCCAGCAAGTAATATGAGACAGGCCATGCGGCACCTAGAAAAGCATTCTATGTATACTTGAGGATCACAACTCGTGTATTGTAATTCATTTTTTAGTGGTGGTAGGAATATAATTACATTAAACGTCTAGGTAGGTACCCAGTTATTCTGCTGGCCAGTACTATGCAAACATTACTGTGTTTTGGTCTAAAGGACCCTGAGAGCAAGTGTAATCACTAGGCATATGAGACTTAAGAACTTGCGTGTCAGGGCACACACAGGATCTGTTATGGGCAGACGTTGCACTTACCATCACGTGAACATTTTAGTCGTCTCGTCACTTTATCAAATGAAAAAAACCTGTTACGTACGCTACAACCAAACGATAGTACTAAAGATAAAACTATATTATTATAAAAAAAACGTCTGGGTGAAGCAAGGTTCTTAGAACAAGAAGAAGAAGAAGCAGGAACTTACGTCATATAATTATGTTGCGTTAAGTGAAATTCTAAATAAATAATTAGCTTTGTTAGAGATTGGCGTACTTGTATCACGTATTGACAAATACATTTAATTTCATTTTTATTTAATCTCGTTAACGAAAATTTTAGTCTAGAATATTTGAAGCGGACTTATTTAATAACTAGGAAAACAAAGATGTTTTTTCTGTTTGTTTTTTTTACATACATTTTACAATTTTTAATTTCCTTATTTATTCTTATATTAAAAAGAAAAAAAATTATAATCAGAGTTTTAAATTTTCCAAGAATTATTTTTATTAATTATTGGATTTTATTTGAATTTGTTAATGATGTTGTTAAATAATATAGGTATGTATATATAATCTTGGAAGCTACCTATATTTTTTTAATCATACTATTTTCAAATCATACCTAGAAAAATAACTGTAAATTTTAGGCCGTTACAAATGTTTACGAATACGCTGTCAATTAATTAGAAAGTTAGAATCCAATCCATTATCATCGTATGGATAAGAAGTTCCGTTGAATGAAAAACGTGAACCGCATGAACGTCGGACTTCCAGTCGTACATACGATGGATGCTTTAAACTCTTTACTTACCTACTGCGTCCTCTTGGCCAAATTCGATCACAGCCACAACTCCAGAATACTATTGGAATCTATCAACTGCGGAAAAGACACACTCGCTCCTAACCAACCTTCGCCCGAGATAATGCTCGTGTGATAAGATAGAACTACTAACTAGAAGGCTTAAATGCAGTATCAAAGACATAGGGTACAAACACAACACTAAGTTATTGCGCGAATGTTGACTCTGAATGGGATTCGAACTCAGAACCCGCGGCGTTGTAGCCAGGTGCCATACGGTCATCAACTTACCTTATCTATTAAGTATGGAGTCATAACGCTGCAGGACCTTTAAAGCTGGAAATATTTGCCAATATCGTCACACTCGGCAAGTGGGTTGGCGATAAAGTATTAGAAGATGCCTTGCATCTCAGATACTGTTGCCAGTCACGGATAGTGATCCGATGAAGCTGTAAAACGAAAAAATGCTTACAACAATCACTTTACCGAAATTATACGCTTTAAAAAAGTCACGGATAGATGTTTTACATACATACTTACCATCACGCCTTTTTTCCATGAAGAGTAGGCAGAGAACACACCCGTAGCCCATTATACATCCCGCGGGAAACGCGACGTGACGGGAAGACAACCACGTCGCCGCTCTTTTGGTACGAGTCAAGAAACTCTTACTCCCTATTGGGTTACCATAGTATAGTGACAGGATTGCAAATTATCATGTCATTCTGCACGAATAAAGGCTGTCCGTACAATACTCGCCTCTTACGACACCAGGGTAGAAAGGATGTACGTGCTATTCTACTCCGCCGAAAACCTATCAGTCACCGGTAGATATTTTAGGCCTGGCATATTTTCAAAGAGATGGACCAACATTCGACATCTGTTTTTTTATACGCTTTATGTTTGTATCCGACTCCTTAGGCCTCAATTTTTTCCTACTTTGAACGATCCGATTTAATTCAAATTTTGTACACCTGTCAAAGACCGATGAAAATACAATAACTCGACTAAAAAATAAAAATTATATTTAAAAAAACTAAAAAACACGCTTTTATAGAAGATCCAACTAAATTACTCAATAGATGGCGCTAATATATTACCAGTTAAAGAGGCCATCGTCTTAATTTAGTTTGTAACAAAATAAATAATAGATTAAAAAAACACGCTTTTATAAATAAACCAAACTAAAAAGTAGAAAAAAAGTAATAGTTTGAAAAACTAAAAAATACGCTTTATATCGAAAACCAAACTGAAAAATAGATAATAAATATTAATAAATTTGATGAAAATGTTTTATTTTAATAAAAGCGTGGGGTGCATGGTGTCAATAGCTATAAATATTTCATTGACAGATATGAGAAGAAGGGTTATCATTTCGATGATATCTTAAAAAGCACCACACAAAACATTTTTGTTTTCTTATTTACACTAATATTCATTTATATTTATTAGAATTGTTTACACTATTCTTAATTCAAATTTATTAAAATTTATTTTCTATTTTTTAGGTTTTCTATATAAAGCGTATTTTTTAGTTTTTTCAAACTATTATTTTTTTATTTGATAAAAGTGACGGAACGAGCAGAACGTTCACCTGATGGTAACTGCAACGTCTGCACATAATAAATGCTGCGTCACCCAGAACATTTTTGTGTGACACCACACTGCGCCCGTCACCCTGAGACATCAGTTGTTAAGTCTCATATGCCCAGTGATTACGCTAGCTCTCAGTGCCCTTCAAACCGAAACAAAGTAATGTTTCATATTACTGCTTCACGGCAGAATAACTGGCCATGGGGTGGTAGGAATGCCGAGTCTTACGGCACCAACGAAACGAGATGACCTTTCACCCTGATCGTGACTCTCTTTCACTGCTTTCAGCACACAGGGTTAACTAAAGTAAAAACGAAGTTACCAGTAAATATTTGGACACACTTATTTAACAGCCGGTTCTGGTAATAATGAATACAATGTATGTTTCCCCCATTGTATTCATCTCATCGTAAATGTGAGCTAACGTTTGGCCTTAAAATAAAGAAATTCCTCAGGTTTTGAGGTCCTCAGTAATGAGTCAATTTCATACTACCTGAGCACAGTGAGGTCCAGATCTGGGAAATAGTGTAAATCGATAAAGCCTATTACCACCTATTACAGCCTATTACTAGTTCTTCTAGTTTAGCTTAATGCACCGGTAATTAGCTCTATTTAACTACCAATAATAGAATTGATTACAGTGAGATTATTCAATTTTCAAGAAATAGCAATTTTCTTATTATAAGATCCTTTGAAAATGTTAAACTTTAACATATTATAATAATAATTTAACTAATAAAACCCGACTGCCTGTTAGACATCACAGAAATCTTGCATCAGATAATCGCCAAATTTATGTAATGTCTCATACATGTAGTTCTTTTAATTAAAATGTTTTCCAAATCGGTGCACATGTGTCAGAGCTATTCCCGAATATAAACATGTATACGTAGTACGTACGTAAAACTATACACACGTCGAACTGTGAACCTGCTCATTTTTTTTGTTGGTTAAGAAACGCTGTAACGATATGAAGCAATCAGGCCGCCTGGGCTGGGCAGTCATCATTCCATATTTTACTTTAATCCCGCGATGCCTTTCAACATTTTATTTATCGTTTAAGGAAAATAAACGCCAATGGTCTTCTCAGCCGCAGACAACCCATGTCAATAAGGTATTATTTAATGTTATCATATTTTGAACACAACAATTTTTAACATCTTCCATATCGATATAATAATTATAGATAGCACTACTTTTATTATACATTTGAATGATGGTGAGTATTTTGACTTTATTTTTTTTATTACCTCATAATTTTGACGTACACAAATCTTGTAAAGCTAACATAAGCATTTGCGCGAGCAATACATAACTCATATACCACACATAAATTAGACATGATTGCCGCTAGATGTCTCTGTTGGACAAGACATCTAAAAGAACATCTTCTCTTCATCTTGTTACAAAGTCGTAAGAGACTCTGTATACAAGTTATAACATTTCAAGTGTACGATGAGAAGACGTGCATATAAGAAAAGCATTTTTATTCCAATGGCGGAATGAAGAGTCAGTATATAAAGGTAACTAAAATTTGAATATTAACGAGCAGAGTCGGTACTATCCGGTCACCAATAACACTAAACTGCTTATTTCATTACTTTACAATGTTGCTTTAAATATCAATGCTTAAGTTATCAGTCCACGTTTGTAGGTGTAAAATATTGTCGATATTTCATCGCAATTATCGTTCGAGTTGAATCTTAACCAATGGCGACGTAACTCTCTTAACACACCCAATTTTATTTGAGCCGTAAGTTTTACACCTACATCCTTTTTTACGTCAGAATTAATCTATTGTGAAGGGGACAGGGGAGGTCAAGGTATAGTAGTGCAGTCGTATAATGCTGTTTCGATTGACTTCATTTATATGCTAATGGAAAAGGAGGAGGCATTTTCCAGAATAACCGGTACAGCTCATTGTAAGATTCATTTGCTTTGTACAATTACCTTTGAGACATAAAAAGCTTTTAAGGCAAAGGTAGCAATTATGTGTTGCCTTAACGTGTTATCCTTTGTGACATCAAATGTTTATCTTGATAGGTGTAAGATAAATGCCTCAGATAGTGAATAATAGTACTCAGCTTTCCTTGCTTACCATAATTTAAAATGGAGGTGTCAAGGTTGAAGAATAAATTGCATATTAAATTTAAACCTATTATGGGGTACGTTTATAATACATAATGAATTATTGTTAGCTTCTTACGATCATTTAAAAAAAAACTAGATTTTACAGATTTTATCACGTTTACTATTTACTTTTTATAAACCGATGTTTCGTGCGCTTTACAGCACCCATGGTCACGGGAGGACTAACGTGACAGAGATCCTACGATCATTTATTCAAGGTTCAATCAAACGACTAAACACAAAAATAAGAATTAAAAAAATTGGGAAATAATAATAAGGGTTTTCGAAGTTCTTACATTGTAGATTACGACGAATGGTAACTCGCTAACTCTGCCATGGCAACAACGGCGGTTGCCATCGATTGCCTATCTTCAGCAGTGAACAAAACCAAATAACGTTTCATACTTTTTAAATCTAAACTTGAATGAGTAGTTGCAATCGAGCTCCGTGACGTAATTAACATAGTAGTCGATTATCAAGCGAAGTACGCGATGGACTGCAATCAGTCAATAATAAAGTATAAAATATATTACACACACTAAAGATTATTCGATTGCGGAAAGCTGCAACTAGATGCTGTGGCATATAATCGGGTTACCTTGACAAAAGTATTGGCATAACACCACTATGTTGCATATAGAATATGCAACGTAGTGGTGTTATATATATATATGCAACGTTGACGAGAACCGGAGGTCAAATGACCAATAAAGATATTTTTTAAAAGTCCTCAGTGAGGACAATGCATCTACATAGTTCATTGTTGGATGAGGCTAGAAGTAAGTACCATTGAAGCGGTCTGTGTAATAGTTTTTTACCCTTACTTGTTTTTTTTTAGTAAGTTAACTAAATAATAATTTGGTCTACCGCCCCATCTCATCCCGTGGGTGACGTAAAAGTCGACAGAGGGAAAATTAAAACCCGGAGATGGGCAGCAGCATCTTCCTGGAACATCTGCATAAATAAACTGCGGTTCCCCCCAAAATGAAAGCTACAAACTTTCGTGGCAATCTAGTGGTTTCGGTTTTACTGGTGGTAGAATATCTACACCACTTATTGTGCCGGCAAATCGGAAAGTGTCCTGGTTTGATGGGCAATGTAAAGTATTATATGCACGGCCTTTATTCCTGCAAAATAATACCAGAATATGCAATGCTGTCCCTATACTGCTCTTGGGAACGCAATGGAGAGTAAGAATTTTTTTGTATCGTACCAAAATGGCGATGACGGGGTTACACGATACCCGTCACATATCGTTTCCCGCAGGGGCGAAAAGTAAACGACGGGTGTGATCTCTGCCTACCCCTTATATGGAAAAAAGGCGTGTCTGTATGTACGTATGGAGGCCACACGCACCGAGTCGGCGCAGAAAGCCGGCGAGCAGCGCCAGCACAATATTCATAAATTTTTGTGACTACTGTTAACTGAATTCTAGATTAATATTTTTGCGTTCAATGCGGTAGTCACTAATTAAAGTCATTATGAAACGTTAAAATAAAATCGGTAAGTTAATTTTTCTGATTTTAAGTTTGCTACAACTCGTTAACTGTTCAATTATTACATTTGATATAACAGTAACAAATACATTTACCCTGCCTCGGACGGAGTTAAGGAAACGCAGGGTTGTCCAGAATCTGCATTGACCTCTCGGCCCCGCTGGGTAATCCCGCCGGAAAGGCAAGCCCTTACGTGTTAAGCTGGATCGGCTGCGGGAATCTGCCGCATATTACCAGTTGAACCTTACGTGCGTACGGAGTTTTCCTTCTCCTAGAGCGATTGCAAACCAATGCTTAGAGGCCCATCTCCCTATACCAAACCGATAGAGAAATGAAAACGCTCGCTAGTGGATTTTCGGTCGTCTCCTTTGACACATCAGTCATTTGCAAGGGCTAGTGCTATTCTAAGGCCTAATACAACACAGTCAAACATGTATTTTTCACTTTATTTAGTACAACAGACAATTACACTCATAGCTTACTTAAGTAGAAAATAATATAGATATTATAATAGCAGTGTAACCAGCTCCGTTATCCACAAATAACTTAACAAATGTATTAAATGAAGCATAAAAAAAGAAGCAGATAACAGAAAGTTAACGAAATAAAAAAACAATTACATATTATACAAGGTCTATAGCTTAAGTATAATTTTATAAATATTTTTCCTAGACGACGCAGGTGAGGGTGCAAATAATTCGGTATTGGTAAAATGGCTATCACATAATTCCATAATTCTACGTAAGGACTAGTGAGTTGATTACAATCAATCATTGTGCTAAATATACAACAACATAATAAGATCTAAGAGCGTTCTTCTCTTTCCAAGTTTAGGCAAAGCGAATTTGTTCAAAGAGTTTTATCATATGAGGACTTTGAGTTGAGGCAATGATACTTCATAGATAGCAGAAACTTTCGTTAAACTGATTCAAACTTATCAGTGTATAATCAATAGAGATTCCATATAGTCGTGGCGTACACCAACTGAGATCTCATTAATGATTTATGTAGTAATAAATAAGGGGAAAAATTCATGAAAACTATGGATATTTTACACAAATTTCT
Organism: Luehdorfia chinensis; assembly: GCA_019845155.1. NCBI lineage: Eukaryota > Metazoa > Arthropoda > Insecta > Lepidoptera > Papilionidae > Luehdorfia > Luehdorfia chinensis. The sequence continues at coordinate 11,069,446 of JAHVAK010000642.1, read as the reverse complement.
TGTGGCATAATAAAAGTTTTCAGGTTTCATCATCATCATCATCATTTCTGCCTACAGACCACTGTTGAACCTACTGCCCATCTTCTGGTTTTAATTTTCCCTTTGTCGACTTTTACTACACTCACGGAATGAGATGAGGTGGTAGATTCTCATTAGCCGCTACCACACGGCGGCAAGTCTCATATGACCAGTAATTAATCCAGCTATGAGTGCCCTTCAGACAGAAGCACAGTAATGATTGCACTTTACCGCTTGATGTCAGAATAACTGACGCTGCAGTGGTGCCTACCTAGACGGATTCCTGCATAGTAATCAGACGGATTCCTGCATAGTAATCAGACTTATTCCTGCATTGTAATCAGACGGAATCCTGCATAGTAATGAAACGGATTCCTGATCCTGCCACCACTCTGTGCTTTTGCTTAAACTTCCCACTATTATGTTGATAACAACTTTTGATTGTTAATCGCAAGATATAGCCATAAGCAAAAGCGGAGAGGAGTACATTATCATCATCATCAAATCTAACATAATTATATTAAATTTATTCTACAATTCCAATTGATTTTCCGTTTCTAACATGAAAGGTTTATGTTATTTTAAACAATCGTCAATTTGATGAATGTCACATCCTTATATTTTTAATATCATTATGTTTTTAAATTAGTTTAACCTTATAGTTTTAAATGTAGTGTCAAAACACTAAATTTTAAACTCAGCAGCAGCAGGCTCTTCGTCCTTAAATTAAAGTACTGTTAGGATACCGATAGATGGCGGTATAAATAAACTTTTAGCTGGATTATTTTATTATATCGGTTGAACAAAACTTGGTAAACTAAAAGTATTTTGTGTATGTGTGTTTATTGTTTTTATTATTCACTCATTCATTCGTTAATTTTTTTTAAAAAACAATGCCCAGTAGGATTTCTCCTGTATTGTGGGTGCGTTCTACAGACATAAATTTCACGTGCACAACACAACCAAACCCGAAGACAAACAATTAGTGTTTTTGCACAAATGTTGGCTCCGGCTAGGAATCGAACCCGGGAACGGCGGTGTAGAAGTCAGGTACTCTATATATAAATAAGTAGGAATTTAATGGTAGGGCACCTGCCCAGCCGTGGAACAGTTTTGGAAACGAATTTACGAAATTCTTTGTAATTTGTTGCAGTGTTTCTTAATATCATTAGTTAATTCCTGTTGTTATAAATGCATTTTTTCTTTAGAAAGCTGTACTGGTACTTTACTACAGAAGGCGATAGCATAATAAAAAAGTTATTAAACTTAATTATAATAACTGGTCCCATAACAATAACCTTACGACCCCAATACAGCAAATGCCGACTCCATTTCTTTTACCTCCTTTGTCTTGAATCTGAATCTGAATGCGGATACTGATAAACCATCTTAAGTCTGATTACCTATGTAATAGATTACAACAGGTGATTTAAGTCAAAGATTGGGGAAATGTATGTACTTACCCATTTTACAATCTGCTCTCGAGGTAGAAAAGTTGATCCGCTCTTCATTCAAACGCAGATATGCTATTGGTTTTCAGTATTATTTTAAAATGTAATTAGGTTAACATTGGTAGTTTTGTTTTAGTTCAAAAGCATCATGTATTTTAATTACTGCTCATGAGTGGTAGAAAGTCTTACTAGAATCAGAAACATTAAACCCCATTGGTTAATTTCCAGACAAATATGTAGAGTTGATACATACATGCAGTCATGCTTATTTCCTCTATAAGGGATAAGCAGAGGCCACTCAAATAGCCCACTTTTCGCCCCCGCTGGAAACGAGACCTGGCAGGTGGGAAACCACGTCGCCGCCATTGGTACGAGTCAAAAAATTCTTAATCCCTATTGCGTTCCTATGAGCAGCATAGTGACAGCATTACATATTATGGTGTTATTCTGCACAAATTGTAGCTATACGTACAATACCATAGTCACCTCCTGCGACACCTCGGTGAGAAAGATGTACGGGTGCTATTCTGTTCTGACGGACACCTGTCGTTTGTAAGGTTAGAGAGAGTAAATTGAGTTTTTTTCATTTATTTTATTAAATTGCTTCTAAAACTATATACTCATATATCTCGGCGTTATCTAAAGACAGGTAAATGTTTTGGATGACATACATACTCGTACATACATACATACATACATACATAAGATCACGACTGTATCCCATAAGGGGTAGTCAGAGACTGGGCACTCACTGCAAAAACAGATGACTGCCACAATCCACGTTTCACCAAAACAATGTAATGCACTTGGTGTGATAGGTGGTGAGCCCATCGCCACCATGCGCTGTTGGGTGCACAGTGCAGTTTAATTCCTTATTCGCCTTTTACGAGATCCATTGGATGAGATGGAGTGGTAGTATTCTTTTAACGAGCCGCCACCACACGGCCAACTCTCGACTACTCGTACATGCGATTCAAATATCGGTGTTAAGAATCGTGTCTCTTTATAAAGTCAACTATTATGCTTATGGTGAGAAAAATATATAAAAATATACGATAATTTCTCATAGAAATGAATTTATTATTGCCGGACTAAGCTTGGGCCTACTGGTGAGAAGACTCCCATGCAGGAATCCGTCTTGGTAGGTACCACCGCAGGGCGAGTTATTCTGCCGTAAAGCAGTAGTGTGCAAACATTACTGTGTTTCGGTCTGGAGGGTACTGTGAGCTAGCTTAATCACTGGGCATATGAAACTTAAGAACTGATGTCTCAGGGTGATGGGCGCATTGTGGTGTCACACAGAAATTTGCTGGGGCAGCATTTGTTATGGGCAGACGTTGCACTTACCATCAGGTGTATATGTTGCTCGTTTCGTCACCTTATCCAATAAAAAAATATCGAACTGAAATTGTTCGCGTATTACAAAACTCGGGACAGGCGCCCGTCCCTAAGCAACTATGGCTAGGGGAAACTTGTATGTCTGTGAAAACAATATTTTGAGCTGTTTCCTACTTTCCGTTAAGTTGTAAAACATTTTTTTATAGAAAAAAAATTGCGTCAATAGTCAATTTAATAAATCCTTTGAAGTAGTTTTAATAAACAATGAACCTAATGACGACACTCGTAGAAGGAAAACGGATGCATTAGCACGTAGATGCTATGAATAGTGATTCGTTTAAGATGACGCTTTAACAAAGAATTACGGAAACTGCTTTATAAATATTCCTTTGCACAGCGTAACGAAAACATTATGTCTTGCTATTTTGTAGATATTAGTTCCTATGTTTTCACCCCTTTTTCTCTTATGATGATGTTCCTCCTGACCGATTTTAACCACGGCGACAAATTCCTAATAGTGTCGAGAGCTATCGATTCCGCAGGAGATATTGTAGTGGCACAAGTGTACCCGCAAACGCAGAGGCACATACTTGTCTCATCTACCCACGTCATATGTAACGCTGGTGCGATAAGATCAGAGGTAGGCTGGATGCAGTGTCAGAAACACGGGAACAATCACAACACCACCAGGCTCTAAAACAAACAATTTGTGTTTTTGCACAAATGTTGGCTGCGACTGGGATTCGAACCCAGGACCCGCGACGTAGAAATCAACTTCTCTGACCACTAGGCCACGCGGTCGCCCCAAATAAGGGGTAGGCAGATACCACAGCCGAAGCCCACTTTTCGCCCGCGATAAACGAGACGTGGCGAACCACGTCGCCGCCATTTTGGCACGTTTTATCCCCATTGCGTTCCCACGAGCAATATAGTGCCAGCATTGCATATTATGATATTATTCTGCAAAGGCTGTCCGTACAATACCTTAGTCGCCTCTTACGACGCCTCGGTACTAGAGAGGAAGGTGCTATTCTATTCTGCCGGACACCTATCGGCTAATACGATGAATAAATATATCGTTAAAAAAAATATGTTTTTTTTATATAGTATAAGGTGTATGCAGACCAAGCACATGTTATTTTTAATTTTTTGGTATAAAATAAAGTACGAAAACGTTAATGCCGAAAGGTACTCTATACCAGTCTACCTCTAGGTTGGACAAATACGTCAGGGATCCAGAATTCAAGGATCTTACTCTTATTTACATAATCATGATTAGTTCCTTTTTTTGGTTATTCAAGTTATCATGTACCTACACAGCCATAGCATTATTAATGCTTCAAATTTAATAGATCCTAACTCATATTTGATTGAATAATGATGCCCTAAAGCACTAGTTGGTAGTCCACTTCAGGGACTTAAGAATGAATAAATCACATGCGTAGGTAGGTAGGCGAATATTTGTCTCTGTAATCGATATTTAAGTTGAGAAGTAAATATGTACTTTATTTCCTACGTTATAGTGTATAATTTATTTCTACTCAGTCTTCAGCCTATCGATAAATCTGAAGCTTTCTCTATAAGATATAGTAATTATGGTTTAGGTCCTTAATCATACGCAAGATAGGTTCTATAAATGAATTTAATTATTACACAGCAAATACAAAAGAGAATTATCAGGTAAGTTATGTAAAGAGATAGGTGTTTATCCTTACCAGTCTATGATACTGTCGGTTCATTTGTGAAGTGGCAAGCGATTTACTTTTGCGCTATTGATCACTGGTTACAATCTCGCACGCGATAACTATTTGTATGACCTGAAGATAGTTAGTTTTTTATTAGTAGTTGTTCCGGGTGTGAGTGTTTCTGCATGCCTTATCTGTCTCTGGTCCCAAAACGCACTCACGATACAGCTGAAATCCTAGTAATGTAATGAGGTGTTTTATTAATGAAAAACTTTCCTATATGCGTAATTTATGTGCGTTTAGGAATGTGGTTATTAGAAACTTCTGGATCAATTTTGAAAATGCTTTTACTGTTACAAATCTGTCGGAAATATTAGTATTTTTTTCCAAAAAGGTTACAAAACTACACTATTCGCGAATATGTATTTTTTTAAATAAGGTTAAAAGTTAACACCTGGGCGGACAGAGAACTTTTCGTTATTCTTTTAAACATGATTATTTGATAAAAACCAAGCACTCTCCTACTTTTCAATTATATTATTGAAAGATTCGTAATTTTCGTGTAAAAACAACCTAAGTCTAATTTTTATATAGTCGTGGAACAAAATGTTTTATTATTTACTGTACTGATTGAGACCTAAAAGAATACAGAGTGCATTTAAAAAAAAGAGATATCAGACGCTATTAGGAATATTTTTAACTCATTCATGATATGAAACAGTTTCTAGTAAAGTAAAGAAAGTTAAGTTGCTACAATCCGCATGTAATCTTTCAAATGGTGTGTATTACCTAGTTTGTTGAGGTATTATCAAGTGATATTGTCTCTACGACAGTTAGCCGCCGAGACTGTCGTAGAGTCAATACCACCTGATAATGCCTCGTTTTAAGGTGAAACACGTGTCGTATTTTCTTTACTTCAGTGGTGTGTATTGCCTAGTGGTAGTGTTATAGCGGTGGAGGTTACCTGGTGACGGTAATAGTTTGTTTGTGTACGCTATTGAGTCTGGGCGGGCGGTGCTCTTCAAAAACTACATAATACATACCTACCACTTTAAATTGTGCATGCGGATCTTAGCAAATTAACTTTCTTTACTTTATTATAATGGATAGTAACGCCAGATTTATTAACAGTTTCTAGTGTAATCCTTGCAATACTCATACTTGGTATTAAAAATAATAATGTCTACAATAATAAAACGAAATTAAGAAATACTGTGTAAATTGTAATAAAAATTATTCTCAGGTAACAAAAGAAAAAAGAACCAAGACACGACGAAATATTTAATCTTTTTCCCTTTCATACATTCTTTTCTAAATTCGTCATAAAACTGTCGGGAGCACATTCATTTTTAATTATACATTATACTTAACAAAACCTCACATTTTCTGGCGTGTAATTAAACTACATTAATTTATCTGTACAATAATAATTACGAGACCTTTAATTATTACAATTAGATAAGTTTAGGTAAGTATGGGTCTAGAAGTTAACTACTGTAAAATGTAGATATATAGTCTGAAGGAAGCGAATTACTTGACGGTCTGAAAAGCGACTCTCCGAATGTATTGCTGAATGTTTCTGATAAGTACTTTGCCAAATATTAACACGTTACCTTCAAATATTGGCAACACATATTTGTTGAAATGTTTCAGCCAACATCGGCTAACATGTCTACCAGATATAATTCAAACATTTGACGGCAGTAAACTTTGATATCGTGTCATGGCTTTCAGCCAGTACCTACTCTCTATATAGTGAGACAATATTAGATACCACAATATTACTGTTATGAAATGTAAATTAATATTTATTTCTTTTCTTTTTTATTATTTTTTCTTTAAAAAAAACGTACATACTTTTCACATGCGCAACACAACTAGACCCGAAAACTAACAACTTGTGTTTAATGCAACAAATGTCGGCTCCGACCGGGATTCAAACCCAGGACACGCAGCGAAGAGGTGTTATACCCCGATACGTGGTCTATAATATGGATCTCGTATTAAAGTTTGTATCAGTTTCATCAAATATTTGAAGGTAACCATATGAATAATAAAACAGCGTATTCAATATATTATAGTGTGAAGAAACTTTTCAGACACGATAAATCAACTTCATTATGACTATTTTCGATTTATTTTAGGTATATTAGACATAACATACAATTGCTTAGGGCCTTAACGATTCGTCTAAGTCATATACATCAAATTCCGCATTTTTCCTCAAAATAAGAACGGAGCCACATCTAACAAAAATACATTTTGGATGATTACTACTAATGATGATTAGTATTTGCTTAGAGAATATATCACACAAGGCGTGTAAATTTTATAGTTTTAATGAAGTAATAAGTAATTCGAAATAATAAACATTAGTACTGAAACTAAAGTAAGTAAGTAAACTGCAAAGGTACAAAAGTACATCTTATAATTAAATTTAAAATAAAATTATTTTGAATGTGCTTCAGTTTTCGCGTCAGATGTGGCTTTGTCTTTACATAATAATTAACATTGTGGTAGCATACCATACGTATGTATGTTATCTAAGAGATGCCTTGCACTTATGTAGAAATTCGGTCACCTAGACGAGGTCGCCAATTTGTACAAAACATCTAATTTATCTATAACATTACGGGACAATACAGATTTAATGAATTAGATCCAAGTAAACTACTTAGTTTACAATAAGACATTTATTACATAAATACACGATAAAATAGGGAAGATGTGGGAGACTAAATAGTACGAGTGATAATCTAAATGAGACGGAGATATCCTTCCATCTCTAAACATTTTATCTACTTGGAAAAATGTCAAACGATCTGTACACAGTACGTCTAAAATTTTATAATTCGATGTATTAAGAAAGAGATATAATTGGAAGAAGTTATTTCATATACTGTTACTATACTCGTGTATAAATAAATAATAAAATATTCAACTAAAACAAAAAATAATAATATAAAAAGCAATAGACAGGCTTAAGCGAACAGTACAATGAGTCAATAGAGGACAATATTAATGCACTTGCCCATATTACCTAATTAAATTGATTATAACATCAACTTCAAATATTTTCAAAAAAGTCATAACAGTAACTTAATGTAAATCTACTGGAACCGAGTTAAAGCTTTGTCAGAAATCCATAATTTAAATAACAAAATTTACGAATTACGAGATAAGAAATTAAACAGTAATAAATATTTGATCATAATAAGGGATGCTATCACTGTACGTGCGATTTAATGAAAAAAATACGACGCATCGATGGTAAATATAAATAATACGTAGCTGGCAACTCTGACAATTTCAGTCTGTGCGTGGACAACTTACAAGTTGCTGCGAAAACATATGTATAATAACTGCCACCAAAGCGACCCGAGTAATTCAACAATTTGGTAACAAAAATAAAAGTTAACTGATTAAAGACTAAACGACGCTCCAAACAGCATACAAGTACAACGATGAAGCAGTCTCGCGTAATATTTTACAAGAAATCCCTTCACAATAAACTATCTAGGATCTACGTTCCATCGGCGACGTCTTTAATTTTACATTTAAATCGTACTTAAATAATTTTCAAAATACATAATCAGCGCTACAACTAGATTTTTATAATATCAGGAATCGTTATCGGCTCACGTACTAAGTCTCGTTACAATTACAGAACATAATTTCGTAATTAACACTATACACAAATCGACAGCACGGTAATTATTTTGTTTAAAATTCTCTGGGACTCGAGGTCTTTACGTACGAAGCGGCACAGCAACGTTCACTCCATGACATTGGACACGAAAAAAATCCTCTCGGAACCTTTAAGTACATCAAACACAACACTAGTTCTGTCTCTCCTTCTCGCATTTAGCTGGCTATACCGTGGTGCAGTGGGTAAGTCCCAGAGAAGGGCGCGGGTCACTGATGGTGCTTCGATGGCGGTGCGTGGTGCAGTGCCACGTGGTGTGGAGCGTGGTGGTGACCGCCATGATGATTGTGGTTATTCGCGTTTGAATTGTTGTTGTTATTCTGAGCCGCCTGGGCCGCCTGCCGCTGGGAATTTTTCTTATTCTTCATTCGTCTGTTCTGAAACCATATCTTCACCTGTCTCTCGGTCAGGTTCAGATTCCTCGCAAGCTCCCATCTTTTCTGTTTAGACACGTAAGCATTGAAGAGAAACTCCTTCTCTAGCTCGAGAGTTTGGAACTTTGAGTAGGGTTTACGTTTTTTGCGCACCGTCACCTGGCCAGTCCAGTCCAGAGGATTCGAGGAGCCGCAGCCTACTCCGACGCCCACCGACATCGAGAGAGAACCTGGACAAATGAAACAAACATTTATTATTTTAGAAAATACTAGCACTTTACATTATATCTATAAATTTAGAGTTTCATCAATACATGCGAGATACTTAGCGTTACATAATAAATAATATTTAATTAAATGCCATATTTTGGAGGGATTTTGCCAAAGTTGTCACGTTTGGCAGGCGGGTTGGCAACCCCCTGCCAAGCGTTGTTCAGCAATGGACTTGTAATGGACTAAGATGATGATGATGAAATGCCATATTTCATTAGAATTATAATTTTATTTTAGATAATAATTAGTTTTATTAATTATCTGTTTCAAGAAGAAAATTCTTTTTTATTGTATGATCTGTTTCGTAATTAGTTGATGGGCTCACATACAATACTATAGGCGACATACGATAGGAGTAAATTTTAATTACAATAACCTTGAAACCCAAATTGCTGTCAACACTGCAGAACGAATAGTTAACTAGCAATTTCTATGCGAAGTTGAAAGAAACAATCGTAGGCTGAGGCGTTAGAAGTGACACGTAGCGGGGTTTATGTGAGCGGTCCTTTTGATGAGATCATCGCTTGACTTTGTATGCAAGGTTTGCAGCCTTCTCGATATTCGACGCGGGCGCTCACTGCACCATTTCCTATTATTCAAAATAGTACGACAAACGTTGCGAAATAGATGCCGCATTGTCTAAAGCTCATGTGTCGTAAGACAACTGCAAGCTGTCTAATAACCGTATTAATAGACAGCCTATGCTATACAGCCCCTTTCAATCACAGCTGATGCGGCTTCAACGAAGTTTAATGCTTACGAAAAGAAAATATTAAAATAGCCACATTCAGCATTACATTAGTTGGGTACTAATATGAGACGTGACGTCAATTCAGTTCCTAATTACTATTTTATAGTGTACCTACTTGCGACTGTGTTATTATTGCAAAGTGGTTTTTTTTTATTCGATAAAGTAACGAAACGAGCAAAACGTTCACATGATGGTAAGTCCAACGTCTGCCCATAACAAATGCTGTTTCACCCAGGAAATTTCTGTGTGACACCACACTGTGCTAATCACCCTGAGACATAAGTTCTTAAGCCTCATATGCCCAGCGCTTACGCTAGCTCACAGTGCCCTTCAAACCGAAACACAGTAATGTTTGCATACTACTGCTTTACGGCAGAATAACTGGTTCTGGGGTGGTACCTACCTAGACGGATTATTGCCTGGGAATCCTACCACCAGTGAATATACCAGTGATAACAATGAAAGCTTATTTCTATTTACATAAAGTAACAAGGGAACGGGTTACAAATAAACTGCCTCAAGGCTTATTATCATCAGCCTTTTAAAAATACACCGCTGGATAAAAGCGTCTCATATACAAGTAAGACTTGCCATTATCACAACGCTTGGCAGTCCGATTGTCACTGGTCTGTGCATTTTCGGTTCTTTCAACAAATCATGAGATTTTCTTGGCAATTTGCTTACTCGACTCTCCTCTCCTTTCTTCTACGAGTATAACTGTTATCATAGTACTTAATTATACAAATTCGTATCGAAGTTCCTTAAGTTATGTTTAAATACAAATTTTTCTTGCTACAGTAGCCAGTTCTTACGACCGATGTATTACTAAAACCGAAAAAAAAATTGTGGTTACGCAATATAAAGTACTGTAACTTTATATAGAGTGTGAAGAAATAAACTCTTTCGGCACTTGGTGGAGAAGGTGTGGCAAATTTCATTACGCCGCTCTCACAGTGCAAGTTCTGGTCGTAAGGAAATGATACCATTGTTGAATTCTACCAAGAGGACATCATTCCCATCACCCGTAACATTATTCTAACAATGATTATTTGTTTTATAATGATGTCCTCCTGGCCGATTTTCGACCAGGGCAGCAACTACCGAATACTGTTGGAAGTTATCAACTGCGCAGGAGATAATATAGTGCACTATATGGCACTCACTCGTCCCAAACTTCCCGTGGTCGATGAACCGCTCATGCGATAAGATCGGAGGTACGCAACGATGCAGTGTCAGAGACATAGAACCAATCGCAACACGACCAGACCCGAAAACAATTTGTTTTTGTGCAAATGTTGGCTTCGGCTGGGTTTCGAACCCAGGACACGCGGCGTGGTAGTCAGATACTCTTTACCACTAGGCCACGCGGCCGTCATTGTTGTTCGGCGCTAGTTCCGGCCCTGTTTCCTCCAAATGATATCCGAGCTAACGTTCGCGATCATTAGAACGGCATCTAAGCGAGCAGTGGGTACATAAAACTGCCCTACCGCAACAGTCGACTCACTACCTCACGTGGCTCGATGATTTTGTACTACGCATAGCTTCAATGTTGTTAAGTTCCTTTGTAAAAAACGTTTTTCTTGAAGATGGGACACTTTTTTATCTACGCAACAAACTATATGCTTTGTGGACGGTTTTTTTTAATTAATTCTTACTGTTTTTTTTCAGGACACTTCAGAACTTTGGTTAAAATTATATTCATTTTTGTTATTTATAAAAAAAACTAAACGCGATAAAATCCGTAAAAATAGTTTCATATTTATTTTTATATATGAGTAAAAATAAAATGTTCCGATGCATAAACAGATTTGTATTAATAATATATATTTCAAACACATTGGTTCCTTTGATACAATTATCTCAAAATCGAATAACAATAATTTAGGTCGGTTCGAACAATTGTAGGTACTGAACAAACAGTATGTTGTAGTTTATCTACATAATTCGTACATATTTGTAAAAAAGAATATTAAAAACAAATGCAATTGACAAAATAATGGTTAAAGTCAGAAACAACAACAAATCAGTTGTTATCTGTGAAGCTTCATTCATAACAAGATACTCTAAATAATTTTCTTATGACTGTAGACCATTATCATAACAATATTAATACCTTTGGAAGATTTTATCATTAAAAAAATTGTTGAATGAATAACACTTCGACGTTACCTACAACATGCAAAAAAAATGTGAATGCAATTCTTAAAAGTATTTATGATGTTTTAGCATAACCTAAAAATTAATACTTCGGGTTTAATTAAAGTTTCGGTTAACTAATATTATTTAAATAACTTTATAGTAAATGTTAAATCAAGTGATCAAATTCTAGATTGTTTATTTTTTTTCACAAAATGAAAACGCAATTGTTTTTATATGGCCAATGCGCAATTATGTGGACGGACGGAATCAGTCCAAATATTACAATGCACATACAATGAGCATTTATAATTTAGAATAAGGCTGTTATCAAAATCATTTGAAAAAACATAGTATACCAAAATGATTTTATATTTACAATTCAGGAAAGCTATGTCGTAAGATATGAAGATAATATTTCCATTATTGCAAACCACAAGTGTTTTGCTACTTTTCCTAAAACGATATTACCCCACAGGGCGGATGTTGTAAGACTTAGCGAACCGTTCGTTCTGAAACTTTGTCAAACAAATATTACTTGTAAGTTGAAATGAGCAGCATTCCCGTTTCGGACTTCGAATGAAATTATTGTGTCCGGAGAGTTCTTGAACGCGAAGACGCGGGATGTCCAATTACTTTGTTTCTGACCTAAAATACTTAAGCTCTATAATAAGAAGTAGAGTAAACCACAATGTTTATGTTGTTTAATACAATGTACAATCGCAGAGACTAATTAATAATTTACTAATAAATTAAAATAATATGATATCCCTCCTGGCCTATTTTCGAAAATAGTGAGTACTGTCAGAAGCTATCTTCATAATCATCATCATTTTAGCTGGTTTTAGTCCACTGTTTAACATAGGCCGCTCATAGATTGACACAAAACACGGTAAGAGCCACCTTCATCCATCGACTTCCCGCAATACGATACAGGTCGTCGGTTCACTCCATCCACTGCGTTTGCCGATACGAGGTTGCCACTCTAGAATCTTTCTTCCCCAACGGTTCTACGAGCTGTATGGCCGGTCCATTGCCATTTCAGCTTGCTAATTCTTAGGGCTATGACGGTTACTATAGTTCTCCTGCGGATATCAACGTAACTATCTGCGTAGGATATGTTATAATGCCACAAGTCTACGCGTGAGCACTCACTCAGAGGTAGACTAGGTTGTAGTGCCAGAAACACGGGAAAAATCACAACAGACCTAGATCCGAAAACCAACAATTTGCGTTTTGTTATGTATGCATAAATTTTAGTTCCGGTTGGGATTCGAACTCAGGACCCCCGGCGTAAAAGTCAAGTACTTTGATCACTAGGCCACGCGGATGTCATATAAAATAAATAAGAAAGTATGAAAATCGTTTTTTAAAGTTTTTCTTTTCATCTTACATCAAAACTAAATAATGAATTACCTACACAATATACACAAAACAATGAACTAATTATTGTTTCATAATACTGTGTTAAAAACTTCGAGGAACATGAGGAATATCGTAAAGCGTCTAAAGACAAGCAAAGATGTCAATTATCAAAAGAGAGGCAGCGATCAGTGGCAGTAAAAGTGCGGTTGCCTTTGTCCATAAAACGTACCAACCCGTACGCGGGCTTGCTCCACTCTATGAGGAAATTTATTCTCTCAATTGTCAACAGCAAGCTCCCCTTAATTCTTTTGAAATACAGCTGAGAATCGTATGTTAAGTTGTTTCAAAATAGCATAATGATTTATGAATAATCTTTTTTTTCTTGTAGTCAGTATTTTTAACGTTGTTATATATACTTCTATCTTAATGTATAATTTTAATTATAAAAGTTAAAATAAGCATTTGTAAATATTGTAAAAGAAAAATTTCAACATTTATCGATATACGCCTGACTAATTAGAACAAAACCATAAATACAAAAATAATAATCGATGTCAGAGCAGGTACCGCGCCATAAACACAGGTACAACTTTTTCAACAATTGTTTCATTTTAATGGGTCATTATATGCGGGTTTTAAGCAAAATTATGTCAAGTTACACCTCTGCTGTAGCAGAAGCGCGATAAACCCATCTTTATGGTCAGGCGGCGATCGAAAGCGAACTAGCGGAGCGGTTTTATGAATGGAATGTTTTTATTGCTCTCATATTGACATGACGGTTGTAGTTTCGTAATTACTACTTACTAGCGCGATTTGGGGAAGGAACCAGTATTATTGCATGTCTGTGACGTCGCCGCGGTTTTACGATATCGTAAAAATGATATATATCTACAAGTGAATCGTATGCACCGAGCTAGCCACCCGCGCTCCTTCCTCTAGCTTTTTTATCGCCTCATCAGCCTATAATGTGTTTATTGTGGCAATATTTGGTTTATTGCCACTACTAAGAGATCAGTTTATTGTTTTAACGCTCAGGTATCGTGTTTATTTATTAGTTATACATTTTTATTGGCGCTTTATTTTACGTAAACTTTAATTTATTGTCGGTTGTATAGCGCCGTTTTACATTGCCTATAAAACGGTGCTTACGGTTCGTTTTAAAATTTGTAGCACGTGTTTCGTTCATTCATCAAATTTATGGTAGTCTGTGGGAAAATGTTATGATTGCAGCGTTTGCTCCTTACTAAATGGAATCTTTGGAATATTACACGAAGGTTAGTCCGATATTTGTTTACGTTCATCGGAATAACATTTTTGATACTTATCTGATTTGGCGAAATCTGTTACTTTGACTATATCTAGTTGCTGTGGCTTATAAAAAATGCTTCCAAATAAAATATATATAATCACATAGTACCAGTAGAGCTATTTTTTTTAATCACAGATTTACCGTTTATTGTGAATTCTGTGTAACCTTGTGATAAAGTATCTTATTTGATAGGAAGGCTAACTGGCAATGAAATTATAAAAACTTATTGAGCTGGTTGAATATTCAACAGAAAACTTTTTCTTGTAGAAATGAATTCTACGAGCGGCAGTGTGCATCTTGTTACTGATAATAACACCCCCACACTGACTGAAAGCGGAGCGAAGGTGATGTGGCTGTGTGCGTTACGCACACATTCTCAAACCGCAGCCTTGTGTGCATCATTTCAGCGCCATCTAGCGGCTAGCAGCGAACTACTACCGTAAATTTAGATTCATAAACTCATAGAAAATTTAACTTTGAACACTTAAAACTCAAAACACATTTAAATGTATTTAGTAAAATAATAAAATACAAGCTAAACACTTAATTTCAAAATTACAAGTCCTCGAACCCTACCTCTTCTTAAACTTCTTATGCTATTTGTTTACTAATTTTAGAAATTGTTTTGCTGAACACGTTATGCCATATAACATCGATAAGTTTAAAGATTACAAACAGTGGCATTGCGACCGCACGTTAAAAACGTGAGGACCGGGTTTGAGGATTGAATTTAACACTGAAATATAATCATGAAAGTACTAACCGGGCAGACCACTCGGAGGTGGGTAAGGAGCACTGGATACAGATTCCGGAGCGTAGTTCCGAAGGCCATAAGCGTCGTGCGAAAAGCCGGACGCTTCGGAGACTGCCGTGCGCCGTTCTTCACCCACGTATGGCAGTGGCTGGTCCCCGCGCGGTGCACCGTACGGATAGTTCCAGCAGGGTTGTGAGAAGCCTTGATGGCAGCCGCCATCAGCATACGGCTTGTACTCGCCGCCACCCGCTGGCCAGAAAGGCAGCGCGGACTTGCGCTCCCGCTCAACGGGCAGGTTATAGTACGTGGGCGCCGCTGGGTACTGGTGCTCGAATGTGGCTGGGGCATCTGGTGGATAGCCCCAGGGCTGCTGCGCGTGACGTATGACGCCCGGTTCGGGGTCGTAGCGCTTGGCCGGGATGTGCAGCGGCTGCGGCGGGTTGGAGGCCACCGAGGCGGGCGACGCGCTGGAGGCGGAGGGCGGCGCGGCTGCCGGTGCGGCCGGTGGCGAGCCGCCCGGTGGCGACGCGTGCGCCTCCTCGTACAGCGCGCCGCCGACGCCGTTCATCATGCTCCACCAGGCCGGCCCGGCGGAGTGGCCGGAGGCGGGCGCTGGCGACGCGGCCGCCGCGTCGCAGGGCGCGCCGAGGCCCCCGACATGGTTGTCAGGGTACAGGGTGGCGGCCGGGCAAGCCACGGGGGAGCAGGAGCGTCGCCGGACGGTTCACGCGCGCCGCGGGCACATCGCACCGCGTGCACACGCGTCCAGCACGCAGCAGCGGCACATGAAAGTTAAAACGCGATTCCCGATTTAGCCAGCGCTCAGAGGACGGTCGAAGCGGCGGACCCGGATCGTGGAGATGCAGAGCGGGCGACGAACAGTCGCCAGCGAGTTTTTCACCTCTAACAAATTTAATTAAGTCACTAGCGGTATAGCCGCCGCAAGTTTATTTAATACAAATAATATTATTATTCTTAAGGTCGGACGGAGATTAAAGTTCGTCACTAGTAAAAAGTAGTTTACGCGGACGTAGTCGTTGTGGTTCGAACTGTCGAGAGTAGGGTTCGCCACAACGATATAATAGTATCACGAAACGCGCGATCGGCAGCGCGGTTGAGCGCGGAGTGGAGGCGCGCGGTGCGACGCGGCGGCACACAGGCGCGCGGCGCGACGCCATCTAGCGACGGGCGGCCGCGCCCCGCCTCGCCGCCCGCCGCACCGCACCTCGCTCCGATTATACTTTACAGGACTTTTAACAAAAACTCGGCAAAAGCTTTTCTTAGTGCAAAGCTTTACGTTTAATATATTTCGGAGAATTTTCAATCTGATTAAAATCAATTTTGTGTTCATATTTAATTTAAACGAAAACTATCAATATATGTGTCTATCCGTAACAAAGACAAAATAAAATATATTTATAATTACAGTAATAAAAAAAATATCAAAAACTCTTAAAAGTTAATTACGAACAATTGTCTTTCATAAATAATAAAAAAAACTATACAGTTGAACAGTTTGTAAGAGCAACAATGACTGTCTCCGCGGGCCGAAGGGTTATATCCTTGAAGAGCGGAGGCGCGGGTGCGTAGTAAAGCGATTAATGGAGGCAAAATAGCCATAAACTGCCGTTTAACCAAACTGCAAGCGTCACTCGACCATCGCCGAGTTGCCACCAATAAAAAACGCGAGACTTTATGACGGCAACTCACTCACGTTTTATTGTGAGTATAAACTTAATTTTATCGTCTGTTAATTTCACCACAAATAATCCTAGGTAATACGCAGATTATATCATTTTATGTCAATGGCAAGGTCGCAACCTGATGACTTATATTTCAGATTTCAGAAATTCGTATCTAAAGTAATTGTTACTAATATTTACCAACAACTCTAACCATAAAAATTGCGCCTTTTACTAGGTGAAAAAAAAATCATTCAGCGAGATATCCCCAAGAAGTGTGTGACGCCCTTATTCTCATACGATCAAAGAGTCAAAGGGAACAATGCGACATACAACCAATAAATCTACTTACAATATTTCACACCTATACAACGACATGTTCTGTTTACTCAAGACATGACTATAAAACGAATCAGGTATCAGGGATAACAAAAGAAAAAACATATAACTCGCTAAGTAATGCTAACATTCGTGTTAACAAGTTGGCTGAAAGCTTTATTCGGGCATTATGTTAATTGAAACCGAATTGTCGAAATAAAATATGCGATCGTCGCACAAAAAGCTAATTTCCCACCCTTAGCTATAGAGTTCGAGTAATTATCGAACGACAATGGCTGTAGGAATTTGTAAGCGATAAATTTGCGAGCTTTGGACGTGTAAACGAAATTAATAACGAGGATTAGGTACCGTGCAATGGTTGTTTCGACAATATTGGGCTGTATTTACACAGAAAGATATTTGATAAATAGTACGTAACTAAAATGAACTGTTTATATTCGTAGCCGTTTTTATCTTAGCCTTTATATTGATGCTTTCGAATTTACTAATATTTTTTACGTACAATTGTGTTAAAACATTTGTATACAATGTCTGAAAAACTACACTTACATAATATACTACATATAATATCTGTTGGATTTGTATGCACAAACAACACAACTTGACCCGAAAACCAACAATTTCTGTTTGTGCACAAAAAAAAATCGCCTGGATTTAATCTTGGATACAATCTTGGATCGGAAAAAGTTACTTTTTCGATGTTTTAAAAGAAAAGTTAAATTCAATAAAATAAGAAAACCGTGGTGCTTTTAGGAGTATGTAACATTATCTTCAATATTCCAGAGCACAAATAAGCAGCAGCTCGGCGGGCGTTGAATGACACAGACAAACATAAGAACAAGTGTGCGCCTGAGCCGGGCCCGTCTATAAATATTTACGTAAGGAAACTCTCCAGGCCAATGGTCGGCCATACATCCAGCACGTAAATAAAAGTACGCTTTCTTATCTCAGACATGTGCGCGGGAGTTGCGCAAACGATCAACGGAACGGGGCTGCCGAGTAATGTATACATATGAATGTATATATTAACAGGATCATTGAATGATTTCTTATATTTAAGCGAACACTACTCATTTAAAACCCGTAAAACTAGTTTCATTTAAAGGATCATTGAATAAAATATTCGGGTACCTTAATATAAAATATATATTTATAGTAGATAATAATTTCAAACTGTACATTAACTAGGTCGCGGATCGCGGAGACCATTTTATGGAATTCGAAAATAGAACGGCGGTTAATTTTAGCTCCTCATTAATTTTTTTGGAGTCATTATTGTTAGTCATTATTGACGTAAAATACGTTTAAACGTATTTTCCTTTCGGTATTCGTTTATATAAAAAATATTCCATGTAAATAATAGCTCAATTAGATGTCGCTAAGGTCTAATTCAATATATAATAACCCATCCGTATCATTATCGCGACGTAGTAACTTGTTGTGATGTCACATTATATAAGTATATAGTGGCAAACAGAGCCTCTATGTAAAAAAAAAAGTAAAGTAAAGTTTCAGCCTATAAATGTCCCACTGCTGAGCACAGGCCTCCTCTCATTTCTGAGAGGGTTTTGGAGCTAGGAAGAATCCGCCACGCTGCTCCAATGCGGGTTGGCGGACTTCACATGTCCTCTAAATATTTCTATTCCTCGGACATGCAGGTTTCCTCACGATGTTTTCCTTCACCGCTAAGCACGTGGTAAATCAGCACTTAAAATTGTAGAACAATATTAGAGGTGCTGGCACTGGGGATCGAACCCAGGTTACTCGCTTATTATGAAATTAAAAGCGAGCACCAGGCCCCTGAGCTACCTCTATGTACCTATGTCTTATTCATTTAAAGTACTGCAAGTGCGAGTGTGGATATTTAAACTATTATTTGGTATGGTCAAAAAAGTTATCAAAAGAATTACTATCAATTAATTAATATGATAGAGTCAAAAGCTCTGTGTCTTTCAAATACTTAGCTTTCAAATACAGAAATCATACATAAAGTACCTATACAAAACTCTATATAGAGATTTCTTCGCGTTCACAATAGTTCCCATACTTCCTTACTGAGGATCGTGACCCGTGATGTCCAACATGGCGTAAATTACGAGTCGCAGACTATCGCGACTGATATAAATCATCACTTACATCGAAATGTTAAACAAAGGCGCAATGGCGAAGACGACAGATTGTACAAGCTATTAAAGAACTAATAAATCGGTAACGAGAAAGTTTCTTAATAAGAAATGTTTCTACAATATATAAGAATTTAATAACCCTTTATTGCTGTAATTTAATACTAACATTGGCTGATTTTTTTGCAATTTAATCCAAAGAAGGTTTAATTCCGAATTATTTGTAACTTACTAGTAACTTGGGATCCGTGGTAATTGAGAGCCGTGATAGCTCAGGGGCTAGGCGCTCGCTTTAAATTTCATAGTACGCGAGTGGCCCGGGTTCGATTCCCGGTGCCGGCACCACTAAGATTATTAATTGCAATTTTAAGTGCTGAATTACCACGTGCTCGGCGGTGAAGGGAAAACATCGTGAGGAAACCTGCATGTACCTGTGAAATAAAAAATATTTCGAAGACATGTGCAGTCCGCCAACCCGTATTGGAGCAGCGTGGCGGATTCTTCCTAGCTCCAAAACCCTCTCAGATGAGAGGACGCCTGTGCTCAGCAGTGGGACATTATAGGCTGAAACTTTACTTTTTACTAATAACCTGTTAGCGTGTGGTAGGTAAGCAAGTTAAATTGAAGAGTCTATTTTGTCGATAACAGATAGATAAGAAGACCACTACCTATAACATGAGACTCTTTGAGACAAGAGTGAACCATACCACCACCAGGTGAGATCTCGGTCAAACGTTGGCCTATTCACAATAAAATAAAGACTTCCTCTTATTTTATGCTCATATAAAAATCATTAACAATTGTTTATGTCTGTAATCTTATTCTGAAAGTTACCGGTCCGCTTGATATATGTTATCTATCTTTAATAATCATTTATGAGAAGATTGTTCACTACACTGTCCCTCATCACGGTCGTGGGTGTCTCATATACTGTTTTAATTAAAATCACATTACCATTATTTAAAGTATTTTAGTATTCATATATAAGCGAAGGAAAAGATATATGCCTTCTGTTTATGAATAACTAATTGATGTTTTTTTTTAAATATCTGTCTTAAAAATAGCATTGTTTTTAATGCATATCTTAGAATTAGATACATTGAATTTAAAAGTTTCGTAACTTGAATGAAAATGAAAGGTGAATGACCTACTACCGTATTCAATTATTTGTTATCCAGAATAAATAATACGTTTATTCTTCTATATGAGAGTATGAACCTTTGAATTCTTTAAGTTAAAGTAGCTATCAAAATAGATTAGCAAATTTATTAATTGTTATTTTCGTACTTAATTAATTTCGTTTGACCATAAAATCCTAGTCAGTTCTATAACTTGTTACATATTACTTTATAAATATATATCCTGGTACCATTTCTCTTACGAGTATCTAAGCCTCTTAATGAATTATGATAGTGAATAATTAATAAAAAATTCAATTATGTTCACCTTGTCGTAAACTTGCTAGCGATGTCTGTGTGAACGGGCACGGTAACCTGCAAACAAATTATAGGGTTTCATAACAAATTTCACATAATACATTTTATATAAAATAATTATTGCAGCAGCTCCAATCATGCTTATGCGAATTGAGGAGTTTCATGATATTCTTATAGATCCCTTTACCAGAACTTGATAAAATTATATGGAGCCATCCCTTACGGTAAGTTATATTATTGTCCGAATATAGGTATGATAGATAAAAAAAACGAGAAGACGAATTGAGAACCTTTTTAAAGTCGATTAAGAAAGTGTGAGTGTACAGTCTGTCAGATCAGAGAGTTATTAGAATTCATCTTAAGGTTTTGCGTACGGGACCGCGTTATTTATTACTTTAATTTGCTGTCATGTGTATGGCAGAAAATGATGTATTAATATTTAAAAACTTTATGGTGCATTTTATAATTCGTAATTTAGTGAGACATATGCATAAAGATTAACAAGTTTCCTTATCTTAATCTAAACTTCAGTATCATAATTTATGACCACGAGATATGTTCAAATTTAAAATGTTCCGGAATTAGCTATGGAACAAATTACAAAAATATCCGATATATGCAATAGCTGAAGTCTCTTAATATAGAATCTATGAATAGGGGTACATTTAAATAATATCTCAACTGTTGAATGACGCGGCTAACAAGACAACTCCGAGGCAGAACTACGCCTAAATCATCTCTGGCTGTTAATGTCTGCAGTAGTGCGCTTATACTAGGTTTATTTTAGCCGCGACAGCTCCACCCACCGCCATCCCATTGACAAAAGTTCCACTGTTTCATTCCCTAGACTCACTTCGCTCGATACGAATATAAATAAATCCTTTCTAAGTCATTCGATACGGCCCATAGTCACGAAGTTTACATAAAATAGGTGATTTGCGCCGAATGCCATGATTTTTACTTTTTTCTATTCGGGGGTGTGGAACGCACCGGCCCACTTATTTTCGAACGCGAAAAAAAAACATGTTTACAGGATTTTTTTTACTTAACGATCGCTGCCTTCGCGGGGACGTGTCGGCGGTCGTAAATTCTGTTTTGTGTTATGTAACAATTACGTAAGTTGCGGTGATTCAGTAATGATTGATTTAAGCATTTACGCTTTACAACACTTACGTTTGTGTAATTTATAGATCATTTATTAATGTACATTCGCCACCTGATGACATGTATTGAAACATAGGTTTTAGAATTATATTATGTGGTGGCGGCTCGTTAAAAGAATACTACCAGCTCCATCTCATCCAATGGATCTCGTAAAAGGCGAGTAAGGAATTAAACTGCACTGTGCACCCAACAGCGCATGGTGGCGATGGGCTCACCACCTATCACACCAAGTGCATTATATTGTTTTAGTGAAACGTGGATTGTGGCAGTCATCTGTTTTATCCAGTGAGTGCCCAGTCTCTGACTACCCCTTATGGGATACAGTCGTGATATTATGTATGTAAGTATGTATGTAGAATTATAGACAGATTACGATAAACTGTATTTACATTTTAAGATTTTTTTCAGAAATAATCATGGTATCTTTTAAGATTCCAGAAAATACAGTCAATACAATACAGTAAATAGAAATACTGTAAAGAGACTGCATAAAATACACAAAATATTCCTGAAGACTCGCTAGAATGTGATTGCTACTTGACTTTTAATTTTATATTTTTAGAGACAAAAGCATTTAGAGTTGTTAAGGGACCTATAAAGTGAGGTACAAGTACAGCGTACACAGCATAGTTTACTGAAGTCGGCAAACTTGAGTCGTAATCAAACGAAACTTTGTCGACGTTAATTAAGTTTATATCCATTCCTAACTTGGAACTCCTATCGAGAACCGTAATCCGGGCGTTTCGTTAACTTTTTTTTGTTTCTTTTTAGTTCTGTATGAGTAAATAGAACGGGCGAAGCGATGGCGCGGAGCACTTGAGTCGACATTTACGACTCAATCTCAATGCACAAGCCGCGGCCTGGCGATCGGGTGTCTACTCCCACCATTTTAATTAGATCTACCCCTACACACATAGCACTTGTAATATGTAAATCCAAAGAAGCAAGAATAATATACTTATAGTTCATTCTACACTGGTGGTAAATGCATTTCAATAGACCTGATGACAGGACGAGTTTGGACGTTCGTTCTAATCTGTCAGGTTGTGTTATCTAGGCCACAAGTACGTGTTTAAGGGAGCGTCTCTCCCACGGTTGGTTAAACAAAATGGTTCAAAGGGATAAAATGACTTCGTAATATATAACTAGATAATTATTTATTGTTGCGTTATTTTTATAGAGTTGCAGAAAAAAATATTTCAATAAACTGTAATGATTTCTTATATTTAACGAATATTACACATTTAAAAAAAATATTGACGAATGTCATCGCGGCGCTGATATAAAGCGCTCGAAACGTTGGGTATCAGTAGTTAAAATAAACGCGATAGAATCTGTAGTAGCTAGTGTAATCACTGGGCATGTGAGACTATATAACTGATGCGTTAGGGTGACGGGCGCGGTGTGGTGCCACACAGAAATAATCTGTGTGATACAGCATTTGTTATGGGCGGACTTGCATTTATCATTATATTTATCCAATAAAAAATATATTAAATCAACTATACTAATGAGTGTTTGAGTTGCGATGAGTACTAGTCATTTTGTTATTCTAATATTTTTATGTGAACCATATATTGGCGCACCTTGGGGTAACACCGACTCGTGTGCCGGGACGGAATAATACAGATAAAATTATAACGTTAAATTCATAAATAATTATAGTCATTATAATTTGGAGGAAATGAAAAGGCTATAATTATAACGTGAAATAACATTAGTGACTATTTTTCTTTTTATTTATTTATTGCTTTTCTTTTTAATTATGCATGTAGGAAGTATTTGTATTGCCTTTAAATAGTTGCTCAGGATCAAGGTGTTATGCGAATGGATTGTATATCTGTGAAACGCACCCGCGGTACAGATCAACATATAATATGGGAAAACGTTTCAATTATACACGAAATTCAAGTCATCCGAAAATATATTATTACCATAGCACAAAATCTGTCCTTGTCTTATTGTAGGTCCGTCGCGATTAAATAGTGTTAATATATAAAACTATATGGCTTCGTATATAACAAGATGTCGTGCGGATAGATTTGTTTACGCGACATAAAGACATATTTACAGTAATTGTGATAGGGAGTGGGAGTAAGTCCGAGAGTTTAATGGTGCGAAAACTGGCAGGATCATATCCCAGGGTTAACGACGCGAGAGCAAACGGCCGATTCATTTGCAATTCTAACTGCGACTGAGCGACGACTCGCCTGCGATCGTCCGGCCGAATTCTCGTCGGGATCCATCTGAGGACCTATTATTAGTGTCACATTAATTATGACAATACATTAGTTCAGAGTAAGAGATGTGAAGATCATATTGTAGGTACATAAACTCCATGAGAGACGTTTATAAATAATATAAAGGTTAAGTTTTCTGTAACTAAACGTTGGAAGTTGAAAAGAAAAACTAGTTAAACAAAACCATTTTTTTTTCAATAACTAGAAAGAATGAAAGGTAAATTTGTAAAGTAACAAAAACAACTAAAATAAACCGTCGTATAGAATTACAATATTACAATAAGTTCCAAATAAATCAAAAGAATAAAAGTGAAAAGCAAACAGTTTTATATCAGTTTATTCTTTTCTTTTTCTGTTTTTAAAAATCAATATCCACCGGTACATGGTGGAACGCAGAGATTGCTCAGTACCAATTGACGGCAGAATAAACGCCCCTCCGGGGGATAGATTCCTCTACCACAGGAATCCTACTACCATTAATTATTAATTAGACTAGATATAAATATTAGTTAGACCTCAGGTTTCGAAACATAGCAACTTAATGCTGCCACTCTACGCTGGTCTTATGTAAGAAGGAAGTGGCGATCGAGCTTAACCCATTTATACTCGTATGTTTCAGACAATTCTGAAATTACAATAATCATGGTGTATATACGAGTTTAGAGCTTATGTTAATAGAAAAGATTCGAACTACATAAAAAGTGTGTATAAACACTTTTCTTAATAATTGGTACTAACATCGAATATTTTAATTCTACTTTTAAACAGATGATATATATTTGCGCTCTGGCACTGTGTAAGACGCAACAATAATAAATTATCATTTTTATATTACTCATTAGTCAAACGTAATGGTTGTCGTTGCCTTAACATACATATGTACATAATCTACAAATTAAAGCGAGTTTACAAACGAGTAAGCCGTATGATCTTCCTTCGAGCCTCTTCCGAGAGATCGGACCTTCGAGAATCTACCACCCCAAAATCTCAGTGGGTGTCGTAAAAGTCGACAGAGGGAAAATGAAAACCAGAAGATAGGCAGCAGCATCTTCCTGGAATATCTGAATAAATAAACTGCGGCTTGCCAAGCCGCCAGCCAGGCGTGGCAACTTTGGCAAAATCCCTCCGAAATGAGAGCTACAAACTTGTGTAGCTGTCTATGGGGGAGGCCTATGTTCAGCCGTATACTTGTGATAGGCTGAAACGATGACGACGATAAAACAAAATGAAAACGTTCCGATTAAAACGGTACAGCGACCCAAAATATATAGTTCTAAAACAGCTTACACAAGTCATCTGTATCTTGTCGTCAATTAGTCACGACGCGACAACTCTGCCGTGTTTTCCCACCATACCTACAAAGAAGATACTTCTGCCACTGTGTCCACATTCACACATTTGGTCATCGATTGGCCGGTGGTCCCAATCACTTAGTATGCGATCCGTTCCCACCGGGCCCGATGTTATCGTCAAGGACATATATTGTGATTCGCCGCTTGGCCCGGAATTGATCGTTGCTCCGATATAAGGCTCGATCGATGAATTAGAATGTCTACGGCGTTCATATATTGCTTTTGCGTGAAAAGGTTTCATGCGACGAAGAATTTCCATGGCAAAATTACTTACTTTATACGGAAAGCTAGTACTCGTAGCTTCGTAAATGGATCTTACATCTCTACTATCTATATTCTAATAACGAATGAGAAAATGAGACGGTACGATTTTGATGCTCCTTTCCCCTTTCCATAATAATTATAAAATAATGTCAGGTCGCATTTTGAGGACGTCTAAAAAGCTTGACTACAGTTACTAGGTATATAAACTCTTATCTCAAAGACTTATTTATCAAGTCTCACATGTCAAGTACGAACACAATGGACAGAAATTGTAAAGGCGGTTCTTCCATAAGCCTTAATAAAGTGCGAAGTGAGTGAAAAATATCTTCACATTTCAAACAGACTAGAATAATGCATCGTGAGGCATTCAGGTGTTGTGTAAGAACAAAAAAATGTACGTCAATAGAATATATAACAGTTGTTTTTCTTAAATAGATTTATACTGTGAAAAAGTTTTGTGAATGTAAAATTCTTCGCCTATGATAGTAGTGCGATCTGTACGCCCACAGCATCATTTAAATGAAAGAATAATTAAGTTTGGTATCTAAAAACTTAACAAGTATTTTTACGACTCTGTTTTATAAACATCAATTCTGAATTAGCATTTTTCAATGTAGCGATATGTATAATATAGTTGCAATGTTAACTTGTTAACATTGCTTAGCTACTAAATTTTGTGGCAATCTATGGGGGAGGCCTATATTCAGCAGTGGATGATGATGAAACTTGCTTCAATGGTATGTAGGTACTAGGTACAGTCTATTCAGTGGAATGATACGAGTATAATGCCTCTTCTCCATTTTATCACTAGTCCACTGCTGTACATAGGCCTCTCCCATAGAATGCAACAAAAGTTTGAAGCTATAATAGTAGAGGGATTTTGCCATAGTTGCCACACTTGGCAGGGGAGTTGGCAACCGCAGTTTACTTATTCATATGTTCCAGGAAGACGCCGCTGCCCATCTTCTGGTTTTTATTTTCACTCTGTCGACTTTTACGACACCCACGGGATGAAATGGGGTAGCAGATTCTTTTAAGCCGCCACCACACGGAATACGATCCACGAAGTAAGCTTAAATAATTATTTTAATTACGCGACATAAATTAATAAAATCGTAAACTTCCTGTTTGAATTAAACTTTAATCTATAACGCTTTCAAAATAAACACAGGTACATGGATAGCTGATTAATGCGCGCGATAAAATCGATAGTTAAATAGTAATGTTAGATCAACCTTAGTATATTATTTACAAGGTTATTCGTTTTTGTCTTTTTTTCTTAAAGGTAAGCCGTTCTTAGGCATTTATCTCTTACGCAGTTTTAAAATGTCACCGTGGACGCTATAATCGCAACAATGTAACATATTATGTTCTCTTTTTTAACATTAATATTATAATGCCACGTGCTATAAATTTGGGATTTGAATTAATGTGACGGGTCGGCGAATACAAATATTTCCATTCTCCTTTTTTAATACAAATTCTACTTGGGATTTTTAGGAACATAAGACATTAAAATAACATAGTTTTGAAAACAGAGATACAATCTCTAATTATTTTATTATGCTTCCAATATCACACATAGTAACTGATACTTTAAAAATTATCTTGTCAACCTGACTCTAAAGCTACGAACCGAACTTCAAGCTACGATAATGCTATTTTCATTTTCAATGTAAATATAGTGTACAAAGTATACACGTCCCACTAATATTCAATGCTAGTCCTAAAAATCTTCTTATTGAGAAGTTTTTGGAGCCAAAAAGAGTAAACCAGTGCGAAGTAACGGACTTCACATACCGTTGACTTTTTTTATTTCTGAGCCATGCGGGATTGCTCACGAGGCTTTCTTTCACTGTCAGATAGGTTTACCAATAAAATAATTTTAGTGTTGCCAGCACCGGAGTTCGAACCTAGGCAGCTTGGGTTGTGAAACTGATGGTAGAATTCCGATACAGAAATCCACCTATAGGTAGGTACCACCATAGGGTAAGTTATCCTTATGTGAAGCAGTAATGTGCAAACATTACTGTGTTTCTGTCTGAGGGCTAGTGTAAGAACTGGGTATATGAGACTTAAGAACTGATGTCTTAGTGGGATGGGCGCAGTGTGGTGCCACACAGAAATGTACTGGGTAGCGTTATACTTTCCATCAGCTGAAAGTTTTGCTTGTCGCGTCGTTTACTCCGATTAAAAAATGAAGGGTGAAAGTCCGACGTCTGTAACCCCTACTTATTCACTTTTGTCAAAAAAACATTATGTATGTAATAAGCTCGTAAAGTTCTTAGAACATTAAGTACGTTGCGGACAAGCAAATGAATGTATCCGAGTGCACATTATACATGCCACTGCAATGTAAGCATATCAGCTACCTACCTCCTTGAATTATTCAAGCACTCTACAAATTTTCATGGGAACATCACACTGTCAGCTCTTACAACATGGCCGATAAGAATTCACTTTTTGCAATACTAATTTATATTTATACAAGCCGTGTTATATTGATGTTAGATAAGGGGCCGAGTGACGGCTTTAAATTTAATAGTACGGAGGTGGAATGAGTTCGATCCACGGTGAATTAAAATTGTCCTCACAATTTAAGAGTTTCTTTACTGCTGTCTTTAGTGGACAAAGCTACGAAACAAGCAAAACGACCATTCACCTTTGATTGTTAGTGCAACGTCTGCCCATGACAAAAGGTATGTCACCCAGAATTTCAAATCGAAACAGTAATGTTTGCACACTGCTGCTTCGCGGCAGAATGACTGGTCCTGGGTGGTACCTATATTGACGGATTTCAGCATAGAAATCTATATATGAAAATAAATATGGCGTTGTTTGAATTCATACAGAAGATCATGTAAATAATAATATTATTCCCTTAGCCAATTTTGATCACGGCGAGGCATTCCAATTATCAACCAGAAGATGTTTTTTTTTTAATATTAGTGTGCCAGTGTTAATGCAAAGAGGTCTCACAACAATGTTGAGAACTTCCACGCACATTACAGTCACAAGGTATAATCTTAGTTCACGAAATTGTATTTTTTTTGCACAAATATGCGCACGTAACAACGCTGCTGCACTAACCGTTGCAATACGCGCTCGTTAACGTATGTGAATTGCACATGTGCATATAGTATACATAGAAAATGTATCACTAAAAGAAATAAAAGCCGAGTGGTGGCAGCGTAAGGAAATCTACCACCCCCTGTCATCCCGTGTGTGTCGTCAGAGTCAACTAAGGAAAATGCCTGTAAAATCGCATTACTTCCGACAGGTGGCGAAATAACCATCTCGAAAAATGACAGACTGAAAAGTTTGCGTTTGACTTAATCGCAAAGACCTTTATGGACATAGATTTCCATAGGTGGTCTTCACCGTGGACTATAATAGGCTTATAATGATAATAAAGAGAAATAGAAGAAAAATAAATTTTGCTCAAAAACTATTTTATACTGTTATAGGTTAATGTTATCATTAAATTACAGGTGTTTATATTTCAAAATGGCAATCATTAGCAAGAAGTAAAAGCATGCATGAATCTCATAAGTACTTTATTATGTATTTAAGTACGCTATCTTTTACTTTACTTGCTTAATGAATACTACTTTAGTGTAGTTACCAACATTAAATTACAAAA
The DNA here is from genome assembly GCA_019845155.1 of Luehdorfia chinensis. Classification (NCBI taxonomy): domain Eukaryota; kingdom Metazoa; phylum Arthropoda; class Insecta; order Lepidoptera; family Papilionidae; genus Luehdorfia; species Luehdorfia chinensis. Next base: position 11,040,043 of record JAHVAK010000642.1, on the reverse strand, counting down.
TGTATTAAAGGCTAATTAAAAGAAGTAGGTACGTTATTACAGCCAATCAATAGGCGAAAGCGTCAAATGAAGCAGGGCTCGCTGCATGCGGTGCAGGAGATACTACGCTTTAGTACGTTGAAAATAAAGTTCAAAATTCAAACCTTAGTATCATGTTCTGTGTGGCGTCGCCGCCTCACCTGTTAGTAAGGTCGACCGCGTGGATGCCGCGCCCGATCCTTACCCGCAACACGCCTGTAAGTAGAGAACTTTTCTTAATCTAAAATCCAGAAAGTAAAATAACGTCGTAGAAATTTAAAAATAAATAAAAAGAAAATCATTTTAGTATATATACTAATATATAATATACATAACTATTATATAACTACAATATATAAGAATATATAATAATACTACTCTGTAATAAACGGGACAGTTAAAATCACATTCTAATAAGAAATTAGCATATTATGACTAAAATATTCGTTTATTCTATGTTATTAGTAATTTCGATAATCTTTTCGAGTTTAATTATACTAAGAGTAGGTACCTAATAACTTTGTGCTCTCTGTTCACATACAAAAAAACTCATACCTATTATATAATTTATTATATAATACCTACTTGCAAATAATAGAGTCAAGAAGCTGTTTAATTTATTTTTATTTGGTATACGTATTTGCCTCGTATTAAAAATAGCCAGTATCTATTTGAAACAGAATAGCTTCCACCACTATTAAATATTTTTTATAATTATTTATTGCTCGAGATTTTATCATCACACTTTTTATCTCTTCATAATATTACTTATGTGTAGATTAAAACGCTTCAATATATAATTTGATTTAAGATATCGTTTTAGGATATCTTAATCAAGAAATAAAATTTTGCGAAATTTCTACTAACGAGTTTAATAACTTTTTAATATTGATGTATATGTATTTTATGCTGGATTATACCTACGTGCTGGAAATTAGAAGAGAAAAAGTACAATATTTCATGTACATTGATAGATTCAATTAGTTAACACAAGCGTAGCGTCAGCAAATATTAGCAGAACTTAACTATATAAGTTTAATAGTAAGTTACTATCGGGTGTATATAACAACAATAGAAATAAATATCAATCAAACTAACGAATCAATTTTTGACTTTTATTTTACCAGTAAATTACAAAGTAGGTATTATACGAAAGTTGTATTAGATGCCTATATACCTATATCTACAGCCACCCACATTATTCTATTTCAACAATTGAGTACATTAATAGATTGTAGGTTTAAATAAATAAAAATTAGGTTCGTATTATTATAGTCAAGTGAACACATTTTGATATAACAAAAATAACTTATCACTAAGACATCTCACAAGATTTGCCACGTACCTAATAAATTATTCTTCTTTGTCTCTACTAGATAAAAGCATTCACCATTTTCATTTCATCATAAAATATGTAATTAATAGCGTAAATTTAATGACGTTTAAAAAAATTAATAACGTTCATAATGTCAATGATCTCAAATTTTATTTACTATATAAAAACAAACGTACATAATCCTCAGTAATGTGTTAAAAAAACAAACCGAGCATTGACTGCCTCAACATTGTTGCAGCCGTCGGCATCAAGTGTTTTTAATTATAGCCATGGCAAATTAGGAAGACAAGAACTTACAGAATTTTTAAACTTCTAAAGGCACGCGCAGAACATAGAAGCCTTATTATTTTCGTTCAATTGAAAATGTTTTGAACCTATTAACGTTCTGTTTCAACGTATATACTACAACAAAGTAAGCCTTAATAAAAAACCTTTTGTTTTGTTACAGCGTGCGTTAAATAAAATGTCGTACAATCGTCTTTTTATTATGAATGCCCATACCAATAATTTACATGACCAAAGTAATAAAATATCATTAGAAACTCCCACGGCTCATGAGTTTTGGTTATCGTGTTATAAAAGTCTAACAAATGAGACACGGCGGCTAGAAATAAATAAGTCGTCGACGTAAATTTGTCGTCATTCTAATTGGAAGTTCTTGAACATCGTTAGGGAATTAGTAAGCTTTTTTATTTAATTTTAAGTACCGAAGACTGAATGTACATATATATTGTGTGTAAGAATAAAAAATAATAATGGATACATTGATCGTAATATTTCAACATTGATATCTGCAGCAGAACTAAAGTAATTTCCACAGCCTTAAGAATTAGCAAGCTGAAGTGGCAGTGCACTGGTCACACAGCTCGTAGAGCCGATACCCGTTGAAGGAGAAAGGTTCTGGAGTTGCATCCTCGTACCGGCAAATGTAAGACGATTCTTACTAAATTGTGTGACGACCTTGGTGTCACTTGGTGTGACCTTGGTGAAGTCGATGGATACAAGTGGGTCAGTACACAATGTATGGGGGAGACCTATGGTCATCAGGTGACTTCTGATGCGCTGAGTTGATGATGGATATGTGGATATTTTTAATTAATTGATTTATTTATTTAAACTTTATTGTTTACCCTAAAAGGATACAATGGCCGGACTTAATACCAGTTGGCATTCTCTGCCAGTCAACGCAGGGCGTAGCGAAACATTTTGGCAGGTGTAAAATTCAAAGAAACTTATTACTTGAACCTTAATGTACATAAATAAGAGACAATCAGAAGACATCACTGGTGGTAGAATTCTTGTCCAGGAATCTAGGTAGACACCTATCCTTTGAACGTTCTATCAACATTTTAGAACCTCATGTTTAATCTAAATGTTTTAATATAAATATTATTATCGTATCCAAAAGATTAAATATTACCGCCATTTCATTTTAACCTAAAGAAAAAACAGCTGCGCATTATTTTGCAGCCAGTCCTTCTAATGCCTCCATTAGCGATGGAGTACGATAGAAAACCCTCCGACTGAGAGAAAGCTCTAGAAATCTCAGCAATAAATGCCCGCAAGCGCTAAATTTATTTTTATCGTTTGTACCACTTAAGGAATAAGATTGAAAAACGCTCCCAATATTTCCTCGTAATTTGTCTGCGTATTTTTTTTTCTTACGGGGCAATAAAATATTTACGGGGTTTGGATGAATACAGGAGTGGATTTGTGAACGCCCTTGTTTTTCCACTTCGACAAATTAATTCATTTCTCTGTTCAAATAATATCCATTTTAATACATTATTCATGGATTCCTTACATAAAAACTTTGCTAAATATTCTCATAAATGAAAAAAACTTTCGAAACAATTACATCGCAAGAAATCTACCAATTTAACTTTCGGCTATATTAGAAAATTAAATCAATGTATTGGAAGTAAAAGTAACATAAACTTATTAAAATTATACGTAGATTTTCTATTATCCATATTTCTCGTTAATTCAAGAAACACCAATGCATATAATCGGAAGATAATACCTTAGTCCATTATAATGTCTGCACATAGAGATTTGATTTCTTGACCTTGCCTCTAGAAGCATTTCTGTATTTAAATTTTGTTATACAGCGTCCATTATGCGAAAATCGCCAAGTGCAATGTACTTTTGCTTCTTAGAAGCACAATATCTTCAATCTTGCAGCGGAGGGCGGCCATTACCAGACGGATGCAACGATGCACTCTGTGATAGGACGTGCCGCCTTGCATAATGACTGCACGACTATAAAGATCTCCAAAACCCTGCTCATTTTCTTAAACAAGTAACGTTGGAAGGTTTTTCATTTTAACATCATTTTCATATCATAGAAAGCAATAATACACGTTAAAATTTGGCTTATTAATAAAAAATAAAAGAAAGGAAATTGTGACGTAAAGAAAAAATAAAATGATACGAATTTTATTTGGTAAATCGCATGTAAGGTCAGGTCAATAGCGCGGTAGTAATAGAATACTAAATAATTTAATTTAGACAATAACGCTGCAGTATTGCGACGGTAGTGCCTATAACAGTGTAGGTACTAACTCCGAACACCCTACATGTGAATGCAAGTGCACCGCGTCAACGTTTATGGAGCTGAATATCATATTTAGGGGGGCGGCGATGAATGCATCTCTTTGTTTCGCGCAGTTTATGTCTCGTTTTATTGCAGCCGCTATGTAACCTCAGTGACGTGTTATGCTTAAAAGTACAGTAAAATGTGTACATTTTTAAACATCATAATTGTACAAAGCCCTACAATAAAAATCTCTAAGTGCGTGCCGACACGCAATCAGATAAAACAATTCAAAATACTTCAATTGAGACGTCACTCAATCAGTTCACGTCAGCCGCCGGACAGATTATAAAAAGCTTTAGTTATTACGGTAGCTCTTTATCATTTTGGTGGAACGATTACAAAAAATATATTATATATTTCAAGCCGTTTTAGTAATTTATATATAATAAAGAGAGCTGACAGTTGTCAAAGAAATATTAATCCAAGCTAATATACTTTAAATGTAAAATAATTCAGTAATATTTTAAAAATACAGTTTTAAATTTAACTACGTGAAATTAAATAGTTAAAATGAAATAATTAGGTAGAAACGGGATTGGGGAAACTGTTGTGTAAATAAAAAATAATTATATATGAAATGCATTGAATCCTTCCGCGAAATCGCATCCGGAACTGCACATTAACCGGGCTTGTAAAAACTTTCATATTTAAGGCAAGCAACATAATGCACAATTTGCGAAATGGAAATTCATTCGAATTTGGAACGAATGCGTTATAAGGTTCGTTTTTAATCTTTTAAAGTTATAAAATTCGTGATACAGAATTGGATGTCGTAAGTGTACAGAGCGAATCGGTTCCATTGGAATTGGTTGCTGCAAAAATATTGCAATATGAGATAAGCAGCGAAATGGAGGGAGCGTTCGACCGCCCGCAATGATTCAATATAATCCGCGGCGACATATGTCGGGCGACGTCTTTGCCGGACTTTTATTAAACGAAGTTGTATACACAGGACAATATGGGGAATACGTAACGCATAGCGGGCGCCTCACGTCGTGACGATCTAAAGGGTACCTACATCTACGGCTTTATTAACTTAATGGACGGAAATATTTCTGACTGTGATCATTACGATGAACTTTCCATGTGTCCATTATTATTATAACCTGACTGCCGGTTTTTTAACTATAATAAAAATATTTTTCGAACTTAATAAGCTATGCTTATATGTACAATTTCATCTACATATTAATGTTTAAAAATTAGTATGATCACTGGCTTATTTCCCCCGATTACGGATGCAATCATAGTTTACAATAGCGTCATGTTTCACCTATAAAATATCCATTCCAAGAAAGGAGACAGCATTTGTTAAATGTGGCATAGAGCCAAACCGTCATGTTTAAAAAAAACTGTTTTAAAAAGTTGCGTTAAATGTTACGTTATTAATGCTTTCAGTCGCAACTTTCTTCGGTGCTAAGATTTAAATACATCGATTTCGGAATTTCTCGTTTTATTACGATGCTGTTACTGATGCGAACGTTAAATATTCGCGAAACCGAGCGGTCGCGTGTTTATGTTAACCGAGCATGAAGGAAACATCTTTATGTTTAGGAAACACAAACACGCTTCTGAACGTCGGCAGGTTGTACCCCGAAAATAAATATTTATGTAAATGTAGGCAGGTACCTATCTCACTGCGTTACATCTGGGCTGGAAATTATTTCAGCCGCGCACCTAATTCTGGTACATTTGCGATGAGCTTAACAAGAACGGGCGAGCGGGGCTTTTCATCTTTGAAGCGCAACATTTACATTTTCGTCTCATTTATTTGCTATTTCGGGCCAAGGCAGCCCTCCCGTTCCCCACCCTAACTTCTCCTCGCTCCTCCCTGCAATGAATAAGTCTCAGCGTGCGTCAGACGCGAGAGTAAAACGAAATTGGGACAGGAACGCTCTATAAAGTCTAATTAAGTTTGAAGTGAATGCACAAATATAAGGAAATGTAGAAAGATCCCTAAGAGATTTGGTAGAATTTTTCGAAGCGAATGCATCCGTTTATTCGTTATTCTTGTCGATTCACACTTTAGTGTGCTCATTAACACTAAACCTACCAGAGCGGTCAAATGACCGCTTTTGAGATTATATGAACATTGTTATATTGATAAATTGACATCAGTTTGTATTTTCAAACTTTATATATCGACTTTTGATGTTTAATTGCCATACTATCTTCTTAAAGACTATACAATACAAATATATATATATAAAATGTCGGTAGGATTAACATACATTGAGTATATTTAGTGACAACGAGCGAACATCCTTTTAAATAAAAATAAATCATTGTGACATCAATGAACGTAAATCAAATCAAAGAAAACATTTAGTCAGTGCTTTAAGTAAAAGAGGAAGCCGGATGGCGCATGATCAGAATGTAATCTCACAATTCCGACTTTTATTAAGATATTTACGAAGAAAAGGCGTCGTGTTGTTATTCAGCGGTCGTTTCATATAAAAATAACGCGTCCCTTAACGCAAACCTTTTGTCTCGGAGCGGTCCCCGTTTTCCTAATAGAAATAATTTCGTCGCCACCCCCTTGGTTGTCATTCGCGGCTTGCCTTTGACAGGATGCAACTGTTTTTCGTGATTATAGAGTGAATTGTATTTATTAAACATATAACAGCTATAAACGTATAGTATTGTCTAAGGAGTCTTTTAAAGAATGGATTAGTATTTTAGTATAATTAGTATTTAGTTTACACGCACATTACCCATCCATTAAATAAATCATGAAATTATTTATGAAACTGATCAAATTAATAAATAACAAAGTCACATGTTACATCAGTACACCGCAGTTTATAATTTGATTTGCTACGACAAAGTTTATAGAAGCAATCTTATCTTCATAATGTTTAGTGTTCATTAACAGCCTGTTATATACCTACCTGCTAATGCCCGCGAATTTGTCAACGTGGATATATGTTTTATAAATAACCCGTGGAAATATTTGTTTCTCCGGGATAAAAAGTATCCTATGTCCGTTTCCGGGATGGAAGCTTATCTATGTGTAAAATTTTGTCAAGATCGGTTCAGCAGTTTAATCGTGAAAAGGTAACAAACAGATAGAGGGACAGAGATTTACTCTCGCATTCATAATATTAGTATGGATATATTATAAACAGACACATCAGACCCGACAGTATGCTACACCACACGGCACATTAACTGATTTTCGGACTACACCCGAAACTTCAAGTTATACATATATTACTAACTCTTAACATGATGAAGGGCCTCTGGCCGATTTTAATTACGGCGAACGCGCGTTTGTAGAACCAGTCCAATGGTGGGCGAAGGCACTCCCCAAGCTGGCGCGATTTGCCATAATCTCCAACCTTGAATTACGAACTGGCGACAAAACGAACAAAGACAAAGCGAACTCTTATTTTAAATAGTTGTACCGCCATCTGTCGGAGGGAATGAGATTATTCCGACGTTTCCATTGGTTTTATAATACCAACGGAGCAAGATGAGGTGGTAAAGGTTCTCTTAAACCGCTACCACACGGCAGTTGCCACAGTATCATCTAGTTAATAACTATAAAGTTTAATAGATTAAGATGTGTTATTGTATAATCATAACTATATATCTAATTATATAGATTAGGATTGATCAGATACAGTCATACAGACAAAGAAAAGACAATTACAATACATCTAGAGAATATTCTTGATAAAGAAAGTAGTAATTAAACGCGCTAAATCTGTAAACATGTTTATTTTGATTAACATTACCTGTTAACGTGACTACAGAATGCATTGCGGGCTATGTTTTATAATACTTTTAGTTCAGTCGGTTGTAAGAAGCGAACAAAAATTCCCATTCTACAAATAACTCCAATAAGCGAGAGGGTTACCTTGATATATTTTTACGGTGCTCTCTCATCTCGGGCCAGATTTCTCTGATAGAAAAACGAGGCGGCCCCGAACCGCCCTCGAATATAAATCGCCTTGTTATATTTTCCGGAACATTGGGATTCATGAAGTTTGTGAGCCCTGACGACATGACTCCACCAAAATACTTATATAGATTTTTATATTTTGGTCCTTTCTACGGAACGTGTAATAGCGTACCTACCAAAAACAGGAATTATGTCCTACAGGACGATCTAATAAACTTTACTTTGCCTAAGTAATCAAACACAAATATTATGATGTTTGTAAAAATTCTAGCCTTAAAATAATAACAAAAAGACAAATGTTCAAATACTAAAAGGAATGAAATGTAAAGTAAAAATAGAAAATAACTCGGTATTGGCGTCAGTAAAACTGTTAATTGTAATTTAATATGTTCTTGAAAGAAAATATCGGGAAGAAATCGGCATGGCTGAGAGAAAAAAATCGGGCATTTGATGTCTGCCAACTGGCACGGTAGCAAAGTAGCAGATTCTCTTTAGTTACATTGCAATTATTGACGAGATGCCTGTTCCCAACAGTGGGCAAATTGTGCAATTATGGGTCAGCCAATTATTGTAATAATTATTTATATTTACTTTATAGAAAAATAGCTGACCACACGTGCTTCGAGCGGAAGTTATTGTTACGAGAATGTTAAAGTCTATATAGAGAAAAACAGCATCAGTCCGTTTACACATTTAGGAGTAAATGATCGTAAATTCCGTTCTTAGTGGGTGTCTACGTCGGGAAAGGAACATGTATGCCAAATTTCAAGTCAAGGTCTTGTGGTTCCAGAGATGTCGGGATGAGTCAGTCAGTGGGAAATCGTTTATATATGTATATTTAGATAGAAAAAGATAGCGTTTACTTGCGAGGTGATACGATGTAAATAATATATTTTTTCAAATTTCGAAAAGAATTTCTCATTACAATTTTATAAATATATATCTATTGTTGATACTTGCGATTACTGTATTCTGGAATCGGAATTGTATTTTCACTCACTAATACTGTAGTAAAACGTCATTAAAGGTCACAACATTACTGATTTTCTACTGTTGCTCTGTTAATATACAATACAAGATTTGAAATAAATGACGCGAAAATTAATAATCAAAATTTACAACGCTCTCAAACATGGATTGTATCGTGGAGAACTGCGTGCTTATTTTATTCAAATCTCCATCCAGATACACAATATGCGTCTCAATGACCCTCTCCCCTTTGTTGGTGGTGTTTCAAAAAGCTTTCTAACATTTCATCTCCTTTGTGATTATAATGCAAGGAAATGCAAATTTTTACATAAATATGCTAAATAGGAGAAAGCATGGACTCTTTGGAGCAGGTAGTAAAGTAATTCTAGAGAGACAGACAAAAAGCGATAATGAAAATACGATCATTTGATCATATGTTAATACTGCAATTTAATTTAGACCTGCTATATGCATAAAGTTTGATTATATTAACGACTAGATAATGTAAATAACAACTGAAACAGGTGCATAACGTCATGTTTAAAAAAAAATACATTCATAAAAATCCTTTTAGATGTCTACCTAAATACATGAAACCTGTCTAATTAGCGTCGAAGATAATTAAATTAAATAAGAATTTTTATCCATAATGGATCCAGTCCAATGTCTATTAACGTAAACATATATAGAGTGTATCTCATTTTTGTTTTATTTAAAACACAAGCTTATTAAAGATATTTTTTCTTTCACAGTCGACGTATTTATACGTAATTCGAGCTTTGTTGACTGCAACATATTCTTGCCGACTACGACAAAGTCAAAGAAGTATGTGAAAAACTTGCACAATATTTTATTTATAAAAGTCAGTACCTGACTACTACCGCGGCACCTGTTTTCAAATCACAGCTGAAGCAAACCTTTTTAAAAGACCACGAATTGTTAGTTTAGGTTGTGTTGTAATTGTCCCCGTGTCTCTGACACTGCACACTAACCTACCCCCGATCTTTTCGTTTGAGCGTTACGTCGTGCGGCGGTAAGTCAGAATGAGACAGTGCTTCGGTATCTATAACCCTGTGACAATATAATATCTCCTGCGAAGTTGATAGAGACGGTACTCGGAATCTATTGTCATAGTCAAAAATAGGCCAGGAGGAGGCCATCATAGGTACATTCATCGATCCTACCACAACTCAACGAGCGAGCTATAATTTGAAGCGTTTTCAAATTTCACTTTGTTATTCCTTATTAATATATAAGTAACTAAAACATAATATAAACTTTAACACACGTTTTCTCCAGTTTCAGTTCGTGAACTTTGCCTTATAATGTTTCCTTCATTTATTCTGTAAAGTTTGATCTGCTTTTAAAATACTAAAATTATTTTGATAACACGATATGAAATGCAACAAGAAATATTTGTAAACACGTTACATTTTCCAGATTTAAATTCAGATAAACCTCTTAATGCGGTAATCAAACACGCTAAATACTCGTATGTGAAGACTTAATTAGACTGAATGCATAAATATACCCACGTTTAAGTCCGATTACGATGTGAATTACTGTTGGGCGACAGCTCGTGTAAATGTCTGCTTTAAATAGTTTAATTTTATATTTAATGCTAAATACCATTAGCATTTAAGGTTACAAAATGGAATTTTTAAATATAAATGATTTTGTTTAAATGAATACGTAAAACGAATACGGAGCAAGGTATAACAAGCTGTAGATACGCGTGAACTTTAGAATTTACAATCCTTCGGAAGCTTAAAACTGTTCAGAAAATATTATAGTACCAATGTTATAGTACGCCCAACACACAGGCACTCTCTAGGTCATATAGTAACATACCCGAGCTCGATGTAGTTCATGCGATAAGATCGGAGGTAGGCAAGGATGCAGTATCAGACAAGGGGACAATCACAACAAAATCTGAACCGTAAACCACAAATGTGCAAAAACACAAACTGTTAGTTTACGAGTCAGAATTTATTGAGGTGTGAATAGGCTCTGGCCGGGGTTCGAATCCAAGACTCGGCTACGCGGCCGACTAAAAGATTATAATGAAACAATTATTAAATTAAAACTTTGTATGATATTGTATTAAAATTTTATTTTAATCGATTTGATGGTTTGTAATTAAAATTAAAAGGGTCCGAGATGTTTGTCAAGTGCAGCAAATACACATCAGAAAGAAGTATTTAAAACTCAAAATTTCCAAAATCGCGGACTAATTTGCATATCAAACATATAAAATAAATGTGTGACATTATGATAGTTTCTAGAGTGCTTTAGAAATTCTGTAATAGCGTTATTTTCTCAGCTTTACCTAAATTACTAAAATACATGTAGCGATGTCCATCTAATATAAATGAACTTCAAACGTAAACCTGTTCCAAAGCAAGTCCAAGTTATTAACATTCGTATGCAAATCGGCCATTTTGTACAGAACTCCAGTCAGCGGGGACTTTATCATTTCGTTACAGATGCGATAAGGCTGGAATATTTTTATTTTTATTCACAAGGCTTCTGAGTTTCTCATGGAGCCCGAGATACGACGAGCGGATCATAATTTTTAATTTGAATTAGGAACGACATTCACTGGCTTAAAATCCGCACCGTGTCCATTACATTTTTCTACACGTAGTCTTTTTTATGTAAGGGTGATAAAAGAACATACTGTTAACCGATAAATAATTACTGTGTCTAGGTTAAACACCTCCTTTCTCAGTAAATAACTAAGACTTAGTTGTGACGTCGCCACTGAGGCCATAGAGGAGAGGTATGCCATTTATTGAATCACCGGTTTTCACCACTCAGCACTTCTTACCACCTCGATCGAACCAACCTATTTTTGTGATACAACGCTATTATTATTCAGAACGACTCTACCACTGCAAACGTTTAAAGGTCAATTTAGCACAGCAATATTCAATTCAATTTTGAAAAAGTCCTTGCTTTACATCTTAATGCAAATATTGTAATCCAGGCTGATTTCAGCTATAGTAACTTCCAGTTAGTAGTAACTGGAAGTTATCTCTATTATCCTTTTGCCTCTAGTGCTCTTAGAAACACAGAGCCATTACGCCCCCTTCTCTTCATACTCTTGAATTCTTCACATCGAAGGAAAGCTTAAGTGATATAACGCAGCTAAAGTATTATACAGCATGTGACATGAAGACAGTCTTGATAGATTTAGAATCAAAAATTTATCGTTTGTCATAAAAATAATTGAGTTTAATTAGGAGTAGACTTGACTGCGTTCAAGGTAGGCACGTTAGGCACTAACCTAATATATGCGTAAAAAATAATTGTAATTTATATTTCGGAAAAAATAATATTTCAGAACAGCGTGGTGGAAAAACTACTCCTCCGCTCCAAAAAACAATGGAAGAAGCCATGAGCTTAGCTGTGAGACATTTATAGTCTGTTATTAATTATTTTTAACTTACCGTGTGGTTTATATTTATTTTTTGATTTTATTGAAATACCTAAGTCACGGTTCTTCAGTGAGCGTCAAAATAAAAAGTATATATAAAAGAAATGCCAAAAATCCTCCGTCTTACCCGTGCCTTTCTTATCTTATCTTTGAGCTCTTTCGCTGAGACAATATTTTGTCATTATTTGCATAAGAATTCTCAAGCTGTTCTTAATAACAATGCGAAAGCATAAGCAGTAAATTAACGAAAGGAAAGAAAGGGTAACAATGCAGCGGTTGCGTAACATGAACAAAAGGGTGTAAGCCCGTAGCCGGCATGAATATGAATGAATTGCTCCGTAAAATTGGGCCAGGGAGGAAATGAGGCCTAGAAATATATTTTTCCTTCTTTTAGCATTCCAACACGACACTGTGCTATGAACATGTTTGTGTTAAAGTTTTCGAATTACAACACTATATTAATATACTTGGAAATTAGATATTAAGAAAAATATTACTTAATGAGTTGAATAATTTGAACTAATTAACTAGTTAGCTTAAATATGTAATTGCATATACATATATACGGATACCAGCATCATTATTTCATCCCATCACAAGTGCACTGCTGGATATAGGCTTCACCATAGATTGCCACAAAACTCGACCCTGAGCCACCGGTTTCGATCGACTTCTCGCAAAAATATGCAACTCGTCACTCTATATCTAGTGTCACATTTTTTGTTGCCACATGAGAACATGTCTTCCCCAACGGTTATCGGTTCTAAGAGCAATATAGCCGACCCATGACCACTTCGACTTGCTGGATGCAATAGCGTGATCACTTACAATATAATAACAATTCTATTTACCTACTACTTATTTTAAATTTGCTATGTAACATACATATGTTTTAAAAAATAATGCTGCTGATTGATGTAATATAACTAATAATAAATAATTCTGTCGTATTTCCAAAAATATTTTTAAATACTAATATTTAAGACACTTGTAACTTTGTAATGCCACAGTTTCGCTAATTAACTTAAAGCTAACCAGATGTAATGTTCGCAAAGGCCTTTCTTCTTCCCTGACAAATATCATTTGACTACAGTTTTAGTGCGCAGCAAGTGATTCGACTCTACCGCCGGGTAATTTCCTCTTTCCCAACGAGCCCCCTCGAGTTTCGGCTGGGTATTTATTAAATTGCCCGGGCAAGGGCCCGATATCAAAGTGGACCACGGACTAAGCCCGCACCTCTCTTAAATAAAGGTCTAGCTTAATACGTGTTGTGCGTACAATAGCACTTATGTGTTACTCTTAATTAGAGGCGGGTGAATATGGCATATGCCATGACGTGTTTCGTATATAAAGACTTTAAACTGTTAAAAAACGTCCCTAAATTACAAAGTTTTTATGATTATTCATTTTATAAAACTGAAATGCTCATGAAAGTTTAATTTATTTATAAATCTGTCGATATTTTAAAAAAATAACAAATCCAGAATTAATCATGTTTTAATAATAAAAACATAATATATTATTAATAATAATAAAAATATATTTTAATATAAAGTTGGATATGCCTAGTGGATAAAAACAAGTCAAGAAATCTATATAAACATTTTCGTCTTTGAAAGCACAAATGGAGGAAATACCATAGCCGCAACTTCCGAGTCACCGGAAACGTTATCTTATGTTGGACTAAACAACTCACTCCGAGCTTACTTACCGTTTATACTGATTTGGCTTAAACACATTTGACTACAGCCTATTTAGACTCTTATTTTTAATAATGAAAAGGCTGTAAATACCAACAAAGTATTTGACTTGTACGTCGTTTTGGATTCGTATGAAAAAGCATCGCTGGCTCAGTAAGCGTCTCGGGAACGAGTTAAGGAGTCACCGCAAAATTGAAACTATGCAAATACACCATATACGCATTTCCGTAGCAATCCAACGTTATGTATAATGTCAGAATTACGTAATAAAAAAGAGCGCGTGCAACACTGTATACGTGATAGACGTAGTATTATTAAATTTTAATTAGAAATTTGATTAAAATAAAAATAAATAAACATGTATTAATTAAAATAACTACTCAATAGATAAACAACTATTAAATAATCGGTAAATATTAATTAATAATAACAGAAACGTTGCAAGAAAGCGTTCTACGAAAACACTGCACACAAATTCGACCTTAAAATTTCTTGTATCATCTTGCCCAAAGAAGCTTTACTTCAAAAAGTTTTAGGTTTCATGAGTTTGTTGACTGTACATATGCCACTCCTAAAATACCCATACTGCGTACGGAAGGCAACGTCTAAGTCTCTAAGGTATGAACGTCTGGCACAAGGTTCGACTATCCGCCAGCCAAGCGTGTATGGTTAGCCATGATATAGAAAATATAATATGTTTGATGTAAAAGTAACCTGATCGGCTCCTTTATAACATTCATTTAGTAGTCATTGCTTGACAACGATCTTTATTACTTATAAATATTTAATGATGATAATGACAACATATTACTTGCTGGTAGCGACCACGGTGACTCCTTCAAGAAATTACCATAAGTGTTACCGCGCACACACCAAGTCTCTCCCTCTCTCTCTATTCACCTTACCGTATCATATGATAAAATTGATTGATAATTCAGATACACGAGACATATTATAACACAGCCAGACTCGAGAACTAATAATTTGTAGCTATATAGGTCAAATATTGGATTGGATTGATATTCGAATCCAGGACTCATAACTCAGCAGGCAAGCACGCTTGCCACTGAGCTTTGCAGTTGTAAACGTAATTAAAATATTACAAATTATTTTTGGAAAGGTTAATAGTATTTTGAAAAAAAAATCTGATTAACATTTGTAGGTCTATTCATTTTCCTACTTGTCTTACATACTACTAAGTAATACCGACATCGAAGTCCAGTTTAAAAATTTAATGATAATCACTTTGATAGATGAATTCATAAACAGCAAGGATAAATTTGAGTATCTTTCCTTATCTCGTGATAGGGAACTTTGATTGTCCTCTAACAATAAGATTCGTATTCCAACGCACTTCACCGGTTTCTATGGCATCCTTTACTGTTCAGGCCACACCTCCTTTGGAACTCCTTGCCCGACGACATCAGAAATACTGCAAGTAAATGTGCCTACAAAAGGTTGATTCGTGAGTATTTAATGAATTCAGTTAATACTACCTGAATCATTTATTATCATTAGCAATTATTAGTATATATGTGTGTTATATATATATATATATATATATATATATATATATATATATTAGTGCGTGTGTTTATATGTTTTATATGTAAGTATTAATATGTATACTCGTATATGTATGTGTAAACATGGTAAGTACGTGTAATGTTTATTCTGGTTAAAAATTTCATTTCATATTAGTTGTTTATGCTGCACCTATCACAAGTTCTCACCATACCATGGGTTGGCTGGTAGAGAATGCCTATAGGCATTAAGTTCGCCCTTTGTTACCTTTTTATTTATAGGTTTAGCAATAAATATTAAATAAATAAATGAATAAATCAGATGAATATCATTACTTGTTCAATAAATTTTCAATCAAATTTCAAAAACGAATCTTCTAACCTACCTACCATCTAACCTTCATTCAATTTAAGACTTCTTTAAATAATAGTTTATGAATATCATTGGCATTTTATTCCAAGACTCGAAGAAAACACCCAGATTAAAAAACATTGGCCCTAATACGCTAAAATTACGAGACAAAAGATTGTCAGTTATGGTCGCTGAGACTGAATGTGCCGAATCGCTGAACGGCTAAAGTGCCTCATAAATCTAGCGATCGCTTCGACGGATGAAAACATGTACGTGACACGACACGACTGCGGGACGAGAACTGTACATTGACGATTTCGTTTCAATAAATTAATATAGACAAATTGAAATTTAATAGTTATTAAAATATATGTTATAATGTTATTAAATGTTATTAATTACGAACTTATAAGAACACTTCTATCTCAACAATAATTAACAGCTATCATATAACAAAAGTAGATGAATGCTTATCCAGTCCGATTATTTATTTGATTAAACTTTCAAATAATATATTTATTGTTTATGACTATTTCCATTAAAATCTAAGAAATCTTTGTTGTTCG
The DNA here is from genome assembly GCA_019845155.1 of Luehdorfia chinensis. Taxonomy (NCBI): domain Eukaryota; kingdom Metazoa; phylum Arthropoda; class Insecta; order Lepidoptera; family Papilionidae; genus Luehdorfia; species Luehdorfia chinensis. The sequence goes on along the minus strand of JAHVAK010000642.1, from coordinate 11,023,634 downwards.
ATATTAAGTGTAAACGAAAAAAATCAATTATAATTATAAAGATGTTATTGTTTCTTACACGTATGTTTCTTAGATAAGGCATCCTAAAAAAATAAGTTTTTCATGAAAATCATTTTTGTGAAAATACTTTTTTCATTTTAGTAAAAGAATACCTAATAATAACAAACTAAAACCAAATTAACTTTATTTTGTAAAATCCACTTTATTCTCAATTAGTTACAGATCTATTTTACAAAAATGGCAAAGCTCTAAAGTTTTTTTTTTCAAAAGCTCAGGTCACACAGGCAACTAAAATATTTTTAGTTATACGATTTGGAGTCGAAAGTAGACAATGATTACGAATTTTCAACCTTAATACCTAAGTAGTAAAGTATATATACATTTGGAGAATACGATTCACCGTCGCTTACAGGTCGTTTCAAGTTCGAAAACGGAACGAGTTCGTTCGGGCACAAATCTTTAAAAATACCCCCGACGGCAACCATGTTGCCGTGTGCGCCAATCAGCGCACGTCCCGCGCGAGAGTAAACATGGCGGATACAGTGGGTATTATCATTTCCTATTATTATATTGGAGAGAATGGCCGTCGGACAAGAATTGGATGAAATTGGATCTTAATGTACGAGTATGTCTTTAAAAATATTCGTAAGAATCCAAACCTAGTAGGGTTGTCATTTCTTTGGTCATATTTACTGCAACGCCTATAACAGAATATTCAAGTTATTACTATTTAGTATATTATAAAGTAATATAGGAACGTTTGTATGTGGGATTTACGAAGTTTAAGAACGAAAATTAATCATAATATTTACAATAAAGAACTTACAACGAAAATGTTAGCCTACTAACAGTATCTAAAATCTGTAAAAAATTAACATAATTATAATTTTTCGTAAAATTTAATGATTTAAAATGTGTATAAAAATGAGAAAATTACGTATTCTTAATCAGTATGTAAACTAACTTACTGCTTTGCCTTAAATGACGTATTGAGTAAAACAGTCGTTACCCATACTTGATAATGAAATGAAGTTAAATTACGTTAATATATTCTAATTACCCGCGAGATAACAAGTTGTAAGTATGAGTAGGTATTTAAACTCCAATCATGTGATAAAGTTTGTGAGTGAAATATCAGAACAGATGTTCAGGGGTGAATGACCTGCATCCGACGTGCCTCGCGCCTACAGCATTGATTTATTCATCTATTGCGCCTACGCATTGATTAATTGAAATTTATGTCGTGATTTTTGACAATACGAAAATAAATTTATGGCCTCATAAAACATATTAATCGGATTTTTTTAATAAACAGAAACGATATAATTAAGCTATACGTTTTGCCCAGTTGTATGAAAACGTTTCACAAGAGTTTTGTGTCACCTAACGTAATTCAACTAAGCTTCGATTATTCTTCATTGCTCACAATCGATATTATTGTTTAGATAGAGACTTAGTAGAAATATATATATATATATATATATATATAGGTATATATAGTTTTATTTTACTTACACTATTAACGGGAATACGCGCGTACAGACCATCCTTTGAATTTAAGAAAGATGTTTTTTTATCATAATCTTTACGTCTATATTACAGCATTAAAAAGCCCCGTTCGTTTAAATACTTCTTGAGATAAAACGACATTTATACGAGACTTTTAAAAAAGACTCTTTGTTTCACTAAAATAATTTGGGGACTTTAATAAGTTGACAAGTTACAAAAGGGACGGGAGTGTATTGGAGGTGATTTAGAAAAATTATATTGTAAAAAAGACAAAAAGAAAGTTCCCGAGGGTTAGGGCGGGTGCGGCGTCGTTCAAAGACATTATTATAAAATGTTCCAATTTAAATTCAAACATAAAGTCGGGCTGCTCGTATTGAGTCCGCTAAGGATTATATTGTTGTAAGAAGAACGAATTCGATCCGGTACATTAAACGAGAAGTTATTAGAAAATTTGATTTTTAAGTAACTAAAATATGTTTCCTTTGTGCATTTTTAATAACAGCGGGTAAAGACAAAGTTGTAAAAAGTCTCATTTTTTTAAAACGAACATTATAAATTAATATTCAGCATAATATTTGAAAGTATCCTATTCGTTATCATTCATGCAATTATTTCTAAATGTCTCTTCTAAATCTGTTTTTCGGGACGGATACCTATAGTTTAATTTCTAATCGTTGGATCAGTTTAGTCTTTCTTTAATAATAATATCACAACACATTTGAGATTGAAAACCAAACATATGGTAGCGAGCACAGCAAGTTTAAAACAAAAAAAAAATATTATTAGATTTTTATTTGCCTATTGCAATAAGGATGAGAAATGAGCGCACAATTTAGATACTGGTGAGGTGGTCACAGCCAATACGACAGAATGGTCTAATGGTCAAACTGCCTTACTTATGTGCCGCCGGTACTGGGTTGGAAAACCTGCCGGGGCCAACATTTGTGCACACACAAACTGTTGGTTATCGAGTCTGGTATTTGTGTATGTAAAATTTCTGTCTGTAAGACCGTAGTCTTCCGGTTGAGCCGGCCCATTCAGTACTGCAGCCACTATCAACGTTACCTACGTACTACTCTACCACGCACAGCTCCGTTCTTTGTTTCTTTTTCTCTTTATCAGTCTATCAATAGGCCTCTTTCAAAAAGAGAAGATTTGCCATAATCGGAGTACCAAATGAATCGAACTTTAAACCACCGGTTTATGTATTCCACCAGTCGGAAGCACAGGATAACATGAGGGAAAGAGCAGCACAGCATAACATATTTTTTTGCACCGCCACCACACGGCACATTTAATTCACCTTACATTTTTCTATCATTACACTTCAGTAATTCAATATTACGTATCAACATTCGCTTTATAGTTACCTGCTCGCAAATTTACTACAGCCTTTGCTTAAATTGGAAAATCAGACTAAGGTTGATTTCACCCTGTGAGCGCGTAACTTGAGCTATAAAAACTTTCTTTGTTACCCGATAGCATCAACAACGGAACTCCTTGCTTCGAACATTTCTATTCGGGAAATAACTGGCAGGTTAGAAAAGCCAATAAATAACAAAAGAGTTGAAAACAAAGATAGGAAATGAACTAAGTTACGATTGAACCCGGAAATATTATTCTATTAGACGGCCATGTGGTATAGTGGTCTATTTGGCTGTGTTTTTTTTTTTCATGAGTCTACTCTGCTGGATTGTGACTGCCCTTAAAACAGTGACAGTAATACCGACCTTTCTAACTTTAGCGAATAAATACTATCTATTATATATATCCAGAAACGGATAGGTAGTTCCTAATAATTATAATGCTACATATGCTAACAACCTATAAATTCCTACTGCTGGACACAAGCTTTACCTAATATTTTAGAGAGCTCGCTGCTCCACTTCGGTTTGATGTGTGGAAATGTTCGAAAATATTAAGAAGCCGTAGATAATATTAAGATTTAATTTTCCACGCACAGCTATTAAAATATTAATATATTCAATTTCTTATTCAAATAATAATTATTACATGTTTTCTTAAGTTCATCATCAGTAATTTCGTGCTTTTCTTACTCATATTTTCAATGAAAATACAGTCTTCTACTATAAAATATGAATAGCTCTTTAAGTATAATAATCATTACCTGCGTTCATATCAAGTAAAATAGTTTTGCTAAAGTTGACTTTAATGCTCAAGTAGCAGTTGAACTAAAGTTTAACTTCTAGCGCTGCGGTAGACGCTCCTAATATATTTCTGTAGGCGGAATAATTACGGATTCTACCGAACCGCGGCCTCCAATTACAAAATATTCCCTAGAGATTCCAATTAAAACGCTCATCCGCAAAATTCCAAGGAAACTTTCCGAGTCGCGCTCCCCCTTCACACCTCTTCCCTCTACTCTCTCAGATAATGGCTCGCCTCGAATTCTTGGGATACCTATCTCTGACACTGGAAAATGTATTCTTGCCTTAGATGGAATGTCATCAGTCGGTGCGTTATTCGGCTTTAATAGGCATAGACATCTCGTAAAATGATTTCAAAAGTAGGAGATAGAATTTATATTATTCTATACTTTACTGTTAAGCTATAACCTGTAGAGTTTATGTGATAAAATAATTGATATTAAATTAATCAGATTACGAATTTCAACGAATCTATCTATTAGAAACTATCTATTAGAGCCAATAAACTGCTATTCGGTTTTAATAAACAATTGAAGAGCTCAGGAAATTAGAGAAATATGTGAGATATGTTAAATCAGTAAACTAAAGAAGCGTAAATTACTAGTCATCTAAGTAGATAATTTTGTAACGTGTGTAGCAATGCTTTGTCGACTGAAGAAAGTTCTCTAATCCCCAAAGCGAGTTCCTCGGCACGCATGCGATATTTAACTATAAGTAATAATATGAAACAATATAGCGCGGCGCTTAAGAGTTCGCTACATAAAGCTCGCCCCGAGAATAAATGGATTACTCGTGTCCGCACCGCGGCGCGCCATCTAGCGGGGGGTGGGTGAAGCTGTATGAGTTATTGTTATTGCACGGATTTCCCTCCTTCCGGACCTGTTTTTACTTACACCCCAGTTATAAGGAAATATCATAAAAATGTGGACAAGAAATATGTTAAATTGATTACGACTGGGATATTCCAACAATTATTTTCGATTTAAAAACTTAAGGACAATATGTTTTCCATTACCCTGTATTTGCCATTAGTTGAGTTCATGTAGTACATGAGTTTAAAATAGAGTCCGCATAAGGAAAACATGCGCTATAAAACCTTTATCAGAGGAAATAGGCAGTAAAAGTTGATAACAATTAAATTCCAATTTACGTGCCTGATATCGATATGCTGTAATGCAGCAACATTCGATCTCATCGATATCAAGTTTGCTAGTAAGTAATCCCGTTCTATGAAGTCAAGAATGTTCGATCTGCCTCAGTGAGTGACCGCGACATTTGATAACGTCTATTATATTTTAAGCACTAAGAACTAAAATTTTGGCGCAATTATTTAATTTTAATAAATAAATTTAAAAAATTCACGATTTTTATCGGTACAGTTTATTTTATTCATTCCTCTAATAAAATGATCATACGAGTAGCTGTGCGTAACGAGTTGATTTTCCAAAAAAAGCTACTCTCTCAAAAATGTGAGGAAGTGTGCTCTGTGCCCAGCGGTGGGATATTTATAAGCCATCACTTTCCGGTTTTATAGTTACCAAACAAAACGTACATATTTGGTGGCGTTCAAGCGAGACAGGGAGAAGAAAGCAGGGCTTATTAGTGGCGAGGCAGTAAAGTCGTTCGTTAGCGGGGGCCCGCGTGCATCAGCTAGAACACCCGCGTTGCTGCGCTACCGTAATCATAGCTAATTATTTTTTATCCTCCTCAAACTAGCTTCACTTTGCGATATAACTTACAATTATTATTAACTGACTTTAAGGCACTTTTATTTCATTTTTATCAATAAAATTTATGATATTTTGTCAGACGTACCAAAGCCTTTACTACATAGGTGTCTGAATTTATATCTTTGTGTGTGCCTACTAAATAAAAATGGGTAGATAGCACCGTAGTGCTATTTATTCAGCCGTGAAGCAGTAGTGTGCAAACATTACTGTGTTTCGGCTTGAAGAGCACTGAAAGCTTGTGTAATAAATGGGCATATGAGATTTAATAACTGATGTCTCAGGGTGACGAGCGCAGTGTGTTGACACACAGAAATAAACTGGGAGTTAAATGACTTATTATGGACAGACGTTACGCTTACGATCAGGTGAAATGATTTTCTCGTCTCTACACTTTCTTTTCAATAAAAAAAAGTTTTTGTTATAATTTTGAAGGCACACGCCAACGCGACTAAACATTTTTGTCACTGAACTTATATAATGATAAATTGAAAACGACAAGCTTATTGTTTCCAAGGATGGTTTTCATTTAACAAATTGTAAATAGGCAATGAAAAAAGCATCTTCGCTGAATTATAACGTGCCTTTGTACGAATAGGTAGCTGTGGTGTATTATTAAGGAATAGAACAATAAACATTTCGAACTAGCGGTATTGTGAGGTAGCCGCAACGACTGAAATTATATTCCTGTTTCCATTTTAATTAGTGTAATTATAGAGTTTGGATTCCGCGTGCAAATAGGTATGGGTACGAACCTTAATGGTTATTATTCCAACTAATATATAGAGCTAATTTTAATCACAATGGCGGAAACATTTCGTGCATAATACTGTTTTAATTATTCTAGTAATTCAAATTCCAGTACATACTCTATATTTTCGTTAGGATTGCATCTATGATAATACGAGTACATACCTATACTACTACTATAATAATTTATTAAAGTAGCTAGTCTTCCATTTTTCCATTACCTTTGTTACTTTTTGTATATGAATAAGAATTTAATAAATAAATGACAATAATTTATTATTATTTAAGTGATTATTTAAACAGAAAAGTTAGACTTAAGATAGAAGAACAAAGAAGTTCTTACCCTATTGCACCGTTTGTTTCTTCAGTAAATAACTATTTCGAAATTTCACTGTACTTTTTTAATAATGATAGATCGTCTTAAAAATCAAAAAAAAATATTATCTATGTAACATATGTATCTATTAATGTTATTTGGTATTTAGTATAGTAAACAGAAATCGTGATTCATGAAGAAAATTTATGTTTAAATGGCCTAAACATCTACAGATTTTTTTAATAAATTGTTTTTCGTTCTCGGCCTCATTAAAGCGACTTCGAGACTTATCAAGTACGAGTATTTTAACTACAACGCTACTTTTCCGACCACACACAGAGAACCGTTGAGACCGGTTGAATTCATAATTAAAATTATAATGTTAAGAATGTTCGACTGCTGCAATTTAACTTCGTTCATACACATTCCATCACACACATTTTTAACGATATCAAAGTCGTTTGTAGCCATGAGTTGAAATATGTATATATAAAACATACTAATAAATAAATGAGGAATTCCATTTGTGCTTACAAATTTTACAAACTGGCTACACACTGGCTGACTGGCTACATCATAATGGCCGTGTGGTGGCGGCTCGTTAAAAGAATACTACCACGCCATCTCATCCAATGGATCTCGTAAAAGGCGAGTAAGGAATTAAACTGCACTGTGCACCCAACAGCGCATGGTGGCGATGGGCTCACCACCTATCACACCAAGTGCATTACATTGTTTTGGTGAAACGTGGATTGTGGCAGTCATCTGTTTTTGCAGTGAGTGCTCAGTCTCTGACTACCCCTTATGGGATACAGTCCTGATCTTATGTATGTATGTACACACATCTGGGATGTGAACGAGTGAGAAAACCGTACACGGGCGGCGGTAGCCGGTACGAGGTTACCACTCGAGAACCATTTTTCCCTAATTTTAAGAGGTTCTACAAGACGTCTGATCGGCCGTTCCCACTTCAGCTTGCTGATCCTTAAGACTACGTCGGTTACTCTAGTTCTGCTGCGGATATGTCTCTACAGATTCCATCTCGAGCAAACTCCGAGCTATCCGTTCCATAGCCCGCTAAGAAAATTTTAACTTCCTCATGCGGGCGGCAGTAAAGGACCACGTCTCGGTTCCGTATGCCATCACTGGCAACACGCACCAATTAAAGACTTTTATTTTTAGAGATGTGACGCTGTTTACTGAACGCGGCCGCGGCAGCGTCCCAGATATAGACATACATATTCTTCGAGAATTTACTACTTATAATACTTGCAAATTTAATTTCAAGCAATTTTAAGTTATATTTTTTACTAAATTAAATGAAAAATAAAGACTACACTATTTTATTTATTTGAGTTAATGATGTAAAGGTTAGTTTTCATTTTAAACCCTCAAATAACGTTGTTAGTTCATGAGGGGGACACTGTCATCTTCTGCTGTTTTTATTAATTTTTAGTTTTTGTCGTTTTCTTTTCACTGTATGCTGCTGAAAGCGGTGTGGTTAAATACCTCTTCCAAGTTCGGAGTTTTCTGATATTTTATTCAATCGAGTTTTAAAACTTCCACAGGACGATATGGTGTCACGGATTCTCCTATGACGTCACTCGTTTGAAGACTTGTTTTACATTTTGCAAATCACGTCGACGCACCCCACTCCGTTCCGTCATAGACGTGCGTGAGTTGCGGAAGTGAAGCTGATTGTACGAGCACTAGATTTATTTATTTTGGTATGCGTATCGCTAAAACATAAATATCGTACTGTGGACGTACGTATATGCAAGCTAAAAATAATTCAAATAAAATATATTTTATAATTTTAGATATATACCTAATAATACTAGTAGGTAGCTTGCGAAATCAGCTTTAACTTCATCATTTTTGAATCTAGTTTAATATTCTTTTTAAAATCAGATTGGGCAAATTTATGTGTGTAAGTGGTAGTCACGCTTTAGACTATGTAGATGCTGTAGACTGTCTGAAGCACATAAATAGATTGGTTCGATCGAGGCATATTTAAAAAATAAATTAAAAAACTAATACATAGTAACTCCATATGGACAGATGCAGAGACAAATATAAGAATGTGAACATCAAAGGCTGCAGGTACAGTGATGTACATAATTATAATTACCGGGAGAAAAGAAAATGATTCACATTCACAATACCCTCCATTATAATGTAGCCTTACACATGGTGCTGGTGCCCAAGTTCTGATTAAAAGTATTCGCATTAACAATAGGACTCGATTTCTGCAATGGCGTTTGGCTTTGCACTACGGGTCGCGGGTTCGATTCCCGCACAGTTCAATTATTTATTTTGCATCAGATACATAAATTGAATTATATGTCCCATGATTCAGAAGAAATGTTCCTACGAGGAAATACTTTTTCAAAAATAAGGAATGAACATAACTTTTGTAACCCACTTAACACAGATAAAGTGACCTCTGAAAGTGTGCCTTTCCATTTCGCCCGTCACCAACGAAATTCCTAATAATTGGTTACATTTAAAGTAAGAGCTAAAAACCGTAAAGATTAAAATCAATAATTTACGTTCTACATATTTAAAAAAAACCTCAAAAAGCATTAGTTGTCGTTACTTCAAACCTAGTAAAAAGACACGCGTTTACCATTTTCTCCCGCCATCTGGTTTTCGTGCCTGTTGACCAACACTTGGCCGGGATCCAAGCGTCGCATGTTCGTATCCGCGCAATGTTTATTTTAAAATGAATTATTTGAACTAAAACAAAGTAATCACGGACTCTAAACATGTTAAATCACAAACAGCACTACTTTCACGTAGTCAATCTGGAACTACACTGGCCGTATGCCGCACAGCTTTCTCTTTGCTGGCAAAAAAAACTAATTTGAATTTTTATTCAAAATTGGGTCAACTTGCCTTTCTAGGAATTGTCTTTCCAACTTCACCGTAAACATTACTCTTTCATTACATACCTTCATACAAAGACTGCATTTGAAAAAAACTAGTTACTAGTTTCAAAGTTTCATAAGATTTTTTTAATAATATTAATTACAAACTTAACAAATTTATCATACTTTAAAGTATTTTAAACTGGTAGCTTTTAGCGTTGTAGCTGGGTACTGATTCTTAAAATAAAGCCTAAATAGTTTTTTTCGCATATAAGGGGTCAGAGGCCACTCACCTAGCCCACTTTTCGCCCTCGCGGGAAACGGGACATTTTGGTACAAGTCAAAGCCAAATGTATTTATTCAATTTAGGTTTGTTTAAAGCTCTTATGAACGTCTCCCCAAGTTAAAGATTGCCCGAAATGCTTGTTTTTGCAAAATAACTCTATTGTTTCCAATCCAGCTGCGGATCCCCACAGTAATATGCCATAGGACATAAAACTGCGCAAAATGCAAATGCAAAATAAACTAATTTAGCTGTAGCTTCGTCAGTTACAAAAACTCCTTATTGCGTTCCCACGGGCACGCACGTCACGTAGTATAGTGACAGCATTGCATATTATGGTGTGATTCTGCACGATTAAAAGGTGTCCGTAAAATACCTTAGTCCGCCTCTTTCGGTAGGAAAAAGGTGCTATTCTACTTTGCCGGACACCTATCGGCTTACCTAAATTGTAAATTATTTTTTTATTGATTTTTTTAATTATTCACTTTGTATTATTTTAGACAGATTTACATAATATGGAATCCGCCTAAAATGTAAAATGAGTAACCTTATACTGGTGCATAAATTAAATTATGTTATGTTCTGTATATACTATGTTTTTATCCTATGCCATTTTATAAGAAAGAACATATTTATCTTATTAGAAGTACCTGCCAACCTTACCAGATAAGTATTAAACTTTTATGTAATCGTCTGCTTCCTTCTTACTGAAGCTAAAATGCGTTTATCCAGGCTTTTTAGTTTTGAGTTATGGAATTATTTTACGTTATCTACGTTTCACCGATACGCTTAGAAATATCTTTTAGGAATACTGCCATCTATCGGTCACTCTCCGAACTATTGAAAGTTTGGTAGACTTTTGAAAGCTCTTAAAGTATTTCTGCTATGAAACATTATAAACGGACGTGTAAATATTTAAAATTAAAGTTAATTAAAGTTTTAACATGTACTCTTTGAAAAAATGCAATAGCATTACGTAACTATATCCCGATTTCCTATATAATTTTACTTTAATGTTTAATTTTTTCATCAACTACTGAACGTAGGCCTCTTCGGTAGATTACCATAAAATACGGTCCTGAGTCACCGGTATTTGTCGACTTCCCGCAAAACCGTGCAGAAATTTGCAATATCTTATACATAATATTCAAAAATTAAAATTATAACAAGTTAAATAAAATAAAATCAACATTAATATTTAACAAAAATACAATGACGAAGTCGTTTAAAATAATTTAATATTGAACTCTTAAACAGCGCCATCTACACGCTATTCGATGAATTGTTATGTTTGAGGGGTCATACAGGTGCTGTCAACATTTTAATCTCAAATGAAATCGTAAATGTTTAAAGACCAAATCAGAACACTAATCATTAGGAATTAAGTTTTTTATAAACTAATATTTTTTTGTTAAGTATAAAATAATAAATAAATATTTTAGTGAAAACATCGTTACATTTAGATACTACTTACAGAACTTCAGAATGGAAACGAGAAATAATTTGTATGTATTGCAAAGTTTAACAATAACTTAAAAAGTTTTGTTTTAAATACAGATTACAGAATTAGGACAGCAATAAGAAAATAAAATGCATATCCAAAAGTTTAAGAGAACTGCTTCAAAGACCCTCCCAACTGAGAATTCTATTTAAATGCACACTTACATAATTTTTGTATGTGTGCTTGAAAAACTCAGCTGCCATACCGTATTCGTCCCGCCGTTTGCGCGACGCCATACTTGTTTATATCTTTTGTCTTGCTTGTGTCTATTGGAGTACTAAGCACAAAAATCTTTTGCTATCTCAGTCGCACGGGCGAGTGCGCTCACAAAGAAGCTGATTGCGTCCTTTTGATTTGAGAAGGGGAATGAAATATTTAAAAGAAAAATATGGCGGAATTTGGCAGTGAGTTAAGAAAGTATAGTAGTAAGTCAAGAGTATAACAACTTCCATAAATCTGAATAAATTCATAGAAAGACCCTACTGCTTACTTTTATTTAATAAATAATATTCAAATACACACTTAGTATTGAAACGTATTAGACAAATTACATTTTTTTTAATAATAAAAAATTGGCATGTCTTTCTTAGATTTAATTTTATAAAAATACAAATTTTAAGTCAATACATACCTTTAAGGCAACGTCTTGCACAATTTTCAATGGATTTTCTTTATACCATTTTGGTGAGATCTGGAAGAAAATGTACAAAAGTGTTTGATTACTTTTATCAGATATCTTATAACATAACCAACTGCGCCTACTTATTAATTAGTATATTTGTAATATAAGATATAATTATGGCCGAATATTGGATATAGTTCTATATGGATTGATATTTAAAATAAAAATGTTAAACTTCTTCTAGAAATAAATTTAAATGGACTTAAAACGATCTTCTATTCAATATTGTAATATTTTAATAAGTGTATTTTGTGGGTTTGATATATAATTTGGATGCACCAAAATGTTCATATTATTGGCGGAGATTCGATCATAATTATGAAAGGAAGTAAATAAAATAAAAAACAATAAAAAGCTTAATTATCAATTCATCGATACTTAAAAAAATAAAAAAATGTAAAAATGGTTTGAAGCGTTCGAATTAAAAATTCGGTTATCTCAATGGCTATTGGCTTCAGAGCTACGGGTCGCAGTTCAATTCCCGCACGAAAGAAATATTTGTATGACAGTTATCGCAGTTTCAGATTTTTGTGTATGTGCAATTTATGTCTATACCTAACTCACCAACGATGCAGGATAATTCCTTGTGTGGGTCATAGTTTTTTTAATGGAAGAATGTTAGAAATGTTTCAACTCGATATACTTTTCTAATTAAATAATAATTTCTGAGTGAATACTGGTGCCTATATCTAATGTGAAAAGTAATGAACGAATTAATTAATAAAATAGTTTATTACTAGTAATCCTATGACTAATTTTAGAATTTCATTTGAAAATATCTTAAGTGTTCAACAGTTAAATTCTAAATTCAACTATAACAAAGTTCCAGGCATAACTTTTTTCGTCTAAGCTGGTAGAGAGAAAATTGAGGTTTTATCTTTTGTAGATAGAGACCACACCCATAGCCCACTTTTCGGCGAACCACGTCGCCGCCATTATTTCTCCCCATTGCTTTCCCACGAGCAGTATAGTGACAGCATTGCATATTCTGGTATTATTCTGCACGCCTCTTAAAACACCTGTGTAGGAAGGAGGTAGGTGCTATAAGGTTACTAAAATACATTTTTTTTATACAGGCAATGTAAACTGATTTAAAAAAATGTAAGTGATATTGTAGTATAATTTTCTTAGTTGCCATGCTAGGGTGCTATAGAACACTACGTCCACTCGTAAATTAGTGCTGTACCTAGTGCAGTAACGTGGATTATTTACAGCCACATAGGCACCGCGGAGATAATCTTTACTAAGTGCACGTTTTACCGGTCGGGCCGGTGCCCGCCACTTCACTTTATGGTAAGTTAAGCAAATATTAATGGCGGTGAATTTACGGCCTGCCTCTAAAGTGACGGCGGTCTTAAGTTGTCTTGGCACCCACGCGAATAGCGTTCCTTAGTCGAGACGAGAAAATTGTTAAAATATTCACTTTTATCATGTGCTGAAATTTTCATGGGAAACATACATAAAAAATAGTTTGGACTAAAAACTTTCATGATTTCTTTGAATATGTAATAATACCAAAGAAACAAAATTTAATAAATAATTTTGTATTTACCTAGTAGTTTTCACAACCCAATAACTCGTCTCTTTCTTTTCGGCATGTCTGTCGTAACGATAAAACTACAAATTTGTCATAATTATACATAATTAAACCTACGTAGTTTGCTAATTAATGTTAATAATAATTGCGTGTCCGATAATTTAGAAAAGCCTTTCAGATTTTTAATAAACAAAAAAAATATATAGAGTAGAGTCGAGCCAGTGAGAACAGTATGAAAAACGATATATATCGTGATCGCAATGGGTTTTTTGGCAAGCACAATTGACGATAACCAAACGGTGTTGAAGATGCCTAACTATGACGTATTATTCTTAAAAAATATGTAATAAAAATATAGTAAGCAAAATCTATCTCATTCAAAATCTTTAGTTATGTGGATTACAATAATAATTCGTATAACTTTTGACGGTTGGTAATCTGCCGTGTCGTGGTTGTTTTAAGAAATTTATTTAGTTGTCGTGTCAACTATCTGAGTATAGATTCGAGAATCGAATCGGCCATTCGAAGCGCAGAAGTTAATCGCTTAGCCACTCCGCCAACCGAGACGTTCATGTCATTACAATAGTTATTATTGAAATGGTTATATTAAACGACCGATGATAATATAAATCACAAGTAGCTTATATATTCGCTGAAGCATAAATAATAAATACAACAGGAAGCAGGTTCATAACGTACAAATAAAAGCAATACTAAAAACTGAAGGCCTTTACATCCTAAGCGCATTGAATAAAATATTTAAAATTATTCTTAATTAATAAATCATTTAACCGTTCGTGTGGATATCATTAAGGAAACGAGGGTTCTTTATCGCTGCAACTAATTAAATTGTGGATAGTAAAATATAATTTACAATGCTTCACTGCGGAGGTCAAGACACAAGTGGCATACGCCAAGGCGTGCAACGTCTCCCGCAAGACAAGATTGATATACTCAATAAACCGTATTTATTACCGGACAGACGTAAACGCGGATCCGTATTGCTAATCATCTATGAATCGCAATTTTGCGTATCAGTACTGCCAAATAATACTCGAAAGATATATGCTTTATGTTTTCTGACCTGCCCCGGCTTCGCACGAAAGTTATTACGTTAAAGTCTGTGTGGAGAACAGCACCAGCCAGTTTACTCATTTCGAAGTAAATTTTCGTAAAATCCGTTGGTGTCTATGTCGGGAAAGGAATACAAATGCCAAATTCTATTGAAATTTCGAATATCATGATTAGTCGGTGGTAAATCGCTTTTATATATATATAATAGATAGATCTCGGGTCGAAACGCATTCACCTACGAGTTTCGTCACGCAAGGCTGAAAAAGCTCAACGTAATAAAGGTCTTTTTAATAAAATCATTCATTGAAAATCGTTAACTTAACTTTGATAGAGCCATGCACACAGACCCGCTGCAAGAAAGAAAGAACGAAAGAATAAGAATGATAATAGCCTAATTAATTAAATAACAATAACGATATTTTCAAAAAAAAACTGATTGAAAATTATTAACGTAAGTTTGATAGAGCCATGCACACGAACCCCCTACAGAAACAAAGAAAGAATAAGAATGAAAATAGCTTAATTAATTAAATAACAATGAATGTAAATTTTTTTAATTGTTGCAAAATAAAATATACTAGAAACAAATTATCTACCAGAAATTTCGTTCGAAAATCCCCAAACGGCTCATGAGGACCCAATAAAAGCTCAATAAAGCACACGGAAGGAGCCACAATGCTCCATAACCTTCCACAAAAGTTTGACATTACAACCGGCCGATTGTTTCATTGTTTACCTTATAAAATTTATAGTACATACCGTATTGTTTATGAGAGCACCGCCAGTGTATTGACCTTTAATCGCCTGATTACGCTTTTCAATGGATATTTGTTAATATTTTATTGTTGGTTAGCGATAAGAGGCCCAGCGGTCTTGTTTGAGTCAACGTAAGCCTTAGATTTAATATGAACACCGTTTGTGTTCTTTATTCCGACATTTTTTTTAGTAAACCCAATAAACCCCACCTGATTGTAAGTCACTATGCCGCATACAAATGTTGACAGCAACCATTGACGAAGAATTAAAATGCATCTCCACCCATGAGAACTACGATGGAACATCTCGGACCTCTTTAGGTTACTCTTAGGGTCTCCGATTCCACTCACTATGCGAAACTTAACAGCGTTATTAAGTGATTTTGCACCAGCATTCGGTGAGAGCGTAGCGCTCTTTTCGATGCATAAAATGTTTAAGTATGATAATACTATACTAAGGGAAAAATTAGTAGATGTAGCGCCTCACAAATGGGAAACTCTGATTATTATCTGTAGCGTGCTTGTCTGCTAGGCATATTCAGTAGTGGTTAAATCAAGTAATATAATCAATAAGCTTTTATCGCGAGAACGGCTTCGGCTTTGAAACTACTGCCGGATCTGTTCAGTGGCTAGTCCGGACTGGACAAAAATTATTAGAAGAACTGATATTGTAATGAGTCTATTATCACTTTTTTTTAATTGGATATACGTGTATTTTTTTTAATTGGCTAAAGTGACGAAACGAGCAAAACGTTCCCCTGATGGAAAGTGCAATGTCAGCCCATAACAAATGCTTCGTCACCCAGAACTATTCTGCGCGACATCACACTGCGCCAAACACCCTGAGATACAGTTCTTGACTCTCATATGCCCAGTGATAACATTAGCTCACAGACTACTACTACTTCACGGCAGAATAACTGGTCCTGAGGTAGTACTTACCTAGACGGATTCCTGCATAGGAATCCTACCACCAATTAGTAGTAAATTATGAATTTATGAAGCTTGAAAATGTTGACTTATGTCGTGTAGAGTTAAGAGTAGAATTGTTGCTAGTTTGCACGAGGGTATAAGGAATGTAAATAGCTAAACTAGATGCCAACGGTCGAGTTATACCAAGCAGACACCGGTACGTAATGCCGTTCCATTCAAAGGCGCATCGGGTCGCGTTCGCCCAAACACCGGTTGTTTGGTGATGCTGTAAATCAAATCATCAATTATCGACAAGCGTTTACACTCGCCACGCCGCCGTGTAAACAATCCGAACGGTAAAACTGCTGCTACCGAAGTTTTACGACTGTACAACTCGGAGGAAAATCGATTTTATTCGCTTGCTTTCTAATCGATTCACGGATATAATCGCGCGGAGGGAACGCTCCGTCGATGATATTCTGATTTTTTTCTGTAGGAAGTGGTTGGCGGATACGGCTGGACGATGAAAGATGGACGCTGGAGGTGAGTAAACAACGTGTTCCGTGCCTCTGGTTTGTTTGGACATCCCTTTTGCTGCGTAACCGACTGTAATCGGATATACTTAACCATTCGAATGTCTATTACATTTTTTTGCATTTTGAAAAACGAACATAAAAATTATTTTTGTAACAATTAGAAGGTGTGTATATGCCAGTATACATATTTAAAAAAATACCCAGAGATTCATGTAATTGAATAAACATCAAGCAGATACGATTAAATATAAAATTAGAGCTCCTTGCGTTACATTCACCACAACATTACTTGAAGTAATATACAAAAAAATTCTAAAATAAGATTTTTATATTGGAGTAAGTGATGATATGAGCAAAACGTTCACTTGCTGGTAAGTGCACCGTATGCCCATATGCTATGTCACCCTGAACATTTCTGTATGACACCACACATGTCTTGCACATGTATGGCACATGTCACCCGGAGACATCAGTTCTTAAGTCTCAAATGTCCAGTGATTACACTAGCTCTCAGTGCCCTTCAAACAGAAACACGGCAAAATAGAAATATAAAAATAAAAAATAAAAGGTGACATATTTTGCTTTGCTTTTGCTGCTTTGATAAATGAAATTATAAAGATTTAAACCGTTTTCGTAATTATACTTTCGAATGTTAATACAAGATAAATTTTATCGCTAAAAAAAAATTACACGGCAAATTAAACGTACTAAACAATCACATTCAATGTCAATATCGTCTCACACAAAATTTAGTAAATTTTGCCAAAATCGATGTCATGGATAAGAAAGACGGTATTAGTTATTAGAAGCAATGTTGATCTTACCTGTTATTTTTTATGTCATTACGCCAATGTATTTAAATTCCGACAATGACACACAACTAACAGCGGACTGTCATTAACCAACTATGCACTATAACTAGGCGCCTAAGTGTGACTAGACAAGAGTCATCAAGGCAACTGAAGTCATCGGGCCACCACCAATTGTAGCACATATTTATGCCGCTAACAAAACACTAACAAATTGATATGTTTATCTACAAAGGACAATAAAATCATTCAGACCGGGCCCACCCTTTAGCGAGGGGATCCACCCTTCTGTTTAAAAAATTGCGAAATATTACATAAATAATAAAAAAAAACTCCGGGCGCCCCATTGATGTCCCCTATCATTTCGTGAGAGATAATTTTGACCAGCCCATAGTTCCGGGGAAATGGTCTGTGATGCTTTAGAAACTTTAACGTCAAATATTGTACATAATTCATGAGCTCGATATAGGTATGTATCATGTATGTTCTTTAATATAAATCTAAGAATCTGCAAATGGATTAACAGTCATACGTATTAAAATATGCTTTTGTAAGAACTTAAAGTATGAAATATTTAATAACCACATTGAAAATATTGCAAAATATAATTCAGTCATGATTTTAGAACCTATACTAACTAAATTATGAAAATTTGGAGGATTTAAAAAGCCTACAGTAGTAATGTAAAATATAATGTAATATTTGTAGTATTAAACTAAATTTTGCAGCATAACTTAAATGTCCGATTTTTTGGAAATGTTAAATATTAACTCAAAAAAACAAATACATAAAAAGTATTAAAGTGGCTTCATCTAAAACTTCATTAACTTTAATAACTATTAATAAGAAACTGATGCCACGAGAACTAATCTAATGTAATCCGTCATAAATAGATAAAATATTACTTTGCCCCACTCTCTCCTCCCGAATTTTAGTAAATAGCTAATATTAATAACCCGCAGGAATATCTCACATTCCCATCACTAGCTTTAAATCGATTTTTTGCTGAACCCTATCATAGAGGTCGATTAAAAAAATCAAACCGGATCGCGGATAGGGGTGTCCTATGTTTTAATTTCGAATGGCATCGTTTGATGGGAAAAGTTTGAATAGCTTCAGGGGCATGTAATTGTAATCATAGCATAATTAGTCCCGACGGACACTTCAGTGACATTATTACATGAGATGGTCGTAAATTTAAATTACGCTATTTACGCTATATAACGCACAAAGCGTAAATAGCGTAATTTAAATTTACGTTTTTATTTGTGTATGCATTTTTATTTCTACCAGCAATGCAATTTACTGATGAAGAAAATGAGAAGTGTCCCTAGGAAAATAATATTTAGTACTTAAAAACATGTGACAGCAGAACTTTCAAAGCGAACTTTTTTATTAAGATTTTAGTACCAAAACTACATCCAAACTTTTCCGGTGGATTTTCCAAAAAATAACATTCATACTAACCTGTCCTGACACGAACTGTTACGAACACCAAAAAAATAGGCTAACCATTCAAACCCTGGTGGGTGAGGCATGGTTTTATTAAAGAAAATAAAAGGAAGATGGCGGATACTTGCAGCAGCAATGACTGTGTTCTCATACTCACCTACTCAGCGTCGCTCAGGTTCAAGCTTGACTGATGATGATATTTGTTTTCGTCTGTCTTAGTTATTATTTAATTATATTATTAATAATTAATTTACTAAACAAAACTTGAATTGTAAAATATTTCAATTTGCCAATCTATCCGAAAGCCAAAACAATTACTATTATGAATTTTTAAGTTCTTTTGACTGTTTAATCGACTTCCGAAAAACCATGTAGGTCGCTTGTGCATCTAGTGGGATGAGTGCAGGTTCCTTGGGATTGCTTTTGTGGCAATTTTAGAGAAAGACCTTTGTTCAAGAGTGGAAATGTGATTATGACGTCATCTCTAATAAATACCTATACTAAGTGAAATATGTTAATAAATGAAACTGATGACCACCAACAATTTATCGCTTATTGCTTTACTTGAAAAGCTGAAATCCCACGCGAATAACGGTCTTAGCTCGTCCTAAATATACTACATAATTAAATTTATGGCTATTTTCATACAACAGTAAAAGCTTAGCTGACTTTGTAAACGTTCGTAAAAACGAATTCACAAACCAAACTTTTACTGTCGATTTTTTACTAGTAATAATTTTCAATATTGCTACGCTTTCATATAGAATATTTTAAGGAAGTTACGTATGAGTACGTAATTTAAATTTTCCTATAAGTACCTACATTTTAGGTATTCAGTGGTGGATTCGGATTACAACGGCGTCTAAATATAAAACACCTTTTTCTTCCACCGGTTAGCGGGTGGAGTACTAATTCCGTATGTTTACGACTCTGCTCGCCAGATCAACCCGTTCCAGATACCGCTCCCACGCCACTACCGAAAGTCCCTTCACACGAGCGTAGGCGAACAGTGCGTCGAACCTTTAAAATATTTCTAAATGAGTTGCATCGTCATTCACAAAAACACTTTTTGCATTTAAAATTGTCTAATTCGAGAATCAACATAAAAAGCTAAGAACTACGCATTTCATGCCATTTTCACAAATTTTACAAAAGTTGCCGCTTATTACAGTAGCCATAAGAAAACTCTATGTGCAATAAGTAAATATAATATTAAATAAAAATAAAAAAATAACTATAAAATGAATTGACATTTGTAAAAACGGATATCTTTTACTAGTTTTTCAAATATTCTATTAAAAAAATGAATCGAAAGAAATCAAATTTTAAGGTACGTCATAAATGTTTGTATGAAAATGTTGTTAAGGTATACTCGTCCGCCTTACCACCTACGTGTTTAGAGTATTATCGAAATAACATTGGACAAAATTTATCGATATTGCTCTCTTAACGAACACTGCTGGGAGGATCTCCGATTGAATTTGGGAATACTTATGTGTTTTATTAAGTGGAAAATCATGTCAGGTAGGGAGGGTTATCGCGCATTGGTTGGAGAATCGGGACATATTTTCTGATACGTAAATGGTAATGTTATGGAGTACACCTACCACATACCGGCTTATCTTGAAGGCCACAGTTAAAGTTTTTGAGAGTACCTGTTTTCTGTTGACGATGTCGTTATTTTTAAACCATTACGATGTAATCTACTTAGAAAGATTTTTACTTTCACCTATGCAAATTGAATGTTTTTAAGTGATGTGGAGTCATGGACCTGCTTTACAAATCTGAAGATCACAGATCGAACAGGGTCATTGTTCTGCCTGTACCGACGAAGAACTCCTCGCTGAAGAACTGGAACCCGGAGTTCAAAGACTAAGTTTTTGTTTAATACTATTCTGCTTGACTATTGCTTTTTGATATGTCCGGTGGGAAGAGAAGCATATTGGGCCAGTAGGATAGCAATTTTGCGATGGTTTGTAAGCCGCTGGCGAATAATCCGACGAGAGGGGCGCTCCACGTGTCCCTCCACTAAGGTAAGAACATAGTGTAGGTTAAGAAGTCCTTAATTGGAATTGGATTCCAACTCTCCCTCTTCACTGGCAGGCAGGCAGTTCAGAAAGCCGTTAGGCTCTTAATAGGTCGGCTCATGGAACTCAAAAGCAATTGCTCTGCGGACTGGCTGAAGATGGCGCGAACGGAATTTTCGTGTGCCCAACGAGAGGCGAAGGGACTCGTTATAGAGAGTGTCTGCCATATCTTCCTCACTGTGGCCCGAGAGACACGGAGATAGAAGAGAGCCTATTAGGCTCTTCTGAAAGATATATAAATAAAATGTCCAGGCCTTGGCGATGGACAGGGGGAGGATCCGTCACCTAGTGTCTTAGGTCGCGAGTTTTCCCGCGCGCCTGTAAATGTAGATAGGGCTCTATAGCTCCACTTCCTAGAGGAGCAGAGGACTCTTAAGGGCCTAAGGGGCTGCGGGAGAGTGGGAAAGCGTTCTAAAAGTCCAAACAAATGCGACGAGAGAAACACCTATAGGGTTTTAGCCGGTAGGAATCCGGCATAACCACGTTGTTGCCCCAGCGGTATCGACTTAGTCTTTCCGAAGATAAAAACTCCGTAGGTATATACCTTAGCATCAAGACTGAAGTGTTGGAATCTTTAACCGTGTTCAATAAAAAACTTTAAACCCACAACACTAATTTCAGATATTAGAAATACATATGAACTCAAATAAATCTTGAAAATACGGTTTTCATATGAATATAACTCTGTCAATTATGAAGTGTAACATGACGAATTGGAAACTGCAATACCAAACATGAATCCCGCATTTTCAAAGTTGCTTACCGCCATCCTTTGTGTTTTAAATGTATCATAGGTACATATTTAAGATAAATAAACTTCTAATTCGTGTTCACCGGATTGAAAATATTATTAACGCGATATTAAAAGTCGGTTAATAAAACGAATTGAACATACAAATCATTCACTTCCGCGAAAACATTCACTAGACACAATAACGAAACACCATGAAACTTGAACCGTGGCAATGCGTAGATTTTAATCGCATAGTAAAACCGGCACGCGTCGAACGATCATAATGCACTGGCTACCTATTCGTTATAAATCTCAACTTTTTATACACCACTAAACTGTTTTATAGGTTATTAACACATGTTAAACGGCTAAAGACTAAAACATTCGTACAAAAGTCCGATCATTAACATTCGGCTGATGTACTACGGAATTATACTAACTCGCGGGCCGCGTTATGGTTCTAATAACTAATGGACTCAAATAATCGTATAAGCGGGCAGCTTATACGATTATTTGAGTCCAGTTTTATTGAAGTGTCTGCTGTTGATTTTACGAGTAATTAGGGTAATTTGGCTGTAATTTATATGCCTTTGACTTACTGAAAGTAAAATTAAAAGAAAATTGAAATGTTAAAGTAAGTTCACTACAAACTAAAGTTATGCGCATGACCTTATCGCAACAAATAAGGATTTAACGTATTTTATTCAGTATACAATTTGTTATTTGTTAATGATAATTTAGCGCAACGTAAAGTGTCTGTTTTACAATTTCGGCTTCAATTAAAATTATTTGTTGGTCGTATTTGCAATAGTTTGTAAAGCCGCAATATGCTTGTAGACAGTCGAAGCCGTATAATATGTGAACAGACCAGTGTATTTTTTCTTTGTTCAACTCATACTCATAGATAGACATCACGCTAACTTAATAATTATATTGCAATGGCCGCGGCCATTAAGAAGTAAATACACGCTATAATAATCAATTATAGTGATTCCTTATAAATTAAAATAAATAAGATGCCTACACTCGCAAACAAACAAGCTACCAAAAACATATACTGGGTCAGTGTTATCAGGAAATTAACTAGGTTGAATGAAATAGAATGAGAATATAAAAGCGAAATGAGTTATTTAATTTGCGTAGTAGCGAATTGTATCAAATTTAAATTAATAACCGGCGTAAATCAATTATTCGATTCGAACAGTCAACGACTTTTAAATCGTAATAAAATGTACGAACGGCAGTCAATTTATTTATTGCCTTTAAGTTGTAAAACGATATTACACGCCATAATGACGTGTGTTATTGGCATTTATTTCAACCATTTTACCATCAATGACCGCTTATAAAACGTTTATGATTATTATTTAATTAAATACAAATTAGTCATTACAAGCAACAGCCACATGCATGTATAATGTCAATAGGATATTTAGAACGGTCAGTTTCTTTAGATGTAATGCTATCATATAGCTACTTCTGGTAAATTTTCTTGTCATATCTATTAAACTCTTTAGTTATATTTTTCAATGTATCATATTCTTCTTTATTTTCATAGTTATACTTAGGACAGAAATAAAGTTGATTTACTAAGATTCGCCTGATTCTATTAACTTTCTAGATGAAAATTTTGATCTTCATTATTCACAGATGCGTTATTAATTAAATTAAGCAGTACATTATAGGCATCGTATAAAACTTTTTTTTTTTATTGGAGTTAGTGACGAAACAAGCAAAACGTTTACCTAATGGTAAGTGTAACGTCTGCCCATAACAAATGCTGTGTCACCCAGCACAATTATGTGTGACACCACACTGCGCCCGTCACTCTGAGACATCAGTTCTTAAGTCTCATATGCCCAGTGATTACACTAGCCCTCAGTGCCCTTCAAACCGAAAAACAGTAATGTTCGCACACTACTGCTTCATGGCAGAATAACTAACCCTGGGGTGGTAACTACCTAGATGGATTACTGCATAGAAATCCACCAGTAAAAGTAAGTTGATACAAAGTACTTTAATATGTTATATGTAACTCGTTTTCAGTAATAGTGACATAAAGGTGAAAAGCTCTCAAGGACACGTTTGTTATATAAGGCAACAATGTTACGACTTACCACATTTGCCGGACCGTGTAAATTTACTCTGATTTATTTATTGCTCACACGTAATGTCAACAATGCAACGATTTTAAAAGTGAAACGAAAAGGATTGTCCAAGGAAGGGTATCCGAGTATTGTCCGCGTACCCTGTTATGCAAATGAGTACGCTGAAACCGAAAGTGTGGAACAACAATAGTGCAATATAAATTTTCATAAATTATCCAAACGCGTTAGTTAAATTACGAGCGTCCTTTGTCGTGAAAAGGTTTGACGTTATCTGTAAATTGAAAAAAAAACGCGACACAAAGCTTTCCGAAATCGTAGTGAGTTGACGATTGTTATTACAATTTCAAAGGGTGACATTTGCATATCGTTAATTTCTGGTCAAATATTTTGGGTTTTGTGGGAAACGAAAGTAATTTCTTTGCGTTAAGTGATAATTCCATTTCGTTCTAGAACCGAGTCGGCGGCGTTTCGGGGCGGATTGTCGCGTGGTTTCTTCGTGTTAGATTTGTCGTGGGTCGTTTTGCGATCACGCAAGAAAATATATCCGTGAGCAGCGATCGTGTCGTACATATTTCGATAAGTACGTTACCAGTTGTTGTGATTTATATTCAGGTGCTTTCGTGTCGTCGGATAGTTAAGTTTTTACGGTCACGATAGAGGGGACGAGAGAGTGGAGCCGACGATTTGTTTATCGCTCGTAGCGGCGCGACGACAGCCGATGACGCGGTATCAGCGGTGTTATGTGGATTTCTTTATGTAAGTGTCACCTTTAGTGCTCTATTTATTGCTTTTTGGTCGCGTTAAGGCTCTCTGAACAACTATGTCAGCGTTAACTCTTACGTTTTTGGTTGAGAAAAATGCTTTTACTCATATCTACAAGAGCTTGTTTTCATTTATTAAGTACATAACAGATACGATTGTATCTTACGAGGGTTACGATATGAATGAATTACATGACTAATAAATAAAAAAGGCGGGATCACAGTGCTCTCGTTTATGTTTTAATTTTGAATATATTTATCTATATTAAATTAGTCTTTTATATGAAATACCGTATTATTTTCAAAGCAAAAATAATTTTCATGATTAAAGTTTTACAAATGGTTATTTTTACATTATCAAGATAGGTCACAAAAACGACCACAATTTGCTTCGAATTGAATCCAAGATGGCGTCTAAAACCGCACGACGTCGATCCATCCATCAGGGGCTCTGTAATAAAATAGAAACGGTCCGGATCACAGGCTGTCCGGGCATGATTACTGTGAATCATCATAAATCAAACCCGCAGTAGCCCGCAGGCTAACTCTAATTGCACTAGATCTCTCTCACAGCTGCAATAAATCATACATTTCGGTTATGTGGGGGTACAATTTTTACTTTATAGGTCGGTTTCTTATGTCGTTAAATTCGCCTGACGAAACTTTCGGGACTGTTCGGAGGATTAACCACGTGGTTTTATCTGTTAGAGAAAAAATAACAGACTTAGTACCTAGATAAATATGAGTGACGTTTTTCAGCTGTTGAATTGGTTAGAGTCGGTGACATGCGATGCGATTAAATCTATATATTAATACTCGAAGAAAAAACTTTGTACCCTTATTTAAAAAGAGAGAAAGACGAGAAAAAACTAAAATGTATAAATAACTAGCTGGCCCGGCAGACGTTGTCGTGCCCGTTTCGGTACGAAACGCGATGTGTTTGATTTCTGAATTACATTTAAGTATGAAACTTTACAGCCACACGTTCACAGCGCCACCTACCGGGTCTGCTTACCCCTATTATAGGAAAAAGCGTGACTGTATTTACGTATGTGCAATTTTTGTTTTATTGAGGACCGTGATCGGACGAGCAAATTATTAATGTAACGTCTCTCCATGACAAGTGCTGTCACCCAGAACATTTCTGCGTGGCACTACACTGCGCTTGTCACCCTGAGACATCAGCTCCGAAGTGTCATATGCCCATAGTTACACTATCTATCAGTGCCCTTCAGACCGTAACAATTTGTGCATACTACTGCTTCACGAACATATGAACAAACGAACAAATGAACAAATAACACTACGGTGGTGACTACCTAGACGGATTCCTGCATAGAAATCCTGCCCCCAGTAAAATTACTAAGTTTTATCCTTCTAAATTTGACCATACTATTTACTCAATTTCTATAAACATTACTTGAATAATTAACATATATACTAAGTACCTTATTGCTTTAATTAGAATATCCGCGCCAATACATAACTTGCTATACGGCGGTGAAGGAAAAAATCGTGAGGAAACCTACATGTCTTCAAAAAAAGACAAATATTTCGATATGTGAAGTCGGCCAACTGGCATTGGATCAGCGTGGCAGGCTTTTACCGCCCTTGAAAACCCTGTCTAAGTTGAAAGGAGGCCGGTGCTCAGCAGTGTGCTATTAGTAGACTCTTACTTTTTTATTTGTTCTTTTTTTATTGTATAAAGTGACGAAACGAGCAAAACGTTCACCTGATGGTAAGTGCAACGTCCGCCCACAACAAATGCTGTGTCACCCAGAATATTTCTTTGTGACACCACACTGCGCCCGTCACCCTGAGACATCAGTTATTAAGTCTCAAATGCCCAGTGATTACGCTAGCTCATAATATTGTTTCAATATTATTTTTCTCCCTTGTATATAACTTTAGTAGGTAGTCATTTGTTCAACCAGTGCTTGTGCAGTGATGACATACGGAACCGAGGAATGGACTGTACGGCCGCATGAGGAAACTCTAGAGTTGCTCAGCGAGCTATGGAAATCGCTGTGCTCGGAGTTTCTCTGCGGGATAAAATCCGAAACGATGATCGGATGCGGGATAAATCCGCAGCAGAATTAGAGTAACCGACATAGCCCTAAGGATTAGCAATCTGAAGTGGCAATGGGCCGGTCATATAGCTCGCATAACCGTTAAGAAGAAAGATTATGGAGTGGCAACCGCATCCCGGCAAACGCAATGTAGAGCGACGACTCACTGGATGGATCGACGACCTGCACGGTTTTGCGAGAAATCGATAAACGCAGGTGGCTCAGGACCGTGTTTTGTGGTAATCTATGGGGGAGTCTTACGTAAAACAGTGGATTTACAAAACTTGACACGAAATAACGTTAAACACATTGTCAGTGTTAATGAAAAAAAAAACACGTTAAATTTACTTTTAATAAACAATACTTCAAAAATAATGCATGACGCTATTTTATTATTCATAATACAATTATTTTAAATTTTTAGATCGATACGCTATTAATATATTTATATACTTAGCACTAAAGATGACATGAATAAATGTAATTTATGTTCGGCTCGTCATGTTCTTCCATAAAAAAATATAACAATACATAATCTGTGGTACGAGTTAATAGTTTTGGTGTTACAATGAGTTGATATTGGGATACTATTTATTAGCCCAAAATATTTAAAAAAATCCTGGCACGTAAATCTATGAATGTATAAATTACAATTTGTTAACGACATTTCTATAGTTATAATAATATGTGTTAAACATAATTGGAAAACGCATGGACATCTTAATTTAATCTGTTTTATTTTTGATAAAAACTCCAATCAAAAACGTCTCTACATCCTAGTGTTTATTAAAAAATGCAATTATTCTTCTGATACCTTAGCCATTTGTATAACTATAATACAACGCTTTGTCGTATCTTTATTATACAGATAACGATCTTCCACGTTAACAAAAATGAAAATAATACATCAATTTCTCGCTTATAAATATCATTAGAAAATCGAAACAGTTAATTTAAGCCGACCATAAAAACTGTGGTCTATCAGAATTCAATTCCAGTTAGGTAAATGAAACTTACGGACAGACAGACCTCAATCAATAAAAGAGTGATCGTCGCTTCACACGTACAGACATTGGGAGAGTTAATCCGTCGTAATTGACTCTCGCTGAGAAAGCAATAAATGGTTATTGAGAGTGCCAATAAACTCTCACAATTAATACTTCGGCTTGTGTCTATAAATCTCTGGTAAGTTCTAACACTATCGATGATTTTTCTTTTTGTCCTTTGCAAGTTGCATGATAGTTAATATTTTTAATCTTTGAAAATATCATGACTAGTTAAAAGTGAAGCAGGGAAATGAGATGTTGCCATAAAATTTTAAAATGTTGCCAACAAATAATTGCAGTTCAAATTAAAAAAAATATATGAATTTCTGTCCAACCTAGTTAGACTAGACTGCCTTAATTGATTTTGAGCGGGGGTCCCTCAGGGCTCCTGCCTCTCCCCACTCCTTTTCTCGCTATACACTAGCGATATTCCTAAAGACCCGAAAGTCAATCTTGCGCTTTTCGCAGATGACACGGCCTTGTACTATTCCGACAAGCACAAGGGCCGCATAACGATTCAACTCCAAGCCGCAGCCGATCGCCTAGGCGAATGGTTCCGGAAATGGAGAATAGAGGTAAACCCCGAGAAAAGTGTAGCGATATACTTCTCAAGGGGCACACCAAAGCCCGCTAGACGATGTCACCCAATCGGCAACAATCAGCTAGGCACGATCACCCTGTTCGGACGCCCTATTCCCTGGGAAAAGAGCGTCAAATACCTCGGGGTCACTTTAGACGCAGCGATGTCGTTCGCTGCACACATTAAAAACATACGCAATAGAGCGGCTTTTATCTCAAGCCGTCTATACCCATTAACTTGCTCCTCAAGCAAAATGTGCTTAAGACACAAACTTCGCCTCTATAAGACTTGCATAAGGCCCGTAATGGACTATGCTTGCGTCGCTTTCGCTCACGCGACGGGCAATCAATTAAAGAAGTTACAGAGCGTTCAAAATCGATTCTTGCGAACTGCCACCGGAGCCGGTTGGTATCAACGCAATGTAGATCTTCACAGCGACTGTGAAATGCCTTTAATCTCTGAACACTTCAGAGAATTATCACGGCGGTTTTTCGAAAAAGCCGCGGTTCATTCAAACCCGCTGGTGGTTAAAGCAGCAAATTACCGACCAAACAGAAACGCGACCGAACGCAAACGTCGCCCGCGAAACGTGCTAGACGACACGGACGTCTCAGCTCTTCCTGACCACGATACTGTCAGTCACGATCCAAGCCACACTGTACACACAGTCAATAGCTTTAATATAACACGCACCACGACGCGCGACCGCCGTAGAGAGCGGCGCGCAATTGTCAATAATCACATCGCGTACACAAGATTCACCCGTGTTCCAGGGCGGTTCTCACCGCCCAGAGTTACCGACACACAAGTCGACAGTCCGAATGGACGCGCGCAGCCTCCTTCGGACGGTCAGTAGACGACTTAAAATGTTTAAGATTTTCGAAATCGCGAAAGCACGCAGCGAACGCGACACAGTCCGAACTTCGAGGGTTTTGTAGGAGTTTTTATTTATTTATTTATTTATGTTTGGGTCAAACCAAACCTGGCACACGGGCCCCTGGCCCGCGAGCACAGTATCCGATGAAGCTGTAAAAGCCGAGACGGCTAACAGCAATTACATCACCGAAAATATATATAATTGATTTTTAAAGTACTACATTGAGATTATTAGTTACTCACTCAATACATAACCATGGAAAAAACATAAATATGTACTATCGTTTAAAGTTGCTAACCTAAATTGCTAGTTTTTTTTTTTTATTTCTGAGAGATTTTATTTTTCTTTCTTTTACCATATCTTAAACGAACCAACCAGCTATCTAAAACGTTTCAGAACGTATTTCAAGGATGGCCATTATCTTGCCGAGCGTCAGATCGACTGAAATGACTGCGACGCTCTTGGACCGTAAATAAGTCTGGCATTTTGAGAACCTCGCCTAGTATTTTACGTGCATTGGCAAATACTTACGTACAATGCGACAATAAACCAGCTCAATAGCGAAACGTGCGATATTAAGGTCACCGGTCAGCGAAAATAAAGCTTTATGGCATCCTGGTAACGGTTTAATATCGTTCGGAGCGTAACTTTGAGTTGGACTTTAGAAGACGCAACGCAAGCAATGGCGACTCACGATTTGAAAACAGATTTATGATCGGCCACGATAACGGGCCTGCGATAAAAATTTTGCCATACCAAGGAGCACGTATGTACGTACCTCGCACACATACTTACCGATATGGACGTGGGTAGGTAAAGGCAGCGAGCGAACGTGGCACACGATATTATATCAAGCTCACGAATTTTTGTCGTGGAGATATAGAAAATAATAGCTTTGGCCATTCCAGTCACGCATCTCAACAAAGGTCTATTACTTACGGAAAAACTATTTTCCTTGTTATATTTGTTTAATGCGCTTGATATAAATTTTGAGATAAGTAAACCATTTAGCTAGATTGGAGTCACACAACACAGTTACGTTTCGCTTCATTATTTCCTTAAATATTTATTTGCGTGTGGTGGCGGGGCTTGAAAAACTACCCCATCTCGTCCCGTGGGTATTTTGAAAGTTGACATAGGGTAATGCCAGAACAAATGTCGTGGCTTCCAATGTATGACGATATAATCAATTCAGACTTCAAATAATGTCTCAGACTGGTGACGGGCTGTGCCTGGTACAGCTATCGTCAATCCGCCTATAAGCGTGGCGATTACCTACTGCAAATCATCCCAAATTAGGAGATCAGAACAAATTCAACAGGGAACTAATTTCATACTTGTTATGAAGGCGAGCAACCTTTTTTGTGCTCAATCGTTAAAAAATAAGACAAAAAGTAAGTAAATTTAAAGTATAACTTACAACATTATTGTCTTATTACAATACAAATATGTAATTTTTCTAAAAATATAAGTCTTCAAAATATTTTAATCAAAAAAGAAATAAACATCTACATATAGGTATAGGATTTTTCATGCGAACATTCGAATTTGATTTTCCACAGATTAAATAAAATGAAACTGCTATATACCTACATAAAATGTAGTTACAAAAAAATTCGAAGTAAATCAAAAAAAAGCAAACATTGTTTCACTACCATTAAGTGCAGAAAAACACACACACACACAAAGATGTTTTTCATTGGAAAAGGTATATTTGGTTAAATTTGGTTAAAAACCCAGCTTGTGTTACTTTAAAGACTAAATCAAAATGTTACAAAAAATTAAATATTTCGCATAATAAATATTAATAAATAATGCTAAAAACAGCTTTTGGATACATTTTTCGAGTCGTCAGTTAATTTTTTAACAGTCAAACGTCTTTATTTTGTCCAGATGGCGTCTTGCACCACGTTCTTAAGCTATAAATTCTTTTAATACTTTGCCTATGAATTGTCTGAACGATCCATACTTTACTATACGAAAGTATGGCAAGGAATTATTTTCATTTTCTTCATGATTTGGAACTTTCTAGCAGAGGAGTATTCTAAATCAAGATGCGTTTACATTATGACCCCTGCACTTCATTTTTGACTATACCCTAAACAATTGTTTATAATCTGGACCACACAGACCATATTTAGATAAGCTACTCTTAAGAAAAAAAAGAATTATTAATTTATAAACGGGATAACGGTAATATATAGTAAAATAAAGTAACAGCCTATTAATGTCCCACTGCTGAGCGTAGGACTCATCGTATTCCTGAGAGGGTTTTGGAGCCGGGAAGAGTCCGCCACGCTGCTCCAATGCGGACTGGCGGAATTCATATGTCGTCGAAATATTTTAATTCTTCAGCCATGCAGGTGATAAATCGGCTCTTAAAATTACAGAACAATTTTAGAGTATAATATACACCGTAATTTTTACATCGTTCTGGAAACGAAGAAAATTAGTACAGTTTCAGTTACAGAAACGATTGGTAGTATCAGTTTTTAGATTTTAATATTTACTTTTTTTTGGTAAATTAAAATTAATCACGTGTTTTTAAAAGAACCGGCAACTTGCGGTAGCTCCCGTCTATAGGTAATTACGATCACAGTCGATAGGTCAATGTCCTTACGAACGCATAAGCGACGAAGTAAAGGCTATCGGAGAAAAAAAGCGTTGAAGATCGTGAATTTTCGGACATTTTTCGACATGGTTAATCCGCCATCTGGCCGGACGTCCAAGATTTTTCAATATTTCCCTTGGATGACACTTACCATACCTACCAAATGAGACTGGGTGGCAGATTTTCATACGCCGTTTCGTACTTTATAAAATTATTACAATAAAGGCCCCATGGGTTTTATTCTGCCACATAAAACTGAAGAAGTTTGCGAACCACTTCAATTTAAAAAAATACGTTTAATAAGTACTACGTCAATAATCTACACTGAATAAAAATACTCTATTCGTACCTGGGATAGCCTCTGCCGGACGATACTCATGGCATAACATTATCTACGAAGTTACAAAATAATCTGCGAAATACAGTTCATTTTGCACGACACACACGTACACGGCTTATTAAACTGGCTTCTGGATTTTTATCAGTTTTAAACACATTCACGATCATAATGCGTAACACTTTACGAATTTATTGTTCATGAGAATAAACCTACAGTCAAATGGTTCTTGTTAGCAACATCGTATACCTGTACCATTGTTAGATATTGTGACGTTAGATAGAATACACTTTACGACTTCTTTTCTTCGCGATAATTCAACAACAGAAGCGCGACCAAATGACCTTAGACTATAGGTGACGACCGACCACATAGACCAACCAACTAAAGCACTGTCACTCTCGCCAACACATGAATTTTTTTACCCTTAAAGACATAAAAAACTCCCTAAACTAAACATTTGAAAAACATAAACTAAGTGTATGTCGGCAGTGTACTAAATAGTAGACAAACGTCTGTCTACTATTTAGTTTTTGTATGCCAGTTTTTAAATTAAACAAAAAAGTTGTCGATAGAGCATAACAGTAAAAGTAGTATCAAAATATTCATCAATGGTTATTATTACAATAGAATTACTTAGTATTAAATAATAAATAATTCCATTAGTATAAATCCTAGAAAACAATAATAAAAAAAATGTAATAAGAATAATAATCATATCACTGATTGTCATTAAAAATTAAATGTACATTGTGTGTGTGTTAATAATATTTCTTCCATTACAATAGAATCCTTCTCAGCCTCGCTGTATTTTTTTAAATCATACATTTTATTAACATTTCACATTACATTTATAAAACCATATTTTCTTCCCCATCTGGAAGGAAAACCCCTAAGTTGGCAACACTGAGAACTGCGACGTATAGCGCTGTTGTATATCCCCTCCCGGCCGCCAAGTCGAAACGTCGAAATTTCGAAACGTCACCGCCCTAGGGCTGTGTCGTTTCGAAATTTAATTAAACATGACAAAACATTAAACGAAAACGGTTTTGTGCATCTACGTTAGCTCGAGCGAAAAAGATTTTTTTAGGACGAGCTAACGTAAGCGTAGATGCAGTGCAATAATTGCAACTGCACATTGGGTGGCTCGCTTTACCTAATAATTTCACGAACATTATCGTATCCGCGTTTTTCAATTATCGTAACGGAAATATGAGTCGAAAGTAAATGTATTCCAACGTAAGGAGAAACTAGCAATTGTATATGATAATTCGGGCCATGCAGTTGTACGTTTATTCTTATGAATATAAAAGTAGTCAGAAGATAAGCAATATGATAATGGACGTTTTCAAAATTTAAAAAAAATGTCATCATCATCATCATATCAGCCTATCACTAGTCCACTGCTGAACATAGGCCTCCCCCTCAGATTGCCACAAGTTTGTAGCTCTCATTTTGGAAGGATTTTGCTATAGTTGCCACGCTTGGTAGGTGGGATGGCAACCGCAGTTTATTTATTCAGATGATTCGAAAAAAATATATGGGACGTTAAAGAGATCAAAATAAACTATGAATTTTTTATGTTCGGTCACAGCTTTTACTTTAATATACCCGATCCAATGAATCTTTTGGCAATATTAAAAATAAATTCAGATTAATAAAAGCAGCAGTGATAAAAATTATTATAATAATTAAAAATCTTTTTTGAAACAGCCCTGTTTAAAACATTTTCGTTTCACGCGTTGTCCACGATGCTATTGGAGGCGAAGTCACTCCCCGCCACCTTTAACGTAAAACAGCAAAATGCAAAAAATAGGTAAATAAGTGACTTAGTCACGTGGGAGCTCTGAACTTTTTAATGCACAGTTAGTGCTTATGTTAATTATTTCTTTTTATTAATCGTATTTGTTCTTCGATGCACTTTTATTTGTGATAATACTTAAATAAAAATAAAAATACTTGTGTATA
Organism: Luehdorfia chinensis; assembly: GCA_019845155.1. Classification (NCBI taxonomy): domain Eukaryota; kingdom Metazoa; phylum Arthropoda; class Insecta; order Lepidoptera; family Papilionidae; genus Luehdorfia; species Luehdorfia chinensis. The sequence continues at coordinate 10,989,576 of JAHVAK010000642.1, read as the reverse complement.
CGGAAGAAGCGCGGAATTTAGTCAATTAAACGGCATATTGTGGATGCTAAAAGTGATAAAAGGTGATGTGTTACTGTGAGTGTGAATAAATCATTTGAAAGAAACCTTGCGAAAACGTGCTCGTTTATGTTTACAACCAAACAGAAAGCAGTTTGCACAGTTATTACAATTCAGGTATGCACTTAACTAAATATTTATTTTGTTAATTTCAATTCCAATCAGTTGTAAATAGTGTAAATGGTTTATTACAATTTTTAATTACGCATAAAATAATTAACCGATATTATTACTAAAATTCTACCTAACGTTTTTACCAAAAACCACTGTTTCGATAGCTAGAATAATTTTATTTGATAAAAATAAAATAATGAAATAATATTTTATTATTAAAAATTATCTGAATATTTGTTTTATTTTGGGAGTTTACTCCATAGGAATCGATTTCATTTAAAGTGAAATGAATACGCATAAAACGAAAAATTAATTAACGTAAGCGCCATCTTAGCAAACTATTTCAAAACTTTTCGTAACATAATAATATACGTATCTGACAAGATTCAATGTAGAATGAATATACATGTAGAGGAGCCAATATTTTTTGTATGGGCATTGAGCTCACTGTAAACTTAAACAGAAGTATGTTGTCTAGACCTAACTAGTGGCATAAATAGTTATATTTAGTCCAACCAGAATGTTGCAATATACTGCATCAGTGCCATCTACAAGCGGCTCCGTGAACAGTCAAATAACTATAATATTTATAAATATTGTAAATTTGCAATTTTGTAACTTAATAGTTTGTTAAAATATTGTTCTTTTGTTAATGATATCATGAATGTTTTATTATTTATAAACAAACGAATATCTGTTTTACTTTTCATGGATAATTAAACAAAAATAATGTTTTAATAATTCGCCATTTTATTTTATTTAGTGCAGTTTTGAAAGTAAGTTTTCTGATTATTTAGAACGAGTAAATGCGTAAATGACATTATTGGTACAGACAGTGAAAACTTTATTGTAAAAATAATAATTTAATTTGTATTACGATCAATTAATAGGACTAATTGCTCTCAACACACTCTTAAACACTCGCGGGGCTTGTCGTCAGACTAGGCCGGTACAAACCGGTTTGTTTCTTCTCATGTAAAATCGCAATTTAAAATTATTAACAAAGAATAGTTGAAATGTTCTTCTTTAATTTAGAAACCAATTTCAATATTGAAGATAGACGAGCGTATACACTACTGATCTTGCTAAAAGCAATTTTTTTATTATGACTTCTCTGTTTTAAGATACGATTCTTTTTGAAATAAAAACAGATCTAATTTTTTTTAAACAATTAAAGTTTATAGTTTATCTTCGCTTTCAGAACAATAATGAAAGCACGGGATTTATTTTCGCGTGGCCTAGTGGTTAACGTACCTGACTTCTACGCCGCGGGTCCTGGGTTCGAATCCCAGCGGGTGGCAACATTTGTGCAAAACACAAATTGTTGGTTTTCGGGAATGGTTGTATTGTGTACAAATTTCGAAAGTTTGTTAAATGAAATTATTTGTACCAGATAAATATTTATAGTACGTAGATATTTTATTTATTTTTTTATTTAAAAAAAGTATTTCTCCAAGGTACCTATAGTTTAAATTTTGTTACACCTTTTATTAAAAAAAAAGCTACGGTAGATTTGAAATGCCATTTATCTAATTATTTTTACAAAATGTTGAATAACGTAGCACAGTAAGTCGCATATATCAAGATTCCAGAGGCACTTTACCATTAGTGTTTTACAGACGAGGCCAATACGGATTGTAAAATATGCTTATTTGTAAAATACCTTTTTTGAGAATACATAATATTATTCTTAAAATTTGATTTAACTTTTTTATTCCACATTGATTATTTAACATTTTCGTATGTTTCTTGCCCGCTGGTCTCGTGACGTTCGGATTTGTTACATAGTTCTTTCTTTTTCTCTTTCTGTCTAAGTACATATTTTGCGTACTTTTCGCGTCATATTAAACGTCTCGCCGAACTCGTTTCTCACATTCAAAACGTCGCACTGAATTTGACCTTGGATGTTCAGCGTGTTGTCGCTCTTGTGTTACGGAATTTTCGTAAAGAAAATAAGTCTGTAGTAAGTGTATTCAAGTAGGAGAACTAATGTTACAAATTTAGGCTGTTACATGTAATATGAAAGTAAAAACTTACACAAAATGTAAAAGATAATGTAATAAACACTTTTGTATATCGAGTAAGGTTGACATAATTGAAGCAATTGCTCCGATACAGGGTAGTGTAAATTATTTGGCAAATAACCTTGTGAAAAACGAAACTGTTAGGTTTTCCAAACAGTTCCATTTTTTTGGGCGGTTATGTGGACGCCGAGGATAAATGATTGGCTTATGGGTTGCGGGTTCGATTCCCGCACGAGACAAATATTTGTATTGCTGACAGATAATTGTACTGGGTATGGGTGTTTGTGCCTGATATAAGAGAAATCCTAGAGTATATCATAGTTTTTTAAAAAAAAAACAGAATACTAAAAAGTGCACTTGACACTTTCAGTTTATCCTATGTTCTTTTGTCAAGAAAGTAGCTATCTCAGAAAACACAAAATAAAGTATTTCCGACGATCCTGAATTTGTGTAAGAAAGAAGAGAAAATTGGAGTAAATACTCAGTTACGTGACGACTGCGTAGTCTAGTGGAACACGTTCTACTGCGAATACTATGACGCGGACCCTGGGTTTAAATCCCAGCCGGAGCCAACGTTTTTGTGAAGACATAAATTTTTAATTTTCGGTTCTGGAAATTTTCTGTAAACGCACTCAAGACTTCGAAATATTCCTAGTCTGACGCATCTTTTAATAATCAAACAAATCTAAATGTATTTAATTATTAAAAACTTACCAATTTAGTTCTCAATAAATATTTATGATAAAACGTACGCAGAAAGGTATATCGTGTCCGACCCGAGCGTTGTGTTAGTGTAGGTATCAGCTGATTCGCACGGGCTATTGAACTCGGCCGGTGCGTGTGCGGTCCCACTATAACACTGCGACAGTACTAAGCTTATATTCGAAAAACTGTAGGTCAACTTTTATTTTTTATCCATGTAATTAAACACAGTTATATTCATTTTCAGTAAGATTAAACTCCAGTAATCGATTCTACTATTGATTCTGTCTCGGTATTTTCTTCTTCCGGAACGGCTTAAAAATTACGGTGTATAATGTCGTAGTAATTCGCCGTGTGGTGCCGGCATAAGAGAATATGCCTCATTATAAATTGCCCTCCAATTAATGTTGGAATATTTTAATAATGGGAGACCAGATTGAGATCCAGATTGGTTACGGGTAGCAGCATCTAAGGTGCCTGGCGGTTCCAGCCCACCTACCAAGCATAACAAATACAGCAAACATTCCGATATTCCAAGAGGCCTACGCCCGTAGAGGACTTTTTACAGACATTTGAAGAAGAAAAAGAATATTAATGTCAAGAATTTTACCTATCTTTTAAATCGAGGTATAGTAAGCTTAACGTGTTTGAAACTAGTTTGTGTAGGTAACAAATTGTCGGTAGGCGTGTAGAGTTAGTCAACTATAAATAAATACAGATATAAGAATATCGCGCCGCCTCGGCCGAGCGAGGCCAGCTCTGGAAAATTAAGAGATTGTTTTATGTTTAGTCGCCACAGGAGTACAAAATCACATTGACAGCTGTCGTAAAATATGCGATGTGGAGGTAACATAAATGTATAAACTTATATTGTATAAACTTTGATTTAATCGTAGATCCGTCTAAGAAATGATATCTTTTGTTTAGTTATGAATTCAAAGAAAAAAATCGATAAATTTGAAACAAGTCACGTATAAATTGACATTGGTAACATATTAATGTAAATAGATCATATAATAATAATACCATAATCTTTATCATCATTCTCACTGTGGGAAAACACGTAATTGTTGTTCGTAAACAATTAATTATTTATATTATATTACTGATAAAGTGCCGGTTTTCATGTTAGTAGCTGAATAACCTATATTAAACAGATGCTGTCTTCGTTCTTATACCTAATATTATTTGCACAAATAACGAATACGGCACAATGGCATATTTTGGAAATCATTTTTACGTACTTTCCTCGGTAAACAATTGTAACTTATAATAGGTAGGTACTAATGTATCGTTGTAGACAAAATACTTATGTCAGGAACATAATCTAGTGCGAAGCTTTTTTTATTAAAGATTGTATGTAGAACAGTAATGAAAGCAAAAACGACCATAACAATATTTTTACCCACCGTTTAAGAACCACTTTTAATATTTTTAATTACAACATACATCAAAAATGTACATAGTAAGACTCGAAATCATATTTTAATGTAACTATTAAATAACGATTATTATTTTTAGGGAATGATTATGACCAAAAATACAAGAATTTTTAAATACTTAATTTTTACTCAGTATCCCATTTAATTAAATAATAAATCCACACATAAAACTAAATTTACGACTATCATATTACCAGTAAATTAACTTTATAGCTGTAATTTTTCATTCCTGCTAATTTGTTATTTGTATAACTGTTCTAGGTCACGTAATTTGTAAATATGTTAATTCGAGGTAAGTCTGAATAATACTTACATATATTTATAATAACTCCCACAGATTGAAGCACAACTAACCATTGGAGCAATTTCTTAAGAATTTCACCGTATATTTGAACCAGCACAAATCTCAATGTATGTCTTTTACACTTGAAAGAGATATTTAATGAACCGCTGGAATTAACACATAATTCGTTATTACTATAAAAAGCATTTACATTTGCTACACTTTACAATTTAGTGAGCACAAAAAATTCGTAAAATGCAACTGTCAAGAAGCATCCGCCATCTTGCCGGGCAGCGTGCGCGCGCGCGCTCCAACACCGCGAAATTACGAACCGCGCGCGCACCCACTCGCGGGTGTAAAAATAAAATAAACTTAAAACAACGTCATTTTGTGCACGTGTGTGCGCGGCAATATTTATTTATAGGCTAGTAGCTATGTAAATATAATCAACTGCGAAGTCCAGCCCAACGCTGCTTGCGGTCGGACGAACGTCTTAATTCGTCAACCAGCTTTATACCACAGACTGTTCTTGTTGATTTTAACGTACGTGATTGGTTTCAGTGAGTTGTAGAAATATCTATTCACACGTTTGATGAATAAATAAAAATATTTCATTATTTAAATACCCAATTAACTGTCAGATGAAACTTAAAACAATATTTTTAACCAACGCTTATAGAGCACTATTAAACTTATGTAACAAAATCCTTAAATATTATATAATTAATTTTTATTTGAATAACGTCCATTACTAGTTATCATGTTTAAAACTGTGAACAACTCCTTATAATAGTGTTACAAAAAAAATATTTTTAACAACAAACTATTCCGCGAAGAATTAAATACAATTGGATGATCTTCAAATGCAGTAAAAATAGTAATTTCTTATAGTTACGCGAACATAATTTATGTTGACAATTGTATATCGCCACGCCTGGCATGCGGAATTGGAGATCGCTGATTCAGACTCAGTAGACGGAACTCCCGTCACCAGTCTGGGCATTTCAGGTATGATGGCATATCTGAGATTATTGATTGGTTTTTCCGCTGTATGTTCCGACACAATGAGAAAGGCCGCCTAATGGCAAAAACTGATCGTACACGTAGAGTCAAAATAGTTTATACTTAACGACATATTAAACTACTTATGTAAAATTAAACGTATGGCATAAAACTTTATTTATTATTAGCTTTTATATGCGAACTCGTGGTAACTCAGGCGATCGCCTTAAATTTCATAGTACACGAGTGTCTTTCCCGGCGCCGGCAGTTCGATTCCCGGTGCCGGAACCTGTAAAATTGTTTTGTAAATTTAAGTTCAGCGGTGAAGGAAAGAATTGTGAGAAAACCTGCATGTCTAAGGAATAACAATATTTTGAGTATATGTGAAGTTTTCCAACCAGCATTTAAGCAATGTGGCGGATTCATACCCGCTTCAAAACCCTCTTAGAAATGAGAGGAACTCTTGTGCTCAGCAGTGGGATGTTTTTAGGCTGTTACTTAAATAATGAAATGTAAATGATTAAATTTTAAACTGAACTAGACTCGTTTGCCCCATCTTCTATAAAAAAAATTGTTTTCTAAATCAATGGAGAATATTTGGGCATATGAGACTTAAGAACTGATGTCTCAGGGTTCCGGGCGCAGTGTGGTGTCACACAGAAATGTTCTGGGTGACGCAGCATTTGTTATGGGCAAACGTTGCACTTACCATCAGGTGAACGTTTTGCTCGTCTCGTCACTTTTTCCAATAAAAAAAAATAATTTTCTCACAATCAGAAATGTATGTTTATCTGAAGTTTTAAATCCACATACAGTGCCATTCAGGATTTGAAGAATTAATTAAAATATAATTAGTTTAACGAATTATGTATACATAAAGCCTAAGCTACCCATCAAACTAATGTAAAGTTCGTATTATAAATATGAAAGCGTTTATAAGACTTAGCGTAAAGTCGCGGGATTAAGCCGGGCGGGATATTGCGAGGCGTTATTTGAGAGCGGCGCGGGCGGCCGGTCGTTCACCCGAACCCCGCGCTTGCCTCGTTTTTCAGGGCTGTCAATTGTATTTATACCCTGAATTTTGATGGGAAGTTTAGGAGTTTATTTATGTATATATGTTTGGGTGAAACCAACCCTGGCTCAGCATAGCTATTGCCGATGAATCTGTAAAAGCCAAAAAGGCCTAAAGCAATTATTATCTAAATTATATTTATATAGTACCTAATTAGTTTACTTAATATCCTTTACATATGCTATTTTTTCTGCTTGAAATAAGATCTCAAAACGGTCTATTGGTGCACTGCAGATATAAAAAAACCACCATCATTTAATGTTTATAAGAAACTTTAATATTTTTAAGATATAACAGGATATTTAGTAATAAATTTTAATATAAAATATATAACTGAATATATTGTATATCCGTACCATATTAACGCTAAGGTGGTAATAATGCAATAAGCGACCACGCATTTTCTTTATCCCAACTTTCTCTTGTCCATGAAACGACAGCTCGATGCGATTAGAAGAATGTTAACACAAAGTAATTCAAAATACATCTTATATATTTCTGTTAAGCATTTTTTACGCCGCCTTGAATTTATCTAAGAAAGTTGATACAATAATGTTTTCTTTTATTTACGCGAATATTACACATTTAAATAAAACTACTTTTTACGGATTTTATCGTTATTATCTTAATCTTTATTTATCGTTATTAGAGTTTCTAAATTAAACGCGATAAAATCTGTAAAAAGTAGTTTTATTTAAGTTGATACAACTAGAAACTAAGAAAACAAAGAACTTAATTATTCAGTCTTTTTTTGTTAAATGTTTATTAATTTCAAACAATAGGTAATAACTATATTTTACATTAATTTGTACAATCTAACATTGTATTAAATTAATTTCTGTTTATTAATTATATTTATCAATACATTTTTTTATTTGTTTTATTTGTTTATTTTTTTTATTTTATTATCATTATATTAGGGAAATATCATAATATCATACATATCAGGGAAAATGAAGATCAGGAGATGGGAAGCAGCATCTTCCTGGAACAGCTGAATAAATAAACCGCGATTGCCAATCCGCCTTCCAAGCGTGGCAGCTATAGAAATTTATGGTGAAGGCCTATGTTTACCCGTGAAATGATGATGATGATTATTATTATTACTAAGTGTAATGTATAAAACTTATAATGAATTAAGGAGCATGTACCACTACTATGTAAGTGTACATTAATAACCTTTTTTTTTTAAATTATAGATCTCAGAGTCGCCTAATGCTGTTATATTTTTGTCATTAATATGATAGTTACTTATTTATGCTTCATCATTAATTAAGAAAGGTTAGAAAAAATCACAGATTCTCACTGCTTTACATTTGGTGTCCCTGTTAAAACACCATGCGCCCCGTTTTTTAATTTTACTTCGCAGCTGACAGACGTCTGAATAAACTCGCCCTTAAACATATAGCGACACCGGTAAGGTCGGTTACACTGAGATATTACGGTGCCTCCATACAGAGTTGTTATAGAGTATTAAAATTATAAGACAGCAAGTTTATTTACGTTACTTGTTATGTTTAAATATTTTTTTAAAAACTTTCTTGGACATATAACTTGTAAAAATTGTCACACATGACAATCTGTTTCATTTTTGGTCAAGATATTTTAAACGTTTCTAATTTCGTAAACAGATTCTGTCCTGCTTCTATTTAATTTATAGTTATGTTGGTATAGGAAATTACTCTAACAAATTCTTATAGAATATTTTTAAGCTAAAACTCCATATAATTATGCTTCATGCGATGAGATCTATATCGGAGATCGTAAAAACTGCCTCCGATTGTGGAAACAAAATAATCACCTACTAAGCGGAATTATTTCGACTGTTTTTTAAATTTTATAACGACTCTATCGCTTCGTAAAAATAGATTTACGTAATGATAACATTTCTTTAGTTACAATTTATTGCCAGCAATCAGAAGACAAGAAGAACAGGTAGCATTTTTGTTTTTTTAATCTCATTTTCATCTCATAGGCGTAAACATCCCTTACGACCCCAACTTATGTAGGTACAAGACAAAGTTCCCCTTCAAGGAAGCGTCAACCCCTGCCCCTCAAAAACAATAAATATGTCAGTGGGGGATATTACACGGCGTTAAGACGCGGGCACCGTCTTCAAGTAAATTATTGCTCAGCAACTTTTCCTGATGAGTTCTCTCCTACTGAATAACTTTTTACTTTTTATTGCTGTGTAGGATTAGACAGTTGTTACGATATATATTTTTAGATATTAATAACTCTAACTTTTATTGAATTTGTTAATACCATAAAATATTACTATTGTTATCAGCTATATCTTTATAAGTATAAAGCAAGTAGTCGCAAGTGACGTTTTGAATTTATCTGATATTATATGTATTGTACGTAAAGGCGAATGTAAATGTTTTGAATTGTGAACTTATAAATTGCTCAATTTTTATTTTAATATTAATCCCTTAAATGTGTACCCATGATTAATACCTACCCGTAATTTCTAAATTCTAGGGATCTTTTTTGTATACGTAAATAATAAATTGTGCTTATACTGGCTATACTTTTAATTTTATTTGTAATATATGTAACTAGACAGATAGGTACTTTCGGTCAAGCGCACATTAAAAAGAAATCCCATATATTAGTCAGATCGAGGAAAACACTTAAAAACACATTGTAGTGAAGCATTGCTTCTTACAAAGCAAACAAAACGGCTCCACAAAAAAGTCAGGAAAAAGCGCGCCAGAGAAAAACAACGACATCCATAAAAGAAAGAGCGGAGTTGGCGGGCGAAGCGCCTTGCTCGCTCAGCGATCCGCCATTGGCCCGTCTCCCGCCTTGCCCCGCCGACCGTAACTCACTCTTCACTTGTTTTTACGGCCGCCATTTTGTGACGTTCGCTGGCGGCAGCCCGCTCTTTTACAGCGCCTCCCAAACATTTTTAAAGCTATGCTCTATTATCTTGTACTTTTGCATATTTTGTAATTCATCATCATGTGCCTATAATCATTAAATATATATAGTGTATATAACTTACCGTGTTACTTGAAAATGCACTGTGAACCTAATGTTCTGTTTTATAAGATCTGCATTGATTGATACAACTGCGGGATTTAATTAAAATTATTATGCTCTGGATTAAAAAATTAAAAAAAAATCTTCAAAACAAATCATACATTGAAGCATTAATAAAATATTTGATATGACGTCCAATGATGCGAGATGGGATTCGACGTAGGTACTCACCTACATCGAATCGCATCACACAGTTTGGGAAGGGCTGACATATTCAATACTACCGACCGGCACTGGACCGGCATTTGTGTGTGTTACTAGTGTATTTCTATATTATATATTTTGTAGTGGTGTCATGTTGTAAGGCAGAAGTTTGCACTAATAACAATTCTTCTTCAAAAGGAGATCTATATACTTATTTTCATGGATATTGAATACAAACATCAAAATGAATTTTTATAGGAAGAGATTACTGTTATAAATTTGAATTTTTGTTAATGAAATAAAAGAAGTTGGAAACCACGTTTTGTTTTCTAACAAAGCTTTATTTAACAAAAACGGTCTAACATCTAATATTGTATGCTTAAGCAAAAAAATTCATTATTATTGATTTCCTTGTGCTCATATCAGGCACTTTAGTTGCCTTGCATATTTGGTAGGACTTTAGCAGTCATCTACATAACAGTAAAATACATATATAACAGTAATTACGTACGTAGGTACGTTACATATGTATGTATACATAACTTGTATATTTTTAGAGATTGGTTGTCATTCATCTCATTATATTAATAAAATTAACTGAACGACTGTTGAAGTGTTGAAATGAAATATAAAAAAAATATATTAATCTATTTTCTCGAAAATGTGCTGTTTTACCCTGTACTCAGCGGTAAAGGGAAACATCGTAATGAAACCAGCATGTGTGAGGAATAAAAAAAATCCAAGAGCTGTGTAGTCCATCAACGTGGCGGATATTTCGCGGCTCCCAAACCTACTCAAAAAAAGACCTGTGCTCAGCAATGTGACATTAATTAGTTTGCTTTAAGAAGAAAGAAAGAAAAAAAAACATTTATTTACTAGAAACGGACGTACACAAAAGAAATTCATAATAGTAAGACATAAAGCACGATTTTTTTAAAAAAATAAACTAAAAAACTAATACCAAAAATTAAAAGTATGGAAATTGTACGCCGTTTTGCTAGTAAACGAGGTTGACAACACCGCACACACTGCGGCGGAAGCGAATTCCGTCACAGCACTTTTTTTCAGTGTCAAACCCCGTTGCACTCCGACGTCGTTGAAACAAAAAAAAAATAATAGAAATAAATATAAAGTGTAAATAAAGTGACAAATTTTTAAGGTATTTTCATAATTAGGTTTTTTATATAAAAAATGTCATAGTTGTCGTATTCTACGAAAGTTACGATTATGATATTTCAGACTATATATTTCAAACCTTACACAGCGGTGGCTCAACATAATTACAGAAGATGAGAATACTGGATAAAGAATATTAAAAAAAATATGTTAACTACAACCAACCTAGCCACTTATACGACGCGGGTCGCTCCAATGCCAGTTAGATCTAACATTTGTGTAAAAACACATTGTCGGTTTTCGGGGTCTGCTTGTGTTGTGGACGAGAAGTTTATGTATGAAAAATGCACTCATGCAGGAGAAATCCGATTAGCAACGTCTTTTCTGTGAAAATGAACTACGACCAATATAAAATATTATTTAAAGAATATAGGTAAATGACAGAAAATAATAGACCTATATGGAATAATGGAGCCTTTACCTCGCTGTCATTAACCCGCCTAGTCGCAATTTAAGGAAGGTCCGCATCCATAGATGCATGAGGGGAATAATGGGCGTATCTACTCTATCTTTACGTCTTTATCCCCATGATTAGACCCTTGCCTCGTTAACAGAGAAACGGATCAAATTACACGGCGGAGTTAAACGAAGGACTTCTTAGAATATTCGGCACAATACTCGTGTTCTGGCTTTTTGTGAGAATGAAATTTAAAAAGTCTGGTTCTAAATTATAGTAAGTTACTGCAATTTAGATGGTTGAGTTAATCATCATTTCAGCCTATCTTTAGTCTACCGCTGAACGTAGGCCTCCCCCATAGATTGCCACAAAAGTTTGTGGCTCTCATTTTGGGAGTATTTTGTCATAGTTGTCACTTTTGGAAAGCGGGTTGGCAACCGCAGTTTATTTATTCAGATGTTCCAGAAAGATCCATCCCGTCTGTTTTCATGGCTTGAAAAATACTTCGATTAAGTAAGTATACCTATAATTCGAAGCAGCTCCACTTTTTTCTTAACATTAAGTTATTGATTGTTAATTTTATTTATTAAAATAAAAATAAATATAGATCATCTGCATAGATTAAATAAAATTTCTGCATAGATTAAGTGAGGCGTGAGGCATTTCTTTACTTTTCTTTAAGGTTATGGAAACAAAATTTTTATTGAAATCCTTGATACTTGTTTACTTAAACCTGAGTTACTTTTTTAATAATTTTACTTTACCATTTCTGAATATAACAGTTGCATATGCTTACCACTTATATATATTAAAATTGAAAAAACACGTTTCTAAGCCGTTTTTATACTTTATTCATAGATATTTTTGATAATATATATAGAAGTATATACTAGAAGTTATTGCTTTAATCGACGTCTCTGTTCATGTTGTGTTCTCGGCAGCTTTCTCACTCACCAGCGAGGAGTAGTAAAAAAAATATCGTAGACTTTTAAATTGTAATTAATTATTATAATTTGTGTTAAAGTAAATATAATCCAATCAAAAACTACTTAAATCTTCAAATGAGAGCGCGTGCCTTCGCGTTTTATAGTGATCGTTTATAGCGGCAATAGTGGAATATCAAACCCCGAGGGACGTACTTTTCAACTCTTGTCGTAGTCCTACTAATTTTATTTTAAAATTTACTAAATGTCATGTTGATCTAAATTCATATAAACATTAATCTAAATGGTGACTATTGTCAGCGATCCTGAGCGCTGGTCCTGTATTTGAATCGCAATCGAGGTCAATATTTCTGCAATACACACATTCTTTGTTTTCAGGTTTCATCGTATTATTATTGTCCCTATGCACAGATTTAATATGACCCTTAGAAATTTGGAACGTCTAGAATACGAATTTATTTTTCAAATGAAACAAAATTAACTCTGTGTGCAGCTAATAAACAAACTGGTTAATTAAAAATGACAGAAGAAATAAAAAAGTTAGAATTACATCCAACCAATTAAGTTATAAATTATTCAGGACTTTAAAATTTATGATTTAGGTACACGGAATTATGTTTAGTTAGCATATAATTCGTTCAATATCATAATGTTCTGTAATAATTATTTTTATGATACAAAATTTTATATAAAATTAAATGGTCACAATGGAAACAATATCTTGCAATGAAAATTACTATCTAGTGTGTGCCCACACACAAAAAAAATTTGCGACCCTTTTATTCAGTCACTTTAAAAAATCATGAGAATCGCTATTATACAATTTTCAAATTACAATTTAGAAATGTTGTTAAAATTTTAATTAATGCATATGAATTTAGCAACACTTTTAATTTTAAAAGGAGGTATAATTTTATCTCAAACTAAAACTGTAACCAAATATTCATATCGATTAAGTTTTCCACAAATACACCAGTTGTAGTATAGTATGTGAAGTTATACTAAACTTTACGCTATCCACAACAATCGATGTTAACCATATAGTAATTTGTTAGGAAACGGAAGAATTAGGTTATGTTTAACAATTTACAATCAGAATATTCATCATTACGTCCAAACAAAACGTTATTCATTGTCTGGCCCTTGTCCATTCTCAATGCATCACTTTGCATAAGAAATGGTCATGAACAAAAAACAATTTGTGCAATTTGCATAACAAGTAATGAATGTACCCTTTTTTCACAATTTCAGCTATAACCGCTAATAACAAGACCATTTTTTGTTGGTAAAAGTCGTTAGGATTGTTTTTATTTATTGATCATTCGTACTAATATTATAAATGCGATAGTAACTCTCTCTGTCCCTCTGTCTGTTTGTTACCTGTTTCACGACTCAACCGGTAAGCCGATCTTGACCAAATTTGACACAGAGATAGCTTGTATCCTGGAGACGGATATAGGAAAGGATTTATCCCGAAAAACATAATAGTTACCCCGAGTTTTTTAAAATCGAAATCCTTGCGGTCGTAGTCACGGGCACCAGCTAGTTGTTTATAAAAAATATATGAGAAAAATGGCCGAAATTTGAAAAATTTACGAGTATGTACAAAAGTAAATTGATTAAAATACAGTAATGCAATTACATCATAAAGTATTTTAATCGATTTTTTAGTTTTTGTTTGTATAATGGCGCAATGGTTCGATTTCCGTACGGTATAAATATTTGTATGGCCTACGGTATTTGTTCAGAGTCTGGGTGGTAGTGCACGTTCAGTTTAGTCTGTAAAACGAACTGACAAAACAAGAGAAGTTTTTTAAAAGAGATAATGTAATATAATTTCAAAGTAGTGATCGCCCAATGGTTAAATGCGACCGTAATTCATTAACTTTTTTACTGAATTTAATGTATATGTAACACATATTATATATTAATTTTAGTATTCTACACTCCTTCTCTATATAAACTTAAACTGTGCCGAATCTCACACTCCTCCGTGCGCAATATACTTAAAATAAAGGGTATAAAGTTTTCCGATAGTTGTCCGGCAGAGTAGAATACCACCTACCTCTTTCCTATCAAGGTGTCGTAAGGGGCGACTAAGGCATTGTCTGGATAGCCTTTATACGTGGAGAATAACACCACAATATGCAAAGCAGTCACTATACATGTGACGACGACGTGGTTAGCCACCCGTCACGTCTCGTTTCCCACGGGGGCGAAAAGTAGGCTACGTGTGTGGCCTATTCCTACCCTTATACCTATGGGAAGGGGACGTGACTGTATGGATGTATGAATGAAGTTTTCTCTTCACGTATTTATATATAAAACGATATTTTGCATAAATTTATTAACAACTTTTACAGGAACTGACTTGTTTTTGTTAATTTATAAAGTATAGTTCTGCTAATATATTTATAATAATATTATGAGATTAAGTCATTTCTGGCTATCGCTAGTCCACTGTTGGATAACTTTCAACTTTTGGCATAGTTGCCACGTTTGGCAGTCGGGTTGGCAACCGCAGTTTTTTTTGTTTTGATTTTCCTGGAAGTACCTGGTAAAGTAACCGCCTATAAATATATAACTGAGAGGGTTTTGGAGAGCCGGGAAGAATACAGCACATGTCCTCGAAATATTTTTATCCCTCAAACATGCCGGTTTCCTCACGATGTTTTCCTTCACTGCTGAGCACTTGGTAAACCAACAATTTCTCAGGTCACTGGCTTACTATGAAATAAATGGTAAGCGCCCGTGGATAAAAGAAGAGCATTTAAAACTGTAACAGCAGTGTGGTGGCGGCTCGTTAAAAGAGTACTACCACTCCATCTCATCCAATGGATCTCGTAAAAGACGAGTAAGGAATTAAACTGCACTGTGCACCCAACAGCGCATGGTGGCGATGGGCTCACCACCTATCACACCAAGTGCATTATATTGTTTTAGTGAAACGTGGATTGTGGCAGTCATCTGTTTTTGCAGTGAGTGCTCAGTCTTCGACTACCCCTTATGGGATACAGTCGTGATCTTATGTATGTATGTATGTAACACATTTAATTTTGACAAGAATAATTTCTTTATTACATTGAGTTGATGATTTCAAATTCCAAATATATATTTATTTACCTACCGTCCGTATATCATTCAACGTTATGGTAAAGGCACCTGAAAGATTGATGAGTTTAAGAACACATTTCCAAAAATATCAGTCTAGTTTAGATGAACGAGGATACTGGTAGAGAGTACCATATGTTTTTCATGGGCCAAGAAGTTTTGCTGTGTTAAAACTATTCTGTATACGATTTTGAACCTAATCTCATTTGAAAATTGGGAAAGTTAAGAGGGTTATTCCATAGACAGTCCACCTTAGAGGTGACAGGCGAACTGTCGATACATTTCACAATTGTCGTAAACTCCTGAAGACGGAAGGGGAGCGCAGTAAAATTATCATTTTATGCCGTACGACGACTGAAATGACACGGGAATGCTGTAAAACTGATTTATTGGATACATCCCCGAGAGTCACGTGCTGAATTTTTGACTAGCTCTTTGTTTTAGATAACGGGAACTTTACGAAAATATCTATTCTTTGTCGAATGGTTTCACAACGCACCTTTTATATCCGAGTTTAACTGTTAATACTATAGAAAATAAATGTTTCAAAAAATTACTAATTTTATTACCCTAGCGATTACCTACTTGTTGTTCTAAGTTTATAAAAAACCTAAAATCTCAAGGAAAAATGGATATGAAGCTCATTTTGAATAAAATTGATTAGAGGGTTTTAATGAAAATGTGTAAAATTAATAAATACAAATATTTATATTAATAACATTACTCGGACTACTGAATTTTTCTTATGAAATTATTTACTTTACCCATAAAGAAAATCTGGATTTGAAATCAAATAAGTATACATTCATACGTTGTTTTGCACTAAGTTCTCTTTCTTTTTATACTAATAGGTACACATTCAATCAAGCATTTTACGGCATTCAGCGTAATAACAAAATTATTAAAATTGTCTAAATTTACTTATAAATATATACTGCAAAGTAAAGCTAAAGAGATAAACAATAATTGATGTCACTACATTACTATGAGGAGATACATCATTAGGCTTCTTAGAAGCTCATTGCTTAACCATCTTGTCCCAGGTTAAAATATTTTCCGTCATCGCTACATTTGGATGGCGGATTGGCGATCGCAGTGTGTTTCGAGGTTCTGAATCTTATATCTAACACCAGTATTAGTAATTTGTAGGCATTAATTATTTAACCTTATAATACTCGTAAGTTTCAATTGAACAACCTTTTAAAAAACCTATTGGTATAGAACTCCTCCCATATCGTTATATACACCGAGAAATAGGCATCTGAAATAAGTTTTCTACCTCCATTGGTCATTTCGACAATTTGATTAAGTCTGCGCGCCACCGGAGCGTTTTATTACCCTATATATCCTGATTAGACCCTCTCTGTCGAGCTCCGCTCTGTCATAGTTTCCCGCTAATAAACGCGGATTAGAACGAATTGTTAGCACACAAAACATACCTAGAGGGCGCGATTATACGTATTTATTTCATAGTAAATAGAATCAGGCGTTATTTTGCGGAAACCCATTATAATAAAGAAAGAAAGTTAATAGGTTAAGATCCGCATGCGAAAAGTTTTTGAACAGCCCTCCCACAACAGCGTGCACAAGCAAACTAATACTTCTACCGGGTGTTGTAGTGCTGAAGGATACCTCGTGACGGTTCCTGGTTTCCCAAAATAAAAAATGGTGAATCATTTTATGTTTTGCAAGCGGGTCCTAGCAAATTAACTTTCTTTCCTTAGTATTTATTTTATAAAAATATTTCATCATATTTTACTGGTTGGTATAATTCCTGTGCAGGAATCCGTCTCGGCAGATACCATCCCAAGCCAGTTATTCTGTCGTGAAGCAGTAGTATGCAATTAGTACTGTGTTTCGATCTGAAAGTCAATGGGAGCTAGTATAATCACTGCGCATATGAGAATTAAGAACTGATGTCTCAGAAGGACAGACGCAAAATTTTCACAGAAATTTTCTGGGTGACACAGCATTTGTTACGGGCAGACGTTGCACTTACAATCAGGTGAACGTGTTGCTCGTCTCGTCACTTTATAATAAAAATTGTAATAGTATATTTACCACAGTGGCTGGGGCTCGCCTTCGCTAAAGACCTAAGTACTCCGGTGCAATTACTAACGTAGTAACTAAAATAAACGTAATGTTTATTTGTTTATTTATTTATTTTTAGATACAATAATTTACAAACATTTAAATAACTACACTTAGTAAGTTCAATAAATTAGAAAGTACCCAATTGTGAAACTTCTTAAAAATATTTAATAATACTCAGTAATGATGAGTAATGATCACTGGTGGTAGGATCCTATGCAGGAATCCGTCTAGGTAGGTACCACCCCAGGGCCAGTTATTCTGCCGTGAAGCAGTAGTGTGCAAACATTACTGTTTCGGTTTGAAGGGCACTCTGAGCTAGCGAAATCACTGGGCATATGAGATTTAAGAACCTATGTCTCAGGGTGATAGGCACAGTGTGGTGTCATACAGAAATTTTCTGGGTGATACAGCATTTGTTATGGGCAGACGTTGCACTTACCATCAGGTGAACGTATTGTTCGTTCCGTCACTTTTATCAAATAAAAAAAAATGATTACTCAGATATGCAAAGTAATGAAAACTTATAATGAAACATTCTTAAATGTATATATACGTAAAGAAAAATCTTTGTACCCCTTTTTAAGCAAATTGCTCGCAAGCAGAAGTGTGAGATCTGGCTATATATTCAAAGTGTGTATGGAGAAAGAGCGAGGAATCCAAAATTTATATTAGTATGTGCGTTACAAAGACATTAAATCGCGCACACTGACAATGTCAATCACAAAATATTCTGTCGTTTGTTTACATTCATAGTGCCAATGTCAAACACGTAACAGTATCTGGTCAAACAATCCCACAGAATATTTAAAATGTTGCCAACAAATAATTAATCACACCTCAATGACCACAAATTTAAAAAATATGAATTATGGTCGAATTTCAACCACTGACGGACAACTAGTATTATTAAAAACTTGTAACAGTAGTTTTATTACAATTACAATACGCTAACCATTTCACCGAAATCATAGTTTCACAAAGAAAAGTTCTGTATAAACTGTATAAATCATAGAAACCATTTAAATACACATTTGATTTGTGAATCCGGCGCGTGAAAGATTATGGCAATAAATGAATGGAGGAGCAATCGCCGCGACCTCTCGACTTGCGAAAAACGCATTAAAACAAACAGTGCAGTAAAAATAAATCTAACTGCCTATAAAAACTGCCATAACTATCACTTAAACGCCATTGTGCTTCGCAGCATCTTTTATCTTCACTGCCGACGGAACGCACTGCGAAACATTGTGCGACCGACTTAACAACGTCCCACGCAAAATTTGATGCAAAGGAGATTCTGTTGGAGACGCTATCAAGAAGCTATTAAAGCCTCCGAGACAATTTATAAACCAGTTCATATCGATCATGCATAAACCGAGGCCTTGAAAAGGCTTTATATAACATTAAAAGTGTAATAGATAACTACACAACAGAAAAAAATTCTATCGTTTCAAAAACAAGTCTTAATTAAGAGGTGAAAATAGATCGGAATAAAAAATCTACACTACACTTATCTACATAGATTGCAGATTTTAATAACATTCGTTAAAAAGCCTGCCTTTATTATCTTAAGTGATAAATAAAAAAAAAGATCTATGAATACGCGACAATTTTGACACCGTAGAATAAAATATATGCAGGCATATACACGAACCAAAAAAATGTTCGTTCTTTGAAAGAGTTAAACAGTAAGGCTCAGGTAATTTTTATCTCGTGTCGAGAGGCTTAACAGAGCAATAATAAAGACAGTTTATTGGACATCTCGGCACAACATGTTATCGGCTTCAATTAAATATCATTTTTATTAGGAATCGCCGGCTACGCCCCGCGGTCATTGCGTTTTTATGTCAACATAAATATAAATGTACGTGTGTTTTATATAATCATAGATCTTGGTTATGTTTCATTCAATGCACGTTTTATGTATAACCGATTAAATTACATATAAACTATAGACAAGATCGTTTGTGTTCATATGTTTTTTTTTTAAATCTGTTCATGATACAATTTAAAATACCAAATTTGCTTTTGAAACCACAAAAGAAAGCTTAATTGAAATTCTTGCTTGCAATTTGCTGGAACTTTTATTAATATTTTTCTACAAAAATAAATGGCATGCTAAATTATCGAGAATATTATCTATATTATTCACAATAATTTAGGAAAAAGAACTTTCTTTTGGCGGAACGCGTCCGGTGGGACATTTATTTTTTCTATGAATAATTACGAGTATATTTAACTTTTTATTTCTTATTTTAGACATTACGATACTTTTGTGAAGTTTTGTGATATTTCCTTAAACATTATATACTCTTTAACTGTTGTATAGATCGGAATAATATTGTGCATACAGTTTGATAGTAACGGTAACATAATATGTACCTATATATGATGTCGCCGTATATCAAATAAATTAATTAATTAATTGAGATACGAAAACTGTATTTTTTATATTTCTAGCTTTATTTATTTATTTTTAAAATATATATTATTCTTTTATTCAAATATTTGAAAGTAATAACTTATTTAAATAAAACTATTTTTACGGATTTTATCGCGTTTAATTTATAACTATTTTTTTTAACCCGACGTTTCGGGCGCTTTACAGCACCCATGGTCACGGGGGGACTGAGGTGACAGTTGTCCCGATGTCATAGTTAACCCGGAGTACCTTCAGGTTTTAATTATTATTTTTTAGTCCGATCTACGCAGAAAGAGCTTACTGCGCGATAAAATCCGTAAAAATTGTTTTATTTAAATGTGTAATATTCGCGTAAATAAAAGAAAACAGTAATAACTTAGATTAAAACGTTAATACTAGTCTAGGAAACAGAACTTTATATTTTCAATTAACGCTAATTACAATTTTAAGATATATAGTTATAAGTAGGAACCACTAGCTCCATTTTTCCTGTTTAATAAAAATTCCTTAAATCTAATAAATATACTATATAAGTAATAAATGAATAACAAATCCTAATATTTTAAAGTAAGGATCTGCCATGTTATTTACCAGTAATTTGCGTCCATTTTCAACTCAGCTAGCTTTGATTCATCAATCTGAAACAGAACAAACAGCCGGTTAATCTGATGAATGTATACCTAATTCAAAGTAAACCTACCTATCGTTTCGATAACGAACATTTATTGCCTCATAAATATTCAACAAAGAGTATCATGTCAAAACATAAAAGCATTTCTAATACTTTCTCAGATAAATCAAAAACAACAAAAAACTGTTGATACAATTATTTATTTATACACGCTAAAAAAGCATCACGGGCCATAAAGCTGAATGTGCGTCTACCTCGACCTTCAACAATGAATATTTACGAAAAAAAAGCATGGAAGATCGCTTTTCTTCAATGGTTACTTTATATGCAAATTCCTTGTAATAAAAGCGGAACCCTTCTCTCCTAGCTTTATATAGAGAACGCAAGACTCGAATCCGAAGTTTTATGTATTCGCGAATCGACGCCGTTTTATTGGTATCGAGTATCGATTCGTTTGCAGTCGGAATTCGGAAGTAATGCCGGCTATTTACACAGCTAAGATCGTGACTATTCGATAGCAATGAAATTTAACCGCTCTGCATTAACATAGTAAAAAAGTAAAGTAAAGTTTCAGCCTATAAATGTCCCACTGCTGAGCACAGGCGTCCTCTCATTTCTGAGAGGGTTTAGGAGCTAGGAAGAATCCGCCGCGCTGCTCCAATGCGGGTTGGCGGACTTCTCCTGTCTTCGAAATATTTCTAATCCTCGGACATGTAGGTTTCCTCACGATGTTTTTCCTTCACGTGGTAAATCAGCACTTAAAATTGTAGAACTATTTTAGAGGTGCTGGCACCGGGGATCGAACCCAGGTTACTCGCTCACTATGAATTTAAAGGCGAGCACCAGGCCCCTGATCTACATACGTTTATTTATCAAGTTTCTTTACCGCCAAAACACAAAGATGAGTCGAATGCCTACTATACGTTGCAGAATAAAATGCGTTTTGTATAAGACAACATTTGTACTTATATGGACTATCCGACCTTTACATTTCTATTAAACATTAACCAAGCTGTTATTCGTCTAGATGATGTACATTTTCGTTAAGATACTTTAACAAAAAAAATATCTGACAATAAAAGTTGCTCAATTATTAAATTCGCTCAGCACATTACAAATTGTAAGTGATTTAAAAATCTTTATTCGTAGATCCAAAAGCAATAAGCAGTAATTTAGTTTACGACTGAAGCTTTAGTAAAAGTGTCTTACATTAGTATTCCAAAATACTCCAAATACTTCAAAACGTTTATCATCACGGAACCCCCACCGACAGCGTCATAAACCTGATATATATCTAGTTATCCAATTACTCTTCATATCTGTTTTCGTTTAAGTAATATTTTTACAAGACGACGATTGAAGCTTTAAATTATTACACATAATGTTTGAGATGCCGCCATGTATTTTTTTCTCTCTCTGTAAGCTTGTAACTAGAACCGTGTTGGCTCCACTATAAACTTCATAACAAACTGCCACATGAAGCAATATCTTGTGTATGTTATGAGCATTTTCGTTTAAGCCAGAGCATCTTACTCACGCCCTAAAATGGTCGTATTATGTTTTAATTCACATACAAATAAGAACCTTAACTTTTCTTAATAACGAGGATTTTGCATTGGGCACAGTATTGCAGTATGACGTTCAAAAACGAAGACGTTAACCGCCCTTTAGATGTTTTACTTAACTGTTAGCAATGTCGAGATCAGATACAAAAAGCTCGGCTTATTTGAATAAAGAAACCTTTTATATTTAGGATGATCTCATATAGAATTCATGCAGTTGTATAAACATAAAATTAGTTTTTTTTTTAATTTTATTACGCCCCACGTGCGATACAGATTGCAGTGTCACACGAATATTACCAACCTGTAATAAGTGTCAAAAAGATTTAAGTTTAAACTTGGAAAGCTTATTATCAGAACACACGCTTTAAAATCTTATCATTTTTAGACTAGTTTGCAATCAAGATACAATTAACATAATAATATTTGTTACACCATTGGTTACCTATCTCACAACTTAGACAAAATAATAATACGTATTTGAGTCGTTCGCAAGATCAGCACCACCCACTTGGAGCGAACTAAACGAACCTATAAACTCTACCTCGACACAGTTCACTCTCATTACGACAATGTTGTCGGGAACATCTAAATTACTATTGAGCAGCTGTCCAGCTGAGTTATAGTAGCATAAATTAACAACACGAGATACGCCCTCTGCTTCACGTAAATGAAATTCCCTTCCATTGCGCCTCCGCAGAATGTATAGTCACTCCTACAAATATGAAGCGATGTCATGATTATAGTAACAATAAATATAAGTAAAGAATTTTGTTAGAAATTCTTAGAGTAACGTGCAATATTTTACTGTTGTGTTTTGAATCAATTGACAGGCATTTATAAACCGGGTGCCTTCGATCTCATCTCTCAACGTGATAGTATCCGATGAAGCTGTAAAAGCCAAAAAGCCTAACAGCAATTACATCACCGAAATTATATCAACGTAAAAAGCAGAAAGCCGAGCATTTTTAACAGTTGCGTTGCTACATTATGTTATTTTGTGCGAGAAAATAATTTTTTGCCATACCCGGAAATTATATTTTATGGTAATGGTAACACAGCTTTAAGATAATGTAGCTCCATCGCTATTACGTAAGTTTATTAATTCCATAATGCAATAACTAAGTGCAAAACTAGTAATGTTGTTGTCGACAAATAGCGGGAATGACCCGTATTTTAATAATTATTAGTTTATTTTAGTCAACCAGTTTCTTGATCAATAGCACTGGCTATATCGATCTACAAAAATTCACACAAGTTTACATACTTCTGCTATTTTATATTTAAGTAGGTGAAATGTAAGCATTCATCCAGAACTTTAAGTTACGAATTGAAAATACGCAAAAGAAAGACATTGTTAAATATCCTTTTTACAATTTCAGCTTTGGAGTGCCTTGGCCTCAGCCGATCCTGTGTCGGTATAATTTGCGTTTATACCTATATATCTGCTGGTACTTATGTAGATGCAAAATAAATCCCTTGGAATGCATTTGCGGTACAAATGATATATAATGCGAAAATTACTTTCAAAGTCATTCACTCCGAAACTCGTCGTTCTGTCTCCATTTTATTGTGTACTTTTAAAGTCAAACGATAAAAATAATTTAGGTGCACAATTACAGCACGTATTTCGATACATATTCATTTCTGTTTTATTGCCCGAAATCAAAATTAAAATGACCCTATTGCGGAACTTGTTTACGTGCACCTGGTTTTAAATGTAACATGTATTTTAAACACTTAATAAAATATGATAATTATTGCTAAGTTTTGTAGTTGGTCGCGCAATAAAGGCGGTTATTCCGTAGCATTTTTGTAATACATAGCTACGGCTAGTAAATGCGTGGCGGGGACATTTGGATCGCTCTGGGGTACGTCACGTCCGCATCGACGTTAGCATTTCTTTTGTGCACGCCCCGAATTGCCGACATAAAACTCCGAGACCTGTTTTGCTACGTGATGTCTTCAGTCATTTTACTGCTTATATTTCTTGATATTTTCTTATCAGCGCTACGCGAGGGAACTAGGTCTGAATCTTTTTTTACCGCGAAACAAAATCGTAAAACTGGAGTACGGTTCTGAAAGTTAAGTAAGGATATTTATGTGATGCTCGCGGAGTCAGAATGAAGGAAGTTTCCGACTTTCGTAATTAATGTTATAAGACATTGAAGGGAAAAAGTTTTTTCATTACTGGGCAAGAGCACAGTTGTAATGAGCGCTCCCGCGGCGGTGCGTCGTAAAAACTGAACACAACTTAATAAATAAAAATGGCATCGGTGAAGATTTATCGCGGGACCCATATTTCGATTCGTGTCTCGACCCCAAGTTGTGTTTTTGCCATATAAGATCTCGGCAAGACTAGAATGTAAAAAATAGAGATATATCATAGAAACGGACCGCCTCCGATGTTCACAAAGGTCTTTGTGTAAAATATTTTGACGTTTCTTGGTAGACACGGTGCTGTAGCGCGCTTATTTCGTAATAGAACACGCGGGAATTCTTTCTCAGAAGCATTTGTATAAGTATACATGTCTTATTTATCAAGATTAAGCTTTGAGGTATGATAAAAAAATATAAATATTTATCAATGCGCAATACGCAAGTCGCGCCATGTGAATGCATTTTTCTAATTAGTGTTATTGTATAATTGTGTACTTAGGTATATAAGTAAATCATTTTATAAAGTTATTCCTTTAAGCTTACAAGTGATCGTATAAGAATACGTGTCTGCTTTAATTCACACATACCCTAAAATTGCTAATTATTTACTATACATTCGTATAGGTACATGATTATGTACAATCCCAAGTGACACTTTAAAATCCAGAGACATGTCATAGTAAATTCTAAGATGTGTTTAAATTTAATACGTACTAAGGGGAAAAGGGTAAACACTTTGTATACAGAGGGCTGCTTTAGTATTATCTGCCTACATCGGAACTCGAGTATTCAGCCCACGTAGCGGGACGCAGGTGATACCAAGTAGAGATATACAGGCGGATCAAGTTTTATTGTTACTCCCACTCTGCGAATTGAATTTAAAACAAGCTCTGCCTGCCCGCGCCGATCAATATGCTAGCATCTTGTATTAAGCTAAGTCTTTTATATAGAGGCTTTTATTTGGGGGCGACTGTTGTTATATTTCCTATTTCTTTCAAGAGTTTTGATGAAAATCATGATTCGGATAGATTAAAAATGCACATGAACAGAAGGTAGTGCGTATTTTTCAATATTTTAATGATTTAAAGACTCAGTAGCTATTTTATTTTACCCTCTCCTTACTTAAAGCTATTCTTAATCTTATAAAAAAAACTAAATCAGTAATGTAGTTTTAACTGTAAATCAGTATTTTATATGTGTAAACACACTTGTTATATGTGTTTATTAACTTTTATTTTCAATATTAACATTAGTTTTGATTTTTGTTCTCAGTGCAAAGTATTATAATTTATATGCGTAGGCTTGTAATTACCAATATTCATAGCCATTTTACTATTTATAAAGTTATTTTTCTTCCTAAAATAAATAAAATAAAAATGTCTGTCAGCTGCTGCCCTTGGTTATGTAGACATTTTCCAAAGTTCGTGTTTTCCTTCAATTTTAATTTCGTTTTAGAGCCTAGCTCGAGGCTGGCTTACTCCGCCGCTATTATCCGAGCACTTTTATCTCAGTGTAATCTTGTTAAGAGTCCCTCCTCCCGACCTCGTGCCCTCCGCCGGCGGAAGCAATAATGCTGAAATCCCCGGTTTTCGGCGCTTAAACTAAGCCGCGTATTACGATAGAATCCTAACCTAAATTACTATTTGTTTACGCCTGTTATTTTCATGATATATGTTTATAGATATACCTCGTTAAATGAAAGGCTTATAACGTTCGTTCAAGAATATACAGAAATAATTAGAAGATTCTTAAAATATTGAAATAATAAAATGTATGCGTATTATATTTCTTTAAAGCCTTAGCTTAAATAATGTTAGTTACATTCAAATTCACGTATGACATTAACCACGACACCTAGGTAAAATCTTGGTAATATATTACACAATTTCCAAAAACTGCATGTCGTTATTAATAATTCATCATCATAAATAGTTTCGATCGCACAAAATAAAACATAATCTGTAGCAAAACTAAGTTTTATTCTACTATCTGTAACGATTTGTCATTATGACTTTTTTTGTTGATATATTTTTCAAAATTTTTATTATCAATTTATGTTTGAATTATGTCCAGTAGAATCCCTGACGTTGCTAAATGTTGCGGATGTGTGACTGATTTGAAAACCGCTGTGGCAATCATTGCTGTCCTAGGAATTGTTAGTGATTTTTTTAACAATTACGTTTCTAGATAAATAAATAAAATCGAAGTGTGTTTATAATAACAAAATAACAATATACTCAATGCTTATGAAAGTATATGCGGAACTTATATAAAAAAATATATCTTTTAATTTTTGTCTTACTGTCTGTTTGTTCTGGCTAATCTCCGAAACCACTGGTCAGATTTTGACGGGACTTTCACTGACTATGAATATAAATGCGATTAAATTGGGAAGTATATGTGTGCCGTGTGATAGCGGCTTAAAAATTTACCATTAAAACCAGAAGATGGGCAACAGCATCTTCCTGGAACATCTGTATAAATAAACTGCGGTAGCCAACCCGACTGCCAAGCGTGTCAACAATGGCAAAATCCCCCCAAAATGAGAGCTACAATATTTTGTGGCAATCTATAGGGGAGGCCTATCCTCAGCAGTGGACTGGTGATAGGCTGATGTGATGATCGTACTCATCTTGCAATGTTCGATGTAATTTTTATTCGATAACGTTGGGGGGTGGTTTGGATGCAGTTGTGGACACTGATACAGTCAAAATACATCCACGCCAGAAAACTTATAATTTGTACGTTGTACGGATATTGACTTCCTATAGAGTCAGTGTAGTCCTTGTAGGTGAACGCACGTATCGATGTATCGTATTATATCATGAACGTAACGTGCATTATGAGATCCCGTCTAATAATTCACTATTAATCACGCTTAAACCTTTTCTTAGACGTTGACCAGTATAATTGTAGAAACATTAGTTCCTTTCATTCATTCGTAATTTATACAGCAGTCTCTTAGATCATTAATCTTATATTTTCTTACTATATTGAAGGGCCGCATCGTAAATTCTCAGGTCAGCGAGGAACCATTCCGTATGGTGCAATCATGTGGTCAGCTTATTTCCTCCTCCACTAGATAGCGGACTGGACAAATTTGCGGGTAGTATTAGTAGAGTTACAGAGTAGTTCTGTGCTGTGCTTTGTGGCCATCTTTACATAGTGGACCTGTTCACTGTTACCGCGAGGCCTAGTGGTGAGAGTACGTGACATCTACGCCGCGGGTCCAGGGTTTGAGTCCCAACCGGAGCCAACATAATTTTTTTTTTGCAAAAACGCAAATTATTGGTTTTCGGGTCTGGTTATGTTATGTGAAATGTCTGTAAAACGCAACCACGACACAGGATAAATCCGACTGACGTTTAATAGAAAAAAAGCAACATCAATTGCAGAAAAAATGGTACAAGTATTTTCTATCGTCGCACGGCGTATACATATTATTATATAGTATACTAATATGTATACGTAACATATTAGTAATATTTTCATAACAATTTACTTGTACTTGATGTGATTTACTAACCTATATAAGTATACATAAATTGCAAATATTGTTCCAGGTGACATGCCCCGCCGTGTCATGGGCGATCGTACGTCACGCATACGTAATCCGCTTGTCATGCGTCATGACCACAAGTGGAACGCGACCTGACGTCGTCGATATAAACTTTAATAATGTTGTAAGTTATTCAAGTAAAATTGGTTATTTGTCAACTTCTATCCACCTTATCTTTGTGCTTGCCGATTTTTTTTTATTTCTTTAAAAAAAAACTTACTTGGAACTAGCTGTTCACACTCCTAACGAATCAAAACAAAACATGCTTCGGATTGCATGCGGATCTTAGCAAATTAACTTTCTTTCCTTTACTGTAATGGATTTCCGCAAAAAACACCACATTCTATTAACTATATCAAAATAAAACGTCATGGGATGAAGATCCGATTATTTTCTTTTATTAAAACAGCTATGCACAGTAGGAATACATCGTGAGTGAGTGATCCACTTACACCCAGATCCGAACCAAGTATTCGTATCCCATACAATTATTTATTCCCAGGATGACAGTTCAAGCCGAGGTCCCCTCTCGGGGGCCCTTGCGCCAGTCATCCATAAATAAAGGTTTCGTCTAAGCGCCCTCAGCGCTCTGCCACCTTTCAATCCGGCGAAGCTGTGAAAGCCTTCGGCCTAACTGTGACCATACGTCCTAAAGAAAAAAAACAAGTTGATGATACGAGGTTACTAATATTTATTATTATTAAGTTATTCTGCTCTGAAGCAGTTGTGTGCAAACAGTACTGTGTTTTGCTTTGAAGGGCACTGAGAGCTGGCGTAATCACTGGGCATATGAGACTTAAGATCTTAAGAAAATGTCTCAGAGTGACGGGCGCAGTATGGCGTCACACAGAAATGTGCTTGGTCAGAGCATTTGTTAGGAGCAGACGTTGCATTTACCATCAGGTAAACGTTTTGCTAGTTACGTCAATTTAACGAATAAAAACAATATTTTGTTTCTTTTCTTACACAGCTTAGTTTTGGTTTGGGCGCAAACGCAGGATTCGGAACGTCATGTCTAAGCCCTAACTCGACACATCTACCAGTATCACAATTTGAACAAAACATTCTTCGAGATGGCTCTACGAACAATTCCAGTAACGGCACAGTGCGTTGCGTGAAATACTTTGGTTGGATTGTGCTTATAGCTGATATGGTCTTCTTGGTCAGTTGTATTGTTTTCCTCATTAAGATGTTCAAGGTAAATTTTCCAAATCCAGTTTGAACTCAATTACCAAATAAACTATTTCGTAGCACTAGATAATTTTATTTAACTTGCAGTTTAGAGATCCTTACATACCTTTGTGGAAAGTATGCAATTGTATGAAATTTGTTTCGCACTGAAGTACTTAAGAAAGTCCCTATAAAAGAGTTAAAAATATAGGATTGAGTATCAATAACTAAAGTAGAAAAGTCGACAGAGGGAAAATATAAACCAGGAGATGGGCAACAGCATCTTCCGGGAACATCTAAATAAATAAACTGCGATTACCAACCCGCCTGCCAAGTGTGACAACTATGGCGAAATCCTTCCAAAATTAGAGCTACTACCATTTGTGGCAATCTAGGGGGAAGGCCTATATTCAGCAGTGGACTAGTGATAGGATGAAATGATGATGATGACAATGGGAAGGCCATATACTCGTAGGTCGTAAAATCAATAACCCTAACATATGAAAGCTTCTCGTTACTTTAGCTGACCAAATTAGTTCAGGACTACACATTGCAATAATCCACGAGGAAGATGGAAGTGGATTTACGATGGGCTGCAATGATAAAAAGTAGGAAAGATCCATTTTAGTTTCTTTGGCACAATTTGGTAGAAATACGAGTACCTAAAGAAAACCAGATTTAACAAAATGGCATCAAATACATCCAATGGTAGTCTAATTTCAAGAAAACCTTATTCTATAGAAAATATTAACATTTTATAAATTATTTTTGTCGTTGCTTCGTATTGCACCCATAACATGTTATCAGCTTAATCCAAAGGTAGACTACTATTTTTTTTATTATGTAGAGTGCCGAAACGAGCAAAACGTTCACGTGATGTAAAGTGCAACGTCTACCTATTACAATTGCTATGTCACCCAGAACATTTTTGAGTGACACTACAATGCGCCCGTCACCCTGAGACATTAGTTCTTAAGTTACATATACCCACACCCAGTGAATACGCTAGCTCACAGTGCCCTTCGAACCGAAACAGTAATGTTTGCAAACTACTGCTTCACGGCAGAATTGAAACCGGCCCTGGGGTGGTACATACCTAGACGGATTCCTGCATAGGAATCCTACCACCAGTAAAAAGTAGCATAAGCTAGTCCACCATTTTATATTATTTTACTGTGCAATTAAATTTTAAGCATACAGTTTAAAAAATACTTAGCCACAGCTTACTAAAAAGATGATTTACACAACAAAGTAACTTTTTTAACATTGAATTAATAAAAAAATTAATCTTTTTACATGATATTTGCTTAAATAGTTTCTTAAAAAGACAAAAGCAGAATGTAGAAATTTTTCAATTCCATACTTTACTAAATGTACTTATGTAATGTTGTTGGTTTGTATGTATATGTTATGTACAATTTTTTTTACAATTGTTTCAGGGAAGGGATAACAAAGCGTCAAAAGTTTTTTTGTTTTCAGCCATTGGGTCAGTGGCATTGTCATTTTTATATGGAATTTTTTACATTTTCGTATGTATATCATCGGGAAGCGGTTTTCCAATATACGAATTATTTTGTGTATTTTCTGATTTATTAGGTAAGTGTGTACGTACATAAATGTTTGTATTTTATGTATATATTCATATTTAATGTCTACTAGTATCTCAAAACTGGCTAATGATAAAAGAATATAAGTGTTACAGTTTACTTTTTTATATTGAATCAAAAATAATTATATTACAAATATAATTATTTTTGATATAATTAGATTTGAATTACAATAATGGAATATTATTTCAGCACTAACAATATGGATTGGTTTGATTTTTGTTGGGCATATACAGTGCAAACAGTAATCCTGTCGATGAGAGAAAGAATATTTTATTTAATACTATCTAAAGCCCGCGACAACATCCGCGTGGATTTAGGTTTTATAGAAACACCGTGGGAACGCCTGGAAGAACTTTGTATTCCGGATAAACCGAAATAAAAAGTATCCTATGTCCTCATCCAGATGCAAGCTATGTCTGTGTTCAATTTCATCAGGGACGGTTGAGCCGTGCAAAGGTAACAAGCAGAAAAAGTAACAAACAGGGAGAGTTACTTTATATACTACAAGCTGAAACTCTGTACTACGTCCGCGAAGATTTAGGTTTTTTAAAACAGCGTCAGATGTTTGATTATCCGAAATAATAAGTATGCTATGTCCGTCTTCAGGATACAGCTATATCTGTTCCGAATTTCGTCAAGATTAGTTCAGCGGTTGAGCCGTGAAAAGGTTACATACAAGGAGATTTACATTCGCATTTATAATATTAGTATGGATACGATTTTCTTAATAATGCACGTGACTGCTTGCGCTTTATCTATTCGTTTTTCAGGTACATAATTCCATGTTTTATAAAATATGTCTTCGCTTTCAGTGTGGAGCTACTTTATATTAGTAATTAATTCGTACAGAAATCAAAGGCATGCAGTGACAACGAGGGATGGGAGAGATTAGATCTAAGTTAACGGGGATCAGGCGGAATAAAAAGGAAAATAAATGCCTTATGAATAAGACGCAGTGAAATAAATGAATAATAATTTGAAATGCTACGAAACAAACTTTACCTGTTTAAATGAGATAGTTTTAAATAGATTTTGCGACAAATGTAAAAGGTTTTTAGTCTTAAAACATCTGAATATAAATATTGCCCTAGTTATAGAATAATTTATGAAGGAGTTGGATTTATTCAAACTTCGTTCATTATCATTTTTAAAAAACATTTTAATTACAAAAATTTATTTTTTTAAAACCCTTGATTGCCTGAATACGCTGAATATGTTGTTTAGTATCTGTCATACTCATTTTGTTAATAGGTTGTTTATAAAATCATTGAGTGTGCTTTAATGTTTTTATTGAGATATAAGTTCGGGAATAAAATTCATAATGATCACGAGCCTTCCAAGAATATTTCAATCAGTAGTTGGAAACTTTAAACAGCGCCATGTACACATTGGTTATTGCTATTACTTGAAAGTTGAAAATAAACACAGTGTAATAGTTTATTGCCTGTCATGTAAGTACAGATAATAGAAAAAGTAGAACAGAACAAGAAGGCGAATGAACGACATTTGAAAGAAGCTTGTTTTATATTAAGGCCATCATCCCAAAACTTTTAGACCGAATAAAAATGTATACACGTATGTGTATTCGTGTGATTGGGTTGCGTAAATTTTCATTACAATCGATACATTCAGTAGATTTTTATGTTTTTACCTTATAAAATTATTATGTAACATTTATTATATTTGTTCTCGCTATTATTCAGAACTGTCAATAAGGTATTGATATGTTTTTCGAATATGTTATTGTTCGAATGTTGTATCGAATGTTTTATAAATCTTTAGTGAATAAGGTAAAGACAATAAGGTCATGAAGCACATAAGCATACACTCACAAATAACTGTATTGCTATCTGCTTTACATTTCATTTTGTATTATTCAATATAGTTTTAAAATTACGATTACAAACATCTAAATACATCATATTTAACATGATCATTCACATTAAAAATAATGTGTAAGATGCCTTATTTAATTATCACATCATATTTGTCAGATGTCAACAAATAAAATTTCGTGAGAGTAAACTTTGTCATTTAAAGTACTATATGAATATTAAATTCCGTTGCTAGAGACTGCAATATTTTTTTTTTTTCAAAAAGTAACCCTACCTTAAATTTTGTGGATAAATGGTTGACAGTAAACCAATCTTGTAAATAAACCATTATTATACGTTAAGCTGAAATACTCCGTGAAATCTTTGCAATCGTACCGCACTTTAAATATCCATAGAATATTTTGAGAACGTTGTCGTTAATCCTTCAGGAACATGTCCCTGTGCTGTCGTTTACTAAGAGTTAAATCTTTTTGTTTCTGTATAAAGAACTTAAAATTCGCTTCAATAATTATAGTTCTGCTCACAATGGTAAGTTCATTCTTCATATATACATTCTTTTGTAACCCAAGGTAGCGTTAATTAATAGAGCAATTTTCATTAAAATATATCTATTTTTTGTGGACTGAGGGACCATAGTTTAGTAATTTTGTTTTTTGATTTATAACATTTTATGGCCTGTTATTTGGTACATAAGATTTACATATACTTTACTAAATATATGTAATCACATTAACTTCATTTTCAAGATACTTTCCGAGATTCGTTCGGTCGTCTGTCAGAACTGAGGGACCACACTTCAAGAGCTGTAATGTTTAACATATTTTTTTAAATTCCAGCATTCGGTCTACAATTGTTTTAAGTCTACTACTAAATCCTTGGTAGATTATTTCGCACATTCTTAACGTGATCCCTCAATCCATATTTCTTAGACACGCAGATTTCCTCACGACGCTTTCCTTCACCACCGGGCACGTGGTAAATCAAAACTTAAAATTGCAATTTCAAATTTTAGTGGTGCCAACACCGGGGGTCGAGATTGGGTTGTTCGCGTACCATAAAATTTGAGACCCATACCAAGTAACAAAGAGTTCCTCTTGACTAAGAAATAAATAATTGTTCCGAGCCTCGGAAATCAGACCTAAACCACGGCGCCAACAGAGTCATATAGATACTTCTATTTAATATATTTAAGTACAGTAAATGACGTTAAGCTCAAACATTGGTTTACATGAGTTCCTTTTCTTCTAGTGTAAATTATTTTCCTCTGTAAAATCCGTTAAACCGTCGAAAGTTGGTAGTTATTAAAGTAACTACCACTAATGACGCTTTTTATTTAGCGTGGGAACGTAATTTTATAATTTAAGTTAAAGGCTTTGCAAGTACGACGTAGCCATTATTGAAAGTAAAAGACTGCGGTAAAGAATATTAAACAAAATAACTTCTTTTTTTATAAAATAAATAAAATGGTATAGAAGGATAAGTTACATAATTAAGATGAGTTTCTAATCCTTAAAATATAGGGAGAAAGAATATATACTCGTAATTGTTTTGTGTTTGGTATCTAATGTAAGACCTATCCTACACTAAGACGTATGATGGTGACATTTGAGAATTTGCCACCACATTTCATACTATGGGTGTCAAAAGTCGACTGTGAGAAGCCATAAAAATCTCATGGCCTCTTATTGATGGCAGAATAACCGTATTATACATATATACCGTAATAGTATATATTTGCATAAAAATATGCAAGGCAAGAAATAATTTTAATGGTGATAGTATTCCTAAGCAGGAATCCGTCTAGATAGGTACTAACGCAAGGCCAGTTATTCTGCCGTGAAGCAGTAGTGTACAAACATTACTGTTTCGGTCTGAAGATCACTGAGAGCTTATGTAATTACTGGGCATATGAGACTTAAGAACTGTCTCTAGATGACGTCCGCACTGTGGCACCTTACTGAAAGGTTCTGAGTGTCACAGCATTAGTTATGGGCCGACGTTGTACTTACCAGCAGGTGAACGTTATGAAAGTCTCGCTACTTTCTCCTAAAAATAATCTGACTGGTGACGCAGCAGCGTCTTAGGTTCGAAGTGCGATGTTGCGATGGCCAATCCTGCCAAGCGTTACTACGACGAAGCCAGTGGATTTTTTACAGGCTTATTGTAAATAAGCCTGTAAAAAATAAAAGAACATTATATTGCTTATGTAATATATTAACTTGACTAACGCGTGGCCTAGTGGTTGTAGTAACTGACTTCTACGCCGCGGGTCCTCGGGTCGAATCCTAGCCGGAACTAACAGTTGTGAAACAGAAACCGTTGGTTTTCACGCCCGATTGATTGAATTGTGCATGTGAAATTTATGTTTGTAAAATTCACACTCAACAGGAGAGAAATTAGTGTGGGATTTATAAAATGAAAAAAAAATGCTATTATGAAACTAGTTTAGGTACTCGTATCTATTTGGAAAGTCAACAGTCGAGAACGAACACGCGAATTTCAAAATTGGTTCAATTTCTAATTTAGATACTCTAGAAATGCAAATTTAAAAAAATATTTTTATTACAGTTAACATGCATCCTGGTAATAAACGGTCTAATATATCCAACCTGTTCCAATCTCTATGAAATAGAAACTAACCTCACTACAGTTTTAAGAGTTTTGAAAGGAATACTTTTTATATTATTAATGGGGCTCCTAGTCAGCAGCTTCGTATTCTTATTGAATATTTTCTTTTTTGTGAGTGAAATAGTTTTTTAGTTATATGTATATAAATACACACATCATATATTAATTCTGAAATTATTATTAATACCAAAACGGGTTTAAGTATAACACAGGTACAAAAATAAAAAAAATATTATTTTTGTGTAGAAATTAGCACAATTTTAAACGTTCACGATAACTAATGTCGAACAATACGAACGATTAACAAAAACAATTTTTGTGCTACGAAATAATATAACTGAACTCTTGTCTTTTAAATATTTCTGTAAGTAGTACACAGGTATGATAAATGCAATCATGTTTACGAAAATACAAATCAATATACTACCAACGATTCCCCTCTAACTACTAACTCGAAACTTTGAATATGTACCTATGAGTACATACTAAAAACTTTTTTTTCTAATAAATTAATTTTATTACTATGTTACTCATAAACACAAAACCCGTCCGATTGCCAGATACAGTCTTTCCTTTAAAACAGAATTTAAATTTAATTAAAAAGTTTCATACTTACAGCACTACACGATCGCAGCAGCCATATTTGAAAGTTTTTTGTCGATTTCTTTTTTGATGCTGTTTGTGTTTGCCGTTATTACATTAGTACAAATGGACAAAATCAATTGTGTTACTACAGGCAATGCGGCGAATTTCTTTGTGTATTCCATAAGTAAGTAAATGTATCATATAGGTATATCAATTTTTTTTACATACAATTTTTATTCTTAGTTCAGTGATGCACATAAGCGTCTCCTAAGTAGGAATCCGTCTAGGTAGGTACCACCGCAGTGCCAGCCATTCTGCCAATGTAAACATTACTGTGTTTCGGTTTTAAGGGTAGTTTTATTACTGGGCATATGGCACTTAAGAACTGATGTCTCAGGATGATGTGTCACACATATATATTTTCGGTGATGTAATTGTTGTTAGCCTTCTCGGCTTTTACAGCTTCATCGGATACTGTGTGTGTCACACAGGGTGACCTACCTAGACACCACAAATTTACAGGTACACAGCGTTTGTTATGGGCCGACGTTGCACTTACCATTAGGTGAACGACTTCGACTCGTCACTTTATTCTATTTCATAAAAAAAGGATTAATTATAACTAATCGGTTAAGTGAATCTAGCAAGAAAGAAATAATCAGACCGATTTAAACATTTTAAAATGTTTTTTTTTATTTGACAAAGTGACGAGACGTACTAAACGTTCACCTGATTATAAGTGCAACGTCTTCCCATAACAGATGCTGTGCAACTCAGAATATTTCTGTGTAGCACCACACTGCGCCCGTCACACTGAGACATAATTTCTTAAGTCTCATATGCCCAGTGATTACTCTAGCTCTCAGTGTCCTTCAAACTGAAACACAGTAATGTTTGCACACTACTGCTTCACGGCAGAATAGCTGGCCCTGAGGTGGTACCTACCTAGACGGATTCTTGCATAGGAATCCTACCACCTGAAAATAATAAATTAATCTGAAATAAAAATGTTTTTTTTTTCAGCATGGTTTTATTTCAAGATAGTCGTTAGTTCTTACGTTGAGGAAACGAGTACTGAAACTCGAAATTAATTCAATCTTTAATGATCTCTTCACTGATTTAATAACATTTAAGGTACGTTCCGCGTTAATATTTTAACCTTTATCTTAAATAAACTAGAAAAAAAAATACTCAAGGATTTAACATTGTTTATATTTCATTACAACAGTTTTTCATTTAACAATTATCTGAAGGGTTGTCTTCTTTTTCAATGATATGTGTCAGTGTCTGTTTTAGATTGACATCGATTTGACTTGTTCAGATTTCATATTGCCGAAAAATGCCCAATTTCGACCGCATATCAAGCGTGAAACACTGTTGTTTTTGTGTTGACTTAAAAATAGGATGTATAATTATAGCTGTAATTGGAATCGTAAGTTATTTTCTTGTAGTTATACTTTCAGTAAGCAGTCTAATTTTTCTAATGTCATGTTGTAATTGGGAAGGGAAGAGAGTACAGTGAATGCAGTAAATTAACCAGTAAGACGGCAGACAAGCAATTATTTTATAGCTATTTAATCAGTAACACATTAATTAAATAGCTATAAAATAATTCGCTGCGGATTATCATCATCAGAATCATTATTATCATCATCAAAATTAACTGCTTGTTAATAATCACTGGTGAACATCAATCGTGTTGGGGCGGCTTAAGACAATCTACCACCCCATCTCATCCCGTGGGTGGGTGTCTTCGACAGAGGGAAAATTAACACCAGAAGATGCGCAGCAGCATTTTTCTGGAACATATAAATAAACTGCAGATACCTAACCGCCTGCCGAAGCGTGGCAACTTTGGCAAAATCCTCCCAAAATGAGAGCTACAAACTTTTGTGGCAATCTATGGGTGAGGCCTATGTTCAGCAGTGGAGTAATGAGAGGTTGAAACGATGATGATGATAATGAAAATAGGTCAGTCCCATTAAGAGTGAGATGAATTTACTTGAACCTAATCCAATGTACCTATGTATTAGATAGTCGGGTACAAAATAATATTTAATAAAGAATATGAAATATTAACAGTGGCTCGGTTAGCGCAGTCACGGCCTCAATTCCGACACGAGAAAAACATTTGTATGGGCTCCAGATTGTTGTTCCTGGTCTGGATGTTTGTGGATGTGGAATTTTTGTCTGCAAAAGCACCAACGATACAGGAGAAATTCTAATGTGTGGGTCATCGTTTTTTTTTTTAATTTAATCATCTAAGATGACACACCACAAAAAATGTGATAAAAAACTAAAATTTTATGTTTTGTACTTATATGAAACGAATTCAAAAAAATTTGCTCAATGTTCTTCTTCACAATTTCAGCTCGACTGCACGGATATCGGCGTGGTTACGTTCTACCCAATCTGCAGACACAGTACCAAGGAAATCCAAAGTCTAATAAAATCTATGGTTTCCGTCCTTTCCATCCTCGCTAACGTCATTGTTGGAATCACGGCCATTATATTTATTTATGGCATTATAAAGGTATAACTACTACACTATATGTGATGTCCTCTTGGCCGACCACGGCTTTCGAATATCGTCGGAAGCTATCTACTGCGCTTGAAATATTATAGTGGCACTAGTGTAATTACAAACACATAGGCACTCACTTGTGCCAACCTACCCCCCATGCCCGATGTAATGCTCATGCAATAAGATCGGACGTAGGATCGGCTAAGATGTAGTGCCAGAAACACTGCGACAATCACAGCACAACCAGACCCGAAAGACAACAAGTTGTGTTTTTCACTGCGGTAGCGGTTTAAGAGAATCTACCACCTCATCTCAACCCGTGGGTGTCGTAAAAGTCGACAGAGGGAAAATTAAAACCATGAAGATGGACAGGAGCATCTTCCTGGAATATCTGAATAAATAAACTGAGGTTGCCATCTCGCCTGCCAAGGCCTATGTTCAGCAGTGGACTAGTGGTAGGCTGAAGTGATGATGACAAATGTTGCTTTCGGCTGAGATTCGAACCCAGGACCTGCGGCGTATAAGTCAGGTGCTCTAACCACTAGACCACGTTGCCGTCTATACTATTATATGTAAAGCAGCGTATTAGAAACCTGCGAGTCAAAGCGATTCGCAGTGAGTTAATGGATTGTTTATTTTCTTGAGAAAAATATAACGTTTCTACAAACTTTGTAAAGTTTTCTGAAATTTTCTAGAGAAGAGAAAATTTGAAACGGTTTTTTTTAATTTATTTCCGGCATCTTTTGCCAGCTAGAATCAATTATATTTTCCTGGCATTTCGCTTATGCTACTTTTACAACATAGGATGAGAAGGGGTCGCAAATTTAATTACGTTGTTACGCAGATAAGTTTTTCTTAAAATAGCATAATTAAAAAAATGCTTTTTAAAAACTAACAACATCATTGATTAATGTTTTTAACATAATTTTACGTCATTACTTTTCTTTTAACGAAGACACGTCTAGAGGATGTATGAAAGGAGATTGACGAAACAAATTTATGAGGCGACTGTGAATGGGTAAACCGGTAAAGGTCGACGTAGGCGAACGTATCACGATCAGATCAAAGTCGTTTTAAGTAAAGGCCACGTCAAAAGTACCGACGAGCTTGTAGGAAAACACTAATGAAAGTAGAAGAAGCGTAAGATGTGTGACAGGATCTTAGCAAGTGGAAAGATGTGGTCTCTGCCTACTCCATTGAAAGGAAGAAAGAAAAGAGGCGTGACTCTATGTACACATGTACGTACGTTTTTTTTAAATTATCTTTTGCGTATTTCATTATTTTAGAAGAAACCGAAAACCGCCACGTGGTTCATGTGCGCTATACTGTTCTCGTTGCTCGTGCGACTATTGTACGTGATCTTGACTGTCGTCGCCGGTCTCTTTTTCTCAGGATGCAATCTACTCGACTGGCATATACTGCATCAACTTATCATGTTTTTCAGTGAGTTCGCTTTATGTATACCATTAGACTGATTGGTGGAAATTTTTACTGATGGTAGGATTTCTATGCAGGAATCCGTCTAGGTAGACTCTACTCTAGAGCCAGTTACTATACCGTGAAGCAGTAGTGTGCAAACACTGCTATGTTTCAGTCTGAAGGGCACTGAGAGCTACCATAATCATTAGACATACGGGTCTTAAGCTCTTAAGAACTTATGTCTCTGGGTTCGAGCGCAGTGTGGCGGCACAAAGTAATGTTCTGGGTGACACAGCGTTTAT
This sequence comes from Luehdorfia chinensis, assembly GCA_019845155.1. Taxonomy (NCBI): domain Eukaryota; kingdom Metazoa; phylum Arthropoda; class Insecta; order Lepidoptera; family Papilionidae; genus Luehdorfia; species Luehdorfia chinensis. Next base: position 10,949,559 of record JAHVAK010000642.1, on the reverse strand, counting down.
TCTGGGTAGACGTTGCACTTACCATCAGGTGAACGTTTTGCTCGTATCTTCACTACAATAAAAGAAGCCAGTAATACGGAATAATCTAAATCTGAACTAACTTTATACATACGAAACATGAATATCAGAGAGAGGGTCCAAATCGTAAGCCGAACACATACGGCATTTTAAATTGCTACTTATAATTCTAAGCCGAAATGCACAAATGTACATATTTGCATTATTCCTTCATATGTCTCCTACCACTAGCACCAATGTACCAATGTGGGTGCTAGTGGTAGACGAATTATGCCATTCGCCAAGACAGTTTCCTCCGCAGTGCCAGATATTCTGTCATTAAGCAGTGGTATTCAAACACTACTGTGTTTCGGGCCAACTAACCTAGTCGAATTACAGGGCAGAGTAGAATGGCACCTAACTCTTTCCTACCGAGGTGTCATAAAAGGCGACTAAGATGTTGTACGGACAGCCTTTTTTCGTGAAGTATAACACCTTAGTATGGAATGCTTTCACTATTCTGCTCCTGGTAACGTAATGGGGAGTAAGAATTTCTTGACTCGTACCAAAATGGACGCGACGTGGTTCGCCATCCGTCACATCTCGTATCCGGCGGAGGCTTATGGGAAAAAGACTAAAAGGTTATGTTCTTTAAAAAAATCCCGACATTTCACTTAGTCGACTATTATGACACCCACGGGATAAGATGGCCAAAACATGTTAATTTGTAAAAATAATTATAATTATTTGTAACTCAAGAACACAACTATAATCTGTGCCTTTATTTGTTTCAGTTTTTTTACACTTTTTGGCAGTTGTGAAATCTTACAGAGAAATTATGTGACGCCGATCACTGTTACCTATTTTTCTACAATGGATTTTAAAAATATATTCCAATCTGCCAGTGCACTTCTCACATCCTTATTGCTTGTACTTTTTAGGTTTCTATTTAGAAGCAGTGGTGTAATAGTGGTGTAGTGACAGTCTAAATAAATTTCTTAATTATTTTATGGCTTTAAATTTTATGTTAAAATGTAACTATTATATTTAAGATAAATTGATAAGTCATTTTATGGACAAAGACCGAGAACAAGATGGCGAGATAACTTAGCTCTAACGACAAGCAGCACTACGTGCAGCGGCAGCACTGGGCACAGACAGATGGAAGGAGAGCAGAAGAGCCTTTGTCTGGGATATATTAGGTTAAATTGGCTAAAAAAATTAAAAAGATATTACATGGATTTCGTCTAAATTATATTTTTATTGCGTTATTAATGAATATGGCCGCTCGATTTTTTATGGCATTTTAGTTTATCCAAAAGCGGAGCCAACTTCATTATCCTTTAAATTACAAACTGAGCGACGCCTTAGATACTCTATATCATTCTTAAGTGACTGCCTATGTAGAAAATGTTAATTAAGGGGTCCCGGAGATTCGGTCAAAGCGCCCGCCCTCGCTCATTAAGCCTGAATCCGCGCATCAGCATAAATGTCACTCCGGGAAGGTTTTAATTACAGTCGCATGGCCGACCCACCGCCGCGTCGATCTGCTCATAAAACGGTAACATCATTTGAATAACGAACCCTGATCTCATTTTCCCCTTCAAATGGGTTACGGGGTAAAGAGCTTTGCGATAATTCAATGATAAAAGCTGCTTACCTTAATGGTAAGCCTTTATCATCGTACGCCGTAATTGTTTACAAACAAGAAACTCTTCCCAGAAAACTATTTGCCCGTATACTGCTTTTCTAAACAAATTATTGAACATACACTCATACAGACACCAACATAATGTTTAATAATAGTCAGTTCACGTTGGAAAATATCGAATTTCCCCCGAAATATCTTTGTCACGTCGCCGTCCCCGACGGAGGCGTAAACAGAGAAGTATATAAAAACGAGAAAGAAAGTATTAAAGTATAAAGAAAGTCACTTTGGTAAGATAGCGCGTTTCTCGCGGAGCGACGGCGCTGGCTTTTATTACATTAAGCACGTGACACGAACAAAGATACGGCCGCAGGAATTCTCGGCGGTACACGGCTTACAATACTGAAATATATTTGATTCTTGCGACTCGGAAAGCCTTCGTTTTTATATAAATTTCAATTTTTTATCATTAATAAATCGTTCATAGCTTGTAATTAAATATATATCTTTATTTTGAAAATGTTTCTTTGAGAAACTATACAATCGTAAAAACGTTTAACATTTATTTTAATATATTTAAATTCACCGACCATTTTCACCTGTCATTTAAATTATTTTTCAGCACACGCATAGAACACGCGAATGCACGGTTTTAAGCGGAGTCTTGAATACGCTTCCTTACTCTAATTATTCTTGTGCCAAATGTGTATTTAGCTTCTAGAACTATTTCTGTAGTATACCTAGTCATTTAAATAATTTGTAATTGTGTCGTGTATTTGTTTTATTAGGTAGGTACTATATTCTTATGTCTATATGCACACAATATATATCGAAGTTTAAGTACGATTATCTAATTACAGATATAGGTTATCTAATTATTTAGATACGTAAATGATTGCTATACAATGTTTAATTCCTTGTATGATAACGGGACTAAAAACAAAAATGTGCGAGTGCGGCAAGCTGCAGCCGTTGCGTGCCGCCTCTGCAGGCTGCTCCATGGATATTTTTATATCGGAGGTCATTGAACCGATAGATGGAATTTTTTCACTACAATCGAATTTTTTCAGTGTTTTTAATATCGATAATAGAAAATTGACTTCCACGGCCTGATTCAATAATACGCTTTTATAAGAGTTCCATTCAGGAAAGCTGTGTCGTTCAGTCCTTTTTTTATATTCGTATTGATTACAATACCTGCATGTATGTTGTAATGCTTATATGCATATTATTCTAATGTAATACTCTAAAATAGTTAATAAGGAGGTATAAGGAGGACCTACCCTGCGAAAGTTTTTAAATTTTATGTTTGGCTAAGTTCCGCTCCCAAGGTAGACCACCTTATGTAAATGTTTTGCTCAGCAGGATAATAACTTCTGAATATTTCCCGCGCCATTTCATACCAAAATGGTTACAAGGTGATTATATAATTAATTGGTTTTCTATGTGTGGTAATTAAAAAAAGAATTACTGATTATCAAAGACTAAATAAAAAAATGGCAAATCTTGGCCTCAGATCTTAAGAGTACTTTATTTCAAAAAATTTAAAAGTAATAAAATATTTTATTACGAAAGTATGTTTCTAGTATTCTTAACTTTGACGACCGTGCAGTCTAGTGATTTGATTCAAATCCCAGCCCGAGTCGTTGGTTTTTGGGTCTTATTGTGTGGTGCATGTGGAATATGTGTGAAAAACGCACTCTCAACAGGAGAGTACCTACGATACAGGGAAAATTTTAATGTGGGGCAAGGTTTAAAAAAAACTTAATTTTTCTGTGAACACTGCTGCTCGTAAGACCTCTCAATTTAAGAGGATTTGCCATAATCACGGAGGTAAGGCGCATTGACGACTGAAGTACCTGGGGTCTACTACGAAATGCGAAGTTTCGGCAGACGGATATCACGTTTCCTACCACGATAACACCCTTCACCAAACATTCATTCTATTGGTTGCCAATGAATCCGACAGAAGGCCGTCCGTAAAATTCGCATCCGAAGTAATTTGATAGTATGTTATGTTTCACGTAGTTGCTTCGAAACGTTTTGAACGTTCGTGTCGTCTTTGTGTTCGTAGTAGGCCTCGAGGGAATGATTCACCGGTCTACATAATTAAGATCTAGCATAACTGAGGTGGTTATTCCGCCATCAATCGGAGGCCATGATATTTACTTGGCATTTTCCTTAGTCGACTTTTACAACACTCACGGGATGGAGTGGGACGGCAGTGTTCAACGCCGCTTCCACTCGGCAAATCACGAGAACTTACTAAACTGTTTTATAATCTATGTTCCTTTTAACGACCGCGTGACCTAGTGTTCAGAGTACCTGACTTCTACGCCTAGGGTCCTGGGTTCGAATTGCAGCTGATGCCAACTTTTAAGTTTTTTTTAACTAAGCACGATTTGTTGGTTTTCGGGCCTCGCTGTGTTTTAAGCGTAAGCGTTACATCAACAGTGGGTAGGTTAGAAAAAGTTACACTCGTGGCACTACAATATCTCCTGCGCTGTTTATAGCTTCGCACAGTGTTCGGAAGTTGTTGCCTTGGTCGAAATTTGGTCAAGAGGGCATCATGTTTTTCTAAATCCTTTGGTGATAACCAAGGAATATGTCATCAAAAATTCATAGACATTTCAAATATGGAAATATCGATGAATTTCTTTTACGACGTCGTCATAAGTAATTTTATGCATAACAAAACGGATATGCGAAGGAAACGAAGGCTCGCCGTCCCCCGGGCACTATTCATAGCGCTAGTAAAAAGACACCCTCTTTGTGATTTTAGTAAATATTAACGAAAAATTGAACACTGAGCCGTAGCTTAAGGACCGGGCGCTCGTTTAAAACCAATTTTTTTTTATTTGATAAAGTAATGAAACGAGCAAAACGTTCACTTGATGCAACGTCTGTCCATAGCAAATGCTGTGTCACCCAGAAAATTTATGCGTGAAACCACACTACGCCCGTCACCCTGAGTCATTAGAAGTCTCATATGTCCAATGATTACAATTATATTACCTGCGCTCATCAATGTGATAGTAGTAGTATAAGATGTTATTTACTTTATATACTTGAACATTTCATTAACGTTTTTCAGTCACAGAACACGTAACAGCTTAAAAAAAATTACAGTGATTGTCTGTTACCAACATATACGCATAAAAATTAAGTCATATACCAGTCTCAAGTAAGGATTTTCCTTCCTGGTGGTGGGATTTCTGTGCAGGAATCCATCTAGGCAGGTACCACCGTTGTACCAGTAATTCTGACGTGTAGTAGTAGTCTGCAAAGTTACTGTGTTTCGATTTGAAGGGCACTGATAACTAGGCTAATAAGACTTAAGAACTGATGTCTCAGGGTGACGAGCGCAGTGTGGTGCCACACAGAAATGTTCTGGGTGACAGTACTTGTTATGGGCAGACATTGCACTTACCATCAAATAAACGACTAACTCCTCACATCACTTACGAGTACTTCCATAAAAAGACGCCTTATAGACAGAATGTATCGTTATTGATCGTCTTTAAGTCTTACATGTTTAAAGTATAAAAAATGTTATAGTATACAGATTAAAGATTGGGGATAGTATTAAATCCTTCTGTCAGAGGCCACAGGATTAGATTAATTAGTTACATTTGTTAATTGATTAAATAATATTTTTTTTCATGAACGGCGGTAAGTATTTCAGAATTAAGTTAATTTATATTACACTTCGACGTGTGGTGGCGGCTTAAGAGAATCTGCCACCTAATCTCAAACCGTGGGTGTCGTAAAAGTCGACAGAGAGAAAAGGAAAACCAGGAGATGGGCAGCAGCATCTTCATGGAACATCACACTAAACAAACTGAGGTTGCCCCGCCTGCCAACTTCAACTACGGCACAAACTTTTGGAGCAATCTATGAAGGTGGCCTTTGTTCAGCAGTGGACTAGTGATTATAGACATTATTTCAATCATTTGATTTAATTTTGTTATTTACAAACATTTTTCATATAATGCTGTAACATTAATTAGACACTTTATACGTTACATTCAAATTATAACCGTAATGCCGTTATTTAAATAATAGCTTAAAATCATATCTAACGCTCTATGGTGTAAGCTGAATTCGCCGATAATCGTTTATGCCCAGATAATCGCGCCGCCGTCGGGAAAATGCCGACGGAAAGGAAGCACACTTTATGTTACTCTAAAAGTCTTTAGCTATACAAAAATTAATTCAAACTGCAAGTAGTTAACTTTACTAAATTTTTATTACTAAGTAATTAATTTTTAAACTAAGTTTAGTTTTGTATGAGTAAGTTTATAAATAATTTATCTATTTCTGATTGTTAAAAATATAAATAACGAAATGGATTTCAAATAAGACTTTCTGTTTTTTTTTTATTTAAATCAATAACTTATTAATTACTAGCCTTTTGATAGCGTTTAGGTGTTATTTATACATCACTTCAACTGTTACAGTTCCTAAAAAATAGTCTTGTTCTCCTAATGATATTGCAAAACTATTCTACGGTATGTTTATTCAAAGATTAAACTTTAAGAGCCATAAAAAGGGTACGATTTCCGTCATAGAATGATGTCATATGAAGTATGTGACAGTATAGATGACAAAAACGAAACAACATTTAACTGGAAAAACTGTTAAGCAGTTTATTCTATTAAAGAAATATAAAAAGAATACGAAATAAAACTTAAAAAAAAATCATTAATGTTGATCAAAAATTATTTCTCAATGTAATTAACAGCGCCATCTCTCCAATTAGCAGAACAAAATAACTACGTCGCATTCGCGCAGAGCGCATGCGCGAATCAAACATGGCCGCCGATCAATACAAGGAAGCCACCCTATTTTCCCCCGACCACCCTCTCCTTGCGGCATTTCTATGTTTTATCGAAACAAGACTCTAAGACTTTTGCTATAAAGGTGAAAACTAGTTTGAGATGGTAAAATCTTGTCAGTATATTTTATTTGCCTAGCTATACAAAAGCGGGTATATTTGCCTACGGGGCAGATAGAGACAATATATGTACTTAGGTTGTTATCGGCATACATAAGCTTCTTTGCCTTAAATACTTTTGCAGACGGGTGGCTTTCATTTCGAATATCTATGCATATTAAATGTAAGCTTCAATATGTTTCGTAGCTATCCACAAAGATTTCCTTATAAACATTGATATACCTACTACGGCGATGAAACAAACATCGTGAACTTACACGTCCTTTAAATTGAAAGATATTGCTATGACAGGAGACACTTCCTGGCCTTGAGGCCAACCATCTCAAAACTTTAAAAGAAACCTGTGCTCAGCAATGGGATACTAGCTACTGCTACTAATAACTTTTTATATCTAACACTACACAAATGATTTTCAGTCACAGAACACGTAACAGCTCAAAAAATTTACAGTGATCGTCTGTTGCCTTACATCAATTTAGTAAAATAAAATCCTTTAGTTTGGTTTTATTAAATGTGTAGTATTCGCGTAAATGTAAGAAACAAACCTTTCTATAACTTTTTTTCTTGATATTAGCATACATTTTTTTTTGATGCTCACTAGGATTTCTCCTGTATCGTGAGCGCGTTTTACAGACAAATTTCAGATGCACAGCACGATCAGACCCGAAAACTAACAACTTGTGTTTTTGCACAAATTGTGAGTCTGCGGTGTAGAAGTTAAGACTCTGACCACTAGGTCACCACCACTCGACCACCTTTTATCACATACATTTGTATGTTTTGTATTGTAACTGCATCGTCTGCCCATAACAGATGCAGTGTCACCCAGAATATTTCTGTGTGGCACCACACGGCGCCCGTCACCCTGTGACTTCAGTTCTTAAGTCTTATATACCCAGCGATTACAGTGCTCTTAGTGTCCTTCGGAGCAATAATGTTTGCACACTACTGCTTTATGAAAGAATAACTGGCCCTGGGGTGAAGCCTACCTAGACGGATTCCTGCATAGAAATCCAACCTTTCGGTTAATAAGTAAAGTTATCAGTAGTACACATTATCTTTTAATGTGTGTATTAGCAAAACTAGGGCACTCACTCTTCTCCTCCTTCCCGAATCCGATGTAAGGTAACACAATACGATTAGAGGAAGGGTCAGACAGGACAATCGTAATGCACCTACATACCATTAATTTTGCATTGCACAAATTACCTTTAATGCCGGTATACGCAACTCTGCGTCACCTAGCAGAATCATAGATAGAGCGGGTCCGAGGTTCGAATCGAGCGAATATTTTTGTTAAAAAACCAAATCAAAATTTTGACTTTCACTTTTAAAATTAGACTGAAAGGTACGTTATATCCCGAAGTATCACAGAGTGTCTTTTCGCCAGTAAGTGGGTATTGGATTTTTTTTACATATACCATTATACGAAATACAGTGTTGGATTACTACTGTCCACTGTCAGCAAATGAAGAGTGAAACGCCTCCACTTAGAAACGAGAGTCTTTGCGAAAAGCTGAAATCAATTGAATGTGTAAATTAGGCTAAATAGCCTGTTGCCAGCAATAGACAAAGAATGACTATAAATCGTTGATTGAATTTTAAGATACTTTTGATCCTAAGCCGCGTTTCGATACTGTATCGCCAAATCTTGATTCACTGTTAATAACAAAAAACTGGTCATCGGCGAATGACGTCATCAAGAAGCTTTCAGTTCGTGTCTATACCTAAAAACAAATGTACCAAAAGTAAAAATATACCATGTAACAGCGACTCAATCGACTGTGTTAAAATTGGTTACTCTGTCTTTAAAGAGTCCACATAATCTTTATTAAATAACATAATTTGTAAGCAAAAATGATGTTTACACAAGCTGATATAACCTGCGATATACTTTTTATATATACGTATTTCACATACATACACACAGTTACGCCTTTTTCCCATATTAGGGGTAGGCAGAGACCATAACCTTAGCCCACTTTACGCCCCCGCGGGAAATAAGACGTGTCGGGTGGCAAACCACGGCGCCGCCATTATGGTACGACAAAAAATTCTTAATCTCCCATTTCGATCCCACGAGCAGTATAGTGTCAGCATTGCATATAATGGTGTTATTCTTTACGAATAAAGGCAGACCATACCTTAGTCGCATATTACGTCATAGCCGTGTGGTGGCATAAGAGAATTTGCCACCCCATCTCATCCCGTGGGTGTCGTAAAAGTCGACAGGGGGAAAATAAAAACCAGGATGGGCAACAGCATCTTTCTGGAATATTTGAATAACCCAACCCCGCCATGCGTTGGACTAGTGATAGGCTGAAATGAGGAATGAAAAATGATATTACAACTCGGTAGGATAGAGGTACTACTACTATTCTAATTCTGCCGTCTTTTACATACATACATAAGATCACGACTGTATTCCATAAGGGGTAGTCAGAGACTGGCACAATCCACGTTTCACCAAAACAATATAATGCACTTGGTGTGATAGGTGGTGAGCCCATCGCCACCATGCGCTGTTGGGTGCACAGTGCAGTTTAATTCCTTACTCGCCTTTTACGAGATCCATTGTATGAGATGGAGTGGTAGTATTCTTTTAACAAGCCGCCACCACACAGCTTTATGGCCAGAAATATAATTTTGTACCGGATTCTATACCGCTTCAAGGTTTTGAACAGTTCTTACCTAGATTGAATTGCTACATTGTTAACCGTTAAACGTCTAAGCGACATAAGAAAACCGACCGATCGCGTCCCGTGGATATCGTAACTAAAAGTCGACTAACACCCGATTCCTATACTTAACTGACAGTTATTGATAACAGTTACTATTCGTTTCTTTGCTACGAGTAACGAGGCGTTACGCAGCGCTTCACAACTTTGTTAAATTATCTATGAGTTACTTACGTCCGTTAGATACAGGTTCTCGGCTCTGAGTCGGAGACTTCGACTGATTCGTAGCTTATTTAATGGATCGTAAAGAAATCGACTCATATTGTGAATATTGGAACCGGGCGTTAGGGAATCGCAAGGACAATGCCATTGCTTTCGACAGGGGGCGGAATATCCATCTCTAAAAATGCCCGTTAAAGACATAAAACACTACAAGAGCACCGGCGTTTCACCGGTGCGAGACATCTGGTACAGCGGCCAATAGTCCGTCTGCCAAACGTGGTGAATGAGCCAAATTCTCCATCCTTTTCATAAGAGAAAGTAACAAGAAGAGCAAAACGTTCCCGTGATGGGAAGCGCAACGTCTGCCCACAACAAATGCTGAATCACCCAGAAAATTTATTTGTGGACCACACTGTGCTCGTCACCCCGAGACATAACTTAAGTGTCAAGTGCCCGAGACATCAGACTGAAACACGGTAATGTTTGCACGCCACTGCTTCACGGTAGTACTGCCGCACTGTTACAGGGTGGTTCAGTTATAGGCTTTTAAAAAATATATTTTCTATACAATCGCTCAAACTTTTATTAAGAATAGAAAAATACAATAGTGCCTAGTATGAAGCTCAAACCAGAACTGCCTTTTTTACGAAAAGATTTACTCAAGCTGATATTTGAACTGAGAAGGTTCATATTGTATTAACGTCATTGCAATGGGAATGTCTGGGTGAACAAAATTCTGGGTATGCTATCAGAATATCTAATTTACTTTTCATCTGAGACATCTAGCAACTTCAACGGTTCCGCCATTTTGCTTAGTATAATTCGTGCTATCATAACCAGTAACAACTATCATACTCGACATAAAAATTATTTTGTAATTTGTTACTTAAAATTTTTAATGATTTATTCCCCATAGATAAATCATCAACAATTTTAAGTCATCATTAATCAAAATAACAATATGTGATTTTTTCGTAATGTTTTTATCAATTATTTTAAGTTTATCTTAATTTAAAAAAAACTTTCAACTTAGGTTATGACATAAGCAAACAAGTATGACTTATACTTAGTCAACAAGCATGTTTTGATAGACAACTAATTGGTAGAAAATTTAGTTATAGATATCGATCTATAACTACATTTTGTACATATAATAAGTCACTGCTTCACCAGCTCTACAAAAGTTGTTTAAAAAAAGTAAAAAAAAATATTCAAACCGCCTATAAATGTTCCACTGCAGAACACGAGGCTTTTGGCGCCGGGAAGAGTCCGCGATGCTGCTCCAATGCGGTTTGGCGGACTTTAAATGTCTTCCAAATATTTTATTTCTCAGAAGAAAACATCGTAAGGAAACCTGCATGAGGTTTCCTTACGATGTTTTTCTTCACCGCTGAGTACGTGATGAGAACAGAACAAATTCAAAGGTGCCAATATCGGGGAACGAACTCAAGTCACTCGCGTACTATCAAATTTAAAGCAAATTTTAAAGACGTCATCAGCTCAGGATTGGGACGTTTAAAGTCTGTTTCTAGGCATATAAGTATGACATGTCTAAATTCTTTATAATTTTGTGTTTTTAATAGATAAGATTAAAATTAATTAACATCTTCATTTTTATTAAGAAATCCATTTTAACAATAAATATCAAAACCAGGAATAGCGTTTAGTTTGCACGCCATCTACCGTACCGTTGAGGAATTTTGAAGTCATGGTTCTTTCGATAACCGCAAAGCGCCCCCTACGAAGCGATTACCGAATTTATTAACAAGAAACTTTGTACCCTACCCAGTTTGACAACAGCGACATCTATTTAATACAATACTACACTAATTCTCAATTTGTCTGTCAAAACTTTTTTAAACATTGAGAAAGATTACTTACTACATTATTAGATACAGTTATTATATTCAATAACTAGATGTCTATTGTATGAATATTTATAATTTGCATCATCTTAAAAACAAAGACGTCTTCTAATATCAATAGTAAACGAAGCTTGACTTTTCATCTTAACTTTTTTTATTAGAAATTGAGAATACTAGAACTAAATATAATATTTTATTATTTATAATACTAAAAACACCTACATAATAAAATATTCGTAATAATATTTTACATCCTAAAAAAACATTTTACATTTAAATCTAATCGGTACCTATTAAAAAAATCAACTAAGAGCTTATAATATGTATGAACACTTAGAAAACAATTTAGACTATATAATTAAATATTTAAAATTTAATTTATTTATTGTTTTCAAAATATATAGTATATGGTCTATAAATAAAATACCAAACCATATAAAACATTACTCTTCAGTCCAGAACAGAAACAAAATTTAATAATTAAAAAAGATAAGTTACATTACTTAAATACCTATTAAATAAAACAATGGGGTAAACATAGAAAACTTTCGTGAATGATTCAAAATTGTTCAAAACTATTTCGCCATTTTAATCAATAAATGAATAGGAAATGATAAATTGTAGAATTAGCAATGCAACCGTGAACTCGTAAATCCGGCCAATGTCAGTCGTGTGTTAAAAGATGGAAAGCGTTGTCAGTGTCGGTATTGGCGGGATTCGGCGCCATTTGTAAAGGGCCGGGCGGGTAATGGCCCCGCCTACCAACCAAAACCGCCTTTTGTGCTGCCATCTTTGCTCGTCCTCCCATCTTGTTTAGGGATGGAACGTAATATAATACACCTAAATTCTGGTGGCATCCGCCAATATAACAGGTTTATTGCGATATCTTACTTTATAATTTTAACGCATTATCTGTAAACGTTTACTGATTGATTTGGGAAAAACAAAAGTCTTAGAAGTAAAATAGATACATGAAATTTGTATACTATTAGACCTAACGTTCTAAATGAAACTTATAACTACTTAGTTACTTTAGAGCTATATAAAGGAGGTACATAAAAACTGTGTCATTAGAATTACTGATACTGATATTACATAGATACAGTCACGCCTTTTTCCCATATAGGGGATAGGCAGAGGCCACACACGTAGCCCGCTTTTCGCCTTCGAAAAACGAGACGTGACGGGTGGCGAACCACGTCGCCGCCGTTTAGGTACGAATAAAAGAAATTTTTACTCCTCACTGCGTCCTCGCGAGCAATATAGCGCACATAATAAAATTATTCTGCGCGAATAAGGGCTGCCCGTACAATACCATAGTTGTCTCCTATGCCACCTCGTTTGGAAAGAGGTAGGTGCTATTCTACTCTGCCGGACACCTATCGGCTGTGTTAGCGTAACATTACTTTCTTTTGAAAATGGTTAAACATGATTAAACAATGGTTAGATATTATAGTGCAGTGTGGTGGCGGCACGTTAAAAGAATACTACCACTCCATCTCATCCAATGGATCTCGTAAAAGGCGAGAAAGGAATAAAACTGCACTGTGCACCCAACACCGCATGGTGGCGATGGGCTCACCACCTATCACAACAACTGCATTTTGTTTTGGTGAAACGTGGATTGTGGCAGTCATCTGTTTTTGCAGTGAGTGCCCAGTCTCTGACTACCCCTTATGGGACACAGGACTTGATATTATACATATCAAGCAACTAAACACAAGGAAAAAATATTGTTTCGTACAAAAATAACTGTATGAATTATATTATAGTGATATATGCAGGTTATGAACATTAATATAAAAAATTTTAAAAATACTAAAAAATACTAGCTTAAAAATACTTCTTTACAAAAAAACTACATATTATCAAACACCTAACAGAAAGGTACTAATATTAAAATGTAACAATTTTTTTTTTTAAATAAAGTATAATATTATACACTTATCTATGTCGCTAGTAATTTGCTTGATCCTCTACATCGTTTGACGTTTACAGTTAACATGTATTGACATTGAATACGTTATGGGCAGACGTTGCACTTACCATCAGGTATACGATTTGGTTGTTTTGTCACATCTCGTAAAAAATCCAATAAAATAAAATTGATAATAGCAATTTCTAGTGCTAATTTACCACGTGTTCCGCCGTAAAAGAAAACATCGCGATGAAATCTGCATGTCCGTGAATCATGTGTAGTCATCGAAGACATGTGAAACTCGCCAACAAGCATTTTAGCTGAGTGGTGGTCTCTTCCCGGCTCTAAAATCCTCTCGAAAGTGAGAGAAAGTCTGCGCTCAGCAGTAGGGACATTTATAGTCTGTTACTTTGCTTTTATAACTTTATTTATCTGCAATTTAACGTCTCGATACATTCTCTGTACTTGCAGTAAGAAGTTTTAGTTTATAGAGTTCATATGTACACCATCTGTAATTGTAAGACTAATATAAGATCATGGTGTAAAATAGAATTTTAAAGAGCATCAGAATTGTCTGGTGCGACAAAAGTTACATATACTTGGAGTACTTTCGACAGTTTGAAATTCTTTGCGAAAATAATTTTTGTATATTTATATAAGTATAATTCATGTTTGCTTGTATTTATGTGTAATTCTCTTATTAGCTGTAACAGACCTGTTAAAAGAAATATCCATATTAAATATGCCGTATCTTTGTACGAACATTTATTATATAATATTATTGTTTGTGGGTACATAAATTGTTAATGAAATACATAAAGTATATATAGCTGGATAGAAAATCTTCAACGTGATGACGTCTCACTTTCCTTAACAGGTCTATAAATGAGCCTGCCTGCCCTTTGCCGTTTCTATGTTCAAAATTCAGGCACTTCAGGCTTCGATTGCCTCGTCGTTTTGTCGTTTCAGCCTATCACAAGTCCACTGCTGAACAAAGGGGCCTTCCCCATTGATAGCTATAAAAGTTTGTTTAAATATAAAAGTTCATTAAAGTATAAAAGTTCTCATTTTGGCGGGGTTTTGCCATAGTCACACACACACATTTGCAATAGTTATACAAACAGCCAAGGGTAGCAGTGGCAGTTCATTTATTCAGATGTTCCAGGAAGATGCTGCTGCCCATCTCCTGATTTTCATTTTTTGTCTATCACACCACAGGATGAGACCGGGTGGTAGATTCTTATAAGCCACTACACGGATTGACAGTCTCTCATGTGAAAATTTATCAAATCAGTATCGAAAACTCGTAATGCGATGTCTTCTGTCATGTTCGTCAGTTTTTCAAACGGATGTGTATGATTACAATAAAATTCAATACAACAGGAACATAATATAATATATCCTTCTTTTAATTATCGGTTATTATTGTAAAAAATAAAAACGAGTATTTAATTTTTATGTTGTTCACTTGAAATTACACCGGCGGAATCTTCCAAACTCCGAAGCCCTCAAAAATATTTTGTCAAAAATATTCAGTGGGACATTTCTAAGTTGTCACTTCACTATCGTTATAATATATTAATAATAAAAAGTATAAATATAGGCAAATTAATGGAATACAATTTATACAAAATAAACATAGTAACGACCAACGACAATTTCACAATATTTTTTAATAACAGCAATCTAACGACCAGACAAACATAATATTATAAATAAGACGGCATGTTTATTAACAATATTTTAATGTAAATAGTCACAGTATAAATGCATTTGAAATATATTTCAACATTAAATCTAACCAAAGTTAGAACTAACGGTCTACATGGTCTCACTAAAACAACTAACAAAAGCAGGATTCTATCGCAATGGAGCTCCATCGGTACAAACGTATAGATGGGTTGAGTCGACCCCGCGCTTACTCAGTTAATTTCCCGCTTAGTTAACTTTACTGCCGCCCGCTGATTGGATATTGATTAGAAACAACCGTTTCACTTGTTTAAATGTCGATTCTTTTCGAAAATAACATCGTACCACCGCAAATTTACACTCACTACATGATTGTAATTACCTATGCGAGCTTTACGAGGCGTTTCGATTAAACAAAACATCGCGTCGATACGATTCTGTGATGGGTTTCCGAACGACCGTGTATCATTTGTATTCAAATTATTTTGTGTAACAACACAGCGTTTACATTTAGCAATTTCAAATGTACTGATGTTTGTAATAAATATTTTTATTATATATCATTTTTAGGAAACAAATTCTAAACAGTCCAATTATTTTAGGTACTACATGCAAACTAATAAATTTCATGAATCGTATGGATATAAAATTGTCGGCTGGCTTCAAATGAAGTCAAAAGATATTTAAATAATTATAATTTTTTATTGATTTTGCGGAATCATATCATCATCATCGTTTCAGACAATCACAAATCAACTGCTGAACGAAGGGCTCCAATAGATTGCCACAAAACTCGGACCTGGGCAACCTGCATCATATAAAGTCGGGAGAAGTTGGGACGATCTCGTAATCTCCACGCTAAAAAAGCGGATTGGATTACCAGACCCCTCGTCGCTCAGACGCTACTGCCCGTCACCGTTCATTATAATTTAGGTCTAGTATTAAGAAACTTTAGAATCCACATATTTTAAAACGTTGGTATTCTTGTTACGGATTATTATGCAAAGAAACTCTGAGCATATGCCCTCTCCATAACTCGCCAAAAAACTTTAAGCTTTCTCTAGATAAGCTAAACTGAGCCAATTGAAACCAAACAAAACCAATTGAATTGGATTTGGGACCGATTGAAAAACAGGCAGAAATTTGTCGGCTCCGTTGGCGCAGTGGCTATGCGAGATGCTTCCGAGCTATGGGTCGCGGGTTCGTTTTCCGCTCAGGGAAAGCATTTGTATAGCCTACAAATAGTAGTGTCGCATCTAGATGTCTGTGCGTGTGCAATTTATATCTGTGGAACTCACCCACGATACTGAAAAAATACTAGTGGGGTTGGCAAATATTTTTTTAAGATGAAGATATGTTGGAAAAAACGCAATATAGCCTCTGTAAGACGAAGGTGTTGTACTATTTTAGCCAAACGGGCAACGTCCATTTTTCTCTATTTCAATGTACGTACACGTGTCAATTTAATTGACTCAATTACCAATTTCTATAAATATTAAGGGGAATATCTTACAATTATAATTTGTGTATATCTATATTAACCAACAGTTGCCCTCACTATATGACTCTAATAACTAACCCGACTCTAATGACCTGAAAGCGTGCAAGATGCAGGTGGCATAAGACCGGTTATCTATGGAGAAAGTCTATCTTCAGTCGCCGTTAAGTGTGGCCATCGGTTTACCCGCAAGACCTATCAAAATCTAATTTAAAAAAGAGATTTCTTTTTCTAGTTAATGTAAACAATCCTGAATCCCTATGCAATCTTTACCTCAAGTAGTTATTAATATAAGGGGAATACGTATTATCTATATACGAGTATTAATAAGTGAACTGAAATCTTTGTACCCTTTTTTAAGCATAATGCGCCCACGAAGGAGTGATTTGGCATAGTTAAAGTTTGTATGGAGAAGCGAGGAATCTAAAATTTATATTATAATATGTGTTACTAATACAATAAAATGAATGAAAACAAAAAATTGAATATTTTCGTACATACTGACAATCACAAAATAATCTGTCGTTTGTTGGTCGAATTTCGACCAGTGATTGGCCATCTAGTATAATTAGTTACGTATTATACCCCGATCATCACTTCAGCATATCACTAGTCCACACGTGTTTGGAGAGGATTTTGCCATAGTCGTCACGCTTGGCAGGCGGGTTGGCAACAGCAGTTTATTTTTTCAGATGTTCCCGGAAGATGCTGCTGCCTATCTACTGGTTTTAATTTTTCCTCTGTCGACTTTTACGGCACCAACGAGATGAGATGGGGTGGTAGATTCTCTAAGCCGCTACCACACGGTACCCCGATATAATATGAATAATATAATCTATGAAGAAGAAAAACATCTTATTCTCATTGTGTTGTTATTTATTCAATAAAACGACGCCACTAAATATTTAAAAACATTCATAAGAGTTCGCCAAATGAATGGCATAGGCCGTCAAGTCATAACTGTTTGTCAATTCACCCACGTGCACCTACGTACAGACTTCCTTTAGGTTCAAAATCGCTCGAAGCTATCACCTTTGAGAGAGCATGTTGATTCAGAGACACGAAAGTTTATTACACTTTATTTAGCGCTGGACGTAAAACTAGACACCCAAGTAGTGGATTAGGAGCGGGCAATCCGTGCCTCTTGCGCAACGTTGCGCCGTAAAACAATTTGAAGCGGACCGGAGGCGCGGAGGTCAATTTTAAGCCCCGACACGCGATCGTTTACGATTTGTTGTTATTGTTATAGTTTTATGATATTTGTACGGCGCTGATGGACTGTCTGATTTAGTTGCATACGATTTCATTTTAATGTTTTGTTTGATTTCTTACTTTGGATGCATTTTTACTTTTTCTTGTGAGTACCTATAAATATATAATATTAAATTCACAGACCCAAAACCACTATCTATAGTCCATACCAATATTTATTTCGTGCGGATATCAATCTCGTGATCCGTAGAAGCCACTGCAGCCAACATGGTTGACAAACTAAGAATGAAATTATTTTTTTACAAATAGCAAAGCGCAGGTAGGTAAATCTACAATTTTGATTGATTTCATTACATAGATTTGTAGCCCATGAATGGTGAAAATAAATTTCTTCGATCTAATAATTATTTTAAATATTTGACTTTTTGTTACGTAATATACGTAAATACTTATGGTCTTATTCATAAAAAATTACTTGATTTATAACACTGAATAATTATAAAGCTAATTAGGCCACCTAAACATATTATAAAACTCTACTACAGGATTCTTAAACATGGTTATGTTGTCGGCCTTATCAAATTTCATATCTTCATAGGTGAAACATCTTTGAATTTGTATACATTTGGCTAAACTTCTGTCAAAAATTAGTAATTTCTCTGTAACGAGGTTTTAAATCTTCTATATTTTTTTATGAATAAGACCGCTAAAGGATTACAGAATAAATAAATATGCACAATACTACATAAGTAAGTCAGCACGAACGAGGAACGACCATGCGCTTACAGAATAAGAGAGCAAATTGCTACGTAACACTTCTGTATTTCGTATCACCGTACTAAATATAATTCGCTAATCTACACCAATTATAAAATTGAAGAGTCCATCTGTAATTTTAAGATGAATGTCAAAATTTAAGAAGGAACTGCTATTTATACGAAGTCTAATCATAAATGACCATTTAAAATTAATTATGTCTGTCTGAAAGTTTGTCTCGGATAGGCTCCGAAACTATTCAATATAATCCATATATAATATATTCAATACAAACGGATTTCAATAAAAATGTTAGGAATTAAAACAGGAATTTTAAATTAATTTTCATGTATGTTTCATTTCGTATTGCATGGTTTAGAAGACATGAATATAAATTTGATATATTACTTAATGCTATATGGCCTTAAGGAGCCGCAGGCTGCGACCGAACATTACCAGGAAGGGCCGAACTATCAATGTTCAGGTAAGCGGGGTACCATATATCGTATAAATCCGAGAGGCACAGCTAGTATATAATAAATTACAGGTAAATAACAAAACCTGGACACCGAATTACTGGCAAAGAGGGATACCATTTTAGGAACAACGAACATGCGTCTTCATGCGCCTGTGATGATGAATGTATAGCTACTCAATACTAAAAGACTTTTACTAATAAAAGAAGATTGAAATAATACTAAAAAAGAGAATACTTGCAGTGTTTCTTTCACTGCAAGTAGTTTCTTTTTAGTTTAATGATTCTTCTCGTACAGAGGAACCTCTTCATGAATAGGTGTTAGATTGCAAAAAAAAACTTTTGAGAATCGAAATTCATACGTCGGAGAATAAATATGTTCTATTTCATTTCAATAGTTCACTTCAGGATATAGGCGGATATATCTCCCAAGAAGGTAGGATTTACCGTATGTATTACGATACTACCACCACTAGCATAATTAAGTGTTTATTTGTCAGTGGAATGACATTCTTACATAATTATTTATTTGTTGATTATATTTTTTTTAAATAATGTAATTAATACGGTAATCATTTAATAATTTTTTTATTAACTATGTATCTAATTTTTATGTCTGCTGGTGAAATATGGCGGCGCTGTATTTTTTCTGTATCACTACATTCCGATTTACTCACATTTGAAAAATAAAAATATTATTGTTAATTAAACTATCAACTATTTTATATTCCTTTTTTAATACCTGTAATAATATAAACTCGTTTTGACATTTTTAGTATATTAAATAATGATCTTTAAAGATGTCTAAATGACTAGATGACTAAATGTGACATTTAGTTTGTTTTTACTATATACCAAGACACTTTTAATGACATTTCTGTATTATTACGAATATTCTTAATCCGCCGACGGCGATAGCTAACCAAGTAGGATCAATAATTAATTATCTATAAAAATTAAACTTTTACCTGTTCATTTTATTTATATTGAAACATAATTAAGATGTTTATTGTAAACTCTGTTTATAATCAGCGTATTATGTATACAAAACGCATCTAAATATCTTAGATCCAAACGGTAAGCGTGGAAAATACCTAATTAGATTTTTTTATTGCAATTCAGATCATAGATATTTAAATCGCTAAATTATACTACATATAATTAATACAAATGACGTAATGTTGAAATTAAACGACTTATTTTTTTTCACACCTATACTTATATTGCCAAACATAAGCATGCTACCTATAATACTTGAAAAATTAAGCTGCTGACTTAACGACTATATGTACGATTAAAATAAAATCCGAGACAGATTACCTAACACCGATGGCCTACCGTCCCATCAAAAATATTTACAATTCAATTTTGTCTTGTTTAAAGCAAATATGGTTGGTTAATATCTAGAAATGTCTACGCCTTCTCTCTAGTGCCTTACTTTAATCTCTATTTTGTCAAAGTTACTTTCTACAGAGAAGAACGGCAGGAAACTCTGATGTCATGGTTTTTTTTACATACATTTTATTCCATTTTACATTCTTTATAATTTCATAATGTAAAAAAGTAAAGAAGGAATTAAACTGCACTGTGCACCCAACAGCGCATGGTGGTGATGGGCTTGACACCTATCGCACTAAGTGCATTATATTATTTTGGTAAACGTGGATTATGGCAGTCTTATGTTTTCGCAGTGAGTGCCCAATCTCTGACTACCCCTTATGGGATACAGTCGTGATCTTATGTATGTATGTAAAAAAGTAAAGTAAAGTTTCAGCCAATAAATATCCCACTGCTGAGCACAGGCCTCCTCTCATTTCAGAGAGGGTTTTGGAGCTAGGAAGAATCCGCCACGCTGCTCCAACGCGGGTTGGCGGACTGCACAATGAAGCCTTAGGAATTATTATGCACGATCGTAAAAAAATTGCTTTATGCAATATACCAAACATAGTAGCTAGGGAGACTAGCGACTAAAAGAGCTAGTGCAATTAAAAGAGAAACATACAGGTTCAAATAAATAAATGAGTTTAATAATCATATGATAGATGGAATGTCTTCATCTTCTTCCACAGTATGATATATACCGATTCCAAAAACAATATCGAGTTCCTGGAAGAGGTCGCGACTTGCGATCGGCCACAATGCTACTAAATATTTTTTTTAACTTAGCATTAACTTGCTACAAATTTGGTGGCTGTTATTATAAACTATTAATTTTATTCGAAAATTGCAACTCCTACAATTCCTCGTTACAGATGGACATGTGGCGCCATTCCGGTTTAAATATAGCATTTACACATTGTTTATGAGACCAGTTGTGATGTGTCTGCGCTATAAAGCATAGGGGCGGTCAAAGGAAAAGGAAATGTTGAACGCGAATTCCAAAGCTCGGTTATTTCAACACATATGTTGTAAAACACTAGGTTTTTAAAGTAACCAAAATATTATCAGTTATTATTAATAATCATAACTTTAAAACTAGTAATATACTATGGCTTATTTATTTAAACTTTTTTTAGTGAAGTACGTATGTGACGATGGTCAGTTGACACTTTATAAGGAGGCAAAAGTCTTTACGGCACCGCAATGCGCTGCCTTATGATTACCCTAGCTTTAACGCATTGAATCCGAAATATAGGTGTTTACCAGCTTCATAGATCCATAGATCTACATAGAAATCCTGCCACCAGTAATCTTACTTTTCTACTATGAACTCCGACTTCATGGAGGGAACTTGAAATATCATTTCTTTTACAAGGTTGTCGACTTCAGTGCAGTCTTTAATTTTAGTATACGACGGTATTGTATATCCTTAAAAAGTCCACCGACAAAACGCCTTTAAGTAAATAGATAATACACTATTAATTAAGTAGTTTATTATCGATTTACAGACACACTAAAATGATAAACTTTAGGACCAAACTAAGCAGAGATCATGCGTGCGGACTGATAATTACAGACTGTTATAAATAATCGAAATCTTATCAGACTTGCATCTTAAACGCACAAGTGAACAAATAATCTTTTTTTTGGAAATATATCATAATTTTTATTAAGTCTGCAAAAATATTTACTTATGACTAACAATGATTTTTTCTCGTGTAAGGACATATTTGAACACATAAATACGCTGCCCAACTGACAGTAAGTCACAGACAGACTACACACCTATCCTTCCACAATGAAGAACGAAAGATGTAGGTGTCACATCACTAACCCTGAAGATTGTGTCGATGTTTGTTTATCAGGATATTTTATTATCGATGAAAGTGACGAGACGACCAAATCGTTCACTTGATGGTAAGTGCAACGTCTTCTACAAACAATTGCTGAGTTCCAGAGAGCCCAGAACAATTATTTGTGGTACCACACTGCGCTCGTCGACCTGAGACAACAGTTCTTAAGTCTCATATCATCGCCCAATAACACTAGAATACCCTTCAAATCGAAACACAGCAATGCTTGCACATTTCTGCTTAATGGCAGACTAGCACTGCGGTTGTACCTACCTAGACGGATTCCTGCATAGGAATCCTGGTAGGATTCCTATGCAGGAATCCGTCTAGGTAGGTACTACCCCAGCGCCAGTTATTCTGCCGTGAAGCAGCAGTGTGCAAACATTATCGTGTTACGGTTTGAAGGGCACTGAGAGCTAGTGTAATCACTGGGCATATGAGACTTAAGAACTTATGTCTCAGGGTGATGGACACAGTGTGGTGTCACAGAAATTTTCTGGGGAGACACAGGGACACAGCATTTGTTATGGGCAGACGTTGCACTTACCATCAGGTGGACGTTTTGCTCGTTTCATTAATTTATACAATAAAAAAAATTAGAAACGTGTTTCAAATTCAAAGATGTTAATGGAATGGCAGAGTATATAAATAGTTAAATGATACAATAAGACACATTAGCTGAATAAACGATGCCTCTGGACAGACACTGCTAATTTATTGCCTATTTAAGAACTACTTCAGTTAATATATGCAGCACTTAAGTGTTAAGACGCTACTAGTAATCCGGCTTAAACTTGGTGCTACATGTAAAACTTAGCAAAATTAATTGTTAGATAAACCTGTTTTTTATTGTTGTAGATTTAGATTATTATCAACAAATCACTTTCGTGTGACTAGAATTACTTAAAGCAGCAACGAAGCATGCTTGAAGAATAAAAATTGGACAAGGCGTTATCCACACCTTTTTTGGAGAAAAACAATAATAATAAAGTTCAAGTCCTATATAATTTTCGTAATTCATATATTAAAAAACAATAAGAAACGGCATAGATACACATTAAAGTTTTTGAAAAGAAGAAATAATTTAATACTGGCCATTAAATGATATATATTGAAAATTAAAATTCTTATGACTAATTAACCGACTATTGCATTTGTATTATCTATGCTCTCACTTTTTAATTAAATATCAGTAAGGATACACGTATTACGTAAAACGTAAAAATAAGTTCTCTCTGTCTCATCTTCCTGGAATCTTATCAGCAATCAGATCAAAAAATAATTGTTATACTTCTAGGATCTAATGCCCATTGACAGAATGCCAGATCGCTAATAGTACTCATGTCTTAGATTCAACGAAAGCTGTCGAATCGCCAGACCAACACGAAACCGACAGCGAAAGGGTTCCCGACGGTTTGTTTTCCAAGAGAGTCGCAGCGCGTCCAAACATCGCGCCAACATGAACAATTAACACTTACCTGCGACACGACACAACACAGCACAGTTTTATAGACGATAAACTAGTGTCATCACTTTTTTAGTGGCGTTGTAAATTAATTACAGCACTATTTATGGTGGTTACGAGAGCAGTACGCGGCTGCTCGCGGCGGTGGCGGGTGACGTTGTGAATACGAGCGAGCGACACCGAACGCACGGTACTCTGACGAGCGCGCGCCGCTCCGAGCATCCCTCATGTACACAGAGAATCCGATGTACTGAGTCGGGTGGGTCACATGCTTATCGCAGTTCTAAATTACCTAAGGTCACATGGGTAGCTCACGATACTGAGAAGACATGAATATTTTGGAACGAATAAATGTTTTCTATTGATTTCATTCGTACTTGTTGATGATATTTCTACGATAGAGTTAGCTTATAATCCATTACTAATCCATGCTTATATTATAAATGTAGCTCCGTCCGTCGCTCTGTCTGTTTGTTATCTTTTCACGGCCCAACCGTTGAACTCGGCACCGATATTATACCTTGCATCCTGGGGACTGGACATAGGATACTATTTATCCCGGAAAATCAAATAGTTTCCAGGGGATATTAAAAAAAATTATATCCACTCGGACGTCGACGCGGACTTAAGCTAGTGGGGAAATTTATAAAACTATAATTGACAATAATCGACTAATGTACAGAACATAATATTTGAAAAAACTTTGACATAATGCCTGAAATGTTTTGAATAAGCTTATAACTAAATCTAAATAGTTTAAACGAGCGTAGTAACAAACTCTTAGTAGTTGCACTATTTACCACAGCAAGTGTTTAGTGACAAATTATAACGGTATGTGAAAACATGTGAATTTTTGTTTTTGTACGATTTATATGATATTCAAAATAAGTAAAAGAGTAAGGTGAGTAGAGAGAGCAGTATTTTTATTTTGAAAACAGCGCTGTGTTGCACCGCAGCATTAATTCCGAACTAGGATCTCTTACGCAATGCTGTCACTATACTGCTCGTGGGAACGCAACGCCGAGTCTGTTTTTTTTACTTGTACCTAAATGGCGGCGACGTGGTTCGCCAACCCGTCAAGTCTCGTTTTCGCAGGGGGCGAGAAGTGAGGGTACATGTTTAGTTTCTGACTACCCCTCATATGGGAAAAAGGCGTGATTTATGTATTATTGTATATGTATATGTATGTGTTGTATATTCGCTACAGATGTAGGTCTCTGCCTACCCCCTTTATGGGAAAAAGTATGACTGTATGTATGTGTAGGTATATATGTATAGTATTCAGCTTTTCTGTTGATGAATGGTATAATATCTATCAATGCTTAGGCAAAATATATAATAGAGATTAAATTAACATGAAACGTATTCATGTTAATTTTAAAACAGTTGGTCTTTGCTGTGGAGTGCATAATTCAAAAGCTGCATTATCAACTTATATGTTACAAAATGGTTACGTTTTATTAAGAAACGATCGTTAGGAAACCGTAGATTGTAAAAAAAATACATTTGACAAACGACATCTGAATCTAAATTTCTTACGTCAAAGAATAAAT
This sequence comes from Luehdorfia chinensis, assembly GCA_019845155.1. Classification (NCBI taxonomy): domain Eukaryota; kingdom Metazoa; phylum Arthropoda; class Insecta; order Lepidoptera; family Papilionidae; genus Luehdorfia; species Luehdorfia chinensis. The sequence goes on along the minus strand of JAHVAK010000642.1, from coordinate 10,924,393 downwards.
GTTTCATTACATTTTATTTTCATCGAAATATCTAGAAAATTGGTCCTGTTAGCTTACCGAATTACCATTTAAAAAAACTGGATTTGTTTTCAGTTTATTAAAATAGTAAAATTTAATAAATCGTTTCGTTCTACTAGCCAGGCAGCAAACACTAAGTAGTTTAACAGTCGCGGTTGTCAACATAGCGTAATCTATGTACCCATACTTACGAGTATATACACCATAATAAAAATAAAGAATCCTGTTATCGATATCGATATCCACAAGAAACTGAAATCTTAGTATTGAAAAGTTCAGAAATGGACTCCCACACAACTGGGATTTGATTATTATATTTATGACAAATCTTTTAAAATTTACATACTTTTATAGGGCACTTTTGATGTTATCTACGTGAATCTGCAATAAAACACTGGCTGTTTTTTTTTAAATAACGTAATTTCTCTTGATACCGTTGTACTGAGAGTTGTAAATTAGAAGTTCATATTTTTGTTCATCAGATAAAGAATGTGCAAAGCAATTCGCCCTCACACGTTGATTACTAGTCGTATCTAGGACAGATCTATGTAGCTTTGGGTGTGATAAAACGCAGAAAACAAATACACCCGTACACGCTATTTCAGTATGTATGTTATAATGATAATAAAGACTACAATCAAATACGTTAAGTTATATTTTTAAACACAGATAACGTATTTCTTTTTATATCCGCTTTTTAAATACAATATTTCCGAGAGTACAGATGATACAAGAATCTTACAGACAAGAATAGCCGTGGCCGTGGCCGTTTATAGTGTATAATTGCGCTTTATTTTTTTTAATCCATTGTTATCTCGATAGCGGGAAACGATCTAAGGTGTTGTTTATACAGTTTTAATGGTGAGCTTTTGTTATAATAGCTTAATGATGGAGCCACCGTTCGAATAATTAATTTTATAGTTGAAGGATAATGAAATCGCTTTAGGGTCGTCAATTTACATAGCCATTACGCAGTCATTGTAGTAAGCTTAATAGTGTTTAACTCTATAATTTCGTCACCCACATTTTAAAAGCTTTTTATATCGCGATCTGTTATGACTAGTCTATAATACGACGACTGCGTAGCCTAGTAGGTAAAGTACCTTACTTCTACGCTGCGGCTAATGGTTGGACTGTCTGTATTGTGATGGTCGCCGTATCTCTGACACTGCACCCTAGACTTATCGCATCAGCGCAACATCAGGCAACAGGTAGGTTAGGCAAAATGAGTTTTTTTTTTATTTATTTCATGAATGTTTGATTATACACATATTCTTAATTTGGATTCTTACACTAAAGGGTTCGCAAAACTGTTTTTTAACAGTTCTTTAGCGAACAAGATTCATTACTTTTACAATTCATAATCATCAGCTGTAACTTAATTATTAAAAAAAATCTAAATATATCATACATAATTATATTATATCTGTTTACCGTAATTAAATTAAAAATCTACTGCTAGATAAATATTTCCGTCACTGAACGTTTCTATTAACCACAGTTTCAATTTATACAAAAATATTTGAAAGAAAGAAAAATATTTTATTCATATCATTTTCAAAAAATCCAATTAAAAATCGTGACGTTCTAGTAGACTCTAGATACCACATTTTAATTAAAATTGTTAACGAATATTTGATCTAAGATTTCATTTAAGTGTTTTTATCATCATCATAATTTTAGCATATTACTATTCCGCTGCTGATCTATGGGTTGCCACAAAAGTTTACAGCTCTCAATAGGGGGGCATTTCGGCTATAGTTGCCAAGCTTGGCAGGTCGATTGGCAACCGCAGTTTATTGATTCAGATGTAGGAAGATGCTGCTGCCCAACTCCTGGTTTTCATTTTCCCTCTGCCGACTTACAACACCCACGGGATGATGGATATAGGGCTGTAGATTCTCTTACTGCCACCACACGGCTAAGTGTTTTAATTGTTTCAAACTCATTGTTATCACAGCGTTCAACGTCTAATAAATATTTAACATTATTGTGTAGGCATAGGTATTATTTTACATTTTTGAACATAGTCTTATTATTTTTATTACACTAAGTAAAAGATTAAAAAATCTAATTTATAAATAAAAAAATCGGTTTAAGTACAATGAAAAAATGTGCGGATGGATAGTGCCTTTGTGTTTACGCACATACTTTATATGTTATTTTGTTATATGGGGAAGTGACGAGACCAGCGAAACGTTCACCGTATGGTAAGTTCGACGCCTGCTCATAACAAAAACCATGTCACCAAATACATTTCTGAGCGGAACCACTGTGTGCCCGTCTCCCTGAGACAAGTCTCATATGTCCTGTTATTACATTAGCTCTCAGTGCCCTTCAGACCGAAACACAGCAATGTCAGCAACAATAACTGGCCCAGGGGTAGTACCTACCTAGTCGAATTCCTAAGTAGGAAGCCTACCACCAGTAAAGCAGTTCCGACAGTGCTCGGAAGTAATTGAAAGTCGGCGTCTTCATGCGATAATGTAAATAAAAAAATATAACTGATAAGTCACAAAAATTCATGTTGTCATAAATACGTTATGATTTTTTCTTAGAAATTATCGCTTTGAAAATGAAACAGGAAATATGTGTGCTTGAACAAAATTATTAATGAAGTGACACTTTTCAGCGGAACAAGCTCTTGTAAATCAAATATTTCCGTCGCAGTTTGATTAAACTTTGACGCGTCGAGTCTGGATTGGGAGTCAGTTCGACTGATTTCGGTACATTGTACGTGGAACATGTAACATCCGGTTATTTAAATGCATTAAATTAATAAATCAGGTGCGTCATTGCCAACTTTTTTGGTGGACGGTGTAATAAATGGCGAATTATTGCTTTATGGCCTCTACGGACGACGATTCCACGTTTTCCTTTGATCATACTGCAAAAAGTGCAATAAATGTTTTACATGCAATTTAACCCGTATCGTACCTGAATAAATCATCAAAGTGACTATGCGATGAAATAGTAACTAAAACATTTTCGCATCGTTATCACGAAAATTTATGACGTGAAGAATTAAAAAGTGAATTAGAATTAAGGATGTTAATTGCATTAACCTTTGAAGTTAAAATTTTCATTAATCTTTGAAATTAAAATGTGCATTAACATTTGTAGTTAAAATTTGCATATTATTCAATTCTTTCTTTGTTGTAATAAAACAAAGAAAGAATTAATTATTAATTGCCCTACACTAGGACTTCTCCTAAGTATCGTGGGTAGGTTTCAACAAATAAAAATACCACATTCACCCTGACCTGAAGCATTTATCTGTAGGTATCCTGGTGATAAGATTCCTATGCAGGAATCCATCTAGGTAAGTGCAGTAAGGCCATTTATTCTGCCCTGAAGCAGTAGTGTGTAAATATTACTGTATTTCAGTCTAAAGGACATTGAGAGCTGGTATAATACTCTGCATATAAGACTTGTCACAGAGGGACGGGCGCAGAGTGGTGCCCCTAAACGGAGAGACGTTGCACTTATACGAGTATCAGGCGAATCTTTTATTTCGTCGTCATTTCCTCCTATACAAAAACCGTTGCCACTACAAATACAGTTAATAGAATCCGGCGTTATTTTGCATAAATCCATTATAATGAAGGAAAGAAAGTTAATTTGCTGAGATCCGCATGCAATCTTATTTTTCTCTAGTTCATCGGCATTATACCAGATACAGAAGCCAATTTCTTGTAGACATCGCTTACCGACTTTTTCAATTTAACGGTTAAAAGTTATTTTCATTTGCAAACATTTACAAAATTTTTGTATAAACGTTAAGTATGCCTAGGTAAATCGATGGATGCGGGTGGCTCAGGGCCGTGTTTTGTAGCAATCTGTGGGAGAGGCCTAAGTTCAACAGTGGACTACGATAGCCTGAAATGACGATGATGATGCCTTATCAAGACGAATTAAATATAACAAACTATTTCAAACCGAAATTCTATCAAAACATCCGTGCGTCTATGGCTGACTTTTCTACAGAAAGAAAGAAAGGCTTTATTCACTGGCACAATACAACATACATTAGAAAATAAAATTAAAATAATAAAAAAAGACAAATAACAGTAACGAAAAGGCAATCGACAGCCACAGCGCTGTTATTCTGTTGGTGTCACAGTTTATTGAACATTTGCCTGGCCTTTTAAAATTATAATAGTTCAAATGAAATATAAAGATAAAAATGTAACATATAGGTACCTATATGTTACATTTTATGCAAAACATTTCAGAAAAGTTTTTAATATTTATTTTTCTAAAAATTATAACAGTACACATTTAAAAATATATATTAAATGTTTTGTGAAAAACAATCTTTGAACCTTTCAAGCTATGAAGGATATTTGTAGACGCTGTGGATCGAAGCGCGTGCCGCATTCCTCCAACTGTTGACTGGCCTCGCCTCCGCACAAAGTAACCCAGCGCACTCCATCTACTAATGTGTACGGATAGAAAACAAATCATACATTTATAAATAACAAAAAGCGTTTATATTTTGTCTTACAACCATATAATAACAATATCAACCTTTATACGTCCACTGCTGGGCGAAGGCTTCTTCGGTTTATGAGATGGTGTGGGACCGTCCGCCATACTGCACCACTGCGGGTCGCCGGACGTAGCGTCAGTGAATAACTTTTTTGAGTTTCAGAACACGTGGCACATTTATTACTTAAATTATATGGTTTGCTAGTTTTACTACGAAGTGTAGGCGGATACGAACCCGGTCCACTCGCTTCCATGTACTAGAAAATAAAGAATGTTAACCATTGAGCATTTTTTGATACATTACATTTTGAATTTATTTATACTTTTTTGTAAGCCTGTAGTTAATTGCACTTCTCATTGTAGTCGAAGTAAGAAATGAATATGTCGTTGATTTTAAAAAAAATCATGTACTTATATCCTGTCAAATGACAAACTTTTGAATTGGGTCGAAATATTGTTAGAATCAAGATATATTAGATTACATTGTCGATATGCCACCTTTAAATAAAGCATTCTTTAATTTTAATATAAACTGCTGTTTAAAAAAATTTGTGTTCGAATGTTAGTATTTATAATATATATATTTTATTTCTTTTATTGTATTAATTTAATTTCCTAGGTTATTTAACCAAATTTCTCCAAATTTATAAATTAATTAAATCATGTGCCTAAAATACCTATACCGTAACAAATGCGTATTATTTATTTTACTTTTTCGAAAAGAAGGAATGATGGCATAACAATATCATTGTTGCAGTATTTTTGAAATGAGTTCAGGATTCTTAATAAAAATGTTTATTGTCAACCCTTGATTTTCATGTCGGTTGCAATAGAGAAGTTCAATTCCAACGATGTTTGATATAAAATAAGTAATAGGCTAACATGCATCCTACTTCCTGGGTAGAAGCCTTAATTATTAAGGGAGTGATGAAGTCAAATTTCTGCCTTTCTGTTGCAGTGTACCGTTGCGGATATATCTATTGATATATATATATATATATATATATATATATATATATATATATATATATATATGCATGATATTTATTTTTATTTTGCACACATCACATTAGAACTTAAGACTACATTTAATAAATCGGCGCCGAATAATCAAAAAATCTCAAAGTAGAGTTCATTATTTCGATCTTAGTCCTTCGCTACAGTTAGTTTTTAAGAAGCAAAGCTATTAAAAGCACATTAAGCTTACATTTGTAGAGATACAATCATGTTTTTTTATAAAAAAAAATCAGATATGAATTTTTAAATTTTAATCTGAGAACGGTGATGCAGCGAGTGTATAGCGCGGATATGTTAGGTATGTTGTTTGCGGAGTGCGCCGCTAATTGCTGACGAGCCGTCGCACCTTTCAGCTGATCTTACACCTCACCATTGTCGGCGGCGATTCGACACGCAGGGATGCGTCCGCAACAAATTGATAACCTTAATTAGAGATGGAAACAATACAGGCATATAAATGGAATAGGCGTTTTACTTAGTAATGTTGTGACTGAGTTATTGTATATTGAACGAAATTATTATTTTATAATTCACATCGTAGGAGACAGATATTTTTCTTCTGCTTCTTTGAATAATTGTTCTGATATATTTTTTATACTAGTAAATTGGAAGACAAGTCGTTCACTTAACGAATAGTACGACGCATGTTGATAGCCATTGCAGTATGCCTAGAACATCGAATTTCTTTTGAACTTTTATTAAGTTTAATTACCCAGTACCTAATCTCATTAACCGCAGTGCCTTTTAGGCCAAAACAGCAATTTCACAAACTACTGCTTGGCGGCAGCAAAACTGTAACTGTGTATTAGTTGGTAGTTGTGATAGGTAGTGAGTTTGTAAGTGTAGTAGGTAGATTGTGGTAGGTACAAACCTACCTAGGCGGAATCATGCGTAGATAATATACCACAAAAAAATGCTAGGTTTAGTTTAAAGTAAAATAAAATTATGTTTTATGGATTTTATCGCGTTTAATTTACTTACTATGTGACCATAGGTGCTGTTAAGCGCTCGAAACGTCCAGTTATAAATAATAAATTAATAGCGATAAAATCCATAAAATCTAGTTTTATTTAAATGTGTACTAATCGCGTAAGTATAAGAAATCATTAGTTTAAGGTTAGTTTATGATCATTATGATATATCAGTTTGCCTGCTAACTAAGATTTCGGCGGATAGGCAATAACTTGGCGGAGTTTCGACTACCGTTGCGTTGCGGAGATGGCTTGTACAGTTTATTCTATTCCGACACATGCTGATGGTAAAGTTTTACAACCAATTTCCTCGCTTGTATGTGAAAGCTTTTTGTTACTTTGACAGGTGATTTAGTTATTTATGCTTTAGTCGGAAGATTTTGCGCACTTTAATATCGATTATAAATCTAAGAATAAGTCGATATAGGCATACAGGTAATTATGTTTGTTGTTTCAAATTGAAAGAAACCAAGAATCAAGTTGTTTTCATAATAATATAAAATCAAATAAATAACTGTGTATAAATACAAAATTAGATTTTCACCGATTTGATGAAAGAATTTTTTTATAATAATTAACAAATTTTTATTTTGTTTTGCTGATTGTTGTCACCTATGGCACGACACTGTGTGGCGACTTAAGAGAATCTTCCACCCCATATCATTCCGTAGGTGTCGTAGAAGTAGACAGAGAGAAAATTAAACCCAGAAAATGGGTAGCAGCATCTTCCTGGAACATCTGAATAAATAAACTGCGGTTGCCAACTCGCCTCCCAAACGTGGCAACTATGGCAATACCCCCAAGATGAGAGATTTAAACTTTTGACTTTTGTGGCAATTGGGGGTGGCCTATGTCAGCAGTGGTTTAGTGATAGAGTAAAATGACGATGATGATGCACGATATGTGTGTGATATGCATAATGACATTTGTAATACCATAGTAATACGCACTCGTTCCTGTTTTCCACCTATATGGCAAGATCGGAAAAGTCTCCGATGCATCCAGACCCCAAACCGAATAGCGTGTCAGACCCTAAAACCTGACATGAGTAAGTACTGATTTCTGATATCTACGCAAATGTTATAGATTTAATGTAACAAATGTTACGCATTTTAGTTAAACTCTATAAAATCTTCGTCTGAGATTCTAACCGAGGACTCTTAAGTTGCCGCTTAAGTTGTAATAGTGAGCCGCGTGGCATAGCGGCTCACTATTATATACGATGGTTATAAAACAACTTTACGGGAATAGATACTAACTTGTTGCAAATAAAACTAATCAACGCGCAAAGCTTGAACTTGGCCTTAGTGCAACACTTATCTACACTAATAGGTTATAACTATAATTATGTGTGTCTAGATGTACAGTTATTATCGGTGTTTTCTTATTTTATCCTTGGTTCAATGTATTTCCGTTTCGTATAATAATTATGAAAATTATTAGTAACAACAATAAAATTTTAACGATACGTAAGGTTTAATAACTAACATTATCACACGGTCTACCTTGTGATATATAGGGTTTTCTTGAAGCTATATCTCGCTGGCTGCTTTTTCTTTGATAATGGTTGTATTAAAAAAAATCAGCTCTCTTTCAAAGCGGAAAGAAACAGCGTGTGTACAGTTTACTTAAAAAAATCGCTCCAGAACCACACGGACTGAGCGTCTGTCTCTACAGCCAATGACACTAATACATTAGTCTTTAGATATTTGCGCCACTTACCTAATTCAGCTGTCTATGGTGTCAAACATTAATAAGTATAAGTAATAATAAATAATAAAAAAGTTATCAAAACGTTAACAAAAGTTATTAGAACAACAATAGCTGTTATATATTTTCAAGTTATACATAATAAATACTTTTGCTTTAATAACCAAATCTCTGTCTCATACAGATAAGGATCTGTCCAAATTGATGTAACGTGGAACCTACTGGAGCTAAATGTTAAAGGTTATTATAATATAAAAGAATACATGTATGATACCTTTGGAGATGAGGTGATCGGTGCAAGGCTATTTCTAAATACTGATTCCTCATGAAGATATATGTATTTTATATATATATTTTTAATTTATTTATTTAATCTTAATTGTAACACCTTAATCTAAGGAATACAATGGGCGGACTTAATGCCTTGAGGCATTCTCTGCCAGTCAACCCTGGGAGACTAGAAAAGTGATGGCAGGTGCAAATATATAAAAAATGTGGAGTCTGGTGTAAAAATATAAATACTATTAAATAATAATTATGTAATAATTTAAATAACCAATATATATATATACACAAAATTACTTTTATAAATTTACATAGATAAATACATACATACAAATAATAAATATACTACACAAATAATGCATATATAAACAAAATAAGAAGTGAAAATAAAACATCAGTTTGCCTCCAAATAGTGTTCCCTAAGAAGTTTTTTGAAGGCGTTTTTGTTGGGTGCATTCCTGATAGCATCAGGAAGGGCATTCCAGAGGAGTGTAGCCTGAACTGTGAAAGAAGAGTTGAAAAATCCAGTAGGATGCTGTGGAATACTGATCTTTAGACTATTTGAAGAGCGGGGAATTCGATCATGAGTCGAATAAAGAAATTGGAAGTTATCTTTAAGATAAGACGGAGAATTAGGATCGTGTAAAAGTGAGTAAAGTACTAATCAAATTATAAAATATTTACAATTATAAAAGAAAAAATAACATAAAAAGAGTATACCTTCGGAGTTATTAGAATCAGGCGTTACTTTATCCATTATAACGAAAGATATAATACCTAGAATACATAACCTACTTTTATATACACCATTTTATATTTTGCATGCTTTCCTACATTATACCTACGGAGTTTCTTTCGCCTGTTTCTTCTCCATACAGAGGAACCGCATTAAGAAACGGCGATAGATTGTGAAAAAAAGAACATGCGATAAATAAAATCATAATTTCTTACGTAAGAGAATAAATATATTACATTTAATTTTAGTTTATTTTTTTAAACAGCAATAATAGTACTTAGACTAATAAATTCTCAAAGCGGCTCACACGATTTTTAGAAACCAGCTGCAAACAGTAACTGACATAAACTGCAGCCTAAGTCCGCTATTCGCTCCTTCAGAACTTACTTCTTCTTATACCTATTTATTTAAATAAAACTTTCCTTTATTTTAGCTCTGCTTACTAGTGTTCTGACGATAAGGGGAAAATGTATGTAATACATTTATAACTTTGTATCTGAATTAGAAAAAATCCGTATTATATTATACGCATCAAATATATAAGTTCCGAAAGAAATAACAATTTAAAAAATATTAAGTGGTGTATCTCAAGAGTTGTAGAGTCGTTTTATATGTATAGCAGCTAATAATGATGATCACCTCGCAAATATTTTTTTAAATCCTTATACAGTAATAAGTGGTAGTGACACGCTGCAGATGGCTTTACCAAATAAATTGTATCGTATTCTGTGAGAGCGAGGTTTTAAGGGGCGTGATATGTTGTATGTTGAGTGAAGGGATTAGAGCTATTGGTGACACACCGCGGTAGGATGTAATCTATCTGATCAGGCGACGACTTACTATCAGATGGATTGTGTCCATTGGCAAAATTGTAAATAAAAAAATAGTGATCTCGTTTTTCAAAATATGCCGGTAATAAAACAATTTGACTGAAATCATAAATGAAATTGCTCAACCATATACATGTTAAGAAATCCAAATTTATTGCTTGCTGGCTAAGATACAAAACGGGACAGGATTGATTGCAGTGAAAGTTCGTACCTTAATTTTGTAATAAATAAAAACTGACCGCAAATTGAATTCCCAAAAATAAAAATAAACGAAATTGCATCATATGTTTCGACATTCAATACCTCAATATTTGTTTCTTTTAATGAAAATACTGAAAGACTATTTCTATAAAATATAATTAGTAAATTGAAAAGTAAGTTTTAAAAAAGATTACAACCGTTACAAACTGCAAAACATGTCCTAATGTCTGCACATACAGGCTTTACGATTTTTTTCTACTAAGATTTTATTTTCTTAATTGCTTAAATCCGTAACGATGTTATCCGCAGCAGAACTAGAGTAACCGACATAGCCATAAGGATTAGCAAGCTGAAGTGGCAATGAGCCGGCCATATAACTCGTAGACCCGATAACCGTTAGTAAGTAAGGTCCTCGAGTGGAAACCTCGTATCGGCAAGCGCAGTGTAGGGCGACCCCCCACTTGATGGAGCGACGACCTGCACGGTTTTGCGGGAAGTCGATGGATGCAGGTGGCTCAGGACTGTGTTTTGTAAGAATCTATGGGGGAGGACTATGTTCAACATTGGACTATAATAGATTAAAGTGATGATGATGATGATGAATTGCTTAGCAACTTAATCTCGATGTAATAGTAGGAAGTTAAATATTGAATACAGGATTGTTGATTATGGACGAGACAAAGATAAAAGCAAAACCCATAAGTCGTAGAGGTCTTGCAGTGGACTGAAAAAGCTTTTAATAAAGAATAGAAGATTCAAGATCTTACTTATTGAAGCGGTAAGATATTTGAAGCTTGTATCAAAAGGCTCCCAAGGATGTGATGAAATAAAATATTATTAGAAACAAATTATAAATTGCATGGGACAGATTTTTTCGCGAACTGTAGTAAAGAAAAAAGCGATAGAATTTTTCTCCTGATTTTTACTGTCAGCTCTCTGTGACTCAACAACAAAATGTATTTTTTACATAACATTAAATATCTAAATAAAGAGAATGGAGCAATTTAGTTTAATTTATAGACCGCATTTGTACAATGGAATTTGTAAGCTTCCAAACGATTCCCTATCTCGAGTAATTCCCGAAGTGGATTGTTTTTCTTTGGTCCCCGATAGGATTTATTTCGAGTTTTATGACGTCGCGCATCTCCATCGTAAAGTTTATACCGGGTTCGGCTACCGTAACACTATGCTTATCTTACTGAATACGAGTTTTTCTCCTTCGAATACCTTCAATATTAGATCATTTACGTGTTTTATTACGTGGTATAAGGTTAATGCACCGGTTTTGTAAAAAAACCCTATTTTAAAAACCCAGTTCCTTCAATTCCTATCTGTTATACATGTCATATTTAATATGATATTTTTTAGAAGTAAAAAAATTGTTAACAAATGAAATTAATATCAGAATCTATATTTAAGGCTATTTCGTCTTACTTGAGATGCTCAACTCAACTTGACAGGATTTCCATAAAATGTTGTAGAGTTTTCTATAACCAGCCACATGAACTATCTTTAGAAGGGTCGGAATTCTCGACAAGCGTGTTTAATATTTTGTTTAGCGCCCGATTCGACACATCCAACATAAGTTTACTATCAAAGATCAATAAACAATCACGAAGAAACTGCCGAAAGGGTTCCCAAGAAAAAAGGTTTCAATTCAGTAGTCGGGTTGTAAAAAACTCTTTTGCATACCGTAATATAAATATTTATCCTGACAAAGGCTTAGGAAGCGTGACAACAATTCACAATATGCGCCCAGTTGGCTTTCACTTTCGATTTTTTGCCGCTTTTAGGAAACCCTTGCATAAATAAGCTACTGTTGGTAATTCTCATTTGCATAACACTGGACAAAACAATAAAAGTTGCGTTTATTTGAGCGCTAAAAGTGAAAACAGGGTTCAAGGTGAACATGCTAAGTTGTTGGTCAGTTGGTGTTTTGGTGTCCATAGTATTGCACGTAAATGTGATGTTTTGGTTGCACTATTGAACTTCAAGTGCTTATTCTACAATAGTCGTTTCATTTAGACGTAAGTAAATTCCGATTTTATCATACAGCGTTATTGGTTGCCGGGCGGCTCGAAGTCGTGGGTTCTGGATTCGAATTTCAGCCGAATAATACACGCTTCAGATTATGACAAATATATTTCCAGCGCTGAATTCATATTGTTTTAGCTTACCAATATTCAATAAAACTGCATTGTCTTTTATTTAACATGGAAAGGATGAGACGAGCGATTGTAATTGTTTTCACACTGATATCTAAGGTACCTACTAATAAATTCCTACGCGGTAGTCAACTTCCGATTGTAACCAAATTAACCTGTATATTTTAACACACTTTAGCTTCAGTTATAGGTTTTCGTATAAAAAACTAATAAGCTTGATATATTCACAGTTCTTCACTTTCATTTAACATCTATCAGCTGATAGATGATGTCATTTTATGGTACCCTAACAAATACTTCACAAATTAGTCAAACGTTAACTCGGGATGAATTACCCCTGGGTGCAATAAACGCTGACCGGATCATCTGAATGCAATTTTAAAAATATTGTGGCGTACACTTAAATTCAACCTTAAGCGCAAACAATAAAGAATAATTTCAATAAAATCACTCCAGGTCGTTACAATTGTCTGCCTTCAAAAGTAGCATGCGGTGAGGACCTGTTAATAAGTCCGGTACACACTGATATGTTTGCGCGTTACGTTACATCATTTCGAGGCGGCTTAACGAACTCAAGTTTCAATATTTAGTGTGTGTAAGACTTAAGGACCGATATTTGTTATTAAATATTTGTTTATTGCTCGTAGTTTTGAGCGACGGCGGCGTTTCTATTGATACACTTCGCAGTTGCGGCAAGGTGTCAGATAATGTCTGGCAGCTATTGTTTGTCCACTAATCTGTTTTTATTTCATTTTAACACTAACTTTGACTTATGGTGGGAAAAAATTATTTATCTGTTTCAAAGATTAATGTTATACTTATCTATATATCTACATATATATCAATACGTGAAGAGAAACCTTTGTACCCCTTTTTAAGCATATCACGCGCACCAAGGAATGTGAGATTTGGCATAGTGACAGTTTGCAAAGAGAAGAAGCGACGAATATAAAATTTATATTATAATATCTTATACATATAAATTAAATAAAAAAAACATTAATTATTTACGTTCATATTGATAATGTCAATCATATAATAGTCTGTCGTTTGTTTACGTTCATACTGCCAATGTCAAACACGGTAGGTATAGGTTGTCGCCATAGAATTTTAAAATGATGCCAACAAATAATTACTTAAACCTCAATAACGTTTTATCAGTTGCGGTCGAAATTCGACCACTGATGGGCAACTGGACTGGACACATGCCTCCATGAAAAAGAGAGTATTTGCCGTAATTACCTCGCTTGCTCACTTGAACGCAATTCCAGAACCTTAGGTGCTGCTACCTCTTCACCGGTTTGTGTACTTTCTGTCTAGATTTTTTTAAAGATGGCCACCATACGAAAACCGTGAGATTGCTTAGAAATTTCTCCGAGTCAAATCTTACGACACCCACATGATAAGACGAGGTGGCAGATTTCCTTACGATGTCACCACACTTTAAACCTTTTTATATTTAAGTGATGAGATTAGTAAACTGTTCACCTGGTGATAAGTGCAATGTCGGCCAATGCTGTGTCACCCAGAATATTTCTGTGTTGCATCACACTGCGTTTGACACCGTGAGGCATCAGTTGTTACACTTACCCCAGCTATCAGTGCGCTTCAGACAGAAACACAGTAATGTTGCACTACTGTTTGAAGGTAGAATAAATGGCACAGCTTGAAGGCAGATTAACCTGGACTGATTCCTGCATATTAATCCTACCACCACGAATTTATATATTATTTGTTAAAAGCTGATTTAACTTTATCTTTTAAATCTTATTTTCCCTTTTTTCATATTATATATGTTATATTACTTTCGAGAAATATCAACAGAAGAAATTATTTTCTGACACAAAATTTTCATTTCCATAACCGCTACGGAATTAGGTCAGACGAGTTTAATAATTTGGGCCATAAAGCGTATTTAAAATTCCACGTCAGCTGTCGGAATCAGCCTTGTGGTAGAATAATAGATGCGGTCTGGTTTATTATGCCTCATATAACTCGGCCGAGGCACAACATCAGCCAGTTAGTCCAATTTGAAACACAACCGAGTGTGGTCAACGAACGACATTTGTGAATTTAAAACTTATAATTTGTGATATTGTTTTTACGAAAACAAGCAGTGGGAAAGCAGCCTATCTTTCTTGAACGCCCGCGATCCGTCTAAGGGTCCTTCTGCTATCTCGAGGTTAGAATGAAATCATATTTATATTTTGCATATTTTAGTGTGAAAAAAACACACACAATAGTGAATGTGGTTCAGCCGTTGAACCAATCTTGACGAAATTAAGATCGCTTGCATCGGGGAGAACATAGGATACTTTTTAATCCGAAAAACCATATAGTCCCCAAGGGATATTTAAAAAACGTAGACGAAGTCGCGGGCATCAGCTAGTTAATCCATAAGCTAATAATCTTAAAACGTGTTTCCGCTGGCTACAACCTTGCATACAATTTTGAGAGAGTCTTAAAGTTGGGAAAACTCCGCTCTAATGCCAATTCACGCTGCCCTACCGGGGGTTTGCAGATGTTATAGGCCTTCGAAATACTTTTTAATTCTTATTTATTTCTTACTTATTTATTTATATATTATTTATATATATTTTTTAATTATTATATTTTAGAAATCGGCACCTAAAATTAAAGTTAACGATTTTAGTGGCACCTAGAATTATGTCTCTCGCAGACTAAGAAACTTACCAGAGAGGCCGGCTCTTAAGCTACTTACCACGGCTCTAAATTAATTAACCATGTTACAAGAACTGTTTTATTTTTAGAAGGTTTTGTTTAACTTGCATTCGTCGTACGTCGTTCCCGTTCAAATAATATAATTTGGACCTTCTTTTCGATGTCCAATTGATATAAAATATATAATATATATCTATGAGGCTTTGGTGACAATGCAATAATGTGAAGCTGGTCTGATAATGGAGCCGGAAGTGAGCAATATTAACTCGTCAACTAAGCAAGATAGTTCCGTGGTTGGGCACACTGGGAAGTACTATAGCTCTATCAACACTATAAGTCCACACACTAATGTTGGATATAGGCCTTAAAGCAGTAGTGTCTCCTAGCAGTAGTGTCACCTAGCAGTAGTGTCATAAACAGAAGCGTCGCTGGAGTTTCTTGCGCCATTTCTTCTCCAGCGGAAACGCATTCCGAATTGGTGGTAAACTTATCTAATAATAATCATGGTATTAATAATTATAGTAGTAGTAATATTGCCCTCCCGATTGCAGTAACTGACCGAGCCGAGACCGGCCCCCTTGGGCACCCTCGAGTCTGTTACTCTCGCGAACAGGATGACGGTCCAAGCCGAGGTCCCCTCGGGGGCCCTTGCGCCAGTCATCCATAAATAAAGGTTTCGGCTAAGCGCCCTCAGCGCTATGCCACCTTTCAATCCGGCGAAGCTGTAAAAGCCTTCGGGCTAACAGTGACCATCAGTCCTAAAAAAAAAAAAAAAAAAAAAAAAAAAGTTGGATATAGGCCTTAAAGCTTATAAGAAGAATGTAATATCAGTTTAAAACTTATTTATTGCTGGTTCGTGAGCTTTAATTCGCTATATTTATTCATCTCATGCGTATTCAATCATAGCAAAACGTCGTTTAAGCGTCTGTCTATCGGTCTAGGTAGGTACCACCCCAGGGGCCAGTTATTCGGTCGTGAAGCAGAAGTGTGCAAACATTACTGTGTTTCAGTTTGAAGGGCACTGTGAGCTAGCGTAATCACAGTGCATATGAGACTTAAGAACTGATGTCTCTGAGTGATGGGCACTGTGAGGTGTCACACAGAAATGTTCGGTGTGACACAGTATTTGTTATTGGCTGAAGGTGCACTTACAATCAGATGAACGTTTTGCTCGTTTCATCACTTGATACAATAAAAAAAATAAAAAAAAAAGTGACTCATTACAGTCGCGTCTAGATAGGACTAGTCTTAGAGGAAAAATATTGTTTCAAATTATAGTTTTCCCGGAACTCCTACAGTTACTAAGATCTCATATACCAAAATCGGAATCTGGAATTTATTTAGGGGCTATACGGAAGGCGATAGCAATTCTAAGACGAACTAGTGTTACCGACGATAAACTATCAACACCACGGTGACAACGTCCGTATACTGCCGAAAGCTATCAACTACAGAGGAAATATAGTGCACAATCACTTTAACCTAACCGCACAATGTGACACTGATACGATATGATCGGAGCTAGGCTAGAATGTAGAGTCAGAGACACGAGGACAGTTACAACCCATCCAGACCCGAAAACCAACAATTCGTCTTTGTACAAATGTTGACATCGGGATACGAACCCAGGACCTGTGTTCTTGTGGTCAGGTACTCTTACCACTATTCCATGTGGTCGTCAAGTTGCACGAATGAAGAGTCTCTACATTTAATATGACACACAAACTAAGAAGTGATATATTGTAATTGATTGAGTTACATTTACAAATCTTAATAAATTTCCGGTGTAATTTATGTTATCAATGATGCACAAAAAAACTAACAACGTCATGTGAAAGATTTTAATATTATATATGACACACATAATCAGTTTAGTATGAGAACTTTCGCATTATTTCTAAACTTTAATTACCGACCGACATGTTTCTTCTCTGTCACACTATTCATGCAGCAACCGTTCAGAGACGAGCCTCTTTCAGCTGCGGAAGTAATGGCCAGTGTCACAGCCTAAGTGCTATTTCTTGTCTAACGTGAAACGTGTCAGTGTATTCACAACATTGTATATAATTGAATAGAATGGTGTCTGCTTAATTTAGGACTTGTTAGAGACAGACACATCACTGAAACTTTTTGTATTAAGTCTTTCTCAATACGTTTGCTACTGCTTTGCTTTCATATTTTCGGTCGGGGTAGTATTTTCGGGTCATTTAGCCCAATGGGTTAGCGACTGACTTCTCTGCTACGTGTCGCGGGTTCGGTTTCTGCTCTGTAGAAATGTTTGTATGGCTTATGTAAAGCATGTCTGTAAAATGCACCCACGACGCAGGAGAAGTCCAAATCCTACATAATTTCATAAAAAATTATATACCGTAAATTACTAAAACATTTCTTTATACTATAATCACTATAACCGCTTTTTTTTTTCTTATTTATAAGAGCTGTCAGAAATATGCGACTTTTATCGCAACTATATCACCTGTAGTAAGAACTGGCAATTTTCACATTCAACAAAAATTTAATAAAATTAGTTTCCACTAGTTTAATCCCGAGAAAAAGTTTGAGAATAGATTTAAGGCTATCTTTATTTAAATCCTTCCTTACATTTGATCAACATATTTTTTTAGTGAAGAAAGTGACGAAACCAGCAAAACATGCACCTGATGGTAAGTACAACGTCTGCCAATAAAAGATGCTGTGTCACCCCGATCATTTCTGTGTGGTGCCACACTACGCCCGTCACCCTGAGACATCAATCAGTTCTTAATTCTCATATGTCCAGTGTTTACACTATCTCCCAG
The DNA here is from genome assembly GCA_019845155.1 of Luehdorfia chinensis. Lineage (NCBI taxonomy): Eukaryota > Metazoa > Arthropoda > Insecta > Lepidoptera > Papilionidae > Luehdorfia > Luehdorfia chinensis. The sequence goes on along the minus strand of JAHVAK010000642.1, from coordinate 10,906,489 downwards.
TGCCCTTCAGACCGAAACACAGTAATGTTTGCTCACTACTGCTTTACGGTAGAATAACTGGCCCTAGGGTGAATATATAGAACGACTACTGTCTTCATCGCTAAAAGGAGTAGTGCCTGAGCCTTCTCTCAACTAAACATGTTTCATTAGGCCGATTACGTTCCCTCAAGTTACGACAGTTGACTATTTAGTAACTTGAATATAAATAAATTAGGCTGTAAAATACTAAACGAATTATCATAATCTCCGAATTTATGCTATTTAAAATACCATAGAACTATTCAAATGCGATTTTATAATATTTTACAATCAATATATTTAAGGATATACTGTTTTGCGTTTTGCATACATTTGAACTCTATTTCGCACAAAATAACACAATGTTTCGATCTCGTAACCAAAAGTCCCGTCCGAGACTGCGCTACACCTAAACGAACGTTGAACTTACAACCAAAATTGTTCGCGGTATTGTTGACTGTTCTCTTACTAAAAAACCGAATAAGTTCTCCACTGAACTATCATTATATACTGCAGCAGAATGATGCACGTCATTGTAATATTTACAAACGCCACCTACTCTTTTACAGTTAACTCACTTTACTCGTACGTGTAACTTAAATAATATCCATAGACGCGTTGTCCAATATTTTATTAAAATGTTATACCAGCCTTTTGTTATTTACACGCTAGTACGTGTTTCGCGACTATTGTTAGTTTTAACAGATTTTGAAGAACATCGCATAAAATAAAATATATCTCGTTCGTTCAAACGGTAGGCACGGTACCTTCCTTGCATTTTTTTAAATAACTTTACATGATGATACTCAGGTGAGAGAACCACCAGATACTGGAATCAATCTTAAGAATTCAATCTCAGGATAAAAAGATTATCATTCAGTGGTTGCCATCTCATATCCAGATCAGATGAAATGGGGATGTTGTCTTGTTAGCGAAACATGCAACTAAGTAAGGGGTTCCGTTAGAAGTGTTGCCTATTTTCTCAAATCATATCCCATTTATAAAAGATCAATACAGAGTGCTACGGCATAAGTTTTTGACCTAACACCGCAAAAGAAGAGTATCTGGTACTGGAACACTCCAGCCAGAAATGTCCCATTACCCGTGGATAGATACTAGTATAATTAATAGAAGATGTTAAAAGACTTTTCTTAGATTACGCTCAGGACACATTGCTTCGAACAAGTTTGCTTTTTTGAATGTTCCACAATAGGGGTTTCTGATGAGCTAAAATGTACATAATGTATATACATCTTATCCTCTAAACAATTCACTGCTGGCCATAGGCCTTTCCCAAGTTTACACATTTTTTTGTAAAAAATGGTAACTCTTAGCAGATTGGCGTAGGTTCAGACATCTCGCACCTTACACGCTACCCACTACCGTACCCTATCCTACCCATCACTGTAATTAGTAGTAACTTATACTGGTGGTAGGATTCCTATCCAGGAATCCGTCTAAGTAAGTACCTAAGGCTAGTTATTCTGCCGTGAAGCAGTAGTGTGCAAACATTACGGTGTTTCGGTCTGGACAGCGCTGAGAGCTAGTGTAAATACTGGGCATACGAGACTTAAGAACTGATGTCTCTGGATGACGAGCGCAGTGTGGCGTCATACTGAAAGGCTCTGAGTGTCACAGCGTTTGTTATGACCGACATACAAAACGTTCACCTGATGTAAAGTTCAACGTCTATTGAACTTTCCATCAGGTTAACGTTTTGTTCGTCTCGTTACTTTCTTCTATAAAAAAAACGTTTAGCAATCAAATTGGTGTGATCGCGTTATCATCCCATCATTATCCCATCAGACATCAGACATCCCATGCCTTAGCGTTAGTCGCTTCTGCCCAACATTAATCTGGATAATTTAAATCTACCATATTTGATATTGTTATTCTACTATTTAATGGTGATATTTTACTGGGTGGTTTCATCTATCCCTTATTCGAAGTACGTTGGCGTGGTGTTTGTTGTAATTTATAATATTTTTGTTTATTTATTCAGATCCAGTGTATTGTGAGTTCCAATGAATTCTTAGGTAAAATTGCCTGTAAAAACTTTTTATGCAACTCTTCTACATATATAATTTAATAACGAGAAATTAAAAAACTAAGATGGAACTCATTAATCTGACATATGATAGACTAGGATTACTGGGATAAATGTGTTATATCATCCACCACATACCATTGTGTGCTTATTGTCAATGTAATGTCCTCTTAACTGATTTTCGACCATGTCGACAAATTCCAAATATTCTCGGAAGCTAGCAACTGCGCAGAAGATATTATAATGTCACAATTGGACGCGCTAACACTGAGGTTAGCTACGGCATTAGGCTATTAAATAATTAAAATTGTAAAAATCACGGATATTTTCGTACGGGATATATATTTTATACAGAGACGAGCAAATCGTTCACTTTAAAGCAAGTGCAACGTCTACCCATAACATATGTTGTGTTATCCAGAACATTTCTATGCCTCACTACGCTCTTCACCCTGTGACAGTCAGTTCTTAAGGCTCATAAGCCCAGTAATTACACAAGCTATCAGTATCCTTGAAACCGAAACACGATACTGCTACGGATTCATGCATAGGAATCATACTAACAGTAAAAAATGTTCGTCTCCAAAGTCTTTATAAACGCCCGTTTAAAAATAATATTTACTCAACCCAGTTGGGTCGGATACTCAAGCGATATCTCGTTCTTAATCTTGGTGGTTATTTTTAAGTCGATAAATTTGGATGTCACTACACATGTGTAGGTATGCGATAAGGGATGGATCGGTTCGGTTATCTCCGCCTCTCTGCCGATGCATAAGCCGTCGTAAAATATTATCCTGGCTGAGACATTTACGGCCGGTTTGAGATAGGTACCGTGGAATCATCTTTAGAATATAGAATATTATATAGAGCGGTGTCGGGTGCCTCCTCGGTTAATATAAGTAAATGCGCCCAATGTGTTCTGCTTTAATTATTTTTGTGTTTATTATTTTTAAATTTTACTCAGGTAATTAAAAATGTATTTAAATCAATTTATTCATCACTGAAAATTATTTTAGAATAAGTTAGTTGAGACGCCAGTATTTTTTTTTAATAAAAGGTTTTAATTTAATAATACATTTTAAATGAAAAACATCTTAAGGACAGTAATTCCTAAGATAGCATTAACTGTTCCTAAATACAAATCATTCAATTAAACTTTATTTGAATTTTCTATATACGATCATGTAATTTAGAATTGAATCTTACTCGTATGAACCACACCTAAATTGTAATAGCAAATTTATTCTGGATATTAGAATAGAATATAATTCTTTTACCAGATGAATTTTTATAGATTTTCTATCTCTAATATAACAAATAATTGACGTGGTGAATGATAATAATAGTGATTAATATTATTATAAATAATTAATGGCTTCCAAAGTAATAATTATAATTATTATGTAAAGCTATATTCATAATTTGACTGCAATTCTACAGAAAAAGCAGTCGATGACATTTTAATTTCTCAGCCTACAGTTCCCGTAGGTCCCTTCAATTTAATAAATTGCAATAACGTCGCGATGGCCATCATCACAGTTATACATACGGGTGCATTCATCACATCGGCCATCATTCCAGTCGTAAAACGTCACTAATGTCCCGTAATACATCGCTTGCTCTATATCTTTATTAACAATTCACCCGCCATAGATTCTTTTTGAGTCATTCACAAACTTTATGCCCGAAGTTACGACGCTGTTACAACTTTCCTTTTATACTCAACTATTTTTCTGAAAACACTGTTTTCTTTATGCGATTTAATATGGCGCATTTCGGTTAAGTGACTCCCTGTCCTGCACGTTACAATGTTGCGAATAATAAACGCAATAAAAAATCCCTTAATACGTGTAAGTGCGAACATAACTGAAGGCGATAGGTATAAATCATGAAGCTTGAACTTTTTTGCTGAACAGACTCACTTTAAGTGCGTATTTTATTATCATATTTAATAAAATTCAAAGTGAAGTTGTAATGTCTTTAAAGGCTACAATGTAAGATTAAAATTAGTAACAAACTCATCTACCTAAGCCCGTTCTTATGTTATTCAGATCTTTATTTATTACCTGACTGGCGGGTACTTAGGTACGCTCAGAGCCTGGAGCTTTTTGTAGTGTTCGAAGCACAAAAAGTTGAAAGTTAATGGATCGAATGGCAGGGCGGGGTGAGGTGAAGATTTATCTTTTTCAATATGGTGTGGGAATGTACGAGGGTCCGCGTATACCTCATTTACTTCTCGAGCCCGGGCTCCAAGTGGCTTTTTATTTATGGAGTTACGCTTTAATTCGGGTTATTTTTCATCATGAAATGTCGCTTTAAGTTAAGAAGGATAAAAATAGAAAACGTAAACAATTCGAAAATTCCTCTTTATATGCAATTTTACTAAAGAATAAGGTTAGGTAGTTGATATGTTTCGTATAGTGTAATCCTAGTTAGTTTAACCCATAAGTCCTATAGTAAATTCAACATAGGTTTGTAGAATATAACTAACCAATTATTTTCATCTATATAGGTTATTAATATATTTATATTAACCACTGCTACTTGTGCTAGAAGTCGGTTCTCAACGATAGTTGAATGGCTGACTCGAACCTGCGTCATCATGATTCACAGTCTTTATTTTAAATGATAAAGCTATTGGCGATTAGCTATTAGCTATTGAGTTAAGGTGAGGTTAGTTAAAACTGTTCACTGGAACAGTTGCGATATATATAAGATTTATAAAATTAACTTTTAACAATCAACACATGTCATTTGCGCGGTATATATTGTAGGAACAGAAGTAACATATTACACATAGAGGTTTACTGTTTCAGATGGAACGCCTATGCTATTAGATCGGAGGAAGGGTCATATGCAGTGTCGGTGACCCGCGACACTTACATATAAACAGAACCTTAAATTTATGATTTCTGCGTAATTCTGCATAAATACGCAGAAAGATGCGAACTCCACGGCTAGGCGCGTTGCTCCAATAATACAATACTTTTAGTGCTTTTTATGGAAGAGTGTGACGGCAGTAACAAACACTATTTTCCCAGAACATTTCTGTGTGACACCGCTCTGCGCCTGTCACCTTAAGTCATCAGTTCATATATTAAGTCGCACATTCCCTAAAATTTCACTAGCTAATCGTATCCTTCGGGCCGATACACAGTAATGTTTGTTCGCTGTTGCTTGGTGGCAGAATAATTGGCGCTGCGTTCGTGCCCACCTAGACAAATTCGTACATAGAACTCCTACTACCAGTAATCAATCAAATATTGATTAATAAAAAATCAGATATACCCAATTGAAAACCAAAAAATCAGTGTCCTAGTCCCGACGCAGTACGTCCGGTCCCACGACCGTTATCCTTATAACATTGCCGCCATAAACTCATTAAGCCACATAACCGTCCAATCGAGCTTTCCAATCATGGAATTAAAATTAACCTCCCCTTTATTACTTGCCGTTACGAGCTGCGAAAAAAGGGGGCATAAATAAAAAAGCGGGTATAAATAACACACCTTCGATGATGCACGCGAAACGGGCCGGGGTACGTTCGTAGTCGTAAATCACACGCTTATGGCGCTCGCTTCGATCGATAGCATTTATTAAGGAAAAATGTATACTTTTAAAGTATCTCGCGTTAACCTTTTGCAGTTCAAATGTATCAAGAGCATCGACTATTTAAAAAAAATATCGCATTGTTGAAAAAACATAAAAAAAATATATCCTATTATTAATAAAATTAAATCAAAAACCAAGCTCTTTCTGCGTAGATCGGACCAAAAATAATTATTAAAAGCTGAAGGTACGCCGGGTTAACTATGACATCAGGACATCTGTCACCTTTGTTCTCCCGTGATCATAGCTGCTGTAAAGCGTTTGAAACGTCGGGTTATAAATAGTGCAAAATTAAACGCGATAAAATCCGTAAACATTAGTTTTATTTAAATATATTTTATCTTATATGATGTGTATTGCAGATCCTTATTAAATGTGTGTTATCTACGCGGAACCAAGATTTTTTTTAAGAAATTTAAAGAAGCGACCGATATGGTAGCGTCAAGGTACCTTTTATTTCCGATTTAGGAACCTTAAACAGATAGATGGAAATTACTGGTGGTAGGATTCCTATGCAGGAATCAGTCTAGGTAGTGGTAGTCGAGGTCCAGTTATTCTGCCGTAAAGCAGTAGTGTGCAAACGTTACTGTGTTTCGGTCTAAAGGGCACTGTGAGCTAGTGTAATCACTGGGCTTATGTGACTTAAGAACTAATGTCTCATGGTGAATGGGCCACACAGAAATATTCGTGGGTGATCTGTTATGGGCAGACGTTGCACTTACCATCAGGTGAACGTTTTTCCGTCTCGTCACTTCATCCAATTAAAAAAAACCTCGGTTCTGGAGACAACAACTTTTTGAGTTACGACGGTTATGTATGTTATGCGAGATATCATCATCATCATCATTTCAGTCTATCACGAGTCTACTACTGAACATAGGCCTCCCCCATAGATTGCCACAAAACTTTGTAGCTCTCATTTTGAGGGGATTTTGCAATATTTGTCACGCTTGGGAGGCGGGTTGACAATCTCGATATACCAACTTAAATCTTATACAAAAATAATTAGTAAATCAGCAACTATGTTTCGTAGATTTTAGGACCCGAATAGAAATAGTAAGTACCATCGTAATGCCAGTTATTCTGCCGTCGAGCAGTAATACCTACGGTACTGTGTTTCGATTTAAACGACACTGTAGCTAGTGTAATTACAGGGCATATGAGACTTAAGTACCAAAATGGCGGCGACGTGGTTCGCCACTTGTCACGTCGTTTCTTGTTGTTCTCTGCCTACTGCTTATATGGGAAAAAGAAGAAAGGGACTGAATGTATGTATGAGACTTAAGAACTGGCGGTGACGAGAACAGCGCGGTGCCACGTAGTACTTTGTAATTCATCAATTCCTATTCTGATTAACACCGCCTCTATTACGAGCAGGCGAGCACTCATTAGGTGAACGATTTGCGGGTCCCTCCACTGAATTCAATGAAATAAATCATTCAAATACATATATATTCTACAGATTACCATAAAACAAAGACTAAAATGACACTGGGGTCATTAAATATAAGTTGAGTTCATTATGAATTGAAAATTCACGGGTAGAAAGTCGCGAGATTTGCTCGTAAACATTAAAGTTATGGACTCATTTAAACGTGATTACTGATCAATTTATAGTGTAACGAACGCTTCGGAAGCTCGCATGATTTTTCATAGCTCTTACATCAGCTACTTCCCTTGATTGGATATTTGTATAGGTGGGTAATGGGGAGGCAGGGGGGCCCTTCGTTCTTAGAGAGGGCCCGAACCGATCGATGTAGCTACTAGCGCAGGCTCGCATACAATTCGGAGCTTAGTTTTCTTTTTACTCCCATAAAGTAATTCGAAAAGTTGCTTGGTTTCGCTAAGAGAGAGAAGACAAATGAATTGTCAAAGCGAAAAAGAGATAACGATGTCAATTTTCTTAGCATCTTCTTTAAGTTACAAAATCTTACATTATTTATATTTAAAAGCTAAAAATGTAGGTCCACAAATGGTGGTATTTCATCTTGAATAAATACTGCAGGCAAACTAGCTGTAGAACATTTCACGAATCGATTGGACCAGAGTTTCGTCCAGAACAGTATTACGCTCTTACAAAATACCAGCACTAATAATTATTTAATCAAAAAATTGATTTTCTCATAGATTCCATCATTACTGGACGAAAACTATGTGGTGAAAAGTAATCATTAAAATCGGCCCATAAACAAGAAGTTATGCCCGAACGTACACAAAATATATAGGCGAATAAAGTTAATAATGTACAAGAGACACATTATTCTAACATTTCTATCATCTATATTAAAATCTCTTAACATAAACGCCAGCAACATTTCTCTATCATCATTATCATTTCAGCCTATAACTAGTTCACTACTGAACATGGGCTTCCCCCATAGATTGACACAAAAGTTTGTAGCACCATTACGACGGCTATGTAATAGCGGTGCGATATATCATCGTAGGTATTTTGCCATAGTTGCCACTCTTGTCAGGCGGGTTGGCAACCGCAGTTTATTTATTCAGATGTTCCAGGAGGATGCTGCTGCCTATCTTCTGGTTTTAATTTTCCCTCTGTCGAATTTTACGACACCTACGGGACGAGATAGGGTGGTAGATTCTCCTAAGCCGCCACTTCTCTATCGCTATAAGCGAATTCTAATATCACGATTTCTTTCATTTTAGTTTTTTAGTAAATTGAAATTAAATTATACTAAAGCCAAAAAATATAAAATAAGGCATCTTTTTAACAGAACCGACCAAAAGTGGCTCGACACCAAAATTCTCAAACAAAGGTCGACGGCACACGCAGCCGCGCTCGCAATTGTACCAATTAACTCGGACTGTCGAAAGTGAAACTCACAAAACCGGGCACGGAGCGTTCAGATTTTTTTTTTTCCGGTAGATTTACATATTTATTGGGGCACAGTTTATGGAGACACAGAAAAAACAGCTCGCCCGTTTAATGGACGAAAAGGGTGGCTCTGTATATTTATTCTGTCGCATCCTTTTTACGTGCGAAAGGACGTGGCTGTGTATTTTTTCACCGACGCGGCACATTTGGCGACGCACTTTGCATAAAAATATTGGATCGTAAATCCTCTGCCGTCCCACGAATTTGGGCGCATGTGTCGCAAGGAAAATATAGGAATCATACATGAAGCAATTTTATGAAGACGTATACGACGCGCGAATCGAGATTTAAATGCGTAATAGATTCGATTTTATATTGTTTATGATTTGTGCCGTCCTGGTATCATAAAATAACTAGGAATTCACTTTAAGTCGCTACACTCATAGATGAATTTTAAAAGTATCCGTATCTTCGATAAGTAAATAATAAATAGATATATAGATATAATATATAGATAAAGTAGACAGCTAAAAAGATACGTTTAAGAAGTTTTTTTTCGGTACCTCAGTAGTCAGCATTAATCTTTATAATATTAAGGACTGAAAACAAAGTAAAATATTGCATGCTCTTTGATAACAGCTTTTTTGTCAAAGAGTATATAAATTAAAAGTAACGATGCCTCACACTAAGACTTCTCCTGTATCGTGAGTGATTTTATAGACATCAACTTCACAAGCACAACACAACCAGATCCGACGTCCAACAATTTATGTTTCTGCAGAAATGTTAGCACCGGCTGTGATTCGAACCTATGACCCGCGGCTTAGTCAGGTACTCTAACCACTAGGCCGCGCGGTCGTTTTTTTTAAGAAGAATTAAATATTGTTTAAGCATACTTTTCAGCGGGTCTGTTAAAAAAACTAATTTTTAAAGAATTTGTGTGATTACTGTTCTGTCTTTTACCTATATACCTAATTTTTAAAATCAGAAAAAAACAATAGCTTAGTATTTTAAAGTTGCATATATATCTTACATACGATTTATAAAAATTGAAATCAAAATCGGCTCTTAAAGAACAGGATACCCGTGTACCTACCTTGAACGTGTCTTAAATCCCTACGTAAATTAATACAGTCGATTCATAAATTATCCACTCACATTACGATCAAGTTTTAATCCGTAGCATTGGAAATTGACCTCTACCCCGTTACCGTAGGCAATCGTTAATATATTTTGTCTTAGCCTTTATTATAAAATAAAATAAAATATTCACTCGTGATTTTATGATAGCCGGGAAGAAATATTGGTTTTCTTCGTTATAATTTATGATTTATTCTGCCTACATTATACGTTGCCGTTTATTTTACGGCATGGGTGGGCTGAAATTGAGGACATAGTTGGGACGTCGAACAAATGGACGAATAATTTCTTAAAAGAATAAAATTTTAATTCGTAAACGTCCCTTTCATCAAATTATTGAGCTCCACGATTTATAAACAAATTAAGATAATAACAATGATAACAGCAAGACGGTAATTTTCGGTAAAGTACCATTTGTAACTTTAGATCTTAGGTAAGCAATATTTATGATCTAAGTTTCTAATTTTATAGGGTTGAGTGGATTACACTTTTTGTGTCCATAATTTAATTCAATTATAAACTAAATCTCGTCAGAGCTATGTCCTTTATCGTTAAAATCAAAAATTAAGAAGATATATATAGCGACGGCGGCTCTCGAGGAATGCACCCAGTAAATCATCAGAGGGGCAGTAAACCAGTTCTTTAGTGCTCCACATGAGTGCCGTAAGCCGCCGTACAACTATATCGCCCCTCGTAAACTTGTAATTTTGTAACTAAATCCACAGGCCTAACGCGCAGTTTTATCTAAAATGGTTTTAAAGCGCTAAGATGTATCCTATCTATGCTATAGCAAACTGTCGCGTGTATGAGAACCCACAATGGATATATGACCGTGATTTGTAAGCTATTGTATGCTATCTGCCATCATAAAAATGTCTGGGAGAACGTCTACCCGATTTATTATTGCTATTGGCTTCGACTCTAAATGGAGAACTACCTAAGTTGTATCTATCTGTAATATATACTAGGTGTGTTGAAAAGTACTCGGCCTAACACAGATCCATTCAATTCTAAAAATCAAATCTACCCACATTATTTAGTTCAGTTCAGACTAGTTCATTGTGTGAAGTTCGAAACGTGTGCGATAATTAGTTGTGATTTTATAAATTTATTAACAAAGTAATCGGTCATAATTTCCGCGAATGGAGCAAATCGAGCAGCGTGCCGTCATTAAGTACCTCCATAAGAAGGGGCTATCATCAAAAGCCATCCATGATGACATGGTCAGTACATTAGGCGATTGTGCTCTGTCATATTCATCCGTCAAAAAATGGATAGCAGAATTTAAGCGTGGTAGAGAGAGTGTGAAAGATGAACCCCGCTCTGGAAGGCCTTCGACGTCAACTACTGACGAAAATATTAAAAAAGTACTTGATTTAATAATGGGAGACCGCAGATTAAAAATTAGAGAGATAGCCGAGATTATAGGCATCTCTTATGAACGAACTCAAAACATCATTGTCAACGAGTTGGGTTTCCACAAGGTGTCTGCCTCAAGACCTGGTTCACCACCCCCAAAAAAGGCTAAGTCGATTTTGTCGGCAAATAAGGTGATGGCTTCAGTATTCTGGGACTCGAAAGGTGTGATTATGATTGATTATCTTGAAAGGGATCAGACTATAAACTCTGATTACTACTGCACCTTACTACGTCGTTTACGAGAGGAAATAAAAGAAAAACGTCGAGGAATGCTCAGAAGAAAAGTCCTGTTTCATCAAGATAACGCCCGTGTTCACACGTCAGTACAGTCAATGGCTGGAATTCACAACTGTGGCTTTGAACTGTTACCGCATCCGCCGTATTCACCTGATCTGGCACCATCAGACTTTTTTCCGTTCCCTAACCTAAAAAAGCACTTGGGAGGTCAAAGATTTTCGACAAACGACGAGGTCAAAGCAGCTGTAGACGCATATTTTGACTCTAAGGAAGAATCATTTTTTTTAACGGTCTAAATGCTTGGAAGGGGAGGTGGCAAAAGTGTATTGAACTTGATGGTGATTATGTAGAAAAATAAAAATATAACTGATTTAGTATGTGTTTATTTTCTTGGTTAGGCCGAGTACTTTTCAATCCACCCTCGTATTTAAATGATAAAATAAAAAAATGTATAAGTCACCGTTTTAAAAATTCTGAAACCAAAAACGTAATGTTCATCAATCGGCAGATTAGATATTCGGATTATTTACGAGTAAGTCTAAAATGTACGGAATTTAATTTCATTAGGGGATTTTAGTGGCACCATGTTGTCGCCCGCTGCGTTGAAACAGGCAGAGACGTATTTTACCCAGCTGTCAAACGACGACCAATCACGAGCAAGGAACCGCGCGTTCCAACTTTAAAAATGGTGGAGATAATTTCATTGTACTATATTATTTTGTGACAGGTCGTTATTTTGAAATTTTATCGGTCCGTGCTTTCAATATTTTTCTTGATATCTTTGACCGACTGTTTTGGAGAGTTTTTAAGCGTCTCATATCTCATTTCCGACAAAATTACTTAGACTGAACGTCGCATTCATAAAATATAGTCCTCTTCGTGGTAAGTAGGTAGGTACGTTCGCAATGATTTATGCTCTAACTTATTAAGTTTTGTTATATAACTGTTATATATTTACCGGCATAAAGATTGGCGTTCTATATATTTTCCCCAGGCAAAGTCAACTAGTAAAAACTTCCATAAAACAACAATTTCAAACGGGCCATTTCGCACGGGAAAAACAGCATCCCGCGGGGTGTCAGAGGGTGGTCTAAGGGGAGGGCGCCCAAAGTGAAGCCTGCCTGCTTTATGCCGCGGAATTACGACTTAGACGTTTCAAACAATAACCCTCCCCATAAATACGAGCCCGATTTCTTCACGCGTCATAGCTCTATGTTTTTCCTTATCCCAAACAAATCTTAATACATACCTAAGTCATCAGCTTCAAATCCAAGTTAAAAGAACAACACAATTGTATTATTTACAGTTTCGATACTAGATTCTCATTTTGTTTATAGAAAATGAGAATTTTCACTTAAAAACTTAGAAGAGGTTACATAATAAGGTTGAACAAGAAGCTGTCCATAAATGCATCCAAGATATGTATTCTACATATAGGTATTTTATTTTAATGCATACTAAGCAATGTCTTTACCTACCTACACGTCTTTATTTACATTTTTATTTTAATTTTCATATTTAAATGTACTTAAATAAAATTGGCAGTTACTTCAGAATAATTAGAAGATTTTAATATCTATGGCTTATACTGTTTATATTGCTTCAATTGGTTTTGAGAAATGTTGTACTAATGGTTTTTATTATCGGATTGACGTGACAAGTAATATTATCTGGGACAGCATGGCTTAACCTTAGTGATACTGAAGTAAAATAATTTCAGCTAAATATCAAATGAGATAAAGTATATTTATGTTTAATATTTTGGAGGTATGACTTAGATAATAATGAATTTTATTCCGCCGTTCCCAGGTTAAAATAAATAAAGAAGACTACATAATAAAATTGTACATAAGTACGATAAACACAAACAAACAATTTCTTCTTAAATTGAATTGATTTATTTAAAAAAAAATTACGAACACTAACCGAATACGTTGCTTTTTTAACTAAAAATGTGGCTGAGATTTTTTGTGTCGATTTTATGTTAATCAAGAGCAGAACAAGAACCTTACCAGACTTGCTTAGCGATTGGCTTCTGAGCTGCGGGTCCCGGGTTGGACACACACGGAAGAAATATTTCTATGACCAAGATTTAGTTGTTTACTAGAAGCATCGAGGTGTTTAACACGACTGCTGGACGTCAGAATAACTGGCACTGCGATGTTACCTGACGGATTACTAAAGAGTATCTACTTCTACCGCAAGTACGAAACAGTATCAAAAATATAATCTCTAAATTTGTTGTGATAACTTTACCTACTATACTTTAAGTCATGTTATTTCAGACGTACAGAAAAGACTCGCCATTATGAAGTAGAATTTATTTAATATTTTTACAACGCTGTTGACTTTATTTATCTCTAAATCGTAGACTCCTACAGGAACATTATGGTATTGCAAAAAATTATCTGCTGAAGTAAATATTCTCAAAGCTTAAGTAAATTCTAATAAATACTTCTCTTTAAATTTTCATCTGAAATTGGAATCACAATTATACTACGGCCATTCGCACATAATATTCGTGACAATAAAAAAGGCAGCACGAGTACGAAGTATCGAGAAATTTCCAATTTCAACGCACAGCGCACCCGGTCTCCACTTCTAATCTAGAAAATGTAATAAAACTCCCCCTAATAAAAGCGCGCGTTTTCACGTGGCCCGTAAAAATATGATAACGCTCACGTAGGTAGGTTATTACGTTGCCTCATGTGATTCGAACCTGGAGAATTTGGATTAAAATCGAGTCCGCCTCATTAAAATTCCATGAGAGCTACCCACCGACACAGGTGCATTCATTTGAATATTAAACTTAGAATTTAATTACGGGCAGTCATTATTAATACGAAGTTAATAGCATGGGGAGACGAAATTGTAGAAACTAGGTAAGTAGCTAAATCGATACATAAAGATTTGCTTAATATACGTATAAAATAACACGACTGCGAGGCTCAGTGTTCAAAGTACTAACCTACAGAATTGCGATTCGATTCCAAACGAAAGGATCACCTTTCCCCATCAGGGTACCTTTTGTTTGGAGCGCCTCAGAGTGATGGTCGTAGCACGGTGCAGCCTATTTATATATTGAATTATAATAATTATGTCGCAAGTGTCCTAATAAAGTCTTATACTCGTAGGTAAATTTCTACATTTCCTTAATGAAATTACTTAGCGTAACGAAAGCCGCGTGTTCGAGATATATATGCGTGTCTGTGCGCGGTAGGGTAGGTCATAAATGCGAGGTCGACTCTGGATAACTAATGGAATTGCGGATTTATACGGCCGGGACGATGGAAATGTCGGATTTGTCTCCCCAAAGGTCTGCACATAGTTGCGTATGTAGATATGTAGCTAACTGGATGTGGCGATATTGGTCTGAATTATTAAGTCGCGGCCAGAGTTTAATTATGTGCTCATATACACTAGTTATGGAGTATATTTCTCGAAATATTATTACTAACCTAAGCTTATACTTATGATATGATATGACACCTAGATATAAAAGTATTGGAATGTTAAAAGTAAAAAACCAAACATTGAAAAAATCTTTATTGGTGATTCTGTAACACATACAACTTTAGTATCTAACCTATAATAACATATTCGACACTAGCTGTGCCCAGCGGTTTCACTCGCGTAACATTATATTACAATTCTTTATATTCATAACTTCTGAACCTTGCAAGATAACGAAATACACGGAAACTTAATATTCTCGTTCTAATCCCTACAATTCTCATTGAAATCCTTTGAACTGTTTCGGAACCTATTCGAGACAAACTTTCAGACTGACAGACAAAAATTCTTAAAAGGTTCATTTATGATTGGCGTCGTGTAAATTACACCTTTCACTTAACTTTTAGTATAACTTTGAAATACAGACAGACAGAAAAATATTGTCTTGTGACTTAAACGATTGAGTTCACATTTGCTTTAGGCGGACGTCGCATTTTACTAACATACATATATTTAAGAGTTAAACATTCCGTATAAGTACTTTATCAGAATAGAACTCGCAACGGTCCCGAGCTTGTAGATGCCCCTCCATAAAGGTGGATTAATACCGCCGAAAGCCCAACTTACTTAATAAATATAAAAGCCTTCTCCGCCCGCGATCGTAAAACGCCCACTCCGCTTCGCTAAGATTACTTCTGTCGTGACCAGAGAAACTTAAGCTCCCGGTTTTCATTACCGAAGCCATTCCAATATTATGTTAGAGGAAAGTTGGTGGATCCCGTAACGCTGGTCTTGCCATTATCAGCTCTATGTAGATTGCGAGTCGCCCGCTTGCCTTGCTTTCTCCCAGATAAGGGTTTTACGGCTGGAAGAAAGGATAATATTCCCTTTTGATGTGTAAGAGGGAATTGTTGTCTGTGTCAACAATTTCAACCATTTGTGAAAATTTTGTTCTAATTTGAAAGCCTTTGAATTGTAAACTTACATATAGACATACGTTTAGAGTGGCTTTATAGTGTTAACTTTCACAATTGTTATCAAATGCTGATTTCAGTTTTCATTATAAGTTTTAAGTGCTAAGATTCTTTTCAATATTAAACAGACTACTTAACAATATGCCTTATATTTCAAAAAAAATGTTAGCTATTATTTAACTAAAAGAAGTAATTATACCAACCAAAACATTAAAATATTTTTTAATACAACAAAATGCACGTGCCTTTCTTTTTCTTCAACGTCTTAAGAAGTTAATGTGCCAATCTTCGACTTCTTTTTACTGCCATCAGTTCTAGTTCCTATAAAAACAAAAGAACGTTAATTAAACGTAGGTTTAATACTCTAATTTAAAAGAATAAAGGTTGAGCTTAAAAAATATATAATTATTTTCCAAACACGTTGAATCTTATTACGTTAATGATTTCTCATTATAGGCACAGCGTTGGCATCGAGTGCATATCTACATTGTTGTACATCATTTACGCGCAATTTTATGCCAACATGTTCGCACATGCGCCCCGCCCGGCCCCCATAACTGCTATTGTTGTTGTAAATACTTATAACCTAACCCTTTGAGTGTTAACCTCGGTATTTTACTGTAAGCATGCATCATTGGGATTTTAAACCGTTGCATACATGTACTAACTTAATTGCGGTTTGGTCCGATTTTTAGAATGACATTATGATCAAAAAACTTTGTATTAAGACTGTTACTAAGGCATTAGACATTTTATACTGTTGTCCAGTTGTGCCTATACATTAATTTCTGTATTTTATTTTAAGTGAAAAAATGTTTCAAAACATTATTAAAATATTCTTGTGATGAAAATGTTTAAGCGCTGAGCAAAAGTGCCCAGTTAATTTTATCAATCATCATAATATTTTATTGGTATATACTGAAATATGTACCAATAAAATATTATAATGACCAAATGATGCCTCTTTGAACAGTAAACTATTGAAAGCCTATAATGATCACAATTATATAAAGTATATCTATCTTTATTCGTGCAGAATAACACCATACTATTCAATGCTGTCACTATACTGTTCGTGGGTATGCAATGGGAGTAATAATCTTTTTACACGTACCAAAATGGCGGCGGCGGGTTTGCCAGCTGTCACGTCTCATTTCCCGCGGGTGCGAAAAGTGGGCTACGTAAGGGGCCTCTGCCTACCCCTTATGGGGAAAAGGCGTAACTGTAATTTGTATGAATATCTATCTAAGAACCTTTTCCACCACCTATTTTATAGGCAGTTAAAGTCACTGATAACTGTTTAAACGTGTTTAACTGAGGAAGAATAACCTCATCAACAATTAAACTAGTTTAAACTTATTTACCGTGCATTCAATATCCTAATCATTTTATTGACGAGAATCTGATTCCTGCATAGAAATCCTACCACCATAAACTTAAATACGCAATCACAAAAACAATACCTTTTTATACACCGTCTGAGAGATTTCAATAGGCTCGTTACAGGACTTATTCCAATTAATAAAAAGCTTTACGCCCATTTAAAGCAACTTAGTAGTAGTAGAGAAATCACCATAAAAATAACACTTAATTTCAAGTCGCAATTACGAGGCTGTTAAAGGGCGGCTGCTTGGGACGTCGGGCCATTACTTCACATACATACCATATTCCCATACTAATCGCCACTAGTGCACTGCCTCTTAGAGGCCGTACGGGGTCGTAAACTGAGAAAATACTTTAATCCGTGCGAATCTTGTTACGTATATCGGATGACTGAAACCGATTTGGTTACGAATACAATCTGTTATGTAATTAGTGATATGATAAACGATACGTAATGAAAACCGCGTAACCAATCGGTCAGAGTGGCATTATCCGCCACGGCTCCAAGGTTAGAGCCCCAGCCGGAGTCAAAACACATTTTTTTTAAATACGATAACATTAAGAATTCTCCTGTCGTATTCTCGGGTGCGTTTTACAGACATTCATTTCACATGCACAACACAACCAGAACCGAAAACCAACTATTTGTGTTTTTCACAAATGTTGGCTTCGGCTGGGATTCGAATCAAGGACCCGGGCCGTAGAGGTCAGGTACGCTAACCGCTAAGCCGCTATTTGTGTTGTGATTGTAATCGTGTCTCTGGCACTGCATTTTATTCTACCTTCGACCTTACATATAGTTACATATAGTTAGAGATACGAGCGTTAGGTACATGTAGTTAGAGTAAGTTTTGTATTTTTTTATTGTAATATAATTTGCGTTTATATCCAACGATCGACTGAAATAGGCTGAAATGATAACGATGGTGAATGACGAGCAAAATGCTCACCTGATGGTAAGTGCAACGTCTGCCCATAACAAATGCTGTATCACCCAGAACATTACGGAGTGGCACCACACTGCGCTTGTAACGCTGTGACATCAGGTCTTAAATCTCATATGGCCGGTGATTACAATAGCTTTCAGTGACCATCAGACCCAAACACAGCACACAGAATAATGCTTGCACAGTACTGCTTCACGGCAGAATATAATATAATTTCACAGATATGCAGGTTTCCTCACAATGATTTTCCTTCACCGCTAAGCACGTGGTAAACCAGCAATTAAAATGCAGAACTATTTTAGAGGTGCGGACGGGGTCGATCCCCCAGGTCACTCAGGTCACTCGCATACTATGAAATTTAAGGCGATCGCCTTACTCCTGAGCTACCGCTGTACTGGTAGCATTATCTTCTAACTATGTGCTATCTACTTATTTTTTTAGTTTCAACTCATAAAAACTATCTTTTAAAAGATACTGTTCGCGAACAATATCTTATAAACGGCGCGGCGGCGAAAATTCGGCTACATGTGTAGCCTCTAACTAACATTTGGGAAAAAGGCGTGACTATATGTGTGAAACTTAGATAAATTTTGTCTGTGTTGCTATTAAGATTATTTAAAAAGTGTTTACACATTCTAACCCGCCCAAGGTATAATGTTAGATTTCTGATCTTTGCTTTCCTATTGTATTCTGGTAAAAACATTTTTTTTGTATAATTTAATGACGAAAGGAGCAATTCTTCTACCTAATTTCATGTCAATCGCATTTACTTAATTGATTAGTAATAGCTATTAATTTATTTGCTATGCTGACAACGTACTTTATTACTCTGTTATCCTTCTCTTCCTCTTTAGTTCTCTTTTCCCACATTTACAATTCATCTTGCATTAAGACATCAATCCACTTTCATTTTGTTTGTCATTATTACCTTTTTTGCTGGTTATTCGTTCATTTCCCAATCTACCTGATAAATGATGGTCATTTACCAGGTAGATTGGGAAACCACCTGCTTAAACCTGTCATAAAATGTCCACGCTCTTTTAGCCGACTTCTAAAAAGGAGGATTTATGTATGTCAGAAATAGTTCAAAATAAAACGCTATAAAATCCTTAAAAAAATAGTTTTAAATAAACGATTTTAATTATTCATATTATTAGAAAGGGTGAACTCTAGGGATGGTTCCATATAAATTTGGTCAAATTCTCATGATGGGATCCATGATAAATTCATGGAAGTCTTAAGTCTTTTACTGATGTTACGTAGGACTTTTGTAGGTGGAGTAATGTAAACACAGTAGTGTTTCGTTTTGAAGAGTATTGTGAGGTAATGTAATCACTGGGCATATCAGACTTAGGTACTTATGTTTCAGGGCGACTTGTGGTCTCACACAGACATGTTCTAGGTGACACAGCATTTGTTAAGGGCATAACATTCTGTTTTAGTTACCTACTGCGAGAGTTGAATCTCATATCATCGTGAAGATCATTAAGACGAGGAAATACAGTGTTATTCTTGAATATGTTTAAAAATAACAATATAAGTTCTAAAGAAAATTAAATTTAATGAAAGAGAAAAAGTATGTCTGTACGTTTGTTATTGTAACCACACGCCATGACGGTCGAATAAGTGTTAACATGTCTTTTAAAATTGTATTTAAACAGCTTAACAATAAAATAATCGTAATCTTAATTAATTCCCGACATCAAAAAGCCCGCATGTATATAATTGCCAAAACTCATCATTAAGATAGCAGTTTATAGTCACCTAGTTACCCCCCACAATCCTCAAGCAATAATTATTACAGCACACGTGTCATCTTCATTAAAGCCATACTTTGTTTTTAATTTACCTCATTATGTTACCTTATAACGCTATTTACATATTACGAGTGCGTTGTTTAAATTAATAAGTTTTTATTATATATTTATTTTATTTTTATTCTTTATTGCAAACCTTTTTATATAAAAAAAATTGTACAATAAGTGTGAGCAATGGACGGTCTTATTCCAGTTTTATTAAATTTCAATTGAATTAACTTAATTTACCAGATATATGTGTATATGTTGCGGAGCCGGAGGCTCACCTTAAATTTCACAGTACGCGAGTGACCTGAGTTCTATCCCCGGTGCCGGCACCTGTAAAGTTGGTCTGCAATTTTAAGTGCTGAATTATCGGTGTAGGAAAATATCGTTAGAAAACCGGCACGTCTCAGTAATAATAATATTTCTGCGACATATGAAGTCCGCCAACCTGCATTAAAGCAACGTGGCGGACTCTTCAAAACTCTCTTAGAAATGAGAAGAGGCCTGTGCTTGGTAAGGGGCCATTCAAAGGTTGTTACTTTTCTTTAACTTACTTTTATATATTTATATGATGTTCTTCTTTGTTACAGCGTCTGCTGGAAGTTAACGAGCCCTGCAGTTGAGAGTGAAGACTGCGTGTTCATGGGACGACTCCCTTACTAAATGGCGGGTCTATGTTTGCAGTTGCACTGTCTGAAATTAGCAAAATCTTAATTAATTTATTTATCAATGGTTTGACGTGTACTATATGCCCATAAGTGGTCGAAATTCGACAGTGATTCATATTTTTTTTATGTTACGTTATTGATGTTTGAGTAATTATTTGTTGGAAACGTTTTAAAATTCTAAGGCGAATCTGTGCGACTATTTTACCACAGACTATTATGTATTTGGCACTGGAAGTATGAACGTAAACAAACGATAGACAAATATATAATTAACATTGTCAAAATGAACGTAAATAATAATTGTTTAATTATATTCAACAGTATTTCTAACACATATTCCTATGTAGGTATATACATTTTAGTTTTCTCGCTTCATCTCCATACAAACTTTGACTATGCCAAATCATACACTGCTCACTGCGCGTGAAATTCATATGAAGGGGTACAAAGTTTTCTCTTCACGTATTAATACGAGTATATACCTATATGTACGCAATGGTAAGTTGGCACTTACCATTGCGTACATTTAATACTTACCCTTAAAAGTAGAAATGTAAAGCAGGACTTTTAATTGCAAATCCTGCTACCAACTGCACTGCGCTGCATGTGCCCGTAATTTCACTAACTACAGTATTTTTATAATAGGAAGACAGTAGTGAATAAACCCTTCTGCTTGGCAAATAACTGACACTGCGGTGATATGCCTGCGTTCCGTTGTTAAACAGTGTGGCCTAATTATATTGATATTTTTTTATAGAAGAGACGAGCAAGTGACACACCAAGTGAGTGGTCACCGCCGCCCAAGAACAATTGCAATAAGTGGAGTTGCGGTCTCTTATTCGTATCGGCCTGGAAAAACCGCTGGCGGCAGCAGATTCAGATCATGAACAAGTCAATATATAGTCACAAGAAATATACGTTTCTAAACAACATGGTTTCACTTTTGAATAGATAAATTCCGCCTCACTTCTCTAGTGCGATTTCCCAGATTTCATTTCTCTAGTTTCTGAGCAACCACAGCGCTCTATTGAGCGGCAATTATAATGTGTTAACCCTGTGGAAAAGCTTCTTATCCTCGAAAAAAACGAATCAAACTTTTGGATATTAGGTGGTGATTTAGTATTTATCACGCAGTTTGCAGCACGTATTAGTTTTTTGTAGCACTACAATGCGCTTGTCACCTTGCGATATATGTTTTTAAGTATCATTTATGTCCTGTAATTACAATTACGTCCATTAAAACCTAAACACTGCACACTATTGCTTGACTGCAAAATTACAGTGCCAGTTGCATTATAGTGGTACCTATCTAGACGGAGTTTTTGAATGGAAGTCCTACAACTATTATCAAAACTAGTTTTTTTTTATTGTATAAAGTGATAAAACGAGCAAAACGTTCACTTGATGGTAAGTGCAACGTCTGCCTATAACAAATGCAGTATCACCCAGAACATTTCTGTGTGACACCTCACTGTGCCCATCACCCTGAGACATCAGTTCTTAAGTCTCATATGCCCTGTGATTACGCTAGCTCACAGTGTAACTTACTTATAATGAAATGAACAATTAAAGAAACTTTTTTTCAATTTAGTTGTTACGGCCTACTTCGTGCGTTTCTCACGACTTAGTGCAAAACACTAAATGGCGCTATACATAAAACTTAATAAAGTCACTTCGATAATTATTTATGACAGCTTTTAACTTCAATACATGCTTCACTACTTAAAAGGCGTAGTAAAATACTATTAAACCGCAATTCAAAATTTTAATAACCTCTTTGTTAAATCACTTATAATAACATTAAAGAATCTTACACGAAACTAAATCATATTTGAATTAATGATAAGATCACTACTCAGCGGGGCTCTTTGTATTTGACTTTTATAAATACTAATCTTTATAAGCAATGACATTTAGGTCGTTGCTTTTATGAATATAAAACTTCGTAAATTTTTACTAGTTATAAAAGAAATAATTTTAACTAGTTTTTAAGACTTCATTTAAATCGGAAATTATTGTTACAACTTGTATCTAGTTTGGACTATATAAAACACGTATAATAAAGGACTCGAAGTTTTTCTGGTGTAATGAAGAACAGGGATGAAGAATTTTAAGTTTTGTCGTGCCATAATCAGCAGACGTGGAGAAGCCGCGACAGAATAAAAAACTAGGGATGAATTAGTTATATACTGAGTCTTCAGTTACTTTTCATTAAAAGATGATAAAAGTCGAAGAGTGAGCCTAATGCTTTCTGGCATTTCTTCTAGTCAACTTTGAGAGAAAACAATGTTCGGGTGGGAAAATTTAAGTTTGACTACAAAAGTGTGTAGATTTTTTTTTATTATAAAATATTTACATACATACATAAGATCACGACTTTATCCCATAAGGGGTAGTCAGAGACTGGGCACTCACTGCAAAAACAGATGACTGCCACAATCCACATTTCACCAAAACAATATAATGCACTTGGTGTGATAGGTGGTGAGCCCATCGCCACCATGCGCTGTTGGGTACACAGTGCATTTTCATTCCTTACTCGCCTTTTACGAGATCCATTGGATGAGATGGAGTGGTAGTATTCTTTTAACGAGCCGCCACCACACGGCTGTAATAAAAAGTAAATATATAAAAATTGCGATATATTATTGTGGTATAATTACATTATTACTTACCTTGACAATGAAATACCAAAAAAATAGAATAAGAAATTTTTCTACATCCACATACAGGTAGCTTAGATATTTAACTTATTGATTTTCTGTTTTATAATATATTTTGCAATATCTATCAAATCTGTTAATTAACAATATTAGTTGATCTATTACTTTTATTTCAATATTTACAAAAAAAAGGCAAAGAGGCTAAAATCAACTTTCAAGTCTCTTACATGATCAATTACTGAAATAACTAATTATTATTTTATCTCGTTGCCATTTCCGTGTTTTCATAAATTAAACAGTCACGTAAAATTATATTATTACACGTATAAAGTGCTTATCGCGAGCAGGCAGAGTTGGACGCGATATATATATTTTCGGTGATGTAATTGCTGTTAGCCGTCTCGGCTTTTACAGCTTCATCGGATACTGTGCTCGCGGGCCAGGGGCCCGTGTGCCAGGTTTAGTTTGACCCAAACATAAATAAATAAATAAATAAAAACTCCTACAAAACCCTCGAAGTTCGGACTGTGTCGCGTTCGATGCGTGCTTTCGCGATTTCGAAAATCTTAAACATTTTAAGTCGTCTACTGACCGTCCGAAGAAGGCTGCGCGCGTCCATTCGGACTGTCGACTTGTGTGTCGGTAACTCTGGGCGGTGAGAACCGCCCTGGAACACGGGTGAATCTTGTGTACGCGATGTGATTATTGACTATTGCGCGCCGCTCTCTACGGCGGTCGCGCGTCGTGGTGCGTGTTATATTAAAGCTATTGACTGTGTGTACAGTGTGGCTTGGATCGTGACTGACAGTATCGTGGTCAGGAAGAGCTGAGACGTCCGTGTCGTCTAGCACGTTTCGCGGGCGACGTTTGCGTTCGGTCGCGTTTCTGTTTGGTCGGTAATTTGCTGCTTTAACCACCAGCGGGTTTGAATGAACCGCGGCTTTTTCGAAAAACCGCCGTGATAATTCTCTAAAGTGTTCAGAGATTAAAGGCATTTCACAGTCGCTGTGAAGATCTACATTGCGTTGATACCAACCGGCTCCGGTGGCAGTTCGCAAGAATCGATTTTGAACGCTCTGTAACTTCTTTAATTGATTGCCCGTCGCGTGAGCGAAAGCGACGCAAGCATAGTCCATTACGGGCCTTATGCAAGTCTTATAGAGGCGAAGTTTGTGTCTTAAGCACATTTTGCTTGAGGAGCAAGTTAATGGGTATAGACGGCTTGAGATAAAAGCCGCTCTATTGCGTATGTTTTTAATGTGTGCAGCGAACGACATCGCTGCGTCTAAAGTGACCCCGAGGTATTTGACGCTCTTTTCCCAGGGAATAGGGCGTCCGAACAGGGTGATCGTGCCTAGCTGATTGTTGCCGATTGGGTGACATCGTCTAGCGGGCTTTGGTAGTTGGACGCGATACCTAGTTACGCAGCTTATTTGTTAGTGCGTCATTCACCCTCTAATGCGATCAAATAACGAAAAGTAACGTGCCCGATAACGAGAGCAATAAACCCCGTGTCAACTTGACTGGCAGGGAATTCACTTGAGTGCTTTTCGTGGGGCTGCAGCCATTTGATAAGTATATTGCACGTGCATTTAAAATACAGGGATATGAAAAGGTACCTACATATTATCTAGAACTTTCGCCGGTAAACCGGAGTCCACAACGGTTCTTTTAAACCAAGTTTTACCGGTGTGTGGTACGGTAGGTATGCAGGAATCCGTGTAGAAATGTACCACCGCAGAGCCAGTTATTCTGAATTCAGAAATATGCAAACATTACATGGATATTACTTAGGCACCTTCAAGAAAACCCTACTTCCTGTCACAAAGGCGGACAACGAACCCGTAATTCTTCTCTTGTTGCGGATATTAATGAGCGGTTGTAGCCACTTTCCATAAGGTTAGCTGCTTGCTCGCTTGTATTATACTTTAAAAAAATACCTGGTACCTTAATTTACTATAAAAAAAACACTATATTCATTATTATTAAAAAATACAATGCAATTATTCAAATAGTGGAATTACATTAAACTTAAAAATGGTGTATTAGAAAGTATTAATAATGAAAGTACAGAATAGAGGTAGAAGCATTGATATAAAGAAAAACGTGACAGTTATTGCAATAATATATTAAAACACAAAAGAAGTAATTGTAGTTTTTTCTTTACTCGGAAATATAAAACGAGTTTTGTCAACCGTTAAAATGTCATAAGAAATTTCTACGTAATCATTTAGTAAAGCTCATTTAGATTAAATTTTATTAAGATGTTGAAATTCCGTGATTTTAAAACACCTTTAAATTTTCTGTAGCATGTTAATGAGGCTAGGTCACCTACAAAACTTTGAAGTTTGATTGCATCGAATAACAGCAATTTTTGACATGACACCCATTGACATGGTACCGCCTGTATTTGGAAGCAGCATTACCTACGCTAACATGTGAAATACCGTTTTATTTAATTCTCTGAATTAACTGACTCGACCACTTCACTCTTTTAGCTTCTATTTGAATTCTAAAAATGATGTTACCTACTCAACGTATTTTTTGTCTCCATAAATATGTATGATGATTATTAGCTACGATTATTTGATAAAAGACCCACCGATATTAAATAACCATCTTTTTAACACGCTGTTATTAGCTTTATCATGTTTGTATGTAACAATGTAATAAATTATCTTACAATTAAAATTTTCCCCCACTGACAGACGTCGGAATAATTTGATATTTTGCACACTATGGTGACTTATGATTATGACCTGGTACGCTCATCAGACTCATCAGCTCGTTTCAGGTCAAACGTGTTTTTTTTTGTTTTTAAACTATAATATGATTATTATGTGGGTGTGTCCCTGCGGTTGATGTGGCGTGGTAACAATTCTCGAATACTAATTTGGGCTCACTGTGACTTTAAATCCAAACATTAGCGTCAAAATTTCAATTCTCTAACTCTCTTACAAAAATCCTTACCTGTAAGAAGTATCACACATTCACTGCATTTTAGAGAACAAGCAAAAATTTAATTTGATTTTATAAAATAAGTCGCATCCTGTCGGAATTGAAAATCATATTAGCCTTAATTAACCAAGTAGAATGATGAAAGATGCTGGTGGAATTTCTTTAACCTTTTAAATTCATATTTTTCTCATATTTTAATCAATAATTTTAGGTCCCTATATGATGCGTGTTTTTAATTGAAAAAAGATTATTTTACTACTTTAAGATTATTAAAATAGTTTATGTCTCAGCGGCCAGGCGCTCGCTTTAAATTTCATTGTACGCGAGTGACCTGAGTTCGATTGTTGGCTCTAAAACCCTCTCAGAAATGAGAGGAGGCCTGTGCTAAGTAGTGAGACATTTATATGCCGTTAAATTGACTTATTTTTAAGATTTCAAGCTTTCTTTCAGTTATCAGGACCATAGTATTCGCTTCTAAATGTTAATATAATTAAGTTCCTGTCTAATTAAATATATACACCAAGAATTCTTCAGGTCATACAGCTACACAAATAAATCCAGAAAACATGAACATGTTTATTGAATGAATATTATGTCTTATTTTCAGAATTCTACCTACCTGTTGGAAAAGCTAAAATAATAAAAGCGAGCAAGATTTCAAGACACAACCACCACAAGAATCAACCCTCGAAGAGACGTTCCGTAGAGAATCCAAACTTAACATTCAGTTTCAATCGTAACCCTTATCTCTTGTTTCATTTCCGCATAAGGGAGTTACTCTATGTTTTTCCCGTTCTCCCAACATGGCGGATGCTGCCCAGTGAATAAGGGGATGGAGGGGTGGAGTTGCGTTCCATTTAGGTTGGGGTGCAGTGAACTCAAGCAAAACGAAGCAAATATTTAAGGGTGAATAATAGAGGGGAAAAATCTACGATTATTACAAACTACTAGTTGTGTGTAATTAAGAAAAGTTACACTAATATAGTTTTATTTTTGTTATAATTTTTTATTATTTTATTTTTATTATTATTATTTTATTTATGAGTTTTATTTTTATTATTTTATTTATGATTTTAGTGACAGTTATGACTAGCCTATCTTAAGAATTCTTGTCTTGGGATTCTTAGCGAGGACCCAATTCCCAATAAGCCTTTCAAAAGCTTCGCGTCGCCGACTTTAAAAAAAAGTCCTATAAACATTGTGTTTTTTATATTTTATATATTATATCAATTATATCTTCTTGGAACATCTGAATAAATAAACTGTGGTTGCCAACCCGCCTGCCAAGTGAGGCAACTATGGCAAAATCCCTCCAAAATGAGAGCTAAAAACTTTTGCGGCATTTTATTGGGAAGGCCTATGTTCAGCAGTGGACTAGTGAAAGGCTGAAATGATGATGATGATGACGTTGATAACTGAATAAAATAAAGTTTTGATTACATACTGTTTTGTTTTAGCATACCCGTTTTAATTATTTTTAATTCAAATAAATAAATAAGGCGGGCCTTATTCAGTACCTTAGTTCATAGTTCACAATAATTTAAAAACGTTATACTTAAGTTATCATTGATCAAAAGTCATGAACCCATGACATCTGAAACCTGAATAGTAACCTACAAATGTAAGTTATTCGTACAGAAACACGAACAAAGCTGATAATTGAAGGTAATGTTCGAATACAATTGCCTAGTTTTCCATTTAAATCTCCACACACTTACCCAGTTCCTGCATCTTTATAGTCCTACCAAAGAGGCAAGGAGCGGACCCGCATTTCCTCGCCCATTAACCGTTGATTAGCGAGTGCTAGGGTAAGTTTAATGATTACTTCGGACGTGTAATTATTACACCGCCGTGTTACCGCCGGGTAGTCCGGCATTATAGTCTGGCGTTATAGGCGACCGGTAATGGATTCTATAGAGCTTTCTTTGTCGTTTTATAGATTCGGGATGCAATGAATACGCGTTTAAAAATGCAGATTTCGTTTTTCTAACATTAATGTTTACATAAATAAAAGAGCAAGTTCAATGTTGTATTTAAAAACTGATAAAAGACTCGCACCTAATAAATTAGAAAATTGTCATCAATTCTGATTCTGATATACAATACAATACAATACAATACAAATAATCTTAAAGTACTAACTACCCGCTGACGACTTAATTATATATATTTATTATAAACAAAAAATATATTAGCAACCTTAAGAGGTCTCTTTAATTTTTTGGAGAAAGGTTGGAAGCCGGGAAGCATACGCCACACTGATTCGAAGCGGCTAGGCAATCTTTATATGCGAATTTTTTATATCGAATTTTATATCGAATGATTTTTTCATATTTTTTTTTGATCTAGCGACGTGACGAGCAAAACGTTCACCTGATGGTAAGTGCAGCGTCTGCCCATAACGAATGCTGTATCACCTAGAAAATTTCTGTTAGATACTGCGCCTTTCACGATGAGACAGTCAGTTCTTAAGTCTCATATGCCCAGTGATTACACTAGCTCACAGTGCCCTTCTTACGAAACACAGTAATGCTTACACACTGCTTCACGGCAGAATAACTGGCTTGGGGTGGTTCCTACCTAGACGGATTACCTACTGCGTAGGAATCCTACCACCACTAAGCATTCTCAGACAGCCAGGATTCCTCACGATATTTTCCTTCATCACCAAATCCGTGGCCAATCGGTGCGATTTACAATATACTACCTACCTACCTACGGCTCTAAAATAAGCATAGCTTTCTTTATCTCCTTAGGTTTCTTCCCTGGACAGAGGCATGTTTTGCGAACCAGTGTAGTTTAAAAAAAAAACAAGAATGAGTTTCAATAATTATTATGTAAGTAATCTATATTGAATAAAACTTTATTCTATTGTATTCTATCATGTACATAATACCAGCAACAATACACGTGATACCTAGGTACTGAGTTATGACCCTTTTGGCACGACCCGCGACGTAGAATAACCAACCGTACAGCTTAGATATTAAGATTAGCAGTAAGCTTTAACTTTTTGTGGCTATATTTATTTAATTCTTTGTTTCTTTAAGCATGTTTTGTACGTCAGCGATTTATTTGCCAAATAAAGTTTATTCATTCTTTTCTTTTCTTTCTCAAAATAAGTAAGACATAACTTCTTGCATACATATACATTATTATATCGATCAACTTAGAACTGTTTTTATTTTGGTCAAAAATAGAAAAGTATATATAGTTAAAAAGATCTTCGACTACACACAGACAACGAAATATCACATATCAGAATTGCACACTTTTGCTTACTTAATAGAATCAGGGGTTACTTTGCGGTAATCCATTTTAATTGGAAAAGAAAGTGCATGCGGATCTTAACAAATAAACTTTATTTCTCTATTATTTTTGTTTATATTAACTCTTTTTCATATAAGCATATAACCATAAATCAAAAACGATAAGTATTAATGGATGCTACATACAATGACGCTAACTTAAGTTTTAATAAACTGACAATTCTTACTTTCGAATTCCGTTCAGATTACTGTAATAAAGACAAATGATTTTTTTTATTCGAAAAAGACGAGCAAAACTTTTACCTGATGGTAAGTGCAACGTTTGCCCATAACAAATGCTGCGTCACCCAGAACATCTGTATGACACCACACTGCGCCCAGTGATTACGCTAGCTCTTAGTGACCTTCAAAGCCGAGACACAGTAATGTTTGAACACTACTGCTTCACGGCAGAATAACTGGCCCTGGGGTGGTACCTACCTAGACGGGTTCCTGCAAACCTTGGACCAGCAATATTAATGTAGGCAGTCAAATACTGCGAAGCATCCGGGAACGATTTTACTGACAGACATAAAACACCAAAAAAATTACATAAGTAAAAAATAGCAACCAATAACGTGTGGTGCTTGCAAAAAAGAATAAAAAAAATCAATGAAGTAACTTAAAATGTGGAATACCCTGTACGATCATTTTAGTTTCATTGAAAACATTATTAATTTAAATAAAACTACTTTTTTACGGATTTTATCGCGTTTAATTTAGTTAAATTAAACGCGATAAAATCCGTAAAAAAGTAGTTTTATTTAAATGTGTAATATTCGCGTAAATAAAAGAAAACATAACATTATTAATGTTTACTTTTGCTATGCGATGGCAGTGTAAAAGAGCGCATCGCTACATCTTCTATAAGGTGTCGTAAAAATCGTCTAAGTAATATTCCAGAAACTCCAGGCATCCCTTGGATGACGAAGTAGCTCCAAATATACCAAATCTTAAATACCCGAACCGATACACCTAAGATGCGAGATATCTGGTACGGTTACCAGTAATCCACATGTCCAAGTATGCTAGCGATGTTTTATGAAACAAAGTGGCGACATGAGCACATCATTCACCAGAGATTAATTGTAACGTCTACATACAACAGCTGTTGTGGTGCAGCTATGCCCTGTAAATACACTAGCTAACATTGCCCTTCAGACCGAAACATGGCGGCAGAATAGATGGCATTGCGGTGGCGATTTTAACGGATTCCTTCTACAAGCAAATCCTTCCAACTTAGCACATGGCCATGTCCAGCGGTGGACTGCTTAACATGTAATGACAATATGTACTTACTCATAAATAATTAATGAAGCAAATCCCTTTCAATCATGAATGCAAACATCTAACGCCCACACGTGCTAATATGCTCTCAATTTGATATTTAAATTGGAAGAACCGCTAGAACGTGCATTCCCCTCTCTTGAACTCCCATCCACATTGGCCTCAGAATTCTGCATAAACTTATTGCAGATAGAGGTCAAGGAACAATGGTGGACCTAATTCCGGTCGTTAAGCGGAACTCACGTACCGACAAACCCTTCGTGATTTATATAGAGGGTGACCCCAGACATAACGGAAACGCATGCTAAGTCTATTTTAAGCCCTATTTATTTAGAATTGCACACACTCACTCGCAAACATATAACTTATACAAACGAAATATTATTGTTATTATAGGAGTAAGTATCTATCATGAATAGATATTTAAAATATTTTTCATAGAAATAAAATAAAATGCAGCTAGCAAGTAAAGTTTTAATTAAAGAACATAATCTTAAATTAGATATTAACTGTGAGTTTTATTCCATGTTTTTTTTATTCAATGTTACGTTACAATAGTATTCTTTGAAAGAAAGATATGCATAAGCTTGTACTCAAACATATAAGTAGATTATTGCCAATAGATAAAGTTACACTACATGGCTATACCTACTTAGTTTATACGTTGTATTGTTTGCATGTCCGGCTGATAGAAAAAAATGGTTCATCTGCTATAAACGCTAAAGGCCTGATGATAACCAATTAGTAAGCAAGTTGTTTTGCTGGAAGGTAAAATAATTAGTAGGTGTGGTAAGCAAGTACAATAAGTTTATAATTAAAATACATACATGCATACAATTTTTCCCTTATAAGGGGTTGCAGAGAGCACATTCGTAGCTCCCGTAATAAAAATAATTAAACAGAACAGATAGAACGAGGAAGACAAAGATACAGAAAGTAATTATACTTTTTTCTTCTAGATTAGTAGCCTACTATAATGATGATATATATTTGTCTATAGGAGAAAGGAACGAGACGAGTAAAGCGATCACCTGATAGTAGGTAAGTGCTACGTCTGCCCATGATAAATTCTGTCACCCAGAACATTTCTGTGTGACACCACACTGCACCCGTCCCCTGAGGCAACAGTTCTTAAGTCTATTTTTTCAATAATAACAGTAGCTCGCCCTTCAGACTTAAACACAGAAATGTTTGCACAGTAGGTACTGCTTCACGGTAGAATAACTGGCCCTGCGATGACAGGTATTACTGCCTAGGCATACTACCACCAACCTACCAAAAATTATATATTCTGTTACAACATCTTAGCCTATATTATTATTCTGTTGTAAATGAAATACTTCACCAAAAATTACTTTTGTCTTGAGAAACGAACTTATCGTTTCTCAAGACAAAAGTAATATTTGTATAATATTTATATAATATTTTTATTATTTGTATAATATTTTTTATCATTCCATTCCATTCCATTATAATATTTTTTATTTTTTATCATTTTGTGAAACCTTTCGTTGTTTGCTCGACAGCAAAGATAAATAAGTGCCATCTATAGACATCCACAAATAAAACTGATATACCTTCGCAGCTACCAGAACATTTTCAAAAGATGGCGCTATTATTAATTCCTTCTTATAAAAAAATTTACTGCAAAATGCTTTCTTAATTCTGTTACTATATTGAGATCCGCAGCAAAGTTTTTTTCCATGTGAACACGTAAAATAATTTTAATTATACTCTAATAAATTTCAAAACAGATTTCATCCTTAATATTTTCTTACTATTTATTACGCTACGTTTCAAGTGCTTTGCAGCACCTTTGCTATATAACATTCGCTTAAATATAAGAAATGTCTAAATTAAGATACAAATTTATGTTCTACATTAGTAAAACGCCATAAAACAACTTTAAATTCAAACATCAAGCCTCACAAAAGTAATGAGAATTTACATTTTTATTTGCACTTATTTAAATATATAAAATGAGTAATATATTTGTTTGAGTATAGTACTACAACCAGAACAAAAGGTATCTTCGAAATTGGTAACAAAAGGTGTCAACGAAATATCTCGAAAAAAAAGGCAGTATTTTGCAAAGCTTCCTATTCACTTTCTTATTAGTTTCGCGCCACCTATATAAATCTATTGAAACATAGCTGACAGCGATCAACAAAAGAATAATAAAAATGTGTAGTAGCGACATCTCGTAATTGACAATGGTACTTTTAAGAAGAAAGGTGTTCAAGAAGCCGTGGTATTATTTTTCATTAATTCCTTCCTTACTTTATAAATATAAATGTTGTTGTTTGTTTGTTTCAACATTGTCGAATTAGCTAATAGATGGCTCTGGTATTAATATTTCGAAACAAAAATTATTATAACTTTTTTTGTAAATTGATATTTCCAATTATAGAAACTAACTTTATATTTTTATTAAAAATACTCCTGTATGTGCAAAAGGCGGGACTGTATGTGTGTGAACTCTGCCCAACCGCATTAGAACAGCGTGGCGAACGTTCAGCAGAGGAACAATTATAGGCTGGCACCGACATTATTTTATAGCTTTTAAGAGTGAGTAAATTTCAAAAACAAAGCAAAACGTGAACTAGGGCACTAGGTTTCGGCATTGCGGGGCCCCCATTTGGCTGAAGGCGCAGGGCTCGTGCCCCGCATGCCCTTGGATTATCTATTATAGAGTTGGAACTGATCATCATAATCATCATCAACCTATAAATAGCAAATAGTATACTGTTAGACATAGACCTCTGGAGATATCTAGGTATATCTAACAGTGTACTTCTTAGATACCTATAGATTATCCTGGGATTATTCTGCAGTAACTGACGTCTCGCACCCTAGACTCTTCTGACGTCATTGATCTGTGTATTTTCTGTCTGGTGTTCTTCAAGACGCTCATTCTGCCACTTGACAGAGCCTTGTGACCTTCCTGGTTCTTCCCTCAGTCGACTCTTACGATGCCTACAAGATGAGAAGGGGTGACAGATGTTCTAACGTCGCCATCACATGGCCAATTACAAAAAAAATAACAATTTATAATTACATAATCTACTTAAAAGTGAAAACAGAGCAAGGGCCTCAATCAAACAGAGAACGTAAATATACCTACTTATACTAAACACGTATTCGGGCCAGTAATCCATATTTAAAAGCCAGTAATCCAAAGCGGTAAAGTGCCGTGTTGTAGCGGCCTAAGACAATCTACCACCCCTGAAATCTCATCCGTAAAAGTCGGCAGATGGAAAGTTAAAATAGGAGATAGGCTGCGGCAACTTCCTGAAACACCTGAATAAATAAACTGCGATTACCTACTGCGCCTGCCAAGCGTGGCAGCTATGGTAAAATCCCCTCAAAATTAGAGCTGCAAACTATTGTGGAAATCTATGGAGGCGTCCTATGTTCAGCAGTGGGCTAGTGATAGGTTAAAATGATGATGAATCCAACGCGCTTAAAATGTATAACTAAATAACTTAAATTTATTTATTTAATTCAAAGCGTTGAGTTTCAGAAAGAAATGAAGAAGACGAATGCATGACCTAGGGTTTAGAGCACTTGACTTCTGCGCCGTGGGCTTTAGACCCGAAACGCAGCGGGCCAAAATTTGTGTAAAATCACAAATCGTTGTTTTTATGATCCGGTTGTGTTGTACATGTGAAATTTATAAATCATATAAATTGCTTTTTATGGCATCGTATTTTTAAACACCAAAAATTTATTATAATATATACATCAATATACGCGTTATATATTTATACGTAATCTATTAACTAAAAAAAATAAATAATGCAACGTTATAAAATACTGCGTCGGAATGCTTGTGTATCGAATGCGAACGAACCGAGTAGGTTACGCACCAAGTTTATGGCACAATATTTTAAAAAAACAACTGCTAAACGAGATCTTTTGTACTCAACTTTATAGTGGGCATAAATTTTTGTCATCAATGGTAGCGATTATCACACGCATTGTTGTAAAGCTGCATCCACTTCTCTTGTTAAATCTGTAACCCGAAAAGGGTAAACAAAACAAAAACTTTTGGGACGGACTTAGTTCAACAATATTGGTTCAAAAATTAATTGATTGTAACAATTTTACAGTGTATCTTAGAATTTATTCTTGTCAATGTCATGCGTGATTTTTTTTTTAATTTCAATGTTAGGCATACCTAATTGACTAAGTACAACAAGAGTCCAAAATGTATGTAAAAAAAATTCAATGAAATATTAGTTATAAGTAATTTGTTAAATGTAATGATAATTTTTTAATTTAGGGACAGATTACAAGCATATTTAATAAATTGCAATTATAAATTGTTAATTTATTGATGTAATGCAAAAAAATAGCAATTGTTATTAGTCAAAGTCAAAGTCAAAATTTCTGTATTCAGTTTAGGCTTGTATAAAGCTCTTATGAATGTCAAAATCTACAATTACATTAGTTAATTAAGTAATTAATTGTTTATCCTGAAGAACAGAAAAACAAATGTTACAGGACAATGTATGCCGCGAAGGTATTGAAACGGCGTAAGAAAACCGCTCACCCATCTGTAGGCGTCGTAATAGTCCATAGAAAGAATAACCAGTGATAGGATTTCTTTGCAGGAATGCGAAAGGTACCACCGCAGTGCCAGTTATTCTGCCGTCAAGTAGTAGTGTACAATCATAGTATTTCGGTTTGAATGGCATTAATCACCTAGTGTGATTACTGGTTATAATTACGAGGCTTAAGACTGTCTCAGGGTGACGAGTTCAGTGCTGTTTCCGACATAAAAGTTTTGGGCAACACATCATTTGTAATTGGCAGGCATTGCACATACCATCAGGTGAACGTCTTGCCCGTCTCGTCACTTTCTTCCATGAAATTACTACGATTGCAAGCACTGTGTCGCGTTACAACCCCTATCAAGCTCCAAATTGTATTGCGTAAGTTTATATTCAAGTCTTAACTGCAATGAACAATAATAATAAACAAAAGATCATCTCGGTTGAAAATGTAAATCTTCCTAGATGTTAATTTGGTTTTATATATTCCTGCGCTAGATTTAAATAAGTATTATTTACTGTACCTATAGTATATTATATATAATCTGTAACTTCTGTTTTATTTATGTAGGTACTATTATATGTTAATAATGAATTAGTGAAAACGCAAATACGTCCCTGCACGTCACTTTACATTGTGTCAGGGCCAAGTTTGTTGAATAAATTCCACGTAAATTCAAATTACTGCCTTGGTCACTTCGAAAATAAAATAAATGAAACCAGTCACAATTTAGACACGGTGTTGTGGACCATATGTCGATTATAATATAAATCTATATATTTTTGAATTTTCAACGTTGCAGATGTATGCCTCATAATATGTGATATCTAGTCGTGTAAACATGTGTTATTGAAATATATTTTCAATGTGTGGGTTTATAAGCGCGAATACAAACATGATACAAGTTACAAGGTACGTTTTAAAAACATTTTATTAAATATAATAATAATTGTATGAAACAGATGTCTATTATGATTTCATGCACAGAAGGAAAGCGGTAAGTAGGTATCTATGTACTTAAATGGGAAGTCCTCTAGGTAATAATTAAGTTTTAAATGCCTTTAAAAGCAGTTATTAACATTTTTACTAAACATATTTTGGTATACATATGTTTTAGTTTTTTGGATAATAATATAATTATAGTTATTTAGTTTGTCATAGTTTTAAAAAATTGTTAGGTACTTACCAAATAAACTGTGTGTTGGTAATTTTGTTATTATCTGTTATTAATTGTACTACTTAGTAGAGGTCATGTTATTAATTGTACAGAAAATTATTAAAATATTTATTTATTTGTTTAGTTACTATTAATTAATTCACATATATTATACATGTAATAATTTAAAAGAAAAAACTTAATATTCGTTAAGAAATATAAAAATACACTAAAAGCAACAGTAAGACCCGTGTGAGCAAATACGACTTCGTTGTGAAAGGAATTATAAACTGACCTATCATATCAGTATATGAACTTATTGAAACCAATCAGATTGTTCCGCTAAATAAAACTATCTCCCAGTTTTGGCGGCCATATTGCATTAAGCTTTCAAAAACGCATGCGCTTTCAATTTCAAAGAAAGCTGGGAGGCGAACGACGAATCACAAGTCGTGTTTTCACCCGCCATTGTAATTCGGGCGGGACGCATGTCACATTTTTAATCGACGTTTGCTTAGGGTAGGGCTGGATTCACTATTCGTTACCATGTCTACTGTTTTTGTTGCATCGACCTTTTTTTCATCTAAAATTTATACTAGAATTTAGTTGAATATTGAATAAAACCAATTTTACAGATTTTTGTGTTTAATTTTTAACTATTTTACCCGACGTATCGAGCACCCCTAGTCACGGGACATAGTGAGGTTTCAGACGTCCTGATATCATAGTTAATCCGGGGTACCTTCAGCTTTTTAATTATTATTTTTAGTTAGACCTATGCAAAATGAGACACTGTAAGTGTCTTGAAGACTGATAATGCTTGTTTTTTGATTTAATTTTATTAATTAGTTTTACAAGTCGGTGGTCCCAACCACGTCTCCAGAAATTAGAGTTTTTTTTTTAATTTCAATGGCCTCGCGAATCAGTCTTGGTAGGAATCGTTGTTCTTTTGGTAGAATTTGTGGTCTATCAAATCTAATATAGGTAATAGTTGGGATGTTCCAGATCATGGTCACAAACTACTCAAGTAATACACATTGGCTGTATAACAGCTGGACTAAACATTCAATCGAAACTTAAGCCCTATTGTACAAGAGTTGGTAGCCAGCTATATAGCCATTTAAATGCTAAAAGAGACTCCTAATTAAACAGCTTTGAGCTGTATTTCTGTTTCATGGCTGTGCAGGTTTTTGAAATGGCTATTTTAGTGCTGCATTAGCGCTTAACCAACTTGCTTCAACAGCTTATATTCTATGATTCAGCGTGTACAGGTGTTTTCTTCTTCTTCTTTTAGTTTTGGCCTCTCTTATTAGAATTCTGCCAGTGTCAAGTCAGTCATGGGAGTGACAACAAATAACATTGAACAAAATTTTTTCACGAAATTGCCGGTTTTGTGAGAGACTTCCGAATCTACAACAAAATAACGAAATATTTTTACAACCCAACACCAGAATATGTTAATAATTATGCTACAATTTATTATTATTATTACATATCGTTAAGTTGTATTGTGTCTGCAAAACAATAACGTCACATAATTTTTTTACACTGAAGTGTCAATATTACTTAATTTTTTGAATAGCGTATCTGTCAATGTGTAAATGAAATTATTAAAATTATACCCACTAATACTAATAATTTACTATTAATCATTGAAGTGTTTGCAAGCGTGGTAGTCATTTTTCTGTTGGCTGAGTTCTGTCTCCTAAATGTGCATGTTTTTTTAGAGCTAAATTTTTACGCGCTTTTAAAATAACAACGTTTAATGGGAGAATATTATTTTGTTATTTGTATATGACGTATGACGTCTGAAACTCAGCTATTTGTCATTTGTTTAGTTGTATTTCTAGTACTTAACAGTAAATTAGCTTAAGGATGAAGAGCTTTATTGATCTTAGATAAGACTCACATTTATTAAGCAGCTCCAATTATTTTTTTAATCGTTTGTAATGCCTATGTCTGTACTCGAGCATTTACAGAGTCTATTAAATAGCTTCATCCAACGTGTCAAACTTCTCGATCAGTTTCCTTACAAATTCTTCTCTCACACCCATCTCTTGCAGACCCTCAACTTTTATGCCTTCTAGAACACTAAAAGATTCATGCACACGGTGCCGCCATCGCTTAAAGACACCTCTTAATCGGCTCAACACCAGAAAGTGGTCTGTGTGAATGCTGACACCGCGGTATGCCCGACTGTCTAGGACTTTCTTTCTCAATCTTTCATCCACAATTACAAAATCAATCATACTTCTCAGGCTTCCTTATTCTCTAGTATTGGATCTTTTTATGGTCAAACATAGTGTTCGTTACCACAAGATTCCACTCCAAACATACTTCAAGCAGACTTGCTCCATTTTCATTCACTCTGTCATCGCCGAACCTTCCCAGCACACTTCATCATATCATTCATATCCATCATGCTTCACTCCCACCCACCCATTAAAATCATCTAGCATTATGATTCTTTCATTTTCGTTGCATTTATTCAAAACATCTTTCATGCTATCCCAAAACTCCTGTCTCTCACTTTGGGCTTTTG
The DNA here is from genome assembly GCA_019845155.1 of Luehdorfia chinensis. Classification (NCBI taxonomy): domain Eukaryota; kingdom Metazoa; phylum Arthropoda; class Insecta; order Lepidoptera; family Papilionidae; genus Luehdorfia; species Luehdorfia chinensis. The sequence goes on along the minus strand of JAHVAK010000642.1, from coordinate 10,867,485 downwards.
AGGAGCGGTTCCAACTCGCATCTTGTGGAGCATAAACCCCTAATATGAAGATGCGAGTAAGGCCAACCTTTAACCTCACCCAGAGGAGTGTAGGGCTACACACAATCAAAGTCAGTCACACATTCATTCATTCTAGCAGAAAGCAGTACACCAACGCCCTGACAGCCTCTACTGGTTTCAGGAACCCCCGACCAATAGGCTGTGTAGAGTCCATGCGAGGTGGCGTCGCACCCTTTCCGCTTGGTGAGACCAACAAAGAGCGTCAATCCGTCTTGCGCTCATCATCTCGCATACTTCGTCAATTTTATTACTCATACCTCCCCTAACATTCAAAGTAGCAAAGTGGCTATCCGTAGCCCACTTTTCGCGCTCACGGGAAACGAGACGTGACGGGTGGCGAACCACGTCGTCGCCATATTGTATGGAGCTAACAATTTCACTGCTCATTGAGTTCCCACGAGCATCTATAGATAGATAACCAAAATTAAAATTATTACAAAAAATGCATACGTTACACTCTGTACAACAAAATAACAATACAATAAGTAAAAAGTAATGCCGCAGTAAAAACACTAAATACTTATTATTCGTCTGTCAATTACGACAGCTCAGTTGGAAAGAGGAAGGTGCCATTCCACTTTGCGAGACACTTGGCTTTTGGCTTAATAGCACTGGTCACAAAATGTGATATTGTCTTATTATTATAGCAACACAAACATAGTCTTTGGTGAACCATCACAATTTATCATCACATCACACTTGTAATGCTAACTCTGAAATGCAGCTTTGTGCTTCAAATAATGCTTCTTGTACGGCATCCCTCGTTGCTGCCTGGTCCCAAACTAAGCGCTGAATGTCATGCTGAACAGACGCAAGACGAAACTCAAAGCGAGCGGCTACTGTCTAAACACCTCCTTTTACAAACTCCTGATGATGGGCAATTTCCCGTTTGTGCATACTAATATGGTGCGGATGTGAACTCTATCTCGTCTTGTTGTAAATTAGAATACATGCTGCTATTCGATTCTTTTAAATGATCAGTTTTGATACAGTTATATAATTAATTTTCAATATGTATTTTATGGAATCGGAAAGACTATTTATATAATTTATATAACAAATTATTTATTTAGAAAATTTGTTAATCTGTCACTTTGACACCAACTTGACACCACTGCCAACGCTCTTCGTTCAATATCACAGTCGTACTTTCCGTCTCTCGAAAATTTTGAACCCAAATATACAAACTCTTTCACTTGTTCCACTCTTTCTCCTTCATTCAGAACTTTGCAACCCGACATACTTTCTTCTCTTTCAAAAACCGTTACTTTCGAAATCGTTTTAAGGAAAGGCCACGTCATAAGTACCCGCAACCGACGAGCTTGTATGAAAACACTAATGAAAGTAGAGAAAGCTAAAGATTGTGTCTCAGGATCGTAGCAAGTGGAAAGATGTGGTCTCTGCCTACTCCTATGGGAAAGAGGCGTGACTCTAATTATGTATTAAATAGCTCATAGCACCCTTGAAGAAGTACAGAGTAGGTAATAGTTACCGTAAGCTATTTACTAGTACGTTTACGGACTCTTTGGTATCTATTTATAGAACCTTAAGAAAAAATTAGGACTTTCAACCATCATCGGTCATCAGTAGTAACAATTGACTGCCGCTTGTTTGTTTAACTTCGAATTAATAAATTAGATAATTGTTTTTTTGATTATCTGTACTATTTTTATTCGTTTCGTGCTTAGAATATTACATAATATTAAAAGCTTTTACTTAATCGTTACGCTTATAACTTAAGCAATGAGTTTCAGAAACGACAAATATAATAACATTGGAACTAATATACTCTTCGTAAAGACTGCTATAGCTTTTTACTCGATGCTTATAAATTATAGGTATATGGTAGTTACAAGCAAAAAACAATTTGTAAAATTTTTGTCTCTCTGTCTGTCTGTTTGTTCCGGCTAATCTCCGAAACGGCTAGACTGATTTTGACGAGACTTTCACTAACAGATAGCTGACATTATAGCGGGTAACTCAGGCTACTTCTTACTTCTAGAATCAAATAGGGAAGTATATATATTATCATCGGTCGGGGTCGACTTTTTTACAAGGGTGAAACCGCGGGGCACAGCTTGTGATTAACATAACTCTCTTCTACAGATCAAAGTTGTTAAAGATATTCCCTAGCCGGCCGTTATCAAGCCTAATTGGATAGCATTATAAAGGAGTAGATCTACTATATGAAAGTAGCCAGTAGAGGTATCAAACTCTTGTATAGCAGGCAGTTCTATAGAGTATATTTACGGTTAGGTATAAGTTACTTCATAAACCACTAGCCATAAGCCACTATCAAGGCGAGGCCTTCTTAACCAGTTAGAAACCAAAGTTACGACTTATGTCTCAACAATTGTTTTCAAAATAACTACTATAATGCTTCTAGTACTTTTCTCCCTCTTCTACAGCTCTTAGGTAACCAGCAAGACTGTACAGGAGTTAAAGATATGTCCGTTGTGCAGTCTCCAATATCTTCTTAAGCTCATACATTTTTAATGAAACCTAATGTTAAAGGCTGACTTGTAGCTGTATATTCAGGTATACAGCATTGTAGGAAACTAAGCAGAGGGCGACCGTGTGAAAGCTGCGCTGATGAAATTAAAAAAAATGCGGAGCAGAACTGAAAGAACAAAGTCTAAAATTTCCCAACCAAGAAAAAGCAGAATTTTAATTAAAAACACATATTTAATTACAATTTAAAAATACAATATTTGTAGAAATGCTTAAGTTAAAGAAATTAACTACAAACCTCGTGGTAGCGGCTTAAAAGAATTTACCACTCCATACCATCCCGTGGGTGTCGTAAAAGTCGACAGAGGGAAAATTAAAAGCAGGAGACAAGCAGCTCCTGGAACATCAATGTTAATCCGCTTGCCAAGCGTGGCAACTATGGCAAAATCTCCCCAAAATGGGAGCTACAACTTTCTGTGGCAATGTATCGGGGAGGCCTTTTCTGCAGTGGACTAGTGATAGGCTGAAATTATAATGATGATGAAAGAATTTAAAATATTATAAGTATTATAAAACACAAGCAACAACAACAAGCAAGCGGTATTATAAAACGCTTGTCAGATATTATTGAGGCTATATCCGATGATCCTGAAATAGTGAACTAATTTTTAAGATTCCTCCTCACAGTACAGTAGTGTCAAATTCAAAACTTAGTTCAGTACGTTCACATACATATACAAATGTATATTCTTAATATTCCTATGCAGGAATCCTCCGTCTAGGTAGGTACCACCCCAGGGCCGGTTATTCTGCCGTGAAGCAGTACTGTGAAAACATTACTGTGTTTCGGTCTGGAGGGCACTGAAAGCTAGCGTAATCACTGGGCATACGATCAAATACGGACCTACCTAGTCTAGGTACATCTAGGTAGGTACCATCCCGGTCAGTTATTTAGTCGTGAAGCATTAGTGTGCAAGCATTACTGTGTTTCGGTCTGAAAGGCACTAAGAGCTAGTGTAATCACTGGGCATATGAGACTTAAGAACTTTGGTCTCAGGGTAACGGGCGCAGTGTGATGCCACACAGAAATATTCTGAGTAACACAGCATCTGTTATAGGCAGACGTTGCAGTTACCATCAGGTGAACGTTTTGCACGTCTCGTCACTTTGTCAACGAAAAAAAAAATGTCTCTCGGCCGATACAACCCATTGATATGTCCTCCTAGCCAATTTCGATCACGGCGACAACTTCCGAATATTGTCCAAAATTAGCAATATTCGTTCAAAAACACAAATTGCGGGCTCTGTTGTGATCATGTGTGTCTCTGACTCCACATTCTAGTCCATAGGTATAGGTATAGTAAATCTCCGAACTTGTCGCAAAAGAGTTACGAGAGTAACTCGTAGGTACATCGGACGCGGGTAGATTGGGACCACTGTGCTGTAACATAAACATGGTTTGCAGTGCCCTTTAACAGGGTTAATAGGTATAACAACTATTACCATTACACATATTTACTAATGAGTGCGATAAAGAATTTGAATTTGTTTGCTGTAATATGTTCCGCACAGTTGATAGCTTCCGACATATTCCGAAGTTGACGCTTCGGTCAATAATCATCCATTGTTTAATATTATAAAAAAAACCTTTACCATTCTTCGCCAAACATTTTTTTTTAATTTTTTAATATTTTGTCTATGGGATACACTGACCACTTATCTTAAGTTTTCGTTCGTCGCTGTCGCTAAAAAAACTGCAATCGCTACAAGTCTCGAGAAACACAATGTTAACGTCGACGTTGTGTTGTGTTTATAGTTCGTGGTAAATCTACAGTTTGATGGGGTGTATATATAACTGACATAGTCGGTAGCGGGCAAGACACGTCCGTCATAAAAATAAAAAAGCTATACGGATGCCTCTGATGAAATGAGTGCGCATATAAAACTCGGTGTAGGTATATTTACCTAGGTTATTCTGCCTGGGAAGCAGTAGTGTGCAAATATTACTATGTTTCGGTCTGAAGGGCACTGAATGGATTCCTGCTAAAATTTAAGGTTCAAACTAAAAATGTAATCAATTAAGACTGGGCGACCACTAGTTTTTATTATTCTATACAGATTATTTGCATAATGACATTCATTGAACGTCATTTTTTTAACAAAGAAATAATTGTCGTCTTTGTGAATAAATAAGGCAGTAAATAGATAGCAGCATTTTTTTTTTCGAGAATTATTGTACTATACTTGCAAACACGTCAGCTATAGCGTGAGAGCACCGTCTATCAATCACTAATTAGAATAATTAATGGCCGAGACCTATTTTTTGCAGTGTAATAGATCCAAATAATTATTAAATATAATACAAGCAAACAATCAAATACAATATGTAAATACTTTTCTATGTGCTATATCCAAGCACATACAAAATTCAATAGGGCAATTTTACGATATTTTTTCTATCATTTCACCCTAGTCTTAGGCGACAGAGGGAAATTTCGTATTCCATGCATCCCCACAAGGGTCCCTATATCAAGAGATATCGACTCGCATCCTGATTAGTTCCGCTTTATATGGCCCGCTGTAAAAGGCGCGTAAACCTCTAATTTGAGATTTACGACGTCATATATCAAGACTGTTTGGCTGTATTGTGATAAAGGAATGAAGAAACTGTGTCTTCGATAAATCAAACATACTTTAAATATAATAAACATTAACGTTAGATATTTTTAAACATTAACAAAAACGACCCACCGCATGACAATGTAAAAAACTGTGACAGGCAATAGATATTTTGATGAATTTATGATCGTTACTTTTTTATTTCAGGAACATATTTACATTTATTATTCATTTCATAATCATACGATAAGCTCCCATCATTCACATACATGCCTCCGGCATAAATGTTGAACACCTTTTCCAGGAATTTTAATTTTAAATGTTTTAAATTGTTTAGAAAAATGGCCTCCTGAAGAGAAAAATGGAGCTGGGGATAATCCGCAACGCGGCTCCTGACAGAAGATGAGATTATATTCTAAATAATCGATTGAGTCGATTTTTCAATATTATTCAGTATTCATTTATTTATTAAATCTTTGTAACGTACTTCCCCTAAAAAGAGATAAAGGAAGGGCTGAATATTGCCTAACGTATTAGGTATTGATATATTATGATTTAGTGACAACATTGTAACGCACGTGAAACCCGCAAGTGATCACCGTGTCTCCTTTTAGATTAATGTCCATCAAAAATAGGAATCTAATATGTATGTTGTTGATAAAGAGTATAATCGTGGGAGAAGTAATTGCTTATTTGTTTATGGGCCTTCATTCTAGATATACCACTGCAGTGAACAGTAAACCCGTTAGAACACTGTCACCTGTGAAGGTTTGTATCTCAGATATTGCTTAACTAACATATAGAACTCTAGAAAGTAAGAAAGACCGTGGTCGGTACTACCACAAATGAAACTAATTTGTAGTCGATTTCTCTTCTGTATCTGCTTAGTGCCCAAACACAGAGCATATGTAACACGAGTAAAAATTTACTTAGGATTTTAAAGGGGTTCAGTGTTAATTGAATTTGAAAACTACGAAATAACAATCAAAATCTTATATTTATTCAACATCATCATCACAAGTCCACTACAGACTATAGGCCTTCCCAATAGACTGCAACAAAACACAGTCCTGAGCCACATGCATGCATGCATCCGTCTAGATAGCTCTATCTAATTAGACTGCACAAGTTGGACAATACTATTTTGCTTCTCAAAAAGCTTTCTTCCCCAACATTTATCGTTTCTACGAACTATATGCTCGGCTCATTGACTCGTGAAGCTGTGTTGGTTATTCTAGTTCGGCTCCGGTTATCGTCGTAACAGATCTCGCAGATAAACACCAAGCATAGCCGTGTCCACAGCTCACTGATTAATTGACATGAGCTTCTTCATGGGGTCTTCAGTGAAAGACCACATCGCGGTTTCATATTTCGTCATTAGGAATTTTCTACTGAAAAAAAATATTTTTTTATCTTTAAAAAAATGATGTCCTACTACGATTTCTCAGCCAATCCGGCTCGCACTGGTTCCTGCGCTTAATTAAGCAAGGGCGTATGGGCTGCACCTTCCGCAGTGATTTAGCAGTCGGGGATCGAAATTATCCCAATAAATGTTCTAATTTTGAGGTTAGGTCTATGGAAGAAATTTTCTGATAAAAAGGTGTATTGCCTGGGTACTGTCGCCCGATCCTTGTTGCACTTATGCAATATTGGGTATGTTATATTGCTCTCACAGCGGTATTTCGTTCCGTTTTGGGGTTCTTGACTATTGAGAGGTTATAATTGTTTTTCTTAATTTTCTCTAAACCTCAAATACAACCCTCTCTCCTCCCCAAAATATTTAACTTTTTGCGCCAATTCGAAAAAGTCATAACGATGTGATGATTCCGAATTTTAATACTAGTTTTAAGCAGGAAATATTCGTGAAAATGAACAGCGAACTAAAAATTCAATTTGAGACCGATGTGCACTTCGTTTTGTGGCCGACAGTCCAACAAGTCAGTAAAAGCGAGCTATCACTTTACTTTCGACGTTCTTCATAAATAAATGAAATTTAGTTATAGTTTTTATATATGTTTATTTGTACCTGAAAATGCAACTTTGACACTGGCAAAAAGCTTACAACTATTGTCTTAAATACTCGTAGAAAAATACCAAAACTTGAAGTAACATCACTATCCTGTATAAACATCCCACTGCTTAAAAACCTGGGAAACTAATTAAATATCACTCGTCTTATAAGCGTTTCTTCGCGATGTTTTGCTAATAAGCACTTGCTATTGCAATTAACAATCTTCAGTGGCTTATACTTCATGGCTTTAATGTATTTTCGTGTGCATCATATAAATTCTATGTGTAAATTTTTTATTGAAACAAAAATAACTGCTGACTTTTTTTTAATAATAGCGTATTTTTGATATTTACAAAATACAACGCCTGCTATTGTGACTGGCTATATTTCATCTTCCATTATCAGTCCCATTGTACTACTACATATAATAAAACGAATAATTTCGAACAAATAAACCCGAAAAAGTAATATCGTTTGACATTAAATTTACGATCGCAAGGAACGCAATAGGCACGCAGCATTATGCAAGACATGCAATTTTCTTGCCTTACTTTATTCCCGTTTTTATAGGCGTCTACTTGAGTAATGAAAAACTATTAAAGTGTCCGTGTGGGGATAAAGCAGGGGTCGTTGGGACCTTCCAGTTTTATTATTGCCCAACGAATGGCACAGCGCCATTTTTACAACCCCGCCAATTTCATGGCACGGTAAAAGATGGCAACCGTAGTTTACGAGCGGGAATAAACATAGGAACGAATCCAAAATTCTATTTGACTTTGTGGGTAAATAACAGAATATAGAATGTTAAATATGGTTAACCATACTTTATATTCATTGAAAATATACAAACATTTTAGCAAATAAACTTTATAATGGGCTTGTATCGCTGAACAATATTCTAAGTTGCTCAGTTAGACTTGGCATAAAAAAATAAAGGTATAAGTGAATGAGTGCAGCGCTTGTCCACCAAAACAGGCATGCTGACTAAGTAACCATATTTGTTTATGTTTATGTTAGTAACTTGAATTTAATTTAATCAAAGATAATTTGCTTAAAACCAAATTTGATATTCCTCTTACTTTTAATCAACATATTTGTGATTTTTAGTGATTCCAACCAGACAATATTCAGTACTGATCTTAGTGGTGGTATTGCTGTTGTAATTAATGCCAATTTGACAAAGTTACATTCCATCAAAGCACCACTTTTTCTCATCCCGTGGGTGTCGTAAAAGTCGACAGAGGGAAAAATTAAAACCAGAAGATGGGCAGCAGCGTCTTTCTGGATATACTGCGGTTACAAACCAGCCTGGCCAAGCGTGGCAACTATGGCCCCTACAAAATAGGAGCTACAAACATTTGTTTCAATCTACGTCGCCTATGTTCAGCAGTGGACCAGTGATGGGCTGAAATGATAATGAACTTTTTTAAATTCATTAATGACTAGATAGTTATAAATTTTAAAGAACGTTTCATTAAACATAATCTTTGAGTAAAAATAATATTAATAGAATATGAATATAGGTCTTTATCATCATCATCAATTCAGTCTATTACTAGTCCACAGGCCTATGCCAAAACATAGGCCTCCGACATAGATTGCCACAAAGCAATTAATTATCTTGATCACACTTAGGCAATAGTTTAAATAATTTAGTATTTTATCTTATTTTGACTCATTTAAAAGTTCTTTTAATGCCCATTGATATTCAGCTGTGTCTGTATTAACAATTTGCCTTTTAAATAAAACTTGTTTCCATGGACGGATCAATTTTCACGAAGAAATCATACAACTTCCCTCAAGTTTTTGAATATAGAATTCTTCCCCGTTACCGACAGTAAGACCTAGCCCCAATTTTTTTCAGCATGCAAGATTATTTTATGTTGACAATGCACTCTTCTATGTCAAACATTTTACAGCATTGGACAACATTAACATCAGGATCACATTCCATGGTATCGAATATGATTAAATGATCGTTCACTACTTGTTTTTTTTTTGATAGTGAACTGGTACATAAATATTCATTATTCTTAAAAAACAATATGAAAACGTTAGTTTTACTTCCGCGTATAAAGAAATTTTCAGCCGCGAATAAAAAAGTTATGCCAATTTTTTAAGACCCGAATACTGAAAACTCGAATAAAGGGACCGTGCATAAAGCGCTTTGACTTTATATAACTAAGTGTTTAGCAAAATATTTTACAACAATGTTTCACAGCTTTTGTTGTTCAAAAACTGTACTCCGGACTAGCCATGCGCATAATGTGTGTCACACATGAGTCTTTTCTTCTCTGTGAAGTATATCTTTCTTTCAGTTCAGTACTTCAATCTAGTTAATTTACTCAACAGATTATAATAAATAATAGTTTCGCGTTCGGTTTTCATTTGAAATCTATCGGATATGTTATATGTTCATTCAATCATGTTATCGCTGATGAATGAGAGGACTTGAGCGATAAAAAACTTCTCGTAGTCGCACGATTGAATGAACTTGTAAATTAGTGAGAAAGTTAACAGTTTTAACTATATAAAAATAGCGTTCTAATTCACTTAATTGCTGTAATATAATGAGCGTGTTTTCAATTTACCTACTTAGCTATATAAATAAATAATGGCAATATGTCACAGATTTCCATTCATACTTAGATCAGGCTTAGGACTGGCAATCTATATAATTTCCATAATCTGTTGATAAAGGTAGATTAATGGGTTCAGATGCGTATTGAAGTACTGAAGTAGGATATCCGTATCAGAAGTAGGAGTGAGAAGGACGCGACATGACGAAGTAATCCATTTGAAGAATTCATTCGCAAACGACACAAGCCTACTCCGGTCCAAGTAGTAGTAGTGTAATTACAGAGAATTTGAGCTAAAAGAACTTATGTCTCAGTATATACTTGAACTGTTCTAAATAGTCTGATTATCATCTTGATGTAAACTAAATATGTATTTCCTAGCTATACGCGCTAATCTTAGTGAACAGTCGTAAATATAGATTAATATATAATAGGTATAACACGTCAGTCGCGTTCAAACTGCTAGGAATAATCTCTTAAAACGGGTATAAAATTTTCATAAATTTTCCCCAATTTTTATTTTCCTAAGATACTCGTACCTACGGCTAAAATAAATGAAAAAAGAAATTTGACACGAGTGCAATTACAAAATATGTTCAGGTAACTCTGAATGATACGAGTACTAAAAAGTTACGTTTTAGCTTAATGATAATATTACTTTTCCGTACTTCCAAAAAAATATTTTTGGTTATGGAATAAGCCTTAACATATTTTTGTGATATTTATTTTTCGGAATTACTCATCCTGGAGTCTGCAGTCCTCAATATTTTAGTTTTTATCCATAATAAAAGGATTTGAAATTAAAAAAAAAAACAATAAAGTATTATTTCAAAATGAGATCAGTTTTTTCTTCAATAATTTTCAGAAGAGCCGCATTCGAAAAAAAAGCATAGCTAAAGCGAATGTATAATTGTCCTTATATACACAATTTTTTTTTATTTATTTCAGCCTATCACTAGTCCATTGCTGAATATAGGCCTTACTCATAGATTGCAACAAAAATAGCTTCATTTGGGAGGGATTTTGCCATAGTTGCCACGCTTGGCAGGCGGGTTGGCAACCGCAGTTTATTTATTGTGATGTTCCAGGAAGATGCTGCTGCCCATCTTCTGGTTTTCATTTTCCCTCTGTCGACTTTTACGACACCCACGGGATAAGATGGGGTGGTAGATTCTCTTCAGCCGCAACCACACAGACACCCTGTGCGAGATATACACAATTAACAGACCCAAAACTCAAACATTATACAATAACAGTCTAAAACACTGTGTGATCGCCATAACTACCAGTATTCCTTTATGGTAGAATAATATATACATATATATATATAATATAGCCATAAATTAGATATTCAAAATTAGAAATAGATTAATTAAGAACAAATTAAAAAAAACTAATCAGGTAGAGGTTCTAAATCCATTGATATTTAAATTATATTTTAAATTTCAATTAGTTCATTTAGAACCAATGAAGAACACTATGGAAAAACAACATCGGTCATTCTGAATTCTTTATAATTCCGTATTCCCCTCGTCGGCTATTTCCGAAAATAAAGCCTAAAACTTAAGCTAAAATATTCTGAACCTACTCAATAGAGCACTTAAACGATAATGTACTTAATAAAAACAATTAATTTACCAAACTATGCTAGCTTAACTACTAAGTGTTATGTAAGATGTTCGCGCAAATCCGACAATCAAAAATGCGAGAAAATGTAGTATCTCACAAAAATATGATGCCGGACACAAATACTCGCTTGTAGAAACATAAGCCAACTGAAGCGAATGAATGAACATGGCTTCTTGGTGTAAGAGGTTACAGCAAAAAAATATTGCCGCGTTTGGAAGAAATTAGTAATTTTTGGAATATCCCTATTTTGGGAGTTAGCCGAATGCATCTTATATTGCATCATACATCGTAAGACACAGCCGTCGACCAAGGATAACAAAAATTGGTCGATATCAATCGTTAGTATTTTTTGGATTAGTAGTATTTTTCTCTATTCATTAGAGCTTCGATAATCATAAATATTTGAAAAACGTGTCGTGATCCAAATAATTGTTATATTGTTATCTTGTTTTTCTACTTATTGTCTTAATTATGGTTTGGGAGGGGCTAGACCTAGCTGAAGGTTGGTTTTATCAACGACAACACTAAAACCAGCACACATTTTTTTGCTCATGTTTCGCATTGACATATTTTTATATATATATATATATATATATATATATACATATATATATATATATATGATAAGTTCTTCAATGACTTTGTCAGGTTAAAGGCTCCCTGATATACCTCGATGAATATATACATGGGAGACATCGTTCAACTTGTCCTCCATCATTGTCATAAGAAGTTACGAGGTACGAAGTGGCACTCGATGTTTAAATAACCTTTATTCGCGCGTGATAAACCGCGACATAGGTACTCACTATGGTATTCACGGCGGCAACGGGCGTGCATAAAAACCGAACAAACTCAAGGATTGATTTGTCATCATCATCATTTCAGCCTGTCATACGACCTGTTCCTATATTCACAAAACGAGATGTTTTCTTTACGATCCTTTAAATAAGTTACGAATAGTGAGTCGGAACCGTTCCTATAATAACTAATAGATATTAGATGACTAAAAAGTTGTGAAGCGCTGCGTAACGCCTCGTTGCTCGTAGCAGAGAAAGGAATAGTAACTGTTACCAATAACTGTTCGTTGAATATAGGAACCGGGCATTAATCCACAGTTGAACATAGGCCTCCCCCATAGATCATCGACTTAACGCAAAACCGTGCAAGTCGTCGTTCTATCTAGTGAGGGGTTTGAGGGGGGGGGGGGGGTCACCCTTTACTGCGGTTTCCTGCTGGTATACGTGGTTGCTACTCCTGAACTTTTCTTCCCTAACGGTTATTCGTTCTTACAAGCTATATGGCCAACCCATGGCTACTTCTGCTTGCAACACTCACTTGTTGAAGACTCTTGTTTTGAAACATTGAGGTATACTTGACGAGAAGATGTGACGCAGTTTTCTAAACGCTACCCAGGCGACTTAGATCTGTCGACTGACGTCCGGTATACCATACATCGGAATAGTAGTCGTACGCGTTCTGCTCTTTGGTCGTTACTACGATGTGTACAGCTGTCCATAAAATCTTTCGATTTCACTCAAAATATCTGGTCCAGCGGGAATAACGCCACCGCTCACGGTCCTCAATACAATCAGTTGGTCGTTTTTAGCAGAAAGATCCCTGGCAAAGACCTAGGAGCCTCGGTTATGCCCTATCGCTCCTTCAATACGGGTTGTATTCAAATAGCGTAAGATCTTGCTGCATACATCGGGGATCTGTCTGTTCAGTTGCCGATATGCTGACGCGGAGAAGTGTTGTTGAGGAGCTTCTGGATGTTAGTTATATGGCGGGTCTTACAAAACTTGGCCCCCAATGCATGGACAGTTTCCATGAGCCTCTCGTTCATATCGCCCACTTTAACGCAATCATCCAGGCATTGAAAGTCATTGTGCAATTCGAGCCGAAGGCTCTCGGGGTTGCGGATACGGCTAGGCTTTGTCCACTTTCGTCCTTTCTTAGCGTTACATTCAGGCTCAATACCGAATCACTGCCGATTTTCACCCTAGCGATCACAGAGACATCATTGATCACAAACTGTCACAACAGCTATCGTTTGGTCGTCATGATGAAGTCAATCAAATTTTTTGTGAAACCGTCCTGAGCTAATCCAGGTCCACTTTGTGTGGGTCGCTTTTGGAAGAAGTTCATCATAAAAAGTCCCTCCTTCTCCATAAAGTTGGCCAGCAGTCGGCCTCTTGGGTTCCGTTGCTCATCGTCTTTCTTCATACCCAGTTTTGCGTTGAAGTCTCCCGTCAACACCGTGAAGTGAGTTTTTGAAATATGTATGGCTGATATAGTTAATATGATATGGTTAATATTTTTCTAACAAAGTGCACCGTGTATAATATTTAATATTTTCGTGATTCCTGAATTTTCCATTATTTAAAACTTTGTGATTACAAATGCTGCAGGACTCATGCAATTTGCATCATAAATATCACAACACAAGCTTTGAAGCAAACTAGTTCCATTGGTTTCTTTCAAAATTTTGTTTGTTGAGGCATTTTAATAAAAGATTTTTACAGGACCAAATATTTCTGTCAGTGTATTTCAGGTACCAAATCAAAAATGGCAGGTCCTTACAAAATGTCGAATAGTAAATAATCTTTATCACTATGTATTGTGAGAAATTTCTTCTGTAGGTTCACTAAAGTATCCGTCAAATATCTTTTTTGTTTTCTGATCCCTTTCTTAGATATATATTCTTTTTCGTCAGCTGCGATTTTATTACTACTATCTTCTTCGAAAATCCTTAATTTTCTGTTCTATGACATTATTAGATATCCTGAGCTCTTTACAATTTCTCAATGTTTTTTCAAAATGATTTTGTTTTCTGTAACATAATTATATTTATTAAAACTTTCTCTTTCTTTTAATATAACGTCACTAATTTTACGCTTTTCTTTATTATTGAAAGTTTTGAAACCATCTTTAAGAGCTTTACTAATAATTTCTCTAAAAACTGACTCTCTATTTTTACGTTTTCTTCTTCTTTTAATCCAATGGGAGTTTTATGTGATTTCTGTTACTTTTGATAATTGTCGCTTAAACATTTCTAACTGAGTCATATCTTTGTGCAGTTTTTCTATTACAGTCTTCACTGGTCGTATCTGGACCTTATATTTATAGCGTAGTCGAGTTATTCGTTTATTTTCTATCAGACACTGATTTTGTGCATGTGGTGATGATTTCCCACGTAAGGTTGATAGTATCTTTGCATTCATTTGAAGGACCTTGCTAAAGGGTCTACTAGATCTCATTATGAACATCTTCATGGTCGCTGAGGATGTGGAGGACATATTTCGATGAGTAAATTCTGAATCTCTCTTTTATTAATACTTTCTGAATAAGATTGAAAAAGCAACTTTCCCTCCGCCGTTTTCTTTGCAGTATTTTCTCTCGCGGTGTCATATCCGTGACAGACTTAAGTTTTTTTGTTCTTTTTAATATATACTTGCCGCTTATGAGGCCTTGCCTGCGCCAGTTTCTCCTCAACAGTCTTTTTCTTTTTTTTGCATATTTATTAAAATCTGGTAGCATTAAGAGGATTTTATAAAAATAGAATTAAATGTAGTATAGAGAAAAATAACAAACATATTATGTGTCCATTTTCCTTCAGATTACTCATCACCTTCAGCGTTTTTGCTGATGGAAAAAGAGGGTAATGAAACCGAGAGTAATGATTTTTTTAGTAGTCTTTTTGTCATATTTCACATCTTAAAAGAATTATAACTTTATTACTACTATTAATATTATCAAAAATTTATTCACCAGTAAGTTATAGACAGAAAGTATTTAAAAATCTAGTACTTACTACACAAACTCGGTGAAGGCACTGTAGCGGGAGTTTCTCAGCAGATAGCTCATCTGGTAAGAAACTCCCGCTACGTAAATATTTCCAAAGATATTTTCGACATACGATCAGCTATGAACACAACCGCAATGTTACTGCCTCGAGAGAGCCACGTTAGCGTGTGGTTAGTTTCACAAATTAAAAATAAACGAAAGAAAAGTTATTCGTATTTCTGTTATTGGTGAAGGTAATGTTGGAAATCACGTGATAAATGTTTAAACAAGTACAAAATGTTTCTAATTAATATCAAACAAAAAAATATTGAACTCAAATAACGTGTAATTTCATTCATTTTCAAATATTACTGTTAATTTAGTTCCTTAATTGGAAATATTTATAAAAACGTCTAGCATGGTACGAAATGGTTGCTGGAGGTAATGAGAAAAACGATACGTTTTATTTTTTTATTCTGTTAAAGTAGTTTAAATATCTTTAAATTTGAAGGGCACAGCAACAACAAAGGACGGACAATAATTTAAAAATTATAGCAAATATATAATCACATTTTAAATGATTTAAATATTGCACAAATATTAGCTATGGCTGACGATAGATAGAAGAAATGTATTGTAAGTAAAATAATCGTTTACTAGAAGAAAAAAAATATCTTAAATTCTTATTTTACCTGAGTTAAACCGCGGGTTACACCGAGTCTCGGGGGATAAGCTATATATGAAGTTTAATTCGAGATTTAGCTCTAGCTCTAGGATCTAGGGTCTAGGGGGGGGGGGCTCAAGCCACCACCCCTGACATTCATATTCATATTCATATATAGCTTATACATATAGCTTAATTATTTATAACCACAGAACCTTATTATCCTAATATAGTAATAATATGGCCAAGGTTTTTTAATGTTACAACTAGTTTTTGTTTACGGTAGAAATTGCCATTTTTTGTTTTTATTTCATTGTAACTGAAATTTACATATGATTACTATTAAAACCTTTTCAATACACTGAGCGCATTTCATTTTACATCAAATCCCTCTCAGCTAGGCTTTTTTGCATACGCTTTGCGTTACATAAAATTTCTGCCATAGATAAGCAATTCGAATTATGTGTTTGTATTTTAATCCAGAGGCGCCTATCGAAAGTTACAATGTTCAATTCACTTTCGTCAAATTTTAGAATAAATACCTTGTACCAATTTTTCAAATTTTTATTATAAATATGTAGAGGTACATCTTTAATTTTCTCGTCTTAATAATATATAAAATGCGATAATATAAATAAGATACCGTAAGATATATTATAATATTAAAAATAAAACCCCTAATCAGGCGGAAGCCCTCGGCAGGGGAGACCAAAGGGCCGAGGGTTAGAAGGAAAGGAAAAGAAACCGGCGGACGATGCGGGTGGTATCGAGGAGAACTGCCTTGTGCATTTGAGTACGGAACGGCCCGTCGCAGAATCTCGATCGTCTCTGATGTATCGAGAGACTGACCGGGATTTACCCGTTCTCAAAAACGATTACCAGAATAATTTCGGTTGACACACCACCCAACATATCAGTCACCTCATGGGCCAGGTCCAGATACTTAGTCTTCTTATCTGTTTCGATTTTCACGAGGTTCTATTCATATGGAACGGGAATAGGCGACCTAAAAATACACTCGACTGTGCCCGGTCCATTAACACGATATCGGGCTTATTCGCAAGTATAGTCATGTCTATGATGATAGTCCCATCCCAGTAAAGCCTGGCGCGGTCATTTCCTAACGCGACCTCGGGCAAGTACTTATAATAATTTTATGTGACTATTTCATAATCATCAGTGAAATTTTTTAAAACAATCATTATTACTGAAACTTAGCTGGAATCATAATATATATCAGCGTAAGGTCGCCAGTAGTGAACTAATAGAATCTGTTAAATATTTTGTTTAATGTAGGGATCAGGACAGCTCCAAAGAGGACAGCACAAATAGGACTGACATATTAGATAGTTATTGGGTAATTACCCAAACATTATCTGTCAGTTCATGACGTTACGAGAAATGTTAACTCGACAAGAATGAATTATAATTATCTTTTCAATTCTAAGTGTAAATTCTTGATAACAAAGCTCAAAATCAAACAGACCCTTGACCATGGTTGCCGTGCCCATGAACATCTACAATACCCGAGGAATAGCAGATGCGTTGCCGGCCTTTGAGGAAGGAATAGGCTCTTTTCTTGAAGGTCCCTAAGTCGTATCGGTCCGGAAAAACCGCTGGCGGCAGCAGATTCCATATGGTGCTTGTGCGGGGCAGAAAATTGCGCGAAAAACGCACTGTGCTGGAATGCCAACCATCAAGGTGGTGACGATGGAATTTCGCGCTATGCCGCAATGTGCGATGGTGAAAATCAGCGGCTGGAGTTAATCCGAACAATTCTTCGGAACACTCCCCATGGTAGATCTTATAAAAAATGCAAAGGGATGCAACATTTCTTCGCAAAGCCAGTGGATAAAGCCGATCAGATAGAACATGGTCGTCGACGATTCGAGCCGCTCTCCGTTGAATGCGGTCAAATGGAAGTAGCTGACAATGGGGCGCCCCCGCCCAGAGATGAGAACAGTACTCCATGTGCGGCCGAACCTGCGCCTTATAAAGTTGCAAGCGTTGGGCCGGCATGAAGTACTGTCACGCTCTACTGAGGACACCAAGCTTTTTGGAAGCCAATTTGGCCTTCTCTTCCAGGTGACCGCGAAACTGAACGTCACTCGATATGTCGACGCCAAGAATACCGATACTGGCTGAGGCAACGAGGGGAGTGTTCTCAAAATTAGGTGATACGACAAAGGGTTTCTTTTTAGCGGTAAACGCGCAAACCTGTGTCTTCTTGGGGTTGAACTGGACTAGATTTAGTCGGCCCCAATTCGAGATTTTGTCTAACAAAAACTCGACTTCAGACACAAGTTTGTTCCGGTACTCGTCAACGTGTTCCCGAGAAATATTAGCACGGCCGGTGTATACGGCATCACCAGTGCTGTCATCTGCATAGCAATGAATGTTACTAATTTGCAACATATCATTGATATGCAGAAGAAACAGGGTTGGTGATAGCACACAGCCTTGTGGGACACCAGCATTCACAGACTTAGAGTCCGAGCATGCACCGTGTTTTATTTCGAAAATATTTTAATTTTTATTGGCTCGGTCAAACTGTTGGAATATAGGGCGTTTGAACAAAACAATAAACTCTCATTATTACTTTTGAAATTAGGAAGAACATTTCATTATCCTAATTTTGCTATTTATTTTGGCCTTAAATCTTATAATCAGTTAAATGTTGCATTGTATTGTAATTATTTAAAAAAAAATATTGCTTTTTCATTATTTGTAATTAATAACATTATTCTCCATGAATGTTCGTTTGTGATTTTACTTGGCTAGTCGAACATGGCTTTAGTCTTTCACTCCGATAAGTACGTACATTCTCTATGGCCACAACTGCCCTCCCATTGGTTAACAATTCTCCTTGTTTTGCTTTGGCAATATGGCGCTGCTACTGTTATGAGATGACAACATCGCAGTTTGTGTCCTACTTGTCATTATTAATGTTACAGTCAAAATTAAATAACTACCTCAAGAGATCAAAGAAGATTGGTAATTGTAATGAAAGTATCATCAAAGTGAGACGCTCGTTGTCAGTGAATTATACATTCGTTTGCGTCGGTGGGAAAAGTACATAGCTCCTGTAAAAATGGCGGGTGTGTTATCTTTATGGATTGTGTTTTCATTTCAATAGTAAATGCGAATATATGACATTTATTGGAGCAATTAAAAGATTTCCTTAAAATTGTCTTAAATTACCTATATTACCACAACATGTGTCGCTTGCTAATTTGACAATTGGAGAAGTGATTGTTTAACTGAGTCAGCGCAGGTGTCAACGTTTTTCATGAAATTATTAGAATGTCACGCTGGGGTAGAGGACGAGGCGGCAGCGTGGCCGTGCCGCTGGATAGTGCTCTTTTCAGAGAAAACAGTAATTGCCCCTCAGCGGCCCGTTCCGCGGGAACAGTTGGGAAGTGGGGTATTACTAGCTTCACTTCGATCAGGAGCGCTCCGTACGGTAAGTCAAGTGCTTATCCTTGAAGTTAGTATATTTATAACTTTTCAAACCACAGAGCATATGATTAACAGTAAAACAATAACTTATATTGCAAAATTATTAATAAGTGAAAGCAACATTTATCTAATTGAAATTAGGTTTATGTTTTGCTTGTTGTTATTGTTAATTTTAAAAGTTAATTGATGAGATCAATCATTTTAATTATGGGTTTCAGCATATGCAAGCAGCCTTCTGAAAAAGCCAGTACAAGATCAAACAGTCCATTGACAGTTCCAGCTGTAGATACAGAGCAACCTCCGCCAAAGCCCAAGAAATTTTTCAAGTCTCGCAATGCTGAACCTTTTCCTCCAGTTCCTCAGATTGCCTATGCCCCTGAAGTGGGAGTCCCATCCTCTTTCTCCAGAGTACCCACAAAGTAGTAAGGAAAAGAAATCTTCAAAAAGGTGTAGATACAATAGAGATTCATCTTCACCGGAATTGCCACGACGAAACTCTGAGAAGACCAAATCAAAAAAGAATGCAGTGGCTACAAAAGCGTCAAAGAAGGAAGGAAACTTCCAGTGAAAATTCACAACCACCAAATAAACGTTATTTAGTGCGCAACCGCAACAAAGTCATAAATTATGCCGAGGATGGTAGCAACAGTCCCATACCAGAAATTACTTCTCGATATGAATCATTACCTCCTAAGGTACAATCACCTAAAGCTAGTCCATTACTTTCAAGTCCTGTGCCAGTTAAAGCTGATGTTGTAAGTCCTTCAACAAGTAAAGAAGCCAATGAAGAACGTAAGCCTCCACCTATTGTACTTAGAATATCAAAGGGAACATCGAGAATAGTTAGTACAGACTCAAATGAAGGATTTACATCCCCAGGATCTGACAGGCATTCTTCTTTGGATATACATTCTGATTTAGATCATAAAAAGAGTCCTTCGATGGAAACAGTATGTTCTCCGAAGCATGAAGGGCTTAAAATAACTATAAAATGTTCATCACTCAATCAAGAAAGTAAAAAAGAAAAGAAAAAAGACAAAAAAGAAGGTCATCATAAGTCACATAAACGTCATAACAAAAACAATGAGGATGATTCTATAAAAAAAGCTATTTCACCTTTACCAGGCACTGAAACATTTGATCTATATAAGACTTTGGCATCTCCAGTTTATGACAATGAAAAAGAATCAAAGGGTAAAACACCACAAATTGATAATATTGAGTCACAATTAGCTAAGTTAGATTCTTCTAGTTCCACAAACAAATCAAAATCAGAATCAAAAGGTCCATTACCTGAACCTAAACCACCTGAGGGTGGTACTGGTAGGTCAAGAAGAAATAGACCAAATATTAACTATAGTGAAAATGATGACTATTTGGATGTGCTAACATCTAAGTCTGTAAGCAAACATGGAACAAAGACTGTTAATGATATTAAAAAAGAGGTAAGAAAGAGTAAAAGAAAGCTTGAAATTGTGGCAGCTACTGATGCCACTGAAGTAAATGAAGTTCAGTCAGGAACTGATAAAGAAACTGGATCTCACACAGAAAACAGTGACTTAATTAATATACTGTCTGGAGACAGTGATAAACAATCTATAAGTGACTCTCAAAAAACAAAATCTAATAAAAAACAAAAGAATAAACAGAAACAAGTAAATGCTAGTAACAATAGGCAAGTTAATAAAAGATCAGAACAAGTTGATGGAAAAGTAGATGATATTTCAAATGTATTACCATCTGAAGAGAAAAACCAAGACAACCAAGATGAGCATCTGATAGATGAGTCAATAGATGAACATATTCAATATCACCCAGAAACTGAAGAAGAGGATCAAGCGGAATCTCATCATTTATTTAACAAACAAACTGGTGATCAGGAAGAAAAAGAAGTAGATTCAGAAATCCAATCTGAGGATCAGCTGGAAAATCGAGTGATACCTTCTCAAACATTTGATTCAACTGAAGCTCAGTTAAATACACAAACACATTCGTCAGACTCTGCTTACAACAGTTGTCCTAATGAAAATTCAGAGGAAGAATCACAGAGAATACAAGCTGAAGAGCATTTCAAGACTCCTATAGGTGTTAATGAAATAGATGTTTTAGTGGAAGATAAACCAAGTGTTAAGTTAGTAATAACTAAGAAAAAAGGCTCAATATTTAAAAGCAAGTCTCTGGTCAATGATAATCCCTCTCCTTTACCTGCAAGGAAAAGACGACATTTATATAAACATCAGTGGGCCAATGATGTAAGTATAACTTTATTTCTATAATTTAAAAAAAACTGATGCTTCTTTAAAGAATATTCCGGAACCTGAAATTGTCTACAAAGTTTAGACATACACACAAACTAAATATACTGCCCCAGGGCCAGTTATTCTTCCATGAAGCAGTAATGTGCAAACATTACTGTTTTTCAGTCTGAAGGGCATTGAGATCTAGTGTAATCACTGGACATATGAGACTTAAGAACTTATGTCTCAGGGCGATAGATGCAGCATGGTGCTACAGAGAAATATTCTGAGTAACACGGAATCTCTCATGGGCAGATGTTGCACTTAACATCAGATGAATGTTTTGCTCACTTCATTAAATTAATAAAAAAAAAGAGTTTTATTCTCTTTAGTTTAATATCATCACTGATTCTGTTAAATCTACAATCTCATAAACAAGTTAATTATGCACAAATTAAGTAATAATAAAAAAGATAACAGCTGTTTGATCTATTTATGCAAAAAAAAAGGATATTGTTGCACAGTTGTCGAATAAGTTACCAATCAACTTAAAAGAGAGCTAAATAAATGCTACATGTTTAAAAGTAAACTAAATAAACACTAACATAGCCCATGTTACCTGCACAATGCTCCAGAGGTTAAAAAATAATATGTGATTGTAAGATTCTTTCCAATATCTCATTCTGAGTATTATATCACAATCATACCACCTTCAACTTGTCATATTTGATTAAAACCATGTGCAATAAAGATTGAAGTAAGAGTTAGAGACATGGACCAATGAAAATACAATTGGACCAAAAATACAGCAAATTATTTGTTTAATTTTCTTAATATGATATCATGAAACTTGTAGTCCCTGTATTTCATCAATACAACAGCCCAATCACAAGTCACTGTTGAACATGGACCTCCTCCATAGACAGGTTCAATACATTGTACTGAACTACTAGCATCCCAAAACATCCTATACAGTTAAGTAGTAGTAGTAAGTATAAACAACTAAATTATTCATATTGTTACAGAAAGGAAATGAAACCCCCAGACCGGAACGTCCCGAGAATACAGAAGTGGAAAATCCTGTTAGTAAAGTACCTGAGGTTTTACAAAGAGTTACCAGATATAGATCGCCAGACCCAATTATAGCAGACGTTGATGCTAAGGAACCTGGTGTTCCTTATACTAGTGTCCGATGTGCCAAGGAGGCTAAGGAAGTATGTGTAATATTTTTTTACATAACTAATTGAATCATAACAATACAGTCATTTCACTTTTTTAGTTAAGAATAATCTGTATCAATTAATAAAACATATTTATGTTGTGCACATGTAATTATTAAATGTGTTTTAAATGCACACATACAACACATCTACAAGTGTTGTATGTGTGTATTTAAAACACATTTGCATAAAAATGCTTTAGAACAGTGTTGGTTCACTTTTTGAAAACTGGGTCAAATTTTGTTCATTACTTTTTATGATATATTTCTTCATAATTTCTTTTATGATATTGAAATAAGTTTTTCTTAGATTTAAAAGGTCAGATTTGTCATCACTAGTTTTAAAAATATAATGTATGTGAATTGTGGATACAGAACAGATACACAAAAGTATTTTTTTTAATAAAATTAAAAACACCTTAAAAATTGTTACAAGCTTTGCAAAGTAAGATAAATTTAAAATATTATATTTATTTAAAGTACTTAATACTTACTTGCTTATTTTATAACACTCTTGTACATGAATATTATGTCAAACTCATAACTTTTTATTAAATTTAGGCTTCTTTAAAGCTCTTATGAACATTGAAATGTCAACTAACACTCAAAAAAATTACCACAAGGAAACACCACCAAGAAACTATTAGAAACATTTTACGTTGCCATATTTCAATGTTTCATTGCCTACTTATATGAACTTATACAATGCCTCTTATATCCCTATTATTAAGCTATCCTATACATATCAATTAGTAGCCATGGGGAGCAAGTTCAGAGCAAGAGTTATTTTGACAGTTCTTTGTCCCTTAATCTCAGATTTATTTTATAATGTGCATTTTGTAATATATCAGTTTGTTGTTGTGTTTTTATTGCCCAGTGATTACTCGACTTTCTAGTGCTTTTGAAACTGAAACAGTATAATGTGTGTATTTTTCTCCTTCACGAAAGAATAACTGGCCCTGGGCCTTATATTGCCAGTCTAGCTAGGTACAGTAGGTAGGTAAAGGCACAAACTGACCTAGATAATGTATTTGATAATGTATTTGTTTGACATATAGTTATTTTGTGGCTATCCCTTCTTGGTATTTTTTGTTAAAGCAATTGAAACAAGCCAAAAGTTTTTCTAATATTGTCCTAACCTTTAGTTTTCTTATTTCTAGTACTACACTGTTGTCAGAAATGTGAAGAAAGCCCACCAAATACAAGAAATTGGAGAGTTCCAGGAGTTTAATGATGATGTGGAATACCTTTTAGATGCATTGCAGGTATGTCAAGAGTTTCTAATTCAATTGTAGCTTATTACTAGGGGTGCACGGTTTTACCCACGTATAATTAACAAGCCAACCAAATGATTGTGCCATATGGCATGGTAACTATGGCTAGCTGACTAGAGTATTCACAGTTTGGCCATTCTCAGTAATGATCAGTAGCATGAATTGTCATAGCCTACAATCTTCCTTAGGCGATAGGTGTCCGGCAGAGTAGAATAGCACCTATCTCTTTACTGCCGAGGTGTTATAAAAGGCGTCTAAGGTATTGTAGGGACAGCCGTTATTCGTGCAGTATAATACTATAATATGCAATGCTGTCACTATACTGCTCGTCGTTCGTCGTCGTCGTTTCAGCCTATCAATAGTCCACTGCTGAACATAGGCCTCCCCCATAGATTGCCACAAAAGTTTGTAGCTCTCGTTTTGGGGGGATTTTGCCATAGTTGCCACGCTTGGCAGACGGGTTGGCAACCGCAGTTTATTTATTCAGTTGTTCCAGGAAGATGCTGCTGCCCATCTCAGTGGTTTTCATTTTCCCTCTGTCGACTTTTACGACACCCACGGGATGAGATGGGGTGGTAGATTCTCTTAGGCCGCTATCACACGGCCACTATACTGCTCATGGGAATGCAATGGGAGTAAAAAGTTTTTGACCCGTACCTAAATGGCAGTAATATGAGTTCCCGCAGGGTCGAATATTGGGCTGTGTGTGGTTTGCAAAAATATGTGGTAAAATAGTGCTTAGGATTGCATTTTCAGTGCTGTTACATCAGGATTCATACTAAAGAAGTGCTCTTGCATCATGATTCATGATTTACTGGTGGTAGAATTCCTATGCAGGATTCCGTCTTGGTACCACGGCAGAATCAGTTATTCTGCCATGAAGCAGTAGTGTGCAAACATTACTGTGTTTCGGTCTGAAGGGCACCGGGACCTAGTGTAATTACTGGGCATATGACAGTTAAGAACTGTTCTCTCAGGGTTTACGGTTGAGTGTGGTGTTTACTACCACTTGCTTAAATGTTCTAGGTGACTCACCATCAGGGAAAAATTTTCCTCATGTCGTCCCTTTTTCCTATAAAAAAAAAGTTTTTTTTTATTTATTAAATATTTATTTTAAAGAAAGTAAAATAGTTTCTATATTTTGATATATATTTAGATATTTCTTTAAATGTTTAATTTTATGCAGCTTATAGCCATGCTCTTTTTGACACTATCGTGATCCTAACATGAATATAATAAGCTCTTACATTTACGTGAATACGTCGCATTAGGATTTATCTTGTATCGTTGGTATTATTACCATCCACCCAAACCATCTTTTTGTATTTTTTCAAAAATATTAGCTCCATCTGTGATCCGAACCCAGGACTCGGGGCGTAGAAGCAAGGTACTCCCAGTCGCCACAGTCGTAGTGCTTGGTGGTAGGCCTGTTTAGTTTTTAGTTTACAGTTGTATCAGATAAAAAAAAACTTTATTAATATGTATTTTTATTTAGGATAATAATCCAATGTCAACACGATGCCTGTCAGCTATTACGTTAGCGAGCAAGTGTACGGCGCCTGCGTTCCGAATGCATTTGCGGGCACACGGCACCGTACAGAAGTTCTTTAGCGCGCTACATGACGCCACCAATGATCAGGTAAGTTAAGCAAAAAGATTTCACTACATTAACATCTTTTTTTTTGTAATGTAAGATTTGCATTGTACATAAATCACACATGCACACACACTTGGTACCACGGTCTGTAGGCCGTACAATTATTTGTTCAGTGCGGGAATCGAATTCGCGATACATAGCGCAAAAGTCAATCGCTTAGCCGCTTAGTTATAATGGTTGCCTTAAATCAGGCTTGATTTGCCATACAAGCCGATTTGAAACAAACCTCGCATTTTTCATTAGCATTGATTTCGTCTTTGTCAATGTACCTCTTACTAAACTTCTTTTGGTGCGAAGAGAGTAAAACTTCGCACTAGTATAAAAATCGAATTTGAGTGCAACGTTTTCGTGTTTATATACTGTGCATTACCATTCAGTGAATATCATTAATTACTACATAGAGTCATCATTACATACAGTGAGTAATATTTTTGTAAATTCATGTTTTTTTTAATTCCTATTGTTTTATATATTTTTTTTTTATATGCACTTGACTTGCACGCGCTCTTTTTATTTTACTCGAGAAGTATCTTGGTTCTAAATCTCTTAACAACTAAATTAAAGTAATTTAAATCAAAATAGAATAATAACAGCAAATATGTGGTGTTTTCATTTCTATATAGTTACAAGTGGCCTAAAGTAGTCAGCTGTTGAAGTCGATATTAGTACAATCCTCATATTATCTACTTTTGAGGTGTGTACAATTGATCTGATAGTGAATGGTTACTGCAGGCCTTAGAAACCTACTGCTATTATATTATGCAGGTCCCGACCCGTGCGAATATTTCTCACAGTATCATATTCTCAACGCTGGGCCGTACTATCGTCATTTTTTTTAGATCCATACCACTTAATAGCTCTTATTTTCAAAATGTTCTTCACCTTATTTACAGAGCTTGGGTCTGTGTACAGCAACTGTTATGTTTGTACTTTCCCAAGATCGTCTCAATATGGATTTGGACCGGGAATCACTTGAACTTATGTTGAATCTCCTTGAGTCTGATGCTTCGCACAAGTGAGTATTTTACATAATAAGTCAATTATGCATAAAAGTTCCATTAAACGGCCGCCTGTTACTAATGGATGACTTCCTTGTTATTGTAGCAAAATTATGGTCATTAAAGTAATTAAATACAAAATAAATTTACGAGTCTCATGGTCACATCATTTTGACATGCCATGTAAATCGGAAATAGTTTGAATTCCTTAGGATAGTGACAAATAATATATAGAATTTTTAACATTCTTAAAATTAAACATATATATTCTTTTATATTAACTGTAGAATTCTATTTATAACATCTGAGATTTTTTCAACACTAATAATTAGGCAGATTGAACCAGTACATATAATTAAGAAATGTGTTCCTACAACATATGTGTAATTCATGCAATTCAGAAATGCACTTGATGACTGCGGACTGACATCGGCGCAACTAGCGAAGACACAAGAAAGAGTGCGGGAACTGTGTGCTGAAATAAAAAGTCAAGGGAAAGCAACACATTTGGACTTGGAAAACATTACTGTAAGTTTCTTTCGATTTCGATAAATTTGTTGTTATGCATACTATGCTGCACACTAATATATATGTCAATTTATATATATTTAGATATTTGTTTTAATTTTCTCTATCACTATCTTTTCTCTCAGCGGTTTCACATGTGATCTCGCTACTCATCAGCCTATCTATAAAGGCAATGCCTTTTTGTTAGTAATTGGAATCTCTAGTTCTCTTAACTCACCATACGAAACATGGTAGTGTTATCCAGCTCCTGTATTGCCCTTTCCTAGTCAAATCTATCCATTGTTGTTCATATATTTGCTAAAATCAGTATAGTGGAGACTTGCCTCTCACACATAAAACAAATATGGTTGTAAGTTGAAATTTTATAATGTTACTGCATTATTTCCAGGTGGGTCATTTAGCAATGGAAACTCTTTTGTCACTGACGTCAAAACGTGCTGGTGAATGGTTTAAAGAAGAGTTGAGAGTGTTGGGAGGAGTAGATCATATTGTCCGCACTATTCAAGACTGCGCTAGTAGGTTGGAGGCTCCTGCCAGCATGTGGACAAGTGCTGAAGTGGATGTCCTGAGAAAAGCTGATAGATGTATGCGAGTGTTGGAAAATGTAAGTATTTTGATTTTTGTTTGTAGTCGTTTTATTCAAGTATTTGTTTTTAGTTTTTAACAAAATGAATATTTTTTTGACAATATTTGTTTTGGCACTTGTTGAGACATCTTTTTTTTTTTATTGTATAAAGTGACGAAACGAGCAAAACGTTCACCTGATGGTAAGTGCAACGTCCGCCCACAACAAATGCTGTGTCACCCAGATTATTTCTGTGTGACCCCACACTGCGCCCGTCACCCTGAGACATCAGTGCTTAAGTCTCAAATGCCCAGTGATTATGCTAGCTCACAATGCCCTTCAAACCGAAATACAGTAATGCTTTCACACTACTGCTTCACGGCAGAATAACTGGCACTGGGGTGGTACCTACCTAGACGGTTTCTTGAATAGGAATCCTACCACCAGTAAAAATCTCTAACAAAGAACATCACTAGTTAGTAAACCACTACCAGAGATTTAAGTATTTAAAATATTATAGTTTAATTTAGTTTATATAAATAATTTCTGACAACACACAACTGATACATGCTTTAAACAAAACAAAAGAAAGTAGAATAAATATAAGATAATAGAGACTTAAAATTAGTAGAGTGGGGAATTGTTATAGGACAAACATTATACTTGGAAAAAGAGAATCTAGGACAGACACATTTGCTTAAGGAATATCCCTGAGCCTGAGCTAATTTGTAATGAATATGGCATATGTAATTTACATATTTATAATGTTGGCAAAAGGAATGGGTTTTTAATTAATTTATTATTATGTCAAATACCATTTTCAAATACCATATTGTGTTTACAATAGTTATAGATCATAAATTATGTTATTCTTTTTAAATAAACAAAATATATGCTTTAATGCTGATTCTCTATGAGTATAGTTAGTTACATAATAAACAGCCTGATAATTTGGATTTATTTATTGGTTTATTGATAATTTGTCTTTTATTTAATAATGCTGCACAATCATAATAATATTTCATATGAAATATTTACCATATAATACATATATGGTATTGGTGTAGGGACATTTTCTATGCTGTTCACAAATTCAGTTGTCTGCGGGTCACGGGCTTTAATTCCTGGCGGAGCCAACATTTGTCTAAATTGTTGGATTTCAGATCTTGTGTTGTGCAGGTAAAACGCACTTACGATATAGTTTAGGGAATCGTTTTATTTAAAAAGATAAATAGAAAATAGTGGTGCTGGCAAAGCCACTGTGTCGTATCTGGTTTTTTTTTTATTTGATAAAAGGCACGAGCAGAACATTCAACTGATGGTAAGTGCAACGTCTGCCCATAACAAATACTGTGTCACCCAGAACATTTCTGTGTGACACCAAACTGCGCCCGTTACCTTGAGACATCAGTTCTTAAGTCTCATATGCCCAGTAATTGCGCTAGCTCACAGTGCCCTTCAAACCGAAACACAGTAATCTTTCGCATTACTGCTTCATGGCAGGATAACTGGCCCTGGGGTGGTACCCACCTAGACGGATTCCTGAATAGGAATCCTACCACCAGAACATAACGTGTTTCGTGATCGTGATCGTGTTCTGTGGCAGGTGACGCAGCAGAACGAGGACAATCAGGTGTACCTGGCCGGGTCGCCGCTGGGCGGCGCGCGCACGCTGGCCGCGCTGCTGCGGCGCTGCGCCGGCGAAGCGCGAGCGCAGCCCGACCTGCGCGCGCCGCTGCTCGACGCCGCGCTGCCCGCGCTCAAAGTGCTCGTCAACCTCTCCCACTGCTTCGGCAGCGCTGGTGAGACATTGCCGTACTTAACTTCTTTCTTGATCCTGCCAATTGACTACCACATCGAGCCATTTTTGCTAATGCCGATTGGTGTCCGGCAGAGTAGAATAGCACCTACCTCTTTCCTACAGAGGTGTCGTAAGAGGCGACTAAGGTACAGTACTTTATTGCACAGCCTTTATTCGTGCAGAATAACACTGTAATATGAAATGCTGTCACTATACTGCTAGTTGGAACACAGTAGTAAGATTATTTTTGACTCTTACCAAAATGGCGATTTCGTGTTTCGCCACCCGTCGTCTCGTTTCCCGAGGGGGCGAAACGTCAGCTACGTGTATGGTCTCTGCCTACCCTCTATATGGGAAATAGTCGTGACATACATACTGATGAGTAATAATCTAATTATATCAAAGACTTCGGTTTCGATCGACAGCAAAATGATAGTTGACTCTTGCCGAAGATTTGGTGGAGCTTAAATACAAAACGAAAAGCACAATTTTGGTCTTGAATTGAATTTTCTAATCACTGTACACTTTCACGAGCACTTGCTTAATAATAAACTATCAATATTAAAAATTTGAACTCAAAATATACACAGATGTTACAAATGCACACAAAAACACCACCACCACTTTTTTAATTGGTGCCAAAAGTTTTATACTTTGCTTAATGAATAGACGATGGTTATTTATTTATTTAAACTTTATTATTTATCCTAAAATGATACAATGGGCTGACTTAATGTCAAAGGCATTATCTGCTAGTCAGCCCAGAGCATAACCATTGTAGATGTAACTCAAAAAAAAAATTTGAACGTTATAAGCATTTAACAAGTATAAAATACAATTACATAAAATACTTAAAATACATATTAAATATGTTACACTTACCATCAAATAAATACATAGCAATATAATTATGAAAAAATACAATGAAACACAAATATGCAGACACATATAAACAAATATACATACACACATAAATATTAGGGCCGATGTTACACTTACCATCAGGCCATTTAGTATCTACAAACTTTCTAAGAATATAGTCATTGTGTTATATTAAAAATAATAGAATACATTCATTGGACAATTCTTGTGGCATAGGTTATAGTAACCATCTGTTATATTTGGTAACTAGAAACTAATTGTTAACTTAAGATATTTTAAAAAACATGAAACATTTAAACTTGAAACATTAATATGTTATTTTATCCACAGCTTCAATAGGAGCCCGGGTTGTGGGCGAGCAGCCGTCTATTATGGAGATTTGCCTTGTAATGTTAAATAATGAAGGAAACTTTATACCTGATAGCAAAAACTTTGAATTTAGTGTTTGTGTAAGTGAACGTTTTTTATTTATGCTAGAATATTCAAGCTATGTAGCCATTGTAATAATTTGATTCAGAGATTTAATTACTGCCAATAGAGACTGCTTATTACCAGATAGCCTGTTTGTTTGTGACATTTACTCAGATAAATAAAAACTTTTTAATTTGCAGGTATTACTGTTGTTGATAAATCTCGTGCAAAACAATGAGAATAACACACAGAGGTTATTGAGCTTGAGCTTACAAGTAGATAACGAACATGATAATATATCAAGAAGTATATCGGCCTTGGATCTCATAGTCAATCTCTTCTACAAGCGCGAGGAACTTGCTAGGTAAGTGGGAATGACAATAAACTAATTATATAATATTATTATTCATCATCATCATTTCAGCCTATCACGAGTCCACTGCTGAACATAGGCCTCTCCCAAACATTATCACAAAATTTTGTAGCTTTCGTTTTGGGGGATTTTACCACGCTTGGCAGACGGGTTGGCAACTGCAGTTTATTTATTCAGATGGTCCAAGAAGATGCTGCTGCTCATCTGGTTTTTATTTTCCTCCTGTCGACTTTTACGACACCCATGGGATAAGATGGGGTGGCTAGATGAAATTTTATCTTGTTATTTGACCAGATTAAAAGTAATGAAGAAATAAGTTTTTTATTTACTAGAGGATATAATTATGTTCTCATTATTGTATATTAATGCTTATTTTATACAGACGGGCTGAAGAAAACACAGATGCGCTATTAGACGGTGAGAAGGAAACGGACGACGAGAAGGATAAGAAGAAACAGTCTCAAGACGATATAGATGAGACTGTCGCCAAATGTAAGTAAATTTATTTTGATAGTGATATTATTATTCTACAATGTAACAATAGCCTGTTAATTAAATGCATTTACACATTATTTTAGAGTAATAATTTAAAGGAAGATGGGAGTTTTTTTTTTATTTGATAAAAGTGACGGCACGAGCAAAACGTTCACCTGATGGTCAGTGCAACGTCTGCCCATAACAAATGCTGTGTCACCCAGAACATTTCTGTGTGACACCACACTGCGTCCGTCACCCTGAGACATCAATTCTTAAGTCTCAAACACCCAGTGATTACGCTAGCTCACAGTGCCCTTCAAACCGAAACACAGTAATGCTTGCACACTACTGCTTCACGGCAGAATAACTGGCCCTGGGGTGGTACCTACCTAGATGGATTCCTACATAGGAATCCTACTACGAGTAAAATACTCAACTACTAAATATTTAAAGATTATTTAGTAGTTGAGTATGACAGTGATATTTTTTTTATAATAAAATGTTTATATAGAATTTGCTGAAATATTTACATGACCTGTGTGTATTCAAAAGGCAATGACACAATGAACATTGCAAAAAAGGTCTCTTGAAAAGTAGCATTTAACACTTGAGATGTTAAACATATTAAATAAAGGAGTAATCATATAACAATGTGCAGTTCCACTCATTTCTATAAACAAAACAAATTTAAACTGAATAGATGACTTTATTCAGAACTTTAAAGGGAGAAAACAGAAATTTTATCGCAAAAAAAGCTTAGAGAACCCTCCGAAGCAAGACATTGCTATAATTTTATTGTTACTTTTGTCAGTGTTAGCGCGCGCTGGAGCACATATGGAGCACACTATGGTGTGTGCGTACATAGCTCTGCTGCTGGGACACTCGGCCTGCGCCGCGTCCGTGCACGCCGCCGCCGTGCGGGAGCGCGTGCCCAGCTACGCACCGCTGCTGCCCACGCTGCGGAAGTACTACACGTTCCTGTCGCTCACTGCCAGCGTGAGTATCGCAATGTCATTGTAATGTGTGTACGTAGTGAGGTGCTTGTGCGTGCCCAGCTACGCACTGCTAAGTCATCACAAGATCGTCACCGATGACGTCAGTTAGTCATCCATATTTTCTTAACGCATGGATGTAATTTTTTAGCAAAATCCGTTTCTGCTAAAGTCTACTTCTATTACTTCTACTGATATACATAGAGATACACATATTTTTAATTTTTATAGTCTTTCTGTCATGTCATAATATTCTTATATATACTGTAAAATAACTTATATGCACATTTTTCAGGCTGAAGCTGCAATTGTTGCCCACGTGAAGGCGACGCAGAGGATAATAGAGTTTATGGAGGCTAGCGATAAAGAGAGCACACAGGTTGATGTATCCCAGTCTTCAAATGCCTATAGCGAAAAAACATACGCAAATAATTACTACCAAACTTCGCCTTCTGACGTGCCTCAAGATATGTCTCTAAGTAATTTGAACTGCAGTATGAACTGCAGCTCCTCAAGTTCCGACAGAATGTCTTCATCAATGGAAGTCGATGGATATCACTAAAATTGGTGAGGTTGAAGTTTACAGGGACTCAATTTCAAGCTATCGCTTGTGCCTGGACAAGGGCAAGGATATGTAGTGTCTGAAAGTAATTGCATAATTTGTTTCATTGGATTATTTGGCAGTTGTACCGTAATAGTTTGTCAGTGAAGTGCATTACTGATTTTATTATTTAGCTAATTACGAACAAAATATATCCTAGGTAGTTTACTTAGTTTAGTATCCGACACCCAAATTAGCTTTTTCGTTGAGATGCTGCGTCAATTTCACGCCGTGTGATGTGACTTGTAAATATGAACCAAACAAATAAATTTGTGTACATTGAAACCGTTTTAGTGGTAGTCTAGACATTTGTAATAAAGAAATTATGTTTCCGATAGGTGTTTTGCACATGGTTGTTGTACCTCGTCATTTTGTAACGATATTTCTTCCTTCTCTAAACATTGTAAATATAGATTGGGTTAGTTTTAAGGTTAGTTAGAAGCGTTGATCGTGGATGTGGGTTATAAAAAATCTTAATTAAATTGAGATATTCCGAGTTTAAGCCAATTAACTGGCAATTTGAAAGTGCAAAAATAGTCTATTAAGTGTATAAATGGATATGTATTCTTTTATGTGAATAATGTGTCTGCACTTTTTGTATGATAGCGCTCCGTGTGGATAATAAATTTAATAACGTTCTAAATGAGGCACAATTCTTTATTGTAAATAAATTTTTAGCTAGTGATGATAGAATGGTTTCCGTTGAATTAATTAGGTTAGCCAAGGTGAATTATGTATCGAAATCATTGATTCATACTTAAGCTGCAGTGGATTTGCCTTACTGCTGAGTAAAATCAAATTGTTCGTATGAAATGTACAAACCGATCGTTAGTCGATCGCGAATGAGAGAAAGATACTTAGATACATATAAATAGGACAATCTATAATGTTGGGATTTTAATCAATAGTTGATAGAACAAAAACAGCGGATGCATAGTAAATATTTCACGTTTCTTGTTTTGAATGACTTGATTTCACCAATCATTTGTTGTAAGGTATTGATATATAGTGCATTTTGTCTTTGAAACAACCCTTATGTACTGTGTTAGAGGAATAAAAACTATTTTTATAAATGACCGAGATGTGACTTGATTGATGATTCCGTCTATCGATATTGCTATTCAAACGATCGAAATTTGTTTTACATTACTGGTCAGGAAAATGATATTCGTTAAAAAAACCTAGTGATTGCTGCACTTGTATGTTTTCACTTCTTAGGCAAATTGTGCAGGCGAAGAAGAGAAATGATTAAAATCGATGTTTTCGACAAGATACTGAAGATAGACATTTTTATATCTGAAAACATTTTCAACAATATTAATGAAACGCTATTGACTTAACACAAAATCATTATTATCTGTCTGTCTATCTGAATTGTTTAACTTAATGTCCAGACTGATGAAAATTTTCCATTGAAAGATTTCTTACTTGAAATTGAGAGATTTTGATACGACCTTAAGTTTTTTATTTAAGGTAAAAAAACCTAGAATATTAAAAAAGAAATTATGAAAATATTTTAGTCCGGCCATTCCGTAATTAGTTATTACCTATCTAATCAGTTCGAAGATAAGAAAAAAATACTCACCACCACATGGCGGCTGGCAAAAGACAGCTTGCCGCAGGATTGCTTTCGGTAGTTGTGATTCCTTTCTTTTCTCATTTCGCACTGAGTACGGAAGTTAATTATTTTCATTACAGCCCATTACAAGTTCGCTGTGGGACATAGGCCATCCCTATACATAGCGTAGGGAGAGGGGGGAGGGGGAGTTGGAGAGGAAACAATAAACAACGTTCGTAATGATTCACAAGAGAAGAATACTTAATCTCGAGATCGCTACCAAATGTGCTTCAAAAATATATCATATGACATAGTTAACCTTTATGCAAATTACAGTTTTTTAATGGGCACTATTTTTAATTTAATAATGTTCCAAAATGTTACACATATGTCTGTGTCAATTAACTTTAACGTTGATTTAATCGCGCAATGTTCCTTGCGATATGAAATAACAACGGCATTTGATACTTACCTTAATATGAGTTTGGGCATTTGAAATGAAAATTTTATAGGCGAAACATCGCTTATAATAATAATGGAAAATATCAATGTCCCCTTTCACTGTTACCAGATTAAAGATAAAATATAAGAGCGTTGACAAATTCATGTTTATATTGTAGTTGGTTAGCAAACATATTTTATGTGATGATTTGTATGAATGAAGGAAAGTAAGTTCATTTGCTAAGATCCGCATGCAAAATATAAAAATGGTGTATATTACCTAGTTTTTTGAAGAGCACCGCCCGCCCTCCCTCAGTAGCGTGCACAAACAAACTAACACCGCCACCAGGAACCGCCGCCAGATACCCTCCACCAACCACTACAATACTACCACTAGATAATATACACCACTGAAGTCGAGAACACGACACGTGTTTCGCCCCAAAACGAGACATTATCAAGTGTTCTAGACTCTACGACAGACGGCCAACAATTTCGTTTTGTGTCTTATTTTCAAAGCGATACCCTTTTCAAAGACAGACGGAATATAATGTGCTTTTATTCAGTGTCATTGTATTATTTTATACTATAACATTGCACTGTTATTGGTGTAAATGTTACCATCGTCAAAAACATTTTCAGACAGCTTTACTTAATTTTTAAGAATTTATTAGACGACTGTTAATATGTTCGTGTGATTAGTGCAGCAGCGTCAATATAATTTTAGAAATTGACTTTTTTTTGGGAAATTTTATTCTTTTAGGGTAGGTCATAATTTCGTGTTTGTTGTATATTTGTAATGATTCTTATTACCTAAATTATATTTACGTAATTTATTACCCTATGTACGAAGTAAGCTTAGCTCTTAAACGCATTTCGTTATAAAATTACCCCTTTTTATCACATCTGTGTTTGAATTTTAACTATTAAGTTGTTTTAGACTATCACGAGAGTTTGATATCTTGAGAATTATTATTGTAAATGTAACGTGTAATTATGTTATAAAGTATTACATATAATTATTAAAAGAACGACAATTGAAATAAGGCCGTTTTGTTTATTCCCTAACCGTAACGTATCCTTTATGATTCATTTGAAAATAATAGAAAAGAAATTCTTTTAAATCTACTTAATTTTTAATATCTGATTTCTAACATTGTAAATAAAAATTGAAAATATTTTTTTAGGAAAACCTTTTTAACTGTATGTACTTCTATTAAATACACATTACCTGATTGCATATAGAACAAAGTTAACGACAATATTGATCTAATAGAAAATAAAACAATATAATGTCTGTGTACATGAGTTGAAAAATAAGAAGTAAACCTTAAATAATTATTCAAAAACATTCGTTACTCGATCTACGGCGTCTACACGAGCTACTGCTGGAGCACGGATATCCTGCCAATCGCCACTTTCAGTGAAGCGTTTGTTTATAGAAATCAATTGTTCGAAGTTAGCCCGTGCCAGTTTATGTTTGTTGCGAACTTTGCGGACGAGTTCCTCGTCGTACACGGCTTCGGGTTCGTCTAACTTTAAATGGGCTTTCATTTCTTGGACGGTGACCAAGAAACAGTTCCAAGGCGACCAATCCTCGTTGACACGCCAACGGCACAGTCTTAGTTCCGACATGTCGGAGCATTCGCTGATCGCGGAGTGAGAATGCCACAGCTTCTCCACTATAAAGAATATGTCCTTTTCCTGCAGAACAAACGCTATCGAGCCCCAGCATTTACGCCGTCGCTCGTCACGCTGTACAGCTCTGAGAATAAATCTGTAAGGAGTCATATCAATCCAACAGCGTTCAGAGACGTCTTTCCAAGAGCATGACGTGCATACGAGGAATCCACTCATTTTGGCGTTTAAAGGAAATTTAGTGTGCAGTTTAACTTGATGGCACATTTCGCACAAGTGTAACCTCCCGTTCTCCATCTTATGGTAATCTCTTATATCTTTGCATTTGGTCACGCCGGAATTTAGTTCGGATGTTTTTATCAATTGCAGAACACACGCTGCAACTCTTCGTCTCAAAAACTCCAGCTGATGATCGTTGCATCTTCTAACAAGGAGATCGCATTCTCTATCTATAAGACCAATTATTTCTTTGGTCAAATGGTGTGGAAGCTCTTGTAGTGCTAACTTCATGTCTACAAGAAGTTCAATTCGTTCGTTTACTTCCATATCATCACGTATAAAAGAGTTATACAGTTCTCTAAGTTTTCTTGCTTTTTGTATTTCCATTGTTTCCATTGTAATAACTTTGCCATCACGTCCATACCATGCAACGGGTTTCGAAATCTCTTCTAGAAACTGCTTTTCTTTCATCTTGCGACTGTCCTCTCTTACCTTTACTCTGTATGCATCAATACAGCGGAGTAGTTCCACTTCTTTGTCGAGAAGTAAGGAAAATTCTGCAATTTTAGGACCTTTAGAATGTAGTCTCGAAATTCTGGCAATTTCTGCATGTTTCCAACGGTCAACCTGTATCGAGAATAAAAGTCACTTTACTTTCAAATACTACGAAAGCATTTTTCGCTATTACTTACTCATTTTTCTGTAAATTATTTTGTTTAAGGGTTATATTGTATATCATACATTATACATAAATATAAATACATTATCGTGATATACTCGTGAGTTTATTGAAACTTCTTCGAATTCCTACGGAAGACTGCAAAACACAAATTTTATTGGTATATTCTCTGAATGCTGCATACTATGACCCTTACACCGATGCACAGATTTTTGTTCAGGTTTTTTACATCGGATATGAAAATCTGGAGACAAGCGAGCGCGCCTCTGTTTGTGATTACATTTTTATATACATTTCTATAATATACAAATATGAATGTGTTTACAAATTTTGCCGACATATAAATATAGTTTTTTTCAAGTAGAAGCGAATAATAATATCGATATTTATACACTATATTAAAAAAAGCTAAAAATGTTTCAAGAAATAGGAACGAGTTTCCTATATTATGTGGCGGTGCCACAATCCATCCATTTAATATTAGTGTTTATTGGTGATCCATAGAATAACAGTGCCAATTTGCCATAGCAATTGTTTTTTTGCAATTTTAATCTGATGTTTAACCTGATTACTAAACGTAAGGGGTAACTGATCGCAATAAAATATGTCCCTATATTCCAAACATACTCGTAGCTTTCTTATCGCATAACGTTCCTCTGTGTTAGTATGATCTAAACGCAACTTAGATAAATTTTGTTTCAGTAATTCGTCTATTTCGTAATTTTTCAGTACTGTACTACATAATATAGTACGGTTGGAAACCCAACGCGCAAGTGATATCTCGTCCACTTTGGGGATATGTTTAAGGTAGTATACTTTATGCATCAGTGGATTATTTATATGCTGATAATATTGAACGCATAGATGCTATCTACGTTTTTAATAATTTCTTGGGCAATTATCTATTGAACGATTTAAGTTAATGGTATGAAATAAAATGCAAGTTTCTATTTACCATGGCATAAAGTTGATCGAAGTCTTCTCGTGTCCTAGGGAACGTTTTAGTGATAAGATCTTGACGTTGGCGCCTTTCCATAGCCTCTCGTTCTTGTTTCTCTTCTTCCATAATTTTTTGTTTTCTCTCCCTATAAAAGTAACATTGAGTAAAGTAAACTAGCATGAATTAGGCAACGCATGAAGGCACCGCCGCTTTTAATTTTTACTAGTGGTAGGATACCTATATTCAGTCCGTCTAGGTAGGTAGGTACCACATAGGGCCAGTTATTCTGACGTGAAACAAGTGTGCAATCATTACTGTTTCGTTCTAAAAGGCACAAAGAGCTGGTGTAATTACTAGGCACATGAGATTTAGAAACTGACGTTTCAGGAGGAGTGTGGTGCCACAAAGGGGTGACACAGTTATTTGTTTATGGCAAACGTTGCATTTACCATGAGGTGAACGTTTTGCTAGTTTCGTCACTTCAAAAAAAAAACTTTCTTTTCACGGATAATTATTTCGTATATTTAAATGTTAAACTCAGTTAAACGCTTAAACTTCGTTTAGCTCGAACTTATCTCCTTTGTTTTTAATAGTGAAATCTGCCCTGAGGTCTCTTTTTACATTTACCTCAATTACTTCCGAGTAAACAACTTCTTATTTTCTTTTTCGAGGACGTATAAAGACCGTCAACCTGCATTGGAGCAGCGTGACGGACAATTCACATCTCCAAAGCCAAAAAGCTTCCAAAAACAAATGATGCCTGTGTTCTTCAGGGGGACATTTATAGGCTGTTACTTTTAACTTCTTAACGTATTGTTTGACTGTACTTTATTGGCGTGAGGACAGAAGCGCTACGAAATCTGGTGATTCTCTTTGAATGTTATAGTAGGTACTTGACTACTACGCCGCGGGTCCTGGGTTCGAATCACAGCCGGAGTCAACATTTTTGCAAATACAAAAATTGTTAGTTGTCGTGTCTCGTTGTATTTTTAGTGTCCTCGTGTCTGACACTGCATCCTAGATATCGATCTTATCGGATGTACGATACATGGGGCATGGGTAGGTGGTTACTTAGGACGAATAAGTGCCGCTGTCGCTGCGCGCACACTTGTAGCACTATAATATCTCTTGCGCAGTTGATAACTTACGACAGTTGTAAATTGAAAATTGGCTTTGACGGCCCTGTGGCTTAGTGGTTAGAGTATCTGACTATTTTGCGGCGGATTCTGAGCCTGAATCCCCGCCGGAGATATTTGTGCAAAAAGACATTGTTGGTTTTTGGGTCTGGCTGTGTTGTAATTGTTATCGACCTTTGATCTGCTTGTGACCACACTTGTGGCACTATAGTATCTCCTGCGTAGTCAATAGCCAGACAGTGTTCGAAAGTATTCGCTGTGGTCCGCAATCGTCCTCATAACATCGTACTAAAATAATAAAAATCATTTAAATTTTTATTATTATTTACGTCGAAGATAAGTTTTTTTTATTGATAACTATCTACGCCCTGTGGTTACACCCGCGTTATATAAGCCGACCTCATGACTGCTCCGTACGGTATGGAACCTCGCTGAACGGAGCATTTACAGTTCGGCCCTTCTCGATAATGTTAGGTTCTCAGCAGGAGATTTTTAGCCTAGAACTTTCCTCAAAAACGGGCTACCTAAAGCAATATTTTTTTTAAACCGGATTAGTATTTCCCGAGATTAGCGCGTTCAAACATACAAACTGTCCATCTTTATTACAGTAGTAAGATAAGATTTATTTCTAAAATATGTACAGCATGGCGACATGTAAAGTATGGCGTAAGAAATATTTTGAGTCAATAACGTCGTTGTCATTGTTCATGATTAGTTTTGTGGACGTAACGTACTTGCACTCTTGAAGCCACTTGCACTCCTTTTTCCTGAATTGGTAATGTCGGAAGGCTGACTGTATGACATTGGCGTAGTGGTTGTGATTCAGACGCGTAACCATTTCTTCGTAAGTTTCGTAAGGTTTTGGAGTTATGATTTTATCAGTCACGTTAGGAATATACACTTGCTCGTTGGCCATTTGCGTTGATCGGCTGTAACTGGTGTCCTGAAAAAACAAATTAAAGAGTCAGCATGGGGCTAGGCGCTCGCTTTAAATTAGAGCCGTGGTAGCTCAAGGGCTAGGCGCTTGCTTTAAATTTCATAGTATGCGAGTGACCTGGCTTCGATTCCCGGTGCCGGCACCACTAAAATTTTTAATTGCAATTTTAACTGCTGACTTACAACGTGCTCGGCGGTGAAGGAAAACTTCGTGGGGAAACATGCATCTCTGATAAATAAAAAATATTTCGAAGACATGTGCAGTCCGCCAATCCGCATTGGAACAGCGTGGCGGGTTCTTCCTAGCTCCAAAACCCTATCAGATATGAGAGGAGGCCTGTGCTCAGGAGTGGGACATTTATAGGCTGAAACTTTACTTAACTTTTTTTTACGGATATTTTTTAAATGATCAAAAGGTTTATGATTTTCTACAGAACGGTTTCAACTACGGCTGTGTAAATCATAGTGCTGTAAATATTATCTCACAGCCACAGACACTCGTCTTCCATTTCCGCATCCGATGACACTTGTGGGATAAGGTCAGATATACTACTATATGCTCAGATCTGAAAACTTTTACTTTGTGTTTTATGTATTAGTTTCGGTTGATATTTCAACACAGGATCTACAAGTCAGTCAGTCTGACCGTCTCAGTGGTCAGACCGGTCAATAAGTGTTCAGTGAAGAGCGTAAACACTGACTTTTCACAATAGCTGTCCACTGTCCGCTTGAGATGAGTCTAAATATTTTTAAAATTGAAACAATATTACTGTTGCGCCGATTCGCTGCTTGTAAAAATGACTTATTGTATAAGTAGGCATGCTTTATGTAAATAATCTACACAATTTTTTTAACTGTTTATTTTAAAACTAAGATACTGACGCCGTCGGAACGTTTTACAGAAACAATTCCGAATACTTGGGTACACCTAGACCCGAAATACTTATCTATATAAAAAAAAATTATCTCGCTCACGAACCGAACTCACGACTTGTATCGCAGAAGGCAATCGTTCTGTCGAATAATTTCATTGTTAGGTACATTAAATTAATTTTGCTATGTTGTGTGTATGTATCTTAACGATTTTTCCTGTTCCACGTGAGCAACATTTTCTACGATTACCTACTTCTAGCATAAAGAGGTTTAAAACATTTATATTACCTAGTTGTAGTTACAAATGGTAAGCTCATTTTTTTATATAAAACCCTTAACCCACTCGTTCGTTTCTTTTGAAATGCATCGAAGTTGGTTTTTTTCATGTCGAAGTAGCGTGACCTAAATGTTAGTATTATGAAGTATAATTATTTAACTTGGGTTTTATAAATATGGGCGTAGTTTACTACTTACATTTAAACTGTGAAATAAAGTAATTAAGAAACTATTTTAGTAATTTCAATTACACAGAACATTGGCGTATAAAGAAATTGAGTATATGAATCACTCGCGATATAATAGTGATTTCACGACTTTTATCGCTATTTATTTTAATAAAGCTGAAATTACCCTGGATAGTCATAGTTAGGACATCAGAATATTTGCTCCCGTGACCTTGGTGTCAAGCGCTCGAAACGTTTGGTTATGAATAGTTAAAATAAACGCGGTAAATTTCTTCTCACTCGCGGGCCAACCTGCTCGCGAGTCGCTTCAGATAAAGTTGTGAAAGCCTCAGGGTTAACAGCGCGTAGCACAGACTATAAATTATGTAATATTAGTTATATTAAAAATAAACTGGTTTATTTATTATATGCCTTTCGATAGGTGTCCGGCAGAGTAGAATAGTACCTACCTCTTGCCTACCGAGGTGTCGTAAGAGGCAGTAAGGTTTGTACGGATAGACTTTATTCGTGCACTTTAACACCAGGATATGCAATGCTGTCACTATACTGCTCGGAACGCAACGAAGAGTTAGATTTTTTTGACACGTACCAGAGTGGCGATGACGTGGTTCACCCGTCACGTCTCGTTACCCGCAAATGTTTTATGCGCCTTGTTCATCAGTTTGTTAATAGCCGGACGTTTTTTTTATTGGGTAAAGTGACAAAACGAGCAAAATGTTCACCTGTTGGTAAGTGCAAAGATGGGTAGCTGTATCTTCCTAGAACATCTGAATAAATAAACTGCTATCGCCAACCCTACTGCTAAGCGTGGCAACTATGGGAAAATCCCCCCAAAATGAGAGCTACAAACTTTTTTGGAAATCTATGGGGGAGGCATATGTTCAGCAGTGGACTAGTGATAGGCTGAAATGATGATGATGAACGATGAAATGAACTAATGCATTATAAATTTAATTATTCTGTGTGCACTTACTATTATTTTTGCTCTTTCTTCATGCGTCTGAGTATCTCGGCAATTTTTTTTCTCTGGTGGTACTTTCTCCGGCTTTTGAGGTGTTTG
Organism: Luehdorfia chinensis; assembly: GCA_019845155.1. Classification (NCBI taxonomy): domain Eukaryota; kingdom Metazoa; phylum Arthropoda; class Insecta; order Lepidoptera; family Papilionidae; genus Luehdorfia; species Luehdorfia chinensis. The sequence goes on along the minus strand of JAHVAK010000642.1, from coordinate 10,824,271 downwards.
TGTGTAAGCATGATGATACACGACTCCTAGAATGTAATTCTCATTTATATTTGCTATTAAGAATAGTAATTACATTAAGAAACGTATCTTAAATTATACAGGTATAGTTGTTTACTTTCATAATTATGTTAATATTACCTGTGTGAACATTTTTGTAGCCCCCTAAAAATGGTTTTGTTATTGGCTCGGAAAATATTTCAACATTAATTTGCTTCAAGGTGCTACCAAAAGGTACAGAAACTGTTAGAACATCGTTTGAAGGCACTTCCTTATATAACTTATCCAAATTAATCTTTTTATTGTCTTTTGTCAGTAATTCCACTTCTACTATTCCATATTTGTTATAATCAAGATCTAAAAGGGCCATGCGGTCTTTCAACACGTTTTCTCCACGTAAAAACACAAGATTATCATGGTCTATTTGAAAAAGATCAGCCAAATTCTTTTTTATTTCATGGATTTTAATAATAGAATGATAAGACCGAGTGAAAGTACTATTTTGGTTGCGTACTCGAAATTTTATTGCTATGAACGGCAATGTTTTTTTCTTCGGCATAACTGAATGAAGAAGCTCATGAACATAGCTTTCTTTTGGTATGGATGACAGAGAAAACTCTTCTGAATCTTTGGTATATACATCGATTACCAAATTGCCAAGGGCGTCAGTTTTTAATTCGGATAGCAAGCTGGTTTCCTTAAGCACGGTACGATTCTTGGTTAGTAATAAATTGTTATTTGACATGGACACTAGTTTCGCCAATTTACGTTTGATAAATTTTATAGGCGTATTAGCCGGGAAGACTTTATTGAACACTTCGTTGGGATGCATGGGAGATTTAAATGTTACCAAGGTGTGACTGACGGGGCATTTGTATTGTTCAAAATCTCTGGCACATGGGGCTGTTGAATATCGAGATTTGGCCTCGTCTCCTTGAATTGAACATCCACGAGTATAAGGTGGGGCAGTCAATAATTTCTCACGACCTAATTCGCACTGGCAGCCTACCACTCCCTTAACACTCTCTTGGTTCGGAGTTATAGTACTTATCATTTTATTAACGTCCATTTTCACTTTTTAATTAATACATCAGTAACAAAACGACTTCAAGAAAATGTTATCCAAAATGCATCTAAATATTACTAAAATTGTCAAGAGACAGATAATAATTGAATGTATATTTTACTCCGCAATTGTTGCTAGGCAACCTACATCAAAGAAATGTAAGTTAAACGAATAATCTTTCATCCGCAGCTGTATTCATTTTGAAATATTAAGGTGTGTTACATATTACGTGATACATATACATAGTACAGTGTTACATATTATGTTGTTAATTCAAAATGGATGCCAAATAATAACTGAAACTCATTTTCGGTCCGGATATTAAAATGGATAGTAAAAGAGGAACAGACTATACGACTCCGTTACTATAATTCCAATATTGAATTAATAAATTGCTCAAAATTATTCAAAAATCTATTAATATAATCAGATGAGACCAATTATCATAAGTACATAGTACACGTAAACAGTTATTATAATAACCAAAATAGTTACAATGTGGATTTACGATACTTGAATTCATTTCGAGATTTTGAACGTACACATGGTTATATGTTTTCTATGTTGCAAATATTTGTTGACTTGTTCATCTTTATTGCAGGCTTGACCAGCTTCAGGTAATTAGATTTTGATGGTTTTGATTTTGTAAAATTTCATTTTAATAATGTGAGTTGCAATTATCTGCATATAAAATTACTGACAATCATACATATACAATGTCGGTTTCGGACCAGATTGATCTTCACGATACAACATTGTCGTCGGTTTATTTTCTTTCGCAAGTAAACTTTAGCCAGTAAACCGCGTACCGGAAACGCAGTGTAGGGCCCCGCGAGATGAAGCGACGACCTGCACGGTTTTGCAGGAAGTCGATAGATGATGGTAGGATTCCTATGCAAGAATCCGTCTATGTATCCTCAGGACCAGTTATTCCGCCGTGAAGCAATAGGCTACTCATGTAGCCCACTTTTCGCTTTCGCGGGAAACGAGACGTGTGGCGGGAGGCGAACAACTTTGTCGCCATTTTAGTACCAGTTTAATAATTCTTACTCCCCATTGCGTTCCCACGAGCAGTATAGTGACAGCATTGCATATCATGGTGTAATTCTGCACGATTAAAGGCTGCCCGTACAATACCTTATTCGCCTCTTACGACACCTCGGTAGAAAAGAGGTAGTTCTATTCTACTCTGCCGACACCTATCGGTTACCGAATATAATCACGAGAAAATAATACATTAATGCATAGTTATATATTTGTGTACTGTCGCGTTTTGAATAAAACCATTAAAATGTAATGATTAGCTTAGTTGTTTACCCTTGTTATGATTATTGTGAAGGTGTAACAAACAATTTGGATTACGTAATCAATATGGTAAGAATTTATGCGTTTTGTATGGTTAAGATTCAAAGCTTACGTGTGTACGTGGTATGGAGTCACGTCGTACACAAACGGGCCTGCCACACCGGTCAGTGTGTACCGTACCGAGCTCTCATAGAGTACTTGCTGAAAGTAGCAACATAGAAAGAAACAAAGAAAAAATATATATTAGAACCAACAAAGCTGGAAAACTAAATCCTAAAAATACAAAACAAACATAATTATACAAACAAAACAATACAGTACAAACTTTAGATGCTTGTGTGAACGGTTGACATAAAAAGGACAACACCATAGCGCTATTAACCACGACGTGTACTATTATGAGTATTTCACGAACGAAAGTGATTTTTATTGGCTAATAAATTTACATAAAATTATAAATAAGAAAGTAAGATGTATATAAGTAAGAGTATATTAATTTTGGTTTTAAATGTGGAGTAATAACATAACGTTACTATTAGTTTCGAATAGGGTGTGAATTGAACTGGAGACACATTTTTATTTAAAAAAAAAACGATGCTACAGAGTAAGATTTCTCCTGTGCCATGAGTGCGTTTTACAGACATAAATTAAACATGCACAACATAACCATAGCCGAAAACCAACGATTTATGTTTTTCCACAAAGGTTGGCTCCGGCTGGGATTCGAACCAAGGAACCGCGGCGAAGAAGTCACGTACTCTGACCATTAGGCGACGCAGTCGTTGTTGCTGGCAAAGAGGTATTCTATAAAAGACAGGGGTGATAACTAAGCTTGTCAACTTCATAAAAGGAATCTCCGAGGTTTCTCAGCTTGAAATCTGAAATTTGGGCAAATGTCGCGTGAGATATTACTTATAATTTAGTAGTACAGACAAAGGCCTACAATTTACCTGCTAAATTACTAAACAATTTCAATCAAATTCTATAGTTAGATTTTAAACTTTAATTTTAGTCATATAAGATCTACACATATTACTAAAGCATTGGCGAAACATGAATAAAAAGAAAACAAGATCTTTGGCGACTCTGAATCTGGGTAAGTGATGTAATTATTATCGACGTGGCCCTAAAACTAGTAATGATTTAGATTTTTAATCTCTGTATTGATTTTGACATGTTTCCTAATCTATTTCTATTTCTAATCATTGGATAATCTTAGGGCCTACAGGTAACGGGCGCTCGCCTTAAATTAGTATATATAATATAGTTTTTAAGAATTTACAAGTGGGAGGTCCTCGGATTTTAGAAACGTCCTGTTAAAATCCTTTGTTTGATAATTCAATCATTTAATTTTCTCATTTAATTAAAGATAATCACTGGGCATATCAGACTTAAGAACTGATGTCTCAGGTTAAAGTGTGGTGTCACACAGAAATTTCTGCGTGACACATCATTTGTTATGAGCAGACGTTGCACTTACCATCAGGTAAACACTTTGCTCGTTTCGTCACTAAATCCAATAAAAAAAATACTTTCTATAATAATTAAGTACTATAGTTTAAATAATTTTAGAGGAGTTTCATTGACACTGTTTTAAGTCCGTATTAATTACTGCTCTAATAATAATGCGTCCTGTTTATGAACCAAAGTGTCTTGATATTTCCACCACCAAAGGCAACTTAAGTGGTAACCCTACAATAATTACGCTATCACTGAAGGCTCAGGCTAAAGGCTCGGTACAGTACTAAACAGATACTAGTTAGTTGCTCGTAATCGTTGATTAGCGGCTTTATAGTACTGCCCCTGGTGTAAGTATATTACTGGAGGCTTACTCTGTATTATGTACATTAGTTACGTTCCCGTGTACTTTTAAAATTTAAATAAAGTCGATCTTAACAGATACATGGAGGTACAAAGGAGTGATTGCTTCAGTCTGTTGACGTATTCTATACTACATTGGAAATACAACTACATTGACTAGTTTAATTATGGACATGGTTGTTATTTTTCCAGCAGTTCCGTGGATATATAATAAAATAATTAGGACCTTTATTCCCACTAGGGGACTAACACGGATCTCGTTAAATATAAAAACATAAAGCCAAATAAAATATTGTTTTTTTCGTATACGTCGTACCGTATATCGTATGGTTAAAAACAAATAAAAAGATACTAAACTTCCAAAATAAGATCAATGAAGGCTTTACGTTTTGAGGATTGACAAAATAGTCTACAAAATAAAATAAATTAATTACGAAACAAAATTAATAAGGGATATTTAAATTCAATATCACTAAGATATTCGTCAATTCTGAATTAGCATTCAAAAGCTAATGCTATTTTTTTATAATATTGGTCCTATTTCCTTTCAATAATTCTGTTATGTTGTCAAATACAGTTTCATTTTCATATGATGCCATATTTGTTCAAATATTTCTCTACGTTTATGATAATTTCGTAAGGCATGGCAATGGCAAAGACATTACTCACCTCAGTGTTACTGGTGGTAGGATTCCTATGCTGGAATCCGTCTAGGTAGGTACCACCCCAAGGCTAGTTACTCTGCCGTGAAGCAGTAGTGTGCAAACATTACTGTGTTTCGGTTTCAAGGGCACTGTGAGTGTGCGTAATCACTGGGCATATGAGACTTAATACCTTGTGTCTCAGGGTGGTGAACACAGTGTGGTGTCGCACAGAAATTTTCTGGGTGACACATCATTTGTCTTGGGAAGACGTTGCACTTACCATTGGGTGAAAGTTTTGCTCGTTTCATCACTTTATGCAATAAAAAAAAAGTCAGTTGCCGATGACATAGTTATTATGTCAGTGCAGCTGGAAGACCTTATCACTATGTCCAATGACCTCAATAGCGCCTCTCAACGCGTTGGTCTTTAGATGAAGATAGACATGACAAAGATCACTTGTGACGTCAATTTCACACCTATACTGATTGTAGTTGAAAACATTTCACTCGAAGTTATAGACGAGTGTGTATAACGTGTTAAAATAAAGTAACAGTCTATAAATATCCCAATGCTGAGCACAAGCCTTCTCTAATTTTGAGAGATCTTTGGAGCAAGGGAGAGTCCGCTATGCTACAATACTATATGCTACAATAGCGGACTTCAATTGTCCTCTAAATATTTTTATTTTTTCTTTAACGGCGTTTATACGATATTGATAAAATGCAAACTGTAGTATTGAAATCAGTTAAACGCTTAAACTTCGTTTAGCATGAACTGTTCGGGTTTATTTACAACGGTGAAATCCGCCCTTAGACCACAAACGGCAGGAGTGCACGATGTTCAGGAGAAAGCCGTATTACTACAACAAACCTGTTTACCACCGGCATTAAGATATATGTCTTTCAATAAGATATATCGGTTCGAACGCTGCGTTTTACCGCGGACTCTTGTCTCCGTATGGAAACTGACACAACTCTATCTTAATCATTTTCAAGTCTCATAATAATGTTTTTACATTTCAGAGACCTTCTATATTCTATATTGCTTTTATATCATAGACTTAACTAAGATAAGACCATACTTTAAGACTCTTATAATGCATCTTTATATCAGTACTGAGTCGCGCACGTCCTCCACACCTGCAGTTGTAAGCGGCGGGTTAATAAACTGCGGTTGCCAACCCGCTTGCCAAGCGTGGCAATTATGGCAAAATCCCCCTAAAATGAGAGCTACTAATTTTGTGGCAATCTATGGGGGAGACCTATGTTCAGCAGTGGACTAGTGATAGGCTGAAACGATGTGCTCAGATTTTGATCAAACTTTGCATAGGCGTTCTAACCGTTAATATATTTTAAAGAAAATAATTATTAAAATTCTTGGAGCAATACTTAAATTATTTTGGAGTAATAAAATGTATGCAATACACGAACACAGTCCACTTATAGAAGAAATATATACTATTATCGTTGTTATATTGAAATATTTGTAATTAATTTGCACTCTTCTTTTGATAATTGGTCTCTTCTAAACATATTAACAGATTTTTAAGTAACTTTGAGCAAAAGCTTAAATTTATAGTAGTTACGAAATATACTCTAACGTCGCAAAATAAAAATATTATTATTTTAACTTTATATTCGGTCTTTATTATTTTATTAAATAATTTTATTTTAATTGTTTTGTATGACTTTTTTACATTAAATATTTTGAAACTCAGATGTCCACATCAGTATGAAAAAATACAATTGGGACGATCGTTTGGTATGAAGCTGTAAAAGGTTATACTAATTATTATAAAGAAAAACATTTTTTTTAACTAAGCTGTTCTCATCGTTGTACTTATCGACTGTTTTGAAAGAATTGATACTTACGAAGAATGAAAATTCGGCGTTCGCTTAAATTCAAATTTCATTTCTCGGCTCTACGTACATACTTTCTTCCTTGGTACATGATAATAAAGGAAAACATACAAGAACGCCGCGAGGCTCACTATGAACATAGTTAAAAGAATAGAAAGGTGGTCTATTAAGAATGAATTAACCGCTTAGCTTTAAAAACTGTAAACTCCTTTGAGCATTTTTTCAAAAGAAGTAGTGATTCTGGCAACAAGCTTTAGAAGCAATTTGTGTGTTCTCTTTGTTAGTTCATATCCCGGAATTAATTTTATTTTCAACTTCATTATTATTCAATGAGTTCTCAGTTCATTATTACGGCAATGGAAGTAAAAACTTATTGATACCGCTATATCAGGAATCTAAGTAGGTAGTCGATAGTTAATAAAAATTGAGAGAACAATAAAATTACAGCGCAATAAAAGAGCGAATGTGCGAAGCATAGCCGGCGTGATATTAAATTCCACCGAAAGCATAAAAATGATTTTCGATCGTAAAAGAATAATTTACAGACGTCAAAATACGCTGAGTTATAGGTAATAGCGAAGCGCGGAGCTGTACGTCAAGTAAAAACTGATTGTCAGTCTACAAAATGAATTATATTCAAAGTAGTACGGGTGTCGTAGGCACGATGCACGCTAGAAGAAATTTATATCATGCTAAGTGATTCACGCGCTTGTAGTCTTACATATTATGTTACACGGCGAGAGCTGCTTAATGCAGATTCCAGATACGGATTGGATGACAGAGCGGATTTCTATTTCTGATACTATATGTTTGCATTTTATTGAAAGTTTGTGATATTTTATAGGTATATAAGATAGCCGAAAGGTGACCGGCAGAGTAGAATAGTACCTACCTGTTTCAGACCGAGGTGTCGTAAGAGGTGACTATGGTATTGTACGAACATCCTTTATTTGTGCAGAGTTACTACATAATGTGCAATGCTGGCCTATGTTCAGTAGTGGGCTAGTATTGGCTTAAATTACGATGATGAAAATGTCACTATACTGCTCGTGGGAACGCAAGTGGGAGTAAGAATTTTTTGACTCGTACCAAAATGGCGGCGATTTGCGACGTATGTACGTGGTATTTGGACGGCATTTAATTTCTATTTTTCATAAGAATTTGTTATTTGTGTCTTCACAGCTTGTAAATTTGACGAAATTCTAACATTTACCTACATTTTCACTAGTGTTGTGTTAGCCAATAGGTGTAGAATATCATCTAACTTTTTCCTACCGAGGTGTCGTAAGAGGCGACTAAAGATTGCACGGACAGCCTTTATTCGTGCACAATAATATCAGAATATGTAACGCTGTGACTGTACTGCTCGTAGGAACGCAAAGGGAAGTAAGAGTTCTTAAGACTTGTACCAAAATGGCGGCGACATGGGTCTTCACCCGCCACATCTTGTTTCCCGCGAGGGCGAAAAGTGGGCTACGTGAGTAGCCTCTGCCTGCCTCTTATGTGGGACTATATGTATACTTTTTCCCGTACACTGGATGGATTTAGGTTCCTTAAAAACAACTTAGGGATCCATAGAGATGGAGTTTTTAAGTTTAGGTTATGCACTTTAGCTACTGGTGAATATAATTAAGTGTTGTTGGTACGCTGAATGTATGATGATGTAGGTACGTCTAGCGCACTTCTAGCAAAAAGCACTATGTTTTTTATTAAGCAGATTTTGTACCATGTTGTAAGTAAATAAAAAATATAACTATTGTGTTTCTATGTATTTTTTTAAGTAATAATAAATTAAGTATGTAATAACCATGTGTGTGGTGTTAAATGGTGACGGATCTCCTTTGCAGTAATCCGTTTAGGTAGGTTCTACCACAGAGTCGGCTCTTCTGGCGCCTAATGGCAGTATGAACGACATACTAGACTCGTCACTTAATGAAAATTAAAAAAAAAAGAGCGCGTGGAACTCAATACACGTGATAGAAGGTATACATATACATATTAGATATTTAATAAAATAAATAAACATGAATTTAGTTAATAGGCGTTACTTTAAAGAAATCCGTTATAATATATAAGAGAAAGAAAGTTAATTCGCTAAGATCCGCATGGAAAATATAAAATATATAATACAGTGAAAAGTTTTGGTGAAACGTGGATTGTGACAGTCATCTGTTTTTGCAGTGAGTGCCCAGTCTCTGACTACCCCTTATGGGATACAGTCGTGATCTTATGTATGTATGTATGTGTACATTGCCTAGTGGTAGTGTTGTAGTAGTGAAGCGTATCTGGTGGCAGTTTCCGGTGGCCGTGTTAATTTGCTTATGCACATGGGAAAAGGCCGGTGGTGCCCTTCAATAACTAGGTAATATACACCATTTTATATTTCTTAGCAAATTAAAATTATTTCCCTGTTAAACATGACAATAAAAATATTACTCACAAAATAATAAACCAAAAATATTACTCACTGTAAAATAACTGCATAGTATATAAACAATTATTAATTAATCAATAAACAGAAATTAAAAATTATGAAAAGGTGGCACAAAAACGCTTAAACTCCGATTTTATTCCCATCTCGCCCAAACAAGTTTTACTTAAAAATTATTAAAGAAGTCTTGTTACCATTTTGACCATAGTGGGTTGATTTATGACCATAGTGGGTTGGCAATCTATGGTATTTCAAGAGCTAATTTGCAATTTAGCAAACCGTTTCATAATATTGCAGCCTTGAAAATGACTGTTTAATCGTTATAAGCACAGTTTTTATATTCAAATTCCCAACATAATCAAGCCGAATCGTATCAGCGTACTGCATAGCATGGCAACTGCAGTGACGATATAGCTGACCCCGGTTCGTTTTATTTCATTTAAACGTAAGGGACGTGCGTTCTGTAAACACGTGTTTTAATCAAGCCTGTTGCTTCGCATCCGTTTGCAGCGGTCGGTGCGCTTAGCAAAGAAAAACTTTGCATGCGTTTTATTACGACGGATGCGGAATGGCCGCAGGGTTTAATTTAGCAGCCTACCCGCTCCACTTCGTACTGTCCTTAAGTAAATATCAAAAATACTTCGATAGGGTGCTAATTGCTTGTTCATCTTTGTATATATATTTATTAAAACATTTATATACATAGTACTTAACTCTATCAGAGCTTGCGAGTGCATATCCAAAACGGATAAAGTCTTTCCACTGCGATAATCGAGACGAACAAATTTTATTGTGCCCTCGAGCGGCGGGGGTCGCCAGAGGCGGGCAGTCGTTTATTTGATTAAAGCCTGCTGTACAGGGAAATTATCAAACGAAACGCACCGACAGCTCAGCGGGCCGTGAGAGGCTCTACATTAATAGTTTTTGTTTCCCCAACTCTCTCGTTTCGTCATGAAAAGGTAAAGTTAGTTGAGTTATTTTCTATGTGCGAATTGTTTTAAAGCACCTCTTTTGTGATTCACTTTTTTAGATCTTACCTTTGTATATGCCTAACAATTTTTTGAATTAGTTTGTAATTGTTCCGTACCGTGTGTTAGAGGATCTCTGACAGATGACGGAATAAACAGACATACGGAATATTTTCAAATATGACGGACGTTAATTATCCACACCGTAGACGAATAGCATTAAAGGCTAAGATATATATATATATATATACTAGAATCCATAGTTCTAAAGTTTTTTAATGGTAATAGAACTTATACGCAGGAATGCAGTAATATCGCAGGTAGGTAGTACCGCAGTGCCAGTTATTCTGCCGTGTAGCAGTAGTGTGCAAAAATCATTGTATTTCGGTTAGAAGTGGTATTACTGGGTGTTGAGACTTAAGAACTGATTTCTCAGAGTTACGAGCGTGGTGTAGTGCCACAAGAAATGTTCTGGGTAGCATAGCATTTGTTATGAGCAGACTTTGCACTTACCACCAGGTTAACGATTTGCTCGTCTCGTCACTTTCTTCCGTATAATATTGGGTTACAAGTATGCGCGCGTACATCACTTCTTCATTCCGTAGCTGATCATTATTTACTGAATAGGTACATGTTTGCCGTGCGAAGATATAGGTCATATTCACACGGGCATCAGCAGCAGCGTTTTTCATAGAAACTAGTTTTTTGCTCTGATAAGCATCTTAGCTCACATTTTCTTGGTCTAATATAGTGTGTAAAGAATATTAAGTTTATAATATACAGTCAGCGTCACAAAAATCGCACCTCTCTGAGTTTGCGCGAAAAATGGCTGTAATGGCTAGAAACGAATTATATTTATATAAATATTGGTATGTTTGAAATGGGTATTTGAATAGCTTTACATTATTAATAAAAAAATCATGAAATGATTAAAACATTTATCATTACAGAGCGTCAAAAATAAACACTGTCAAATGCTCGTTAGTAAGGACGCTAGTTACACCTCCTAAAAAGGGTATAAAAGGGTCGATCTGGATGAAATATGGGCCAGTCGTAATTTAGACTTTGCAGTGAACACACGTGAACAAGTAACCCAAGTAAGAACAAGTAAAGATGGACACCAGCTCAGGACAGAAGCTGCTCAAGTGATTGCCCTATTGCAGTCGGGGATGCGGCAGTGTGACGTTGCTCGACAGTTGAACCTGTCCCGTTTTTCAGTTCGACGGGTGTTCCAACGTTTTCAGCAGACTGGTGGTTATGTTAGAAAACCGGGATCTGGAAGAAAACGGTGCACATCAGAAAGAGATGACCGTTTCATCGTTACGACATCTTTACGAAACCGTTTTACAAATCCTGTTGAGTTGCAACAACAGCTTCGATCAACTCGGAGAACATCTGTGAGTGTTTCTACGATAAGAAGAAGGTTACACGAAAAGAGTTTAACAGCCCATAGACCTGCTAAAGGTCCAAAACTTACTGCACAGCATCGCAGAGATCGCCTAGAGTTTGCTCGCAATCATTGCGAGTGGACTCTAGAACAGTGGCGGACCGTACTCTTCTCTGATGAGACGAGGGTCTGTCTCTTCTGCAATGACAGACGTAGAAGGGTCTACAGAAGACACAACCCTGCTTCGAAGAATCCGTCAAATACGGGGGTGGCTCGTGTATGTTTTGGGGCGGCATTTCCGTCGACGGGAAAACGGAACTTGTGTGCGTTTCCCGGACTCGGGGTGGCCGTGGGCAAAGGTCATTAAATGCTGGTCGGTACATTACTGAAATCCTGGAGGAACATGTGGTCCCGTATGCTGGTTATGTCGGTGATGGATTCATGTTAATGCATGATAATGCTCGTTGCCACACCGCGGCTATTGTACGGGATTATTTACAGGAGGTCGATATCCCTGTTATGCATTGGCCAGCACGAAGTCCAGACCTTAACCCAATAGAACATCTCTGGGATGACCTAAAACGGCGCGTGCGAGCTCGAGATCCAGCTCCAGCCACTCTTCAAGAGCTCCAAGATGCGGTACTTGAAGAGTGGGAACAAATACCCCAAGAAGCTGTTGCGATCCTTGTAAGGTCCATGAAAGATCGCATGGAAGCCGTTATCAAGGCAAGGGGGGGCAACACTAGGTTTTAAGAACTTTTTTTGTATTTATTAAGTTTTTTTTAAATTATTAATTTGCAAATTTGTACATACCCTGTCTTTTTCTTTAATTTCTCTTTCGTCTCGTTATAAAAGTAAAATTTAATTAAAATTTCCTGAAAGCTAATGAAATTACCTTTCGAATGATACCCTCAAACCACAACATTGCCATTGGCCTGTGTTGTTAAAATAGTATTTAAATTATTTTTTTCGGATGGTCGATTTTTTTGACGCCGAGTGTATAACAGTTTATGTTTGATCTGATTTTCCTTGTTTAATTTCGATAAGCGATAAAAATGTATGTAGTAGATAGACATTTAACATTTTTACAATATCAACATAAAATATATTTATTGTCTTTAAAAAAATATTGATTTTTCTACAACAAAGAGTTGCTATCACGTTAAGCTAATAGAATTTCATACATCAAAAATCATAAGTCAAAGAAGTGGAATTACAAAACTAATCTACAATGGACCGCAAAGAAAAAGGGTCAGTTAGAAAATCTTTAATATCTTCAAAAATACCCGACCTAGCTTTATGAAGTAAAGACTAAATTAAAGCTCATTTTAATGTGCTTAAATGAAAATAATTAAAAAATTAATTGAAGCTTTTCATTTTTAATAAATGTAAAATAAATAAAACTGCGTAGTATTTCCAGTATTTTCGTAAATGTAGATTCGTCGCAGATGTGCTGTTTTCTCGCATTTTAGTACTTTGTGTTTCCTCCGCAAGCTCGCAATACTGCTGTTATGTGATTTGGTTCTACTAGGTTTTTGAGGCGATGTTGCGGAATATTCTGCCATTCCTCTATTAGAGCTTCTTTTATTTCACGTAGCGTGTTTGGCGGCGGATTCCGCTGACGTAATCGTCGTCCCAATTCGTCCCATGCATGCTCAATGGAGTTTAGTCGGGGCTGCGTGCTGGCCACTCCATGCGTGTGATACCGACTTCTTGAAAATAGGCAAACACTATCTTAGCTGTATGCATATGTGCATAAAATCGTCATTCTCGCCCATCTCCAACAAAAATGAACCTACGTTCAGAATCAATCCGTTCAGAATTTCATTAACACAATTTTCTGCGATTCAAGTTCCATTTTCTATCACCACTAGCTCAGTGCGGCTTCCGGAAGAAATCCCAGCCCACACGTTAACAGAGCCTCCGCCGTATGGTACTTTTTATTCTATACAAACTTGGTTATAGCGCTCTCCCGGTCTTCTGTACACTCTTTTCCTTCCGTCGTGATTGTATAAACAGCATCTAGACTCGTGTGTAAACATAACTCTTGACCGGCCAGAGTCCAATTTTCGAGTTCTCTACCATAACTCAACCTTGAGTTTCTGTAGTGTTTTTCTAGTTTTGGGCCATTTGCAGGTCTTAATGTCTTAATTCAGCCAGACGCCGCCTTACTGTATCCGTACTAAGATTGTTTCCTCCAGCTCGTAAATGATGATTTACTTTGATTGTTGACACCATATAGCGATTCTCCCGCCGTCGTGCACCTTATTCGGCCTGTTCCTGGTCTTCGAAGATTGGATCCACTATCATGGAAACGCTGGAGTACTCGTTGAACTGTAGAAAGAGTCACACCAACAGTTCTCGCTGCATTTCGCTGACTGTGCCCATCTTCAAGCATTGTCAGGATCCTGGGACATTTTTCAGCGGTTAACGACAGGATGAGTTCAGAATAATAAAATTTATAAGGCAGAGACACCATATTTATAACTTTTTTATTGCAAAACTAAAACAAACGCGAAACAATTGATTTGAATTTTTTTGTACTCAGTTCAAAAACGACAATTATTTTACGTGTTCAGTTTTTTATACAATTATCTAAAATAAATCAGAAGGTTTTATATTATTATTTTATGTGGCATTAAATATTCTTTAATTTAGTCTTTATTTCATAAAGCTAGGTCAGGTACTTATGAAGATATTGAAGATTTTCTAACTGACCCTTTTTCTTTGCGGTCCTGCGTATTAAGTAAGGCTCGATGCTACTAGAATTGTATTCGAAAATTTCAAATGGAGATAATGATGTCTTTGTCGATCAACACAATGTCAACATCCATCTTGTGAACGAAAACGTTAGGTTTTTTTTATAGGAGGAAGTGACGAGACGAGCAAAACATCTGCCGTCCACATCTTATCTCGTGGGTGTCATAACAGTAAATTCAGAGAGAGCTTCGAACATCACAGGGTTTTCAACTAAAACCGCAATAACCCCTCTAAGTCTCGAAAGTACACCAGAGCTAAAATAAACAGACTGGGTATGGGCAGCAGCACCTATGGTGTGTGTGGGGTGGTGTATGGTATTGTGATCGCCAATCCGTCTGCCAAGCATAGCCATTACGACAAATATTCGACTTGGTCGAGGCCTTTCTGATGATGATGACGAAGAAAATAGTATAGTTTTGTTAGCCCTGTGTTGTCAGCTTAAGAGAATCTACCACCCCAAGGTGTCGTAAAAGTCGACAGAGGGGAAATAAAAACAGAAGATGGGCAGCACCATCTTCATGGAACATCTGAATAAAAGCGTGGCAATTACGGCAAATTCCCCCCTAAAATGAAAGCTTCAAACTTTTGTAGCAATCTATGGGGGAGGCCTATGTTCAGCAGAGGAGTAGTGATAAGCTGAAATGATGATGATGATGATATATTTATGAACTGAAACTTTTACACTTGTGTTGGGAGTATAATTTCAAGGTCATATTTGAGTGCAACGTTTTCGTGCAATTAACTAAGATGCAGTAACAAATTGTCATCCATGTACTTTAAAATGTATCGAAAACACAAACACAGTTTATTTTCATGCTCGTCCAGATTTTCCAATCGCACCTAGCGTTAATTTGTTTGTACAAATTTAGTCGTGCCCACAAAACGATTCGATTAAAATTTATCTGTCTATTTCATCCAGCCAACTGCTGATAACACTTGTAAAGTTTACTGTAATAATATAACAATTTAAAGTTAATTATTCTGATATAACGATGTTTTGTAACAAACCTGAATGGCAATAAAAATATAGGTATTATTTCCCATTATTACACTACGGCTGCATAAGTTGGTCGCCCTGTGGTCGAAATTCGACCCATACTATTGTTATTTATTAGTTATTTATTTTATTAATTATTTGTTTGACATTGTCAGTATGAAAGTGAACAAACTACAGACTTACGTTGACATTGTCATTCTCAATATAAACATTGTTCATTCTGAGTATAAATAATGAATGTTTTATTTCATTCAATCTAATGTACTTGTATAATTTTAGCTTCCTCGCTTCTTCTCCATAGAAACTATAACTATACCAAATTTCACACTTCTTCGTGCGCGCAATATGAAGGTCTTGTCTACTATTTACGTATTAATATATAGAAGATGATGTTGTAGCTTTGATTAACAGTAAAAAATGTCCAGATGATAGAATTCTCAATTATTTACGTCGATACCCTTTAATTACAAGAAAAATACTTTTAAGTGGACTATATCATTCATATAAAGACTTGGGTCTTTCTATGAGTAATCTATTTAAAGAATGCGATATCTGGATTTAAACAAATCCATATTTAATATTATAAATGCGAAATTAACTCTCTCTGTCCCTGTCTGTTTGTTACCTTTTCAGCTAAACTTTTGAACCGATCTTAACGAAATTTGGCACAGATACGAGGCTTGCATCCTGAAGACAGACTTATAATACTTTTTATCCTGGATCAATATAATCTAATAGTTCCCACGGGATATTTCAAAAAAACCTATATTCACGCGGACGACACGCTATGAGGTAGTGATTTGATCTACATGCGTAAAATTCTAAATATTTTATTAAATCATTATTTTAGCCCGTTAAAGTGACATTGAGATTTCCTATATTTACGCGAATAGGCGTAGTGTATAGTACATTTAAATAAAACTAGATTTAAATTTTCAAAATTTAGGATTACTTGATGATAATACACAAATCAATTTATTTATTAAGAATCACCAGTGGGAATTAAAAAAATAAATTTGTAAATATATATTACACCAAAGGTTTATAAGGCTGCATGTTGCAAGACCGATAACGGGCAGGAATGCGGGTTTTTTCGGTAGAGGCCTATGTTCAGCAGTAGGCTTTTTCAGTAATAATCATAATTACAAATACCTCATCATCATACCACCATCATAATTAAAAAACGTAAGCCTATAAATGCCCTAAGGTTAACGAGGACTTCATATGTTTACGTTTTTTTTTCTTAGACATGAAGGTTTCCTCACGACGTTTTCCTTCACCGCTGAACACATAAATCAGCATTTAAAATTGCCGAACAATTTTAGAGGTGCACCGGTGTCCGAACTCAGGTCACTCTACTATGAAAATTAAGGTGAGTCTCTGAGTTACGGTTACCTACATATATAATATATTAAACCTTACCTGTATTTATATTACCATGCCCAAAACAGACATAACTTGTTTTAGGTTATTTATTGTAACAATAGTATTTATAGGCTATTGATTAACAATTAAAGCCGTGTTTAATAGTTTTATGTAAATTTTGCGGATTCCGGCCATCCACGTACAACACGTACGGCATAACGAATCCGAAAATATGATTGTTAGAGTGCAAACAGAAATAATTGTAACACGAGACTGGAGCGTCAATATACGTAATGAGGTTTGATTAGCGTTGGTTGTGAATTTGTCACGGTTTGAACACGGTTCATAGTCAATGTCGGTCGGACATGGATAGTATTATATAAATGTAAATGGTTTTATTTGCGTTGTACATGAAATCTTAAAAATCTTATGGAACAATAATATAAGATTCGTAATGACGTTCATGTCAGAAATGATATTTTCTTTCGTTTTTTTTAAAAAATAGCCCCACTATGGGACATATCCTGTATCGTACGTGCGTTTTACAGACACAAATTTTACATGCACAACATAACCAGAACCGACAACCAACAATTTGCGTTTTTGCACAAATGTTGGCTCCGGCTGGGATTCGAACCCAGGATCCGCGGCGTAGAACTCAGGAGCACTGCCCACTAGGCAACGTGGTCCAAAAGAAGTGTTGAATGAGGTTTCCTGTTAATTAAAATTATAAAGCCATGTAAATCTTAATACTATAATAAAGCGAAACAGTTTGTAAGTTTGATGCGCTAATGTCATTAAATGCTAAAAATTATTATTGCATTAGATAGCCCGGTTATTGAAAAAAGCTATTAAATTGTATGCTACGGCTTAAAACTTCAGGCTGAGAACCGAACAATATCGGGAAAGGCCAAACTGTGAATTCTCTAGTCGGCGAGGTACTTCCGAATACTCTCGGAAACTATACACTGCACACGAGATATTAAAGTGATACAATTCTCAACCGGCGTCCGATATAACGCTCATAAAGTCGAAAGTAGTAGGATTATGCAGTGTCAGAGAGAATCACAACACAACCAAACCCGACAACGTGTTTTCAAATATTGGCTCAGGCTGATATTGGAACCCAGGACCCAGGACTTCTGCAATCAGATACTCTGACCACTAGGCCATGCAGTAATCAATATATCTAATGTAATGTTTTCCTACGCGTTAGACATTAGCTATGCAATAATATTTATTATTTTTAATAAGGTATTTGGTCCGTTAAGAGAATCTACTACCCCATCTCATCCCGTGGGTGTGTGAAAAGTCGACAAAGGGAAAATTAAAACCAGGAGACGGCCATCAGCATCTTCCTGGAACATCTGAATAAATAAGCTGCGGTTGCCAGGCGTAGCACCTAGTTGCTACGCTTGCGTAAAATCGTCCCAAATTGAGAGCCGCACACTTTTGTCGCAATCAATGGGGGGGGGGGGGGGGCGGGGGATATTTTGTTCAGCGGTAGACTAGTTATAGGCTGATCATCATTTCAGATCATGATGAGGTTTTTTGGTGTCGCGTCATATGACCATTCCCCCGAAATTACCGCGTAAGAGTCACATTGAATACGGGAACTGTGAAACGAGCATCACTGAGAGAGCTGATTTACGGTGCCATACCAGTTCTAGCTCCGTGGTAGCTCTGGGGCTTGTTACTTGCAATTTTATTGCTGATTTACCACGTGCTCGGCGGTGAAGGAAAATGTCGAGAGGAAACCTGCATGACTGAGAAATAAGAAATATTTCGAAGACGTGAAGTCAGCCAACCCGCATCGAATTAGCGTGGCGGATTCTTCCCAGCCCTAAAATCTCCTTGAAAATGAGACCGGGCCTGTGCTCAGCAGTGGGAATTTATATTCGCAAGACCTAATAATATATTTTATTATATTATTAGGTCTTGCGAAGATAGCATTTTTTTCATTCTATTTTATTATAGAAGAAACCGGCGAAAGAAACTCTGTATAAGGTATACTCTTTTGTAGAAGTTTTGTCAAACATTTTTTAGTTGTTGAAATGTTATCTATACTTAATACATCCATACAGATATTATAAATGCAAAAGTAACTCTCTCTGTCCTTCTGTCTGTTCGTTTCGTGCACAGAGATAGCTTGCATCCTGAAGACGACCATAGGATACTTTTTATCCCGGAAAATCTCACGAAACCACGGAAGTTCTCACGGGATATTTAAAAACCTAAATCCACTCGTACGAAGTCGTGGCTAGCTAGTAATAATATAAAAGCGGCAGCTGCTGGGTTGGCGCAGTTACTAAACCCTTGGCTCCTGCGCCACGAGTCGCGGGTGCGAATCCCGCACGGGGAAAATATTTGTATGGCGTACAGATCGTCGTTCCGGGTCGGAGTGTTTGTGAATGTGGAATTTATGCCTGTAAAACGCACCCACGACACAGGAGAAATCCTAAAGTTAAATTTAAAAAAAAGTGTACCTGTCTGTCTGTCTGTTTGTTACCCTTAATGGCTCCTTAGCTGTACCGATTTTAATATAATTTGGCACAGGGATTAGCTTTCATCCTGGAAATGGAGATAGGATAAATATACATATATATATATATATATTTATAGTTAATAGAATCAGGCGTTACTTTGCGGAAACCCATTATAATGAAGGAAAGAAAGTTAATTTGCTAAAGTTAAAATGGTGTATAGTTTTAAAGAGCGCCGCCCGCCCTCTCACAGTAGCGTGCACGAGCAAACTAACACCGCCACCGGGAACCGCCAATAGATACCCTCCACCAATAAAACACTACCACCAGGTAATATACACCACTGAAGAAGACACGTCCACGACATTCCGCCGCGTCGTAGAGTCAATATCACTTGATAATGCCTATCCCACGTGTCGTGGACTCGAATTCAGTGGTGTCAATTGCCTAGTGTCAGTGTTTTAGTAGTGGAGGGTATCTGGCCTATTGCCCATATAGGGGTAGGCAGAGGCTACACATTTAACTCACTTTTCGCCCTGCGGGAAACGAGGCGTGACGGGTGGCGAACCACGTCGCCGCCGTTTTGGTACGAGTCAAAAAAAATCTGACAGCCCGTTGCATTCATCACGAGCAGTGCAGTGACAGCATTGCATATTATGCTGTTGATCTGCACGATTGAGGCCCACCCACCCCCTCCCCCAAAACATGGTAGCGGAAACAAAAAATCTACCCCAGGGGGGTACCAGCACCACCGGTGCTGGAGAATCCCCCTCTGGGCACCCGCGCTCGGGCTACCAGTCGCTACCTGAGCGTGGGTGCTCAGGCTGCCCCTCGTATTCTGGGGGGGGCAAAGTTCCGCTCTATTCCCCAAC
Source organism: Luehdorfia chinensis (assembly GCA_019845155.1). Lineage (NCBI taxonomy): Eukaryota > Metazoa > Arthropoda > Insecta > Lepidoptera > Papilionidae > Luehdorfia > Luehdorfia chinensis. The sequence continues at coordinate 10,804,316 of JAHVAK010000642.1, read as the reverse complement.
TGTTCGAGGCAAACGTAGCAAAAAAACTACGGCACCCCTTACCACGCTTGCCGTGGATTTCTGCAATATCAGGGGACTACATTCCAATCTTGATGCCGTCCACTACCATCTGGAGACGGCAAAGCCGGCCTTGCTTTTTCTTACCGAGACGCAGATATCCTCTCCGGCGGATACCTCTTATCTTTCCTACCCGGGGTACAAGCTGGAACATTCCTTTGTGCCCCGGGCCGGGGTTTGTGTGTACGTCAGAGAGGATATATGTTCTCAACGCCTCGGCAGCCTTGAAGGTAGGGACCTGTCCACCCTTTGGCTACGCATAGACAGCGACGACCACCCTCGTGTCTATGGGTGCCTCTATAGGTCCCACAGCGGTAATACCGAAACTGACCGACTCATCGACCACATCCAAATGGCTGCAGATTCTGTGGTACAGCAGATTCCACCCGCAGAGATCGTGTTACTCGGTGACTTCAACGCCCACCACGCCGAATGGCTTGGATCGCGAACCACCGATCATGCGGGGAGATCTGTCTGTGACTTTGCCCTGGCATATGATCTGACACAACTGGTTACTTCGCCGACGCGGGTACCAGATGTGGAGGATCATACGCCTTCCCTGCTGGATCTTCTGCTGACCTCTCATCCGGACGGCTATGTGATCTCCGTCGATGCCCCTCTGGGATCTTCGGACCACTGTCTGATCCGGAGTACAGTGCCTATCTTGTGCCCAATGCGATCGCGATCTGCAGGTTCGCGCCGTGTATGGCACTATAGGTCGGCGGATTGGGATGGGATGCGGTCTTTCTTTGCATCCTACCCATGGGGGCGGGTTTGCTTCTCGCTGGATGATCCCGACGTCGTTGCCGGGTCTGTCGCCGATGTGGTGCTTCAGGGAATGGAACTCTTCGTTCCATCCTCTGTGGTACCCGTCGGCGGTAGGTCCCAACCTTGGTTTGGTGGCACCTGCAGAATGGCATCTCGCCAAAAGCAGCAGTGTTACCGGGCCTGGGCTTATGCATCGGCGTCTCGGGATTTAAAAACCAGCGACTTTAAAAAGAAGTACAACTCTGCTTCCAGGTCCTTCAAAAGAGTAATTGCTAAAGCAAAGTCGGAGCACATTGGCAGAATTGGCGAGAGACTAGGTCGCCTTCCTTCGGGAACCCGTGCGTTCTGGTCTCTCGCCAAGGCTGTCCAAGGGAATTTCTGTCAGCCATCACTACCATCTCTGCACAGGGAGGACGATTCACTGGCCCATGACGCAAAGGAGAAAGCCGATCTTCTGGGCTCTCTTTTTGCGTCCAACTCGACTCTTGACGACAGGGGGAGCTCACCGCCGACCATCGCGCGGTGTGGGTGCTCTATGCCCGACATCAGGTTCTGGCAAAGCTCAGTGCGCAAAGCACTACTCTCCCTAGATATCAACAAGTCGAGTGGGCCTGATGGCATCCCACCTATTGTGCTGAGGATGTGTGCTCCAGAGTTGGCACCGGTTTTAACGCGTCTTTTCCGGTACTCCTACTCTGTAGGCGTCGTCCCGAAGTCATGGAAGACAGCTTTGGTGCACCCGATCCCTAAAAAAGGCGACCGCTCAGATCCGTCCAACTACAGACCGATTGCCATCACCTCCTTGCTCTCCAAAATTATGGAGTCCATTATGAACTGCCAGCTCTTGAGGTACTTAGAGGAGCACCAGCTGATTAGCGACCGCCAGTACGGTTTCCGTCGGGGTCGCTCGGCTGGTGATCTTCTAGTGTACCTCACTCATCGATGGGCGGAGGCAGTCGAGAGTAAGGGGGAGGCCCTGGCAGTTAGCTTGGACATAGCGAAGGCCTTTGATCGGGTCTGGCACAAAGCGCTTCTTTCGAAGCTGCCTTCTTACGGGCTTCCCGAGAAATTTTGTAATTGGGTCACCAGTTTTCTCACAGACCGGAGCATCAAGGTCGTAGTTGACGGTGCATGCTCGGACTCTAAGTCTGTGAATGCTGGTGTCCCACAAGGCTGTGTGCTATCACCAACCCTGTTTCTTCTGCATATCAATGATATGTTGCAAATTAGTAACATTCATTGCTATGCAGATGACAGCACTGGTGATGCCGTATACACCGGCCGTGCTAATATTTCTCGGGAACACGTTGACGAGTACCGGAACAAACTTGTGTCGGAAGTCGAGTTTTTGTTAGACAAAATCTCGAATTGGGGCCGACTAAATCTAGTCCAGTTCAACCCCAAGAAGACACAGGTTTGCGCGTTTACCGCTAAAAAGAAACCCTTCGTCGTATCACCTAATTTTGAGAGCACTCCCCTCGTTGCCGCAGCCAGTATCGGTATTCTTGGCGTCGACATATCGAGTGACGTTCAGTTTCGCGGTCACCTGGAAGGGAAGGCCAAATTGGCTTCCAAAAAGCTTGGCGTCCTCAGTAGAGCGCGACAATACTTCATGCCGACCCAACGCTTGCAACTTTATAAGGCGCAGGTTCGGCCGCACATGGAGTACTGTTCTCATCTCTGGGCGGGGGCGCCCCAGTGTCAGCTACTTCCATTTGACCGCATTCAACGGAGAGCGGCTCGAATCGTCGACGACCATGTTCTATCAGATCGGCTTGATCCACTGGCTTTGCGAAGAGATGTTGCATCCCTTTGCATTTTTTATAAGATCTACCATGGGGAGTGTTCCGAAGAATTGTTCGGATTAATTCCAGCCGCTGATTTTCACCATCGCACATTGCGGCATAGCGCGAAATGTCATCGTCACCACCTTGATGGTTGGCATTCCAGCACAGTGCGTTTTTCGCGCAATTTTCTGCCCCGCACAAGCACCATATGGAATCTGCTGCCGCCAGCGGTTTTTCCGGACCGATACGACTTAGGGACCTTCAAGAAAAGAGCCTATTCCTTCCTCAAAGGCCGGCAACGCATCTGCTATTCCTCTGGTGTTGTAGATGTTCATGGGCGGCGGTGATCACTTACCATCAGGTGAGCCGCTTGCTCGTTTGCCTCCTCTAACATAAAAAAAAAAAAAAAAAAAAAAAAAAACGAATAAAGGCTGTCCGTATAATACCTAGTCGCCTCTTACGACACATCGGTAGGAAAGAGAAAGGTGCTATTCTACTCTGCTATGATAGGTGTCCATATCATAAAAACCAAAACACTTATTATTTAGCATAAAACATATTTCCATTAACCACTGGTAATGATGTGTATAAATAATAAAAAGTGTATTGTTGTAAATTTTATAAAGTTTTTTTGGTCACTGCGAGACCTTTCTCTATTGAGCCAGTGCTAAATACAGTAACAAAATTAATTTCAATTATTGTTAAGTGTTAAATGCTGAATCGAGTAACCAAACATTTTAATGTTAAGAAAACAAACATATATTGGATAAAAATTATTCTTTTTATATACATATTCAACGTTTTAAAACTTAATGATTACAGAAATGTTACGTTAAGTTCAATAACAATTAAATATTTTAAAGCGTGACATTGAAAGCTTCAATCGGTTCATCATTAGCAGGTATTTAGCCTTTTCCCAATTGCGGTTTTCAGTCAATTTGCCGAAAGCATTTCCATCCGCGTCCATATTCAGTACAAATGGGCTGTATTAATTATTTATGAAATTAATAGCACTGGTAGAAACAAAATGCCTGTACATCAGAGCTATACGTCCGCGATCTTTATTGGATTATGAATCTGTGAGTGTTTCGACTAGTTTGATGATTTGGTGAGCGTAAATTCTGCAAATATGTATAAAAATATTGCACTTCAACATAATAAGTACATATCTTAACTACGTAATTTTTTGAAAGATCATCACAATCATCATCATCATTTCAGCCAATCACTAGTACGCGGCTGAACATAGGCCTCCTCCATAGATTGCCGCAAAAGTTTGAAGCTCTCGTTAGGGAGGATTATGCCATAGTTGCCACGCTTGGCAAGCGGGTTGGCAACTGCAGTTCAGATGTTCCAGGAAGATGTTGCTGCCCATCATGTTTTAGAGTAGACTTTTACGAAACCCACGGGATAAGATGGGGTGGTAGATTCTCTTAAGTCGCCACCACACAGCACGGCATCATATTTCTTATAATTAGCCTCTCTTCCGGGACAGGTTTTAATAACAACGATTTTTTGTGACCTATTTTATATTAAATTTCATGATTAATTAAAGCAATATGTATATATTGCTTACCCACTTACACACAGGTGTACAAGTTACATTGGGTTACCTGAAGTCCGAAGACAAAGGAAGGGCACGATAATCCTCGAATCCGGTATAGGTTTACCACCGCGAAGGCGACCATCTGTCCCAAGGAGTTGTCGGGTTCATCGTCCACAATTTTCTCATTAACAACGTTATTAAGATCGGCTGTGTGTCGACTAGAGTTGAGTACTCATTTTATACTCAGAATAACCCAACGGTGTTGGCTGAAGGTCATACAGATATACGCACCTATGTCGGCAGACTCTGGTAATGAGGTGGAGGTAATGTATGGGGATATTTGAAGAGCCATACATTTCTCCAAAGTTAACTACAAGTTGAAGGGAGGCTTTAACCGCAAAACTGGGCATGAAGAAAGACGATGAGCTGATAGTTGGGCAATTTGGAATGGAGCAACGGAATCGATGGAGCCGACAGCTGGCCGACTTTATGGAGAAAGAGGGACTTTTCATGGTGAACTCCTTTTAAAAGCAAAGAAATTGGACCTGGATGAGTCCGGACTGTTCCACCAAAAATTAGATCGACCTCATCATGATGACCAAACGCTGTAGAATGATGTCTCTGTGATCTGTGATCACCTAAAGGTAAGAAGCATATTGAACCTGAACGTAAAGTTGGAGAAGTCCCGTCTGGTGAAGTCCACGCTCCGTCCGTCGCATGCCCTTATCCAAAACCCCGGGTGCTTCCAGGGATTGCGCTACAGAGGACGATATAAACGAGAAGCTCGTGGAAAATGACCATGCGGTGGAGGAAAAGTTTTGCAAGTCCCATCGCACAAAAAATATCCAGAAGCTCTCCGACCACACGCTCAATATCATGAAGGCTAGGCGTGAAATGAGGCTGCAGTCCTCAACTGATGCGTCAGCATATCGGACTGAACAGATAGATCTTCAAATGTATGCGGAGCAGACCTACGTGTTCAATAAAAAACGTATATAATACCATTATGTTAGGATTTTATTAACATAATAGTATTTAAGTAACAACATTAAATAAAACATGTTTTATGTGGGAGCATTGACGGCACACTTCCTTCTCACATTTGACAACGATACATTGTGTTTCTTTTGTTTTTATATTTTATTGAAGTTATAAAAAAAATATCTAACTTTTCATTTTGAACACTTCGCAACTTCAATATAGCTCGTATTTAGGAAGCAATAGAGCGAAACCAAGGCTCCTAAGTCTTTCAGAGATCTGTCTGCCGGAAAGAGCTAACAGACCAGTTGAGGACCGAGAGCGGTTGCTTCGTTTCCACTAGACCAGATATTTTCTGTTAGATCGAGAGATTTTATGGATAACTATACACATCGTCGTTGGAGCCAGACACCAGTGTGTGTAAGAACCCAATATCAAATCTTGTCCGACTGTTTTCTGACGATATCGTGGACGTCAGTCTAAGCGAGTCGCGTCTACGTGCTGTTTTCGAGAGTCATTACGAATCGTCTCGCTAGCAGACTTGACGACTTTCAGTGTCTCGAGCAATCCGGATTCCGAAACGGCTTTAGTATATAGAGCACATAAAAACCCTTCGCCAGATTGTGCAGAAGACCGTGAGTACAATCTCCCGATATGTCTGGCGTATATGAACTTTTTTTATTGGATAATGTGATGTAATGAGATGTGGATAATGCGTCCGTCACCCTGATACATCAGTTCATAAGTTTCATATGCCGAGTGATTACGCTTTCAGTGCCGCTCAAACGGAAACGCAGTAATGTTTGTAGACTATTGCTTCATGGCAGAATAACTGGACCTGGGGTGGTACCTAATTAGACGGATTCCTGCATTGGAATCCTACGACCAGTAAACTAACATGTGTTAGATTCCATCTCTACAGACTACAGACTATGAGATTGCCAGCGGCATTTAGCAGTGCCGAATGGACTGTCAGTATATCAATGGCAGTATCCTAGTACGGAACCAGAGTACGAAACCGATCCAGTTGCAGAAAAGTGTAAGACAGGGCGATGTCATACCCCTGAAACTCTTCACCGCTACATTGGAAGATGTCTTCAAGCTAATGGACTAGAGGCTACGGTATTATCATCAATGACGAATAGATCAGACAGGATCGCTGGAGGACCTCAGCACTATGCTCAATGACATCTATAGTGGTTCCCAACGGTAAGGTCTTAAGATGAACATGGACCAAACGAAGATCATGTCTAACGTCCCTGTCACACCTATACCGGTTGATGTTAGGAACACTACTGTCAACATAAGTATACCTACGACAGATTGTCCGATTAGGTAGGTCTAACTTCTACTGAGAGGTCAATCAACAGGTCTAACTCGACTGGGCTACATTCAGTAACTGAGTCACATCTTCTCGTGGAGTATACCTCCCTCAATGCTTCAAAACAAAAGCGTATAGCATATATAAAAGTAAAACAACTAGTGCGTGTTGCCAGTGATGACATACGGAACCGAGATATGGTCCTTCACTGCAAGACGCATGAGGAAGCTCAGAGTCGCTCAGCGAGCTATGGAAAAGGTCTATGCTCGGAGTTTCTTTGCGAGATAAAATCCGTTACGATAATATTCGCAGCAGAACTAGAGTAACCGACATAGCCCTAAGGATTAGCAAGCTGAAGTGGCAATGGGCCTGATATAGCTCGTAGAACCGATAACCGTCGGGGAAGAAAGGTTCTGGAGTAGCAAACTCGTAAAGGCAAACGCATTGTCGGGCGACCCCCCCTCATGTTTGTGGCAATCTATGGGGGAGGCCTATGTCCAACAGTGAACTATGACGGGCTGAAATGATGATGATGCATATATCATTTTAACGACCGCGTGGCATGATGGCGAGATTGCCCGACTTCTATGCTGGGGTTCTTGGATTCAAATCCCAGTCGGATTCAACAGTTGTGTAGAACACTAATTGTTGGATTGGGTCTGGTTGTGTTGTGCATTTTAAATTAAATGCAATCTAATTTATGTCTGTAAATAAAAACTTTATTGCTAATTATTAAGACGTCGTCCCTCAGCGGTCAACGTATCTAACCGCTATGTCTTGCGTCCTTCACATACACAGGTTCGCATTCCAGTGGAGGCTAATATTTGTGCCACAACAAATTATTGTTTGTTGGTTGGATGATAGTGATTTTATCTGTGACAAAGCGTATGAACCTTCCCTCTTTCACATCGTTCCATGGGTTCGTGAAGGCGAAGGAAGAAAGTGCGTTAGCGCTAATTATTACGGCACTGTAATATTTCCTGCGCAGATAACTAATCTGGTTATTAACCAGGAGAAGTCGTTGTGGTGAAAGTCGGTCAGGATGATATTATCATCGTCATCAGCACTATGTAAATAAAAAAAATACAAAGCGATTAGTTGTGTCAAAATTTATGTGCAATGATTGGGGCTGGCTCTACCTTTTATAAACTGATAAGTTATTTATGTCGTAAATAAAAATTTAAAACAGATATTTTTACATATTCTTGAATTTTTATGAGTATAAGTATGCTAAATCGTTAATGAATTTGTAAACAATATAACAAATTTATTTAAGAATTGAGGTGATGAAAGCAGTCTTCTATTTATATAAAACCCCCGTGACCATGGGTGCTGTAAAGCACTTGAAACGTCGGGTTATAAATAGTTAAAATTAAACGCGATGGAATCCGTAAAAATTAGTTTTATTTAAATGTGTAGTATTCGCGTAAATAAAAGAAAACATTATGTGAAGCAGTCTTCTAGTAATGTATTTTGAATTAGAGCTAAAGTTAAATTAATTATAAAAGCTCATAAATATAATAAATAAGCTTTAGATTCGCTATTAACAAATACCTAAGTGCTCTGTTTCACCCACGAAAGTCTCCTCAATTACAGTAATAGCTTGGACGGTTTCAAATAAAAAAAATCAAATAAAAATACTAGAAATTTTGAATATTTTTTGATTTTATATATTTTGGTAACAATCAGAATAATAAGTAAAAAAACTGTTTCAGTTATTAAAAAAACATACGCAGAATATTAACGCATCCTATGAAGTCCTGTCTGTCAAATATCGACTCATTTCCGCTAACTTTAGCTACTCACATCCGCGTCAGGGGTCCATCACATATGCATATTATTTGATAACTGGAGAGGTTTTATTGCATCCCAGACGGACGCCGCTAAGTACTGGGGGCCTGCACATTTCACACCGTCTAGGATATATGACTGAAATTATAATACACTTACCTTAGCGAATACTTTTAATATGGCAGCTTTATGATGTTCCTACGCTTCGCGTATATGGTTGGCAAGTAATTTCGAATTTAAACAGAGATGAAGAGAACAGAGATGTTTATGATGACGTTATTATTTTTCTTACCTTTATCATTAAAAAATAAAATTTAATAATATAATTTAATAATGGAATAATATTGTAATATAATAGATACAAATTAGAATAATAGATATTTATTAGACGACACTTACGTACGTATTCTATGAAATTTAAGAATGACCCGGATTGGATTCCCGGTGCCGGCACCTCTGAAGTTGTTCTGCAATTTTAAGTTCTGATTTACCACGTACTTGGCGGTGAAGGAAAACTTAGTGAGGAAAACTTGATGTCTGAGAAATAAAAACTCTTCGAGAACATGTGAAATCCATCAACCCGCAGTGGACACTTCCTGGCTTCAAAGCCCTCTCAGAAATTAGAGGTGTCCTGTGTCAGCAGTGGGACATTTATAGATTGTTATTTTACTTTTTATTAACAAGTATTTTTAAAGTTTTTAGATATAACGTTTAACAAGTTAAATAAAAGTGTTGTATTTATATTACTTAACATCCCTACTTTACCTCTTAAGCACTATTATTAATATTTCACTTTGTTAAAATTTATTGGTTTTTGCTTTAAGGTTTTTTTAATTATATCAGGGATAGGTAAAGGAAACAATGTTTCCGGCTAAAAGAAAAAAGCTGTCACAATGCACAGCGTTGTTGTGCAGGAAGAAATTAGCTGCCAATTTCATCGACACACTATTATAAGTTTGCCTATTGTTTTACCGTTTTTAGAATTCGTATGAAGTTGGATTAGCTGGCCGGGTACTGTAGGCGGCCCTCGGTTTAATTGTATGTTGAACAATTGTTATGAAAACATTTTGCAAGGGTTGGACTTTGTGGCAAAATAATAAATTTAAATGATAATATATTTATAAATATTTATTTTGCCGCCCTGAAGATTATTTTAAAGAAATTCGAGCTTTTAACGAATTATTCGAAATTTTGTTAAAGGTTTGTGTAAATAACTGATGTTTTAAATTGCCATAGTTTTCACGCTTGCCAGGCGGGTTGGCAATCGCAGTTGTTTTTAACTCAGATGTTCCAGGAAGATGCTGCTGCCCATCTTCTGATTTTAATTTTCCCTCTGTCGACTTTTACGACACCCACGGCATGAGGTGGGGTGGTAGATTCTCTTAAGCCGCCACCACACGGCAGTTATTTTTTAATACTTATGTTAAATTCATGTCAATGTAGCTTTAGTTGTTTACGAGTTAAATCCGTTCGTTCAGATAAAATCAAGCATATACCTCAATTTTTATTATTAATATTTTTTTCTTCTATATAGGGTTACCGGTATTATTATATTTTGCCAAATATTTGTCGCGCATTATTTTAATAATGATATGCGCCGCTTAATGATAGCGATGTTTGAATAATGCATGTTTATCAAATTGTAAGCAACAATTGCTTCTGTATATTTTTTTTAAATAATATTTGGGCTATGTGCACTAAATATTGTAATAAAAATATATTCCTGTGTACGTACACACAAGTAACGGGGTTACGTTACTGTTTATGTTACTGTTGTTAAGAGAAGAGACATAATTCGGATCTTTGTTTTTTTTTGTAATTCAATGATTAACGCACATGCATTAAAGTTGAGCAAGGCAGTTATGAGAAACAATATCGCTGTTTATTGACAGAGGTGTAGGAGAATGAACAAACATATTAGTATACGTGGATAAGTCCTGGTTAAACGGACGGCGTGCCGTGCGTGATCGCGCGGGTGTCCGCGGGATCTCCGTCCTCCGATGTCCATTGCATAACCATTCTGGTCACTACCCACGTATTTGGCGCAAGGACACGCTGTGTTTATAATATACTTATTGACCTCCTGCCTTGTGCGATAAGTTGCGGTGATCAATATTTTATCTTATTCTACAGTTAAATATACGCGGTTTCTTTATAACTTTATTTAATGTATTTCAATTAATAGGGAAAGAAAGTTAATTTGCTAAGATGCGATATAAAATGGTGTATATTACCTAGATTTAAAGAACACAATAGCATGCGCAAGCAAACTTACACCGACATCAGGAACACTCAGGAGCCACCGGATACACTCCACCACTACAACATAACCTATTAGGCCATCACTGAAGTGTTGTATATTGCCTAATGACAACCACGACGAAACGTGGACTTCCATCCATCCATCCATTTCAGCCTACCATTAGTCCACTGCTGAACATAGGCCTCCCCCATAGAGTGCAACAAAAGTTTGCAGCTCTCATTTTGGGGGGATTTTACAATAGTTGCCACGCTTGGCAGGCGGGTTGGCAACCGCAGTTTATTTATTATGATGTTCCAAGAAGATGCTGCTGCCCATCTTCTGCTTTTAATTTTTCCTCTGTCGACTTTTACGACACCCACGGGACGAGATGGGGTGGTAGATTCTCTTAAGCCGCTACCACACGGCAACGTGGACTTATCAAGTATTATTGACTCTACGAGGGCAAGCGGCGCTCTTTAATACTAGATAATATACACCGTTTTATATTTTGCATGCGTATCCTAACAAATTGACTTCCTTTCCCTATTATACTCGTATTGGATTTCCGCAAAGTAACATCTGATTCTATTAACTGTATTTCAGTTGATTCAGCAATAATAAAACGTTTGAAATTAGTGGATTGAAACATTAAAAATCATTAAAAAGCCGCGTACCGGCTTAGTAGTCAGATTATCTGATTTTCATGTCCTGGGTCTGGGTTCGTTCTCCAGTCAGAGCCAACAATTATGGAAAAACACAAATCGTTGGTATTCAGTCCTCTTTGTGTTGTCATTGACTCCGTGTCTTTGACATTGCATCCTAACCTGCCTCAAATGTATCGGGCGCGGGTATGCTAGGCCAAGCTTATATTTGTGGCAGCTGAAAGCGTTCGACAGTATTAGGAAGTTGTGGCCTTGGTCGAAAATCGGCCAGGAGTAGGACTATTTTAAAATAAGTTCTTGGTCAAAGATAAAATATTACACACAAATGATTAGTTTTCGAATGTGCATATATTGTCTACATGTTTGAGCTTATACTTAACTACTTAATTTCTAGAAACTCGGTTCGTGCATTGGCTACACGGAACTAATGTTTGAAGGGTCTTTAGATTGTTGTTCCGGGTCTGTACATGCGCTGTTTATATCTATAAAAGCACCTATGATTCTGGAGAAATCTTTTTTATGCCGTACAATTTTTGGTACTACCAGCCGCGAAACCGGAACTTTAAAGTTACGGGTTCGCAGACACTTGGGAGGCGTATATTCGTCATTGGCCTGTTGTCGTAAAAAAACGACAGGACTTCCAAGTAAATTATTGAGGAGGATCTCAAGATCAGGCTAAATGGTGCAGATTATGCAGGAAAGCTGACTCTACCTATAGCCGGAATATGTAAGAATAAGAAGAAGTTGCCGATAGGTGTCCGGCAGAGTAAAATATCACCTACCTCTTTCCTACCGAGTTGTCGTAAGAGGCGACTAAGGTATTGTACGGACAGCCTTTATTCGTGCAGAACACCATAATATGCAATGCTGTCACTACACTGCTCGTGGGAACGCAATGGAGAGTAGGAATTATTTTACCAAAACGGCGGCGATGTGGTAAGCTACTCGTCACGTCTCGTTTCTCACGAGGGCGAAAAGCGGGCTACGTGCGTGGCCTCCGCCTACCCAAATGAGAGAAAGGCGTGACTATATGTATGTTTGTAAGAAGTTTTTGATATTAACCAACCGACGTTCAACATGAAAATTGGCTAGGATCATCATCACTTGGTTCTTCAATAATATAAAAACGATAATCTCAAGAATGCCGTTCGCTAAAATCTTCGAATCGCGGTAACAGCCGATGCACATAAAAATGCACGTGTTTACGAACCCTGCCAGCCAATATCCAACGGACTGATTGCTTCTTTACTGTTACACGATAAAATTTTTATTAGTTGGTCGTAAAATGTACCGACGACTCGCGAGACCCAGTAGCCAATATATTTTAAACTGCCCTGAGACTTTAAAAGTGTAGACGTTAAAGAGCTTAGTTTGCTTCGAATTTAATATCTTAGACACGTGATGACGATAGGAATGTTTGAATTATTTCCAATGATTTATAACTTTTATTGCAGACAATTGATAAAAAAACATGTCTTCCTTGACGAGTTTCGAATACTGTCAGAAGCTACGTCGCACGCGAAACGTGCTATAAGATCCGGACGTCTCGGCTAACTCAGACCTCAATACGGTCAGCCACGATTCTAACACTGCGCACTCAGTTACAATTATCAGAAACACACTTACGACGACGCGCGACCGCCGAAGAGAGCGATGCCCTACGTCTAAAAATGCGTACACACGATATACCTGAGTTCCAGGGCGGTTTATCCACTATCAGTTATCGATACAATAAGTCGACGTTCAATAGATGACTTATAATCTTATAATCGAAATAATAATAAGACGAACTATCTCACTAGACATGCGTGAAGCGAGAGAGTGACATGACTATATGAAACCAAGGTCGCGAAAACAATCGGGAAAGTACCCGAACAGTTAATAAAACATCTAGCAGCTTACGAGAATTTTCCATAATTGCCAATCACGCTTGGTGGCAACTGCAGCAGCTTCCTGATACCTAGCTAATTTATAGCTTCACTTGCTGCTGCTTTATTGCTGCTTTTGGTCCGCGTTTATTCATATTATCACCTGGAGCTGTAAATAGTGCATTGTCGGACATAAGACACTGCCCAGTTAGAAGAATTAAACGTAATGGCGCTACGTGGCGGAATGGCAGCATCTAATGCGGGAGGTGGCTGCCACCTCATATGCTAGTCACCAGTGTGGTTATTAGATTAGGCATATTTGAGATGGTAATTCCACTAGGGTTTCCGTTAGTCGAATTTTACGACATTTGGACCGAGATTTGATAGTAGATTCACGTAAATTGCCGCTATACGATAAACGTGAGTGTGTGCCTCGGATTATTGGTTGGATTTGCGTAAGATTTTGTTCTCATTAGTGATATTGGAACAGAATCTTACCCAATTCCAACCAATAATCCATTGGTAACAGACATTGTTAAATAATAAAACAGAATAAGTAGAAGTTGGGAGAGCATCATACATGCTTTTAGCCGAAAATGCCCTTATAATTCTAAACAGTTTGTTCGGATTAAACACTGCTTGGCGGCTGAGTAATAAAGTGCGGTACCAAACATTTAACTTGGAAATAACGAAGTTTATGATGTAGCGTAATCTGCTTAATAAAAGCATCATAGTACTCGTATAAAATGTAATAGAATAAACCATAAATAGAAATAATAAACTTGTTAGAACTTTTGTATATGTAAAAATAAACTTATTAATTAACCTTAATAGTATTCATTAATTAATGTTCCCAAACTTACGATTCGATTCAATTCAATTTTCATTTTCTAGCATTGCTTAATTTAGGAATCGCAGTGCGTGCTGCATCAAACCAAATGCAAACTTTTCGTAATTCGTTATGAATATGAAACTCACACAAAAAAATTGTTCGCTCGGTTGCACAAACCGCCGGACTGTTCAAATCGTTTAGTAAACACTGGACATACCGTACAAGAGGCACAGCGATTTTAATCGATTGGAAACGGAACAAAGTGAAAATGTACACCTCAATTATTCGAACATTCGCGAACGTAAAATAACTATTTGTCAATATGGCCGATGTGATGAGCACTGTTATTTTGTTCTTCTCTAATCTGTTTTCTTTTTTTATAACTTGTTAAATAAATATTAATTATAAGCATTGCGTTTGTCTGAAAACTTGTACCCCATATAACAACAAAGTGAAAAACTTTTTAAAATTTAAAACCTTCTTAGACTACTATACATTTCGACATGCGAAAAGTTAGGGTTCGGTCATACAGCAAAAATATTTGTACAATCATTAAATGCATTCAATAACAGTGGGACCGTAGCGGAATCTCGAACAATAACATAGACGGAAGAAGTAATTAAACTGCACCGTTGTTAATATCAAAGTCTATTATTGAGTGAGCCTCATAGAAGAACTCAATAAAACATAAAGCTTTGGTTTGTGTCGCTACGGACCGAGTCGTCTCCAATAAAATACAAATAGACTCGATTGAAATGCAGGACGAACCGGGCTGTTTACTTGATGCCGATGCCGTTCAAGGCAGCGCTAACCAAGATTGCTTTTTTTCAGTTTCCGTTTACTTGTAAACCGTTTTCGCGTAAATTAAATTTGTTGATTGATTTGAATAACCTTATAGAAAATAACTACAGTAATTAATATAAAGCTTAGAAGTGTGTAGCTTAGAATAGTCATTTAACATAAATTTTTTTCGTTTCAGCCTATCATATCAGCCTAACAGGCCTCCCCCATAGATAGCTACAAAAGTTTATAGTTCTCATATTGGAGGGATTTTGCCATAATTGCCACACTTGGCAGGCGGGTTGGCAACCGTAGTTTATTTGGGTCCTGGTTTTAATTTCCATCTGTCGACTTTTACGCACCCACGGGATGGGATGGGGTGGTAGATTCTCTTAGGCCGCTACCATACGACGATTTACATGTAATTTTACAATTGATTATTATTTACTTATACCTATTTGTTAATGATAAACTTCATGTTAAAACGAATCTACGTTACCCTAAACATAAATGCTGTAAACCTAAGTGATCTAATTCGTTATATTTCCAGAAGTAAATATATAATAAAAAACAGAGGCCTCCCGCACAGATTGCCACAAAATTTTGTAGCTCTCATTTTGGGGGATTTTGCCAGAGTCGCCACGCTTAGAAGGCCGGTTGGCAACCGCATTTTATTCATGACCATCTCCTGGTCTTCATTTTTCTTCTGTCGACTCTTACGACATTCACGTGATAAGATGGAGTGGCAGCTTACCTATTAACTCATAATACTGTCTCCGAAACTTGATTTGAAATTTGACATACATCATATATATGCCACTCTTTCGCCACCCGTCAAGTCTACCCCCCGCGATGGCGAAAAGTGGGCTAAGTGAGTGGCCTCTGCCTGCTTCTTATATGTGAAAACGGCGTAACAGTATGAAAGTATGTATGTAGATAATGGTCAAACATTAACGAAGGCATAATAAAAAGTTTTTTTTTTACTTACTAGCGATCCGCCCCGGCTTCGCACGGGTAGGGACGGGGACAAACAGAACAACCAAAATTCCTTACACTAACATTTTTTGTAGCGACTATTCTCATCGGCGGCTCTGCAGCTGGTCAGATAAGATTACGTTATTTTACCAAAATAATGTTTTATTTATGGGAACCTAAGCCATGAAATATAGCCAATATTTGATGTCGTGGTAGCAAAATAAAACGACCGCTCTCGACCGCTGCGCAAAGGGGGCCGCGCACCTCTGGCAAATGATGCCCAAGTCGCATGAAGCCGGGCGGCGGCGCGGCGTTCGAGAGACAACGCGGCCGCTGTATTTTTTAAAGAGCATTTTAAAGTTTTAAATAAAAGAAAATATATAATTAAAATTACAAATCATTATTCAATTGTTTCTAGTTTACCAAAAATAATATAAGTAGGTAAGTAATTAATAGACGTTAGTCTATTGGCGAGTAGCGCGGGCGAGCGTAGGGCTATTCGCTCACACCGCGTCATTTTTGTTACTTTTAGCATTTTTATACCTATCGTAACTTCTAAACGATAGGTCCGATGCGAATAATTTAAAGAAGACTTTTCATGTTCATACATCAACCTTGACTATGAAACTATTTTGTAGGATAAAATTAATATCATGATAAGAATGTCATTATCTTTCGATTCTACCAGTGTTTTGAAAGACTAATTTCAACAAAAAGCGGTTATTGTGACTTAACTATAATAGTTAAGAAGAAGAAAGAAGATTGACGAAACAGATTTATGAGGCGAGTGTGAATGGGCAAGCCGGTAAGGGTCGACGTAGGCGAACGTATTACGATCAGATCGAAATCGTTTTAAGGAAAGGCCACGTCAAAAGTACCCGCAACCGACGAGCTTGTATGAAAGCACTAATGAAAGTAGAGGAAGCTAAAGATGTGTGTCAGGATCGTAGCAAGTGGAAAGATGTGGTCTCTGCCTACCCCTATGGGAAAGAGGCGTGACTCTATGTATGTATGTAACTATAATATAAAAATATTATAGTTACATACATACATACAAATATATTTAAAAAAAATTGTGAGTAATGATGAGTACTATGAAAATGTAGTACATTATTTTCTTTATCATTAATAGTTTTTGCAGCGCACGCCAAATAATGACATTTAACAGTAAATTTTTGATCCCTTCAGAGAGTTCCATCATAGCAATTTTCGTAGGAATCTCGTTTTTTTTAATTAAATACAACTCATGTTAGTCGTTGATAATGTAGTTATATATAGGTGAAAGAATTATTAAAATCGGTGCAGTGGTTTTTGAGTTCAATCATTACCAAACATACAAAAAATCAACAAATTTCCTCTTTATAATATTATATAGTTAAGAAGAGTTATTCGATGAAGAGTCAGATATATTAATTAATTGTCACCCCAAACGGCTGAGAAGGAATGCTATATTTTTGGTCGGGTTTTAGAAACATTGTTAAAAACTTAAGTAATATCCGTGATAGATCAGAGCAGTAGTAGGTCAGAGGCAAGACGCTCGATTTTTATTTTACGATTTAAATTTCATAGTACGCGAGTGAGACAGGTTCGATTCCCCATGCCACTGAAATGGAATGCAAGTGTTGATTTACCACGTGCTTGCCGGTGGAGAAAAAGATCGTGCAGTTTTCCCTACAAATTATTGAAATATTTCGGCGCGTTGGACTCTTTCCAGCTCCCAAAACCGATAGAAAGTGATAGGAGGCTTGTACCCATCATCATAATTTCAGCCTATCACTAGTCCACTGCTGTGCATAGACCTTCCCCATAGATTGTCACAAATGTTTACGGGGATTTTATCATAATTTATTTTATCAAGTGTTTCAGGTAGATGCTGCTGCCCATCATCTTATTTTAATTTTCCCTCTGACGACTTCTACGACACCCACGGGATGAAATGGGAAACCCACCCAGAAAATTTCTGTGTGACACTACACTGTGCCCATCACCCTGAGACATAGGTTCTTAAGTCTCATATGCCCAGTGATTACGCTAGCTCACAGTGCCCTTCAAACCGAAACACAGTAATGCTTGCACACTACTGCTTCACGGTAGAATAACTGGCCCTGGGGTGGTACCTACCTAGACGGACTCCTGCATAGGAATCCTACCACCATTAAAAATTATATGCTTATGTCCAGCTTACTTTTCATAATGATTGTTCTGCAATCTGCCGGAAGCCAATATGCCGCCACCACACAACACAATGCATTGATACAGTGACAAGACAACAAAATCATTCAACAGAACGTGCGACGTCTATTCAGAATAAACGGTGTGTCACCTAGAACATTTCTGTACCACATTGCACTTGTCACTTTGAGACATTAGTTTTTAAGTCATTATGACCTGCAATTACACTAGCTGTAGCTGAAGGGCACTGTAATTTAGACCAAAACAGTCATATTTGCACACCACTAAAGTTCGCAATATAGATAGAATATATAGTGCAGAATAACGCCGATAGACGGATTCCTGCTTTTTACTACCAGTTTCTTCTATACGTTATATTAACAACACAGTTTGATTGTTATACAATAACTGCAATTTATCCTATGCAGGAATCCGTCTAGGTAGGTAGCACCCCAGTGCCAGTTATTTTGCCGTAAAGGAGCAGTGTGCAAACATTACTGTTCGAAGAATACATTCGGTTCGAAGGGCACTGAGAGCTAGTGTAATCACTGGACATATGAGACTTAAGAACTGATGTCTCTGGGTGACGAGCACAGTGTGGTGTCACACAGAAATGTTCTGGATGACACAGCATTTGTTATGGGCAGACGTTGAAGTTACTATCGAGTGAGCGTTTTGCCCGTTTCGTCACTTTATTCAATAAAAAAATTGTTAATCCACGAATTTTTCTCCGCACAATAATTAAATAGCTTAGAAACATTCACTGGCAGCTAGTTAGCAAGTTTCAAATACGAAACACAAAGAAGCTATCCGCAATTCGCAGTCCAACTAGTGAGCAGTGAGTAAATACGATCAAACCGAAGTCCAAACTACGCTCAAAGATCTAGTTAGCTGTCGGTGTGGCTCATCTTCATTGACATGTTTGTAGTTCATGGCTCATCGATAAAGAACGTTTAAACTATGTTACATTGCATAAGGGACGGGTTTCTTTAAATCGCTTTGCATGTTTATAATGCTGCCTTGATGTTTTGCTGTTTATTTTTTTATATATGTTAAAAATATCATGAAGAAACCCCATTTCTGAGAAATTATCAGTTTACAATACATACAATAATCAGTTTCATGTGATGTCAGCCAACTCGCACTGGATCTGCGTGGTGGACTAAAAACACTCCCTCAAATGAAAGAAGGCCGGTATTTAGTAGTGGTTACTTTATGTTTAAAAGTGACTTACCACTGACTCATCACGATATCTCCGAAACTACCATATCTATTGACTTGAAATTTGGCATACATCTCTTTCTCATTCACTCAGGACGGGTTTTGACGAACATTTACTCCTACACTGCTGGACTAGTGCTGTTTTTCTCCGTAGAGACTATAACATGATGGGGCAGGGGCATTTACCAATTAATTTCTTAAACAATCGGGATAACAATGTCGAATTTTAAAATTTTTAATAACAAAAATATTGTTTCACACAAGTAAAAGATTATTATTGTAATTAATAGTAATGCAGTTTCTCAAAGTAATATCACAAATGTAAATTATATAAATGTGTTATTTTAGATAATTCTATGCAAACCAGTGGATTAGTGATAGGCTGAAATGCTGATGATGAAACGTCTCAATTGTGTGGTATCAATATGGAACAGTATAGAAGTCAACAATTTACTGTCATCATCATTACGATTCATCAAGTCCAGTGGTGCAAATAGGTCCCAACATAGATCGCCACAAATCACTGTCCAGAGCCACCGGCATTCATCGACTTCCCGCAAAACCGTCGTCAGTTTAATTTTTTAAATCTCCGCTGTCACTTGCACAAGAAAATACAAAAAGTAAAAAGAAGTTGATGTTTTGCTCATTATTATGTAAAATGCAAATCGGTTAGGACGTAAACAGGGTTTAAAAGACCACCAACTGTAAATACGCAGAAAAAAAACAAAGATAAAAATAACATGGTAATTAAAAAGGATTTCATGTGAATATTTTAGTGACTGACTTATGCGCTACGGGTTGTAGGTTCGATTCCACACGGAAACAATATTTGTTCCCGCGTAGAAATCGAACCGTTTGTTTTTTTTATTAGATGTACTGATGAGGATGTAACAGTTTTCTCACATAACGGCCTTTCCGGCTGCGGAAGACCGCATAAGGATACGAAGGGGTATCTTCCAAGGCGATTGTTTGAGCCTCATCTGGTTTTGCCTGTCCCTGAATCCTCTCAGCACATTCAATCGCACAGACAAAACCCTCGGTTTCCCAAAAAAGGTCACCGAAACGTAGCCAGTAAAGGGAGGCGACTGTGTCTACGAAATGCTCATGAAGAGCTTTATGGAACCTCCCGTGGAGTTCTTTCTCTTTCCATACAGCCTCCCGGTCGTAAATGCTCTGTACAGCCAGGTCTTGCCATTGCTCGTTGGCCAAGGATAGAGGGGTATGTCCTTTATCACATTAAATGACGTCCACACAGAACGATTCACTATATCTCATCAGAAACTAATTGCGGAGACTGCACACTTCACGATTATGCATGGCGAGAGCGATTAAGAAGCCACGCCCACCACGATTCCGCGGCAAGTAGAGCCTCATCACTGACGATCTCGGGTGATGCATCTTGTGGGACGTCATAATAGTGCGGACTTTTCTGTCCAGAGCGTTAAGCTCGGGTTGAGTCCACCTCAGTATGCCAAAGGTGTACATGAGGAGGCATGACCTAACCGTTATACGCACGTGCCTTATTCACGCCCGACAAAAGACTGTTACACACTTTTGTCAGGCGTGCAAAAAACAAATCGCGAACCGATTGTTTCATGCCAGCCACGTGTCATACCCAGGTATCGGTATGTTTCAGCCTCGGAAAGGATCCTTATGTTGACAGGCATAGGCAAGTCTATGCCTTCGCAGTTTTCGACCGTACCCCTTTCAACATGGAGGACCGCACACTTATCCGTGCCCAACTCCATTCCGATGGATTTACTAAATTTGCAAGTGACTTTTAGCTATTCCATCAGATGGGAGAGTTTTGGGGCGAACAAGAGGTGATCCATGTAGAAAAGGTGAGTCCATTTTGTCCATCCTCTCCGAAGCTGAAATCTCCTCCCGGAACCCCCGAGTAATGTGCTGAGAGGGTTCAGGGACAGGTAAAATCAGATCGGGCTCAAACAATTGTCCTGGAAGATTCCCCTTCATATCCTTATGCGGTCTTCCGCAGCCGTCATCCGCACGCATAGATGATGAAGTTCCTCTGATAAATGAGTTCTTAAGTGTCCTATACCCAGTAGTTAATCTAGCTTACATACTACTGCTTCACGGCAGAATACCTGTTCCTAGCACGAGTGAAACTAAGATAGTTGTACTACATATATCTAGGGATTTGTGCATGTGAAATTTATGTCAGTAAAACGTACCCACGACACTGAAAAAATCCTATCGTTGTTTATTGAAAACTTTTCGTGGGTATTCTGTGACAGTGTGATCTTTCTTTGGTACCTAGTCTCATGTATGCGCTATTCATAGTGAATATCACTGCTCTACCGTGAACAGACATTTTATGGTTTTTCATAGATTTTAGACGACTGGCGTGGCTAAGTGCTGATCATAGCAGTCCGCTAATCGTCGACCTGTGTGGGAAACCAACCGAAGCCGCTATTTGTGGAATCTTATCGCTTAAGACACTTTAATTGTAATGCGACCACCGCGTGGTGTAGTGGTTAGAGTACCTGACTATTATGCCGGGAGTCCTGGGTTCAAATCCCAGCATTATTTTCAAAAACGCAAGTGCTTGGTTTTTTGACTGTAAAACGCACTCACGGTACAGGAGACATTCTAGTGTGAGTAGTGCAAATATGTCCTGCGCAGTAATCTCACTGTAGTCGGAAGTTGTGTGAATCAGAAGTTGTTACTGGTGGTATGATTTCTCGACATGAATCCGTCTAGATAGACACCGCAGGGCCAGTTATTCTGCTGTGAAGCAGGAGTGTGCAAACATAACTGTAATTCGGTGTGAAGGGCACTGAGAGCTATTGTAATTACTGGGCATACGCGATTTAAGAACTGATGTCTCAGGGGGACGGGCGAAGTACGGTAATGTTCGGAAACGTTCTGGATGACACAGCATTTGTTATGGGCAGATATTGCACTTACCATCGGGTGAAAGTTTTGCTCGTCTGGTCTCTTTCTCCTATAAGAAATTCTGTTGACGTCTCAAATTAAAGAATATAAAAAATGAAACGTTGCGACAGACTATTTCTCATCTACCGAGGGTGCGTTTTACAGACATAAATTCCACATACACATACACCCAGACCTATTGCAACTATCCGTGTGCAAACGGGCATCTAGTTTTTTTCCGCTCGGGAATCGAACCTACCACCCAAAGCAATGAATTGAATCAGCTGCCGTATAAACCGAGCTAACAGTAAAGAACAGTTATCCATTATAGACAGAATGCGAGAAGTAATTTGGCGATATAAAGATTAATACACGTTAATCGCTACACAAAATTATTTTTCAGAAAAATGAATTTAGTTATGAAGTTTTTAATTTATTTCATGATTCATTTAAACATGACTTATATATACGTAGTTGTTTGTGGAGTTGGTAAATTTTTGCAATATTATTCGTGGGTGATGTTAAAAGTTTACAAGCACTTCCAGTGACAGTCCGTTAGAAAACACTGAGTTGGCTGTTTTCGAAACGGGCGGAAGCCAACGTGTTTGTCGGTCGACAGAACTTATGAGTTACGCTTGGAATTACATTATTTATAGTAGCTTATGCTTAAATGTTATCTTTCTAGTAAAGGTTTCAGTTAAAAATCTGCTTTTTTTGTAAACTGTTTTATTATGTTGTAGATGTGTGAACAATATGAAAGCTTATTTACTGTATTAAAATTTTGTTGCAGTAATTGTTGTTATCATCGTAATCATTACATTCTGAACATAGGGCTCCCTGTGGGAAACAAAAGACATCCATTGACTTCTCGTAAAAGTGGACAGGGATGCTCTATCTAGTAGGGTATCGTAACACCGCAGTAACAAGTGTGAAGTTACTACTCGAGAATCTCACGTACTATTATCGTTTCTATATGTGACCGGCTAATTGTTATAGATCAATTAAACACAAATGGTATAAAAAAAATATTAGATGTTTTTTTTGGAAATTTTACAGCTAATTTAAACAATATAATGAAGCCAAAATAATTCAGATCTTCCACAGTTTTACTTACATACAACCAAATAACATCACAAAAAAAGGACGTAAGACCTTTGTTTTTACTGATGGTAAGATTCCGATGCAGGAATCCGTCTACGTAGGTACCACCCCAGGTCAGAAGGTGCAGAAACTAAGAACTGACTGACTGACGGGCGCATTGTGGTGACACAGAAATCCTCTTCACACATCTTACATACAATCACGTCTTTTTCCTATATAAAGGGTAGGCAGAGACCACATCCAAACATCAACGAACAAAGAGTTAATGAATTAATTAAACAAAATTTTTTGCTTGTTCAAAGTTCTTTTTCAATCGAAGCTTGTAAAAAGTTTATCTAGTTAATTTAGTTTGGTTGCATTTTTATTTATTTAGAATTTTTCTTTTAATGAATTGCATGTACAATGAATCTGCATAATTAAATGTTACGTACATTGCGCGACAATTTCTCATATCACTGGCATCAGGTAACAGAAATTTCCGAGTTTCCGCATTTCTCGCTTTTGAAAATTTTTCAACGCAAACTGCACAATAGGCGCATTATAACAAGACAACTTCACACTCGCGCCGGGAGTAATCCTTAAGCGCTCATTTTCACGGCATACGCTAATCTCTGTGTGAGCTTTCAATACCGGTTCGCACATAGAAAAGTTTCGCTGAAAATGTTTGAAACTTCTCATCGGGCACACGTCGGGTGAAGTTGCTGTGTTAATACATTTTCCTCTTTGTATCAAAACTTGATGTTTATTAAATACTCTTGCGAATCTAATACCTTTTAAACGATGTTTTATGTTTTCCTTGTTTATGCCTAAAGGTGTTTATTAAATATCATATAAATTACGTTATACAGAAATGTATTACTTTAATTAAGGTATAAAAATATATCATTATTTATTTATTTAACTTCATATACAAACATGAAATCGAATAATATTAAGAAAAATATGCTAAACATACGTAGACAAATAAATACAAAATTTATATAACATATACAATAGATATGATAATCATCAATATTAGGAATTTTTCATTTACCCTCTGTCGACTTTTACGACACCCGCGGGATGAGATGGGGTAGTAGATTATCGTAAGCCGGCACCGGAACCGAAGATGGTCAGCAGCACCTTCTTGGAACATATTCATAAATAAACTTTGGCAAAATTCCCCCCAAATGAGAGCTACAAACTTTTGTGGCAATCTTTGAGGGAGTCCTATGTTCAGCAGTGACTAGTAATAGGCTGAAATGATGATGATGATGTTAGGAATTTGTAATTAACACGAGAAAAAGAGTTACCTTTTTAATAAGTCAAGATAGTGTTAGTTATTTTATGTTTTTATGTATTTGATAAAATAATATCAGAAATTTGACGTGATGTTCTTACTTTAATTTTGAATTTCGTATAAATTTGGTAAATTAAAAGCCTTTATCGTCTAAGTAATGAGCACAGGCTTCTCCCATTTTTTGTGAGGGTTTTGAAGACGGGAAGAGTTGACTGTGCTAGTCCAGGGTAGGATCACGGGAACACTCGTATAATAGTATACAATTTATTAAAATTAACAGAATTCAAAGAATATTTCTTACATTTTTAAATAATAATTCAAACTACACGTTTTTGCAAATCACACATAACTGTGACAGTTTGTGCTGTACAGGGTGTGCTATTTTGGTACAGATATGTAAATCATAGAGGATTTATAGAATATCTGAAGTCATTTCAAAAATCGGGAGTAGGCGTAAAATAAGCAACACGTATTTTCGAATAAATTTTTATTTTTTTTTAATTAATATCATAGTAAATTTTGAATTTAATAACATTTTTATTGTAAATTATGGACACGTGAGTGACACTACCTACCAGCAAAAGTTATCCTTTTGATATTCACTTCGTTTCATTGTTCACTAGTGATAATAACTGATCAAAGCAATCATTTTCTGCAATGACTGAGATGTTTTACGCGAATATGGACGAATTTCAGCAGGATTTGGAGAGGAACTCAGCTGGCAAGACCTCTGCGACCACTTCAACGATAGCTTCCGATTTCGAGTCCTTAAAAACTTTCATCGTGGTTGCATTAAACACTTTGCAACAGATGGAGTTTCTACGACTGGACATGGATCGCCAGGAGATGCGGAGAAGACGCAAGATGCTGCTTTTGCATGGCATGCCTGTAGCGAAGATGGAAGACCTCGTTGCTCGCGTCACCACAGTGGTCGCCGAACATTTGGACCTGCCAGATTTTTCCACCACGAACAACAAGGCTAGTTATCGCTTTGGACGTCCATCGGATAGCAGACCCAGGCCTGTTGTTGTAAAGTTCAATGAAGTCGCAGTCCGTAACAAAGTGTGGTTCGCGAAAACTTTTTTACAAGTTTTTAACAAAGCTTCGGCATGATGTATTTCTGGAAGCTTTAAGCTTTTTATTTATTTATATTACTTTTTATTTAAGTATTTTATATTTAAATTATTTTATATACATGTAATTTCAAGATATAAGCATAGAAGACTCTTTTTTTTCATTTTCATCTTCTTATGGTTTGAACAGTAGTAATAACAGTTACAACAGTCAACAGTTCAACAGTCCCTTTTCTCAATAAAACTATAGATTTGCACTTCTCAGATGTTCTGAAAAATTTCAACATTGTCCATATCCTGCACATTATCCAGATATGCTCCGATCTTTTGATAACAAAAACATAATCTGAATCTTTGGCTCAAGCTTTGTTTGTCCTTTTCATCATATCCTCTTCCAGTCTTCCAACTATTAAGAAATTATCGTACTACTCGTTTTGCCATATATATATACATTTTGAGGTGTTGCCATATAATCGTGTTTTAGCGTGTTTTATAATACTAGCCTCACAATTGTCTATTTTTCTACGTATGAAAGCCTCTTAGACAAATATTTACACCACTGTATCACTCTATTATTTTATATCATACGTTACTGACTACCGCCCCATTTCGATTCTTCCATTCCTATCGAAAGTCTTTGAGCGCATAGTTCATCGACAATTGAGCCTTTTTCTATCCGATTATCGAGAACATCCGTTTGGGTATGGACTAACCACTGTGTAACAGTGTTGACCTTACTTGACTTTAGCAATGCTTTTAACAATGTCGATTTTGATATCTTACTAGCTATCTTAGCTTCTCTTAACATATCTCCTGAAGTGATTTCATAGTTACTCGTTTGGTCGTGACAACGGACACGCGTTGATCATTCGTTCTCTATCTGGTGCACAATTGTTGCCGGTGTACCGCAGGGTGGCGTGTTGTCTCCTACTCCTACGGTTTTCAATTTTCATAAGTTCTTTTACTCTACGATTATGTTCTCTATACCACTGATGATCTCCAAGTATATGTTCAGACTCAATTGGTTGATCTATCTAAAACTATAGACTTTTTAAATAATGATCTTTACTCAATTGTGGAATGGAGCAAATCTTATGGTTTAGTGACACCGTTAAAAATGTAGGCGTTATCTTTGACAAATTTCTAACTTGGGGTCCACAAGTAAGTGAGGTGACTAGGACAGTGTTTGCGTCGGTTGGATCTCTCCGTAGATTGAGAAATTTCCTACCCATACCAACTAAAATTGCGCTAGGTCAGTCACTACTTTTACCGATTCTCGATTATGCTGACACGTGCTATCTCAATCTAAATGAGGAGTTGCTTAATAAACTGTATTCAGAATCTTTGTATACGGTTTATATTTGAACTCCGAAATATGACCATGTTTCCGAATATTGCTATAAACTCAAGTGGCTTCCGATCCGCCTTTGCAGGAATACTCACATTCTTTTTCTTCTATACTGTGTTCTCTTCAATCCCACTACCCCTCCTTATCTTAAAAAGCGATTTGAGTTTCTTGGGAACACTCACTTCTGCTCACTTCGCTCACATAACAATTTTTGCAAAATTCCTTCTCATAATACTTTCTTCTATTCTAAATCCTTTTCTATTGAAGCTGTTCGACTCTGGAACTCTCTCTCTCTTTACCGCTTCATATTAGGCGTGCGCAATCCCTAGCAACATTTAAGAGGCTCGTTAAAGCGCACTTTTTTCCTCCCTAAATAATTGTTTCTTTATATCTCAAACCTATTTACTTCTAAGTCTTTACAAAAGTCCATTCCACTTATGTCCTTTTCATGTACTATAATCCTTCTGCTTGCGTCTTATGAACGATTTTACTTTTTGTTTGCTCCTCTTATGTTCTTGTAATTTACAATAATAATAATGTATTTTACATTATGTATGTTTGTATTGTGTATGTATTTATATATGTTTAAGTATGTATAAATATATATATATATATATATATATTACACATTACTATTACATTACTTAAGTACAAATTATACGAGTATTTACAGCCTAACCCTTTCTCTCTGGTCATAATATCCTTTGCAACGTGGTTGCGTGGTAGAGATCGCATGTAAGCGGTAAGGCCCGCCAATTGTACCTTTAATTTGTTAGCATTTTCTGTTATTTTGTATTTTTCTGTTTTTGTTTATCGATGTACAATAAAGTATATTTCATTCATTCATTTATGTAGAATGAAACCTGTTTGCAAAAAATATATAATTATAATTATTTACGCAAAAATTGTTACAACCAAAACCTTATGACAAAAATGATGACTACTTTGCTAACTTTTTATTTAGTTAATATATCGTAAATTCGGCATGTAAAATGTACCACCTCATCCGTGTCTTATACTATGGGTGTCCTAAGAATCGACTAAGGGAAGTGCTTGGAAAATTTCGTGACGTTCAATAGATGGCAATGTAACTAGGGATAGTTACATTGCCATCTATTGAACGTCAAATGCACAGACCGATGAAGAGTAGCACCTATTAATTACTTACAGGCTAAGCGTAGCTTCTGAGCGGCCTATATCCAGGATTATTTACAGTCATATAACGACTCCCGAGAGGACTTCAGCCAACACTAACTGCTTATTCAAAATCAGTTAGTACAAGTTGAGCGTAGGTAAAATGTTGCTGTTAAATCACAGTCTCACAGGCCGGGCGTTCGCCTTAAGTTTCATAGTACGCGAGTGGCCTGAGTTCAATCCCCGCCGGCATGTTTTTTTATTGTTCTGCAATTTTAAGTGCTGATTTATTACGTGCTCAGAAGTAAAGGAAAACATAGTAAAGAAACCTGCATTTCTGAGGAATAAAATTTCGAAGACAAGTCAAGTCAAGTTTTTGGTAGGATTCCTATGCAGGAATCCGTCTAGGTATGTACCACCCCAGGGCCAGTTATTCTGCCGTGAAGCAGTAGTGTGCAAACATTACTGTGTTTCGGTTTGAAGAGCACTGTGAGCTAGCGTAATCAGTGGCATATGGGACTTAAGAACCTATGTCTCAGGGTGGTGAGGGGCACAGTGTGGTGTCACACAGAAATTTTCTGGGTGACACAGCATTTGTTATAGGCCGAACATCAGGTGAGCGTTTTGCTCGTTTCTTCACTTTATGTTATAAAGCTGCATTGGAGCAGCATGGCGGACTCTTCCCAGTTCCCAGAGAGGAATCATTAATCATAGTTTATTTCTCTTTATAAACAGTAGACATAATACCATCACTACAATCTTAATCATATTTGCGTTTTGTTATGTTTAAAAATATAAAGAAAACAATTGTTAGCAACTTTTTATCAGATCGCGGCAAATTAATATTTAGATCCTTTCAAACCCTCTGCAAAACAAAATAAATAGATCTTGCGTAGTTTTAAGAAACTTATTCAAATCCAATTTATTTTCCATTTCCTCACTTCATGAAAACTTAAATATGCTCGCCAGGTAAACCACTCTGAAAGCAATCCTTTGATCGCGCTTATCTCTTTATGCAAATTTCTATCACATATTTTGATACCACAGTGTTTTCACAGTTTTTTTGTTCCATATAATACTTTGCCATTATGACTTTGTTAAGTCACAAAGATATTAAAATTGTGATTTGTTCATTAATTACCTCAAAAGTGTATCGAAAAACATATATGTAAATGTATATGTAAAATTGAAAACGAAGTTATTATTTAATAGATCGTTTAAACCGGATACAGCAAAGTGAGGTAGAGCATCAGAACCGTTTACGAATGAGTAAATCCTTCGAAGTCTTTTTGATTCAAACAAAATTAATTAAACGCACAAATATTTTATGTTCACTTTGTCAAATGTAATAGGAAGATCATTTAAAATTGTACAGTAACAGTCTCCTCGACTGGCACAAGTACGAGGTCCGTAGCAAAAATGCGATTAGAGTCAGTGGGGCAAGCAGTTTTGAGACGATGCTGGCCAGAAAAGAAAGTTCATAAAGAGCACTAAACAGCTTTTTGACGGAATTAATTTGTATTCTCCGACTTTTTAATACGAAGCAGTACTAAAATACCACACTGTTGTGTTTGACATTAGCAGTATAAACGTAAATAATGAATATCTTACTTTATTCAATATAATGTATTTGAAACACACATCCATACTAATTTTATAAATGCGACCGTAACTCTCTCTGTCCTTCTGTCCGTTTGTTACCTTTTTACAGTTCAACTACTGAACCGATCTTGACGAAATTTGGCACAGAGATAACTCGCACCCAAGAAACGGACGCAGGGTAGTTTTTATTTCGTAAAATCATATTTATTATACTCGTATTAGTTCCCATGGGATTTTTAAATAACCTATATCCACGCGGACGAAGTCGCGGGCGTCTGCCAGTTGTATATAAATTTTAGCTC
Source organism: Luehdorfia chinensis (assembly GCA_019845155.1). NCBI lineage: Eukaryota > Metazoa > Arthropoda > Insecta > Lepidoptera > Papilionidae > Luehdorfia > Luehdorfia chinensis. Next base: position 10,774,582 of record JAHVAK010000642.1, on the reverse strand, counting down.
TCTTGCTTCTTCTCCATACAAACTTTAACTATGCACTCACATTCGTTCGTGCGCGCAATGTGCTACTTAAACAGTGTGCAGATTTTTCTCTTCACGTATTAATATACACGTATATATACAGATGATACATTTATCGAAATAAAATAGCTATAGATGTATTGAAAAAGAATTGTAACTGAAAATTAATTTTTCTGCCAAGGCATTGTAGCTGATAGTTTCTTTAAATGGTCATCGAAACATGGGAAAACAGAGCATCGTTTTAAGGGTTACGCTCTCTTACAAAAACCCGTATATATTCGTATTACCTGTCTGTCCTAATGTGTAACAGCGTCATAACTTCTAGTGTTCTTGACAGGTAGAACAATAGTTAAAAAATGAAGAATTTGTTCTTTCAATACATATTTTAATTCAAAGATAAGATTTTTTAATAAAATAAAACAGGGTAGCGATTTATTTTATTAGCCCTATCGTGTGAAGTTGGCAATTTCATTAGATACGTATGTTTAAAAGCTTAAAAATAATAATCAGATTAGCTTATAAGCTTAGTTTACGAAATTTCAAGCATCAAAATATTCCTAAATGTTCCCTATATTTTTTTAAATATAGCAGCTACAAATTTGAAGAATCTGAAAACTAAAAAATAAATTGAATACGTTCGATTAAAATCATAACAAAAATTGTAGCTCTTAAACTTTAGAAAATAATTATAACCTTGCACTTATCTTAACACGCACTTTGACCATTTTTTATTCTCTACAATTGTAGATCATCACGTCTGGAAATGTTACGAGGGAAAGGAGTTGAATTTTTTTTGGCTCCAAGTTAAAAACTGACTGCCAACCGATCAACAAGCTTCATTTACTTACTTTACTATAATGAAATTGAAAAAAACTATGAAAAAAAAATCGAGGACGCCTCGAAGATTCTGTCAGTTCTGTATCGTGGGAAAAATGATACTAGCAGCTATGGCACTGTATGTAAATGACATACGAAAAGGGGCACATCTTACGGTTCAGCTTTCACCGATGTGTCAAATTACAGAAACAAGTTACTATCTATAGTCAAAAAGCAAACGTTACCCACGCTCACAGTGACGTTAGCTCCTTCCATCTCTCAAAATCCGTTCACGTAGTCTTTTTTTAAATAAAGAGAAGAAAAGCATGCGGGTTAAAGAGTCTTTTATTTTTTAACGAGAGCACATGCGCCGTACATGAAAGTACACGATACGCTTGTTTTACAACACTTTGAAACGAGCCACTTACGAGCAGGCTACGTGGCGTGTAAGAAAAGAATGCGTTCGGGTTTATGTTTGTGGGTTTTAAACTGTTTTCGCGAAATATTCCAAAGTTTTAATGATCTCTTTCTCTGGTAGCGGAAGATCTCCCCGGTGTCTATAAACTGGAAAGTTGTAGCGTAATTCTTAAATTAACTAACAAAACTGTTTTAATGTCTAAAATAACTCTTTTAACCAGAATTCCGTTTCGTTCGATCACTATTTATTTAGTCTGTCTTGTATTTGAAACAAAATAAAGAGGTACCAATATGAAAGCTCGAAATTTTACTTTCCCCATTATATTTATGGCTCGGCGTTTATAACCACGACTATTTAATGGATATTTTCGATGAGTTTCTGAAAATAAGAAACTCTTGAAATATTGGATCACGTCTCGATTGAGCTTGTGACGTTTATTGCCATTTACAATTAACTTTTCTGAGTTTTGATTACATGTAGTATATCTCAACATATATTATAATATACATATATAATAGTATACATGATAAAAAATAATACAAATTTATAAATTAAGACCTTGTTATTGACACCAATCTTCTGTAATTAATAATGATAAGTACAATCGCTGAACAAATGGCGTGTCAGTCGTTGAATGACGTTTTGGTTTCCCGACGTCGAGGAGCAGACGGGTGTAGCGAATGTTACTGATTTTTTCCGCTTTGCGAGGTAAAGATATGCGACACTTATCGCTTATCTCCAGTGACTGAAGAGGTACTTGAAGATGAATAATATGAAAAGGCCTGTGTTCAGCATTGGGTTCTTTCAATCATTCAATATATATAACATCATCAAATCATCTCACTATCACCCATACTAATAGTCCCTCTGTCTGTTTGTTACCTTTTCACGGTTCAACCGCTGAACCAATTTTGGCGAAATTTGTCACAGAAGTTGCTTGCATCCTTGGAACGGACATAGGATACTTTTTATCCCGGAAAACCAAATAGCTCTCGCGCGAAATTTAAAAGACCTGTATTGACGCGGACGAAGTCGCGGGCATTAGCTAGTATAAAATAATCATTCTAAAACAGGGGCATAAAAAACGTTGTTATAAAAATATTGAAAAAAAAAAGATTTAAGTAACAGCCGTGATAGTTAGCTCGCCTTAAATTTAATAGTAGGCTAGTGACTTGTGTTCGATCTCATAGTTAGCACCATAAAAATTGCTTACTGAGATATTGGCTACTGATTTTTTACGAGTCTTTCGGTTTAGAAAAACCTCGTGAAGAAACCGGTATGAGTGAGAAATAAAAATGATTTCGGCGACTTGTATAGCCTGACAACTCACACTGGAGCAGCGTTGCGGACTATTGCCAGCTTGAAAGCCCCGAAAATTAAAAGAGGCCTGCTTTTGGACACTTACAGACAGGTACTTTTATACATGGAACAATAATTCAAAAAAATATATTAAAAAGGTATTTTGGCTAAAACTATATACAGTTTCATCAAACTTAAAAGATTTACGACGACTATTTCTAAGATGCGATTCGTTCCGGGTAACTTCATGAATGCAAACATTGCACTTAACTAACTTTTATATCATCTTCAATCTGGATATTTAACTGAATGTTTAAAAGATGACTAATTTTATTTTGAGCATTAAACGTGGTACTGATGAAATAAAAATACAAAATCTAATGCAATATTTAAATGAACTAGTAATATCTTATAAAAAATTTAAATCCCAGTTTTAGGTAATCAGATGTTTTTACTTTTATTTATGATTTCTTCACAGTGTTATCGCTCTAACCTATTGATTTAATAGTTATAATTTGTAAGTAATGGTAAAAAGCACAACACATACAATTGATAACCAGTTTAAAGGCAATGAGGAATTTGTATGTCATTACAAGACGTCCATAATCCGGTCGCCATTTTGTTGGAGACAATAACGTCTCCAACAACATGTCAATAACATATGCCGCGTGCGGCGCGGTCATTTATTTTATATCTAAGAAAACGATTATTTTATCATCACTAAAAATGCCGTACAAATAGAACAATAAATATAATATATATAAAAAAGCTAATACTGGGAATATGTTTAAAACTGATTTTCAGTGATGTGTAAAAATATTCTTGTAAGTTACAATAAAACAAGATTAATACACAAATAGTTTTTTATTCTTTATATTAATTTTATATTATTATTACTTTTTCTTTGTTTTGTTAACGAATACCATATTTGTTAAGATTTTTTTATTGTATAAAGTGATGAAAAGAACAAAACGTTCACCTAGTGGTAACTGCAACGTTTGCCCATAGCAAATGTTGTGTCACCCAGAAGAAATAAAGAAAAGATAATAATGATAAAGAATACCCCATGCACCTAATACGCAGTTTATATTCAACAATAAGACAATGGAGTGGACAATGGGGAACAAGAAAGAAAAATCGCAAACTTGGTTTCTAGTGGGTTCCTTTCAGGACAAACATTTTCAACTATTCAGTGCAGAGTTTACAAATTGGCGATCAGTAACTAATATGTAAATAATCTACATTATTATTATTACTATTATATATATATTCTTTTAAAAAATAAAGTAAAACGAAATGAAACTTCACTCATGGGTACAGTGTATTCTTATATAATAAAAGATTATATTAGATATAATAAGAGACAACCATATCGTTTACCATCGTCATACTAAGACATCAGTTCCTAAGTCCCATATTCCCAGTAATTACACTAGCTATCAGTGCCATTCAGTCTGAAACACAGACGCACCCACCTAGACGGGTCCTGTATAGGAATCCTAACACCAGTAAAAATTGGGAATTTAAATTAATTAAATTTATGACTACGAGAAGTTTTGCATAATTTACATTTTGGCAAAACGGCTATACAATACGGCGTAACTACATTAAAATGCACTTGTAATATAATATAACTTGTTGCTTACTGGTATGCTATACGTTTGCTGTCTACAAATCTTTATTCATAATTTAATTATTCCCAGTTACAAGACAAAAGCGGTGACAGTTACTCGTAGATTTGATTTAATCTAAAAGAAATTTAATTTCGCTCTTCTTCTATTTCGATTCTGATTTCATGTTATTTCCAGGAAATACATCAACTTTTAATATTAGTTTTATTGTAATATAGTTAAGGGCCAGGAAAAAAGGCAAATACTTAATAGTTTTGTTTTCAACTCTAATAAGACGATGATGATACGTTCCTGTTGTTCCTCAATAGCTTCCCTCGTTGGCGGCATTGATTCTTGTTAACATCGCCCCATCTCCCTATTAATAACACTTATGTATTGTTAGGACAATAAGAACCTACTAAAACTTAATTTATTATGTCATTATGCTCTGATGATGACGCTATTGGCATGCAATAATTGGTAGCTTGTTCTGCTTCTAAGCAATTATTTAATAATGTCCCTACATTTTTTACTAAATCATCACTAAAAACAATAATATTGTTCTCACTATTATTATATTTAGCTTTTATTTCAACCTCTTTTGTTATGGGACTGTCACAGAGTTTAGCTGTCAACAAATAGTCTTTATTAATTGTTACATAGTAAACACATAGTGTCCCTGAAAGAACTGAACTGAACATTGAGTGCTGGCACTCACACTGAAGTTTTGCCATAAACTCAAAACGGTCATCGTTATATTTACTTATTTACATAAGCTAACCAGCTCATCCATGGCCAGTTTGTACTCTTAAATATCTTTTTGTGTAGATTTAAATTTATTTTTATGTCAAGAAAACTATGCAGTGATTGTATTTCAGTATTGAAATATTCTTTTTCAGCCTCCCGCCGTGTGGTGGCGGCTCGTTAAAAGAATACTACCACTCCATCTCATCCAATGGATCTCGTAAAAGGCGAGTAAGGAATTAAACTGCACTGTGCACCCAACAGCGCATGGTGGCGATGGGCTCACCACCTATCACACCAAGTGCATTATATTGTTTAGGTGAAACGTGGATTGTGGCAGTCATCTGTTTTGCAGTGAGTGCCCAGTCTCTGACTACCCCTTATGGGATACAGTCGTGATCTTATGTATGTATGTATGTTTTTCAGCCTCATAACATGTTTTAATGTTATCCACTTCAATTGAATATTGTTATTCTTTGCCAATTATGCCAATGATTAATGATATGGTTAAACTACACCAAAGCATTGGTTTTTAGTAGTAACATCGGTAATACTGCATTAAACAAATTAAGGTGCGACGTAATCGACTTTAAAGTAATACCAAATATTTCATCGAAATATGAGAGAAAATTAAGTCCAGCATATTACCATATGCACGGTACTATGCTGGACTTCATTTTCTCTAATATTCCTTTTATGATTGCAAAATCTAAGAATCCATAAGTAGTGGAAGTTATTTGTCATCCTTCAATTGACATTTACACAAAAGACAAATATACATACAATTAAAACTTCGATCAGAAACTAAATTTATTTAGCAAAGAAGATTATAGTAAATTAAATACTGACGACTGGTCTTTTTTAAAGTCGATGGAGCTCAATGCACAATTCATATTTTTTATACATTATTAAACATAGCCATCTCTAATTATGTATCGCAAAAAACCGTTTTGAATACTTATAATTACCCAGTGTGGTATAGTAATGCTTTTTAATAAAGTAAAAAGGCTAAGTTTTTTCTGTACTACGGTCACGACTAAGAAATCTTGAAAAGGATTGTTATTCTTCTTATATTAATTATTCACATGATCTTCTTATATGGTCTGAGATAAAATCCAAGAGAAAAAATAAATCAATTTATCCCCAAATAAGGTAACACAATAATTATACTTTCTCAAATCAACGCGATTCCTTTAACGGAGTTTTCAGTAAAAATTTTAGTCCACCTACTTTAAATTATAGTAATCATACAACTAACATCGTTCAAAAAAGGGGTCGAAAACTGGCATCGAAAATTACAAGCCACTATCTATTCTTAATGTACTCAGTAAACTTATGGAGAGAGTTGTTCATAAACACTTATATCCATTGATTATTTGTCACATTCCTTCGCAACAGCTTCGTTCGGGGTCGCTCAAGTAACACTTTCACATTTGTCAGTGTTTTCCAATGACATACTTTGTGGGATCGATGACAGTTTTTAAGATCGATATAATCTATACAGACTTCAAGAAGACTTTTGACCGCAGAAGAATAATATGGTCCCACCATATTATTCTTCTGCGTAAGCTTCATGAGCTAGGAATTCGTGGAAATCTTCTCCGGAGGGATAAACTTGTATTTCCGTAACCGTTCTCAAGCTGTTGTAGCGGCTGGGACTGGGGCACCGTTCTGAGATCGTGGAATCTAAGGGAGGAGTGGAGCAAGGCACGATATTAGGTATTTTATTTTATTTATACAACTTTTCATACAGGATGTATATAGGCGGACTGAATGCCTGAGGCATTGAGGCAAGTCAACACCAAGGGTAGTGCAGAGATTAAAAGAGATAGGTGCAATTACATGAAATAGAAAAATAGAGAAATATGTGCATGTATGTATATACATACATATATACTCGTAAATACTAATACACACATATTTATTAATATACATAAATACATATAAATAAATAATAAAAAGTGTCGATAAACTATTACTGTGATGATTCTGCTAACTTATTTTTAAGCAGTTTCCGAACTTTAATTTTGAATGAGCAACGATTGTTAGCTGTTCTGATTTCGAGAGGGAGTGAGTTCCAGAGAAGGACGGATTGAATAGGAAAGGATGATTGGCCGAGGGAAGAGCTATGATATGAAGATAAGCAGACACATTATCATATTTACGAAGGTTGTAAATATGATGTACGTATCATATTTGTACGGTGTAGGTGTATGTATGCTGACGGCACTAAAATTTACGCATAGATAAGGACAGATGCCGATACACATAAACTTCAGAGCGACTGAAACTAGCTTTGCAACTACTATCGTGTAAACGGTTTTAATGTTAAAGTTTCTAAATGTTTTCAAATAAGCTTCAACCGCAAAAGACATCAAATTTTATCAGTATAAATTGGACAACAAACCTTTGGAATGAACATGCAAAACTAAAGATCTAGGGCTCATATTTGATTCTAAAACGCTGATGGCAGATTATGTCTCGTCAGTGGTTGCAAAGCTTTATAAAAACTTAAGATTTGTATTGAGGGTGAGTCGCCTGTTTTCAGATTCTGAATGTATTGAAGTTTTATATTTTTCTTATGTCTACGTACATTTCGTTTTGGGATATTGTTGTAATGGGTTTCATAACCCATATTTATTTGAGATACATTCAGGATATTAAAAATATTGAAATTAAATCTAAATTTATAACAGCATTAAATTATCGTGCCCAAAATAAAAATGTAGTTACGAGGAATAATGTGATCACCATAATTTATTGCAGTTGAAAGACCGACGTACACTTCTGCAGATGTTGTTTTTACATGACATCTGTAGTAACATAATCAAAAGTCTTGAATTGAAATCCGAGTTTCTTTAATTCAATACACCTTTGAAACGTACCAGACATACATCTCTCTTTCATGTTCCCACTAGCCACTCTAAATTTGCCCGGAATTCAGTCATTAGCCGTACACTCAACAGCTATAACAAGGACTTTTCATGTATCGATATTTTTCATCGCAGTAAAGCTTCCTTCAAGAAGAAAATTAAACTAACCTTCGAAAAGTTAATTAAAATGTAAATATTTATGTACATTACACATATTGACATCACACCACATTTCATTACTTAAATGTCACACACCTACACATCTATACAATAAACATACAACATGCATCCAACAGAATGACCAAATTCATAATGGCGTACACAAATAATAAATATAAGTTCATGAACTATGTAAAAGATCATGGAAATGCCCCAAACAGTGTCGCAGTAGGTTTTGTAAGAAATTTGTAATCGCATAACAGCCCTCGCATAACATTTGGAGATTTTAAAGAAGATTATCTTAGTAAAGACACTGCTGCAGTATTCAAATTAATACGTGATGCCAGTTATTAGTAATGGTAGTAATTTTGATCACAACCGCTTGCCTATTCATGCGGTGGTTCAGTACCACAACTTCACAAAAGAAGTGTTGTGAAGTTGAGTTTTATAACTCCTTCAGTTACCATTGTCCTATGTGGGCCGTTAAACCGTGAACCCAATTTTATTAATATGTTCAGAGTATCAAACAAAAAGCCTCCGACGATGTCTGCATATTGTGACTGACGGGCAACTACGGAACCCTACACTGCGCGTGATCTGTCACGCATATGACCGGTTTTTTAAATTAAAAACTATTTCTTTTAGATAAAAGAAATAAAAGGTTATCATAAACAATATTGGTAAAATTTTACCACTATCGTTTGAGTTCCTTTGGAGCTTTATGAATATATATATGTATTTAAAATACTCTCATTTCAGAATGGTTATCTTTTTCTTACCTTCTACCTTCAATGGTTTGAACGTTATTAGTGAAACGAAGATTGGTAAGTTGGCGATTATTGGTTGTGTATTACGCTGTAACGATATTCTAAAGCATAAAATATCTAATTTAAATCTAAAAAGTAAAATCTACTTAATTGATAATAATTTGTATACATAAATTATTTTGGAATACCAAAACTTAAAAATTAAGAAGTATAATGAAATACATCTTTGTTTTTATTTATACGCCTATTATTGAGAGTAAGGCTCGACCAACTTTTTTGTAAGTTAACTATTATATAAAATACTAGCTGATGCTCGCGACTTTGTCTGCGTGTATATAGACTTTTTAATATCCCGTGGGAACTATTTGATTTTCCGGTATAAAAGTATCCTATGTCCGTGCAAGCTATCTATGTCCCAAATTTCATCAAGATTAGTTCAGCGGTTGAGCCGTGAAAAAGTAACAAACTAACAGAGGGACAGAGAGTTACTTTCACCAACCCGCATTGGAGCAGCGTGGCGGACTATTCCCAGCTCCAAACCCTCTCAGAAATGAGAGGAGACCTGTGCTCAGCAGTGCGACATTTAAAGGCTGTTACTTTTATAATATTACTAGCAGATACCCGCGACTTCGTCCGCCTCAATATAGGTTTTTAAATATCCCGTGGGAACTATATGATAGTTATAGCATAAAGCATAGCCGGCATAAAGTGTTCTATGTCCGTTTTCAGGATGCAAGCTATCTCTGTGCCGAGTTTCGTTAAGTTCGGTTCAATGTTGAGCTGTGAAAAGGTAAAAAAGAAGGTACAAACAGACAGAGGGACAGAGAGAGTTACTTTCTCATTTATAATATTAGTGTGGATAGTATGGATTGTAACCTAACATCTGGTGGCTATGTCTATAATACATTAATTAATTAATTAATTAAAGTCCGACAATTACAATAATATTATCTCCAACTTTTGCTATCTCCCTGACCGAATTTTATCACATGGTCATAATTCAAAACACAAGAAGCTTTTATTTGCACGGAAAATATAACAGTACCGTAAGTGTTTGTGCGAACGTAAAGGTTTTACTAGTGTTCTTCCCGCAACCTGGTTGGCGCAGCGGCTGACCGATTGGCTTCTGCGCTACGAGTCTCGGGTTCGAATGTACAAACCGATTCCTGCACGAAACAATTTTATGTTCAGCCTACAGATGGTTCTTTCGGATCTAGGTGTTTGTGCATGTGAAATTGATCATAAATTTAACCTATGATTAAGGAGAAATTGTAGTGAGAAGCAATGTTTTTTTCGCAATTCTATCCATCCACATCTAGCAAAATTTCACAGGGTTTCTTACTATCTGGTGGGGTATTTGATCCCTCAATAATAGGTCTAGCATATTTGAGATGGTCAGTCTACCGGAAGCAGTTTTTTGGCTTTTCTCTTAGTTCATTTTTACAATACACCGGATAAAATGAGGTGGCAGATTCTCTTACGCCGCTACCACACGAAATTTCGGTAAAACGAGTATAATACCAATGAATTACTTAGACAAGAACATCACTTTAATGCAGAATGCTTAAATTGATGATGACGATGATATTCTCTAGCCGATTTCGACCACGGCGACAACTTCCGAATACTGTCGAGAGCCATCAACTGCGCAGGAGATATTATAGTGCCACTAGTGTACGCGCAAACACAGAAGTAACATCAGAGGTAGGCTAGGATGCAGTGTCAGAAACACGGGGACAATCACAACACAACCAGACCCGAAAACCAACAATTTGTGCTATGCTTAAATTATAGTTCTATTCATCTAATACATTTCCGGTGTAATTTTATTCAAGAACTTATCGGAAAAGTACGATTCTGATCTCATAAAAACATCCTGTTACTTAATCCAATTGTACAAGCGTATTTGTTTCTCAGTACAAGATTGTTGTGAAACGCAATCGCTTCGATAAGAATTCAAACAACTGAACAGATTACACGGAGCGACATAATCCGGATAAGCATCATTTTGTTATCCACTGTATTCAAGCAAGGCGTCTTACCTGGTCTGCATCGAATTAGGAATACAAAGTCAGAAATAACGCTGAACAAATTTTAGTATAATTCTGTTGCATCGGATTCAAATTATTAAAATTTAAATGCATGATAATAAAATATTTGTAAAACATGAAGGTGGAGTAAATGGAATATATTTTTGTACTTTTGTCGAGGTTGACCACTTAGGCTCTGCAAAAGTCTTTCAAACTTCTGTCAAATTATAAGCAATTACTTATAGATGACCGTTCAAAATTTAATTTAGAGTGTAGTTAAAAACTGATTAGCTTCATTGTTTCCCTTAGGAGCCCTAATTTACCATATATATTTGTAGTAATAGATGTCAATATTAAAAACAACAGCATTACACAATTGACGTATACAGCATTTTTAATGTTGATACGAGTATATACAGCAATATTGACAGCATATATAAGGGTACTAAACAAACGTGTGATACCAATATACTTTTTTTCATTGTTAATAATCATCATCATTATGATCGTTACAACCTACCACAAATCCGCTGCTAAACATAGAACTTCCTTGTAGATAGCCACAAGCACGGATCTGTGCCTCCGTCATTCATACGTCACGTGAATAGGTTAAAATTCGGCGGAATTAGTTAAATCCAAATACTTGCAAATAATTTCACAGTATGGTGGCGGCCTAAGAGAATCTACCACCCCATATCATCCCGTTTGAGTCGTTAAAAGTCTACAGAGAAAAAATTAAAACCAGGAGATGGGCAGCAGCACCTTCTTGGAACATCTGAATAAATAAACTGCGGTTACCAACTCGCCAAGCGTGGCAAATATGGCAAAATCACTCCAAAATGCTTCGTACTTTTGTGGCTATCAATGGGGGAGGCCTATGTTCAGCAGTGAACTTGTGATAGGCCGAAATGATGATGATGATGAATTTAATGTAATTATATACATTGTCCACTGGAGGTAGTCCTGCAAGCATGGATCCGCCTAGGTTATTATTTTGTGTGTATGCCGCCTAGTGCCTGTTATTCCGCCGTCAAGCAGTGGTGTTCATAATATCACTGTGTTTCGGTTCAAAGTGTAATGAAGCTAGTGTAGTTGTAGGTCATATAAGACTTAAGAACCAATGTACCAGTATCATGGCAATGCAGTTCTGCTCACCGAAGGTGTTTCTGGGCGACACCGACACTGGTTATGGGCAGGCCCATACCATAAGATGAACGACTTGCTCATCGCCCCACATTATAAAAACATTATTGTTGTTATGGAGCAGGAACCCAAATAGGTATGTCCTGCGGCATACACATGCATGGCTTATATTACTCCTGTTTCCTCTGTAGGGTGTATCAATTCCTGTTTATCTTTTTAGTAAGCAAACATAACATTGGAAAAAGAGACGTTTGTTCGTATATGATTGTGAGTTTCTGTGTTTTTTTTTTTATTGTATAAAGTGACGAAACGAGCAAAACGTTCACCTGATGGTAAGTGCAACGTCCGCCCACAGCAAATGCTGTGTCACCCAGAATATTTCTGTGTGACACCACACTGCGCTCGTCACCCTGAGACATCAGTTCTTAAGTCTCAAATGCCCAGTGATTACGCTAGCTCACAGTGCCCTTCAAACCGAAACACAGTAATGCTTGCACACTACTGCTTCACGGCAGAATAACTGGCCCTGGGGTGGTACCTACCTAGACGGATTCCTGCATAGGAATCCTACCACCAGTAAAGTGTTTGTGCTATTATAAGCTCCCTTCTATCTATTTCTTATTATACACAGTGCAATATAAATTCTCTGTCTGGTGTAATACATCATCGTCATAATTTAAGCCTATCACTAGTCCACTGCTGAACGTAGGCCTCCCCCATAGATTGCTACAAAAGTTTGTAGCTCTCTTTTGAGGGGATTTCGCCATAGTTGCCACGCTTGGCAGGCGGGTTTTGCAACCGCAGTTTATTTATTCAGATGTTCCAGGAAGATGCTGCTGCCCATCTCCTAGTTTGAATTTTCCCTCTGTCGACTTTCACGACACCTACGGGATGAGATGGGGATGGTAGATTCTCTTAGGCCGCTACCACACGGCACTTATGTAATACATATCCAAAATTGATCTTTTAAAACATAAATACGAAGAAAACCCTAGGAGGATTATCAAACCTTAAAATTTCTATTGTACTTCTTTTGACGATCGTATGGTTGCTGAGCACAGCCACTGCTGTCACAGGTGATTTTCAAAAGAGTTTTGGAGCCGGGAAGAGTTCAACACGCTACAATGCTTGCATTCGTTGGATTTCACATGTCGTCGAAATATTGTTTGGTTCTTAGACATACAGGTTTCCTCACGATGTTTTTCAATACCGCGGCTCATGTGATAGATCATCACTTAAAGTTGCAACTCATGATATTAGTGGTGCCGACACGTGGGTTCGAACCCAGGTTACTCGCGTCCTACGTGTATGCGATCGCACGTCACCCGAGCTGTCGCGGTTTCATAGGATATACGTTTAAAATGTGGAAATGTGGAATTTCAAACCGGTGGTTATATTCAAGTAGGCCTTACGTTGCACAAAGTCCAGTTAATACTATCTTAAGGGTAACAGACAATTATAATCTCAGATGTGGCACGCATCATATTATATTTTTATTAATAATCGAAGCTAGTTTTAACATGGTAAATATCCATCATTGTTATTAATGCACTAGTAATAAAAATAATATTTAAAGACGACAAACTATCAATTATATTTCGACAAAATTTAAAACCATATTTTAAAGTATTTCTGTTTGATCTCAAATAAAAAGTAAATATTTTTCAGCATTTCCAAATTTTTTCCAGCCCATTTCTGAAATTGTAGATATAAATAAAAGCAGAGGTACATTTTAGCGGGAAGCCGCGAGCAAACATTTGGCTAACAGTCCATAAAGGTCTCGTATTGAAATATTCAAATCGTTCATTTTTAATACTCTCACCATGGTCGCGTGGAATGGCTAATTTATTATTTAGCATGACATCATATCTTTGCGTGCAATTATTTTAAAGGCAGCAACTTTATCCAGCTATCCTTAATATTCTTCTGACTATAGTTAGTTTTATTTAAAACCTTTGAAATGAAATAAACTTAAAAACAAGACGGAGGATTCCTGCATAGGAATCCTACCACCAGTGAAAAAAAAAATGATTATTGTGGCACAGTGTCATGTATTATGGTATTTAGACTGTAAGTGCTAAAGCTGTATTGTTGTACACATCTGACCACTACATCATATCACTATTAAGGGAATAGGACTTATTTTCTTATATTAACGACATCATAATATGGTCTTGGAATGAAATAAACTCTTAGAAACACCTTCGTCAAAACGTCGCGCAGCCGCAATTGTTCTTATCTTCCTCTTCCGTTTCTCCAATTCAAGAGCAAAAAGAGAGAGATTCATTCCTGTTCTTGTTTTACATTAATGACCTTTTTTTTTGGTACATAAAACGTCTGAGATAGTTCTGTTTGTCTATGATATCTCATTGTTATTTTCGGTTAACATGTATGACTTAATGCTGGATAGGCCCGATCATACTCTCGGATATCCAAAAGGTTTACGGTAAATATTTTACTTTTAAATGAGGATTAAACAAATAAATACACTGTACAATGTCTACTTGTACGGTATTTCTTGGGATCTCTACTGATCCCAAGCTACACATTGAAAAACTTTAAATTGAATAAAGTCCATTTTAAAACTGATCATTATATAGAGGACAAAGATGATAGAAATAGGAGATAATTCTTTAATTTTCGCTTGCAGACTCTCATTAGAGATTTTGTAATAATTTAATGTAATTTATACATTAAATTATGTAATAATTCACTGAAAGAAAAGTACCCCACAATTTCTTGCCGGTTTATCTCTGAGAAGGTCTTATTTTTAGAACCATTGTAAATTTTGAAATTCATAAGAGCTTCCAACAGGCTTAAATTTAATAATTCAATATGACTTTAGCTTTGTAGTGAACAAAAGGTCTACCATGCAAAGAAATAGGTGTTACATATCTACATATATCTCTTTATATACCTATCTATCTATTATGTTTACTTTGACGATTAGCTTAAATTATGCAAATCAAATATTATAATGAGTTTAGCAGACGGTACATCAAAGAGTAATCCGCGTACGTCAAAAGTTTGCTACCGGCATTTATGGTAGAATACTGGCGATTTCACCCTACTACGGTAGTCCTCTTTAAAAACCAATTTTTATCAACATTAAGCTTTGTCGCAAATAGGAATACCTCCATGCAGTTGTGTGTGTAAGGACAAAATATATATTGGTTTTAAAGTGTCGATGGATTATCATTGCGTTATGTATAAGTACTGCATCTCAACCTTATTTAACCATTTTTCCGAACATACCGTTTAAGTCAAAGGAGCCACCGTGATCGACATTAATCAGGAGTTCCACCATTGTCAAAGAGCTGACCACTCGAAACTTAATTTTGACTCACACTGACTTTGTTTCTTTCCTTAAATAAAAAAGAAAAAAAAACGAAACTGCAACAATATTGTACTCGTTTAATAAATTCCTCGGTGTGTATTTTCACTTCACACGTTATGGTGAAATTCAATAGAGCTCACAAACAGACTGGATTTACTGAAATTGTCAGTGAAGCCCTTTTAGTTGATCACTTTGATGGACTATATTGCACGAGGTCTTTTATTAATAAAATAATCAAAACACTCTAAATAATAAAATTTCCAGAAAGGTGCATTTAAAAAAGCATTTAGATATCTATTATTATACCATTAGGAGATATATATAAAGTCTATCATTTTTAGTGAATGAAATTAATAAACTGATAATGTATGACGTTGAGTATGACGCTTATTAAGAACTGTGACATGTTCAGTACTTATGTGTTTAATATAATAAGATATAATAACTAATTTAATTAATTCACATGTACACACATCAATACTTAAAACAAATAAATACAGCAGTGGCTAGTCAATGAAAAAAGTATTTTTTTGTTGTGACAATTTGTTATATATAATTTCGGTTAATAACTTCAAGTCGACATCTGATACGAGTATATATAATCGCGATATATTCTGTCAAGAAAAAGAATAATGGTTGTATTGTAAAAATATAAACTTAGGTTTCTTATATTTATGTGAACACTACAGTGACAGATGTCCTGATGTCATAGTTAACCCGGAGTACCTTCAGCTTTTTATTTTTATTTTTTACTTTTTTAAGCTGGTGGTAATACCCAACCGTCTTCTCTATTGAAGAGAAAAAAATAAAAGCGACATCAGGACATCTGTCACCTCAGTCCTCCCGTGACTATGGGTGCTGTAAAGCACTCGAAACGTCGGGTTATAAATTGTCAAATTGGACGCGATGGAATCCGTTAAATTGGTTTCATTTAAATATTTTATGGGAGAAATATTAATTAATTTCTATAAAAAGTGATATAATAAATGTGTTGCTAAGTATTACAAACATATGAGCATTTTTTTTTCAACATTTAGTGCTTAGGTACATGAGAGTACATCACGTAAGAGAATATAAAGTATTAATACTTGTATTGTGTTCGTAGACGTTTGAAGCGCTGTAGACGCGAGTCTCCGACGAATGCGTAGTCAGCGTAGCGGATACTACTAAGGCTGAACGAAAGCTATTGTATGTTTAATTAAAAGTTACATATAGAAGAGGTTATTAGTGGAGAGGGTTTTGTAAAGAATGGCATGTAAACATTTTAAAATGTAGAGAGATGTGTGTTTTAACAGGGACTTGCCAAGATAATTTTATGATAATAAATTTTGTGAGTGGAAGAGCCACATTTCGAGTTGATACTTTAATGGTCGCGTGGCCTAGTGGTCAGAGTACCTGCCTACTACGCCACATCTTTTGGGTTCGAATCCAAGCCGGAGCAAAATATTGTGCATAATCACAAATTGAAGGTTTTCGGTTGGTGTTGTGTTGTAATTGATCTCTTGTGTTTGACATTATATCCTGGCCTATTTCTAATCTCATCGCATGAGCGTTACATTGTGCTAGGGTAGTTTAAAGTGAAAGCGAGTGAGTGCCTCTGGGTTTGCTCTTAACCCTTGTGCCATTATAATATCTACTGTGCAGTTGATAGCTTTCGATATTTACTGATGGTAGGAATCTGTCTAGGTAGGTACTTCCCCAGGCCAGTTATTCTGCCGTGAAGCGGAAGTGTGCAAGCATTACTGTGTTTCGGTCGGAAGAGCACTATGAGCTAGTGTAATCACTGGGCATATTAGACTTAACAACTGATGTCTGTAAGCTGACGGGCGCAGTGTGGTGCCTCAGAAAAATGTTTTCGGAGCCACAGTATTTGTTATGGGCAGGCGCTACACTTGCTGTCAATTGCGGGCCTTCTGCTTTGCGGGCCTTCTGCCTTGCGGGCCTTCTGCTCGCGAGTCTCTTCCGACGAAGTTGTAAAAGCCGCCGGGCTAACAACGTTTACACATACAAAAAAAAAAAACTTGCCGTCAGGTGAAGGTTTTGCTCGTCTCGTCACTTTATCTAATAAAATAAAATATTCGGAAGCCAGGAAGATATCATCATCACTACATTACGCAACACGTAGTTGTTGGCAGCGTAAGAGAATTCCTCAATCCGTTTAAGCGACATGCTGTAGGGAACAGATATGGCAGTGCAAGGGTAGCAACATTCTTTTGTCGTAACGACTATACTTTGGCTACCAATAAACGCGCCAAGCGTGACAATTATGCCCACTGTCACATGAGGCACATTTATAGTCTATTTTAAATTCAGTAGTAGACTATAACGGTCTATTTATACTCTTAGTAATATCAAGTCATTGGATCGCGGAGTTACTTTTATTTCGATTAATTGTTTCGAAAGAGTTTTGACCAAACTCTTTTTAGCCCATTGATCGGTTTAAATGTCAAACTGTATCTTTCATATTTTTACGATAAACCTCTTTAAGACGTAGATAATTTGAAGTAATCATTTTCTAATCCTTCAAAAGAGTCAAATGAATGGGATTCGCAATTAAGTGAAATTGAAAAAAAACATTACAAACTATAAAAGTTTAAGCATGATAGTAAATTTAAATTTTTAAATGGTTCTTTGCAATTTGATTGCGGATATACCGCGTATAAGTTGTTCGTCTATTTTTTCGCACAAACGGATACTCATCTCGGCCTATTTTTTAAAGTAGATTTGAATATAGGTTAAACGTAGATGCAATATAGGTTTAAAGATTTTTTTATTTCCCATAAGAACATAGGTTCACTTAAAATGAGATACAATAATATGCTTAAATTAAAACAATTTACCTCTAATGCATTGGACACTGACATTACGTATTTGAAACAAAAACAAAAAATTATATTACATTGTGCAAAATATAGGTCTTAAGTTTACTCTTAAAAATGTGTATTCTATCGCATTCTTTTATTTCATTTGGTAATTTATTATATAGCTGTACTCCTTCCATCAAAATTGTTTTCTTCCCGTAATTAGTGCGTGAGCTAGCGAGTTTTATTTTGTTTTTATTTCGTAGATTGTGTGTATTGACTTTTTTTGTAACTGTATATTTTGACTGAATTGAATTTGTAGTAATGTTTTTTATTAAAATGCAAGTGTAATACGTATAAAGTTGTGTTATATGGAATATTTTGGTATTTTTATATAGCTGGTTTGTGGGAGTTAGGTAGGGGTAGTGAAATAAAACTTTAATAATTATGTTTTGGGTTCTTTGTAGACATTTCAGATTTGAGTTAGCCGCCGATCCCCATACTTCAATTAAGTATTCTAGATGTGGCTTTACTAAGGAATTATATATTGTGGTACGTTTTTCCATTGGAATATAGTTTGAAACCTTACGCAATGCCCCTAGCAATGATGACAGTTTTGTTCGGACATGCCCGATTTGATATTTCCAAGTTAATTTTTCATCAATCCATAGACCAAGATATTTTTCCTGGTGTGAACGCTGAATTCTACTATTATTAATGGTAAGAGGTGCTAAATCGGGTATATGTTTATTTTTAGCAGAAAAAATAATATACGATGTTTTTGTCGTGTTAATAGTAAGCAGGTTAAATTTAAGCCATTCATTAAGAGTGTCTACATCTTTTTGTGCATTATTTATTATGTTATGGATTGATTTATCAAAGTAGAAAAGACATGTGTCATCTGCGTATAATGTTAAGTGTCCAGTAAGTCCTATTGTATTAATATTATTAATGTAAATTAAAAAAAAATAAAGGGCCGACTACGGAGCCTTGAGGAATTCCATATGTGATATTTTGTGGAGTGCTAATGAAGTCATTTATCTTTACTACTTGACGCCTGTTTTGTAAGTATGATGTAAATACGCCTAACGCTGTTCCAGTGACTCCAATGTTGTGCAACTTCTGGAGAAGCTTCGGGTGGCTTACAGTATCGAAAGCTTTTTTTAAATCTATAAAAATTCCTAGTATAGCACATAAATACAATACATACATACAATATAGCACTAAAAACCTTCGTATATACACAAAACATACAAAAATATGAATAATTATGTTATTGGTAGTAGGATTCCTATGCAGGAATCCATCGAGGTAGGTACCACCCCAGGGCCAGTTATTCTGTCGTGTAGCAGTAGTGTGCAAACATTACTGTGTTGTGGTTTGAAGGGCACTGTGAGCTAGCGTAATCACTGGGCATATGAGATTTAAGAGCTGATGTCTCAGGGTGATGGGCGCAGTGTGGTGTCACACAGAAATTTTCTGGGTGACACAGCATTTGTTATGGGCAGACGTTGCACTTACCACCGGGTGAACTTTTTGCTCGTTTCGTCACATTATCCAAAAAACTGGCCTTGGGGTGGTACCTACTTCACTTCTGTCACGTGTACTCAGCTGCACACGCTCTTTTTATCATGAAATCATATATTTGCAAAAAGCTATATAGTCTTTGAATTTGGAAAGCGAAGGAAAATAACTTATGAAACTGTTTAGCTCAGTCGTTACTCACACATGCAGCAAGTTGTCGGCGCAATCACAAAGAGCAGTATATTAAATACTTGCTACATAGTTAATAGTCATTGAAAAGTTTCCCTTCCTCACAATTTGTGACAAATCTTCGAAAGTTTTTAATCTCACAATGGCTGAAAGATTTTGATGCGCTTGCAGACATCTTTAATTATTTTGCTGTGTATATCGTTTAAAATATTTTTTGTATGAAATCATATTTTTTAATTGTACGTGAAAATTGATAAGAATTTGGAAAATTTTCGTTATAATTTTCATTAAGTCACACAGTGACTCAAAATTAGTTAGCAATACAGCAATAACTATGTTAGTAGCATTAATGCATACAGAATTCAGTGTAAAATGGTACTGAAAATCCAGGAGACACGACTAACGTTCTCCACGATTAGTGAGTTAATTTTTTTTAGTGGTAAGTGTACATGACTTTTAGGCCGCGGCTTCTAGGTTACAATGCCAGCGGGAGTCAACTTGTGTGGTAGTGCACAAATGATTGGTTTTCGGGTTTGATTGTGTCACGATACCATGATACCGTGTCTCTGAAACTGCATCGCTGCCTATCCGATCTTACTATTCCCTTATCTCTTGAGCGTTACATCGGTTGCAGGAAGGTTAGAAAGAGTTAGTCAAGTCTCTGTGTTTGCCCTTACACTGGACTGTGATAACTTTTGATTAATTAATAGCTTCCGACAGTATTCGTATCTTTCAGCCGAAAATCGGTCAGGTAGATACCAAAATTCAAGTTTTGCCATGCTTGTTTTCTGCGGGGGCAAAAAGTGGGCTACGGATGTGGTCTATGCCTACCCCTTATATGGGAAAAAGGTGTGATTGTATGTATCTAGGTATGTTTATTTTGTTTGTAGACGTCTGGAGATTCTTCGAAAAGTGTAGACTGCTATGAATTTTAAACATTTAGCATTAATTACGTAGTGATTCTTATGAATCACAATGTTAATTTAATAAATATGAAATAACCAATAATGGTTACGTCATATTTTTTACATTTCGACTAATATGTATATGCGAAAAAGTAAGCTTCCTTTCCATTTTTTTTGTCCCAACAACCAGCAAATTCACCTTTAAGTCAAAATCGTCATTGTATCTCGTTGTTCTAAGTTTTGTGCGATCCAGTAAACGACACACTTTAAGCAGAGTTAGTCGGATATATGAAACACGTCTAGCTAAATATCATTTTAACACCGAATGTTGTGGTCATAATTTGACTATCAATGTGACTCCTTACAATACGCCTA
Organism: Luehdorfia chinensis; assembly: GCA_019845155.1. Taxonomy (NCBI): domain Eukaryota; kingdom Metazoa; phylum Arthropoda; class Insecta; order Lepidoptera; family Papilionidae; genus Luehdorfia; species Luehdorfia chinensis. Next base: position 10,753,574 of record JAHVAK010000642.1, on the reverse strand, counting down.
CATATATTTTTGATAACTACTAATTTTAAATTAGTAGTAAAACAGCTAACAACATCTGAATATGATGTTGGCCGATTTTAGACCACGGCGACTACTTCCGAAAACTATCAAAAGCAATCAACTGTGCAGGAGGTGCTACAAGTGAAAGCGCAAACAGAAGCACTCACTCGTACTAACCTTCCCGCGCCCGATGTAATGCACATACGATAAGATTAGAAGTAGTCTATAGCACTGGGGCAATCACAATACAACCAAATCAGAAAATCATCAATTTGTGTTTTTTCACAAATGTTTTCTCCGGTTGGCATTCGAATCCAGAATGCATGGCGTACGTTAGACAGCAAAATGACGGCGACGTATTATCCTTTTGATCTAGAGTACTAAAAAAGTAAAGTAAATTATCACCAATCACTCTTCAATGGCATTCATTGCTACCTACTTTCATTCCATTCCGCGCGACAAGCTTTTTAAAAGCAAAAAATTCTACATAAAATATTAAATAATTTTCAGTGATAAAGATAGTAAGTACGTTTATTTTTATTACGATCTACTAATGCGAAATTATATAGGTATATACTCAGCATTTGGCTTTACGTTATCCTAATAAAAACCTAAATTTATTATATTCGTTTTTGTGCATGGCTATAATAAAAGCTTGTTTTAAAAAAGGTTTTTATTTATTTTACTAGTGACCCACCCCGGCTTCGTACAGGTGCAATTTACTAATGAAAAAAATGAGAAGTCAGCTTAGCAAAGAAATATTAAGTATGTTTTATTTCTAACATACTTCTACCTACAGCGGTTTAGGCTGTGCGTATCAGTCAGTCAGTTCGTTAATGTGTCAAATTTTAATGTGAAATATCTATTGGTGCGTCTTGGAGGTAAGACCGACTCGTGTGCCGGGACCGAAAATGGAAAGCCATTATACCTCCTCTTGTTACGCACTCTGTAACATTCTCTTCAACTCATGTTTAATTATTCTTAATTGTAACACCTTAATCTATGGAATACAATGGGCGAACTTAATGGCAAGAGATATTCTCTGCCAGTCAACCTTGGGAGACTTGAAAAATAATGACAGGTGCAATGTTTGTAAAAAAAATATCTGGGGCGAAAATATAAACACTATTATAAATAATCATTAAACACATCCATAAAATTAACATAGATAAACAATAATATTTATATAAAGAAAATAATATTGTCGAAGAATTCTTTTGAAGGAATTTTTGTTGGGTGCATATTCCTAATATCATCAGGAAGGGCGTTCCAGAGGAGCGTAGTCTGAACTGTGAAAAAAGAGCTGAAGAATTTAGTACGATGCTATGGAATACTTATCTTTAGACTATTAGAAATTCGATCATAAGTCGAATAAATAAATTTAAGTTATCTTTCACTTAAGGCGGGGAAGTAGGATCGTGTAAAAGTTAGTAAAGTACAAATACAATTCTGGCGCTACACCTTTGACGAATAGAGAGTAATTTAAGCTTTGAACGATAAGCGTATATGTGGTCATACTTACGTAGACCGTAAATGAGTCTTATATCATTATTAAGGCGCTCCTATTTAGTGAAAAGATTTTGTGATAGATCTGCATAACACACATCTGCATAATCGATCAGTATAAGTAGGATAAGCGAATGAACCAGCATAAGCTTGATTTTTAAAGACGTAAAAAAAGAACTATGTTTTTTCTAAACCACTTATTAAAATATTAAGAGAAATATTTATAATTGTTTATATTAATTACCATGAATATTTATAATGGCGGCCAAAATGCAAATCGCGTGTTCCGCGAACACGGATAGGCATAGCCCTTAACTTCTGATCCGAATGGCAATAAAAGTCTCGTTATAATCAATTTAGCTTTTTCAGAGACTAGCCCGGAAAATTTAAAAAACGCGCTATACTGCGCGATGCACAACATGCCTCTATCCACAGAAATGCCGTCTGTCTTCTAGACGTACGTATAGGAATACAATTGTTACCAAAATTATAGGAGAAATTAACAAAATTAGGTATTTAGTTGGATCATATTTTAAACTGTAAAGAGTAATAAAATCGCGTTTCGTTTCTTTTTAAGAATCTCCTTCCCCTTTGACAGAGGGAAAATGAAAACCAGGAGATGGATATCATGCTCCTGGAATTTTTGAATAAACATTGGGAATTTAATAGGGAGTAAGATTTTTTTTGACTCGTACCAAAATGGCAGTGACGTGGTTTGCCACCCAACACGTTTCGTTTCCAACGGGTTTTTAAAAGTGGGCTACGTGTGGCCTGTGCCTACCCCTTATATGGGAAAAAGGCGATACTGTATGTTTGTATGTATGTATGTCGCCGTGTCGAAAATCGGTCAGGAGGATATAATCTATTGTCTGGCCTCCCCTGGCACATTGGCTGGCGACGCCCTTCTTGTCAACTAAAATCCAATGAGCCTAAACACGACGGAGTTATGATAAGAAATTGAGGACCTCCTTTGACCACCTCCGAGCTCCATCATGCGAACACCTTTATGGTATCATATTATGTGCCTTTATTACCAAAATCACATGTGTTCAGCTATATCGGTTTAGGGGAACTGATTTAAAATTCGGTTGCAAGAATTGACCATACACTAGTACTAATACATGCGTACATACATAGAGTCACGCTTGTTTCTCATTGGGGTAGGCAGAGACCACATCTTTCCACTTGCAGTACTAATAGAGCTTGTAATAAAATGCGCACTTCTAGAGGAACTTAAAGCCGTTAGTATAGACGGTCACAATCTCGCTTTATTATCTTTAACTAACTTATTAATAACAATTAGGTGGTCTAATAAGACAATCGTTTGTGCTTATGTCGATTTTAGGCGTTGTTTCAAATTTGTATACTAATTAAGTTAAAAGGTTTCCAAAATCGGGAAATGAAGAATAACAAAAGAGAAAAAAGTTTCATGACGTGAACTTTTTATATGTTTTAATAAATATCGCTCTAATATCACTTTACTGGTGGTAGGATTCCTATGCAGGAATCCGTCTAGGTAGGTACTACTCTAGGGCTAGTTATTCTGCCGTGAAGCAGTAGTGTGCAAACATTGCGGTGTTTCGGTTTGAAGGGCACTGTGAGCTAGCGTAATCACTGGGCATATGAGACTTAAGAACTGATATCTCAGGGTGATGGACACAGTGAGGTGTCACACAGAAATATTTTCGGTGACACAGCATTTGTTATGGGCAGACGTTGCACTTACCATCATGTGAACGTTTTGCTCGGTTCATCACTTTATACAATTAAAAAAAAACCTAATACAATAATAAAAAACCTTTTTCCTATCTTAATAATACGAGTATTATAATTAATTACATTTCAGAATACTTGGAGTATGAACTTTAATTTAAGTTCAAAGTTTTGTACCTCATCTTCGGACCAAAGGCCGCGACGTATCGGAGAACGCTGCATACCATCAAACAACAATAACGTGTTAGTTGAAAATAGAATGACTACAGTGCTCTATCGGCTTAAGTCTTAACCAACAGACAACATTTTAATATTTTTATGTGTAAACATTAAACTAGATACTTAAAAACCATAGCCGTTTAATTTCTAGTCGAATCTGTGCATCGAGTGAGCGTATGTAAACGCTCTTGATTTATCAATTACACGACTTTTTTAAATATTTGACGAGTCCATGGCCTAGTGGTTAGCGTACCTAACCTTCGATCGAAATTCGACTTTCGGTTCGAATTCCAGCCGGAGCTAACATTTGTGAAAACTAAATTGCTGGTTTTCTTGTCTGGTTGTATTGCTGTTAAATCCTACTGTGGGCATCGTTTTTTTTTTTAGGAAAAGAACAGAATTTTATATGCGAATCATTTAATGTTTTTTTATAAATTTTTGTAGCCAATAACTTAACAAATACACGTTTAACCAGTAATAAACTCATTTCCCGAGTGGGCCAAAAGTGGGCTACGTAAGTGGCCTCAGCCTACTCTTTATATGGGAAAAGGGCGTGACTGTATGTATGTAACTTAATAAAAACTATAATTTTAATACCGTTGGTTATATTTTACTTATGGATTAAAATTTACATTCATTTTAAAAAAAATGTACCCTCGTACCACGAGGCGGGCAGGCAATGTCAGGAAAATCTCGGGAGCGGAACAGATGGCAGAATATCGGTCTCAAATATGCCTAAACTATACAGACCCGTGATATTCATCACTGTGCGTAAAGTTGCTCGAAAATAGCAAATCCTCGCATTGTGAGAAGTCTTTGTTTATGTGTATAGCTTATAAGCTGCAGAAGAATCTGAATGTCTGATTTAAAACATACGATACATTAGAAACGCCATTTGTACACTTTTCGGTGTCACACAACACATTTTTGTTCGTGTTAAAATTTATTGGTGTCCGGCAAGTGTAAGTAAAAAATAAAACTCTACATTTCAGTATGCTTACATGCCGTCCGTCCGTAAGCATATAGTAGTTACTTTCCTTAAAAAGTAACTACTATCTGTTTAATTAAAAATTTAATATATTATATTGTGAAGTAACATATTACTTGTTAATAATAAAAAATAACCTAATAATTAAAACCTAATATGCGTCAAGTTTATCTTGTTAGGTTTTAAGTTTTAGGTTATTTTTAATTATTAAGTTGTTGATCTTTTAAATTGTATAATGGACCTAGTTAGTTATAGCTTTTACTGATCTACGGCTCATAGCATACGACAATATGCATGTTTTACATAACAAATGGAAATCTGTAATTGGCAGTAAGATTAGCTAATTTAAGTAATGTAATCTTTTCTAAGTGCTGTTGATTCTATGATAATAATTAATAAAAAAAAATATTCAAATGTAGAGTTATTTTTTTTTTACTAAAACGTCATGAGCTTGGAATAAATGTGGAATGTTACTAGTAAGTTATAACAGACTAGCTGAAGGCGACTATAAGGTTTAGGTTTTTTAAAAAAGACTGTGAAAAATCTTTGATTTTCCGGAATAAAAAGTATCCATGTCCGTCTCCAGGACGCAAGCTCGGTTCAATGGTTGAGCCGAAAAATGTTAAGAAACAGACAGAGAGACAGAGTTACTTTCGCATTTATAATATTAGTATGAATATAAGTTTTTATTTTCAAAGAACGCATAGCTCACATTGTTTCGCTTATTATACAGCGCATTGTACAACTGAATAATACAATAAGTAAAATCGCTATTTTGGCCGTTAAAATATTTATTTATTCCAAGATTTTCTCTACACCGTTAATTCTTCAACCGTTTTTAACTGGTGTTAGAATTCCTATAAAAGAAGTCGCCTAGGTGGGTACCACCGCAGCGCCATCAATCATTAGTGAGTTAACACTACAGTGTGTTCGGTTTAAAGGGAACTGAAGCTAGAGAGAGATATGAGATTATGATACTTAAAAACCAATGTCTCGTGGTAACAAACGCAGCATGACGTTACACAGAAGGCGCTTCTGGGTGACACTGTAAGTGTTATCATCGCTAACTTCCATAAAAAAATACGAACAATCCATGTTGGTCTCATTACTACGCAAATTTTATTAAAATGTAATATTCTATTAAGATGTCCATAGGCACAAGTAAAATAACAGTCTTAAAACGTCCCACTGTACTGGCACTCGCACAGGTCTCTTGTCAATAGTACATTCGACATACCGCCCTTGCATATGTCAGCGTACCACACATTCTCTCGAAATATTTTTATTTCCAAATTTCCTCGCGTTTTCCCTCGTCATGGAGATCAGGGTTTATAAGCTATCGCTGTGTGCAAACATCAATGACATCATCATCACTAACAAACTCAAAACTTGCAAATGCAATTAAGAAATTATATCCCAAACAGAATGATACATATTCTTTTCATTTAAGTAAGAGTACTTATGTGTACGTACTTATTATACTGATTAAAAGCAGTTCAGAAACTAAAGAAAACTACAACCAGTTTTGGAATATTAATGTAGTTTTGTTGTATGTAATATTTTATGTTAAAAATTTTGGATATTCCGACTGTTTGTAGCCGCCCTCTGTAAAGAAAACTATTACCTTTTTGTGAGAGCTTTTATCAAAGAGTCGACGACATTTTTAAATATTCAAATAACTTTAGTATCTGGGAAATTGTTTTTACATTTTGGCTTAGTACGAAAATGTTACAATATTTTTATTGCTTGTTTACTTTGTTTTAATTATAACTAGATATTTTTTGTGTCAGGGCTGAATTCATCTTGTGTTACTTTTCTTTGTATATTTATATAACCTTTCTTTACAAAGATTAATTTTAAATCACTGCGACATGGGTGCAAAATGGTGCGCAAGTTGTTCTTGAATATTACGCTTTAGTGACTATGTTGGCGAAATGGACAGTTAAACAAAAGGGGCCATATTATATACATAAAAAACTGTTTAGAATTATTTAAGGGAAAGAAATATCGTCATAAATATATTGCATAATATGAATTTACGAAACATTCATCTCAGCAGTTAAAGCCAAGAAGACTACTCGAATAAGCAAGATGACTAGGACAATAAACAGGTGGTGCGACCTTACCGTATCTCGAAATATGTGTGGAAATTTTTAAGAAGTTAACTTACTGAAGAGTTACGTTGATAGCTATTTACAACAACCTAATCATATACATACCATATATATACGCATGTAGGTTGAGTTACAGTTGAGAAGTAATCCGGTAAATACAGGTGATTTAGCACCATCATTTGTGGCAATCTAAACACGAGGCTTATGAGCCGTAGTGGATTTTAAATGAAAATGGTTACTAAAAAAGTATTTATTGGCGAAATTTTGACTAACAGCGATATCATGGTGCGATTATTCCTTACTTACCTATGAAAGCGAACCCCGAAGTGGGCCTTGGCCTTCGCCACGAGAGCACGCCACTTGTCTCTGTTCTGCACGATCTCTCGCGTATGCGTAGGTCAGCTTCCACCCGGTCGCTCCAGCGCTAATTAGGTCGGTTCGTATGTCATCATCATCATATGCTTTCATTAAACTTCGATCCTCTCCTGTCCGTTTTATACGACTAAGCCACCGTAAGGTTTATTTAATAAGGTTTTTAATTTTCTAATAATATTTGGCTTGATCATAAGATTGTTTAATTGGAGTTTCGCCGGACCGTTCAGAAGCCATATTCCCTCCTAATTGAACCAGCATCTTAAAAAAGAAACAAAAAAAAAAAGAAATCACTTTCACAGGATATAGTTTTTATTATCATTAATGTAAGCGACCCGTCCTAGAAACTTCCAGTACGAATTACTTAATACAGTTTCATGTTTATTAACAATTTTTTTATTAAAATATATTTCTTTTCATAAACAAAACTTGCAACGCGGAAACTAACGTAACTTTGATTTTTCTTTTATTAGCATGTTTTTATTGATATCTGTATAAATAAATAAAATTGAAGTGTCTGTTTGTAATAACAAAATAACAGTTTTTTGGTCAATGCTTAGAAAAGTATATACGGGTACTCATATAAAAAAAAAAATTAAAAAAAAATTGTCTGTCTGTCTGTCTTTTTGTTCCGGCTAATCTCCAAAACAGCTACACCGATTGTGATGGGACTTTCACTAACAGATAGCTGATATTATAGCGGGTAACTATGGCTACTTTAATTTTAGAAAAACGCTTGTGAGACCGCGGGGCAGAGCTAGTATTAAAATAATACGTAAGATGACTTATTAATGTTCGTACACGAGAGTACATTTCAGTAAATCTGAAAGTATAATTTTTTGTTTGTAGACATCGAGACAAACAACAACCAATAGAGGTATCTATTGGTAAGTGTACTGCGATGAATTTTAAAAGTTTCACATGGAAACACAAATTAAAAAGATTCTAATTAATTTGTATTTATATGTGAAACTTCTAAAATATTCTAATTAAGAATGTATTATTTTTTAATAATTCCTACAAAACTACGAGAAAATTGCTTGTTATCATAAAAATTTTATATACTGTTATTGCGTTAGTTGCGTAGCTATTGTTCAAATATTTGTGTGAATAACTGAAAAATAAATCACGTCTGTGTATTGTTTTGCTGCAGCACGGAACTCAACTTTTAGTCGGCTTTAGGGAAGTGGAGTGAAATTCACTAGACCGTAAGTGATAATACAATTATACAGCTGAAATCGTAAGTTCTTAGGTCTTACAATTATTATGACATAGTTATATATTTCAAAATAATAACTAGCTACTCGTATAACACCTTAGCTTATATAAAGTTTTAACATTTCAGAAAAAATTAAAAGCGTTTCTAATAGAAAAAAGTTATTATAATATGGAAGAATATTTTGAAAAATGATTCAGATAGATGTCTGCCTCTCACATACATTCATTGTCACGCCCGATAGGGTACATGAATTTTATAATATAATTTCATCATCAATTTAAATATGGTTGACGTTAAAACCTTCAAAGATCAAGACATAAAAACTTTGGTATTTGAAGTTAATCCTTTTAATGTATATGTTTATTAATAAATATAAACGTAAGTAGTTGAGGTAACGTAGTTAACTCGCCATCAAAATAACGAAATATTACGAAAATCATGTAGAACTCCTGTGTCACTCTAATATTGGGTAGTAAACACTACTAATATTATAACACTACGTTCAAAGTAGGAAGCTCAAAACCGCTCAGTGAAAGGGCTATACTTGGTGTTTCTACGCGTGATATAATCCATAACAACGATATAATATAATCCGCAACGACGATGTCCTTCTCAAAACTATAGTAACCGTCATTGCTCTAAGAATCAACAATTTGGAATGTTAATGGGTCGGCCATGTTTGTTGTAAAACCGATAATTGAAGGGGGGAGGGGGAATTTGGAGTGGCAAATGTGTACCTCAAAAGGCAGAACTCAATATAGGGCGCCCCCCCACTATGTGATGAAATGAATTATTCATAATAATTATGAAAAAATTTTTAGATGAGTTATGAATAATCGTTTAAGTTGGGTAAGTTTCGATTATAGACACTATATAAAGTATGGATTAGTATCATATTCGATCGTAAAGCTAAGCGGTCACATGTCAGTTTGTTCCGCGCAAAATATTGTTTTATTTATTTAAGCTTTTTTGCACTATTGGTACATATGGCAGACTTAATGCATGAGTAAATGCATGCTCTCCCAGTCAACCATAAGGCAATGCAGTGATAAACATAATATGATAGGCAGTGCAGTGGACAATAAGAGAATTAAAAAAATATATAATGACCAAATACATGACTAGAAATACAAATACAATAAAAATATGTACATAAAAGTAAAGTAAAGTTTCAGCCTATAAATGTCCCACTACTGAGCACAGGCCTCCTCACATTTCTGAGAGGGTTTTGGAGCTAGGAAGAATCCGACACGCTGCTCCAATGCGGGTTGGCGGACTTCACATGTCTTCGAAATATTTTTTATTCCTCAGACATGCAGGTTTCCTCACGATGTTTTCCTTCACCGCCGAGCACGTGGTAAATCAGCACTTAAAATTGCAATTAACAATTTTAGTGGTGCCGGCACCGGGAATCGAACCCAGGTCACTCGCGTACTATGAAATTTACAGCGAGCGCCTAGCCCCTGAGCTACCACGGCTCTCAAATATGTACATAATTATACTAAATGCATATACACAGATATATATATATACATGTATATAGAAACATATACACATACTTAGATATATAAACAAATACACATACACACGAATAAGAGAGAAAAATAGATTCAAACTTGCAATGAACTTTTAAGTACTTTATTTTTGAACTCAAACTTGTTAGGAGCTTTTTTAATGTCAAGAGTTATCGATTCAGAGTGATATGTGTAACCAGAGCGGTGTAAAGGCGTGAGCAGTTTAAAATTACCCGAGGAACGGAGACACACAGTCATGAGAATCTCCCAGGTATTGAAACCCAGATATTAAATACTCAGGAGCACATGGATCGTTTAGTATTGTGAAAAGGGAGCAGAGTATTCTTACATACCTGCGTTGACGAAAAGGTAGCCAGTTGTGCTGATTACGAAAGGAAAATACATGATCATACTTACGGAGATTATAAATGTATCTAATACAGTTATTGATGAGACGATCCAATGTGCAAAGATATTGTTTAGACAAAGCATAGTCGATAATCGGCAGAATAAGAGATTAGACAATCATAACCTTGGTTGTGTTTGGAAGAAATTTTTAGTTAGTTTATGTTAGTTTTGTGACTTGCCTCCTGAATCTGCTTACCCCATGTAAAACAACTATCAAAATAAATCTTGAGATATATTACATGGGGACGAAATGGAATGGCATTGTTGTTAAAAATAACTTATCTATTAAAATAAGAACTGTTAGTTTGAAACTTCCATATATCAGCTGAAAACGAACACAGCACTTGCTCATAGAAATAGCTGCTCTCATCATCCGATTGCATCGAATTCTCGCAGTTTAGTTACTGGTGGAAGGATTCCTATGCAGAAATCCGTCTAGGTAGGTACCACCCCAGGGCCAGTTATTCTGCGGAGAAGCAGAATAATTGGCCCTGAGGTGAAAGCAGTAGTGTTTCAAACATTACTGTGTTTCGGTCTGCAGGCTACTGTGTGCTAATGTAATCACTGGGCACACGAGATTTAAGAACTGATATCTCAGGGTGACGGGCGTTACGTGGTACTACACAGAAATGTTCTAGGAGATACAGCATTTTTTATGGACAAACGTTGCACATAGCAGCACCAGGTGAACATTTTGATCGTTTTACCATAAAAACTTCGTTTTCCTTAATACTGTATTATTACTTGTAGAAAGTAACTAACTACGTATTGTCACATTTAGACTTTATAGTATTTAGTAAAATAATAAACGAAATGTTTTAGACTAATGCTTAGTATTTTCAATAATTTATTATTCTACGCGCTTACCTTGTTGTGGTTTTCTACATTTTTAATTAGTATATTTTATTTATATGTGTTAGTTTTTATAGAGAACTTTGCTATGAAAGACAGTTATCTTAGAAAGCCGGTGAAATAGTTTAATAATTAAAAGTTTGGCTTGACATTCCTGTCCCATGCATTTTAATTTAGTTAAACAAGTTGCTTGATCGCATTGCATGATGAATTGTCAAGTTAAGGTTTAGGCTTCAGTATATGCCTGTTTAATTGACGGCGAAATAGAAACTTAAAATATTCCAGTGAGGGCTGTGTTTGACTATTGTTCCTTTTTGACACGTCCAGATAGTAGAGCGCAAATATGAGGCCGATGCACCCTTGGCAGCGGTCTGTTACTTCGCTATTGATATCTTCAGTAATGATGTCTTATATTTACGCGAACACTACACATTTAAATGAAACTAATTTTACGGATTTTATCGCGTTTAATTTTGCCGTTTACCGATTGTTTGTGACCATGGGTGCTGTAAAGCACTCAAAACGTCGGGTTATAAATAATAAAATTAAACGCGATAAAATCCGTAAAATTAGTTTCATTTAGATATCTTAAGTGGCAAAAAAAACAACGAAAGTGTTTCCTCTAAATGTCCCTTTCATAAGCATAATGGAGTAGTAGATGTCCAGTTTTACAGCTGCGAGTAAAAGAGGTGATCGATATCTCATCCTAAAGCCGGCCACATAATTGGGTCTTAAAGATGGAATAACATAATACTTATACCATATACTACAAAGTCAGTTATACTTATAGCTGGAGCTTTTACTGGTGGTACCTATTCAGGAATCCGTCTCGGTGGGTACCACCGCAGTGCCCGTTATTCGACCGTCAAGCAGTAGTGAGCAAACGTTACCATGTTTCGGTCTGAAGGTAGCTAGTGTAATTACGAGGTATATGAGACTTAAAAACCTATGTCTTCAGGTGATGAGCGCAGTGTAGTACCTAAGAGGTTCTTGGTGACACAGAATTTGTTTTTGGGCAGACGTTGCACTTACCATCAGGTGAACAATTTGCTCGTCTGACAAGACGACTTTCATTTATTAAAATGCTAACTTTATTTTGATGGTCTCTTCGTATATAGGTATATCATATAGTTTTTTTTGTAATACTTGCATGCAATATCTCAAAGTATTAAGGCAAAGAAAAATGAATACCTAAGGTAAATAACACAATATACTTAGTAAAAACTTATTTGGAAATCAAGACTCAGTCTTCGTAAGCCTTTCTTGTTTAACGAGGTCATGCTATTGTTTTGGAGACAAACATCTTCAGAACAACAATTACGTTTCCATTACATCGTTGGAAGTGCACGGCAAAACGTTCTGTTGAGAAATTTATATTTTTCAAATCTCTCTATTTTCTTTGCATACACTTTTGTGTAGGTACGTGCACACTTTCGATGTATTGTAAAACGGGATACAACTATAATCACAGAGAATTTATTGTAATTAAACCACTAATTTTACTTCATCATCATCATCATTTCAGCCCATCACTAGTCCACTGCTAAACGTAGGCCTCCCCTATAGATTGCCACAAAAGTATGTAGCTCTCAACTTGGGGGGAATTTGCCATAGTTCCACGCTTGGCAGGCCGTTTGGCAAATGCAGTTTATTTATTTAGATGTTCCAAAAACAGGCTGCTGTCCATCTCCTGGTTTTTCTTCAGTCTAGTTACTTAATACATTCTTATCCCTTTACACCCGTGGAGATAATATTGATGTATTGGTTCCACGAGAATTGAGCCGTGGAAGCTCAGGAGCCGGGCACCTTTAATTTCATCATACGAGTGACTCGAGTTTGATCCCTGGTACCGGCACCTACAAAATTATTCTGCAATTTTAATTTCTGATTTACAACTTGATCAGTGAAGGAAAATATCGTGAGTAAATCTGTCTGAGAAATAAACATATTCAAAGACAACCCGCATTGGAGCAGCGTCGTGGACTATTCCCAGCCCCAAAGACCTCTCAAAAATAAAAGGAGGCCTGTGCCACATATACGGGGACACTTATAGGCTGTACTTTTATCACGAGGAGGTCATTACATATTTTAATGTGAGTAAGTGTGACATATGAGCACTCAGCCCTCCTGGTAAATAGTCGCTTTGGCCCACAAAACCTATATTTTACCTCAACGAAGATCCATGATAAAGGTGCGTTGTCACCCCTGAGGACTGAGATCGAAGGCCTCGTCATAAATTACAGGCAATGAAACATTGCATAATAATCCTGTCCCTAATGTAAATGTATATGTAAATTAAAATCCTTAAGGGACTGTTTCACGATCTTCAAGTAAAGTCTTGAGTAGGCTGATTGCAGAATAAAGTCCCGATTAACTGTGAATACGAATTTCATAAGGGCTGAGTAGCATTAACTGACAATTAAAGTGCTATTAGCTATTAGGTTCAATTGACGAGTAACGTAAAATAAAGTATAAAGTCTCTTGGTATAGAAATATGTTTTCGGAAATTGTTGTTAAAAAATGGATTGATTTGATTGACCATGAACTTGATGAATTAGATAATTATACAGTTCGGAGTATTCCAAGAATTCGTATATTTAAAGTCTGTATTGTTTTTTTTGCCGATCTTGATTATGATAGCGATTTTTTTTGCAGATTACGTCTATTTAAAAATGCAGTTTAGCAAGTGCATAATTTAATAAAACATAAAATAATGTCTAAAACGTAAATGTATTTTTAATTACCTACTTATTATCTATTAAACTTAGGTATAGCCAACCTGTAAGAATTTCAGTTATTGTTTAACATATCTCGATATCAGAGAATGCTATGCTATATGCTATGTATGACATTCTCGTGGCTACTTGTAATAACAGGAATCAAGCAGTTTCAACGGCGAATGTTTTGAATATATTTCGAAGATCAGTCATTTAACCACTGAGGACTTATTTGGAACTCTTTTATACATTGTGAATCTCAAAAAAGTTACTTTTAACTTTTACTTGCCAAGTAACGTTAACTAGAAAGTAACTAACTGCGACTTTACTTGCAGATCGCGAAATAGGACCTTAGTCTTAAATCACATGATGGTGATGTGTGACAAAATTATAGTCCTCACATATAATAAAATAATTTATCACTAAAGTTATTTAATCCATTTACGAGTATATTTTAATTTCTATTTCTCTTATTCAAAGACAGAATCCCGCGATTGTGATGCTAAATGTTCGGTTTATGTCAGTTCGAATGGTAGTGGCAGGTTTTTAAAATATTTTAAAGTGACGTTACTTTTGTATGGTACAATATGACGGGCGCCACACTGCGTTCATCACGGTGAGACACTAGTTCTTACATCTCATATGCCCAGTACTTAAAACCATTAGCTATCAGTGCCCTTCAAGCCATATAGCCGGCATGCCAATTAGAAGATGGCCAAAAAAAATAGATGGACAACACACGTCTCAATGTGGAAAGGCACAGAAGAAAAGAGAACAATAGGTAGTACTCAACAACGTTAGACTGATGACATACCAAATATAGCGGGCAGAGACTAAGGAGAGTAACCAAAAAAACAAACGAAAATGGAGGAGGCCTATGCTCGGAGTGGGGCCATTCCTTTACGTCAATCACATTTATTTCATAAAATTTTATTTATTTTGTTTTTTTTTATTATATTTTGTTAAGTTATAGAATAAAAAGAATAATAAGTATTATCATTGATCTTCAGATCGAAACACAACAATGTTTGCACACTACTGCATTGCCGTGGTCCGCAAGTGTACGCTGCTGTCAGTTTAAAGTCGCAAAGAAATTAAATGACACCATAGATTCGCTTCATATGTGCTTTACAAAAGCTTTATAGTAATAACGAAAAGATGCACAATTACTGAGTCTATTTTCTATGCATCATCATCTGACTATGTTTGCATTTGATGTCCCTTAAATCCTTTAAAATTGACAAGCATATTTGGAAAAGTATTTCTAATTATTTAGAACCAGTAAGCTTATTCGCTACTAAAATATATATTATTTGATATGTACGAAACTCAATTTTAAATTTTTATTTAAACTTCTAGTCAAGCTACAAAGTTTAAACTAGAGAGATGCTCTATCAGTCCCAAAGTGATATCATTATAAAAAAATAGTAGACAGAAATAAAAGCTGCAGTTTTATCGAAAATATTACAATTTTTAATATCCCGTAAATGTTAATGTCGATTCGTTTCGTGATTCAAGCTACGATTAAAGCCTATATTTTTTTCGGTTAGTTTGATAAAAGCCAAGTATTTTAGTAGTGGATGCGTTGACTTATTTTTTTATTTTAAGTCCAAAATTTTTATTTTGTTCAAAGCCGATTTTGGATTGCATGCTCAAATTTAACCACGATAATAAAAAAGGAATATTTTTTGATAGACACACGCAATCTTTGTTAATGAAAGAATTAACTTGTTCAGTTTTGATTTTAATTATTACACTTTGAAAACCCCTACTAGATGGAGCGACGACCTGCACGGTTTTATGAGAAGTCGATGGATGCAGGTCGCTTAGGACTGTTTTTATGGCAATCTTTGGAAGAAGCCTATGTTTAACAGTCCACTGTTAAACATAGGCTTCTTATGTTATGATAGGCTAAATCGATGATGATGATGAATATAGCGAACACGACTTTTAATGAAAGCTATCAACGACACAGGAGACATAACGAGTATTGTACCCCGCGCTACAAGTGTACGCAAACACAATGGTCCTCACTCGTTTTCACTTGGGGAAATGCTTAACGCATACCCGCCCTTGCGGGGGAAGGACGGGTTATGTCAGATTTTCACCGACTAAAAGCCTATGGTGTTCCGCCTTCGTCGTATATTGACAGGGACACGGGAACTCCGCTACTCCACCGGCGCCGGCCGTCTAACATAGGCTGCCCCTCCTCGGGAGAGGTCAGCTTCTCCCTCCTCTCTCGTTCCCAGCAAGGCACTCCGAAACACACGACGCGCATTCCAACATGGTACCGTCTGTGTAGGCAACGGATATTCCCGAGTTCGCGCCTGCGGATCCCGACCACCTGCAGCAGGTGGCCGCGGAACTCGAACGCAGGGCTGCCATACCACCAGTGGGCGAACCACTGACTCCAGTGACTCTCGATGAAGTCACGAAGATTGTTAAAAATCTTAAAAACCGATCCGCGCCCGGCCTCGATGGCATAACAACAGGGTGATCAAATGTCTAACTACGCCGCTATTGTGTCTGTTAGTCAGTATTTTCAACGCGCTCCTCTCCAGCTGCTCCTTCCCGGACGACTGGAAGGAAGCGGACGTTATAGGTATTCCGAAGCCTCACAAGCCGAAGAACATCCCGTCCAATTATCGCCCAATAAGTCTCCTCAACTCGATGGCCAAGATTTATGAGCGGATAATTCTTAGTGGATTAAAAGACTACGTCCTTAATAATAACATCCTTCCAGACGAGCAGTTCGGCTTTCGCCCCGAACACTCGTGTACCCATCAAGTGCACCGCCTAACGGAGCACATATTAGAAAACTTCCACGACCGCCCTAAGCCAGTAGGCACAGGGGCCTTATTTTTCGATATCGCAAAGGCATTCGACAAAGTCTGGCACGACGGCTTGTATTACAAGCTGTATCACACAAAAGTGCCGGACAGACTCGTGAACATCATACGAGCCTTCTTGTCCAATCGCCTATTTCGCTTCCGGGTAGAGGGAATGCGCTCCTCAAGCCACCCTCTCCGTGCGGGTGTCCCTCAGGGCTCCTGCCTCTCTCCACTCCTGTTCTCGCTATACACTAGCGATATACCAAAAGACCCTAAAGTCAATCTTGCGCTTTTCGCAGATGACACGGCCCTGTATTATTCCGATAAGCACAAGGGCCGCATAACGATTCAGCTCCAAGCCGCAGCCGATCGCCTAGGCGAATGGTTCCGGAAATGGAGAATAGAGGTAAACAACGAGAAAAGTGTAGCGATATACTTCTCGAGGGGCACGCCTAAGCCAGCTAGACGTTACCACACAATCGGCAACAATCAGCTAGGCTCGATCACCCTGTTCGGACGTCCTTTCCCTGGGAAAAGAGCGTCAAATACCTCGGGGTCACGTTAGACGCAGCGATGTCGTTCGCTGATTACAATAAGAACGTGCGTAACAGGGCGGCTTTTATCGCAAGCCGTCTATATCCGTTAACTTGCTCTTCAAGCAAAATGTGCTTAAGACACAAACTTCGCCTCTACAAGACATGCATTAGACCCGTAATGGCCTATGCATGCGTCGCGTTCGCACACGCGACGGGCAATCATATAAAGAAATTGCAGACGGTGCAAAATAGATTCTTGCGAAGTGCCACCGGAGCCGGCTGGTACCAACGCAATGTCGACCTTCACAGCGACTGTGAAATGC
The DNA here is from genome assembly GCA_019845155.1 of Luehdorfia chinensis. Taxonomy (NCBI): domain Eukaryota; kingdom Metazoa; phylum Arthropoda; class Insecta; order Lepidoptera; family Papilionidae; genus Luehdorfia; species Luehdorfia chinensis. Next base: position 10,736,262 of record JAHVAK010000642.1, on the reverse strand, counting down.
CCGTACTCTCTGAACACTTCAGAGAAGTATCACGGCGGTTTTTCGAAAAAGCCGCGGTTCATCCAAACCCGCTGGTGGTTAAAGCAGCGAATTATCGATCCGACAAAAACGCGACCGAACGCAAACGTCGACCGCGAAATGTGCTAGACGACACGGACGTCTCAGCACTCCCTGACCACGATACGGTCAGCCACGATCCGAACAACACTGTACACACAGTTAATAGTTTTAACATCACACGCACAACGTCGCGCGACCGCCGTAGAGAGCGGCGCGCAGCTATCGTTAATAACACCGCGTACACCAGATACACCCGTGTTCCAGGGCGGTTCTCACCGCCCAGAGTTACCGACACACAAGTCGACAGTCCGAACGGAGGCCCGCAGTCTCCCTCGGACGGTCATTAGATGACTTCATACAATAAATTTATGGAGATATTCACTGTAGCGCAAGCACGCTAGCGAACGCAACGGACCGAATTTAGATGTCTAGTAGGAGTCTTTCTATTTATGTATTTATGTTTGGGTCAAACCAAACCTGACACGCGGGCCCCGGGCCCGCGAGCACCGCATCCGATGAAGCTGTAAAAGCCGAAAGGCTAAAAGCGATCACTTCACCGAAAAAAAAAAAAAATTTTTCCCGAGTCCGCCACGCAGAGTCCATGGGGCCAGGAAAAGGAGCACTTAGAAGCACCAGCCTATCCGGCCCCTGCGGCAGATCTGGTCTGTGGCTCTGCCGTCGACCACATTTCGGCTGCGACACCTGTGTACGCCCCGCCAAAGTCTCGGGCGACATAAACCGAACGCTCATGCGGTGGGTCGGAGATGGTCCGGAAACGAGACCTTCGGGGTCGCAGGTCCCCGGGAACGGGTTCCCTAAAGCCCAGTAAAGCGTCCCCGGGGAGGACGATGACTCGAAGTGGTCTCGAGTTATTGTCATAGCACCGAGACAGTGATGGGGGCTCCATACTAATACCTATTATAAATACGAAAGTAACTCTCTCTGTCCCTCTGTCTGTTTGCTGCGGTTCACGCTTCAACCGTTGCACCCATCTTGACAAAATTTGGCACATAGAAACTTAAAAAATATGAGTTACGGTCGGTACATATACGTGTGGATGTAGGTGGCTCAGGACTGTGTTTTGTGGCAATCTATAGGGCTTTTGTTCAACAGTGGACTAAAATAGGCTGAAATGATGATGATGATGAAACCATACGTACACTGAGCTCCAGCCCATTTGTACAATGCAATGCATACAAATCTGTGCACAGGCTGATCCGGAGGAAATCTATGTGTTTTCGTTAACTTTCTGGTTTTCTTGTAATTTTCATATTTTTGCTTGATCTATAAGGTTTTAAAAAATTACTATAGCTAGTTATTTTTATAATTTTTTTTACAGATTTATTCTATACATATTTGATGTTTTGTTAATATTTTATATCTATTTTTCTAGATTAGAATCGAATTGTATCTTTGTTATTTTTTCCATTGTTTTCATTGCTGCACTTTTCACAAAATCCCTCCAAAGATTGAGTGGTAGAGAGTGCCCACATAATAGTTTACCCTTTATGGTATTGTTCATTTACGAAAATGTAAAAATTATTGTTAGGAGTAAAAAAAAATTGAATTTGGAGCATACACAAACGTTGGCTTCCAAAAATAAAGATACTTTATATATATCCCACTTCAACTAATCACTCAATGAATATTTTCAATCCACAAGCGATATGTTGAAATTCAATAGACGGGGCTTATAAAAAGTGTCAGTTAAGCTCTTTTAGTTGTTCAATTCAACGGACTACATAGCACGATTTTCTTTAAAAAAAGTAAAAGCGAAAAAAATAACAACAAACATTTTTATTTGTGTTTCTCAAAAGTTTTACGAGTAATTATGTAAATACATTTTATGAAAGTTATACATATGTGTTGCATTAACTATGATGCATTCGTAAACCTGTTTGTATATTTTTAGCTATACTAAACACTACGACCTTTTTAACTTTTTGTGACTGCTTGGCCCAGTGGTCAGAGTACTTGACTTGCAGGCCACGGGTTCTTGGTTTGAAACCCAGACGGAGCAAACTTTTGTGCAAAACCACCAATTGCTGGTTTTCAATTGGAAATGTTGAAGATATTCTCTGTCAGCTACTTCCGCAACGTCATAGAGACATTTACTATGACTAAAAATGGTTTAGGATGGGATCCAAGCCCAGGATCCATGAGTAAGCGGCCAGGTACACTGAGACAAATGAGATAGAGATTAGGTTAGGTAAAAGGCAGTCCTCTGACTTTGCTTTTGAAATACAATAGACCCGCGGTACTCCGACAATTATTTTGTAAAGCGGCGTCGAATTATCAAATTTGTCGGACTATAGAGTACTTCCATCGATCACTTGTATTATTCCATCGATCACTTGTGTAATCCGACAAATTATGAAGAAGGCGACACAATATGTAAAATTGGTTCTTTACAGTATGCAATTTCGCATATAAAAATCACAATAGATAATACAAAGTTTGATATGAAATCACCATTAATTAATATCTAAAATTATAGGGATAATATAAATGTTGACGAAGCTATTGCAACGCGTGTACTCGTAGTAGTCACGCCCGCGCCGAAAGCAAACTTAAATAATAGTAATAAGCTGCAAGTGTAAGCAACATGTCTCGATGCGCGAACTAGCTGCAACCTGTTCAATCATGCATTAAAGAAAACTTTTTCATGTACACATTATAATTGGCATATCGGATTATAAGTGGCACCGGATCAGGCAGGGGACGGATTGCTGAGGGTTTACTGTTTATACACAAATACGAGTACATAAACATGACACAGTTTTTTCTTTTGAATCGTTTTCATTTAAATAAGTAAGTAAAATTTTAAAAAGTCATAAGTAAAGTAAAGTAAAGTTTTGAGAGGGTAATAAATCCTGGAAAAGTATGCTCTTGTGTGTGTTGGCGATCTTCATATGTCATCTGAATATTGTTTTTCACCGAAATAAAGGCCATGTCACAATTGTTTTCCTTATCACTGACTGAACACTATTACCATTAGCAATTTTATTTAATTCTTTCACAACTATTCATAAATGTGTATTGTTCTTTGCGTTTTAACTCCTATAAAAAATCAAAAAAATTCGAACTGAGTTTTGTCTACTTTATTATAAATAATGCCTTAACACAATACTCCGATATAACGATCTAAGTGCTTTTTAAAAGACTTTTAAAAGGAGTAGGGTCTATGTTCGTCTGTATGTATCTTTTTATGTATGTTCACCGATATTTCCGTCAACTGTTTAGATCCTTAGTTCACAGAGTGGTCCAAGGGTTCACGGGAGACGGGGGTCTACGTTGACGTGACAATAAAATGGGTTAGTTAGTTATAGTTTTGGGAATATGGTAGAAATGTAGCTGCAGGGGTCCACCGGAACCAGCTAAATTTTGAAAGTGGTCTATGAGAAAAAAAGTCTGGGACCGTTTGGTTTAGATTAACAATGTATTCTCATAGTAAGTTAATTATTTATGTAAAAAAAATTGGATGTATTGTCGTTATAAAACCGTATAAACCATATAGTTCGGTGAGAGATTTTATCAGAGTAATTTTCAAATTCTTAAAAAAATAACAGCTACCTATGACTTTTTATTATGTATTAGTCTAGTACTGAAATGGTAAAATAATTTCATCAGTTTTATCTTATTTTAATTACAATTAACCAACTCTTTATTATACAAACAGAAGTAACACAAATTGACTGAAACAGAAAATACTAGGTTAGACTAAGAGATTTTTACAAGCTGTCACCAGAAATTGTAAAGAATAGAGGTAATAAATATCATCATCATCATCATCATTTCAGCCTATCACTAGTCCACTACTGAACATAGGCCTCCCCCACAGATTGACACTAAAATTTGTTTTTAGGGGGTTTTTGCCATAGTTGCCAAAGTTTGGCAGGCGGGTTGGCAATCGCAGTTTATTTATAAAGGTGTTCCGATGTGTTGTATTAAGGGAGATGCTGCTGCCTATTTCTTGGTTTTTATTTTCCCTCTGTCGACTCATACGACCTCCGAGGGACGAGATGGGGTGATTCTTTTAGGCTGCCAGAATACAAATATGTTTTATCGATATCCATCGTTACCTATATATATATAATTGCATAACCATTTTTGACAACAACTTCTAAAAAATTAAAATTTTACTAAGGTTCAGGCTCACTTTTATTCATGTATTAAATTAACGCAATTGGTTGACTGTAAAGCAAAGGTTTAAAGTGCGTCTAGTTTTAATATTTCTCCCAATGAAGTAGATATTATTTTTCTATTAATATCATCTAAATATAACTACAAAGAGAAACCATTCAAAAGTAAAATCGTTTTTCCTTTTCCATTTCTGACAGTAGGTCACTTGTCAAGTCATTTATTAATATTCAAAATGTCATACAATCATACAATGATACATTTTAAACTTGATATTATGGTTGTAATTGGCAGACAAATATGGTAGAGTACCGAGTAAGCAATACGGGTCTCCCAAGCTAATGCTGTCTGCTCCTGCCCTTTATTAGATAGTATTATCCTACACCTTACAGTTCCTTTCCGAACTCGCATTCCCGACCCCCATATCCATTTGCTACCTAATCCTTTTCTTTTCTCTCCGCCAAGCCAGTGGTTCCAGTTCCCATGGCTGCTAAGGTCTAGCCTAGTGGCTAGCGTGCCGATTTTCTCTGGGACCGGACGACCCCAGAATAAGGCTAGCCTAATCCGAGCATTCAAGAAATTTAACTCTTACTAAAATGACGGAACGTGGTTTGGCGAACCACGTCGCCGCCACCCCCGTCGCGTCTCGTTTTCCAAAATTGGGCTACTGATGTGGTCTCTGCCTACCCCAATGGGAAAGAGGCGTGAATGTCTGTGTGTATGTAATTGAAACACCATATTTTTACAATTCTTACCAAATTAAGAGAAAATAGTTCCAACATTATTCATGTGCAATTTTTGGATACTGTTATTTCATTCGTTACGTGGCTATTGTTAGAATATTTGCATGAATAATTGAAAAATAAGTTGCGCCTGTGCATTGTTTGGCTTCGACATGGAACTTTTAGTCGGCTTTAGTGAAAGTGATAATAAAAGTGACTCATAGTTGAATCATGCATAAAGCTTTAATTCCGAGTTCCTTTCAAGAGTGAACAAAAATGTTTTTATTTATGACATACACAGCTGTCTTCCTACTACTGAGTTCATCCGACGAAGTTCATAATGTCTTTAAATAAATGTATTATTATTCATAATATTTTTTTTAAATAACTTAAATTGCGAAATCCTTGCTTTAGCAAGGATAAACCTGACGTTAAATTTTTCTACCTTTCTGTTATCTATCGTAATTCATGTCGGTAATATATATATATAATAATGTATAACAAAACTTTATTTTAACTGTTTAACTATGGTCGTGATAAATTGCTCTACAAACATAGTATTTATACTGAGTTATAAAAAAGTTTCATTACATTGGTACTAAAACTTAAATTATGATTAACTGAAAATTATAACTATAAAAGTATTGAGTTAAATAATGAACGTATAACAAAACTTTATTGTAGGCGCAACGAATTAAACCACCTTTAAAATTCGATTTACTTACACAGAGCGATTAAAATTACGTTCATTAAAATATTTCATGCAACTATTAAATGATATAGCAGGAACCTACTTTAGACAGCTTGAATACTAAGAACTGAGGATGCTCAAGATTTTATGAATGCAGTTCTAAATTTGCATCGTCAGAATTAATTAAAAGTCTTATGGCTATAAAAGCTGTGCTGTAAAACGACTACATTATGTAAGAAGCGGCGGAGGTCACTTGATGTCGTAAATTAGAGAAGCCGAAGTTACTACTTGATACGAGCAAGCACTTCCGTGGCTACTACAGAAAAAATAAATAAAATACATAGCAATTAATAAATTGATTTGAAATATTTTTCCAAATTTGTTAATAATTTTCTTGTACAATGATTTCCAATAGTTGCGCAAATACTAAACCTTTAATAAAACTAGATTTACGGATTTTATTGCGTTTTATTTTTACTATTTATAACCCGGCGTTTCGAGTCCTCAGTCCTCTCGTGACCATGGGTGCTGTAAAGCGCTCGATAAATAGTAAAATAAAATGCGATAATCCGTAAATCTAGTTTTATTAAATAATTTTTGTCAGCAAAGCGCGTCGATTGCGGGGAATTGTCAAAACTATGGAAAGGTCTAATATATCCAGCGTGGACGTGTAAGAGCTGCTGCTAATAATCTTATCTTACACCAACCACTTATTATACTTTACTTAACACTCATGAAGATATATTTATAGTAGACTTCATAAGCAGAAATCTGTCTAGTTGCGCTGGACACTGAACCATTGAAATATAAAAGTAAAGTAAAGTAACAGCCTATAAATATCCCACTGCTGAGCACAGGCCTAGTCCGCCGCTCCAATAAGGATTGGCAGACTTCACATGTCCTCGAAATATTTATTACTAGCGCTCCGCCCCGGCTTCGCACGGGTATATAGAGATTAGAAAAATAAATTAGTACTTTATTCGGACAAATAGAACAACCACAATTCCTTACACTAACATTTTTTTGTAGCGACTATTCCCGTCGGCGGCTCGGCAGCTGTTCAGATATGATGATATTTTACCAAAATAATGTTTTATTTCGATTCGATTCGAATAATTTAAAGAGGATACATGTACATAATCAACCTTGACTATGAAACTATTTTGTAGGATAAGGATTTATATCATGATACGAATGTCATCATCTTTCGATTCTACCCATGTTTTGAAAGACTAATTTGAACAAAAAGCGGTTATTGTGACTTAACTATAATAGTTAGACATATAGCCTCGCGGACATGTTTGTGAGTAACGATGAGTACTATGAAAATGTAGTACATTATTTTCTTTATCATCAATAGTTTTTGCAGCGCACCTCAAATAATGACTTTTATCAGTAAATTTTTGATACCTTGAGTTACATCATACCAAATTTCGTAGGGATCACGGGTTGTTTTTAAATTAAATACTACTCATGTTACTCGCTGATAATGTAGTCGTATATAGGTGAAGGAATTTTTAAAATCGGTTCAGTAGTTTTTGAGTTTATTCATTACAACCAAACAAAAAAACAAATCTTTCCTCTTTATAATATTAGTTTAGATTCCTCAGACATGCAGGTTTCCTCACATTGAAATATGCCTCGCGTAAATTTCTACTTCTAGTTGTATCAAGATATGAGATGGTGTGGTAGATTCTGTTTTGCCGCCAAAATGGGTATTCCGAATCCAAAATTTTAGGCAGATAAATAAGTTTTTTTTTAAATACTACATATTTAAAAAAAACTTATTTTACGCTGTTAGCCCGGTAGCTTTAACTGGTTCCTCGGTAGAGGGCCTGCGAGTAAGTAAATATTCATTTATTTTATCTGTTATTTTTTTGCATTCCTAAATTGTGTTAATAATAACTTTATTGACGTCACTAAAGAGAATTTACGATCAATACAATAATTTTGAGATAATACTTAGGATATATTTTTTAAAAGTTATTTCAGTTTCATACTTTGATGAAAAATATACGAGTGTGATTTTACATTTCAAAACGACGCCGTGCTCTAATTTTACAATTCCTTAGGGTTGCCCTCCGTCGACATACAGTCTGCTAATCACTAATTGTAAATGAAAGTAGTCTGAAGTCATCAAATATTTCGCCCACATTTATCAATTAGATTTAACTTTTGTTTTTGAGTCAAAGGCCCTGGGTTTAAACCGAGCTGGTGCTGATACGTACTTTTCCGATTTGTAAGTTTTTGTGTAGTTTTTACTTTTTTAAGGGGTTTGCGGATGCTGTTGGGTAATGATGGTAATCAAGCTATTACAGGCGCTATTATTCTTACACATACAGTATTTACTTAATGAGTGTTATAGGTACATCGAACAATCATCATTTTGTTATGAAATATACTTTTTTACATCTGTTTTACATACCATATATGAGGCCTAGTGGTCAGAGTACCTGACTTCTAAGCCGCGGGTCATGGGTTCGAATCCCAACCGGAGCCAACATTTGTGCTTTAACACAAATTGTTGGTTTTCGGGTCTGGTTGTGTTGTGATTGTCCCCGTGTTTCTAACACTGCAACGTAGCCTACTTCCGAATTTATCGCATCAGCGTTACATCGGGCGCGGGTAGGTTGGGACGAGTGAGTGCCTTTGTGTTTGCGCGTACACTTGTGGCACTATAATATCTCCTGCGCAGTTGATGGCTCTCGACAGTATTCGGAAGTTGTCGCCGTGGTCGAAATTGGCTAGGAGAACATCATCATCATGAGCTGTATATCTTGACGACCGCGTTGCCTAGTGGATAGAGTACCTGACTACCACGCCGCGGGTATTAGGTTCGAATCAAATTTGGTGCCAACACACAAATTGTTGTGATTGTCGATGTATCTCTGACACTGCATCCTAACCTGAGGTGGGTTAGGATGCAGTGTCAGAGTCGAACTTATTTCACGAGCGTTACGTTACCCGCGTATAGTACAGAACTAGAGAGTACCTCTGTGTTTACGAGTTGCACTATACCTCCTGCGCACTCGATAGCCTTTGACAGTATTGGGAAGTTATCGCATTAGTCGAAAATTGGCCAGGCAGACATCATTTACCGAAACGGTAACATATAAAGCTCGCTGAGGTAATATAATATAGTAATTCACCTTTTACGCGATACCTCTCGGCTTTGAACATTATTTTCATTACATCATTTCTGAGTCGCCGGTGTCAGTGAGCGTCCCGCGGGGCTGGAGATTCTCTGTGCATTTCTATTTCTTATTTATAGATGTGACTTACCCTAACCAGTAGGAAATAACCATGATATCATATTGGTGGCTGATGATACTACTTCGATTTACAATATTAAAATAATACTATTCCCGAAATAAATTATCGTTCACAGTTAGGTAATTAAAAAACGACCGTGTGGCCTAGTGATCGGAGTACCTCACTTCTAAGGTGCGAGCCGATTCTTTTTTATTTGATGGGCCCTCGCGGGGCATGGACTAGTTATGTCGGACTTGCAACTTTGCTTATGATGTTCCGCCTTCGTCGCATGTTGTCAGGGTCACGGGAACGCTAAAGCACACATCCGCGTCCTTATCAGATGTCTCGGCACCCTCAGACCAAGATACGAGCCACGAACAAACTAACACTGTACACACAGTTACCGCCGTAGGGAGCAACGCGCAATAGTCGATAATACCACGATATACCCGCCCGCGTTCCAGGGCAGTTCGCACCGCCCAGAATTACCGACACACAAGTCCGATCGACACACGAGTCGATACCGATAGTCCGAACGGAGTTCCGAATCCTCCCTCGGACGGTCATTAGAGGACTTATTTATATAAGAAAAGATCGATCTCGTGACACACCCACGCGAGAGTGTCCTGAATAAGATGGAAAAGTTTAGGAGTTTATATAAGTATATATGTGTATGTATGTATATAGTTCTGTAAGTATATGGCTTATATGTTTTGGTCAAACCAAACCTGACACAGCTATCAAACGAAACTGTAAAAGTCAAAAACTATCCCCTACTGCATCCTAGCCTGCTATACCACAATACCTTAGGGGTCGTCTTTAATCACGTGACGTCGATTTCGAATAGGTGCGGGGTGTTTGGAAAAAAATACGGTGGGGGGCTGGTATTTGAACCCAATACCAGGAACTGCGCAGTCAGGCACTTTGATCACTAGGTCCACGTCAAATGAGGCAGATGAGAATATCTGGAAGTTTTATAATAATTACACCACAGAAACACCGCTTCCGTACAAATACCTCAATAATGTGTTTAATACTGATTCGAAAAGTCATTCAAAAACAGAAGAAAACTACGTTTTTTCACATACAGGTTTTAGAATACGAATGGATTTGTTGCATCTGTTACGAATTTAGATACACCGACAGTTTGTAATGGCTGTGTAGCGAAAACTGTATTTATTTTTTGGTGAGAGCTTTTACCAAAGACTCCACTCTTTGAAATATTAAAACAACCTTAACAGCTAACATTTTTTATATTTGCTTAAGTAACGGTGCAGTTGTATATATTTTTATTTATTAATTTTGATTAAGCTTACATTACTTTTTGCACGCGTTGCACTTTAATATACATGCTTTTATGAATAACTATTATTTAATAAAGAATGTTGGTATATATTAGTGATGTAACGAATATTTGTACCAGTAAGTAGTAATAATAGGTTCTGATGTTAGGTTCATCTAATGTATAAAATTTATCGTTATATTGTATTAATGATGTGTATAAATGAATGTATTACTAAAGGAAAAGTTTTGCGATACCTCAGAAATATAAAATATTACATGCAATAAATTATACTAGTTTGTTTGTACACCAAAAAAAACTTGTCTTTATATAAGTGTTCCTAATTGTATGACCACCACTATCGGAATTATTATTTATTGATCTGGAATGATCTAGAATTATTTCATGTGCTTAATTTTATTGAACTGTTAAACTTTTTTATTTGTTTCAGTTAAAATAAGAAATGTTTATACGTAGTTAATTTATTTTTCAAAATAATTTAAAATTTAGTGGTGCACTTTAAGCGAAGGCACAAAATTGGACGATCCCAATGGCGACTATTATGCTTAAGACTATAACATGAAGACTATAACATTCGCATTCGCATTCGCATTTGCGAATACTTAAAAATGTGCATTCGTTACATCACTACTAAATATGGTGTTGGGTTCGAATCACAACTGAAGCCAATATTTGTGCAAAAATTCAAGTTTTTGATTTTCGGATTAGTTGTGTTGTTGTTATTTTATGATTTATGTCTTTGAAACGAACTAACATACATACATAGAGATAAAGATAAAATACAAAAGGCGGTGTTATTACTTTAAATGCGTCTAAAATTTCTTCTAGATAACCTATGCGTATAGAATTGATGCTGCAAAATTAAAACTAGATGATCGAAGTAACAGCTTTAACGTGGTTTTCGAAGGAAAAAAGACTTAGACCCGATTTCACCAATCGCTTTGGAAACCAAGTTTAATGAAACCACGTTTTACTTAACTGAGTTCAAATGTATCATTTGATCTCGGTTTTCGTCTAACCGATTTCACCGGCTCCATTTTGATCGCGTTCAGAAAAACGAAGTTTACATGAAATATCGTCACAAACTAAAACAAAAACTCGATGTCTTTCGTACGAGTATTTTGCGACATCAAACAGCGTGTTTTTATGCATAGGTTACATAGGTATGCAAACAATAAACAATACGAATTAAAAATAATTTTTGTGTTTACATAGTTGTGCAATTGACAATGACAGCTCTCTCTCAAAACGCGTTTAAAGAGTTGAACGTCGAAAATTGGGCTTCAGAATTTGAACCGCGTTTAGTATTAATCGCGTTCAGGTGATGTTGGTGAAATGCAAACAGTAGCATTGAACTCAGTTAAACGCTTAAACTTCGTTCAGCTTGAATTGATCGCGTTTATTTTCAGCGGTGAAATCCGCCCTTAGCCGTGTAATACTAACAAGTTCCACAAGCGCACAGCGGTGATAATAAAGGATTTTCTAAAAAAAAGAAGTGAGAGTGTGAATGAAGTAATCTATCATGAAAGAGGAATACTCAACAACCGGTCTATTAAGTAATGAAGTGTAGAGGGATTGAAGATTTTAAGTTATTTAATAGATCCATACTTAATATCATAAATGCGTAATTAACTCTCTGTCCCTTTGACCGATTTTGACAACATTCGTCACAGAGATTGCCTGCATCCCGGGGACGGATATAGGATACTTTCAAATCAAAATGTTTACGGAAAATCAAATGGTTCCCACGGAATATTTAAAAAACTTATATGCTCGCGGACGAAGTTCCGGGTGAAGTTTTTAACATAAAAATGAACTATATACATTATTTCGAATGATTATAACATTACTGCCGACGAAGCATTATATCTTAATCTTCAGGGCTAACAACACATCTATCACCAGTTGCACTTGACGCTCCAAGCCGGTCGCTAGCGCCCTGCATCGACCCGCTCAGGCAGTCCGGTCCGTCCCGTGCAGCTACGAGTACCTGCTCCGACCCTTTTCGGGAAATAATAAACAAAGCAATTTTGTCTTGTAGCCTCCGCCTCCACCTCGAGCCCTGCTGTCCAAAAGCAGAGCTACGACGCCTCACGGCAAGCACCCGTCGCCTCACGACAAGACCCATTGTTTCAAAGCCCGCCGACGCACGGCAAATCACTGCTGCCTTGCAGCAAGCCCCTGTCGACCCACGACAGGCCTCTGTCGCCTCAAGGCAACCTCAAGCTGCCCCGAAACAAGTCCTCCGTTGCTTCACAGTATGCCCCTGCTGCCTCACAGCAAGCCCCCGTTTCGCAGCATCCCGCTGCCTTATCGTCAAAACGTTTTCCGTCGTACTTCCATATTTTCATACAGGAGAAAAACCCCCTCAGATGGCATCAAGCTTCAGCTTGAGATGTCAGACGCTCACCGCAAGGTGTCGACCTTCCTTTAGGCAGGCGGTGTGCTTCCACACCTACACCCTAGCCGAAGAGCGGTTACTTCGGGTGGTTCTTAAGAACCTCCCTTAAGAAATCTCTGTCGAAGAGGTCAAATGTGACCTGCTCGCTCAAAACCTCCCCATTCTATCCGTGCACCGAATGTACAGCGGCCGCACTAAAGCGCCCTACGACATGGTGCTTGTCGCCCTTGAGCGTCCCCCAGCCGGAAATAGATTTTTAATCTAAAACCTCACTGGGCTGACATTCGAACGCCCGTTCAAAAATGGTCCTACCACTCAATACCATAAATGTCAACTTTATGGCCACACTTCTCGAAATTGTAACACACAACCACGGTGCGTAAATTGCCTAGGCGATCACGCCACCTCAGACTGTCCTAGACCAAAGGACAAAACCTTGTTAGCAGACTTCGGCCCGCCCTCCTGTGTTCTCTGTAACACAGAGGGCCACACGGACAACTACCTCGGCTGCCCCAAGGCACCGAAAGTCAAAAAACCCGCGGTGCGGCAAGCACCCGCCCCCAGAACTGTCTTCCAGACAATCCCTCCGCGCTCCGTATGAAAAAAACCCCCGACTCACACTACTATCACCCTTCTACCTTTATTACCCTTCAAACCGAAACACAGTATTGCTTGCAATTTACTGCTTCACGGCAGAACAACAGGCACTACGCTGGTACCTAACTAGACGGATCCCGGACGGAATCCTACCACCAGGAGATATAACTTCATGGAGGTTTGATGCATATGTCTACAAGATATAGTGCACGCTTACCGTCAGGTGGACTATGTTTATTTGCCATCCTTACTTACATAGAGAAATAATACGAAATTTTAATGCGTAATCGTTATAAAAATAATTAAAAACTGTATCTTTAAAATACGATAACGAATACACCGTGCACAACTTTATCGCGTAATTATTTACACAGACAGATACTCGTCTCGCCCTATTTTTAATGTTGATTTGAATAGGCGAAACATTAACGCAATTTATTAATAAAAGCAATTTAACTAAAAAACATTTTGTACTCAGCCAAAATAGAAAAAAATAACACGAATTATTACTTCAATGTATATACATGTATATTTTATTATTGCTTAATAATAATTATATTGCATAAGTAGAAATGCAATGATTGATTTGAAATTTCCAATCAGTATATATATAGTAATATAATTACTACGCTTCAATACAGCGTTATTACTTTCATAAACTCTTAAGTTCTAAACATGGTTGTGGGCACAACTTTTTCTTAATATTTATTCAAGTTATGTTCCTCGTGAAAACGATTCTTATTTATTGTTAAAGATCCGTGGTAGCTTAGAGGCTGGACACTTGTTTTAGATTTCATAGTACATGAGTGACGTGAATCCGATCCCCATTACTGGCACCACTATAATTATTAATAGCATTTATAAAGACTGATTTAAAATGTACTCGGCGGTCAGGGCAAAAATCGTGAGGAAATCTGCATGTCTGAAATAAGAATATTTCGATATATGCAAGTGAAGCAAGTCAAGCTGCATTGGTGCAGCGTGGTGGACTCTTCCTGGTTCCAAACATTTAAGCTTGTGCTCAATATTCCGACAATTAAACACCTATACTTTTTATTGCCTTATGGTGGTTACTGCTCCAGTAGAAAAATTTCAGTTTTCGATAAATGTTTAACCGTGAATTAAAAACAAATCAATTAATAAAATGAATATCTCTTCTCAGTACTATCATAACGGAATCTTGTAATTGGTCTTCGTTTCGCTTACATAAATCCGAAACAAGGTCGAGGAGACAAATTGCTTTTTATATTTATACAAGTGATGTGACGGATTTTGAACAAGTAGGAAATTATTTAATGAAACTGTTTGTGATTACTCAGTCTTCACACACATATATGTATGAATGTATATATATGAAAAATTTCAAGTTGGCGAAATCAGAAAGAGCGTAATATTAACATGAGCAGGTTATTTAAAACTTATTAAAAAGTTCCCTTGTAAACTATTTGTGACAATCGTATAAGAGTTTATAGTCTTTTAATGGCCAAGAGATTTTGACGAGCTTACAAGCAACCATATACTCGTAACAATATCGTAGTGTGTCGCTTAATTTAAAAAAAAAATGTATGTGGAAATTTTAAATACTAAACTAGAATTTTTATTATTTTATAAACTAAATCACTGGGATGATTCGATTATTTACTCTATAAACACATCAATGTCTTGCAGGTTGTTTGCACCAATGTTTGAGGCTTTAATTGATGTTGCCCTTTTGGCCGATTTTATCCCCTGCCAACTTCCGGCTAGCAACACGAAGTTGTCATTTGCTAGTTGCAAGTTTGCAAGTTTATTTATGAGTAGTTTATTTATGTATTTATGTTTGGGTCAAACCAAACCTGGCACGCGGGCCCCTGGCCCGTGAGGACATATCCGATGAAGCTGTAAAAGCCAAAAAAGGCTAACAGCAATTACATCACCGAAATTATATATGTCATTTGCTTGCGCAGTATATATTTTAGAGTCGTGAGTACTAGCGCAAACACATTATAAGCACTCAATCGTTTTCAACTTGTCAATATATAAAACTGGGGATGATCACAATATAACTAGATTCTAAAACCAATAATTTATGTTCTACACAAATATTGGTTGCGGCCTTATGTTGCACTAACATTAGAATTCAAGCCCAAGACCCATAAATACCTGGCAAGTACTAAGCTACGAGCAAAATATAACTTTATCTATGATTTACACTGTACTGTACACTTATTTTATAATTTAGTATTAAAATTTTGCCGGGACTTATGTTTATTAAATTGTACCGAGGATAATTTTTACTTCATAAACATATTTTTTGCATGTATTTTTTTTTTACTTATTTTAATCTAAAAGCTTGTAATTTTAAAAGAAAATAACTACGAATGCAAATGTGTCCGGCAGTTTTTTTAACGTCGTTTTGAATATCAAGGTATAACCATATATTCAAAACGATTATTAATGAGGCTATTTCAGTCTTTGTCAACAAAGGTTGTTTTTTTTTTATAAAAGTTCGTTATGATCATATTCATATATTATGGCCTTTATTAAATCGTTGCAGACTTACAAATTAGACATAAGCAAAACTAAAGTGTTTATACATTTAATAAAACTTGTTTTAACTTAAATGCCAATCGATAAAGCGTTAATTGTTTAAAAATGATAAAAACTCCCATAAACACTTTAAGGATTTCTTACATTAATGGGAATATTACACATTTAATAAAACTAACACTTTAAGGATTTCTTATATGTATGCGAATATTACACATTTAATGAACCTAATTTTATGGATTTTGCCACGTTTAATTTTTAAACTATTTATAGCCCGACGTTTCGAGCGCTATACAGCACTCGTGGTCACTGGAGGACTGAAATGACAGATGTTCCGGTGTGTGTAAATTGTTTTTATCAAATTAAAACCACTGTCTATCGATGGGCATATACGTTGAAATTTATAATAGCTTTTTTTTAATTTGTTTCAGTTTTTGCCAGTAAGATATTCTATAATGGCGCAACTAGTCAACGCACGCAACATACAAAATTGATAATATTATTACTTTGAAAGGCGTGTTAAGGTAAGCAATCGAGGTGCGCTGATGTTGAAAAGTAACTAACGCTGAACTTTTAAAACCGACATTAAAAAAAATATTATTTAAACATGGTTTTAGTTTAATACTTGCTAATGCGAGAGCGCTTTTACATTTGTTTACTTTCCCTGCTCTAGTTTTACAATTCCTTGGGGTTGTCTGTCGAGGTTGCTGTGTGCAGAGCAATCACTAATTAAAAATGAAAATCATCTGAAGTCATGTTATATTTATTTCTTTTATACACCGATTATTGACGATAGCGTGGTAACCGCGTACCTGACTTCTAGACCGCAGGTCTAAATTTGAAACCCATCATAGCCAACGTTTGTGCAAAAATTTTAATTGTTGGACTTCTGGTCTGTGTTATGTATTATGTGATATATATCCTAATTACAATTGAGATGCAGTCTTCAACAGGTAAGCATGTAAATAACGACTGGACATCGAAACTGACCATATTTTCATTGTGAGTAAGATGTAGGTCTTTTATCTCACTGACAAAATGGTAGGAATCCTTTGTGTGTGCTCTTGTGTGTCCTCTAAGTGGGGAGAGTATTTTAGCCACATGTTGAGCCAATCTGTAAGTTTGTCGATTCACCAACTAAAAGGAAGCTAACAGAGAACAACATGCCAGTAGAACATGCAGAATTACTTAGACATTGATTGACAGACTTGATGACTTCCAGCCTCCCGAACAAGCCGGATTCCGAAAAGGCTATAGTACCATAGACCACATACATACCCTTCGCCAGATTGTACAAAAGACCGAAGAGTACAATCTTCCGCTATGTCTGGCGTATGTGGACTATGAGAAAGCCTTCGATTCCGTCGAAATTTGGGCGGTGCTAGAGTCGCTTCAGCGGTGCCGAATTGACTGTCGGTATATCGATGCGTTGCAGTGCTTGTATACCAATGCTACGATGGCTATCCGAGTACAGAACCAGAGTACGAAACCGATCCAATTGCAGAAAGGTGTAAGACAGGGTGATGTAATATCCCCGAAACTCTTCACCGCTGCATTGGAAAATGTTTTCAAGCTACTGGACTGGAAAGGATACGGTATCAACATCAATGGCGAATACATCACTCACCTTCGATTTGCCGACGACATAGTCATAATGGCAGAACCGCTGGAGGACCTTAGCGCTATGCACAATGACCTCAATAGTGTCTCCCAACGGGTAGATCTTAAGATGAACATGGACGACGAAGATCATGTCTAACGTCCATGTCACACCTTTACCGGCTATTGTTGGGAACACTACGATCGAAGTTGTTGACGAATATGTATACCTAGGACAGATTGTCCGACTAGGTAGGTCTACTTCGACCAAGAGGTCAATCGACGGATCCAACTCGGCTGGGCAGCGTTCTAGAAACTGCGTCACATCTTCTCGTCGAGTATACCTCAATCCCTCAAAACAAAAGTGTACAACCAGTGCGTGTTGCCAGTGATGACATATGGAACCGAGACGTGGTCCTTCACTGCAGGCCGCATGAGGAAGCTCAGAATCGCTCAGCGAGCTATGGAAAGGGCTATGCTCGGAGTTTCTCTGCGAGATAAAATCCGTAACGATGTTATCCGCAGCAGAACTAGAGTAACCGACATAGCCCTAAGGATTAGCAAGCTGAAGTGGCAATGGGCCGGCCATATAGCTCGGAGAACCGATAACCGTTGGGGAAGAAAGGTTCTCGAGTGGCAACCTCGTACCGGCAAACGCAGTGTAGGGCGACCCCCCACTAGATGGAGCGACGACCTACACGGTTTTGCAGGAAGTCGATGGATGCAGGTGGCTCAGGACCGTGTTTTGTGGCAATCTATGGGGGAGGCCTATGTTCAACAGTGGACTATGGTAGGCTGAAATGATGATGATGATGATGATGCCTAACATCTGGCTATCTATTGTGGAAGGAACAATACTACCGGCAAGTAGATGGTGTGACGATGGGCTCCCCAGTATCTCCCATTGTTGCTGACATCTTCATGGAAGACTTTGAGGAGAAAGCCCTCCGTACTTCTCCAGTAAATCCAAGGTTCTACAAGCGGTACGTAGATGATACTTTCACAATACTACCTTCTGATAAAGTCACTGCATTTTTAGACCACCTTAACTCCATAAATTCTAAAATACAATTTACAATGGAGATAGAGACAAATAACTCTTTAGCTTTTCTAGACGTTTTAATAACTAGAAATCCTAATAACACCTTGAGTCACACTGTGTATAGGAAAAAGACCCATACAAATAGGTACTTAAACGGTGAATCTCGCCACCATCCTTCACAGCTAGCTACCGTGGGCAAATCTTTGTTTCTGAGAGCACAAGGGATCTGTGACAGTAAACACCTGGCCGCCGAGGTTCAGCATGTCAAGCAAGTTTTGCAAGACAGCAAGCTTCGGGTTCCGCGCCTTCGTCGCAGTGACCGAGTGAATCCGGCCACAGTCGAGCGTGTACCTGGAGTCCTACCATATGTCAGAGGAGTCACGGACAAGATTGGCTATATCTTGAAGCGGGCTTCCATAAGAACATTTTTCAAGCCGCCGAAGAAGATAAGTCAGTTTTTACCATCTGTCAAGTGTAACATCCCTCTACAAGATGCAGGAGTATACAAGCTGGATTGTGAATGTGGTCTCTCTAACATAGGGCAAACAAAAATATCAGTAAAAACCCACGTAAAAGAACATATAGCTGATATGAAGCATCGTCGCTCCAGGAAGTCTGCAGTCTGTGACCATGTTCTGGATCATCCCAACCATTACATCAGATTTGATAAACCACAAATCCTCGCAGAAGAACACCGATTCCTACCAAGGATGATTCGCGAGGCTATTGAAATTAAAAAACATCATAATTTTAATAGAGAAGATGGTTGGGTATTACCACCTGCTTGGGATCCTATAATTAATAAAATTAAATCAAAAACCAAGCATACCACTGCAAGACTTCAAGACACAGTAAGCTCTTTCTGCATAGATCGGACCAAGAATAATAATTAAAAGCTGAAGGTACTCCGGGTTAACTATTACATCGGGACATCTGTCACCTCAGTCCGCCCGTGACCATTGTTGCTGTAAAGCACTCGAAATGTCGGGTTGTAAATAATAAAATTAAACGCGATAAAATCCGTAAAATTAGTTTCATTTAAATGTACGGTACAGTCTTTCACAAACATTTCCTACATATACATAATTATAACAAATTAATTTTTCCAATATTTACGCACTTACGTAGAATTCCATATTCTGTAGTGGATTTTCAACGCCTTTTCTTCTTTTTTTTAATAAACATTAATAGCTTTGCACTGTTAATACTGAACAAAGCAAAATGAATACAAAAGGATACAACATTAGACAATGGGAGCTCAATATAAGATTGTAAGGGAATAAATAAAAAAGTGTAATATGATGAAAGTGGTTTCCTTTTCCAATAATTCACACACCTGTGTAGAATTGTTTAATAGTGACTCCATTCTTCTTTCAACACGTCCTATATTCCATCTGTAAAATCATCAAATCGTTCTATCTGTATAATCCTTTAATAAATATAAATTGATAATATTTAACGTCACCCAGAGGAATCAGTTGTTAAGTCTCATATGCCCAGTGATTACACTAGCTCTCAGTGCCCTTCGAACCGAAACACAGTAATATTTGCAAACTACTGCTTCACGGCAGAATAACTGTCACTGGGGTGGTACCTACCTAGACGGATTCCTGCATAGAAATCCTACCACCAGTTCCATTTGGAAGTTTCCGCCGTGGAGTTATCCAGAGCAAAGCTAAGCTCCAGAGCTTTAGAGAAGTGCAGAGAAGTGCATTAGCTTAGAGAAGGCCTATTCACTTTCCTTTTGAACACTCACGTTTTAATTAGACTGAAAGACATATGCAGACAAATCACACCAGACCTTTACTTTATGTATTATGAATGACAAAACAAAACGCTTCGTACAAACGCTAAAAACAATAAATCCAAAGCGAAAGGTTGGAAAGTCGCCGTGCGCTATTATACGTCGTGCTACGGTTGTGCGCGTGGGTAGGGAGAATTCAGGAATTACTCCTGCGCACACTCTTAAATTTAACTTGCAGAACACCGAAACACTGGCTAGCTTACGCCTGTGCTCAAGGCTAAGCAGATTAGAAGTATCCAAATTAGGGTCATGGACGAGTCTCTAAGCTGAGCCCAAAGCTGCAAGTTGATATTTAACAGCACGAGCCTATATGTGGCAACATTATTCTGCAACCGCCGGACCTGTGATTTGTAGGTTATGCAAGATTAGAGGCTGTCCTGGACTGCCGGACTTTGGCACGGACTCCTCACCTACCTTTTATCTGTCTGGATCAGTGGTTAGCAGAAGGTCCAGGTTTACCATCTGGGAGAAATTTAGCGAAATAACAAAATTCATCGCTTCCCTCCCAACATAACGACCATGCTGGAAGGAAAACGAACTATTTCGCCACTGATATAGGAACGTTGAATCTTGCTGGCAAGCAATAAAGTCCTCCAAAAAGGTCGCATGAAAGGGTACCGATGTTGGGCTATACCAGCGGCCTCACTTAGATATACAAATAACCGAGTTATTAAATGTTTAATAAATGATCGACAGGCATAAAGAAATAAAATAGGGACTGCAAGGTGACGGTGATGCTGGCAGCTGATGTCGTTGCAGACGTTCTCACAAACTCCGGCGCGAAAATGTAAGTTGTATTCCAACGAGAACCCAGAGTAAACAAGGTACATTTAACGGTCATACCTCTCCGTCCGTCTCATAGTCTCAATGGTGATGGACTGGATTGACCTTAAAGTGCAATCCTCGGACGTTAAAGCTCAAATGTAAGGCAAAGTAAAACATGGTTTGTAGGTTTGTACAAGCTTAAAGAATCGGTACCTAACTTAAATCGACGATGAATAATAATTAAAAACGAAAGAGACAGAAGATGCCCATGACGAATATCTTGACCGATGACATACACAAACACTTCTTTGTTAAAATGAGCAATGGGGTGTTAATGGAAAAACTCTAAGTGTTACCTGTATTTAGTTCTTCCTTGTCACACAGAATACCGGTTTAACAACATGAAGGTGTGACACGCTAAGTGCCTTCCATTCTCAGCACTTCATAAATCCACGCCTGAACAAAAAGTCAATGCCATAGATTGCAATAAAAGACAGTTTTAAATAACTTCGAGTTCCCATAATCTCTGAAAAAAATCATAGCTCCAGGTAGAGTCGATCTACACTTTACTTGCCAAAAATTATTCACTGAAAGTTATGGGTTTTACAAACCGGAAACGGCTCATTCGCTTGAGCTTACCAATCTTTTCGGCTATACATACACAAAGTCAAGTCTCTTTCCCATTGGGGTAGGCAGAGACCACATCTTTTCTTTTCAGCGATTGACATCTGTGCTACGGGACGCGCGTTTGATTCCTGCACAAAACAAATTAATGCAGTGCCGATGAATTTTCGGGTCAGGTATTTCAGTATGTCCATAAATAAAATAATCTTTTCGTTAAATAACTCCGGGAAAGGTGTTAACAACCATAGTAAAGTTACCGAGTAAAAACTGTTTAGGGCAGTGGCTAAGCGCTCCGGATCGAGCGTTCGAAAATCGAACCTAAATAATAATTGTATCACCTAGCGATAGTCGTTCCGTGTTTGAGTAGTTGTGCATGTGATTATGTCTGTAAACGCATCTACACACAGGTGGATTCTATCCCTAGTGTGGAGTTTTTTTTAAGCAAAATGAAATGCATGAAAGTTCAATTTGTTATCTAAGTTGTTAAATATAGATACTTATGTACGAAAAATGTTGAAGCGATTTATTTGAACTCTGACGCTTGGTAAAATATAAAACGGTATGATAGATACTATTAATTTATTTATTTAGGCGTATAAAAACAGGTCGGTATAAACACCAATACTGTAGAAAAATCTTTTTTATTTTATATATATTTTAGGTAAATTTATATATACCAATAAACAATAAAAATGGCCAAATTAGAATTAGACAAACAGTCAAATTTTTTTGTTACAAACATTGTGTTTAACTAATGTGTGCCTGTGTGCGTTTATATGTGTTTTATTATTATATATTTGTGTTTGCATATAAATTCGTGGTACAGGTATGAATTGGAACGGTGTATCTTTCGGATTTCATATTATAGTGTGTCTTTGGATACATGAAAAATGTCTAAGCTGAAATAGTATTTATTGTAAATACGAGCAACGCGACAAAGAACTGAATTTTGAGCAAGTTGAGTTTGGGTGTGAGTGATTAATATGTAGCAGAGGCGAGTGTCTTAAATGTAATGATAACTCACAATCAAACTAAATAGAAACAAAAACTATTTAAAACAATTACAAGTGTACATAATGTATGTCATGGTACATTAAGAAACCTGATTATTAAGAAACCTTTCTTTATCCATTATTTTATTGAATTGTTGATACTGGTACGGATGAACATAACTGTGTTTCGGTTTGAAGAGCACTGAGAGCTAGTGTACCGGGCATATGAGACTTAGGGTCTGATGTCTTAAGGTAAAGAACACAGTGTGGTGTCACACAGAAAATTACTAGGTGACATTGTATTTGTTATGGGCAGACGTTGCACTTACTATCAGGTGAAAGTTTTGCTCGTTTCGTTAGCTAGTTAATAAAAAAAATATGTTCATGTAATTTTTTTTATTTTTTATAATATACACATATAACACATGGATAATGGAATATACGTATTCCTCGTTATTGCAATTATATTTAAAAGTTTGGTACATATAAACGATAGAAACAGATTTCAGACAAGTTCATTTGACTTTAAATCTCTGGTTGCATAGAACAGCTGCAAAACAAGGACTGACCCTACACATACGTAAGTCTATTAAAAGTTGGTTGTTGTGCTGAAGCAAAACAATGTAGGCGTCGCTTTTTCTCATGACATTTTTCTACAATAGAGGGCGTAACGAATATTTGAATATTTACAACATTCAGGTAAGTCATGTGTAGATTTGAAATTAACATTTTTTTTTTACTTTTGCTATTTATTCATGACATAGCGTTTCTGATAGCGAATATGAAAAGTAACTAGCACTGAGAAATTCTAATTCAATCTTTACTTAATACATTTTAAATTAAGATATTTATAAAACAATAGTTGTTCCGTTATACAACGTTATACTTAATAATACGCAACTGTTGACTACTAAATCAAATGTGACTAATTTAACATTCTATCAGAGGTAGGATTTCTATGCAAGAAGTTGTCGGAAGCAGTCGTACCACCGTAGTTTCAGTTATTCTGCCATCAAGCAGTTAATGTGGAAACATTACTTTGTTTCGGTTTGAAGAACACTGATTGCTAGTGTTATTACTGGGCATATGAAATTTAAGAACTGATGTCTCAGGGTGACAAGTGCAGAGTGGTGCCACACAGAAATTTATCATCAGGTGAACGACGTCATTTCACATTCTTCCATAAAAAATATGTTAAAGCTCTATGTTCTCTGGAGACTAAATACTCTAAAATGATTACTTCTGGTTGTACCCGATGAGCATGAACGTAATCCTCTAGGCTCTAAGTACTGGAGCATAACATCACACACTTAAAACTATGATAATAAAATAAAACAATTAACGGGACCCTATAACTAGCACAGCGAGAAGAAGTCAGACCATAACACGTCACCTGTTAAAAGAAGTACTGCAAACGACTGAGAGCTAGTACGTCTGCTTAGAATTTATACGAGCGTAGGTCAAATTCTGCTGTCAGAATTAATTATGCCTTTTATTATAGTTGGAAACGACGCTGTAAACCGACCAGGGATATTATCAAAGGAGCGCAAGCACGTCAGTTGACGTCGTAAAGTATGTGAGACAGATCTGATGGCATACTAGGAACGTGTTGCGAATTTTCGGCCACATACGATTGGCAGTTAAGTACGTGAACTCATGAAAATTGGGATACTTAGCTTTCCTTGAGCTTCCTAAAGGTTATGTCTGTGAAGCTAAAAATATATGATTAACACCACTCCTTAAATATATTAATAATTTTCTTGCAATCATTAATAAAATATTAAGTTCTATTAAATAAGTATTTTATTAGAGCCATGGTAGCTCGTCTTAAATTTCATAGTACGCGAGCGAACTAAGTTCGATGCCGTCACCTCCAAAATTGTTTTACAATTTTAAGTGCTGATTTACCACGTAAAATTAGTTTTATTAAATGTGTAATATTCGCGTAAATATAATCGCATTATTAGGCGTAAAGCCGACAGGTGTCCGGCAGGTTAGAATAGCACCTGCCTCTTTCCTACCGAGGTGTCGTAAAATGCGACTAAGCTTTTATTCGTAACACCATAATAATATGCAATGCTGTCACTATACTGCTCGTGGGAACGCATAGTGGAGCAAGCACGGAGCAAGAATTTTTGACTCGTGCTAAAATAGCGGTGACGTGGTTCGCCACCCTTCACGTCTCGTTTCCCGCAAGGGAAAAATTTGGCTTTAGAAAAAATGTGGGCTTTATGTGTGGTTTCTGTCTAACCCTCATATGGTAAAAAGGAATGATTGTATACATGTACGTATATAATAATGCTGATTCATGACCGCGTAGCTCAGTGATCAGCGTATGTTCTAGCTAGTTCTGAATTCACTAAAGCTAATATTTGTGCATCACATTTGTTTTTCAAACTTGTTTGGATTTACTATAAATAAATTGGTGGATAAGGGTCTGAATGCATTGTGTTCATGTATTTCTAGCACTACGTCTAAAAGTTTCTTCAATCTTACCGCATAGGTGTTATGTCGGATACGAGTAGATGGGGACGATTACATTTGCGCTAAACGTTAGAGAACTAATTATATATGTTTCTCTCTCTATATATATCTTTTGGTTAGAGGACGTCTACAAGATTAGAATCTTCCAGGATTACTACGTTAAAATAGCTATGCCGCGATCGATCTCAGGCAATGTGATTTTTTGCATTTTGCTTAGTCGACATTTCCGACAACGGCTAGTAGGGTGCAAACATTACATGTTTGAAAGGCACTGATATCTAGTGTAGTTACTGGGTATATGAGACTTAAGAACTGATGTCTCAGGATGACAAAGGAGCTGTGACACATAATGTTCTGGATGACACAACTTTTCTTATGGGCAGACGTTGCATTTACGATTTAGTGAACGATTTGCTCGTCTCGTTACTTTCTTCCATAAAAAAAAAACATGAAATGAGAAGAGTGATGATTCAAATACTTAACAGATATTTACAATATTAGGTTTATTTTATCATAACTCAAATCTTATTTTACTAATCTTAGAGGTCGTTTTCAGTAAGTATAAAACGAGACGATCTCCGATCTGAAACTTAAAATCCTTTTACAAGCCACCGATAACTAAGTTTTACGAGGCAAGGGTGTATTCTTTACTTAAATAATTAAACTTGCTTCGTTTTTATTAACTTGTTTACTTAAAGAAGGCTTAAGATGCTTACATTAATGTCACTACAGTTTTGTAAAATAGAGAAACCATTGAGTTGGTTCATAATCAAAAGAAGAAGAAGAAAAGCAAAAATAAAAATTTTGATGTGAGATTACCTGAACGATGATAATCTCCGGTGATCGCTACTAAGCTACATCTATATATTTATCAAACAATATATAACGTACTTTTTAAAATGATAGACAAGAAAAAACTGCCTGCTGGATTTCTAAATAATCTATATTAAATGAAAATAATTATATCATCAATGGCGAACACATCACTTACCTTCGATTTGCCGACTACATAGTCATAGTCCTTAGCACAATGCTAAATGACCTCAATAGTGCCTCCCAACGGGTAAGTCTTACATACATACATACATAAGATCACGACCGTATCCCATAAGGGGTAGTCATAGACTGGGCACTCACTGCGAAAGCAGATGACTGCCACAATCCACGTTTCACCAAAACAATATAATGCACTTTGTGTGATAGGTGGTGAGCCCATCGCCACCATGCGCTATTGGGTGCACAGTGCAGTTCCTTACTCGCCTTTTACGAGATTCATTGGATGAGATGGAGTGGTAGTATTCTTATAACGAGCCGCCACCACACGGCACTAAGTAGTAAGTAGGTAAGTCTTAAGATGAATATATATAATAATCATAGACAAGACGAAGATTATGTCTTACGTCCATGTCACAACAGGTGGTTGGGAACACTACTCTCGAAGTTATTGACCAATATATATACCTAGGACAAAGTAAGCTTGTTCGACTAAGTAAGTCCAACTTCGATCGACGGATCCAACTTGCAGGCAGTGTTCGGGAAACTGCGTCACATCTTGTCGTGGAGTATACCTCAATGTCTCAAAACCAAAGCTTACAACCAGTGCGTTTTGCCGGTGATGACATACGGAACAGAGACGTGATCCTTTACTGCAAGCCACATGAGGAAGCTCAGAGTCGTTGAGTCAACTATGAAAAGGGCTATTCTCGGAGTTTCTCTGCGTGATAAAATCCGTAACGATGATTTTCGCAGCGGAACCAAATTAACCGACATAGAGGATAACAAAGCCGAAGTAGAACCGATAACCGTTGGGTAAGTAAGGTTCTAGAGATGCAAACACGAGCAGTCAAACGCAGTGTAGGGCACCTCCCCCCCCCCCCCACTAGATGGAGCGACGACGTGCATGGTTTTGCGGGAAGTCGATGGATTCAGATGGCTCAGAACCGTGTTTTGAGACAATCTATGGAGGAGGGTTATGTTCAACAGTGGACTAATATGTAGGCTGAAATGTTGATAATGATGATGACTACGGTAGCTTTTACACGCAGTTTCATCCGCATGAAATCAGATAAAACATGAGAAAGGGGAAAAAATCCTGTATCATATTCTGTTATAATTAAGGAACGTGAAAGACGTGCATTAAAACTCAAAATTCGGTTCGGCCATTTTTGAATGGTTGAATAGCTAGCGGATCAAATGATGTACTTAGTAAATAATTAATACAGTAAAAATTATATATTCTATTTATTCAGTTTTTATCATTATCGCTCTTTAATAATAATAATTGTAATAGACTAGTGACTACTTAGATAATAATCAGGCAAAGTATTTTACATCAAGGCACTGTTTCAATTCTACAATTCTCTGCGGCTGCACTCTGTCGACACTTCGCGGGACGATCGCTAATTGGAAAATGAAAATCCTATACCAGCCATCGACAGTCAAGCTTACGAGTTCGATTATCAGGGTTTATTCTGAAATACTTACAATTTTTTCAATATTAAGAATATAATATAATTTATGAAAATAAATGTAAAATCGAAAGAAAAAATGTAAAATACGTTTAAACGTTCAGTTTCACTATTAAGTTGCTTTACACTAAAATACACATTATATTAACTAGATTTGATTTTAAAGTTCATTTGACTTTACGAACGAAAGAAAAAAGGAAGAACAAAATACTGTTTTATACATTCATTTACACTAACATACAAATTTAGTTTCTTTACACATTTAAGTAACCAGACTCTTTTAAAGTAGAAACTTCGTTTATGAACGATAGTAAAAGAAAGAAGAAAAAATCATTTTGTTCATTTACTTACACGGACACACTTATTAAGTTGCTTTACACTAAAATACAAATTATATTAAGTAAGAGACTTAATAAAAATGTGTCCCCAAAAGTTCAGCAAGTTGTCAGGACGCATTCCATACATTTCTAACTTCAACCAAAAACAGCGATGTTTGGACACTAGACACTTGGCGACAGAAAATCTGAAGCTGCAGTGTTTTATTTATTTCAATATATGTATTATATTTATGATTTATACTTATATAGTTTAAACATGTTTTAATCTTATTTCATTACATATTTTAGTATAATACAGGCTTTGCCTAGTGTGAGTATGCAAGATAAGTTCTAAGATCGATGCATAAGGATAATACGTGGGGATAGGAATCTTACCACTAGTAAAGTAGTAAAAATATTCTTAAGTTTTTTTTTATTACTTTAATACTTACAAATTTACTAAAAATACATTAGTATATATATATACAATTTTATTATGCTTATTAATTATTTAAGCAATAATAAATAACGACCGTCTGTCCTTGTGGTGCGAGTACCTGACTTCTACGCCGCGGATCCTGGCTTCGGATCCCAGCCGCAGTCAACGTTTGTGAAAATCACAAGCTATCGTTTTTGGTTTTCGAATCTTGTTCTGTTGTGAAAGTGAAAATTGTCTGTGAAGCGCACCCATGATACGGAAGAGACCCCACTGTGGGGCATCGTTTTAAAAAAATATGTATCCGCACTGCATAAACAAAATTCAATTTTACCTATTAAAAGTAAACAATTTGATTTATTTAATATTTTTTTAATAAAAAATAATGGTTTCGATAATAAACGACTGTCTGATACGTCACGTGGTGCTCTGACGATGTAATTACCGTGAATGGCCTCCTCTCAATCACTTCATAGGCAAACATTCAACTGCTTTTTTACCTGTATACTATAGGAGATAGTATACAGGTAAAAAACAGTGAATATGCCTATTTGTTTACATTTATAAATATTTTTATATTAATAAATATAAAAAAACAAATCTGTATTTATTCGCTGCTGTTATTTCTAAATTTCAAATTATTTTAAATCCTTTTGTATCATGTTCCATAAACATGTTTTTATTGGTGGTAGTTTTAGCGGATTATATTGCCAAGGGAAAGGGTATTTAATCGAGTAATCTAATCTGGAGAATACGTCTCCTACCAGTAATCTTCAGACGTTATACATATAGTTCGCAACTCCATAACTATCATATTCCATTATGGACCTATGAAATATTTCTTGAGCTTCTCATGTGCACATAGATGTCGCTACATCAGTCCTCCACTAAGACTGGAAGTCATGTTTAGCGTGGTGATTTTGTGAGTTCACAAATTTCACAGCGATGCTGTGAGTCTGTGTCCAAGTATTCAGTTCGTCAAGACTGTGACAGCGATTGCCGCCGATGACATTGTTGCTGTGGTTGGAACAAACTGGCTGCTTGTTCAAATCGGCAGCATCTTTGGAGCCGTGATAATCTCCAGTGCGAACGCGAATTTTACATGCTCTCTAATAATTTTATTCCTCAGAGAATTTCCCACGATGTTTTCTTTACCACCGACTGCAAGGTAAACGGCTTTTAAGAATGTAATGAATAATTTACTCAGTGCCGACGCCAGCGGTCGAACCTAGTTCCCCCCAAAATGAGAGCAACCAACATTTGTGGCAATCTATGAGGCCTATATTCAGCAGTGTAGCAGTGGACTAGTGATAGACTGAAATGATGATGATGATGATAGAGAATCCATGAAAGTGATTAAAAATTGCTTTTGCCAGATTTTATCCGACGCGACTTAGGGGCCTGCAAGAAAAGAGCCTACTTCTTTCTGTAAGGCACGCACCCGTAGTTCCTCTGGTGTTGCGGAAGTTCATGAGCTGTGGTGATCTCTTACCATCAGGTAAGTCGTGAAACTCTGTGTTAGATGACGTAATAGTTCAGTAGGCGTCATAGAATTTATATTAACATAAACATATCGAGCAACGTTCAATTTCGCGGTCACTTGGAAGGGAAGGCCAAATTGGCCTCCAAGAAGCTTGGCGTGCTCAGTAGAGCGCGACAGTACTTCATGCCGGCCCACCGCTTGCAACTTTATAAGACGAAGGTTCGGCCGCACATGGAGTACTGTTCTCATCTCTGGGCGGGGGCACCCCAGTGTCAGCTCCTTCCATTTGACCGCATTCAACGAAGAGCGGCTCGAATTGTCGACGACCATCTCCTATCTGATCGGCTTGATCCCCTGGCTTTGCGGAGAGATGTTGCATCTCTTTGCATTTTTTACAGGATCTACCATGGGGAGTGTTCCGAGGAATTGTTCGGATTAATTCCAGCCGCTGAATTTCACCATCGCACCTTACGGCATAACCTCAAATTCCATCGTCACCACCTTGATGGTTGGCATTCCACCACAGTGCGGTTTCGCGGAATTTTCTGCCACGCACTTGCACTTTATGGAATTTTCTGCCGTCAGCGGTTTTTCCGGACCGATACGACTTAGGGACCTTCAAGAAAAGAGCCCATTCCTTTCTCAAAGGCCGGCAACGCATCTGCTATTCCTCTGGTATTGTAGGTGTTCATGGGCGGCGGTGATCACTTACCATCACGTGAGCCACCTGCTCGTTTGCCTCCTATTCTATAAAAAAAACAACGTATTGCTACAGAAGTCATTGGTTTAGATGACTGCACGGGTCAGGATATCTATCCTAGCATAAGTAAATATTAATGCACCACATAAATTATTGAGATTCTTCTCATCATGTACTGTGACTCTGTTAAGACCCGTGGTTGTTACTTTTCTTCTCATCATGTCCTAACTTTTGTTGCACTAATATAAACGGCACTGCTATACATCCTGAGCAATTGATAACTGCTGCTTTTTTAACCAGAAGATGTTACCGTCATCAGTAATGAAAAAGGGAGCATCATTATTTCCAAATGACTCCATAGATAAGTTTTCTAGTTAGAATTTTATAGTAGGTGAATTTTAACTATATGTTCAATAGCTTTAATTATTTACATGCATGTTTAATTCGCTGTAACCTAATCATAGAATGAAATACGAATTGCTGTCACTATGTCGTGTTAACATTAATGTTGGGTATTAAATAGTCAAACAGGAATCTCGATCATCATTTTCCATTGATGTTTCGTAGTAATTGACAATAAGGCCGCAAACATCGAGTGTTTGTAGTAAGTGGAAACGCCTGCGGCCAGGTGATCCAGCCTAGTCTCATTACCATTGAAAACGAGCCAGAACAATCGACTTATCGAGGTGAAAATTAGGCGCACGATACCAGTTCAATGATGCGATGCAGTATAGTTAAGGTGTTAGTAAATAATAGAATTTAGAGTATCTCTGGTACAGAATTATAAAGGATTGCAAAATCCTTCATTTCTTGTTAAATTTCAATCATCGCCATAGAAAATCATCACTATCATCACCCAGCGACAGTCGATTCCTAGACATAAATTTTTATTTATTTTATTTATTTATTTTTTAAGGGCAACATACAAATGATATAACTTATAAATAACAAAAACAGCTGTAGCACATAAACCAATAAAGTTTCCACAAATAATTAGAACTTACAAACTAAACACCGTTAATGTATTTATTTACAAAAATTAAATAAGCAGACGAATCTATAAGGCTCGGATCAGCTCATGACAAGGCTAGAACAGTCTTCAGAATCCTTCTCTTATAATGAGCAGAAGTTACTGAAAAGATGCAAATGTGAGAAAATTTTTCGTTGTACAACTTGCATACACGAAAGATAAAATTATTTTTACAATTTTTTTTCTTATATGAGGATTATCAAAAAGAAGTTTATTCCTTGCACTGGGTCTTTGGCACTAAAAATAGATTTTGTTGAGTAGCGGTATTGAATCAATATTGTTGTGAATAATCTTGAATAAGAGCATTTGATCCCTTATAATACGACGACTGTGAAGCGAAGAATGAGGTGTTATGAAGCTATGACCCATCGTCTTCTTATGAATATTCAAAAATTTGTTATGGATTCATTCAATCAAATCAATGTATACTTTATACTGAGGGTTCCAAACTGTTGAACAGTATTCTAAAATTTGGCGAACTAATTAATTGTACAACAGCAACAAAGTGAAAGGTTTTTTAAAGTCTTTAGTAATACGTAATATAAATCCAAGTAATTTATATGTCTCATCAGTAATTTTATTAATATGGGACTTAAACATATATATATATATATATATATATATAAATCTGGATATAAGACTGCCTCAAGAAGCAGCAAGCTCCCTCAGCCTTCTTCGGCTTCATAAATTCAATTTCTGCCAGCTGCCTAGCGTGGACCGTCGCTCAACTTAGGATTATATTATAGGAGAAAGTTACGAGACGAGCAAAACTATACCTGACGGTTAGTGCAACATCTGCCTATAACAAATGCTGTGTCACCTAAGACATTTCTGTGTGGCACCACACTGCACCCGTCACCTTGTAACAACAGTTCTTTAGTCTCGTATCCCCAGTAATTGTAGGAGCAGCTCTATGAGTGAAATGGTGGGTACGATGGATACCCCACAACTTTGCCTTAATACCCGGTCCGGTGACCAGGGGTAGTGTATAAGGCGTGTGTAACCTAGTATTGTAGTCCAATTTACCTAAAAAGTATTATGACAGTTCTTCCAAACTTGAAATAGGCCCAGAGCATATTCTGTAGTCCATAAATTTGCGATTTCATTATATCTGTGTAAATAGTAAAGTAAAAAAATATGTATATCTCCCACAATAAATGTATTATGGAACCTACAAATGTTCCACTGCTGAGCACAGGCCTCCACTTATTTCTTTTTACCTATGTGGCCGGGTTTAGATATTTAATATAATTACGAAAATATTTTTAGTCTAAAATGTTTTAAATAAAAAGCAACGCCTCAAAATTTGAATAATTTTAAGCTTCGACAAGCATGTCAAGACTTCATAAAATATCAGTTGTCAAATAAATTTAAAAGGACGAATTGCCATCCGCACGCACAAAAAGATAATAAAGTGAAATTTTTTAAATCATTAAAACGAGAATCGAATATTTTGTAAGAAAAAATATTTTCGATGTAAATGCATTTAGTGAATTTCCAGGCTATTGCGTCCATTTTATAGCATAATATGTATATTAGATTAAGCGTTCCTGACAAATTTCGAACGTAGCGTCATTTTCCGGTTAATAAATATACGCTGTCATATAACGATATGCCGTATATACTCGCGTAAACATGGTGGCACTGACTCGTCCTTGCCTTTCTGTATCCAATGTACGAGTAATAAGTAACAAGTAACAATATAACCAGAATCTCAAACTTATAGTTTGTGATTATTATGTATCAACATCTCAGAAATTCGAACCCAGAAACCACAATTCAATGGGTGGGTTCTACAACGCTAACCGCTGAAGCATGTAGTCATCAGGAAAACACTTAAAATAAAAGGCTCCACAAATCGAATCACAAAAGCGGACCTGTAAGGTAAACACAGTTGCAATTAGGTTACGGACTTTACATGTTTGTGGAACAAACTACGTGTCTGAAAACACTCTACATAGAGTTCGACTTTTTGAATATATAGCTTATATAGCCTGTCCATAACAAGTTGGACACGTACAGTTGATGAACAATGATGTCAAATTAACTAAAATAAAAACTAATAACAGGTTTACAGTTTTAACACATTTGTTAGCAAAGATATAAGAATTAGACACTCTTTACTGGTGGTAGAATTCCTATGCAGGAATTCGTCTAAGTAGGTACCACCCCAGTGCTAGCTAGATTATTCTGAGTGAAGCAGTAGTGTGTAAAAATTACTGTGTTTCGGTTTGAAAGACCCTGAGAGCTAGAGTAATTACTGGGCATATAAGACATAGATAAGAACAAGACAATAAGAACTGATATCACAAGTCACCGTGAGCG
The DNA here is from genome assembly GCA_019845155.1 of Luehdorfia chinensis. Classification (NCBI taxonomy): domain Eukaryota; kingdom Metazoa; phylum Arthropoda; class Insecta; order Lepidoptera; family Papilionidae; genus Luehdorfia; species Luehdorfia chinensis. Next base: position 10,702,498 of record JAHVAK010000642.1, on the reverse strand, counting down.
CGCATTATGGTGTCACACAGATATGTTCTGGATAACACAGCATTTGTTATGGGCAGATGTTGCACTTACCATCAACTTACTCGTTTCGTCACTTTATCCAATAAAAATAAAACAATCTCCATGAAAATACATTTAAACAGGTTGTCCGTAGGCTTCATTTGTTGATTTTATCGACGAGTTTGGGTGTGTGCGCGTGCGAGCGTTTGAGTCTATGAGCATATTTTTCCAATCAAATGAAGGAGCTGGAACTGAGGTGCCAACGCCCCGAGATAAGAACAGTACACTGGGGTCGAACTTGCCTTGTAAATCTGCAAGCGCGGGGCTAGCAAAAAATACTGTCCCGCTCTACTGAGCACGCCAAGCTTTTTAGAGGGCAATTTCACATTCCTCTTCGGATAACCGTGGAACTGAACGTTACTCGATATGTTAATGCCAAGGATCCTGGCTGAGGCAACAAGGGAAGTACTCCCAAAATGATGAGATACAACACTGGGTGTCTTTTTACCGGTAAACGCGCAAACCTATGTTTTATAGGATTAAAGTGGACTAAATTTAGTTGGTCCTAATCTGAGATTTTTTCTAATCAAATCTCTATTTCACAACAAAAGTTTGTTCCGGCACTCATCGAAGTGTTTCCGAGAAATATTTGCACAGCTGGTGTATAAAGCATTATCAGTGCTGTTGTGTGCATAGTAATGAATGCTACTAAATTGCAACATATCAATGACATGTAGAAGAAACAGGATTGGCGATAGCACACAGTTTTGTCAACTTCGATATTGATGTTCCGGCCTGTGATAAAACTGGTGAACCAATTGCATAATTTCTTGGGAAACTATACAGGCAGGAAGCCTTCGTTATTTGGGCGCAAAAAGTCTAGTATATCGACTTTCTCCTTTGCAGCGCAGGCCAGCGAGTCATCCTCCCTGTGCAGAAATAGGAGCGAATTAGTTTCTCGCCAATTCTGCCAGTGTGCTATGACATTGCCATGGCAATAACTCTTTTGAAGGACCAAAAGGCAGAATTTTACTTCTTCATGAAGTAGCTGATTTTTCAATCCCGAGACACACGCTTGAGAAACGGCACGTGATAGGCACTATACTCTGGACCAGACAGCGTTCCGAAAAGCGCAGGGGGCATCTGAGGAGAGCAGATATCTGTCCGGATGAGAGGTTAGCAGAAGCTCCGGCAGGTAAGGTGTATGGTCCTCTACACCTAGAGCTGGCGTGGGCGAAGTAACCAGTTGTGACAGATCTTATGCCTAGGCAAAGTCATAAACAGAAAAATCGGTGCGATGGGATTCTAGCCATTCGGGTTGGTGGGCGTTGAAGTCGCCAAGAATCACAATCTATGCGGATGGACTCTGTAGCACGGAATCTGTAGCCATTTGAATATTGTCGATGAATCGGTCTGTTTCAGTATTACCGCTATAGTACCTATAAAGGCACCCGTAGAGGCGATGATGGTTGTCGCGGTCTATGGGCAGCCAAAGAATAGATAGGTCCGTACCTTCGAGACTGCCGAGGCGTCGAGAATATATATCCTCTCTGACGCATACACAACACGGCCCGTGGCACAAAGTAACGTTCCAGTTTGAACCCCGGGTAGGAGAGATAAGAGGTATCCGCCGGAGAGGATATCTGCATTTCGGAAAGGAAGAACAACGCTGGATTTGCCGTTTATAGATGGTAGTGGACTGCGTAAAGATTGGAATGAAGTCCCCTGATATTACAGAAAACCACGGCGATCGTGGTAAGGAGTACCGAATTTTTGTTGCGTATAGCAAACTTCTACTTCACGCTGGTATTCTGTGAGGTCATGGTCGTGGCCCATTTATGCAACAGCCAAAGCTGTTGCGTGGCTCTACCACTGTAAAATTTGCGTGTATTTGAGTGTGTCTATTGAATTTTTAGATCATTACGAAAATTATAGTCATATTCTCCGTGCAAGACTGACGGCAAGCATAACTATATAACTGGTATAGATAGGACAGTCGATACTAACTATAGTAACGTATTAGGAATATTGAGACGCATCCAGTAAACTAGAAATGTGCAGAGGCAATCATGTTGATTTTATACGTAGAATCAACATTGTGCAATTGAACTTGTGTCTTGGTACTAAAAGGAAATGTTTACCTGCTAATAACATGTGGATGCATATCTAGAGAACTAAATAACAAAACACTTTTGTGTTTGGCGCTACTAAATGTCGGTGGAATGATCGGTAAAATGATCAACGAATCAACTATGTGTATAAAACATTAAATACTGGTGGTAGGATTACTATGCAGGAATCCGTCTAGACAGGTACCACGCCAGGAGGTCTATTGTGTATTTATTTACTCTTGTTTAATTCCCATTAACCAATGAATGATATTCTAATAATCCGATCCTGAAACCTACCAGAGTTACACAATAGACCCTCAGGCCAGTTATTCTGCCGTGAAGCAAAACCGAGCAATGGTGTGCAAATATTTCTGTGTTTCGGTTTGAATGGTACTAATAGTTAGTGTAATTACTGGGTCTTCAGACACGGAAATGTTCTGGGTGACACAGCATTAGTTATGGGCAGATGTTGAACTTACCAACAGGTGCAAATCATCGTGCAATGCAAGCAAATCGTTTTGCTCTCTTTGCGTCTCGTCACTTTCTTCCAAAAAAAAAAAACTAAATGAACTTGGCTGAACCGTGGTAGCACTGGGGCCGGTCGCTTGCTTTAAATGTCTTACGCGTGTGACCCGGGTTCGAACCCCGGTGTCGGGCACTACTACAATTGTAAATTATAATTTTAGTGCTGATTTACCATATGCTCGCTGTTGGAAATTATCGTGTAATAATGTCTAAAAATAACAATGTCAGTGGTTTGAAGTCCGCCAGCCCTCACTGTAGCAGCGTGGCAGAATCTTCCCGGTTGCGTAACACCTCTGAAAAATCAGACAAGGCCAGGGGTCCTGTGCAACATTCATACGCTGTTACTTTTCTTTTTTTACTAGTTACTACTAAAATTAATAGCAATTACAATGTTGTGAACCGATAGACCATCTCGTCCCGTAAATGTCATAAAAGTTTCGTGTGACGCATCTACGACGATGCAACCTCCCAACTTAAGGACGTCTTAATTCTTGCAATGTACTATTTACAGTGTAACAATGATGATAAAGATGACAAATGTACTCTATGTTCTACTAGTATAGTTCACCACGGCAACGATTCCCGGATACTTTCGAAAGATCTCAACTGATAAGGAAATAATATAGTTCTACGTGCGAACCCTGCGGCACTCACACATCGCCCTGTTGTGCACTGTCAGATACATGGGGACAACCACAACACAGCCAGATCGCAAATCAACACATCGATTTTGTACAAATATCGGTTCCGGCTGTGATTTGAACACAGGATCCGAAGCGTAGAAGTCAGATATTCTAACCATTAGGCAACGCGGTCGTCATTATCTATATTTTGTCACGTCTAGCTATACCATAGATATGTATTTAACTTTGTCATAAAAGCGGGATACAGACATGAGTAATCATCGAAATAGGATTGTCACTTTCCAATTAGTGCAACAACAAGCGGAACTCGCTCGATGATTGGGAGCTTTCGAATTACATTCATATGTAAACCACAAAGTTTGCCCCGGAGCGATCGTAATAAATTCTACAATTTTGAAATTGTTTTTGAGGCATACATTTTTTATCTGACATAACTTTGTGGAAATAGTTTTTAGTATAATAAGCCGTTGCAGCGCAGGGGATGGGCGCTCAAAAAAATATATATAGCACGCAAGTGACCTGGGTTCGATCCCCGGTACCGGCACTACTTCAATTGTTAATTACAATTTTAAGTTCTGATTTACCGCGTGCTCCAAGGAAAGGGAAAAATACATTAAGAAACATGCATGTCTGATAAATAAAAAATATTTTGTCGATATATTTAGTCGGCTATTGTAACAGCGTGGCGGTAATCTAAAATCTACAATCTACAACATTACCATGTTGAAGTATCCCATAGCGAAATTCTTCAATAGGTTTAGTAGGCCTAATAAGCTTTATTATTCAGGGCTATAAGTCTAAAATAAGTGTTTTTTATGAACTTACATTATTACTATAGTCGTCAAACGACTATAGTAATACGAAGACGACCGCGTGACCTAGTGGTCAGAGTACCTGACTTCTAAGCCGCGGGTCCTGGTTTCGAATCCCAGCCGAAGCCAACATTTGTGCTAAAACATAAACTGTTGGTTTTCGGGTCTGGTTGTGTTGTGATTGTCCCCGTGTTTCTGACACTGCATCCTAGCCTACCTCCGATCTTATCGCATCAGCGTTACATCGGGCGCGGGAAGGTTGGGACGAGTGAGTGCCTCTGTGTTTGCGCGTACACTTGTGGCACTATAATATCTCCTGCGCAGTTGATAGCTCTCGACAGTAGTCGGCAGTTGTCGCCGTGGTCGAAATCGGCTAGGAGAACATCATCATTACTATAGTACATTTTTTACATTTTTTTATACAGAATGAAAAAAATTAACTTGCGATTAATAATAATTATTATAAATATATTAATTTTTTCGAGTAGATCCATCTGACTCGGTTGTCTGCGAACCTGCCTAATTTGTGGACCTTTCCTTGCCATTTCCTTCTTGCGATTTCATCATATAACTATTAAATTTGAAGCAGGAACTATAAAACGAGTGAGTGCCTCCGGTTGCCCTTGTATTAACAGCACTATATTCTATCCTCCGCAGATGGTGATTAATTGATTCCTATGTATCTAAGTAGGTATTACCGCAGGGACAGTTATTCTGCCGTGAAGGAGTAGTGTGCCAACATGACTGTGTTTCAGTCTGAGACCAACACCAACTGCAGTGTAATTACTGGGCATGTGACTTAGCAATTGATGTGTCAGGAGGACGAACGCAGTGAGGTGACAAACAATAGTTTTCTGGGTAACATAGCATTTGTCACGCAGAAGACATCTGTCAGACGTTGCAATAACCATCAGGTTAACGTTTCGTAGCGGCCTAAGAGAATCTACTTTTTTTTTATTGTATAAAGTGACGAAACGAGCAAAACGTTCACCTGATAGTAAGTGCAACGTCCGCCCACAAGAAATGCTGTGTCACCCAGAATATTTCTGTGTGACACCACACTGCGACCGTCACCCTGAGACATCAGTTCTTAAGTCTCAAATGCCCAGTGATTACGCTAGCTTACAGTGCCCTTCAAACCGAAACACAGTAATGCTTGCACACTACTGCTTCACGGCTGAATAACTGGCACTGGGGTGGTACCTACCGAGACGGATCCCTGCATAGGAATCCTACCACCAGTGAACCAAACCATCCTAGATTAAACCCACGGGGGTTCCGTAAAAGTCGACAGAGTGAAAATATAAATCAGAAGATGGGCAGCAGCATCTCCTGGAACATCTGAATAAATGAAATGCGGTTGCCAACCCGTCTGCCAAGCGTGGCAACTATGGCAAAATCCCCCCAAAATGAGAGCTACAACTTTTGTGGCAATCTATGGGGGAGGCCTATGTTCAGCAGTGGAATAGTGATAGGCTAAAATGATGATGATGATGAATGGGCAGCCGCATCTTCCTGCGACATCTGAAAAAAATAAACTGCGGTTGCCAACACGCCAGCCAAGACTGGTAACTATGGCAAAATCTCCCCAAAATGAGAGCTATTAACTTTTGTGGCAATCTATGGGGAAGGCCTATGTTTAGCAGTGGACTAGTGATAGGCTGAAATGATGATGATGATGATGATGATGATGAACGTTTTACTCGTCTCGTCACTGTCTCCTAAAAAAAAATATGAAAACTTAATAGCCTATTAGTTAATCAAATGACTTCCCCGTGATTGAAAACGGTCAGGACGACAACATTCACGTGCTTTTCTGCTTTCCTTTGTCAATATTTTTTTTTTGTTTTAATTTTACTTCCTTTATTTTACTGTGTTGCAAAGGGCAAACTGAAACCAGTGAAAAAATACTAAAATAGACAAAAACTATTCACATGTTGTTCTTTATGCGTTCTTTTGTTGCAACTGTACGTAACAATGAGTTACATTGACCTACATTGCATTTATTTTAAAATATTTACCGATGTTATGAGAACAACTGAATGTCATCATAGCACATAGATTTTTTTTGTATTACGATTGATTACAATTTATGTACAAAGTGAATCGCCATTTTAAATTAACGTTTTTTATTGGATACTGCAACTCAATATTTTAGTTAGTTTTTGATCTTACCATCAGGTGAAGGTTGTGCTCGTCTCGTTATTTTATCCTTTGAAAAAAACGGTTTGCACGGTTTAACTGCTAAAAAAATGTTGACTTACAGACGTGCAATTCAGATACGACTATATAAGTACGTACACAAGTACAATGTCATAACATTGAACAATATTGCCTACTATATGTATCGTAAAGCTGAACAAAACTGTAATATTAATAATAAAGCCGGTTGAAATCGAGCAATAAACAAACCGATAAGGTCATTTAAGTACCCATTGATTGCAATTCAACAAACAAACAAGAACCAATTTTAGTAACGTATTATCTTTAAGCTGCTTTGTCATGAAATTCACCTATTATAATGAATAGATGACGATAGTGACAGAGATACACTCATAACATCGAGTTGTTTCTATAGGGTCGTTTCTATAGGGTACGTTCATAATAAGTACCTGACTTCTAAGGAATTCGAATACCAGCCGGAGCCAACATTTGTGCTAAAACATAAATTGTTGGTTTTCGGGTCTGGTTGTGTTGTGATTGTCCCCGTGTTTCTGACACTGCATCCTAGCCTACCTCCGATCTTATCGCATTAGCGTTACATCGGGCGCGGGTAGTTTGGGACGAGTGACTGCCTCTGTGTTTGCGCGTACACATATGGCACTATAATATCTCCTGCGCAGTTGATGGCTCTCGACAGTGGTCGGGAGTTATCGCCGTGGTCGAAATCGGCTAGGAGAACATCATTATATAACCCTTGGTCTTTCCCTTTGTCTTGGACTTACACGAATCGGTGTTCTCACTCCAATCTTTTTAAACATACACACATACAGTTACGCCTCTTTCTCGTTGGGGTAGGCAGAGACTGCATCTTTCTACTTCCAAAGACTTAATCAATACCTACTGTTGTTTTAATGTCATCTGTGTTTTTCTCATTAACTGTACTATAATTTTTGAGAAATAAAGTATATTTTAACCTGTGTTTTTTGATAATACAATGCCCATTTGTTTTATAGAAGTTGCGTGAAGTGAATATAACTAAGAAAAACAAAATTCTTGTCGCATTTTATATCACCGTTTAGTAGACAGAAACAACTTCACTGGCCCATTACCTTCTAAGCTTGTCGCAAAAGTCGAATATGGGATAACGTTGTATTCTAAAATATAGTTTGATCGTCAATCCGCCTATCAGAGAATGAAATATAACGATTCGGAAAAATTCTTTCAACTAGCGAGACGCCCAGGATGATACTATTTTTAGATTCTTTTAATTAAGGAAGTAAGTTGTAAGTTTCACGACTTCGTCTAATGCTTGAGGTGACACGAAGAAGTTTCCGTGTAACACTGTACTGCGCTTTTCACTATGACTAATCGGTCTATAAGTCTCATATGCACCACCTCAGGGTGCCACTCCAGAGGCAGTTATTCTGTCGTAAAGCAGTATTGTGCAAACATTACTGTGTTTCGATCTGAAGGATACTGTGACCTAGTGTAATTATTGGGCATATGAGACAGGAACTGATGTCTCATGGTGAGAGGCACAGTCCAGTGGCACACAAATATTCTGGGTGACACCGTGTCTGTTTTGCTCGTCTTGACACTTTATCCAATAAGAAAAGACATCAGTACCATTCAAACTAAAGCACAGTGGTTTTTGCACACCACTGTACACCTATCATCAATAAATTTAAAATGAAAGCAATTATGTCTACAACAATAATAATGTCTACCACATTATCTCTCTATAACTACATTTCTTGGGATTTTTTCTGAATGCAACACCAGTAGCGTTTACTTTGTCTGATGATTTGATAAACAACTATTCCGATGAAGCCGTAAAATTCACAAGAAACAGGCCTACAGCTTTCAATCAGACTATATTTCAGTCATACAGACTATATTTCATTGACAAATACAATATAGATTTTTATGGTCTGGACAAAGCCTAGGTAGGCATGGAGGCGCCGCGAGTGTTGATCGGTTGCCTAATTTCGGCCCGTAATAACCATGCTCGCATCGGGCATCATATCCCCGATCTTTGTGGGAACTATGCGTTGCGTAGCCATCAGCGTGCTTAAGCTAGGGTTGGCTACACTCATTTACGTCTTAAACGTTATTTACACGTATGGAACTAGTCGCCAAACATTTTTCCAATAACAAAATAGTATTTCATCTAACTGATAAATATATGACAGCACATGTTTTTGCGCATACACAAAGGGAAGGAATCCAACCGTAGAACGTAACGGCTTTACCACTTTTATTTTCTTGGGGAAATGCCTCACACTTACCCGCCCTCACGGGGGCTACGACGGGTTATGTCGGACTTGCGCCGACTAAAGCCCCGGTGTTCCACTTTCGCCGCATGTTGGCAGGGCCACGGGAACGCTCGCGCACACCTCCGCAACCCCATCGACGCCAGCCCCCTATAATCGGCGGCCCCTGGAGAGTACAGCTCCTCTCTTCTCTCTTTCCTAGCAAGGCGCGCCAGAACACGACGCGCCTTCCAACACGGCTTCCCTTTTCCGCCGCGCAGAGGCCCGGGGCCAGGAAACTTACACATGAAAACACCAGTCTTTCCGGACCCAGCAACGGATATGGTGACCACACTTCGGCCGCGGAGAATAGGGTTAGAGGCAACGCTACACCTACATTCCTTTTCCACCGCGACTCCACATCCGCTGCGAAGAGCAGTGTGAGCGATTCCGACACATTCTTTTCAGCAGTCTCCCCAGCAGTCTTCCACTTCGCATCCAGAGTGTCAATCTGGAGCGACCTCCCCAGGCCAGCCCGATGCCTCAGGATGTAGAGGCAACCATATCTTAGCTTCACCGTGGGTGACCAAGCCACGGTTACTAAGCCCTCCCGCTACGACAAGGCGAAAACCGATTGGTAGGAATGGCTTAACCACTGCATCAATAGAGACATTGGCGTCGAAAATATAACCAATATGAATTGTTAAATTAAATACGTGTTATATTTATTGCTTCTTTGTACACATAATCATTTAAAAGGTACTTTGAATTCAGGAATTACCAGGCACCCTTTAAGAAAGAAGTAGGCTTTCCTTGAAGGTTCAAGTCGTATCTGTCCGGAAAAACTACCGACAGCAGCTTCGACGCTCCGACGCTAGACTCCACAAAGTGATCCTCCGTGGCAGAATTTTCCGTGAAAAAAGCACAGCGATGCAGATGGAATTTTAAGTTGTGTTCGACGGTGAAAATCAGCGACTGGAACTAATCGCAAAAGTAATCAAAGATAATTTTATTCACTTAGATTGTCTACAATTGTTGGTGGGGCTTATATGTCTAGATAGTTGTCTGCATAATACTTATACGTCATCCTGTAGGAAATGCGTTTACTTTTCTTTTACAATGGAGATAGATTATTGATTTAATTGAAGATTTGAGATGTGGTGGACGAAAGCATCATAAGGAAACCTGTATGGGTGATTATAACATTATGCAAAAGCAAGGAAAGTCCTCAGAACTGCAGTATTGAGCAGGGCGGCGAACACGTTGTACTCTAAAAGTACTCTCACACTGCCCAGTGTGTGCTCCGCAGTTAGATGCATAAAGGTTGACATAATTATAAGTTTTCTATCGAAGAGAAATTGTTTGCAAATACGTATATATACTGTAGCGTATATTTATTTAATAATAACTGAATTCTGCATGAAGTTTATTAAAATTTACTGCATGAACTTTATTAAAAGTTATTTAAATTTTGTATTTAGTGTTTACCGCAAATAAAATAAATGCTGTGAAAGTACTACATTTTATTTTACATAGAGACATTTCATTAGTGGATGCACTCTGACATAAATAATTACATCCTATCTATTCGCATTATTTGTAAACAAAATTCAAAATCATAAGCAATAAACCAATTTTAATATGAACTTTATATCCAAGTCCTAAAATACACAATCAATCACCACACAGTGAACGCAATTTTATTTAAAAATGAGTGTCATTACAAATATTCTAGCAAATAAATTTGCAGACAAATATCACAGACATTCCAATTAATATTAAATCTGCACAGTCACGAAACTTTTTTGTATCTATATAATATCTCTCTTCATACGATGACATCAAATTCTATATATAAACTTTATGTTATCGTAAACACCTTGATGATATTAAAATTCAATAATATTAAGAGAACAAGAACTGGCCACAATTGAAGCAATTAATTTAATATGATAGTTTCATTTTCAGCGCAATATTTTTAAGAAAAAATCTTCAAATGAAAGTAAGACACCAAGGACTCTTTCTGTAAGTCGTTGCATTAAGTTTCTTTCTTTTTACTTTGCCAAGCATCTTGATAGTCAACACGCTCATTAAGAAAAACTAAAGACGGGGAAAAAAGTTGAATATTCCATTAAACCCCATTAATTTAAACTGAAGAGTGGATCTATTTAAAAGGAAGAGTAGTCGTCTTTTCATTAAAATATGTTATCTAACTAAAGAGGCAACCCTACTGTTTCCGAATAGAAGGATATTTGTTATTGTTGCACGAAATTCAAATCAACACCGCCAAATCAAGGTTGACGAGAAATTGATAGCCGTGGCAAATTCATGAGACGTCTACACGTTTCTCGAATAACTCTGCGTCAATTGATTAGTGGCAAAGATTTTTCAATTAAAAAGATTAACGAAGTTAGAGGACACGATTTTAAGAAATATTAATTTATTGGAAAGTTGCGATTTCTTATAATTCACACAACCCTTCATTTTTTAAATTTTGCGTATTTTTAGATCAATACACATCAATCAATTAATAATTGAATTGATAATAAAACTCTAATATTTTATTAAAAGTCTTATTCTTAATGGGCCGATAGGTGTCCGGCAGAGTAGAATAATAAACTCTTTCCTACCAAGGTGTCGTAAGAGGCGACAAAGTATTGTACGGACAGCTTTTATTCGTGCAGAATAAAACAATAATGTGCAATGCTGTCACTACACTGGTCATGGGAACGCAATGGGGAGTAAGAATTTTTTTAATCGTACTGAAAATGGCGGCGACGTGGTTTGCCACCCGTTACGTCTCGTTTTCCGCGAAGGCAAAAAGTGTGCTACGTGAGAGGCCTACCTTCTTATATAAGAGAAATGCGTCACTGTATGTATGTATTCTTAAAGCCGCTTAAATACCTCGATTATGTGATTTATAAAAATATTAACGAACAATTTGTCTTACACAAATATTGGAAGTCGTCAAGTACGCTGTTAGCCACAAGTTCTTACTATTTTATATGCCATTACAATATTTTACTAAACTAGTTATTCATCATTATCATCAACAGTCGACAATTAATCTTCTGCTGGACATATGCCTCTCTTAAGAAGACAGGATTTCACCATTATCATCGTCTTTGGTCTAGTTGGTACAACAAAGATACTACACAATTATGGACCCCGCCTGTTACATTTTACTCTATGGGAATCTACCACTCCATCTCATCCCGTGGGTGTCGTAAAAGTCGACAGAGGGAAAATGAAAACCAGGAGATGGGCAGCAGCATCTTGATGGAACATCTGAATAAATAAACTGCGGTTGCCAACCCGTCTGCTAAGCGTGGCAACTATGGCAAAATCCCCCCAAAACAAGAGCTGCAAACTTTTGTGGCAATCTATGGGAGAGGCCTATGTTCAGCAGTGGACTATTGATAGGCTGAAACGACGCCGACGACGACGAAGGATATGTATAAACAAGATTATTCCCTTGGTTATAGATGGTTTACGCACCGTCGATTTAGTTTATGGAAACGAAGTGCGTTGTAGGTATACGGCGTCGCTCATATGAAATATGTTCAACAATATTTGTGTGAGGTTCATAATTACGCTCAACGACAAGTGAAGTAGAGGAGCGTGCTCATTACTTAACATATATACAAGCAAATAAAACACGTCATTTACAAATGTGAAGTAAACGCTAAACTTTTTCTCAAAGCCTTTTGGTTAAATGGCACTGCATTTCTAGTTTTATTACCGTTCGACAGCTTATTTAGAGTTGCCTGATATGAACTATTTTATGATATTAATCTCTGAAATCACTAGCGTCCGTGTGTAAAAAGAAAAACTACAAATTTTAATAAATTATTATATCCCGTACCATACTAAAGAGCTGAAGTAAAAAAAAGTAAAGTTATAGCCCATAAATGTACCATTGCTGAGCCTTCTTTCGTTTCTGAGAGGATTTTGGAGCGGAGAAGAGTCCGCCACGCTGCTTCACTAAGGGTTTGCGGACTTCACATGTCATCGAAATATTTTTATTCCTTAGGTTTCCTAACAATATTTTCACTCACATGGTAAATCAGCAGTTAAAACTGCAGAACAATTTTAGAGGTGCCGGCACCGGGGATCGGGCTCAGGTCACTCGCGTACTATGAAAAGGGTTAGCGCCGGGCTGAGTTACGACGACTCTATAATAAAGAGCTAATGATTGTGTAAACAATATTTCGTATATATAAGTCGGCTTGGTTGACGTTTTTTTTATTGCATAAAGTGATGAAACGAGCAAAACGTTCACCCGATGGTAAGTGCAACGTCTGCCCATAACAAATGCTGTGTCACCCAGAAAAAACTTCTCTGTGACACTACACTGTGCCCAATCACCCTGAGACAAAGGTTGTTAAGTCTCATATGCCCAGTGATTACGCTAGCTCACAGTGCCCTTCGAACCGAATGTATTCTTCGAACAGTAATGTTTGCATACTACTGCTTCACGGCAGAATAACTGGCCCTGGGGTGGTACCTACCTAGACGGACTCCTGCATAGGAATCCTACCACCAGTGACGTCGTGGCTAAGTGATTAGATTCTGCGCTCTGGGTCGCAGGTTTGATTCCCTCACGGGACAAATATTTGTATGGCCTACGGATAATTGTCTCGACAGTCGGTATTTGCGCATGTGGAATTGCCTGACTGATTTATCTAGAATAATATTGCTGTTACAACCACAACCGATTTACTAGCAGCGGGTTTCGATATATATATAAACCTAACTAACACAACTTAGATCGGAGATGTAACAGATACTGAGCCTAAAGGCCGTGTAGATAACAAAAGTAAAAAGTAGGTAAGAGTACTTCAATAACTTATACATTATGTAAAGGTAAATGAAGAAAAAACAATGAGCGAAAGATAATCAGCAACGTTATTGCAGCCAAACGTTCCCTGCTGAATATAGGTCTCCATAGTAAAGAATAATAATGGCAACAAATTCAAAAATAAAATGCTGTGAAGAGCGCGGTCTCTATTGTTTAGTACATTTTAACTATAGAAAATCGTGATATAGGAACGTAAGTTTTCATTTTTATTATACTACATTTACCTGTTAGTACTAAGTTGATAGCAAGCCAAAGAGATCACAAACTTTAAAAGTAAACTTACATGTTATAGTACTCTACACTCATTTCTTAGCAAAAAATATTCGTGCTTTAAGTTGAAAAGTTGCACGGACATTTTAACCAAAACTTTGCTCTTTGTGCGTTGAATGAATATTATTAGTTTATTTCAATACGAATATTTTTTTTCCGAGAATGTGTTGGATGTTTTACTCTGGGTTGAATTTTTTTTTTGTAATAATAGTATTTCATGTTACCTAACGGAATAAGTGTCATGAAGAAAGTGACAAAATTGTGTCCTGGTAAAATATGCTATTAATATAGCAAAAATAAGTCTAATATTATTTCCCATATAAAAGGGTAGGATGCAGGAATTTGTCTAGGTAGGTACCACCCAATGGCCAGTTATTCTGCCGTGAAGCAGAAGTGTGCAAACATTACTGTGTTTCGGTCTGAAGGGCACTGAGAGCTAGCGTAATCACTGGGCATATGAGACCTAAGAACTGATGTCTCAGGGTTGCGGGCGCAGTGTGGTGCTACACAGAAATATTCTGAGTATCCCAGTATCTGTTATGGGCTAACGTTGCACTTACCATCAGGTGAACGTTTTGATCGCCTCGATACTTAATTAAAAAAAAGACAGAGGCCACACACAGAGTCCATTTTCCGTGGAAAACTAGACGTGACGGGTGGCGAACTACGTCTCCGTCATTTTGGGACGAGATTATTTCTCCCCATTTCGTTCCCACGAGCAGTGGCAAGCAGTAATGACAGCATTGCATATGCTGGTGTTGCTCTGCACGAATAAAGGCTGTCCGTACAATACTTAGTCGCCTCTTACGACACTAGATAAGACTCTACCGGCCATATTATTTATAATATTTAGTGAATACTAATCAGTCGGTCGACCATATAACTCATGGATTTGATCATCATCATCATTTCAGTCTATCACTAGTACACTAGACTAGACTAGTCATGGAATTGATCATCATCATTTCAGCCTATCACTAGTCCACTGCTGAACGTCCTCCCCCATAGATTGCTACAAAAGTTTGTAGTTCTCATTTTGAGGGGAATTTAGCCATAGTTTCCACGCTTGGCAAGCGGGTTGGCAACCGCAGTTTATTTATTCTGATGTTCCAAGACGATGCTGCTGCCCATCTTCTGGTTTTAATTTTCCTTCTGTCGACTTTTACGACACCCACGGGATGAGATGGGGTGGTAGATTCTCTTAAGCCGCTACCACATGGAATAAAATGGATAACAGTTGGGAAATATGAAATGAAATGATATCACTTGTGATGGGCTGCAATTATAATGACGGCGACAGACCTATTCAACATTTTTTTTTTTTTGGTAAATTGACTAGACGAGCAAAAGGTTCACCTGATGATAAGTGCAACGTCTGCCCATAACAAATGCTGTCACCCAGAACATTCCTGTGTCGCCCCACACAGCGCCCGTAACCTTGGGACATCAGTTCTTAAGTCTCATATGCCCAGTGATTATACTAGCTCTCAGTGCCCTTCAGACTGAAACACAGTAATGTTCGCGCATTACTGTGTGGTGGTACCTACCTAGACGGATTCCTGCATAGGAATCCTAACAGCAGTAAATGTGAACATGTAACCTTGTATCGAAAATGCTATCTACATTTCTTATCAGATAGTTATTCTTGACCATTGAGTGAGAATCTCATCTCAATCATATCTCTAGTCACCAGCGGCAACTACAAGATACAGTGTCTTTAAAAACTATACGTGCTGGGACTTAAAAACTGAATCTTCATTTCAGCAAATGGTACTTATACATACCTATACAGTATGTATATGTACAACCCATAGAATATAATATTTTTAATTCAGTATAGATTATTTACATAATACTCATTGAGCGTAATTTTTTTAAATAACACTGGTTCGCAAAAAATGCCTCTGTCCCGAGAAGACCCAGCAAGAAACCCAGCGTGCAGTTTTTTTTCTTTTTAGTCATATAAAAAAATACAATTTAATATGCTAAAACCAATTCATAAATATTAAGATAAAGAAATACCTTGGCATCGATCACCTCTTTCTAAAAATAATATATAATGTATATTTTTTTAAGTATCCTTGACTCGGATCAATTCATTCAGTTGAGTTGCGTACAGTTTCCCAGCGACTGACCGTTTAACAAAGTAATACTGCATAGAATTCTGGGACAGCAGCCTACGGAAACATTGACACATAAAAAAAATACGTAAAGTCTCTTTGTACTGCACTCTAAAGATGTTATAAGATTTTTTGTTGTAAATAATCCAGATTCGACCAGTGTAATAGCCAATACAAGAGGCTTTAAGCAACGTAGTCTTAACATCCTCATAGCAATTACCAAAGCGACGCGCCAGTTGCAACGTGTGACTCCCCAGCCTCTCAAAAGCCCCGCGCTCGCACACTATATCTGTCACTTAGATTCTCTGTCAATATATGACCCAAGTATTTGAACAACTCCACAGTAGTCCGAACCTTCACACCATTTATATGTACTGGCGGAACCTCCTCCGGACCCTTCTCCGGAATCTTCTCCGGATGACCATAATTTCGGTATTAGACTCATTATATTTTAATCCCTGCTGACGTGCATAATTTTTGCTTTTAAATATAAGCTTCCTAATTCCATTGAGTGAGGGATTATGGAGCACCATGTCAAAGTGGTGGGCCCTACATAAACTACCCCACATTATGTTAGTTTATAGCCTCTGGAAGTTGTGCAAACCCAGGGCACTATCTGGATCATTAGAGTCATATAACTGGCAGTAAAACTCATTTCAAAACTATGCACTGTAAAACTACTATTAATTCAATAACTCAAAAAATGTTACTCTAATAATTAAAATAATAATTTTCCGTACAATATATTATCGGGTAGAATCCATATACAAAGTTTGATCAAAATCCGACCACTCAATTTTCCATCGAACAAGCTGCCGGAGGCACGTACTCAGTTTTGCTAATGCAGGTATGGAGGTCGATCGCGACTCAGTACCGAAGTAATGTTAGCATTATACGAAAGTCTCAAAGTATGGTCATATGTCAGTAAGGTCTTTGATTTAAAAGCACTTATATAGAAGGGTTTTAAGATCTAAAAGCCTTATTATTATATAGATAGACTTGAGACTTGAACATTATGAAGATAGAGTTGCATAAACCTTCCGTACCAACAGGAGACCGTGATAAACGTGGACTCGAACCGATATGTCTTATTGTAAGGCATATCATATTAGTGCGGGTGGCTAACGGGTCTGTAGTAGTAACACGGCTTACTCGTAAAAATCGTGCACCCCTGCCGTTTGTGGTCGGCGTCTTAGTACCGCGACACTGCGTATTACGTACGTACGTCGGCATATCTTTCGAATCAGTGTGTTTGACAGCACTCCGGTGTTACAAGCATGCTTGTACCTAGATATGTTGCTATGATACATAGATATCGCGTCACTAGCGTCTTAGTAGCTTGCTACAATGATACGTTGATGGTGTTTTTAGTTTAGTTTAGTTACAAAAATAAAGTCGGTATTTATCACATATGTTGCGTTGTGAGAAGGCGCCATCCGCGTGATAGTCCAATAGATGCTTATTGCTATATGTAATATTGTGTCTTGTGGCGGCTATGCGGTGATAGTCGCATTAATATTCCGCGACACTGGGACTTTGTGGCGGTTGCTTGGACATTTCGTCAGCCACAATGATTGTGTCCTGCATCTTGGTTTCGCCAAGTCGGGCCCCATAATGACGGAGCTGCAGACTGTCTGCCATCTAATGTTTAATATAACAACAATATTAAATGACACTGTAAGTAACTTTCCCACCTCTCAATAATTAATGGGAACTTGTTGGTGGGTTAGACAAACTCGATCGAATTGCACAATAATCAACGTCATTTGCTCCTTCCCCATCTGATGGTTATCATATCACCTTGTCTGATGGGTTATTTATGATTATAAAAATGGCTATATACATCACTGCAATGGTCGGTGGAGCAAGATACCTAATAAGACTGAATTTAACTGTATACTTGTAAGACCTCAACACGCATTGACAAACGAGACTTCCGTCGAAGTTTGTGCTTAAGCACTTTTAAGGGGCTAAGCCCCTTTTATGCTGATACGTCAGTTTTGCTGTGTACTAAGGTCCTTACCCCGACTTTTTGTCACTCTTCGGGGTAGCGCGTTGTGTGGTTCTGCGCTCATAGCATACTTGCCTTCCCCAACATTGTAATAAAATATGGGGAAGCGGTGTTTATATCACGTCGAGGTCACCAATTTGGCAGATGATATTGCCAAGAAAAAAAGGATAGCTACTCGCCAGATCCGGTGGTCTGATCTGGGAAGGAACCTCTCCTCAAACCAGTAATCTAACAAAGATGTTGTATGTATACATAGTTTGCATCTCAAAAACTTCTATGGGGTGATGTTAGGACATATGAGATATTTCTTGAGCATTTCGTGTGGCGACATAGATGTCGCTACAGTTACAGTATGTTTAATACATAAGTTAAATCGTAATGCCATTGCCAAGCTCGAACCGTCACGACCCGAAGACTCCTTGATTCAAGGCTCAAACTACTGTAGTGATATCACTGGTGCAGAACGTCAAAGGCTCCGTATTAAAACATGCCGCCGGCTTAGTGAGGTAAATATCATGCACGTGCTTGATTGAGAAATGATAAGCAAAGATGTTTCCGATTCACATTGTAAAATAGTAATAATATCATTTTATAAATTATTTTTATTTTATTTTAATAATTTATGTACACACAAACAATGATTACAATGAAAAAGTATGAATAAATTTAGTATAAAGGCACAGCTTATTTCATAAAAGAATCGAATCGTAATAAATATATATATCGAATTATAATATATATATATATATATTTGCATATATGTATGTATATATATATATATATATAATATATATATATACACATAAACAAAATTATCACAACGATTACAGGGTGTAAATTTAATTTCTCATAAAAATTAACTAATATTTTTTTAGCTTAGTTGGGTGATAACAGGAGTAATTTTAATAGTATTGCTAGTATTTTTAAAAAATCTTAAGAATTTTTATTTAATCTTATTAATTAGAGTACAATCGTTATATAATATCGTTATACATAAATAAATATGTTGTTATATATTAAATAGTGGTAGCGGCTTAAGAATCTACCACCCCATCTCATCCCGTGGGCGTCGTAAAAGTCGACAGAGGGAATATGAAAACCAGGAGATGGACAAGGAGCTGCTCCTTCCTGGAACATCTGAAGAAATAAACTACCAACCCGCCTGCCAAGAGCGGCAACTTTGGCAAAATGCCCTCTAAATATTTGTGGCAACGTGTGGGGGAGTCCTATGTTGGAGCCGAGAGTGATCGGCTGTAATGATGATGATCATGATTAAATTTAAATCACGGTCTAGGTAAAGGGAGAAGTGGTCAGACTTACAGTATAACTTACACTGTTTTCAACTCTAAAACTTAATAAGATTTCTCTTGCCGCTGAAGTGGTCTCACTATTTTACTGTCCCATGAGCTTCGCTCATGAAAGTAAATGTGCTGGAGTCAATTCCTAATAGGTCTGTTTCAGAGCAGGTTGTTCCTCATAGAATGCTAACATTCTAGTCTTGAATCTGTAATAGAACGGATGTCTCTGGGTGACGGGCACTGTGTGGCGCCACACAGTAATATTTTTATAGGAAAACATTACGAGACAAGCAAATCTTTCACCCGATGGTAAGTGGAACGTCTGTCCTAACAAATACGGTGTTACCCACAACAATTCTGAGTGGAAGTACTTATGATTATTGTTAATGATTGTTATGATATATTTGACAGACATTGTACTTACTATCAGGTGAACGTTTTGCTCGTCTCGACACTTTCTCATATAAAAAATAATAAACAAATACAGTCTCAATCTCATCCACACATTATTTAATTATTTCACTCTACTGTTCAAAGTATTCGTGAATTCCAGCTAATTGCCTTCAGTCATATCTACAGGCTTGTGTGCTTTTGCGCAAATCTTGGATTCGAACCCAGGGCCCGCGGCGCAATAGTCAGATACACTAAGCATATGGCCAAGAGGTTGACAGAAACACTTACATCCCATATCCAAAACCTTGTAACGTGGAGCGTGACCGCACTAGTCGTATCGTGTGTATGGTACAATAAAAATTATTATGTTGCCAACTGTGTAGTTTTGGACGCTGTAATCTGTCAAAAGGTAGCGCGTTTTTTGTTGTAGAGTGGTCTTTACCGAGTACTCCAAGGAAGTTATCAGGAATATATCAATCGTCGGTCATCAAAGCCAGTTTCTTGAACATCTAAATAAATAAACTACGGTTGCCAACCCGCCAGCATGGCAACTATGGCAAAATCCACCCAAAATGGGAGCTACAAACTTTTGTGGTAATCGATGGAGGAGGCCTATGTTCAGTAGTGGACTAGTGATAGGCTGACATGATGATGATGATGACATAGGGTTTCGCCATGTGATAAGAGGAGTTAGTTTTCATATGTAGTGATGTTAGAATCCACTGGAAATGAGATTGAGGGAGCGCCTATGGTATTATGTGATTGCGGGGTTCTTCATGGTCTGGCCAACCCATATGTTGCACCATTATTTAGTATAATATACCAGTATTAAGCCGTAACGTGGGTCCGAAACGTAAAAAATAATTAACGAATTCGTGTAATTTAACAATACTTATACTTATTATGCTTATAAGCCAATTTTATACTTACTATGCTGTCCACTATTCTCGTCTTAATTCTTATTACCTGTGGATTATTAAAAAAACTATATAAGTAATATATTTTTGATGCTTCGTTGTTAATTTGTTATATAAGACTTACTGGCAGTAAAATTGAGCTTTCAAATTCTTATAAGTTTTCTAGCGTTTTTTATAGTTAATATAACGCAAAATTATTGACAGGCAAGCAATACATTGTGTTACTAACAGGTTACTTTAAAGAAAAATTACAATGAAGACGGGTGCGATACACGTGGAGCATTGCGACGGGCGGTCACCCTGACGACCGGCGGCGGCGCGGAGGCGGGTCCGACTCACTCAGTCTTGTAACTAAAAGTCTTAATTTTGCTTCAGATACTGGCTAGATACAACTCGTGTACTCATGTATCTAAGACTACTTGATTAAAATCTCGATCATGTGCAAAACTGTACGGAATAAATATAATTGTAATAATACCCTTACCGACGCATTGGGCTTAAAAGTCTGTAACGGTAGTTGTTAAGTGAAAGTAAATAAAAAATGTTCCCAGTGAAACATATCACTGAACCGGAACTTAGCACTGTTTCAGATGCAATCCTCTAATCTCAAAATACTTTTGCCACGTCTAATCCGGTACTACGATCGCCAAAAACTGACGACTTCAAAGTTTGCAATAAAAAAGGGAGACACGAATCAAAACAAATTGTGACATGTAACACTAATTGAATAGTGTAATTAACGCATCGCACCACCTGTTAAGTGCTGCAAGTTTTCAAGAACAGTAGGGCGGGAAAGTGAGGCACGAGGCGAATGGGCGGGCGCTGCAGTCTCGCTTGCACAGTGCACCACCCCTTGCAATATCCGATGCAATTGCAGTCCACGCTGCCGAGCCGCCGCAACTGCTCGTTCGCTGCGCCTGTCATAATTTCCGGGAACGTTACGCGACCTGTAACTAGTTACCAGGCTACCAGGCTCACCGAGGAGGTAAGTCGCCCTTACAATGTAGCTTCAACACGCTCGCACTTCAAACGTTTCCTTATTTTCATCTCTCTCGATCCAACTGGCAAAGTTAAGTCGGTTTTCCCTTTTATCATTGGAATGTGGGAAAGCGGGTTTTGGTGTCCCGACTCTCTCTTTCAATTTGTAACCACTTCATGATTATTGAATGCAGCAAACATAATAAACGTGCAGGACAACATGTTTACTGCTAAGTAGGTGACGCAAAAATTAATTACAATACTTCAATAATGATATTAATTGTACGTTTCGAAATAACTTATTTAGTGCTACTTTGACTTTAAGTATCGAAATTGAAAAAAATAGTCTTATAGTTATTTGCCACTTGCAACAACCTTTTTTATACTATAAATAATAAAATTATATAAATAAAAATGTCGTATCCCATATTTCATTATGTTTGTAGGCAATTACAAACAATCGCTACGAGTTTATTATTTACTGACTGTTGTTGTTAGCAAAAGTTATGTAATAATTAAGACGTAACATCTGTTCCTGCTTAAATATTACGTCCAATACGGCAAAATCTTAGGCGTAGAAATAAATACACACAAAGCTACTCTATGAAATTATTTTATTCATATTCATTAGATAGTTTTAAAATGAATGTATAAAAATAATCGATTTCGGTGGCTGAAGTTACAATATTATAGCTCATGGTATTTACATTGGATAAACATTGAAAAATATGAAGAGATATTCTGCTAAATTCCTGTTGCAAACCTTATTAGTCAATTGGCATATTGATTAACATTGCATTAATTGCGTTATCTTACGACGGTTACGATTTGTAACCGCTGAATTCACGTAGACTTCGTTCTAAACATTACAAGCTTACATAAAAACTTGAAATGTTTAGAACTATGTTGACTAACTCTTTTTTTCATAAAGTAGCATCTTGACATCGTTATTTTTTTCATGGTACGAAATGTAAAACATAAAGCTTTTTTCATTCAGCATTTTTCTTTTTTAATAAACTTGTACTCCACTTCAACATCATAAATTGTCTTATGAAAATTCTTGCAATTTTACGTTTTTCAGTAAATTGTCAAGAATGCGCTGCAGTTTATCACTGGCTCGTGTACATAACTTTTTTATATCGGGGGAGTTAGCTCAAAGCTCGTCAGATATCTCCCCTAAGTCAATGCCAAATAGTACCAGGCGAGCAGAAATTCTGAGATGTGGACATTACAACCACCCGCGTCCCGTATAGCCCTACAATCAGGTTAGCACCCAACTCTCCCGCGCCCTCCTACGCACCGTCGTTCCCCACTTAACCACCGCTCTGAGGCCCAACGAAAATCAGTTTTTCTCCTACCAGTCGATAAGTTTAAAATTAAATGTCATTCCGGCTGCGGTTAACTCTTAATTCGAGCAACGCATAATATTATTACTTCGCAATTTAATTCATTATTTCCTGATGCGATTGTTATGATCGTTTCAGGTGATTATGGAAGCTTTTAATGAAATTGTTATCCGGTGTTATTCAACAAAAATATTTTAAATCGACTTTTATTAATTGATCATATGAATTTGGGAGCTCCCAATCCGACAATTCAGCTTATGAAGTCTACGCGGATAGCAATTCATTTTGACTAATGATTATAATGAAAATAGCCACATAAAGAGTGTATGTACGATTAATATATTATATTCCATTTATACTATGAAACAACGGTAACATTTATTTATTTGTTTTTTGCAATCCTTTACACACTTATCATAAATAGACTTTTGACACAAAATGAACTTTGCAACTTCACTGTAACGTACAAAAACTATTGAAATCTTCGGTTATTGCAGACTTCTCTTTTATAGATATTACATATACATGGCATATGAGACTTAAGAAGTGATGTCTCTGAGTGGCGGCCGCAATATGGTGTCACACAGAAATGTTCCTATTTGTTATGGATAGACGTTGCCCTTATGGTGAAATTATAGGTGAACGTTTTGCTCGTTTCTTCACTTTATCCAATAAGAAAATCTAAAATTGTATGTAAAATGTTAATTGCTTTAAATTTCTAATGCTGCTCCTAATACCAATAAACTACAAAATAAATATTAATGCAATATAGAGAAAAAAACCGTACCTCTATTTATTTTTAGTCTTATTGTATAATTAACACAAAACTCTTTGTTTTAGTCATTTGACTGAATGTAAAGATTTCTTTCTTTTAATAAGGGTGGAATTTATTTTTTTATCTCTGTTTCTTTCTTATCCAACAGCATAACAAACCATATATGCGCTGTATATGTTTTCTTATGGTTTTTTTTACTATAACACAAAGCTCCGCACATATAGTGCTGCTGTATCATGGATGCGTTTCAAAGACATAAATTGCACACGCATAAACACATAGACTAGCGACAATTATCTGTACGCCATTTGTATGGCGTATAGATAATTGTCGCTAAAGGTATATAATATATAATTGCGGTAAAAGTGGTGATAAACAAATAATCGAATTATAGTCAAATAATATAAGTCGTTTACTTCGTCTTCTTCGTCTAAATAATTGAAATTATCAGAATTTTAGTATTAAATCAATTGTGTAACTGTAACAGGTGAAGATATTGTCACACTATTGGCCTACTCGTTTAAAAATACATTAAATTTTAAACAAACTTTAAAACACAATAGAACGTTGTCTTGATGCCTTACGCAATTTGGCGCACGCTCAAACCAACTTACAAGAACTGAACAGAAATTTAATTTTTGAAAAACTCTTCAACAAAAGTATTTCTTACTTTATTTCCAAACTTCTGCAAATTACTTAGTTATGATGATTATTTCCACTATAATACTTATTTAAGGACTGCAATGTGTTATTTTTTTTGGTTCTATCTAGTATATTTTCTTTAATTCTGCTACTAGAGACGTATTTCCCCAAATATTTTGAGACCTTATTAATATGTATCCGGTGACTTACCGATGTAAGATGTGTAGCAAGATTTGAAACCTTCAAATGAGTATGCCCTCAAGAATCTCTAGAATATAAGTGGCCCTGAACAGTGTTACTATAAAAGGAAATTTAAGAAAATTCGAACAGTATTTGAGAGTTCAACGAAATTTTTATGTCTTGTCTTCATGTAGATGTATGTATTCTAACCCTGTGTATCACTTGCTTGAATCTACTGTACAAGCATCTCCCAAGTTGAGATGATTTACCACAGTCGCCGCAAAGTGGAAAAAAAATAAATTAATTTTATTAACAATATTAAAGTATTTTTAATATTTAAAATCTAATTACTAAAACTTAACCTCTGAGTGCGATAAGAACCAGCGGCTACAACAACCCCAACGCTAACCAACTACGAGGCTCTAACTGACCGACTCATATTTACGCCATTTACCTAATTCAGCTGCCTCTAATTGTATATCAAATGATATTAAGTAACAGTTCAGTTTTATTTACTAAAATGTAGTGTGCTAGACTTGTGTCTCCAAGTCTAAGACACGATCATAATACTTCCAGATACTTAACCAATTTTTTTTTATCACAAAATGTTAGCTTCGGTGGCTATTCGAGCTCAGGGCCAACTGCTAAGTAGGCGGATACACTATGCTACGCCGCGTCGTTTCGTCATCATGAGAGAAGATGAGGATACTAAAGATAATAGGTTTATCTTTAGTATCTTAATAAAAAATAAGAAATGACAATGTATAGTCTGAACGCTATTCTAGTGGTGTCGAGGATGATGCCACTTTGGTTTGACATTTTATATCCCACAAAAAATGTACGTGGTTCATCTCTAAACGATAGCTTACATTTGCCTTAATTCTAAAATTATAAATTAATAATGATGACGACTTCCAGATGTACCTCAAAAGACGCATAGGGCTCGTAGAAGGGCTTTCCACTGATTTCGATCATCGGCGGCAATTTCGATATACTCCCATCTGAGACCAACTGAAGCAGCCTTTCTCAACCGTGCGCTTCCAGGTAGTGCAAGGGCGACCCGGCGTTCTCTTGCTAGAAATTACTTGCATGAGACTTTGCTTGGATAGGTGGCTGTTTGATCTCCGCATCATATGCCCAATTCCAGCGCTATTTTCTTAAGAGAATCTCTTTGTCCATAGGCTTCTTGTCAGTCAACACCCAAAGTCCCGCATTAGAGACGATTTGTAGCGAGAATATCACTAGTATGCGCTGTAAACATTTGTTTACGAACACTTGGAGCTTCTGCTGGTAAAATATAATTTTATTATAAATTAATAATAAAATAGTTTTTAGGAAGGAGTATGTATCTACGAAAATATATAATAAGCTTATTATGTATCTCTGTTGTCATATAATGAAGATATAACACAATATTTGACACTATGGGGTTGCATGGGTGTAAATAAAACAGAGCCGTCCTCGGTCTTACAGTATCATAGAGCAGCATCCTTTAGTATAAACATTTATGCGGGTTAATGTTGGCGAAATCCACCCATATGAATACATTCTTCCGGGGATAAAGATTAAGTTAAGTGGATTTAGTTTCTCTTCGGACACTTAATCTCTATTTATTATTCTTTATCACATTATTATTTACCTTTATTTAGAATCATACGAGTATGTCAAATTGATGATCAATTAGCTTCATTATTAGCCGATTCTTGGTTCACGTAGTGGCTAAGCAATAGGGTTTTGCTAGTAATGAATATTTTATAACTCGTAAATGCACGTCACATATATTTATATTTTATATATACGGGAACAATCCTAGCGAGGAACAACTTTAGAAAAAAAAACCGCAAATAATTTAAATTAACTACAGAAAATATACTCGAAGGATGTATTTAAAAGATAAAAAAAAACTTGTTTTATCGGCCTCGGTGTAATTGATGCGTGATAACTGGCTAGTCGTCAGTTTTAAAAATAGTAAAAATAATATAGGTTTATAAATATGGAGTCTTTAGCATGTTACATCCACGATGTAATGTGTAACCAACAGATTTTTTTTCAGTAGTAGTATTTTATCAGTATTAGAACAGAATAGAATATTTTTTATTCAATTTATATTGTTATATAATACTTGTTAAACGTCATTTATTTAAACTGCACTGGTTTGCAAAAATGCCTCTGTTCTGGGAAGAACCAGCAAGAAACCTTGCGGGTAATTTTTTTTCTTCTTAGTCTTCTAAAATTAATGAATAATTACAACAGTAATATAAAGATGTAGAAATAACTTGGAAGCCATCACCTCATTTCATCAAGCGCATACATTGTCCCATAAAAGAGTAACTGACTCTGTGAAGTCGAGTAACTAACATTATTAATTTGTGCTTGTTTCTGGTAATTACATTATGAACATCAGTTTTTTTAGCAAACTGTTTTATGTTCTTACGAGTATGTTCAAAGAGTACGAAACATATTGACCGTTAAAATTTAATTATTTTAAATTCTAAGAGACACTTTAGAGCCAAGATTATAAATAGCTCTTACAGCCCTCTTTTGCAAAACAAAAATCACCTCTATGTCAGTCGCATTTCTCCATAGCAAAATACCATAGGATATTATGCTATGGAAATAACTAAAATAAATCGATCTAGCAGTTTAAACATTAGTTAGGTTTCTAATTGTTTTACAGCATAAGCTGCAGAGCTAAATTTACTTGCTAGTTTAGATATATCGGGGCCCCATTGAAGTTTTTCGTCAAGAGTGGTAATGAGGCTTAACTCTTCCTAATTTACAATCACATTTACATATTCAGTGTTTTACCTATTCACTGATAAGTATTCTACAATATATTAATACAATTATTATAGCCGATAGGTGTCCGATAGAGTAGAAGAGCACCTGCCTTTTACCTATCGAGGAGACGTAAGAGGCGCCTTAGGTAGTACGGACAGCTTTTATTCGTGGGAACGAACGGGGAGTAAGAATTTCTTAACACCCGTCACGTCTCGTTTACCACTGGAGCGAAAAGTGGGCTATGTGTATGGTCTCTGCCTACTCACTATATGGGAAAAAGACGTGAATGTGTGTATGTATGTTATAAAAAAAATGTTTAGTATTATTTAATTCATCAGTGTTACTTCGTTCTCCATACTCATTTTTTATTCCCCAAGTTTTCAACTCTGGATAATCGTTACTTATCTATTTATTAGTCTGTTCGTTTAACAACTTAGTAACGTAGTTAAATCATCAGCATCTGTAACAATCCTACAACCAATAAAATAACCAATTTAAAAAAGAATTAGCCGCAAATTGACGACCGCGTTGCCTAGTCCTACCTCACTTCTACGCCGCCAGGTCCTGGGATCGAATCCCAGCCGGAGCCAACTTTTGTGCATAAACACAAATTGTTATAGTTAATATAGTTAATAGAATCAAATTGTTAGTTTTCGGGTCTGGTTGTGTATGAGACTTGAGAACTGAATCTCAGGGGACTGACGAAGTGTGGTGATACACAGGAATATTCTGGATGACACAGCGTTTGTTGCACTTACAATCAGGTGAAAGTTTTGATCGTGTCGTCACTTAAAGAAAAAAATATGCATTTATTTCAAATAAGAGATCTTGTGCGACAGTGGTCTCTCTGAATAACGGGAGCCCCCGACAATAATATCTTCTTAAGTTCATGAAAACCGGTCGACCCTAGTCTACGGTGTAAAAGCATTCTTTAACAAAAGCACTGCTGTAATTGCATATACTTCACTCCAACCGGGCGCTTTCTTTATTTTATTAACACATTCCGTATAAAATTTTATACCTTGATGAAGTGATTCAAAGTCGTCTTTGCGACAGATTTCAAAAAAATCGGTCAATAAAGCTTTAGTTTAAATATAGATATATTCATATATTGCACAATATAAACACTTACATTATTCTTTGAGTGTACAATGAGAGAGTGAAAACCTCAAAACAGCCACGGTGCTTCGGTGCGCATAACGACCGGTTTGATAAGTGTATAATAATTTGTCCATCGAATTTTTAGAACTGTATTCCTAGTCTTAGCTTAGTCGGATATTTTGTTTACGTATTATTTACACATGTTTTATTACATGCGATGTCCTCTTGGCCGATTTTCGACCACGGCGACAACTACCGAATATTGTCGGAAGTTATCAACTGCGCAGGAGATATTATAGTGCCAAAAGTGTACGTGCAAACTCAGGGGCACTCATTCATCCCAACCTGTGTCTGATGAACGCTCATGCTATAAGATCGAAGGTAGGCTAGGATGCAGTGTCAGAGATACAAGGACAATTACAACACAACCGGACCCAACAACCAACAATATTTGTTTTTGCACGAAAATCAGTTTCGGCTGGGATTCGAACTCAGGACCCGTGGCGTGGTAGTTATTAGGCCACGCGGTTGTCAAGTACACGTACTTAACTACAAGTCTCTACATTTATAGTAAAGTAAAGTAACAGCTCATAAATGTCGCACTGCTGACCATAGGCCTTCTCTCATCTGGGAGGATTTTGGAGCCGGAAAAAGTCCGCCACTGCTGCTCCAGTAAGGGTTGGCGGACTCCACATGTCTTTGAAATATTTTTGTTCCTCAGACTTGCAGGTTTCTTCACGATGTTTCATTAACCGCTGAGCACGTGGTAAATCAACACTTGAAATAACAATTTTAGATGTGCCGGCACCGGAGGTCGAACTCAGGTCACTAATCTAAAGGTTATAATGTGAAATTAAGGGCGAGCGCTCGGCCCTTGAGCTACCGGCTCGTGTATTATGTCGTCACATTTATAATGACACTAAGCATTTAACCAAAATAACTTATTTTGGTTACTTTCTTCGGTAACGGTATAACATACCAACACAATAGTAAAGTAAGTAATTATTGAGCTTTGCATTTGCATTAAACGCAACAGCGTCTTGTAAGTGGATATAATCTTCTGCTAAAAAACATAATTCCAATGATTATATAAATCGTACATGGCGATTTTTCTATATTGGTTCACCTGAAGGCAAATTTACTAGTGCTAGGATTCTGATGCAGGAATCCGTCGCCACTAGCTCTCAGTGCCCTTGCCGAAACACAGTAATGTTTACAACACTTCTGCTTCACCGCAGAATAACAAACTCTGAGATGGTACCTACCTAAACGGATTCCTGCATAACAATCATACCATTAAATGTAATAAAACATTTGTGTGTGACAATTACACGTTAACATTGTGTTAAAATCGTTTTCGCGTAACATTATATAGTAAATTTAAGATCTGTAATTAATTTTTAAGATATTCGAATAATTTCGAATTTAACACAAATGTGATGGAGGCTTAAGAGAATGTAGTACCCCATCTCATCCCGTGAGTGTCGTAAAAGTAAACAGAGCGAAAATGAAAACCAGAAGATGGGCGCCTTCAAATATACTGCGGTTGCCAACCCACCTGCCAAGCGTGGCAAATATGGCATAAGCCCCCAAAATGAGAGCCACAAACTTTTGTGACAACCTATGGGAGAGGCCTATGTTCAGTAGTGGACTAGTGATAGGCTGAAATTATGATGATAAATAATTCAAAATCAATCAAATTCAATATCATATTTTATTATTATAAATAAAAGTAGTTATGAAACTTTTATGGGTTTGTTTGAATTATGGAAATACAAAAAGCCTTTCTGCAAGTTCTATTGCTTTGTAAAAGCTTTATTTAATGAAGTCAGTAATCTTACGCTTAATGTTGTATTTTTGTCTTTTGGGATTAAACAGCTAATAATAAAGTACACGCTATTGTACACATAGATTGTTTATAGCCGATTAATTAATGCAGAAATCAAAGCGCAACTGTAACAGAGGCTTACGCCGATCTGCATTTGAGATTGTTTCGTGAATTGTGTAGGAGAACCGCGCCGTCGGGCGGCTGATCGCGGATCAAAGTTTTATAGGCAAAGCTCCGCTCCACTCATCGGAATGATTACTCTTAATGTGACAAGGAAATCTTTCGAAACATTGTCGTGTCCGAACTCTGAATTTTTTTTATGTTTCATATTTTTATTATAAACTAAAGTTAAGTGTTCACGGTGGCCAGTAAAATACCTTTAGTTCCGATGAAGAATTAGGATGTAACTACGTTTTTTTATGGAAGTATGGGACGAGAAAAGCAAGTCTGTAAGTGTTACGAGCGCAACTGCCCACAATAGTACAGCGTCACCCACTTTCCACTGAAAAATTCTGTAAAGCATCACCGAACTAATCGGTTCTTAAGTCTCATATGTAATGTACTAGTAATTATCTACAGTGCCATTCGAACCGAAACATAGTGAGGTTTGCACGCTATCTCTTGACGGTAGAATAACTGGCACTGCGGTGGCAGCGCTTGTGATACAATTCCTTTACAGGAATCCTAACACCAGTCAATGCTATTTTTCTGCATCCAAATATTTGTTGCTTGTCGCAATAGCATATTTATTATATTTTGAGACAAATAATCTGAACATAATATGTAAATTGACAAATACACAGAATCTTATAGTTTTCAACTATTGCAATAAAATTGTGCTGCTGTGAAACTTGTAAAAGTAAATCGGGCCAACATTTTGCGCATCCTTAATGTAAAATAATTGAAACAAAACAATCTGTTAATAATATGTTATATATATTTTACATGGGTCTTAGTACCTACACGGCACGCATTGACATGGAGTAATTAATTAAAATGAAAATGTATGTGAATGTGCATGTATGAATTGTGATAGTTCTATTACTTATTTTTAACCAGTGGGTTGTAATATGCTATATAAAATTGATGAAAAAAAAACATCTCAAAGTTCACTAAAATGAAAAATACATGCATTATCAGTTATTATAACATAATTAATTAAAGAATAGTTCAAAATTTGTTTGCAGGTAGGAACAACAGATAAATGATGATTACTTTACTTTTATGTCGCGGGTTCTTGGTCGAATCCCAGCCGCAACCAACATTTGTGCAAAAATACAAATTGTTGATATTGGGGTCCTGCCTCGGATTCTATCGCATGAGTGTGTAATCAGGCGCTGGTTGGCTAGGACGAGTTAGTGTGGAGCGTACACTTAGTCGTCGTTTCAGCCTATCAATAGTCCACTGCTGAACATAGGCCTCCCCCATAGATTGCCACAAAAGTTTGTAGCTCTCGTTTTGGGGGGGATTTTGCCATAGTTGCCACGCTTGGCAGACGGGTTGGCAAACGCAGTTTATTTATTTAGATGTTCGAGCAAGATGCTGCTGCCCATCTCCTGGTTTTCATTTTCCCTCTGTCGACTTTCACGACACCCACGGGATGAGATGGGGTGGTAGATTCTCTTAGGCCGCTACCACACGGCCACACTTATTGGACCATAATGCCTCCTGCGCAATTGATGGGTTTCGACAGCATTTTAAGTTTTCGGCGTGTTCGAAGATCGTCCAGGAAGCCATCAGTCTGGTTGTCGTGATCGAGAATCAGCTAGGAGGTTATCATCTTCATCATCAGATACTAAGCAGTCCACTGCTGGACATAGACCTCTCCCAAGTTGGAAGTATAATAAATTAGTTAATGATCCTAATAAAAAACTGCTTTAAGCCCTTAAAATAGTCGTAACCGAAAACACCTCTATTCCGAGCAACTTATATATTGCCACGTTTAGTAAAGCTGTTGCTACAATGAAGATAAAATACGCACGGGAAATATTTAGTCCGAATGCAATCTGCTTTCGTCGTGTCTAAGCTCTAGAGGTGACGAGTATACCTTTGTTCGTGACTCTTTTCTTACCATTATATTATGTGTGTGCTTACCATCATGTATGTTGTGAAGTGCACTGACCCTTAAACATAATGAATAGAGCTCAGTTATGATACAGTAGATAATAAATTATTGAAATCTCTACGCAGATTTCCTTACTTTTTATCGATATTATTTCATCAATTTTTGCATTTCAACTTTGTTTCTTCCCCAAAATAATCTGTTCCCGTTTTTTTCAATAGAAAGAAGGCATTTATATAATATGTAAATTGTGCTCTAAATTATGCGACAGTTTATTTTATTTACATTACTTTAGAATTGGTTTTCGCCCCAATTGCATTGTTAACTCAACGTAATAACTAAACTAAATACTAGGCGACCATGAATCGCTGGTAGCGAGCGCCCCTGAACGGAACTGTAGATATGGATAGAACATATTGCATACATAGTTACATTGTACCAGCGTAGGCTTCTGTTGTTTACACGGGTATGCACGTGTGTGGGTAAACGCGTGCGTAGTGAGGAGTCAGAAGCTTTGAGGCTTTATGTAATTTGATGCTGAATTGGATTGAGGTTCTCGTGTTTTAATCTCGACGAGTAGTTTACAAAATTAATATTCTGCCATCATCGTGTGAATGTAATACACTTTATACTGACTTTTATGCATTCATTTCTCCCTTTTTAAAGCGGTGCACAGCGGTATATTTTTGAAATTACTCTGTGAGAGATTAATAGCTTTTAAAAAATAATATTCAGAAAACCATTTTATCAGCATATTTTTTAATTACCATCCATACCATTGCAGCCTACTATTAGTCCACTGCTGAACATAGGCCTCCCCCTAGAGTGCCACAAAAGTTTGTAGCTCCCATTTTGGGAGGATTTTGCCATAGTTACCACGCTTGGCAGGCGGGTTGGCAACCGCAGTTTATTTATTATGATGTTCCAGGATGATGCTGCTGCCCATCTTTAATTAACTGATAATAATTTACCAACGTTGGAATTAATATTTTTTTTATATTAAAAGAAACGCGTATTAGATCATTGATGTTTTATTAGAACATAATATACATGTTTATTTATTACAGATTATTTATGCAGTGTATTTCTTGTCTGTGTGTGACGGTAGCAGATATTCTTTTAAAACATACATAATACTTATTGAAAGTCTATTTTTTTTGACTTTTTTGTAACTACGCTGAGTCGCAAAAATGCTTCTGTCCCGGGATGAACCAGCAGGACATTAAATGTCATTGTAACTTCAAAACACAATTCAACACACACAAACACATGGAGTGGTTGTTATACTACCGGCGAAGCTATCATTCTTCATCCAGGGAATATGTAGGTGTCTATTTTGCGGTTATGACTTATGGGTTATCTAGCAAATTTTTTTAGAAGGAACAAACGAGCTAGTCTAGCTAACTCAGTCATGGTAAGTTATCACCGCTGCGTAAGAACATCCAAAACACCAGAGGAATAAGAGGAAAAAGAGTAGGTTAACTAACCTCAGGGGTTAAAAAATGTAGATAACCATCAATACGAGGACGTAAAGTTATATTAGCAGTGCCTAGCAGGCAATTGCTAACCAAGAGAAGATTTATGTTGAGTGATCTATTTATAAAAGTAATTCTTTATAGGTACAGGAACATTAAAACCATTATTTCGTCGTTCATCGTTTCATTTTCTCATTATTTAACGAGATACATTCACGGATATTTCTGTCCTTGTAGATATCTAGTTATATAACCACGGGTGGTTTTCACTAGTGGTAAGATTTCTGTGCAGAAATCCGTCTAGGTAGGTGCCATGCCAGTAATTCTGCCGTGTAGCAGTAGTGTGCAAACATTACTATGTTTCTATCTGAAGGTCACTGAGAGCTGGTGTAATTACGGGCATATGAGACTTAAGAACCGATGTAACAGAGCGACGAGCGCAGTTTGGTGGCACACAGAAATGTTCTCGGTGACACGGCATTTGTTATGGGCTGACGCTATAATTACCATCAACGTTTTGCTCGTCTCGTCACTTTCTGAAATAAAAAAAACATAGTCCGGTAACTTATAATATGTGTCCCACAGCTCATTATTCAACATTCAACATGTTGAGAAAACCTTCGAACAAGCTACATAACTTAAAGATAATCCAATAAAAATGTCAATATTATTTTTGCAGCAAAGTGACATAAATAAATACTCGCATATGCAGACGAGCGTAGTTGGCTCCCTATTTATAAAGTTGTACTCAACTTTCGTACGTAAGCGCGCATAGTGGGTATCCTTGTTTATTACCTTTTAATATTGTTATATTATAATCAACTAGGTCATGCGCGACTTCGTCCGCTTGTATTTAGGTTTTCTAAGTATCGCGTGGGAACTATTTGGATTTTCCAAAATAAAATCCTGTGTCTGTGTTCAGGATTCAAGCTACGAATATCTCTGTGCTGAAATTCGTCAAGATCGGTTCAGCGGTTAAACCGTGAAAAGGAAAAAAACAGATAGAGGGACAGAGCCCTCTCTGCACTTTCGCATTCATAATATTTTTATGGAAAGTATGGAAAACTTGTTTTTTTTTTAAAGATAAAATACAAGTTCTCGAAATATCTCGTAAATTTTATTTTAAGATAAGTAGGTGTCCTTTTCCTGGAGGCCCCTTCTTGCCTGGTCTATGGACAATAATATTTTATGCATTCAACTCAATACTGACACGTATGGGTTAAAAGGCTTGTCATAAATGAGTACCCGACGTTTGAGAGTATTTGTACTCATACTACCTACTGTTTTCGATTTGAAGGGCACTGTAGCTAATTCAATTACAAGGCATATAGAACTTAAAATCAGGTGTCATATAGTGACGATTGCCGTACGGCATGTTACACAAAACTTGGTAATGCTGCCTTCTGGGTGACACCGCTATGGTTGGACACGTCCATCACAAATATATAATGATGTTCTACTGGCCTATTTTAGACCATGACGACAACTTTCCAATACTGTCGAGAGCTACCAACTACGCAGGAGATATAATATTGTTAATATTTATAATAGTGGCACAAGTGTAAGCGCAAACAATGTGACGTTCATGGGATAAGACCGGAAGTAGACTAGGATGCAGTGTCAGAGACACGGGGAAAATCACTACACAATTCGACCCGAAAAATGTTAGCTCCGGTTGGGACTCGCGACCGCAGTTGGGACTCGCGACCGCAGTTGGGTATTCTGACCACTAGACGAAACAGACGTCACGAATGAATATTCAAAAAAGCGATGTCTTCCCTAAGGTTTCGTCACATACTATTCGAAACGCATCCACGATATGCTGCTATTTTAGAAGTATATGTGTGTGGTTTTGATTCGATGTTAGAGGCGACATTATGTACACGCATAGCATTATTTTTATATCTATAAATGCTTCAGCTGGCTTATGTTCAATTCCATTACATTAACCACTCAAATTTATTAAATAAAAAGTTAAAGGAGGTCGTGGTTTTTTGCTATTTTCTCATGGTACTCGATAAATTAAATTCCACTCTCGTACTAAAATGTCGCGGAGGGGCATGGAATTTTGCCAACTAAGTATCCACCTCTCATTGTGTAAAGTTACGACCGTTACAACGAGCCTGGCTTTGCTCAGCACTGCAGAATAACTTACTCTGTTAATTTACGCTCCTAATACGACAACATTATTATTGTGGTTGTATTCGCTTTTCTCGCTCATTACCAGTACTAATTAATATTAACATGATATATTTTCACATATGTATATTTCTCTATATCTTTTGCTATCCAAATCATAACCATTTCACAAAGCTATAGCCCACTATAACACATGAACCAGATCTCTGCACAAGAGAATGAACGGATTTCTTTAATTTTTGGTATAAAAAACGTGATTTCTCCAATATCATAGGTGCTTTTTACAGACGTACTCGTTAATTCATCATCATTTCAGCCTATCACTAGTCCACTGCTGAACATAGGCCCTCATAGATTGCCACTAAAAGTTTGTAGCTCTCACCTTAGGGGATTTTGCCATTGTTGCCACGCTTGGCAGGCCGGTCGGCAACCTCAGTTTATTTATTGAAATGTTCCAGGAAGATGGTGCTGCCCATCTCCTTGCTTTTATTTTCCCTCTGTAAACTTTTACTACACCCACGGGATGGGATGGAGTGGTAGATTCTCTTAAGCCGCCACCACGCCACGTTAATTGCCCATACACAAATACCCAGTACCGGAACAACTATCTGTAGGCCATACAAATGTTTGTAACTAACGGGAATTAAACCCGCAACCTATAGCGCAGAAGTTAATCTTCATAGCTTAAATAACAACAATATATACAAAACAACAAATGTTTATGGGCTTTAATTTTTAAATTATTTCCGAATATGGGTTTGATCGATTCTGACATTAAATTCGGCAACAGTAATTAATATGGATGATCTGAAATAGTCAATAAAGTTTCTTGTAATTAATTCGGTAAGGTGATAGAACAGAGTACGAAACCGATCCAATTGCAGAAAGGTGTAAGACAGGGTGATGTAATATCCCCGAAACTCTTCACCGCTGCATTGGAAAATGTTTTCAAGCTACTGAACTGGAAAGGATACGGTTCAACATCAATGGTGAATACATCACTCACCTTCGATTTGCCGACGACATAGTCATAATGGCAGAACCGCTGGAGGACCTTAGCGCTATGCACAATGACCTCAATAGTGTCTCCCAACGGGTAGATCTTAAGATGAACATGGACGACGAAGATCATGTCTAACGTCCATGTCACACCTTTACGGCTATTGTTGGGAACACTACGATCGAAGTTGTTGACGAATATGTATACCTAGGACAGATTGTCCGACTAGGTAGGTCTACTTCGACCAAGAGGTCAATCGACGGATCCAACTCGGCTGGGCAGCGTTCTAGAAACTGCGTCACATCTTCTCGTCGAGTATACCTCAATCCCTCAAAACAAAAGTGTACAACCAGTGCGTGTTGCCAGTGATGACATATGGAACCGAGACGTGGTCCTTCACTGCAGGCCGCATGAGGAAGCTCAGAATCGCTCAGCGAGCTATGGAAAGGGCTATGCTCGGAGTTTCTCTGCGAGATAAAATCCGTAATGATGTTATCCGCAGCAGAACTAGAGTAACCGACATAGCCCTAAGGATTAGCAAGCTGAAGTGGCAATGGGCCGGCCATATAGCTCGGAGAACCGATAACCGTTGGGGAAGAAAGGTTCTCGAGTAGCAACCTCGTACCGGCAAACGTAGTGTAGGGCGACCCCCCACTAGATGGAGCGACGACCTACACGGTTTTGCAGGAAGTTGATGGATGCAGGTGGCTCAGGACCGTGTTTTGTGGCAATCTATGGGGGAGGCCTATGTTCAACAGTGGACTATGGTAGGCTGAAATGATGATGGTGATGATAGAACTGGAAACACTTGAAAACGTTGATTAACTACAGTAACGTAAATACATAGGGAACAGTGAATTATTTTATATTAACTGAAGAACGCGACTTCGTCCATTTTTGATTATCCGTGAATACAAAGTATTCAATGTCCGTCTCTGTGCCACATTTCGTCAATATCGGTTCATCGGTTGAACCAGAGATACTTTCGAATTTATAATATTAGTATCTATATTTAAATCCTAATTAACTATCAGCCTAACTATATAACCTAACTTCTAACAATCAGACTATAAAAACAATGCGCCAAAATTTAGTTATAGTACTCCAAGGAAATTACTGATTTAGATCTGAGCGTGTATTAAAAACTTATACCACCATAAAAGTTGACCATAGTAAATAAATTAAGTGTGGTGTATACTCGTAGATAGTAAACAGTGGATTACTCCAAAGTAGCTTACTGTGATTGTCTGGTGACCTTCTACCGGTATTCTAGCTTTAAGATATTATGGACAATAGTTTTTGACAATTCAATCGCAAACAATAATAAAGAAGTTCTTTAGCAAACTTCAAAACTAGTCTCTCTTCAGCTTCAGCATTGAAAAACACGATCAACTTAAAAATCAAGGACTTACTAGATAAGTATCAGACATTTCTGTAAGTGGATATTATACTTTTCGGAGATTTACAATATCAAAAAATCTAAAAAGATAAGACGAAAACGTCTTAAGATTTTTCATTTCATTCCAGAAGACTTCTACAGCAGCAACTATATTATTAATAATCAACTTTTATTAAATTGATAAAATTGCATAAAAACTGGTAAAACGAACCAGGAGTAAAGTGGGGCATTTCAATAAATTATATGTTTTTTATTAATCTACAATAAGGAAGAGGGTTTCTTTCTAAATAAAAGGCCTGAGCTAGGTAAATATAATATTATAAATAATTATTTGACATCTGTTGACTTCGATTATTGCAAATGATAACTACAGACCCAAGGCATATCGTCTTTCACCAAGAAATCTCAAAGTTGCTCAATGAGCTATAGTGAGGGCTACAATCGGAGTTTCTCTGGAAGATAATCCATCTTATACTAATAATAGCAGTAGAACGAAAAAGCAATTCGAATCAGTAAGCTAAAGTAGATATAGGTTGGCCTCTTAGGTTGTAGAACCGATAACAGTTGGGAAAGAAAGGATCTGAAGTGGGACTCGTGGAACTTGCGTCCATCTGCAATTCACCTTCTTCACTGTGCTCTGTCCCCCATTTTGTTGGGCTGTTAAATGAGGTCTGAAGCGCAGCAAAGGTCTCCCAATACCTCTCTTACGACATATAGACTTATTAGAGATTTATATTATATTACTATATGGGATGCAAACCAATGCTACGAAGTTCATATCTCCGAGTGTAGCCGAACCATGGATCGTGTGGGATCTCTGCTACGGGTTTTTCTCAGTCGCCTTTTACGACACCAAGGGATGGGAGCGGTAAGACTATTCTTAACGCGGTCACTACTGTGGGGATAACGCAGAGTGTAATATTACATTGTTGATATTAATACTAATAATGATATACTACGGAACGCTACCGACCAATTCAGAAATACTTTTATGTGTGACGTTGTGAGAGTTCATTACAGTCTACATGTAAAGAGAACGTAAGTTAACCAATCTACTACTCCAGTCATTTTGAGATTAGTAATTTAGCCTAAAAGTTGACGTGAGCCTTAATTTAGAAAAAGAGTTTTATTTGGTACTATCTAAAAGAGGTCGACGGTAATTACTTTGTGATAAAAAATTCAGCAAACTCAAATTAAACAAACATTGATATATAAATGAATAACCACTTCTGTTTTAAGGAATAGAGTTAAAGGAATTTAAGATCAAAGAATGTATGAAAGATGAATCCAGCATATTTTTTTTTTGTTTTTCGGACTGATTTACCTCACCTTAAGTAGTGGCAATATTGGTTCAACTGTTGGAAGAAATGAGAAATAGCTCATTATAGCTTCAATTTTTAGTAGAAATAATGATTATCACCGAAACGTATAACTGAAAGATATACTAGGAGAGCATAAATTGTAGACACACTCTTCAGAATCGACGACATAGATACTCGTAGAAGACATCGCATACATAGTTACATGGTAACGACGAAGTCTGCCCTCATTTACAGGGCTACAAGTATGCGTGTGTGCGAGACGCGTGCATCGTTAGTAGTCAGAAGCTTTAAAGCTTTTTGTGTTTTATGTTGAATCAGGTTTTATACTTCCGCGCCCGGCGACTAGTTTACATAACAAATATTCCATCATAGCATTATGAACTAGCCATCTTTTACGGATTATCGTGTAAGCTTTTAGGTTACATTTATTAAAAGCTCTATTTAATAGACATTTGATTTTTTAGTCTTCATATATTTAATAGAGTTTTAGTCAAAGTCCGATAGGTGTCCGGCAGAGTAGAATAGCACCTACCTCTTTCCTACCGAGGTGTCATAAGAGGCGACTAAGGTATTGTACGGAAAGCCTTTATTCTTGCAAAATAACACTATAATATGCAACGCTGTCACTATGCTGCAATGAGGAGTAAGAATTATCTGACTCGTACCAAAAGGCGTCGACTTGGTTCGCCGCCCATAAAGTCACTTTCCCGCGGCAGCGAAAAGTGGGCTACATGTGTAGCCTCTGCCTACCCGTTATATGGGAAAAAGGCGTGACTATATGTATGTATGTGAAGCCACTTACCACCACTTAGCCACTTAGCCACTCTACAGTGGTATAAACAGCAACGTGGTGGACTCTTCCTGGTTCCAAAACCATTATAATAAATCCAAAACAATTATTATGAAATTATAAGACTTCTGTCCTCAGTAGTTTTATAAAGTACTCAGTACTTAGTAGTATTACTTTTATAAACCTTTTTTTTAACTTTAAAATATTTACTTACATTAAACTTCTTCAAGCTATTTATGGTCCACTGCTGGACATAGAACTCTCTCAAGTTGAGAAGATTTGCATTAATAAGCTGCTGAGTTTTAGGGATAATTTAATGAATTTACATTTCATTTACAGTTCATACACAGCGAAATCCTATGCACTCGTACCTAATCTCGTTAAAAAGCAGACAGAATTACGATTTAACGAAACAAAATAAAAATGTGCCTAGCATCGTAAGCTCTGAAA
Source organism: Luehdorfia chinensis (assembly GCA_019845155.1). Classification (NCBI taxonomy): domain Eukaryota; kingdom Metazoa; phylum Arthropoda; class Insecta; order Lepidoptera; family Papilionidae; genus Luehdorfia; species Luehdorfia chinensis. Next base: position 10,661,856 of record JAHVAK010000642.1, on the reverse strand, counting down.
TTTACGACGTAAATATTTGAATATATAGAATAAATTTAAATAACAGAATTTGTTACGAGTTACTATTTCTTAATAAAGTCCTTATACAGTAACATTAAGATTAGACATAGTGGCAAATATTACAAAGCCACTTTTTAAAATTACAGCCTGTCACATCTTGTAGCGCACAAGTAGTAATGTCGCCTGAAACTACGTCTTCCCCCTCCCACCAACGTTTGACAGAACGCAATGGGTGGTTTTACCCCTCACGTTGTTGACAATCCGCGCATTCGCACTAAGCGTTTCTTCTTTCTAATGTGCACATCAAAAGACAGACATCCTCTGCCGGCTCTATTTTCCCCAACAATTAACCTTGGGTATGACAAAGGTTAAATATAAATAGTTAACAGGGTTTATTTAAGTTAACATGGTTAATATCAGGCCGATATCGATACTTCCCTTTTACTTAGATTGAAATCAAAAACTATGTTCATGAAAGATATAACCTACGTTTTATCAGATCAGGAAATATAATCTGGTTTCCTCAGTTACCAATCCATCTGCCAAGCGTGTCAATTCTGGAAAATTCTCTCAACACAAGAGCCTATGTGTAGCAGAAGACTGCTTGCAGGCTATGTTTCCGTCAAACACAAAGGCCGTATTACGATTCATCTCCAAGCGGCAGCCGATCGCTAAGGCGAATGGTTCCGGAAATGGATAATAGAGTTTAAGCTCTAGAAAAGTGTGGCGAAATACTTTTCAAGGGGCACTCCAAATCCTGCTGAACGATTTCACACAATCACCAACAATCAATTAGGCACGATCACCTTGTACAGACGTCCTATTCCATGGGAAAAGAGCGTCAAATACCTCGGGGTCACTTTAGATGCAGCGATGTTGTCTGCTGCACACATTAAATAATAACTATTCAATAATAAGGTACGTAATCCAACAACACTTTTTAATTAGAACACTTCTTTAGCTGAAAGCAATTTATTAATTTTATATAACTTAATTTACGGATATTATCGGGCCACATCAGAGCACTTCAAAGCATTCGAAACGTCAGGAATAAAATAATAAAAACGCGTTAAAATCCGAAAATTTAATTTTATTTGATTAATAGTTTTCGCTTAAATATAAAAAGTACAATTTATTTAAATATAAACTAAAACAAATACAGTATAATTATTTTATTATTAATTCTCGAAGTTCACATACCACGGACTTTTTAATGGAAGAATGAGCTTGTAAAAGTTTACTTGGACAAACTAACTGGACTTTCCCTGATTGCAAACTTTCGCAATAAAGTAAAAATTAAAGTTCTTGAAGCGTGTTTTTACATTACAAGAAGTTTTAAAACAGTATTACTGAATAATATAATTCTCCTTGTCTAAAGCGAAAAATTTAATGATTTTATTCTAGAAATACATTAACTTAAGTGCCCTTTAAATTTAGTATCTTTGAACGTATACATAATTCCCCAAAATATTTGTTTGACGAGACGTGCAAAAAAAACGTTCACCTGACAGTAAGTGAAACGCCGGGTCATAACAGATGTTGTGCCCCCGAATATTACTGTGTGACACCACACTACACCCGTTACCCTGAGACATCAGTCTCATATGCCCAGTGAATATACCAGGTCTCAGTGCCCTTCACATCGAAACACAGTAATATTTATAAACTACTGCTTTACGGAAGACAACTGCCCCTTGGGGTGGAACCTACCAATACGGAGTTCCTGCATAGGAATCCTACCACCAGTCGCTGTATGTAGAGATGCAAAAATAAAAAAGTAAAGTAACAGCTTATGACTGCCTCGCGGCTGATCACAGATCTCCTCTCAGTTCCGAGAAGGTTTTAGAGCCGGACGGAATCCACCACGGTGCCCATATGCGAGTCATTTGACTAGTCATCGAAATATTTTAAATCAGATTTGCAGGTTTCCTCGCGATGTTTTCCTTTACCACAATTTATTACCCCGAATCTCATCCACCACCTTTTACCAAGCGAAATGGATCAAACTTTTCCAGGAAACTCTTCAAGCAATTTTAGTGACTTGTCGTGAAAAATGCAAAATTTCACAGTTATCTACCCAACAGTCAAAATTTATACAATTCCATATAAACTTACCCATCAGCAGTTTAGCAACATTAAGTTGTTCTTACAATAGAAGGCAAATATTTCCATGGAATATACTGTGTATTCATAATCGGATTAAGTCGTATTTCACCCTCAGAAAAGAATAATATAACGTTGTTCTGATTCTTCACAGTATAAAACATCATATGTGTTTACTTATATATTATAATAGAATAAAGCTGAGGAGTTTCTTTGTTTTCTTGTTTAAAAGCGCTAACCTCTGGAACTACCAATCGGATTTGAAAAACTATTTTTGCTTTTGATAGCCCAGTTCTTGAGGAATATTATAGCCTATTTAACATCCTTAGAAACGATTTCTTTTAAATTAAACCGATCTTGTACATGGTGGGTGAACCGAGGGTAAAACCGAGGGGCACAGCTTGTTTAAACAATTAAAGTCCATAATAATATTAAATAATATTCCAAATATGTTTCTAAACGTCATTTACCAGGTGATAGGATTTCCAGGAATTCGCCTAGGTCCATTCACCATCGTAGTCCCAGATATTCTGTCGTTTAAAAATGATATGACAATACCACTGTCTTTCAGTTTGCAGGATTCTGAAGCTAATTACAGTGTATATAAATTTTTATTTATTTGTATAGATAAGACTTAAGAACCGATGTCTCATGGTGAGGAGATTGCATTTAAAAGTTCTGGATAAGACCGCAACTGTAACACATCATCACAAAAGTTCTTCATCATTTCAGCCTATCACCATTCCACTAATGAACATAGGCCTCCCCCATAGATTGCTACGAAAATTTGTAGCTCAATATACCACGCTTGTCAGGCGGGTTGGCAACCGCAGTTTATTTATTCTGATGTTCAAGGAAGATGCTGCTGCCCATCTTCTGGTTTTAATTTTCCCTTTGTCGACTTTGGCGACACCCACGGGATGAGATGAGGTGGTAGATTCTCTTAAGCCGCTACCACACGGAAAGAAAAGTTCTTAGTATTATAAAAAATCCACCGTAAGTGAATCAATTGAATGACACTAAAATAATGAAAAACCTAATGAAACAATTTAATTTGAGGAAGATGATTCTCAAAGTTATATCGTCTATGTCTATTAATTAACGACGACTATATTATTGTTATTACTCATAACTTATGTACTCGTAATATAGCTTGGATAATTCAATCATAATATAACTTCATACATGCATATAGCCTTTCACTCCTTTTTCCTATTGGGTTAGGCAGAGACCAAGACATCCGTAGCTCACTTTTCGCCCTCGCCGGGAATGAGACGTGACGGGTGGCGAATCACGTTGCCACCGTTTTGGTACGAGTTAAATTTCTTGCTCCCCATTGCGTTCCATAGCTATTCGTGAGCTAGGGAAGATGTTGTCCACTCAGTCAGAGCCCCATATGCTTGGGTAAGGCTAGCCTTAATCTTTGGTCGCCCAGTCCCAGATGAGGACGGTACGCTAATCACTAGGCTCGCCCCTAGCCACGCAGCTATCAGCACGGCAAACACTGGCTTGGCGGAGAGGAAGAGAAAACGATTAGGTAGGTAGGTAAAGTGTAAGGTGTAGGACACTACTATCTCGGAAGGAGCAGGAAATGGCTCGAGAGGCCGGGGTCACTTACTCGGTACTCTACCGTATTTGCCGGATAAGGCAACTAGGTCAAGTACTCCCCGACACATAATATAATTATGACATCAAATGTTATCTATTAATATCTGATATATTAAATTAAGAAACGATTAATTGATTGCATAGTTTATTGCTAATTACCGTTTTTTTTTTCTTATGATATTTACAACTTACAAAGTAAAGGTAAAAAACTAGCAATAACCTAAATGTTGATAAATTATCTATGTATGTTGTAAGTAAATGTAAAGTAACAGCCTAGAAAGGTCCCTATGCTGAGCACAGGCCTCCTCTCATTTCTGAGAGCGTTTGTAGATTAAAATGTGTCTTGTAGTCTGTTTTGTTAATAGTAATTAGGTATTTCCGATTCTCGCTTCTACTGTGCACCAGTATATTGCGAGAACGTGTTTTTTCCGTGGTTGAGCCGACCCATTTATGTGTCACAGGCTAGAATCTGACTGAAGTATCGCTCTTCTTACTTACAACTTACAAAATACGTTTTAACAGTTTCATTTAAAAAAAAATGTATTCTATTTTAATGAGTAAAATAATAATTTAATAAGTGAAATAGATTAAAGAATACTAGATAAAATAATTACAAAATTTGGTCACCTCTCTTCAAGGTCAAACATTGAATGGACGAATTCTTTTCAACGTTCATTCTATAACAATTCTGACAATAAATAAAAACCTATAAAATGTAAGCTTGCAAAAAACTGATCACACTTCAGGATTTTCATAATCATTGTTGTTTTGTGTGAAATCAGTGTTTTATTCAAATCCTTAAGTTACAAATTTGACCTCAATAAAACGGGATAAAGGCTAGGAGAACGAATTACTAGGCTAAATACCAGGCGAATATGAAATGACAGTGAACGCGTTTGAACTGAGCGCTACATAAACGTAGATTCTATTCTATACAGTTACGGTATACCGGTGAATGCTATCGTTTATACATGTTTTTCTATGTAGGGGTGCTTATGTGTGTAAGTAAAAAGTCAAACGCTTCAAAGCTTTATGCAAAACGATATTGAATTGGTTTGTGTTTCCCTCGGTAAGTTATTAACAAACAATTCACTTGGTTTCGTCTGACGACCGCGCCGCTTAGCGGTCTCGTGATTGCCTGTTGAAATCCCGTGAAGCTCTTTAATGAAATAAAACTACACCCGTGCCTTAGTATATTCAAAACATAGTAACTTTGTTTTTTAAGCGAATTACCGCGTGCTCAGCAGTCAAGGTACACATCCGGAGGAAACAAATGTGAGAAATAAAAAAATATACCGATGACGTGAAGTCCGCCAACCCGCATTGGAGCAACGTGACTCGACCAGCTCGAAAACCCTTTCGGAAATTAGAGGAATAGACTGCTCAGCTTAGGAATATTTGTAGGCTGCTACTTTACTTTTTTTATGAATAATAAAGTACAGTTATTTCATTAAAGTATCTCGTCGACCGTGGTGACGAAGTAACTGTACCCGCGACGGATCGTTGTAGCTCATTCTGAAGGTAATACTACTAGCGTTATACCGCGAGAAATAGAATTTTATTATAATTTCAGTTATGAGATTTAAAATATTGTGAAATATTCACAATATTTTAAATATATAATTATCAATGCTTTTAATTGTATAGCATTAATAATCACATATCAAGAATGTACAAGCTTCGTTTAAGTAATAAAACACTGCGCCTAACCACTGCTTCACGGCATAATATCTGTCCTGGTCGTAGGTACCACCATACACATATATTGCTGTGAAGCAGTGATGTGTAAACATTACTGTTTCGATTTGAAGAGCACTGACAGCTAGTGTAATCCACTAGGCATATGAGACTTAAAAACTGATGTCTTAGGGTGACAGGCGCAGTGTGGTGCCACACAGAAATGTTGTGGGTGACACAGCATTTGTTATGGGCAGATAGAAAATTTCAATTCACATAACGTTTATTTTGTCGGATTGTAATAAAAATTTCACGTTTTCTATTATAGACAAAAAAATTAAAGACTGTTGAAGAAAATAGTATTAGTAAAACGGAGGAGTTAATATCAAACATATACTATAAATCAGAATTGAATGACAACTCAAACTAAAACTTCGATAGAACTTTGTAAATTCAACTACTATCAAGTCGTTTTAAACATTGATGTTGTATATTTTAAATAAAATAAATTTTCAACTTTCAATACCAGCTATTTCCTTAACGGGCACTGGTTTGTAAGAACAAAGTATATTTAATACTGTGACTACTATTTATAATGTATAAAATATTCTCAAACAGAAATTAAAATAGTAAAGGAAAAGACAATAAACGTCCCACTTTCTTGAACTTATTCCCATATGTCTTATTTTAGACAGTTATTTAGACAGAAGCTGGGATTCATCAGTGACGACATTTTAGAATGTGTAAGAAGAACATTTACTTAAATTATTATTATTTCTGAGACGTTCTCAATTCTCACGTGTTTTTCATTACCCCTGAATGGGGTTCATCAGTCAGCCAAGCATCGCAACGATGTCTATAAAATTGCTATTTATCGCGATCATTTGTTAGATAAGTTAAATAAGTATTATGATAAATATTTAAATATACCGCAATTTAACATTACTTTATTATTTTGTTCAAATAACTTTGTAAGCATTTTTGTTATTAATAAAATGTTAATGAAAATTTATCAGTATGACTACCGACATCGTAGTAAATAAATACGATGTATAGAAAGGAAAGCAAAGTTAGTACTCAGTTTATTAAGTTACATTCAATTTTGCTACGTAAGCGCTGTTAAAAGTTGGTTAAAGTATCCATTATATGCTTAGTGTTTTTTTATATATGGTAATAATTTTAGTAAACTGATAAAATATGGACTGCCTAAATCGTAAAAGATTCAGGCAGTGCATATTTTATCAGTTTAGTAAAAGTAATATCAAATTTGAAAAAAACTTCGCACACTCAAATGTTAAGAAAGATTGTAAATGTATCATCACATCGTGAGTGTGAAAAAAATGTTTATGTCTTTGACTAATGTAGTTTACCAGAAAATAAGATCGATCCTATGGTAACGTTTAGTGCATAACCTTCTACGATTCATCGTCATCATCATTTCAGCCCATCACTAGTCCGCTGCCGGACATAGGCCTCAACCATGGTTGCGACAAAAGTTTGCTCTCATTTTGAGCGTAAGAGAGTCTAGCACGCCATCCCGTCCCGAGGGTGTCGTAAAAGTCGACCCAGGGAAAATTAAAACCAGAAGATGGCCAAAAAGCAAAAGCAAAAGCATCTTCCTAGAACATCAAACAAATGAACTGCGGTTCTCAACCCGTCGGTCAAGCGTGAAAAAGAAAGTAGGGTAAATTCCCTCTGAATCTATGGGAAGGGCCTACGTTCAGCAGTGGAATTGTGATGGCTGGAAGGAGGAGACACATGACCCTAACCCTGACAGATGTACTCTCAAAATTTAAAGACGCCAAAGTGTCTACACGTTGCTTTGCATTCGACGACTTCTAATCTACCACCCCTTTCCTCCCGTGGGTGTCGTAAAAGTCGACTGAAGGGAAATAAAAACCTGGAGATGGGCAGCAGCGCCTTCCTGTAACATCTGAATAAATGAATTGCGGTTGCCAACCCGCCTGCCAAGCGTAACAACTATGGCAAAATCCCCTAAAAATGAATGCTACAAACTTTTGTGGCTATCTATGGGGGAGGCCTACATTCAGTAGTGGACTAGTGAAAGGCTGAAATGATAATGATGATGATGAGGTCTTGGTAAACGATAACGAATTTTCGAATTAACTATTTTATTTAAGACAATAGGTGAGATATGCGGTTCCCACTTCAAACTTTTCAACTTTGCGTTGGAAAATTTTGGTAGAAACCTAGAAAACACTTCAACGAGAAATGGTTTGAATAAGATATGTCGTGTCGTTTTTAAAATATGAGATACTTTCGGTTACAGGACACTTTTGAATTCGCTACGGAACCCTTCATTGTGCGTTGTCCGACACGCAGGAGGCCATATTTTTTATTTGCTAAGAAATTAATGAGAAAATTTTCGATATAACGAAATAGTTTCTCTTGTTGAGTGCATTTACCGCGTTAGTAAATTATTTATTTGTTGAATATCACGTTTTATAACACACTATAATATAAATAACACAACATGTAGCGTTGGAAAACTTCTTAAGTCTTTCATTTCTAAATCTACTAGCGCATTCAATGGTTTCATTGTTGAGCCGTCATATATAGATACTGACATCATAAAATCAGGTACAAAGAACAACAACATTACTGAAACCTAGGAAACGTGACAGATTTATTTAAACACTAGGTATAGTAGGTATAATATAGTAAAATAATTTCCTACTTTGCATAGAAATTTAAGTATTAAAATCACAATGCGTACCTGTCCGAGTACATGCCTATAAATGTCCCTGTACTGAGTACAGACCTCCCCTAATTTTTTGAGGGCTTTTGAGGTAAAAAGGTTGGTTGGCGGACTTCACATATCCTGGAAAAAAATTTATATCTCAGACATGCAGATTTCCACACGATATTTTCCTTTAGTCCTGAGCACGTGGTAAATCAGCACTTTTTTATTGGTTAAAGTGACAAGACGAACATAACGTTCACCTGATGGTTAGTACAACGTCTACCTATTACAAATGCTATATCAACCAGAACACTTCTATGTGGTACCACACTGCACCCGTCACCTTGAGACATTTTTTTTATTTGATAAAAGTGACCGAACGAGCAAAACGTTCACCTGATGGTAAGTGCAACATCTGCCGATAACAAAAGCTGTGTCACCCAGAACAGTGTGACACCACAATGCGCCCGTTACCCTGAGACATCAGTTCATAAGTCTCATATGCCCGGTGATTACGCTAGCTCACAGTGCCCACCAAACCGAAACACAGTAATGTTTACACACTACTGCTTCACGGCAGAATAACTGGCCCTGGGGTGGTACCTACCTAGACGGATTTCTGATTCTTAAATCTCATATGCCTAGCGATTACCCTAGCTGTGCCCTTCAGATCGAAACACAGCAACGTTCGCACGCTACTGCTTCAAGGTAGAATAACTGGTCCCGGGGTGGTGCCTACCTAGACTGATTCCTGCACAGTTATCCTACCACCAGTAAATTTGCAGAATACTTTTATAGGTCCTATTTTATTCATTATTTCTTATTTTATACATCCTACACCGGAGATCGAACTCCAGTTACACGCGTATTATAAAACTTAGGCTTGCGGCCGGCCCTTGAGTTATCGCCGTTCTGCCAGTACCAGTCCGAGGTGTTGCACTAATTTTGAATGACGCTAGTTATGCCATTCAAAATTTATGCCCCATGTCAATGTTTGTGCAATCCTTATAATTATAAGCGTTTTCGTCGGAGTGCTCAGAACAGCAACAAATAAACATGGATCGTTGTCATATTACAAACTCAAGTAATTTTTATAAGTATGTATGAATCATTTAGGTATGGTCATCTAAACAAAAACTTTTCAGGGACTTTTTCCCTTTTACGGAGCTCTGTTAATAATTTTAATATTTTATTTATTATCTACTTTAAGTGCACAGCCCATCAGAAATTTAAACAATATTTAAGTAATAATCAGCTATCATGGGGGATAATATAATGTGAGATACCAAGTACATCGTCTCACATAAAAAAGGGTTTATGTGAGACGATGTACTTGGTAGTACTGGATTGTCGACATTCACATCCGATGATAGAAACATATCTCTTTTATATGTGCATAGATATGTGACATATGTAATAGCCGGCAGGGTAGAATAGCACCGACATCTTTCCTACCGAAGTGTCGTAAGAGACGACAAAGGTATTGTACAGACAGCCTTTATTCGTGCAGAATAACACCATAATATGCAATACTGTCACTATACTGTTACTGGGAACGCAATGGGGAGTAAGAAATATTTTTTTGACTCGTACTAAAATGTCGGTGATGTGGTTCGCTACCGGTCACGTCTCATTTCCCGCAGAGGCAAAAAGTGAGCTACGGGTGTGGTCTCTGCCTACTTATATGGTAAAAAGGCGTGACGTGAATACATATTCTACATACGTATGTACTTTATCAAACCAAAATCGGTATATTTTACCCAATTTCAAGGTTTTTTTGTAATTGCAACAAACTATTTAGTTAAATACATGATATTATCATAATGTTAATTATGATTAGTTCACATAACGGTTTGAAATTAAAATGAAACTGAAATAAAAAAGAATTCTTTAAGACTATTGTTGTAAGTTCAAATAGCAACCCACGAGCTTTACGTCACTTTGTTTTTTGACTATAAGAGTTCGAAGCAGCATTTTAATTAAAAGGCATGTACTTTTTAATATTTTCATGTAAAGTAACAGCCTATAATGTCTCACTGCTAAGCGCAGGCCTCATTTCTAAGAGAGGTTTGGAGCCAGGAAGTGTTCGCCACACTGCTCCAATGGCGGACTTCACCTATCTTCGAAATTGCAATTAAGAATTTTAGTGGTACCAGCACCGGGAATCGAACCCAAGTCACTCGCGTAAATTTAAACGAGCTCCTAGCTCTACCTTCGCCTAGAGCTACCAAGGCTCATTTTCATGTACAAAGTTAGTTTGTAAGACTTCTTCTTCGGCTTATTTATTTATGTTCTTGTTTGATTTGCTCTTTTTTTTGCAAATGGTCAGAGTACCTAACTTTTAAATCGCATTAAATCCTGGGTTCGATTCTAAACCGTAGCCAATATTTGTACAAAAACATAAATTTTTAGTTTTCGGTTCTGGCTGTATTGTGCATGTGCAATGTCTGCCTGTAAAACGCATCCACGATTCAGGAGAAAACGTAGCGTATAGTTTTCAAAGGATATTGAAAGAAGCCCAAATTGTTATTATCAAAATTCGATTGATTTGCATTTCTCTTATTTTAATCTAAATGACAAATTTTAAAATTCATAATGACTGAAGCAATATAATACAGTCATCGGCTTACTTATTTCTGTTCTGCTTTCAATATTAGAGCCGTGGTAGCTCAGGGGCTAGGCGCTCGCTTTAAATTTCATAGTACGCGAGTGACCTGGGTTCGATTCCCGGTGCCGGCACCACTAAAATTGTTAATTGCAATTTTAAGTGCTGATTTACCACGTGCTCGGCGGTGAAGGAAAACATCGTGAGGAAACCTGCATGTCTGAGGAATAAAAAATATTTCGAAGATATGTGAAGTCCGCCAACCCGCATTGGAGCAGCGTGGCGGATTCTTCCTAGCTCCAAAACCCTCTCAGAAATGAGAGGAGGCCTGTGCTCAGTAGTGGGACATTTATAGGCTGAAACTTTTTTCAATATTCATGATTGATCAATCATTCGATAACCTTTTTATACTAGTATATTAATTCCACTTTATTATACAAGCATATTATTCAGCATTATATTTTTATAATTTCTTTTAATGCCTAATAATTAATCCATGATATGCATACTAACATGATAAATGCGAAAGTATCTCTCTCTGTCCCACTGTCTGTTTGTTTTTTAAGTTCTCCTGCTGAACCGATCTTGGCGAAATTTGGCACTCTTTATTATAGAAAAAAAAGCGTTGTCACGATATTTTAAAAAACCTAATTCCACGCGAACGTAGTCGCCGGATTCTGCTAATAATATTATAAATACGAAAGTAACTCTCTCTGCTCTCTTACTGCTTGTTAGCTTTCAAGGTTCATCCGCTAAACCGATCTAATTGAAATTGGCATAGAGATAGCTGGCATCCTGGAGACGAACATTGGATACTTTTCATCCTGGAAAATGAAATAGTTTTCACGGTATATTTAAAAAAAATATATTTACGCGGACGAACTTGCGGGCATCAGCTAGCAATTAATACGAGTATATAATAAATTCATAAAATGAATGCTATAATTTGTAAAAATGCAATGTTAGTTACTAACTAGTTTTCTTGTCTCAGTTTAATTTTTTTAATTTTTCCACTAATAATCAGTAATTTTGTTTTGTATGCAATATACTTTAATAAATAACAGTTCAATACGTAACATTTTCATGGACAGTTTCCATTCCAGAGCTTAAGCCTCCTCCGTTATTAAACATCACCATAATAACGGTGTTTTTTTGCTTCAAAAGGCCAAGCAGAGAAGCGCGTGTTGGCGACTTATCAACGGGGCGACATTTTGTTGATCACTTGCGATCTTGCACTTGCACTTGCACATTGCGAAGATGATCAGATGCGGGCAAGATGTATACGTCTAGGTAGGTACCACCGCTAGGCCAGTTATTCTGCCGTGAATCAGTAGTGTCCAAACATTGCTATGTTTCGGTCTGAAGGGCACTGAGAGCTAGTGTAATTACTGGGCAAATGAGACTTAGGAACTGACGTCTCAGTGTGATGAGCACAATGTCGTGCTACACACAAATGTTCTGGGTGACACAGCATTTGTTCTGGGCAGACGTTGCAATTACCATCAGATGAAAATTTTGCTGAATGCCTGCTCATAACAAATGCTGTGTCGTCCGAAACATTTCTGTGTGGCACCACACTGCGCTCGTCACTTTGAAACATCAGTTCTTAATTCTCATTTTCCAGCAAACACACTAGCTCTCAGTACCCTTCAGAACTTAACACAGTAATGTTTACACAGTACTGCTTCACGGAAAAATAACTGGCCCTGGATGGTACCTACCTAGACGAATTCCTGAATAGAAATCCTACCACCTTGCTCGTCGAAGAGGGGGTCTTCTATTAAAAAAGGAACTATTTTGAAAAAGTACGAGACCGGAGACTGGTAGCACAGCATCTATTTTTTAAAAAAAATACACTAGGATTTCTACTGTATCGTGAGTGCATTTTATAGACATAGATTTTATACGCACAACACCAAAATCCGGAAACCCACACGGTCGTCAGCTATGGTACGAAACATGACGATTACCGCAACCACCCCTACCGCTGGACCTGTTATTCTGCCGTTACGACCGCATGGCCTAGTGGTTAGAGTACTTGACTACCACGCCGCAGGTCCTGCGTTCGAACCCCGGCCGATCCCAATATTTGTGTAAAAATATTTTTTTTTTGGTTTTCGGGTCTGGTTGTTATGTGATTGTCCTCGTGTCTCTGACCATGCATCCTAGCCTACCTCCAATCTTATCGCATTAGCCTTACATCGGTCATGGGTAAGTTGGGACGAAGAGTGCCCCTGTGTTGGGGGCGTACACTTGTGGCAATCAATCCATCAATCAATATACTCTTTACTGTACACCAATACAAAAACAAAGACTAAGTACCATATTTAAGTTAAGGTACAAAAGGCGGGCTTATCACTGAAAGCGATTTCTTCCAGACAATCTTAGCGCAGAGAATTGATACAGCAAAATGAAAAACCAGTAAAAGAGGGTGGTGTACACTTAAGCATATGAATTCATTAAAAAAACACCAGATGATAGAATCTCATAAAAAAGCGACAGACTAAGGTAAAGGATTAAGAACAAACGGATATTTGAAAACACGAGTTAAATATCCAAGAAATGAGTTCTAACCAGGTTTTTGAAATGAAAAAAAGGACTTAGCACGTCGAATGTACTAAGGTAATGAGTTTCATAAGCGCACAGCTGTGACAGTAAAGGATTTACTAAAGAAAGAAGTGTAGTGGACAGGAGTCCGGGGGGACAGGTTGACAGAAGAACGAAGAAATTTATCAATATAATATCTCTTGCGCAGTTGATAGCTTCCGACAGTATTCGGTAGTTGTCGCCGTGGTCGAAAATCTCCAGGCCAGGAGAACATCAATTCTACCGTGAACCAGTAGTGCGTAAACATTGCTGTGTTTCGATCTGAAGGACACTGAGAACCGGTGTAATCACTGAGAATATGAAACTTAAGAGGGCTCACAATGTAGTGCCACACAGAAATATTATAAGTGCACAGCATACGGACATGCACGGACGTTGCACTTACCATCAGGTGAATGTTTTGCTCGTCTCATCCCTTTCTCCAATAAAAAATCCTCGGGAAAGGCCTATGTACAAACAGTACACTATTTTGTGGCTGGCGATGATGATGTGAATTAAGTTTGCCGTAAGTATTGTTAACAATTCGCTCAGATAAGTTAAAAATTATAAATATACCTCATGTAAGAAGAGGAAAGTCAGTCCCTATTTTAATAAGTATACTTATTTTCGTCAAAGAAATACCGTTTGCTACGTTTTATAAGTTTTACGTTCGTTTGCCTACTTACACAGAATAATGAAATCACATAACAGTCATTTTGACGATGTTTATTTTCCTCCATTGTTTAGGGAATCTGCCTGCATCGTTTAGGAAAAATGTTAACAGGATTATACTTAAGCTACAGATCTTCTATATCTGTCATTTTACTGTCTGTTATCTATTTTTTTTCTGTGCTATTTTATTTCATATTTTATTTCATATAATTATTTCATATTATTATTCGCGATTTAGGAGTCACCTTTGACTTCAAATTGCTTGATGACCACGTTAACAATATTATACTCGTCAATGAATCCTCTAAAGCACTTGGCTTTATCTTAAGAATGTCTGCAGATTTTAACTCAATCAAAACTTTTTAAATTTTATATTATGCTTTTGTACGTAGCCACTTAGAATATGCATCCCAAATATGAAACCTTTTTACAACTAATATACTACACGCATTGAGCGAATTCAGAAGCGATTCCTTCGATATCTACAATTTAGAGTAAAGGTCTTCCTACCCGATTACACAAAGCGTTGTCGAAAGTTTCACATATTGCCGTTGTATGAAAGAAGGCATATGGCGGACCTAACTTACCTATTTAACATAGCAAATGGGACGGTTGACTGTCCGGAACTATTGAGGAGGACAGGATTACAAGTTCCATATGCATCATCACGCAGGTCCTTCAAACTATTTGTACCGAAAGTTAAAACCAATTACAGGCGTAATTCTTATTTAATAATAGCGAGCAAGCGTTTCAACGATATTGCAAAAGAAAACGGTGTGGACTTACTCGTATTTAACACCACTAGTAGTCAACTTAAGCGACAAGTAAGCGTAAGTTTTCCTAATATTAAAATAATTAAATAATTAAAAATATTTATAAAGTTACTAGCTAAAGTCCGCGACTAAATTTGCATGGATTTGTGCTGTTTTAAAATTTCGTGAAACTCTTTAATTTTCCGGAAAAAAAGTATTCTTAGTCTGTCTCCAAGATGCAAGTTATCTGTGTGCCGAATTCCGTCAAGATCGGTACAACGGTTGAGCCGTGAAAAGTGACAAAGAGAGTTACTTTCGCATTTATAATATTAGTATGTATTTGTGAATTGATGAATTTCTGGAGCTGGCTACTTACGAGTACATTAAATGTATTAAGAAAATGATTACTATTTTTGAAAATGGAAATCTCTATCTGAAGAATTAAATTTATTTTAAACATTGCGCAAATAACATTACGAGGGATTGAAAATTAAGAAAACTTTCCGGTCGATGATCTTTACTGACTTTCGCTATGTCAACAAGAAAGTTGCCAGAGACTTCGATTAGCATTTGGTGATTAAGTATTATCTCGTAGCTATGTATACTTCTGTTACAATAAGATCAGACTGGGCGTTTTCTTCGATTAGACTATTCACGTTAAAGCCAGTAAATGATGCATGTATTATACATCTGAAGGTTCAGTAGCTTTGCACGAAATGGATAATGCATTAATGGAAATGAGTTAATGGAAGTTGAAAAACGACTGCCTGTGAAGTGATTAAAAAATATGACATAAGGAAATCTTTAGATATACTTATTTAAACCTGAAAGAAAAAGTCGTAAAAGTCACCGGATGGGTTACATTTTTTTAAGGATTTAACAAATCCTAGAATGTTAAAAATGAAAGTAGAATGTTCGAAGTTCTGGTTGCATCTTTTTTCGACAAGACGAGGCATCACACCATAATTTCTCGTGAAAACCGAAAATCGGTAGTATACGAAAAGAATCTTCGCATCAGAGTAATCTACGACAGTCTCCACTATGGACCCAAAACGTGGAACTAATAGCGCATCTACCATATAATCCAGAATTTATAATTTGTGACTAAATACATTTAAGACAGAGGTCATACATCAATGATATTTGTAAGCATTCATTTATGCCAAAAGCGATTAAAGATCTTAGCATAACTTAAGTATTTACAGTAATAACTCTTATTAGTTCGGAGACATGAGATCTGTGTGTGTAAGTTGAAAGTTTTAATTGCTTGGAAGTTGCGGTATTATATTTTTATCAACACAGCCTTTCCGTAACTTACCTTAAACCTTTCTTAAATCGAATATCAGTAATTGAGCTACAATAGGACTTAATTATCCATTACAATTAACATATTCTGGAAAACACCGAAAGAACTTGACAGTTCTTTCGATTTCGCACAGGGACCGCCCTGTGCGATATCGGTTAGAGTTGCATCATTCTGGAACATCTGAAAAAAATAAACTGCGGTTGCCAACCCGCCTGCCAAGCGTGGCAACTATGGCAAATCCCCCCCCAAAATGAGAGCTACAAACTTTTGTGGCAATCTATAGGGGAGGCCTATGTTCAGCAGTGGACTAGTGATAGGCTGAAAAGAAGAAGAAGAAGAAGATACAATTTTATCAAAATACAGAGGTTGGATAACACTTGCCGGTGGAATATTTCATCACTTTCGCTACGTTGTTGAAACTACCATATTGTAAAAGTGTACCACTACCAAAATAAGTTTATTCATATCAATACAAAGTATGATAATAACCCTTAAATATTTTCGGATAATGTTATGAATTTCAAGAAGTTAATAATGTTGGTAGATCGAGACAAGTTTGCGAGTCTTGAATTTATGGACGTGGATAACTTAACGTCCATCGATTGTATCAATTTCGTCTCCACATACTTCTCACCGGTTGCGGATACTTCCAGAAATATTCACTTACGTGGCACACAATCTTTAGACTAATCTAGAAACTGGCATAACTAAACTTTGCCATTTTTAAGTAGACTACTTGCAGAACAATAAATTGCTTATCTCAAATTCTGATTAATCGAAGTCATCATCATCTCCATCATTTCAGCCTATCACTAGTCCACTGCTGAACATAGGCCTCTAATCTGCCATAAAAGATTTTTAATTTTTTTTAGAAAGAATTATTATTTTTAATTTACACACCATTGCTTGACGTATGACACGCAGGTTCGTTCTCACCTCTGAAGAGTACAATGGAATGCTGCATTGCCAATAACTGGATCTAATGTTATTTTCCTTCACCATACGAAACATACCGACGTTGTGCTGCTTAGTTATATTTTTGATGCTTAATTTTAGATTACTTAAGCGTATTTTAAGTCGCTTTTTACATACTCCTTATTTCATATATAGTTAATAGAATGAGGCGTTACTTTGCGGAAATCCGTTATATTACTATAATGAATTTCCGCTTTTGAGTTTTGAAGAGCGCCGCCCGCCCTCCCTCAACAGCGTGCACAAGAAAACCAATACCGCCACCGGGAGCCGCCACCAAACCTGGTGGCGGCTCCCGGTGGCGGTATCAAACTAGGTAATACACACCATTTTACATTTTGCATGCGGATCTTAGCAAATTAACTTTCTCTCCTTTACTCATGTAAACTTGTCACATCTGAGAACTATCAAGAAATACCTTTTTGCCAAATAACTGGTTCTTTTCACTCGCCATATGAAACAGCGGCATAATTGTTCTACATTACGCTGATATTCTGCGGAATCATAGTACTCTCCCCGTAGAATCAACTCATTGATTTTCTATAGCAAATTTAAATTTAAACCGTTATTGACTTAATTTTAGATATATTATTCAGAAGATGTTGTAATTAAAAACCTAATAGTATAGCGGTTAATGAGAAAATTTCGCAGTATATAAAATCGACGAAAAAGTCGACTAATTTTACCAAGTTAACGGTAGTAATAACCGATAGGTGTCCGGCAGAGTAGAATAGCACCTACCTCTTTTTTACCGTATCGTAAGAGGCGACTATGGTAGTGTACGGACAGCCTTTATTCGTGCAGTATAACACAATAGCCACCCATCACGTCTTGTTTCCCGCAAGGGCGAAAAGTGGGCTACGTGAGTGGCCTCTGCCTATATAAGGGTATATGGAAATAAGGCGTGACTGTATGTATCGGTAACGGTAGTAATACGAGTACATGTCATAATCCACCTTCGAGCAACATGTAGGTAGCAGTTTAAAAGACTCAAAGTAAACTCTCGGATCGTAAACACATCGATAGTTATTTCTAGGCATTATAAGACATAAACGATTTTGATGATTTGATAATGTTACCAACTTCAGACATATTTAGGCCGCAATACGATCCCTTAACTATTGAAAACATTCTTATAGGCCGATCTATGGATATAGGAAAAACTGATGCTTAGACTTTTATGCTTGACTATCAGAATACCACCACGTAGTTTTTTTTTTCAAAATAAAATTTTAGGGCACCTTTTCCACTGATAATTTAAATATATGTACAACTAACTCAAATATCCACGAGAACGAATTTGCAGGTACAGCTAGTTAAAAATAATGCATATGTAATGTTTTGTAAAGCGTTCTTTAAAATTTTTATCTTTCGCTGTTCCCGATTTCGCAAACTACATAGTTGTTCTTGCCAAAACGTACAACGTAACGTATGTAATACGTGAGTTACAAGTACATATTGGCAACGGTCAACCAATTCTGAAATATTATTTAATGAAAGTGTAGTTCATATTAAAAATTTTGTTGACCACAACTTACAGATATTGACGGAAACTTTCAACTGCGCAGGATATATTTAAGGCACAGGCACAGTGGCACTCACTAGTACTAATCTACCCGCGCCATATATATAGCTCACCCGATGACATTTGAGATAGGCTACGATGCAGTGTCAGAGGCACGGAGATAATAACCACACAACCAAACCAAAAAGCCAACATTATGTGTTTTTGCTAAATTATTGGCTATTACACTAGATCTCAGTGCCCTTAAGATCGAAACACAGTAATGTTTGCAAACTACTGTTTCAGGGCAGAACAACTGACCCTGCGGTAGGTACCACCTACCTAGACGAATTCCTGCATGGGAACAAACAACCAGTTAAAAGTGTACAGGCTAGATATGGCTTTACTTAACTTAAACTTTCTCTGGCTCTGAATATATTTCTCAATATTGGGGCATCTAACTTCATCTTCTCGCTTGGCACACGGAATGGTGACCATTATCATGATTTCTCATGAAGCCATTATCCCATGTATGGTTAGTTCTGTTATGTGAGTACTTCCCATTCATGTGCTGTTTTCTAGTTTATTCACTCGTTCGGTTACTTGTAAAATACCGATTTATATATTGTATTCCATTCCAAAAAAAACGCTCTTTAAGTCGTTTGTTTTTTAAATACTTGAAAAGCTATTATAGTTTATTCTAATTTAAGTAAAAGTGACAAACGAGCACAAATTCCACTACGATAATTGATGACTGTTTTAGAAAATACTATGCCAAGGAAAAGGGTAGCTAGTCGCCAATTTGGGTGGTCTAATTTGGGAAGGACTTATTATGGACAACCAACCAGAAACTTTAGATCTTGTACATAGACTCCTAGTTAGCATCGATAACATTTTAATGGTCCGATGCACTTCTCATGTGGTGATATAAATTTCGGTAATAAAACACTGCGTCCCATATACACATCTATGCTCGAGATACGTTGTCATCCTTGAGGTATAACATAGAATGCCTCGTTCCTAACAATAAGGTCTCTGATTTTCTTTACTAACCATCCCAAACGTTATTGCATTAACTGCTACTAACATTCTGTAAGAGCTTGGTTGCGCTGACCCATTTATAGGCTAGTTTCTACAGCATAGCTCTTACACGCAAACTGATAGATTAGTATACTTAATTTTCTTCGTTATACAGTTTGAAAAGCAGTTTCTGACATTCAATTGTTCTTAATCGCACAAAGGAAACTAAATATACTCCAGCAACATGGTAGTTCATTTGTAATCGGTTTAAGTCGTCTTTTACTTTTTAAATGAAAAACATTATTTCCTGCTAAGATGTGTTAACTTTGGAAATCACCATAATTTAAAACTTAGTACATAACTTATTATGAAATTCAATATAAGTTCTTCTTGGTTAGCAAATATGAGCGTTTTTTAACATTTATTCTGCAGGAAGTCTGGCGATCGTGTTACGAGATTCCAAGATTAGATAGTAATCACTTCTTTTGAAAATAAGTATTTTAATCTAATCCGTTGCCGAAATTGCAACACAACACATATCCGAATCCAATACAACAGCTAAGGGAATGGAATAATAGGGTAGACACCAGGCGTATATGAAACACTGACATTGAACGCGTTGAAACAGTGCGCTATATCGACGTAATATGATATCGCATACATTGTTACATCGTACCGGTGAAAGTCGCTTGGATGACCGTTTCTGCGTACGAATTCTTGTGTATGTAAATATAAAGTCAAAGTCTTCAAAGCTTTATGCAAAAACGTCTTGAATTGATTCACGTTTATTAACACTTGATATTTTTCACTTGTAAATAATTCACATAATTCTTTGCGACCACCTTGCTCAGCGTCTAGTGTCAGTATACAGAATCATCATCGTGTTTACAAAATGCAAAACTATGGTCTAACAAATAAATAAGAAACAAGGTCAGTATAAGTTAGCTCTAACATCATTGTTCTTCTGGTTTTGCGGATGTTCAGTAGCGGCGATGATCACTCGTTTGTCCCCTTCTATAAAAAAATCGTTGTTTTGATCTTTTTAAATAACCAGACTGTTATTTAAAACCTTAATTACATTTTTATTATGTATTAGATCTTGGGCTACATACATAACATCTTATGACCAATAAGACGATATGGGAAATAAAAAAACGCATCAAATAATAACTACTTACTAGTGGAAGGATTCCTATCCAGGAGTCCGTCTAGGTGAGTACCACCCCAGGGCCAGTTATTCTGCCGTGAAGCAGTAGTGTGCAAACATTACTGTGTTTCGGTTTGAAGGGCGCTGTGAGCTAGCGTAATCACTGGGCATATGAGACTTAAGAACTTATGTCTCAGGGTGATGGGCACAGTGTGGTGTCACACAGAAATTTCCTGGGTGACACAGCATTTGTTATGGGCAGACGTTGCACTTACCATCAGGTGAACGTTTTGCTCGTTTCATCACATTATCCAATAAAAAAAAAACTTGTTAACATCAATCATCTAGTGAAGCTATGTTGCAACAAATGATACCTAAACTTACAATTATAATACTCTTTTGGCTTTACCGCAGCCGAGTAAATAAGATTTGAGTTTTTGTTTTCTATTAACGATCGCCTTGACTGGGTTGTCCTACTGGTAGACTAACCAAAGCAATAACTTTCTGTTTCTTATTGCTATTTAGTATAATGGTATGGTATAATAATATGGGTGGGGACATTTGTAATTTTTGTGTCTGTAAATCGCACTCCTGATAATTGGTTGGTAATAAAAGCGCGCGGTATCGTTTTTTTTTTCAACAAATAAAATGAAAAGTAATGAGACAGTGCAAGTTTTTATATCTTTATCGTAGTGGTATTTAAAATGTTAACAGACAGTTTTAAATTAAGTGTTTTAAACAATTAAAGACATTTTAAATGTTTATAGTTTACTATATGGTATATACACACATATACTGCCCGATTCTATTTATTTCAGGTAAGCGGAAAAAAGTTAGAAGCGCCAACGATTGCAGTGTCAGCCCCAAAACCCCCTTAAAAATTAGAGATGGCCAGAGCTCAAACAATAGTTCATTTACAAGTACATATACCTACTATACTTATTAAAAGAGTTTTTATTATGTGAATCTGAACATCTAAAGATACATTTTTTAAATATTTATATCTACGATGTAAAACTAATTTCTGTGTTGTGTTATATTCTACAAGTGTTCACGCTTATCGCTATAGAAAGTTTTGACTCCTGTGTTATTTTCCTTTCGTTATGTCGTTTTTCATATAATCGTAAAGTAGGCACCTTGGCTAGGTTAGACCGTAATAAGTATTAAATTAATATTGAATTTCATGAATGTTGGCCTTTTCAATAAAAATTATAATGGTTCCGAATATTCTGTAGGTAAATCATTCAATTTTGTAATTGCATAATGCGTACTGCTCCATTAATAATTGAATAATTGAAAAATCCGTTTTACACCTTTTGTTATCGTCAAATAGAGTAATTTCATACAATAAATATGCAGTCACTGTCACGTTTAATATAATTATAATACAGTTTTATTGATAAATATACAAGCATCATTTCAATTACAATACTTGGATTGACACAAGTACGGAAAACGCTTTTCGAATTGAATACCCTATTTTCACCAAACCAATACAAAACAACCAATCACGTAATAGTTTTATATAATCAATTTATATTGTCTTTAAAAGACTTAATTTATCATATAAAAAACAATTCGAAAAAAATTAAAGATAGTGTTTATTTCAGAAAAACTTACCAACAGATGGAAATACTATTAAGTATTTAAAATAAACCATAACTAAACAATATAACTCATAATTTATGACCAGCCGTGTGGTAGTGGCTTAAGAGAATATACCACCTAATCTCATCCCGTGGGTGTCGTAAAAGTCGACAGAGGGAAATTTTAAACCAGGATATGGGCAGCAATATCTTACTGGAACATCTGAATAAATAAACTGCGGTTGCCAACCCGCCTAACAAGCGTGGCAATTACGGCAAAATCTCCCCAAAATTAGAGCTACAAACTTTTGTAGCAATCTTTGGGAGGGGTCTATGTGCAGCAGTGAACTTGTGATTGGCTGAAATGATGATGATGATTTAAAATAGGGAATGAATAACAATTTGTTTAAAACTTCGATCGAAGTTTCTAAGTTCAACTATATATATTATATATAAGTACAATCAAGTCGTTTAAATATTTAATATATTGCACATTGTCAATTAAATTGTTACCGTGTAAACGACTGCATCAGAGTACCTGACTTCTGCGCCGTGGGTTCTGGGCTCGAATCACAGCCGGAGCCATTAAAAAAAGTAAAGTAAAGTTTCAGCCTATAAATGTCCCACTGCTGAGCACAGGCCTCCTCTCATTTCTGAGAGGATTTTAGGAGCTATGAAGAATCCGCCACGCTGCTCCAATGCGGGTTGGCGGACTTCATATGTCTTCGAAATATTTCTATTCCTCGGACATACAGGTTTCCTCACCATGTTTTCCTTCACCGCTAAGCACTTGGTAAATCAGCACTTAAAATTGTAGAACAATTTAAGAGGTGCTGGCACCGGGGATCGAACCCAAGTTACTCGCTTACTATGAAACTAAAGGAGAGCACCAGGCCCGTAAGCTACCGGAGCCAATATTTGTGCAAAAACATAAATTATCTATTTTTGGGTCTGGTTGTGTTGTACTTGCGAAATTTATATTATTTTCTTACTGGTGGTAGGATTTCTATGCAGGAATCCGTCTAGGTGGGTACCACTCCAGTTCCAGTAGTTCTGCCGTGAAGTAGTAGTGTGCAAGCATTGCTGTGTTTCGGTACGAAGGTCACTGAGAGCTAGCGAAGGGTGTCGCTTCTAAAAAAAATATTTAAATCAAAATAGATTATCTATTTTCAAGAATTGTTATTTCAGTAAAGGATACTTATACAATTTAATAAAAGTATACTTTAATAGTTGTCGAACTGACAACTATTAAAGTATACATTTATTGATGATTTCTAAAAGATTCATAAAAACTAGGTTTTTTTGAAGCCATTGTAGCTGTCCCGATTTGAATACTAAATTTCCGATTGTTTTTACCTGCCGTCCCGAAATTTGACACACTTGACCTGGCAACACTATTTACAACTCTCCCAGAAACGCCTGTGCCATTAGTTTAAAATTTAAAGTCTTTTCATCTTTTTAAAAATAAAATGTCGTATTTTTACTACTTCATTATTTATTGATTCGTCATCATTGCAACCCATCGCAATCGTCTCCTGATAAACATTGATCGATTACTGAACACTTGGACAGTTCCTGATATGGCTTTTATATATCTATATTTTGTTTTTATTTATTCAAAATAGTTTTAGGAGCATTTATTTTTTGCCAATCATCATACAGTGGTTTCTATTGCATGTCAGGTCTTATTCATCATCATCATCATCATTTCAGCCAATAACTAGTCCAGTGCTGAACATAGGCATCCAACATAGATTGCCACAATATTTTTTATCTCATTTTAATGGGATTTTGCCATTTTGCCACACTTGGCAGGCGGGTTAGAAACCACAGTTTATTCAGATGTTCCAGGAAGACATTAGATTTATTAGAACAACTAAACGAAGAGTTTTTACTCACTATATCTGTAAATATTAATGTAATTAATCTCACTACCAATATCGTAGTAAATAAGTACGACATGTAGGAAGGAAAGCAAAGTTAGTACTCAGTTTATTAAGTTACACTCAATTTTGCTACGTATGCGCTGTCTTAAATTGATTAAAGGTAGCCATGATTATTTAGCTAAAAGTATTTTATAAAACGAAATACTTTATTGAACTCCTTAAATAGTATAAACATTTATTTATACATATTTCAATATAAATTGTGCTGTGCAAAATTGTATTAGGTTAATTTAAAACATTAAGTATAAATAAATTACAGAGATCATTTACCACGTACTAAGCTGTGAGGGATAACATCATGACGAAATTTACATATCTGAGAAATTATAAATATTTTGAAGTCGCCAACCCGTACAGGAGCAGCGTGGCCAACTCCTCCAAGCTCCAAACCCTTTATAGAAACGAAAGGGAGGTCTGTGCCGTGCCATTGGGTCATTTACTGACACTTAACACTTTTTAATTTCATTCATTCAGTCTCAGGGATCTGTTATAATAAATAGCAATCCAACTTCGTACCTTAAATGCGATTTTAGGTAATGATTTTCCATTTGCCCAACAGTAAAAGTAAATATGAGATTGCTTGAAATAAAAAAATGAATATATATAACAATAAGGAAGGAAGAAGGAATAAGGTGTTCTTTTCATGAATATTTTTAAACCCATTCTGTACAAAAACATCTTTATTCAGTTAACACATAAGTACCGTACTAGTATCGGACGGTAACCACGACCGGAGCCCTTGCGTTGTGCTACTCGTATCAACATAGCAAGAAGAACCACACTTTGGTTTTATTACTTATGCAACTTTTACGAAAACTAAGTTATTTAGTCATACTATCCACTTATTGCGGGCTTGTCAAAATCTATTTCTGAAAGCAAAATAACACGTAGGGCAGATCGGGGTTTGGTTGGGGACTGGGGTAGGTATACTAGATGCTCCTAGCTTCTTGCAGGTTTGAGTGAGAGAATTAACGTTGCACTCAAAGAAAGCCTGCTGCTTGACCGATCATTCGCACAGAACGCGAGACACGAGGAAATGTCTCACTGCCAGTTAGAGCGCAATATCAATAAGTGGGATACCTAAGTAGTTTTTCATCAACAAATCTTTTTCGTTCTTTCTCGACGTAGTCGCGGGCTTCAGCTTTAAAGTTTAACATGAACGTCTTTTAATTGCAATTCCTGTCTATATTTATAACAACATTGATTTAGATTTTTTCCATACCTAAAAATAGATTAATATTAAAAAAACAAGTATTACTGTCATAGTTAACACGTTAAGTGCGAAACAGGGCTTAAAACGCCCTGTACGTGTCTCGTCGTTATAGCGGTAAGGGAAAACATAAACTTCTCTGTCGTGCGGGAGGCATAACTTCCATCTGGTTCAGTATAGGAAAGAGATAACTATATATCTGAGATGTGCTATTGATTTCTAGTTCTATGGTATACCTATTTTAATACCGGGTTTTTTAGACCTCGTGCCGCACTGAACAAATAAAATTCTAACACAGTGCGGAACGAGGTTTCGAACACCTCGTACCCCCGCGCACCTCGTACCGCACTCTACGCTAGCTTCACGCGGTTAGTGTTGTGCAACGCCCCCGTCCGATCCCACCGCATATCGGCCTATAAGCCTCCTCAAGGCTCTAGGCAAGATATACGAACGCCTACTACTCGCCCGCTTAAGAGACTTCATGCAGTCTCGAGGGATCCCCATCCACGAGCAGTTTGGATTCCGAGCCAAACACTCATGTACCCAGTAGGTGCACCGCATAACGGAGCACATTCAGTGCCGCTTCATACGCGGGCTTCATACTGGAGCGCTCTTCTTCGACGTGGCGAAAGCGTTCGACAAGGTCTGGCACAACGGGCTCGTATACAAGTTATACGGACTCGGTGTGCCAGATCGCCTCGTACTCATCATACGAGATTTCTTACGCAGTCGAACCTTCCGCTACCGCGTCGAGGGGGTGCGATCCGAACCACATCCCATCCCATCAGGCGTACCACAAGGCTCAGTCCTAGGTCCCGTGCTCTACACCCTTTTCACGAACGACATACCGCACACCAGCGGCGTCGAACTCGCCCTCTTCGCAGAGGATACCTGCCTCTATGTGTCTGGGCGTAATCCAGACACTATCTCTAAACGCCTCCAATCCGCAGCCCGAACCCTCGGGAACTGGTTTCGGAAATGGAGGATTGAGGTCAACCCCATCAAAAGAGCAGCCATGTACTTCTCGCGGCGCTTAACACCGCGCCTCCCCACCATAGAGTTGTTCGATCGTCCAATCCCCTGGGAAAAGACAGTCAAATACTTAGGCGTCCTATTAGACTCGAGACTCAGCTTCGGTCCACATATTAACCGAGTAAGGAACCGAGCGGCGTTCGTCCTTGCCCGATTACATCCGTTACTAAATAAAAATAGCAAAATGTCCCTACGTAATAAAATTACACTTTACAAAGCCTGTATTCGGCCAATTATGACATACGCAAGCCCCGTATTTGCGCATGCCTCCCCGCGTCAAATTCACCGACTTCAGGTAATACAAAATCGATTCATGCGTTAAGCCACGGGAGCACCGTGGTTCGTGCGTAATGCTAACCTTCATATCGATTTAGGGCTTCCTACCATAGCCCAATATCTAAAGTTGGCCTCTTGCCGATACTTCGACTCTGCTGCCATGCACCCCAACCCACTGGTTGTAAGTGCCGCCACATACAACCCCCTCGCGATACACCAAAACTCGACCCGCGGAAAAAGGAGACCGAGGCACGTCCTCGAGGACCCTGACGACGGGACCACTAGGGCCCAAGCGCTCTACTCATCACTACGCAAACACACAACATCACCATCATACCGACCCCGCCGTCGGCGAGGGCGTATCAGACAAAGTTATTTGCGATACCGCCGCATCTCAGGTCGGTTCTCCCCTAGCAGTAGTATCATAAACAGAAGAGTCGCTGGAGTTTCTTGCGCCATTTCTTCTCCAGCGGAAACGCATTCCGAATTGGTGGTAAACTTATCTAATAATAATCATGGTATTAATAATTATAGTAGTAGTAATATTGCCCTCCCGATTGCAGTAACTGACCGAGCCGAGGCCGGCCCCCTTGGGCACCCTCGAGTCGGTTACTCACGCGAACAGGATGAGGGTCCAAGCCGAGGTCCCCTCTTGGGGGCCCTTGCGCCAGTCATCCATAAATAAAGGTTTCGGCTAAGCGCCCTCAGCGCTATACCACCTTTCAATCCGGCGAAGCTGTAAAAGCCTTTGGGCTAACAGTGACGAAGAAATACTGCTGCCGATTATGTCGAAACGTTGCCGAAGAAAATTAATTAAAGAGGATGAAGATGAATTTGTTGGGGAAAATACTTACAATATATCGCCGTTTGTAAAATCACCTGAAGATATATATAAGTTATTTGTAACAGATGAGATGATCAATAAAATGGCGTTTGAGACAAACAGTTATGCACGAAACTATATGCGAACAAACCAACAAAATATGAAACGTAAATCACGTATGAAACAGTGGACTAATACTAGTTTCCAGGAAATGAAAACATTTCTGGCAGTTGTGATGGCAATGGGTTTATGTAAAGTACCTCATATAAATTTGTATTGGAGCAAAAACAAATTATACACAAACGAGTTTATACGTTCAGCCATGACAAGAGACAGATTTTTACTCGTATTAAAATGCTGGCATGTCAGTGATGTCTCGAATGATGATAAAACTGACAAACTACATAAAATCAGAGATATGCTTTCGATGATCACTGACAAATTTCAGAATATATTAAAGCCCGTAAAATATGTAGTAATTGATGAGACAATGATACCCTGGAGAGGGCGATTAGGTTTCCGTCAGTATATACTCGTGAAAAACAAATCTCACCGATATGGCGTGAAGCTGTACAAACTTTGCACCCCCGAAGGTTATACTTACCAAATAGAGATATATACAGGTAAAAAAGATCAGAAGCGAGAAACACTCACACATTCACAGTCAGAAAGTTGTATTACGATTGATGAACAATTTAACAGAAGAAGGAAGAATCGTAATAGAAGATAATTTCTATACTTCGTTGAGTCTGGCAGAAAAACTCCTATCACAAAAAACTTTTCTATGCGGAACTTTAAACATAAGAAGAAAATATTTGCCAAAGAAAGTTATTGATGCGAAAATAAAAAAGGGCCAGATTATTGGAAAAATTAACAAAAAGGGCGTGAAAATATTGAAATGGGTAGATAAAAGAAAAGTTTTAATGTTGACTACGTGCAAAGATCATGACGATAAACTAATAGATACTGGAAAAAGAAGAGAGGCACTAACGAAAGTATTAAAAAACCCGGATGTGTTCTAATGTACAATGAAACAAAAAAAGGAATTGACTACAGTGATCAAATGTCTTCGTATTACACAACATTAAAGAAAGGAATTAAATGGTGGAGGAAAGTAATAATGGAGCTCATATTTGGTACAGCCCTTATTAACGCCTGGATTGTGTATAATTCATTTAATGATGATAGAAATAAAATGTCAAAGAGACTATTTGTGGAACAAGTTATTGAAGCTTTTACAAAAAAAGACTTGGACGTGGATACAGGTAATTATCAAATATCCTAACTACTCGTTATATGTTAATGGAAACGTGAATGTGACAAGTTGAGTAACTTTCTTCAAATAGGCTGATGATCATAATAACTATTAATGTGTTTGCTTATTAACTAGCGGTCCCGGCAGCCGTCTTGTTCATCAAAATTTAACTATTTTACCCAATTCTACCCAACTCTTTTCTACTCTAAGCAACTCTACCCAACTTCTATCCGACTCTACCCGAATCTACCTTACTCTTACCCACATCTACCCAGCTCGACACTACTGCATAATTTTCTTATTGTTTTCTTTTATAAGAACCTACTCTTGACAATAGTAAATATAACAAAAAAATAATTAGCGAAATCTGTTCAGCCGTTCACGCGTTATGTCGTGGACCAATTTCTCTAATTCTTTTTTTGATGTGTTTGCTATTGTCAATAGAAGGAATAAAAGAAAGTTGCGCAGAGTATAGTCGGGTTGGAACTGATTATTATATCTAAATTTTTGTAACGTATTATCATGCATTTACACAAATTAAGTCCCTTATTACGCTTTTAAACTAATTAACCCGCTTCAAAAATACACATTTTTTTGTTTTCAGAACCTACTGCAAACAATGCACATCATCTGGAAAAGGGATCAAAGAAGAGTAGGATGTTACGAAAAATTCCGCGCCTTCTTGACAAGTCGTAAGGCTGACAAAAAAGTGAAGAAAATTCTCACAGAATGCACTTCTTGCAAAACATATTATTGCTTGACGTGTTTTAATGAAAAACATCCATAACTTTAATAAATAAATACTATTAAATAAAATCGATATTTATTTTCCCATCACTAAATAATATGAAAATCTGCTATTTTTCAGTGCGGTACGAGGTACATCAGACCCCACATTTTATTTTACCTATAGAATCTAAACTAAATAATCTAACCACGGGCGGCGGCAGATATAGGTTAATGAACTCATTGTAATATAATAATCGCGATAAAAGCAGTACAATTTGTCATATTTGGCGCCAAAAAAAGATTTTGGTCTCCTAAGGGCGGTGGGGTTTAATAAGCCTCGTGCCGCCACAATGTCTGGTTTAAGACAAGGTTTAAAACGCCTCGTAACGCAGTAATGGAAAGTACAGATAATTCTGTGACGCAGGGAACGTGTTAAAGTATCCCCTTTAAGAAAGTATTAATGTCATATAGTAGAGTATCTCGACGAAAAGTAAGTAGAAAAAGTATTCCAAATACAAATTACGAATTTTTAGATAGAAAATAAATTGTACTGAGAAAATAAATTCTAATGGCGGGAATCGTATCAGTTGCTTATTTGACTTGATACGATTCGAGCCACTTTGTCAGTTTTAAGTGACTTTTAATTGAATTAATTGACTTTTAAGATAATTATTGTCAGTATTTGTGTTCTAAAATGAACAAGAGACAGCTGCCAAAATAGAGTTGGTAAAAGGCTGTAATCAGTGTTACGTGTATCTGCGGTTAACTGTTAGTCGTTTTTCTGTTTAGAGGTCCTGGCAGCGATTTCAGGAGAAGTGATCCATTAAATAGAGGCCAGATTTAAGAAGAAAAAGATTAATCAGAGTTCACTTCAGTTCATCTTTTTCTTCCAAAGCCTGGCGTCTTAAACGGGCCGACCGCCCGTTACATTTGTCTTAAAAAACACTTGAAGAACTTATCAGAAGAATTCTTTACCTATCTAAACAAAACTTCGCGACGTGGACTCTAGTGGAAGTAGAGTAGCGTTTTATCCTCAGATGAAGCTCGGAGTTCGATATTTGAACAGGATCAACTCCGGCGAGTGCTTCGAAGAACAAGAGAATATACACTAGGGCATACACTACACAAGACATTACACTGCGCCTGTCTTTGGGTGGGGGGCGCAGTGTAGTGCCACATAGAATTTTTCTGTATGACACAGCATTTGTTATGGGTAGACGTGGCACTTAAAACCAGGTGAACGTTTTGCATGTCTCCTTACTTAATCCAATAAAAAAGAACGCTGTTTTATGTTTGAAAGAAATAGTACGTTATGGTGGTTCGTAATGTTTAAAGCAGCCATCTGATGTGAAGATTGTATGGAGTTAGTACTTATTGAAAATGGTCCACTGATTACATACATATACCTAACAGAGATTATAATTCTTCAAGCACAACCCTGATTTATTGATATAGGAGAGGAATCCATTTATGGATGATAACGCTCAGGCACACCGTCTTGGAGATATTGACCGGATTGGATTGACCAACGCGAAACCAATTCCTCGATCCCGTATGGGATATCCTCAAACGACGCGTAGATAGATACAATCAGCTCTCCACAATATTTCTAAACCCTAAAGAGTGGAATGGAAGCGCATTCCTCAAGAAATGATTAGCGTCATCCTAAACATGCCCAGAAGGATACAATATCTAATCAGGCTTCGAGGAGGGCACGCATGATATTAAATTTAATTAAATTTCAATTTATTCAACAAAAAATATTTTAGATTATCTTGCTCAAAATCCATGGTAGGTTACAGAAAAGAGAAAGAGTTATTTTGTCTTTATCACGTCAACAATCAATAAAAAGATTTTTTAGTTACTAAACCTACCACTTTTATAACATTTCGCACTAAAAAAACTGAAAACAGATAAAAAAGTTTTAATCCTATAGATAAGTGAAGGACGCAAATGAAAGGCCAACGAAGTTTATATTTCTTTCAAAATTAATGAAGAATAATAATTTTGTTTCATATTCAAGCCTAAACAAATTAATAGAATATCTCTAATAATACGACGCATCAATTTTTTGCTCATAATCTGCGATTAAAATTCAAATATGCATTTTCGTTACAAGTACAGTGTAAAATATTCAACAAGGCCCAGTTAAACAGCTTAGCGTACCCTGAGACCAAGCTCTTTAGTTCTATATTTAGAGAAACTTGCGCTCATACTGTATGTATATGCTCATACTGTAGTATCATATAATTACATCAGAATATCCATATCTTTTTCATTGTCTCTTTCGATTAAATTATTTAATTGAGTTTTTAACTATCAAGGCGATATCGCCTTGGAATATCAATCATTTTATATAGTTTTAGTAAAGTTTTGTAAGCGAAATGTAGTGGTAAGTTTAGTCTTTTAAATAGGAATATATTCTACCAGCACTAGTTCTAAAGTAACATCTGTAATATTCCCAGAAAGGGGACGGATGGGCTTTACTTCTGGGTCGTTACTTAGACTAGTATGTGGTGGCTACTGGTGGTAGGATTCCTATGCAGAAATCCACTGCAGAGCCAGTTATTCTGTCATGATGCAGTAGCGTGCAAACATTACTGTATTTAGGTCTGGAAGGCACTGAGGCACACACACAGCTAATGTCTTAGGGGAAGGGAGCAGTGCGGTGCCACACAGAAATGTTCTGGGTGACACAACATTTGTTATAGATAGACGTTACACTTCACGTCAGGTGAACGTTTCGCTCGTCTTATATTTTTATTATTTAAAAAAAGATCAGTAGACCACAGACTGGCATATAAGTGGAAGGGTGCAGCCTCGTTTAAGACCTAGATACCATAAGCTTAGGAATATGATGAAATGTAATGAAAATTCGTTATTTTTCGACGTAAAAAATAAAAATTTCGTTTGTCAAACGTAATTTTTACAATACACCTCTATATAATAATTCCTCTGACGGAGAAGAAACAGGCGAAAGAAACTCCGTAGGTATCCTCCATTTTGATATTTTTTTTTATCTTCGTCAAAAGTACATTATAAATAAATATACAAAAAAATATACAACAGTCTCATAGAAAACCAAAGCGCGGTCCATGACAAAATTGTATACAAGATTTAATAATAAATGAATAAATGCATCACAAACTCGAGCAGACCAGCCTGCACCAACAGCACCTGTTCACAAGTATGATGCATGCGGCAGCCATCGCCCTCCTCAACCATTTCAAAGGGAAGTGGACGACCCGCCACACGACGCAGCCGTAAGCAAAGATACTAAAACGAGCATGTCATACTCAAGTCTAACGAACAAAATTAACATTACTTAAATTATTGTCTTTTACTTTACAGAGCGCACTTTAGTGTTCCACAAGACAATGTACATTTTACAATTACAAAAGCTAAAAATACATATTTCGTAGCTGCCCACAAAATAAAAATCACATTGTGTTATACATTACTTGTATGTCTCCCAGGATGGATACCTTCGATGCGTCCTTATAATTGAAATAATCACTCAAATTGTAATAGGCTTTGGAGGACAGACTTCTTTTAATATAAGTTTTAAATTTAGACTCTGTTAGATTTACTATATCTTCTGGAATTTTATTATAAATATGTGTGTTTGTGTGTAAATACGTGTACATCGACCCATAAAAGAATTTTTTACTTTATTCAGTCTAAATTTTGGATTATCAAGTTTATTATTATTTCTTAATTTTAAATTATGATTGTCACTTACGTACATGCATAACGTTTTCATATATATATATTTGCACGTAAAAGGTAAAATATTAATTTTTTAAACAGTTCCCTTAGCGAATCACGAGAGCGCATATTATAGATTGCGTGGACTGCTCTTTTCTGCAAAGTAAAGAATATATTCACGTCAGACGCATGTCCCCATAATAAAATACCATAAGACATCAAGCTGTGAAAATAGCTAAAGTAAACTAATCTTGCAGTACCTATATCCGTAATATGTCGGATCTTTCACACAGCATACGCAGCCGAAGTGAGTTATCTTAGCTAATAAACTCTTATTAGCTAAGGTATCTATATGTGGCACCCTACTGAAGTATACAATCTAATGTGATCCCCAAAAATACTGTCCTATCGACAAACTCTAATTTATCGTTTTGCAAAACGATATTATTTTGTACAATTTTAATATTAGGTAATGAAAATTTAACGCATTTTTTTTCTTGGTATTCAGAGCTAAATTGGTTGCATGGAACCAAGCTTAAATGTTATTCAGACCACTATTTACGTCATTAAGTTTCTCAGTTTTTCGGATTGACCTTGAATATCAGTGATGTATCATCTGCAAACAATACTATATTTGCAAGACTCTGGACTAGGTATGGTAGATCATTTATATAGACTAGAAACAAAAATGGGCCTGCAATAGATCCTTGTGGTACACCCATTTTTACTTCAGAGCGTACTGAGTTACAACCATTAATCTGAACCATTCGTATCCTATTACTAAGATAAGAATCCAACAAAATAAGAGCTTGCTCTTCTAAACCATAACATTATAGCTTACAAAGCAGAATTTTTTGATCTACACAATCAAATGCTTTAGATAAAATAGCATTCTGAAGATTTCTGGATCAAAGCAAACCCCTACAACATAGACAGTTGCCACGAACTTATACTGTATACTGTAACAAAATAATTTCTTGGGGTTTTGGATAAGGGTACGTTGAAGAAGTGAACAATAACTTCTTCAGACGCGACTTCTCCACCATAATGTTATAACTGAATGTGCTTCTTATTTTCGGTGATCACAGCCAATGTGTTACCGCTTATAGAAGAGGACGGATCAGTTGGCGCTTGTTGTCTTGTGCGCCGCAGGTCGCGGGTTCGATTCCCGCACGGGACAAATATTTGTTCCGGGTCTGGGTTGTTTATACATGTGGAATATGTTATGTTATGGTATGAATGTGCCCACGACACATGGAGAAATCCTACCGTGGGACATAGTTTTTTTATAAGATAAAAAAAGGAAAGGAAAAAAAATCGTCTAGAAAATAAAATATTATAGAATTCCTTCTTCCCCATAATTTAAGCAAACTTTGGCGTCATACGAGGGGTGATCCAAAAGTAATGATAATCAATAATAAACACAATGAATAAAATAAATAAATAAATTTATTTCTCAACATAGTCTCCTAGCAAGTCTATACATTTAGTCCATCTCTTTTCTAATCCTAAAATTCCCTTAGAAAAAAAATCTTTATCTTGACTCTCAAAAAAGTCCTCAACCGCGGCCATCACGTCGCTATCATCGTCAAATTTCTTGCCTCGGAGGTGTTCCTTGAGTCGTGGAAAGAGATAGAAGTCGCTGGGGGCTAGATCTGGTGAATAGGGGGGGTGTTCCACCAGCTCAAAGCCCGCTTCCTGAATGGCAGCCATGGCAATTGCAGCTTTGTGAACCGGTGCGTTGTCTTGATGGAACAGCACTCCAGCCCGCAGTTTGCCTCGCCTTTTCTCCTTAATAGCCTCCCGCAATCTTCTTATTTGTTCTGCATAGTAGGAGCCTGTAATAGTGGCCCCCTTTTCCAAGTAGTCCACCATGATTATTCCTTCAGCGTCCCAAAAAACAGACGCCATAACCTTCCCTGCTGAGCTTGACACTTTGAATTTCTTCGGCGTCGGTTCATCGGATCGTTTCCATGTCATCGATTGTTGTTTTGTTTCAGGATCAAAATGGTGGATCCAGGTCTCGTCCATGGTCACAAAACGTGACAAAAAATTATCCTTGTCTGCCTGGAACTTTTCGAGATTTGCTCTTGACATGTCGACTCGTTTCTTCTTTTGCTCGTCGTTTAACATTTTCGGTACCCAACGCGCGGAGACCTTTCTCATATGCAATTCGTTCGCAAGGATTCTTTGAATGCTGCCATATGAGATCCCTGTGACCTCAGCTACATGCCTGATAGTCACTCTTCGATCTTCCAATACAACTTCTTCAACTTTTTTCACATTTTCTTCAGTGAGGGACGTCGATGGGCGTCCTTCGCGGTGTTCGTCTTCCGTCGATGTTCTTCCCAACTTAAACTCCTTAGCCCAGTCCATTGCCTAATTCCAAAGTGCCTAATCATCTCTCTTCATGCCTATTTGCCGATTACAAAATAAAAAAAAAACATTAATAATAACAGTTTCCTAACAAAGCTCTAGTGAAAGGATATGCAAACGTCAAGATGAAATGACTATGTAGTTAGAGCTTTGAAGCTTCGTGTAATTAG
The DNA here is from genome assembly GCA_019845155.1 of Luehdorfia chinensis. Classification (NCBI taxonomy): domain Eukaryota; kingdom Metazoa; phylum Arthropoda; class Insecta; order Lepidoptera; family Papilionidae; genus Luehdorfia; species Luehdorfia chinensis. Next base: position 10,626,089 of record JAHVAK010000642.1, on the reverse strand, counting down.
ATGTTAAATCGGTTCTCGGTAGTCGTATTATAATCTAAGCGAGTAATTTACAAAGTTAATAACCTTTCATACCTTCAGCAATGTAAAACTTTTTCTGTACTCCGTCCGCATTCTGTTTTGTTTTCAATATTAATAATTATTTTGTGAAACTTGCTTTCATATTAATTCTGTCAAAGTATTTAAGAATAATATTTAGAATAGTATTTTTATTTTGTATTTTTTATACTTTGTGAAGCCGCGTACAATGAAATGTACACATGTTTAAAAATTTACAAACCTTATGTCGTTGTGATATAATATAAAAGCGTTTGAAAACGTATTCATGCACATTGTAAGCCAGTGTCCAACTGTGTTTAACTAACTCTTGTCATAGTCAATATTCTATTTTTACGCATTAAGAATCATCAGTTATTCTTGTTACATCTTACAAAGTCGTTGTATTTATATGGATACTTATTTCAACTACATCTTCGATAAAAAATCAAGATATAGATATGTAGACATGCCCAAGAACTAACATGGATAACTGTATTGATATTTGGCATTAGTGTCTCCCAACCGGTAGGTCTTAAGATGAACATGGACAAGACGAAGATCATGTCTAACGTTCATGTCACACCTAAACCGGTTGTTGTTGGGAACACTACGCTTGAAGTTGTTGACAATATATATACCGATATGTATACCTAGGACAGATTGTCCGACTAGATTGGTCCAAGTTCGACCAAGAAGTCAATTGACGGATCCAACTCGGCTGGGTAGCCTTCGGGAAACTACGTCACATCTTCTCGTCAAGTATACCTTAATGTCTTAAAAGCAATTTTACAACCAGTGCGGGTGATGACATACGGAACCGAGACGTGAAGAGACGACAGTGAAGGACTCACTGCGGGCCGCTTGAAGAAGCTCAGAGTGGCTCAGCGAGCTATGAAAAGAGCTATGCTCGGAGTTTCTCTGCGTGATAAAATCCGTAACGATGATATCCGCAGCAGAACTAAAGTAACCGACATAGCCCTAAGGATTAGCAAGCTGAAGTGGCAATGGACCGGCCATATAGCCCGTAGAACCGATAACCGTTGGAGAAGAACCTTTGTGGCAATCTATGAGTGAGGCCTATGTTCAACAGTGGACTATATATGTTCAACAGTGGATAAGCTGATGATAATGATGAATCGGTTCGATCGATCGAAACCTATCATTCCGTCCTATATTACCTAAGTAAAGCAGAGCCTAAGGTGCAATACATCTGTGCTGCATAGTAAAGACATTGGCTGCAACACATAAATGAGACGACTTGGCCATGAAAAAATCACGCAGTTACAAAACTCCAGTGTTGGGTATCAGCAAGAATACGCTGCTGTACTATTCATTTACATATTTTTGGGCAAAAAAGTGCTTGTAGACAACATTAACGTTTAAATCACTTCTTTTTTTTGGTATTTTAATCAGAATTAATAAGTTTCACAAACCGAAAATCGATATTTTAAATCATTGTCGTAAATTGATATAGAGTTTTAAAGATACCATGGCCTATCGATCACGACTACAAAAATGTAACTGAGAATATTTATACTAACTTGGGCAACTGCTGCGAAAGATAGTTAAGTATAATTTAATAAATTAGGTACTAACTTCGCTTTTCTTCTATGTGGTATTTATGTACTACGGTAACTTTACTGAGCAGATCGCAAGCTAAGAAGATAGGCCTTAATTATCAAGATCAGTGGCGAGCAGCATCGTCCATGTTGGAAGATCGGGTCACCCAGTGTATCCTCTGTCGGACTGCGATTTAAGAAAAAGTATCCGATGAAGCTGTAAAAGCCGAAAAGGCTAACAGCAATTACATCACCGAAAATAACTTTAAGAAAAAGGAGAAGTCTAGCGTACAAAATACGTAAATTGTTACCCTGAAAATTTCATTATAAATTCTAATTATTTCTAATTGATTTCTTACTAAAGTGACTTCGTAACACTTTTGAACGGTTATCTGAACTTATAGACAATCTCCACGTCATTTTCACGCGTATACTATTAACTAAAATTGTTATAAAAAATTTAGGATATAATAATAGCTTCATAAATCGAAAGCAGAAATATTTATAGGCATTTCTATTCGCCAAGGCGCTAATAAGCGGCTTAGTGAAACTTACAGATCTTATGCTTTTAAGCGCTTTTATTATTAAAGAGACATGGATTCTGTTTATAACCATAATGTTTGTATTGCTTGCAAATTGCGATATTTTGTAAACATCACAACATCAACATCAAACATTTCAGATTACTTCTGTTTACATATTATATTTCCTAATACATATCTTAACACAGATTCGGTAGTAATGGTCAGTTTACCTATCAAGGTCCAGGGATGTAATCAAAGCTGAAGTCAATATTTGTGCAATACAGTTATTATTAAATGGGTTTCATTGTATCAAATACAGGAAGTTTGGCAAACGCAGTGTGGAGCGATCCCACACTATATAAACCGGCCCACCTGCTAGGTTTTGTGTGCAGCCACTGACGGCACCATCCTTTAAGAGACCAGTTTGGGAACACGTATAAAAGACAACAGTTCTTATATAATGTCGGCGATTATACTACTCGTATGTCATGCTGAAGTCGTACATATATATTATGACAATAGTATATGTATATCTATGTCTACTAGATGCCTGTCAGTGGTCTGAAATTCAACCGTAATTTTATATTTGTTGTTATGAAATAATATTTGTTGGATACATTTTAAATATTCAGTGTGACTCTTTGAACAGAGACTATAACGTTTAGAATTAGTTTTACATTGACAGTATGAACGTAAACATCAATGTTTTATTTTATTCAATATAATGTATTTGTAACACATATTATAACATAAACATAAATATTTCATTATATTCCGAACACTACGTTAAATCTTCTCCGGATTTATCGCGTTTATTTTAATTTTAACTGGACCGAATTATAGTTCCTCGTTTTTCTCCTACACTTAACTGGCGAATCTCACGCTCCTCCTCATCGTTTTAAAAATGGGTACAAGAGTACAAAGTCTTCACGTATTAATTATAGAATGTTAATCATGTAGTTGATCGTGAATTAGTCAATTTATATTTAGATAGTTATATACGTAGTTGTTTTTTTATACTTATTATTCTATTAAAGTTAGATAATTCATCTGCTCATTTTAATTCTACAATATATATTATCACGCCATGGGCATACTGGCTAATAATACCATCAGGTTTAAAGTTCATAGTGTTAATGTAAAAAGCTGGAATATATTTATTTTCTAGTTTTAGACGAACAACGCACACGACTATTCAAAATTGGTCAGGTCCATTCGAAAAAAATATTTTATTACAATAAGGAATATTACTACATTTTGACGACATTTCTCAGATAAAAAACGGTCAATGTAGGATTCGCGCCCTGTATTTTCTTCCGTTATATAATATCGTGAGTACATACAGGAGTAGGTCAACTGGTCACCCTATAAATTTTGATGAGTTCTCAAAATACGTGTTTGAAAGGCCGTTTCTTTTTAATACATTTGATAACAAGCTTAATACATTTAAGGAACTACTGACGTATCGTTCTATATTAACTGGGTAGTTCTTACCGTTCCTGAGAAAATGAGTATTGACACACAGACATACAGACAAGACGAACGAGAAAATTATGCTACAAAGGTTGCGCCTCCTGCTTTACCTACTCACTCATTGTACTACGTTCATTCATTTTAAAATAAATGTGGTGTATGATAATACGAGTATTACACATACAAGACAAGCAGAGTAATACTCGTAATAGCCTAAAAATGTCCCACGACTAAGCACAGGGTTCCTCTCCTTTTGGGATGGTTTTGAATCCGGGAAGAGTCCGCCACGCTGCTCCAATGCGGATTGGCGAACTTCCCGCATAATCGAAATATTTTTATTCCTCAAACATGTAGGTTTCCTCACTATGTTTACCTTTACTGCTGAGCACGTGGTAAATCAGCACTTAAAATTGCAAAATATTTTTTGAGGTGCTGGCACCGGTAATTGGACTCGACTATCTTTTTAAATTAACTTCAAACAATATTATAATTAAATACTATTTGATGAAAAACCGACTGCAACGCAGCAGCCACAGCCTTCACGAAAACTCCTATCATCAAAACTTAACCAAATTTGTATGGGACCAACCTCGAGTATAACCAATTCAACTAAAAAAAAGAAACATTAAAATCGGTTCACAATCCGCGAAATATTTTACGATATTAGAGTGCAGTTCTTAGTTAATATTAACCCTAAAAATTGGTTAAAACTTATAAAAATTTGTCAAAAATACTATGCAAATTAATGAAAATTATTTCAATATAAACTGATTTTATAATAACGGAAAATACTAATTATACATATATGAAGATGAACTGTTCGTGTATTCAATACATACATATCCACGCCTCTTTTCAATTGGAGTAGGCAGACACCACACCCGTAGCTCACTTTTGCCCCCGCAGAAAACAAGACGTAACCGGTAGCGAACCACGTAGCCGCCATTTTGGTACGAGTCCAATAATTCTTAAACCCCATTGTGTTCCCACGAGCAGTATAGTGACAGCATTGCATATTATGGTACTTTTCAGCACGAATAAATGCTCTTCATACACATACCTTAGTCGCCTCTTACGACACCTTGGTAGGAAGGAGGTAGATCGCGACTCAGTACCGAAGTACAGTTGCATTACACGAATGTCCCAAAGTATAGTGACGTGTTAGTAAAGTCTAGGATATAAAAGCAATCATACAGAAGGAATCTAAGTACATCTCGTAAAAGCATTATAATGATAGGCTTGTGGTGGCGGCTCGTTATAAGAATACTACCACTCCATCTCATCCAATGGATCTCGTAAAAGGCGAGTAAGGAATTAAACTGCACTGTGCACCCAACAGCGCATGGTGGCGATGGGCTCACCACCTATCACACCAAGTGCATTATATTGTTTTGGTGAAACGTGGATTGTGGCAGTCATCTGTTTTTGCAGTGAGTGCCCAGTCTCTGACTACCCCTTATGGGATACAGTCGTGATCTTATGTATGTATGTGTGTATTATAGGCTTGTGACTTAAAAAGGATTAAGATAGAGTTGCGTAAACCTCTTAGCTTTCCTTCTAGCCTAAATTCATCACTAAGCCTGCCGTACCGACATGAGTCCGAGGTAAACGTGAACTTGTACCGATACGTCTTTCTGTTAGGCATACTATCATCTGCGGTCGGCGTCTTCGCATGTTGAACTAAGACACGCCTGTTATCTTACAGATCAAGAAGAGTGTGTATGGCGGCATTCTAGTGTTACAAGCATACTCATACCCCATGTATTAGTGCGCTAGTTCTGTAATATGTACATGATATCGTGTGCGAGTATGGTATGGAGGCTTCTGTTACGACGTATGTCCTGCAATATTCGTACAACATAATATAGGCGGTATAAAGATACTGGTTCTGTCAAAAGAATTCAAGGCTTCGGAAGAAAAAAGAGCGCGAAGCTATGTAAGAACAGCTTCACAGGCACTATTAAATCTTTGATATAGCAAGCTTGGGCTTCTGAAAACTTTGAAAACTAGGTGACTCCGAGGAATCTCCGTTTATTCCTCGTTACGAATACATACTTAGTTGCTGGCTTGGTAATTTAGGATCTTTATTGCACAGTGAGCACCAATTCACCAAAGTGAAATTTCGGCTCGAAATAGTGCGTCGTAAAATCATTGAGACTGGAGTAGCTTATTACTCTTCAATAGAGTCCAAATTTTGTGAGAATCTACGTCAGCTTGTATTATGTACACAAAAATAACGTTTTGTAGACGACAATTGTTTTGAAGAGGAATTAGGAGTGACTTAAGACTCACTTACACTCAACATAAGTCGTGAGAGTACTATTATACTTTGGAAATCTATCAGTTCTAAATACTGTATGAAGTTAGTATCTATCTAGAAGGGCAGATTTAATTCACCCAGGTACATAACAGAGATTTAAATTCCTCATACATAATCCGCTTTGCCTGCTGTTGGGATGGATTCGATTTTATGGATGACAACGCTTGCCCCCCAACGTTCACGCGATGTAAGCGCATGCATGCAGAAGGTCGAAATTCGTCGTTTGGATTGGTCAGCTCGAATCCGGCCTCAAGTGAAAATCGATTTAATAACGAAAATTCTTCCTCTATATGAAATAACAATATTTTGAAGATATTAGAAAATTAATGTGTTTTCTTGCTTAAAAAACTTACTTGAACCAAGACAATAATAACTCGTAACCGGAATGTATTTTTCGTTTGGAATTTTTTGAAATGGTAGTCTGTCGCTGTCAAAACCTTGAGATTTTCCAGGCCTTTTTTTTAGTCGATTCTTAAGACATTCACGGGAAGAGATTTTTATTGTTTTTTATATACGTATAGCGAAAAGATCTGTGCTAAAAAAAACCGCAATTAATTAATCGAATAAAAAATTACTACTTGCTGTCCGTTTTACTATTGCACATGATGTAAACTACTTACGAGCAACACGCACTTGCGTGAGAGTGGTGTAGTGGAGAACACCACTTAATATCTTAATATGGCTTTGCCCTGTAAAGTGATGCTTAGTGGTTGTGGTCATGTTTAAGTTTTTTTTATATATGACAGAAGTAGGAAACGAGCTGATAGATTACTTAATGTCACCTCCCTAAAATATTAATCATTACAACGAATTCAAAAGTTTTCAGGAATATTTCATATTTATGTATATAAAATACTAATAAATATGCATCTAAAATTTTATATAAACTTGTTTAAAAAACGAGAACAATCATGAGTTAGATACTAAGTTTAAAAAAAAGATGTTTTGTAAGTAATGTTTTGGTAAAAACTTCTTTTAAAATGTTATCTTTCGTCGGTCCCCGTTTCGCAAACTACATAGTTGTTCTTGCCAAAACGTACTGCGGCTAACAACGTTACGTATGTAATACATACTTGTATGTAACTTACAAGTATATATTGGCAACGGTCACCCCGTGCTGTATAATCATTCAATTAACGTATAGTTTAATTAAAAATGTTTGTCGCAGACGATTAATTTGAAAATGTTCATTGTTGAAAATGAAGGAGAGAGAAGTGGATCTGTCCTCTTCTGATGAAGGGCCGTCGACAGTAGTGTGCCGGCGTCAGTGGGGCCACGGATGTGTGCGTAAGCGTCCCCGTGGCCCTGCCAACATGTCGTGAAGACGGAACACCACGGGGTCTTAATCGGTGCAAGTCCGACATAAGCCGTACTAGCCCCCGCAAGGCGTTAGGCTCTCATTTATTTCTTAGGCATCATCATCACCAGTTCGTAAACGATTCACTGCTAAACATAGGCCTCATTAAAGTTACTGCAGCAACAGAGCAGACTTACCATCCATACTAATATTATAAATGCGAAAGTAACTCTCTCCGACCCTCTGTCTATTTGTTACCTGTTCACGGCTCAACCGTTGAACCAATCTTAATGAATTTCGGCACCAGATAGCTTGCATCCTGGAGATGTACTTTTTATCCCGGAAAATCACAGAGTTCACACGGGATTTTTTAAAAAACATAAATCCACGTAGACGAAGTCGCGGACACCACCTAGTAATCTACAATTAGACTCAGCTCACCGCCAGCTTAAGTATTCACATAAATGTCCCACTGCTTAGCACAGGACTACTCTCATTTCTGAGAGGTTGCTCTAATGCGGGCTAGCGGAGTTCACATGTCGTCGGAATACTTTTACTCCATAAACATGCAAGTTTCGTCACGATGTTTTTCTTCACAGCTGAACACTTGGTAAACTTGATATTGCACAACAATTTTAATGGTACAACCACCGGGAATCGTACTCAGGTCACTCGCATACTATAAGGCGAGCGCTCGGCCCCTGAGCTACCACAGCGGTATGAATGCTTTATTTAATCCGATAAATCAAATTATCTAAAAATCTTATACACAAATTATCAATAACTTTAGATAATAGGCATCTTCTCAAGTAGTCCTTGTGCCGCTTAATCAAAATACTGTGCCGCATTTCACGGCATCAGAATATGTAACGGTGCTTGTAAGGTTACGTGGAAGGCTGTTAGCAAGCCTCGTACGTTTATGTGAACACAGGAATTTAATAAACATTTTGTCCGGAGTTACTCTTTACTAGTAAGTAATAAAAGCGAATATTGCTTAAGATATATTCCGATTACTTTATACGGATATCACCAGAGTAGAAAATATGATTTACATCATTAATAATTAATAATTCAGGTAAGCCGGTGATGTTTTGGTTTCAATAATGATACATGTAACAAAATACAAGCGTCAATAACTTGTACCTACGTACGCTGTATATCCACGACTGTAATTCTACTTTACAAAAGCAAATCATCCATATTAAAAAAAAGAAACAAATTGTAGTTCTACTGCGTACGAGAAGAATATTTGTCAAATTGGATGTAATTTTTAGATAGATAGTTGTTAATTTATATATTTACAGAACACACACAAATATTTTAAAAATACAATAAATAGAAACATAATACTTTTTCCGGCACAATTTGTGCACAGATGTGTGTGCACTGCAATGCCACAAATAGGCCGTAGCTCAGTGCACGAATTGCTCACAAAGAAGCAAAGCACTGATTTTCATGCTATCGACCGAGGTGTGGTTGAGTTTATTTTTATTTTTTTTATGATGTAGGTGCATTTTTAATAACATTTGAATTTCCTAATACACAAACGGTTAGCTTTTTACATACTTTATGTAAATAAAGCCTTCTTCCTTAAACTGAGGTTCTCTCTAAATCGATTTACTACTCGAAAAGAGGTCATATTGCGTTCTTATGTAACCCCTGTAATGTTTGTACAATCCAAACTGAGATCTGCAGTATACCACTGAATTGCAGCAGATAGTAGTAAAAAGTTCAAGCCTATACATGACTTCATTCCGTCTCCGTTCCGGTTTCGAACATAGACGGTTTTAATTTAGTGCCACTGTCTGGCTAGTTACATTTCGATATTTTGTTCAAAGTTTGAACTTTTTTTGACCACGGATTATTAATTGCCCGGATTTAAAAGTTTTTATTTTTTGTAATGGTCTACTACTAATATTTACATATATCTATAACAAATATGTATTGCACATATTTACTTTATTTACATATTTAGACATTTAGTTCGCAATTAAAATTCAAGAAGCTGCTCTTAAATTGTTTGCTTAAACTTATTAAAAAAATCAAGATGATATTAAAGAAATGTCGTTATCCCACGAGTCATTAGTTTTCATAATGATCAACATAAATAAATTAATAAATATCTTAGCGGAACTCGACGCGCTCGTTGCTCACAGAACCTCACGAACGGAAATAACCGTCTACGCTGAGCGCCGAACGAATACTGAACCCCTTTGAGCGCGGACAAACCCCGACAAGGTGCCGGCTCGCCCTGAGCGCGCACGGACTTGCTCGGGCTGAGCGCGCTCAAGCGCGCGGCAAATTAGCGGCTCATACGAGGCTTTAGATTACTGAATTTTATGATAACATAACATTATTATTTGTAGAAATAAAAGCTATAATAATGAACAAAGTGTTAAACAATAATAAAATATAAATTCAATTAACCAAATTAAAAAGCACTGCGTTGCAAACTGCATTAAAGAATCCGCACATATTTACAGAAGCGGTAAGCTAGTTGTACGTACGTGATCATGTTGGCCAACTAGCGCGTCGACAATTAGGTGTCCGCAAGCATAACGAGCACGTGCCACTTAAATACGGAGGAAAACAACCGTTTTTTATTAATATATTAACAAATTAATTGTATTCATTATTTACAATAATACCGAATAATTGGAAAGTAAATATTTATTGATAACTTCATTACACTATTTAATTTACAAGAAAAAATGTGGCCGACACCGGACGCCCGGCAGCGCAGAGGTGAAACGTCGCAATTGATGGTTATTCAAAGAATTAAAAATTAAACCAACAAATAAATATGCAATACAATAAAAATATTTTGCGTCTCGCGTCGTATGTTCCTTATGAATTTAACGTTATAATTTGAACTGTACATTTCCGTCACGACACATGAGCGCAAAAAAAACAAAGCGCTGCAATAGATGTTTCACATCAAAAATTGATAAATTGTAAAAAAAAGTAAAGTAAAGTTTCAGCCTATAAATGTCCCACTGCTGAGCACCGGCCTCCCCTGATTTCTAAGAGGGTTTTGGAGCTAGGAAGAATCCGCTACACTGCTCCAATGCGGGTTGGCGGACTTCACATGTCCTCGAAATATTTCTATTCCTCGGACATGCAGGTTTCCTCACGATGTTTTCCTTCACCGCTTAGGGCGGGGTTAATCAGCACTTAAAATTGTAGAACAATTTTAGAGGTGCTGGCACCGGGGATCGAACCCAGGTTACTCGCTTACTATGAAATTAAAGGCGAGCACCGGGCCCCCCAGCTACCACGGCTATTGACTAAGATATTAATAACTAAACTGTTTCTACATTTATTAAAATGTTGAGTAAGTCACTTCCCAAGTGCTTTGTGCTTCAATCCTAGCTACAAATGTTCTTTTGTCTGAACTGAAAAGATCTTTTCTTATATATAATACATATTTTACAAAAGGCCTTTTCACTTACGTTCAAGTATCCTTTAAGTAAATACAAATCATTTGTTTTCCATATTGACTTTTTTAATAATTTATTGCTCGACCCAATAAACAGTATAAAAAGCTCTTTTGTATTGAACAATGTAAATATTTTATTTTGTGATTGTTGGACTTAATATCAAAATAAATAACTTTTTTTAAATAATTAAAACAAACGGAGAATCATACAAATAATTATATTAAAATGTTACTAGATTCGGCAATCAGAAATGGACTGCATGATTAAAATTTTTGTTAGGTATTTTTATACTGAACCAATCTGGGCTTCGTCATGCGGCCTGCAGTGAAAGGCCACGTCCCGGTTACGTACGTCATCTGGCTACACGCACTGGTTAAAGACTTTGGTTCACGGCAGAATAACTGACACTATTGTGATACCTACCTAGGCGGATTCCTGTACAGGAATCCTAGCGCCAGTAATAAATAATTAACATCATGACTTGACCGTGTCAGAATCCACTGACACACGCTACCCCCAAAACTGGCCCATTCCCCATTTGTTATAGTATATATGTATGTACATTTCTTCTACAGATCGTCGCAAAAAAATAGGAAGACTTTAGACTTTTTTTATAGACAACACTACCTTTACCTTTTCTTATCAGCAGGAGTTAATAGGGTAACTATAAGAGTGACGGGCGCACTGTGGTGCCACACAGAAATTTTCTGGGTGACACAGCATTTGTTATGAGCAGACGTTGCACTTACCATCGGGTGAACGTTTTGCTCGTCTCGTCACTTTATCTAAAAATAGAACGTGAACTATGAAAAGCCCTGTTACTTTCTAAAACAGAAGGTATCTATCAAAACATTAATAAAATTACTGCAGTTAAATGCAAGCGACCCAGAAGGAAACCTCGTTATACATTTAGGTTAGTTGAACCAATTGTGTAAAAGTTCATAGACGAGAAGCGTACACAGACACTGGGTCCATACCGACAGACGTAAAAACAGCTAGTTAGTGGAGTTTACACAAACACGGGGCTTGTTAACTGTAAGTTAACTTGTTAAGTTTGGTTGCGCGTTGTTTGTCACAATTGCAACATTTGTTAGTCACGCAGCGGTTTTAGTCACTATATAAAGCGACCTAACTATATGATTCGCGTTCACTGTTTTGAAGTCATGACCGTGGTAGCGTGATATATTCGTACCATTTTTTATTTATAATTTTCGTTTATACATTAAGCTTTTGTCATTGCCATATTCATTTATGAAATAAGTAAAGATTGTCCCTATTTTGGGATATTGCGTACTACTTCAACAATAATTTTAATAGTTCATACAGAATCCTTGTCGATTATCAAACATCGTTTTTAGATTAACCCCGGTAAATTGTACAGCACTTTTGTAAGAATTTCATTATTGCTCTTTGCTATTATAATGCACTTATACATATACAGTCACGCCTTTTTCTCATATAGGCAGAGGCCACTCACGTAGCCCACTTTTCGCCTTCGCGGGAAACGCGACGTGACGGGTTGGCGATTCACAGTCGCCACCATTTTGGTACAGGTCAAAAATTGCTTACACCCCATTGCGTTCCCACGAGCAGTATAGTGGTAGCATTGCATATTATGGAGTTATTATGCACGAATAAAGGCTGTCCGTACAATACCTTAGTCGCCTCCTACGACACCTCTGTAGGAAAGAGGAAGGTGCTATTCTATTCTGCCGGACACCTATCGGCCATAACAATGTTATCATAAATAAATAGTAATATTCGTACTTAATATCTATATATTTTTTTCTTAAATTCTAAAATAGCCAGATATTATGCCGTGAAGCAGTAATGTGCAAACATTACTGTGTTTCGGTTTGAAGGGCACTGAGAGCTAGCGTAATCGCTGGGCATATGAGACTTAAGAACTGATTTTTTTTTTTATTGTATATAGTGACGAAACGAGCAAAACGTTCACCTGATGGTAAGTGCAACATCCGCCCACAGCAAATGCTGTGTCACCCAGAATATTTCTGTGTGACACCACACTGCGCTCGTCACCCTAAGACATCAGTTCTTAAGTCTCAAATGCCCAGTGATTACGCTAGCTCACAGTTCCCTTCAAACCGAAACACAGTAATGCTTGCACACTACTGCTTCACGGCAGAATAACTGGCCCTGGGGTGGTACCTACCTAGACGGATTCCTGCATAGGAATGCTACCACCAGTAAACTCAGGGTGACGGGCGCAGTGTGGTGTCACACAGTAATTTTCTGGGTGACACAGCATTTTTTATGGGCAGACGTTACACTTACCATTAGGTGAACGTTTTGCTCGTTCCGTCACTTTTATGAAATTAAAAAAAAAAACTGGCCTGGCACCCGAGATGTACTTTAACATTTTATAGATATGGAAATCTGTTACGAATAAGCCATATCTAACCATTCAAACGAAGGTAACAATATTTAATAGAATCATTATTAGTGGTAGCTCAGGGGCTAGGCGCTCGCTTTAAATGTCATAGTACGCGAGTGACCTGGGTTCGATTCCCGGTGCCGGCACCACTAAAATTGTTAATTGCAATTTTAAGTGCTGATTTAACACGTGCTCGGCGGTGAAGGGAAACATCGTGAGGAAACCTGCATGTCTGTGGGATAAAAATATTTAGAGGACATGTGAAGTCCGGCAACCCACATTGGAGCAGCGTGGCGGATTCTTCCTAGCTCCAAAACCCTCTCAGAAATGAGAGGAGGCCTGTTTTTTTTTTTTGTGTGTGTGTGTATGCAATTAGCCTTTTGGCTTTTACTGCGTCATAGAAAGCGACTCGCGAGCAGAAGGCCCGCGAGTGAGAAGGACAACGTCGCTGCTGAGCAACTGCGCTGCACTTCGACCCCTGAAAACGAATAAAAGGTATCCGACTAACAAGGGGGGGCTCGAAGTGATCCAAGGGCCCCTCTGAAGGAGGTACGAACCTCGGCTTGGATCACCATCGAAGCAGAATATTATTTATTTTATATTGCATACAATAATATATGCAATACAAAACAAACAATAACTAATAAAAAACCATCTGAGAAAGAAAGTAGCCTGAGAACTCGAATGAATCGAGCGGCTATGAACCTAAGACTTCGCACTCGCCGGCGAGTGCGGTGCGCCGCTGTGCTAGCGGGTGCGTGTATGTGTACGCGGGTGTATGTGTTGAGGCGAGGGCCTCAAACGCGTTATTTATTAGCGAATGACTTTAACATTTATTATTAGATTTAAAAATTAAAAATTATAATAACGCGGATGAATTTAATTGCCTATTTGGCTTTAAAATTTTTAATTGCGTTGAGCACACCGATGTGCTCAATTGACGCTTGTAAGCGCTCTTTAGGAGAGCTTGCCGTCCTAATTTTGTTAGCGAACAACGTAAGTTCGTCAATGTCGACACTGTCCATATACTGCAGTAGGATGTCGAAATCCTCTTGCAGGCTATGGGCAGGTGTGGCAGCCACCGGCGTCGCGGCGCTCCTAGCGGAGGGTGCGGGGGCCGAGGGGCGAGTAGTGGCCGCGCTGACCATAGGCAAGGGCCGGGTCCACGCGTTTGTTTTCGGCGGCGGAGGAGGCTCCGCCGTCGTAGTTTTTTTACCCGCGGGGGTGGGAGGGGCGCGGGGGTTAGCCTGTTTAGGCTTCCCTTTGCGGTTACCGCGTTTCCCGCGACGCCGCTTGCCGCGGGGGGCGTTAGGGCACCCGCGATAGTTCGCAGGGTGGCCCACCGCCCCACAACACGCAGGTAGGGGGGTCCGCGGTATTTGGGTCGCGACTGCACTCCACTGTCACGTGTCTCCCGACGCATTTAACGCATCGAGGGTTCGCGAAGCAGTTGCGCGCGGAATGGCCATAAAGTTGGCAGCGGTGGCACTGGCTAGGCGAGGACCACTTACGCGGTGCCTCGACAACGATGCCAGAAAGATTGCATACACTAGGTATGTCAAAAATCTTCTTTCCGTCGTCCGACAACTCTAAGTGCACGAGCACTAGGTTGTACGGCGCCTTAGTTCGCATGTTAGTCATGCGATGTACTTGTAAAGCGGGGAGGCCTTTGGACTTAAGGTCCTCTAAAATGAGTTGCGTCTCGATGTCTTTCGGGACGCCGCGGATAACTACGCGGAGGATGCGTTCCCCCTCGAGTGCGTATGTATGGTAGCCGATCTTTCTGTCGGCTAACCATTTCGTCAACGCGCGATGGTCAGTCGGTGTCGGCACCGTGACACTAATGCCGTTTGCTATCGGCCTAGCACGCGTGAAAATTATGCGCTTTTCATCGAGCGCTTTCGAAATGCTGCCCCAGGCAGCCGTATCCTGTATTACTACAGGAGGCGGCGCCTTAGGGGCGCGGGGGGCTCCGGCCTCTCGGGAGGGCGCGGAGGTGTCCATCGGGACAGGGCGCGTCGCCTTTTTGGCGGTTATTTTCGGGCGCGGAGGCGGCATCGCGGCGGCCACCTTACGAGGAGGCCTGGCGTCGGCTTCTTTTTTTTTGGCGCCTCTTGCGACCGGTGACGGTGGTGAAGCCATCGTCTCCGGGGGCGGCCATGTCTGGCTCCGTAGATGGAGTGGGCGAGGAGCAATAGCTCTCTTGTTCTGATCTGTAGTAGTCGTCTGAGTGGCGACTCGCTACCGACGAATCTCGCGATGATGCTCGCGACGACTGCGCGGAGTGCATCGCTTGCATCAGTACGTCGTCTGGTGACTGCGGCGGGTCGCGCCAAGAGAGAGGCGTCGATCTAGCGAGGCCGGAGGGGCCTGCGACGACTGCGGGGCCGGAGGGGCCTAACGGTTTTTGCCCGGAGGGGGCTGAGGGGCCTGAGGGGCCGGGGGGGCCTAACGGCCGTTTTTCGAGCGCGGCGGCGGTCGCAGGGGGACGCGGCGGCGCGGGGGGCCAACGGTTTTTCACCGACGGCGATCGGAGATAGAGGGCGAAGAATTACTAGCGCCTCCGGGTTAATCGCGGGGTACTTCGCCGCCAGGAGGCGACGTAGTTCCGACTGCGCGGCTTCCACCTGGTCCATACCGAGAACCGGGGAAGAATTTACGTCGCGAATAAGACTATTTTGACTCGTGACTCCCTGCCGCGCGGCAGGGAGGTGTGTTGTTGGCACTACTTGTGTTAGTGTACCTAATATGTCACTGCACTATGTACAAACCTGTAACGGCGACGATGAAACGTCGCGAAGGGAGCCCGCTACCCTCCTACACGATGGACGGGGATAAGCGGGGCCCGAAGAGCACAGTCGTCGGAGACGACCGCCTAGTCGAGCTGAATCCGCCAGAGACGCACGCCTCTAGGCCGGGAACTAATAACGCGAGAGAAGCCGTTTCGTTCTTATAATGTGGCACGTCAGTCTCGTGAGAGAACATCGGTGCGAATCGAGGAGGCCTGTGCTCAGTAGTGGGCCATTTATAGGCTGAAACTTTACTTTACTTTTTATTAATAATTAAACTGTGTTGTATTCAAGTGTAGGTACACTAGTTCATTATTTAACGGTATTAAGATATTATATAAAAGCATTTTTTAAATTTTTGAACATTTGTAATATTATCATACATAAAACATATAACAAAACTTTTTTCATAGAAAAATTGCCTACAATTACATAAGAAGCGATTTCACACATTTACGAAGCACAATGGCTAGTACAAAAGAAAGTTAATTACTAATTACTGTGGGTTTCAATATATAAAAAAACCAAGCTAACTTTTGATAAAAACTAATGAAAAATACTATCGATATTTGTTTAATTCATTTTGTATGTATTCAAAAATGAATTTTTGAATAATGGTTTTCAATAGAGAATATTCAACAATTGTTCCTTAAGAAATATCCGCAGAAATTTGAACAATGGATACTCATATTCCTTACTTTACAGTACATTTACATGCATAAAAAAATGCAACGTATATATCAAAATTTTACTCTCCCGTACACGAAAGAAGTTTCAATACGATTCAAACTACAGAACAGTATTGGCTTCACTTTTAGTTTTCCTTAAAATTGAAAGTAGAATGATAGCATAAGATGTATCATTTTTGCTGTAGACTCAGGCAGCCATCTTGAGGCATTTTTTTAAGAATATCATTCTTAAAAAAAGGCTGCTAAAAAAATTTAATCTGCTAAGCAGCTGACTGTTGTCTACGCCATATTGCCTCATTTCATTGGCATATAGCACTATCAATGTCATTTGTTCTTAATTATTATTTAAATATATTTTTATAACGAAATCAGTTGTTATAAGCCAATACAATAATTTAAACGGGGTCGTAAATACTTCTTATGTAAGATTCATACCTATCCATGCAAAAAAAAAAACTTCAACAAAAATCCAATAAAACACATTCCTCACAATAAAAAATTTCTTACGACTTCAATATCTTATTTCTTCTTAGCGTTTTTATTAAAGGAAACTATAGACTTTTTTGTAAAATACTAGTCGTATGAAAAAGGAAGACGATTGAGTTAATGTGTGTTCACGCTGACATTTTCCGCAATTAAATATACGCTGCGTAATTGATAATTTCTGCTAACACCTGAAGGATATCACTGTGGTCAACATCGGCCTTTATAAGATCATCATACAATTTGATCCCCTATTTACTCTAGAAAACATAAACAAATATGCTTCCTTACTCGTCACAATAAACAAATTTAAAAATAGTAGTGAAAGAAGAAATGACAGCTGCTATCTGGTTTTCGAATCTCGGAACATCACAAAATGCTTTGTTATGAAAATACGGAAAAGTATTGCAGTATATATTTTGTCATATTACCACCTAGTGGAATTTCCCTTTTTTATTTATAAAGAATTTGTACTGTGTTACATTCCACCGGTTGTTAACATTCGCCCACAAATTTTTATTGCTGCAAGTGCGTCAAATAATCAAATAATTTTTAATTAGTCATACTCGTACATGACGATAACATCACAGAAAATCACTGCAGGTACAGAAATATAAACATATAGAATAGAAACATATAAATACAAATAATATTAAAAAACATTCTTTAAATGTATCACACATCATCACACTTACGATTAAAAATACGTTAAAGTTGAACAAGCTAACTTTCATTGCAAAACGTAAACGTATGACAAAAAATGGCTATTAAAAATTCATAAACGGTGGAAATAATTCGATAAATTTTAAATTCCATCTCGAAGTTACGTATAAACTCCTGTAAACAACTTTAAAACCGCACAGCTAACTGGAAAATTGAAAGGCACAGATTTTTTTCAAATCAAATTACTAATTAAGCTTCACGTTTCTTCCTTTAGCTTACATTGCTTAATACGAGTAAATCCGGAAACGCAGCTAGAAAGTCGTTAACTATGCTTTAGATTGAAAGTCGAGACCTTCGCTCAGAGGTTTTCACTGCATTTATACTCAGCCAGTGAGTTGTATTTTCTCATTTACCCATGCGTTGTAAAGTTTTGCAACGGTGTTGCAAAAAAAGCATTCAATTTATCTCAATACCAAGCTTACCTAATGTGACCTAAACAATCACAATTTTAAACTTTCAAACAGTCATATTTTACTGTTTATGTGCTACGGTTATAGATAAGGTATTGATCTGTTGCATCTTTTCCAGCTAAATACGTTTTCCAGTCTACCACGTCTGTAATTGTGTACGATATGTAGCACACAAAGAAAATTGTCGCTGTACGAGTGCGCCACGTGTAAGTTAACTCCCTCTCGGGTGCTGCGCTCCTGGTACTCGTCTGTCGTCGCTGTAAGCGATCTTGTTTGCGAGAACTTTGAAGTGGAAAATTTGTCTCATGGACTCAGAGGCAGATAAAAACATATAAGTGGATTATTTTTAATTGTAGCAGTGGGTAAAGCTCCTGATTTATCGCGTGTTCGCTTATTTCAATGTTTTATACGAATTTCCTTCTGTAATGAAAATGCTTCGATGCTGAGGAATAAATAGGTTCTTTCAGAAAATAATAAAAACAGAATTTACGTATCCTTCAAATTATCCATACATACGTACATACATAAGATCACGACTGTATCCCATTAGGGGTAGTCAGAGACTGGGCACTCACTGCAAAAACAGATGACTGCCACAATCCACGTTTCACTAAAACAATATAATACACTTGGTGTGATAGGTGGTGAGCCCATCGCCACCATGCGCTGTTGGGTGCACAGTGCAGTTTAATTCCTTTCTCGCCTTTTACGAGATCCATTGGATGAGATGGAGTGGCAGTATTCTTAAAAATAAATAAATAATAATAATATATATTTTTCAAATTATTCACTGATTACTTTTTTATTTTAAATCATCTACAAATGTTCTTTAAAAAATTTTTATAATTATATTTTTTTTAATACGTTCATCTTCAGAAATTATTGACAAATTAAACTGAAAACAGATATAAAAATTGTCTATTTTCAATAAGCTCATACTCAAAGTGTATATCACGTACTACGTATATATGCAAGTTCGTAAAGGCTTTGCAATCAAGCCCCTTCAAATGTGGCCGTGAACTGTTGGTTACAGCGATATACTGTACAGTACAGAATAAACAAGATGGGCCGCTGCTTTAAACTACTATGCAAGTTTAAAACTGCACACTATGATGAGGTTGCATAAGCAACGAATTAAGTATTAAATAAATCGTCTTGTAAGTAATATTTATAACTGGATAAGGTTTTAATACCTTAAAAAAAATCAGAAAAATACGATTCAAATATGTATAATTATTTAGCAATTTGGTGCCATGAATTAAATTTTGGTAGCCGTAATGAATAAGTACCTAAGCCACTAATACGCATTGGCTGTGAACGACGTGTATAACAATAAGGAGAACTCTCCAATTAATTAGGTTTAAAGTGTAAATAATTTCAGGCATTTAAATAAAAACCATCTGGTTATAAACAACAAAATCAATCGTCAACGTCTCTGCCGTCAGTTAGGTCAACAATTACATTTGTTTTATTTTCTTTCGCTTTTCATTGATTGTATTGTCGTAGATTTTAATAGACTGATCGATTCAACAAACAGCCATTCAACAAAGGTAAATGCAGTTAAAATATTTCATTTATTCTTCATTACGAGTATATATATAAACCAGCGACCCGCCCCAGCTTCGCACGGGTGCAATTTACTAAAGAATAAAATGAGTGTGATTCGCAAAAAAATGAGTTGTATCTCCAGAACTGTGAAACTTAACGTCACTTTTTTATTGAGATTATTATACAAAAATATCATCCAAATTTCCGACTTTCCCGATGGATTTTCCAAATGATGATCTTTCATACAATTGATTTTTATTTATATAGAAAAAAGAAGAAGAAGACTTAACTTCATAATGACTTAGTGGTAATATTACTAATAAGAATACTTGACAAATTAGGTTATTATTAGTTATAAGAATTACATTTATACTCCTTCCAAAGATTATTTATGTATTAAAGCGACCGGCCTTACAGCATCGTCAGGAAATCAGAATCAAAAATAAATAAATTTAAAATGTTGAACGACTTTGAATTATTTTCTAAAGGGGTTCAAGTGTTATTTTTATAAATGACCCAGTGGTCAGAGTACCTGAGTACTACGCCGCGGGACCTGGTTCAAATCTCAGCTAGAGTCAACATTTGTACAAAAACGCAAATTGTTGGGTTTCAGGTCTGGTATACGTGTTTATGACATTGCATCTTAGCGTTACAAGCCCAGTAATTGCACTAGTCCTCAGTGTCCATCAAACCGGAACACAATTATGTTTGCATACTTCTGCTACCTAGACGGATTACTGCGTAGGAATCCTATCACTAATTATTAATTATGAGTTATTCTAGACCCATAATATAGAGTCCGGTGATAGATTTATGATGTGAGACGTCTCAGAAAACTCTAAGATGACGATATTCAAAACCAGAAATATCAACATCATCGTCGTTAACTGTTTTTCTTAACTTTATAGATTTAATTATATTTTCGTTTTCACGAAAATATAATTTTCATCGGATATGTGTCCGGCAGAGTAGAATAGCACCTACCTATTACCTATTAAGATGTCTTAAGAGGCGACTAAGTTATTGTTCGGACAGACTTTATTCGTGCATAATAATACCATGATATGCAATGCTGTCACAATAGTGCACGTGGGAACGCAATGGTTTTTTTTTTTTTTTTGTGTGTGTGTATGCATTTAGCCTTATGGCTTTTACTGCGTCATAGAAAGCGACTCGCGAGCAGAAGGCCCGCGAGTGAGAAGGACAACGTCGCTGCTGAGCAACTGCGCTGCACTTGTATCCGACTAACAAGGGGGGGCTCGAAGTGATCCAAGGGCCCCTCTGAAGGAGGTACGAACCTCGGCTTGGATCACCATCGGAGCAGAATATTATTTATTTTATATTGCATACAATAATATATGCAATACAAAACAAACAATAACTAATAAAAACCATATGAAAAGAAAGTAGCCTGAGAACTCGAAAGAATCGAGCGGCTATGAACCTAAGACTTCGCACTCGCCGGCGAGTGCGGTGCGCCGCTGTGCTAGCGGGTGCGTGTATGTGTACGCGGGTGTATGTGTTGAGGCGAGGGCCTCAAACGCGTTATTTATTAGCGAATGACTTTAACATTTATTATTAGATTTAAAAATTAAAAATTATAATAACGCGGATGAATTTAATTGCCTATTTGGCTTTAAAATTTTTAATTGCGTTGAGCACACCGATGTGCTCAATCGACGCTTGTAAGCGCTCTTTAGGAGAGCTTGCCGTCCTAATTTTATTAGCGAACAACGTTAGTTCGTCAATGTCGACACTGTCCATATACTGCCGTAGGATGTCGAAATCCTCTTGCAGGCTATGGGCAGGTGTGGCAGCCACCGGCGTCGCGGCGCTCCTAGCGGAGGGTGCGGGGGCCGAGGGGCGAGTAGTGGCCGCGCTGACCATAGGCAAGGGCCGGGTCCACGCGTTTGTTTTCGGCGGCGGAGGATTTTTTTTTTTTTTTTTTGTGTGTGTGTATGCAATTAGCCTTATGGCTTTTACTGCGTCATAGGAAGCGACTCGCGAGCAGAAGGCCCGCGAGTGAGAAGGACAACGTCGCTGCTGAGCAACTGCGCTGCACTTCGACCCCTGAAAACGAATAAAATGTATCCGACTAACAAGGGGGGGCTCGAAGTGATCCAAGGGCCCCTCTGAAGGAGGTACGAACCTCGGCTTGGATCACCATCGGAGCAGAATATTATTTATTTTATATTGCATACAATAATATATGCAATACAAAACAAACAATAACTAATAAAAACCATATGAAAAGAAAGTAGCCTGAGAACTCGAAAGAATCGAGCGGCTATGAACCTAAGACTTCGCACTCGCCGGCGAGTGCGGTGCGCCGCTGTGCTAGCGGGTGCGTGTATGTGTACGCGGGTGTATGTGTTGAGGCGAGGGCCTCAAACGCGTTATTTATTAGCGAATGACTTTAACATTTATTATTAGATTTAAAAATTAAAAATTATAATAACGCGGATGAATTTAATTGCCTATTTGGCTTTAAAATTTTTAATTGCGTTGAGCACACCGATGTGCTCAATCGACGCTTGTAAGCGCTCTTTAGGAGAGCTTGCCGTCCTAATTTTATTAGCGAACAACGTTAGTTCGTCAATGTCGACACTGTCCATATACTGCCGTAGGATGTCGAAATCCTCTTGCAGGCTATGGGCAGGTGTGGCAGCCACCGGCGTCGCGGCGCTCCTAGCGGAGGGTGCGGGGGCCGAGGGGCGAGTAGTGGCCGCGCTGACCATAGGCAAGGGCCGGGTCCACGCGTTTGTTTTCGGCGGCGGAGGAGGCTCCGCCGTCGTAGTTTTATTACCCGCGGGGGTGGGAGGGGCGCGGGGGTTAGCCTGTTTAGGCTTCCCTTTGCGGTTACCGCGTTTCCCGCGACGCCGCTTGCCGCGGGGGGCGTTAGGGCACCCGCGATAGTTCGCAGGGTGGCCCACCGCCCCACACAACACGCAGGTAGGGGGATCCGCGGTATTTGGATCGCGACTGCACTCTGCCGTTACGTGTCTCCCGACGCATTTCACGCAACGGGGATTCGCGAAGCAGTTGCGCGCGGAATGGCCATAAAGTTGGCAGCGGTGGCACTGGCTAGGCGAGGACCGCTTACGCGGTGCCTCGACAACGATGCCAGAGAGATTGCATACACTAGGTATGTCAAAAATCTTTTTTCCGTCGTTCGACAACTCTAAGTGCACGAGCACTAGGTTGTACGGCGCCTTAGTTCGCATGTTTGTCATGCGATGTACTTGTAAAGCAGGGAGGCCTTTGGACTTAAGGTCCTCTAGAATAAGTTGCGTCTCGATGTCTTTCGGGACGCCGCGGATAACTACGCGGAGGATACGTTCCCCCTCGAGTGCGTATGTGTGGTAGCCGATCTTTCTGTCGGCTAACCATTTCGTTAAAGCGCGATGGTCTGTCGGTGTCGGCACCGTGACACTAATGCCGTTTGCGATCGGCCTAGCACGCGTGAAAATTATGCGCTTTTCGTCGAGCGCTTTCGAAATGCTGCCCCAGGCAGCCGTATCCTGTATTACTACAGGAGGCGGCGCCTTAGGGGCGCGGGGGGCTCCGGCCTCTCGGGAGGGCGCGGAGGTGTCCATCGGGACAGGGCGCGTCGCCTTTTTGGCGGTTATTTTAGGTCGCGGAGGCGGCATCGCGGCGGCCACCTTTCGAGGAGGCCTGGCGTCGGCTTCTTTTTTTTGGCGCCTCTTGCGACCGGTGACGGTGGTGAAGCCATCGTCTCCGGGGGCGGCCATTTCTGTCTCCGTGGATGGAGTAGGAGAGGAGCAATAGCTCTCTTGGTCCGATCTGTAGTAAATTTCAGAGTGGTGACTCTCTGCCGATGTAGCACGCGATGATGCGCGCGACGACTGCGCGGAGTGCATCGCTAGCATCACCACGTCGTCTGGCGATTGCGGCGGGTCGCGCCAAGAGAAGGGCGGCGGATCGCGCGACGGAGGACGCCGTGAACCGGAGGCGACCGGCAACGGCGTCGATTTAGTGAGGCCGGAGGGGCCTGCGACGACTGCGGGCCCGGAGGGGCCTAACGGTTTTTGCCCGGAGGGGGCTGAGGGGCCTGAGGGGCCGGGGGGGCCTAACGGCCGTTTTTCGAGCGCGGCGGCGGTCGCGGGGGACGCGGCGGCGCGGGGGGCCAACGGTTTTTCACCGACGGCGATCGGGGACAGAGGGCGAAGGATATCAAGCGCCTCTGGGTTAATCGCGGGGTACTTCGCCGCCAGGAGGCAACGAAGTTCCGCCTGCGCGGCTTCCACCTGGTCCATACCGAGAACCGGGGAAGAATTTACGTCACGAATGGTGTTATTTTATCTCGTGACTCCCTGCCGCGCGGCAGGGAGGTGTGTTGTTGGCACTGCTTGTTTGTGTACCTAATATGTCACTGCACTATGTAACAAACCTTATAACGGCGACGTTGAAAAACGTCGCGAAGGGAGCCCGCTATCTTCCTACACGATGGAAGGGGGCCCGCTTGAGCGGGGCCCGAAGAGCACAGTCGTCGGAGACGACCGCCTAAACGAGCTGAATCCGCCAGAGACGCACGCCTCCAGGCCGGGAACTATTAACGCGAGAGAAGCCGTTTTTTCGTTCTTATAGTAGGGCACGTCTGTCTCGTGAGAGAGCATCCGTGCGAATGCGGCGGAGGAGGCTCCGCCGTCGTAGTTTTATTTCCCGCGGGGGTGGGAGGGGCGCCGGGGTTAACCTGTTTAGGCTTCCCTTTGCGGTTACCGCGTTTCCCGCGACGCCGCTTGCCGCGGGGGGCGTTAGGGCACCCGCGATAGTTCGCAGGGTGGCCCACCGTCCCACACAACACGCAGGTAGGGGGATCCGCGGTATTTGGGTCGCGACTGCACTCCGCTGTCACGTGTCTCCCGACGCATTTAACGCAACGAGGATTCGCGAAGCAGTTGCGCGCGGAATGGCCATAAAGTTGGCAGCGGTGGCACTGGCTAGGCGAGGACCGCTTACGCGGTGCCTCGACAACGATGCCAGAGAGATTGCATACACTAGGTATGTCAAAAATCTTCTTTCCGTCGTCCGACAACTCTAAGTGCACGAGCACTAGGTTGTACGGCGCCTTAGTTCGCATGTTAGTCATGCGATGTACTTGTAAAGCGGGGAGGCCTTTGGACTTAAGGTCCTCTAAAATGAGTTGCGTCTCGATGTCTTTCGGGACGCCGCGGATAACTACGCGGAGGATGCGTTCCCCCTCGAGTGCGTATGTATGGTAGCCGATCTTTCTGTCGGCTAACCATTTCGTCAACGCGCGATGGTCAGTCGGTGTCGGCACCGTGACACTAATGCCGTTTGCGATCGGCCTAGCACGCGTGAAAATTATGCGCTTTTCATCGAGCGCTTTCGAAATGCTGCCCCAGGCAGCCGTATCCTGTATTACTACAGGAGGCGGCGCCTTAGGGGCGCGGGGGGCTCCGGCCTCTCGGGAGGGCGCGGAGGTGTCCATCGGGACAGGGCGCGTCGCCTTTTTGGCGGATATTTTCGGGCGCGGAGGCGGCATCGCGGCGGCCACCTTACGAGGAGGCCTGGCGTCGGCTTCTTTTTTTTGGCGCCTCTTGCGACCGGTGACGGTGGTGAAGCCATCGTCTCCGGGGGCGGCCATGTCTGGCTCCGTGGATGGAGTTGGAGAGGAGCAATAGCTCTCTTGGTCCGATCTGTAGTATTCGTCGGAGTGGTGACTCGCTACCGACGAAGCACGCGATGATGCGCGCGACGACTGCGCGGAGTGCATCGCTTGCATCACAACGTCGTCTGGCGATTGCGGCGGGTCGCGCTAAGAGAAAGGCGGCGGATCGCGCGACGGAGGACGCCGTGAACCGGAGGCGACCGGCAACGGCGTCGATTTAGTGAGGCCGGAGGGGCCTGCGACGACTGCGGGCCCGGAGGGGCCTAACGGTTTTTGCCCGGAGGGGGCTGAGGGGCCTGAGGGGCCGGGGGGGGCCTAACGGCCGTATTTCGAGCGCGGCGGCGGTCGCGGGGGACGCGGCGGCGCGGGGGGCCAACGGTTTTTCACCGACGGCGATCGGAGATAGAGGGCGAAGAATTACAAGCGCCTCCGGGTTGATTGCGGGGTACTTCGCCGCCAGGAGGCGACGAAGTTCCGACTGCGCGGCTTCCACCTGGTCCATACCGAGAACCGGGGAAGAATTTACGTCGCGAATGAGACTATTTTAACTCGTGACTCCCTGCCGAGCGGCAGGGAGGTGTGTTGTTGGCACTACTTGTGTTAGTGTACCTAATATGTCACTGCACTATGTACAAACCTGTAACGGCGACGATGAAACGTCGCGAAGGGAGCCCGCTATCCTCCTACACGATGGACGGGGATAAGCGGGGCCCGAAGAGCACAGTCGTCGGAGACGACCGCCTAGTCGAGCTGAATCCGCCAGAGACGCACGCCTCTAGGCCGGGAACTAATAACGCGAGAGAAGCCGTTTCGTTCTTATAATGTGTCACGTCTGTCTCGTAAGAGAACATCGGTGCGAATGATTGGAACGCA
The DNA here is from genome assembly GCA_019845155.1 of Luehdorfia chinensis. Lineage (NCBI taxonomy): Eukaryota > Metazoa > Arthropoda > Insecta > Lepidoptera > Papilionidae > Luehdorfia > Luehdorfia chinensis. The sequence continues at coordinate 10,599,877 of JAHVAK010000642.1, read as the reverse complement.
ATGGGGAGTAAGATTCTTTTTTTACTCTTACCAAAATGGCGACGACGTGGTTCGCTGCCCGTCGCGTCATGATTCCCGCGAGGGCGAAAAGTGGGCTATGTATGTGGCCTTTATATAGGAAAAAGGCGTGACTGCATCTTATCCACCAATATATAACTACCACATATGTTTATAACTTTCTGATTAATTTTATGTTCTTCATAAAATGAAGAATATTTACGTTTATTTTTTTTTGCAACCTTGCATTTTACAACAAAACGACCAAACGATATTCCTTATAATTACAGACTAACTTCGTAATATCATGGAATAGTACTGAATTGAAAAGGAATCAAATCATTTGCCCGTTTCCAGTCCAATGAAAGTGCGAACCCTCCAGCAGATTTCTTGAATCGTCGCCAACATATCCCGTTCTAGAGTACACATATGGAATAAAACATTATTTGTGTATATTTTTAACGTATTCATTGTTGCATAACCACGAAATAAGGAATAACCACCACTGGTATTGAGACATCTATTTTTTGAATTGCCTGAGAGAAAAATTTGTACGATGTTTTCCTTCACCATTGAACACATGGTTGAAATTCCAATCAAATTAGAACAATTTCAGAGGTAGAATTTCACAGATAATATTGATTAAACAAAACATTAATCTAGGTTAGGTATCATTTAATAAATATGTTTAGAATGATATTAAATATGTTAAAAAGAATTTAAAAAAAAAAGAAGTTAAAAAGAAGTATTTTTTAACTTTTCTCATTTTATAACATGTATAATGCTACATCGCTTTCTCTTTGCTATGATATAATGCGACCAATGCGATGCACCAATTATTGGTTTTGCGTGCATGTGACAATGCATCTGACCCTCTATCCGTATGAATTATTTCAGATTAATTAATTTATTTCGTGGCTGTATATGTGGCTGAGGAAAATCCATACTAATATTATTTATTAATGCGAAAGTAATCCTAGGTTTCTCCCACGTTAGTTTTTATCGTATCCGCTATGCGTCGCAGGCGGATTGGCGATTACAATTCCGGACACCTCGAATCTTATATGCTGCAACCTGACACCGGGTTGTTGATTTTAGACGTGGCATAATTGAGATGATTATTCCGTCATTTCTTCCCTCGCAACAAGGTTTTCTGACATTTATCTTAGTCAACTTTTGAATCACTCACTGGACAAGACGAGGGTGGTAGAATTTCTAACACCACCACCACGAATCGATAAAATCAATCGCTTTTCTCTTTCTTAAATATTTTCAAACATAATACATTATACAAACTGAAACAACGCCTTACTTTCCTATTAATCTAGTGAGCGCTGCGAACGAGGAAACTAAATACAAAACGAATGTTTAGGAGGTTCCAAAAAAACATTGTCTAGTCGAAAATTCTGTGTTATTAATAATTAAAACTATAGATGTATTGAAATTTCTGCCGAATTTTGTATGATGAGATAGTAGTTAAGCACTAGATTCTTTATTTAAAATATAATGTTTTATTTCAAAACAACTTGCGTAGCTTTAATGTTACGAGTACAACATTAACGATTCTTACATGTTAACCTGTCGAGTGGATGTTATTTATTTAATTTATTGTAATTTAAGGGCAATACAAAAACGTTTTGACATATATCAATAAAAATGATATAAATCATATAATTTATAGTACATAGAATTCTATTCAATAATACTCGTACTTATAAAAGAGATAACTTGTAAAGCCCGTATTTACGCTTGTTTTACTAATACTCATTAGACTTAAGTAAAACAGGTACGGGGCTTTCCTTTAAACAAAGGGCGGCGAAGTAGGCTGATTAAAGTCTGCATTTTTCTGTAAATATCGTCATTTGAATCTTTTTAATTAGATACTTGACCGCTCGTATCTTCAAGGCCGTAACCTAGCAGCGAAGATGTAGAACGCAACTACTCGTTACAACACCGAGTGGTAAAACTTGAAAAAATAACAACGTACAATACATTAAAAAAACATTTTCTGCGTTGCAGGATTTTAAAAGAATACACACAGCTGTTATTCTTCTCGTGCATTAATAATGACTTAGGTCCATCCGTCACTAGTCATAGACATTTAAAAAGTTTTTTTATGCTAAGAGTCACTCTAGCTCTCTATTGTTTCTTACTTGATTTAGGATATGAATAGTTTTTAAATGAATGTATTTTTTTTATTAACTACGAGTATATATACTGTCAGAATATCTTTTATATCGAATTAAGTCTAAAGTACATTATGCTACGTACAAATCAGTCATATATAAAATGTATATAAACATTAAATATTACAAATAACTTTGGTCTATAAAACCACAAAAAAAAAAACCTTTAGTCCTCGCTATTACAAAAACAATAATAGTCTTAAAATTAAAATTAGACGAGTGGTGGGTGACACAGTCCTCGGGCGCGTGCCCTAAATTTCGTAGTATAAGTAATTTAAAAAATAAAATGTTTACGTTAAAGTCCACAGTCGATCTGAGTTGTATGGCGGCTTCTACCCAGTTCAGTGTGCTGAGCAAAGGGACGTACATATGTATTTAGACTGCTACATTTGCCATATCATAGATTAAATTTAATTCAAATTCATGAGTGTAAAAATTGTCATCGACTTGATCGAAATGTTTTAAAAGCAATTCAAAGCTCTTATGAAATTCTTCCATATGAAATAATATTCATATCGCATTAAAAAATTTAGTTGGTACAGTCATGGTTCAGCACTGACCAACACATAAATAGGTCGACTTTAAGAGTGAGTACCAGGCTTTCATAGAAAACTAACGTAAAATATCAGAATAACGCTTTTCCGTAGCGGACACCCTATTACTCGTACTTTAAAAGAGATTCCATCGTTGTCGTCGGGGCAGACAACCCACTTTCATGTGTGTCAATGATTTTTTACTGATGATGATGTGCTTAAGGAGTGCCTACTTACAAACAAGTGATCATTTGTACTCGTTTGTGGCCCTCAATGAAAGAAAACTTTATTAAATATAGAATCGGGCGTTACTTTGCGGTAATCCATTATAATGAAGGAAAGAAAGTAAATTTGCTAAGATCCGCATTGAAAATATAAAATGGTGTATATTACCTAGTTTTGAAGAGCACCGCCCGCCATCCCACAGAAGCGTGCAAGAGCAAACTAACACCAATACCGGGAACCGCCACCAGATACCTTTCACCACTTAAACACTACCACTAGGCAATATACACCCCTGTAGTCGAGACCACGACACGTGTTTCACCTCAAAACGAGGCATTTTCACGTGATATTGACTCTACGTAGATTTCTACACCATTTTATATTTTGCATGCGGATATTAGGAAATTAACTTTCTTTCCTTCATTTCTTAATGATTTAACTTAACAGTGGCAGTAGTAAATGCTTCTGAAGATTTTTTTTTATTTGGAATAGGAGTTTAGTAACAGCTAGTCTTCACGCGTAAAAGAGTACCGCTAAACGTGAAATGTTGTTAACAGTCAATTGCTACCTACGCATAGTTCTAAGACACGTAATGCCTAGTTAAATATATGTGCCTGTGATACCTTCTGTTAAATGTTAGGTCTATAGTTTTGGGTTTAGAAAAGAATTGGAAAGTAATGATTTCTTATATTTACGCGAACACTACTCATTTAAATAAAACTAATTTTACGGATTTTATCGCGTTTAATTTTTTATTTTTTACTATTTATAACCCGAAGTTTCGGGTGCTTTACAGCACCCATGGTCACGGGAGGACTGAGGTGACAGACTACACATTTGAATGAAACTAATTTTACAGATTTTATCGCGTTTAATTAGACTATTTATAACCCGATGTTTCGAGTGCTCTACAGCACTCATGGTCACGAGAAGACTGAGGTGACCGATGTCCTGATGTCATAGTTAACCTGGGGTACCTTCAGCTTTTTTTTTAAATTTTTTTAAGTCCGATCTACGCAGAAAGAGCTAACTGTGTCTTGAAGTCTTGCAGTGGTATGCTTGGTTTTTGACATAATTTTATTAATTATAGGATCCCAAGCTGGTGGTAATGCCCGACCATCTTCTCTATTAAAATTAGGATTTTTTTTTAAGTTTCAATAGCCTCGCGAATCATCCTTGGTAGATGTTCTTTTGCAAAGATTAATCAAATCTGATGTAGTGGTTGGAAAGATGTAGAATATTGTGCGATATATAGCGTCGATGCTTCATGACAGCTGCATTTTTTTTTTCGCGGGTTGTTATAGAACTACATATTAAAGAGCCTATTCCTTTCTCAATGACTCGCAACACACTCGCGATTCCTCTGTATTGTTTAGTCTCTACATCATAATTCAATCTAAGAAAAGCCGATGACTAGGTTTTTTATGTCTTTTTATATAAAACTTTTTGTATAGACTGATTTTATATTAAAATATAGAATAAACGAAATAATTAATTGTCTTTTCTTCCCCTTATCATTCTTAATTTTACAAATTAACATACCTCAGATAATTTTAAAAGTACTGTACTACAGTATAGTATAGTTATTAAACTTTTTAATTGTCCAAGTTATTTTGATAAGTAGTGTTGAAAATGTAAAACCAATCATCACAAACAACTTTCTTCTTTGAACAAAATTATTTAAACATTTATTTATGTTAAAAGATGAGATGTCATCTATATAAGAGAAAAGACTCCTACTCTGTAAGCATACTTACTTTTATCTATATTTACGGACTTGCCATATAAAATTTAAAGTTTAACATCGTTTAAGTAGTAGTAAAGGTTCTTTACATTGAACTGCAAGCAAGTTCGCAAAGTCGCGATATCCGTGGTTAATACAAATTATTATTTTTTCCAGTTTCTTTTAATGAAAATACAGTGACAAGGCTATGTAACCACGTCTTAGTTGAACTACACTACACTGATGAAATGTGACACGCCTGCCTATATAAGTCGCTGGACCTCTGCTCGCGAGTCTCTTCCGGCGTAACCATGAAAGCCGTCGGGCTAACAGCGAGGAAGACACAAAAAATGACTTTAAATTGCAATGTCCTCTATGGCCACTGGACTGCGCTAGTCACTGTGAGACAATGGTTATTAAGTTGCAAATGCCCAGTAATTTCACTAGCCACAGTGCCCTTCAAACTGAAACTCTTTGAAGTGTGCACACTACTTGCTTAGAAAAATAACTAGATCTCCGGTATTTTTTTATAGATAGTCAGTAATGAGGCGTGCAAGTCGTTTATCTGATGGTAAGTGCTCACTCCTGCCCAATCAGTTACGGTAAAACCCGAAACTTTACATTGGAAAGTTCTGTATAGCGCCGCACTGCCCTTATCATTATGAGACATCGGTTCTAAGTGATAATATGCACTATATTTACCCATTACTGGTGGCAGGATTCCTATGCAGGATTCCATTTAGGCAGGTACCAACGCAGGTACAGTTATTCTGCCGTGAGTGCAGTAGTGTGAACATTACTGTGTTTCAGTATGAAGGGCACTGAGAGCTTGTGTAATTACTAGGCATATGAGACATATTAACGTTGCACTTTCGACAAGGGGAAAGTTTTGCTCAAATTCTACTACAAAAAAGCTACAGTGCCCTTATACCGAAACAGTCATGCGTTTAAAATTTTTCCTATTCTATTGTAAATAAAATCGTGTAAAAACTGAATATAATGACTAAGAAAGAATGAAAGAAATCCACGACGTAAAAGAAATCGTAGTACGTGGCATCGTATTTAAAAAAAACATATAACAGTTACTTTACAATATTCATCACGTAAATGAGATAATTATTTATTTAAATCTAACAGCAAAATAACGAATAATTAATCAAAATAATAAACATTTTCAAATTTTATTAAAACCACCTTAAAAACACTTTCCCTCTTTAAGTATTAAAAAGCTTAACACAGGTAATGGTTAACATCCGAAATCGCGCATATAGCGTAAAAATTACAATAGCTAACGACGAAAAAAAAAAATTAACGAAAACGATAATCGGCTTAACGTAAAGATACGGAAAATATACAAGGCTTTCGCGGCTTTTATTGTTCAGATTAAAAAGCGTACTATTGTAATAAGTTGGGTATACATATTTACGACATATTTATAATGAAAATATTTATTCAGCTCATATTTATTTATATAATACGAGTATAATGCGACTTCATAAAAGTTTAATAGCTATTTTTAATTTACAATTTATATCTGTAATTATTTCCAAACAATAACTCATTTAATTGCGTTATCTGTCCTAAATTTACCGCATTATTAATAATCTGTTCATTAGTCTAGCCCTAGTGATCAGCGTACTTGCCTGCTAATGCAAGGTCCTGGGTTTAATCTCAACTGATTTTCTAGTACGGTTTTTGTGGCTGTCCCGTGTCTACGGCGCTACACGCTATTCTTTCACTGATTATATGGATTATATAAAATAGATATCTCTAATAAATAATATGAATAAAGTCGAATGACTGAAGATGTGCTAATAGTACAATTATATCCTTCGCATGTGACAACTTTTGTCTATATAAAAACCACGCCGAAATCGAAATGGCCTACGAGGATGTTACAAAATCATATGCCTTTGCATTTTATCGTATTAAGTTATAATCTCACCATTTTTTTCCGTTTTCCGTTTAAATAATTTTTCAGTAACAAAGTGTCAAATAGTAACCATGATTGTGGCTATTGTCTCTCGGGCCAACGCATTCAATCATTTTGTTGCATTGTTACAAAACACAGCTTTGTTGCAATTTTAATATCAATACCTTAAAAAAGGGAGAACATTCGTAACATGTCATCAACGTTTTACATAAGAGATATTAAAAACTCCGTACTAATTACTTGTAATTAATCCTTATAAAAAATTGTTTAATTAGAAGGTACTTTGTCCGATTTCTACCACGGCAATATCTTCTTATTTACTATCAGCAGTGGTCATTTGCGCAGGATATCTTAATATGCCTTAAGTATTAGCGCTAACAACGAATCGAAGAGGCTACAAAATAAAGAAAGAATCTTTATACAAAGATATACATATACATAACTAAATAAATAAATATAATAAAAACTCAGGTTAGGTGTTTTAAGAAGTACGAAGATTCGTACGGTCTAAGCATTTTTTAAAGAAGGAAGTGATGATCAAATCGTTCACGTGATGGTAACGTGCAACTTCTGCCCATAAAGCAAGCCGAGCATTAACATTTTCTTCATTTAAATCTTTTGTGCTGAAAAGAGATTTAAATTATTATTTCAATGACAAGGGAGCAATCATCCAATTTAATATGAAGTAACATAGAACGTAACGCTGCTATATTCTAAATAGTGTTAATAGAAACAAAATTAATATTAAGTATTTTTTCGAATAAAAATCGATATAAATGTAAATAGAGTTTTGGAAACTGCATGCTTGCTTAAATGCCTTTGCTTGCGGCGGCGTTGTGTGGCGGGTTGTCCACATCACAGAATATGGTCGAGGAGGGCGAGGGGGAGGGGGCGAGGGGACCACATGCGTCATATTAGTGAACAGGTGTTGCTGGTGGAGGCTGGTCTGCTCGAGTTTGCATTGAATATTGTCTAACATTCTGTCATGGAGCGTGCTTTGGTTTTCTAAGAGACTATTCTTTATAAATTTATTAATATATATTATAAAAAATATATAAGATATATATAAGATAAAAAAACGGGACACCTACGGAGTTTCTTTCGCCGGTTTTTTCCCCGCCAAAGGAACCTCATTACGACGGTAGTAGATTATAAAAAAATGACGTTTGACAAACGGACTTTATATTCCTTGCGTTGAAGAATAATTTTCATTTCAATATATTTTTTTATTCCGGAACATACAAATAGTAGCCACATGAGATTTTAAAACCTAAAGCCACGAAAATGAAGTCGCGGGCATCAACTAGTATATTAAAAGTATATTGAAAATTATTCTTTAATTTTTGTAATTAAAAAATATTAATAAATTAAAGTTTTATTTTAAATTGTACACATTTTCGGCTTTTGATGGCGTTTATTCGTGCTATATTTCTAAAAATAGCTGGGATTTTCTACTGGTTATTCAAAAGAATTTAATGAAAAATCCATTCAATAATACTGCGATCCAATGTGTACTGCAAAAAATAACTAATTTTTTTCAACGATTAACTGCTGCTACGATTTTTCTTGAGAAAAACTTATTAATTTTTATAAAGTCTCGGTATTCACATCGACCAACTTTTGGTTTTCAGTGGAGAAGTGAAGAGATGTGTAATAATTAATTGATTTACTTTATTTATTATAACATTTTAAATAAAATATTTGTGGCTGTTTTCTTAACTAAAAACAAAGCAAGAAACATTTCGAATTTGAAATATAAATAGAAATTGGATGGATCGAACTTCGTCACTAAGGATACATATCGTGCATTTTCGTAACTTTTTCAATGTTTAAAATGAATTAAAAATTTATAAGCAATTATTCTAAATTGTCAGACAAATTAACAAACAGAAATATATAGCTATTTTTTTTGTTTATTAATGTATACCAAACAACCACATAAATATAATAAATACACTGTTTGAAAAAAAATATTCATCTAATCACTTCGATCGCAAATTGTACCTTTCCCTCCCGGGAGAACATTGTAGCATAAGCAGCGAAACCGTTAGATATTATCATGTATCGTTAACAAACACATATCATTGCAAGAGAGAGTTAAAGTCCCGGAAATCCCAGAAGTTTTCGTTAAATAAGAGACGCGTTGATATATTTATATTTAAAACCTCATGATAATTGCCCTCGTTTTAGTTTTGATATAAATATAGTAATATGTGATCATTTTACTCGTAGCTGTGATATCGCAGCTACATGTTAACAACTTGAACATATAATCAACCTAAAATATTTTTTATCACGGTAATACAATCGCAAAAACAGAAGGAAATTTTCGATCACGATAACTATTAACGAATACTGTTATAAGTTGGTTTGGCGTTAGGTAAGCAAATCGAGTCCCGGGGGGGGAGGGGGGACATCGTTCTTCCCTTCAGTGCTGTAAAAGTAGACGTAGAGAAACATTTGAAAAAGCAAATGATGATCCTGGAGGGCATATCAGGTTATAGTCATGTATTACCAGATTAAGAATTATTCATCATCGATCCACGTCTGCAAAATTTCAAATTAATCAGACGTTTGGAAGTGGATCAAAAGTGAATGATAAATTTTTAAAAATACATTCAGGTAATGCAAGTGTGTTAAAAAGTTCCCCATGCTTTTAAATTTGTCGACCGCGTAATCTAGTGGTTAGAGTAACTGACTTCTACATCACGGGTCCTGGGTGCGAATCCCAGCCGAATCCAACATTTGAGCAAAAACAATTTCAACAAATTCTTGGTGTGTTGTGCATCTTAAATGTATGTTTGGATAACGCATCCACGATAAAGGAAAAAACATAGTTGTAGCAACAAGTGTTAGTTGCATATAAATACATCTCAATTAATAAAGAAATGACAGTTAACTAATCGTTATTTTGGAAAATCTAGAAAAACTTATTTTTTTCTAATGCAATAATTAGAAAATAAATTAAAACCATTGCCAGCCCACACCTATCGAGCATGATGATTACGGCAATTGCTCTTAGAAAAGGCCTTTTCCCTTTCGCAAGCTGTGAGAGACCCACGATGAATGTAAGTTCTTGAATGTATAATTTATAAGTCAGTGACAAAAAACAAAATAATATAAACCTATTGACTATCATGGAATATCTCTTTGCCAGTATTTAGTCTCTAGTTCTATTCACTTAACATACGAAACGTAGTGTTTAGCTATTCATTTTTTTATGACCATCATTTCAGCCTATTTTTGTTCACTGTTGAACATAGGCTCCCCCCATAGATTGCGACAAAACACGGTCCTGAGCCACCTGCATCCATCGACTTCCCGCAAAACCGTGAATGTCGGCGCTCCATCTAGTGGGGGGGGGGGGTTCCCTACACTGCGTTTGCCGATACGAGGTTGCCACTCGATAACCTTTCTTCCCCATTGGTTATGGGTACTACGAGCTATATGGCCGGTCCATTGCCACTTCAGCTTGCTAATACTTTTTTTTTTATATATTTTTTACGTTATTAAGTAAAAATGAAAATAAAAGTTTCAATGTACCAGAAATTGAAACTAAATGTTTTATTAGCTGCACTGCTATGCTACGTAACTTTGAATGAATTCGTATCATAACTTGAAGTAGAATATTTTTACATTCTGCGTTAAGCAAAGTTAGAAAACCCTTTAAAAAAATTCTACATCGTAAACTCGTTTCAGTTGCAAAAATTGTTTTAAAAAAAATTGTAAACAATTTTTGCAGACTATAAATTAGTCCATAAGGTATTGCACATTTACACGACCTACTTCGAAATGGCGTGTTATTTAAATAAAGAATTTTATTTTTTTAAGTAATAATGCACAATCAAAAAATAGATGTTATGAATAATCATAAAGTAGTTATAATTATATAAGAGTTAACTTTAAAAAGTAGGTAAAAATTTTCTACCTCGATTTTACTGTAACAAACGGACTTACTTTTAATGTATTAACTTACAATTTAATATAAAGTTGTAGAAAGAGTCGTATTTTAACAAAACAATTTTTTATTGCAAACCCTTCAATTGAATAAGAGTTTACATTTTCTTGTAAGGCTGATCTCATATTATAATCTATTGATGCTTCGACTTCTCTGAATATCATAACAAGATAAAAACGGCTCATAGACCTTCCAGGTTTTGTTCAACTTGTTCGCTGAATTTTTGTGTTATTAAGACATGACTCTACATTATACTACGCAAGCGGTCGTCTTTATTTAATACGTTTATATTAAATAGACTAAATTAAAAGTACACACTTTTATAACAGCGTGTATAACCAGAGTAATATAAATGAAACAGAAAATTCTTCGTAATTAAAAAACAGATGTTATTGCAAAGAAACCAAATATATCGACTAATACACAAATTTGCAAACTACTATTGAGGGTACAACAAAGGCGATCCTAATAGAATTACCAAGTTGCTCTTTCCAGCACCTTGCAGACGCTGTGTCGCCACATACCGCTGGTTACAGCAATTTGACTACATCGAATTCACAGTAAGTCTCTGTGTCCATTTATGCACAGGACGAACGTCGCGAATGGGCATGAGTTCATAATTTATACAAGGCAGCTCTTAAATAGTAACTTTGTATCATCATCATCATTCTCAGCTTCTGCCTTCGTTGGAAGCTATCAACTGCGCAGGAGATGTTATAGTGCACACAAGTGTACACGAAAATACAGACACTCACTCGTCGTAATCTACCAGCGCCCGATGCAACGCTCATGCGATGAAATCGGAGGTAAGCTAGGACGCAGTGTCAGAGACACAGGGACGGTCAAAACACAACGAAACCTCGTTAATTTATACCCAAGCCTAGGCTTAGGTACTCTGATCACTACGCGCTACGGCTACGCGGTCGTCAAAAAAGCTAAATGTAACGTAAGCGACGTAACACAATAGTTTCATGAAGAATAAAAAAAATGTTTTTTTTTGGTATAGCATTACTATTACCGCTAGTAAAAATGGGTTTGACAGGAATCTGCAGTCTTTTAAATTGGAAGGGGAGGTTAATGGGGATTATTGGAACCCGAGGGATGATTACACATTAACATTTTCATACTCCTATTAAAATAGTGGTATTGATTATGTTCTGTACGAATTGTGATTTGAAGTCTCATCCCGTTACATAATCCGTCATAATCCGTGCATCTAAATTTCGCATAATCATGACCGGTACGCCTAATTTTAATTTGAGCTTATGGGAGGGCACACAACAACTCCAGAGAGTTTTCGAACTCTACGGGATACGAAGTGATCTGTGTCCATGATTGTGTTTACTAACAAATACTCCTTTATTTCTTCGTGTCTCTTTTAAAATATCGCAATTCATTTTGGTTTTTCATGTCATCTAAGATGCTGACCGATAAATACCAAACGCTTACCATAAACCAGGGCTGGGGATGCACCCCCCATGGGGTTATCGCCTTGTCGTGGCGGTGGGGGGGGGGGGTGTTCAGTAACCGTAGCCTGGTCACCCACGGAGAAGCTGGGAGGGGCCCACATGGTCGCCCTGAGCGTCCGGCTCGTCCGAGGAGGTCGCTCCGAGTGGGCTACGCAACAAACTCTAGATGCGAATAGGGGGACTACTGGGGGGAGCAGTACGCTGCCCTCCGCAGCCGAGGTGGAGTCGCGGACGGAGAGGAGGTGTGTCGTTATGTCGGTGTGTATGTCGTTGCCTCTCTCCCTATCCTCCGCGGCCAAATTGTGGTCGGCAGCGGAGCCACTTTCAAGTGCGAGTCTCAAGGCTTCATGGCCTCCGCGTGACGGACTCGGGGGTGTTCGTTGCGCGCGCAAAGGGGGGCCGTGTTGGAAGGCGCGTCGTGTGTTCCGGCGCGCCTTACTGGGAAGGAGAGAGGAGAAAAGCAGTTCTCTCTCAAGGAAGAGCCGCCGATGGTAGGGGGCCAGCGCCGGTGGGGTCGCGGATGAGTGCGCGAGCGTTCCCGTGGCCCTGCCAACATGCGCGATGGCGGAATACCATGAGGTTAGTCGGTTTAAGTCCGACGTAAACCGCCCTTCCCCCCCTTAATTCCTCCCCGTGAAGGCATGCATGGGTATGCGTTAGGCATTTCCTCATGTAAAAAAAACTAAACTAAGTAACTGACTAAACGATTTCACACAATCAGTTAGGTCTATTCCCTGGAAAAAGAGCGTCATATAGCTCTGTGTCACTTAAGAGGCAGCGATGTCATTCGCTGCACACATTAAAAACGTACGTAATAGAGCCGCCTTTATCGCAGGCCGCCTGTACCCATTACATTGCTCTTCAAGCAAAATGTGCTTAAGTTACAAACTTCGTCTCTACAAGACTTGTAAATTAGTTGCGGTAGTTGTATAAGACTCGTAATGGCCTATGCAAGCGTCACTTTCGCTCATCGTCGGGCAATCAACTACAAAAGTCTCAACACCCTCTGACCACGATACGGTCAGTCAGGACCCGGCTAACACTATACACACAATTAAGCTACAATATCACATGCATAACGACGCGCTACAGCGCGCGCACACGATTCACCCGCGTTCCTGGGCGGTTCTTACCGCCCAAAATTACCAACACACAGGTCGACTGTCCGAAAGAAGTTCCGCAGCCTCCCTGGGACGGTCGTTAGATGACGTAAAGTTTTTAAGATATTCGACCTCATGAAACACGTCTGACGCGTGTGACCGAATTTTAATGTTAGATTTAGTAGTTTATATATGTATTTATGTTTGGGTCACACCAAACTTGCCACGCGGGTCTCTCGCCCGCGAGCATAGCATCCGATAAAGCCAAAAAGGCTTACAGTACACACCAACTGTGTGTACCGTCTTAGCCGGGCTACAATATTCAATATCACACGCACAACGACGCGCGACCGCCGTAGAGAGCGGCGCCCAATAGTCAACAATCACAACTCGTACACACGATACACCAGCGTTCCAGGGCGGTTCGCACCGCCCAGAGTTCTTACAGAGACCTTATATAACTTAAAATTTTTAAGATATTAATTTGATGTCAGTTAGGATTTTATTTAGAGTAGAATAAAATAGAAGCATTTGCATAATACTTATTGAAAGTCATATTTTTTTTTCTTTTTTTAACTACACTGGTTCGCGAAAAATGCCTCTGTTCTGGGAAGAACTAGTAAGAAACCCAGCGGGTTAATTTTTTCAGTCATTTTAAAAATAATGTACAATAACAGCACTATTTGGCTTGGCGGCGATCACCTCAATATGTTTATTATGTTTGGGTCAAACCAAACCTGGCACGACATCCGATGAAGCGGTGAAAGCCAAAAAGGCTAAGAGCAATCACATCACGGAAAATATACAGAAACCGTGAAGTTTTCCGGTCCAAAAAGTAGTTTATGTCACTTTCCGGCCCATCAACTATCCCTAAGTAACAAAAAATTTCGATCCGTTGCCCTTTTTCTATTTATATTTACAAATTTATAATTTTAAATATAGTAGGGAAGTAGTTAACACACAGATACCTGAAGTTTTCGTAGCTTAATTCATTAAAAAAATATTAGCAAGCGCGGCTATAGCTTCAAGGAATTTAAATAATATAAGGTTTGCTTTGTGCATTACGTAACTTGACATCCTATCTCTGTAGCCGAAGAGATGAATCTTTCATCACTAAAGGTATACCTGCGTGAATTGCTTTTATGTCGCCTGCATCGAACTTCAATTTAAAGAGTTGGAAAGCTTCTACCTAGATGATTACGCTTACGCTAAATAAGCCTTCTAGTTTTCCCTCGTGTATTAATTGTATATACATTAATACTGCTAATATTCAATACTTTTAGAAAAAATACTTAACATGTAAACTGACATATATAACTTAATGAAAACAGTACAACATCCAAGTATTCTTTGCTGTCTTATTTATTGATTAAGATAATACTTGTACCACCACCATACCCACGAAATAATATTTGATGATGACTTATCCCATGCCGCCATCATACGGGAATTATTAAACACCATCACCATTATCAACTGCCGATAAACAGCCCACTGTTGGATTTAGGTCCCTCGGCCCTCGCATGCTTTTTATGGAAGATAGCGACGAGACGAGCAAATCTTTCACCTGGTGGTAAATGCAACATCTGTCCATAACAAATGATTGATGGTCAACCAGAACATTTCTGTGTAGCCACACTACGCTCCTTACCCTGAGACATCAGTTCTAAAGTCTTATATGCCCACGTACACTAGGTAATCCCCTTCATATCTTCCACAGTAAGTAATATTTACAAACTTTTTACTGTGTACAAGTGTAACATCCCTCTACAGGACGCAGGAGTATACAAGCTAGATTGTGAATGTGGTCTCTCTTACATAGGCCAAACAAAAAGATCAATTAAAACCCGCGTAAAAGAACACATAGCTGACGTGAAGCATCGTCGTTCTAGGAAGTCTGCAGTCTGTGACCATGTTCTGGATCATCCCAACCATTACATCAGATTTGATAAACCACAGATCCTTGCAAAAGAACACCGATTCCTACCAAGGATGATTCGCGAGGCTATTGAAATCAAAAAACATCCTAATTTCAATAGGGAAGATGGTTGGGTATTACCACCAGCTTGGGATCCAATAATAAATAAAATTAAATCAAAAACCAAGCATACCACTGCAAGACTTCAAGACACAGTTAGCTCTTTCTGCGTAGATCGGACCCAAAAATAATAATTAAAAGCTGAAGGTACCCCAGGTTAACTATGACATCAGGACATCTGTCACCTCAGTCCTCCCGTGACCATGGGTGCTGTAAAGCACTCGAAACGTCGGGTTATAAATAGTAAGAAAGTAAAAAATTAAACGCGATAAAATCCGTAAACTTAGTTTCATTTAAACTTTTTACTTTTTTTTTACTGCTGACGTCAGAATAACTGATACGTGATAGCTAGATGGATTTGCCGTTATCAGTACGCTTGGACTTGGGCCACGCGGCAATTGGCAATCTCAGTACCAGACGCCTCCCTCCATAGAAGCTTCTGCCATTGGTTCGGGAATTTCGGTGGCCATTTGAGATAGTTATTCCTCCACTTTTCGGAAGTCATGACATTTTCCTGGCATTTCCTATACTACAGTACAGTCTGATAACTCTACCTATTTATTATTTACTTGTAGTTATGATTATTATGCTGCTAAATAAATATAATTATTCAATCAAAAAAACCCGATTTCAACGCAGCAGCTCCAAACATGCTCATGCCAATTTAAGAGTTTCATTATTTTGTCATGGATCCCATCATTAGAACTTGATTAAATTTATATGGGACTTCAATTACGGTACGCACTTTCTTATAAAATCAGTTCATAAATGTAAAATATATGACAAAAAATATACACGTGAATTGAGGACCTCGTTTAAAAATTTGTTGGTTGTTGGTTAAAAATTGCAATGTTTCTCTTAGTTGTAATTATAAATTATAAGCTTTTACGATGACAGAATAATTGGCACTGCTGTGGTGCCCGCCTAGATGGATTCCTGTAACCTACCACCAGTAATATTTCTAATATTAAATAATATACAGTAAAAACAAATAACATATGACACGCCATTATCACGTTAGCTGTGGTCCAAACATATTACCATTGAAAATATATAATTTAGGAATTAATGCTGTCCGCGAGCGTAAGTTTTATCTATCGACTTCTTACTCGTAACCTTGGTTTTTTCAAAACTAACTACGAGTTACTTGATGGAGTACTCCTATTACGTGTTGTAGGTTCAAGCTGCAGTTTGATTTTTCAACTTTTCAACTTGAATATTATACCTACCACTACATAGTATAGAAAAAATCTCTTGCAGCGTCTGTCTGTGCATTAGGCATTCAAACTAATAGAGGAATTTTGATATGATTTTCACCAATGTGTAGTTCATATATTTAGAAAGGTTTGGGTACCTTAATAATGCTCTAAGCCAAATCGACCGCTGGTCTAAATAATGGAGTGGTCTACGAATTAATATTAATAGGGAGAAGAGAAATCTTTTTACCCCTTTTTAAGAATATTGCGGGCGCTGATTAGTGTGAGATTTGGCATAGTTAAAGTTTGCATGGTGAAGAAGCGGGGAATCTAAAATTTATATTGTGAGTTACAAATACATTACTTAATAAAATAAAACATTAAATATTTGCGTTCATACTGACAATGTCCATCACAAAATAGTCTGTCGTTTGTTTACATAACGCCATACTGCCAATGTCAAACACGTAATGGTCTCTGGTCAAACAGTCGCACAGACTATTTTAAATGTTGCCAAAAATAATTATTCAAATCTCAATAACGTACAAACTTAAAAAAAATTGTACGTTAAGTTAAAGTTATAAATAAATGCCTGATAAGAATATTCTATTGAATACATTTCACTCTCCAGACATCTTCTAAGCCTACGTACTACTGTGTAGACTTTGTCGCCTTTTTAATTAAGTGGAATTCTGAAGAAGCGCTCGTTATTAAAATAATAATAAAAAGAGATTCAGAATAACTCATTACATGTAATGAAGGCGGACAAAGAAAGGAACCTGTGACCCATAAAACAGAAGCAACAGCACTACCGCTGCACCAACCGAGCTGTTAATACAAAGTTGTACATTAGTACTGACGCTGATTTTGAAATGAATGAACACAGAATCAAGAACTCAAATGAAAAGACAAAAGTTGTTGTTATTCAACTTAAACATTTAATATTACTATGCCTACGTACTTAGATAACCACTTAATAAAAGCTTCATCCTCATCATTTCAGCCTTTCTTAGATTGCCACTAAACACAGTCCTGAGCCACCTGCAACCATCAACTTCTTGCAAAACCATGCAGGCCATCCCTCCGTCTAATAACAGCTTAAAAAACTTTATTCAATATTTCAAACATGAGACAATGCTAAAATGTTTTTTAACATAATTAAGTTCCAAATGTATCAGTTGTTTTCGATAGGCCTTTGTTATGCAAATAAGGCAATGTGTCCCCTCAGTTGACGTCATCCGTCCGACGCTTGTCCGTCAAAACGCCAGAGGCCATTCGATGTTACCTGTAACTCGTATCAAGCTAAATGGTCAATATCACTTTTAAATCAGTTATGCTGGTATAAACCAAGACTTGTTTCATAGATTCGTGTTATTTTTTGTTATAATCCATGACGTAAATATATTTTGTAAAAATTATATTGATATGAATTATAAAATATAATTGAGGCTTTAAATATATAATTATGTAGCATCCCTAAAAATGGTTTTACATACTACTATTTAACCCGTGTCT
Organism: Luehdorfia chinensis; assembly: GCA_019845155.1. Taxonomy (NCBI): domain Eukaryota; kingdom Metazoa; phylum Arthropoda; class Insecta; order Lepidoptera; family Papilionidae; genus Luehdorfia; species Luehdorfia chinensis. The sequence continues at coordinate 10,582,004 of JAHVAK010000642.1, read as the reverse complement.
ATCTTTCATTGCAAAATTTAGAAATGCTAGAGTATCAGAGTCTTTAAACTGTCTGCTTGATACTAGCAAAGTGATTTGACTGGCCCTTGAAAACATTAGTCTTTCAGCTTCATTCTGTAACGAAGAAGTATTTCGCATATTTTAAAGGTAATTTAATCATTAACAATTACGGTAAACGGTAATAATTGACGATCGACGACCGTGTGACCTGGGTTCGAATCCCAGCCGAAGCCATCATTCGTGCAAAAATATTATTTGTTGGTTTTTAGCTTGGGTTGGGATGTACATGTGAAATTGATGTTATATTTCTTCAAACCGAAACACATTAATGTTTGCACATTAAACAAGTTCTTGACCGCAGAATAACTGGTACTGTAGTGTAGTGGTAGGTAGCACGCCCAGTGGATTGATTCCTTTACAGGAATCGTACCACCAGTATAATGCCGAAAATATACAATTAAGTTTATAATAACATCAAACGAATTTGGAAACAATATAATCGTTAAATTTACTGTACAAAAGAAATATTGAAAAATTGTTAAAACTAATTCTTTTAAGCCGATTATTAAGATGTTATTATTTTAATTAAACATACTGATCATCATTAAACGATATCTGCATATTATCTGAAGAACATCATTTTCTAGGACATGTAAAGTTCACCAACTAGGATCCAAGAAGCGTGGCGGACTCTTTCCGGCTCTAAAACCTACTAAAAAATTAAAGACGGTCGTGTCCAGCAGTTAGCATGTAATGTCCTATAATAGGTTGTTACTTTTACATCTAATATTTTATGTCTGTTTTTGTTTTACTCAGTAGATGTATTGTAAAAAATAGAAATTTACTGAACCTTGAGGGAATGTATAAAATAAACAAAAATTGTGTCATTTTATTATTACTGTAGAAATGTATCAATATCTATCTCTACTGAGACCACATGCAGTGGCGGCTAGTCTTTAAGAGCGAGAAGGAAGGTTTTCTTAATATAATTAGTAAATTACGGTGACCAACCGCTCGCAGTCGATCTACTTCAGCAGTTGTCTCTAGTTACAGAAATTTGCTAGTATCTTACCTATCTAGCCACATTTTTACAAATTTGTATAACACAGTACATAACGTTATAGAGGCAAATCAGTTATATAACAATAATACACTTGATGACAAGTGGTCACTTTACGGACTATACATACACACATACATGACCTTGTTACTGAAATATGTAGGTAATAAAATACTTAGTTGCCAGTAATTGTCTCATGTTCTCGTTATTCACCATTTGGAAACTAATCATCAGCTTTTAGCCCCGCACTACCCGACCTTAATTTTTTGAAGGAGAAAGTGACAAGACGAGCATAACGTTTACCTGATGGTAAGTGCAACGTCTGCAATTGTGTCGTCAAGGGGTAGCAGGGATTGGCTAACTCAAGAGACTCAATTTTTTTATCTATCATCTATTAAAAAGATGACCGCGTAGTCTAGTGGTTAGAGTACCTGACTACCACGTTCTTTGATTTTAATATACAAAACTTATTGGTTATTAAGTGTTGTTGTGTTGTGTTTGCGTACATTTCTTATAACGCTTGAAAACAATTTGAAAACTATCATTAATAAGATAAAAGTTTTTTATTAATAATTTAAATGAATATTTGTTTTTTATAAGTAATTTACTTTTTAAAAAAAAATCACAATTCAACATCGCCATCGAACTTTGTATAAAACTTTCACGGAAGTTCGAGAGCCTAGAGATGGCACATTCAGTCGTAATAAATTAAAACGTCAGGTCTAAATAAGAGCTTCATTTCATATAATTCATTCATATTACATATCATATTCCCCCTGCGCGTTACATCGCGACTTCTACGATTGTGCTTTGATAGTAAAATGAATTTACATCGTTATTTATCATTGATGGCTAATTTCATCATGCTTGACGCACTTCCGTACCAGATTGCGCGGGCAGCTCTCAATTTTGCCCTCTACTAAACGCGCCAAAGAAGTATAACTTCAAAAAAAGTATGCGCATAAGAAATGCTGTATCACACAGAACATGTGCACCGCACAGCACCCATCACCCTGGAACATCAGTTCTTAAATCTCATGCGCCCAGTAACTACACAAGCTCTCAGTGCCCTTCAGAACGAAACTCAGTTATATTTGTACACTACAGCTTCACGGCAGAATAACTGGCCCTGTGGTGGCTTCTACTTAGATGGATTTCTGGATAGAAGTAAACCCCCTATAGCTAAGTTTCAATATTTGTCTGAAGGTTATCTCAGCAACTTCACATCTTTGCTTGCTTGCAATATAGAGCTGTTCTCGATTACAGAATGCTTATCGCATTCTATCATGTAATGTGCGCGAACCGTGGCAGCTCAGGAGCCAGGCGCTTGTCTTAAATTTCGTAGCACGTGAACAACCTGAATTTGAATCTCGGTGCCGGCAGTTCTAAAATTGTTCTGCAATTTTAAGTATCGATTTACCACGTGCTCATCGTGGGGCAACAAATACATACACATATAGCATGTCGGAGACATGAAAATATTTCGAGGACATGAAGAGTCTACCAACCTGCATTGGAGCAGCGTGGCGGACTATTGACAGCTCCAAAACCCTCTCGAAAATGAGAGGAGGCCTGTGCTCATAAGTGGGACATTTATAGGCTGTTACTTTATGTATACGTCGCCATATTCTTTCTATTCCATTTACATACATAAGATCACGACTTTATCCAATAAGGGGTAGTCAGAGACTGGGCACTCACTGCAAAGACAGATGATTGCCACAATCCACGTTTCACCAAAACTTTATAATGCACTCGGTGTGATAGGTGGTGAGCCCATCGCCACCATGCGCTGTTGGGTGCACAGTGCAGTTTAATTCCATTACTCGCCTTTTACGAGATCCATTGGTTCCATCCATTATTTCATTTAAATGCTTAAAAACGTAATCCTAATATAATCGTTGTAATCCTTTTTTTAATAGAAAGTGGTATTTTTTTTAATAATTATAGGTTGTTTATTATTAAATAATTTAGTAATATAAATCTCGGTGCAATAAATCCCCTCGCACTTACGTTTTCTGGAGTGGCTTCAGATACCTATTCGGGCGTGTCTAACAGGCGCTTATTAAGTTCTCTTGTAAAATTATTATAATAAATATTCAGTCTCTGGTACAATTATTCAAATACAATTTTAAACCAACTTTTTTGCTGTTTGAGTTTGATCATTTATTATAACGTCCTCAACAAAAAAAACCTGACCTACGTTTTTCAACTGGTACTAACTAAAATTTCATCATTATATTTAGCATCATTAATATTTTAACCGAAATTAAGTCTACGAGAAAGAAAAAACCTATAAAACATTCCTTAACTGTATGACCACAGAGTACTGCGTGCAAAATTGTTTCTACATTTAACAAATGGGATTTTTTTTTTTTTTTTACTAATTATATACATATTGTAAAAAAATGCATAGGTAGCTCCGAGTCAGCTCCGGGGCCGGGCGCTCGCATTAACATTTCATAGTACGCGTGTGAACTGGGTCCGAATCCCGGTACCGGCACCACTAAAATTGTTAATTGCAATTTTAAGTGCTGATTTACCACGTGCTCGGCGTTGAAGGAGAACATCGTGAGGAATCTGCGTTTCGGAGAAATGCCTCGCATGCCTCAAAATTAGGTTATCTTATATACAGCCCTCTTGCCGTATTCAATGTCAAATCTCCAACGACTCCCAATTTTTACCCGACTTCAATAAAGGATGGGGCTCTCAATTTGTCTGTATACATTTTTTATCTATGTTTAGCGATAATTCTTTACCACGTGGACCGATTTCGATGGTTCTTTTTTTATTACAAAGGGATACATTAGAGGTGGTCTAGTATAAATTTAGACAACTCCTGATAATGGAATCCATGAAAAATAATCACTCTTAAATGCGCATAAGTATGTTTTGAGGTGCTGCGTCGAATTCGGCTTTTTGATTAGATAATTGAGTAAAATCGATAAAAGCGAAAGGGACTTGTATTCGTTATAAAATTTTGCTATTTTTGGAAGCCTGCATGCATGATATTTGAATACATACAGTCACGCCTTTTTACATACAAGGGGTAGGCAGAGGCTACGCACGTAGCCTTCTTTTCGCCCTCGCGGGAAACGAGACGTGACGAGTGACGAACCACAACGCTGCCATTTTGGTACGAGTCAAAAAATTCTTCCCCTGACCTGATATTGCATATTATGGTGTTATTCTGTACGAATAGTCTGTCCGTGGGAAAGAGGTATGTGCAGGTGAAAGAGGTATTCTACTCTGCCGGACAACTATCGGCCGAAATATTAAATAACCGATGATATAAACAGTAAACTAGAGTAAACGACGTAGCCCTAAGGATCAGCAAGCTAAAGTGGCAATGCGCCAGTCCTATATCTCGTAGTATTATTTATATAGTGTAGTGTAAATAGTATTTTCTAAATAGTGTTAATAGAAACAAAATTAATATTAAGTATTTTTTCGAATAAAAATCGATATAAATGTAAATACAGTTTTGGAAACTGCATGCTTGCTTAAATGCCTTTGCTTGCGGCGGCGTTGTGTGGCGGGTTGTCCACATCACAGAATATGGTCGAGGAGGGCGAGGGGGAGGGGGCGAGGGGACCACATGCGTCATATTAGTGAACAGGTGTTGCTGGTGGAGGCTGGTCTGCTCGAGTTTGCATTGAATATTGTCTAACATTCTGTCATGGAGCGTGCTTTGGTTTTCTAAGAGACTATTCTTTATAAATTTATTAATGTATATTATAAAAAATATATAAGATATATATAAGATAAAAAAACGGGACACCTACGGAGTTTCTTTCGCCGGTTTTTTCCCCGCCAGAGGAACCTCATTACGACGGTAGTAGATTATAAAAAAATGACGTTTGACAAACGGACTTTATATTCCTTGCGTTGAAGAATAATTTTCATTTCAATATATTTTTTTATTCCGGAACATACAAATAGTAGCCACATGAGATTTTAAAACCTAAAGCCACGAAAATGAAGTCGCGGGCATCAACTAGTATATTAAAAGTATATTGAAAATTATTCTTTAATTTTTGTAATTAAAAAATATTAATAAATTAAAGTTTTATTTTAAATTGTACACATTTTCGGCTTTTGATGGCGTTTATTCGTGCTATATTTCTAAAAATAGCTGGGATTTTCTACTGGTTATTCAAAAGAATTTAATGAAAAATCCATTCAATAATACTGCGATCCAATGTGTACTGCAAAAAATAACTAATTTTTTTCAACGATTAACTGCTGCTACGATTTTTCTTGAGAAAAACTTATTAATTTTTATAAAGTCTCGGTATTCACATCGACCAACTTTTGGTTTTCAGTGGAGAAGTGAAGAGATGTGTAATAATTAATTGATTTACTTTATTTATTATAACATTTTAAATAAAATATTTGTGGCTGTTTTCTTAACTAAAAACAAAGCAAGAAACATTTCGAATTTGAAATATAAATAGAAATTGGATGGATCGAACTTCGTCACTAAGGATACATATCGTGCATTTTCGTAACTTTTTCAATGTTTAAAATGAATTAAAAATTTATAAGCAATTATTCTAAATTGTCAGACAAATTAACAAACAGAAATATATAGCTATTTTTTTTGTTTATTAATGTATACCAAACAACCACATAAATATAATAAATACACTGTTTGAAACAAAAAATTCATCTAATCACTTCTATCGCAAATTGTACCTTTCCCTCCCGGGAGAACATTGTAGCATAAGCAGCGAAACCGTTAGATATTATCATGTATCGTTAACAAACACATATCATTGCAAGAGAGAGTTAAAGTCCCGGAAATCCCAGAAGTTTTCGTTAAATAAGAGACGCGTTGATATATTTATATTTAAAACCTCATGATAATTGCCCTCGTTTTAGTTTTGATATAAATATAGTAATATGTGATCATTTTACTCGTAGCTGTGATATCGCAGCTACATGTTAACAACTTGAACATATAATCAACCTAAAATATTTTTATCACGGTAATACAATCGCAAAAACAGAAGGAAATTTTCGATCACGATAACTATTAACGAATACTGTTATAAGTTGGTTTGGCGTTAGGTAAGCAAATCGAGTCCCGGGGGGGGAGGGGGGACATCGTTCTTCCCTTCAGTGCTGTAAAAGTAGACGTAGAGAAACATTTGAAAAAGCAAATGATGATCCTGGAGGGCATATCAGGTTATAGTCATGTATTACCAGATTAAGAATTATTCATCATCGATCCACGTCTGCAAAATTTCAAATTAATCAGACGTTTGGAAGTGGATCAAAAGTGAATGATAAATTTTTAAAAATACATTCAGGTAATGCAAGTGTGTTAAAAAGTTCCCCATGCTTTTAAATTTGTCGACCGCGTAATCTAGTGGTTAGAGTAACTGACTTCTACATCACGGGTCCTGGGTGCGAATCCCAGCCGAATCCAACATTTGAGCAAAAACAATTTCAACAAATTCTTGGTGTGTTGTGCATCTTAAATGTATGTTTGGATAACGCATCCACGATAAAGGAAAAAACATAGTTGTAGCAACAAGTGTTAGTTGCATATAAATACATCTCAATTAATAAAGAAATGACAGTTAACTAATCGTTATTTTGGAAAATCTAGAAAAACTTATTTTTTTCTAATGCAATAATTAGAAAATAAATTAAAACCATTGCCAGCCCACACCTATCGAGCATGATGATTACGGCAATTGCTCTTAGAAAAGGCCTTTTCCCTTTCGCAAGCTGTGAGAGACCCACGATGAATGTAAGTTCTTGTATGTATAAAGTCAGTGACAAAAAACAAAATAATATAAACCTATTGACTATCATGGAATATCTCTTTGCCAGTATTTAGTCTCTAGTTCTATTCACTTAACATACGAAACGTAGTGTTTAGCTATTAATTTTTTTATGACCATCATTTCAGCCTATTTTTGTTCACTGTTGAACATAGGCTCCCCCCATAGATTGCGACAAAACACGGTCCTGAGCCACCTGCATCCATCGACTTCCCGCAAAACCGTGAATGTCGGCGCTCCATCTAGTGGGGGGGGGGGTTCCCTACACTGCGTTTGCCGATACGAGGTTGCCACTCGATAACCTTTCTTCCCCATTGGTTATGGGTACTACGAGCTATATGGCCGGTCCATTGCCACTTCAGCTTGCTAATACTTTTTTTTTTATATATTTTTTACGTTATTAAGTAAAAATGAAAATAAAAGTTTCAATGTACCAGAAATTGAAACTAAATGTTTTATTAGCTGCACTGCTATGCTACGTAACTTTGAATGAATTCGTATCATAACTTGAAGTAGAATATTTTTACATTCTGCGTTAAGCAAAGTTAGAAAACCCTTTAAAAAAATTCTACATCGTAAACTCGTTTCAGTTGCAAAAATTGTTTTAAAAAAAATTGTAAACAATTTTTGCAGACTAGAAATTAGTCCATAAGGTATTGCACATTTACACGACCTACTTCGAAATGGCGTGTTATTTAAATAAAGAATTTTATTTTTTTAAGTAATAATGCACAATCAAAAAATAGATGTTATGAATAATCATAAAGTAGTTATAATTATATAAGAGTTAACTTTAAAAAAGTAGGTTTAAAATTTTCTACCTCGATTTTACTGTAACAAACGGACTTACTTTTAATGTATTAACTTACAATTTAATATAAAGTTGTAGAAAGAGTCGTATTTTAACAAAACAATTTTTATTGCAAACCCTTCAATTGAATAAGAGTTTACATTTTCTTGTAAGGCTGATCTCATATTATAATCTATTGATGCTTCGACTTCTCTGAATATCATAACAAGATAAAAACGGCTCATAGACCTTCCAGGTTTTGTTCAACTTGTTCGCTGAATTTTTGTGTTATTAAGACATGACTCTACATTATACTACGCAAGCGGTCGTCTTTATTTAATACGTTTATATTAAATAGACTAAATTAAAAGTACACACTTTTATAACAGCGTGTATAACCAGAGTAATATAAATGAAACAGAAAATTCTTCGTAATTAAAAAACAGATGTTATTGCAAAGAAACCAAATATATCGACTAATACACAAATTTGCAAACTACTATTGAGGGTACAACAAAGGCGATCCTAATAGAATTACCAAGTTGCTCTTTCCAGCACCTTGCAGACGCTGTGTCGCCACATACCGCTGGTTACAGCAATTTGACTACATCGAATTCACAGTAAGTCTCTGTGTCCATTTATGCACAGGACGAACGTCGCGAATGGGCATGAGTTCATAATTTATACAAGGCAGCTCTTAAATAGTAACTTTGTATCATCATCATCATTCTCAGCTTCTGCCTTCGTTGGAAGCTATCAACTGCGCAGGAGATGTTATAGTGCACACAAGTGTACACGAAAATACAGACACTCACTCGTCGTAATCTACCAGCGCCCGATGCAACGCTTATGCGATGAAATCGGAGGTAAGCTAGGACGCAGTGTCAGAGACACAGGGACGGTCAAAACACAACGAAACCTCGTTAATTTATACCCAAGCCTAGGCTTAGGTACTCTGATCACTAGGCTACGCGGTCGTCAAAAAAGCTAAATGTAACGTAAGCGACGTAACACAATAGTTTCATGAAGAATAAAAAAAATGTTTTTTTTTGGTATAGCATTACTATTACCGCTAGTAAAAATGGGTTTGACAGGAATCTGCAGTCTTTTAAATTGGAAGGGGAGGTTAATGGGGATTATTGGAACCCGAGGGATGATTACACATTAACATTTTCATACTCCTATTAAAATAGTGGTATTGATTATGTTCTGTACGAATTGTGATTTGACGTCTCATCCCGTTACATAATCCGTCATAATCCGTGCATCTAAATTTCGCATAATCATGACCGGTACGCCTAATTTTAATTTGAGCTTATGGGAGGGCACACAACAACTCCAGAGAGTTTTCGAACTCTACGGGATACTAAGCCTTGTCGTGGCGGTGGGGGGGGGGGGGGTGTTCAGTAACCGTAGCCTGGTCACCCACGGAGAAGCTGGGAGGGGCCCACATGGTCGCCCTGAGCGTCCGGCTCGTCCGAGGAGGTCGCTCCGAGTGGGCTACGCAACAAACTCTAGATGCGAATAGGGGGACTACTGGGGGGAGCAGTACGCTGCCCTCCGCAGCCGAGGTGGAGTCGCGGACGGAGAGGAGGTGTGTCGTTATGTCGGTGTGTATGTCGTTGCCTCTCTCCCTATCCTCCGCGGCCAAATTGTGGTCGGCAGCGGAGCCACTTTCAAGTGCGAGTCTCAAGGCTTCATGGCCTCCGCGTGACGGACTCGGGGGTGTTCGTTGCGCGCGCAAAGGGGGGCCGTGTTGGAAGGCGCGTCGTGTGTTCCGGCGCGCCTTACTGGGAAGGAGAGAGGAGAAAAGCAGTTCTCTCTCAAGGAAGAGCCGCCGATGGTAGGGGGCCAGCGCCGGTGGGGTCGCGGATGAGTGCGCGAGCGTTCCCGTGGCCCTGCCAACATGCGCGATGGCGGAATACCATGAGGTTAGTCGGTTTAAGTCCGACGTAAACCGCCCTTCCCCCCCTTAATTCCTCCCCGTGAAGGCATGCATGGGTATGCGTTAGGCATTTCCTCATGTAAAAAAAACTAAACTAAGTAACTGACTAAACGATTTCACACAATCAGTTAGGTCTATTCCCTGGAAAAAGAGCGTCATATAGCTCTGTGTCACTTAAGAGGCAGCGATGTCATTCGCTGCACACATTAAAAACGTACGTAATAGAGCCGCCTTTATCGCAGGCCGCCTGTACCCATTACATTGCTCTTCAAGCAAAATGTGCTTAAGTTACAAACTTCGTCTCTACAAGACTTGTAAATTAGTTGCGGTAGTTGTATAAGACTCGTAATGGCCTATGCAAGCGTCACTTTCGCTCATCGTCGGGCAATCAACTACAAAAGTCTCAACACCCTCTGACCACGATACGGTCAGTCAGGACCCGGCTAACACTATACACACAATTAAGCTACAATATCACATGCATAACGACGCGCTACAGCGCGCGCACACGATTCACCCGCGTTCCTGGGCGGTTCTTACCGCCCAAAATTACCAACACACAGGTCGACTGTCCGAAAGAAGTTCCGCAGCCTCCCTGGGACGGTCGTTAGATGACGTAAAGTTTTTAAGATATTCGACCTCATGAAACACGTCTGACGCGTGTGACCGAATTTTAATGTTAGATTTAGTAGTTTATATATGTATTTATGTTTGGGTCACACCAAACTTGCCACGCGGGTCTCTCGCCCGCGAGCATAGCATCCGATAAAGCCAAAAAGGCTTACAGTACACACCAACTGTGTGTACCGTCTTAGCCGGGCTACAATATTCAATATCACACGCACAACGACGCGCGACCGCCGTAGAGAGCGGCGCCCAATAGTCAACAATCACAACTCGTACACACGATACACCAGCGTTCCAGGGCGGTTCGCACCGCCCAGAGTTCTTACAGAGACCTTATATAACTTAAAATTTTTAAGATATTAATTTGATGTCAGTTAGGATTTTATTTAGAGTAGAATAAAATAGAAGCATTTGCATAATACTTATTGAAAGTCATATTTTTTTTTCTTTTTTTAACTACACTGGTTCGCGAAAAATGCCTCTGTTCTGGGAAGAACTAGTAAGAAACCCAGCGGGTTAATTTTTTCAGTCATTTTAAAAATAATGTACAATAACAGCACTATTTGGCTTGGCGGCGATCACCTCAATATGTTTATTATGTTTGGGTCAAACCAAACCTGGCACGACATCCGATGAAGCGGTGAAAGCCAAAAAGGCTAAGAGCAATCACATCACGGAAAATATACAGAAACCGTGAAGTTTTCCGGTCCAAAAAGTAGTTTATGTCACTTTCCGGCCCATCAACTATCCCTAAGTAACAAAAAATTTCGATCCGTTGCCCTTTTTCTATTTATATTTACAAATTTATAATTTTAAATATAGTAGGGAAGTAGTTAACACACAGATACCTGAAGTTTTCGTAGCTTAATTCATTAAAAAAATATTAGCAAGCGCGGCTATAGCTTCAAGGAATTTAAATAATATAAGGTTTGCTTTGTGCATTACGTAACTTGACATCCTATCTCTGTAGCCGAAGAGATGAATCTTTCATCACTAAAGGTATACCTGCGTGAATTGCTTTTATGTCGCCTGCATCGAACTTCAATTTAAAGAGTTGGAAAGCTTCTACCTAGATGATTACGCTTACGCTAAATAAGCCTTCTAGTTTTCCCTCGTGTATTAATTGTATATACATTAATACTGCTAATATTCAATACTTTTAGAAAAAATACTTAACATGTAAACTGACATATATAACTTAATGAAAACAGTACAACATCCAAGTATTCTTTGCTGTCTTATTTATTGATTAAGATAATACTTGTACCACCACCATACCCACGAAATAATATTTGATGATGACTTATCCCATGCCGCCATCATACGGGAATTATTAAACACCATCACCATTATCAACTGCCGATAAACAGCCCACTGTTGGATTTAGGTCCCTCGGCCCTCGCATGCTTTTTATGGAAGATAGCGACGAGACGAGCAAATCTTTCACCTGGTGGTAAATGCAACATCTGTCCATAACAAATGATTGATGGTCAACCAGAACATTTCTGTGTAGCCACACTACGCTCCTTACCCTGAGACATCAGTTCTAAAGTCTTATATGCCCACGTACACTAGGTAATCCCCTTCATATCTTCCACAGTAAGTAATATTTACAAACTTTTTACTGTGTACAAGTGTAACATCCCTCTACAGGACGCAGGAGTATACAAGCTAGATTGTGAATGTGGTCTCTCTTACATAGGCCAAACAAAAAGATCAATTAAAACCCGCGTAAAAGAACACATAGCTGACGTGAAGCATCGTCGTTCTAGGAAGTCTGCAGTCTGTGACCATGTTCTGGATCATCCCAACCATTACATCAGATTTGATAAACCACAGATCCTTGCAAAAGAACACCGATTCCTACCAAGGATGATTCGCGAGGCTATTGAAATCAAAAAACATCCTAATTTCAATAGGGAAGATGGTTGGGTATTACCACCAGCTTGGGATCCAATAATAAATAAAATTAAATCAAAAACCAAGCATACCACTGCAAGACTTCAAGACACAGTTAGCTCTTTCTGCGTAGATCGGACCCAAAAATAATAATTAAAAGCTGAAGGTACCCCAGGTTAACTATGACATCAGGACATCTGTCACCTCAGTCCTCCCGTGACCATGGGTGCTGTAAAGCACTCGAAACGTCGGGTTATAAATAGTAAGAAAGTAAAAAATTAAACGCGATAAAATCCGTAAACTTAGTTTCATTTAAACTTTTTACTTTTTTTTTACTGCTGACGTCAGAATAACTGATACGTGATAGCTAGATGGATTTGCCGTTATCAGTACGCTTGGACTTGGGCCACGCGGCAATTGGCAATCTCAGTACCAGACGCCTCCCTCCATAGAAGCTTCTGCCATTGGTTCGGGAATTTCGGTGGCCATTTGAGATAGTTATTCCTCCACTTTTCGGAAGTCATGACATTTTCCTGGCATTTCCTATACTACAGTACAGTCTGATAACTCTACCTATTTATTATTTACTTGTAGTTATGATTATTATGCTGCTAAATAAATATAATTATTCAATCAAAAAAACCCGATTTCAACGCAGCAGCTCCAAACATGCTCATGCCAATTTAAGAGTTTCATTATTTTGTCATGGATCCCATCATTAGAACTTGATTAAATTTATATGGGACTTCAATTACGGTACGCACTTTCTTATAAAATCAGTTCATAAATGTAAAATATATGACAAAAAATATACACGTGAATTGAGGACCTCGTTTAAAAATTTGTTGGTTGTTGGTTAAAAATTGCAATGTTTCTCTTAGTTGTAATTATAAATTATAAGCTTTTACGATGACAGAATAATTGGCACTGCTGTGGTGCCCGCCTAGATGGATTCCTGTAACCTACCACCAGTAATATTTCTAATATTAAATAATATACAGTAAAAACAAATAACATATGACACGCCATTATCACGTTAGCTGTGGTCCAAACATATTACCATTGAAAATATATAATTTAGGAATTAATGCTGTCCGCGAGCGTAAGTTTTATCTATCGACTTCTTACTCGTAACCTTGGTTTTTTCAAAACTAACTACGAGTTACTTGATGGAGTACTCCTATTACGTGTTGTAGGTTCAAGCTGCAGTTTGATTTTTCAACTTTTCAACTTGAATATTATACCTACCACTACATAGTATAGAAAAAATCTCTTGCAGCGTCTGTCTGTGCATTAGGCATTCAAACTAATAGAGGAATTTTGATATGATTTTCACCAATGTGTAGTTCATATATTTAGAAAGGTTTGGGTACCTTAATAATGCTCTAAGCCAAATCGACCGCTGGTCTAAATAATGGAGTGGTCTACGAATTAATATTAATAGGGAGAAGAGAAATCTTTTTACCCCTTTTTAAGAATATTGCGGGCGCTGATTAGTGTGAGATTTGGCATAGTTAAAGTTTGCATGGTGAAGAAGCGGGGAATCTAAAATTTATATTGTGAGTTACAAATACATTACTTAATAAAATAAAACATTAAATATTTGCGTTCATACTGACAATGTCCATCACAAAATAGTCTGTCGTTTGTTTACATAACGCCATACTGCCAATGTCAAACACGTAATGGTCTCTGGTCAAACAGTCGCACAGACTATTTTAAATGTTGCCAAAAATAATTATTCAAATCTCAATAACGTACAAACTTAAAAAAAATTGTACGTTAAGTTAAAGTTATAAATAAATGCCTGATAAGAATATTCTATTGAATACATTTCACTCTCCAGACATCTTCTAAGCCTACGTACTACTGTGTAGACTTTGTCGCCTTTTTAATTAAGTGGAATTCTGAAGAAGCGCTCGTTATTAAAATAATAATAAAAAGAGATTCAGAATAACTCATTACATGTAATGAAGGCGGACAAAGAAAGGAACCTGTGACCCATAAAACAGAAGCAACAGCACTACCGCTGCACCAACCGAGCTGTTAATACAAAGTTGTACATTAGTACTGACGCTGATTTTGAAATGAATGAACACAGAATCAAGAACTCAAATGAAAAGACAAAAGTTGTTGTTATTCAACTTAAACATTTAATATTACTATGCCTACGTACTTAGATAACCACTTAATAAAAGCTTCATCCTCATCATTTCAGCCTTTCTTAGATTGCCACTAAACACAGTCCTGAGCCACCTGCAACCATCAACTTCTTGCAAAACCATGCAGGCCATCCCTCCGTCTAATAACAGCTTAAAAAACTTTATTCAATATTTCAAACATGAGACAATGCTAAAATGTTTTTTAACATAATTAAGTTCCAAATGTATCAGTTGTTTTCGATAGGCCTTTGTTATGCAAATAAGGCAATGTGTCCCCTCAGTTGACGTCATCCGTCCGACGCTTGTCCGTCAAAACGCCAGAGGCCATTCGATGTTACCTGTAACTCGTATCAAGCTAAATGGTCAATATCACTTTTAAATCAGTTATGCTGGTATAAACCAAGACTTGTTTCATAGATTCGTGTTATTTTTTGTTATAATCCATGACGTAAATATATTTTGTAAAAATTATATTGATATGAATTATAAAATATAATTGAGGCTTTAAATATATAATTATGTAGCATCCCTAAAAATGGTTTTACATACTACTATTTAACCCGTGTCTATCTTTCATTGCAAAATTTAGAAATGCTAGAGTATCAGACAAACAGTGGCGGCTAGTCTTTAAACTGTCTGCTTGATACTAGCAAAGTGATTTGACTGGCCCTTGAAAACATTAGTCTTTCAGCTTCATTCTGTAACGAAGAAGTATTTCGCATATTTTAAAGGTAATTTAATCATTAACAATTACGGTAAACGGTAATAATTGACGATCGACGACCGTGTGACCTGGGTTCGAATCCCAGCCGAAGCCATCATTCGTGCAAAAAATATTATTTGTTGGTTTTTAGCTTGGGTTGGGATGTACATGTGAAATTGATGTTATATTTCTTCAAACCGAAACACATTAATGTTTGCACATTAAACAAGTTCTTGACCGCAGAATAACTGGTACTGTAGTGTAGTGGTAGGTAGCACGCCCAGTGGATTGATTCCTTTACAGGAATCGTACCACCAGTATAATGCCGAAAATATACAATTAAGTTTATAATAACATCAAACGAATTTGGAAACAATATAATCGTTAAATTTACTGTACAAAAGAAATATTGAAAAATTGTTAAAACTAATTCTTTTAAGCCGATTATTAAGATGTTATTATTTTAATTAAACATACTGATCATCATTAAACGATATCTGCATATTATCTGAAGAACATCATTTTCTAGGACATGTAAAGTTCACCAACTAGGATCCAAGAAGCGTGGCGGACTCTTTCCGGCTCTAAAACCTACTAAAAAATTAAAGACGGTCGTGTCCAGCAGTTAGCATGTAATGTCCTATAATAGGTTGTTACTTTTACATCTAATATTTTATGTCTGTTTTTGTTTTACTCAGTAGATGTATTGTAAAAAATAGAAATTTACTGAACCTTGAGGGAATGTATAAAATAAACAAAAATTGTGTCATTTTATTATTACTGTAGAAATGTATCAATATCTATCTCTACTGAGACCACATGCAGTGGCGGCTAGTCTTTAAGAGCGAGAAGGAAGGTTTTCTTAATATAATTAGTAAATTACGGTGACCAACCGCTCGCAGTCGATCTACTTCAGCAGTTGTCTCTAGTTACAGAAATTTGCTAGTATCTTACCTATCTAGCCACATTTTTACAAATTTGTATAACACAGTACATAACGTTATAGAGGCAAATCAGTTATATAACAATAATACACTTGATGACAAGTGGTCACTTTACGGACTATACATACACACATACATGACCTTGTTACTGAAATATGTAGGTAATAAAATACTTAGTTGCCAGTAATTGTCTCATGTTCTCGTTATTCACCATTTGGAAACTAATCATCAGCTTTTAGCCCCGCACTACCCGACCTTAATTTTTTGAAGGAGAAAGTGACAAGACGAGCATAACGTTTACCTGATGGTAAGTGCAACGTCTGCAATTGTGTCGTCAAGGGGTAGCAGGGATTGGCTAACTCAAGAGACTCAATTTTTTTATCTATCATCTATTAAAAAGATGACCGCGTAGTCTAGTGGTTAGAGTACCTGACTACCACGTTCTTTGATTTTAATATACAAAACTTATTGGTTATTAAGTGTTGTTGTGTTGTGTTTGCGTACATTTCTTATAACGCTTGAAAACAATTTGAAAACTATCATTAATAAGATAAAAGTTTTTTATCAATAATTTAAATGAATATTTGTTTTTTATAAGTAATTTACTTTTTAAAAAAAAATCACAATTCAACATCGCCATCGAACTTTGTATAAAACTTTCACGGAAGTTCGAGATCCTAGAGATGGCACATTCAGTCGTAATAAATTAAAACGTCAGGTCTAAATAAGAGCTTCATTTCATATAATTCATTCATATTACATATCATATTCCCCCTGCGCGTTACATCGCGACTTCTACGATTGTGCTTTGATAGTAAAATGAATTTACATCGTTATTTATCATTGATGGCTAATTTCATCATGCTTGACGCACTTCCGTACCAGATTGCGCGGGCAGCTCTCAATTTTGCCCTCTACTAAACGCGCCAAAGAAGTATAACTTCAAAAAAAGTATGCGCATAAGAAATGCTGTATCACACAGAACATGTGCACCGCACAGCACCCATCACCCTGGAACATCAGTTCTTAAATCTCATGCGCCCAGTAACTACACAAGCTCTCAGTGCCCTTCAGAACGAAACTCAGTTATATTTGTACACTACAGCTTCACGGCAGAATAACTGGCCCTGTGGTGGCTTCTACTTAGATGGATTTCTGGATAGAAGTAAACCCCCTATAGCTAAGTTATTTGTCTGAAGGTTATCTCAGCAACTTCACATCTTTGCTTGCTTGCAATATAGAGCTGTTCTCGATTACAGAATGCTTATCGCATTCTATCATGTAATGTGCGCGAACCGTGGCAGCTCAGGAGCCAGGCGCTTGTCTTAAATTTCGTAGCACGTGAACAACCTGAATTTGAATCTCGGTGCCGGCAGTTCTAAAATTGTTCTGCAATTTTAAGTATCGATTTACCACGTGCTCATCGTGGGGCAACAAATACATACACATATAGCATGTCGGAGACATGAAAATATTTCGAGGACATGAAGAGTCTACCAACCTGCATTGGAGCAGCGTGGCGGACTATTGACAGCTCCAAAACCCTCTCGAAAATGAGAGGAGGCCTGTCCTCATAAGTGGGACATTTATAGGCTGTTACTTTATATATACGTCGCCATATTCTTTCTATTCCATTTACATACATACATACATAAGATCACGACTTTATCCCATAAGGGGTAGTCAGAGACTGGGCACTCACTGCAAAGACAGATGATTGCCACAATCCACGTTTCACCAAAACTTTATAATGCACTCGGTGTGATAGGTGGTGAGCCCATCGCCACCATGCGCTGTTGGGTGCACAGTGCAGTTTAATTCCATTACTCGCCTTTTACGAGATCCATTGGTTCCATCCATTATTTCATTTAAATGCTTAAAAACGTAATCCTAATATAATCGTTGTAATCCTTTTTTTAATAGAAAGTGGTATTTTTTTTAATAATTATAGGTTGTTTATTATTAAATAATTTAGTAATATAAATCTCGGTGCAATAAATCCCCTCGCACTTACGTTTTCTGGAGTGGCTTCAGATACCTATTCGGGCGTGTCTAACAGGCGCTTATTAAGTTCTCTTGTAAAATTATTATAATAAATATTCAGTCTCTGGTACAATTATTCAAATACAATTTTAAACCAACTTTTTTGCTGTTTGAGTTTGATCATTTATTATAACGTCCTCAACAAAAAAAACCTGACCTACGTTTTTCAACTGGTACTAACTAAAATTTCATCATTATATTTAGCATCATTAATATTTTAACCGAAATTAAGTCTACGAGAAAGAAAAAACCTATAAAACATTCCATAACTGTATGACCACAGAGTACTGCGTGCAAAATTGTTTCTACATTTAACAAATGGGAATTTTTTTTTTTTACTAATTATATACATATTGTAAAAAAATACATAGGTAGCTCCGAGTCAGCTCCGGGGCCGGGCGCTCGCATTAACATTTCATAGTACGCGTGTGAACTGGGTCCGAATCCCGGTACCGGCACCACTAAAATTGTTAATTGCAATTTTAAGTGCTGATTTACCACGTGCTCGGCGTTGAAGGAGAACATCGTGAGGAATCTGCGTTTCGGAGAAATGCCTCGCATGCCTCAAAATTAGGTTATCTTATATACAGCCCTCTTGCCGTATTCAATGTCAAATCTCCAACGACTCCCAATTTTTACCCGACTTCAAAAAAGGATGGGGCTCTCAATTTGTCTGTATACATTTTTTATCTATGTTTAGCGATAATTCTTTACCACGTGGACCGATTTCGATGGTTCTCTTTTTATTACAAAGGGATACATTAGAGGTGGTCTAGTATAAATTTAGACAACTCCTGATAATGGAATCCATGAAAAATAATCACTCTTAAATGCGCATAAGTATGTTTTGAGGTGCTGCGTCGAATTCGGCTTTTTGATTAGATAATTGAGTAAAATCGATAAAAGCGAAAGGGACTTGTATTCGTTATAAAATTTTGCTATTTTTGGAAGCCTGCATGCATGATATTTGAATACATACAGTCACGCCTTTTTACATACAAGGGGTAGGCAGAGGCTACGCACGTAGCCTTCTTTTCGCCCTCGCGGGAAACGAGACGTGACGAGTGGCGAACCACAAGGCTGCCATTTTGGTACGAGTCAAAAAATTCTTCCCCTGACCTGATATTGCATATTATGGTGTTATTCTGTACGAATAGTCTGCCCGTGGGAAAGAGGTATGTGCAGGTGAAAGAGGTATTCTACTCTGCCGGACAACTATCGGCCGAAATATTAAATAACCGATGATATAAACAGTAAACTAGAGTAAACGACGTAGCCCTAAGGATCAGCAAGCTAAAGTGGCAATGCGCCAGTCCTATATCTCGTAGAACCGATAATCGTTAGGGGAAGGAAGATTCCAAATTGACAACCTTGTATAAGCAAGTCAAGTTACTGGAATTTTGTTTTAAAAAAAAAAATTAGCCCCATGTATTACATGTATTGTAAGGCGACACCTGTTTGTGTTTGTAAATACAGGTGACCCAGTATAATTTTTAGCTGGAATAATACACCAATCTTCCGCAAAACCTTTTTGTGAAATTGGTTCTAATTTTTATTTCAAAACTCTGTATTAAGAATATCTTCTTTTGTCTGATTGTTTATAAAAATAGATGACATGTCTAATTGTACGTTTAGAGTCATAGATAACTTACTAAGAATTGAGAAGTCGATGAATTTCACATAGGCGATATATTTTATTATTATAACTATTTTTTTCCGGTCTTCCTTTTTTACATTAATCATATTATTATTTTTTAAAAAGTAGTTGCCTTATGCCCCGTAATTGTTCATGAGTTGATTTGATATTGTTTTCATTTTAATTGTTTTTTTGTGTCGACAGAATATCAGCGCTGAAAAGGCATAGCAATATGCCTTTTCGTTGCTGCAATCCTGTGGGGACTTCTATTTGTTCAGTTGAATCTTGTGTGTGTACATGTGTGTGAGCGTGTGTGTATCCGAATAAGCTGTAAAAGCCTTAGGGCTAACATTGATCGTCAATCATAAAAAACGCATTTTTTATTGGATAAAGTGACAAAGCGAGCTAAACGTTCACCAGATGGTAAGTGCAACGTCTGCCGATAACAGACGCTACCTAAATATTTCGGTGTGGCACCACCACACT
The DNA here is from genome assembly GCA_019845155.1 of Luehdorfia chinensis. Classification (NCBI taxonomy): domain Eukaryota; kingdom Metazoa; phylum Arthropoda; class Insecta; order Lepidoptera; family Papilionidae; genus Luehdorfia; species Luehdorfia chinensis. The sequence goes on along the minus strand of JAHVAK010000642.1, from coordinate 10,561,914 downwards.
ACACTACGCACGTCACTCTGAGACATCAGTTCTTAAGTCTGATATGCCCTCAGTTCCCTTCAGACGGAAATACAGTAATGTTCGCACATTACTGCTTCAGAATAACTGGCTGTGGGGTGGTACCTACCTAGACGGATTCCTGCATAAGAATCCTATCACCAGTGATACATAATGTAATTCAACGTTTGATGAGACTTAACTGATGTAAAGTGGCGTTGTTTTAACATAACATGATTGCTGTGTGTCGAATAGCTCCGGGCGGAGCCTGGCACCAGTAATAGTCTTTTAGCACGAGCCCGTCTCTCAAGTCAAGTCGTAACAAACGCTATCCAAATCTTAGGTATACTGCAACCGATTGCAATATTCCATATATATAAGAAAAGAAAACACTGCCCTGCCTTAGCAGATTAAAAAAATATCAAGATACTATGGTGACATATTATAAAAAAGTCCAAGTTATTTCCTACCTTTCTTAATTACGTTACATATATATTTTTAATATCGGTGAACTATTTTTATGTGAAATAGTATAGATGCATTTTTTTTATTTATAACTTTTTTAATAAGTATAAAAAAATTAATAATAATATAAAATCAATAAATAAACTTCTGTGCGCGTAAGATTTTACATTGGTCGACTTTTTCAGACGGATATATACCGTGTGTAAGTTAGGCTGAGATAAATTACGAGTATGTTTATGAAATACGATTTTATCACACGGTTTACACTGTTCAAACTTCGTCGACCAAAAACATAGATTAAAAAAAATATAGCAGACATAACAATTACAATATATGACTAAATTAACGTTTTCCTAAAAATGTCAGTTATTTATAAATATATTTCTGTAACTGTACAAAACACAATTTATGAAACATGGAGCCTAAGTAAACCAATAAAATGATCGAATTAATAAAAAACGTAGCTTTTCTTTATTTTTATTACAGGCAACGCGACAAGGGTACAGAAATAACTCCAATCAATACCTCTTTCTATTTTTTCACTTAACAAATACCTGGCTGTTCCCATTACATTAATACAATTAAAATGTTTCGTCCCGGCAGCTGAATTTTAGCTTCATACTAGGCACTGTAAATAAACTGTATATAATGTACAAAGCATAACGTTACACTAAGTTTATTTAGAGTAACTAATTTAATGATTGATTTTATAGATTTCAATAAATCGATCTCACGATAGCTTATACTGTGTGATAATTATTCTTTCTTCACACGGCGTAACTTTAGTTGGTGAGGAACATTGGCACTTGTGTGTTTTTTGTGTATTAATTACACTGCTGAAAATAGGCCTCCCCCATAGATTACCACAAAAGTTTGCGGGCGGGTTTATTTATTCAGATGTTCCAGGAAGATGCTGCTGCTCATCTCCTGGTTTTTGTTGTCCCACTGTTGACAATTATGACACCCACGGGATGAGATGGGGTGGTAGATTACCTTAAACCGCCACCACACGGAAAATTAATTACATACCTTATTAATATTCAATTGTGTTGATAGAGTTTTGGTTTTTTCTTAAACGAGGAATTTTTGAGCCACACGGCGGTATTTTTTTTCCTTTTTATCTATTATAAAAATTAATAGTTATATGCATGAAAGATCACCTGAGATTGGCTTTACCGATTTGGTTGATTTTTTGCTGTGTTCGTTATTGTCAGAGCAAGGTTAGACTGAATTTTTTTTTATGTAAAATCGTCCGGAAAAGATTTGAATACAAAATTTGGATTGTAAAATACAATCCAAATTTTGTATTAAAATCTCAATAAAAAAGTGACGTTCAGTTGGGCAATTCTGGAGATGAGACGTGTTATAAAAAACTACTAATGTTTTTTTGCTAAGCGCAGTTCTCATTTTCTGCATTAATAAATTGTGTGAAGCCGGGGCGGGTCGCTAGTTATTAGTAAAACTAAACTGAATATAGCTCTAAACATTTTTGTGCTTTGAGAATATTTTTAAGAATGATTTGTAGCTCGTTCATGGGTTTACGTTTTTAGTGTAAAAAGTCTTCCTATAAATAGGTTTGAGAAATGTATTAAACAAAGGCTATAAAAAAGGGTTACCGTAATTTAATTATTTAATCAAAAAACAGAAGAACCTCACTATGAAACGGTGGTAGATGGTTAAAATAAATACATTTAAGAAACGAAGTTAAAATTTCTTACATCAAAGAATAAATAGTAGTCGTCGAAATTCGACCGTAATTAAAATAAATCTAAATTTGAACGTTATTGACGTTTGAGTAATTATTTATTGGCATCATTTTAAAATTCTAAGGCGTCAATCTCTACCGTGCTTAACATGATGCAGTATGAACAAACAAACAAACAACAGAATATTATAAATAATGAATGTTATACTTTTAAATATAATGTATTTGTAAAACATATTATATCTAAATTTTAGTTTCCTGGCTTCTTCTCCATACAAATTTTAATTATGCAGAGTCTCATACACGTTCGTGAGCCAATATGCTTAAAAAAGGTTACAACGTACTAAATGAACGTACAAAGATATTTTATTGTAATTAATATTTCCATTCTATATCCTATATCTTGAACACCGCATGTTCAGAACACAGCTTGAAAGAAAGAAAGAAATAAAGTTTATTCGGCAAAAACCGGTGACGTACAAAACATGCATTTTCCAACCAAAATTAACATAACAACTTAAAAACCATAAAAAGTTGATGCTTACCACTAATCTTATAACTAAGCTGTACGTTTGGCTATTGTATGTACGTCGCGGGTCATGACAAAAGGGTCATCACTCAGCATATTGTTGCGCTAACAAGCCCAACGCTGAATTTTGAAATTTTCAGTGATGACCGCTAGAGAATATGCGGTCGTCAAACATGCACAAGACTGCACAAGCTTACTGAGTCCTACTGACGAGGCCATATTTGTCCTGCTGTCTGCCATTGCGTGACTGTATTTCTACTATTTTTATATGTTTCTAACCCTTCCTCCGATATCATCTCATACCTAATAGCTACTATTACGCTAATACTTACGGCTCTATCATATATCCTGCGCAGATGACATTTTCCGATTGTTAACAATGAGATGTTGCTGTGGTGAAATTGACCAAGAGGACATCGTCATCATACATATATATTATTTAAATATATATATATATATATTATATAAAAGCACATTTTTTGTCAGTACATTTGTCTAAACGAACGGATTTAACTCGAAAACTACTGAAGCTATTGTGATGAATTTTACACAAGTTATGTTATACTCTAGGACTAACTCACACTATGTTTCATCGTGTTTGTTTCACCGGTCCCTAACTTATGAACATTTTTTCGACAATATTCCACAGAACACCATCTATGGTATTGTCGTAAAACACTTGACTATTAAAAACTTTGTCATATGGCGCCGTCTACATGTTGAAAAAGACTACAGTAAATTGACTATTGGACTTAAATCGTCCACGTAAAGTTACTTTTGAAAAATATTTTATAAAGCACAATTTTAGTTTATTGAAGTACCTATATATTTTATCAGACTGTACGAAAGGATTTGAGTTTGGGTATGTAAGAATTCTCTAATAATTATAGTGTATATAATAACCTGTCTAAGCAAATCCTCAAGTCCACAACGAACGAAGTCGCAGGTACGGGTTGTATTAGCATAAAAACAAACCTTTTTTCCTTGATGTATGAAAACTCTTAATGATATTTATATAACGTAGCTCTGGGTTTTTTATTCGTTTCAACAAATACAAGAAAAATCTGCCACGTTCGCACAGATTCAATATTATGTAACTTTATCACTTTGGCTTTGTATAATGGGACGCATATTACATCGATGTCGTTCAAAGTGAAATTATATAGGTCATGTCAATTAATGAAATTCGACTTTGGCATAAATTAAATAATAAAAAACATTACAGATAAAATCTTGTTCATTTATATCTTCGTATAATGGAACGCATATTACATCGATTCCGTTCAAAGTGAAATTAATTACATTACCTATATAGGTAATGTAATTAAATGAAATACGACTTTGGCATAAATTAAATAGTAAAAAACTTTACAGATAAAATCTTGTTCATTTATGTCTTACTTTTAGAAAGTTACACTCTTCATCTTCTTTGGCCTGTTAATAGTCCACAGTCAAGCTTATCTTACGTTTCCATACGTTACGTATACGTATATTAATCGTGGATGTGTGAATGTTTGTTACTTACATAAAAATAAATTATTCGAGCTTAGTCTGCCACGCTACTCCTCTGTGAGTTGACTGAAAACCACATGTCTTTGAGTAATATTATCCATGCAGGTTTATCGTGTTCCTCAGTGACCTGCTTTAGTGCGTATAGCAAGTACAAAAATCCGTAGCGTACTCACGTAACTTACATTCATGTATTAGAAAAGTGAACGTGGAAGATGCTGTCTCTTCAACCCAATTAATAAATAATTATACTCTCCTTAGTTTTACGTACTTTTAAAAGTAATAGGTGTTTAACAAGAAATTGTCTCGTCTTTTTTTGAGAATATGATGATTGACTGTAGTAGAATCCTAGTCGTCAACCGATCTTCACTGAAGACCTTATACTGCCCAATAACTTTATCAACACTACAAGAGATGCAGCTGGATTTATTTTTAAGAAACTCGCCGGACTTAGCCCTAACCGACTGTCACCTTTTTAGGGATTTGAAGAATTTTTTTCCGGTAAGTACTAGACAATTCTTTTAAACATTGTTAAGAGCTTTGTCCAAATATCACTTTTCTTAAACATTTTGATTCTCTATTCCTCCATAAAAACGGCAATTTCAGAAATTAAACCATAACCATATTTGTTAGTCATTGTACTATAGACAAAAGATAAAGATAAATACATTTTTAACCCAAATTAATTGTTTAGTTGACTACATTACTATAATTAGTCATTTTATACAACAAATACCCATTTGCTTTGAATATATTGCACACTGTGACATGCAAATCTTAGTGATTGCATTAAATCGGACACAGGGAAATGTATGGAGTCGATACAGGCAAATTGGTGTAACTAGCGGCACGTGGTGGCACAGGCGGGCGTCTGCAAGCTGCGCACGGTCAACGCAACTTGATAATTCTATTGAGAGCACCTTTGTTGCACGCTCTCGATTGCAGTTAACGAAGCAGAGTATTCATTGAAATACCGATATAGTTGTGGCGTGTGACCAAAATATTGTCATTAAAATCGTTGCTATAGTAATACATTTATGGATAAGTTGACATTATGTTTAGTCCGAAAAGACACAGGACCAGAGGATGAGAAATAATACTCGTAATATGCAAAACAGTGAAGTGAATTCACTAACAAAGTGATTCATGATACGCCCTCTCCACTAACTACCAATTATGGAAAGAAGATATTGAATCGTACGGTTTTTTTTTTATTTGATAAAAGTGACGGAACGAGCAAAAACTTCACCTGATGGTAAGTGCAACGTCTGCCCATAACAAATGCTGTGTCACCCAGAACAGTGTGACACCATAATGCGTCCGTCACCCTGAGACATCAGTTCTTAAGTCTCATATTGCCCAGTGATTACGCAAGCTCTCAGTGCCCTTCAAACCGAAACACAGCAATGCTTGCACACTACTGCTTCAAGGCAGAATAAGTGGCCCTGGGGTGGTAACTACCTAGACGGATTCCTGCATTTCCTGCATAGGAATCCTACGATTAGGAGTCGTTGAAAACATGTTGGATTTTACAAATGGAAAAAATCTCGTTTACCTGGGAAGGAAAACGGTATTGCGATGTGCCATCGCCGTTTTCTTTGCGACTTTGGCGGAGCTGTACCGTCGATGCCGGCAGTGTTGGGGCTGCAGCAGGAAAGAAGTGATGTATTATGTTACGCTGCTCTCCCTATCCTCCGCGCCCGAAATGTGGTCGACGGCGGAGCCACAGACCAGATCTACCGTTGCAACCGGGAAGGCTGGTGCTTACGAGTGCTTGTTTTTCCGGCCCTGAAGCCCCGCTTGACAGACTCAGGGGATCCATTGCACACACAAAGGGGAGCCGTAAAGGAAGGCGCGTCCCGTTTTCCGGTGCGACTTGCTAGGAGGGAGAGTATGGAGAAATTGTCCTCTCCCGTGACCTTACCAACATGCGGCAAATGCGGAATATCATGCGGTTTTAGTCAATGCAAGTCAGACATAACTGGTCCTTACCAAAGCGGGGGACCTGCCCATCGATTGGAGGCCATGAGATTTTTCTAGCATCTCATTTAGTCGACTTTTACGACACACAATATGATATGGGGTAAGAAATTCTTTGGTCACCACCAAACAGTAACAATTTACATCACAGTTCGAACATATCATACATCTTGTGTAGTGTGTAGTTAATAATAATAAATTAATATATCAACGCTGTCTCTTAACGTAGGTTTGTTTATTTATATTAAATAACCTTAAAGTGGACCCGTAAATGAGATCCCACATGGAGTTTTTTAGTCCCTGGGTTTTCGAAAAACTAATTATAAATTTAGGTAACCTTTTAGTTACTTATAATTGCATATATTGCAACTATCATTTTTATTAAAAATTAATTTTACAAGAAAAATAGGGGTAAACATTTTATAGTTTGTCCAGATTTACAAATACGCTTAAACACAAAATTTGGAAAGGTTTTTTTTGTTATTTAATTTATCGATTAAATGTATGCTTACACAACATCAAAATTATCGACGTATGCACGTAAGATTAAATATTGTAGTCATGTGCAAGATGAAATTTTATGATAATTAGCCCCTCCGCTCTTACCCGCTCGATATTACATTACTTTATATTATGAAGTAAATTGGTATTACGTTGCTGTATTCATTACATTAAATGTCTTCATTTTATAAAACTTGTTATGAAATTTTACTCTCAACACTTTTGTGCTTACGTATTATTTGTCCTCTACTGAGCTAGCTGAAAACATCGAGTACATTTAAAAAACATGTATTTTAAAGTAACCTATAATAATGCTTCTTTTTTTTGTTCCAGGTATCGACCACGAGAAATAAAAAAAACGGCAAGCGTACTGAATAAAAAAAATATCTGTTCACATACAAAACACTCGTAAAACATTATCAAACAGATTTCGATAGCTTTACATACTAGAGCACGAATAACTGCTTCTCATTCAAACTATGCCGAAGCATGGCAAACAACCCGACTTCAAGTAAAATGCGTCTGTTACGTCACTAAAGGGAAACTCAGTCACGTAAGCAGGAGCACACAATTATAGATCTCTCATGAAAACTCTACAGCGCACAGACCTAGAGGTATATCCTTCAAGCGTTTACACTGTACACAAACTCACACATTAATTTTACATACTGTGAGTAAATTGAGAGCTCTTTCGACAACATGTTAGCCTAGTATTCAAGGTAACGAAGAGGTGTAGCATTTGGACTAAGCGGCACTTATCCATTTTCACTTAAACACAAACTGCACACCTACACATAATATGTCATAATTCATGAACCTTGAGTGAATACTTTGCAAATTCGCAGGGTAATTAGCCAGCATACCGAAATTAATAAGCTCGGGACCAGAGTAAATCGTTACTGATTTGTGGCAAACGTTCAAGAGGGACGGATGAATTTAACTACGAAAGGTGAGTTATCGATGTAAATTTCATTGTATGCTAATAGCGAATGTTTGACGTTACATTTAACTCTAAATTATTTCTATGCGCATTGCTAAAAACAAACACTTAGAGGAACAATTGAGTACTAGTTGAGAAGATAAAACAGTGAGATATTTACTCAGCTACGCACAAAAAAACAAACTAGAACATATCAATTCTAAAAACTTTTATGATATGTTTTTTTTTTCTTATAGGAGAACGAGTCGAGCAAAACGTTCACCTGATGGTAAGTTCAACGTCTGCCTATAGCAAATGCTGTGTCACACAGAACATTTCTGTGTGCCACCATATTGCGTCAGTCCCCCTGAGACACCAGATCTCAAGTTTCATATGGCCAGTAAAATTACACTAGCTCTCAGTGCCCTTCAGACCGAAACACACTACTGTTCCATAGCAGAGGTTCTACGGTGGATTGTCATATTGGGAAATATTTAAGGGTGGTAGACCCTTAAATATTTCCCATGAATGTTGTAACAATAATTGAAGAGACTAAAGAGAACTCATTTATTTCAGTACTTATAAACTATTAAAAATATGCGTAATCATTAAATAAATATAAATAAATCCCCGATAAAATAAAAAGACTATAATTATTTTAATTGAACTTGTACATCCGACCCTCCCCATGTCAAATTAAGTGTAAAGCACGCGTCAATAAATAATGTAGTCGACGGGTTGAAGCTACGGGTATATTGCACGATACACTCTTGACATCTGGGGTGTAGTAGACTTTACAAGGTTTGCATCCGGTCCACTTTGTACCCCAATAGATATTCTATATCAGGCTACTGAGTTACCATTTTATCTCCACTACCAGGTTTAAGACTGCCTGGCTATAGCCTCTACCCTGTAAGCGACTGGTGCGACGTTTGTGGCTGAATATTTTATATAAACTTTTTGGAACTCCATGTAATCTTGTAGAGTTCTACAGTTACCATGTACTGATTACAAATCATATTTTTATGTAATCAGACTTTAACTAAGCAAAAGATCGTAATACGTGTGTAAACGCTGTCTGTAGTTTTAATTCTTATTTGCTTTAAATTAAAATATATAAAATTCTGTTTTTGCATGCGGTCACATCTTGCGTTTACAATAAGAACTTGGTAACGACGCAGGATATATGATGCAATGAAATCAGATAAAAGAATAGACACTGTGTTGAATATAAACAAATAACAATGAACACCAGAACTGATAACTTGTGGAATTATGAAATTAGACTAGTAGATTTTAGATTTGAAAATGCAAGTCGAAACCTACGGATCCGTAAGCCTTCAGGAATTACGTGAGCGTTGCTGACCGTTAAGAACTTGAGAGGGACTGTGATCTTATCCTGTTATTACAACTACTTGCTTCACATTCACACTTTAGAACTGGAACCTAAGGCAAAAACAAACTTATAAATAATAAGGAATTTTCTAAGAATAAGAAATTTCATAAAATATTTGTAGACTGGTTTAACTTTATTAATGAATTTTCATTACTTCTTAATTTAAAAAAAATACGATTTTTCTTTCCTTAAAAATTTTCGTGATACTCTTTTTTACTGGATAAAGCGACGAGGAGCCGAACGTTCACCTGATGTTAAGTGTATCGTCTGCCCATAACAGATGCTGTATCACCCAGGCCACACACTGCACCCGTCACCTTGAGACATTAGTAACATTATTCTTAAGTCTCAAAGGCCCAGTGATTACACTAGCTATCAGTGCTATTCAGACCGAAACGTAGTAATGTTTACACACTACTGCTTCACGCCTGATCAGATTAACTGGCCCTGGGGTGGTACCTACCTAGACGGATTCCTACGTGGGAATCCTACCACCAAGATTTATAAATTTACACATCTTAATTATCATTATCTAAATTTCGATTCTATCTGACTTCTGAAATTTCAACTAGAAACTACATATATGTACATATCTAGACGCATTCAAATATAACTAATGTATCATACAGAGGGCAATCGACATATGTTCTCTAATTCGCGTTACTTGAATCTGTTTTGAATAATGCTAAACGCTGCAGGATATTTGGACAGTGTCCATTCAGCTAAAAGATCCACTTGCATAATATCTCACTAGGTTGCATCTAGTCTGAATATCTAAATGTCTGTCATTGAAAACAGTAATTGCAGTAAGTTGGCTCTGAAATATTAAACATTCGTTTTATTTGTAAGTGAAGGTAATTTGAATATGGTAAATATGAAGAATTTGTAATGGTCATATAATAGCAAAGAAATTTGATTATTACGTGTATATTTTATAATACAAATTAAAATATAACTAAAAGAAACAACAAAACACATTGCAATGTGTAATATATTAAAACTATTTCATTAATTCATCATTTCACACCTATCACTAGTCTACTGCTGAACATAGGCCTCCCCCATAGATTGCCACAAAAGTTTGTAGCTGTAATTTTGGGGGGATTTCGCCAAGGTTGCCACGTAAGGCAAGTGGGTCAGCAACAGCAGATTATTTTTTCAGATGTTCTAGGAAGATGCTGCAGCCCGTCTCCTGGCCTTTATTTTCCCCCTGTCGACTTTTACCACACCCGCGGAATGAGATGGGGTAGATTCTTTTAAGCCGCCACCACACCGCGATTAGAAGTTGTGAAATTTACTGGCCATGGGGCAGGCACGAGTCATGAGTTTGAATCCCGACAGAGGGCAATTTGGGCATTTACGGGAATTCTATGGATTTCTTATGTTTTAAAAACGCGCTGCGGCAATTCTGATTGTAAATAAATAAGTTGCCTTGACTGAGGAAGTACTACGCTCTTCACAGAATATAACCTTAAAAACAGCCAAACACTGATTTATTATAATGAAAGTGATGAGACTATGAAATCGTTCACCAGATGGTAAGTGCAAACCAATAACACAAATACTGTCTCGCCCAGAACAGTTCTGTGTGACGCCACACTCGCTCTGTGTCAATTCTGATTGTATATAAATTAGTTGCCTTGGCCGGGGAAGCACTTCACAGAATAGAACAGTAAAAATAACATTTTTTATAGAATCGATGAGACAATCAAATCGTTTACCAGATGGTAAGTGCAACGTCTATCCACAACAAATGCTGAGGATTCATCTAAAACATTTCTGTGTTGCACCACACTGCGGCGCTACACAAACTGTGTAGCGCCGCAGTGTGCCTTAGACATCGATTCTTAAGTTGTATGTGCCCAGTAGTTACACTAGCTAACAGAGTCCTTTAGACCGAAACACAGTAATGTTTACACACTACTGCTTGACGGCATAATAACTAGGAATGTGGTGGTGCCTAGACGGATTCCTACATAGGAACCTACCTATGTAGGGATCCGTTTAGGTGTATGTGTGCGTCCGTTCCTACCAGTATCACAATTACTGGCAAAGAGGCATTCTGTAATAATCCGTCGAGGTGACAATGCATCTTCATCTTGATTCTTAATGAAAGATGAATGTAGGTTTCAGTGACTATATACCATCGATTAGACTATGTGCTTCTTTGTCACCCATTTGTCACTTGATACCAGAGCCTTGCGGCCCAGAGTCTTCGACAACGTACAAGACTTTTGGATTCAGTAAGGTAGCGGAATGAGTGCCCCTACATTTGCGCGGACTTACAACTGTGTATAATTTGTGTGCTGATGACATTCAGATAATAAGAAGACAATATCTCCAGGGTCGTAGTCTACCAGTAGGATAATATTATCAATCATCTTATAAGAATTTTGTTCTCCTCGTATATACAATGTAATAACGACATAAAATAACAGACTGTAAATCCAACAGTTGCGCTCCTCTCATTTCTGAAAGGGTTCCAATTAACAATTTTAGTGCTGTGAGCACTAGGGATCGAACCCAGTGTCGACAAGGTCACTGGCATACGATGGTAAGCGCCTGGCCCCTGTACCTAAGTAAAGCATTAAAGTATTATTATTAGCTTTATCATTCTTAAAATAAAAAATTGTTATATGAAGAGCTATTAATGTACTCTATTATCTTATAATTCATACCTTTGGGAAATTAGAGCAGGATCAGACAAATTAACATATATAATACATATATGATAAAGGTGCCATGGGTTGTAGTTTATTCTAAAAATGTATGTATCTTTTGATATGAGAATTTGGCGTTTATTTATATTTCATTTAATCTTTTTCTGATGAATGTGGAACCTAACCTTTCAAATACAAACTAACTTATGACATTTTGAGGTCGTTTCATTCTATATTTTAGTATCATATACGAGTAAAAACAACTTGCAACTTTATAAGGCGCAGGTTCGGCCGCACATGGAGTACTGTTCTCATCTCTGGGCGGGGGCGCCCCAGTGTCAGCTACTTCCATTTGACCGCATTCAACGGAGAGCGGCTCGAATCGTCGACGACCATGTTCTATCTGATCGGCTTGATCCACTGGCTTTGCGAAGAGATGTTGCATCCCTTTGCATTTTTTATAAGATCTACCATGGGGAGTGTTCCGAAGAATTGTTCGAATTAATTCCAGCCGCTGATTTTCACCATCGCACATTGCGGCACAGCGCGAAATTCCATCGTCACCACCTTGATGGTTGGCATTCCAGCACAGTGCAGTTTTTCGCACAATTTTCTGCCCCGCACAAGCACCTTATGGAATCTGTTGCCGCCAGCGGTTTTTCCAGACCGATACGACTTAGGGACCTTCAAGAAAAGAGCCTATTCCTTCCTCAAAGGCCGGCAACGCATATGCTATTCCTCTGGTATTGTAGATGTTCATGGGCGGCGGTGATCACTTATCATCAGGTGAGCTGCTTGCTCGTTTGCCTCCTCTAACATAAAAAAGAGTACATTACACGTATACAAATTCATTGTCAAAGCTCTAGATTAACTCTGGTCGCATGTAACTGTGCTAACATGCTTTGCAAAATAAACAACCCTTTTCTTTTTTACGTTTTAAAATATATCTGCTTTTAAAATCATGAGGCGCACTTAAAGTAGGTTATGAAAATCATGACTGTCACAAGGGAAGACGGGTATAAAACAAAATAATCACGGTAACAACAGTAATTCTTTTAGTAATAATTAAATCGATAATTAAATGTTTTAACATTTTCGCTGCCATAACTAATAACAAAGAAATCGATATTGCAAATTATTAAATTTATAAAAATCACGTTAAAGTAGGAAAAACAAACACAAAACCCATATGTAAGAAGGCCACGGTAATGGCAATTCACATTTATTACTCTTACTGCAATGGTTAACATATATTAACAGTCCAGCCCATTGGCTATCATGATCGGAATACTGTAGTTGCTAGCCTGCACTCTACGCACCAGTGGCACCACATCGCTTTCTTATAATCACGTAAAAGCAATCGACGCTAGCCTCTGTAAAGATCTCCGATGCGCTGCAAAAGCGAAAAGGAATCCTATCACAAGTTAATCATCATCAACAACAGTCCGAGGATCCCCTGCCACCTGGACATAGATATCTCTTAAAAAAAGAAGGATTTGCCCTAATCGCCATCCTTGGCAGGCGAAATCGAAACCGTCTAAAATGAGAATTACAAACTTTTGTGCAATCTACGGAGGAGGCCTATCCAGCCAGCCAGTGTTGCGCCGGCAGTGGACTAGTGATACGCTGAAATAATGATGATGAAACATATTACAACGCGTGCGTATTTGATTTGTGGATAATATAAAATAGAACCAACATATTTTACCGACATCGGTGTATAAAATTCCAAATTCCGCGATAAAATCCGTAAAAAAAATAATTTTATTTAAATGTGTAATATTCGCGTAAATAAAAGAAAACTTTATGAATAATTCTTATTATATTACTATTTCTTTTTTATTTCTATACATGGCTAAGTTGTCAAAGTGCTGAGTCTCCTTTTCGAATTCCAGTCAAAGTTTATATTTGTCCAACACACAAATTATTGCTTTTCTAGTTTGAGCGTTATTGCAATCGTCTTGAGACTCGTTGAGTCTCGGCTAACACTACGAGTATATCTGATCCGTCCTCCGATCTTATCTAGTTACGTTGTCAATATTAAAAAGAGATTTATCAGTTCGGTGAACATTCATAATATTTTAGATCAACCAACTTAGTCTTAAAAAAATTATATATCAATCAGCTTTTCATTGTCGTTGGGTACCGCATCATCGGAATGGAAAATCAATCTAGTAATCCGAGAAAAGCGGCAACGTTTTGAAAATGGGACATCGAGAAGTGTTTCAAAAATCCTAACTGGGAACAAAATTTGGATCTGTCAATATGATCTCAACAGTAATGAGCATTAGTGAGAAGGTTTGGGGACAGAGCCAGAAATTTATATAGAAATATATACGAGTAGAATAGTATACAACGTTTGCATTTGAAAAAGTTTTTATACAGTCCAGCAAAAGTCAAAGACAGGGCACAGAAAGGTCGTTCTGTACTACAGTAACTTATCTTGCCACACTTACTAGTAACTGTAAAGAAAAACGTTTAATCAAGAAAGGTCTAAGAAACCAGCCCCATTTATTAAACAGAAGTGACTGATCTTCTATGTATTTTTTTGTAATATTTTATTTAATAAGTAATAAAATCTTATTATAATAAAAAAATGTAAAAGTAACAGGTGTAATTCAGGCAAGTTTTTGACTTAATACAAAACTCTCTTGACTGACGTAGAATGAGCTCCCAAAACCACACAAAAAAACATTTTACTTATAAAAAATGTAGCTATAATAAGGGATAAAAGTTTTTTTTTTATTGTTAAAGTGACGAGACGAGCAAAACGTTTACCTGATGGGAAGTGCAACGTCTACCCATAACAAATGCTGTGTCACACAGAACCTAATCCTACCACCAGTAAAAAAAGTTTAAAATTCAAAATAATGACACATTATTGAATGAATGATGCAATTAAATAACATTATTTTGTATGTAATAGTATAATAGTAGTAACATACAACTTCATTTAAAACATGGAGAATACTTACGGAGCGAACATACAAACTATTTCGATTTTTTGCTGAACTGTTCACAAAATGTGTGAAGATAGTAAAGTATACCGGGTCTTCAAGGATTTGAGAAATCTGTAACTATATATGGTTGATAAACACGAAAGCAGATGGAAGGAGTTATTAACATCAAGGTGAAGACCACACCTTGCTTTGCTTTTGGCAGAAACATGGTTTTTATTTAACATTTTATATCAATTAGAATCCTGCTTACAAGAAATGCCCGAAATAGTCTTCTCCCGAAATTGTCGCATGCTTTAAATCCCAATTTCGAAACGTCGCTTTAATATTAAAAATTGTTGCGCGAGAGATTTTAACAAGAAATGAATTGCGGGTGCATTACCAGCCTTTCAGATTTGGTTATGTCAATTAACTTTTGGACAGTTTTCATTGACTTTTAAGTTTAATATTGTTAGTATTTGTGTTCTTAAATGAACGATGAAAAGATAACAGTGACCAAAATTATAGCGTTGCTAGAAGGTTGTAACCAATGTTACGTGTCTCCACGGTTAATTATTAGTTGTACGAGTACGGTAGTACTCTGAACAGTAGAAAGAGTTCAGAGGATCTGGCTGCAATTTCATGAGATGGGATCTATAGAAGGATGCCAGGTTCTGGAAAATAAAGATTTACTGAACTACTAAACGACCGCTTCTTAGTAAGTCAAGAAATAAGAAATTGAAAATTTATTTTACTCTTGGTCTTAAAAATTACTTGAAAGAATAACCAATGTATGTACTATAATGTACCAATTAGTCTGTGGACGGTGAAAAGAAGACTTCACGCTGCCAATATACGCAGTTATGTCTGGCTTGAGCTCCTATATGAAAAGGTGAGCACCGAGTTGCCAGACTGAGATTCGCTCAAAACTGTGCATCGTGGACTCTAGTGGAATGACCTAGTGTTTGATTCTAAGATAAAGCCCGATTCTAGGTATTTGGTAAGAATCGCCGTCAGTGAATGCTTCAAAAAGCAGGAGAATGCTATGCATAGTTGTTGATGTTTCTAAAAATCGTCAAGTTCTAATTCCACATGCATATTTATTGCTATAGGAGAGAAATTCATTTTTACCGTCGATAACCCTCGGTCGCACGGTTCTAGAGATGTGGACGCGTATATGCAGGAGATAGTGATTCGCCGATTGGGTTGGCCAACACGAAGCCCCGACCTCAATCCAATCGAGCATTGTATGGAAAATCCTCAAACGACGCGAAAGATCGGTGTAGGCACCTCCCTAAAACACCAGAGAACTTAAAAGAGTGATAGCCGAAGAGTGGAAGCGCATTTCTTTAGAAATAATTAAAAGCGTCATCTTCAGCATGCCCAGAAAAAATGAAAATGTAATCAGGGCTTGAAGAGGCCACACGATATTAAATTCATTTTAATTTAATTTAATAAAAAAATATCTCAAATTTTGCTTGTTTAATTTTATTGTGACGTACAAAAACTGCTTATTGTACGTAGTACATTATAACTTAATGTTATTTTATCTCTATCTTAGTTTTACTTATCGATGTCTAAATAAAAGAGTTCAAAATTAAAGCAAACGTTACAGAACATCTAATTTTGATTACGTGCCTGCTTTAGTAATTTAGATTATTTGCAAAAGCAATTTGCAAATAATCTAAATTACTGCAATTTATTTGCTAAATAAGGAACTTCATATAAAAAACCTGTGAAGTATCCGAAGTTATAAATAGTAAAATAAAACGCTATGAAATCGGTTAATCTAGTTTTATTCAAAGTGAAGCGTGCTTTAACGAAAACATTGTCATCATGCGGGCTAAAAAAGAAGTACTGTCACAATGTTCTAATTGACTCAAGAACTTGTTGTCTGTTTTCTAGAAAGTCCTAAATTCTGGTGAGCAACGTTTTGCTGATCAGAATGTTTTGTACTAAACAAATCGATCGATTCGCGAATGATTTTGAAGTGATGCAACGAAATGTGGAACAATCTGTTTTACTCAGTTCTTAAATTTCGACCGGGTGGCATAGTCTAGTAATGGCTGAAGACGACGGTTATAAAAGTGAAATTCATTGTAGTCATCAAATGTATTTTGTTTATCTTGCTAAATAATACTCAGATCCAAATTACAAACCGGTCCACCTGAGAACGTTGCTTTTTTTTATTTTTTATCTTTGATTATGTCATATTTAAATCAAGATATAGAGACAAAGAATTACCTTGGATCAGAATCTCGGCTACTTATTCAACTGTATATAGGCGGTCAGTTGAGAAAGAGGTTGGCTCAGCTACTATCGGTGTAGTTTGCTCTCCAAGACCGCAGACGTTGACTGACCCTTCATCGGCTGTGTCTTCGTCATCAAAACGTTAAGTTAAAGAGGACAAGCTTAAGGGCTCTTCAACAAAGTAGTACCTTCGGCAATTACTCCACAATAATTGATATGTCTCGTACTCGGAGACATCCGAACACATATTTCCTGTGTCGATGAATTCTTACATAAAATAAGGAAAAATAAATAACACTTCTGTGTTGATATGTTTTATTGTTTGCTGTTACAATGAGAATTTTAAGTACATTATTTAGAAAATACGCAATTAACTAGTAAGATCTAAATGAATAGACAAAAACTACAAGACCAAATTTTTACCACACCAGAAAAATATCATGTAAAATGCACCTAATTCCTTACCGTATTATAAATTTATTGTCGTCGTCGTCGTCGTTTCAGCCTATCACAAGTCCACTGCTGAACATAGGCCTCCCCCATAGATAGCCACAAAAGTTTGTAGCTCTCTTATTGGAGGGGGGATTTTGCCATAGTTGCCACGCTTGGCAGGCGGGTTGGCAACCGCAGTTTATTTATTCAGATGTTCCAGGTAGATGCTGCTGCCCATCTACTGGTTTTAATTTCCCTCTGTCGACTTTTACGACACCCACGGGATGTGATGGGGTGGTAGATTCTCTTAGGCCGCTACCACACGGCAAATTTATTGTGAAATATCTTAATTTTATTAAATATAATAAAATTAATAAAATAGGGATTACCGAGTTAAATCTTCATCTAGTCAATGTGACACGACGCGAAATTTAACCTTTTATTTTAAGGAGCTCTTTATAGCGACTTAAACCAAACGTTATAAAAATTAAAATATTAGTAATTAAAATAAATGTAAATGAGCGGATAATAAGTCTCAGTAACTTTAACTTATTTTGTACATACAGTTACACTAGATGTGGAATGCGTAACTATTTGTGCCTTTGATACTGTTCGCGTAAGCAAACCGACTGACTTCGACAAATTCAGCATTTAAAATTAAAATTCATATTCTGATTTACAAAGTACTTATTTACTAACATATTTCGCTCGGCATCGCTTTTAACCGCGAGCGTCTCTTGACTGAACTTTGTGTAAACCTCGGCAGGTTGTTCAATTCAACGTTTCTGGCGAAAAGTATACACAAATAATAAAATAGAGCCTAAAAGAAAAAACCTGTGTATTAATATATAAACATGGTTACTTAAAGTAAAAGGAAAAGAAATTACCGCTCTTAAAATATCTTATATTTCTAATTAGCATAATTTATGAAGATCTGTTTTAAGTATAATTTGTTATTGTTCATACCTGCAATAAACAGTTATAAACATCATTATTATGCTTGGCCAATTAATAAATAATATACCTGTTATCTGTCGGTTGGCAATGAAATATTTGTCAGAAAACAAAATTAGACAAAGACTTACGATCAAGTACGTCAAGTAGTGGAACAACTGGGCATATGAGACTTAAGAACTCATGTCTCAGGGTGATGGGCACAGTGTGGTGTCACACAGAATTTTTCTGGGTGACACATCATTTGTTATGGGCAGACGTTGCACTTACCATCAGGTGAACGTTTTGCTCGTTTCATCACTTCATCCAATAAAAAAAAAACAGAGTCTCTTCATTTCCTATGTTTATAAAGAAAATGAAGTAACAGCTCATTAATGTTATCTGCTGTTGTGGCAGTGGATCTTTTTTTTTTTATTGTATAAAGTGACGAAACGAGCAAAACGTTCACCTGATGGTAAGTGCAACGTCCGCCCACAGCAAATGCTGTGTCACCCAGAATATTTCTGTGTGACACCACACTGCGCTCGTCACCCTGAGACATCAGTTCTTAAGTCTCAAATGCCCAGTGATTCCGCTAGCTCACAGTGCCCTTCAAACCGAAACACAGTAATGCTTGCACACTACTGCTTCACAGCAGAATAACTGGCCATGGGGTGGTACCTACCTAGACGGATTCCTGCATAGGAATCCTACCACCAGTTAGATCTAATTAATGCAATTCTAAATATTTGCAGTCCTTACATAACAACAGCTTAAGACTGACTGAGTTCCATTAATAGATCACGTAACACTGTTCAAACAACTAAAAGGACTCGTTTGTAAATAAAAAAGCAGTGACAGATGGAATACCGCATATTTTCACTTACTATAACTAACTTCTGGGGTATTCCCTTCGGAATTGAAAATAGCAAAGGTTTTTCCCATACCTAAGTCAGACAATGATGATTTTATATCTAATTATAGATCCGTTTGCATTGCACTTGCATTTTGAGACGGCAAAGCAGAGCCTATAGTCATAAAAAGTAGATTTCCATAAACAGTTTTTAACGATGCAATATTCGTTTATAAACATTTCAACCATTAATGTGTTTGAACCATAAGAGCCGTGGTAGCTGAGGGGCTCGGCGCTGGCTTAAAATTTCATAATACGCGAGTGACCTGGGTTCGATTCCCGGTGCCGGCACCACTAAAATTGTTAATTGCAATTTTAAGTGCTGATTTACCACCGTGCTCGGCGGTGAAGGAAAACATCGTGAGGAAACCTGCATGTCTGCGAAAAAAAATATATTTCGAAGACATGTGCAGTCCGCCAACCCGCATTGGAGCTTAGTGGCGGATTCTTCCTAGCTCCAAAACCTTCTCAGAAATGAGAGGAGGCCTGTGCTCAGCAGTGGGACATTTATAGGCTAAAACTATACTATATACTATTTCAACCATAAATAAGCTGACATTGACATTTGAGATTACAGGTATCGTGTTGATATACAGAGTGACTGATACGGAAAATGTTGTAAAACTGTCCGCTCATTGATTTCCTAATATTGTTATTTCTTTTAGATTTTCAGGTTTAGAGTATTATTGTTTATTTTAAATAGAATAATTGAAGAGATTCTTTTTGGTTCTTATGTGCGGATGTGGAGTTTATCCTTAAGTAATTGTTATACTTTTCGCCGTAAACTCTTAAATAGTATACATGTCTTGCTTAAGTCTAAACAATTATTGGTAAAACTAATTAAATAAATAAATAATAAACGGAAAAGTTTATAGTATCTTAGTTTCTTCGTTTGCTGCACTTACCATAAGCTCTCACCGCTGCCAGGGTTGACTGCTTGAGAATGCCTGTACACACTAAGACCGCCCTTTATTACCTTTTTTATTTTATTTTATTTTTTATGTTATTTTAGTAGTAGCTCCCATTTTGGGGGGATTTTGGGCGCTTGGCAAGCGGGTTGGCAACCGCAGTTTATTTATTCAGATGTTCCAGGAAGATGCTGCTGCCCATCTCCTGGTTGGTATTTTATTATTTTCCCTTTTTCGAATTTTACGACAGCCACGGGATGAGTCTGATCTACCCCCTCACAAAACTACCACACGGCGATTTTTGTGTAAGTTTGGCAAAAAAAATACTGCTGAGCACAGTCCTCTCATTTATGGAGAGGACTTTGGGGAGAGCTGGGAAGAGTATGCCACGCTGTAATGCAAGTTGGCGGACTTGATATGTCCTCAAAATATTTTATTTCTACAGAAACGCAAGTTTCCTTACGATGTTTTCCTTCACGACTAAGCACGTGGTAAATCAGCGCATTTAAGAAGAGACAGAAAGTCGTCATTCGGTTTGAAGGGCTCTGAGAGCTAGTGTAATGGTGACACAGCATTTTTTATGGGCAAACGTTGCACTTACAACCAGGTGAACGTTTTGCTCGTCTCGTCACTGTTTCCAATAAAAAAAACTCAACAAAATAAATGTATTTAACACAAATTAACCTCGATTTTTCTTTTTACAGATGCTTGCGAATGTAGCGGACAGCAAAGCGATGTATCTTACATATTCAATACTATTCTTCATTAAACTTCAGATTACATTTTCGCTTTTTTTTGTATTTTAGTTAATTTTTAAACCACGTTCATGATTTTACATTAATTTAAAATATTTTCTTGTAAATTATTAAAACAATAAATAACAAATAAAAATAAAGTTAAAATTGTAAATTCGATGACTTACGCAATGGAAGTAATTCATCAATAATATAAAGCATATGAAAACCAATCGAACGAATTAAAACAGTGCGAAAATAACACTTATTCTAGAACGAAGACCACTTAAAATATTTGTTAAGATATACAAAAAGTACTTAAGTACTTATAAAAAATTTTTGGAAAATTATGATTATGGCTTAGATATGGAATTATCCTAAAAGCAAGGTCTATAGTAATACTATGGTCATATTTTGTATTATAATTTAAGAAAACGCGCCCCATTTATTGCTTTATTAAAATGAGCACGTTCTGTTTACTATTGTGTGAGCATTGCTTGTAAGTATAAAGTGATAAAATTAAAGATGTGAGGAATATACTACATAGTATAGGCATATGTCCACAGCAGTTAAGGGTTGATAAATAAAATAAAAGCCCACAGGCAGTTTTACACATACACCGCGTGGCCTAGTGGTCAGAGTACCTAACTTTGACGCCGAAGGTCCTGGGTTCGAGTCCCAGCCAGAGCCAACATTTGTGTAAAAACACAAATTCTTGGTATTCGGGTCATGTTGTGTCCGCGCATGTAAAATTAATGTCTGTAAAACGCACTCACAATGCAGGAGAAATCCAAGTGCGAGGCACCGTTTTTTAAACAAAATAAAATTAAAATTAAATATACAGTATGCAACAAAGAGTGAGGCAACTGATGACATTGATACTAGAATTAGTAGTGTAGTATCGAGCTCAACTTCTTTTCAGTAATGGTTCCAATGATGAGGATCTTGTAATTACTCTGTTAAAATCTGCTTCCGATCTTGGGGCCGTCCAGTGGTATGGTACCGATAATATCAATACATAGCAAACTGAAAACAAAGAAACGAATTTAAACTACTTATTGTTCTTAACAGGACTTTGAGCTAAAAAAAAACTACAGTGAGAGATTTGTTGTAAGTAGTGTCATTAAAAACAAGAATTTCACTTCTGTTCTATTCTCTATTCTGGAGTTATAAGACTTCGGGAAGTGCGACTAATGACAATGAACAGGAAAACTGTAAAAAGAAAACTGTACTTAGAGTTAAATAAGATCACCTCCCCGTTATTTTTCTTTTAGCCCAATAATAAAGGGGCAAAGCAAGACGACAGAAATCGATAAGGGATTTCATTTGTATAAGGACATGTACGGAACTGTACATCTTTCAGAATCTTCTTTAACAGCGACACGCTACGGAACTTATATTTCGAAATAAATCATAGTCCGTTTTGCATCGTACACTTTTTTTGTTTTTATAGAGTTTTATATAAAACAAAGAAACTAACGAAGAAATCATTTTCTATTGATACACTGGCAATTAGGCAATTATTGGTCAATTGATAAAATCATTTAAACTAGTGCTCGCCCGACTGTCGAAATTCGACCGTAATTCGTTAAATTTCTATATGGAATTTAATGTATTTGTAACACTACACTAACATATAAACTTTAATTATGCCAAATCTCACACTCTTCCGTTCGCGCAATATGCTTTAAAAGTAAATGTATAACAAACCAAAAAGTATACCTTTTTAAAAGTATTTATTTCATGTCATTTACACCGGCTTCGTTTTTATTTCAAATCCTAAACCTGTAAAAGGAGACAGAGCATCTGTTATTTTTCCCTTCAGTGTTAAACTTTTGACTGTAACAGAATGAGCGACCGGGGACGTTTACTCACCATTAAATTATTGAGAAGCGGTCATGGGTGGAGGCGCCGCAATGCATTACACTTACAGGCTTAGAGTCATTACAACACAGATTTTACCGCATCCGTAAATTTCCTTAATAAATTATGCTGTAATCTTTCTAATCTAAAATGGCTTAATTGTAACTTTAATAATATTAACTTAAAAAATTAACTCATTGAAACTATGTAGAACCTCGAATTAAATTTTAATATAATGATAATGCATAAAAAAGTGGATAATTTATCATCGCGGATAATCAATTCATAACAGAAATTTTTTTTTCTTCAATTTGTTTTAATAAAAAAAAAGTTTAAAGTCTGAAAATATACATACGTACATAGAGTCACGCCTCCTTCCAATAGGGGTAGGCCGCGACCACATCCTTCCACTTCCTACTATCCTGATAAACTCTCTACGTGTCCAAACAGTCTATGCATACCATTCTTTATCTTTTTTTACTACATCTTCTACCACACCGCAACGTTCCCTTATCTCGCTGTTCCCGCACTTAGTCCATCAGTCACTCCAGCTATACTTCTCAAACTTTTCATTTCCACAGCATTAATCTTATTTTCATGCTTCTTCTGCAATACCCAACATTCACTACCGTACATAAGTGTGGGGAACAATACTCCTCTATCAAAAAAGGCTTTCTGGCTACACATAAAGTTATACAGGGCCCCATTCACTTGATTTTCTGCAACGCTCTTCGAGTCTCAAAAAAAAACAAAGCAAAAAGCATAAACATCATAGGTATCAACAACATTAGCTGAAACACAACTGTTTTTCCTTGTCAAGGGTAAAAATAGAAATAAAAGCTTTGCGAAAGTTTATTGTCACGCACCAAATTTTACTGCGCCAAGATCAAGAGAAGACTGGAAGATGGCTAAGGTAGCCAGGTGGAACGGGAAAATTTACAAGATGTGTATAGATGATATGCTGTGCGAGATTTGCTACTGCGAATGCAACTTTAAGACGTACTCGGAACAAAGGTTAGTATTTCTAATATAATTTTTAAAGGATCTGCTCATAACACCGAAACTGTCCCTATTAAAATAAAATCAGTAAAATCAAAATATTCGCAGTAATATTCGCCTTGTGCGAAATAAAATCAATATGGCCCGCTCTGAAAAACTAGCTAAGAACATTACATCAGAGAACCACGTTCTAATCGCCTTCAGAAACGCATAGAATGAACATACTGTGTACAACATTATTTAATTAAAACAGTACGCAGTTGCATTACAGTTTCTATAGATTTTTTTTATATAATTGAAAAAACTAGCTTTGGTATAACTAATAAAATTCGGTGTTATAAGCAGACTCTCTATATATCATCATTTTTATAAGATCAAAGAAATTGTATCTGCAAAATGAGGTATTTCTTTGAGTTTTCGTTTATTATTATGACACTACTAATACATTACTTATAATATGTAATATAAAAATAAATTACAATATGTATTAACTCCATCTGATGAGGACGTCGAACAATGCTACTCGTACATTGTTATACAATGTGTGTACAATGCTAATGGTAAAATATAATATACTCGTAATATATTTGATGATCATTGCATTTAAAATAGCAAGAAACGTCGTTATGGATTCCATTGGCTCCAATGGTAGTCACAGTGCAAGTAAGCGTCTCTAAAAAAATAAACGTGTTAACATCCCGCGTGCCATGATCGCCTGATGAACGCAAGTCGGTGTTATTTCCAGCATAATTTACATAGAGATGGATCAGCGTCCCACGGGTCGCGCACCCGTGGAATTTCTATTGTTTAGATTGGAAAACTAAGTGCAGTTGTGACGACTTTCCTCTCACGTCATTATTAGATTGCAGGTGACATTATGAGCAAAGCATACAATTAATATATAAGGAAATGTCTAATAAGTACTATTGTTTAAATTTAAGTTAATTTATTTGCTCAACAACAAAAATCTTTTTTTACTAGGTAATATACTCGTATTTATATATTTAACCTATCGGAAAACATCTAAATATTATAAAACAATGACTCTTTGAACTAGGAATATAACTTTTCAATTCCATAAATGAATACGGAAGCACCATGATTTACTGAATCAAACATATAGTCTAACTAAGTCCCTAAGATTATAAGTTATATGGGAATTTTTAAGTCATTTTCAAAGCTTTACGTAAAACTAATAAAAATAGTGGTACTCGACACGAACTACTAACGCAAAAAAAAAACAAAGTTGTAATTAAGCACTTTGATATTATTTATAATGTGAAGGAGTGGAATCTAGTAGAACTCTGTACATTAGCGTACAAATATTTTTAATGTATTTTCATAATCATAACAGCGATACAGATTAAATTTTATTAATATCATAATTATAGCAGTGAACAGATATTGCGCTTCAATGGATTGAAATTAATCTAACATAGAACGTAATAATTAATTAAATTAGCCTTCTCCATTATCCGGACAATCGAAATAGTTTAACGTAGATGTCGATGGGGTTGAGAACCAATCGATTTCCTAATAGCACTGTGGGACCTCCCGGCCCCGTGGAGATTGACTCATTTGCACTGCATTACATTACTGAGTGACACGCTCAGCCACTCTCATCACGAAGGTAATGAACGCAATGGTTTTATCGAATGTCTTGCTAGAAGTAGTTACGGGCTGCAGATAATCATATTGAAAATGCGTAGGAAAATGTCAGAAACAAAAATAAATCGTCAATCATTGACTTTTATCTGGATTTTATACAAAAACTAGTTTATTTTAAATATACATCCAGACTATATACTATAATATTATAAATGGGAAAGTAACTCTCTGCGTCCCTCTGTCTGTTAACCTTTTCACGGTTTTACCGTTGAACCGATCTTGACGAAATTCGGCACAAAGATAGCTTCCATTCTGGACACGGGCATAGAAACTGATTGGGAAAGCAAGAAATTAAGTATACTTTAAATAATAAATATTCTTATTCCAAAATAATAAGACTTGTTTTTCTTTTCAAATCTCTTCTAAATCAACCTTCTACAGGTTACAATTAAGTAATTTATTTTAAAAAGCTGATTGCTTGAACAGGGACTCGGACCGAACTTTAATACTTACAAACAAATATTTCACAGTGCATACTTTTGAGAACTATTGTGCCTTCATTACTTATGACAAATATTCCTATCATATTTTTGACGATATTAGGTTCATATATTACTCAGTTATGCCAATTTAATTTCCTGTTTAAATTTTCAAAAATATTTTTTAAAAATTACAATTTTGTATAAATACTATTAAATAATAATATTTGGAAACTTTTAATATCTTATAACAAAAATCCAATGTTTGTTTGTAGTCGTACTTGGTGACACTATTAGCGATAAAAGTTTTAAGTTTTATTATTTTGAGGCGTCTCACAGCCTGTTATTCCTATTATAGGAGATGGGGTTTGCTTATTTCAGGCCTTATTTTTTTTATTAGTGGAACCCAGGAAATGCATATCGACGTACGTGGACACTATATCTCAACTCAGCCAGCTTCCATTCCGGCTGAGAAGGCGACAATTTCCAATAGGGCTGTCGTTTGTCATGACAATCAACAAATCCCAAGGCCAGGCATTTGACGAAATCGAAGTTTATCTGCCCGCTTAAACTTGGATAGTTTGTTAAAGTTCCTTCATTAGTTTTTGTTTTACTATTGAATTAAAAATAGTCGGATGGTTCCTCAGGTGTCGTCGACAAGATATCCGATCGAGCAGACAGCTTGTTTTTTTATAAAAAAAATGAGCTCAACAACAAAGATTCATACTCAAAATAACCTCGTTGGTGTCTTTTTTTCGAATGAAGCTCATTGCTAAGATGAAAAAAAATTGTTTCTTCTTGTCATTACTTCATTCTGTATCAGAAACTCCTCTTAGCGACATGTCTGATTCGAAACAATTTAAATCGGGCGCCTATACAGATCATGAAAAAATCATAATACCGGTTATAATTAATGCAGCGCTAACTTCATACCTATCATCATATATCATAAATAGTTTGGAATCATTTGAAGCGATTCAAGAAGGGCGATAACGCCTTTTTGAAGAACCATAGACTTTACGAAGAGAGTCATTACGAATCGTCTCGCAAGCAGACTTTACTACTTCCAGCTTCCCGAACAAGCCGGTTTCCGAGAAGCTTTAGTACCATAGACCATATACTTATCCTTCGTCAGATTGTACAGAAAACCGAATAGTATAATCTACCGCTGTCTGGCGTATGTGGACTATGATATAGCCTTTGATTTCGTCGAAATTTAGGCAGTGCTACAGTCACTTCGGCGGTGCCGGAGTAACTGTCGGTATATCGAAGGGCTGCAATGTTTTTACAGTAACGCTACGATGACTATCTGAGTACAGAACCAGAGTACGAAACCGATCCACTTGTAGAAATATATATGACAGGCCGATGTTATATCCACGAAACTCTTCATCGCTGCATTGGAAGATGTCTTCAAGGTACTGAAGAGGATACGGTATTAACGTCAACGGAAAATCACTGATAATCACCTCAATAGTGTCTCCCAGCGGGTAAGTCTTAAGATGAACATAGACAAGAATATCATGTCTAACGTCCATATCACACCAATACTAGTTGGAAACGCTACGCTCGAAGTTGTTGAAGAAGCTGAAGTGACCGTGCCGGCTATATAGCTCGTAGAACCGATAACTGTTAGGGAAAAAAGGTTCTGGAGTGGAAACCTCGTACCGGCAAACGTATTGTACGGCAACTCTTACTAGATGGAGCGACGACCTGCACGGTTTTGCGGGAAGTCGGTATCTGCAAGTGGCTCATGACTATGTTTTTGTGGAAATCTATCGGAAAGGACTATGTTCAACAGTGGGCTAGTGATAGGCTGAAATGATGATGATGAATCAATTTAAAAAAATCGGTGCATTGGTACTATATACAGTCCCTAATCAAAAGTACATTCTGAAGTAGTGTTCCCAACAACAACCGGTATAGATATACATGCATGATTTATGAATGAAAAATGAATACCTACCCGTTGTGAACAACTGTTAAGGTCATTGAGCATAGTGCCAATTTTGCCATAATGACTATTTCGTCGGCAAATCGAAGGTCAGTGATTTTTGAAGACATCTTCCAATGTAGCGGTGAAGTGTTTCTAGGATAATGTTTTCTTTTATTTAAACGAATGAATTTTATTTAAATGTTTCTAGGATATTACATCGCTCTGTTTTATACCTTTCTGCAATTGAATCGATTTCGTACTCTGGTTCTGTACTTGGACAGTTAAGTTTACTGTAAAAACACTCCAGCACTTCAATATACCGACATTCAATCTGGCACCGCTGAAGTGACTATAGCACTACCCGAATTTCGACGGAATGAAAGGCTTTCATATAGTCCACATACGCCAGACATAGTGGTAGGTTGTACTCTTCGGTCTTCTGTACAATCTGGTGATTGATATGCATGTCAATTCCAGTCCAAAAGTGGTATATGCGACTAAATCCTTTTCGGAATCGGGTTTGTTCGGGAGGCTGGATATCGTCAAGTCTACTTGCGGGACAATTCACAGTGACTCTCGAAAACAGTACATAGACGCGACTCAGAAGTTATATCGGTCTATAGTGCTCCAAAAGAGCATTATCATTAGAGGACAATAACTATATTATAGGACAACCACGCTTTTACTTTATGCTTCCTGCCTAGCGTAACCCTGGATGATGAAATTAATAAGCTTCTGAAGGACTAATAGTACTGGTTTACAGAAGCTCCGCTGTAATTTCGTCATCACCCAGCGTTTTGCTATTCTTAAGCTGTTTGAGAACCATACTTATCTCGCTCGGACTGACGTCCGGGATATCCTCAGAATAATGACGGATGAGTTTGCTCTTGGGTCGTTACTCACACTAGTGTGTGGCTCTTTCCGGCAGACAGACCCCTGACCTCTCAAAGCCTTGGTTTCGCTGTATTACTTCCTCAATACCAGCTGTATTAAAGTTGCGCAGGTCTCGCCGCGTACATTTGTATATCAGTCTGTCGTTGCAGACACGTCAGTTGAGAACTGCAGCTTCACATGCATAAGTAATTAAATATAATACGTGCAAAATCATACTGTAAAGTAAAGATGTTGAGTTTTATTTAATTAATTTTTGGGACTTATGATATGTATGTGCATACTCTACCTGCTGGCGACTGGTCTCCCAGACACACCAGCATCTATCCTCGAATAATAAATAAGGAGTGTGTGCGTTGCCACCCCATAAGGCCATAGCGTTTTAATGCCGCCTTATCTTGATATTTAGTAAACATTAAAACTATATTTAAAATTGTAGGGTGCCTTATTTTTAATTCAAACTAATTTTAATAATTTTTTTTAGTTTTTTTCTCGTTTATAAAAACGTTTAGGATTCGTATACCGCACATGAACGTAATTCATGTTTTACACTGAACTTAATTCCTATAATTTGAGGCCCTATTTTAGTCAGTCATATTAAACGTTCGGAATAA
Source organism: Luehdorfia chinensis (assembly GCA_019845155.1). Lineage (NCBI taxonomy): Eukaryota > Metazoa > Arthropoda > Insecta > Lepidoptera > Papilionidae > Luehdorfia > Luehdorfia chinensis. The sequence goes on along the minus strand of JAHVAK010000642.1, from coordinate 10,532,757 downwards.
AGCTTGTAATAATGCATGTCCAACTTATTTCCTTTATAAGTGATATAAGATCGCTTCAATGTAATAGTAGCTCGAGAACACAGAACAGTATACTCTGCTCGATTATCAAGTGACATTTCACCGTCGAATTTAGCAACTGTAACATTCGTAAGATGTACATAGCAAGTCGAATGTTTGTATCATATCACACAGGAGTGGACAGAGAAGTGCCTGCGCTTTGTCATGATGAATTCAATCTTGTCACTATCAAGTTACTAAAGTAAGCAGATAATACGAGTAAGCCTAGAGAAAATAGAACAAATATATTAGTATAGAATATAACCGGATTCATTGAAAATATTTGCCATTCCTAAATCAGTAGGAGCTTATATTTAACTTTTTTTAATAGTTTGATTTGCTTGACGTTTAAAATTAATCGTTATTATATTGTTTCGAATATAACGATTAATTTTATTAAAATAAAATATCCTTACAAATGTGCATTATTTACTTTCAATACTTTTAATGTTCAATTACTTCGGTGTCTAGACACTTATTTTGAATATTCTATACAAATTTACTGATTTATTCGAGTAAGGTTCAATAACCCCGTCGTGATTATGAGGTCGAACGTCTCGTTCTATCTAGGCGCCGAATTCGTTACACATTTCTAAATTGGCACGCACGGTGTACGTATCCATCTATTACTGTAGCAAAGATCACTATACTCACCTATACTAGGTAGTATATAAAAATCGTCGAGACCCAAATTCTTTAATTCTAATAATTTAATAATTTATACGCGTGGGAAGACGTGTGTGTCTGTCCAAGTATTCTTCTATAGAAACAATTATTTATTTCCTCGATAACTAAAAGTGTAGAAGCTAATACTTAAATATATGGACGTAGTTATGCAAACCGGAGTGAACCCACAACATTTTTTAAAGAAGTGATAGGTATATAAGTCATAGCAGAATATTCAGTTCCAATATAATGATCCTGGGACAAAGAATTTTTTTTAACCGCTCATCGGACTATTTTATTCTGACCCCTCAAATTATCCATGTTTTGTAATCATATAAGTAGTTTAATATAGTTAGTTCTTGATTTATGTATGTTGTATGTTAGTTGTGTTCTGCATAACTGCATCCATGAATGTAGTCAAAACATTGGTTGTAATGATAAGGCACCGTAAACCTAATACACTTTTTTCTTATTTTTCTGTTGCACGTCGAAAAGGAACATTTAGCAATTAAAATCCATGTAAAGATCTGGTATTAACACCAGCTTACTGTTAATAATCAAATTAGATCAAAGTATGTGTATTGAGAAATGCTTTTATTCTCCCCGTCTAAAAATTCAAAAGCCACGTGACGATTAATTTAGTGTAGTGTCATGATGTACAAAAAATTAAATGAACTAGTCAAGAAAAATGTTGTATATCAAGAGGTCGTTGCCCTATGACGAAACTATTCGCACGTGCAAACATTTAAAGCGCCATCTTTTCAAACATCCCAACAGCTAGAGAACGATTTGTAGTGAGGTAGAAGGTTACGTAGATGGCGCTAGCAGAGGAAGATGTGCGAATTTGTGATAACAAAAATGTCAAGGCCAATGTTAATAAATTACAACTTTGTTTATTAATGTTATTTACAGTAACTAATTTGATGGTATTTACAATTGTTTGTTCTGATTTGGTCAAAATCTTCATATTTTTAATACAATTTTGTCTCAAATTCTGTTTAATTTTTTACATCATAACCTCATTTCAGTATCTATGGATTTTGAAAAACTTTGTATCTCACTTTTTTACTAATGATTTGTAATTATTTTAGTTGATTTTAAGTTAGATATAAGTCATATACTTCATAAAAGTTAATATTTTACTACAGGACAGTCTAAAAACCATCAAAAAATATTAACTAGGATTGCAAAATTTAAATTTAGCGCCTCGCTCAGAAACGTATGAAGTTCGCGTTGCGAATACTGGCCGATTATGATGTGAAAGATATTCCGAAGGCCGTGAGGTGCCGTGAGTGAACACGGAAATCGAGATGTGTGTGTGGTCAAAAAGACAGTGCAAGGTAGGGGTCGGGTGGCGTTTGTGATGGCAAAATTTTTGCAAATGGTGAGTTAGGAATTATTGACTTTGTGACTATGGAAGTTTATTTTGATTTGTGTTGGTGAATTAACTGTGCGTTAGAGAAAATTTCGTTGTTGTTTGATAATTTTAATATTCTGAGATACGGGATCGGCAAATGGCGCTACGAATAGCCAAAGTTGACACAACTACGCGTTTAGAAATCCCGTTCGTCCTTCGATCGACAATTTCAAGGCACGCGGGATGTTCTGTGACCACGGCAGTAATGGTGCATCTACAAATTCCTGAAACCACGCGTTTGATTAGCAACTGGCACATCCAGCTTGGCGATTATAACGGTGTCAGCATGTTGCGATTTTTTTGGCCAGCGGTACTACTTTTCTAAACTCGTTTTATAGAGGCGGCTAGTGGTTTTCGCGTCCCGTAGGGTCGGTGGCCCCGCCGTGTGTCTTCTGGAGCTAAATTACATAATGTAGGGGTCTCGCTTGGAGCATGCAACAAGTAGATATGTGTCGGCGGGCTAACTGTCAATGTTGAGTACAGTAAGCTTGCTGCTCGCGGCCCCTATTAATTCGAGCCGCTGATGTCACTTATCTCTGCGCTCTTACTATCTAAGCCCTATGGCCGCAATTTTTTGCACATAGTTGCTTTAATGTATATTTGATAAACAGCGCACGTGTCTAATTACTCAAAGGATTTAAGTAGAGACAAAGTTTATGATGCAAGTAATTTAGTTTTCTGCATCTTAATATTTCTAAATAAAATTTCTGAAGCGCTTTTTAGCCGTTATAATGTGTTTATGTTAAGTATTTTATGTGATTATTCACAGCACGGTCACTGACATTAGCACCCACAATGGACCAGCAATTCTGTTTGCGCTGGAACAACCATCCAACCAACCTGACTGATGTGCTTGCAAGCCTGCTCCAGCGTGAGGCACTCTGTGATGTCACACTTGCCTGTGATGGGGAGACAGTGAAGGTAATTATAATTATTTTAACAGTTTTGAAGACTGTTTCAGTTTGCTTTTAGACAAATAGGACATCAATTGCCTAAGATTCTGTACTTAGCTATATATTTGCCCAATATATTATTTAATTAAGTTTTGAAAATAATAAGATGTTCAGGAAGTGTTAAAGATGCATCTGGTAAATATTTATTTATAGTTGACATGTTGATACATGGCATCGCATTCATGAATTAAATATATGTTGACATGTTACAGCAGCTGTTTATTATGTCATAACAAATTGCATACAATAGTAAACAATGTTGAGTAACAGACATTATAATTCACATATAGACTACAGTTTACATTTAAGCTGTTAATTCATAATGATGAATCATTGAAATATCCCCTTGTTTTATATATTATTCATTGTTATTTAGTACTTTCATTTTGATTTTCTGTAACTTATAAAATACAGCATGCGATAGCGATTTAGCTGAACCTTTATATTTATAATGTCATAATAACAACTTATTTTGCCTTCATATGAACTAACAAATCAAGGCAGACCACATTGTATATATTCAAATATTTGCTAATTCCGCAAGGTTATTGTTACTCAAATTGTTTTTTGTTGTGTCGTCTTAAATCTTGAATGTAATTTGCATAAAGTACATAGGTTATTTTTTTGAAGCAAAATAACTGGAATTATTAAGTTCCTAATATTTCCCTTGAGCGAAAACATTTTTTATTACGTTTATTGTATTAATATTTGATCCATGAGGAGTTATTAAAGCTCCTAGATTTCTGGAAGCATTGAAATGCTTATGAAGTGATTTTTAAATCTGTAAATGGTAATCAAAATTACAATATCCAAAGATTTATTAAATAGGCATTCTCAAGTAGATTTTATTGCCTAGTGAAATTCAATAGAAATGCAAAGGAAAGTAAGAAATATAACTTTTTGTTTAAATGGTTATTATGAGTTATATGTATGTCAGAGCTGTATGAATTTGTAAATAATCAATTATGAATTCATAAAAAAGCAACAAAGGATTTCAATAACAATTAATGGAGTACTCATTTTGAATTTAAAATTTCTTCAATTTTGTGCTGTCTTTCAACCAGAACAAGCTTCGCAGTGTGATTCCTTCAATTAATTAAAATTCAAACGTTTTGAAAGTTTACAAGTTTTATGCTAATAAAGTGCAATTTGCTTTGTAGGTCGACAGTGCTATTCACTGCCTGTATTTTAGGCAGTCTGCAAAAGAACTGCATTTCTTTAACTTTCTAATTTTTATAGCACTAGTTTGTCTGGTTTTAGGGTATAGAAATCCAAACTAATGTATGCTTTCAACTAACATAGTTGTATATGCTATAATTATTTGACAAATAATATTAATCTCTGGATGTTACTTTATAGCTTTGTGGATTGACTTAAAATTTTTGTTGCCTAGGAATTATCTTTAAACAGTAAAAATCAAGGCAGCTCAAGAGACAGAAACCTGAAGAGATCTAATTTTAATAATAATAGAGCTCCAGAAATGGTAGTTACTACTACATAATGATCACAAATGAAAAGGCCTTCACATTAATTAGCATTTTTTAAATTGTGTACTATTTAGTAAGTTTTAAATATCCAAAATGTATTTACTTTGTTACAGGCGCATCAAACAATTCTCTCAGCATGTTCACCATATTTTGAAACCATATTTTTGCAAAACTCACATCCACATCCGATTATATTTCTAAAAGATGTGCGTTTCTCAGAGATGAAGTCGCTCTTGGATTTTATGTACAAGGTAATAAGGCTTTATTCTTATCTATTTATTCTTCGTTTGCTTTGCAATAGTAGTTAATCTAGTATATTTGTAATTCTATAAATTCTTAACATTTCAGGGTGAAGTTAATGTTGGCCAAAATATGCTACCTATGTTCCTAAAGACTGCTGAAAGTTTACAAGTAAGAGGTTTGACAGAAAACAATACATTAAATCCCAAGGTAAATGCAATGTTATTAAGTATTTTTTTTTAGATCTATTTAAAGAAATTATTGTGTGGTAGCGGCTTAAGAGAATCTACCACCCCAGCTCATCCCGCAGGTGTCGTTAAGGTCGACAGAGGGTAAATTAAAACCAGAAGATCGGCAATAGCATCTTTGTGGAACATCTTAATAAATAAACTGTGGTTGCCAATCTGCCTGTCTAGCGTGGCAACTATGGCAAAATCTCCCCCAAAATGAGAGCTACAAACTTTTGTTGCAATCTGTGGGGAGGCCTATGTTCAGCAGTGGACTGGTGATAGGCTGAAGTGATGATGAAAGAAACAATTTTAACATCTGGAAGTATCTCTCCATATTTCATTATAATATTTTTCAGAAACTATTAAATGTAACATATTAATTAAACTATTTTTAAATTGAATTTCCTAATGCAAATTAAATTAATGCAAAGGTTGTTATTTATTATAAATTAAATAAACCTATCAAGACCAATTTATTTAAATGAATACTTTACATACTAATCAATAACATTTAGGTGAACAGACAGAGCATTGGAGAGATTTCACTAAATTTATTCTTTAGCAGATTTCTAAGTTCTGTTCATTATTGCCACATACAGTTATATTTTTTCTAGAAATGAAACTATTTTCCTAGGAATCTTTTTTGTTATAAACTTAACGACCGCGCCTAGCGGTCAGAGTACCTGACATCTACGCCGCGGGTCATGGGTTCGAATCCCAGCTGATTGAATATTTGTGCAAAATTAATAAGTTGTAGGTTTTCGCTTCTGGTTCTGTTGTGCACGTGAAATTTGTCTAATTTGTCTAAAACACTCACGATTCAGGAGAAATTCTATAATATTAATTCAATAGTATTATCCTATTTTATATTACATACAATATAGCAGTATTTTAAAATAAGGTTTTCTTGTTATTTAGCGTTATATAGTTTAACAGTACATATCCTCCTAGAAATTACTTCTAAGCGCATTAAAGAATTTTCTCTTGTCGCGACGTATTTTCTCGCGGCCTTGATATTTCTGACAAATGATAACCTGACGGGTAGAGCGTCTTCTACACGTGCACCCTTTTCTATGGACTAGTTTGCACAAACCGGTTTATTTGCAAGCGTAACGCGAAATTTACTACGTTAATTTTTTTTGAAATTCCGTCAAACGTTTCGCTACACGAACCAACGCGATTAACAGCGCTTTTATAAGTTACATTAGATTGTTAAGAAACGTTGTTGTATATGGAAATAAGCGCAGAATAAATCATTAATTTCTATATGCGAAATGCGACAGTTAAAAAATAAAACAATGTAAGCTAATTTTACGTAAAGTTAATGCCTATGGAAGTAAAGAGGAGCGAGCAAGAGGTAAAACATTGAGATACTCCCAATGGAATCAAGTACGCAGGAGGGTACTAAATCTTAATGATGATGTTTTTTCTGATTTATATATTCGGCATCATCCTCTACAAAATAATACCGTTACGTTATAGCGGTCCAGCGTCATAGCTAAGCGGAGACCTACCGCCTACGGACTACTACTACAAATTTCATATCTAAAGTACGAGTATACTAGTAACTTAAATTGCACTTAAAAGTTATTGTATTGATTCTCTTCCTACGAAATAAGTTTTTTTTTTTTGAGGGATTAAAATTATTTTCATTGGACCTGAGGAACGACACTTGTAAAGTTTCGATATCCGTTATAACACTGCAGAGTAAGATGCAGTCTCAGAAACATGAGACAACGACAACTTCTGTGTGACACCACACTGTGTCCATCACCCTGAGACATAAGTTCTTAAGTCTCATATGCCCAGTGATTACGCTAGCTCACAGTGCCCTTCAAACCGAAACACAGTAATGTTTGCACACTACTGCTTCACGGCAAATAGCAATAACAATTATAATTAAAAAACAAATATAATTTTTAAGTTAACTCATCTGCGTCATCTTTTCAGTCACATTTTGCCAAGTACTCGAGTTTGTGTGTGTGAAATATTTATAGATACACACATTGGTAAATAGCGCTTTCATGTATGTCTATAGATGATTAAGTCGTAAATTTTAACATAAAAGAGAACGTAATCGACGGCATAAAATGGGCAGTGGATAATTTTATGCTTTAGTAATAAAAAATATTTGTGATGATTAATGCATCACCTATTAATGAATGAGATTTTGTTTAGGCAAACACCGGACGAGTGTGTGTTCGACTCGCGCGCAGTGGTTTCCGTACACCATTTTTTATTGTATTACCGCACTGTACCGCAAAAATATAGTGATAGGTTTATAAAATTTATTTTTAGAAATCTGTAATAATTAAAAGACTTACAATAGGGAAAGAAAGTTAATTTACTAAGATTCGCATGCAAAATATAAAATGATGTTTATAAACTAGTTTGGAAGAGATAATATGCAACATTTTTTATTTGCCATGCGGATCTTAACAACTTAACTTTCTTTCCCTATTGTAAGTCCGGATTTCCGCATAGTAGCGCCTGATTCTATTAACTGTATTAATTAATAATAATTTAAAATATTTCCTGTAAAAGTGAAGTGAGCTGTTATATGTCTGCTTTTGTCTTTTCCTCCTCTGTAATTATTTTATGAATAATTTATAGTATTAACATTCCGAACTAAAATTTTCTATGTTGCATGGTTTTTGAGTAAATACACCGACAAATAACATATAACTGTAATAACACGATCAAATTAGTAATATCACTAAAAGATCTATTAAGATATAGTATATCAATTCTCCGTGACATATACAATCTCCAAGGAAACACTGCAACACAAAAAATGACCTACAGCCTTAATGTGAACTTAATAGAAATAAATGTGTTTTAGATCATTATTAAAAATTAAAATAATGTGACATATACATTACAAATATGGGGTGATTTTTATGATAGCATATCATGACGACAGTGTACTACAAATCCGATAAAACAATAATAGGTTCTTAAAATTCATTAGAAAATAACTACTTAAATAAATACCTATAACCACTATTTGAAGACCGGTTAGCCTAATGGCCAGAGTACGTGACTTCTACGCTGCGGGTCCTGGGATCAAAATCCAGTCGGAACCAACATTGGTCCTAATGCACAAATTGTTGGTTTTCGGTATTGTCCCCTTGTTTTTGATACTGCATTCTAGGCAATCTCCGACCTTATCGCTTCAGCGTTACATCGGGCGCGGGTAGGTTGGGACGAGTGAGTGCTTCTTTGTTTGCGCATGGCAATTGTGGCTCTTGCCCAGTTGATAGCTCCCGACAATATTAGGAAGTTGCCGCCCTGATCGAAATCGGCTAGGAGGACATCACCATTATAACTTGCTGTTATTGAGCAAGCAAGTTAATATGAACTAACGCTTTTTTTAATAAAAATCTCATTATACATCATTTATATAAATCATACCTTTTTTGTCTGTCTGTATGAACGGATGTAACTCGAGAACTATGTCTATTGACAAGAATTTTACACAGGTTATAGATAATAACTCTGGAAGCAGCTTAAAAGAATGTTTCGTAGTGTTTGTTTCACGGGTCCGAAGTTATGACATTGTTAGGGCTCCGTAGTAAAAACCTTTATAATTTCGTCCTGTCCGTATGTCACCGCCATTTTACTTGGAGGCTATTGGCACTATTTATATTCCACGAAATACCATCTACGGTATAGTAGTAGGACCTTTGACCATTAATAACTTGGCATGTAAAATTAGTGTAAAAAAACTAATAATTATAAAATATGTTTAACTTCACATAGATTTTTAAACAAATCCAAAAGTCCACGCGAACTAATTCGTGAATTACAGTTGGAACAAAATAAAGGTTTTTATACACAAGAGCGCAGAACGGGAACTTCATTCTTTCTGTTCGGTTCAGACGGAAGAGCGGTCGACGCCTTCGGTGAGCGCGGAGAATTTATCGCGTGCGGAGTTCGCGACGCCGCCAGCGGCTCATGGGGCGACGCATGGCAGCAACACACCGCTCCCCGCGCCCCCTGCGCCCGCTCCACCTGAGAAACGACGCAGGAAGAACTCTACACTACCGCGCGATGATGTCGACCTTTCATACCGCCACTATGAGGTGAGTATGCACCTTTATTTTACTATTTAATTTCGTGACTTGTACATAGGTTGGTAGAAAGATGATTGAAATTTCTCATAATTATACACAATAAGCAATTGCACCGAGCCTACTGATTCCAAGTGAAGAAGTAACTTATTTTTGCTGTACAATCTATTTTAAGCAATATGTTTGTTTGTGGTAAAATGCCAGCGTGGTAAATTATCATACAGAATTTCGTATGTCTTTTTGATAACTAAGCCAATTTGTTGTACATGCTTCTGTAAGATTGATTGATGGGACAATTCCATAAAATGTTAAAACATTTAATTTTCATCAATTGGTAACTGCTGTATTGTTTGCGGACTTTATCATTGTTATAAATCTTAAATGTTTAATGTTAAAAAACTGGTTGCTAAAATATGGTTCTTTATTAAACAAGTTATGAATTTTACTAATGTTGAAAATGACATTTCACGTCTTCGCCACTGTTACTGCTCATTAAATGAAAAGCTGGGTTTCCCTTGATTATCATGACTAGATTGCCACCAAGTTGATGTGTTGTAAACATGACATTTCCCATACACAAAATCGCTTCCTACAAAATTTAATAGGTCTAATCTATCAGTGGGGGTTGTCCTACAATAATGTTATCCCTTACTATAGTTTAAACAATTCAACCCTTACGGTTAAATTGACATGACACATATTATATTTATAGTTCTAAATTATGTACTTTATTTATTCAGGCAACAAACAGTCTTATTACAAATAAAAACACGGAAGCTGAATATTAAATGACCTAAAGTGCGATATAATAACAATTTTTTTTTTTTTTGAAAAAGTACACAGTGACTTATTACCTTAACGCAAATAAGGGTACATGACTACAACAATCGTGCCTATATAAGCCTACTTAATAAATTAATTTTACTTTACATAAATACTAATACTAATTTAGTATCAAAAACATATTCAACAACTTGTTTCTTTAACGTAATGCGAGGGAGTGGGGGAAAATGTCGATATATAATTTTGATAACAGTTATACTAGCCGATAGGTGTCCGGCAGAGTAGAATAGCACCTACCTCTTTCCTACCGAGGAGTCGTAAGGGGCGATTAAGGTATTGTACGGATTGCCTTTATTCGTGCATAATAACACCATAATACGCAATGCTATCACTATACTGCTCGTTGGAACGCAATGGGGAGTAAGAATTTCTTTATTCGTACCAAAATGGCGGCGACATTGTTCGTCACCCGTCACATATTGCTTCCCGCGGGGCGAAAGGTGGGCTGTGTCCGTGGCCTCTGTCTACCCCTTATATGAGAAAAGGCATGACTATGTATTCTATGTAATCTTGTTGGGCCTGGTAAGTGATGGGTTGGTGATTGTGGTGCAGGCGCATGCGAAGGGCGGCAAGGGCGGCTCCACGGGATCCGGGTCGGAGCCGTCGACGCCGCCGCCGGCGCACACGCCGCAACGGCTGACGCCGCGCTCGCCGCACGCGCCGCACGTGACTCACGCGCACGTGAAGCAGGAGCCGGACTCGCCTTACGTCGCGCCGCACTCCGCGCCGCTGCACCAGCCGCCGCAGTTTGAACAGACGCATCTGCCGGTCAGTGATACCCGCTTTCATTTGTTTTCTTTTATATTTTTACTTCGCATGTCAGTGGCTTTTGCAATACTCTGTTGATAATAGGTTTTTTTTGGAACGAAGTTCTTTTACGCGGCTTACAATAGAGAACTGGTAGTAATCGTCATGTATGGAAAAAGCGTTATGCCCCCCCTAGGCGACCTGTCCCTCTGTCTCTTTCTATTATATACGTATGTCTATTATATACGTTCGTGTATTATATACGTACGTCTATTATATACGTACGTCTATTATGTTGTACGTGTAAGCGCGCGCTTGTGTATGTTTGTGTGCGCGCGCGCGTGTGTGTGTGTGTGTGTGTGTGTGTGTGTGTGTGTGTGTGTGTGTGTGTGTGTGTGTGTGTGTGCGTGTGCGTGTGCGCGAGTATAGAGCATCAAGCATTGTGCGCAGTCAGCTGTATAACCTCAATTCTAAACACATGTAAACATCTGTTATATAATATTTTTTTATAATTTACTTGTAATAATTGTTCTTAAGAAATTTATATTAGTCAAATTGTAAACGTTTCACTAAAAAGTTATATAAAGTGTTTTAGTGAAACTCAAGCAAGCATAAGAAATTGTTATATATAGTAATCCTAAAATATTTTTTTTTTATTTCGTAATTGTTTCGCGTTCGTTATTTGCATTGTTATAATTATGTAAAATTATCATTCTTTGTGATTATAACCTGAAACCCTCCCATATTAAAAACAGCGATGTTCTTTAGAACACATATTGATTAATTCGAATTTACAATAAAATACCAGACTCCTTAAAAACTATAGATGAAGACAACGCTTAAGAAGAAGCTCCGTTCAACACTGAATAACAAATAAATGAAAATTTGACAGACAAATAAATAAAAAAAATAATTCCAATCACACACACACACACACACACACACTTTTCTGGTTAGGACTTGCTTTATTTAAAAATAGGGTTTTTGGAAGTAACGTAAATGTGCTAAAATAAGCACAACCTTTGCAGATCTTAGCTTAATAGCTGAACAGGCCTTCTATCAAATTAGAAATCTCTCGTTGATGACGACATCAATATTAAGTCGGTAAAAACATCGACATCTGATTCCCGGTGCCGACACCAATAAAATTGTTAATTGCAATTTTAAGTGCTGATTTACCACGCGCTCGGCGGTGAAGGAAATAATCGTGTGGAAACCTGCATGTCTCAGAAATAAAAAATATTTCGAAGACATGTGCAGTCCACAAACCCTCATTGGAGCAGCGTAGCGGATTCTTCCTAGCTCCAAAACCCTCTCAGAAATGAGAGGAGGCATGTGCTCAGCAGTGGGACATTTATAGGCTGAAACTTTTTTTTAGATAATAATTTGTAACCATACTATGTGCGCAAGCATCGTGTAACACATACTTACTCGTTAAATCTACATGACGAGCTAAGATGTTTACAATCAAATGTATGTAAATAATTTCAGGGAATGGGAGTAAATGAAATGGCGTCCATGCTGACCCAACACCCACTCAGCAACGAGTGTAACGAAAATGAATCCATGCTGCAACCCCATCCAGATCAAACAGACACTATAGATGGTAAGTTTTTCTTTTACGAGGGGTGATCCAAAAGTAATGATAATCAATAATAAACACAATGAATAAAATAAATAAATAAATTTATTTCTCAACATAGTCTCCTAGCAAGTCTATACATTTAGTCCATCTCTTTTCTAATCCTAAAATTCCCTTAGAAAAAAAATCTTTATCTTGACTCTCAAAAAAGTCCTCAACCGCGGCCATCACGTCGCTATCATCGTCAAATTTCTTGCCTCGGAGGTGTTCCTTGAGTCGTGGAAAGAGATAGAAGTCGCTGGGGGCTAGATCTGGTGAATAGGGGGGGTGTTCCACCAGCTCAAAGCCCGCTTCCTGAATGGCAGCCATGGCAATTGCAGCTTTGTGAACCGGTGCGTTGTCTTGATGGAACAGCACTCCAGCCCGCAGTTTGCCTCGCCTTTTCTCCTTAATAGCCTCCCGCAATCTTCTTATTTGTTCTGCATAGTAGGAGCCTGTAATAGTGGCCCCCTTTTCCAAGTAGTCCACCATGATTATTCCTTCAGCGTCCCAAAAAACAGACGCCATAACCTTCCCTGCTGAGCTTGACACTTTGAATTTCTTCGGCGTCGGTTCATCGGATCGTTTCCATGTCATCGATTGTTGTTTTGTTTCAGGATCAAAATGGTGGATCCAGGTCTCGTCCATGGTCACAAAACGTGACAAAAAATTATCCTTGTCTGCCTGGAACTTTTCGAGATTTGCTCTTGACATGTCGACTCGTTTCTTCTTTTGCTCGTCGTTTAACATTTTCGGTACCCAACGCGCGGAGACCTTTCTCATATGCAATTCGTTCGCAAGGATTCTTTGAATGCTGCCATATGAGATCCCTGTGACCTCAGCTACATGCCTGATAGTCACTCTTCGATCTTCCAATACAACTTCTTCAACTTTTTTCACATTTTCTTCAGTGAGGGACGTCGATGGGCGTCCTTCGCGGTGTTCGTCTTCCGTCGATGTTCTGTAATGACCACATACTTAAAACTAACTTTTTTTTACCTTATAAATTAAATTACTTTTAGACTTTGTCTTTCTCATTTGGAGACAGAATTTAAAACTAAATTATGTTAACGATTATTTATGAAAACCAACATGAATGTTAAGTCTTAAGTTTGTGGTCGACTAATTTTCGTCTTAGATTTTAATAAGCCTTTTGTGACACAGTTATCCAAAACAGCAAAAGATAATTAATCAAATTTGATTTACGTTTATTATAGATTTACTTTGTACATCATAACTACAGTGACACAACAGGCATTTAAAGTCTTATGTGTTGCCAGCATTTAAACTGTATTGAATATCTGGAACCATAAACAGTCTTCGGTGTTTCATGTTTCCAGAAATATCTAACAACACAGTTTTAGGATAATAATTCCTAAAAATGTATTGTTTTTTTAAAGCTGCATGATATTAACGCTGATAGCATGCTAATACTGTCGCTTTATCATTCTATTCTAATTTGCACCAACCATTCATTGATCGCTTTTTATTCATTTCATTTCTTTGTGCTTTAATATATTTTCTATTAATTAACGAAGGAATCGGTGTGGTTATAATTCGAATTCGCATCTGATTTGGCGCTCCCCTAATTGCATAGGCCAAACTTAGTTGTTATCAATTAAAATACAATGTTGTAATTATGTATGGAATTTATAGGATATAAACAAATGGTAATTATGTGATTAAGTTGGAAATTTGTAGTTGAGGTATGCATGGGAAACAAGAATTGAAATGAAATGCATTCAGTGTTGCTGACAGCAGCCCATTCCTGTTCAGGCAATTAGCATGCAATACACAAAACTTATAGAAGTGAAAAAAAAGTTAAATATCTTACAGGTGAAAACTATGGCGTTGACGAAAACAGTAAGCCTCCAGAACGATTCAGCCACAAATTAGCGAATATTGAAAACATAGTGAAAACCTACAAAATTGCACTCCATCAAAAACCTTATAGTATTCCAATGTCATGTAGTATATGCGGTAAAAATGTTAGCAACATAAAGAAACATATGAAATCCCATAATCCAGAACAGCACAAATGCCCTCTGTGTCCAATTATATTAACTCGAGCTGACAACCTAAAGAGGCATCTACGTATGAAACACTGTTCCATTTTAAGGTCGGACAACCTATCAAATATACAAACTACTTGTTGAGTACTGATAATAGTATCATAACTTGCCTAAGAATGTTATTCATTCTTCATAACTAAGTCAGAATTTCATTGGAAGTGTGATAGAAATATTTTTATGTTCTGTCATAAAATGTTACCATTAATGTGTAACCATTATATGGGAGTATGTTTAATTTTGTGTTATTGTACGGTGATTTACCTGTATTGGTAAATATAAGGTTTTTGTGTAAAAATCTGCTCATAATAGGGCCTTTAATGACAATTGATATTTATGTTTTGAATACAAAGCTTATATTTTTGATACAATTTAAATCTCAACAGAAACAAAAAAAAACTTACATTCATCATAGACATAATTCATTTACTCCCAACTAATGGAACTGGCACATAATATATATATATATACACGAATTTTCAACATACTCCAAAGAGGTATTTATAAGTTTAATGGAACCAAAAATTCTCTTATTACTAACATTTCTTGTTTATTATAACTCAAATTGCTTTCACAGGTTCTATCCATTTTGTAATTAGAAATAAGGTGTGGTGTGTTTATTTCGTCTCTCTAATTGACAAGTCATAACAAACACTGTAAAGTTGTTTAAGTAAGCTTTAACAAAAATAATGCTATTTTCTTTTAATAGAATGTTAATTATGCTTTTTAGTGTTTGTTATGACTGAAATGCTAACAGTCAGTAAGCTAGCAACCGGGATTAAAGTGTATGGCTAATTTTAACTAAGCTTGGAGCAATTATGTTTAACTTTCTATTTTCGGTCTTATTTCATTATTATCCCTTTTACCGTTGTTTTTTTTTAACGTCGAAAGATTACAGTAAATGTCAATTGTTAATTTTTTACTCACCTGAAATTCTCAAAATTGCAGTAATGTTTACACTTTGATTTATTTTTGCTTGAACTGATTTGTTTCATTTTTGTTTTTTTGTGTATAGTATTAAAATGAAATATTTGCGGCTTCTCGGGGTGAATCTTACCATATTTAATAATAGTTTTGTCAATTCCTAACACAAGCAGTGAGTAAGGGACGGATATCATTTTATCTGTGCTATTAAAATTCCTTATAATAATAAAATAACTATATATTTTTTACCTTTTTTTTATAATTGATCGAATTTAGCGATAAAATGTCCTCTACCTATTACGCACTAGCAACATGTGATCTCTTATTGTTCCTTGTAGTAAATGTTAATTAAAGTTAAACAACTACAATGTCCCAAGACTGAATATTATGTAATTTAGGACAACGCCCTTTTAATAATAATTTATTTCTTTTTAACAATTAACTTGTATGTAAGTATCGTTACTGTGTGTTCGTTGCAAATATATTCCTTTATTTATACTTATTTTCTTTTCATTTTCATCCTCTTCCATGCTTTCTTTTATTTATAGCAGACCTATTTCTCAATCGCATTCTGTTATCGGCTTGGTGAAAGTGAATTATTAACATGTCATACAAATATAACAACACTGACAAATAACAAACACCATTTCTTCAAACGCCATTGATTCATTTCTGCATGAATCTCTTGAAAGTTTTTATTCTAATTATCATTATTTCGGAGATTTCGTAACAATATGTAATTCTTGAAGTTTCTTGTTCATTAATAAGCGCTTTTAAAAATAGTGCTAGGAGAAGCATAGTTTAGCATTTAACAATCTCAAAGCTGCTTTGAATACCTAGTGCTAATCTATTGTTAGTATTATAATTATCTTACGTGTCTCAGTGCAGTAGAACTTTGACTTCTTAACCTTTTTAATTAAAGAGGTAAGACGACATTTTGATGATATTTCAAAAAATGTATTTACTTTTGCGGCTCAGTTGACAAAAATTATACTTATCAGTTAATTTACGACTTACGCAAAAGGTAAAAACTAATCAATATCGAGTAAATAAGTTGAAGGGTTGATTATTCTAGGTTCTACTGTTTTAGGTGAACTTGTAATTTTATTGTTGATATTTAAAATACAAACACTTGAAGTGGTATATAGAAAATGCTGCAGAACCAACAGAACGGAATGTCATGTCTGCTCAAAGGTATTGCTGTTAGCGATTATGAATGATAACACATTTCTATCTTTTACTTTCCTTTTCTTGCATATATCCTATAAAGTCTTCCTTGAAAACATATTTACTATGACAATTAAGTGATTTCATTATAGATTACTCGCTAGCAATCTGTATCATTCATAATCGTATCGCAATTGACAAAACAGTCGAAACGGGTCAGTTGGCACTGTGGCATTCGCCGGAGAGTTATGTGGCGATGGTGTGAGGGTGTGGTGGGAGTGACGGCTCGCTGGTTGCAGGCTCGAAGGGCTGGCACATGCGGCTGACGTTCGAGAGGGTGGCCGGCGCTCTCAACCTCCACCGCTGCAAGCTGTGCGGGAAAGTGGTCACACACATACGCAACCACTACCACGTCCATTTCCCGGGGCGGTTCGAGTGCCCACTCTGCCGTGCCACGTATACGCGCTCGGACAACCTACGTACGCACTGCAAGTTCAAACACCCCGCTTACAACCCGGACACGCGCAAGTTCGAACCCGCCCCGGCCGCCGCGCCGGCGCCGCCGCTCGGCACGCTCGGCACGCACGCCACGCACGGCACGCACGCCACGCACGCCACGCACGCCGCGCCGCTCTTCGCCAACCACCTGGACGCGAGCTTCGATTGATTGTCCATGTACTGGCTCGGCCTCGATGCTCTATGAACCACCCGGCCCGGCCAGACCAGCCCACTAGTTACTGATGTGTCGAAATTCTAACGGACCGTCTCGCGTTGACTTTCCTATTTAGGATTAAGCTGAAGTGCTATTACTTAAGCGGGCCTTAAAAAAATTCAGTTCTTAACAGCCCATCTGCGATGGGCGACTCGTTTTAGTATTGACTCGGTTGTGCATTTGACTTGCCCCAGTGTGACCTTATATAAGATTCCGTGTAAGGATATGTTAAATAGTCGATTTCGAAAAAGGAATGTATATCCTCAAAGTCGATGTCGCTTGAATAACTCGAAGCGTATATAATGTAGGTAAGCAAATTTTTTTCTATACCAATCGCTATACGGGAACGGGCAAAAGCAATAATATGATGTTAATTTTATTACCATATTATTTTTTATATTATATCGATAGAAATCTTAAGCTATTTAAGAATATACACTATATTTGAGTAGCGGTGCGACCGCGAAGTGATGCTGGCTATTTAACGGTTGCCCATAACCGGGCATTCATTGTCTTGTTATATTTATTCATTAGATAGGAAATTATGAGTTTCCTGTAGCTAATTGTATTTATGTTATTAAAATCCTACGAGTGGTGCGGAACGACAACAGAACAGGTTATTGAGGACTGGCAAGAGATTGTGATCTGTCGTTGGTCAACGACATATAAATATTGACTGAATCTCAGTGTAGATGCATTTGTAACTCTATGAGGCCTTTGCAAGATGGATAATTATTAAGGATTTGTGATGTATTAAAGGATAGCGCCTAAGGAAACATACGAAAAGATTTTTTATACTAGACTAGTATCTATTTACGGAGATTGTTTTTTTTATACTTAGATATATTCTATTGTCTGATTTAATATAATTTTATATTTATATAACTATGTAATATGATTTATTAGTGTTGTTTGTTTTTATTGATTCAACCTATAGTAACATTGTTTGATTTCGTTTATATTCAGTTGACGGTAAAATGTAATACGAATTGAGATGTTAACATGTTTTATTATTTTATCGTTGGTAGATGTTTTTACGTTTAGTTATCATAACGGGTCGCCAGAGCCCACATTTGAACGGTGCTTGAGGTCAAAGACCTCTTTGAATTATTTTAAGGTAGGGTGGAACGTTCGAGGTTGCGCATTTAGTAACTAATATTGGCATTCTACGATTGGGACTAACCTAGCGTTTATGTATGTATTTTTCAATTAAGATTTAAGATTGTTACATTTTTAGCTAAACACTTAGAGTGGTACGGTAACTGAAATGTGATAAAATGGAATGGTGCTAGAACCAAGAGTGTTAACCACGCTACGATTCGACTACTATTTGTAATGTTAATGTTTTAATGATTAGTTACTTTGCATTATTGTAAGGCATCTAGCATCCGGTTGAGGTCGCATCTGTTTGGTCAACGGGTATAACGCAAACGTCGTAACACAACTAGAGATTACAGTATCACTCGAGATTTTTTATCTTAATTTCTTCAGACTTTCAAATTGAATAATATATGTAGAATTTTAAGACACCGTTTGTATAAAAAATACCTACTCAACCAAAAAGGGGACGCCTGTTGTTCCTTGTTAGGAGCATCGCAATCACCTAGTTTTTAATCCGCGATCGTTTCCCATATTTTCTAAGTTGTGGCGTCAATGCTGTTTTAGTAGCTGTGAACATGCAATTTCACTTGTGCAATTTTTTTTTTAAATAGTCATAACTCATATCTAGATTAACATTTGCCTATTAAATATAGGGGCCCACTTGAAAGATAAGCACTAAGCTCCTATGTCCCATATGGATATACGATATCACCAAACGTTTCTTCCACAAAGATTTTTATATTTATTTTAGTGATAATAAAGATTTTTATATACCTTATCAATCAATCGTATGTTGTGGGCGCTTATTATTTGATAGCATTTCATACTCAGTGCAATATTACTAGTTATTTAATTACGTAACCAAACTAAAGGATATTTTAAAAGTAATGAATGTCTTCGAAACAGTAAATTACCTTTTCGTATTTACTTAAGTGAAGTACTACCCCTAATTTCTATTTCTCGTAGCGAACGCAGTTTGGGTTACGGTGTTGTACAGGTTTCATAGCTGCTAATATTGAAGATTAGCTTGTTTACCTCTGCCAATCGCAATAGTTACGTACTGTTTAATAATTTATTATTGTCGCGCAATTTTAAAGTCTATTGTTGGAATAGATCATAGCTATCCGGTACGGGTTCGATGCTCGGCGGTGTACTCCGCCGGCATGCGTCAAACGCTTCATCTAATCGTGAATGCATTTTTTTTGTATATTACTATCACTCGAGACCAATTTTAAATATTGAATTTGCTATAGCAAATTGATTGATTAGTAATATAGAATATTATTTTAGATATTTTAGGTTAGGATACTATGATGGTGTCTGGCCAGAATATTTTGGAGTATCACATCGTTTGGCTCAGAAAATATCACCCTTTGATCTCTTTTCAGCTTTCAGAAAGTGTGCAACTTAATAAATATATGATGACCACGTAATTGGACTTATTGAAAGCTAACTTTATGCCATATGGAATTTACACATAAGGTTAACGAATTACTAAATTTAGTCTTATGAAAATAAGGTCTTGAGGACCTAGTCACTTATTTGGCCAATCTAATTGAATATTCCAATTTATTGTATAATAAAAAATTTACCTTTATATCACATGGATGTGATTTTATCATAATATGAAATTCAATGGAGTGCAGGACGAGCTCTATGGTTATTTCAGGATAGCAATGGTCTAGTTATGTTTATTTTGTTCTTTATAACATTAGCAAATTTGTTATAGTGTCGTGTATCACAATAGTATAAATACTAATAGGGCGGGGGTGTCAAATCGTGTACCTAACTACTGACAATCAGTCTTGTTATATTTTTACATGAAATTTTATGAACGATTTGTTGTTTATGGAATATTTTTTGAATGTCTTGGTTTGATGTCTCCATTAAAAGTTTAATTTAAATAATTTTGTTTTATGCAATCAGTTAATGCAATTTTTTTTTATTTCACATTGTTTGATGTTATGTAATGCAATTTTAACATGTTGCAAACTCCTGCATTTATCTGTTGTATTTATTACTAATTTTTACATTAAATTGTGGTATGTTACAATTCGTGTAGTTTCAGTTGTGCGTGTCACGCGCCCCATCCTCATTTCTCAGTCGGTAAATAATAGTATGCACAGACCGACAGCTTGAAACACTTCGCTGTCATTACCTGTACTCTAAACAGCAACATTTCAGGTTAGAGAACCACGTGTTATACTAGCAACATGCATGCACCAAATTTACTGTCAAATAGTAAACTAGAAGTATTGCTGTTCTATAGAAACTTCCAGAACTTGATTATATGTCGAGATTTAAACACGAAGATGCCCAAGGTTTGGAGACTGGTTAAATTCTCGAGCCGATTCCGATTTCCGATTTCGCTTGTCCACATTTGTATCGTCATATATTATTAAAACTAAAATGTAAAAAAAAGAATGATCGGGGTGTAATTTCAACTGTAGTTCTTTTTCTAGTTTAATTTTCCACCTATCGACATCAATTAAGCGAGAAGTGATTATTTAAGAAATAAATATTTTCAAATAGATATGACATTAAATATTAGTTAACTTAGATACAAGTTACCATTATAAACCGGTTCCAAGCCTTGGAACTATTCAAGCTAATACATATACGCGAACGAGGATCCTGTAGCAAGCCGTGACGGTCATTGATTGCAGAGCGCTCCCACGTGCCAACAGCGCAGTATTCGTACCACAGTATGTTCGTTGCGGCAGCCGAGAGCACGGCGTTATGGCGTTGCAAGTCCTGCGGCAAGGAAGTATCAAACCGCTGGCATCATTTCCATTCGCACACCGCCCAACGATCGATCTGCCCATATTGCCCTGCCACCTACAGCCGCATAGATACATTGCGCGCCCATTTGCGCCTGAAACACGCTGCTCTTCTACTCAAGCATTAAACATTGTACACACAAACGGCCCCCGACCTCTACCTTGCTCTGTAATGTCATACACACCACACACACGACACACACACCCACACACACACGATACACACACAACACGCACACAGATACACTTTTCTTTAAAGTATTGTAAAGAAAATTTATTTGTTTTACTTGTTATACTTATTTTAATCGTTATAACGTTTTACATTAATAACAAAACGAGTAGGTAATTTATCGCACGTTTTCGTGCATTATTTATTATTCTAGTTAAGTGCGATATTCAAATATGTATGTTTATAACTAACAGGGTAAATTGACATGAACTCGATAAGATATTCAAAAAGCTTACCATTAGCTATCGGTAAGAACAATTTAAGACATCTATTCAGAAGATTTTTATTCTCTCTTCTCTTAAGTCTTAAAATATAATATAACATTAAATTATAAATTTGATTAATGAAACGGTTGTTATATGTATAATTTGTTAATAAGGTTATGTTTCTACTATCTACTTGATTAGCGCCAAAATTTGTCATGCGTTGTAATGTATCTGGTCTACGTGGCCAAAGATAAAAGTAACGCTTAGCAATTGTGTTTTACGTACTGGTACATACATAAATATATTGTATGTTGGCATATTTACTTATTTAGTATTGGCAAAGTGTGGTTTGCAACTCCTAAGACTGAGATGGCAACAACTTGTAAATGATGTAAACATTGAAAACAAGGTCTGATGCTGGTAATGTAATTTTAAATCAAAATAAGCCAAATTTGTGTAACTTTCTTTAATTCCCTAATGACGTGTAGAATAAAATTCAAATATGACACGTTCGATTATAAACCGTAGTAATGTCTATTTCATAAGGATCATTTGAACCCAAAATTATATTTTTGTATAAGTATTCTCAGCAGAAAAATAACTTAAAATTAGCTTTTAATGGTCCAACGACATGCTATATGAATAAATATTAAGATTGTATAAAACACCATGCTTATTCAAACATTAACGTGTATATAATATTCATGTCTTACTGCGTAATATTCCATTCCCGAGTATATTTCAACCACAGATAATCTAACCGTTTAATAGAGATAAGTACATTTACTTGGTGTTACAAGTCCCAATCTAAGAATGTTATTAAATATATTAAACTTCTTACAAAAACGCTCGTTTCAAACATTTTTTTATTTATTTAGATAATTTTCGGAGCTTTGTTAATAACCTTTCTGAATATTGGTGACTATAAAATCAAAACATGTACTAGTATAATTGATATTAATAAGGAAACTACTATTTGATGATGTAAATAAATTCATGGAACATAAAACGGCATGCCATTATTATTCCTGCACCATGTAGGTTGTAATTACATATATGATAAACATATATAATCAAAATAAACACTGAAATATATTTTGAATAATTTATTCTTAGTATAAAGTGATATTTTATCTTTTTAACTAATATTGACAAAAAATTAAATTTTAAATTAACACAATAATTGCTGTTCAAATATAGACTAACAACTACACATTATTACTTTTCGAACAACTTTGTAGAAATCTATGAGAAAGGCTTATGTTAGCAGTGGGCATGGATATGATATGATGATAATTGTTGAAACGTTAAATAAAAATGTATGAATTCCCAAATTTTCTTAAACAATATTCACAACTAAAAAGTATTTTGGGGGATTTTGTTATAGTAGCCGCTTGCTTGGAAGGCGGGTTGGCAACCACAGTTTATTCAGATGTTTCATGAAGATGCTGCTGCTCATCTCCTTGTTTAAATTCTCCCTCTGTCTACTTTTACGACATCCATGG
Organism: Luehdorfia chinensis; assembly: GCA_019845155.1. Lineage (NCBI taxonomy): Eukaryota > Metazoa > Arthropoda > Insecta > Lepidoptera > Papilionidae > Luehdorfia > Luehdorfia chinensis. Next base: position 10,509,730 of record JAHVAK010000642.1, on the reverse strand, counting down.
GATGAGATTGGGTGGTAGATTCTCCTTAGTCGCTACCACACGACCACTTTTTTGCTTTGAACTTTCGATCGACTTTAAAAATCTGCAAAATCAGAATAACCTAAAATGAAGATGGCACGCACACCTTACTTCCTTTGTTTCACGTACCGGTACAGACAACGTTGCAGACTATCGTCATGGTGTAAACCCAATAAGTATAAATAAATAATATATGGCAAGTACCTGAAACGGCTTACGTTTGAGGGGTCTATGGATAATTACTTGGACTGAAAAATTTAGGGTTCCATAAAAACTTCGCTTGTATGGCCTACGGCATATTTTGAGAAGAAAAGGGGACTACATTATAAAACTAACTTTGAAAATCCAAAAGGTTTGAAGAAGGCGTTGTCCCCGACTTAACCCCGGAAAGATTAATGTAGTGTTTTTTTATTAATCTAAACCCAAGTAATTAACCAGTAACCAGTAGAGAATAAGGGTAAGAAGAAGCCTCTAAGTTTTGAAATAAATAATCATAAACGGAGAAACTAAATTATTCAATCAAGATATTACATATTTTGCTTACTGCAGACTCAGAGTGAGACTTAATGCACAACAAATCGATGCTTCATAAAAAATACTCGTCGATTTCGAGGGTTATCATTTAGCAATAGGAGGAAAATTATTTGGGGGGAAAAAAGTTCAGGCGGTGGTATCTTCCTTTCACATATAAAATATGTAGTTTTATTTGAACTCTTTATCGAGTATGATAGTTTTAATTAATTATCTATCGAAATTCAACACTGGCCTATACATGGATATTGAAATGTAGTCCGCCTGTTTGCCCCCACCCTTGATTGAGTGACTTCATATGGCTCTGATTTACATTATTCTACAAGCAGGTTTCTTCATGGTGTTTTCTTGCAATACTCATATTACTCATTTACAAGCATATTTGCACTTGCAATAGAAAACAATCGTTTATAATGGTATATCCCGAATATAGTCGATTATACCCAAAATATATCGCAAAATAAGGTTCTGATGTGCCCTCATATACAATTATTTATTTTGACAGTGATACAGAAATTATACCTATTATGTATTATCTAATCGTATACAAAAGTTCGTGCAAAATTAATTGGATATTTTTCCTTTAGTGTTTTACAACGAAAAAAATGACGAATCAAGTTTTTAGTGAAAACACACTTCTTATTAGCGAAACTTGCGAAGGTTTTCGTGTTTCAATGTTAATTTGCTAGTGTGGTAATTAAATAACTTACAGTCTTGGCAGCGTAACGGTGGCCTAACAGAACAATAAAAGCAAAACGCATTGTAATAACGCGAAACATTATCCATTTGCTTTCGTTGACTCTTACATCAAAATATACGAATTAAACATGGCGAAGTATGGCAAGTTTAATTCTTAACTTTACAAATATGATTTACATTGGTAACTAAGAAATGAATAAAACTATTTTGTCTAATTACATAGTAAGTATCAATATTATTCTCAAATAACTTCACTTCCACGCTCACAACTGATGTTATTTACAATCTAATGAAATACACAGCTATTAAATATTTCTTAAAAGTAAGAAGAAGCAGATCTTTTTCAGTATCGAAGGTAATCTATCACAGTTTATTTGTCCCTATTGGTACTTGATTTATCATTGTATTAGACAATGATTTTTAATAAATTTTCTGTGTGTACCACAATAATTATTCTTCAAGTCTTTCTACATTACCACTGACACCGGATGTTTGTACAATAACACTGGATTCGTTAACTTTATCGGCGTTCTGCTTTTCTCCACTGTCTTTTTCTTCATCTGACCTTACAGAATCATTATTTTTAGTATCTTCGTTGGAGCCTTCATCCTCATCGGTGTCCATTTTGTCTGCAGCTGTCTGCTTATTTTTGTTTTTATTCTTTTTGAATTCTTCTTCCATTTCTTTAAATTTCAGTGTTAGGTATCTACAACAAAACATGGATAAAATATCTACGTGAAAATATCGACTTCATAGTTACCTTAAGTAGGTGTACCTAACGTGGTAGTGGTGTTTTCTGAGAACAATTACTTACTTGTCAACTAAAGGTCCACTGTAATCCTCTGGAAATTTAGGAGAATGTGGTAATATGTATTTGTAAAGGCTTTCGTTGAGTACATAAAGCTGAGCAGTTGAGGAGCATTTGACGTTAAACCACCAGTCACAGGTAAGAGCGGCCTGGGAGAATATAGTTCCGTTTGGACATAAAAACGATGCTTGTCCTCCATTAAGATCACAATAGTGCCATACCTATGGAAAAAATAGACTGTTTTATACAAAAACATAAATTTAATACGATTATTTTACACCAATAAACTAAAAACTACATAAATTGTGGAAGCTACGCTCGAAAGGATAACTGTTTAAATTTACAACTGCCAAGTATATTAGATTTACAGTATATGTACATCATACACTTTGTATTTACACACCTGACATCTAGTTTCTGGGTCAGCAAAGAAGCCTTTGTATCGCTGAGTTTTGCAATCGAATTTTGTGGATGGAATTATGGTCATGATGGGATAGTCAATGCCAGGTCGCCCTGGAGTACCGCCTTCTTCGTCAGACGTAATTGGTAAAGGAAACCTCTGACTAGTCCCACTAGTATAATCTGGTGAAGAATATTATAAATGTAATTGCAAATGAATAAAAAAATATGATGATTAAATTCGATTTAGTAATAAATAATTCAAAGAACGCTTAAATTTTTGAAAAAATTGTAAGACTACCATAGCGTAGTAGCTACCGTAATCTATACATATAATAAAAATGTAAACTATATGTGTCTGTACATTTACAAATTTTGTGAAATAAATGATTGAGGGGTGTTAATTTTTTTTCTGCTATCCGATGAAGCCGTAAAAGCATAAAAGAGTAACAGGAATAACAATTAAATCAAATATCTTCACATGGCTGGCGAGGCTCTCCAATGAAGCTGTAAAACCTAAAGAGAATATAATGACTACGGTAAAACCCAAAATTGCTAACAGCAAAGACATCATCGAAATAGTTTTCAAATATTTGTCAACATGAATTTAGACGGCAAAGTTGGGAGCTATTTATGTATATAAGTTTCGGTTTAACCGAACCTGGCTAGGTCCGCGAGCACAGCTATCCGAATCCGGTGAAGCTGCATAAGCCACATAGGGTAACAGCAAATACATCACTGAAATTACATTAAATGTTTGTCGTAGTCTGTGGGTGCTGAATGCTACTTAATGTATCGTATCTTACAACTTGTTGTTGAGCGAATTGTCTGGATGAATGTTGTACTTGCATTGTATAGCAATTGTCACAAACTTTGGGAAATTATCACAACATATACAAAACATGCACCTGATTTACCATCAGGGGCAACGTCTACCCATAACAAATACTGCCCCCGTCACCTTATGACATCAGTTCTTAAGTCCCATATGCCCAGTGATTACACTAGCTCTCAGTGCCTTTCAGACCGAAACACAGTAATGCTTTACACACTACTGCTTTACGGCAGAATAACTGGCCTGGTGGTGGATCTACCTAGACGGATTCCTGCATAGGAATCCTACCACCAGTAAAATGTGTAATGCGAAAGTAATTCTCTCCTTCTGTCTTTTTGTTACCTTTTCACGGTTCAACTGCTGAACCGACCATGACTTATTTTGGCATTTATGATAGCTTGCATCCTGGAGACGGTTATATATAATATAATAGTTTCCACTGGTTATTTAAAAAGCATATATCCACGCGGACGAAGTCGCGAGCATCAGCTAGTAGCCTAAAGTATAACCTGTTGGTAACCTTATGTTCAGCATTGATCATTAATAATGAATTAAATGATGATGATAGACATAAATAATGAAATTAGTAGTTAACGCTTATATGAAATAAAATTAATGTAGCCTATTATATGATATTATGTAAGTATATTATTTCTCACCCTCTAAGTTTTGAGACGGGTTATCTATTTCAGCTAAATAAGTCTCTTCGTTTAAATCAGTTTCTTCTAATGCAGTAACCGTAGTACTTTCTGTTATACGTTTTTCAGTAGTGACTATATGTTTTGCTGCTTCAAACGGAGCCGGTGAACTCAGCACTGGAGACTCAAGCTCACTTTGATGAAGTTTACTCTTCAAAGCGTTCAATGCTTGCAGTAAAATTCGTATAGACGAACTCACGTTTTCTTTTGTAATCGGTTTCGGAATAGATTTATTTAGTTGTAATGAATTCAAAAGATCTGCAAGAGTTACAGTGTTAGCCGACTCAGGCTGTGGTTTGTAGGTAGGTTGATCAATAATATATTGATAATATTGTTGTTGATCATCATTTTCCGACGGTACAGGTGCGCTTTCAATTTGAATTTCTTGCGTTTTTTCGCTCTCATAATAAGGGTGTGGAGAATCTGCCAATGATGCAGTAAATGTTGGCGTTTCCGATGCTTCAGTCGTATGGCTAGTTATGGGTTTAAAACCAGATTCAACCAGTGGTTGAGCTAAAACGGGGAAGGTAGTCTGTTTTTCATAATAGTTTTCGGAAATAGTAGTAGGAGGCTTTCTAATTTTTGCATGTTGAGATACAATTCTGTCATAGCTGTATTGCGGGCGATGATTTGGTTTTAAATATACCGAATCATTTGGAACCGGCGACGGTATATTGTAATACTTTTTAGAAGCGTTATCAAATTCTATTTGAGGCAAATTATTAACAGGTGGAGTTTGTTCATACGGTACAAGTTTATATTTTACTTGTTCTTTTTCAGGAAAATAATACTGAAAGTTACCTGCCTCATCACTTTGATAAAGATTAAGGTAAGGTTTTCTGGAGGGTGTAAATTGACTTGGCGCTTTGGCGTCTTTTACAATGTATCTTCTGTAGTCACTGTCAGGATTATCTGCGATATTATGGTTTAAATATATTGGGTTGTAATTCGTTGATACTTTAGGTGAGTTTTGTAGTATGACAGGATAGCCCGTCTTTATTGTAGAATATTTTTGTTGGATTTGCAGAAGCTATGTTGAAATGCGTGAGCCGGTTACCTTGATATCTTGGAATATTGTTGTGACGATTCGTAGAGTATACTAATTTAGGCTTCCGAGGATTTTGATGTTCAATTGTTCCTGCTTCAACTATTTGTGCTTTTTCTACTTCAACATTTTTTGTATTATATGCTTCAGTGGTCGGCGACACCAAATTATTGGCATAATAAAACGTCATGTATGGTATAAGTCGCCTGTATCTTTCATTTATGGCTAAGTTTGTTGAATTTCTTTTGAAATCAAAACTTTTTTTAATGTTTTCTTCCACTCTTAACTTCGGTGGAATTAAGCCTTTTTGTGAGTCGGCGGTCCTTCCAACTATTTTAATGTCTGGACTGTTTCCATTTGGTGATATTGTAATCGCAGTCACCATCATCGAGATCGCTGCAACAAAAAAATCATATATCATACACATAAGTCAAATAAATGTTGGCAACAAATAATTACTTTTTTTTCTTTAGTTAAACGAGAAAGGTAGGTTCGTAATGGTATCGATTTGAACTTTGAACAAAATATTAAAGACGGTTTCTTAATTTGATAGAATTATGCAATGGAGCTTAATGTGTACAGGAATTAAGACAGATATTAATTACATATGATCTTCCTTATACATATCATTATCTATATTGGGTAATCAGTTGGTAGACAAGTTTACTGCGCAATATTATTTTACTTTCACTAGATTCATTCTGATAGCTTGTTCTAATAACAATGTTCAATATACGACAGAGGATCAGTTACGTATTTTTTTATGTGATAGTTTTAGGTATTCGTTCAAATTATACTTAAAAGTTATCCCAATGTTTCATGTGCATTTTTGGAAATTCATCCCATAATGGGTTTTAATAGGGAATGAAAGTTTGTAAAGAAGTTCGTCATAATTTATAGCTATGGAAATTGGTATTTAGAATTTTGTTTAAAAATAAAAGTCAATAGTATCAGCGTTTTTGAAACTCAACCCTGATTAATAAGGTGAAATAAAGGACAAAAGTTAGTATGGGAAGTGTGACTTTGTGACGAGTGACGTGTGTCTTTCAACTGAAGAACTACGGATGTAATTACGTGACTGAAACGTTTTGACTGATTTAGTGGTTCATTTATCAGGGAAATATCCGTGATATTTCACTTTTGATGAGTGACTTGAAATCAAAAAGTAGCACGCATAGAAACTGAGTCTGCGAGTCTCTCTACACACCGAGTCCAGGGTTTTTCCAAGGCTTCAATCCCTTTAAAAAAAGTTTTGTCTTGGTCCTGCAAAAAGCTCTCCACGGAATCCATCACTTCGTTATCGTCTTCGTACCTGTTTCCTCTTAAGCATTCTTTAAATTTGGGGAACAGATAAAAATCGCTAGGCGCCAGATCTGGTGAATAAGGGGGGTGGTCAACCAATTCGAAGCCAGGTTGCTGAATGGCAGCCATCGCAACTGCCGACCTGTGCGCGGGTGCGTTGTCGTGATGAAACAGCACGCCCCTTCGAAGTTTTCTTCTCCTTTTCTCTTTGATGGCATTCTTCAACTTGAGAATTAAAGCTGCATAATATTGGCTTGTAATAGTGGTTCCATGCTCCAGGCAACAATATCCCTTCTGAGTCCCAAAATATTGAGGCCGTAACCTTGCCAGCCGATGCAACGGCACGAAACTTCTTCGGGGTCGGTGATGATGGCCGTTTCCATTGCGAAGATTGCTGTTTTGTCTCGGGATCAAAATGATGGACCCAGGTTTCGTCCATTGTTACGAAACGAGACAAAAAAATTTCAGAATCTTCTTGAAACTTGTCCAACAATATCTTCGAAATGTCAAGTCGATTTTGTTTCTGGCTGTCGCTTTACATTCTCGGCACCCACCTTGCGGAGACTTTTGTCATATTCAAAGATTGTTTCAATATGGATTGAAAACTTCCATATGAAATGCACGTTTCTTGAATTAAGTATCGGATGGTAACTCTTCGATCGCTCAATACAATTTTCTCGACTTTCGCAACATTTTCTTGGGTGACTGACGTCGATGGACGGCCTCAACGATGTTCGTCTTTCGTGCTCGTTCTCCTTACTCGAAATTGAGAAGCCCACCTTGCGACAGTGGAATACGGCGGAGCAGACTCGCCTAATGTTGCCTCCAAATCGCAATGAATCTCTTGCGTCGTTAACTTTTTTAAATAGAGGTATTTAATACCGGCTCGCACTTTGTTTTTTTCCATTTTCGAGAACACGTTCCGGCACGAAGGAAACAAATGACTACATTCTCAGAAAAAGAAAAAGAGAATCGAAGATTTATATATATATATATATATATATATATATATATATACATATATATATATATATATATATATATTTATATATATGTACTATATGTATAGAAACACATTTAATTCTCTAGTTCATTCATTATTGATGTTTTGTACATATGGATACATCATCCACTGTTTTTATTTTAAATGGTTGTGGAAATAATAATGATTGACGGGCAGAATGTCTCACAGACTGTTGTTTCTTTTGTTGGAGTTGCAGTCTGCTTATTTCGAGCCTTAGCTTTTTTAATAATGGATCCCAGGAAATGCATCTAACACCAAGTCAAGCTGAGATTCCATTCCAGCTGAGGCGACAATTTCCTATCAGTCTGTCGTTCGTCATGGCAGTCGATGATAATAAAATCAAAGGTCAGAAATTAGACGAAATACAACTTTGTCTTCCAGCTCCAGTAGATATTTAGGTTTTGGGGAGATTCCGTGCGTCAAGAACGGATTAGCTCCCAAGTCAAACTCTAAATGTGATACACAATAAGACTCAAAATGTGGTATATTGTGATTCACAGGTAATTCTTTGCTGTGCTGTTTAAGTTTCTATGCAGGGCACTACATTCGGTTGGTCAAAGGGCTTAGTGATTGTGTGGCTTGCGGTCGAATGAAAATGTGTGAGTAAAGTTAGAAAATTGCGCGTGTTGCAGAATATTTTAATGGTGCAATTTTAACACTGTAAGTATTATTCTATCTTAATTTTGTATTATTTCATAACACCATATAAACAGTTTAATTTCTTGTTGGATTAAATAAATTTAAGTACCGAAAAAAATAACAGATTAGTGTATTTCTCAATATAAATATCTTAAGTACTTGGTCTACTACGCATACTTGTGATCTTAATTAAGTACGTGGGATAACATTTCTTAAAAGCGATTTCAGAGAGACTCAACTATATTTTTAAGCTGTATGGATCTAACTGACGAGTAGAAATCACTGTAGCATTTGTACATACATACATATAGTCAAGCTTTTTTCCATTTAAGGGGTAGGCACATGAAGCCCATTATTCGCCCTTGCGGGAAACTAGCCGCGGCTAGTGGCAAACCGCGTCGCCGGCATTTTACCAGTCAAAAAAAAGTTCTGACTCTTCGCTACGTTCCCACGATCAGTATAGTGGCATTGCATATTATGGTGTTAATCTGCACGAATAAAGGCTGTCCGTACAATACCTTAGTCGCCTCTAACGACACCACATTAGGCAAGAGGTAGGTTAGGTAGGTGTTAGCCGAAAAGTGTACTCTGCCGGACACCTATCGGCTAAGCATTTGTTTAATATTATAATGTTAAGAAGTATAATATTACGAGTAAGAACAAAAAACGAGTCTGCGGAAATCTGCCTCTTAACATTAAACTGTTATACGTATGACTTTTTTAAATATAAAACTAGGAAATACAAAGCATTAAACTATAATAATTCAGTTCCTAAAACTCTGCAGGTGAACTATACAAATACAACCCTGAATATAAATGCTTATAATGTTGGAATTGCTACAATAAAATATTCATAATATTATCTTTTATAATAGCGAGTGGCCTGAAAGGCAATGTATATTAATTCACCCAGAACCTATTTTTAATTATTTTTTTAAACTAATAATAGAGGCCAGACATGGAATAACTAAAATACTAATTAGTAGTACTTTGTTAGTTCCTTTAAATATTGATCTAGGCAGAAACTTACTAAAAACTTTACACTTCATAAAATTGCAACTTTTATTTTTTCTCACGTTTATATTAAAATTAGTATTTGTTTTGTGTTAAGATACAATGGCGTTAGGACATTTAAATAGATAGGATTATTGTTAGTGCCTAATATAGAACCTTGAAGAAGTGACTGGCCTGCCGAGATCCGCATCCTTATTGTAAGTAGCACTGAACATAATATAATCGTGGATGCCTACACTTAATATTGTAACGATTGATGACTGATGATGGTTGATGATATATTGAAGTTTTAAATTACAAAACTAATTAACTAATATTCAGTTAGGTACAACTGAACTCTCGTCAAAAAGTATCATGTGTAATATGATCAATATAATGCCCTCGTGGCCGATTACATACTAGAAGTAGCCTTCTATACAGTTCGTTTTCACATAGAAATAGTTTCTCTTTATGTTCTTGTTATCAATGGAACTATCGATACGATACGGTCGAGGAAATTAGGATTTTGCAGAGACAAGAACACATTTGTGTAAATACACATTGGCTTCGACTGGAACTTTTTTATATGAGAAAGTGACGAGACTAGCGTAATGTTCACCTGATGGTAAGTGCAACGTCTGCCCATAATAAATGCCGTGTCACTCGGAACATTTTTATCTGACACCCCACTGCATACAATTTCAGTGATGTTATTGCGGCTTTTACTTGGCTGCTTGCATTGCTGCTTAGGGTTTGGCTTTCACAGCTTCATCGGATATTACAGCTTCATAGGATGCACCACACTGCGGCCGTCGCTCTGAGTCATCAGCTATTAAGTATTTATACGCAGTAATTACACTAGCTAATAGTGCCCTTCAGACTGAAACACAGCAGTGTTTGCACACTACCGCAAACAACATTAATGTTTTTACTTAAATATTACTGGCTAGTGAAAATATTTTAAAATACAACGTTTTTATTTAAAACGTGTATGTACAAGTGTATTCTAAATGATGAGAATCATTCAACTATTTCAGTTGCAACAATTTTTTACAGGTACTATATAGACATGGAAAATTCGTATATTTTGAATACTCGTTCAGGCGTGCGACAGTCATGAAACGGAACATCTACGCTGCTTGCAAACACAGCGTAGATTCCAAAATATGTACTCTCCAGTACACCTTTTGTAAAGTAATATCATCATTTCAGCCAATTATAGTCCACTGTTGAACATAGGCCTCCTCCATAGATTACCATAAAAAACACGGTCCTGAGCCACCTGCATTCATCGACTTCCCGCAAAACAGACGCGACACGTCTAGTGTGCCGGGGGGGCGGGGGGTCACCCTAGCCTACTAATCCTTAGGGTTTGTATCGGTTACTCTAGTTCTCCGGATATCGTCGTTACGGATTTTATTCATGCCTAGAAACTCCGAGCATAGTCCTTTCCATGACTCACTGAGCGACTCCGAGCTTCCTCACGGGGCCTGCAGTGAAGGACCACGTCTCGGTTCCTTATGTCATCACTGGCGTATTGCCACTGGTTCTATACTTTCGTTTTGAAGTCATTAAGGTATCCGTCGATTGACCTCTTGGTCGAAGTTGGACTTACCTAGTCGGAAAATTTGTCCTAGGTATTCATATTCCTAGACAACTTCGATCTTAGTATTTCCAACAACAACCGGTAGTATGTCATGATCTTCGTCTTGTCCATGTTCATCTTAAGACCTACCCGTCGAGAGACACTATTGAGGTCATTAATCATAGTGCTCAGATTTTCCAGCGACTCTGCCATTATGACTATGTCGTCTGCAAATCGAAGGTGAGTGATGTATTCGACACCGATGCTAATACCGTATCCATTCCAGTCCAGTAACTTGAAGACATCTTTAGTTTCGAGAAAATGACATCGCCCTGTTTCGTACTCTTGTTCTGTACTCGGACAGCCATTGTAGCTGTACAAGCACTGCAGCACTTCGATACACCGACAGTAAATTCGTCACCGCTGAAGTAACAGTAGCACCACCCAAATTTCGACGGAATAGAAGGCTTTCTCAGACTCCACATACGCCAGGTATAGTGGGAGGTACAATCTCTTCTTCGGTCTTCTGTACAATCTGGCGACGGATATGTATGTAGACTACCGTACTAAAGCCTTTTCGAAATCTGGCTTGTTCAGGAGGCCGGAAGCAGTCAAGTCTGCTTGCGAGACGATTCGTTCGAGAATGACTCTCGAAAACATAGAAACAACATAGGTCTATAGTTCTTCAAATCTTCGGTCCAGCGGAAATTACACTACCGCTCTCGGTCCCCAACTTAGTTGGCCCTTACTTAGTTGAAAGTATATAAATATCAAAATATATAAATGACGTACAAAATAATTCAATAACAATTTATTTTAATTCCGATTCTGTATTATAAAAACTTTCAAGAATAGCTAGTTTTCCTTAGTCTATAACCCTGGGGTGCCTATTTTTTTGTTCGCGTAAGGAAATTTAAGAATTATAAGGACGTCAAGATACTAATGAAATCGAAGCATGCAAAATTTTATATGGGTTATATTTTAATATATATGACTGACAATCACATAAGAATTCATTATGCGTCTGTAGCTTAACAAATAGTGTTCACCGAGTAAGTGAAATCAAGTCAAATAGTTAAACCAAAATTGTCAGTGATGTTAATGATTATTAAAAGAGGTATAGTTTTGTATTAATAGAGAATGGTATCTGACCTTGGTGTAAGATCAGCTAGAATTAGGTTTCTTTATCGCAGAAGGTACTATATATACCGCCGTGGGTTCGCCACTTGAAAATATAAGTGAGAGTAATTTTTGTTGTTGTGTAATGGCGGAATAAAGAGCAAAAACTAGTGACTCGAACCCGTCAAGGTCTAACCGATATAATTTTATTATAAAAATAATTCAATCGGAACTATTTGTTACGTATTAAGCGCTCGTAATATTTCATTGCCATTTTTTATTGAACAAGGTTATTAGGTATACGAGTATTTTAGTGCCAGTATATTTTGCCAAAAAAATTAAAAGGAAATAGATAACTAAAAGCTAACAATATAAGTTTAAAAAGACGAATGTGTTACCTTTAAGAAAACACATTTAAACTGCAACAAACAGATTGACAGATTATGTCGTGTGGTGGCGGCAAGAGAATCTACCACCACATCTCATCCCGTGGGTGTTGTAAATGTCTACATAGGGAAAATTAGAATATCGGCAGCAGTATCTTTCAGGAACATCTAAATAAATAAACTGCAGTTGCCAAGCATTGCAACTACGGCACTATCCCCCCAAAATGAATCCCCAATGGGAGGCCTAACTTCTGCAGTGGACTAGTGATAGGCTGAAGTGATGATGATGATGATGAAACAGATTGAGCGCAGAACTGTCTGGGCTCTTGATCCTTTTATAAATTAAATTACATGATATATAATAATAATTTAATCAAAAAACCTACTTCAACGCAACAGCTCCGAACATGCTTCAGCGAATTTAAGAATTTCATGATTTTCTCATGGATCCTATCATCAGAACTTGACCGAAATTACATGGGACCCACATACTTTACGATATCCCCTTTCAAACAAAAAAACCACGTCGCCGTCATTTTAGTACGAGTTAAAAAAAGTCTTACTCCTCATTGCGTTCCCACGAGCAGTACAGGGTCAGCATTGCATATTATGGTGTTATTCTGCACGAATTACTTATGATAACGTTTGGGTTCCACAACAATAATGCTGTAACATGAAATTGTCAGTTAAGTAGGTGGAAAAATAAATATGTTAATGAAGTGAAATTTCAAGATCGAATTTGGGTGCAGCGTTTTTGTGCAACGTTTTAGTTATTCTTAATTAATATTTACCGCCGTGTGATGGCGGCTTAAGAGAATCTACCACCCCATATCATCCCGTGGGTGTCGTAAAAGCCTACACAATTAAAACCAGAAGATTGGCAGCAGCATCTTCCTAGAACATCTGAATAAATTAACTGGGGTTGCACCCGTCTGCCAAGCATGGCAACTATTGTAAAATCCCCCCAAATAGAGAGCTACAAACTTTTGTGGCAATCTATGAGGAAGACCTATATTCAGCTGTGGACTAGTGATAGGCTGAAACGATACGATAAGATTTATCGATTAATTAATAACTGCTAAGCAGATATTTTACAGTGAATAATAATTTTGTTAATACACTTATTTTTATTTTTATCAAATTTCTAATAAATATATAGGTTTCACTTCTCTCACGTGTACTGAGTTGCACTTTTCTATCTTACAATCTTACATACTTATTTTCTAAGGAGATCTATTGTTTTTGTATTGTGAAACGACCGCGTGGCCTAGTGGTCACATTACCTGATTTCAATGCCGCTGGACCTGGGAAATCCTGGGTTTTCGGTTGTTGGATCGCACGTTTCCTATCACGATATCACCCTTCACTAAACATTCATTCTATTGGTTGCCTACGGATCCGAAACAAGTATGTTTTTTCTTCTATGCCGTAGAAGTTGCACCTGCAGTAATTTGGTCGGAATGACGTCAAACATAAAACCTACATACGTGTGACGTATGTTGTTGCTTCAAATCGATCCGAAACATCGTATTTCTATTTTCATAGTGGGCCTCCTGGGTTAGAATCCCAGCCGGAGCCAACGTTTGTGTAAAAACAAATTGTAGTTTTTCGGGTCTGTTTGTGTTTTGGTTGTGAGATTTATGTTTGTACACGATACAGGTTGCAGAAATCATACTGTTAAGCTACGTTTTTTTTAAAGATAGATTCTTTCAAACCTCAAAACAACTCAACTTCATAAATGCACTGGTGGTAGGATTCCTATGCAGGAATCTGTCTTAATTAACAGAATAACTGGCCGGGGGCACTACCTACACTACCCCCGGCCAGTTATTCTGTCGTGAAGCAGTAGTGTGAAAACATTGCTGTGTTTCGGCTTGAAGGGCACTGATGGCTAGTGTAATGCCGATTAGGGCATATGAGACTTAAGAACTGATGTCTCAGGGTGACGGGCGCAGTGGGGTGTCACACAGAAATGTTCTGGGTAACATATCATTTGTTATGGGCAGACGTTGCACTTACCATTAGGTGAACGTTTTGCTCGTTTCGTTACTCTATCCAATAAAAAAAAAATGTTTAGAATTGAAATTGATATTCATCTGCATGTATTTTATGAGTCACGATTGACGCAAAAGGCTAAAATGTTAGGAGGTAGACACAACGCTGTCGTGAACAAAGACAGTTGCGATTCATATCTAATTCACGACTATTGGCTCTAAATAAAGGTAAGATAATTTTATTCACTGTTAAGAAACTAAAAACAATTGCGGCTCGATCTCTACCGTGAAACAGTAGTGCGAAAACATTACTATGTTTCGGTCTGAGGGGCACTGATAGCAAGTGTAATTACTGGTCATATGAGTTACTTAAGTACTGATGTCTCTGGCTGACGTACGCAATACGGTGCTACTCCAAAATGTTCTGAGTTTCAGCATTTGTTATGGGCAGACGTTCCACTTACCATGCCATCAGGCATCAGGTGTACGATTTGCTCGTCTCGTCACTTCCATAAAAATAACCTAATAAGATAACACAAAAATATGAAGTGACTGATTGGTTTATACCGTTTAATGGCGCTACGTGCCGCCATGTCAACAATGTCATTTAGTGCACTCTTGTTGATTAGCTAATATCAATGTATGATAGATAGAATCGAATCGCACATACCTCTACCGGCAGTGTAGAATAGCACGTACCACGTACCACTTTCCTACAGAGCTGCCGTAAGAGGCGACTAAGATAAGTACGAACAGCCTTTATTCGTGCAGAATAACACTTTAATGTGAAATGCTGTCCTATACTACTGCTCATCGGAACGCAATAGGGAGTAATATTTTTTTGACGACGTACAAAAATGGCGGCGACGTGGTTCGCCACACATCACGTCTTGTTTTCCACTGCCTACCCCATATATGGAAAAAAGGCGTGACTGTATGAATATTTCAGCCTTCTATTATAATCACGTTAACGATGTCGCGCAGAGCCTTACAACATCTGTTGATGACTAGATAACATTATATTAAGAATATATCAAAGAAAACAAAACATATCAAGATAAACTTGGATATAAAATATTGTCTAAATACAACATTTCTTCCAAATAGTAAGCGCCAGGTCCGAGGTACCAATTCCATATGTATACAAGAATTGCTCTCTTCAGTTATGCCGTTCTTAGCAGTGTGGTGGCGGCTTAAGAGAATATAACACCCCATCTCATGCCGTGGGTGTCGTAAAAGTCGACAGAGGGAAAATAAAAATCATGAGATAGGTAGCAGCATCTACCTGGAACATCTGAATAAATAAACTGCGGTTGCCAGACCTGCCTGCCAAGCGTGGCAACAACGGCGAAATCCCCACAAAATGAGAGCTACAAACTTTAGTGTCACTCTATGGGGGAGACCTATGCTCAGCAGTCGACCAGTGATAGGCTGAAATGATGATACAATCGGAATTGAGTGAGTGAGTGATTGAGGCAGAAAAGATAAGTACTTAAAGGAAACTATAAAATTGTGGTAATTTATCAGAACTGACAAAACATGCGATGAAAATCAAAAAATTACCAGGGTGTGTATACTTTCATAAAGCAATGATCTTTTTATATTGTAATAGAAAAATCTATCTAATCGTAATAAATAAATAGGGTATCTATATAGACACTCTCAGACTTAGTTCGCATTGTGAGCGATGAGAACTGCCGACCGACCGACCGACCAGCAAAGAAATAGAGGATGAATGAAGGTTTTTTTTATAAGTCACAGTAGCCACTTTTCACAGCAAAGACTTAGACCACGTTAATCACCATTACTAAAATACAGGGATACGATCCCCGCAAGGGACAATATTTATGTTGTGTGAACTACAAATTAATGATTCGGTCTGAGTGCTTCTCCATTCGGAATACACTTCCACGACTTAGGTGAAATTCACACAGTAGGTTCTTTTATAAACCAAAATATATGAAACTTGTCTGTGGAAAAGAAGTAACGTCAAAGTTGTTGACATACTGCATAGATTATAAATAGTAGAAACGGGATTCTCTTAATCTGTGTTTTATCCTAACATCTTAATATGTTCTGGTTTATTTGAAGTTTCTCGCGAAGACTGCTTGTTACTTAAAGCTTACGTTTGAGCAAATTAAGCAATTTACTGTAACTTAGTTTTTTTTATAATTCACTTTAACGAACTCATGTTACGTGAATGTACGTTTTATTCTGTAAAAAGTACTGAGAGGTTGATGCGTCAATTCATCAACTTGTTTGCTATGTTACCGAATTTATTTTATTTACGGACTACGTGAAGAAATTTTGGGGTTATCAGTGTTCTGTTTGAAAGTAGATTAAATAAGACGCACAACTAGATACAACAACATCGGTTTATTAACTGACAAGTACAACCAATTATACTCTCTTAAATTCATAATAATTTATAGGACTTGTCTAAATACATATACAGGTTCATTCATAATGTATACATATATACATACATACTCCTATACATCCCGGCATGCTGGGCTTAGGGACGATGTGTATATGCCCCAAACAATATAATGAGCCTCGTATCGTGATAACTGTAGAAGATATGTCGACTTAAAGAATTTGCTTAAAACTCTTAGGTGTTACCTTGTTACACAGCTGATCGAGGCAATGAACTCATAAATTTAACTGGGCGTTTTTCCATTGAGTTGCCATCAAAATAACTCGCAAGTACTAGGATAACATGAAGCTTAAGGTAATCTGTTGCGAAGTAAATCTGTTAGTATGACGCTGCAGAAGGGTATCATAAATTATATGGAGAAGAAAACGTATTATGAATTTGTCTGGTTCGTTTTTCCATTGAGTTTCCATCAAAAGAACTCGCAAGTACTAGGATAACATGAAGCTTAAGTTAATCTGTTGCGAAGTAAATCTGTTAATATGACGCTGCAGTAGGGTATCATAAATTAAATGGAGAGAAGAAAACGTATTTTGAATTTGTCTGGTTCGTTATTCCATTGAGTTTCCATCAAAAGAACTCGCAAGTACTAGGATAACATGAAGCTTAAGGTAATCTGTTGCGAAGTAAATCTGTTAGTATGACGCTGCAGTAGGGTAACATAAATTAAATGGAGAAGAAAACGTATTTTTCTGGTTCGGGGCAACGACTTTCTGAGTTAGGGTCGCGTAAAGTTTTACAAAACAAATAATTTTAAGGTTTTGTATCGAGATTTTTTGTATTCAATTTTGTCATTAAAGCTTCACCGTTGTGTTTATCAGATCAAAGTACTCGTAGCATGGCTAGGTGCCGGGATG
This sequence comes from Luehdorfia chinensis, assembly GCA_019845155.1. Lineage (NCBI taxonomy): Eukaryota > Metazoa > Arthropoda > Insecta > Lepidoptera > Papilionidae > Luehdorfia > Luehdorfia chinensis. The sequence goes on along the minus strand of JAHVAK010000642.1, from coordinate 10,492,364 downwards.
TTGTACCAATTATGAATAACGTTGTATAAAATCCTCTCAAAAATGAGACTGGCACAACTTCATTCAGCCTTGCCTAAATATCATTATTTATACACAACTTGCTGGTTTGAACGGAACTAACTAGGGAACTTTATCCGTGTTATGTAGTAGTTTAATTATCTACTTTTTTCAAGCGGGATTTTGGAAATTATATATCCGCCCAGAATCCCATGGCTAACTTGGATAGTGCCATTCGTCTAAAAATATAACGTATATGTTAGTTAGTATTACGATTTATTTTTAATGCTTCTAAAATAAAGCATAACAGATATATGGCTTAATTACTTTTATACGACCGTTTAAAAAATATTGTATTGACGGTATATACTAAATAAATTTTAGCGCGAAAAAATGTTTTAAGATTTCATATAACTCTTGTCTTTATCTACCAAATTTAAACAATACTAATAACGTACACTTCAGAGGCATAAATCTTGAATATGATTTATAAGTTCAAGGGCGATACGTGACTGCTGCATACTGTTACTTCAAGAAATACACAATAAGGAAATCCGCAAAGAAAGCAATGTCAAGAACTTGTAAATTTAGCAGGGAAGAAAATAATTATCCTGAAGTTAAAGCACGGAATATACATTTAATTACATTTTTTTTTAAATGTAATTAAATTACACTGAAGCAAGGTATACAAAGAAATGTAGTCGGTTAAACGCAATCGTTCAACAGTAAATCTCAATCAGCCTTTACATAAAAAAACAGGCTACTGACGTAAATACTGACGTTTTTATCACGTCTATAACTTTGATTCTACTAAGACGATTGACATAAAATTGCACAGTCTGTAGTTGATAACCTTCGAAGTAAAATTATGATATCCTTACTTGTAATGTCGGCTCGGTAGGCGCAGCGGTTAAGCGAATTTCTCGCTTTTCGCGGAATAAATATTTATATGGCTTTCAGATAGTCGTTCCAGGTCTGAGTGTTTTTACATGTAAAACACGACATAGCAGATTACTAGTGTGAGGACTCGATTTTTTAAATAAATCATTGTCTCATATCTCAGTAGGTTTAGGAGCTATATGAAATATAATTATTACATTATTTATATTTAAGCGAGTACTACACGTTGAATATACTATAGTTTGTCGCATTTAGAACGATCTGAAGAATGGTTACCAGAGGACTAAAATTTACGTCTCAATTTCGATCCAATCTGGGTAATCTAAGGGCAGATTTCACTGTTGAAACTAAACGCGATCAGTTCAAGCTGAACGAAATTTAAGCGTTTAACTGAGTTCAATGCTACTGTTTGCATTTCACCAATATCAACTGAACGCGATTAAAGCTAAACGCGGTTCAAATTCTGAACGCCCAATTTTCGACGTTCAGCTCTTTATACGCGTTTAGAGAGCTGTCATTGTCAATTGCACAACTATGTAAACACAATAAATATTTTTAATACGTTTTTTTTATTGTTTGCATGCCTATGTGTCTTATGCATAAAAACAGGCTTTTTGATGTCGCAAAATAATAAATACATCGAGTTTTTGTTTTAGATTGTGACGATATTTCACGTAAGCTTCGTTTTTCTGAACGCGATCAAAATGGAGCCGGTGAAATCGGTTAAACGAAAACCGAGATCTAAGACCCGATTTCGCGTTTAGTTTCAACGGTGAAATCCGCCCTTAGTTACAGTATTTTAAACTCTTGCAGTGATAACATTAAATTTGATTAATAATATTAATTATGGGATCCAAAGATGGTGGTAACACCTAGTCCTCTTCTCTATTTAAATTAGGATGATTTGAGTTATATTTGGCTTTTTAATTATTTCGAATTAATAATCGTGAATACAAGAAAATTTAAGAGATGACTATTTCGTCAGCACAAAATTTTCCAAATTTGTTTAGAAGTTACCTAAGAACGTGATCACGTATAATTAATAATTTTACACAATCGAAATTCTTACTATCTCTTTCTTGTATTATTTTTTTATTAAAGAACAACAAGAGGCTCGACACTAATAACTTACAATTTTATCAGTGGATCATAAAGATAGACTGAATTTGAATTACTGTAAATGAAAAAAATATGACATACCTTTCTTCATCATATGGAAACGGATGATAACTCAGTTCTTTATCTATTTTTGAAGACGGCTCACACGTTGTACTAGCACACTTGGTGTTATTATATTCATCATCATCATCAATTCAGCCAATCACTAGTCCACTGCTGAACATTGGCTTCTCCCATAGATTGCAACAAAAGTCTGTAGCTCTCAATTTTGGGGTGATTTTGCCTATAGTTATCACGCTTGGCAGGCGGGTCGGCGACCGCAGTTTATTTATTCAGATATTCCAGGAAGATGCTGCTCTTAATTTTTTATTGCTGGTTTTAATTTTCTCTCTGTCGACTTTTACGACACCCACGGGAAGGGATGGGGTGGCAGATTCTCTTAAGCCGCTACCACACGTTATTATATTAATATTCATGATAATTATAATATTTATTATATTTCATAAAATAATCATGAATATACTTAGTTAAATAATTATGATTATATTGATCATACGCGAGTCCCGACGCGACAGCCCTACAACATAGGTCCCATACTGCTGAAGCCGGTATGCTCACCCCGCACTTACCGCACAATTGCTCTACCATGACAGCTCGTCGCCTATTTAATCTGTGACATGGATATAATTATTCTGCGATGTGTTTTTAATACGATAGTAAGTCAGCTTTCTAGATGATCGTAAAAAAGTAAACATAACTTTCACACAAGCTATGTCGGAAGAGCTTACAACGATGTTTGATCATAATGAGATATTATTATCAAATCGATCAACGGATATGAAATCGTTAGAAACTTTTGCCTTTTTTCTGGTACTACTGAGAAAGTTCCCGATATAATTTATATAAAAACATTCTTCGCCATCCGCTATAAATAGCGGAAACAAACTTCCTGTCAACAAAAAGATTTATTTAAAACGACACTTTCACTTCAGTGTTTATTTAACTTATAGAGAGCGAGTAATAAATTCAGAAATTTTACATTTGATTTAGCTATTTGTTAGTTCACTTTTACGCAACACGATATTCAGAGTCCTTTGAACAAAAATTAAAATTTGTCGCATATCTGTGAATATTTTTTTAATTTGTACATGATCGTAACAAATTATAATTTATCTTTTTGATTAGATTCACAAAAGCCTAATTGATGTTGGCAGATGCCACGCTTGGCTTGGCTCCACTTTAATCGCAGACGATGTTTTGTTATAATATGTAATTTAAAATAATATAGTACTACTGCTTACGAATTTCATTTTGTGTCATACTCGTCATAATAGTCGTCATAATATCGTCATAATATTATTTTACAATAGTTGATGTTGGCTGTGTCCGCGTAGATTTGGGTTTTGTAAAATCCCGTGGGAATTCTGATTTTCCGGGATAAAAAGTATCCTATAATCGTCTCCAAGATACAAGCTATCTCTATGCCTTCAAACCTTTAATTTCGTCAATATAGGTACATCGGTTGAGCCGCGAAATGATAACAAAAAGAGAGACAGAGACACTTTAGCATTTATAATATTATTAATAACAACATAAAAGTATCGAGAGCATTATAGGTAAATCGCAAAATGACTAGTTTATTTTAACGTAAATCATAAATCGATGATACCTACATTTGTCAGGCCGTTTGTTTAAGCACTATTGAGGTTAATGTGACAAAATTTTAAGAAAGTCCACACTCTACCTTCATGGGTACCTTATACACGTGAAACTGATTTTGTTTACAGGCCTTTTTCTGACCAGTTCTTACATAAACCTCGTTAACATTTATTCTATAAAATCATGCATGTTATTCATGTTTCGTGAAATTATTTACATTTTCTTCTAGGTCGATTCAAATTATATTTGCCTCGTCGCTAAAGGTCACTCGATGGAGACACGATCTGTCCGATTTTGCGTGAAGTCGATAGATGCAAAAGGCTCGATGTTTTGTGAGTCTCTTGGGATACTTTTGATTTGATTTTGATGAGGTGTAATGATGATGACGACGTAACTGAATAATATAATTTATAATGATTTTAAAAAAGACGTACTCGTATTTACCTCTCACTTTTACCATGAGCAGAGACAATAGTGTTGCGCCTCGAAATAGTTATAAAATTAGATTTGGTTTTTAAATGCTAATGTAATAATGACAACCGCGAAACTTGAACGTCCCTGCCTGCCCAGTCATGAGTTCCAAGTTCGATACCAGCCAAAACCAATCATTTTCAACAAATTAATGGTTTCGTTCCCGTAACTTTTGAGATTGTTAAGTGTTTATGACACTGCATCTAATTCTTCCTATGGCAAGTGCAACGTCTGCCCATAAGAAATGCAGTGTCACCTAGAACAATTTTGTGTAGCAACGCATTGCGCTCTTCACCCAGATAAATCGGTTCTTAAGTATTATATGCCCAGTAATTACACTAGCTATCAGTGCCCCTCAGACCGAAACACAGTAATATTTTTGCACTTCTGTTTCACAGTAGAATAACTGGCACTGCGATGGTACCCACCTAGACGAATTTCTGCATACGAATATATAATATACCACCAGTACCTACTAACTGATGCGTACAGTACTGTACCTAGTTATTGATGCGGAGATGTTGCTTTAATGGTTATCGGCCTAGAAGATATGAGTGTGACAACTAAAATGTCGCGGATCAAGCTCATGTAAGATGTCGTGCTCGCGGATTCACCCGGAATTATAGAAAACGTATCTTTATAGTGAAAGTGTTTCACGATCACCTGGTAGTTTGCCGCTAAAACACGTTATGTAACGCAACTTATTTACCGATTTGTGCGGCCAGTGACGCAGATACTCTGGTCAAGCAACAAAAGATAAAATACTTACATACATACAGTCACGCCTTTTTCCCATATAAGGGTAGGCAGAGGCCACACGTGTAGCAAAATTTTCACCTCTTCGGGAAACTAGACGTGACGGGTGGCGAACCACGTCGCCGCCATTTTGGTACGAGGCAAAAAATTCTTACTCCCACTGCGTTCCCACGAGCAGTATAGTGACAGCATTGCATATTGTGGTGGTATTCTGCACGAATAAAGGCTGTCCGTACAATACCTTAGTCACCTCTTAAGACAACTCAGTAGAAAAGAGGTAGGTGCTATTCTACTCTGCGTGACACTTATCGGCTGGGATTAGGGAAGAAATCGAAAAAAAAAGCAATTGCCTTAGATGGTACTTACTCAAACTGATCTACTAAATTAAAACAATATCTCTGATTGTGATTATGGTTTGCATAGAAATTGTCACCTTCTTTACCTTTATGGTATGTCGTTTTCTAAAACGCTTAATTTATAATAAGTAATAAAAATGTTTTGATATACCTATATTTACAGATCCATACTGATATTATAAATGCGAAAGTAACTCTCTCTGTCCCTCTGACTGTTTGTTACCCTTTCACGGCTCAACCGTTGAACAGATCTTCACGAAATTCAGTACAGAGATAGCTTGCATTCTGGAGACGGGTCCTCCGGACGGGTTGCATGCGGGTCCGTCTCCAGAATATTAAAAAAAAAATCCACGCGGGCAAAGTTGCAGGCTTCAACTAGTACCATATAAACAACACTTCTCTTAAAAACATAACTGACACAGATAACAAATAGTGTCATGCGTTGCTTAAAACTGGTCACTTAATATGTAAAAAGGTAAAGTAAAAGTCTTTAAATGTCCTAATGCCATTTGCCGTGACTTCGGATGTCGTCTAAATATTTTATTTCTCATTCATGCTGATTTTATCACGACGTTTTCCTGCACCGCCATGCACGTGTTAAATTAACATTTAAAATTGCAAATAACTATTACAGTTGTACCGGCACCGGGGATCGAACCCGGGTCACCCGCATACTTATAAATCAAATTTAAGCCAAGCGTCCGGTCCGCACAGCTACAACGACTGACATATGTTTTTTTTATAAACACGGTTACGTGTTACGCTGCAACATTAATACAATATATGCAGCACAGCAGTCCACATGTCATGCAACACACATGCAATGACTCGTTACACATGCATGTTATACAACTAGGATGTTACCAACCCGACATAGTAACGATTGCTGATTTATGAGAACAACACGTATTTTGTATCCTAATTTAATGGCATTAAAAACAAACAAATCATAGAATACAATTATTATCGATTTAATAATGCGCATAGACTCCTCCCGCCGAAGTTATTATAAAACTTTATTTTAATTAATAGGAGCGATTGCGCATTTTTAAGTATTTATTATTTACATAAATGTAGAAACAATTTGTTGATCACCACACACTCAGACATAATAATGCGGAAATGTTAGTTAGAGAGATTTATTCATACTCGCGACGCGGGGTAGACGGGTAGGTGTGTGCAGTAGCAAAATCCTCACCATGATGCTGCTGCTTCATATCGCCAGTCTGCGGGATTTGGGATATTTGGATGGATTTTCCGCCACCCGTCGGTCGCGATAGCATTGTTCTTCGTCAGCCAGAATGGGGATTTCGCGTGCTGAATAAAATGTTGCTATGTCCCCTTACACTAAATTCTCAATACATTATCAATAGATCCGGAATGCATGGCTTTCTCTACAATTTGCATCATTTTTATTTTCAAGTTCAAGTAAATTTGTTATTTTCGTGAATCTTTGTTGTCTTTCACTTACACAATTCCCCAGTTTACAATTAAGTATTTATGGTTACTGCGTACACTTAAAGTATACAGCAGTAATAGTTAAAAAAATTGCTTGTTAATTAAGGCCAATTTTTAGTGATATTAGATATAGGAAGTTTATGATGTCCTCCTGGCTAATTTTCGACCACGACGACAAATACTGAATTTTGTCGGAACTTACTATAAGTAACTGCACAGGAGATGTTATATTTCCACAAGTTACACGTCAACACAGGAACACTCACTCTTTCCAACCTACCCGTGCCCGATGTAACGCTCATGCGATAACATCAGAGTTAGGTTAGGATGCAGTGTCAGAGACGCATGGACAAATACAACACAACCAGATCCGAAAACCACAATTAATGTTTTTGCACAAATGTTGGATTCAGCAGGGATTCGAACTCAGGACCCACGGCGTGGTAGTCAGTTACTCTAACCACTAGACCACGTTAAGTCATTAAGATATTTAATAATTTATTAAAATAGATAAACCTTTTTTATTTCATTCAAAATTTCCAAGCGTTGCTAACTTAATATTTGAAAATACTTTTTTCAAAATTAATTTAATTAAAAAACCTTTACATTTAATTGAAAATTAATATGATACTACCTCTTATATATTGCATTAAAATGATATCATCTTTTCGCAATCAGAAATAATAACGTTTTCACCTTCTCCGCTGTTGCATCTCTTACATTTAAGTAGGTCAAGGATTTAATAACGCTCTGTAAATATTTAATGCAAGCTTAATTTTTTAAATGATGTTCTATAATAGATATAGATTCATGCTAATAAAAGACAATCAAGTGTCATTATTCATGTACATATGTAGATTATGATTATAATTAAATATTTTTTTTTTAATATTACAGGCCAAAGTGAAATTAAATAGCTAGCCAGATGGGCGTTTTGATACCTCGATATGTTTTTTGCTAAAGACAAAATGGAGTAGTGGAATTATTGACAGTCCGATAGCCTTGTTAGCAGCCTTTAAAACTTAGGGTCGCGGATTCGATTCCCGTAAAGACAGGTAATTCTAGTATGGATATGGTACTGAATTACAGGTGTGTGTCTGATATCTATCTTCTATCTATTCTATATATTAATACGAGAAGAGAAAACTTTGTGCCTCTTTTTAAGCATATGGTGCGCACGAACGAGTGTTATATTTGTCATGGTTAAAGTTTGTATGGAAAAAAGGCGATGAATCTAAAATTGGTGTTATAATATGTGTTACAAATACATTTAATTTAAGTAAATAAAACATTCGTTATTTATGTTCATACTGACATTGTCAATTACATAATAGACTGCCGTTTGTTAACGTCCATATTGTCAATGTCACACATAATAGCCTCTGGTGAAACATTCGCTCAGAGATTTTTTTTATATATTTTCTTATTGGATTAAGCGACGAGAACAGCAAAACTTTCACCTGATGGTAAGCCTAACGTCTGCCCATAACAAATGCTGTGTCACCCTAGAAAATTTCCGTGTGGCACCAGACTGCACCCGTCACCCTTAGACATCATTTCTAAGTATCATATGGGCAGTGATTACACTAGCTCTCAGTACCCTTCAGACCGAAACACAGTAATGTTTGCACACTACTGCTCTACGGCGGAATAACCGGCCCGCGGTGATGTCTTCCTAGACGGATTCCTGTATAGTGATCCTACCACCAGTAATCCCGCATGCCCAGCAGTAAACATTTAATGGTCTTATGTAGACGATATTATTGCGTCCTGTTATTACCGTTAAAGTATTGTATTACTAATTGTTGGTCTAACGGTTGAGTTGATGCAGCGCCTAAGTGCAGCGACTTCTGCTCTATGTATCCGCGGGTTCAATTCCCGTATGAAATTATGTGTATGACCTACAGATAGTTGTTTCGGATCTGGCCGTTTGTGCGTGTGCAATTTATGTCTGTACACGCATGCGCGAAACTGCTGAAATTCTAGTTTGGAACATTTTTTAAATTAATTTCTATGTGTTCATTTGTTGTGCATGATTATGATCTTTTAGCCAATATCGACAATGGTGACATTTTAACGATGTCCAAAAGACTTAAGATATCACCCTTGCGGGAACGTAGAGACAGGAGACACATTTTTTTTACTATAGCGTCTGATATGATGATGCTTATTTGAAACGATCGTAGAAAATTCTACCAACCAAAATAACCAACTTTTGTGAAATGCACAAATGTTGACATTGTCTGGGATTCAAACTCAGCTCAGGTCTGTCATGTCATACGTTGTCAATAGAATTCAATTAATACCACTCGGCTTGAAGATTGCTTCATAACTATTGTTGCGAGACATGGTGAAACTAAAGAATTCTTTATAAAATGCTTTTATCGCAGACAGGTGCAATATAATATGGCAATTAAAGAGGCTCTCGTAATGAAATGCTTTGTTTGAAATGTTCTAGTTCTATTTTTACGGTACGCAAACGATTCATTATCAGGGCGGCAGAGCGTAAATCAATACGAAATTGCATACACATCGCACGGTGTATAATTTGTCGAGATGAGATGGCTATTTTTCCTTCGATATTTTTCTGTTTCTTAAATCCTGTTATTTTTGGTCCCTCAGCAGAACTTTGTGAATTTTAATAAATTTAATAAAATCACAAAGTATTTTCCTTAATCAGTCAATCTATGGTAAATATTTTCAAAAATCAGTAGTCCACTTTCTTTATTATTATTCAAATACTTTAAAAAGTGCCGTAAAACGTGTAAGTGAAGACTTTAAGTATCCCTCCGCTGGACAAAGGCGTACTCTCACATAGAAAAGATAAATGACAGTATTCGATTGCGCTGCTCTGATGCAGGTTAGGAGACTTACGTAGATGTACTCGATTTTTTTCTTTGACGTGCAGCTATCCTAACGACGTTGTTCTTTCGACGCTACGCACTGAGTTAATCGAAAATCGGAATTTACTAGACTTTATTAGTAAAATTGATATTTATGTTAAGTGTTTCTTTCGTTGGCTTAAAAGTAACGAAACGAACAAAACGAACAAAACATTCAACTGATGGCTAGTGCAACGTCTGCCCATAACAAATCTATTTATCCCAAACGGTACAACAGAAAAGCAATATCATTAGGCCCTTTACGTTGTATCGACATAGGCTCAATTTACTTACGATGGGACAATGTGCAAGCCGGACACCGGCGAGCGGTGAGCTGTCGTCAGGCGTGCTGGGCACTGCTTTTGCAACGTCAACAACTGGGTCAAACGCGACTGTCACTGCTTCAGAAATGCTCGCTCTATGTTTATCTGATCTATTAAATATTGCAATTCGCTAATCCGGAGCAAAATGCATGCAAGTATTGGGTTAGTTGTTGTTTTAAGGAGTTACTGCGTCTTCAAAATGGTATTGGTTCGTTTGTGAACGCGTTTACTTTTCTTGTGTTTGTATGAAGGTGCACAAATGGTTTATAACTCGCTTGAACAACTATTTTTTTTATTATGTAGATTGATTTCACAGTTTGATTGAAAAGGTTATAGAGTCCAACATCCCAAGTTAAGCTTAAATATACTTTTATACTCATACTTTAAAGACTCCGATGTCATGATTTCGGAAGACCGACGCTTCATGGTTATTACGCCGTATAACTAATTCTATAAGAAGGAAAAATACTCATCATCTAAACATATTAACTTACGAAGTTTTATGAAATTTTAAGTAAAATTAAGTTACCTATATTCTGAAGAATATGTTATTTAAAAGTAATACAAAGTAAAACAACGTAGTTAACACATTTTTCAATAAACAATGATTACATTTTATCAAAAATAATCTTAAATAGTGATAATCACAAGAATTAAAATATGGCACAGTAAATGCGGTGCTAAGAATAAATCGCATAACTTATGTAATTTGCTTTAGCAAAAGCTGCTTCACCTTTGGTGTTGTCTTTTGCACAACGTATTTTTCATAATACAGACACATGTGTGACTAAACTTTATTACGTATTATGTAATGACAGCTATTAATCTCACTTCCCTTAAAAATTGTATTTTTAGGTTAATCGATCGATTGACTTTGATGTTATGTAAGGTTTTGTTTACACTAGTTACATGCATAATAAGAATGTACTCTTTCTTTCAACAGCTCAAGGATGTAGCGATTCAGTAACTGCTGTAACGAAACAAACGTGGAAATGGAAAACATGGACTGAAAAACAAAAAGTCGAATAGTTAGATCTGTTAGAAATAGCAGTATCTAACTATATTATCCATACTATACCAAAACTTCTAAGCAACAGTTTAAGAATAGTATAAATGAATAAACAATTTCTAACTTGAATGGACGTATATTTTATCGTTAAACGGCACGCTGCTGAAGATTGTTAGTTATTCAAAATATTTTTTTTATTTAGATACAAAAAATGTCATTAGTTAAAAAAATGTTTTTGTTTGGGAGTTTTTCGTATGTATGCAAAAATTATGTATACTTACATAAATAAAACAGACCTATACAGTATTCTGTTATACAGCGTTAGACCACGCTTATGCAACACATGCAAATTGTTATTAAAAGTTGGACGTGCCATGATGACGACACCTACCAATTATTTTGAAATGATCTATGACCGACGCTGCAAATACCTTACACGCATTTTGTTTTGATTGCATATACGATTGGTAGAAGAACCGTGAATATATATATATATTACTTAAATAAACACCAACTGAAATGTAAAAGGTATGAAAACTTGAACTTGAAACAATGTGTTAATATTCAAGGTCAATAGGAGCTATGGGAGTAAATAATATACTTAGAATGACTGGAGTTCAATTACGCATCACTTACCTTTTTAATTGAAGAAAGTGACATAACAAGTAAATCTTTCACCTGATGGTAAGTGCGACGTCTGACAATAACACTTGTTGTGTCACCTAGAACGTTTCTGTATGTCACCACGCAGCGACACACTCATACATCAGTTCTTAGGTCATATGAGACTTAGGAACCAAGCCCAATTACACTAGCCATCAGTGCTCTTCAGACCGAACTACTGTCATGGTTTTACACTAATGTTGACCACCAAACTTTTGTAGCATAGATAAACCTATTCTTCTCTGTTATTATTTTTATTTGTAATGCATTACAATCTGAATTAATTAAATTTTGGATAAAACAAATGATAATACGAGTAACATGCGAAAGTTATTACTTTTACGAACCTCATTACAAAACGATGGTTTCTGGTTTGTGTATGCATATAAACACATCTGTGATGCCCAATGGAGTATGCATGTATTTTCAGAAGATAGTAAAGAAAGTATATATTATATTGTTTTGGTGAAACGTGGATTGTGGCAGTCATCTATTTTTGCAGTAAGGGCCTAGTCTCTGACTACCCCTTATGGGATACAGTCATGATCTTATGTATGTATGTATGTATGTATGTAGTATGTAGTAAAGAAAGTTGTATTGAAATTTGAAACATAACATATACATATAAAAGGAATTTTGCTACATTCATGCCAAATTCAAATAATTGATTTCGGTAAACCATCATCTTCATCATCATTTCAGTCTATTACTAGTCCACTGCTGAACGTAGGCCTCCCCCATAGATTGCCACAAAGTTTGCAGCTCAGGAGGAATTTGCCATAGTTGCCACGCTTGACAGGCGCGTTCGCGATCGCAGTTTATTTATTCAGATGTTACAAGAAGTGCTACCCAACTTCTGGTTTTAATTTTCCCACTGTCGACTTTTACGAAACCTGCGTACACGAGATGGGGTGGTAGATTCTCTTAATCCGCCACCACACGGCGGAATATAAATTCGCCAATTAGAGGATAATAATTATATACAAAAATGTAAAATTTTATGGATGTATTGTAAATCTGTTGTAATATTTGGTTTAAAACACTATTTTTGAACCTTAAGTATCTTAATAACCCTTCAAATACACGAGTTCGATAAAAACCTAAGCACTTGTAGTGAGTAGCGTGGGAACAATTGAATACAGTAATCAAACACTTCATTCTACACTATATAAGAACGGCGAACTCGGGGACACCGCAAACTGTTGAACATGCCGCGTGTCCTAGGTTCAAATTAGAGGCGGAGTCAACCTTTTTGCGAAAATACAAATCGTTTAATTTTATGTTACATGTTAAATTGTTAGTTGTGTGTCCCCGATTTATTTTTGCATTATTTTGTGCATAGTATGTGTGTTTATATGTATATGTATGTTTCTTATATGTAAATGTTATTAGATATTTATATATATAATTATTATAATATTATTTTATTTTGTATTTTTCGTCTTATATTATTACCTTCATAAAAATCTCACCACTCCATGGGTTGACTGGGAGAAAATGCCCAAAGGCATTAAGTCCTCCCTTTGCATCCTTTCTTTGTGGGGGAAACAATAAATATTAATAAATAAATAAATAAATAAAAATGTCTGGTTCTGTTGTAAATGTTCCCGAGTCTCCGACACTGCGAATTTATCGCAAAACAGTTGTATCAAAACATTACAAGGTAGGTTAGAACAAGTGAGTGCTTCTGTGTGTGCGTGGACACGTGTGGTATAAGCCTCTAAACTAAATAGTGTGGTATAAATGTCAATTTTGTGTGTAAAACGTACACTATATAGGAGAAATCTTTGTGTTGCGCATCGCTTTTTTTAAACAGGCGGTATTATGTATAACTATTACCAGCTAAAGCAAAAAGTTAGTGCTAATAAAATCTTCAATTCCCAGGACTACATAACAACATAGGTGTAACAACTTTAACGTTTGTTAATAGTTGCGTTTATTTTTCAGAAATTGGCACAAAAAGGCACACATGTTCTCCTTATAGTGAGTGATCTTTGTCCCACAGACATTTACATCCTAATTGAAGAATGAAAATGAAGGTGTGTTGTTTCTCAGCTCTGAGGACCATGTTGTAGTTCCTCTTTGCAACTACTTGCGGTCTCCGTTTCTTTTCGGTACACTATACAAAATATAGCAGCGTTACGTTGCTAAGTAGCGCTGGTATTCTTAAATGAGATGTCGGACGCAACCATCACGCATTACTTCAATGACTATGTCACTAATTTTTGTCATTCATTTATTCTTTTATCATCTTTCCTTTTAACTGTACGTTGCTGGATATAAGCCTAAACTTAGGCTTAGATTTAAAAATAGAAATTAAGTATGAACATTTGATTATAATCGTAGAAAATACGAGTATAGCACGCCAATTTTAAAACCAAATGTGTTCCATTTATCCCCGGCCTCCTCGATAGTTGTTACTTCTCATATAAACGTAAATTGAGCTCTATTACGGCAATATGATCTAATGTATGTCAAGTACCCACCGTTAACCATAAGAACTGTTCGTACTGGTTCAAGGTAACCATTGCATATACATATATATGTATAGCATCAGTTGTTGGTTCTTTTTTCCCTTCTACTATATATGTAATAAATTTAATGAAAAAAGATGTAATGCATGATCACACAGAAATAAAATTTTGAGTCAGTATAATATTTCTGTACAATAAAATCCAAAATGCGTAATCTCAACACGCACATCAAGCCCAGAAGATATTTTATTCCCCTTTTTTATTTTTTATGAAAAAGTATAAATAACATCTATAATTTACGTGATTTTAATCTTTGCCTTTATTAAGCCAGTATCGTGACAATTTTTTGCAGGTAGACAATGTCTCGCGGTACAAAAATTATCATTATTATACGAAGAAGTATTATAATTGATTATTTATTTGGACTAGATACCCATCATTGGTCGATATCAAAGATTCGACCGGTATTCATACAATTTTAAGGTTTCAAAGATATAAAATTCTATGGCGACATGTGTTTGACATTGGCACTATGAACGTAAACAAACGACAGACTATTTTGTGTTTTACGAACGTAAATATTCAATGTTTTATTTCGTTCAATTTAATGTATTTGTAACACATATTATAATATTTATTTTAGATTCCTCGCTTTTTCTCCATACAAACTGTAACTATGCCAAATCTCACTACTTCTGCTTAAAAAAGGGTACAAAGTCTTTCTCGTTTTTAATATATAGATAATCTACTCCAACCACAGTCGTGCTAGTTTAATAAAGATAATAAATATTTAATATTATACTTACTCTATACATTATATACAGTTAAAATAGACAAAAACTAGTAAGTCTATCAAAACCTTTATTCCATACTAGACCTACTTACCAATCTGTGCAAATACAAGTACCTTACAAGGATATAACGTTACTTTTACTTTGTGAGTACGAGTCGTATGAACCAAGCAAATATATTCAAGTGCCGATATAAACTGCCATTTATAATTTCGCATATTTATTTATATTAGGTACTTAAACAGCATACATCAACAGCAAAGATAGCATATTAAACAATCACTCACATTAAGTTCTTATATACTAAACATTCATTGAACTAACAAATAGCTGACTTCAAACAAAAAATATTTATTATAATAACTGTATTAAAGTAAATGTAAGGAAAATATAAATAAGAAAATGTCAGTCAATTAGTAAAATCAAATATCCATTTTTTCTCACACAAACACAAGTATAATTTTCTTTTGAAACTACAAGTGCACTAAAATGTATATCCGTAAATAGGCGAATATAACGAGAAGTCTCTTGTTGTCGATCTACATCAAATCCAAAAGATTCATATTCAAATTTTTAAAGACACTAATCCGATTAAAAGTAATATTCGAATAACGGTCACTAAACAAGAACTATCTTTTTGTCTGTGAGTTTATACGAACTAATTTAACTTTAGATCTACTAAAGCTTCTGTAATGAATTTAACACAAGTTATAGATAATAACCCTGGGACCAATTTAGATCTTTCATCGTGTTTGTTTTATCGGTAACAACGTATAATGGTCCTCTTGCTTTTTGTATTGATGCCCCTTGCCTTGCATCTTGTATTAACATCTCAATAAAAAGTGATGTTTAGTTTGACAGTTCTGCTTTTTCATTAGTAAATTGCGTGCGAAGCCGCTAGTACAATAAATATGATGTTAAACGATACTCGAAATTAAAATCTATGTATCAGTGCTTTACACATATCCAAAAACACCCAAACAAAATGTTTGTACCTTGCGAGAATCGAACCTGAAGCCAATCACTTAGTTACCGCAACAACAAACCTAAAACGTTATAAATAATGACAAGTTGGAAATAAACAGCAGGTTTCTCTATGTATTATATCATTATAACGATTAACAAGCAAAAGTATGTAACAGAAATGGCGTAAAGTAAGGAAGTAAATGGCAGCCTTGTGGCTATAATATATATTTATTTAAGCCCTTGTGGGTTAAATATTATTGCTTAAAAAATTACGTGATTTTCTGATATTCTCTTTAGTCGTTACCCATCTCGAGATGGAATGATGAATTCCCTTATGCAGGCACCATACGGTCAATATCATATAATCATCATTTTCATCAGGTTTTAAACCACCTGGATCCATCTACTTCCCACAACACAAGGACAGGTCGTCACTCCTACCAGGGAAGGGTCGTCCGTTTACTATTTTTGCCGATATAAAGTTTCTACTCGAATTTCTTTCTTCCCCGACGGATATCGGTTCAATACATACATACAATTACCTAAATATAATCCAGTTTTTTTTATAGCCACTTTAGATAAAAAATTCTAGACTAAGCGGATAATATATAGTCTGGCTCAATTACTCATAACATTATTTTATAAATATAGATAAACCACTGTTAATAGAATCAGGCGTTGCTTTGCGGAAAATCCATTATAATAGAGGAAAGAAGGTTACCTTAAAAGAACGTTTATTTTGCACTCGTATCTTTATTAGCAAATTAACTTTCTTTCGTTCATTTCTTTTTTTAAATATACCATTTTTAAAAAAATACACTCATAAGACTAAGTTCTAAGCACACACTATAAAGTATCTTTGGGTTAAATACGTTTACAAAAAAACAATTCATACCTTATACTTACAGTATCACGTTTGTAACATTCTTTCATGGTGTTGACATGTTTGGTATAAGGATTGCTAATCACTAGAGTGACCAAATAATAGAGAAATGAAACTTAATAAAAAAAAATACTTTTCCATATTTCGGTAGTTCTAATTTTTATGGTAAACTAGTAAATTTCAGATTATTGTGAATATGCTTTTGGAAAGTTGCCCCAAGAAATCTTGACCAACGCTTGATAGATATTTGATTTTTAAAACAGAGAGCCAAGAAAAACCCAAGATACACAGTTCCATACAAAAATCACTTCAAAAAGTGCTTCCTCGATCGATTAAAAAGATTTTCCCATACAAGGGGTAGGCAGAGCCACTCACGTAGCCCACTCTTCGTCCTCGCCGAAAACGAGGTGACTTGTGGCGAACCACATCGCCGTCATTTTGGTACAAAAGAAAAAATTCCATTCCAACTCCTCATTGCGATCCCACGAGCAGTATAGTGACAGCGTTGCATATTATGGTGTTATTCTGCACAAATAAACTCTGTCCTGTACAATATCCTTGGTCGCCTCTTACGATACCTTGGTAGGAAACAGGTAGGTGGTACACCTATTCGACTTAAAATGTTGTCTGTAAATATTGCAATCAAAATATTCTTAGCCCCGCTTCGTCCTAAAATTTTATGTATTTTTATTGCCACCCGCAAGCAGCAGACAGTGCAATTATAGATTCTAGTTTCACTTTGTGTTGCCCATAATACATACTTAACTTCTTAGTGAGAGTCGGACGCAAATACTTTGTGACATACCAACGCTGAATAATTATTTGCTTATTTCACACTACCAGTTTTTACGCAAATATTTTGAACGAGCAAGGAAAACATGGAGAATAGGTTTGTTGTTAAAATGTAAAATTAAGCAAATCTGGGCTAAAAATTAATGAACCTATTAGGAGGCGTTACCTAAGCAGGCGGGAGCCTGGTTCAATTTTTTCTTACTTTTGCTGACAAAGGAATCCGGGGGAAACATTATAAATCTTACGCGATGTTCAATTCGGGGAACTCCGAGAAGACGGCGGACGGAGATTGTGTATATTTTATTCTTTAACTTTAATAACAATTGTCACGGGATCGGTGTCGGATATTAAACAGTAAAATCAAACGCGATAAAATCCGTTAATATATTGAAAATATTGTCAAAAGGGGAACTACTATCCACATACAAACCGTGAAGAACACATCTAAGTACAAAACGCCGGGTACCAGAAAAGGTATCATAAATTGAAATGTCATGTAATAATTAACCCACTAATAAAAAAGTAACGTATCTTTTATTTTTCCTTTGCTGTTTTTTCTTAACCAAATCTCAAAATGTTTTAACGGATCATTTTATTTTCATTCAATCACACAGTGACATATAATCTTATTTCATAATTGTGATAATTTCGAAAAGCTGATTCCTATCATAAAATTAACATAAAATAAATTAGTTAGAGCTAAAAATCTAAGTTAACACTAGAAAATTTCTAATACAGACAGACAGGCCCGAAATCCAACAAATGTTTCCACAATAGTGGGCTTCAGCCAGGAAACTGCGGCTAAGTAGTCAGATAGTACCCTGTTCACTAGGCCACGCGGTCGCCTAGCACTACAGTAACGTGATTGTTTCTATTCTTTGTCGGGCAGGATGTACTAATGAGCTTCAATAATGATTATGTTAGTAATATAATGGCTGTACTCGTATCAATCTTACTTGAAAATTGGCCTAATGAAAATAAGAATAAGATAAAAGCGTAATACTTTAATACTTATAACGCAAGATTATCTTAAACGATATTTTTCAATTTCCACCAACATTTGCGTAATTCAATAAGGTAGGCTGTACTCGATTAGATGCACTAAATTCTTGTGCCACAAATATAGTCATAAATAAGATCCTTGCAAACTTATATAGTGTCGCAAACATTTATATAAGTATACATTTCTTATCTGATTAATCTCTTAATGAATTAAATAAAAAACTTAATAAGTTCTGACTTTTAAAGTAAAACATGGTTCAGTATCTAATTCTGCGTTATCCTTAGATACCTATTATCAATTGCTATTAATTAGATCTTCTTAATATTAAGTGGTTCTGATAGTAATTAACCTTTCCGCTGGTAGGATTCCTACACAAGACTCGGTCTAGATAGGTACCACCCATCGCCAGTTATTCTGCCGAGTAGCAGTAGTGTACAAGTAGAACAAGTAGTAGTGTGGTTCGGTCTGAAAGATATTGATAGCTAATGTTATTACCGGGCATATGAGTGACGAGCGCAGTGTGGTCCCAAACAGAAATGTTTTGGTAGACACAATATTTGCTATGGACAAGCGTTGTACTTTTTTTTTTTTTTTTTATGTTAGAGGAGGCAAACGAGCAAGCTGCTCACCTGAATGGTAAGTGATCACCGCCGCCCATGAACATCTACAATACCAGAGGAATAGGCAGATGCGTTGGCCGGCCTTTGAAGGAAGGAATAGTCTCTGTTCTTGAAGGTCCCTAAGTCGTATCCGGTCCGGGAAAAACCGCTGGCGGCAGCAGATTCAATATGGTGGGCTTGTGGCGGGGGCAGAAAATTGCGCGAAAAACGCACTGTGCTGGAATGCCAACCATCAAGGTGGTGACGATGACATTTCGCATGTTGTACTTACCATCATGTAAACTATTTGCATGGCTCCTCACGGTCTTCCATAAACAAAAACCTTTTAAGACTGTTTTCGATCACAAAAATATAAAAACCTCTAAACCATAGGTTTACGAGAACTTTTCTTGGCTAATTAAAATTGCTTCTGGTATTACGTTAGATGCCTGTTTATCCTAAAAACATTATTCTTTTTACATATTAAACATGAAAAACAAGCACAAATAGCACCTGGTGGTCAATGGGCACTCTTACCTACATCCATAATCTATCAATGCCTTTAACTCTATCGATTTGCATGATAAAATGACTATTGCAGCATCTAGCGGGGCTTTGCCATCTAAATCGACTTATTACAATTTTAAAATAGCGTCACTCCATATCGAAATGTAAACAGATATGGAATTAACGAGAGTCTTAATAAAGTAACTTGATCAAATTTAAACTATGTAAAATCATGAACTGGATCGGAAGGTGTTGTAATTACCTTTTTAAATTTTTCGTGACTTAAAGCTCAGTGGAGTCCTGTTTTGGTGCAAGTAAGCCCTTGTTTGCTTTTTTTATTATGTATTTTATAATTATTAATTTAATAGTTAGTAGATAATTTTAATAGTTTTTGTAAAGTGAAACTACTTTGGGCGCAATGACAGTAAATCCTCCAGTAAATTCTCCTTCCCGAGTCGCATGTAACACTTAAGCGATCGACTACTGGAAATAAAGTTTCTGAAGTGAGAATTGGTAATCAACACGCTTGACAGGCGGAGAACCCTTCCCTTAGTCTCCTATTACGACACCAGCGATATGAGACGGGTTTGCAGATTTTTACATCGCCACCACTCTGCTTGATTTAGTTAATATTAAAAACGAAGTTTTGACAAATAACTTCATCAGCAATCTCCATTAGCGCTTCCTACGATAGTCAAAATATTTTTTAAAAAAAAACGCGTGGTACTCAATACACGTGACAGAAGTAAAACTTGTAAACATTAGAAATTTTAATTAGGACAAAAATAAATTAACATGAATTAACAAAAATAACGGCTCAACATATAAAAAAGTAATTTCAATAAACAAGAAAGTCTACTCACTTAATAATTAATATTATACACATGTAATAATTTTCCTCGCCACAACACTGGTTAGAATCATCGACGTTCGCGACACGAATCGAGAATTAATAGTAAACTTCGGTACCACACTACAAATTAAACAATAACCAAATATTCATTATATTTTTTCCTCCTTATTGCATGTTAAGTAAATGCAAAAAGAAATTTAAGGTAGTTAGTATACGGCACGCTTGCCATATATGTCTAAAAATGGACAACCGATTAGAGAGTCGTTCGCGACAGCGATTGTGAATACTAATCAAGAATTAATTGTTAACGTACCTGAAGCAAACCAGACAAATTTTCATCATCTTTGTGGGTCATACGAGTATTTCCTCTTTGTAGCATGTTTGGACAGTAAAAAGATCGCTTGCAATATTTTGTCAATAAATGGACAACCGATTGGATACTCGTATAATGGCGACCAAGCTTTAGCAAATCTAAGTCTATGACGCATACCGGTCGGGTGAACTGACGACCTACGCAAAGCGGCTGGCCTTGTGAGAGAGTAACGTCCAGCAGAGGACGGCGCTTGTTTGATGATGGATATGATACCAAGAATATTAGGGGTATATATTTATAATAATAAAAACTATGCCCCACACTAATATTTCTCATGTATCATAAGTGTGTTTTTCAGACATCGTGTGTTTCAGATCGTGATCGAACCCAGGACCTGCGACCTTATAATCCAGATAATCTGACCACTAGGCCACGCCGTCTTTATTCATATCGACCAAAGGCTTTTAACTGATTTTTTAAAAACATTTAGTTTAACTATGACCCTTTTTTTTGTTAAAAAAGGTAAAATAAATTAATAGATTATTTAATATTACTATTAACCTTAGTGTAAAGTCCAGCATTAATCATCATCATCACCATAATTTCAGCCTATCACTAGTCCACTTCTGAACATAGGCCTCCCCCATAGATATCCACAAATGTTGGTAAGACTCAATTTACGAGTGATTTTGCCATAGTTGCCACGCTCGGCAGGCGGGTTGGCAACCGCAGTTTATTTATTCAGTTATTCCAGTAAGATGCTGCTGCCCATCATCATTAATGTAAAATCTCAATTATCAATTTATTAAATGAATTATATCTGTACCTTTTTGGGCGTAATCTTTAGAATTAATTTTACTTTAAAAAAGAAGTTACTTACAACTAGGATTTCGCCTGATTCGTGAGTGCGTTTACAGAAATAAAAAATGTTAATTGTATTATATTATAAATAGTTAATATAAAATAGTTTAGCTTAGGCGAATATTTGAAATTGTTAACTATTTTTTTTATTGGATAAAGTGACGAGGCGAGTAAAACGTTCACCAGATAAGTGCAACGTCTGTCCATAATAAATACTGTCTCACCTAGAACATTTCTGTGTGGCACCACACACCGCCCGTCAGGCGTGTTTCTGGTTATTACTACATAACCAATTATAGGTAACCACATGCACAATTTGGTATTTACCTAAAATTTGCTGTGCTCTTACTACTGATATTTCTGTATATTACATCAGTGTAGCAACTGTTGATAAACCTTAAATAAGTAAACCGCAAATATACCCTGATCCGAAACAACTATGATTATAAAATGAATATTTATTTTCGAAATCGAATATATTAAATAACCGAAGCCAGTTTGCAAGTTCGTCCATAATCGTTTAAACTACAATTGCCGGCTCCATAGCGTCGGTCAACGTTAAGGTCGACAGGGTCGCATAAACGGCGTAGAGAAAGCGTTACTTCCGTGACTAACAAAACGTCCGGACTTTGTAATTCCGTGCCTATGTCACGCGAAACAACGTTTACGTCAAAAGCATTTTATACCACACGGTTTGATGCAATATACTGAAAGCAATTCTTCGAAAATAGTAAATTTTATATTACTTTTTGATTTTAATATTCGTAATTTTTTTTTACGTAAACAAAAAATATTTTACGCTGTTCTTTATAATCATAAAATATGATAGTAACTATATTACAAGTATTTTGGTCTCGCTTTTTAGATGTAAGTTCGAGCATATTACTTAAAAATAAATGAAAAATTGAACACGCTCCGTATACTTGAATAATATCCGTTTAATTAATTCACAACAGTTTATATAAATATATTCTGGGTTTTATTGTCTGCTAAAGCATTTGTTAGAATGTACGTAAAGGTTACTCAAAGTATCATGTGGTTATAAGTTGAGGTTAAATCTACGATAATAAGTCCCCTGTTAGCCTTGGTAGCCTTTAAACTAGCGCCCTGAAGACCCATACTTAAGGTGAAAATTTTAATTTAATAACGTAACATTCAAAATAAATTTGATTATTATTGATCAAAATTTATCAAACATCTGATACAGATAGTCATCGTCATCATCATTTCAGCCTTTTACTAGTCCATAGCTGAACATAGGTCTCTCCCAAAGATTGCGATAAAAGTTTATAGCTCTCATTTTAGAGGATTTTGCCATAGTTGCAACGCTTGGCAGGCGGGTTCGTAACCGCAGTTTATTTATTCAGATGTTCCAGGAATACGCTGTTGAACATCTTCTGGTTTCCCCCGTCGACTTTTACAACATCCACGGGATGAGATGGGGTGATAGATTATATATAGATATTGGATATACTTAAACCTAGATAACAAATAAATATTACTTTGGAGGGTCATTATTATTGAAAGATGTTTGTAACGTTTTACGCTTGAAAGCCAATCAAAAGCCCCTGTTAAAAACAGCCTCCTCTAATTTTTGGAGCACCTCGGAACGCTCTGCTTCAGAGCTGGGTAATTTATTTTATTTCTTAGACATGTCACTTGGCACATACTCCTCTCACAATGGTTTGCGCTGGTGAAGTATCAGCGTTAAAATTGCGGTTGATTTTATTAATGAATTGAATTTAATGAACTGCACATTGAACCCACGTCACTCGTATATTTCAAAAGGATTAGGCGACCACCCAGCCATACAACCACAGCTCCTAAACTTTAATCATATTGTAAACTATTTAAAACTTATATGCACTAACTTCTAGAGGTGTCTCATTTGTACATAATTAGTTTGGTTACAAATGTAACATTGTAACCGAACCCAACAATCAAACATACCATATCCCCGAAAAGTTGTTTTAAGACCACTGATGTTGAACATCAGTAAGTCTTAACATCTTAAATGTGAGAAAATCTATGACCGCCTCTCTTTGTTTTTAAAACCACACCTAGTGTCACAAATCTTAGGGATAAATATATTTTCCTATATTTTAAAAGAAATATCATTTCCTGCCTCTATTATACAGTTACTTATTGATACGCTATCTTACAACATCTGTAACAAGCAGATTTTGCTGCCTTCTTTCTTCAGTCCCGTGACAAAGGAATAAGTCATGTCTTATCGCCGATTAATTAATCAAAATTAAGTTTAATAGTTATTAAATTATAAGTGAACTGAAGGACTGCAATAATTTGATGAGATAACGACAGTTATGATTTAAAAATTATTGCCATAAATTGAAGAGCATAACGTATTTATAACCGTATCGTTATGACCAGTAATCGCCTCATAATTACCACTCGTAAATGTAAAGAATTAATCAAGTTTTTTATACTGGATTAAACAAGCATTATACATAATATAATCAGCTATATATGCTCTATGATACTTACGTAAAAACAAAGTTAGAAAAATTCGTAGTAATTGATAACGTAACACTACTCTTGAACAAACTACTTTGTTAAAGTTTGATTGTTTAACAGATTTTTTTACAAAAAAAAAAATAGTATTAAAAGCAAACGGTAAAGGTTTTTTAATGTAGCGTTTAGTCTGTCTATCTCTGACAATCTTAACTAGTATAACATTTTGCAACCTTTTTTGCAAAATGGAGGCTATTAATCGAGTGTAATAATTACTAATTTCTGGGACTCGCAGGCGTGCAAATCTGCTTCACGGAGTACATGATCGGCTTAACACATTATTTATTCGCATTGATATAGGAATAATTTTCTGTAGAATGGCATCACTTTGTTTTCCCAGATAATGATTTCACTGTTACTCTTCTTACTTTACATTTTTTTTAGATAAACGTTACCTTTTGTCTAAAACACTCTTACACAAACACTCCAACCCGTAACATCTAACTGTAGGTCATATTTTTTTTCGTTTTCACACTACTGCTTTATGCCAGAATAATCCTGCGGCGGTATCCCTATTTAGACGGATTCCTGCATAGGAATTCTACCACTAGTGAAAGCTAGTGTGACAGATACGTAAAATGGTAGAGCCAAACTATATTACAAACATCACTTGCAGCATAAATCTGCCGCATTTCGTATGTAGACAAAAGGAACGAAAACCGGAGACTTCACCTTAGTAAAGTTTCAGCCTATAAATGTCCCACTACTGAGCACAGGCCTCCTCTCATTTCTGAGAGGGTTTTTTTGGAGCTAGGAAGAATCCGCCACGCTGCCCCAATGCGGGTTGGCGGACTTCACATGTCTTCGAAATATTTTTTATTCCTCAGACATGCAGGTTTCCTCATGATGTTTTCCGTCACCGCCGAGCACGTGGTAAATCGGCACTTAAAATTGCAATTAACAATTTTAGTGGTGCCGGCACCGGGAATCGAACCCAGGTCACTCGCGTACTATGAAATTTAAAGCGAGCGCCTAGCCCCTGAGCTACCACGGCTCTACTCTACTCTACTCACATGTTACTACGCACAATTAGTATTTCTGTGTATACTACATCTTGAATCTCTCCATAGTCGAGGGATGTAGGTGATAAAAGGTCACACTTGACCACTTACATTTACTT
The DNA here is from genome assembly GCA_019845155.1 of Luehdorfia chinensis. Lineage (NCBI taxonomy): Eukaryota > Metazoa > Arthropoda > Insecta > Lepidoptera > Papilionidae > Luehdorfia > Luehdorfia chinensis. The sequence goes on along the minus strand of JAHVAK010000642.1, from coordinate 10,467,077 downwards.
GTCATAGTTTGAAACCATCATTTATATCAAAAAAACACATAGAGATACATCAAGTTCTCAAATTCAATAACAATAAGTGACAAAATTTATGAATAGTGCAAGTTCAAGTGTGAGACCACAACGATAACAAAGAGCTTTTATACCGACTATATAATATAAACTTGCTTTTCGTATTTTCACAGAAACTGTGCAAGCTATTGTGACTGTTTATTTTAACGCTAGTTAAATATATCGTCAAAATGATCTATTTCAAGGGTAACGAAATTGAAAACAATAACTTTATAATCGTCGATGTCAGTTTATGATCAGATCCCTATCTGGCATTTACTTTTAGTAAGAAATAAATAAAGATTTTTTAACATGCAACTATTTTAAAAACGAAGCCTCGCTCTAGGATTAATCATGTGTCGTCATTGCGTTTTATAGACATACATTTCACATGCACAACACTAGTATTTTATATGTAGTAATGTATGTCTAGAAACATATGCAAACGCAAAGATGTGGCCCGAAAATCATCAATTGTTGTTTTAGATATACTTATATAAATATTTTAGAACAAATGTTAGTTCCTGCTGGGATTCGAACCCAGGACCTTGCGACATAGAAGTCAGGTACTCTGACCACTACGCCATCGCGATCGTTTAGAATAGAATAGAATATTTTTTATTCAACATAGATTATATTCATAACATTTAAGGGTTTTTATTAAACTACACTGGTCTAGTAACTATACAGCTGACCTTTCTTTGAAAATATAACCTTTTGTTAATATCTTCCGTTTATGATATACGTAGACATCCAAAAATATTTTTAAATCATGATGAAAACCTGCTTCAACATTTTAATTTTTTTTTTATTTTATATACGATGTACTAGTGATTTAATTAATTAATATAATTGGGGATCATATTATGCGAAGAAATTATGAAGCCATTTACGTATAAAATTGTAACAACAACTACAAAAAAAAATAGAAAACGGGCACAAGGCAGTGCTACATACTGACCACTGTAATTGATATGCAGGTACACGACAAATTTGCAACACGTAATTCACGTTACCTACGTTGCTTACACGGCATTGAGTGTATAATTTTTAAAATCATTCAATATTTTGATATTTAATAATGACGTATCTGAATTATGTTATACTTATAATTTTCATTTTTTTATTTGATTAAAATTTAATTGAATATATTATAATAAAAATATTAGTCATAAATAATTTGGAAATTTTATTTAGCGTCAATATTATTATTATAAAATTAGATTACAATTATATTAAATGAGTCCACGTACTTGTTTATATAATAAAAAGTGTATATAGTAAGCATTTCGATTTGCAGGTACTCACCACACAGTATTATCATCCGAGACCAAACTATGTACTCCATGATTATATCATCCAAGAATATTTCATACAAAAAATATTTTTATTTACGTAAGCACTCAGAGCAACGTCGAACTCGCGCATGCGTGTGGCGCGCTTCGCGATACAAACGAATTAAGAACCAATGCAAACGGCCAGTTCAAATCGGAACCAGACCTTGTATAAGTTTCCGAACGCATGCTGCAAATAAATACAACCAATCGTGTAGCATTTTGCAGGACTGTCCACGTTCGCATCTATACTTTATTCTACTTTCATAATTTCCAAAAATATTTCCCTGAGGAGGCAGTCGTATTTATTTTCAAAATTTATAATGTTCTAACATATTTCACGTTTTAGTGATGATAATAATGACAAATCAAACAAAACAAATTTATGACAAGTTCGATGATAGTTCACTTCAGTGCCTAAGTTCGTATCGTGTTTATACCATTGCAATATAATCTTCAGCACATATATTTTACATGAATTGAATGCAGTCATTGAAAACACTGTGATCGAATCTGCATATTATTCTTATATCGCATGTGAAAGTCCGCCATCCGACAGTGGTTCTACGTTGCGGACTACGCTTCTATATTCAAACACGAGGCCAAAGCACACGATATTATTATTATTTTCTATAAATCAGATCCCACTTTTAAGCTTTTTAACGTGGTGACATTACAATACATGTACAATGAGGGGAACAAAAACTTCTATACTTCGAGAGTAAATTCCCACAATTAACATACAGTGGACAAATTGTCATTGTTGTGGTTGTCATTTAAAAGGATAAAAATTTTTGGCGCTTATTCACATTGCTTCATTGACGATTTCATCCCTTCTTATATTGTTCTGTAATTTCAACCATCGTAGAATTGACGCGTGTATACGGCGACGATATGTTTTGAGATTCTCGAAATTTACAAATGGAACAGACTTGCATCAGACCTTTTTAGGGTTTCGTAATAAAAATGGAACCCTTATAATTTCGACCTGTTCGTGATGTCACAGCCATTTTACTCGGCGACTTTTGTCAGTAAATACATGAAATTTTGAAATCAGCTGTTTTTTATGAACCGCTAAAACTTAATATTTGCTTGACTAATTAACTATTATCTTTAGTTTTATTTAACTGAAGAGTCTAGGTTCAAATCAGAATAAGGATACATCACACCGTTATTTTATAAATTTATCATCCAAAGATACTGGTACGAGTTGGCGAATCCGCGAATCGCTTTTTTTATAGATGCGCCGCTTGCTCGTTTGATAGAGCAAGCGGTTACTGGGTTACTGGTGTTAGGATTCTTATGCAGGCATCCGTCTAATTACACTAGGTACCACCCCAGACCAGTTGTTCTGCCGTGAAGCAGTAGTGTGCAAACATTACTGTGTTGCGGTCTAAAGAGACGAAGAGAACATTATCAGGGCACTACAATATACTACGCAGATAGTATCTTCTGATTTTTAATTGAAAAATGTTTTCGTGGCCTAAATCGTTCATAAGGAAGTCCATGATGACACCATCATCATCCAGAAGCATACGTTTAGGTTACTGATCTGCTAACAGTCCGGCGTTTTAATTAAGAACCTGGCATAAAACTTTTTACTAAAGTCTTTTAAGCAAATGTGTCAGAAACAAATATAGCTAGAAATAGTCTTCCGACCTCGCGGTGAATTTTTAAACCTTTCGGGCAATCTCTTACTGTGGGAATATCAACTTGGTACGTATAATTCACACTACCATAATTGTCTTGTCGTGACTCTTTTCCTTAATGTATCTGATCGTTCAAAGTTATCGATTGGCATAATTCGATCTACTTTAAAAAAACAATTCTCTATCAGCTCTAGCAGCTATCTCTAAAGTATCCAGTGATGGTCAGAGGTCTCCCAATGGCAGGATCTACCATAATCGTATTTTTTTTGCTACCGTCGACCCTCTCAATACCGGTACAAATTCGGGTTCACAAGACAATAATGAATCACTGGATTACTGTCACTTATCCGTTACAAAATCTGAATGATAAAAAAAAATTCTTAAATATGTATTGTATTTTATTTCACGCAGTTTTATACTACTCGTATCGAAAAAGGTAATTATGGAGTGGATTTGTTTCAAAAACGAAACAGTTCAAAAATCAATCAACACTAGTTGTCAACATTAAATTAAGGTTCATTTGTATATTTAATTCTTCTTCTTCTTATAATTCTGGTCTTAAATTGAATGTTACAATCACAGTACACTTTCACTAGCACTTGCTGCATAATAAACGGTCAATATTAAACATCAAAACTCAAAATATACACCAAAATTACAAAATTCTACCGTCACTTTTCGGATTGACGCCAAAAGTTCGTATATTTAATCACAGCTTCATGAAAATTTAGGATACCTTTTTATATACTACAAATACTCATGATTGTGAATATAACCTAATTTTTATTTAAGAACTTCTAGTACGTCTTCACCAACTGACTGACAAATTGAAAAGTTGTTACAGAATAACTACTGATTTTTTTTCAATACAGGTAATTTTAATAAAAGAGTATATCTACAGATTTATTATTTATTTACAAGTACTGTGATTACGTTACATAAAGGCGCCAAAGGAATGCAAATCGTACACTACAAAACGTGTTTAAGTTACATAACATTAAATCAATAACTTCACTGTAATAAAATTAATGATACAAAGAAAAAAAGAGTATCCGAACATTTATTGTTTTTATAAGTGTTTATTGGCGCCTTATTACAATGAAACTCCATTAATAACATTTTTATGATTCACAAAGTATAATTGTATATACCAAATAATAAATATAATTTGTATTTTGTTAAAGGTACAAAAATTATAGTTGTTTATAAAAAAAAATATTTTATTGTTGTTAGGATTCTTAGCCATGAATCCGTCTAGGGGGGTACCACCGCAGTGCTAGTGATTATGCTGTTAAGCAATAGTGTTCAGACATAACTTAGTTTCGGTCTCTCTGTTACCTAGTGTAATTACTGGGCATATGAGATTTAAGAACTAGGTGAACCTGGGTGACGAGCGCAGTGAGGAGCACAGTGTATAGCGCAGTGTGTAGAACAGACGTGTTCTGGATGGCACAGCGTTTGTTGTGGGCAGACATTGCACTTACCATCAGGTGCACCGTTTGCTCGTTTCCTCACTTTCTATTATAAAAAAAAATCAACGCGTCAAGAAAATATAACATACCAATGTTTTGTCTGCAAACCAATCGGTGGTTACTTCTCTAGCTTATTTTTTATTCCATCTTATTTTTTTGGTTGGATTAAGTGACGAAATGAGAAAAATATTCTCCTGATGGTAAGTAGTAACACCCAGAAAAGTTTGGTGTGACACCACACTGCACCCTGAGACATCAGTTCTTAAGTCTCATATGTGATTACACTAGCTCTAGGGATGGTACCTATCTAGACGAATTCCCGCATAGGATTCCTACCACCAGTGAATTTATTAATCTGCATCCAAGGCCTGCGGAGGATTATATTCATCTTTTATAGATTTACTGATGTTTTAATAGTCTACTTATTTCGGTATCTCACTTCAAGTAAAAAAGAAGAAAAAATTAAATAATTTTGATATAAACGAAAAACCGACTTCAACGCTAATTTGAGTTATTTATTTACTGGCAGACGTTGTCCTGCCCGTTCTGGTATGTGACGCCATGAGTTTGATTCTGAATTGCTTTTAGGTATGATACTTGTGGCTTGTGGATATACAACACGATCACAGCGCCACCTATCGGGTCGGATTTTAGAATTTTCTTTTTTGGTTTTCCACTTAAATTTTAGAATTATATTTACGATGTGCTAGCGGTTAACGATTCTCTGCAGTTATAATGACGACGATATATTGAATATCCATCGTTGCCTGTGAAAGTCTCCGCCGTCAAATTTCGCGGATAACGCTTGGAACACTTGCCGTCGACCATGCACAGTGATAACGGTAGAACTATCACAAAGAAAGTAAATGAAAACGATTTTCTGGTCGACAACACTTGGATGTTCCGTATTCGCCACTTCCTTCCAAAACGTTCAAGACGCACTGCAACGTGGAGTTTTGTTATTTTCATCTGCAGTGGATTGATTCGCAATATTACATACATACATACATACATAAGATCACGACTGTATCCCATAAGGGAAAATCGGTCACACAATTCAAACTTACGTAATGAAGCAATTATCAATCACAAATTTGATAACCTCACAAAGTAAACATATTCGAAGACATCTTACCGTTTGACTTACAAATGCAATAACGGTCGAAAATTGAATGCAAATTAGTGAAAACTCGAAAAAAAATCTGATACATCGCGGCAACCGTTTGCACAGCTAGCTCAATGGTATGCTATGAAAGGTCCGCGCAGTTGAATCAGCTGACAGATGATAATGAAAGAAGGCAAGGAAAATAAAAAAAACTTTAAAATCGGTTCATAAACAAAAAAAATTATCCCTAAACATACATAAAAAATATAATAAATTAAAGACGAATTGACAACCTCCTCCTTTTTTCAAGAGACGGGTTTTTCTTCTTTTGGTGAACCCTGCTAATCATAATTATATATAACAATTGTGTTGTACTGCTTTTGCGTTTTCTTTTAATATCATAATAATACGAATCAGTTTTTGAATTGTGACACTAATCTAATTATTTATATACACTATAGATGTGTATATAAAACATTTGAATTTAAGTTCATAAATACGCTTAAAATTATTACTTAGTTGAAATTACTGAATATATTAATATTGTATCATATTAAGGTTGGCAACGAGTGTCCTTTTTTTTAATATTAACATTCCGCATGTCATTTAATGTTTTTGGCATAATATTTTAATTCATTTGAAAGAGGATGTTCTGTTCTATCGGAAACTATGTTTCCTACTATGCTGGAGTTAAATTTTGTTTATTTTCAGACCATTAAATTGGATACCAAGTTGCTGTTGTTGAAAAAATGGTAATTATGATCTCAACGAATTGGCCGTCCAGTTGAGTCAGATGAAGAGATTAAAACAACTATAGCACTTTAAGAAGCATCTTCACTCGATGGGAAAGGTTCAGAAGTGTGGAGCGTGAGTTCCGCATGCTTTAAGTGAAAACTACAAATCAACGAGTTACAATATCCGCTGCTTTGCTGGACTGGAAAGGGATTATCTTAAACGGATTTTGCGATTTTTTTAAGAATTTCTTCAACGGAACCAAACGGTCAATGCTATTTTCAAGAGATAGATTGGAGTTTCGTTCAATACTAATGCAGAGTTGAGTGCTTGGTTGAATACATTTTACGAGTGATTTCGATTTTAGTGATTAATTAGTTGTTAAATTTTATTGAAAAATAAACTTTGTTTGTTTTTAAAAAACTTACGACTATTATTGGGTACTAGTGACTTAACTAAGCATGTTGTAAACAACATGCATTTACTTATACTTATAATTTGAATTTGAAATAAAATTGAGACCTTAAGCTGAGTCTAAATCGACAACACGTTTTAGAAAGTAAATTTTAGAGGTAATCAAAGAGATTTTTAGGCATGTAGACTTTAATAACCCTACTTTGAATGTTAATGTTATGTTATGTGCAAATAAACTTTAATTAAAACAAATGTCATATGTTGTCATTTTACAAACAAGTACTGCGATTTAATATTTACGTTGTAAGCATTTATTGAAAATGAATTAAAAAGTTTTTAACTGTAGTTGGTCACCAAAATATTAAGAATTAACAGTAAATAAGGTTATCTTTGAATTTTGGGCCCTTGCTTTAAAGTATAGGCGTTCTGTAGGGCACACGGACGTAGGGTTAATTTTATGACGTTTGAAGTGTATAATTTGCAATTGGCAAAAAATTATAATTCATTACAAGTGTTCGAAAATTATAGGGAAGATAATTTATAATGTATTTTATTTAATTAAATCTAAAACTAAACTATAAGAATTTTTTACAGAAATATTTCATCGACGAGTTTCTTGTCTATCACTCTATGAGGTTTAGGACGAGAAGTCTTCTTTCTCCGCCGATATAGTCTGGCATTGAGTGGGTACAGAGCTGGTGATAGTGCGCATCGAACGTTGAACCACCAGTCGCAAGATGCTACTCCTTGCGAGAAGACTGTGCCGTTGGGGCAAAGGAAGGAGGCCTGTCGCCCGTCGATATCACAGTAGTGCCACGCTGAAAAAAAAAAAATAAGTTTAAATTTAAATGCTTTTATAATACATCTTAATAATCTCACTACTGTAATAAAGCTGAGGAGTATGTAAGTTTGATTCCTATGCAGGTATCCATCTAGGTAGGTACCATACCAGAGCCGGTTATTATGCCGTGAAGCAGTAGTGTGCAAACATTACTGTGTTTCGGTTTGAAGGGCACTGAGAGTTAGCATAATCACTATACTCGTATAAGCTGATGTCTCAGGGTGACGAGCGCAGTGAGTTATCACACAGAAATGTTCTGGGTGATTCAGCATTTGTAATGGGCAGACGTTTCACTTAAGATCAGGTGAACGTTTTGCTCGTTTTGTCACCTTAACCAATTAAAAAAAGAATAAGTTAGCCCGTTTATTGAGGAACGTTTAGGGCTATAATAATTCTTCATGCAACCTTAAGGAGCCGCACTCTGAGAACCGAACATTACCAAAGAAGGGCCGAACGGCGCAGTCATGTGATCGATTTATTTTACGCCGGTGAAACCGCACGGCGCTGCAAGTTCCTTTATAAGTTTTAAATTTTACGATTAGTAAAGTAAAAAAGTAAAGTTTCAGCCTATAAATGTCCCACTACTGAGCACAGGCCTCCTGGGTTTTTGGAGCTAGGAAGAATCCGCCGCGCTGCTCCAATGCGGGTTGGCGGACTTCACATGTCTTCGAAATATTTTACGATTGGTATTACTTTTTAAATTTATAGGTAATTTAGATATAAATATCAACTAGATATCGTGTTTTTTTTTTCGAATTTTATATTCATTATTTAATTAAATATTTTATATTGACAATAAATGAAATGTGAAAATATAATCTAAAAATCCTACTTCTCGTGGCATGAACGAAGAAGATTCCTCGCTGAATGATTATATTTAACCTCTGATTAGTAAAATAACAAGCGCTCTTTTTGCTGGTGGCATCCAGCGAATTCTATAATTCTATAATAGAATTTCTTCAGAAAATCCTCCATGCTATCACCACACGGCCCAATTGCCTGTATGGAAAATGGCATGAATGCAAAGTATTTACTAAGATATATCTCATATTTGCGCCACTAGCTTAATTCAGCTTTCTCTTATGCCACTTCGACTCTTAAATATCCCAGAGATGGCGGACTGCAGAGACGTCTCGCTCAAGCTTTGCCCCTTTTCTTAGGAACCAAATAGCTGCGCGGGGAAAAAATTCTCGTTCTCATTACAAAAATTGTCGTGCTATTTGTGACAGCGAGAATAATGTTGTTACTTTTGTAACAATATTTTATAAATTTTAATTATTTTTATAAATTTACCAATTTTTCATATGTTTATTTAACAGATTATAATAAAAACGAGAATGTCTGTTACACAGTAGGTACTAATTTCTGGTTCAGGAAACATTTATTTCATTTACTAATTGTTGTGATAGTCTTATTGTCATAATTTTTTCTCCTTGTGATAGCTTAATTCGTAACGTTATATGTTCACGTTCATTTGACATTATTATGCCCCTTTTTTGATTCCGTTATTTATTAATATCATGTGAAGAAGAAGTTAACGGTGAAGAAAAACATACTGAGGAAACCTGCTTGAAAAAAATCGATGAAGTGAAGTTCATCAACCGGCATTGGAGCAGCGTGGCGTCCTCTACGTGGCTCCAATACCATTAAATATGAGAAATAATTAGTTAAAGGCTGTTAATTTATTTTATTTAATACTAGCTATTGCCCACGACTTCGTCCGCGTGGATATGGGTTTTTTAAATATCCCGTGGAAACTATTTAATTTTCCGGGATAAAAAGTATCCTCACTATGTACGTCTGTCTCCAGAATGCAAACTATATCTGCACCAAATTTCTTCAAGATCCGGTTGAATTGTCAAAAGGTAACAAACAGACAGAGGGACGGAGAGAGTTACTTTCGCATTTATAATATTAGTATGGATTAACCTAGTCTCGTAAATTCACCTTGTACTTTATGTTGATTTGTAACAATTCCAACTCAACCTATCTCAAACACAAACAATATCTCGCTACATTTAGCTTAAATAGTAAATAGATAATAGATGTATTTAACATAAAATAAAAACTTAGTCTTAAATAGATATTTCGATTGCACTTTTTTTTATTCAAATGCCAAAAAACGAACGTTTGTAAGAAGTTCTTCAAATTTAAAACAATTATTATTTATTAGGTTCCGTGTCGAAATTAGGTGGGTGCTACTGACTAAGATAAAAATACCACGTTACGGTCTTGCTACTGATTTTACAAAAAGAGTACAAAACAGAACTTAAATGCTTAAATGGACCTCTTTTGGACGCTTATTCCATTTTATGAATTGGCACATGCAGCTTTACTTACTCAAAAACTTTAATAAAATTTTAGTTATTGACAAAATAAAACCTACGATTTAATCGACTTTGAGATTTAAATTTACCAATGCCTAATATTATCTTCGTATCTGTATGAAACTTTTTTTGCATGAAAATATTGAACCTTATTTTTGTTTATTTATTTATTTGTTATTGTATTCACCTTATTTAAAATAAAGGATTACAGAGGGCGGACCTCATGCCTTTTGGCATTCTCTCCCAGTTAACCCACGGCATGGAGAGATATTGTTATAGGTGCTTTAAAATATCTAAATTCATTATTTTAAATTAATGTTATTACAGGTGAATTCTATTAGTGTTTAAACTTAAGCCGTCTAGGGAGATACCACCGCTTCTACCATAAAGCAGTATTGTGCAAACAGTACTATCTTCTGTCTGAAGGTTACTGAGAGCTAGTGTAATTACTGGGCAAATGTCTGTCCCCGATGACACAGCATTTGTTATCGGCAAACTTTCCAGTAACCATCTGAAACGCGTTTTGCTCTTCTCGGCAGTATCTCCAATAAAAAAAACCTTGTACTAGTAACAGAACAGCGCAATTTAGCAGTAAGTCTACATTCTTGAATTATCTACTATAATAATCTTGTAGTGTTAATTAGTTTTAGATGGATAAAAGACTGTTTAATCGATCATTTACGTAATACGCAGTAACGTTCAACCTGATTACAAGTTACGAAATAGAAATGTTACATCTATATTTTTATAACTGACTATAAACAGCTCGGAAATATAAAACTACGAGTACTTACTCGTAGTTTTATATAGTTGTATAAAGATTGTATTTATTATAGCTTAGAGGTTTATAAATTACTTTCATATTCAAACTTATATTTGTTAAAAGTAATGTAAATATGTTATTAAAATACTTCGTCACTGCTAATTTTATCATGTTATGTCAGTATAAACATAACGCTGCCACCCAGTATCATCCTGTGGATGTCGTAAGAATCGAGTAAGAAAGGACACAAACAACCTGCCTAAACAACAGTTTGCGTACGGAAAATCCATACTGATATTACAAATGCCAAAGTTACTCTCTCTCTGTCCCACTGTCCCTCTGTTTGTTACCTTTTCACGGTTAAACCGCAGAACCGATCTTGGCGAAATTTGGCACATAGACAGCTTGCATCATGGAGACGAACATAGGATAATTTTGACGACCGCGTGGCTTAGTGGCCAGAGTACCTGACTTCTACGCCACGGGCCCTGGATTCGAATCCCAGCCGGAGACAACATTTGTGCTAAAACACAAATTGTTGGTTTTCGGGTCTGGTTGTGTTGTGATTGTCCCCGTTTTTCTGACACTGCATCCTAGCCTACCTCCGATCTTATCGCATCAGCGTTACATCGGGCGCGGGTAAGTTGGGACGAGTGAGTGCCTCTGTGTTTGCACGTACACTTGTTGCACTATAATATCTCCTGCGCAGTTGATAGCTCTCGACAGTATTTGGAAGTTGTCGCCGTGGTCGAAATCGGCTAGAAGAACATTATACTTTTTATCCCGGAAAATCAAATAGTTGCTGTGGTATATTCAAAAACCTATTTCCACACGAACGAAGGTGCAGGTATAAGCGTAGTTATTAATTAATAAATACATTGTCCTGATTGTAAAGCAGTTGTTTTATAAAAAAACAAAAAAAAAGTCATGCGGCTACGTCAGCGTGGATATAGGTGTTTAAAAAATATCATGGCAACTCTTTGATTTTCCGGAATAAAGTATCCTTTGTCCGTCTCCAAGACGCAAGCCATCTCTGAGCCGGATTTCGTTAAGATCGCTTCAACTGATGAGCTGTAAAAAGGTAACAAACAGACAAAGGGACAGAGAGAATTTTATTCATATTTGTAATATTAGTATGGATAAAAATTAAGATCAGTCTCATTTTTAAGTACTTTGTATTTTTAACCGATTTCAATGATTATTTTTAAATGAAATGGTCCCGCACAAATTTCGTCAAGTTCAAATGATGGGATCCATGAGAAAATCATGAAACTTTTAAATTCACAGACTTTCATCGTTGAAGTCGGTTTTTTGATTAAATAATAATTAATATTTTTTTTAATTTAATTTAACATATTATTGATAAAACTGGTCGAAACGACCAGGATCTCACGAACGATCGATATTTCGTGTAAAACTCTTCCGGGTCAGTTTTTGCTTTAATTAGTTGACCTTAGATCTTCATAAGGTCAAGTTATGAGTATCATCTCACAACAGAAGGTCAAAATTAATGTGCTAAGATTTTAACAATGCCGTCGGGCATCCACTAATGTATTATAAATTACACGAGTAATACTCATCATAAGTTTAATTATATTATTTTCGATAAATGCTCTTTTGTATTTGTTAAATAAATAAGCACTGTGTAAATTAGGATTCTAAATTTGCAAATATTTTTTTACAAATTAGGTGCCAAAATATATATTAGACTTATAGTTAGCTCATAACACATAGTTCAAGGAGCAACCTCTAGGTATACTATCATCAATTTTAAAAAACTAAACTCAATCCATTTACAAAAAATGTAGACTAAAATCTAAAAAACACACTTTGGATACGCAATAGCCCCGCAGGTCGTCGCTCCATCTAGTGGGGGGTCGCCATACACTGCGTTTGCAACTAAGAAGTTGCCACTCCAGAACATTCTTCTCTAACGTTATCGGTTCTACGAGCTATATGGCCGGCCCATTGCGACCTCAGCTTGCCAATCTTAAGGGCTGTGTCGGTTACTCTAGTTCTGCTGCGGCATAGACGCAACTTGGTTCCGTATGTCTTCACTGGGAAAACGCACTGGTTGAAGGAATATGCTACACAATATCTAGTCGAGTATACCTCAATGTCACAAAGTCACAGTCTTCAACCAGTGCTTTTCGAACTTAATTTATTTAAATAGAAAGACACGATATGATGTATAACAGATCCTGATATAGATAATGTTGGCAATCATATCGTAACTTATGTGGACATCGTTAGCAGATACAGTATAAAACTAATAGATATGCATAATTGTATAATGTCAAGGAGGTTCCGTTAGTTTAATTCGTAACGTGTGACATTAAGTCATATCAACATAATCTTATTTTACGTAATAGAGAAACATTTAAATTAATTTAATATGAAGTGCTCTAAATATGAGTCTTAAAAAACATAACATGTTTTATGTTATGTATTTTTAAGGCTCATATTGTGACTAAAACCATACGTCACATTCCATACATAGAAAGATAGTTTGAAATTGCGAAAGCCCATTCTCGATGAGAAATTAACCAAATGTGTTCTGAATATCAGTATAATCATGTATTTACTTTGGCATCGTGTTTCCATGTCAGCGAAGAATCCTGGGTAAGGCTGCTCGTCGCAGTAGAAATTGGTGTAAGGAACTGAACCAAGTATTGGATAATCAGTTCCTGGTTTTCCTGGAAAAAACAATTGTTTTCATTATTATAATTGTCGCTTTTAAGTAAATTAAATTAAAAGTAAAGCCTATAAATGTCCCACTGCTGAGCTTAGTCCTCCTCTCATTTCTGAAAAGGTTTTGGAGCCGGGAAGAGTCCGCCACACTCCAATGCATGTTGGCGGACTTCACATGTTCTTGAAACTTCATCCTAACCTACCCGTAGGTTCGGACGAGTCAGTGCCTCTGTGTTTGCGCGTACACTTGTAGCACTGTAAAATCTCCTGCGCAGTTGATAGCTCCCGACCATATTCGGAAGTCGTCGCCTTGGTCGAAATCGACCAAGAGGACATCATCATCACTAGGTTGCCACTGGAGAATCTGACTTCTCTAGCAGTTAGCCCAAATGAGAGATACAAAAATTGATACTTCGCTTTAATTTCACTAGACACTGAGAAGTTTATTATACGTGCTTTTCACAATAGCTCCAGGAAAGTCTTTAAAGGACGAAATAATACGCTGAAATAACAAACAATCAACCATCTGTAGTTACACTGCAAACATAAGTACGTCGGCTCGACCGGTCTTGGACTACGTTCTCGCAGAATACCGCGTACGCTATCAGTATTACACTACCTTTAATGACGTATTATATGAACCGGACGACCGCGTGACTTACAGGTTAGAGCACCTGACTTCTACAACGCGGATTCTGGGTTCGAATCCCTGCATCCTAGCCTACCTCTGATAGCGTAATATCGGGCGCGGGTAGGTAAGGTTATGGATCAGCCTTTGTGCACTTGTGGCTCAATAATATCTTCTATGCAGCTGATAGCTTCCGACAGGATTCAAAAGTTGTCTCCGTGGTCGAAAATCGGACATCATTATCATGAAGCGGAATCCCAATTATTGACAATCAGACCTTCTATTCTGGTCCTCATGGGTGAAAAGGCATTCATCCTAACTAGTTCAGATAGTGTGAGCCTGTGCCTAGTATGAAACAATCGGCAGTTACAGCAACATAATATTAAGCTACTTATGAGTGCGATTTATCTTCTCTGTATCTTTAAAAGAAACGATGAAAAATTTGTCTCAGTTATATAAATTAATTGCAGTATAAATATGTCCAACGTGTTCTGACAACATTTTTATGTCAGCAAAAAAAATAACATATTATAACAATTAACCTTTAATTAGCAAGTCAAGATGATCTTACACGATTTTACACTAATTTACAAAAATAACCATTTCTAAGAAGTCAACCTTCAATATGACTGATATACATATTTGTCATATTTACATTGATAGCCCTTAGATCTTCACTAATAAACTTAAACAGGGCATTCCGAACTGTTTTTCATAAAGTTTATTTGAATTTTATGGTTTTAATTTCGTTATAGATCGTTAAAACTAGTTCAAAATATATAAATAATGTAAACAACAATTGGTCTATTTAATAAAAAGTCAGTATTCCTTGAACAGCCATCATCTTAACGCGTTGATGTCTTTTATATGTAAAACTTGTTCTTAACGACTGAAAAAAGTGTTAATTATTACGGCTTGTGATTTAATTATTTAGTGCATGTATTATGGTGGATATATTTGATTTTAATGTATTGTGAATAACTAATACTATTTTACCATGCATATTATACAAAAAATAATATCCAAAATACTAAGTTATTTATCGCGATCAATAACATACATCAATAGACATAATCATAAAACTAACGTCCTGAAAAAGAAAATATAGATGGGAAAGAATAGTTTTCATACTAAATCCGCAATGCAGCACTGCTATAATGAGGCCTGTGCATACAGTTCAGTAATTATCGATGTTACTCTACGTATGTGTCGCAAGAAAAAGAAAAAGTGGATGAGTGACCGAATCCGTGGTATTGTAGAATCCAGGTTAAGCCGGTTTTAAGTTCGGCAAACATTACAATATCACAGCATTGTGAAAAACCACGAAAATGACCATTTTAACATTTTGGATATTCAATTAGGTAGATGATGCTGATGTCCTTGTGTGTAATTTCGGCCAGGGCGACGTTCATGTGATTAACATTTAATAATTTGTCATCTGCACTGCAAGTCAAAGTTGGTAATAAAAAAAGCTGTAAAGATACGTTAAAAAAGAAAATGACTGGTGATATTACTCCTATCTAGGAATCCGACTAGGAAAGTATCACCGCAGTGCCAGTTTTTCTGCCGTGCAACAGTAGTTTCCAAACATTACTATGTTTCAGTTTAAAAGCCAATGATATTTAGTGCAATAACTTAACTGATTTCTCAGGGTGACGAGCGCAGAATAAGTTCTGGACGTTACAGCATTTGTTATGGGCAGACATTGCACTTACCACCAGATGAACGATTGCTGGTCGTCTTGTCACTTTCTTCCAAAAAATGTATTTTATATAATTTGCGAAAAATGGCATCTTGTCTCCCCTAATAATTAAATACTTAATACTAATTTATATTTAGAGAACTTATATTTCAAATAATATGAGTTTTTTTTTAAGAAATAAATGTCTTAAACAGTAGAGTTATGACAATTGAGGATACGCACGCACAACCGGAACTGACTAACTAGTCTTTATAGAATTGCAGAGGTAATTCTCAACATAACAAATATCAATAATTCGTCTTCTTGAAACAGCTGTCTACATCGCAATCAATAACCTTTCGGCTTCGAACAATAGCTACTGCGGGACGTAATACTATAACTCGATTGTTATATGGTTCCCAGTCAGCCTATTAACGGTTTATGAGTAATGTCTGTTATATTTTTGACACCTTTGTTTATGTCCTACCTCACTTTTTATTTTAAAACTACGTATCATATTTATCACATCATTAGTTACGAATCATAAATATATGCAATTCGTTAGTTCCCACCCGAACGCAATGGGGAGTAAAAATGTTTTGAGTCGTACCAAAATGGCGGCAACGTAGGTTCGCAGTCTCGTTTTCCACGGAGGCGAGAAGTAGGCTACGTGTGTGGTCTCTGCCAATCCCTTACATAGGAAAAAGGATTGACTGTACGTATGTATGCAATTGGGTACATTCAAAAAGCCTATGCCGCATATTTATTTTTAAATATATATAGCTGTTATCCAGGACAAGCAAAGTTGTATTGCTAGCTTTCGCTAACTCTATTCAACCTGCGAATTCATTTAATAGGCCCCATCCCGATAGTTCAGAGCCTTTGATGATAACGAAAGTTTGCACGGGCACTTTCACTAGCGCAAGGCAATAATTGAAACTGGATTCAAAAAGATCATCGGTCAACAAGCGGCGGTGTTTTGTGTCGCGTAACATACATTATGTTAGGTTATTTATATTCATAGGATTTTATTACTTTGTTATTGTAGATGTATTATTACATTTTTCAATAAGTAATAATAATGTATTTTAAACATAGAAATGTAAACTTTATAAGCTTACCACTTTCCGAAAGTAATTAAAGAAATAATTATTGTTTAGGTATAACTTTTGAGCGAGATACTCTAATTGTGTTAATATTATCAATAGTACAGTTTATACTTCTAATATATACTACACAGTAAACACTTGCATTATTTAATATCACTATTCATATTACTATTACAAAATGTATACACTATAATTTAACTTTGCATTGAGAAAGTTTGATTCTGCCGCAACAACCTTTAACCTTTGCTATCGGTAAGTATAGCTCGGCGTACTAACAATGGGTGAAATACAAATTCATTGCTTAGGTAGATAACCAATCGCGCAACTATAATTGTAATGTTCCCTGAATCTGCTGTTTCTTGCAATACGGTAGTAGACCCACTGCTGGAAATGTCACGATAATAATTATTAACTCCATATGAGTTAATTGAAAAAAATAAACATAAGGATTTTTAGCGAATCCATATTATCAAAAAATACAGTACTGCGTACTTTTAAATTTAATGGATGTAATCATGGTAAGACATTACATCACAGATATTTTTCTATATTAGAGTGTATGGTAACACTTAAATAAGGGGTGAACAATAACACTCACTTATTCATTGTCTGACAATGTATTTTTATTATAGATTAAACATAATTGTAGTGTATTTTAGAGAATACTTTCTTTCACTACTAGCTTTTTCCTAGAGCTTCATATGCGTATAATTTGGTAATTTTACGGCTCTATTGCATTACGTGTAACTTAAAAATGGAAGAATAAAGCTATCCTACATTAAAAACCCAATTGCAATACAGTTCGTTTTTTTAAGCAGAACAGTAATAACGCGAAAAAAGTCTTATTCATAAATAATGATAACGAAGTTTCAAAATTTTAGTACATAAAAAAATGCTACTCCTACTTTCTTCTCTTAACTATTTCCACTATATGTCGGTCTCTTTTAAATTTTGTGCTTACATGCCTACTTTGTGATTCCTGCCAAATGGGGCACTTATCTCTTATACTATAAAATCTATATGTAGGTAGCTCTGGATGAGAATCTATATACAGCTCTATTGAAACACATCTAAAACATGTATTTCAAGTCGGGGAAAAAGTTATTTCGCATATAGTATGTATAAACTTGTAATAAAATCTCTTTAATAATAATAACAATAAGTCTTTATTGAACACAGAAACATTTAGAAATAAATGAGTAAAATAAAGAGTAAAAAAAGAAAAAATGAGAAACTAACAAAAAAGTAAAAAAAAGAAACATGAGTAAAATATTGTTTCCAACTATTTTTTATTTGTTTTACTTACTGTCAAAATGCGTGAATCTAATGAAGAAATTCGATACATTTTAAACTTTTATTACAAAACGGACGGACGTTTACGGACCCAATGCAGTATCAGTAAGAGACAAAGTTGGTATAAGCGTTTTCAATCCGGGAATATTGTCAAATATTCACCTCGCTCTGGTCTGGTTTTGAAAAAGTGGAGCAAGATCGGCATATCAGTAGTTACGATATGGCTGAATAACTGGGAATTGACCACAAAATAGTTTTCACTATTTTGAAAAAAGCTGGGTACACAAAAAAGACCGATATTTGGGTGCCACACGAGCTCACTGAAAGAAACCTAATGAACCAATAATGTGTATTAACTCATTTGCGATTCTTTATTAAGACGTAATGTAAAATGGATCACGTACGACGAGAACGTGTAAAATGGTCGTGGTCAAAGGTCGGCCAGGCTTCACACACTGCAAAAACCCAGGTTAACTCTCAATAAGGTGATGCTGTGTGTATAGTGATATTTGAAGGGCGTTGTTCATTATTAGCTTTTACCGCCGGGCAGAACCATCTATTCGGATCCCTACTGCTAACAACTGATGAAAACAAAGCAAGAAGTTGAGACAAAGCGGCCGGAATTGATCAATAGAAAGGGTGTGGTCTTTCATCACGACAACGATAAACCACACACATATTTAACCACTCAGCAAAAGTTAAAAGGGTTTGCCTAGGAGGTAATGCATCCGCCATATAGCCCTGACCTTGCACCTTCAGATTTCCACCTGTTTCGGTCGCTTTAGAATTCTTTAGGTAGTGTCAGGTTAACATTAAGAGCGGACTGCCGAAACTGAGTTTTTTTGCTCAGAAGTCCCAAAATTTCTACAGCAACGGGATAATGTCACTACCTTCAAGATGGTAAAAAGTCATATAACAAAATGACCATATATACTGTAATTAACCGATACGAAACCAACCAGAGTACGAAACCGATCCAATTGCAGAAAGGTGTAAGACAGGGTGATGTAATATCCCCGAAACTCTTCACCGCTGCATTGGAAGATGTTTTCAAGCTCCAGTAGCTGGAAAAGATACGGTATCAACATCAATGGCGAATACATCACTCACCTTCGATTTGCCGACGACATAGTCATAATGGCAGAATCGCTGGAGGGCCTTAGCGCTATGCTCAATGACCTCAATAGTTTCTCCCAACGGGAAGGTCTTAAGATGAACATGGACAAGACGAAGATCAAGTCTAACGTCCATGTCACACCTATACCGGTTATTGTTGGGAACACTACGACCGAAGTTGTCGGCGAATATGTATACCTAGGACAGAGTGTCCGACTAGGTAGGTCCAACTTCGACCAAGAGGTCAATCGACGGATCCAACTCGGCTGGGCAGCGTTCGGGAAACTGCGTCACATCTTCTCGTCGAGGATACCTCAATCCCTCAAAACAAAAGTGTAGAACCAGTGCGTGTTGCCAGTGATGACGTATGGAACCGAGACGTGGTCCTTCACTGCAGGCCGCATGAGGAAGCTCAGAATCGCGCAGCGAGCTATGGAAAGGGCTATGCTCGGAGTTTCTCTGCGAGATAAAATCCGCAACGATGTTATCCGCAGCAGAACTAGAGTAACCGACATAGCCCTAAGGATTAGCCATGACGAAGTGGCAATGGGCCGGCCATATAGCTCGGAGAACCGATAACCGTTGGGGAAGAAAGGTTCTCGAGTGGCAACCTCGTACTGGCAAATGCAGCGATATAGAGCAAATAGGGCGGACTATGGTAGGCTGAAATGATGATGATGATGATGATGATGACTGTAATTAAATGTAAATAAACTTTGAAAAAAATGTCTAGAGTAATAATATAAAATGCGAAGAAAGGTTTTCCCCAACCTATTATGTTCAGTAGTGGACTATAATAGACTGAAATTATAATAAAGATAATAATAATAATAATAATATTGAAAAAAAATGTTTGCTGGTAATAGGCACAAACGTACTCTCATTATTGAGAGGGTTTTGGGGCCGGGTATCACTCCGCTCCAGAGGCAACTGGCACACTTCTCATGTTCCTGAAATAACATTTATTTTTTATTTTTTTTATTTGATAAAGTAACGAGACGAGCAAAACGTTCACCTGATGGTAAGTGCAACGTCTGCCCATAACAGATGCTGTGTTATTCAGAATATTTCTGTGTAGCATCACACTGCACCCGTCACCCTGATACATAAGTTCAAGTCTCATACGCCCAGTGATTACGCTAGCTGCTCAGTGCCCTTCAGACCGAAACACAGTAATGTTTGCACACTACTGCTTCACGGCAGAATAACTGGTCCTGGGGTGGTACCTACCTAGACGGATTCCTGCATAGGAAGTTTGCTTGACATTAAAAGCACGTGATAAATCAATAATTTAAATTTGCAATTAACAACGCTGTGTGGTAGTCTACGCGGGTAGTCTGGTTGTATTGTAATTGCTCGCCGTATCTCTGACACTGCATTCTAACCTACCTCCGATCTTATCGCATGAGCATTTCATCGGGGGAGGTTGGGACGAGTGAGCGCCTCTGTATTTGCGCGTAGACTTGTGGCACTATAATATCTACTGCGCAGTTGATGGCTTTCGACTGCATTGTTCCGATGGAAGTTGTCGACCCAAAATTGGAATTAGAAATATCAGGTATTAACATTAGTAAAGTAATTAAATATTTGCTTTTACTTATATGTATATAAAATCTGTTCCTAGTACAGAATACAGTATTACAGGTAAAAGTAAATTTCAAACAGAATCATACTTTTTTTTAAAGTCCACAGATCGAACGCAGGGAAGTGCGAACATAGCGTAATAAAATTTAAGATTGACCCAACCCAACGTATTATCAGCAAGGACAGACGAAAACAAGGCCAACATCGTCACGTTTATGTAATAATTTTAAGTTGTACAGTTAACTGATGTTAATTCATAGTTTATACATACTATGAATTAACATTGGCATTGAAAATACTTTAAGTAAAGTAACAGCCTATAAATGTCTCACTGCTGAGCACAGGCCTCCTCTCATTTCTGAGAGGGTTTTGGAGCCGACAAGAATCCGCCACGATGCAGGTTGGCGAACTTCACATGTCTTCGAAATATTTTTTATTTCTCAGACATGCAGGTTCCCTCTTAAGTCCCTGAAAGCTTGCAAAAATACTTTTTTGGATCATCATCATCATTTCGGCCTACCACTAGTTCACTGCCTCCATAGATGGCCACAAAACTTTGTAGCTCTCATTTTGAGGGGGATTTTGTAATAGTTGCCACGCTTGGCAGGCGGGTTGACAACCGCAGTTTATTTATTCAGATGTTCCAGGAAGATGCTGCTGCCCATCTGATATTATCTATTATGAATAGGTTTTTAAATTCAAAACTATGATTTGCATAATAATTCGTTTACTTATTGCACAAATATACTATATTCAATATATTTCGAAAATACTCATAAACTAACGTCTATAAAACGAGACAACAATCAGATTTTACTAGTTTCAAGGGCAGTATGAATAACTCGCACGGCGCTTCTTACGACACAAAAAATTTCAAAAAAAGTTGGAACTGACTTCGAATCACAAACCTTAGTGAGTGACGCTAAAAATACAACAGTGCATCATCTTTAATACTTAAAACTAGCCTGGCTGGATCCGCAAGCAACGATTCTCTTTATAATACAAATAGCTAAAATATGGTAATTGATTCTTGTTTTTATGCCATTATTAAATTTATTTTGCTTTGAAGAACTTTGTAGAAGCCGACAGTATATTCTAGTATATTTTAAAAGCTGAATGGTAATAAAATTGTTTTTAAAGAGTTACATTAATTAATAAAATATATTTTTCGAAAATTACTATACATTTTTTTTGGCTGTACATGACTGTATGCTTTGCGTGGCGTAAATATATACTGTTTGGCCCAATATGAGAGATGTGTGCTCGTTAAATCAGGTATGTATTAAACTTTTAGGTTTTGTATGAAAATTATTTTTGTGACTCTGATACAATAAAGTGAAACATTTTTCTATTAAAGTACTTAATAAATACTATTCTTGTGTACTTATCATAACCTAAAGAATAAGGATCATATATCTAAACTAATATTATAAAGAGGAAAGATTTGATTTTTTGTATGTTTGGTTGTAATGATTTAACTCAAAAACTACGGCAACCGATTTTAAAGATTCTTTCACCTTTATACAACTACATTTTCACTCACCAATAACATTAGTTTTATTTAATTTTTTTAAAATAACCGAGATTCCTACGAAAATTGCTATGATGTAACTCAGGGTAATCAAAAATTTACTGATTAAAGTCATTATTTGGCGTGCGCTGCAAAAACTATTAATGATAAAGAAAATAATGTACTACATTTTCATAGTACTCATCATTACTCACAAAAAAGTCAAAGAGGCTATATGTCTAACTATTACAGTTAAGTCACAATAACCACTTTTTGTTCAAATTAGTCAATCAAAATACGGGTAGAATCGAATGATGATGACATTCGTATCATAATATTAATCCTTATCCTACTAAATAGTTTTGTAGTCAAGGTTGATTATGTACATGTAAATTCCTCTTTAAATTATTCGAATCGGACCTATCGTTTAGAAGTTACGAAGGGTATAAAAATGGTAAAAGTAAGAAAAAATGCTGCGGTGTGAGCGAAAAGCGATACGCTCGCCCGCGCTGCTCGCGATTCGACTAAGTTCTATTGATTACCTATCTACTCAGTTTATTTTTTGTAAACTAGAAACAATTGAATAGTGGTTTGTAATTTTAATTATATTTTGTTTAATTTAAAACTTTGAAACGCTCTATAATAAAAAAACAGCGGCCTCGGTCTCGAACGCCGCGCCGCCCGGTTTCACACGACTTGGGCATCATCGAGGTACGCGGCTCCCTTTGCGCAGCGGTCAAGAGCGGTCGTTTTATTTTGCTAACACAACATCTAATATTGTTTACAAGGAAGCTCTGAGCCACTAAACTTTCATGGCTTATGTTCCCGTAAATAAAACATTATTTTGGTAACTTAATCTTACCTGACCAGCTGCAGATTCGCCGATGAGCATAGTCGCTACAAAAAATGTTAGTGAAGGGATTGTTGTTGTTCTGTTTGTCCAAATAAAGTACTAATTTATCTTTCTTATATCTATCTACCGGTGCGAAGCCGGGGCGGATCGCTAGTACAATATATATACAATAAGGAAAATATTTGTACAACATAAAAATGTTTGAATTTTCGGTCTAGATCTATGACTACATCCGAGTATCGGAAAATGCATCATCATCCATAATCGTTACATTTAAAACAGGAAAATATAGACGAGTTATCCCACAGTGTTTGGACTTACGAATGAATAACAGCACTACAATGAATTTCGCATAGATAACAATCTCAGATTGTTAACAGAAAGTGTATTCCGATGGTAGGATTCATATGTAGGAATCCGTCTAGGTAGGTACCACCCCAGGGCCAGTTATTCTGCCGTGAAGCAGTAGTGTGCAAACATTACTGTGTTTCGGTTTGAAGGGCACTGAGAGCTAGCGTAATCACTGGGCATGAGACTTAAGAACTGATGTCTCAGGGTGACGGGCGCATTGTGGTGTCACACTGTTCTGGGTGACACAGCATTTGTTATGGGCAGACGTTGCACTTACCATCAGGTGAACGTTTTACTCGTTCCGTCACTTTTAACAGATAAAATTTCAAAAAAAATTATGAACCTTGGTTGATATGGACCAGAAACCAGTCACCGTCGCTCTGGTAATTTTTTAAGGACTAAATATATATTTTTATTATTGTTACGTGCCACCGAAGGGCCGGTTATTTTGCCATGAAGCAGTAGTGTGCAAACGTTACTGTGTTTCGGTCTGCAGAGCACTGAGAGCTAGTATCACACTAGCTTTCAGTGCCCTTCAGACCGAAACACTGAGCGCTGATATGAGCGTTAAGAATCGATGTTTCAGGAGACGGGCGCAGTGTTGTGCCTCACAGAAATGTTATTGGTGAGCCAGCATTTTTTATGGGAAATGCAATTGCCATCAGGTAAACGTTTTACTTGTCTTGTCACTGTCTGCTATAGAAAATAAAAATAAGTAAACAAAAGCTGATTTTGTGCACTATTTTTTTTAATTTTTATTTGTATCCGAAACTGTCCGGGCCGAACCACTGCGTCGAGGGACCTTATTTCAAATCCCAGCCATAGTAACAATCTAAATTTTGTACAAAAATGCAAAACAGTTGATTTTCGGGTATCATCTATTATAATTTGTAATTGCCCCGTGTCTCATCGGGCGCCTAACTGTGTTATGAGTGCCGCCGTGTTAGCTCGTACACTTGTAGCACTATAATATCCCATACGCAGTTGATAGCTTCCGACAGTATTTGAAACTTCGGAATTTCGAAAATTGGTCAGGAGGGCATCATCATCGTAATATACATGAAATGAAATGAAATATACTTTATTGTACATCGATAACCCAAACAGAAAAATACAAAATAATAAAAATGCTGACAAATTAAGATAAAATTGGCCTTATCGCTTACAAGCGATCTCTATCAGGCAACCACGTTGCAAAGGATATTATGACCAGAGATAAAGGGTTAGGCTGTAAATATAATTACAAAATAAAATTTTATTTACAATCCGTATGAAAGTATTGTTCCATAATAGCTCCGATAACGGAGTGTCCGGATAATCAAGGTTCTACTGTACATAGAAATCACGCGTCGTTATTCACCACAGAATCTTCTTATTTGATTAGTTAGTAAATATAGTAACATGTAATAATTAAAAATGAATACTTTTTATCCGCATTTGACATAAAATAAAGAAACTACAAATATAAATGCTCAGACATAACTACCGCTAAGCTAATCACAATTGTCTTATCTCGACCTCTCCGTCATTGTTTCGTAGGCTGACAAAATTATTCTTATACAGGAAACAATTATTGTCGTGCTAATTCTTTGAACAAATTTTACAGCGCTACAACCTTGCTCAATAACAACGGTTACAAATATTTCGCAATGCCGTTTACAATACATTTAATGTTATACCAAAAAAGACAAATTTGGAGCAAAATTAAAGCAACGATATTAGTAAGGTCGAGAATCTATGTTTTACGAAGAACTTGAACTGTTCTAAGATGTCATCATATTATCAGTGTGGACGATATTGATCTCACAAAATCATTTTCACAACACCATTCTGAGAACGTAACCAAGCCGGGTAAGAAAATTAATCCAGACTTATTAAAGTAGAAATTACAAACATATATATTGTGTCCTCAAATTCAGATTATGTATAAAACGCTATGGGTACGAGTAATTTAATGGAAAATGGCCATACTGAGCTTGAGAGAATCTACCACCCCATCTCATCCCGTGGGTATCGTAAAAATTGACTGAAGTAAAATGAAAACCAGGAGATGGGCAGAAGCATCTTCCTGGAACATATGAATAAATAAACTGCGGTTGCCAACCCACCCGCCAAGCGTGGCAGTTATGGTAAAATCCTCTCAAAATGTGAGCTACAAACATTTGTGGCAATCTATGGGGGAGGCTTATGTTTAGCAGTGGACAAGTGATTGGCTGAAATGATGATGATGATCTTACCTAAGTACCTTAAGTAAGTCGCTAACTTTTTGTACTTTCATAGCATTTCATGCTTTTCGCTGAAAATAACTTTTGTAATAATAATTTTGCCATTATTTTTGAACAGTCAGAAATTTAGTTAAAATTTTATGTTTCTTTAGGAAATTAAAAAAAATAAAAAATAATTTAGACTAAAACTTGATATTGAAAGCAAGCCTCAAGATGAACTTATACTCTCGCGTATCGGATCAATTTATCGGAATTTAGAGGCGAATCGATCCGAACTTAAAATTAACACAAGGAAGACAAACTATTACACTTCTACGACAGTTTGCTAGTTTCAAAATCCCTTATCTATCTATCAGATAGGGTTGCCTTTACGCACTGTCGCACTGAACTTTTAACAATAAGGTTAAGCTTTAAACGGTGCAGGAAGGAGAAAATAATATAAAGATAGATAAAAGTTTTATAGTAATATGTAGCTAATGTTACTTAAACTAATAAATAATATATCATATCTAACCCGAAGGATAAACAAAAAAAATAATATAATTTCAAAATCAGTAACCATTCATTAGCAATTTGCTATCATTGCTTACGTCGAGTAAATAGATTTTTATACCATGGACTGAAGAAAAAGAAATTGGTTATATTTTTTTAAAACAAATAAATTATCCATAGTTTAAAAAAAAAAGTTTCGCGTAGTGGAGTAAAAAAATCTGCCGCTCTGTTTAATTCCATCGTTTTAAGGGTCAAGTGATATGTTTGCAAAATCTCAAGGTTTCCTATTGGTGGCGTAATAACCTTTATTCTATTATAATAAATACACAGACCAGTGAAGAGTACCAGCGTTTGATGTGCGGCGTCCGGTACTACGAACCGCCTGCCAAGATTGGTGATAACGGCTAGTCGTCGTTAGGAGAGGCTGTGGAGTTCCTTTTTAGTAGTATTAAAAGTCTGATAATAATATAGATAAAAATTTTACAGTCAATTAGGAGTAAATCCAGCTCAAATATACACTAATCTTGTTTTAGGATTTTTGCGTATCCGGATGTTATGCCTTTATTGGCAAAGTTGGGATGAAGAAACTCTATGAAACCTGTTCGTTGACCGGTTTGCAGAATTTTTATTAAAATGGCCTCGTCCCGAGGAATTAAATAAAACAAGATGTCGCTAGATTTTGCACAAAGTATATAAGGATGATTAAAAGATGTCAATAAAATCTTATCAAGAATATCACTCGTTTTTTTAAGGTGCCATTCCTTAAAAGTCGATCTGTCTGTAGGTCATGGTCGTTTTTCTGCCACTTTCGAACCTTAATTTGGAACAGTTACAATAGTAACTCAAAAAGTTCTTTTTTTGAACTTGAAAATTAAAGCAGCGAAATCCTATAAAATTGTTATAGCCTCCGCTTGATGATGAAATAATAATTCCAAATACTAAACGCGAAAATAATCTCTGCATAGAGTAACAGCGCATCGTAGAATGAGTATGAGAAGTATTGCAATCGCCAATCTGCCTCCCAAGCGTGGCGATTACCGCTTATTCTTCCAAGTGTAACAAAGCGTATTTCCAACAGTAAACTGTTCACGGAAAGTTAATTAAAAACTAAAAGCATACGTGACCTAAGCAAATGTAATAATAGTATGGAAGAATATTATCGATCGTAAAGTCCCTTTTCACATAACACAACATAGACAAGATATTATAAGCAATTTATTTTTTTCTAATGCATACTCGTCAGCCTTCGTAAGATCTTCTGCTTTCTGATGTCAGGGAGTAAAAAAATGAACTTATGTAGGTAATTGCAGGTCTCCAATAAATAATTTATATTCAGCATCATCATCAACATCATTTCAACCTATCACTAGTCCACTGCTGAACATAGGCCTTCCCCATAGATTACCACAAAAGTTAGTGGACTTCATTTTGTTGGGATTTTGTTATACACTCAGCGTCACAAAAATCGCACCTCTCTGAGTTTGCGCGAAAAATGGCTGTAATGGCTAGAAACGAATTATATTTATATAAATATTGGTATGTTTGAAATGGGTATTTGAATAGCTTTACATTATTAATAAAAAAATCATGAAATCATTAAAACATTTATCATTATAGAGCGTCAAAAATAAACACTGTCAAATGATCGTTAGTAAGGACGCTAGTTACACCACCTAAAAAGGGTATAAAAGGGTCGATCTGGATGAAATATGGGCCAGTTGTAATTTAGACTTTGCAGTGAACACACGTGAACAAGTAACCCAAGTAAGAATAAGTAAAGATGGACACCAGCTCTGAAGAAGCCGCTCAAGTGATTGTCCTATTGCAGTCGGGGATGCGGCAGTGTGACGTTGCTCGACAGTTGAACCTGTCCCGTTTTTCAGTTCGACGGGTGTTCCAACGTTTTCAGCAGACTGGCGGTTATGTTAGAAAACTGTGATCTGGAAGAAAACGGTGCACATCAGAAATAGATGACCGTTTCATCGTTACGACATCTTTACGAAACCGTTTTACAAATGCTGTTGAGTTGCAACAACAGCTTCGATCAACTCGGAGAACATCTGTGAGTGTTTCTACGATAAGAAGAAGGTTACACAAAAAGAGTTTAACAGCCCATAGACATGCTAAAGGTCCAAAACTTACTGCACAGCATCGCAGAGATCGCCTAGAGTTTGCTCGCAATCATTGCGAGTGGACTCTAGAACAGTGGCGGACCGTACTCTTCTCTGACGAGACGAGGGTCTGTCTCTTCTGCAATGACAGACGTAGAAGGGTCTACAGAAGACAGGGGAAGAGGTTCACATAACCTGGGGTGGCTCGTGTATGTTTTGGGGCGGCATTTCCGTCGACGGGAAAACGGAACTTGTGTGCGTTTCCCGGACTCGGGGTGGCCGTGGGCAAGGGTCATTAAATGCTGGTCGGTACATTACTGAAATCCTGGAGGAACATGTGGTCCCGTATGCTGGTTATGTCGGTGATGGATTCATGTTAATGCATGATAATGCTCGTTGCCACACCGCGGCTATTGTACGGGATTATTTACAGGAGGTCGATATCCCTGTTATGCATTGGCCAGCACGAAGTCCAGACCTTAACCCAATAGAACATCTCTGGGATGACCTAAAACGGCGCGTGCAAGCTCGAGATCCAGCTCCAGCCACTCTTCAAGAGCTCCAAGATGCGGTACTTGAAGAGTGGGAACAAATACCCCAAGAGGCTGTTGCGATCCTTGTAAGGTCCATGAAAGATCGCATGGAAACCGTTATCAAGGCAAGGGGGGTTAACACTAGGTTTTAAGAATTTTTTTGTATTTATAAGGTTTTTTTTAAATTTTTAATTCGCAAATTTGTACATGCCCTGTCTTTTTCTTTAATTTCTCTTTCTCGTTATAAAAGTAAAATTCAATTAAAATTCCTGAAAGCTAATGGAATTACCTTTCGAATGATACCCTCAAACCACAACATTGCCATTGGCCTGTTGTGTTTTGATAGTATTTAAATTATTTTTTTCGGATGTGCGATTTTTTGACGCCAAGTGTAGTTGCCACTCTTGGCAGGCTGGTTTAGCAACCGCAGTTTTTTTACGCATGTGTTATTTTCTTCTTAATTCCTAGTTTTAGGGTTATATCCATTCAAAGTTCGGACAGCCAATTAGAAGTGACTCATCAATACATTGTACTAGCTGTGCCCCGCGGTTTCACCTACGTAAAATAAGCTGACCACATAAGTGCGCCGTACAGCATCTCGCTGAACTGCTCATTAGTTCGGAACTTCTCTGTAATCTTTACCCATATCATAATAATTTAAAAGAGTATAAAATATTATGATATGGCCTCAAATCCGATTAACATTTCATGCGAATAGCGCGTAACATACAAACTTTCCAGTTTTATAATAATAGTAAGATTATCTGCATAAGAAATGTTTTTCTTTTCAGACATAATTACTGGCATGGAAATGAATCTAATTCTGCTTAATAGTACGAACAACAACAACTTCATACGAAAGACTTAACATGTTATCTGCCCATCCATCCGATTAGCTTTTAATATTTCGTATGTTACACACACGTGACCCACATAATCGTTGCCAGTTGCAGAGACATTGTAAATATTGGTAACAATGTATACTTAATCATTTCATAATCGCTTTCGATTTTGAATTGAAGAGTAACTAAAATATAATGTATCTATATTAGTGTTTATTAAAAATAAAAATGTAATTTAAATATGTACGACACATTGTTTTTCATAAATGGTTACGCCATAGTTTTCAATAGTTTCAACGACTGTTTATCCTTAGTTAATTGAAGACAGTCGATGGATGCAGATGGTTCAGAATCGTGCTTTGTCGCTGTCTAGGAAAGGGATCTGAGGCTGCCTAGGAAGAGAGGATGGCCTTTGAGACAAAATGTCAGTTAATATTTGTTAGTCTTGTTTATTTAATATTAAAATTAGTTATAAAATATTAATAGTATACAAATATATTTACATTGTGTCCCACATTCAGAACGGTTTATAATAATAACACATACGTGTCTCTCAATAAAAATGCGTATAGATAAGTAATTAAATGAATTCACATTTTGTTAAAATTTACATTTACGTAAAAATGTTATTAGACACAAACAAGTAACTGAACAATCTTCTTGGCATACTTATATACAGTCACGCCTTTTTCCCATAAAAGGGGTACCCGTAGCCTACTTTCCGCCCCCTCGGGAAACGAAACGTGACGGGTGACGAACCACATCGCCGCCATTTTTGTGCAATTTAAAAAATTCTCCCCACATAAAATCCTATTATTTTATGCTCTTGCTCAATCGCCCGATCTAGTTTGACCGGGTTACCCGAAAGTGTAATGATTATCGACTAAATTAAAATGAGCGATTGTTAACACAATTAAGAAGTCAAACAAAGCCTGTGAGAGCGAGGCTGCTCGGTACACGACGCCATAGATTCACCTTGAAGGTTTGGCCTGAAATGTTACGATACCCACGTCCCATTTTACATTTATATGATTGTGTTCATAGATGTTACCTTCAAACGTAATTTTGGCATACGCAATTTTAATTATAATTAACGCCTTTTTTTAATAAATATCCTTTTACTTACTCGTTTTACAGTGTCGTGGTTCTTCACTTTGATTACTATCCAAAACCAATACACAAATTGTTAAATTAAAGTCAGATGTATCGTGATTGGTCTGTGACCCATAATTTCAATTTTAAATAAGTAAATTTTACGCCGATCGTAAAAATATCATGATTAATCTCTATCTTACTCTGGTATCCTTTATGTCAGATGAAATATGATATTTGTCAGATGAAAGCGCTGACATCCCAAAGAAATTTGCTCATTATGCGTGTAAAATATATTTCAAATGTATTCTGTAATTTTCATACAATGAGGTAACGATACGCCATTTAAAGTAAATAATCAGAAACCAAAATTAGGAGACCAAAGTTGGAATTACCTTCCTTTTTTATATCATTATCATTTCCATTAGAGTTTTACCCATAATACACACTTATTCTAATTATTTACCAAATAAAAAGCAATTCGTTACTTTTGTTATGCAACAGCAAAAGTGATCATTTTTTAATTATAGTAATTAAGCCGCTTCAGTAGCTTCTACATACAAACCGGAGATGTCTATATTATGCCTATGATAAATGGACTTTCAAAATTTCCACATCAAAGGTACACATATCTTTCTTAATCATTGCATAACATACATAAGTACTGAACTGTTTCATACAAGACATTGGTCTGCCTTTTTATACGTTTGGTCCATAAACACTTTAATTTGCTTAAATCGGTTTGAAATCTAGCTTGTACCAGTTCTTTTTTTTTAAACGTCACGGTAATTTTTAGTTTCCACAGATAGTAACATTTTAACATATTGATGTTTAGCTTTGCACTTTAAATTGTATTAAATTTCGGTCTATACGGAACAATATAATACATAACTTATTCATATGTGCAACTCATCCAACAAAAAGAGCATTGTTCTGTACTCTTTGTATGGACAGAATGACATAACAAATAATATAAATTTTAAGTTCACGCACTGGGTATATTATTTAGTTCATGCACCAAGGTTTATTTATACGACTTATGTACTTAACTGACGCTCCTTAGTCACGCAATACGGCTTTAAAAATACAATGACGAAACGATGACTCATTCATATGTAGTGAATCAACTTTAACATTTTCTTTAAATTAATTTAACTCAATTAATTATTTATGTAAAATTTATTATGAAAACCAATCAAAAATGTATTATTGAACTATTAACTTATTTTATAAAATAAGCCGACATCGTGTTTCCGCCGTGCGGCATCTTATAGCCGTAACATAATGTTTTATAGCCCAGAACTCTCCTCAATAAAAATAATCAAATCTGATTCATTTGTCCTGAGATTAGCTCGTTCAAACATACAGCTTTATTACAGATAAGGTAAAGATGTAAATAAATTACAATGAGTTTTCTAAAGTCTTATTAAGAGATTAAGAGAAATATGTAAACTACCATGAACTAAAATAATAATGACCAAAATACAAATTAAAACCATTCATAACACGTCCGATTAGCCTCTATTTTCTATAGATTTTAGATTGTACGCCCTAAGTATTTCCGAAATAAAAATTAGCTTAGACTACTCGTTAAAAAGTTTTCTACCTGCCAATAAAATCTCCGACAAAATAGTTTCAGCCTTTTCGCATATCAGCCCAGACAAACAAACAGACAGACAGATAAAAAAATTAAAAACTCGTGTTTGTGGTTTGGTACCGTGCATATAACCATATGAGATTAACGATAAGAAAAAATCTTTATTGCGAAATCACTGGCAGAGACTGGCAGATTTTGTTTATTTTTAGTACAGATTATCGTTACGACACTACTTCTAATACCAATGACGCTTATCGTAGTAGAGGATTCCTTCATTTGATAGAATCGCTTTAGCTCAACTCGGATCTTATCAACTGTCTTCATTTTTGAAAAGAGCAATATGCATAGATGGCAATACTTATTTTTTGTTTATATCAATATCAACATTTTTTTAATATAATATGTATAAACTTAACTTAAGAACTCTATGCCGTAATTAAAGTTTACTGTAAACCCACAATCGCGGGGCCTAGTGCTCAGAGTACTTGACTACTCACTGTGGGTTCTGGGTTCGAAACTCAGCTGGAGCCAACATTTGTACACAACACATTGGTTTTCAGGTCTGGTTGTTTTTTGTACCCTTCAGAGCGCCCTGACCTACTAAAATTTTGAAAATCGCTTTGACGATCATTTATACGAGGAGGAGCGTATTAGGTTGACTAGTGACCATCGCCGACCAAGCGTATCGAACCATGTGGCATGGCACAGCGAATCTGGCCTCGAATATAATTTTATATCTTACGAGCGATCAAGTTTTGGGTTTTCGTTTGAACGAGCTATTATGTTTGCGACTAGTTAAGGTTAGTAACATGATTAAGATTTTAGTTTTATGGATTATATAATTTATGTATTTTTAATGGTTTTCAATCAATATGACTCAAATTATTTAAAGTAATATTATATGTAGTTATATTATGAGGACGCATGGAAAGTATCCATCCAGGCAGACATTCAAGTAATGTATAACACAATGTGATTATTATTTTGTGGACAGCCACGTAATATGTATTTTTAGGTTTTGTAATTGTAAAATGTACATTGTCTTGAGGAACACTAAAGTGCCCTCTATAAAGTAAAAGACAATAATTTAAGTAATGTTAATTTGTTTGGTAAACTTGAGTATGTCATGCTCGCTTTAATGTTTTTGCTTGCGGCGGCGTCGTGTGCAGATCTTCTACTTCCCTTTGAAATGGTTGAGGAGGGCGATGGCTGCCACATGCGTCATACTTGTGAACAGGTGCTGTTAGTGGAGGCTGGTATGCTCGAGTTTGCAATGCATTAACTCATTTGATATTAATTCTTGTACAACAATTTATCATGGAGCGTGATTTGGTTAACATTTTCCACATACACATAACATTAACACTTACCACTATTTAAAAACCTTGAGAAAATTTGTGGAAAATCTTCCATTTTTGTAAATAACTAGCTGATGCCCTTGACTGCCCTCGTGGATATAAATTGTATAAATGAACTCGTGGGAATTATTTCATTTTCCGGGATAAAAAGTATTCTATGTACGTCTCCAGGATGCGAGCTCTGTGCCGAATTTTGTAAAGTTATAGTTATATAGTTATATGGGGTAGATTGTCTTACGCCGCCGCCACACGGCACATTGTCTTTATCAACAGAACGTAATCTTTTCTTATTTGATTTTTTAACCTCTTTTAGTTAACAAGTTATTTACGGAATGACGTACACTTGCCGCACAATCTACAGATATTTAAAATATGCGGTTGACACGGATCAGCAAAAATCGCTACACGATACCAATTATTAGAAGGAAACTATCAGCAACATTTCGGATTTTAAATATCGCCGACCAAAGTAGTAACGACTAATTGCAACATTTTATTCTGTTTTATCACCGGATATCAACAAAATATCTATCGAAAAGTTTTATACGTGAATTTTGTACAAAAACAACACATTTCAATCGTGAAATAAAGAAAAATTTAACTCATTCGCTGAGCATCTTAACTAAAAAACAAATATACAGAAACTTTTAAAATTCGAATGGAACTTACCAGGTATAGCCATCCCGAGCTCCAGGTACTCTTTAACCGATGGACTTAGGAAGGAGGGTAGCACGGCGACAGATGAACTAGGTTCAGGTTCTGGTGCGTCCAAAGCCTGTGCTGGGTCTCTTACTATTCCTGCGTTTTCTGCTCGTACGCGTTTTATCCGGCTGCCTTCTTCTAATCCTCCTAAAAACAGATAATAATTAACTGGAATCAGTATTTTCAGATATAATTTTTTCAAACCAAAAAAATATTTGAGGCCATTGTTTTTATATTTAAAAATAAATTCAATTTAATATAAAATAAATCTATTATTTTATTTGTTCAATTATATTCAATATTTGTTAAATAATATTTTTTGAGTTAGCTTGATTACTCTTCAAGTACATAAGACAAAAGTTAGGTGCCATAGCCAAAAAAAAAAGTAAGCTCTTTCTGCGTAGATCGGACTAAAAATAATAATTAAAATCTGAAGGTACTCCGGGTTAACTATGACATCGGGACAACTGTCACCTCAGTCCCCCCGTGACCATGGGTGCTGTAAAGCGTCCGAAACGTCGGGTAAAAATAGTTCAAAATTAAACGCGATAAAATCCGTAAAAAAGTAGTTTTATTTAAATGCCATAGCCATTCAATTATTTTTGAAATATTTTTTGACGAAAACAATACTATATTTAAGACAACTTACGACCGCGAATTTGTGTACATGGACTTTAAAATTAATGCAAATACAAGAGTTAATAAACTTCATTACTGTATAAGTTAAATTCAGTCCGACAAAAAAAAAGAAAGATATTTTTGTTCACGAGATTTTGTCACGTAATGCAGACACTACCACCTACTTCATTTATATGCATATGTGATTTAAATAAAATTATTATTTTTATATATATAGTTTGTTAGATTAAACTGAAAATTAAATATGTTCAAAACAAGATCTGCCCGCGTCTGCGATTGCGTGGACTGTATGTAATGATGTACCATAGACTTTACTAAGCCCAGAGCTAATATACATAATCTATGCTTTCTTGTTATGTATAATAGTTTTGATAGTTTTTTAGTTAAATCCGGTCAGACAGACATACTGAAGTTTTTTAACTCATTCTCAACTTGAATGAAGCCTTGTCTAGTAGTGAACTGTTTATGCTCTCTAGGCTGATGATAAATATACCCTTTCTTCGTCGACTAAGGAAAATGCCTATAAATCTCATGGTCTTCGACTGTACTAATGTCATGGTCTTCGACGGAATATGATAGACCTAAATTATCACAACTGATGCGGTGTCGATCACATTTAATCCACTAGGGAGAGGCCTTTGTTCTGGAGTGAACTATTTAATGGATGTTGAATGTACCAAAAGCATAATGTTGCTAAAATTTCTTCACGTAAGTCACGATGGCCGTTCGTGTGTTTTCATTTTTGTCAACTCTAAACATCCGATTTAATATTACAATCACAATAGTGCAACACATGAGACTAATGCATAGAAAGTAAGATCAAACATTTAAGTATCTATACGTGAGCCAATAGGTGTCCCGCAGAGTAGAATAGCACCTACCTCTTTCCTACCGAGGTGTCATAAGAGGGGACCAAGGTATTGTACGGATAGCATTTATTCGCGCAGAATAACACCATAATATCCAATGCTGTCACGCCTCGTGGGAACGCAATGGGGAGTTTTTATTTTTCTCGTACCAAAATGGCGGCCCCGTCGTTCGCCACCCGTTACGTCTCGTTTCCCACGGCTAGCCGTGAAAAGTGGACTACTTGAGTGGCCTCTGCCTACCCCTTACAAGGGAAAAGGCGTGACTGTATGTATTTATATATATACATGTGACTTGGCATCTAATCAGGGATAGGTGTAATTTGTACTTGATTTGTGTTTTTGGCATAAAATATTACAAAGTAAATTAAATACAGAAACTTTTTCTTTCGTATATCTCTTTCGCGTAGATACACCCATTAGTTACAAATTCTCTAAAATCTTCCATATCGGTTTTGCGATATCACATCTCGGAAATCAAGCTCCTACTATACGTGTTCATGCTAAATAAAATAAATTGTGTAAAACATCATGCTTCACCATGCATACCTCTTCAACTTAAAATTAAGTTTACATGACCTTATTGAAATGAATGTTGTGTACACTTTGTATTGATATACGAGTACCTTTCAGCGCGCGTTATCGTGTGTACATTGTTTTTTGTAAAATATGTATAATGTAAATGTACTTTAATAAATAAATAAAAAATAATTAATATCTGTCATCGTCTATAGATAAGTCACTGATGTACTTGCTCGTTGCGCACGTCATGCAATCTAAGCAGTCAATCTCGCAAAAAACCACATTCTTAAGTAATCACCACACTTGGAACATCTAAAATTTACGAAATTATCGTGGATTCAAAAACATCTAAATTCATAATATTACCTCCAATATTGCTTAAATTAGTGTTTATACGAAACCACACACAGAGTAATGAGTGTGCAGAGATAATTTATAAATGTATTATTCATTAGCATTGAATAACATATTTGAAAAATATACATATTTATTATTTGTATGTGCCGATTTTCGTAGACTTAGAAAGATACTTGATAAGTATTTAGAATGGTGTATGTGAACGTTAAAAAAGAGATAAAAAGAAATATGCCGAAATGGTTCAAATTATTAAAGTTCATAATGTACTTTATTGAGAAATGGAAGAATACTAGTTGGTCAAGACCGCGATTTGTGACTAATTTATGACAGTTAGCTATGTGTGACTTGGCATGTGATACACTGGAATGACGACAATGATGATAAAGGCATAAACGCTCATAATAATTACGAAATAGAATTCTACAATATGACTACAAAATAATTATAGTTATAATAAATCGTAATTAGTAAAAATCCTTTGCAGGAATCTACCTAGCTGGTACCACTGCAGTGCCAGTTATTTTGCATTCAAGCAGTGATATGCATACAAAACTGTAAACAGTGCTGAAACTAGAGTATATTTCATGTAATAGGCATAAGTGACTAAAATATACTATTTCATTTATATTTTAAGTGCTCAAATCACGCTGCAGCGACATACTAACAGTAGGTCAGGAGCGGGTGTCACAGAGCAAGATCGTAAAGTACAGTAAACCCCTGCTAATCCGACAATTGTTTTGCAAAGCGGCGTCGGATTATAAAATTTGTCGGTTCTGCCGCCGACCTCATGTAGTCCGGAATGTTAATAAGAGTAGTAGCTTGTAATCCGACAAATTAGGGTGACACAATGTAAAAAAATTATACTATACTGTATGAAATTTCGTTAATAAAACAACACAATAGATAACACAAAGTTGCATCCTGTTCAATCATGAATCATCGAAATATTTTCATATACATATATTTGACATGTCAGATTAGGTCAGGCACCGGGTTAAACAGGGGTTGGATTACCGATGGTTTACTGAAGTAACATATCGCTAATGCGTTCTTGAATCTTGAGCGAGGGAGAACCGCTCCCCGAATAACTAGCTCCGAATTATTTCGTCTTAACTTCCAAGAGTGACAACGCAACTACATATACATCTTCCGTGAGATTTAGTTGTGTATGTGTTACAATGACCACTTACCATCGGGTGAACAATGCGCGCATGTTCTAACTTGTACCTTTGCTAAGTAGTACAAGTAGTAACATGGTCCCTTTTACTAAGATCCGCATACAAAATTGAAAATTGGGTGTATTATCTTGTTTAAGTTTTAGTCAATTACTACTACACTATCACTCGGCCGCTGCCTGTCATAGAGTGAATACCGCTTGATAATATCCGATTTTGAGGTAAAACACGTGTCGTGTTTTCGACTTGAGTGGTAATGTTTTAGTGGTGGACAAGGTGGAGTTTACTTGTGCACGCTTTTGTAGAAGTTTTGCTCTTCAAAAATAGGTAATAAAAACGATTTTTCTTTTTGTATGCGAATCTTAGCAAAGTAACTTTATTTCCTTTGTTATAATGGATTTCCGCAAGGTAAACTCTGATTCTATTTACTACCACTTAGTTCCGTAAAAATATTGTGCACTATTGTTTAATATGTTTGATTAAAAATTGATTTCAATAAAATACGTTTTTACGTATAAATATTACCTATTTTCGATTCGTTTATTCCAATCCGCCCCGATAAAAACCAACCGGTCAAATACAAGCACCTGATTATATTTCATATCGATCCTACAAGAAGTTATATAAATATGATAAAGATAATACCTTTTTACATTGCGGAGGTCACGTCTCATTTGCAGGGTATAAGAGCGTAATGTGTCATTATTCACAATATCTATGTACTTTATTTATTACTAGATGATGCCCGCGACTTCGTCCGCATGGATATAGGTGTTTTTAAATATCCCGCGCGAACTATTTGATTTTCCGGGATAAAAAGTGTCATTTGTCCGTCTCCCGGATTGAGAAAGATTTAAGCTATCTCTGTGCCAAATTTCTTAGATCGGTTTAGCGGTTGAGCCATGAAAAGATAACAAACAGACAATGGGACACAGAAAGTTCCTTTCACATTTATAATGTTAAGTATGGATCACTGTTGGTTTATATGTCTTTTCATCTTACCAATCTCATTTTTAGTGTTATTAATATTTACACCGTTAATTTAGCAATCTACAATATTGACTATTTGGCTTGTGAGGGATGAGGAAGCAGTATTTCTCTGCTCACTGTTGTTTTACATACATACATACATAAGATCACGACTGTATCCCATAAGGGGTAGTCAGAGACCGGGCACTCACTGCAAAACAGATAACTGCCACAATCCACGTTTCACCTAAACAATATAATGCACTTGGTGTGATAGGTGGTGAGCCCATCGCCACCATGCGCTGTTGGGTGCACAGTGCAGTTTCATTCCTTACTTGCCTTTTACGAGATCCATTGGATGAGATGGAGTGGTAGTATTCTTTTAACGAGCCGCCACCACACGGCAGCAAGTTGTTTTACTATATCGGTATTATAAAATAGGAAGTAATATGTGAACTAATTTTATTGAATAATATTAAGGTGAGTGTAGGTAGACACTCTTTTCCATATACCACTATATATATACCACATATATATATATATATATATATATATATAACAGAGATATATAATATACAAATATATAAACAATAAATAACACATATATAGTATACATATATATATTATATATATATAACGTCACCAATTACCAGATTTTCTGCGACATTCAGATAAACGATAAAAATCACAGATAGCGGAACTATGAGTTTTCTGAATTAAGACGAATGAAGTAAAACTTGCCTGATAAAGATGTGTTTAGGAAAGTCTAACTAGAAACGAATCAGTGGTCGTCGAATGGTGCATAGGGACAGTAACGGCCAGACACTGGCGGAAATACATACATACATACAGTCTTGCCTTTTTCCAATATAAGAGGTAAACAGAGGCCACACGCGTAGACCACTTTTCGCCCCCGTGGGTAAACGAGACGTGACGAGTGGCGAACCACAGTGCCGCCATTTTTGTACGAGTAAAAGCAACGCAATGGGTAATAAAGAGTTAAAAAAATCTTATTACCCATTGCGTTCCCACGAGCAGTACAGCGACAGCATTGAATATTATGGCATTGTACTGCACGAATAAAGGCTGTCCGTGCAATACGTTAGTCTACCTTGCCTGACACCTATCGCAGAAATACATACATTTCATTATAACAAGAATGTTAGTATTGGGAATAACACTCCGCACTCCTTTTCGAGAGGGTTTTGGCGCTACTTGCTACTGCTTGAGCGCCGCTCCCATGCGGATTGGCAGACTTCGCATGTCGTCGAAATATTCTATGTTTCTCAGACATGCAGATTTCCTAAGGTTGTTTTCTTTCAACGCCGAGCACTTGGTAGATCAGCACTTAAAATTTCAAATTACAATTCCAGTGGTGCCGGCACCAGGGATCGAACCCAGGTCACTCGAGTACTTTGAAATTTAAAGCGAGCGCCAAGCTCGTAGCTCAAGAGCAATAAATAACATCTTTCAATAAATATTTATTGGACTACTGACATTGAGCGATTGATGCTTATTGAAATAAGCAAGTAAATCTTATACGCAAATAGTATAACCTTGATCTAAGCTACCATCTTAATTTCAACGACTAACATGCGTGGCCTCTTCTATACAAATCTTTATTTCCACTCGAGGAAGCAAAACTCCTGTGAGTTTTTAAGGTTATTTCTAGTATGGAACAACATTTGGATTATCTTAAAAAATTGAAGAATATTTTACTAACGAAAATTAAATATAAAAAAAACAGTAATCCCATCGGATAATCAATGTTATTACAACCTTAGGCAGATACAACATACCTAACTTAATCAAGCGCAAACTACCTTCAATAGTCCTTACACGCGTCTTGTCTTTATATATGACCGAGTTATTAATTCTTGTATGTACATGCCATATTCATTAATTTAACCTGACTGTTTACAGTTTCTTAAAGGCTCTTTAAGACATGGTCATTTTAATTATAAGAGATGTTTATGCCTAATTATGTTACAAATACTGAGTGGAATTTTAAGAAATCAACGTGAAGGAGTAGTGTGCAAACGTTACTGTGTTTCGGTCTGAAGGGAACTGGGTGCTAGTGTAATTAGTGAGCTCATATGCCCTAACTTTAGAACTCATTTCTCAAGGGGACGGGCGCAGTGGTGCCATACAGAAAAGTTCTCGATGAGACCGCATTTGCCATGGGCAGACGTTGCACTTACCATCATATGAACGTTTTGCTCGTCTCGTCACTTTGTGCTTTAAAAAACCTGTACAGTTCATATATATTCCTCTGCAAAGTTGGGAGGATATACTATTACATAAAATCGCCAGCGATCTCAATACAAGATACTTCGCATCGCAGATGCTGTTGCACGTCACCGATCTGAATAATTGAAATTTTGTGTTGTGAGATGTGGTTGCCGCAAAAGGAAGTCAACAACTTCAACTCTTCCCGTGGATGTAATAACAGACAGCCAAGAGAAATGCCTAAAAATCTCATGGCTTCCGACACATGGCGGAAAAACCATCTCTAAATGGACCAGACCTAAAATAAATAGACCAGCGACGCACCAGCGTTTAAGGTAAGAAAGTTTCGGATACTGCGATGGTCGAGTAACGTGATTAAGACAAATTATTCCTTCTTGAGATTGTATTGTATTAGTGAAGTTTACATGTTAGCCTTCTTGGTTAAACAGCGTGTGTCGAAGACCATGAAACATTTTTCCATTAGTTAGATATCGTGTTTCCTTCACCGGTTCCGTTATGAACATTTTTTTTAATCCAAGGAATGTCATCTACGGGACAGTAGCAGAAGCCTTAATATTTTCACTATATTATTCTTAATTATGATTTTTTTAATTATCTTTATAAGCAAATTAAAAATCCACGCGAACGAAATCGCGGTTACAGCTAGTATTGAAATGTCCTCAACGAAGAATCCAGATGAAAATGGCGTTGTCATCATAATAAAAGAATGCTGCGTAGCCAGTAATTGTTTCATACCTAATTACTTATATCATTAATAAAATAAAAAATAAAATATGTATGAGATTTTATATTGTTTTACATTTTTAACATATTTCATATATTTTCTACTTGATCAAAACTGATGTTCATACAATCTCAAACCTAAAAGGTGCGAATTATTTCGAGTTTTACTGATCGGTTGATGGCTCGCCGAGTGGTGGCGGTTTAAGAGAATCTACCACCCCATCTCATCCCGTGGTTGTCGTAACAGTCGACAGAGGGAAAATGGAAACCAGGAGATGTGCAGCAGCATCTTTCGTCCAGGAAGATATCATTTGCAGCTCAAAGAGCTTTAACGATTGTAAACATTTGTGTTTATGTGCTAACGTAACGTATATAAATGTTACTTGTTGTTTGTTTAGTCATTTTTCAAATTTACTCATAGAATCATAAACTTAATAAATTAAATATAACGAGCTGGTCACGACTGGTAAGCATTGTTTAACATTCATATTTTACAAGCCAATTTAAAGCTTAAGACGAATTTCATATACCAACTAGAACATTTGGAATTGCCGTAAATTGCTGCCATGAAAGATTGTATGTAGTATATATTTGTATGAAAACTACTAGAATTGATTTTTTTATTACAAGACTTCTCATAATTTCGAGGAGGCCTGCGCTCAGCAGTGGGACATTTATAGTCTGTTAATTTACTTGTTTCTTAATGAACTTCTTATTTATTAATATGAAGAAAGCAGTGAACTAACTACGTATAAACGTTCTAAACGAACACACAGACGCACGCCTCAACAATAATCTAAACGGACGTCGCAGTTCTGTCGCAGTGCCGCCTCGAGACGAAAGATTACGTATGTTTATTCATAACAATTTCAGATTCAACATTTATCGTTTATTACATAACCTAATTACACATAATATATTTTAATGTTTTTAATACATATTCAGAGTGATGTTCAGAATGTTCAGAGGACAGTCAGGTTTTAGTTTGTGAACTTACTTTATATTTAAATTATTTTGGGTTTATTTAACTTGTGAACTTGTTATTTAAGCCGCGAACAACAACTAAAAGTATACTTTTTTTCAAATGCGCTAATTAAGCTTTTTCATTTTATATGCAATTTATTGTGACGTGACATAGCCTATAACTAGCGGACAATTAAAATTATTTAATTGATAAGAATAAATTGATGGGTGATAAGTTTTTTTAATGTGCAATTAAAAATAAGTCAATTTATAATAACGTAGAATAAAGACCTCTTAAAATATGGATGTTTTTGAAAAATAATTGTTTTTTGTAAACTCGTTAATGCATTCGATTATTT
Source organism: Luehdorfia chinensis (assembly GCA_019845155.1). NCBI lineage: Eukaryota > Metazoa > Arthropoda > Insecta > Lepidoptera > Papilionidae > Luehdorfia > Luehdorfia chinensis. Next base: position 10,423,801 of record JAHVAK010000642.1, on the reverse strand, counting down.
GATCATTACAAAAGCCAAATAAATGTTTTAATTAATAATTAAAAATACCTTTTAATTTTACGAAAAATTAAGAACGACCCTGGTACTCCAATGGAGATTAGATATTCAGCTATACAGCTTTATATTTATACTGTGGCTAAACCTTGATGCTTATGTTAGGAGATAGTAAAAAACAATAGATAAATGGGAAGCACGAAACTGCGTGGTTAATTTTTGCAGGCTGTACCCTAAATTATAACGGCTTTGTTACATTAGCGAAACTTGACGTCACAGGTACTGAACGAATGGTACTGAATGCGTCAATGACGTCAAGGGTTCGAGCTCGCCATTCGACAATTGTCGTGAACCTCCTAACACAAGCTTTTAAGCTTAATTGGTGTGGTTAACAAGAATATTAATAACCGACGACCGCGTGCCCTAGTGGTTAGAGTAACTGACTTTTAAGCCGCAGGTCCTGGATTCAAATTCCAGTCGGAGCCAACATTTTGCTAAAACACAAAATTGTTGCTATTCGGGTCCGGTAGTGTTTTGATTGTCACTGACACTGCATTCTAGCCTACCTCCGATCTTATCGCATGATGAGCGTTACATCGGGAGCGGATAGGTTGGGACTAGCGAGTGCCTGTGTTTGCGCGTACACTTGCGGCACTATAATATTTCCTGCGCAGCTGTGATAGCAATAGACAGTATTCGGAAATTATCGCCATGGTGGACAGTCGGCCAAGAGGACATCAGTGTTAATAGCATTGCCAGTATGAATGACAATTTAATACATGATAGAGCTATGCTGCAGTTAGATATCGATACACCGGGGACCGAAGACCAAGCTATTGACAATGAAGCATTCCATCGTAATTATGGATGACAATGTGCCACTCTCTTGAAAATAGATGACATATCTTGAAATAATTGTGTGTAGACACAGTAACGAACAGCGTCAAGGCTTACTTATTTTGATTTTATTTAAAAAACGTTGCCTTACACTAGGAATTCTCCTATATCGTTGATGCGATTGCAGTTTAACTCATAAGTTGTTGACACACAAATACCAAGACTCAACTACTACAACTATCTATAGGTCATTTAAATATGTTTCGTGCGGGAATCGAAGTCGCGTTCCATAGCTTAGAAACCAATCGCTTAACCACTGACTACCGCATCAAATTTGCTATTTATTAACATTAAGCAAATTCAGCACGAATCCTTTGTTTTAATTGTATATTTTGTAATTATTCATACAAACAATATTAACGTTTTTCATGCATTGAAATATAAAACAAAAATTGTGCCTTACCGGTCAACGTCAAACACGTTATGACAATCATCGAAAATCTATAAAATGCCTTTACGCCTCTCATCTTGAAATTTAGTTAATGTGATTATCAAAAAAAGACACCACCATATCTTGCAACACAACAGAACGACACGTAAAAATTAAATACAAACGGCATTGAATCAATCGCGGGTCTTGTAAACTAGTTATTTTAAAACTGTGACTTATGGAACCGCGTCGTCTAGAAGTTGTGTAACAGCGGTACTAGCGTGCGCTTTCGGGGACAGCCGAACGCGCAATGCTCATTCAAGTCAACGCATATTCAACATAGTACCTTTAAATAAAAGCTGCACAGAATTTGGTTGACCTCCAAACGTTTTTTTACTAATGATCGGTTGAATCTTTTAAGAAAAATAGTAATAAACGAAGAAGATAACGTTCGTATCTGTTTTATCAAAAAAAAAACTTAAAATGTCAAAACAAAAATTAATGTTTAACTACCTATTTTATCCGCTTGCTTCCATATCAAAGAAATTAGGAAGAAAAAAATTATCCATATAATGAAATATGTAAAATATAAGCTTGACTATTTAGTTATTAATGTAATGTAGCTTATGTCTCTGTAAGGGACGCTTACGCTACATAATTAATATTTATGGTGTACATTAATAACATTATGTCACAATTTGGTTTAAGATTCGAGATTTTGTAATCAAGTTGCTATCTCTTTATTTGAAGAAATCGTAGACCTTGAGTTGTGTGTCTTTTGCGAAGGAAATATTTATATTATTGCTAACAGAATTACCACAAATTGAAAGGCTCACATCTATATGTTTCCGAAATCATAAAGTTTAAGAAGTAGGGTTGGAATAAGGGTAACTTCTGTGTTAGAAACACGAGATAAGATAAACAGTACATGCAGATTCATCATCGTCATCATTTCAGCCTATCACTGCTGAACATAGGCCTCCCCCATAGACTCTTACATCTAGGGGGATTTTGCCATGGTTGCCACGCTTGGCAGGCGAGTTGGCAACTGAATTTTATTATTATATTATAATGTTTCAGGAGATGTTGCTGCCCATCTCATGGTTTTAATTTTTCCCTCTATCGACTTTTACGACACCCACGTGATGAGATGGGGCGGTAGATTTTCTACGCCGCAACCACATGCAGATTTCTAATAGAAAACCATTAAATTGGGTGTTGGTGAAACATTGGCTTTGGCGGGGATTCAAATCCGGAACCCGCAACTAAACTAGCAGGTACTATAACCACTCAACGCCTAGTGGTCAAAGAACCTAACTTCTACGCCGCGGGTCCTGTGTTCGTATCCCAGCCGTAGCCAACATTTGTGCAAAAAAACACAAATTATTGCTTTTTGGGCTTGGTTTGTGAAATTACTCTTGACAGATGGTAAAAACCGACTTATCTTCTTCGGCGGCTTGAAAAATGTTCTTATGAAAACCGGCTTCAAGATATAGCCAATCTTGTCCGTGACTCCTTTAACATATGGTAGAATAGCAGGTACACGCTCGACTGTGGCCGGTTTCACTCGGTTCCTGTGACGTAGGCGCGGGACCCGAAGCTTGTTGTCTTGCAAAACTTGCTTGGCATGCTGAAGCTCGGTGGCCAGGTGTTGCTTGTCATAGATCCCTTGTGCTCTCAGAAACAAAAGATTTTCCCACGGTTGCTACCTGTGATGGATGGTGGTGAGACTCACCGTTTAACCGCGAAGAATACCGTATGAAGAAATTATCTGTAGTGTCGAAGTTTGTCTGTTAAAAACAATATCAATAAAGAAGATTTGCAGGCCAAACGTCAAGACATTCGTTTATGTTACGTCGAAGTTCGGTGCCGAAACGAAATCTTCCTAAAGACGAATTAAAAGCGTTAAACAATCTACGGAACAGACCTGAACTCACGATTCTTACAAAGATTCCTACCAAGGATGAATCGCGAAGCTTTTGAAATTTAAAAAAACATTCTAATTTCAATAGATAAGATGATTGGGTACTACCACCGGCTTGGGATCCTATACTTAATAAAATTAAATCAAAAACCAAGCCTTACAGTCGTATCGCTTCAAGACACTGTAAGCTCATTTTGCGTAAATCAGACCAAAAATAATGATTAAAAGATAAAGTTACCCCGGATTAGCTATGACATCGGGACGTCTGTCACTTCAATTCCCCCGTGACCACTGGTGCTGAAAAGCACTCGAAACGTCGGGTTATAAATAGTTTAAAAATTAAACACGATCAAATCCGTAAAATTACTTTTATTAAAAGCTTATTTAATGTTAACAATAGCAAGTACAGTGGCATTTCTTATAAAACTTTTATGTTCTTTAAAGTAACAGCCTATAAATGTCTCACTGCTGAACACAGGCCTTCCCTCATTTCTGAGAGGGTTTCAAACTTAAAAGGAGCGCTTAGCCCTTAAGTTACCACGGCCGAATGTCCAATGTGTAGTATTCGCGTAAATATACGATTTAATTAAAATTTTAAGATTGAAGTATTCTTGTCTCTGTTTTTGCGTTGTTAGTACTGACGCCACTATTACTTACTTATATCCTGTGCAGGTGATAACGGCCATAATGACATTATGTTTAATGTCATTAGAAAAAGGAAGTTAAACATACAAAAAAAAAATATTTCCTGTGTAATATAGATATTTATTCTAATTTTATATACGCCGACTTATTAACTGCTTGATTTATGGTTATTAAGTTATAATATCGTTTTGATGATTTGCAACAATGCCAGGCTTAAACACGCAGAATGCAGATAGAGCTGAGCTCTATTTTCTTTTCAACTTTAGTTACCACTTTGTAGATGTGCTAACAAGAGACAAACATATCTACAAATTTCAGATTGATTTAACGCCAATATGTGTCTGAAAAATTGGATATTTTAATTTTATACCCAGATTAATGCTCTGTCCTAAATTTAAAGGAACTAAATGATTACTGTAAGCTTTCTTCTCTAGTATTGCATCTATTGCGCGTCTCTTTCATTTTATTCAGTTTCTCGCAGCATCCATGTTTTGCAATGCAAACAGATATGTGATAAATTAGAAAAACGAAGTGTACGAGAGAATGAAGCTTACGTATGTAATAACATCATAAAGAAAAAAAACTTTTCTGTATTTGTTTGTTTGTCTGTCGCTTTTTAGCGCCAGGTCCCATCGCTGAGCCTTTACCATCAGGTGACCGTTTTTCTCGTCTCGTCACTTTCTCCTAGAAGAGAGAATGTCCATAAATAATTTAATAAAAAAAATATACCGATTTTAGTACAGTAAATCAGAAAAAATTCAAATCACCAATGCCTCATGCGGTTGAGAAACGCCCAATTATTTTTAATTAAAAAAAAATAACCTACAAAGACGGAGAATGTCGCTAGTTTATGATAAAAAAGTGATAAAGATCAGACGCTATGGATTTACCCCTGGTGGCGGCGTCAAAAAATGTTAATTACAGTTTTAACCGTGGTGGTTACCTAAGCGGACTCCAGCATAGAAGTACTGCTACCAGTAAAATTACCTTATGCTGATTTTTAGTCATGACGTCTCAGTATTATGTAAATGTTGCAGTATCCCCATTTCTAGTAAATTATGTCCTTCATTTTAGAGCAACGAGTAACGGTTGCGAGACGGCAGGAGATGGTGACATATAAATATTAGTATGTATAATCGAGAATATATCGTCTTTAAGTGTAGATTTCAAATATTTGTGCTACACAATCCATCATCATCATCATCATTTCAGCCTATCACTACTCCACTGCTGAACATAGGCCTCCCTCACAGATTGCCACAACAGTTTGTAGCTCTCATTTTGGGGGGATTTTGCCATAGTTGCCATGCTTAGCAGGGGGGTTGGCAACCGCAGTTTATTTATTCAGATAGATATAGTTACAGGGTGATGCTGCTGCCCATCTCCTGGTTTTTTTTCCCTCTGTCGTCTTTTACGACACCCACGGCATGACATGGGGTGGCTCTTAAGACGCTACCACACGTGCTACACAATTGTAATGATACAATTAATAATTTATAATATGATTGGTTCTTTATAATATAATAAGTTGTAGTTTTTGAAGAAGATTAATTCGCTCTTTTAACTCAACTCTATAATTTCCAGTGAAAGCAGCAGTGTTAGCAGCATCCAATATTCCATACATGGATGCGAAACCATATCGTGTTTTAATTTGGGAATGACAAAGTAAAATTAATCTTCTCGTTCATCTACTCGCCCTGTTTATAATTTTTTCTGAAAATATTTATTTTGAAATAGCTTAAGTCACTACTTACGTTAATTTAGTTTAAAGTTAGGTTAAAACAGGTCAGAACATGATCATTGTTGGGTAAACTCCTCGTGTGCTAGATTTTTCCAGATCCCCTTTGATCAACCCAGGGGAAGAGCTGTAGTAGCGGATCCAGGGGGGAGGGGGGGATGTGGGCTCAAGGGAAAATAAAAACCAGGATATAGGCAACAGCATCTTTCTGAAACATCAAAATAAATAAACTGTGGTATCCAACACAAAGCATGACCCGAAAATGAGTGTCGCAAAGAAACGCCCTTAGTATCCAGTGGCCCTGCTAGCCCTGGCTACGGTAGCGGTCATGGTAACGGCGGGTCAGGGGATGCAAAGAATCTCCGAAGAAGGAGCTCTTGCCATCAAAGACAACTGGATGCTGGGGGATGCTGGAGCTGGAAGAACATCTGAACAAGTTACACTGGAATATTAAAGGGTTATCTGAAGTCCGAAGACAGGGGGAGTCCAGCATCGAGAGGGCGACCATCTCTCCCAAGGTTTCGGGATTATCATCCACAAATCTTTCATTAACAATGGTGTCAAGATCGGGAATGTGTCGACCAGGGTTACGTAACTTATACTCAGAATAACCAAACGATGTTCGCTGATGGTCATACAGGTATATACGCACCTACAACGGCACACCCTAATGATAAGGTAATGTATGAGGATATTTCAAGAGTCATACATTCTTCAATAACTCACTACACGGTGTTGATGGATAACTTAAACCCAAAACTGGGTATAAAAAAAGACGATTAGCAACGAAACCCAAGGGGACAACAGCTGGCCGGCTTTATGTAGGATGAACTTTTAATGATGAACTCCTACCAAAAGCGGCCCCACAGAAAGTGGACCTGGATGAGCTTGGACCCTTCCACAAAAAATTAGATCGCCTTCATCATGACGACAAAGCGACAGCTGTTGTAACAGTGTGTGTGCAATGATGTCTCTTTTATAGCTAGGGTGGAAACCGGCAGTGATCACCGAACGGTAAGAGGCACATTGAGACTGTCAATGGCGGTGGCGTCATTTCCGCTGGACAGAAGTTTTACTCAAAAAGGGAGACAGGAGTTTTTGAGTGAGTTAGAGAGATTTTTATGGAAAGATGTAGTAGTAACGTAGGAACGACCAAAGAGCAGAACTCGTTCAAAACTATTCCGATCAGTCGACGGATGCAAATCGCCTGGTTAGCGTTCGGTAAACTGCGTCAAATCTTCTTGTCGAGTACCTCAACGTCTCAAAACAAAAGTCTTCTACAAATGCGTGTTGCAAGTTGAAGTAGCCATGGGTTGTCCGTATAGCTCGAAGAACCGATAACCGTTTAGGAAGAAAGGTTTTGGATTAGCAACCACGTACCGATTAGCGCCGTATAAGGCGACCCCCCCACTAGATGGAGCAACGTCCGCTGGTGGCTCACGACCGTGTTTTGTGGCAATCTTTTGAGGGACCTATTTCAACTGTGACCTAAGACCGCTGAAGTTATTTCATTATTAATTCGGTTTTTGATGATCGCCCGCTGCCGTGAATTTCATAATTTTATGTCACAATTTATAATGCGCGAAGAAAGCTTATTTAAACATATAGTGTCTCTTCGCTTAAGTTAATAAAACCGTACCTTCATATGATGATGACGGAGGACTATTTGAACAATTGGTCTCCCATGTATGTATTCATCTAGGTATATCTGGGAGCCTACAACCTGTCGAAGTCATTGAAGAATTTGCAATCAGAGTCTCTTGAAATTAGTTAGATAACCAAAAATATAGCATGTTTATTTAGTGTTTTAGTGTTGGCAATGATAAAACCTACCCTCAGATGGGTCAAGTCGCTCCCAAACCAAAACCCTGGATCCGCCACTGAAGAGCTGCATGTTGGGCTGATGCATCCTCGACACCGGTTTGTGACTTCGCTGTGGCAATCTTACTAACCGGTGATTTCAATAATCACACCGCGTACACAAGATTCACCCGTGTTCCAGGGCGGTTCTCACCGCCCAGAGTTACCGACACACAAGTCGACAGTCCGAATGGACGCGCGCAGCCTCCTTCGGACGGTCAGTAGACGACTTAAAATGTTTAAGATTTTCGAAACCGCGAAAGCACGCAGCGAACGCGACACAGTCCGAACTTCGAGGGTTTTGTAGGAGTTTTTATTTATTTATTTATTTATGTTTGGGTCAAACCAAACCTGGCACACGGGCCCCTGGCCCGCGAGCACAGTATCCGATGAAGCTGTAAAAGCCGAGAAGGCTAACATCAATTACATCACTGAAAATATATAACCGGTGATTAAAATCCCAACGAGAGGGACTCCTTAACGGTTCAGTGGATTCCAGACGCATTCATAATTTGCTATTGACTAAGTAGTTTTACCGAGTTTTACTTTTTTATAGGGTACTTATTTTATTTGGTAGGTGTAGCTTTCCATTTAAATCGGAGATTATGATATCGATCTATCTCGTGACATGATATTGATTTAACCAGCTTTGCAGTTCGTTAGCTTCCGCTGAAAATACATATCCCTGAAGAATTACGAATGCTGCTGGTACTTCGTTATGTTACAGAAACACCATGACTGCACTGAATAGATAAATTTTGAGGGCGAATTCAAAACAGCACCCAATGAAACTTCTTTCTTGCCAACATAAGAAACCTTAAGGACGATTATTAAATACCTTTTACAACTGACTGTCTAGTGGAGAATGCCCGAAAGCATAAATGCTGTATAATAATGAACCTCAGGTTAATCAAAAAACAGGTGCAAAAAACGGAAGGTGCTTATAGAAATTATATTATATAAAATACTGTATACTAAATGCTGCATACTAAGAGATAATATACAAAAATGTGTTACATATTTACAATAATGTAATAAAATATTTATAAAAAATAATTCACAGACATTTCAATGAGAAAATATGAACACCATTACTGTTCCAAATGGGAGGAAAAGTCTTTGTTTACAGAATGGCTCTACGGTCATCGTAATGCCTACTGGGTAAAGGAACGCAAAATCTCGGCAAGTATCACAGAAATAGTCGCACATTCTGTAATCTCTTATTTTTTTATCAATTAGTTTATTAGATATACCTATATTATTTTACGTTATTGTGTATATAATATTACGGATAAATATTATAGTATGTTATTTTAATAAACAGAGTAGTATTTTTTTAATAGAAATCAATATGCCCTGGAGTAGAATCTCAAAATAAAAATTGGTCACACTGTTACCGCTATTTCCAAACCAAGGAACAAAATACCTAAACTTACTCTCTGACCACTGACGAGAGTTCCAAATAACATAATGTATAAACAGGTACTCTTTGAGTTCCAAACGCAATGTTTACATTTTATTTTATACTCTTTGGTCAATTTCATAATATCTATGGTATCCTATATCAGTGTTGCCATATATACAGATTTCTCCGTATTTATACAGATTTTCAATGTGTGATACAGATTAACACTGGATACAGATTTTTATACAGAATATTCTAACTTTAATGATTAAATTACCATATTCAACTTAAAACAGAACGTAGCAAAATATATGACTAGATACCGCGCTACACACACCATTGTATCTTATTGTATGATTCTATTCTTTATGTTTAATTATTTTTTTTCAACGTTAATTTTTAGTATGGCAGCATTACAAGTATCTATCACTCGCTCTGCTCGGGAAATCCCTTTAAAAAATTTTCGTTCTTTACAAGGTAGGTGTAGGTAATTCGCTCACGCATTCATCGTCCACTTGAATGCTGATTCGATCTTGTTCAGATTAAAAAATACGATGATGATAAATGAGATATTTAACATGAATGAGCTGATGCAGTCAGAGCGGCAGCTCTGACTGCAAATTCATAAAAAAATGGTGACTGTTATGAAAACTTTACTAAAATGTTACATGGATGACGGATATGTTTCGCGAACTGAAGACGGATTGATTCAGAAATGGTTTCAGCCTCCCTTGTCTCTACAAGTTCAAACGCTCTAAATCTAGAAGATATTAAAACAATCAAACTCAAATGCCTTGACTTTTTTATTGAAGGACAAAGCAGGTAAAAAATAGTTACGATTTCAGCAATGATCTAATTAAACAAATGGAGTTTCTTGACCCAAGAGTTGTGAAGTCTCGTAGAATTGATACATTGGTCAATTTGGCAGTAAAGTTTCCAAATTTGATCTCAGTTCTCAGCAGTGGCGTAGCTACCTAGGGGCTAGGCGGGGCAGTGCCCCGGGGCCCTCAAGCTCTGGGGGCCCTCTAATCTTTACCAGAAATCTCGATCGAACAGAACTTTTGGAAATTTCTCCTATTTTCAAAATAAATATGACAGGTTGCAACCCCACTTTAATCATGACAACTCAGTTGAGAGAAATTAATTTTCATTCAAGTTATTCCTAGGGAATTCCCCTAAATTCTTTCTGTAGGTTGGCAGTGTTGTCAATTTG